>CM068367.1:534013484-536778484 GCA_034769895.1 Magicicada septendecula | reverse complement strand
TTCTATTATTACAGAGCTTCAAAATTTAAAATGTTGTGTAATTTTATGGTCATAAATTTTGCAATTAGTTATTTTTAATGTTGACTAGAAATGTTAAAATGAAATTGTGTAAAACGGACAGGATAAGAAAAGCTCATATTATTGTGATTAAGTAGGCTACACAATTATTTGCTAATTTTCCTTAATAATATTGATGTTTTTATTAGCACTGTTCTGTTCTTTATTTTAATTATGGTATGTTATATTGAAAGATGTTGATAGATAGTTACTACGAACAATCTAGGTACATGAGACTAGAAAAATTTTAAAAATATTTTATATTAAATGCAGTGTGTAAGCATCTGAATGATGAAAAGTGAGAATATGGACAAGGAACAAATAAAAGCTTTTGAAACATTGTGTTAGAGGAGATCTAAGGCACATTATGAATGAATGGAGTAAGCAACTATTAGGTATTTAAATTAACAAATAAAAAACTGCATATATGGGAAGGAATCGTCAGGGAGACATGCTGATGATTATAACGTAAAATTAGGCGTAGTAGCTACGTTGATAGAGGAAAAAATTAATGGAATAATTGTTACGATAAAAACAAGAAAAATACATGGATAAAATAGGTAGAAATGTAAGGTCGAAGGTATATAGATATTTTAAGAATCTGATATCACAGAGAAATCTGACTGGGTGCCGACCACTCTTCGGACTGAGGATAGAAGAAAAGGAGGCATGACTATGTTGTGATGATTTGGTATACACTCTGTTACAATGAAATGCGCTTGATTCAACATGGATTCGTCCAATGAGCGGGATGCCTCAGCAACGAAGTGTGTCAAACGGCTTTTAATTATCAGTTTTAACGCTAATGAGCTATAACATAGAATTAGTGATGTATGTATTATTCACAATAACACCAACAAAAGTTGTTGTCAGTTGCAAATACGTCGTTCAGAGTTTATATCAAGCAACCGTACGAGAGACAGTGAGGTTAAGCACTGAAGTTAAGAGAATATTGTTTTGTTGTTCGCGGACGTTGGCGAAGTATTCCGTTTAATAGTCGTAAACGATTTCTTTCCACTGTAGTAAGTGCCGCAGATGACATAGAATACTGTAGACTTCTGGTTAAATATTGCATAATCTGCAAAGGTTTTATTGTTTTAACAAAAATTGTTAGTTGTAATAAACATTTATCATTTTTTCGAGATGTCTATCCTTCTCCTTGCGAGTAACGTTTTAATGCATTAACACGTGTAAGTCAAAGCTTTTAAAGCCGGATTCTTATAAGCTGAACACTGTTTCAATCAGCACAACATACATGTAACTTGTGTTTCTTGTAGACGGTTTTGTAATTTAACATTTCTCAAATAGGGTTTTGATTACGACTGTCATTAAATCATAAACTTACTATTTGAATACTATACGCTGATAACGGGACCATTATCACAATGAAGTTTTAATGTTTACAGATGAATTGCATTAAAAAAACTTATAAAGACTTAAATTGTTAATATAGTATCCTTGTGTCTGTAAATTAATAAACAAGATTTAAGTTGTTGTTTATACATAACCATTAAAGTAATTTCCAAAAAGTACATGAAAACGATAAATTTACTAAAATAATTAATTGTTAATTGAACCTGAATTTTCAATATTGAAAACACGTGTAACCCAATATTTACCATATTTACGTACAACATTTATTTTATACCTTTAATGTCGTGGTTAACACTTATGACTCGGATAGGGCACGTCTGGCTATAGTGTTTTGATTATCAGAGTAACATGAGTGCGTGTAGATAAAGTGATTGAGTGAGAAATAATTGGTAAGATAGCAATGAAAACTTACAAAAGTAAAATAATTTATTTTGTGTGTGTGTGTGTGTGTGTGCGCGCGCGCGCGTGTAATAAATAACATGGGAAATATAAATTGCAGAAAGGAGAACGTTTCCGTTAGTACAAAAATATTGTACATATTTTATTAAATTATTGAAATTCAACTAAACAAATTTGGTTTAGATGAAATGCGACGTTTAGAATAATGACCAAATTTTAAAGAAGAGGTAGAATATAAAACTAATTGTTACTGTCATATGATTAAACTTATTAGTGTAGAATATACAAACTTTTTTCATTTATGTGTAAAGTTATGAATGTTTATAGTATTGTGTAATACCTTAGTATTTTATGAATGGACACACTGATGATTGTTGATTGCATTGCTGGAGTTAATTGATGGAAGCGGGTATGTACATATTTTGGAAGAGAATTTTGAAAATATTGGTGTGAGAATAAACATTTTTAGAAGTGGTACTGTTAAACATGTTTTAAATACGTTGGTTTTACAGATATTGAAGAGTGTCTTATATTACTCAAGACTTTAAACATATTAAAAACATATTATTTTCTAAAGCTGGTAACAATTTCTTTGAGTTAATAATTTTGTCCACTTTTCGGTGTAAATGAAATTTTTTTGGCGTCTGTTTTTGCAATTGCTAAATCTAGTTCTAAATATTTGCTTGTATTTGTCTACCTGATATCTCAACTGAAAAAAATATACAATGTCGTCTGAAAAAGGAACACTACTGAAGGAAAGAAAACAAGATGGTCGTAGATAATTAGACATATTTAGGTTTGAAAAAACAACCATAACGTAATTAGATATAATTTCTAACGCAAGTACATCGGCGGATAAGTCGCTAGTTTCATCATAGTATCATCACATAGCTTAAATAATTTAAGCGAATACTTATATATTTTATGGGGTACCTATTTGTTTAACGAACACAACATATGAAGACTGATTTGCGAAGATACATTTTACAGACCCTAACAAGTGCGTTGTATGAGTAACAATAATTTGACTTCAGAATGTATTCAATGTATTCGTTTCACGTCAAATTGCTGTTTGGATTTTTACCTGCGGCAATATACAGAGTTACACGCTAGGAACCTTGACTGTACGTAGTCACTACTGTAAACTACTGTATGTAGTTTTGATTGCATTGCTAACTCTTATTCAGCATTCTATGGAAAGGATAAAAAATTTGTGAAAAGGAGAATACAATGCAATTCTAGAAATAAATCTAGGGAAAATTATAAATTGTAGGTGACTTTTATAGTATGACGTATGTATCGTATTACAACCACCGTACATAGCATTTCATATTTGAAATTCAGCTACTTTGAAAGTCAACATTTATAATATCTGTATTAGGATCATTTTTCATTTGTGCGAGTAAACTCTTTCTTCCAATATTCTTGCTACGTTTGGTTAGGTTAGGTTACATTGGGTTAGGTCAGTTTAGGTTAGGTTAGGATAGTTTAGGTTAGGTAAGGATAGGCTACGAATGGGTAGAATTATGATGGTCATTTCTGTATTATTATAGTAACATGCAACTTCAATTGGTCGCAACTGGCCGGGTTTCATACGAGTGGGTCGCAACTGACCACGGTCCCAACTAACCACGGTCCTGTTACAGTTCAAAGTTTTCTCGCAGCAAGCGGTGCCTCTGCATTTGCAGTGTACGATGATCTGTAAGTTCCTTTTTTTTGTTAGGTGACTCAGGAGAAGTTTCATGAAGGACAGGAGTGGTGCAATTTTTGAATTAAAGGCGTATGCAATTTTCAATATATGAAAAGGGGATCTCTTTATGTGATCTGTTATTTGCAGAAGTGGCGTTTAATCTCCTCCGATAAATTGAAACGTTTCCAATCATTCAGGAAAGTTAGGCAAACCACCATATTTAGCAGTGGTATAGGTTGGGAAATTATTCGCTTGAAGACAGACTGATGAGTTTAGCCGAAGTGAAACAAAATAATCATCACCCACACATAACAAGAAAGTCCATATAAAATGGGAATAGTATTGTATAAAATACAGAATAGACCAATAGAAGAACTACAAACGATGCCAAGGATGATGGGCGAGCAGATGTGTGACGCCACACATCGATGAGTAATTAACGATTTGCGAACTGTGCGACGAAGCGATCAACGAATGCTTCGGTATAACGCATCTAACTAAGTCAGGTTGTGTAATAGCCTGCTTGTGTGAGCTCCTACCTGGTTGTGTAGTTTGTGCTTGCTATGGATGTCTACGTATTAGAACCGCAGATACTCTCCTAAGGAGAAGTACGAGAAGATGCTAGACGAAGTAATCAGTTCACAAGCAACTGACTGATATTCACTATTAGGGCAAGAATGATGAAGTGATTAGACTTAGTTGCTAATAGCTATTCTTGATTTAATTAATTAGCTGTAAATTCCGACCTGTAGGTAGAAGCCCTTAATGACTATCGTTCAACGTCGTCGCAGAGAGAAATTTTGGAGATCGGAGAAGAAGAATAGAATTACTTTTCTATCGTGTAGACTGTGTAGTTTTAACAGAACGCGGTTTAGGAACATCAGGCTTAGACTTACATCGTTGGGTTGGCTTTCTTCTTGACCAGGCTATCATGCCTAACCGGACGCTCTGGAAGACACCATTTGCTGTGGTTACAAAGAAGGCACCTGTCGTTTCACTGAAGACTTTGAGATAAATGTTCGTGGTAAATGCCTCCAGTTTTGACAGCTTACTGTAGGCGTTTCTTTAAGGAGACCATCACGTTCTAGACTTTTGTAATATAACACGTAGTTGCTAAGCTTCTTGATACGCAGTTAATAATGTTGACTGCCATTTACAGTTTTCAAAATTACAGTTTTCGTTCAGATGTTTGTTGAGAGACTTCGAGAAAACAACATAATGTATTCATCAGTAAATAAGTGTTAATTAATACACATAAATGTGCATTGCGTAATATAGTGTTACGACAATACAGAACAGTCTACGTGTTTGTCGAATGTGCCAGAAGAATCTCGCTCTTATGTGTGTGGCATAAGTGACTGTCAACGCGTTCGTGAGACGTTTCTCGAAGGCGCCAGCCGCGCGGACTGTCAAGGCCGCAGTTAATTACGTAGTTTACACGAGCCCTAAGACGCAATTAAGAACGTTCTGGTCTGTGAGCACAGGTATAAATACCAGTACTCAACCACGTTCAATTCAGTATAGCAGGGATATATTTTCAGTGCGGTTCGAGTTAATCGGGCGAGATTACTGTGTGCGTTCAAGTGGTTATTAGTGAAGTGTTGTGTTTTATAATTAGGCGGTATATTGTAATACAACTGTGTTTTAATATTAGTTGACATTTATTTGCGTGTGAAAAATTTTTATTAGATTTGTGTAGAGACTGTGTTGTTAATTACGAACTGTTTATCTGTGAAAATTAAAGCTGGTAATTAGTGACTTAATTGGAGTCTTGTACTTTGTTTCCACTATACCTACGACGATCAAGTAGACCGTCGTAACAGTGGTGTCAGAAGTGGGATAGAACGGTTAACAGTGGAAGCAGTGGACATTTTATACAAGACGAGTGTAATTCGTAATTAATCGGTAAACAATGGATGGCAGTCAGATCATGGAAAATTTACAGGCGCTGCTGTTACAGACGGAGAAACGACAGGATGAAAAACGCAGACGGGAGGCGGAAGAAGCAAAAAGACGACAAAAAGAAGAACGAAGACAAGAAAGAGAAGAAGCAGAAAAACGACAGGATGAAAAACGCAGGCAGGAAAGAGAACAGGCTGAGGAACGTCAGAAAGCACTAATGCTAGAGACAGAGGAACGACGACGACAGGAGGCAGAGGAACGAAAGCGTAAAACAGAAGTTATCAAAGCATTAATACAGGAGCAGAAACAGATGCTAGAACATAGTACCGCAGAATTGGGTGTCCTACGAAGTGAGCTTAATAAACAAGTTACTAAAATATCGGAGGTACAAGAATCAGTGACATTAAAAATAGCTGAAGTAGAAACATCTGTCTCGAGTGTTGAAGGAGCGATGTCTATACAAATATCTGAAGTAGAAAAATCTGTCTTGACTGTGGAAGAAACTACGTAAACAAAAATATCTGCAGTAGAAAACTCAATGGCAAACATAAGAGAAGAAATTAAAAGTGAAGTTGTGCAGTGCCTGAAGATAAAACCAAAAGAACTTTGTGAACAGACTGTACCAATGATAAAGACAGAAAAAGACACAGAAAATAAGTTAATAGGGAAAGTCACTTTGCCTGCAGGAGTGACTGTTCATGTCAAAGCTCCAACCTTTGACGGAAGCAGTCACTGGGCAACGTACCTCCGCCAATTTGAAGCTGTTGCATACGCATATAATTGGACAGAGAATGGCAATTCTGTTTCACTCGGTCTTGCATTAAAGGGACCTGCGGCGGAATTACTACAGAAAGTGTCACCTGACAGCCAAAACACCTATGCCGACTTGATAAAAGCTCTAGAATTACGGTATGGTGATAAACATTTGCGAGATGTGTACTGCACCCAGTTGAGAGCAAGGCGACAACGTTCCGGGGAGAGCCTTCAAGAGTTTGAAGCAAGTATCGACAGACTAGTTAGACTGGCCTATCCTGAAGCACCAGAAGACTTCCGATTATTAAGGTTTGCGGTGCAGACATTTATTGATGGAATCGGAGATTGTGAACTTCAGCAAGTGTTACGAATAGCAAGACACCGAAATAGCTCAGAAGCTCTTGTTAACGCCCTAGAGTTTGAAGCTGCCAAGTCAGCGTCCCGCTACATTAATGGGTTTGTGCCATCACGTTGCAGTCAGAGGGTGCAGAAAAACAATGTTGTCGGACAAACAATTCAAAAGTTCAAGAGAGTCGCAATGATTTGATAAAGACAGAAGACGGACATATTACAACTGTGAAAAACGTGGTCATCTACAGGTAGACTGTTGAGAGAAGAAGATACCGAGAGAAGAGAGTGATCGCACCGATTGCAGAAGTAAAGCCCCAGAACAGCTCACAGTTTCCACGCTACATAAGACCAGTGGAAAATTGATGGTTAATGGATTAGCGGAAGGTAAACCAACATCATTTACAGTTGACTCGGGCGCAACAGTGTCTATTGTGCGCCCTGACTTAGTCAGCAACCGCCAGCCTCTAATTAGCTCTTGTACAATACATACTGTGACTGGAAGCCACGTCAAGGTGTAGGAAAGGTAGACGTACGTGTACGCCTGGGTCTCCTCGAGTTTAGCCACCAAATGCTCGTTGCAGACATTGTCGATGAAGTGATTCTTGGCACGGACATTATGAATGGCTACGGATTCGTTGTGGACTTAAGAGAGAATGTCCTGAAGGTTGGCCAAGAGAAGATAAAGCTTTGCATGGCTAAAATGTCAGGGTCTACCAACCATTCGATTAAGCGAGTGGCATTAGTCTAAGAAAAAATCAACAGGTCTTTTCAAGAGGAACCCTCCCTATTGCAAGCGGAAATGGAGGAAGAACTAGCACAGGAAATACAAATAAGTGTAACGACAAAAGAAGTGATTGGAAAGCCAACTACGGGTGTCGAGACAAAACTCTTGCTTGTTCCTGAGCTGATAGAAGCGCCTGAGGGCAAAGTGGCTGAAGATGAGGTTACGCAAGAGGTTGTTGACGAGAACCAAACAAACTTGGATCAGCAAGTGGAGTTTAGGTCATCAGCACGTGACGGAACCGGAGTGATTCCAGCAAAACTAGTGGTTGAGGGGTAGACTCGCATTCCTGAGAACGTGATGTTCGGATGAATCGAGACTGAATTCGAAGAACCGTAGAATTATCTTTTGCAAGGGCGTCCACCTAGATCGCCTGGTCGTGTATTAATTCCGAGACGGATTGCCAGTTCGGGACGAACAGGCTTAAGGAGGAGAAAGTGTTACGACATTACAGAACAATCTACGTGTTTGTCGAATGTGCCAAAAGGATCTCGCTCTTATGTGTGTGGGATATGTGACTGTCAACACGTTCGCGAGAGGTTTCTCGAAGGCGCCAGCCGCGCGGACTGTCAAGGCCGCAGTTAATTACGTAGTTTACACGAGCCCTAAGACGCAATTAAGAACGTTCTGGTCTGTGAGCACAGGTATAAATACCAGTACTCAACCACGTTCAATTCAGTATAGCAGCGATATATTTTCAGTGCGGTTTGAGTTAATCGGGCGAGATTACTGTGTGCGTTCAAGTGGTTATTAGTGAAGTGTTGTGTTTTATAATCAGGCGGTATATTGTAATACAACTGTGTTTTAATATTAGTTGACATTTATTTGCGTGTGAAAAATTTTTATTAGATTTGTTGTAGAGACTGTGTTGTTAATTACGAACTGTTTAACTGTGAAAATTAAAGCTGGTAATTAGTGACTTAATTGGAGTCTTGTATTTTGTTTCCACTGTACCTACGACGATCAAGTAGACCGTCGTAACAATATAAATAGGTTTATAATAAAGTACAATGATGTACATATTTTTGGCATGGGTCTTTATCTAGACGGTGGTAAGCATGTTTTTACACTATTTATAGCAACATTTGTATTGCCATTTGGCTGTGTAATTACCTAGTGGAAGCTTTTAGAATCAGAGATACTTTGTTTTATTCTAAAACACGTGATGCATGCCTTTGCTCCAGTTGGCTCGTTGCCGTGGAAACTGCTGTCGTCTGCTCGAATACCAATAATTTGCGGCAAAGGTGCAGCTACCACGTAGTGCAAACAGCCTCCAAACTTTTGTGGAATACAAAACGTATTTACTAAACTCTGTGTATTTATGCTACAACGAACCTATAAACATAAAAGTAGTTTATAGTAAATAAATATTTTTGCAGTAAGATTAAAAGCGCAGTTTAACACTAGTTTTTTTTTATGTTTCGTTCTAGATGATTTCTTTCTTGAACTTTTTACTTTTTTAGCCTGATGCATCACGATGCAAAAGAAGTTGTTTCATTTTGGGCATACTTGAATTCTCTACTTTCGCATAGTTCCCAACCGATTTGATCCTACTTTTAAATTCCACGTGTTTAAGTCTAATTAATCCTTACAAACATGGATTATTTATTCATATTTCTTATTTTTGCGAATTATAATAATGGCTCCCATGTATACCACCTGAGGTAGTGTAGGAGGAGGGAGGGTAGGCTGCCTTATGTGAGCCGTACGGCTTATAAGGAAGGCAGTGTGGCCAGCACTACGCTTCAGCCGCCCATTATTATTCCCAGGATCTTATCCTAGGTACTCATTTTCAACAGGCTGAGTCGACCTAGGGGCTGATAAACGCACCTTGATTTTATGGTGCCGGGCCGGGAATCGAACCCGGGACATCTAGGTTTGTAGCCAGGTGCCATACCCACTGGTCTACTGAGCAGCCTTTTTTCGAATATTTATTCAAATAAAATAATGTTGCTTTGAAACTTTTTCTACTTCTTCCTCTATATTAAGCCATTATGTCTCCCAGTGTCTGGTTATAGGGAGCCTCCGACCATCGACTCCATCTATTCCTGCCCATGCACATAATCCTCATTTCTTGTAAACTCTTCCCACGGTCTTATCCCAATCTCCAATCTCCCAATACGCCATCCTTTGCCTTCTTCTGTGTTTATGACCCTCCAACTTTATTTCAAGAACGTCTTTTATTTACGATGCTTTATCTGTGCTACTTTCATGTCCTAACCATTTAAATTGTCTCGCCTCCAGCGAATCCATAACGGGCATTACTCTCAAATTTCGAGTGATCGTCTTTTTTTTTTACTAATGCAGTTTCCTAGTTTTCCCCATGATTTGCCTGAAAAACCTCATCTCCGCTGCTGTTATTCTATTTGCGTGTTCGTCACGAATTTAAATATCTATAGTTTTGGTTTTTCTCTTAGTATTATTTTCCTGTAAGTACGTTGTTTATTCTACAACACATAGAGTTTCCGTTCCTTATGTTATTTGATATTTTCTCAACCTAATCTCCCATCTCTATCAAAAAGGGCACTTAAATATTTATATTTCTTGACATGAACCAACTGTTCACTATCACATGTAATTCTCAGGACTGTTCTCCTTTCTTTCGAACACGTGCAGTTTTAATCTTCTTGATATTCAGTTCTAAGCCTTTTATTCCAAGTTCTTCTTTCCGTTGTACCACGACCTCTTGAAGCGTAACCCTTGAACCTTGTATGAGAAATCACCTGCACAGAGAATTCCTGGACCACAATCGAACTTAACCTGTAGTACCCCACTGCCGCTCTGTGACCGTCCCTTGTGTATATTTCATCTGTCAACAATATCTCTATGACGATTCTGAGACTGGCAATGTGACCATGCGTTTATTTGGTCGAAAGCAGTTTGTTTCTCTTGAGTAAGTTTTTCTACTATATTTCTCTGCCCTTGTAAAAATTCTCGTATACCACCACTCCTAGACTTATGGGGTGATAGTTATTGCAAATCAAATTAGTTGCCTTTTTTTGTATAGGGGTTATAATGTTATATCTTAATTAAAAAAAACTCTAGATATTGCCTTGCCTGATTTCCTTCTATGTTCCAAAATACTCAGATGTCTCCCCATTCAGTCACACATTTTTCCTCGCATTATTATACACATTTTTAATAGTCTGAATCGGACTATTTCGAAACATTTTGTTACAAAGCATTCTATATTTTCTTTCTAGGGACTAAACCAAATGCATGCTTGGATCCAGGAATACCACAACAATTCACTATTTCTGTCTATATATTCTCTATGTCCGAATCTCACAGTTTTGAGACTGAAAATGTGACCACGAGTCATACATATGTATTTGCACAATTGAGTTAGCACAATTGAAAGGCAGCTTGTACCTCTTCAATCTTTTTGAATGATAAAACTTATCAAAACTTAAGAAAATGTTACTTCTCAACTTTTTAAGCTTCCAGTTTTTTTTTATTGACAGTTTTTGTAAAGTGATTAAAAAATATCAGATCTTCACTTTTAATTGCTTTCCAGAAATTATGCTTCAAACAACAAGGCTACCTATACATACTATTCTTATTTTAATTTTTTATAGGACCTGTTTATATGAATCTATAATATGAATTACCAAATTGAGTATGTTTCTCCTTCCGCGTGAAAACATTTTGTATCTCCTAATAAGATAATTGTGCCATTCTGCTCATTATCACCTTTCATAAAATATAATGCCTGGTTAATAACTTATCTCCTCCTTCTAAATTGTCTATATTCGTGTATCAATACAATAGGAAATACCTTCTGTAACACCTTCAGTAACAGCGTATACCTATCTGTATAGTACTCAAAAATAAATTTTAATATCGGAAAACTCTGTCTTTTTCATTAATTTCTAAACATTTATTTTCGTAATGTGTATTGTATGTATAATGTAATTGTTGATTAGACTGGTTTGTAAAATTATTTACAATCTGTGACTCTTAAATTACTTTCTCTAATCAGCTATCAATTTTTAACAAGTTGTACAAATGTGTTCTATTTAGATTTGTTGTCATCAGAGCTTACAGGCTCTAAATTAATTTTTAAAGACTTAGTTGTTTGAAATTGAAATTATGTTTAACAGCTGTAATACGTACATAATATGAAAACGATCTCTAATATCAAGGTCTGTATAAACCTTATTTTAAAGTCGATTTTGTATAAAAAACTAACGTTCAATGAATCGGTACCTAAAAAAATAAAAATGGAACACGCGGCAACCTTTAAGTTGGAGTGGTGATGACACTGATTTACATTACGATGCAGAGCATTGGGTTGGACATTGCTCATTTACTTTCATCACAATGTTTCGTACTTATTAACATTTCTCAGAGTTTAACTGAAACACTGTGGGTAACAGATATACCGTAAAAACATAACTACTATATAGATTGTAACTGTAGTATTATTTTGCAAGCGTAATTTTGTTGAATAATATATCAGTTTGTATATATGCAAGTTTTTTTAGAGGACGCCTAGAACCTTTTAGATGTCATACCCAGTACACTATTACTCGTGTTGCTGTTCCTTTCCATTCGATACAGAGGAATGATTAAAACAGCAGTTACAGCCATTTAGATTATCATGCGTGATCAAAATTTGAATGATACACCGTTATTAAAGAGTTCCGTGTCGATATTCGTCTGCTAAAAATTGAGTTTTTTTCGTTTGAACAGTTTTAAACTGCACTCTAAATTACTTTTAAAATACTATGTAGACCTAGTGTTAAAGTATACGATTTTCATTTCTCATGTGAAGTGTGTGTGTGTGTGTGTGCGTGTGTGCGTGTGTGTGTGTGCGCGCTAGTATGTGTGATAGGGGGAGGAGAGAGGGAGAGAGAGAGAGAGAGAGAGAGAGAGAGAGAGAGACAGAGAGACTGTGTGAGTCAATTACTCTTGTACGTGTAGGTGGTATTCCAAACAAGTGATCTCAAATTTCGCCAAGGGTGAACATATAACAGGATATCAGTATTTTATTTTTCTTACACTAGTCCCTTTATCGCTTTACCAAAACTATACTTTCCAAAATTCTGCCGTTTCATCATCGATGCTATTATATTTCTAAAGAGGGTTAGGTGCTTCTGTGAGGCAGTATAAAGATTTATCTTTGAACAGTAATAGCGCCTAAATCCGGATCTCGCAGTTACAGTGTATTCAGTCAGCAGTCCGAGGTAAAGGAAAGTGAATGCTTGGATATGTGCGACTACGGTACCGACAGTCAATCCCAACAAAGGCAGTAATCAATGGAGAAACTAAATCACCCTTTCCCCAAGTTACTATAAAATCTAAATGTCAGCAAACCTTTAAAATGTATGTTGAGAGAGAAAACAAAAATAAAAGGGATGGATGGCTAGTAATAGGCTATATTATAATTACACCTAAAGTTGGTTATTAAGTCATTTATTCTAGTCCTTAGGGAAATGTTTTAAACGAAAGCTCATTTGTAAACAGAATATGTGTATATCTTACGTTTTAAGTGTATTATAATAACCACAATATTATCATAAAAAATTGTCACATATATTGTCATAAATATAACTTTTTTGGAATTGTGGTACACATATAGAGACGAAGTATTTATCGGGGCGAAAGTGAACGAAAGAGAGACTGTGTGAGAAAGAAAGAGAGAGAAACAGGAAGAGAGGGGATTATTAAGTAAAGCGAGGCGATGTCTGTGAGATATTTTCATTTAAAAGTTAATGCCTTTGAAACGTTTTTAACTGTTTGCATAAAATTTTACAACCTTTCAATTATCAGTTATAAGAAATAAGAAAGACAGAGAAATTAGACTGAAAACTACGGTAATGCCAAACGCTCGAGTTACAATTGAAAATTCGCCTTGCTTGTTCAACTATTTGTATGTTTTGATACATAAACTTATTTTTCCACAAAAAACTATGACAAAATTCTTCTCCGTAAACGTTTACACACATATCTCAACACGTCATACATAATATAATTATTAACATTTGACAGCCCTTACATTTGTTTACAAACAATTTCATTTGTTTTTTAAAGTCATTATTTTATTCTCATTTATTGACATTAAAAAGTGGTAATGCTAATCGTCATAATATGAGCGACAATTAAATATATTAAGCGTCAAATATCATAACACAATATTTTCAAACTAGATAATGCCACTGTAATAATCTATTGATCCATGGCAGCAATTTACGGCACCTAAAACGAGGGCGTCAATGCCATATAAATAGAAACCTGTAATCTTATTAAATTAAACTATTGTTTATTTTCTTATCACTACTGTTGTTTAACTTCATCAGTTTTCACTTATAACAAATATTATTGTTGAACATAACAATCTTTTAAACATTAAATCAAACTCACTTAATCTTAGATTACTGTTTATAAAAAGAAAATGTTGGAACAAACCACATGGTACACAGAGTACACATAGTCTTAGCGTTTTAATATTGAAACATACCTGGAATGGAAATCTTTAAAAACCAACTGTGTCCGAACAACGGTAGAAAAAAGCACATAAACTATCGAAACAAAGTAGAAGCAAGATATATATTTTTTCCCATAAAATTTTACCCGTATTGTTCATAATTCCAGTTAGGCCGTTACGTAAAATTTAAAAGACTAGACCGCTTGTCCTAGAGGAGCGAAAAATGTGCTGGAGCCCAGAGTGACAAGACTTGCAATAAAACACTCATGTAACCATTAACAACCTTTTATTAGTGTTTTCTTTTATTTATAACATGTTGAATTAATCTTTGAAAATGAGTTCTAATATGTTTCATTTCAATTTACAAAGACTTTCACATTTAAGATTAAATCATTCACCTAATTTATATTTACAAGGTTGGTTACAATATTACTTTTTTGAAACACTTGGGCTTCTGATACCCCTTGAGTAGAACATGTCTTTACATTTATATATAACGTCCATTACTCTTGATTTTAAAATAAAAGGTGGAGTTGTTGTTGTGTTTAATAACTGGAAAGCTCCCACCTGTACTTAGAAGAACTGGAATGATACCAGGTAGAGCCGTGGCGATGAGTATTGGTGATGGTTCCCGGAAAAATCCTGAAACTAGAGCTCATCTCATTCTGGGCAGCTGTCCCTTAGTGTGCAGAAGAAGAAGTTGTTCAGGGCCTGACGGCGTTGGGGAGCATCCGGGTGCAGTGCTCTACAGATGGTGACTGTTGTTGGTGTCACCATATCCGCATTTCCCTCTCTCCCGGCTGTACGGGGACCCTGTAATATTTTTTATTTTTAGTTGGCCGTCAGAAAACACAGCTACCCCTTACACTCACTCACCTCGGAACACACATACTACCCGCACTGTCACAATTATTCTTTTTACACTCTAACATTTTATTTAATTGATTATTAACAAACAGACATTTAAGTATCCCCCTCGTACATTGTTTTGGGGGATTATGTTTTAATACAAGGCACCCAAATCTTCACTACGGTTGTAAGATTGGCTTACAACTTAGTACTTTAACAATCTTTGAGCAAGTGATGATCATTGAATATATTCAGTTACAGAAAAGTTAATGGTTACATACAGTCTTCATCAAAACTGTAGGAAAGTACTTAACAACATATAAAATTACTTCTTAAACTAAATAATTCAATATGGCTAAATGCAAAGTAGACCGGAAGTAACGTGTGATTCACTTTTAAAGTAGGCTTTACAACGATCACACAAACGTGTAGAGATCACACACATACACAAACGCAACACATATAACCCATTATTAATTTAACATCGAGCTTAACCTCGAATAAAATAATTAACTCTCACCTGAAACGCTTTAGACTTTTACGAAGTCATATAGAGTTGAACACGTGCTTCGCCCTGCCGTCAGACCACAAGTACTCTGTGAGAAGGATGGTAATGGAATGAGAGAGGACAATGTATTCTGCGATCCCACATGATGTAGAAATTTAACTTGTTTCAAACTGTCGTACTTAACCTTCCGCACCAACGCCTCAGCTGTTAGAGTTGGCTGGCTAACTCGATCGCGTCGATGTGGGGGGCAGACACAGCCTTACTAATTGCTTGGCTCTCTCGTCCAGCGGCCACGCGCTTTGGCTGCGCCAACCGTTCAAATCACGCCGGGAAAATTCAAACCCCGGCACAGGAGGAAATTAAACCACATATCTACTCCAGTATAAGGTGGTAGGTAACTTTGCGTCAAACAAGGATGGATGAGCGCTCCATGATGACTCAGGAAAAGATGGATATAATTTCTGGAACAAACAGGCTGTGAGTATATAAGAGAGAAAAAGCTGAAGAAGGAAGAAGATGAAAAAGGTAGCAGTATTGAAAGGGATGACCACATTAAAAGAGTGTGATTCAAAAAAAAAAAGATAACTACAACTACTCTTTATCCTATATCAGGAATTACGCAAGGAACATTTTTCTCCCTCTGCAAAAAGTTCATTTTTGTTATCACAATAAACTGTATGGTTCATTCATTTACGTTGCATCAAAGTCCATATATATCTGTCTGTATCTGTTCGACAGTCTTATAAACACGAATTGTTTGTTTAAATAAAGGAAACAGTACAACTAGTAAGACGACTTAAATTCCACATTAAGCAGTATTCTTTACAAAGAAGGAATACTACTTAATGTGGGATGTAAGTCGTCTTACTAGTTCTCTTTAGTATGTTACTATGTTTTACTAGGCTATGTTTTACTAGGTTACTTTCCTTTTATCCTTTTGTTGTAACTTCTGTGTGTGTGTGTGTGTGAGAGAGAGAGAGAGAGTGAGAGAGAGGGGGGAGGAGAGAGTGAAAGAGAGTGAGAGTGTGGTACAACACTGCAGAGTCAGAATGTGTAATGTAAAGTAGCCATGCACTAATTTAAGTACCGAGTACGAAGTAAGCTGATCAGGAGAACCTGATCCTGCGATAAATTAGATTGAAGTATAAAAGTTAAAGAGCTATTATTTTATTTAAATTTCGTATTTCATAGTTCTAACTTGTAGCTCCTTTAAATTTCAATAAAGCCACAAATATCAAATATAACTTCAACTTACACCATAGGAACAATGATTTTTCATAAAATTTTGACGAATGTTTCCTAATTTGTATTTGATTTTCGCGTACAATTTTAAAAATATATATATTGGTATATTTATAGTTTATTATTAATTTTGTTTATTAACAAAATTTGCAATATATATAGTGTTTACTGTTTATAACTATTCTTAGTAAATTTACTAATAACACCTACTCTATAAATATGGTAGTCATTTCTTTAATTTGACAAGCAGTCATGCATTTAAGACATAAAGTTAATGATAAAGCAAATGCGTTTTATTGATACCGTTTCATACTCTGATGTTTCTTCTCACTATGGAAATAATACTTTTACATACTTTAAACCCATCTTTGATGAACAGACAGGCTACGTTATTGTAGCCCAGATTACTAGTATTTGCTGATGCCTTTGAAAATCTAAGAGACTTGTTTAAATGCAGAATTCTACGTACATGGCTTCTTGCTGTCGGTTGTATGTGGGCGGGTATTAAAGATAGTTATTACTTCAAGCTGAAAAAGCTACCATGTTTACATGACCCAGTTGCTCAACTTTGACTGACACGCCGACATGTATTATTGATCACTTCAACGTAAAGATAACTGGAGTTCTCCTATATGATGTTCTTTACCAATAACGGACACGCTCGTTTGTAAATAACAAGAGTTGGTATTTATAAAATTATCACAATATGTTTTGGAAACTAAGAGTTTTTTGTTTGTCTTAATAATCTTATAACCGGACGAGTTTTATGTAGATTTCATATGCTCCCCAGAGAAAAATCGGTAAGAAAAGAAAACCTTTTAAGAGCCCATTATAATACAGTCGTATATTTACTTGTTACTATTATAATTCTTAACATTTTTTGTGACTCTCGTAGAAATCTTATATTTTATAAAACCTAGACTTTCAAAATTAAATTAATATCTTACTAATATATGGGAGAGTTTGTGCTGCATGTATTCAGCTTCCAGTATATCGGACCTCATACCTATATCGAACCTCTCCCATTCAAAACTACAAAAGGTGTAAGACAAGGATGCTGCTTGTCCCCTACCCTCTTTAAAATATACTTAGACAGATCTCTAGTAAGATGGACAAAGAAGTGTAAAAGCATGGGGCTGAGAGTAGGAGATGACAATCTGTTCACTCTATATTTTGCCGATGATCAGATTGTGGTAGCGGAGGATGACGAAGACCTCGAGTATATGGTCAGAAAGTTAAAAGAGGAATATGACGCAGCTGGTTTGATAATGAACATGGCAAAATGTGAGTACCTGATAGTGGGCAACGAAGAAGTTAAGGACTTAAAATTGGATGTGGACAGGATAAGAGGTGTTGAAAAAAGTAAATACATAGGTGTTATTTTCAACAAACAGGGAAGCAGCAAAGATGAAATTCAAGAACGTGTTAACAAGGGGCGAACCGTTATAAGAACGCTGAATTCGCTTCTATGGGAAAGAAGTATAACCAGAAATACAAAGAAACATATATATATAATAGCATGGTGAAAAGTGTAATCCTTTATGGAGCAGACGTTTGGAACGTTTCAAACGTAAATAAGAAAAAAAACTGATGGCAGCGGAAATGGACTTGTTCAGGAGGATTTGTAGAAGATCAAAATTAGACAGGGTTAGAAATGAGGCTATTAGAGCGGAGATGAATATTGACAGGACAATAATAGATGAAATAGAAAGGAGACAATTGACTTGGTTTGGGCATGTGAAGAAATTGGAAGATGACAGATGGCTCCACAAAATAGTGGCATGGATACCACCGGTGAGGAGGAAAAGAGGACGTCCACGGAGGAGTTGGCGAGATGACTTAGCGGAAGCAATGGTTGCAAGAAATTTGGAAGAACTTACATGCTACGACAGGTTAAAATGGAAGTTGGGGACGGAGAAACGGCAACAGGTGTAAAGATCCGTTATACATATATATATATATAACAAAATCATAGGATTACCGAAGAACCAATGAGATTACGAGAATTCAGTAGGCCTATATGAAAACGGCTTTTTAACGAATAAATCAGTCTCTTTTCGGATTTGATAACGTGTAAACGCGTCCTGGGTCAGCCAATTGCAACTAACACACGTTAGAAAATTTTATTGAGTTACTGCGAGGAATATTATAATTCTGCTAATCGCGAAATTTTCAGATATTCCGATTAGGGATACAGATACTTCACGTTTACTGAAACGGGGTATGCGTAACGCACCAGAAACATTAACTGGATCGGTACGAGGTAAAATCGTATGCAAGCGTGTCCGCAAGGAAAATCTACAAGCCAGAAAGCAACTCTGAAGCCGGACAGAATATTTCAACCCGCGTACGCATCCAGATCTAGCATTATCGAGGAATTATCCAGCAACAACACCCGTCGTCTATAGGAGCTGCAGTTGACATTAAAAGGAAGTGAACTTGTATTATTTATGTACAATTATAAAAAAATTATTTAAAATATAGACACTCACATCTGTAAGACTTTGTAGTAAATAAGACAAAAAGAACTTTTAAATATTAATTTATTTAATTTTGGAGAAAGTAAATTTAATTCATGTTACAAAATTCAACAGAGGCAGATTAATTATTTTTTATAAACTGTATTAAAAGTTCAGTAGATTGTCAAAAATAACAGAATTATTAATTCATTCATTTAATTCTAAAACATTTATCGTGACTGATTATTCTGTGCGACACCTATACATCTCAACACACACACACACACACACACACACACACACACACACACACACACACACACACACACACACACACACACACACACACACACACACACACAACTCTCTAAGACCCTTACGCTCGCAACACCATTGGCCTTTCAATAAGCAGTGCTTTTGACACACCTAAATTACGTAATGAATGTAACCTCTGCAAAATATACTACAGACGTACTATGAAATATACAGTAGGATTCGCATAACACTGCAATGTCCATTTACCGAGGATTAACCACACAAATGGCAGTAACGCATTCAATTTGAGGGATTTATTGTTAATATAAACTCGTATGTTATTAAAGTATAAATTCATCTCACAATAATTACACCAGTTCTAGTTTATCCACACAAAAGCTTGTCAGCTGGCATATTGTTGCATACATGTATTTATCGTTGTGCTTTGTTCTTGAATACACAGAAAGCTTTTAATCTGTACTGAAACGTAAGCTGTACGTTAAAATTGAATGTAGCCTGTGCAACAGAGTTTTATTCTAGATAAAATTACCAGTTATGCTTATAATAACAGTTACAATATAAAGAAAACTAGGTCAGAGTTGTTGTTAGCTACTCGGCCTGAAGGTGGTATGTTATTTCCAAACACAAAGGGAGAAAGAGTGTAGTGATTAAGTCTGACTTTTAATTAACAGTGGCTTGTTTTGCTTTGAAGTTTCTGTTATGCAGTAGAATACTTAATTGTAACAATGCTGATTTTAAATTTAATTTTTATTTAAATAATATGTTAAAATTAAATATTGTAATTGGCGTAGTGGAGTTCGATAAATCGGAGGATGAATTGTTTTCAGGACGCAGTTGTCAATGAGACTGCATAATACACCCTGATTCAGTTAATCCTTAGCAAATAGATTAATATTTTCCTTTCCTTATTGCAACTACGTTAAAAACCTTCTAAACTAGAGAGATTGTGGATTTAGCTCGATTCAAGAATGATCAACCAGAAACAAAAGAATTTTAAATGTTTGGCCGGGTAACTTATACAAAATTACCCAGAATAAGTGGAAATCAATGTTGAATCCAAAAATACAATTAATATTTGGAGGTTTCACCTACGGCAAAAAAATGCAATTTTACAGACATATTGGAAAACAATGTAAAAATTTCATAACTTTTAAACCCCTGAAAGACGCTAAGAGTTTCCAATTAATGATTTTCGTACTTATTGTAGTTTACAAAATCCCAATTAAGACCTCTTTCAGTTGAACATATTCGTTTGAAATTTGATCTTATTCCCTTAGTACCAGTTGAAACTGCTGGAAGAAATTGGTTCCTTAAAGAAAATACATTATATATTTTTAATTATGACGTTAATCTATTATTTTAGTTTCTGAAAAGTATTGTTAACTACAGCCATGTTTTCGACTGTGGTTTTCAATTATATCGTTTGTATAAATTAATTCTGTTTTAAAATAGAATATCCAATTAAAACAATTATCACACAAATCAATTTTAACATATAATTTTAGGAACTAAATCTTAGGAACATTCTACTATCCTAGAAACGAAGAGAACAAACAATTTTATACCAAAATTTTATTAGAGTGTAAAGTTAAGGCCCTTATAATATGAAAACGGTATAAGTCTTAGAGAATCTAATGACTAGTTATTATATAGCTTACTGCTCATGTCTTATAAGGATGAGTATAATTGAAGCATCCAAAAGGTGAGAACATTGAGCCATGATTTTCTAACATACGCTTGAAATCTGTGTTTACAATCGTATGATTGATGTTTAATAACTTTCAATTTTAAAGACTGTAAAAAGTCTATGAGTCTATGGTATCGTAGAATATACTTATTTAGAAGACATCCTGTTCAGAAGACATATAAGAATCAGAAACTGTATTCTTTCTTGTTTCTTGTTTATTCTATTCTTGCTTATTCTTTCTTGTTTAAGAAGACTTGCTTAGTAATCAATTTCGCCTAAGTTAGGTTAGAAATTTTCTGTAACTTAAGCTGTAAATATTTAGGTATAAACTATGCTAATATTTTATTAACAGATACAATTAATTTATATCTTTCTATCAATTGTATGTTTTCAATCACAATTTATTTGATACTTGCACTCTTTACTCTTCTGAACTTACATTTCATAATATATGTACTTTCTAGTGTATTTTATATATAAACCTTTTTTTATTAAAATTCCAATGTAATATTTTAAGACTTTTCTTTTGAAGTAACGCTTTTAAAGTATTTGCTTACTTGCATGGAAAACACAGTATAAAGGTATTTACCTGAAATTAAGATTTTAAAATAGTATTGGAAAGCTTTACGAGCAGCAACTATTTTTAATTGTGCAAAATAAAAATAAGTAATTTTTTAATTGTGCAAAAAATAAGTAACGGTTGATACTGGAATTATTAAAGAAAAACCAAAGAACATAATTTTGAACAAAATGTTCAGAGTCATGAATTCAAAAGACAATATTATTCCAAAGTTTGATAAAAAAATATTACCAACACAACTTTACAATACTTTAGAACGTTGGAAAACAATGCACTAGATGTGGAGATTTAAAGACATTTTTTTTGAGTAAATTTTTTTGTGTAACTAAAATAGCATAACACAGGTGTTGTATAGTACAAGGTATTTAATTTTGAACAAACTGTAATAAGTTCCTTTTAACGTGTTGTTTAAAGACGTTGGTATACTTTTTACGTAGGTCTAATCAAAGTTTGGAAAAATCTATATTCAAATTTTTTGTGTAAACGCATAAGAAAATTTTAACTACAGGCTAAATTTATTAACTCTTATTATTAAGTTATAAAGGAAAGTCTCTTATTTGCCATATTGAAAGTGGCAAATAAGCGAATATATGAAATAAATTATTAATTTATTTTATAGACATTTCTCAATGTTTTAGTCGTCTTGTAGAGATTTAGACGTTCCAATATTTAAAGCATGTAATGATTATAAATCCTGTTATTATGTTTTACCGTTATGTGTGTAACACGCTTTACTTTCGCATCTCTAAAGTTTTTAAAATTAAATATTTTTAAAAATTTTAAATAAATTGCTTATTTTAAATAACACGTATACATCAGTATCCGAATTTGTTTTGACGAAATCTGTTTCTTAGCAAATTGACAAATTTTCTTGCAAGAATTCAGATAAGCTATAAACTACGAAGTTTCAGGAATATTAGAGTTATTTCAGTCTACTATGTGCTCCCAATATCGTGTAGTATGTTAAGAAGACAACGAAGGTAAAAATCGTAGCTAAGAAAGTTTGTGTTTACACGAGGTACCATTTGTTTTAATAAATTGTTTAAAAATTATGTACAGTTATATTTATTTCTTATATATAGGGAAAACCTTCCCTCTACTCATCGTGCAGTATACGTTCATAGTTAATAATGGAGAACTGTTCGAATGATAAACGTATCTAGAATAACTAATACTGCTTTGCTGTAGACAGAATGGAATTCATTGCACATTGGGCATCATATAATTTACTTATTAAAACAAATATGAATATGAAGCATCAAGTTTAACTTACAATTTCAGTAGTCAAATAAAATGTGTGCTGTTTGTTGTATCTTTCACCTCGTAGCTGGTATCTCTATTTCCTAGCTGGTTGTTATTTTATGCGCTGACGTTATCACCGGATAAAATAAAATATTATACTTAATAAAAAGTAAGACATTTTTCAATTCATTTTCGCTGCATGACAATGGAACTGCCACTTTTAGTACCGTATATTGTAATTTATTTTGTAACATTATCTGCAAATCTAAAATGCGTTAGTATTTGATAATTAATATTCTATACAATCACAATTCTACTAAAAGCGTTATGAACGTCATAGGCATCGACGACGTTGGTGTCATTATTATCGTCTCCCATTAAGCATTGCCCTTATGGCCTATTGCAACCTTCAAACCTGGTACCAGTCACACGATGTCATAGTGACAGGGGAACCACTCCATATTTAACCATGTGCAGTGTCAAACTGCACTGTGGAGAATAAAGTTGAATAAATCCCACTTTCGACAGACTATAGCATTGCCCCCTAGCAATCAGAGTTGGTAGACGGAATTTGAATTGACTTGACATTGATAAAAGATATACGACACATGTTGAGTAAACGCTATACAAAACGAGTTTCCTAACACTGAGCGTTCTCCCAAATACAATAAGAGAGAATTGTTTGGGCCTAGTGTGAAAACTTAGTAGCGTCAGTCAGCACAGATTTCTACTTGAGTGTTGCAATGCAACCTAAGATGCGAGAGGAAAACTACGTGAATCGGTCCAGACATTTAGAATAAGGATTTTCTATCTTGTGTGTGGTAGAAAAGAAGAGAATAACATTCTATGATAGGGCTATCAATCAGGATTTGGCGAGCAAGTAATGGCTTGTCCAATTGCCTTATCTTCCTTCAACACACAGGCAAGGTAGAAATATCTCTTTCGTTAAATTTCATTCACATTTATTCATATCGCTTCCACGATTCATTAGGTATGCAATTTATACTGCAAGTGTATGTTAGTCGTTGCAATGAAATTAGCCAAATATATATTCTTATCTGTTAGTCGTTTGCACAAACCACGGTTAATGTAGTGAAAGTCGTAAATCTATGAATTACTATTAAATCAAACAATATAGTTCTCGTTAATAAAATGGACGGGAAACGTTTCGCATAATTAAATAATGTAGTTGTGTTTGTTTCCGTAGTACATTATAAACATGGTTTCTTAATCTACGCAAAATCCCATGAATTTTACACTTTCAATAACATTCATTATGAAAAATTGTTATTGTTCAATAACTAAATGAAAACAACAGAAACAGACACACACACATACACACAGACACACACGTACACACAAACACATACACACAGATTCTAACTAAGCTTACACATCTTAAGGTCTTAGCTTGCGTTATTTGAAGCTGTTGCTAAGTTAGACGAGTTGGGCTAAAGCACGTCTCTCCGCTTATTCTGTACCTAACAATACAATATCTGTACCTAACGATATTATTTTAAATCCTGCTGCCATTTATAAGAATTCATTATTATTTCCATGTACTGTTACTAGTGTGAAACTCATAGTTAGGCATGGAAACTAGGAAAACAGCTTAATCCAGGCCAGCTTAATCTTTTTGGAATAATACAAGACATTAAAAGAGAAATATATGCAAAGAATATTGGCCTATGTATTGCATTGCGATTTACAACTTCTTCAGAAAAGGTGCAAAAAGTGTGATACGGTTTATGTGACTAGAAGGTAGTGAGCAGTTATATCAAAGTAGTCTTTGAAACAAAGTAGTCTCAAGTCAAAAAGAATGTAACAAAAATCAAGAGAATTCAAACTGTACTGTGTACAAACATTAACTTTATGGAGTTTAGTTTTTAAATTGTCGGAGGTCAAATTATTTATGTGTAGAAAATTACACATGTATAATTTACGTTGAATATGTCATTTAAAAGACAGTTAGTGCAGTAACATATGATGATAGATCAATTAGCTTCCAGTGTTTGCAAAACAAAACCTTGAAAATTTCTGATCCGTTGTACCAATAAAGTTATCTTCCTTACTTGTGATTAAAGGGAAGTATTTTACGATGACGCTTTTGTTACAGATAATACTCTCAGATTGAATTATGAACGTATAGACGAAATTAGTATTATCTAAGGAACGTCTACAACAAAATGTACAGGTTAGCAGGGCGGTCGATTAGGCGTTCGAAAGGCATAAATCCAAGAAAACCATGCAGGTCTACATCCACGTTTACACATTTAAGTTCTTACATGTACACACATTACCCATGTGGAAACAAATAATGCATTAGACTATTAAAGTATATGATAATCTAGATGATCTAATTGGTTTACACCGCTAAAAAAGTATCAGATTAGACGATTAATGTACGTGTAGTAAGTAACAACAGAATACCGTGAGCGGGCGGATGCACACACAGGTTCCCGCGAGCGGCCAAACAGGCTCACACACACACACACACACACACACACACACACACACACACACACACACACACACACACACACACACACACACACACACACACACACACACACACACACACACACACACACACACACACACATCTAAGAAGAAAAAATAATACGTTCATTGTATTCTAGAAGACGAATATTAAATTCTTGGATTTCGTTGTCCATGACGTGTCCGTTACTTAACTAAATATCACTATAGTATTGACGACTCGGAACACTAAGTTTTTTATAAGTAAAAACGTAAAGTTTACCTTACAGCCTAAACCGGCTTTCACCTTTAGAAGGCTTCATCAGAGGCTGCCATAGGTAGCGTTGTCCGTCTTGTTGTTGGCGACGGGATAGTTTTTCGAAAGATCGAAGCTGTGTGTGTGTGGTGAGATGTGTTCGAATAATGCGTGCGATTTGAATTGTGTCTGTTCGTTTAGGATGTCGTTTTTATTTGTTTTTGTGTGTTGGTATATTTCTAATTGTTCTAGAGTGTCTAGTTTTCGGCCTTTTGTGTGTACGTGTAGAATGTTCATGTTATTGTCGATGTTTTTATATGTGTGGTTTGCTTCAATGAGGTGGTTTGCAAAGGTAGATTCTGTAGTGGTGTGGAGTGCTTTTGTGTGTTCAATGTATCTCTGTTTGAAGCTACGTCCTGTCTGGCCTATGTAGAATTTATTGCAATTTGAGCAATTTAGCTTGTATACACCGGGTAGATCGAATTTGTTTTGTGCTTTGGGCATGCGTTTTGATAGTGTGTGTTCTGTTTTGTTAGTTGGTTTGTAAGCGATTCTGTATCCTGCTTTTTTGAATTTGTGGGCAATTTTTTCAGTTTGTTTGTTGATGTATGTTAGTGTTATGAATTTGTTGTTTTCTGTCTTTGTCTGTTGTTTGTTTTGTGTTTTGTGTAGGAGTTTACTGACTATTGTTCTGTCATAACCGTTAGATTCTGCTAGGTATTTTATCGTGTTTAGTTCGTCTTTGTAGTCTATTTCATCTAAGGGGATGTTGTTAAGTCTATGTATCATGGTTCTAAAAGCAGCTAGTTTGTGTTGTATTGGGTGATTGGAGGTGTTGTGTATTAGTGTGTCAGTTGTAGTTGGTTTTCTGTATGTACTGAATTTGTGCCTGTATTCTAGTTTTGTGATGGAGATGTCTAAGAAGTTTATGGTATTTTTGTGTTCGTATTCGGCAGTGAAGGTTATGTTTTTATATATTTTGTTTATGTGCGTTAGTAACTGTTCACATTGTCTTTTGTTTCCCCTGTATAGTATTAGAATGTCATCAACGTATCTGTGCCAATATAGTATTTTATGTGAGTGTCTGTCATTGTTTGTGAGTATTTTTGTTTTTTCTAAGTGTTGGAGGAAGACTTCTGCTAGAATGCTGGATATGGGGGAGCCCATGGGTAGGCCATCGTTCTGTGTGTAGTATTTATTGTTATAAGTAAAGTAGTTTTGTTTTGTGATAATGTTCAGAGTTTCTGTTATTTCATTGATATGTTCGTCTGGTGTGTTGTTCTGTTTGAGTTTGTTTTGTAGGATGGTGATTGTTTCAGAGATTGGGATGTTTGTGTACAGGTTTCTAATGTCAAAGGAGACTAATGTGGCACTATGGGGGACAACATCCCCTTAGATGAAATAGACTACAAAGACGAACTAAACACGATAAAATATCTTGCAGAATCTAACGGTTATGACAGAACAATAGTCAGTAAACTCCTACACAAAACACAAAACAAACAACAGACAAAGACAGAAAACAACAAATTCATAACACTAACATACATCAACAAACAAACTGAAAAAATTGCCCACAAATTCAAAAAAGCAGGATACAGAATCGCTTACAAACCAACTAACAAAACAGAACACACACTATCAAAACGCATGCCCAAAGCACAAAACAAATTCGATCTACCCGGTGTATACAAGCTAAATTGCTCAAATTGCAATAAATTCTACATAGGCCAGACAGGACGTAGCTTCAAACAGAGATACATTGGACACACAAAAGCACTCCACACCACTACAAAATCTACCTTTGCAAACCACCTCATTGAAGCATACCACACATATAAAAACATCGACAATAACCTGAACATTCTACACGTACACACAAAAGGCCGAAAACTAGACACTCTAGAACAATTAGAAATATACAAACACACAAAAACAAATAAAAACGACATCCTAAACGAACAGACACAATTCAAATCGCACGTATTATTCGAACACATCTCACCAGACACACACAGCTTCGATCTTTCGAAAAACTATCCCGTCGCCAACAACAAGACGGACAACGCTACCTATGGCAGCCTCTGATGAAGCCTTCTAAAGGTGAAAGCCGGTTTAGGCTGTAAGGTAAAACTTTACGTTTTTACTTATAAAAAACTTAGTGTTCCTAGTCGTCAATACTATAGTGATATTTAGACGAATATTAAAATTCAATTTTGATCCTTGAAGTACATTTTATAGAACACAGAACAACTATTTAAAATTTCTCGCAAGTTTGAGAGCATGTGGATGCATATAAACTTACGTGAGTGATAAATACATTAAATAGCTGTGCACTTGTAATAAAGTTACGTGTTAACGTATGTGGGGGCAGAGTGAAAAGTCAATTTTCTGAAATGCATCATCTTTAATACTACAAAGAAGGCAGCATTAAGGCACTATGGTAGACTTTAATAGAATTCATTTAATTTTAATGTCAATGTTTCAAACGATATTAACGTTAGCAGTGAACACTTAATCCACTTTCATGCTAGTTTGTTTACGTGGAAAACTGTGCAAAAGTAGTGTTCACCACAGGAGGGTCCGCACTCCTACGGTGTGTTGAACTCTCACCCACCAAACCACAAACCCTTACTTCTCAACTCAGTCCACCCTGGAACCACTTTCGCTTTACTTTAGCGTGTTATCGGTCATACTTAGCCTAGTAGAGCCGGTAATATTTACTCCTCATGAATGACAAGTAGCTCACTCGCAGTTTGGGTGGCCTACGTTTCATGAGGCGTAGAACACTCTCTATGTAGGCAGCCACCTTATGCATCGTTCTTCGCTACTGAGTACCACTTCGATAATGCTTTCAGGTGCAATGTGCCCTACTTCATTTTAGAGGCGTTCTTTAACACGTCTGACGGTCCATCTTCCTGTAGGTTCTTGAGAAGTTGGTTTCCTGCCAACTGCGTATGGTTTGTAACCAACCTTCATCTTAAGCAGTTTCCAATTTCCAAGTTCAATTTTCCGGATATGTATCGACCGACTAATATTTTACTTTCAAGACAATTGTTTCGCCAGTCATGTGTATTGGTGAAATTGTAAGGATAACAAAAAGTATCAGTAGAACTATACCAGGTTTTCATTTATGAAATTGAAGCAATAATAAAATATTCTACTGAACAAAGAATAATTTATTAAAGAGCAAAGAACAGGAAAGAACAAAGAGTAAAGAATTGAAATTGGCATGTGGTTCTTAGATGGCCGATACAAAAAAAAAAAAAAAAAAAAAAAATATTCTACTGGGTGCCGAGCGACCATTTGATCAGTGTAATTACTAATATTGCCGGTTCAATTACCGTGCGTTATGCGCAAGCTATCCGTAGTGCCCCTAGCCTCTTGCGGTATTTTTCCAACTTGAGAGTAACAGTTCAGATTTCTGCCCTGTACAGCAGGATCGACGCAGCTACTGTCATCAGCAGACGTAGCTTGCATCAGTTTGTGCCACCAACATTTGCCATGATCCTGGCTACTGCCAGAGTCATATTTTCAGCTATCTCAGAGGCTCACTTTATCCGTTTCCAGAAAGTAAAATTTGTGTCTAGAAACATTCCGTGGTTCTTCAAGACGCTTTTAGTCTGTACCGTTTCCTGGTTCACATGTAGATGTACTATAGTCGGGGTCGTCTTCCTTGTCAGCACGACTATCTCCGTTTTTACCGTCACAAGAGTAAATCCGTGATCTTTTAACCAGCAGCTGGCACTTCTGATCAACTGATTTAATATCCCTTGCGCTTATTCTAGGCGTCACGTAACAATTATTTCAGCGATATCACCCGCATATACCACTAAATAAATGTTCTCTGGCATGACCATGCGGAAGATATCATCATATGAAATATTATAGAGTTTTGGTCCTAAAATCGAGCCTGCACGCACTTTGCAAAGTACAAAACTTTAGTATCAATAGCAAATTATAATCAACGTACATAGTGTTTACTTCCTATTAATTATCAATAAATTATTGTTAATTATTGTAAATTAACTG
Organism: Magicicada septendecula; assembly: GCA_034769895.1. NCBI lineage: Eukaryota > Metazoa > Arthropoda > Insecta > Hemiptera > Cicadidae > Magicicada > Magicicada septendecula. The sequence continues at coordinate 536,749,138 of CM068367.1, read as the reverse complement.
TGTTTCATGTATACAATGTTAAAGATATATATAGGCCTACTCATTATGATCCTACACTTGTGTGCTTATGTGTCCGAGAGATTGTTTGTGATTCCTAATATGTTTTCCTTATAAAATAAATTATTTACCGATTATTGTTTATGTACGTACATTATTGAGCTTTTGTTAGTTTCTTATCTTCTAAGAATGGTAAATTAATCAAGTGTGACTCTTCATGTTAAAGTAGAAACAAGTACATCTAATATTTCTCACGAAATGTACAGAGCATAAATTAGTTAATTAGTACTTTACAAAAGAGGAAACACTGAAAATTAAAAAAAATATATTCCATAATAAAAAGATTTTTGTGACAGGACACTAGTAAATGCTTCTATACATTAAACTAAATATGCACTTGTTTTAGGAATACTGTTTTCCTGTATTTGTAGTAACATCGTAGATTGGTTTTGGTTAAACAATACGTTTAGTGTATAGTTAATTAGATAAACAAAGTGATATAAAATGATACTTGACAGAATGATTCTGAGTTTTACGTTTACAATCCAAGTAACTGAGACAGTGTCGACTCTTAAAATAGATCAGTCACCAGTAAATCATATCAAGTACATATTTCCAGCATTAACCTTTTACCACTCACGCGAAATGCAGTGTGTAATGCAAATTGGTACGAAAGTTTACGTTTTCCTACTTTACGGTACGAAAGGAAAAGAAAACCACTATTAAAATCTATCTTACAGTCTGAGTTTTAAACACAAAACAACTGTCGAAGTTCCACATGGGAGCACAAACGTTTTCAATTTTATTAACACTTAATGTAAAATAATGTATGTTAACTTTCTTATGAAACGTATTAGTAATATAGCTATGTGTGATGTGTTAGAGTTTTACCCCACAGCAAAGTTATTATTAGATTTTTATAATTTTATTTTCATTTTTGTACATTTTGGTATTTTATGAAAGTAACTGATGTTCAATACATTTAATATATATTTCCTTTTCCTGCCGTAACTGTAACGCTTAAAAACAAATTGTTTTTAAATTTTGATTAATAGGAAGACATTATTTTTCATAACCTAAACGATGTTAATTGTATAAATGTAAGCAAATGTAAGATAACGTATATTATTACAGGCAACCCATGAAGATTACAAATTATAGCAAGGAAGTGTTATGGCAACTATGATTGGTCGGCCTATGTAATTACATATTTTTAACGCTATGTACAATATTTATGCTACGGTACGTATTGCAGTTGCAACACTAAGAATGGTTTAAATGTTGTTGCTAGTGCCGTTTTGCAATATTATGAAATCTTATTGACTACAGATACATTTTCAATTAAACCTTAGATTTGAAACGTTCGCCATTTTGAGTACTCACGACAATATTGTAGACCAAAGTAGAGTAATAACAGCGACTACGTCCGCATGGCAACATCAAAATGGGGGCATCTGAGAATTATTGCATTGAGTAATTTGGTGTGCTGCCAGAACAACGCATCCAACAGTTTTCCTCTGACCTACACATATTGACACGTATATAACAGCAATTGACTGGTGAAGTGTGACAGTTTAATTTTCGTAGCTTTACATTTTATGTCAACAACTATAATAACTTTACTTTATGGCACAACACACACATATGTATATGTATATATATATATATATATTTTATAATGACTTTACCTCAAGATGTTTTCTTCCTATTTGGAAGAACATGTTTCGGGAAGCCTTGTGTTCCCATCTTCAGCCTTCCTAATTTTGAGCCTTGTGAGGTATTTGTGTGTTGGCTGGTTGTTGCTTTGGTTTCCTGTTGGTCTCTGGTGTTTTAAATTGGTATTACTGTGTGTGATTGTGGTGTATATATTAGTGTTTTGTGAATGTTGTATGTTGAGTGCTTTGAAAATTGTGTCATGTTTTGTATTGATTTGTATTTGTTCAGGTATTAGTTTGTTTTGTGTTTTATGTTTGTATATTTGTAAATTTTCCCAAATGTTCATTATGGTCCCTTTGTGTGGTGTGTGTTTTATTAGTGTCATATTGGTTATGTCTAGGAAATTCATGTCCAGTGTTTATTGCATGTGCTGCCAAATTAGATTTATATATTTCTAGTTTTATGTATGCATTTAGGTGTTCAAAATAATTTTTTCAGCTGTTTCTTTGTTTGTCCTATGTAACATTTATTGCAATCTTGGCATTCAATTTTGTATATACCATTGGTACCCGACACCAATATGGTATAAGGGTATTTTGATAATAAATAAATAAATATTATACCATTGGTTGTTGTATTTTCTTTGTTGTGTGGGTTATTTACTTTTTGTAAATTATTTTTATTAATTTTGTATGCTATTTCGATATCTGTGTTTTTAAATAGTTTTGTTGGCTTTGTCATTTTATTATTTATGTATGTGAATGTGGCCCATTTTTTATTGTTGTTATTATTTATGTGTTGTTCATTTTGATTATTAATTCTTAATTGTTCAGTTTTTATTTTATGTTTGATTTTATTTTCTGTTTTGTTTACAGTATTTATATTGTATCCATTTTCATAAGCAATTTGGTATAATATATTTCTTTCTTTGTGTGTTTCTTGTTTGTTTAGGGGAATTTTGTACATTCTGTTAAATAGTGAATAGAATGCTGCCATTTTATGTTGTGGTGGGTGGTCAGAATGGTTAGGTATGATGATGTTAGTAGAAGTTGGTTTTCAGTATATTGCATATTGAATGTGGTTGTTGTTTCTTGTGATGGTTATGTCTAAATAGTTGATTTTGTTATGTTTTCTTTTTCTGCTATGTATTGTATTTTTGGATGTATGTTTATAACGTCTCTCCTGCAAAGACATTATAACATCGGGAACCAGTTCAATTGTTCGCTGTTAATTAAACTAGCTGCCGTAGTTAGTAAAATTTACTTACCAACAAATTATGACAAGGTATATATCAGGAATTAGTCAAGGATTACATAAATTTATTCACTCTCTGGGTATTAGCGAAAACATCTCTTTATTCTTGTATTTTAACTAAGTATAAAAGTAATAGCTTTAATGGTCATTCTTTAATTTTTTACTTAGTTTACTTTACTTTTAAAAGAAAAATTCTTATAAATTCTGCATTAAATATTCTTTAAAATTTTTATTCTTACTCTTTTTTATCTCAAAATCATTCATCTATGTATTATTTCAAGTACCACGGATCCGGGTCTTAACTTTGCAATATTCTAATATATCACAACAACATCCAAGCTATTTGAAGAATAGTCCGGTGTAATTTTCAGAATTACTTTACCTTTAAACATCATCAGGTTATTACTATATCATTACAGAAATTACAAACATTTATATGCTAACCTTTAAGTTATCTAAAAGTCTTTACAAGAAACTTTACTGTTCTTTTTGTTTCGGTTTAAAAAAAAAAAGTTATGCACAAATGTTATGATTTAATATCACCTGAATAGAACGTGAGTTTGCTGTGGGTGTTCGTGATGGTCTTCTTCAGTAGTCTTCTTGGGTGTAGTTTGTTGTTCCTCTGGATCCTCCATCTAGTTGATTGTTTCCGAATTGTAGTCTAGGTCATGACGATTGGATTCTGCTACTTAAAGTTCATACGGTTGTTGTTGAAACTTTCTTCTTCTGGAGTTTGTTGTTCACATTTTACATTTTAATTGTTCTTATTTTAGCAGCACTGATGTTTACTTTAATATGGTAAGGAACATATCTTACCACTTACTGTTTGTAAAGAGATGTGTCGGCTAAGTTTTTTTTTATATATTACCAATATTTGCTCCACGCACTACATTACTAGTTTTTTGAGTTTTATCCCAACGCTACATTGGATTAAGTCAATTATAACAACTAACGTCTGGTTGTATCGTTGTTTAGCGGTATACACCTAAGTGTAAATTCACAACACATTTTTGACCTGCTTACATGTCGAAGTTTCTCCGGCGACTGGGGGTTGTTTAGCGGCAGGTAGTCTGTAAGCTGGCGCGGTTTACGCGCTGAGAAAAGTAGTTTGTTCCTTTAATATTATTAATTGTTCATTAATTAACTAGTAATAAATTATGCTACCTTTTTGTTATGAGTTAGATATTTCCTTTATTATTAATACGTCTTTTATTTAATTAAAATAATTATTATTTTTCGCTTAATAACATTGTACTTTGCGTGTTCGTACTGGACAATTTGCACGTTGATACAGGAATCTAGGTACAGATAAGGGGTGGATAATACTCTCACTTGTTATAAGAACTAAAATTTAATTTGTGCTATTCAAATAATTTTTAAATCGTCACATCCTCCTGCACTTAAAGATGAGGACGGGGCGACGGGGTATTAAATGAAAATCTAAGAAATACAATTACATTTGGGCACGGAATTTAGTGCTGAAATTTCTCTCCCTCAGATGATTTCTACCCATCAATCGATTATCTTACATCTTATACAAAATATTTAAAATCTAATACATCTACTACACATAAAATACACAAATACATAAATCTAACTTATATTTAATTTTTACATCTACCACCGGTTTTTTTTTTTGAGTTCTTCACTTGTTTTACGGAGTTATACTCATGAGTAGGTTACTAATAATAATAACGTATTGTAATAACAATCGAATTACTTTTAGTTTACTGCGCTAGAGGTATGTTGTTCGTCAGCTGACTTCTCATTCTTTATTTAATTCTCGCAGGACATTAGCTAAGGTTGATCAGGCCTCGCTAGTATTCGTACGACGTGTTTGAGTTTATACTCAATTACGATATAGGATGTTGCAAAATCTTATTATATTCCTGTATAAGTATATACAACATATTTTACTCTTAATACTTAAGTAGTATTCTTGGTTTACTATCTTTCTCGTAGTCGTGCTTCTTTATTTTTACACGAAAACAATTTTTTTATTTGTGACACATGGCTTCTGCGAACGTAATTGTCTGTATTGGGTTCATACAGCGCTACTGTAACGAGGGTGATGAACTTGTGAATCTGGTAGGGGCCACACCATCGGTATGATAGTTTGGAAGTGGTCCTATCCACGGCTTTACTCGTAGGGTGAGTTTTATACATCACTAAATCACCTACTTTGTACTTTATATTCCTATTATTCTGCTCATGATATTTCCGCGATTTTTGTAAATTCGCTCTCAAATTTGCGCGAGCTTCGTTCCATATTTTCCTTATGTTATTCCCATTTATTTCGCGGGGCAATAACTCATGAATTTTTCACTTTGTGGTTAACGGGTGGTTCGGTTTATACTTGTACAGTAAATCAAATGGTGTTGATTTATGTCCTTCATGATACGCTGAGTTGAAGGCAAATTGTATCCATGATAGATTTTGATCCCACGCTGTCTGGTCTTTAGCGTGATAAGATATTAAGGCTGATTTTAGGTTTCGCAAGTATCTCTCTGCTAGGTTTCCTTGCGGTCGGTACTCTGTCACTGTAATATGATTTATTCCGAAAACACATGTCATTAAATTCTTTCGATTTAAACTGAGGTCCATTGTCAGATACTAGGTGTACTGGTGTACCATAATCTTTAAATAGTCTCTCTTGTAGAATCTTTATTGTCGTAGATGCTAAGGCACGTCACATAGGGTACATCCATACGAATTTAGTGAAGGAGTCCACGCAAATTAATAGCATAGTATTTCCGGACTTAGAACGGGGATAAGGTCGATAATAGTCTATGTATATCTTTGAGAAGGGTGTTGTGGGGATTTCTGAGATTAATTTTCCGACTCGACTGATTCGTGCTGGCTTGCTCAGGGCACAGATTTCGCATTGTTTCACGAACTTTGTTATTTCACTGTTCTTGTTTTCCCAATGGTATTCCTTGCGAATACGATGTATAGATTTCCTAATTCCCATATGAGCTCCAATGGTTGATGAGTGGTAGTATTCCATTAGCATAGGTTTAATTATTTCCGGGGCGATTATTCTCAGTGAGATTATTTTCCGTTAGCCTTTTTAAAACAAAGTACTCGTTTACTCAAGGTATATTTGTCAGAATAATTTCCTTTATCTATTTGTTCTATTATTTTACACAATTTCGGATCTTGTTGTTGGTGATATGCTATATCCTTAAATGCAAGGGGGAAGTTAGTAATTAGCGTATTAACAGTAGTGGTATGAACATTGTCTTCGCCAGGTCTGGTATTGGGTAGTTGGAACATGCGGGATAGTGTATCGGCTACTACATTTTGAGCACCACGAATATGTTGTACTTTGAACTTGTAGCAATTTAATCTTAACACCCATCTTCCCATACGACCTAACTGTTTTGGATGGTTCAATAACCATGACAAATCTTGATTGTCGGTTTCTAGTAGAAATTCCTTGTGTTCCAAAAATGGTTTAAATTTTTCGAAGGCGAATACTACAGCTAAACATTCAAGTTCATAGGCTGAGAACTTCCTTTCTTGCTCCGTCAATGTACGCGATGCGTAGCTGATCGGGAGTCTAGTATTATTGATTTCTTGGTATATTACGGCTCCTAAGGCTACACTAGAACTGTCGGTCTGTACGACAAATGGTTTACTGAAATCTGCTAACTGCAATACCGGTGGGGATATTATGCTTTCTTTGAGTGGTTCAAAAGCGGCTTGATGTCGAGTAGTTCACTCGAATTTCGCTCCTTTCTTTCTTAATGCATTTAATGGGGCTGCTATATCCGCTAGGTGGGGTATGTACTTGTGAAAATAATTGATCATACCTAAAAATCGAGCTATACCTTTGGTGTCTCTAAGTGGTAAAAATTCTCGGATTGCGCGCGTACGTTCGGGATTGATGCTAACCTTACCTTCGGCCGATACTCTATGACCTAAGAAAGAGAATTGTGTTACTGCGAAATTAACTTTACTAGGGTTTACCGTTAGTACAGCTTTCTTTAACCTTGATAATACTTCACGCAAGTGATCAATATGTTGATCCATCGATTCACTATATACTACTATGACGTCAAGATAGTGATATACGAATTTAAATTTAACGTCATGAAATATTTTTTCTAACAGTCTGCTACATACTGAACTTCCTTGTGATATACCGAATGGTACTCTAGTAAATTGATATAGATTAAATGGGACAGCAAACGCAGTTAGGTGTTTTGATTCCTCAGCTAGTGGGATTTGGTGGAATGCCTGGTTGAGATCCATTATCGTGAAGATTTTCGCTTTGGTAAAATAGTGGAACGCGCTATGTATGTCGGGCAGGGGAATCGATTCAAATTCTATATTCAGCTGTCTATAATCCACGACTAGTCTATGTTTGTCAGTTCCTTTTGGTACTAGGAATGCAGGTGATGAGTATGGAGAAGTTGACGGTTCTATGACGTGTTGCTCTAGGAGTTTGTTGATTTGGTTTCTCATTATTTCCATCTTGGGCGGTGATAATTTGTATGGGTGAAGACGTATTACCTTGTTGTCAATTAGATTTATTTTGTATTCGATTAAGTGGGTTAATCCTAACTTGGGTGTGAGTACAGTAGAAAATTCCCTTATTAACTTTTGAATTCTTTGTCGCTCATTTCCTTTTAAATGACTCAAACTAGATTCATGATACTCTAACTGAATAGTTGATGTTTCGCAATTCGCGTTGTTACTTAGCTCGCAGTCGAACTGATATTTTCGAGTACGATCAAATCTGAAGAAATGTTGTTTTGCGTATATGTCAAGGATTAAGCCAGTTTTACTTATAAAGTCAGCGCCTAGTATTAAGTTTTGTCCTAACACTTCAGCTACGAGTAGGGGAACATACCAAGTAAAATTCTTTATTTTTAATTTCACCGTAATACTGCGCGATATATTTAGGTTTTGCTTATTTGCGGTGGCACACTTTACGTTCACGTTTTGGCTAGCTGTTGACTGATTATACTACGTGTAGATCCTGAATCGATTAAACCAAGGATATTCGTTGCCAAGGTCTATTTGTATGTAGGGTAATTGGCATATACTTGTTTTGCATGTACCAATAGAGTTGCACTTTTCAATAAATCTTGTTAAGTAAGGGTCTATACGTTTATTTCTATTTATTTTTACTTTACAATTATTAGTGTTTATACCTTTCCTTCTGATGCTGCGGAAGACGTAGGATTTTTGTTCTTCCCGCTTCACATGTTTTTTGACTGGTCGGTTTTCTGTTGGTACCGCTTTTGTTTACAATTCTTGCTAATGTGGCCGGATTTTCCACAGTGATAACATCTTCTTTCCTCATTTACATCGCTCGCATGTTGTCGGGGTTTTTGTATAGAGTTTGAAGTATTGGGGTAGCTTTGGGTTTTAGATGTTCTTACGAATCGCTTATCACGGTAGGTTCGAGTATCAGTCCCAATGGGTAGAGGTAGGAATGAATCTCTGCGTTGAGTCTGGGACATAAAAACGCGTCTGTTTTGGTCAGAATACCAGACGTTGGACGAACGTATACAACACAGTTCTAGTTCTGTGAAAGTGGTTGGTCTCTTCATGAGTGCTAGGCGAGATCGCTCCTCGGGAGATAGTCCTATTAAGATAGTGTCTACTAGCTGTTGTTCACTCCATTTAACTTGTAGTAATAAGGCCGATTCCCTTATTTCAGATATATAATGAGCTAATCTCTCGTAAGCTCCTTGTACGCGAAGTACTAGTTTCCGCTTAAATTCTTCGTAGATACCGATGGGAATGAAGTGTCTTATCAGGGTGGTATGAAGTTCTTCTACAGGGTGATTATACCTTAGTGATTCTAACACACGATCTTTTAAAGGAGATCTACATTTAGGTAGAATTACTTGTAACATTTGGTCATCTCTTAATTGTCGCAGATCCTTAATTTGTAAAAGGTGCTTGACAAAATCTAGGAGTTTTGTAATATTCAGCCCATCAGTGGTTGGTATCTCAGATAATATACGTTCTACGGGGTGGGTTATTTTTCCATAAAGATCGGTAGTTAGATTTAATTCTAGGTTTTTCCGCAGATTGATTCGTCAGTAAGTGAGGAGGTAAATCGTAGGTACTAGTCATATTCCCTAGTTCATTTGGAAGTAACGTGACGTTTACGGGTTGGATATTTACTTGTCTATCGGTTCACCATTCCTTAACGGGATCTATATTATATTCCTGAAATTTTACAGCACCGGTTTGCTGTTCTTGAGTAGGAGATAGGGTAGGGAAAATATTTAGTTTCGTCATTGCTTCTTCGATCTCTTCTAATCTAAACGATTCGGACCTTCGACGTAATTCGCCCATTATCTCGGGTAATTGTTGTAATGCTTCTTCCGCGAATTTTTGCGCGTCCGGTGGAGTAACTTTATCACCGGGCCAATTCAACAAATTGGTGATGCGGCGAGTCAGACGTTCGATTCTTTGAGTGGTTCGTAAAATTACTGCTGGAGTTTTTTCATCTCGCAGAGTTTGTGCGATGGAGGTAAGTTCCGTATATTTGTGATAGCATGTTTCCTTTTCACTTTCGAAATCTAATACACTTAAACGATTTAACAGTGAGGGTTTGTCTGGTCTATTTTCACGTAATGTTTTGCGCAGTTCCGCGACCGTTACATCTGCGTATGGAAGACCGCGTAACAAGGCTTTATAGCTTAATTCGTCCTTCAACAACAAGTCGGGGTTAAATTGAGCCATTGTTGTGGTAATAATGACTTTTAAATAAACTAAGTATTACGTACGACAAATCTTATGTCATCTATTTTAAACACTTATAAAATTTGAATTCATTTAAACACACACATATATATATCTATTACTACACATAGAATGTTATACTAATTAATCAAATTACAATTATCTCAAATCAATTCAATTTTCTGTACTCCTAGCAATTATCAGTCAAGACAAAATGATAATATTATTTTATAGTGGAGAGAAATTTCACACACGAAGAGTTCATTGCTTTTATAGTAGCACAATGGATCAGCTGTTTGGGGAGTCTTATTGTTTACGTAGGGGTGGTTTAACAAAAGAGGGTGATACGGACAATCTGAAACACGATTATTTCCTGTTCTGAACTGTCTGTTATGTCCGCGAGGGAATCGCATACAAACAACTTACTTGTGTACAAGGGGGAGAGCGTATATTTCTCGACATGTATTTAACATGAAATAGCCTGTAAATACCGACAGGTTTAAAATGGAATATTTTTACCAGCAAGGACTTGTTTATTACGGTAATATCCTAATACTAATATTATTATTTCTTAATTAAAACTTTATTTATTTATTTGTTCACAATTTTAGAGTGAATAAATTTATATAAACAGCAAAATTTATATGAGTAAATTTACAAAACAGCAGAGTGGCGCATCTTATAACGTCTCTCCTGCAAAGACATTATAACATCGGGAACCAGTTCAATTGTTCGCTGTTAATTAAACTAGCTGCCGTAGTTAGTAAAATTTACTTACCAACAAATTATGACAAGGTATATATCAGGAATTAGTCAAGGATTACATAAATTTATTCACTCTCTGGGTATTAGCGAAAACATCTCTTTATTCTTGTATTTTAACTAAGTATAAAAGTAATAGCTTTAATGGTCATTCTTTAATTTTTTACTTAGTTTACTTTACTTTTAAAAGAAAAATTCTTATAAATTCTGCATTAAATATTCTTTAAAATTTTTATTCTTACTCTTTTTTATCTCAAAATCATTCATCTATGTATTATTTCAAGTACCACGGATCCGGGTCTTAACTTTGCAATATTCTAATATATCACAACAACATCCAAGCTATTTCAAGAATAGTCCGGTGTAATTTTCAGAATTACTTTACCTTTAAACATCATCAGGTTATTACTATATCATTACAGAAATTACAAACATTTATATGCTAACCTTTAAGTTATCTAAAAGTCTTTACAAGAACTTTACTCTTCTTTTTGTTTCGGTTTAAAAAAAAAAGTTATGCACAAATGTTATGATTTAATATCACCTGAATAGAACGTGAGTTTGCTGTGGGTGTTCGTGATGGTCTTCTTCAGTAGTCTTCTTGGGTGTAGTTTGTTGTTCCTCTGGATCCTCCATCTAGTTGATTGTTTCCGAATTGTAGTCTAGGTCATGACGATTGGATTCTGCTACTTAAAGTTCATACGGTTGTTGTTGTAACTTTCTTCTTCTGGAGTTTGTTGTTCGCATTTTACATTTTAATTGTTCTTATTTTAGCAGCACTGATGTTTACTTTAATATGGTAAGGAACATATCTTACCACTTACTGTTTGTAAAGAGATGTGTCGGCTAAGTTTTTTTTTTATATATTACCAATATTTGCTCCACGCACTACATTACTAGTTTTTTGAGTTTTATCCCAACGCTACATTGGATTAAGTCAATTATAACAACTAACGTCTGGTTGTATCGTTGTTTAGCGGTATACACCTAAGTGTAAATTCACAACACATTTTTGACCTGCTTACATGTCGAAGTTTCTCCGGCGACTGGGGGTTGTTTAGCGGCAGGGAGTCTGTAAGCTGGCGCGGTTTACGCGCTGAGAAAAGTAGTTTGTTCCTTTAATATTATTAATTGTTCATTAATTAACTAGTAATCAATTATGCTACCTTTTTGTTATGAGTTAGATATTTCCTTTATTATTAATACGTCTTTTATTTAATTAAAAGAATTATTATTTTTCGCTTAATAACATTGTACTTTGCGTGTTCGTACTGGACAATTTGCACGTTGATACAGGAATCTAGGTACAGATAAGGGGTGGATAATACTCTCACTTGTTATAAGAACTAAAATTTAATTTGTGCTATTCAAATAATTTGTAAATCGTCACATGTCATTGATTTGTTTTAATATGTTATCTGCATTTGTGTTTTCGTTATTTCATACATATATCCCATTATCTTCATATCTTATCCATATGCCATTTGGATCAAATGAATTTATAATATTTTGTATTTTGGAAAATAAAATATGGTATGTTTTGCGTGAGTGCGTAAAACAGTGATCTGTTGTCAAAGAGTAAATAAAATTATTGTGTAACGTTTGTAAAAAGGAAGTTTTATTATTTAATTTATAAAAGCGACTGACTGATATTACATTTTAAAACAATGCAATCAAAATTAATTTCGTGCCACTTCAGTAAGACACAAAAATCGAAAGAATGTTTGTATTTTGTTGACCACAAACAATTGTTAGTATTTTCTCAAGCAGAAATTCAATATATAATACTATGTATAGATTTTTATAAATTGATAAATAGAGGTTAACGAATTTTTCATTTTTAGCCTGATTACCTATACTAAAATAAACTTTTTTAAAATAATACACTCACCCATGCTTTACAATGCCAATATATGTACACAAATTACATACCTACATACTACTGAAACTTTTAAAATCCTTTTGGTAGATTAAATCTTTAGCATAGACAACTATATTTAAAAGAACACTAACTAGTTTGGTTGTAAAACATAATGCTACCCGTAGCCTTTCTCGTCACACTCTGGGTATCGTCATCGTGTATATAAGCATACGCGAACATTTTTTTCTATTTACCAAAATAGAAATTTTCACTTAAATCTCGGCATATCACATACTAAAGCTTTTGTCTACGAAAACAGACACCGTTATAGACAATCTAGTGTTCTTGTAATATATAACTGTAAAACGCAATAGAGATGGTACTGCCATTTTTCCAATTTTCTACGGAATGAGGTTTTAATACGCATAAACTTTGTTCCTAAAATCAATGATAATATTTTAGCCAATTGTTTCGGTAGTCATCTGTATTGGTGAAATTGTGAGGTAAACAAAAAGTAGCTGTAAAACTATATCAAGTGTTTATTTAACTTCAACTATTAATAAAATATTCTCAGAGTAGCAAACAAACAAAATTATTTTGATTCCTGACTAAAATTAGCTGATTTTTATTGTTTATTGGGTAAAAATAGAATATGACTGATAACAACTTTTGTTAGCTCCTGTTTCATTCTTATACTGTTCTTATTATGAACGAAATTACAATCTCCAGAACAAGGAATAAAATATAATTATTTCATTACGACTCGGAACACAAAACGTTTTATGGGTAAAAACGTAACAGTTTTACCTTATAACCTGAACCGGTTTTCATTTCTAAAAAGCTTCTTCAGAGGTTGCCGCTGGTAGCACTGTCCATCTTGTTGTTGGCGACGGAATCAATTTTCGAAAGATCGATGTTGTGTGTGTGTGGGGTGTGATATGTTCGAATAATGCGTATGATTTGAATTGTGTCTGTTCGTTTAGGATGTCGTTTTTATTTGTTTCGCGTGTTTGTATATTTCCAATTGTGAGTGACTAGTTTTAGGCCTTTTGTGTGTACATGAAGAATGTTCATGTTATTGTCGATGTTTTTGTATGTGTGGTTTGCTTCAATGAGGTGGTTTGTAAAGGTAGATTCTGTAGTGGAGTGGGGTTCCTTTGTGTGTTCAATGTATCTTTGTTTTTAAGCTACGTTCTGTCTGGCCTATGTAGAATTTGTTGCAATCTGAGTAATTTATTTTGTAAACACCAGGTAGATCGAATTTGTTTTGTGCTTTGTGTGTGTGTTTTGATAGTGTATGTTCTGTTTTGTTAGTAGTTTTGTAAGCGATTCTGCATCCTGCTTTTTAACATTGAAAATGTTTATAAGGACGTGTCGCACATTTGAAAACGACCGCTGGTGCGTGATCGAAAATGGGAACCGGTGAGTTTCCATAGAAACTACTTCTTTGTTGTCAATAACGTAGTACACATATAAAACTTCGCTTATGAATGTGACTACATTTAACTTATAATCTGTACATTGGTAAATAAAGAATGAATTCATTGATTGGTGAATGAACATAAATGTAGGCCTATATATTTTTTAGATTTATTGAATCATTTTCAATGCCCTTCTCTGTGCATTGCATTTGTGCACTCCACTACAGAATCCACCTTTGCAAACCACACATACAAAAACGTCGACAATAACATGAACATTCTACATGTACACACAAAAGGCCAAAAAATAAACACTCTAGAACAATTGGAAATGTACAAACACACGAAAACAAATAAAAACGACATCCTAAACGAACAGACACAATTCAAATCACACGCATTATTCGAACATATCACACCCCACACACACAACCTCGATTTTTCGAAAATCGATTCCGTCGCCAACAACAAGCGGCAACCTCTGGAGAAGCTTTTTAGAAGTGAAAACCTGTTCAGGTTATAAGGTAAAACTTTTACGTTTTTACTCATAAAAAGTTTTGTGTTCCGAGTCGTAGTGAAATAATTATATTTAGTTAAGTAACGGACACGTCATTGACAACGAAATCCAAGAAAGGAATAACTTTTAAACATTTTAGTTTATACAATAAAAAAAAATTTATATCTAACATTTTTATAAAATGTTTATATTCTTAAAGAAAAGAAAATTAATCTTTAAAAGTTAATATTGTTATTAAAATTGTTTATTACTACTGTTTTTCTTTATTGTTTTTACGTTTCCAAACGCTTCCTTTTAGCTTCCTGCTTGCGCTCTTTTTCTGTAACATCCCTTGCTAATGTCCAGTAGTGATCTGCAAGCGTGGACACGTCCCATTTACACTGGTACCTCTTCTCCATGGCAGCGATCTCTTGGTGAAATCTTTTACCATGTTCATCACTTACGTCTCCACAATTTTCGGGGGAGAAATCCAAATGCCAGTGGGTGAAATGAATTTTTAAAGGCATATTGCATGCTAATTTATGGTATATATCTCTAAAAGCTCATTTACATTTTGAACATAGTTTTCACCTCTTTTCTTGCCTAATAACACCTTAACTACTTTTTCAAATGCTTCTCAAGCCGCATTCTCATTGATGGTAAGTACATTTTTTAAGTTTTAATCTTTCACCAGTTTTCTGTTTTGAGGGCCAACAAAGATGCTTTCTTTGACATTGGCATCACTTATTTGAGGAAAATTTCTTCTAAGATATTTAAATCCCTTATCCACAGTCTTTACAAAATTCTTTATCAAACCTAATTTGATATGTAAAGGAGCCAGTATAATTATGTTTCTGTCAACGACAGGATTGTTTATAACATTTTTTCTCCAGGGAATAGTCTTCTGTTTGACCTTACTTTTATTTTGTCGTGCGACTTCTAAAATGGCTGTCCCATTCACATAAAAAACAGCAATATTTTGTGTACCCCAATTGCATGCCCAGCAGTAAAGCTACAACATTCAAATCTCCACAGATCTGCCATTTATGTTTCTCTTAGTTAATAGCATCCAGAAGTAATTTCATATTGTCATATGTTTCCTTCATATCCATAGCATGGCTCAAAGGAATAGAGGGTAGAGTATTGCCATTATAATGAAAAACAGCTTTTAAACTTAATTTTGATGAATCTATGAACAGTCTCCATTATTTAGTTTTATACTCTATATTCAAAGCTTTAATGAAACCCTTAACTTCACAGAATGCAACAAGATTTTCTTTAAAAAAATATGGCATCAAACCCTTTTGTCCATCTCTATAAAAACGTACTTTAACATCAGGTGAGAAACTATTCCATTGCTTAAGCATAGATCCTAAGAGCTCAGCTTTGTCTTTAGGGAGGCTTAAATCTCGAACCAGATTGTTTAACTCACCTTGTGTAAGTCTGTGTGGCTCACTCAAATCATTTTGTGGATCAAAGTCGGTATCTTGTGACGTAGTAGGCTCACTTACAACATCTCTTGAGCTGTTTTCGTCGTCATCTGGCAGCAGTTGATAGCCCTGTGAAGGGTTAGGCACCGGAAGACCATCACCATGTGGACGGGACGAAGAGCTGTTCGGATATTCTACGGGGTGGAACGAAAAAATCAAGTTCAGATTTTTAATTTGTAATAGCGCGGAAAAGTTGCCTTTTGGTGTAGATAAGATAAAAAAAAAGATATGAAAAATATTGGACCACGTCTTGAGGTGCCGCAAGGACTATAAATTTTCATAAAATTGCAATTTTCGCTATATTT
The DNA here is from genome assembly GCA_034769895.1 of Magicicada septendecula. NCBI lineage: Eukaryota > Metazoa > Arthropoda > Insecta > Hemiptera > Cicadidae > Magicicada > Magicicada septendecula. Next base: position 536,733,185 of record CM068367.1, on the reverse strand, counting down.
TTAAGAAGTTGTCAACAATTTTTTTTAATTTCAAATACTGTCAAAAAGCAGTTTTTATAACACACTTTTTGTAACTTTTTCAAAGAATTTTACGTGGCTCGATTATGCAATAAAAAGTTTCAAATAGGCGTTTTAATATGAATAGAAAGATAAAAACAGTTTAACTATTGTATCAGAAATGGTTACTGACGACAATGACAGCGCTGAAGAGGCAAACCAACCAGGTCCTTCAAATATACAAGAAGAGATAAATCTACCAGGCCCTTCAAAACTGAAAAAAGAGAAAAAGATAAGCACTCAAATGCGTATTAAATTGCCATCTGTAGCTTCCATTTGTGACCGTACCGGAATATCAGTTAGAGCTGCTGCAGCTATAGCTAGTGCTGCTTTATAGGACTTGGGTGTAATCACAGGGGAAGACAAAACCAAAGTAATAGACAGGATGAAAATTAGACGAGCAAGATCAAAAAATCGAAGAGATCTCATTAATGACAGTCTTTATGATCAGATAACTGAAAATAGAGGAGTGTTTTTTGATGGAAGAAGAGACAAAACAATTGTTCAAGAAAAGAAAGGAATTAAGTTGTACAAAAAAGTTATTTCAGAAGAGCACGTTTCACTAATAGAGGAACCAAACTCAAAGTATTTAGGCCACGTAACACCTAAATCTGCCACTGGAAAAGACATAGCAGACAGTATACTGGAGTTTCTTGAAGATAGAGAACACAACGAACAACTTATGAATTGCTATTGGGTGTGATGGAACCGTTGTAAACACTGGACATAATAATGGTGTGATTTCTTTGATGGAAAATGAAATAGGAAGATCTTTACAATGGTTAGTTTGTTTGTTCCATGGAAATGAGCTACCTTTGCGACATCTTTTTTGTCATTTAGATGGTAAAACGAAGGGACCCAATGAGTTTAAAGGCGAAATAGGTCAGCAGCTGAAAAACTGTGCTAATCTTCCTGTGGTTACTTTCTTGCCAATTGAAAATAACCTTCCTCTTTTGGAGAACATAAATGATTTAAGTACAGATCAGAAGTTTTTATTGGATATGTGTATCGCTGTATCAAGTGGAAATTGCTCACTAGATTTATCTTTAAGAAACCCTGGAAAACTTGCTCACTCCAGGTGGCTTACATTAGCAAACCGTATACTTAGATTGTATGTGGCAACTGAAAATCCAACTGAAAACCTTAAGACTCTGGCTGAGTACATTGTGAAAGTGTATGCACCTGTGTGGTTTAACATTAAGTTAAAACCTTCATGTACTTATGGTTCCAAACATCTGTTTAAGCTTATCTCATATTCACGCTATCTCTCTGATGATTTCAAGAACGTTCTAGACCCGGTTATTCAAAGAAATGGGTACTTTGCTGCTGCAGAAAATCTCCTTTTGTCCATGCTATGTGATGAGCGCAAAAATGTAAGAGAACTTGGTTTACGACGTGTTTTAAAAGCAAGAACAGAAAGTAGAGGCGGAGTCAGGAAGTTTAAAGTTCCAAAGATAAACTTGGACACAAAGGATTACATCGACATGATCTCATGGGCTGAAAATGACGTAACTGAACCCCCCTTGGTAAAACATGTTTCCATTGACTCTCTCAAAGACTTTATACGGAAGACATCTGAAGCTCAACCAAATAGTAAAGTGGACCCGCTTATCGACTTTCCCCGGCTTCCTTGTCACACGCAAGCAGTGGAAAGAGCTGTGAAACTGGTGACCGAATCGGCTCAAAATGTCTGTGGTTCAATCGCAAGAGAAGGATATACAGTATAAGAGCAAAAATTGACTCACGTGAGAACATGCCAAAATTTGATACAAAAAAACAGTTTAATGTGTCAATGAAGTAGAAACAAACATTTTGCAGCTGTAACATTTGTAATTATTAAGGGTTTTTTAAATCATAAAAAATGAACTTTCAATGTCTTTAAAATTGTATTATGATATTTTTTTACGTGTGCTCTAATAAAAAACAATATATAATTGATTTGACGAGCTTTTATTTCAACCTTATTTACTACTATTTGTAACAACCAAAATGTTCGCATAAGTTTCAAAATTAGCAAAAATACAAACTTTTTGACATTAAAAAATATTTTTTATTACTATTATATTTTGTAATTAATACTTTTTTCCAATTCTAATGCTTATACATGTATTTAAAACTATCTTTTGTAACATTATATGTACGAGAAAACCATAAAAATAATTTATCAAAGTTTATAATTTTTCAATTTTTTTACAAACTTTAAGCTCTTTGCGGCACCTCAAGATGTTGTAGTATAGCAACCAATTTTTTTTCTTCTTTTTGAACCTAAAAGGCAACTTTTCCCCACTATTACAAAACTAAAAAAAAAATTTAAAAAAAGCCATTTTCGTTCCACCCCACTTTTTTTTCTTTAAAATACCACCCTGTAAAAGCGATGGCATGAAGAAATAACAGTCATTTACATGATTTGTTGGTAGATAGTTTCTACATGATTACATGATTTTCACAGTTTCTAGACACAATATAAGGAAAAAAAAGAAAATATCACTAACACTCACTAACCTTACAATGCAGTCAGACGAAAACTAACCTCAAATGACAATACCACTAGCCTCAGTCAGATTTGCCAACCGCAGAAAATGAATTTTCCCAGTTTAAAACAAAAATTCCCATAATTATACTTACACTGTTGGATCTTAAAAATAAGAGTTAACTAACCATTTTTTTAGATTAAATTAGTTTTTTATGACCTAAATGAAATATTAAAGCCGGCTCAGTTGACCAGTGGGTATGCCACCTGGCTACTAATCTAGAGGCCCGGGTTCAATTCCCGGGCCCGCACCATTGAAAATGAGTATCTGGGATAACATCTTGGGGATAATAATGGGCGGCTGAAGCGTAGTGATGGCCACACTGCCTTCCTTGTATGCCGTACGGCTCACATTAGGCAGCCTACCCTGCCTACTCCTATGCTACTTCGGTGGTATACATGGAAGCCATTAAATTATATGAAATATTAAATTGCTACTTTCAAGCAGGAAACATTTTTGTTTTTGAACAGTGATTAATACGAACTTGAAGAATTTCATGGTAGGTATTACTTCAAGTAAAACTAAACTTTCAATTTAAGGTCTTTGCGCTTCAAACGTAATTTTGAGACGGGTGCAGAGCCCAATGTTTTTAAATTTTGACTCAAGTTATTATTAATTAGTAATAATTTCAGTCAACTTTGATAAGATATAGACACAATCAATGATTTGAAGAAGAGAACAGAATAACTAAAAAGTTTGTGAACATTAGGGAACACAACAAAAAAAAAACCTGTACAATATAACAAAATAAAAGTGAAAATGCTTACAGTTTCTAGTGATACAAACACAAAGTTTAGCATGATTTGAAAAACCTGAAAATGGAGAAGAATTTTTGCCTGTAAAGTGCTTTTCCATTTTGAAAAGCAAAATTAATTATGTTGCAGAAAATCGCCTGAAATACGTTTTGGTACAGCAGAATAATTTTAAGGGCTTTAAACATGCCATTTTGTTACTGGTTTAATTAAATAATCTGTTTATCTTCCCACAATTTTGCAAACTACAATGACGTTATCTATATTTTATCATTTCAAATAAGCCTACTATAAGCTTATGTTAATGGTATTTTTATGTAGAAGTAAATGAAACATTATTAATTATTTCATACAGCAAAGACTTTTAAAAAAAATAAATTATATTTGGTCAGTTTCATATAAATTCCGATTTTTGTAAGAGAATTTTAAACAGATATCAGCAAATTCAATTAAGTTAGCAAATTGAACGTAGGCCTACTTACAGTAAAACGTTTATGAAGCAAACATCTTATTTGATGCCTTTTATTATAGGTCGTTATGTGTTTTCTTGTTTTGATGATTAAGGTACTTCAAACGTTTATGCAAGCAGAAACCTATTTAATATTAAAATATGTGATTACTAGTAACTAAGGTTTGTAAATCTCTCTCTAAAATTATTTTAATATAAGGAAATGATCTGAATAGATTCAAAATCAGCAGAAGGATAAGCATATTAATTAATATTGACTAAAACCCATGCATATTAGGGGTTTCAACTTCTGTTCGAATGTATGTCCACTCTTATTAGCCTTTATATAATTATAATTCTTTGTTATTTTCAACAAATCAGTTAACTAAAACAAAACATTGTTTACAAAAAAAGTATATATGAGAACATATATGTTTACGGGGATACAGACAAATACGCTAGTTTCTGTTATTGCGTAAATAGCGCCCTGGCTGGAGGTAATTAAAAAATAATTTTTGGTGCTAATAATTTTTGGTTAATAATTTTTGGTAAATAATCTTGTAAATTCCCTTCTATGTAAACATTTTTTATCGGGTTTAAGTTACTAATTAAAATATAATCGCATAAAATTTTAATTAGAGCATAAATTTAATTGAAGTGAAGAGCAGGAAGAGATACATCAACATTTATAAAGCAACTCACTTGAGTAAGGATAGTTCACTTTCACCTTTGAGAATTCTATTCGGCAAAAGTATGCAGTCTTATTTACTGTCTGTTATAACCTTCAAAAAGTTCTGTAAGACCAGAAATCCAAATAAATCTAAAGAGAAGAAATCTAAATAAATGATAATAATCATCGTAAGCTTTTTTCCCTACATCACATTTTCCTTAGCATTCTTTCGTCTCCGTCATTGTTCCTCAAAATAATTATCTGATCTAAAAATGGAATAGTGAAACTAAGATATTTTACATCAGATAAAAAAATGAGTATGTAATAACAGATTGTACTATTATTATATTATTGTTACTTACTTACTTACTCAAGTATAATTAAAATAACATATGTAATTAATATTAAGCATGTGACAGAAATAAAAAGATAAAATGTTTTAATGAATCACAAATAACAATTTCAAAAATATTAATATAATTGTTATTAATAAAATGTGAAGGCAGAATAAGAAGCAAGGAAGCAAGTAAAAGGTCTCAAAGAGATAGCATACAAAAGTTGCCTCCAAATCTCCTTTGCTAAAAAGGAAATTATGACCACCCTATTTAAATTCCCGAAAACGTGCCTGGACACTACGTATGGAGAAATAAAATATGCTAACAATTTTAAATGTCTTGGGAAAAACATCTCGAAACGCCTAAGACGAAGAATCCTATAAGCTAAGAAAACTCAAATTAGCAAAGGACTTTAACCCTGGCACTATACGGAACAAAAACCTTACCCAAAGTGCAAAAGTCCGCCATTATAGCACTGTGATCAGGCCGGTGATCATGTATGGAGTGGAAACAATGTGCTTTCAAAATTTGAATCCTCTTCTTAAAATTGAACGAAGAATTCTTCTGAAAATGTATGGCCCCAAGAAACCGAAGATGAGTACAGGCACAGACCCAAAGAAGAAATTTACAGTACAGGGATCTGGAAGATCTGGAAACGGCTTTCCGAAGGAAAAGACTGAGATTCCTTGGACATGTGGTTCGGGTGGATCGGTCCAAACAAAATAAACAAATTTTCAACTATATTTGGCAACTTTCCAGTCTGAAAGGATACAGCAAACAACTCAAGGAGGAAATGGTGAAACTGGGTATTTGAACGACTGTGTAGATAGAAATACATACAGAAACAAAATTTAAAATCTTGAGGTTCTCTGCGGTGAGAAGAAGACGAGAAAGAGGTGGACAGTGGAAAGGAAGGCTGTGCATAACGTGCGACTGAGGGCCTTCTGGCAGGAGAAGAAAAAGTAATGATATTCGCGAGGTCCACGGCTGACCTATTCGTGTAAAAAAAAGAATTTCTTAACATTTTAGAAACGTGTGAGATGGGAATGGTCTATTACTGCAAAAGCCTGCCTCAGTCTCCATACGTCATTGTCTAGGACAGACCTCAATATGCGTCCCAAGAGTTTTCATTAAAATATTTTTATGATATAGGCTGTATTCTACGTTATACTCCATATCTTACAAACGCAGTATAGAACTGTTCTAATAGTAGTTTTGTACACATTTATCTTCAAAATTTTTAATGTACATTTTTGGATCTAAACGAAGGGAGAAGATCAAAGTATGCCTTCTTGGTCTGAGTGATCCTTCGTTTGATCTAAAGTTCCTTTTATAGAGGTTTTTTATTTATTAAGTTCCAGAAAATAAGTTACTCATCACTGTAATAACGCTATCTTAATAATAGTATTTTTGTGTATGCTGTTATTCTTCTATTACTGAGAATATTTGCTTTATCACTATCTATTAATAACCTTAGCTAGCAAACACGTAAACACATATCTTCCCATCATATAATTCGTCACTACACGTGTGTAAATAGAGACTTGTTTCTCACTATCAGTGATTTGGTGTCAGCAGTACCATGTATAGCGGATGATAGGCCAAGGTCACAGTGCTTGAGGAAAGATAATACTGACATTGTGGGTAATGAATAAACTTCTTGCATGTCTGCATGAAAATCCTTCAAAACTCCTCATGTTCTGCATGTCGGCAAGGCAATAGCATGCTAGTTTGCCTTTCATAGTGCAACATGAAATCTAAACGTACGTCGGATTATAAGTTGCAATTTGTTTCGCCTGAAATAATTACGTTTAACGCACGAACATAATTTAGGGAAACAGGGTGATTTATATGAAACATTTATGTTACAGGAATTTTTAATTTTTGTTACAACAAACTTTTAATTAAACAATTGACAACTGTTGTAACTTTGAAAATTTTTAGTTAACAATTGTCAGTTGCACTGGACTTTTTTACCTATCAGGTTACTTAGAAATTTGCGTAACATTTTATTCGTTGTTTTCGTATGAGCCAATGCGGACTATGTTTGGTTCAACTGGTTCCTCCCTTCTTCTCCTCTCACTTCCTCCTCTTTCATATCTCATTCATTCTTGATCAATGTATCTCCCTCCTTCCGTCAGTCCAGATAGCACCTATCCTCTTTTTGGCCTTTTCCTGAAAACCTTGGACAATTTTTTAAATTTCTTTTCGAGTGGCAAGCATTCTTCAATGTCTTATTGAGTATTCAGGAGTTCTTCTATGTCTTTTTCTATTTCTTTGAACCACGTATTGGACATTCTGAGCTTTGTGAAATAGTTAAAAAGCTTCCCTGTTAGTCTGTCAGGATTCATTTCTTGAACATGTCTGCCAAAAGTAATTCTTTTTTTTCAAAATACGTCTGTGATTTTCTCAACACGTGTGTACAGCTCATTATTGTAGCGTCTTCTGTACTGTTGTTCATGTTTTATTGATCACAAGATTTTAAAAAAATAGTTTTCTTCAAGTTCTTCCATCATCATTTTCTTGTTCAGAGTCAGACACTTAGCTGCATAAAATGCTTCCGGGCGAATCACTGTTTAATAATGTCTAAGTTTTGGCATTCATGGGTATTGTTTTTTTGCTATGTGAATCCTTGGTTAAATGGTTTATTTCCATTTAATATTACGCATATTATGGTTTATTTCCATTTAAGCACGGTGAACGCGTGCTTAAATGGTTTATTTCTCTGAGACATTTTGTTCAATAACTTCTCCAAGATACTTGAATTTGTCAGTTCCATATACTTGCCCGTATCGACTTTTCATTTTTTTAGATATTGGCTTGATGTTTGTCGTGAACTTGGTTTCTACATAGTTGCTGTTTCTACTTAATCTGACAGGATTGCTAGATCATATGCAAACGCTAGGCAGTCTATTGACAGGTTATCTCTGCAATAGCCTAGGCTAATTCCCTTGCTGATGTGATTTTCCTCTAATGATTTTCTCTATTGTCTTATTAATTTTTCCAAAACGCAGTTAAAAAGCAACGGTGATAGTCCATCTCCTCGTCTGACTTCTGTCTTAGTTCCATGCGTAATATTATATTATTGCCCTATCAAAAATAATTCCGATGGAATATGGAATATGTCCTTATTAGGTACCGCATTTTTCTTCTTCCAGTTATAGAACGATTCTGGTTTATGGGAGCGTTGAGTAATTTGAGTAATTAAAGCTTTTGTTTGTAAAAGCTACTATTACAATATTTCATAAATTTTGATATACCTCTTTTAGCTGTAACTAATCAATTTATGTGGATCAAGTTTCACCAACACATCCTGTAGGCAAACAACATATGACGTGCTATTTACGACTGTGTTCACTCACGTCTCTAGTATTATTGGCTGCTGCGCCGAGCTAGATATAACAACAGATATAATGTGCAGGCAGTTAAGCTAGGGCGTCAGTTGCTTTAAATTACGTTTCTCCATCCAGGTCTGGCGAGAGCCGGATTACGTCTACCTGTCCCAGCCTCATTAGCTAATGTATAATCGAAGAGCTTAAGCTTAGCTTAACGTTATAAATGCTTACTTTTTTTTAAATTTCAGACCTGTGTTACTGTTTATTACAAGTAATATTTAGCAATTCTTCAAGAAAACAATTCTTTTTTACTTAAGCTTACGTACTCATGATATGAGATAGTAAGTGAAAGTGAAAATGGATACATTTTACATCACTTCGTGTGAAAAAAGTTACGAAATATTTTTATTCACAACCCACTGTAAAATATAATTATTGATTATTGTGAACTTATTCATTATTGTGAATTTATTTAGTTTTATTACTTGGTGATTTACGGTAATTGTCTAATTATTTAAAGAGACCAGATCGTCCTTAAGAGGAAGGGAAAAAGATGATCTAATGAATTGAGCATCTCCTGTTTGCGCAATTAATCAGGTAATAATGTGCATGTAACTATTTGATTAACTGCTTCGACATTATTTCTATACAATATATTAAATTGATTTATATTTTGATTGAGTTTGTTAGCATCTGTGAACATAATTTCGACAATGCATTAAATGAGTAACCTTTGCAATGAATTTACCTTCACTGGGAATTTATAACTTTTATATTATATTCGTCCAAAAAAAAAATAATACAGTTGCATGGCTTAGAATTTACGTGCTGCATAAATGTTTACAAGTAGTGAGTTAGTTACCTATAGTAATTTAAAAGTTTAGATGTTAATGATTTGTTTAGTAGGCGTTAAATGTTTATCCTACATCATACTTACATTTCTTTTGTAATGAGTTCTACGTTCTACACGATGATACGTAATTGCGTGGCGGAATATAATGCAAAAAATAGCTGAGTTTCGGTGATTTGTACTCTCGTTAGCAGGATGCATTTACAAAGCTGTAGGTTACACAGCACCCCACACACACTAGGCTATCTGAACACCACACGCACATACACGCCCACGCGCGATGGTGTGTTACGATTAGGCCTACCCATCACTACATTACAAGACTCTTTTCTCCATCTCATTAAGTATGTCCGTATTTCATGATCTTCTTAGACTACTCTGTTTTTCGACTTCGAGGTGAAATCCATTCTAACTACGTTTTATGCCAAGGATCAATCAGACCCCTTCCACGTGGCCGTACTATTCCACTCTGTGTTTATAGTGACTAAAATTTGCCTTCTCAACGTCATTTCTTCAAAATTTTAACTTTAAAAGGAATGATTTAGTAATAACCTATCCAAAAAATTAGTATATCCTGAAAATTTGCAAGACTTACGTTATTTACTTAAAAAGTTACGTCGTTTTATAATGAGGAGTTTCTTTCCATATTGTGGTAAATGTGTTTTTGTTGATAAAAGACTAAATACTCTATTCTTGATTCTGATTTGTATGTAGTGATTCTGATAGTATCAAATAATTTATGATTTATAAAAAATCATAGTCATAGTCTTGGTCGTTTTTTCATGTTAATGATATTAATTATCGGACAATATTACAAAATTTTTTGGATTACTTGGGTTCGATACTGTTCATCTCACTTTCCTCTTATGATAATTTACTTTGCAATTAATTTCCTTTATGGAACGTTCTGTGACGTTACAACACACACACACTCGCGTGCGCCCGGGCGCGCAAACGACAGCCTGTCAATAGTGAACAATGAACATAGTAGTTGATGGTATATTATTTGTTATTTATCAATACGCACAGCTTTACTAACGACAATAGCCTAAATTATTTTTTGCAACGTAGTTTATACCAGTTTTTAAAATATGAGCAAACATAGCAGCTTAACATTTGATAATCTTTAAAACTGAATTCGGTCTAATTTCTAAATTGATTTTACAAGTTACTGTTAATTTACTGTGTCAATTTCTGTGTTAATTTTTCTCTGCGTTCATGTTGATATTTTTGTCGCATCGAAATAAACTTCACAGTGCTACGGTCGTTTTGTGTCAGACCAAACAGAAAAATTTAATAGTACATCGTGCCGTGTGTGCTCTGTGTTGTTGTTTTCAGTTCATTGATTCGTTCATTTACTAGGGCGTAAAATGCAGGTTTGTTGTGAATATATATGTGTTTTTGTAATAACACGGAAAACTGATACGTGTACTCTGTTACGCCTAAATAATTGTTCGTTTCATTTTTGCTGGGCCTTGGTCATGCAAACAAAAAAGTAGCTATCTGAGATTATATCTGAAAGTGCAACGGAAAATTTTATGGATTGTATGTTTGATAATGAAAACTTACATTCTTTAAATAAATGCTTTTATGCTTTTAATTTAATTTTTATTACAATGCAGCTTTATAAATATCTCGTATATGCTCACTTTCAAAATTCCTTAAGGCAATGAACTTCATAAAAATTTAAATAATGTAACATTGTTCACAAACAATATATTGAAACAAGTTTATAAAATCAAAAACATAAGCTTTTACTGACTTTACCGGGATTAATATGAAATATGTTATACCTATAGTCTTTCCATGACGTTTATGAATTTAAGTCTTTGTAATTAATAAAACTAACTATAAACGTTTTTGGAATACCTTAAAGTGTTTCATAAATCACCAATAAAAGTATTTACTTTTTCATTTTCTGTGTCGAAAACGCACTTTGCGGCCGGATCCCCGACGTTCGAAAATCTCAACCTGCTGTTCTCCGTCCTCCTGCGCTCCTGTCCTTTCTCCAGAGGTGTTAATGGAATACCGAACATCTGCCTTCGGTTACGTAGCCACAATCGCTTACTACCTCTTGCAATAGTGTTGGCCCAGCTAGGTCTACCTTAGTACAGTGGTTTGACAAGCTATCGACATTAGGTCACGATCAAATTCATCTACTTCTCAATCGGAATTGAACATAAAGATACACTTAATTAAGCATGATTGAATTGTATATATCTAATTATGACATGTCGGATTGCAGCAGCAAGTGCAACTAATAAGCAACTAAGGTAGCTCCAATTATCTCGAAGCCAAAATATTTTAAAAGGTCTCCTACAACGTGGGCCAGATGCTACAAATATCGTCTTCTGATTTGGGAACATTTGGGATCACGTGGCTTGAATTATAAATTAAATTGTATCCAGTTCCGACAACTCTACAATAGTATGTAGGTTCACTTAAATTTAACATCTATTCGTTCGTTCAAAGAAATACTTAATTAATTATATTATCTTTAAGTTCGTTTTATTGGTAAAGTAACTTTAATCATTCAAGTGCATTGAACTCGCTCATATCACAGTGTTGAAGTTATAACAGCGGGTGACACACTACTTACATAAGCGGGCGTATTCACTCATTGTCAGCACTATATGATACTGACCCATATTAGTAATTACAGTAATATTATTCCAAAGGTTTATTGGTCCTATCGTATTTTAAATTGTCTGTCAATCTTAGACCGGTACTTGAAAATTTTACAACGATGAAGAGCTCACAACGTGACACTTAAGCTCGCTGTACCTCGTACGTGGATTTCGCGCAGAGGCCACGTCTGCTCTGGTCGACATTTTTTGTGAAACTCCTTGTCCACACAGCACAGACTCGAGATCCTAGTGACATATCAATGGCTCTGATTGGCTGAAATTGCTTTATATGTAATAAATAAAGATGTTGAAATTTAAAGCTCTGGTTTGGCTTTGCACAAAAAGGTTAGATCATGTCCGATTTTATCTGCAAATTTTACGACCTCATTAAAATTACCAACGTATAAAACTCTACAAAACATATTAAAATATGTTGAATCGTTTATAAGATATTAGAAAGCTATTGCGCTAAATAGGTTTTGTAATCTTTCAAAGTTCGATTTCGACACGTTAACAAATAACGGAGTTATTATCGGTAATTTAATTTAATTCAACACACACGCAGTCACGCACTATGGGGTGAACATACATAGATACAGGGGAAAATTATGACTCATTTGATGTATCTCACTCTACAATCCAAAATTTAAGTCAGTATTTAATTAACAAGTTGAACAAGCCTCTTGTCACTATGCGTGAAGAAGGGATTCTACAATATTTCTTTCTTATCCTTCAGTAATGTTTCGTTTAAACACACACACACACACACACACACACACACACACACACACACACACACACACACACACACACACACACACACACACACCCACATATATATTATTTTTAATAACTTTACATCAAGATGTTTTTTCCTTATTTGGAACATGTTTCGGGAAATTTATTGTTCCCATCCTCAGCCTTCTTAATTTTGAATCTTGTGGAGTACTTGTGTGTTGGTTTGTTTACTTGTTACTTGTATTACTCCACAAGATTCAAAATTAAGAAGGCTGAGGATGGGAACAATAAGTTTCCTAAAACATGTTCCAGATAAGGGAAAAACATCTTAAGGTAAAGTTATTATAAATATTTTAGTATATTATATGCATCAAGAAATAGATTGTAGCAAAAATTGTTTGAATATATACGTATATATAAAAGTGTGTGTGTCAATATTCTCGTGCCTGCGTCCACGCGAGTGTAAGCCAGTAAGAAATAAACTCAGAAATTTTCAATTTGGTAAACCAATAATTTTCATATAGTAAATTATAACCCTTTTTGTATGACTAAAAACCACGCTCAATAGTCTTTCAGTGTTATTCTGAACATGTTCTTTAAGGTCTAAACTGTCTATTAGTTTTTGGAATGCTCAAAATTATTTAATCAACAGTACTTTGTTGCAATTTTTTACATTATGATTGTAGCAATTTTTTGTTTAATTTCAATTTGCATAACACTCACAATTATAGTGATATGTACGCCACACGACCACTGATATACGTATTTAGTGCCATACTTAAATACTGTTTCTTTGTGCTGTACTTACGTAGTGCCGGACATTTTTTATTATTTTTATGTTGTCTATTCAATGTGAAACAGAAGTGCTTTATATGCAAACCCGTTTTACGACATTTCTTTAGAGGCTGATTTCAAATAAGAAATTATAATTTCCCAGTTGTAACATCAAGAAATAAATGAAAATTTCTTTGATACTTTTAAGCTTATCCTTTATAGCGTCTTTTATTACAACATTCTATTTTTATGACGCAATACTTCACATTGCAACTGAAAACCTACTCTAAACACAAATTTCTACATGTAAGTAACAATTTTCGTTCATAACCAATGTTAGATAAACACTGAAACTGTTATAACACGCGTAAAAATGTAAAAAACAGTAATTTGCAATTTTACTAATTTTAGTTTTTGCTTTCTTGTGTACACTAGAATAATTAAGGTTGATCCTTGCAATAGGACGGATCTACAAGAAAATCATTCATTTAATTTTTAAAGTTTTCTTCTCAGCTCCTAAAGGCGTTGTCTTCTTTTTAAATTAGTTTTATAGAGGTTAACCTTGTTTGAATACTTACGTAATTCTAAGTATTAATCTTATATAAGATTTTTATTATTGATATATGAATAAGTAAATATATTTTACCTGCTTAATGTTAAAAATATTTTTGATATCATGCAAAAATATAGACATGAACCTTCTAAAACCTATTTATATCCTAATTAAAATGTAAAATAGTGTTAGGTTAATCCCAGTTGTAAAACACAAGCTTTTTTTCTTTGACAGGTAGCAGAATTAAATTTATCAGTAGCTCAAAAAATCGCCTATTCTACGAAAAATAAGAACGATTGGCAGCAGACTTGGGTATTAATACTTTACACGATTAATGCCCAGTGAAGTGTGAACGCGATATGTCAAAAGATGGAGAAATGCAAAGAAGCAGATATTCCAGTTGGCACAGTGCGTAGGAAACTGGCCAAGACGTTACTAGCACCCGAAGGCAAGATTCACTGCTATATCTGGGATTGCTTATATTCCTTTTTTTTCACTGGCATCGAACTAATTAATTTTAACTTCTTATGATATTACTAACTTGTTTAGTAAAAACTAAACATACTCTAACACGATAACCGTACAACTAGTCTCCGTTTCTTCACTTAAATTTCCTATACTTAATTAAATATTATATAATTTACAAAAAAAAATGTATATATATATGTATGTACATATTTAATAAATTATATTTATTATTTTTTACTAAAAACATTTTTTTTTAATTTGTATTTGGCAGTTTTATTTACTGTCATCCTTTCTGAGGACGAACGAATTTCGGCTTTTCTTAAGACGACATTAAAGGAAACTGAAGAAACAGTGTAACAACATATTAATAAAAATATATTCTTATAAAAAATAACAAAACATTATTAATTATTATAAAATAATTATAAAACAGGAATAATTGTGAATAAATATTAATATTACACACACACACACACACACACACACACACACACACACACACACACACACACACACACACACACACACACACACACACACACACACACACACACACACACACACACACACACACACACACACAATATTGTGCGGAAAGAAATATTTATAATTAAAATATGTTCAGGAATTATGGGAGCTTGGGATTTGATTAAAGGCAAGTAAATGTCAAGTATCACTTATTTATAAAAGTATTAAATGTTAACATGTTCGACTTACAAATCAATGATTCTAGACAGTATGTAGACAAATATACAGTGAGTGGGATAAAGTGAAAGGAATGTGTCAAGCGAGACGTGAGTTTAAATATTTACTCATTTTAGCACTGGTGATTGTTTATGATAAAAATATTGGTCAGTTATTAGAAAAGGTTTCTTAGGACTGAATAGTGCGTATGATTATAGGATTTCTGGAAAGAACAATATGTGTAACTATTTAATTGTTACCTCTGACGGTTTGCCAATTGGTGGGCTCCTGTTATTAAGTTCGCTGGGGCTTGGATACTTAGAATTTTCCACATTATCAATCCAACGTTATTGGCTAAACACACACAACACAAAAAGGTAGTAAACACAATAATTTAGTAATTAGTAAACTTGGTTACTACTTTCTTAATATCTGTGACACTGACTAGCATTCTTCAATATTAGTTGTTACAATAATCTAAATTTAATAAGCATTTTCTAATTTGTACAAGAAGTTTCTTGTAAAAACGTCTTGTAAAAATTAAGGTTTCATTGGCATAAAGCATGATAATGGTATATTTAAAGTGTTTTACCAGATCACTATTTTCGTTTTAGTTTTGTCGACTGGTTACGTTTTAAGTAATTATTTTTTAATATTATTCATGAAAATCAAGAAAAATTAAACAATTTTTGGGATTTAGAAATTTGTAAGAGAAACTAATTAACATAGAAGGGACAAAAAGCAAAACAGAGGAAACACATCTAAAGTGAAACGAAGTTGTGGAATAGATCGAGACAAACATAAGAAGGGAAGGTTAGACCAACAGTAAATGAGAGGATGTGCGGAAACCTGCGTACGACTGGGAGAATTGAAAAGAAATACGCAAGAATTCGAATTGAGGCACCTTAATTCTCGTTTCTTTCTTACAACCTAAAAAGAGATCGGTTCCTGGATTGTTAATATATTGTGTGCTTTTTTATTCATAATTTTACATGATGGAGATACGTGCAGGGAATCTATCAAGTGTATTTTTGTTTGTGTGCTTGTACTCTTTCTGTGTGTGTGTGTGCGTGCGTGTGTGTGCGTGCGTGCGTGCGTGTGTGTGTGTGTAGAGGTAGATATATATATATATATATATATATATATATAGAGAGAGAGAGAGAGAGAGAGAGAGAGAGAGAGAGATAGAGAGAGAGAGAGAGAGAGAGAGAGAGAGAGAGAGAGAGAGAGAGAGAGAGAGAGAGAGACAGACGGGGTTTTTATTCTTAATCGGCACACTTTTTAAATATGCTTAATATCCACCTAAGATTATAATAATTTTATTTTTTATTTAATAATATCAACATATTTTATTTACTTTTCAATATTGTTTTTACTCCGGCGGATTGCCGGATGTGAATTTTTTTAGTACACGTTGTGATTTCATTGTCCATAAAATTGCGAGTACTCGCCAAAATTCGGGATTGTGTTTATGATAAGGTAAAAATGATGAAATACGGTATACTTGTTTGGATGATACGATTGAGTATCAAACAGTTATTATTTTTCTCTCCTGTTTCTGTAATTATGTATACGTTTAAAAAAACCGACGTACCTGGAATGGTTTGAAAATTTACAATTAATTTTAAATGGCGAGCTGTTTTTATTCTGCTTATCCTTCCTAAGAATAAGGTTCAATTAAACGTTATCTTTGATTTTGCTTTGCATCCGTTTTGTACGATATGTTGAAGTATATTTTAATTCAATTTTTTCAGGTTAAATGGTCTTCGTGTATCCTAGTCGTTTTGTAGACATAACGTATCTCAGGAAGGTGTCAGTTTGTCTGTATATTATGTTAGACCAATTTGCTACAAATTGATTATAAAAAATTAAATCAAGTTTCTAATAAGAGCTTTCTTATCAAAAGGCATAAAACAATTTTTCAAAACGCTTTCAGGTTTAATTAACACTTCAATGGTCACTGTACTACGAAATGTACGAAATTCGCTGCGCATGATAGTCTATCTTACAACAAAGGTAAATCCATCACGGTTGGTTTGGGGTTGTTTGTTTACAAAATAATCGTCAAATGAATGAAAAAAATCAAATGAACACAAATCGGGAACGAAAAATTTTAGTTTACAATTATGTAAGCTGTTCACGGAATGCACACCATTTCAATTACAAATTTTGTAAAAATGCTCTTTTATACGTTCGTAAAAAGGTACATTTTTAAAATGGTATTCGCAAAAACATTTGGGTGATATAAAGTATATATTAATAACGTTTTATAATACAAAAATTAAGGACCATTGAAATGAGTGTATATATAACATTTTATGTTTAAATCAATATGTAAGCCGCTTTTAAATCCGTTATTGAAACATATTCAGTATCCTTGTATAGTTAAACAATACAAGGGTTGTTTAATAAAAAATATCTTTGTATTGCACAATAACTTACAGTATTTGACACAAACGTTTGTCCATGTAATACAAAATACGTCTTTAAATATATATCCTAACTCTGTGAAGTTATTGTAAATTCACATGTGCAGTAGACATTACCGATTAGAAAATGTTTACAGATTAAATGTATCTGCGACCAATTTAGACAATATAGTGCCTTTCAGTGATATGGTACTAAAATAAATTATAGTAAAAACGTTAGTGAAAACCTATTTTAAAATATTTAAAATTTTTTGCAATTTTTACTTTACATATAAAACAATTTAGTAATAAGTTATATAAGGTAATATAGTACTCCATGAGAAGGATGCGGAGCGGTGTTTAACATTATATTAAACTTAATAAATAAGCACTTGGTATAGTTCTACAGAAACTGTTTATTTTCTTGACAATAAACAATAAATTTCCTAGGAAATTTCTATTCTGTAGGTATAAACTAATAGGAAGGGTACCAAACTAATTTAATAGAAAAATTAATACCAAAACACAGAAGAAACAGTTGTTTAACAACAATATTCCTAATGTCACGGATAAGATAACAAGTATATTGAAAAAAAAATGGTATTAACTTTTACCTCAGCCAACAAAAGAAATTTACAGCCACTTCTAATGAAGAATAAAGAGCAACCAAATGTCTTAAATAGTGGTAGGTTATATCAGATCCACTGTAATAACTGTGAAGACTGTGAAGCCATTTACTTTGGTCTAACGGGCGGTTCAATTAAAAACAAAACGACTGCATGAACACGACGAATCTATAATTAATAAAATGTGTAATACATTGCGGAACATTGTATAATAAAAAATCACATATTAGACATAGGTAATGTAAAATTAATAGACCGAAGCAATAAACAAAGCGTTCTAAATCTTTTAGAAATATTGGAAATTAATAAAAACAGAAAAGCATTCGCAATGGAGAAGTAGATTTTGCAATATACTCGTTAATTCAAAAAATATTGAAAATCAGATTTATTTTATTTATACATTGTTTTATATAGAGAACAATCTCAACAATAATTTAGTCAAACATTTAATAACTTTTTAAATCCTAGTTCGATATTATACATAATTTAATTTATTTTACATTATACTGGGAAATACATATTGTTTTACTTGTAAATTGGTTACTATAAATTAGGTACAAAAGCTTACCGTACGTTAATTGTAATCATCTAGTAATTGTACTGTACATGTTGCACACACACACACACACACACACACACACACACACACACACACACACACACACACACACACACACACACACACACACACACACACACACACACACACACACACACACACACACACACACACACACACACACACACACACACACGCATTAGTTTAAGTTACACAAATTGTAAATTTGACTTGTAAAGTGTATTTTTATGTGTTTATTTATTATGATTAATAATTAGTAAATGTACATTTTTTCCAAAGTATAGGTCACTCATCTTTGTTCAACCGTTTTTGCCTGGGTTTTTCCAACTCTTCTCTATGTCGTACACTACTAACACCCTTCCACCACCGATCAAACAATTCAAATCTCTCAGTTCAAATCTGATCTCTGAAGCTGTGAAACTGGTGAATTGATAGGAAAATATCACTCTGTAAAATAGGAATAGGAAGTATCTGTGAACTTCACCAAGTGCATTTTTAATAAATTTAAATATTAAAAAGTGTGTTTTACCAAGTGCCGGGTGACCATTATAAATTAAATTAAACTTTGTTATTAAGTTATAACAAATTTCACATATTTTGTACAGTGCAAATGTTATTTGCATATTATATTTTCTGGGATCTAACACAAGTTAACATATTGTCATAATTATCACACTAATAGTGGGATAATGTTTCCTATTTATTCGTACTCTGTATTTAAGGTAGACTATTTTAAACCACTGAAAAGTTATTGTAAGACGTCAAAAGTTCCTGGCTTTATGTATCTTAAGGGATAACCTTCTTAAATCATATCTTTACGTGTAGGACTCAAAACAATAAATTATTGACTACCACAGGAAGTCATACTTTGTGACGCAACTACTGACTTGCCAATTCTATATATTTACTTTCATTTTAATAGAAGAAGTTTTACAAAATTACAGTAACCTTTTTACATATAAACACAACCACACAAATTCGTTAAAGATTTCTCATTAAGAGACATGAACAAATATTTGGATTCTACAATATTTAGTGTACGCTGATTGACAATTTGTTTAGAAAATTCAGTACCCTATTCTCTCTTTCTCAATCTGTATCTATATTTTATCCTCCGAAACAGAGTATATTTAGTTGCCTTGACTTCTACACAACAACTATCCATCAATCACAGGTGTGTTCGCGTCTGTCAAAGTTATTCTTAGTTTCCAGACACAATTATAAGCTTCCTTTTAAACTTGTCGTTACTTTTACTTCCAAAAGGTAAGATTTTCTATCATCAACGTTTTAGGAAATTACTTCAACCTCACTATTAATAACAAAGTGTAAATCTAAGATTATACTTTACTAATGGCTCTGTTCATTATGAGCAAAAAAGTATAGAACTTAGTCGTTTCGGAATTCTGTTGTAGTCAATGTTTAATTAAGCATAAGTTTAATGTGTTACAACCACATGACTAACCACTACCAATGATATGCATGTCTCATAACTTCATCAGCAACTGGTAAGTAATTCCTTTTAACTCTTCAGCAAAATAATATTGCGCACAATAACTTTGATATTAATAACAATAACGCATAATCGTAACAAAAAATTGCATGTCGTTGACTGCGTGTTCTTTCTTATAACTGTAGTTTGGAAGTTACAGTAAGCGTGTTTAGTGAGATAGATCTACATTAACTATAACACATACTTTTTTTGTAAACTATAAATGAATGAACACATCGACAGTTGACATATTCAAATATGTAAAGAAACAACTGTAATAATAACATTTAGCCATTATTTACAGAGGGTATTTACACGTCCATTACTGCATGCAGTATAAGCTTGATGACATTGGGAATTGCTGCACCTGGGAACTCAGCACCTGGGGTACCAGAGTACCAGTTGAAACACTATTTACATATTCAATCTGCTATAAAAACGAGGAAATAATTTTAGTTTAAACTGGATTTAAGCGTTTTTTTTTAGTAACCGGCGTTTGCTTTAATTGAATCACTTAGCGCACCCTACTACATGTAATCCGTTTACATGCTTAAAGCAATTAAAAGCTCTTTGTGACAAAGTGTACTGACAAAGTGGAAGAATAGATTAGTTTGATAAAAATGCTTTAAAACACATACTTTTTTATTCAGTTTTTACAAAAAAATTTCGATTCCTTTGTTTTACACGGAACAAATCAAACGACTTGACGGCCAATAACACTTGTGAATGTTTACATTACTTTAAGTGAACATCGATCTTTTAACTTTTTACTTTTAACATTCATCACACCAAACATTTTTCAAACATAATTTAAAACGAAATTTGTGTTTACTATGTGATTCTCTTGCACAAATGCGTTGTCGTATTTTTTTTTTTTTGGTATTTCTATGTTATGAATGATACGAGCATTTTATTGAACTAGTAAGCCTACGGTATTCGTTACCACGAATTACGTATGTATTCTGCGTGGTAACAAGATGTCAGGGTCTAAGACCGACCCTAAGTATTATACAAAATGTATTTAATAACAGTACTTCATAAACACTTACACTTTTTGTTTACACCTACACCAAATAAAATTACATACCATTGTTTACTTATTACTACGTTTTCTGACGACCTACCACTCTTTGCAAAATTATAAGTCGGTGTTTAGCACTATTGTACCTCGTCAAGACAAGTCGAGCGTTAAGGTTACCTTTTTAACCACTGTTCATTTCACACGGACTTTCACATATTTTGCCTCCTTATCTTCCTTTCTCTACTCCTACTACAACTACTAATAGCCTCACTCCACCTTCTCATTCGCACAGCCTTTAATTCTTCGTATATATTTTATGTTCGATATCGTCCTTGGTCTCCTTTTTGGTCTCTTTTCTTGCGCCTTCCATTTTAACTCCCTAACCTCAGACTTTTTATTCAAACTTCTTATTTGTTTTCTGCCTTTAAGTTGTTACTAGTGGTTACAGCAATATAAGTGGCATATGACGCAATTCGTAACAATATTTGATGTCACTCATTCTAAAAAGCAGTTCCTTCACTATGTTTTCCGTTGAAAAATAAACAGTGCCGCCGACAAACACGCCTCTCTGCCACACATCTCCTGTCGGTCAGTCCTCTATTGGCATTCTAGCAATGGAACCTGACAACCATTCGTAAGGCGTCTTAAGGTGATATTATGTGCGTAGACGTTGGCTCTGCTCGGGATATCAATTACTTTTTCATTGAGTACGAAAACGTCACATTACTTTGTTGGTAGCGTCAACGTTACTTTCTCATTGAGTTTCTTATCGTTTGAAAGGCTTGCTGAATGTCTCTCTCTCTCCTATGGCGCTACAGCCCAAGTCGGGCCCTGGCCTCCACCAATCTCCGCCTCCAATCCACTCTATCCACTGCAACCCTCCTCCAGTTTCTTATCCCCATGTCTCTCGCGTCCTCTGCAACGCCATCTTCCCACCTCTTCCTCGGTCTACCTCTAGGTCTCGTTCCCTCCCATGTACCCAGCAAAGCCCTCTTAGGGTTCCTGCCATCCTCCATTCTCATAACATGTCCGGCCCAACGCAATCTTTGAATTCTTATAAATTTTGAGACTGGTATCTCTTTATATATTTGATACAGTTCGTTGTTGTATCTCAGTCTCCATGAGCCATTTTCTTGTATTGGGCCTATAATGCGTCTGAGGATTTTCCTTTCAAAGGTGTCTACTATGTCGACTGTTTTCTGTGTGATTGCCCATGCCTCACTGAAAGTCTGAAAGTCTAAGTAACATATTTTTAGTAAATAAAACTTCCATCTCACTACGACAATTGCATTCAACGTAAATATGATTTTTCACAATCATTACTGATATTCTCCTACCACTTCCTCTTCACAGGGCTACCACATTTTTAAGTAATGTTTAATGATATATTGTTATTTACTTCATTGCATAACACTATTTATTCTACAGTACAAAATATCATTTCCAATAAGTACAGAAATACCTCATTTCCAATGAGGTACGGAAATAGTGTACGTCTTCTGAAGGAAAGTCACTATAAACTCTTTAAAATAGTTGTGATTATATTTATTAGCTATATTTAAAAAAAAATATGTCGACGGTGGCATTAGTTGATCATGAAAGTTTTTTATTTTACTGGATTATACAAGTTCTCAGTACCCCAAAATTTTACAAGTATTATTAAGGCTGGAGGCTTTATCAAGTATATTCTTTTGAAAGGTTGATACGTTGTTCTTTACATTTTATTTTGTAGTATAAGTAATACTTTTATAACATCTTCCCCCATGGAAATTCATGTAATGTAGATGTATTATTTTTCTTTGTTCGTAAGTGTGTACACATGTACGCATGTGTATATACTGTATTAGACTGGACTCTGTGTCACTAAAGGGAATGCGAAATAGAGAGACAGCATAGGCAAAGAGGGCATGTGGTGGTGTAAACATGCAACGGCGACTGAGAAATACTGATTCATATTACAACTTTTCCAAGACTAAAACACACATAACGCTCACTTTCCTCTCATTGAGCTTTAAAGCGAGAAAATGAACGCTATGAGTTGTAAAAGAATTAGCACTTACGAATATTATTTGTATTAAAATTTAATTTTGATTTCACACAGCTTTAAAATGTATTGGCTTACTTATAATACAAGTATATTAAATGTAAAATATTATTTTAAAGGTTCTAAGTTAACTCCTTATGTTTTCTTCTCCCTGTTAGTATTACTACTGTGAACAGAATCAATGTCACTGCTGTCGGTGTTCTTGTCACTCCCACTGCTGACATTATCATTATCCGAATCCGATGTAATATATGAATCTTGTCAGTAACATTACCACTATTCCATCACTTTCGCACAGTAGTTGTTTATCTTTCGCAGTACCCTGCCCAGTGACTTTCAGTTACCGCCATTACTCCTTGCTCAGTTGTTTCAGTCAATTCGGTAAAACTAAGATTTAATGACTGTTGCAATTTCATATGTCAATTTTAATTTTTTACCAAGCAAGTTCAATAAGAATAAGCTCGTTGCATATATATTTGGGAAGCCATACAACGATATACTCCTTGCTTGACTAAAATTCATCTATCGTGTACTACTTTTCTCTATTGTGATAGAGTTCTATAAAGTAAAGATGTTCCGTTCTCATACTTTCATCAGAATTAATAGGACTTTCTTGTTTTGTCAGGAATTATATCATGTCAAGTTTCGTAGAATACTTTGTAGGAATTGTTTGATCCTAAACAGAATAATATGGGTGATTGTCCTTGACTATTACTGATTGTAGCGGAATATTTGGCACAAACGTGTTCACAACCCAGTTAAAAAACTTTATAATCAATATGCCATGATAGTTACTACTAGTACTTCCGAGTGTGACGAAAGTTTACTACCTGGCACAACGCCAATTTACTTCCTGCATGTTAAATGACTAAACTATTTCCCGCAATATGATTCTCTAATACGCCAGAAATCTCATTTGACTGCCAGCATTTTTTGTACAATTATATTAGGCCTACTGTTAATCCAAGTTTTGTCTAAATTCCCGATATGCTTCTTCCAGATTTCCGAAGACTTTTAATTTCACAAGGTACTTGTAACGCAAATTACAATTTCTATTAACACTTGTCTTTTACATTTCTTCCACTTTGAATCCCACACTTTTAAGCACTCGCGTTAATGATTTAGCATCAGATGACAAATGGTTGCTTTCTTTCATGATATGCAGATGTTTTTAAAAGTAGACGCAACATTTTGCTTTTTACAAATTTCTGAATAATATTTCTTTTTACATTCTTATCGAATCATCTAGAAAAACTTTTCTTTCCTCACATGTTTGGCCTTCCTAGTTTCTCCTCTGGTGTGGAGAGCTTTCCCTGTGAATTGCATTTTCTTTCCTTTCTAGTAGTGAAAAGGGTGGAAGGAAACCTAAGTAGAATATTAGCAAACTGAACGTAGAAACACTTGCATCAAAAGTATAGAGGGCACAGGACTACGTGCTGGAGAGGTCCAGTCCCGCAGAGTCTGTTGTCGAGACCACAATGAAGCTGATACGCCGGGCCTGCGACGTTTCAATGCCTGGGCGAAGAAAAGTTATCTCGTAGAAAAAAGGGTGTCTACTGATGGGTTGAGAAGATCGCTACCCTGAGGAGGAGGTATAGGCGGACTGTTACCAGGAGGAGAAAAACCAATAGTGACAGAGCAGAACAAGTAACGGTGGAATAACAAAGGAACAAGGCAAGACATTAAAAAGATATTAACAGCAAACGTCGAAAGTGGGGGGAACTAAAGGCAGAAATGAACTGTGATCCCTGGGGGCTGGGTTACAGGATCGTCATGCGCAAGCTTGGGGCACAGTTTCTCAGTCCCATCATGGATGCTCCACGTATGGGTGCCATCGTGGATGGACTCTTTCCGTTCCACGCAGTAAATTCTCATGAGCTGCGTCCCGTTGCAGCATATGCAGTGCCGCTATTTAGTGATGAAGAACTGAAGGAAACAGCAGACTTGATGAAGAGTAGGTCGGACGGTGTTCCTTCAGTCGTTCTGAAGGTGATAGTTCGTTCCTGCTTACGGATACTCCTAATACCTGAAGATACTAATTGTAATATGAGTGAAACTTTGTCATACAAGGCATTTTTCACCCGGTCCATACATTCAAAAACATAATGGGCACCGGCTGCGGAAGGCTACGTGAGAATATAATGTATAAAATTATTTTAATTGCTTGGGTATCTGACAACAGTCTAAACACTGAATCATTATTAAAATTTTTAAATGACAAGAAGACATTTACGAAAGTAGTAATATATTTATTAAATCAATTGAAAGTAAACTATTAATATTTTTATAAAATAATATTTACTCTAAATAAAATAATTACTATTTACAACACACCACTCATATTTAATGAACTAGAAAATTAATTATGAATAAAACTTAAAATTCCATCCTACTTATTTTACTTTAACAATTTACACTAATTACATTATTTGGTATTGATTTTATTTCATTAGCTCATACTTCAGTTCTTTCTGAGTTATTTTCTATTTTTTTAAAAAGTAATTATTCATTTGTCGCCTAAGTATTTGTTAAGTTACCGTTGCGAAGTTGTTACTGCGTATGTGTGTATGCGATTCCTGGATGTGGACGACGACGACGACGACGACGACGATGATGATGATGATGATGATGATGATATCCTGATTCCCTTGTAGACTGTCAGTTCCCTTGTTTTACAATTACATGATGATGATAATGATAGTGGTAAGTTCTGTTTACTGCTTGATGATGATGAAGATGCCGATGCCGACTCTCTCTCGCTAATCAAACCGACATAGTGTCCCCATGAGAAAGTTATTAGCGTCTGTCCCTCGTTCAAGATTATTAGAGGTATATAAAGTCTGCAGTAATTCTGACATGTCAAGTATTAAAATATGCCTTTTGTAATATATTTAATCCCCATCCTAGGTTTAATTTACAGCATTGGCTCTTATGGGAGCTGTCGCGCTATGTCTTACCCACGTGTTTCTCCTATACTTCTTTCCTTTTCTGTCGTTGCAATTCGTACCAAATATGAAGTATAAATTTTAAAGCGTTTTAAGTTTCATTGATGTTCTACATGCTATGCTGCATATTTCTGTATAAATTACATGTCTGTAACACAATTACTTTCTTCATAAAAAAGTTTTCTAAGTTTTTATTTACTTGTAGAAGTTAGAGCAGCGTTTCAGTCAACCAGTGACTGGTGCCCTTATATAAGGTATATTTTACCACGTTTTATTAGCAATAAATTTCCTTTATTATAAACACATTTTAATATCTGAAGCATAATAAATACAATTTTTATTGATTTTTTATCTATGTAATTAAATATTGCCGTTAGTGCGTGTATTACAATATTCGGTCTTTGAGGAAGTTTCTTTTGCTTGAGAGATATATATAGTATAAGCAAAAACGTTGTAGTCAATAGTCTAAAGTTATTTTTAATCCAAACTGTAATATCCTACTTAAAGTGGATTGAGCTGTATATACAATTATTTGTGATGTTTATTACTGTCGCTTGTGGGGCCAAGCCAGCCATTGGCGCTAACTTATGTCGCCAACTTATTTCATGTTAACTCATTTTGTATAATATATGGGATTTTTCAATTAATAATTTAAAAAATACTTTTATACAAATGTCATATTAAGTATTAAACAGACAACTGTAACGTACAATATATGTGAGAAAGTACTCATGAATAAAGTCGACAGGAACAGCCGTTCGATTGAAGACGAACACACACGATTTTACAAAGTTAAACATTCTATTGTGTAGTCCCATACCCAACTAATGAAGGTTGTGGGGGGAGAAATCATAAACCCCGTAAGACCCACCCTTAGCGCCAATAAAGTGATAGAAACAGTTGTTCTTAGATGTTGTTTTTGCCATTCTATTCCAACGACAGTTAGCAGCGATCTTTTCTTACATTTATATATTTGCTTCTTGTTAATTTATTAGTGTCTGAATTTGTGTATCAATTTTTCTACAGTAAAGTGTAATATGTGTATGGTGCGTTAACTAGTTTATAAGTTGCATAGTTTATAATTTCAGCAATGGAATCAAGTGTAAGAAAAAGGAGACAGGGAGAAAGGCTTAGGAGAAGAGAAACCAGAAAATTTTAAAAGTGCTACTGTATTTAAAACTATTGAAGAAGAACATTTCGCCATACGTGCTGCAGTGAAAAAAGTTAGTGTGATGTGTTGAATAGACGGAAAAACTATTTTTAACATTAAAAAAGAGTTATTTCGGATATATAACAAAGTTTTTTAACACCACTACTCTAACAAAAACACAAAGTTATGCGACTATTAACAACTATTTTCAAATGACAAGACATTCACGTGTGATTCTTCTTACAAAAAACAGATTAACAGTGTGAGTTTTAGAATTCACTAAGTCTGTATGTGGTTGACTATACTTTTAAACAAAACTAATCGCTAACACAATGTTGCCTACCGCAAATATTTATAGTTGTTGAAAATTTCTCTGTTATTACTAAAAACTTTTTATAGTACATATAAATCGACTATAACAAAATATAATATAACGTTATTATAATATAATCTTATAATTAATATAATATGATATAACTAATATAATATAATTAATTAATTTGTGCCTTGGATTTAGAACTTGGTTAATGGGATCATGATTTCAAAAAGTAGGAAAGTCGGTCGTGGAAGAATTCTCTGGTTTGATGTTCTTTTTTTACCACTAATCAGTTTCCGTCTATTTTATTTCCTTGATTGGCATTAATTGTATTTAAACAGCATGTTGATAAAGCCACTACTCATTGTTTTAATTTACTAACTTTCTTGGGTTCCCCACCGCATTACTCCGTTAGTGGCCAGACGCCAATTATTAGAATTCCTTTCATACTCAATAATTTAGACCAGTGAGTACGACGCCTAGCTACTAAACTGTAGGAGTTGTTTTCACTGAGTCAAATTAAGGCGTCTTCCAGATTCCTAGTCACTAAGCCTGTTAAAATGAGTATTTAAGATAAAATCCTATGGGCGGCTTAAGCGTAGCACTAATCTCACTATCTTCCTGTAGTGACCCACATAAGGTAGTCTACCCTGCTAAACTATTTCGTATTATATACTGTCTTGAATAGTACAGTAGTACGTATGTATACATTGCAATAGTATGTGTATCAAAGCTTCCAATTTGGTTTTAAATCGTGTTGTCTAACATTACTTTTATATATTTCATATTACATATTATATTACTATAGTATTGTGTGTGTGTAACTTTTGACGCCATGTATTTTACTTTTTCTAAACAATACAATTTTTGGAGGTTTACAATTCAGGATTATTATATTCTATATTATAACATAATTATATTATATGCCCGATATTTTATATTGATTGCCCACACCGCTTATTCATTAGATAATATAACAACACCTCCAGTTATAAGTAAAGCTATTTTTTATGATTAATTTCATGTTATTTTCATATAAAGAACTGAGTGATACTACCTCAGGTTACTGTTGACACATAAGTATTTACACCATAAATGAAACACTAATAATTTGTAGTTCCTCACTGAAAAATATTCGCTCCCTCTAGCAGTAAATCGACGTCTTAATCGGGTGACGTGTACTTCAAACGCCTTCAATCTGTGCAATCCACTACCGCCACACAAGAAGTCTTACAACAGGAAGTGGCCCATTTAACCCATGCTGTAAATTAAATGTGGGGCGGCCATTAGTTGGTTTGCATCTGCGTAGCGTCACCTTTTTAACACATCACTTTTTGCTGGTTTTTGTAATGACGGTGGAATTGATGTTCAAACCCACCTTCAAATTAAATGCTCCATTTTCCATATAACACGTTATTTGCATATTTTCTATACTTTGTTTGTATATAACACAATTGTTTCTCACTTCTTATTACGATCGTAATTACTTTTAGTTTATGTAAATCCATTATTATTTTACTTTTTGCAATAATTTTACAACACACGCTTCGAAGTGCAATTCTTCCGATGGCACTGTCTGAAATGCAACATGTATTTGTAAAATGCAAATTTAATTAAACATCCATCTTTAATACTGTTGTCGTTAATTCATGGTGGAACCAGAGTTCATGTAGCACCAGACAGGTATGGACCGGCAGAATACACACACGCAATGTGCACCACGCGTGCGCCCCCCCCCCCAACACAGCCTACAGCTTGTAATCTTTCCCTGTACACTACTTAAAAGTACCTCTAAAAATTTCTCTATATTTTCATGTGTAAATATGCATATGTATGTTGTGGCAACAGCGATTCATTATTATTATTTTTTTTTTTGCTCTGGGCTTTGCGGTTGTGCGTCGCAGAGACGAACCGCACGGGAACTGAGTTCCGAGCTACCTTCTGGAGCTCCTGCCTCGTGGCCCTGCCCAAGTAGGGCGTGTGCTCTATAGCAGGCCGATTCTCGGCTGTTGTGCTAGCCTACACTAGCGCAATATACACCGAGGGCGTTTCCACGAATCACCTGGGCGTATACGGTACCTTCCCAGCCCAGTCACTAGAGGATTGTCTGGAAACCTCGCCGCACGTGCATAAAATTTGCGTGCAAGCCGCCTGAAAGTGTCGTCTAAGGAGCGGACGCCAAGTCCTCTCCTTAGAAGGCGAGATGAGAAGCGACGGGGGACTTTGGCCGCTAGCCGAAGCCCCCTGTCGAGGACGCTCTGCAACTTCTTTTTATGCATTGCGGCGAGGTAACCCCAGACCGGGCAGGCGTAGGTAATGACCGGCAGCAGATACGCGCCGACGATCATCCTACCCAATTTCCTGGTCATGGCTGAGCTGATCAGGAGTGGAAACAGTGCGCACAGGCGAGTGGATGCTCGCTTAAGAACTGTCTGTGCGTGGGTACGCCAGGTGAGCCGACGGTCAAGGTGTAAGCCGAGGTACTTGACCTCGTTGGACCAGCGCAAGTACGTTCTGCCGATACGTAGCTGCCTAACGGGGTTCTTCCGTCGCTTAGAGAATTCGACGGCTACACTCTTGGTGGCGTTGAGGAGCACTCTCCAATTTTCAGTCCAGTCCACGAGCGTGTCGAGCTGGCGCTGCAGTCGTAGGACGGCCCTTTCCTCATGACG
The DNA here is from genome assembly GCA_034769895.1 of Magicicada septendecula. Taxonomy (NCBI): domain Eukaryota; kingdom Metazoa; phylum Arthropoda; class Insecta; order Hemiptera; family Cicadidae; genus Magicicada; species Magicicada septendecula. The sequence goes on along the minus strand of CM068367.1, from coordinate 536,703,112 downwards.
ATCGGCCGTAAATACGGCCGTGTCGTCAGCGAAGAGGGCCATCTGGACTCCAGGCTGTCTCGGCACGTCGTTGACGTAGATCGAGAACAGAAGGGGGCCTAGAACACTACCTTGAGGGACGCCGGCTGTGATTCGTCTCTCGGAAGAGACTGAATCGCCAACTTTCACGCAGAAGGTCCTCTCCGTCAGAAAGCTAGCAACCAGATGGAGGTAGCAGTCCGGAAGCTGGACTTCCCTAAGTTTGAATAACAGGCCATCATGCCATACGCTGTCGAAGGCTTTCTCAACATCTAAGAAACAGCCAACGGTCCGTTCTCTCCGACACCCGGCTTCCGTGATGCTTTCCACCAGTCTCATCAGTTGATGAGTGGTCGAATGCCCCACACGAAAGCCGAACTGTTCGGGGACCAGCACGTCAAATTTGGTTAGATGTTCTCGTACACGACGCTGTACGAGGCGCTCAAAAACCTTGGACGTAGCGGAGAGTAGGCTGATAGGCCGGAGGTTTTCCGAGCGGGTGGTATCCTTTCCCTGCTTCGGGATCACGATAACCGTCGCCTTTCTCCATTTCTTGGGAAAGTAGGCCAGTATAAGACACGCGTTGAACAAATCAGTCAAGAATTGAACTCCAGGCTCGGGAAGAAGTCGTAGAGCGGTGTTGGTAACACCGTCCGGGCCTGGAGCTTTTCTTGGCTGAAGTTCAGCGAGCCGATCTGAGACCTCTTCCAAAGAGATGGGTTCGGGCTCCGCCGTGATCGGAAGAGACAGAAAGTCTTCCACAGCCATCTCGACTTGTTCGTCGAAGTCCCAGTCCATGGGCGGGTTGGGAGCGAACTGTCGCTCGAAACACAAGCCCAAGTACTCGGCCTTCTCCTCCGGGCGACCCAGGAGTCGACCGAACGGTCCAACAATGGCGGGAAGTGGAGGTCGGCGCCTCCGTCCCGTCAATGCGGTAGGTATTCTGTACGGGTGACTTTGCGGGTCCGCATCCCCCGTTCGGGCCACGTCGAGTTCACAACAGCTACGTCGGAACGCCTTCAGACTGCCACGCAGTCGTCCGGTGAGCTGATTGTATGCTGCCTTATCGGCCGGATCACGGGTCCTCTGCCAGCGTTTCCGGAAGTAATTCCTCTCGCGAACGAGAAGAGAGACTTCCTCAGGGATGCGCTGGTATTCTGGCGTGAAACCAGCTCGCGTACGTGAAGACACGCCTATAGCCGAGATGATTGCCTCTTCGATTCCCGCAACTGCTTCGTCTAGGAGGCGAACGGAATCGAGTGGGGCCGCTGGCGGCAATCTACGGCACAAGGCCGGGCCGTAGCGATCCCAATCGATAACCTTCTTCTGGTCAGAACGTGCATAGGCGTGCTGGGTAGCGACGTGGACCAAGATAGGGTTGTGGTTGGATGTCAGCTCCGTGAGTGAGAATACCTCGACCGGACAGACAACTCCTTGGGTCACCGCGATATCCAGAACATCGGGAGCCGCGTTAGGCCTTGACGGAAAGAACGTGGGTTGCGCTGGACCAAACACCATCGCCCGGCGCGATTCAACAAAACTGAGCAAACGCCTCCCGTTCGGAGTAGTCAGGCGACTATTCCAAACGCGATGCTTGCAATTCAGATCGCCGGCCAAAATTACCCTTCGATGGGAATCGAAGATGACGTCCAGGTCGCCAACAAGGAGTTCAGCTAGTGGGGGCTTGTATGCTGAAACCACGAGGACGCCGCCAAGAGCTCCGTGGACCTCAATGGCGGTGGCCTCTAGGTTGACAAGCTGCGGCAAAGCGACACGATGATGACCTATGGAGGTCCTCACCGCGATCGCCGTGCCGCCTCCTCGTTGGCCAACTCGGTCATCCCGATAGACCACGTAATTTGGTAATCGAAACCGGTTCGCCGGGGTCAGGTGGGTTTCAGAAAGGAGAAGTACGTCGGGTTTGAACCGAGCCAGGAATTCAAGAAGGTCGGAATGCTTGGAACCGATGTTGTTAGCATTCCAGGCTACGAGCGAGAGATCTCGTCTAAGGGCTCGGTTCATAGAAGACCTATTACTTCGCAGGCTTCCACCAAGAGCATAAATCTCTCAGTTGGGTCAGCAGTTTCCAGGCGGTCTCGGATGGACCTGAAGGTGGATGCGACTTTCTTGAGGTCGTAGCCAGACAGAAAGTCGCGGACGAACTGTGCGTCATCGGAAATGACGGACTGGGCGGTTTGCCTGGAAACTGAGGCCGCGTAAGAGCGACCAGGTTTAACGGCAGATCGGGTCGTGGTGGAAGCCACAGGACCAGGGGCAGACGGTTTTGAATCAGCGGCAGGAAAAGTACGCTGTCGGACTTATACCGGGAAGCAGGACTTTTCTTGGGCTGTGGGCAGGCAGGAGCTCGGGGCCGAGCATCCGGTGTGGTTATCCCTTTGTTCCTGGGTTTTGTGATGCCTGCTCGCGGAAATCGCGGAGGTGGCAGTGGTGGCGAGGCTACCTCTGGTTCAGAGGCGGGAGTTGGAGGCTCCGCGGAGGTGGAGGGTTGATTCTCCGGCTCCATAACCGAGATGACGGCTACTGGGCTTGTCTCTGCTTCGGAAGGAGACGCGGTACGTTTGTTTGCCTTTGCAGGGGCTGGAGGTGGAGCCGGAGAGGGCGCGCCGTGCCGGTTGTGCCTTCGGTTGCGGCCTTGCCTGTGTTTTAGGCTGTCTCTGAGGTTGGGGCTGCATAGCTGGCTGCCTTGGCTTCGGGAGGGGCCCCTGCGGCTTTTGCTTCCGCAGGAGCTCCGCCTTGTAGACCGGGCAGTTTACGTTACTGGCTGCATGGCCTTGGCCACAATTAATGCAGCGGAACTTGGACTAGTCTGCCACAGTGCAAGCCTGAGTTGAATGTCCCAACTAAGGACATTCAACGTCCTGAATGTACACAGGCCGTTGAACATCGTAGACAGGCCGGGGCATTGCGGCAGACGTCGGTATGATGGCCGAACCTCTGGCACCGGTGGCACTGCGCGAGCTTGCCCTGGGGACGACTGGATTCCACCCTGACGCGGAAGCCAAACAGCCGCGTCAGTTGGAATATTTTGTCTGCAGCCTCGCCCTTCTCGAGCTGGAGACGGACGAGCGGGAGAGGTACTCGGGTTTCTGAGTGCGTAAACAGGCGGGAAATTGCCTGCACTGTGTACCCGAGGTCCCAGCTATGTGTATGACAATGTCGAGCTGGCGGACGACAATCTTGATCGTATCACCGCCAAGCAGCTTCAGGTCAAGCTTGCCGGCCGACAGGCCGTGGGCCGCGATCAGCCGTCTGTATAAGGCGGCGACATTGGACACACTGTGGACATACAGGGGCGGCGCGCGATCAGCCGTCTGTATAAGGCGGCGACATTGGACACACTGTGGACATACAGGGGCGGCGCGCGACCAACAGCGGCAGCAGCCGGAGCTGCTGTCGAAGCAGTCGGAACCGCGGCCTGTTGGCCCTGAGAAGGTCCGATGTCCATGGCCGAGGTCTGAGAGGAAGTGGATCCAGGTGTATGGGTCCTCTTAGGCTTCTTAGCCGGGCGATTACGCCGACCAACGGTCGCGAATTCGCCCGACTCGTCCGCCGGGAGAGGAGGTAATGGGTTCGGGAGAGGATCGTCCGTCTCCATCACCCGAGGCGATTCAGGCGAGTCGCCCAGATGGGGCAAGGCAGAGCCGAGCGACTCGGCACTTGAGCCGTTGCCTGTAGAAGGCATGCTGGCCAGGTGCGGCGGCTGCCGGGCAGAGACTGCTAGGCAGTCACTGCCAGACGCCAGGGATCTCGGGTCCGGCCGAAGCCGGATTACCCGCGCGTCTTCCCTGCTCACGACGATGCGGGAGGAGCTGGGCTAACGACCAGCTTCGTTGAATACTAGTCCTTACCAAGACTGGTGTCCACTGGCCCATTTACCCCGGCGATATCCTAGCTCGCTTACCACTGGTGGGGGCTTGCAAGGATCGTCCGGGGCAGCGCTACCTAACAGTCGTGAGCAAGTTAGGAATTACACACTGAAAATGCGGCACTCACCAGGTGAGCCCAGAGCAATCTTCTTCTATGCTTCGCCAGCAGATGGTATCCGGCGAAGGTGGTCCTTAAAAGGGTCTTCTGCCAACTGCCACTTGTACCAGCTACTTAATTCACCGGCAGCAGCTGGCTCCTTGGTCCTTTTTGTTCCCACGAAGAGAAGCAATATTCCTCGTCCGAAGGCGAGGTGGGCGAAGGCAGCAAAGCTGTAGGTCGTCCAGCGAAGAGCTGAAGAGAGCAGTCCAAGAAGAGCAGTCCTGTGCAGTCCGAAGCTGATCGGATCATCCGATCAACGTCCGATCGTCCAGCGATTCATTACGTCTGCTCTCCGGTACCAGAGACACGAAGCGTGACACCTGAAGAATACGAGGCGAGCCAATCCGGGATCAGCAGCCGTCGAGACGTGACCAACTACGTGTTCGGAGCGAGTCAATCAGCGATCCCGGTTAGTGCATAAAACCCGGGCCGGCAGAAAATTTTGGACACACACAATCGTGCACACATGACACGAGAAGAGAGGTCAACATTCGACTGCTTGCTCTCGAATAGGATACATCTACAGCTACAGCATTGACAACGCAGAAGAGGATCGCCTCGACCTCGGAACACCTGCTATGAAGGGGCCATCTCAACAAACCACTGCGGCAGTTAAGAAGAAGCCGCCAGAACAACCTCATCGCCAGCGCCAACATCCAGCTGCGATGGAAGTGGACCAGCCGTCTTGCCAAGACGAAGACAGACAGCCAAACACGACTGGGACCTGCCGCACAGTGCCGGTAAGTCGTATAGGTAGCGCTACCCAGAGGAATCCGGGGAGTCCGAGATCAGGACTAACAAATAGAGATGGGGGTTGCGCCGCCACTGTGACGGTGTCACAGTTCGGCCCCCGGATACCCGCTGGGCAAAGAGCTGAGCTAGTCAGCATTGGTCCCGCTGTTAGTGTCCCTGAAGCACTGTGCGGCAGCGACGTGCCACTTTGGCAAGCCGGGAACCCTACGATTTGCGCGGGAAGACCTGCTCAACCCGCGCAAGTACGTGACAATAATCGGTCCTTTTCAGGGCCGACTCAGCCCGTAAAGGCCGGACCTTCCGGCTGCACGGCCGCTAGTAGGCCAGGCAGCCCCATTCCTCTGCCGGAGTCTGACTCCCCAGACATCGAGACCTCTGGTTCCACCGACTGGGTGGTAGTAGGGCACGGGGGCAAGCCGAGGAAGTCTCCCTCACTGGCTTCCCTGAGTTCGGCTACGGACTCGGCGGCATTCCAAGCCTCCGCCGAGGTTGCGCCTAGCCGTGTTCGTCACGAACGTCAGGGATATTATCGGCTTTAGTCGCCGACTCCGCAAGGTCGTTGCGCTGGCAGATAACGCTTCTGTCAAACTCCTAGCGAGTGAGACTGTACGCGTTACCTGCCGCAGCGCGTCTGAACACTTGGGAGTGTTCCAGTGGCTGGAACGAGAATCGTTCCAGTTCCACACGTACACCCTGAACCGCATCAAGCCTGTAGCCCTCGTCATTCGAGGGCTGGACATACAGGCCGATCCGCAGGTAGTCCTTGACGAACTGTGCGACGCGGGCTACAAGGTTGTGGCAGCCCCTCGGCTGTATACAACCTATGGCTCGCGTCGACCCCTGCCCTTGATCAGACTCCAGGTAGAGAAGGGCGAACCCACCCAGGCCCTTTTAGAGTTGAAACGGCTTTTCGGGCTCTGCGTTAGCGTAGAGCCCTGTCGTCAGACCGGGAGGGTTTCTCAGTGCCATAGGTGTCAGAGGTACGGCCACAGCAGCTTCGGTTGTCGGAACGCGCCGACCTGCGTCCGATGCGGACTCGACCACCTAACGCAGGCCTGCCCTGTCCCCGACAACCACAGGTACTGTATTAACTGTGGCGGCGCCCATGCTGCAAATAACAGGCACTGTCCCGTTTACAATGAGCATCTGGGCAAACTTGTTAAGCCAGTCCAGCCTAAGCCTCGCCATGTTGTTCAGCCAGTAACATCGACCAAAACCTCTGAGCCTGTGGTCCGGAAACCAGTCCCAAGGTCTGCTCCGGTTCCGAAACCACCACCAAGTGCAGTGAGCCCGAGCGTCGCTAAACAGGCCACACCAAAAGCCGCGCCCTCGGAACCGGAACGCGAGATACCCGCATACGCAAAGGTCCCCTTGCCGCAGGACGATGAGGAAATTGATCCTCCACTGCCGCTGCCACCCAAGCCTCGCTACCCAAGATCAGGCAAGAAGTAAGGTAAACCTCAGGCCAACAACACGGGCCAGCCAAAACCTGCCACTGGATCCAAGCCTGCCCGCCAAAAGCCAGAGCGACCACCCGCTCCAGAACCTGCCCCCAAGGCTTCCACCGCCACGCCCCGCCATAGCTATGCAGCTGCCGCCAAGCGTTCTCCCCAATCATCGACTGATGACCTCGCCGTCGTATCCAACTTTCTGGCAAGCTACGACTTGCAGAAAGTAGCCCAAACTTTCCGCAAAATTAAGGAACGCTTGGCATCAGTCTCGCCCCAAGATAAATTCCTCCTCTTGGTGGAAGCATGCCGTATTATTGGTCTGCTATGAACGGACAACCACGGCAATCCCTCAAGCGAGACCTCGAGCTCGTGGCGTGGAACGCCAACGGCCTCGCTTCCCGGCATTCTGTACTCTTAGAGTTCGTTGCCCGTCACAAGCCCGATGTGCTTCTTATTGGTGAGACTCACCTGACCCCGCATCGTCGTTTCCGACTACCAAACTACGTGTGCTACCGGGACGACCGTCGGTTTGCGTAGGAGGGGGCACCGCCATCGCGGTGAAGGCGAGTCGCCATCATCTCGTTGTCCGGCCTCAGCAGCGGAACCTCGAGTGCACCGCGGTTGAGCTCCATGGTGCTCTCGGTGGTCTACTCGTGGTTTCCGCATACAAGCCTCCACAAACGGAGCTCCTGTTGAACGATCTAGAGGCCGTCTTTGGCGCACAAAAAAGGGTAGTCCTGGCGGGCGAACTGTAAGCACCCTGATTGAGGGAGCCGCTTGGTGAACCCAAACGGGGGCCGCTTACGCAGGTATGCTGATGCGGCTCGGGTCACAGTCATGGGTCCTACCGGGCCTACATACTATTCCTCGAGGGATAACTCCCGCCGTGATGTACTTGACATTGCCGCGGTCAGGGGCGTTTATTGCCAGGTCCACGTCTCCGTCATTTCGGAACTGTCCTCGGACCATTGCCCCATCAGTGTACATATAGCTACCCAGAACTCTACCGTCCGCGACGAGCGGCGGGTAATCGAGTGGGAACGCTTTGGCCCGGCGTTCAGTCGCCGCCTACCTGAGCATATCCCGCTCGACACTACCCAGCATTTCGACGAGGCAGTCGCCTTATCCGACACAGCCGTAGTCTCGGCGGTAGACGTGTCCTCCCGGATGAAGCCGGAGCTCACGCCCGACTATCAGCGTATCCCCGAAGAGGTGTCTCAGCTCGCTTGCGAGAGGAATCGCCTCCGGAGACGCTGGCAGAGGACTCGTGACCCGGCTGACAAGGCTGCGTTCAACAGAGCGTCCGGCAAGTAGACGCAACTGGGAGCTAGCTGTAACACAGATGGATGGCCCTGCCGAGAACCGTAATGTCTGGCGAATTGCCAGTGCCCTAACGGGAAAGCGTAAACGCGCGCCTCTCCCCGCACTGGTCGGACCCGGCGGTCAACCCCTTGGCCGCCCCCTCGAGAAGGCAGAGTTCTTGGCTGAGAGTTTAGAGCGACAGTTCGCTCCCAAACCATCCAAGAACCCGGCTTTCACTGAGCAAATCTGCCGCGAGGTAGAGCGCTTTCTATCGGCCGGTATCACGGTCCAGCCGGAGCCCATCTTCCCGGAGGAGGTCTCTGAGAGGATTGTTCAGCTCACGCCCCGGAAGGCGCCTGGCCCAGACGAAGTCATGAATTCCGCACTCCATCGCCTACCGGAGCGAGGAACAAAGTTCCTTTCTGACCTGTTCAATTCATGCCTCAGACTGGCCTACTTTCCGGTGAAATGGGAAACGGCAACAGTAATAGTGATACCCAAGCCGGGAAAGAATTCTTCTCGCGTGGAAAACCTCAGTCCCATCAGCCTCTTGTCCGCGACGTCCAAGGTTTTCGAGCGATTGATCCACCGTAGGATCCGCGGCCATCTAGAAAGACTAGACGTGCTGATCTCCGAACAGTTCGGTTTTCGTGAGCTGCACTTTTCGACTCATCAGCTGTAGAGACTCGTGGAATGCATTACCGAGGCTGGATGCCAGGGCAGACGACTGCGATCTTCCTAGACGTAGAGAAAGCCTTTGACCGCGTGTGGCACGAGGGTATCCTTTACAAGCTCACGGAAGTCCTTCTTCCAGATTGCTACGTTCACTTGATCGTCGGCAGCTTTTTGCGAGACCGTAGCTTCCGAGTGAGAATAGACCACGCTTTGTCTTCGGAGAGGCGTATTACCGCTGGTGTCCCTCAGGGAAGTCTACTTGGGCCTCTCCTGTTCTCACTGTTTGTCAACGACACGCCCCGAGTTCCTGGAGTTAAATTGTCGCTGTTCGCGGACGACACTGCGGCTTTTGCCTCAGAGCTGAACGCAAGTTATGCGGCAATTAAGCTCCAGCGTCAACTCGACGCGTATGTCGGTGGACCGACGACTGGAGAGTTGCCGTTAACGCTTCCAAGAGCGCCAAGGTAGTATTCTCGCGCAAATGCAAGCGGCCTCGGCCGCTTAAAGTAGGCCCCTTCGAGGTACCCTGGACCAACAGCGTCAAGTACCTCGGGCTCCACGTGGACTCCCACTCACCTGCCGAAACCATTCTCAATATATCCGACAACTCGCTTCGGCGCAACTCAATAGACTCTGGCCCGTGCTATCTAATCCGGCAATGACCCCCCGGCTAGGTAAGCTCATAGTCAACTCGTACGTGTTGCCCGTGATTACCTACCCCTGTCCTGTTTGGGGATACCTGGCTCGTGGTCATAGAACAACGCTCCAGCGCGTACTCGACCGGGGACTGAAGCTTGCGTGTAAAGTCCCCCGGAGGTACTCTTCTCGTCTTTTGAGGAGAGGACTCGGTGTCCGCTCTCTTGATGACACCGTGAGACGTCTGGCGCGTAGATTCTATGTTCTTTCCGACAGAGTGACCCACAATTCCCTCATTGCCGGACTTGGTAAATACACCCCGCGACCAGGTGAGTCCTGGAAGCGACCTCGTTTGCTAGTCCCGGTGGTATAATCCACCAATCGCAGGTCGCTTCAGACGCCCCCATAAGTAGATAAAAATGTATAAAATGAACTCAAACAGACCCAGTGGCAGGAGTCCTTTCTGAGACTCGGGACACTGCACTACTCGGGACACTGCAAAAGTAACCCCCAGTCGTGTAATTTTGGACACACTTCATCGCCACGCCATCGGACGCACTTCATCTCCTCTCCTCTCTCGGACGACATCGGGGCGGATTCAGCCGGAAGGAACGGCCGAAGAATAGAACCGGCGTTCTTGCGTCTTCGCCCTCCAGTTCCGCGTCAGCGATAGGACGTCGCTGGGCCGGCAACCGTCTCTACATCCGATGCCGAAAGAAGAGGAGGACTGCAGTACGCCACGAACAGCAGTCGCAGCCGCCGAACATCTCAGCGCGGCACTACCAACATCAGCGTTCTCGCCACCAGGTCCTTTTTAGGGCCACCAAAAACACTAGAGTCTCCGATTAGCGCCATTTGTCATGCGGCAAGCCTTTTGTCAGGTGACAATGTATTGATGCGATATGTTGAATCTGAAATAATATAAAAAATTTAAACCAACTTCTCTGTAATATTAATTGTAATTGAATGTAATTGTGACATAGTATACGGTATTGTGAAAAAATGCTAAAAAATGTTTAATCGCATATTACCATTAGGCTACTTTATAGAATATTATTATCAATAGTTGATTGTTATACAATCTAATCGCTCAAAAACAATGTGAGTTTACTTATGTCTGAATGATTCACGTGCGTAATACCCGTCATTAGGTTTTAAATATGAAGTAAATTATAAAGGATCTACAAAAGGACCTTACGTTAAATATCAAAATTACATATTTAACAATGATAAAATGGTAGAATAATTCGTTTGTGTTAAGTGCAGTAGCATGCTTGACTGTAATCTACGAGTGTGTGTGTGTGTGGAGGGGGCGCTTGCTCGGGCAACACAACCCTGGATTGCTGTCGGGTAACATTAGTTTTGAATTTGAAACAATTTTGTACACATTTTGCATACCTTCTTTACATTTTTATAATGTCTCTCTGAAAAAATATATATATATAACGTGATACGTTACATAAGAAGACTCCCACGATGATGTTGTTGAAGAAAAGGGCCGGTCTTTGCGGTGTAGTTGGTTCGTCAGATGCGGCTTATAAATGACAGACGTTTCCCCAGAAACGTTTACAGCTGGGCTGGCGTCCTGTAACAGCTTGGCTGATGTCCTGTAACAGCTGGGCTGGTCCTATAACAGCTGGGCTGGGGTCCTATAACAGCTGGGCTGGCGTCCTATAACAGCTGGGCTGGTGTCCTGACAGCTGGGCTGGTCCTATACAGCTGGGCTGGTCCTATAACAGCTGGGCTGATGTCCTATAACAGCTGGGCTGATGTCCTGCAATTCCCACGATGAATCTGACGCTTCGCACAAACAACGGTACTACGGATCTTATTACTCGCAAAATTAATATAAAGTTATGACCAAGTAATATCTCAGGTGGCAGTGAGTTTAATCTAATAACGGTATATTGAACTTATACCACTCCGGCTTCTTCAAGTGTTCACGCGAATACGAAGGTCTACCGCGATCAGCAGACCACCCTATGAGGAAATCTTGCACTAGCACGGAAACGTCTTGATGGAACAACTTACTATTGCGTAACTATTAATGATACTGACACTGCGGAAGATCTCACACAGCGATACAGTTACATTCACTTATTACACACGTAATACTACAATATTAATATCGTGTGTAAAGAGATAATATCAACTGTTATGCGTCACACGCGTTACTATCCCCGAAAAGTCTTAACAGATCCTTGCAAGTGGTAGAATCTTGTACAAGGAGTGCACGACCCGTTCGTGGTAGCCGCAGTGAAGAACTGCCTGTAATTGTACGCACAATGCGTTAAAACAATACTGTGTGCAGGTATACTACACACACAGTTCTGAGTCTTCCCGTTTCACTAACAACGAATAGTCTTTACAACACCTTGCAAGCGGTAGAATCTTGTACAAGGAGTGCACGTCCCGTTCGCGGTAGATGGCGTAGAAGAACTGCCTGTGCACCGACAGGCTTAAGAAAATTTCCAACCACCACTCAGCATTCTATTGGTGGACGGAAGTCACATGGTTAGTACATCGTGACATGCACTTTTCATGCAGTAGAGTGCATTTACTTTGTAACAGCATGCATAGCGGTAATCAGACTACCCGTATCTCATGCATAACTGCCTACATACTAATATCATACATGAACGTAAACAATAGTCAGAAATGTATAGGGATTGTAGCACTACATATGTCAAGTTCAGTTCAATGTCAAACACAATGATAAATACCTCACGCACCGCCCGGGAAACGTTTACCACTCGCGCCCGCGCGCACATTTCCACAAACACAGTACATGAATAACAATAAATAAATAATGCACAGTTTTAATAAACTAAACCCTTATCCTTACTAAATACAATTGATAACATAACCAAACTTAACCATCTACCAATATAACATGAATGTCCGTTGTCTGTGTAATATATGTGAACTTGCCCCGCCTATCATGATCCTGTGATTCGTTGCAGGATTAACCCCTTCCCGCATTAAAAAAATTTTTTTTTTTTTTTTAGTTAACTAACAAAAATAAAAAATTTTTTTTTATATAACCAAAACAATTTCCTAATCCTGAAATAATAATAATAATACCCTCGAACTAAAATCAAATAAACATCCTCAAATCAATACTAACATTCACAACTGTCACTTTGACAGACGCACCAAATCAAAGACACGTGGTAACCTTAAAACCAAAACAAATACACATGTTCCTGACATCAGATAACAAAATTTTATGCAGGGTCACAAAGTACACAGACGGCATTCCTTATCTAAACTAGATTATTGTTCATTCACAGAGTCATCTTACATACAACATTTAAACCTGAACTGACATATTCAAATCACTACACATTCTTACCCCTATATCCTGACATTTATTTCTGAGTTTTTTGTATAAATTTTTCTCAGTTTTGAAACGCACACGTTTACTTGGAAATGTAGATTTGAATTTGTTTAATGTAAGTCGTATTTGCTTTATCTCGCAACCCATTAACTGAACCTTGGGGGTTAGTGAGTTATTCATTATCTTATCTTTCGAGCGTCCTAGTCTGATAAGGTGCTCTACACTAACGACTTTACCTCGTAATGTATTGTTTGGAAATCCAACTGGCAGTTTATTCAATTCGTCGACTTCCAATATAATATTATGTCCGAGTTTTCTAACTCCAAGTACGGTCGCATCTATTTCCGTACCCTGTTCGTATTTTGTTTTAATTGCCTGTTTTTCAATTATCTGCGACTCACCCGCTCCTGATTTTATCCTTGTGTGACCTACCGGCAGAATCGGCATTTGTATAAAGTGGTTTTTACACCTCTTTCGTAACTGCTCATCCAACAGCGATATTTCTGTGCCGCTGTCGAACAACATCTCGTCAACATAACCATTAATTTTTGCTTCGACAATAAGGTCGGTGCAATTTTCAGTACTAATGTTTCCCTCATGTTTATTACTATTATCATTATTACACACTAAATTATACCTAATTGCTGCAGGATATAGGCCAGACATAACAGTTTCATTCTTATAATTAACATTTTTCATACTTGATTGATTGAACTGCTTTTCAACTGAATCATTTTCAGTAACTGTTGCTAATAAGTTGGTATTAATTTGCTGAGTTGTATTTCTATGTTGTTGTGATTGCGGCTGATTTTGTGGTGTTTGAACATGAAACTGATTACGCGGCGGTTCATTATTATTCATCATAATTGTTGTCACCTTATTGTCACCCGTATCATTCACCTCTCCGTCCTCCACAAACACCTCAGTACCTGATATAGATTCATTAAGTATCTCATCATACCGACATGTGTCAGAAATACCTGCACCGGTAGTATCCATACTAGTTCCAGGCTCTACTACTGGTTCGGGATTTTTATGTGTTATGCATACACTGTCCGCATCCATGATAGCTTCAGATTCTATCATACGTTCACGGTTCTCGCATGCTATATCTGTTACACTATAAACTATCACCTCATCACAGCACTTACCTGAAGTATGTTCCAGACTAATAGTGTTGTTACTACTAATTTCATTTCTGTTATCTTCACTACAATTTGATGCAGAATCTAAATACTCGACTTTACCGAGATATGAACTACTAGGCCCTAATAAGGTTGTTTCTGTATAATCACTTTCAATTTCATCTACTACGCTACTGTTCTCCGTTAATCCTCCAGATGTAACATCTTGGTTAACTTCCATATTACTTTCTTTGAGAGTATGTTCCACAAGGACATTTGGTACTTCAAAATTATCACAAGGTTCAATATTCTCAACAGATAAATCTACTTCAATATCAGCTGACATTTCCTGTAGTTTCGCCATCCTCTCCTCTCTGTCGGCGTCCATTTCTTCCCAAAATTTCTGCCTAATGTTCGCTCTCATAGTTTCCACGGTCTCGCTAATATGCTTTTCTGCCGCTTCTATCATTTGTTTGCTTTGTTTTGATTGCTCCTGCACGGCGGCATATATTCTTTTATTTCCGTCATGGAGCGATCTACCTCTTTTCTCGACTTCTGCTGAAAGCTTCTGTATACTCATTTCCATCTTTTCTTCCATAGTTTTCATATTAGCTAATAAGGCCGCTAAAGCATTCTTGATTTCTGCAGTATCCGCCATAATGATTAAATTTAATTTAAAATTTAGTAAATTTAAATTTATTGATTTATACGCAAAGAAAGTTATTATTACTACAAGATTAGAACGTATTGTAACCAGTTTATATGCACACAGAAAGCAGTTCAAAATATCAACATGTAAATAACCCTTATCTAACACACAACAACTAATAATCTACCTCCAATATACTGATAAAATCTGTTCATATACGATATACAAGAGAATATGCACAATTGATAAATTATATCCTCAGATTTTCATATGAACTATACACATACAATTTTTACATTAATTATAATTATACGTCGGATTTTACCAACAAATTTTTTTACTCATAGACAAATACATAATAGCGTAAAATTACCGCTATTTTACGAGCCCCACGTTGGGCGCCAAAACATCTCTATGCGACAACACAAATTACTAAACTATTGGCGCATATGATATGATAGTATGTGTATTTAAAATTACAAGTCTATATTGGAGGGTTTAAGATTATTTATTGCACAAAACACAAGTTATAGTTTATATGGTATATTTGATATGTACAGAATGTAATGTTCGATATAGAGTCTTTCTTTTAAAATGTTAAATAATGTTCATACGCAAGACGTGATACGTTACATAAGAAGACTCCCACGATGATGTTGTTGAAGAGAAGGGCCGGTCTTTGCGGTGTAGTTGGTTCGTCAGATGCGGCTTATAAATGACAGACGTTTCCCCAGAAACGTTTACAGCTGGGCTGGCGTCCTGTAACAGCTTGGCTGATGTCCTGTAACAGCTGGGCTGGTCCTATAACAGCTGGGCTGGGGTCCTATAACAGCTGGGCTGGCGTCCTATAACAGCTGGGCTGGTGTCCTGACAGCTGGGCTGGTCCTATACAGCTGGGCTGGTCCTATAACAGCTGGGCTGGTCCTATAACAGCTGGGCTGATGTCCTATAACAGCTGGGCTGATGTCCTATAACAGCTGGGCTGGTGTCCTGCAATTCCCACGATGAATCTGACGCTTCGCACAAACAACGGTACTACGGATCTTATTACTCGCAAAATTAATATAGAGTTATGACCAAGTAATATCTCAGGTGGCAGTGAGTTTAATCTAATAACGGTATATTGAACTTATACCACTCCGGCTTCTTCAAGTGTTCACGCGAATACGAAGGTCTACCGCGATCAGCAGACCACCCTATGAGGAAATCTTGCACTAGCACGGAAACGTCTTGATGGAACAACTTACTATTGCGTAACTATTAATGATACTGACACTGCGGAAGATCTCACACAGCGATACAGTTACACTCACTTATTACACACGTAATACTACAATATTAATATCGTGTGTAAAGAGATAATATCAACTGTTATGCGTCACACGCGTTACTATCCCCGAAAAGTCTTAACAGATCCTTGCAAGCGGTAGAATCTTGTACAAGGAGTGCACGACCCGTTCGCGGTAGCAGCAGTGAAGAACTGCCTGTAATTGTACGCACAATGCGTTAAAACAATACTGTGTGCAGGTATACTACACACACAGTTCTGAGTCTTCCCGTTTCACTAACAACGAATAGTCTTTACAACACCTTGCAAGCGGTAGAATCTTGTACAAGGAGTGCACGTCCCGTTCGCGGTAGATGGCGTAGAAGAACTGCCTGTGCACCGACAGGCTTAAGAAAATTTCCAACCACCACTCAGCATTCTATTGGTGGACGGAAGTCACATGGTTAGTACATCGTGACATGCACTTTTCATGCAGTAGAGTGCATTTACTTTGTAACAGCATGCATAGCGGTAATCAGACTACCCGTATCTCATGCATAACTGCCTACATACTAATATCATACATGAACGTAAACAATAGTCAGAAATATATAGGGATTGTAGCACTACATATGTCAAGTTCAGTTCAATGTCAAACACAATGATAAATACCTCACGCACCGCCCGGGAAACGTTTACCACTCGCGCCCGCGCGCACATTTCCACAAACACAGTACATGAATAACAATAAATAAATAATGCACAGTTTTAATAAACTAAACCCTTATCCTTACTAAATACAATTGATAACATAACCAAACTTAACCATCTACCAATATAACATGAATGTCCATTGTCTGTGTAATATATGTGAACTTGCCCCGCCTATCATGATCCTGTGATTCGTTGCAATATATATATATATATATATTGTAACGAAACAAAATGTTACAAAAAGAACAGTAAATAATAGTGGAATCCGATCCAGAGAGGAAACAAGAAATAATAATTGAAAGCAAATTAAAGGAAACCTAGTTGGTTTGACTTATTTAATATTATCAAGAAACCAAGAAATAACCCAGTAGAATAGGGCAGTAAACAGACAAAAATTAGATAAATAAACCTAGTAAGCCTAAATAATCAAGTTACCCTGAATAATAACCAAACCCAATAAAGAGTACCTAATCATAAATTAAAATTGTATTAACAAAATTGTATAGGCATATTTTTAAGGATAGAAAAAGGGACAAAAACCTTTACAGTGAGGAGTGATATAATATAAATAGTGACACAGACTACCGTTAAACAGTGTTATTTATTATTTATAAAAAATGTTTTTATTATTATCATACAGACAATAGTTTAAAAGTATGAAATAATTAAAGTTGTTAAAAACAATTATTATCATTAAGAGTTTTTGTTATATGTTATAATAGTTTATGTTACCAGTTAATTTATGTAAATATATGTATCTCAGGCAGTCAAAGCAGAAATTACAATCAACCATAACAAATTGTTCCACCACATATCATAGAAATTTAAATTAATAAGGTTTTATAGTTATAAACTGAGGCATGTTTAGTATCAAATTGTTTATAATTATCTAATTAATAATTGTATAAACATTGCATGTATCATTAGAGTATAATAATAAAATTATCTATTAAGGGTAATTTATAAAATATAAAGTAGGTAATGGGTGTTGATCCTATAACATTTAACCTGTACATAAATGGCCAATTAAAATTTAAGAAGTTTGTATGAGTTCGGTGACTAAAAAAGAAGAAATAACACTTAATTGTTAATTGTGATGGAAAACAGTTGAATAGTGCGTGTCTAGATGTAATTAAAATAAAAATATAAAAATAGATAACCCGTTTGTGAAAGAAGATCTGAATGACCATCATCGAAGATAATAATCCCTCCACTACAATTTTCATGAACAAGTAACACACACAAGCAAGAAATTATCTAGAATAAACCAGAAACCCTTCAGCAATATCGTCTAGATGTGTAAAGTATAATTTGACAATATTTTTATCCAACAAGGAACAACCACTAGACAATATAACAATTTACACTAACACTAATCACTAGTAAACGTTTTAAGTGAAAACAAATTCAATATCTAAGCGAACAGTGATTACAAGGAAACATTTATTTGGACACATTAATAAACTTCATTATTTTCTGAGACGGACAATATAGTAGCCATGATGTTAACGTCACTCTAACCTACATGCTTTTACGAAGCGTATTGAATATCGTCAAACTTTGTATGTTACTTAATATATAATTTTTGTAAATTTTTAGATTATAAGTAATATATTGTTTGTAAAGGTACTCTATTATTAATTATCATGTAAAGGAACTTTTCGTAGCAGCCACAAGAATTCCCACGAAATATATTAAAATTATTTAATTATTAAATCCTGAGATAAATATCGATTGTGACAACCGTATGTATCGAATGGAATTTTCCAGTAATTTGAATTTATGTTACAGAGATTAAACCATTATGTTATTAAATCATATCCATGCGTTATTATTTCAGGAACGTAATATATTATCAGCAGTTATTTTATAATTAACCAGGATAAGAAGAATTCGGGGAGTCATTGGAAGTACGCAAATTGCAAAACCAAGATTAACCTCAAATAATAGGTTAAAGCCTAATATCGAAGGTGACTTGAAAATTTTGGGATGACTCGACCGCTATTTTTGAATTGATTTTGGAGTTCTAACTACTGAACTGGAATAATTATAATTCTGATTCAGCAACCAAGGCAGAATAATTCGATTCTTTTACTTATATATTTAAATCACATTCGTAAACACACAATATAAATATTCCACGATCAGCTGATACACTATTTACAACTAGTTATTACAAATTAACATATACAAGGAATAACACGGGCAAATCATTATACCATTAAGATACTACGGGTACAAGAGGTGTATTATAATATATACATTTATTTTTTACGATTGAAATTTCACGCAATTATAATTTATAGCTTGTGTATTTGTAAATGCCTGAGGAGACCTACTCCTGAACACAATGTTAATCAATATTATGTCGTGCAGTTTTTAGCGTCAAATGAAATGTAAGTTAAAAATAAATTTGTGTTGGCTGTGTAAAGGTCAAAACGTACAGTACCATAAATGTAAACACAATAGATTCGTTCGTTTCGTAGTCCTTCACTCTTCCGACTGGTTTGGACAATAGATTGCGCAAATATAATACACGTGGTTTGATTAAAGCGGTTTAAATGTCTAATGTTCACCCTGTTTTCTATAAACAATTTTTAATTTACTGGTTTATTTACTGCATCAAAATTTCTATCCAACAATTTTTATAATTTTCTATTTCTGCGCGGTTATTTATCAATTATATTAAGAGTATTTAGAAGGTTGCCGTCTTTTAGACCTACAAAAAATGTGTTTCTTGAACTGTAGTCGCTTACAATGATTTATTTTGAAAATCCAAGGACAATTTCTTTTTCAGTTACATATACAGCACTCGTCGTTGCACAGCCTGTATAGCAAACGGTGTTAATGTAAATATGTTTACTTACTATATTAGTGTGCACAGTGTATATAGTGTGTTAGTGTGCTGTATCGTTATGCAGGTGTTTGCACTGGGGAAAAGGGTATACGTACCTCGCGCTGGTAACATCTTCTCATTTGCAAGGGAAGATCTAAAACCAAACACTTACGTCCTACGACACGCACTAAACAGTCTGCGGTAAATCGTGGTCCATAACCAAGTACAGATTTCAATAGACACAAAATGGAGATGGAAAAGTCAACTTACAAACGCCCGTTGCAATATTTGTGCGATTGTAGTTGTTAGTTGTTTTGATATTCATTTCAGTTTCCTTCCCGACTGTCTTTCACTTACCATGGCTTCTATAACTGCTTAAAGGTAACAGTTTCTTCTGCTCAAATAAAAAAAATAAAAAAGTGTCACTGCTCTGATTTTCTTTATTGGCGGTAGCCTATATTGTAAAAACAAATATGAAATGTGTTTTATCCCTAATACAAGTGGTACTCGTTATTAGGTAAGACAACTTGATTGACGCACTAGTAGCTATTGTATGCACCTACTCACAATCTTTTTCACACTTGCACACACAATCTAAAAATTGTTTAATTTTATTCAGCCAGCTTGCTTTTTGATAACTCTATTGCATCTCACTGTATAATAATGAAATTAACTTTGCACGTAGTACAAAAATAACGGCAATTCATTTAGAGAACAGTGTTTTTTAACTACGTATATTAGCAGTTTAAACTAGTTAAAACTCTCAATATTTCTACTAACGTATAACGTGCATTTCAGAGAACTACAGTGAGTAATGAGTATCGCTATATAATTTTTGAGATGAATTCTCGATTAACACTGTAATATTAATATACAAATGTTAATGGAATACTACGAGTCAGTTATTGTAAAAGACTTGTGGACTTTATAATTTGTAGAGAGATTTAGCCAAAGGATGTATTTAGTACGTTTAAACACTAAAACCTACTTCCTTTGCTAGAGCATTGCGCATTGAGTAAATAATGTGTTGTCTTTGGTTAATTCGTAATAAATAATTCCTCTGTACTTGTTTACTAATTAACCATTTATTCATCTATTTATTGCTGAAATGCTCATTCATTTATTGTTGACTTACGAAGAAGACCTAACCAGTCTTTTAAAATTAAAACACCTAGAAATTTCTCGTAAGAACCATAATACAATGTATATTGGTATCCCCCTCGTAAGTTCCATTTATCTTTGGGACATAGTTTGTGTAGACAGCCTACTTCAAATTTATTGTTCAACATAGACAATTTTACAATTTGTTTACTGTTTTACATACTAATTTTAAAGGCTCAACTCAATTTTGTAACCGTCAACGTTGTAACGAATTAAAAAGCTTATTACGTGAGGCTTCCTTTATTCTTAAAGCCCCGCGTTGGGTTCGTCAATTTGTAACGAATTAAAAATCTTTAGTGTTTATATTTAAACTATTATTTGAAATATTAAAGGTCGTAGTTGTTGAAAATTGAAATTCATTAATTTTATAAAGTAATTAAAATGTAGCATTCGAGGTTATTAAAAGTGTGTTTACATTTGCAGAATTATAATTGTCTGAAAAGAATTCCCTTAGATAAAAAAATAAAATAGTTGCGTTAATATTATTCAAACACTAACGTTGCTTAAATTTAAAAATAAAGTGTACTAGCTGGTCGCTTGATGTTGGTGACCGTCTTGATGATACTAGCAGCGAAACTCCTCCTCCAGGTTGATAGTCGTCTAAGTACGTAAAGTCTAGTAACGTCTGGACAATAGAATTAATAAAATACACTTCCACGTACCTGTTCGTGTTTTCTGGAAGTTCAGAAGTTCAATAAATCAGTAAGCTGCCAAGACGGTTTACAAAACCAACTCACTTTATCTACAAGGTTAGGTTACCTTGTTTAATAATGGGCGCCACACAGGTTTATTCGGGGAAATCCCGTGGAAAACCCATTAATAGAATCAAATAATAATTTAAAAAAAGTTAAAATTGTGTTTATTGCCCTTATGGTAATGCTATTCAACAAAATTTAATCACAACAGAAGGTTGTTTTGATTCTTCTAAATGAATTATTTATCTATTTTTTAGAAATAAATTAAGTCAAGTTATGCTGCTAATAATGGGGTTTTATTTGTACCCTTGATAGTGAACTCAAACAAATATAATTAAAAGAATACATTGATGTACAATTGCAAATAGTTTGTTACATACCCTATATAACTGGCTCAGAGCATACACAATAATTCTGGTTAAGTCCAGATACTCTTTACTTTAAACATTAATATTATTTATATCTCAGGCGTAAGTTCTTTGAAACACAAAAAAGAATGCTCATGCCTACACAATAGCTAATTATGTTCTGATATAACATCGACTAGTAATGCCTTTTAGGTTACCAATATAAAAATAAAAATAAAAATAAAAATAAAACCTATTTTATAGGTTTGGCGTTCGTCACGCTTGGTTCATGATTTACAAAGTTATATGGTGAGATCACTTATGGCTAACATCCAACTTAAATAGTATTGACAAATCCTTTAAATAAATTCAGACATGGTGTGATACAGAAAATATTTCAGTGTTATGCGTCAGTACAGATTTGTTTATCAAAACATATAGGTTATTGCACTTGGTGTAATGAATAAATTGTCACCCTGTTACCTTTGTGTTT
Organism: Magicicada septendecula; assembly: GCA_034769895.1. NCBI lineage: Eukaryota > Metazoa > Arthropoda > Insecta > Hemiptera > Cicadidae > Magicicada > Magicicada septendecula. The sequence goes on along the minus strand of CM068367.1, from coordinate 536,681,604 downwards.
TTAATCTTTCGATTAAAATTCAATTAAACACATCAATGATCGGATTATAATGATCATTGTTATTCACTACACACGCACATGAACAGAGAAAATTGGTCCGCTTCTGACTAAAAGGACCTTGTATGATATTATTTAATTATTTCTTCTGTTCGTTATTTTCCCGCATTAAATACAATAATACTGCACTTAAACGCACTGGTTCTTTGTAGAATATCTTGTAGTTACTTTTTGTTGTTGCCGAAAAGATTTCATCGATGCACTATGACAATGACGCTATCAGTTAGTAGAGATTTTGATGAGACGAGCGCACCTTCCGCTCCGAATGACAGTAAAAAGTGTCTAACGGTAATAAGCTGCCGTTCCTTATATACCCTAAGGTTTGATCAGCTTTAGGCGATTGTTTTACTTATTAAGCTATTTTCTGATTGGCTTAGCCAGGCGTTACGAAAGTGACGTATTGTCTTTTCAACTGTCACTAACGGTTTTTTAACCGACTCTGGCCGGAATGATTGACAGCCGTCGTTGTTGTTAGTGTTGATAAAGAGATTTCTTATGCATTTTGTGCAAATGATGCTAACGCCTGTCACGCATTTATTATAGTTGCGATCGGGGTCGTATCGCTATCAAATTAAAGGATATTTCTTCCTCTTTAATTTGATATAGTTTGACACTGGTTTATTTACACTTTTACGGACGTTGTTTAATGAACAATGTTCAGGTACTCGGCTTTGCGCTGTCGTCTGCTAATCGAAGCCGGCGATTACACTCTCTTATTAATATTGTTTGTGTTCCACATCGCGTTTTTTCACTTAAACGTTTATGTTAGAACACTATTATATCTGTACTGATATTTAATTACTGAATATTATGATTAAACCTTAACTTATACATTGCTATTAACTAGACTTACTCACTATGACATTTTGTTTCACGTTATTTTGCTCCATTCTATTAATTAACAATTGAACTATTAATTATATAACATATTAATAATGCTTATCGCTATGGTTGGGTATAAAGATTGTTCAGTGTATGTGATTTACACTTCTAGTACTTCCTACTAATCACCTTACTGATGATTGTTTGTTTTAGGCATTGCTGAGGCATACCGTTTGTATCGGATTTATGCCTTAATAACATTTATTAATTTACAATTCGGTACCTTGATGAGGTAGCTTGTTTGTATAAGGTTCCCTCTTACAAACATGTTTACTTGTCATAAGCATATTTGAGACTGTAATACAGCTTCAATCTCATATTGTGGCCATAGCTAATCTTAGTTCTTGGCATTAATAGTTACTAGTCACAGTTGATCAATTCTCAGCCAAATGCTGATCCTGATATCACATTATTCAGATTTTTATTTAATGATTTTTATTAACATGTCAAATTTCATTTAATTTATTCACTGACTCGCTTGACAGCTTAAAGTGAATTTAATTTGTCCATTAGTTTGTGTCAGTTATAGTATGGTTGTAGTGTCAAGCAGTGTTTAGGTTTACTGCTTCTTGTGGCACTTCTTCTTCTTTCTTCTTCCATGGTTCCTCTCTTCTTGGCTACTCTTATCATTAGATTATCTATTTATATTACCGTTATGTATTTATTAAATCTGATGGTATATGTCTAGGTTATGTAACATCTGGTTATGTTACATATACTCCCCCCTCAAAATTGATAATTTGAGAGAAAATTTGATTTTTTGATAAAATTATCATTTCATTTCAGTTTTTAGTATATTACTACTGTTTTTTGTCTTGTACTCTTTACGTTGACCTTTAACATACTCTTAGTGTGTTACACTAGCTTGAGTTATCGGCTAGTGATATAATTCTTAGCTTACTTGTATTGTTTCAAGTTTCTCACATTTTAAGTCATTTAATTACAATAGATTTCACTCCTTAAATTAACAATTTCCTGTCTTATATACACTTTTCTTTCTCATTACATATCTTTTACTCTTGTTATTATCTCAATGGTTCTTTCATTTTTTACCTCACAGATTCTTTAATAATAGTCCTTGATACATTACTATATAATTCCCTAACATTTGTAGTGGGTTCGGAATCAGAGTGGCTCACTGTGGCATACATTCTCTGCCGTTCCTCATTACACATACTCAGAATCAAAGGCATCCTCATCTCTGTCTGAGACAAAATAAAAATTGCACATAGCAATAGTTGCACTATCACAACACATAAAATATAACATATCATTCATTTTTCAATAGTATAACATATTCAATACAATATTCAAGGTATTAGAGGTTTCATTTGTATCACATCTCCTTCTTTTATACTTTCTAACATACTTCCTTTTCACAGGTAATTATTTCTTTTCAGACTTGACATTCTCGGCCATGCTTTTTATTAGCCATATTGTTACCTTTTTATACTAGTTGACAATTTGTTTTGGTTTACTTGAGTATTCTTAAAATTACACACTTACATTGATCCTTATATAATTATGCAGTTGTTTCTTACATATAGAGTTTACAATATTTCATTCTTACAATAGTTTACTAGTTTTTCTCTCGTCGATAATTTACACTTATCCTGAATTATCAGGGTTTACAGTATTCATATACTACATGCTTTTGTTAGATGTTCTCTGACATATCTTGTTACATACAATATTTGGTAATTAAATAACATTTTTCTTTTTCTTCATTCCACAATAATATCCTTCTTTCATGTTACTCTCTTTGGTTTTCTTCTTCTCTACTCCTTCAAGTGATGGTGGTTTTCACTTATTCTGGATGATTTTATATAATATTTTAGTTTTATGAGAGGTATACGATATTCATTTGATAAACACTTAAATTCTTGTTACATACAATATTCATTTGATAAACATTTTGTTATATACAATACTCATTTGATAAACTTTTTTTTTTTTCTTTAAATATAGCATAGTAATTTTAGTTATAAAATAGTAGTATCTCCTCTTTAAATTAATCTAACATAGGCGTATTAGAGTAATTTTATGTCATTATCCTAGGTTTTGTTATATGCCACTTTTGGTTCTCTATGATATAATAGATATCTTTCTTCTCATTAAATTATTTGGTTTACAATACACATTTTTCTACCACTTAGCATGATAGATCTGGCTCTTATTTAATAGGTAACAAATAGTTTGGCCTATACTCTAATACTACACACTTTTTATAAGACAATATGGCAAATAGGTTTGTTATAGGCAATTAGTCACTTTCAATATCTTAGGCATAATACATGATCCTTCTAATCACTAATTGAATCCGTTTATAGTAGTTATTTTTTTTTTCAAAAATTTTTTATACACTAACTATTCCGGTGGTAAATGTTGCCTACCACTATACTTTATCTGTTTTTAACAATAATCACATTTATGGTCTACATATTTGGGGTTACATTGTGCTTTTCCACTCTATTGGGTTCATTGTTTGGGACGATTACGTTTCACAGGTATCCTTTTTCATAGCGGTCTCTAGTACTACATATTTGTGGTATTTGGCACCCTGTAATAACCTCTCATAATAGATTTCCTTAATTATAGTATTTCTTCAACGACGTTTGGTTGTAGGTACCTTTGACCTTTTTATTCATTATATCAGTAAGTTCATAGGTATTATTTTCATGGTCCTTTGTGATAGTATACGGGCCGATGTATAGTACTAGTAGTTTCTTTGTGATGCCCTCCATTGTGCTGGGCAACTCCCTATTTTTCAGTAGCACCTGATCTCCTATGTTATACTTTATTACTCGGGTTGGCGCTTGCTGTTTATATTTTCTTTTGCGTTGTTCCAATTTTTCCATGATCTTGTCGTGGTATTGGATCCTATTAAATTGATACTCTGGACTCTGAGGAAACTTAATTATGTCACTAATCTCTCTGGGTGGAGGCTTCTCGAACATGGCATTATACGGAGTGGTGTCAATTGACTGGTGGTGTGCTAAATTAATAAAATCTTCCGTAGCTGGAATGTATCCACTCCATTTTCTTTGTTGACTGGAACAATAGGTCCTAAGAATCCGTCCGACCTCTCTTAACACTCTTTCTGATGGATTGCTGCTGGGATGGTACACTGCAGTTTTATATGTTTTTACTCCACGTTTCAGCAGTGTGTCCTTCCATCTCCGTCCTTTGAATTGGGTACCATGGTCCGTTATTATGGTCTTCGGACAGCCCACTTCAGGTATGTAATTCAGTGTTATTATGTTGAGTATCTTGTTGGTGGTTGCGCGATTCATTGGGTACAGTTTTACATACTTAGTATAATGGTCGAAAATGATTAACAAATATTTGTACTGTCGTCGACCTCCACTTCTGGGAAATGGACCACAGATGTCCACAAAAACTTTCTCTAGTTTTGTCGAAGAGGTTATGGGAATCATCTGCCCCTCCTTCCTTTCGTTGGTGCATTTCACCATCTGGCATATCTGACAAGTTTTAATATATCTCCTCACCCTTCTGTTTATGTCCTTTATGTACATGTGCTCCTCCAACGCCTTTATCACTTTAACAGCACCCGTGTGCCCATAACGAACATGGTAGTCCGTTATGATGTCCTTCTCTATTGTTTTAGGTACTACTAATTTCCAGACATTATAGTGACATTTAGTTTTAACAAATAATACATTATTAAATACACAGTAATAAGGGGTTACTCTTTCATCTTGACTATCCAATCTTTGGAGAATTTGTGCTAATTTATTGTCTTGTTTTTGGTGTAATTCTACCTCCTTGATAACACCTTCTAACTCTGTACGGCTCTTCAAGATGTTGTAAACCTTGGCTATTGTTTCTTTCTGACCTTCATAAGTTTGATTGGTGATGTTTACTCGTGACAGTATGTCGGCTGCTACGTTCTTCTTGCCAGGGACGTACTCCCAACTGATGCTGTACTCCTGTAAGACCAAGGTCCACCTTGCTAAACGACCATGGCTCAGCTTGCAGTTATTTAAAAAGGATATGGACTTGTGATCCGTCCGAACAGTAACAGAATATCCCAGTATGTAGGTGCGGAATTTCCCGCATGCAAATACTACGCTTAAGAGTTCCTTTTCCGTTACATTGTAATTTCTCTCGCACTTATTCAGCGTTCGGCTCGCGAAGCTTACCACAAGATGGTTTCCATCATCGTCTTCCTGGTATAGGGTGGAGCCTAAACTGATGTCACTTGCGTCACAATTAAGGTAGAAAGGTTTATCGAAGTCTGGGTGGTGTAATATTACTGTCTCTAAAAATTTGGTTTTGATTTGTTGAAATATAACTTCCTGAGCTGGCCCCCATGTCCACTTATCTTTTGAGGACAACTGCGGAGACAATCTGGTTGTTAGCTCCGAATAATTGTTCTGATACTTACGATAATAATTGCATAACCCTAAAAATGATTGTAGTTGTTTCTTATTTCTGAGAGTGGGGAACTTTTGTATGGCTTCGATTTTTTCTGTGGATGGAGTTATTCCCAATTCGGTTAGTTGGAATCCTAAAAATTGCACCTCTTTAGCAATAAGTTGGGATTTTTCTAGTTTTAAGGTGATATGGTTTTCTGACAGTTTGTTTAGTACATGGTCTACCCTCTGACAATGCTCCTCCCAGTTTGTAGATGTTATTAACAGGTCGTCCACGTAGACGGTAGTGAACTTAAGTGCTTCCTGACCTAATACCTGGTCCATACATTGTATGAATATTGCCACCGAATTTATTAACCCGAAGGGCAACCTCTTAAAGTGATAGTTGCGTCCCTCAAATATAAATGCAACGTATTTCCGGCTGTTGGGATGCAGCTCCACTTGCCAGTATCCGCAGACCGTATCCCATGAGCTTATGAATTGTACCCCATGGAATTTTTTCAAAATCTCCTCGATTTCGCCCGGAGATGTCCGGTTAACTAAATGTTTGTTTATTTCTCTCGCATCCAAACAGAGTCTCACCTTCCCATTTTTCTTTTTAATTGCAACAATAGGGCTGGTATAAGGTGATTGGCTGTATTCTATGATATCGTCCCTTAACAACTGGTTGATTTCGGTGCGAACCGCCTCTTTAAGAGAGTATGCGATGGGGTAAGACTTGCGGTTGAAGTTAACCGGTTCTTTGAAATTTAATACACATTGGTAATTTTTAACCTTTCCCGGGAGATCTGAAAATACGTGTCTATACTGGTCATATATGTTTATTAACCTTTCAAGTTGGTCTGGACTTGGTGAGTGTGTTCTGTTGGTTGACTGGAACTGTCTTATCTCCCTAATCTTTTCCTCCCACAAGCTGTTGTTATTGTTAGTGTATTCCAGTTCATGTCTGGACGTTTGGTATCTAGGGTTGGTCATTCTTTGGAGGTGGTAAACAGTTCGCTCTGGGGGAAATTCCATGTTTCCAACAATATCTGCCGTCCACACTGTATCAGACATTTTTAAAGTTAACTTGTCTATACTTAAATCAATTATAGCTGAGTACCTTCGTAAAATGTCGCAGCCGATTAAACTGCGAAATGGCAAACCCGTTGCTATTAAAAATATCATTGGTATCTTAACTCCTTGACTGGTTACTTCTAGACTAACCTGTTTCTTCACCGATTTATTTTGGCGTCCCGTAGCTCCTATCAGGATAATGTTGGTAACTGGCAAAGCTGGTATGACAGTTCTGCTTTCCTCCTGAATACGGTTGAGCTCGGTGCTATCCATTAGGGAAACGTTGGCTCCTGTGTCTATCATTAAGGTGGCGGCCACTTCATTAATTTTTGCCGTCACGTACACGATATCGTGGGTGCACTGATGGTGATTAGTTACTTCCTCTTCTAATAATTTTTGTCGTATATTTTTAAGGTAATGGTTGTATAATATGGTAATTTTATTTGGACTTGTGCCGTAATCATACCCAATAGAGTGTTTCAGCGAGGGGTCTATGTTGTTATAGTTTCTCACTGCCGCGAGGCGTTTAAAGAGCTGGTGTTCTCTTCATGGCGCCTGTCCTGAGTCTCTACCTGATTTCTATCGTCAGTTGTCGGCCGTCCTCCATGATGGTTTATTTCATGGTCAGGAACGAAGTGCACTTGTGGCCGGTAGTCGCTGTTGCGGCTGTCGCCCTCAACGCTGTTACTCCTCCACCGTCCTCCTCTTACATTTCCTCTATCTCCACTAAAACTGTTTCGTCGCTGGTAGTACCGCCTTGTACCGGGGTCGTAGTTAGCCTGCACATAATTAGCTCTACGCTATTGTGGTGGTGGATTATTCCCGCCTTGGTTTTGTGGTCGGTTTGGGTTATTATTGTAATTTTGTCGCCTATTATTATTATTATTATTATTATTATTATTATAGCTACCATTATTATTATTATGGTTACTACCTTGGTTATTAGGCCTACTGTTATTGTCATAATTATTGTTATTATTATAATTTTGATTTGGGTGGTTATTATTATTATTAAAATTACCTCTGTAATTTCTGAAATTATGATTATTATTGTTTAGGTTACCGCCCCTATCATTGAAATTGTCATTCCTCCGGCGACTCCTTCGGTAATACCCTTCGTGTTCTTGATTTTCGAGTAATGCTGACATAGCTTGTATGGTTTTAATTTGTCCCCACTGGCGTGCCTTGGCGACACCCTCTTCAAAGTGGTACGAAAGCTTAGTAACAAGGCATTCCTCTGGTATTTTTGGTTCTAAGTTGCGTGCTAAACACACCTGACCTAAGAAATAGGACGTCATTGTACCTCCTCTGCCCGCATCATATTTACCGTGGCATATGTGATCGCGTACTATATTTTGTGTGGCCTCTGACCAATATTTCGCGCGGAATTGGGTTTCGAATTCGTCATAATTGTTGACTTCATGGCGCGTGGCAGTCCACCAATTATCATAAATCTCCTTGAAATATTCATCAATCAGGCTTCTTATTATATTCCACCTGGTTTCTCGGAATCGTGCCAAGTTTTCCTCGACGCGTGCTAAAAATTCAATCGGGGTTTTCCGGTAGTTTTTGAAATTAATAGCGTCACGGTTGTCAGTCGGTTGTATATACTGACCTTGGATAGGGCGGTTGCGAATGACTTCAATTTCTTCCAGCATTTGCACGATTTCTCGTTGTCTTAATTCTTCAATTTTTTCCCGATTAGCGACGGTTAAAGTTCTTACCGTGTCTACTGATGCACTTATCTCCTCACAGCGCTCACCTACGTCGGTCATCACACGTTTAATTTCATCTTGACTCATTATTTTCAAGGATTCTATCCGGGCTTCAGTCACCTCCTCTATGTTGTCGATCCTCCCGTCGACCTCTTCTCTCGTTCGTTTTAAATTCTGATCATGCTGTTTACATCTTTTGTTCACTTCTATAATTTCTTCTCTCACGACCGCTATCTCCACGTCTACCCTGGTATTAATTTTTTCGTTACCTTCCTCCATTTTCCGGCTAATTTCACTTAATGTGGTGTTCAACTCTTCTCTTAAGGCTCTACTGCTGTCATCTATTTTATTGTTTAACATGTCCATGGATCTATGGGTATTGTCTATCTTTTTATTCAAGTCTTCTTTCAGTGACTCCATATTTTTACTAATAGACTCCATGTTTTTATTGATTGATTCTATGTCCCTTTTTGAATTTTCATTAATTTTCGTGAAATTATTATTAACCTGTCCGAATTGTTCCATCATCATTCTCATCATGTGATCCCATCTTGCCTCTTCGGTCGGTTTGTCTGGTCGGTCGCCGACTATTACTTCCACTTCTGGTTCTACCTGGGGTGTTTCTTTGGGTCGAGTTTCTATGTTATTCATGGTAATGACTTCCACCTCGTGTGTGAGTTGTGTCTCATATGTTTCTGTATCTGGTTGTACCTCTCCTACTCGGCTGTCCTTGTACCTTGTGTCGTACTGATGTGTGTGTGGCATGTTTGTTCTTTTGTGTCTACCGGGCTGATTTAAAATATAAAAAATATTTTTATCTAATATTTTTTCCAGCCTCACTAGTTGGTGCGCCAATTTGTAACTAATTAAAAAGCTTATTACGTGAGGCTTCCTTTATTCTTAAAGCCCCGCGTTGGGTTCGTCAATTTGTAACGAATTAAAAATCTTTAGTGTTTATATTTAAACTATTATTTGAAATATTAAAGGTCGTAGTTGTTGAAAATTGAAATTTATTAATTTTATAAAGTAATTAAAATGTAGCATTCGAGGTTATTAAAAGTGTGTTTACAATTGCAGAATTATAATTGTCTGAAAAGAATTCCCTTAGATAAAAAAATAAAATAGTTGCGTTAATATTATTCAAACACTAACGTTGCTTAAATTTAAAAATAAAGTGTACTAGCTGGTCGCTTGATGTTGGTGACCGTCTTGATGATACTAGCAGCGAAACTCCTCCTCCAGGTTGATAGTCGTCTAAGTACGTAAAGTCTAGTAACGTCTGGACAATAGAATTAATAAAATACACTTCCACGTACCTGTTCGTGTTTTCTGGAAGTTCAGAAGTTCAATAAATCAGTAAGCTGCCAAGACGGTTTACAAAACCAACTCACTTTATCTACAAGGTTAGGTTACCTTGTTTAATAATGGGCCCACACAGGTTTATTCGGGGAAATCCCGTGGAAAACCCATTAATAGAATCAAATAATAATTTAAAAAAAGTTAAAATTGTGTTTATTGCCCTTATGGTAATGCTATTCAACAAAATTTAATCACAACAGAAGGTTGTTTTGATTCTTCTAAATGAATTATTTATCTATTTTTTAGAAATAAATTAAGTCAAGTTATGCTGCTAATAATGGGGTTTTATTTGTACCCTTGATAGTGAATTCAAACAAATATAATTAAAAGAATACATTGATGTACAATTGCAAATAGTTTGTTACATACCCTATATAACTGGCTCAGAGCATACACAATAATTCTGGTTAAGTCCAGATACTCTTTACTTTAAACATTAATATTAATTATATCTCAGGCGTAAGTTCTTTGAAACACAAAAAAGAATGCTCATGCCTACACAATAGCTAATTATGTTCTGATATAATATCAACTAGTAATGCCTTTTAGGTTACCAATATAAAAATAAAAATAAAACCTATTTTATAGGTTTGGCGTTCGTCACGCTTGGTTCATGATTTACAAAGTTATATGGTGAGATCACTTATGGCTAACATCCAACTTAAATAGTATTGACAAATCCTTTAAATAAATTCAGACATGGTGTGATACAGAAAATATTTCAGTGTTATGCGTCAGTACAGATTTGTTTATCAAAACATATAGGTTATTGCACTTGGTGTAATGAATAAATTGTCACCCTGTTACCTTTGTGTTTTTAATCTTTCGATTAAAATTCAATTAAACACATCAATGATCGGATTATAATGATCATTGTTATTCACTACACACGCACATGAACAGAGAAAATTGGTCCGCTTCTGACTAAAAGGACCTTGTATGATATTATTTAATTATTTCTTCTGTTCGTTATTTTCCCGCACTAAATACAATAATACTGCACTTAAACGCACTGGTTCTTTGTAGAATATCTTGTAGTTACTTTTTGTTGTTGCCGAAAAGATTCCATCGATGCACTATGACAATGACGCTATCAGTTAGTAGAGATTTTGATGAGACGAGCGCACCTTCCGCTCCGAATGAAAGTAAAAAGTGTCTAACGGTAATAAGCTGCCGTTCCTTATATACCCTATGGTTTTATCAGCCTTAGGCGATTGTTTTACTTATTAAGCTATTTTCTGATTGGCTTAGCCTGGCGTTACGAAAGTGACGTGTTGTCTTTTCAACTGTCACTAACGGTTTTTTAACCGACTCTCGCCGGAATGATTGACAGCCGTCGTTGTTGTTAGTGTTGATAAACAGATTTCTTATGCATTTTGTGCAAATGATGCTAACGCCTGTCACGCATTTATTGTAGTTGCGATCGGGGTCGTATCGCTATCAAATTAAAGGATATTTCTTCCTCTTTAATTTGATATAGTTTGACACTGGTTTATTTACACTTTTACCGACGTTGTTTAATAAACAATGTTCAGGTACTCGGCTTCGCGCTGTCGTCTGCTAATCGAAGCCGGCGATTACACTCTCTTATTAATATTGTTTGTGTTCCACATCGCGTTTTTTCACTTAAACGTTTATGTTAGAACACTATTATATCTGTACTGATATTTAATTACTGAATATTATGATTAAACCTTAACTTATACATTGCTATTAACTATACTTACTCACTATGACATTTTGTTTCACGTTATTTTGCTCCATTCTATTAATTAACAATTGAACTATTAATTATATAACATATTAATAATGCTTATCGCTATGGTTGGGTATAAAGATTGTTCAGTGTATGTGATTTACACTTCTAGTTCTTCCTACTAATCACCTTACTGATGATTGTTTGTTTTAGGCATTGCTGAGGCATACCGTTTGTATCGGATTTATGCCTTAATAACATTTATTAATTTACAATTCGGTACCTTGATGAGGTAGCTTATTTGTATAAGGTTCCCTCTTACAAACATGTTTACTTGTCATAAGCATATTTGAGACTGTAATACAGCTTCAATCTCATATTGTGGCCATAGCTAATCTTAGTTCTTGGCATTAATAGTTACTAGTCACAGTTGATCAATTCTCAGCCAAATGCTGATGCTGATATCACATTATTCAGATTCTCATTTAATGATTTTTATTAACATGTCAAATTTCATTTAATTTATTCACTGACTCGCTTGACAGCTTAAAGTGAATTTAATTTGTCCATTAGTTTGTGTCAGTTATAGTATGGTTGTAGTGTCAAGCAGTGTTTAGGTTTACTGCTTCTTGTGGCACTTCTTCTTCTTTCTTCTTCTTTCTTCTTCCATGGTTCCTCTCTTCTTGGCTACTCTTACCATTAGATTATCTATTTACATTACCGTTACGTATTTATTAAATCTGATGGTATATGTCTAGGTTATGTAACATCTGGTTATGTTACAACGTGTATATTTCTAGGGTCTATTAATTATCTGTTAAAGTATATATGAATATCTTTTAAAATTATTTTTCTGTTTTCATTGTTCAACATGATATATAGAAATATTTACATTGTAGTAGCCACAATAGCGCGTATTCTGCCAACAACAGTAGGACAATAGGAAAAGAAGCTATTTAAAAATAGTTGTAAGTGGTCAATGATGGGATGCTTGCATAGCATTCAATACCATCAAATATTTGGTGAAATTATTTAAAGTTTTGTTCGCTAGTTCTTTTATTGCTTTCAAAGTAACAAATGCTCAAAGCATCGTAGCGAAGTTACGTTTCTTTGTTGTCATGTATTGTGTACTTTTCGCAGTTCAGTGGACGTTTTACTGTTAATAGAATCTGGAATCTCTTCCAAGATAAATGTATTTCCTCTGTGAAGTTGTTCTTGCTTTACAGTATATCGTAATATTAGTTTTATTATTTACTATTTGGAGGATAAGTTATCATACCTTTTATACTTTTGTGTCGCACCAATACGTTTCATGTATATAAAAGAAAATTGGTTATTTAATGCCGTGGTTGTTTTTATTTACTCTTTTCATTACATCTGTATAAGAGACATAAAATTATATGGTTACATTTCCACATCCAGTATACTTATACCCAGTATTATGATGTATTAGAGTAAGAAACAAAACATTGTGCCAAAATGGTCTAGATGAAGGTGTTTTTTGGTTGGTAGGCTTAGAAATGTTTTTAGTCAATATAAAAACATTGAACATTAATTTCCTGTAAATTTATAAATTGTTCTTTCTCCATGAGTTGGTAATATAAATTGGAATTATTATGATAATAATATAATTGTTAATCGTAATAATATAATTGTATTAGTAGCCTTGTGTAGTTGGGTTGGTGTTGGGGGGGGGGGGCACTGAGCACAAATAACAACAACAAATTTTAATTTGTATGAAGTATTAGATTATAACGTGGTAATTTGAATAGTGCAACAGAGATATTACAATGAATTTAGAATGCTAAATTATGGTCTTATGACTTATTTTATGAGTAAAAACACTACAAGTAGAGAGGAAAGGACATTACCATCTAAGTACTGAATAATGTGTACAAAATTATATAAAATAAGCATTTTATTATTACAGTATTACCCTATATGCTTTAGGAAGGAAGTCTAAGGTTACAATTGTAGAAGCCTAAAAAATGAAACACGTACATTATACGTAAGTAACAAATAATAGAAATATCACGAAGGGGATAAAGCAATGTGAACCAAAATATGAAAGCAAGTGAAGGAGTATTAGAAACTCAAATGATACTGTAACCATAATTTTCATCTTACAATTTAAATATGGTTTGTTTGTCAGGGAAATAGTTTCTAAAATTTTTTTTCAGAATTCTTAATTGTTTATGTACGTCGCAGTCAGTGTAAATTTCATCGTTCGAAATTTTCTGCATGAGGCAACATCAGACGGTATTTAAAAATGTTATATTTAAAGCATCAATGTAAATATCATACGTTTTGTGTACCTGTCTAGAGGTGTCAATAAATTTTTCTATACTTAAATCGGCTAGTCATTAAAGAAATGTAAACTTTTATTACTGATCTTTTTTACTAACATCAGTGCTTACGTCCACGTAGATCTGTAAATACATTAAGTCATAAGTTATTTGATACTAGTCGTTAATTTTAGTTTAGTAGAGATCATGAATTATCAAATGATGGAACGTTTTGTGAGGCTCGGTGATTGACTAAACACAAATTTAAAACGTTAGTGGCGAAATTGTGACAAATTGTACCTTCATATCAGGATCTGTATAAAGTAATACACATCATCATAAGTAGTTTTGTGTGAATGTATGTGTTATATGTGTAAGTATGTGTTATGTACATATGCTATATAAAGAACAATAATAAATATTACACGTATACTATAATAATTCTTCTACTAATACAAACTTTTAACATTTCTATAATTATTAACATTATTTATATACTAATTATTTAACGGATTTCCCCATGATGGTGACAATAGGTGTCGAATTGTTGAACGTGTCAACAAATTGAGGAACTTTTAGAAATGTTGACAAAAATATTTTAAAATTTAGTCCAGTTAGTCGCCACACCTTATAACAGATCTCAAGAAGTTAGTAAGAATTTTTTTTAGGCAATGTGGTCCAACGTGTATTATTTAATAATATTTTATCTGTCTGTTATTAACGAATCTTATGAAATTCTCTTTACAAGATATTATGATGATGTTTTTCAAGAAAATAATTTACGATTACTTTTTTAACCCTGTTTTTTTAGTTTTGTTGTGACGCCTTCTCATTTTGTCGTTTATTATCTCAATCTCTGCTTTCCACATTATCGTTCTTCTCAGTACAATGTTCCCACAACAACAATCATTAATATTCCTTTTCGTCTTATAATATGTTTTGTCCATTTTCCTTGTTTGTCAATATTTTATCGAAATGTTTTGCTGTAGTTAATTCTATTTATAACCTCCCTATTCTTCATTTCATAAATCAATTTTATTCTCTACATTTTTCTGCACTCCTGCCTTTCAAAAGCTTCAAGTCTATCAACTCACCCGTTTCTCACAGTCCACGTTTTGCATCCGTATGTAACATGACGTTTCGCACTCCTGTAAAACTGTTCTGTTAACGTGATACGTTATATTACGTGATATGTACTACTATAAATTTCTATATGTTGTCTATGTCGTTTCGCTTACTTATGTGTAACTACTAAATGGTGATCATTTATAAGAACGTTTTGTAAAAGAATCACTAGGGTACGTCGCTCATTTAATTATTAGGTATTTTATTTAAGCTGTGGCTTGCACAGATTGAATTCCTTTTTAATTATAACACGTATAAAGTAATTATGTTAAAATTTTAGTGATTATTAATGAATAAGGTAATAAACGTTGTCCACATAAAAATAATTTATGCTATCATATTATGTTGTAATGTCATATTCTGTATTACTCATTTTAATTTTTATGTATGTATCGCTACTAATATGTTAATAATTGTATATAAAGTTGTAACTTGTAGATTATTGTCCACATGTCTTTTTGGGTTTATAAGAATGTAATATTGAAAATTAATGGCATATTCAACGTAGTATGTAGTTGAATGTCTACAATGTTATAACGTATTAGTGTGTGCTTAATAATATTAACATATTATGTTACTAATGTCTGCTATAGTACAAAAGTTAGAGCCCACGATTTGTACCTTTTAGGTCACCAATCATATACTTATCTTGATATTTAGTTTACTTTTAAGTTAAATGGTCAAAATACTGGAGCTGAATAAAATTTAACAAAGTTAACACCCATGATAGGTCACTACAGAAAACAAATTTACTAAGCTACAGTTCAGCTTACAGTAGTAACTCTTCATAGTTGTACACAAGGAATTATATTTAGTGGGAGGTGTATAATTATTATTGTTTAAGTAACTACTATAATTTGTTTAAAATTATTGTTTGTTCATATAATAATTTGCCTTTTTTACGAGAATGTTCCTCCATTTTTTATTTACCAAGAAACCTTAGTAGGGTTTTGTCTTTACTAAGGATATATTTTATTTCTAAGGGTATTTAAAACATGAGAATTGTTTGATCTTTCAGAGATACAAGGTAGTCTTGGATTTTGTTGGGCCATGACGTGTCCGTTGATTAAATAATTATAAGTATAATACTAATGACTGGGAACACTAAGTTTTTTATTGGTAAAATGTAAAATTTTTATCTTATATCCTAATAGAGTTTTCGTTTACTACAATCTTTGTCCGACGCTGCCACTAGGAGCGCTGTCCGTCTTGTTTTTGGTGACGGCGCCGTCGGTTGAAAGATCGATGTGTGTGTGCGGTGTGATATGTTTGAATAGTACGTGTGATTTGAATTGTGTCTGTTCGTTTAGGATGTCGTTTTTATGTTTTTTTATGTGTTTGTATATTTCTAGTTTTTCAAGAGTGTCTAGTTTTCGGCCTTTTGTGTGTACGTGTAGAATATCCATGAAAAGGTGATTTGCAAAGGTGCATTCGGTGGTGGAGTGTAGTGCTTTTGTGTATTCAATGTACCTCTGTTTGAAGCAACGTCCTGTCTGGCCTATGTAGAATTAAATACAGTCTGAACAGTTTAGTTTGTAAACACCAGGTAAATCAAATTTGTTTTGTTCTTTGTGTGTGTTTTTTGATAGTGTTTTCATATACGATTCTGTATCCTGCTTTTTTAAGGCAATGAGCACAGAATAATTTACTCGCGCACTCCGCACTCCTTTCCCCGTAAACACAGGCGTCCTCTCCATACATAAATTATGCTTCGTCAGTTTTATTCTACATAATTCATTGTACATAAACTACAACAAATTTGTCTTCCAAATTTGTAAAGTGTAAATTAAGTTAAGGGATTTTAAAGAGTTGTTAAAGAATTAACACTTCTGTAGCAGCTCGTTACCAAATACAGAAAAGGCTTATATTCAAATTGTAGGAAACTTAGAGTGCCTATATTTTATTTTGTGAGTGATCGCATGCCTTCGTGTAATGTAGATTACAAGTTAAGTATAATGTTATGAATGTTGCATAGATCGTCACGTTTGATCATTGGAAAGAAATAGTTTAACTCTAGAGGGTTTCTTTCTTACTTTCAACTTCAAATAAACTTCATAAAACAAAAACAACCATAAACACTCGTACACAACAATTCATCATGTTAATTATTATTTAATTTAAACTAATGTAACTAACATTAGTACTTCGTATGTAACACTATAGCAATACAAATGACACAGTAAGTTATAGGAGACCACACACAATAAATCACAATATTACTTTACACTAACGCTGGTTAAAAATTCATTATAATTCAGTTCCTTATCGCCCCGCTTCACAATCTCAGTCTTCTCACTTTGCTTCACATTACCCTGACTGCTTATTGGCTGGCTGGTTTTTAAAGCACTTGAATTTATACCCTGCTTATTTGCAAGATATTTCTGGGTGATGCGTAGTCGAAGGCGCCGAGATATCGCTGGCAAATTCAAGAGACGACCTTGTGTATATTGCCGTTACATAGAATGACTCAAACACTATGCTGATTGTTTATCTTATTGTCTTATTGTACTTTGCTTTAAATGGTTTCTGTTGAATTGAGAATAGTATATCTAAGTTTGATTCTATACGATAATACTATGTACTGATTTTCTACTCTACACACACTGACTTATTGTGTTATAGTGTTCATAATACCTTACAACACACTTCTGATGAATGCGATATCACGAAATAGGGTGTTAAGAATAGCTGTACGGACACAATTGTTTCAATACTGTATTGTTACAGCTTCCTTTAATTGGTTTATTCTTAAGCGTCAGTGGTACGTGTAGTTCGTACTGTCAAGTAGATCCTTGTCAGAGTGTGAAGTCTTTGTTAATGTATGCACTAATAAAGTTAGAGATTCAAACATTATTTTTCATACTTTAGACATGATTGTAACAAATACTTAAGATATTATCAATTAACTACTGTATAAAGCGGAAGTTACCAACAATAATTAGGTTTTCTGAATACATAACCCCATAACAAATTTGGCCTAACTTTATATAACACTCCGACACGAATGCGCGCGCCGTTATCATATGTATATACAAAAAAATTTGTCTGCAATACAATAAAGAACATGTGTCATATATATTGTAGTCATGAATGACAAAAATGATGTACAGCGCAAAATATTGTAAACATTCCATTGACATTTACGCAATACACGTATTTTCATCATCACTGTCTTTCGTCAAGCATTAAGCCCGTAGCCTCCTGAAGCCCTCTAACTGCGGTACACCAATTCACCGCCAAGGCGTGCCAGACTCCATTTGACTAAGAGCAGTGAAGAGCTCCAGGACTGATGTATGTATTCATGTCAAGATATCGCGTTGTTACTGACTGAAGTCTCCTGAATAAATTATAAGTTCTGGCAACCACTAGTAAGTAGTTTACGTAGTGTTATACACTGGAAGGAAACAGACGCAATTATTTCTGTGTTAAGACTTATACAGGGGTATACACAAGTAAACTATTTTGAATATATGCTAGCATATACACATATTGTATTTTTTAATTCTTTTTTACCTTACCTTAAAAACTATTTTGTTTTCTGCATTAGTATACCATAAAGCATGGATATACTGTATGATCTCCGCTGGAAAACAGTAGTAGATCGTATTTATTTTCTGAGATAAGTCGTGTTTTTCTCAACAGTGTTTGCAATCAACAACGCGTCTTTTGGGTATGTTGTACTGTAAACTTTTCAAATTTTAAATTCTAATAAAACTATTGTAGTTATGTAAAGGCGCAGAAGTTAGTGTTATTTACAGACTTAAATTGTCCCGTATGAAATTGCCAAGTGAAAAAGGTTTCTTGGTTTATTCATACAGTGTGGTAGTACAGTGTGGTTTATGCAATAATAGTTACTGTCATTTTTTTAAGAATTTAAAGTCAGCTTTGTATTTGTAAATCCACTTTTTACCATCGCTTTCCGTTGTTGACATTAGAGAATTAGATTACACATATCGTGTGCATAATTGTTTTTAGCAAGTACTAATAAAAGCTGTTATATTTAATGATATGTAGCCATTGAATTTGCTTCACAAAATAACTACAAAATAATTAAATAATTAATTAGAGAATAAAAAATTATAAAAAACTATTCATGACAACTTATCTACAGGTAAGTAGAATTGTTTGCCTAATTATCGTTTCGTTCGTATTTTCAAACTCAGTTTCAAATGAAATCAGTTTTGCATATGCAGTTTACATTCAAATATGTGTTTATCTATAAAATTATTAAAGAATACTTATAATGAAACATGCGTTTGCTTTACAGTTTGTAGTAAACATGTATAAAAGCCTGTAATAGACGTAACCAACAGATGAAAAAAAATTGTATGGAAATCGTTATTACATAAATACAAATTAGATACATGATTCTAACTACAGCTACAAATATTATTTATTATCCTTTAAATATTCCGTACTTTTTTCTTTACATTAATTTTGGCTTTGTTAAAGTTGACAAATTTTGCACCTGACATTTAGGTAATTTCTACGTACTTGTCAACTCATTAATTACGTACCTAACAAATTATAAAAGAGTTATACATAAATATGAATGGAATAGCAAGTTAAACATTAAAGTTTTCTCACTGTGCGACAGAGAAAGATAAGAAATCTAGCCAAACGATTATTTGACTAAATATGGTAAGCGCTTGTGAAATGAGGAAATATTATATATATATTAAACTTTCACTGTGAACACTTACTTTTTGGTTTTTGTTTCCCAGACGTTTCGACGTGGTGTTCGTCTTCCTCAGTGGGATTTAAAATACTGAATGTCTGTACAAAGTAACGGTTATGGGTTGTAGGTGTGTGTGGTGGGGTTGCTGGTGGGAGGGAATTGGCGCTGGGATTCAAAGTGTGTGTTTGAATCAGTGTATCGAAAAACGTCTGGGAAACAAAAACCAAAAAGTAAGTGTTCACAGTGAAAGTTTAATATATATATATATATATATATAATATTTAAAAAAGTGAATGAAGAGGATGTAGTGAATGAAAAGACTAGCTCTAGGCCTACACTCGTTGATATCAGTATGCTAAACGTTAAAATTTTACAGCTCAAGTAATTAAGTAAAAAAAAAAAGAAACAATACCATTTAAAAATCTTATCAATTATGTATACTTCTAATTGCCGAAGGTTGGGCTGCCAATGTGAATCCCTATATATAGGATAAAAAGTGACATATATATATATATAACCAGATATGTAGAACCAGCTATACTACTAAAGAAATTGTAATGAACAAGAAACGTGTACAACTATAGGCTTTCATCAACTCAATTTGTTAGGATTTGTGATAATTGTTATTTTACGTAGCATCAATATGTTTTGCCAACCAGAACGTATGGTTAGGAAACGTTGGTCTACGGTTTATCGCTACGATTAAAGAAACTGATTATTCAGTTGAACATAGTATACGTAGGCGTGTGATGAATACTATAAGTGAACCCTTGGATACTTGGTTTGTAATGTTTGTTTGTATTTGTACAATTCTGTCATTTTAGTCTATCTCAAATCGACACATATTTATTTTCATAATATTCTTTAACTTTTAAATAAACACGTCTAATACTTTCTTTTTGTTTCCTTAGTCGATTGATCACTTCTACGAAGGTGCAACGTTAATGCCGCAAGGTTTTACAGATTTTGAATAAAGTATATAACCGAATCTTCATTTTTAAAACAAAGGCTTCACGTCTTTCTGCAAAAATCTTGTAATTCTAGAAATTTTTACCGTCTGCCATTATTAGTGATTCTATATAGATTAGTAAGAAAATATCGATATATTGAAATGATAATGACAATTGTACTGTTAATTGTGGCAGTAGTATCTCAATAATAGTAAGTAGTATCTCAATGGATTGTAATACTCTGGTAAGTATCTCAATGGATTGTGGTGATACGATTTATTTGTATAACTTATTGATACATAGGAGAAAGTAACGATTTGACACACCAGGGGGCGGTAAGGTTTATAAATACCGTTGTTTCAGATACTTTAAAGCTGACGTAGATTATTACAATAAAACTCGAGCATTAATAGTTGCAGGGATTTTACTGTTGTAGTGGAAAAATTTTAGTAGATCAATTTATGGTTGCTAAAGTTCGGTGTATTTCATCAGTCGCAACATAGAGAAAAGGTCGCAACTTATATTACCATGACTACACACACTTAGTTATATACGGATACACATACACACTAGTATACTTTAGGCCTACATTTGCAAGCTAGAAACTAAGAAATCAGAGAAGGCATTAAGGAAAATAAAAAAATAAGGAAGTACCTAGTCCTGACGGGTTCAACAGCCAGTTAATAAGGCATGGGTATTGAGGCTGAAAGGCTATTGTTCACATATGATTAACATGTAACAGAGAACATATTATCTAATACATACCACAGAACTTGAAATTCGCCAATGTTACGTTAGTCTATGCACAAGAAAGAAAGAAAAATAACCACACAAATTCTGAGAGGAAAGTATTGCTTAACATTGAGTTAAAGTTATTGTTTAAATATTTAAGAACAAGGTATAAAAATGTCTTATATTATTTTTTTCATGATCGAGAGTTGGATTTTTAAGAGATAGGTCAACCGTGTGTGATGTGTTTGTTTTGATAAGATTAAATTCAATTTTGTCTACAATTGTGACTTGGTTTTTACGATTTTCAAAAAACTTTAGACATGGCTGGTCACAATTTACTATGAATAATGCTATTTAGAATATGAAAATTAAAGCACTTTGTACAAAACACGTACTCATGCTGGACATTTACTGCGGTATTAGAATTTTCATGAAAGCGGCTAGAGGTTTGAAGAGATAAACATTATATTGAACATTAGACATGAATATAACCTGCTAACAACATAGCTTACTATTTACATTGATGAATTAATTCGTAGGAGGAGTTTATCAACTCTCTGTTCTTTACAAAATTTTAATACACCAACATGAAGGACGAAGTGTACTTAAAGATTAAGATCAAATCAAAGTAAAATAATGCATAATAGAAGACACTTGAATATATTTTAAATTTTTAGTACCTGGAATGCGATGTAACGTATGACAGCGTTCAAGATGTCAGAATTAAGCTTAGCCGGATTATGAACCCTCAAAAGGATGATTAGAATTAAGCAACAAGGTATATACGGAGATAAGCTTATAGTAACTACAGTTGAGATGCATTTCTTCTACAATTGACCTGGTACACAGAGAGGACAGACTGAAGAATAAGATAAATGCATTCGGAAGGTGCTCAGTTTGACATTAAAGGATGGTCAAGAATATGTGGAAAGACATATAGTAAGGACGTACGTATTGATGAAGTTTGCATGTTTTATTTATCGACCTCTAGGTACGAGAGTTGTAGCCCCTTAAACCGTAAAAGTAATAGAATGAAGAATTCCCATGACACTAGGATAGATTTATAGTCTAATCCTAGGAGGCAAAAGAAGTATCCACAAGTAGGTCGCCATCAACAACAGGTTTGTCGAGTACCGTCAAGCGTTTTAAATCCTAAATGGCTATTTCTATTAATGTTTTAATAAATTGTAAAATTGCACTTTAATTACAATTTTAAATTGCACTTAATATATTAGGCTTAATCTAGATTAAAACTAGTTAATTTTTATTAGAGTTTATTATTTTTATTATCATAGTTTTTAAAGTTTTTGAAAACAAAATAACGGAATATTAAAACGCGTACTTAATTACATAAAAAATAACCAATTTAAAAACAATCCATTTTTTTAAATAAAACTTTTATATTGGTTGCGAAACAGCTGAATGGTGGAGACTCGTTGCTCAAAGTACACTATTCATCTTTCCAAGTTACTCTCCTAAGTACACTGTTCAAGAATACTGACGTTTGCTGAAACAGTTTTAATTTTTTGTAATTTAATCTGCTGCTGTAAATTATTGATCATAATAATATATTAACGCACAATCGCTATTATAATAAGACCTACTCTAGAGCGTATAATACTATTAGTATTGAAGTAATAATTATTAACTTTTACCGTTTTACAAGTTGTGCCTTTCTGTAATAATGTCAAATACGTATGACAAAAAATCGTGGAAATGAAGTATCCCTTACGCCTTAAAAGCTATAAGGGATACTAGAAGCTAGGTGTTAGTATCTATGTTTGTAAAAGAACCTTATTTATCATGAGTCCTTTAATTAGATAAAAGTATTGTTACGACGGTCTACTTGATCGTCGTAGGTAAAGTGGAAAACAAAATAAGCACAAGACACCAATTAAGTCACTTATCAATAGCTTTAATTTTCATAGTTAAACAGTTCGTAATTAACAACACAATCTCTTACAACAAATCTAATAAAAAAATTGTTCACACGCATAAAATGTCAACTAATATTAAAACACAATTGTATTACAATATACTGTTCTATTATAAATCACAACACTTCACTATTAACTACTTTAACGCACAGAGTAACATCGTTTGTAATCGCCCGGCAATAACTCTCGAAACGCACTGTAAATATATCGCAACTATACTGAAAACTAAGGCCGCTGCCGTCTAGTATTTATACAGCGCTAACAGACCAGAAAGTTCCAAACTGCGTCTTATCTATTAACTACGACGTAATTAATTGCGGCCTTGACACAGTCCACGCGGCTGGGGGCTTCGAGAAAAATCTCGCGAATGCGTTTAGAGTCACGTATGCCACACATTAGAGCGAGATTCTTCTGGCACATTCGACAAACACGTAGACTGTTCTGTAATGTCGTAACAGTATAATCTAAAGGAAAAATACCAGATACAACTTTTCACATTACTCATCACGTGCTTCTATTTACGGAGTGGAAATAAGGGGATATTTAGGTTCTCTTGAGAAGCAGTGATTGTTTAGTCACATTGTATGGGAAATGATGAGTCACTTTGACGTAATTAATAAGGTAGGTTGCTTCTGAGAACAAGAATGTGCGCGTATCACCGATTGGTCGTGGTACCGTATAGACCTAAGCAATGGCGTCAGCATAGCTAAAAGAAGGCCAATCTCTTCTCTCATAACGACTTTTGAATGGGGGGAGTTAAAATGAGAAGTGTGTATAAGATGAGGAGTCGAGGAGTTGTCATTTCTGTTCAAGACTTTAACAGACTCACACACATAAACACGCAAACATCATACAATTTTGGAAGCAGAGATAACTGGCCAAGTTGTATTTTTGATGTAGACACAGAGTGTAAAACACTATGCAAAATAAAACATTTATAATTTGACGCTAGCTAAACACACGGGATTGAAATGTTTGCGTTATGTAATTAAAAGTCCGAATTGATAGAAAACACAGTGTAAGTAATATGTAATGTTTATTATAAAAATTTTAAACGGGTTACCTGTATAATGAGAAACAATTATTTCTTTTACCATCAATTAAAATAATAAGCTAGTAATTTTCCGCAAAAAAATAATTTTAGCAAACACGTAAATATAAAGGGTGTAACACGCCTTTACGATACATTAAATTGCAACATTTTATTGAAATATCTGTAAAAATCTGAATAAGAAAGCATGTGAAAGGCCTATAACTTACATTACAGTAAACATTAGGCCTAGGCTATAAGAAACATCTTGGTTATTGAATGTAAATTTATATAATAAATAATAGGCCTACCTTCTTATATGATAACTGATTTTCATAAGCATGCATTAGGATTTCAATGAAAATAATCGCACTTCGTATATTAAACTAATGACATAAAGGTTTTTCTTAATTACAGTAAAATAACTCTACCTGCTTATATTCTAATATTTTTAAACTGTGGATATTTAACTTCTACTTAAAGAAATACTAGTAAATTTACTTGTATAAATAAGTATGTATTTCAAGACTAGTCATAAATTAATCTGCCACTTACGAAAGGAAAAATAAAACATTCCCAGGTTGTGTTACTAAAACTGCTCTTTAATGATAAAATTCTGTTGTAAAAATATAAATCCGTTAACCTGATATTTAGGGAAGCAGGTTTTTACATTTTGTGCCTGACTTTACTCGAATTCCACTATTTGTTACTTATAATAATTTCATTGTTTTAATAGCCTTTGTAACTACTAAATGTGTTAGTAGTATGCAAACAATGAAAGCTTTTAATGGATAACTAATACGTCAGATTTAATAAAAATGCAAATGAAGAGAAATTGGCATCTGTCGATGAGGGTCGAACGTTCTATTAAATCGTGGTATTTTAGTAAAACCGGGTCAGTCAATATTGCTGCCTATGTCTAACAGACCTCGCTTTGTTTAAAGCACTTCAGTTATATTAGCGTTTGTATGCATTTAACGAGATTACTGTTGTCATGTATTTTGAAAATCACCTTTCGCCGCCTACTAACCTGAATTGTTTATTGCTTGATCGGATTGGTCAAATACAGTATATATGTTTATTAAACACAGTAGGTAAACGTAAAAGAGTCTGTCGCTGACTCACTTCTCTATTATCCTGTAGCATTCCGGTTTTACTTTTCCAGTTCTTGTATAATAACTCTTTTCAGATAAGTTATAATATATTGTTTATATATAAAGGTTACACTGTTTTCACTAAAATATCTAACAAAAAATTTGTATTAATCCTATAAAGACTTTTTATAACCAATTAATACCACCTGTGTTTCTAGATTAAACTCCCTTCATTTTTTTGTTACTTTTTTAATTTTTTAATTTAACTCTTCTTTCATTAATCTTACTATTTCCTAATTATTTGTTCTATTTTTGTGTAATCTCTGGAGCTTCAACATTCATCCCGTTATTAAGTTGTGGACTGAATCAATGTACGTATGCTCCGGGGTATGTTTTCAATTCAAAATTTGATTTCTGACCATTTGCCGTAACATGTTACAACTCAAATGAAATCTTCCTTTGCTTTCCGGCCTTACCAAAGTGTATCTTCGTCTCAGTGGGTTATTAAATATTAAAATTTTCTGAAACAGATTCTGTTTTGTTTCTTTTAAAAAGTTAATATTCCTCCATCTATACCTCCATCAATTTAGGCGTTAAAATCTTCAAATAACCCATTGTAATAACATTTTTACCCCTCTTTATCCGTTTAATTAAATAATCTATTTTGTCATATATTTTCCCACCTCCTCCTCTTGTCTGTACACAATAGTAAGTTTTCCATTATTATGGTAAGTATTAGCTGTCTTTCTGTTCTGATTACAATAATTGTGTTACTGTATTTTTCAGAGTAACCAAGTCCCTATTTTCTTGTTCATTATCAATCCCTCAATTACAACAATAAAATATGGAAAAAATCACCAGTGCAGGGTCTTTACAATTGCTTATTATCGGAGTTCGTTTGCTCTTTGCATTAAATTGAATTGTAAGTTCGTGATTAGTTTGATTCTAAATAGCTGAAAGCTTTGCTCTTCCTCAGAGTGGTATCGTTTTACTACACCACTATTATCTACTACTTCTGCAGTGATAAAGAAGTCTATTTATATGAAGCATTAAGGATCTTTGTTTGAGAAAAAGCAATTAATTATTTAATTCGTCTGAAGTGTAAAGTTTATCTTACTTATTCCAGATGATGGTATTTTCTTCAAACGTCGAGATTTCTTCTCTCTTAACATCCAGCTCCGTAGGTCAATCTATAGCAAATAAGTTTAGTTAATATAAAACAAGAGCAGCACCAATTTATGTTTGAACGTCAATAAACAGATAAACACATCATTAATTATAGTAAATTTTAAAAATTTGTCACGGTATTATATTCAAACCTAATTCAATCAACACCCTCTTCTTCAAGGGTTAAATCAGAAATGATTTGTTCTGACCCTTCGGCTTATAATCCAATTTAATTACTAATTTACTTGGTTATTAGTAAGTAGCAATCTTTAATTTTATTTTTCACAGGCTAATAAAAATATCCTACAATTATTCAACGTTAAGGTTTGAAGTATATTTAGTTGCTTTGTACGGTTGGACTAAAATCTATTATAATTTTATCTTTCTGTGCGTAAGAGGTATATAAGATTACTAGAAGACCATATTTTTAGAGGAAATTGGGTTAAAAATTTCTAATCTCATAAAGATAAAATATATAAGTAGATTAAATTTATATATTTGTAGATGTGGCAAACGGAAAACAACAAGGGAAGCAAATGAAATAAGAAAACTTTATTTCCACTTCTTGTTTACCGGTTCACGTTAATATTGATTTCATATATAGATTTTGTACGTCGGAATTCTTGTTTCTCAGTGTTTTCGGAGGTCGCATCTAACACAAAGACACTGAACAATAAAGTGTGCTTAATTTTAATCGTTCTAGAGTTACCGCTTGACTATATCTCCATAAGTCAGAAAAATAATTGCCACACCTTATGTAAAGAAATATTTTAAACATTATTTTATACGGTCCAAGTCACTTTATATAGTAATGATTTACCTTATTGAAACCGTCCAGTGTAAATAAATTTACAATTTGAAGTCACTGGACGGTTTCAATAAGGTAAATCATTACTAAAGAAATATGTTTGCAATCTTAACGTACACGTTTACAATTTGTGACAAACACAGTCTTTTCCGAAAAAATATAGTACTTACATAATGGCACATGATTGCCAATCATGTAAGTTTAAAGTTGAATAGATATCCAACAATAAATGGATGGAATCTGATAAGACAGCACGAAATATACGAAGAAACTGAAAAAAAGCAACTGTGAGTCTTTTGTGTCTTTCTGAATCACAGCGGAAATCACAATTGCAGATGCAGAATGTTAGTATTAAGCAGCCTACAAATATCGGAGTCGTAGAAACCAATGTAATTTGGTTTGTTGGTATAGGAATAACAGAAAAACGCTCTACGTATTTGATGCGTAAGCGGATATATTCTATCGACAGTTATAATATCTATAAAAGTAAGCGTAGATTGCAATTTTCATCAATATTTGTTAATTGCACGAAATTTAAAACAAATGACAACAACAACAATTGACAAACGCATGTTCAGTGGTATGGGTACGCCAAATTTCTCGTTAAGAAAAAATTAAGACGGTTCCAGTAAATGAACGACGTACTGACAATACCAGAGCTAACGAATCTAAAGAGGCGCGCTTA
This sequence comes from Magicicada septendecula, assembly GCA_034769895.1. Taxonomy (NCBI): domain Eukaryota; kingdom Metazoa; phylum Arthropoda; class Insecta; order Hemiptera; family Cicadidae; genus Magicicada; species Magicicada septendecula. Next base: position 536,653,951 of record CM068367.1, on the reverse strand, counting down.
TTCAAGTCCGCTATTCACATCAGCACACATTTCATCTATTTATTTTGTTTGTAATAAAATGCTAAATAGTTAGTCGTGCGTATAGTTAAACTCGCTTCCCTCGTTCAAAAGAAAAATAAGTATTTTGTGAATAGTTCTGTAGATTAGGTAGGCTGCTTAGTGTATTAGTTATCCTACAATAAAACACAAATAATGTTATTATTTTTTATCGTTAAACGTATCCTTTTTCAGAATGCTATACCTAATGCACAAATGTTTTGCATAGAGCTATTCAGTGCAAAACAATTTTTAATTTTTTTTAAATAGTATTTTTATTTTGAAAGCTATTTAAGAATATATTTACTATGATTGTATTATTGTTATAGTAATACTTTAGTCGTTAATGTTGATACGATGAAGCGAAAAATAACACAATCAGTAGAAGGTGTCAGTATAAAGATATCGGTGTCCAAACAGAACTTAAGAGATTACTTCAATGGCACTGACAGGTTTTCAGAATAAAAGCACAGAATGTATGGCAGTAAAATTGTAGGTAAAGAGACTCGTGAGAGTCAGAAGTATGTTTTCGGCGGCATTATTTATTTTATCAGTGGAATTTCATAAGAATCTACAGATTGGCAGTAACAATAGAAATACTGATGTCAAGTTGTGGCACATGCAGGAAACGTTGTTGTAATATTAGAGAACAAGTGAAAGCTAGAAGACAGAGTGAGAACTTTTTGCTAAAAGGTCTACAACAGGGTTCTTGAACTAAAAGGAAATAAATAACAAGAGGTCATATTGAGAGAGAAAGGACAGGGAGAATTCGTGTTAACGTTAGCAATTGGTGACTATAAATTTCAACTTGTGTTAAGGTTAAAAAGTTCTTGGAAACAACGGTTGACAATCGAAACGTTGGGGGTACCTTGAAAAATATGCACAGAACAAGAGCTGGATTTGTTTGAAAACAGCGTACAATGACAGTAAAGTAGAAGGGTTAATAGCTGTAAACGATTTTTATAAATACATTATTTCATTACAGTTAAGGCCTTTTAGCAGTAATCCTGAACAGGTGAAATGAAAGAAAAATATGTAAATTAATGAATCCGCTGTTATCGCTCATAATTCCTCTGAAAAGTGTGATAACGTATGTTACAAATTTTAAGCTCACGCATGTTAAATGTTCCCACTATTAATACTAATGTGGTCACTATTAACATTCGCCTGCCGTTCACAACCACTAGGAATACTACATACACAGTACGGCACAGTAGTGTATTACGATCGTTGAACGAGTGAGAAATCTATTTCACCATAGGCTTAACTGTTTAATAAAGTCTTTGTAATATGATGAAGATATTTAAAGGTTAATTTAATGATAAATTAATGTTCATTTGACGTATATCTCAAGGTTACATTTGCTGTTTTGCTTTATTAAATAATATGAGTTCTTCGCGGACACCACTAGAAAGATATCTTTTATGAACAAAAGATACAAAAGATTTTAAACGAAATTTGTGAAAACTGCTTTGTGTATTTTTAAACAATAGTAGTAAACTGTTATTTTATAACTAATACAGGAACGTTTTTTATTTGAGGCTGCGGACAGATAAGGTAAAGTAATGTACGGTAAAATTAAAGTAAACGAAACGTCGCTTACAGAAAGCACATGCAAAGCCACCTAATATTAGGTAAGAGTAAAAATACTTCCCTGTTTCTAGAGCAGTTAGAAAATGTAAAATATTCAAACCGCGCACAGGTATTGAGAGTTTCCAGGGGCACAATGTCGATTGGCTAATAGTTTACGCAGTAATGTATGTGCACGTTCCATTTGTTGGTACTATAACTTATAAGTAAGCATGTAACTATATCCTTAATTTTTAGTGACCGTCAATGAATGAATGTTTTAGTGGATGGTTAGTGAGGATCGGTCAATAATACAAATTTTAGCTATTTTGCGTCGACAATATTTATTGTCATCTTAAGGACCTGTGTATGAAATACAATAGAAATATCAAACATAACGAAACAATTCGAAATAATGATAATTAATTACGCTTACAGAAAACACATGCAAAGCCACCTAACATTAGGTAAGAGTAAAAGTACTTCCCTATTTCTAGAGCAGTTAGAAAATGTAATTAAAATATCATTACATTTAGTAATTTAAATTGTAATACTGTATAAATTAAGTTCTCTCATACTATAATTTGCTCGTTTTCTTAAAGATAATTTGAAGAAGTAAACAAACTATCATAAGTCTTCACATACAAAATGATACATACATACGCACGCACAAGCTCACATACACCAACACGTTCACCCAAATATTTAATTGTTTCGTTATGTTTGATATTTCTATTGTATTTCATATACAGGTCCTGAAGATGACAATAAATATTGTCGAAACGTCGACGCAAAATAGCTAAAATTTGTATTATTGACCGATCCTCACTAACCATTCACTAAAACATGTATACTAAATTGTACGTATTAAGTTTATAACATACAAATTGTAAAGCATTGTTATTAATACAGAAAATATACATGGTATCCCAAGGACATTTCAGTAACAAATGTAAACGTAGTTTTGATTCTCATATAAATACAAATCATCGTACATGCATTAAGTTGCATTATATGAATTCATAAAATAAAGTACTATACAATCTCTGATATAGGCCTACATAAATTAAAAAGTTTAAAATATTGTTAGTGATAAATGTACAAAAACGACTTTTTTAACGTATTTTTCATTATATTATAATCCAAAGTAATAGTTGCTTCGTCGTTTATCATTTGCTCTTTGTTTATTATCTAAATAATAGAAAACAGCAAACGAAACTTGATTAACGTTCGTCTGTTGTAAGACAGTCTGTCCGTGATATACGTTTCCACTTTACATAAAATACACTGCGATTGTTTATGTAAACAATCTAATTTGATGTAATGATTGCTAATATTAATTAGGAAAAATAGAGATGACATGACTACAAACGAAAATAATTCTTAATTTATTTAATTTTTTCTCCTGATTCTTTGACGGTTAAAGGATAAATGGGCATTGAAGTGCCTCAAGTCAACATTCTACGTATTTCTTTCTATTAATTTTTAATTTCACATCTAAGTTGACCCTGCCGTAGTTTACCATACATAGTTTACATATTGGTGTAGATTTTCCTATTCACATTCTTTCCCGTGTCTCTGTTCTTTCATATGGCCGTTTTTAGGATTTTTGTACTAATAACTAAGGAGAATTATCTTTTTAAATTGTACTAGCCCTTTTACTTTGAAATTTTTGTTAGAAAGTTACTTTAATTATTTACAATTACGTTTACAGTTAATTCGCCTACTTTGCCATTATTTCGTGTACAAACCGTGACGGGGTGAGAAAGACGCGTGACACACTCACTCACGTAACAACAACGTTACGCGGCGCAACATTTCGACTTGTTGCTTCCAAACAACGTTTATAATACATTGATGCACTAAGATCAATATTTTTTAAGCGAAAACAGAATGGAAACAAACTTTGATCACAATATATTTCAACATACCATACAAAGCCGATGTAATTAAAAGGTAACATTTTTCAGTGAATCAATCGCTTATAAAGTTTTAACACAATGGGAACAGCACAGCGTTTGAAATTCAAGCAACATTTCAAACCTTTTCAGCCGAGGAAAACGTCAATAATCGACTACCGAAACACGGAGAGGAAAACTGACTAAATGTTTTATGTTCAATCACTTTAACAAGACGCCTGTATTTTATCTTTTTTATTTTTTTCAAAATATATTCAGCCAGTGAATACTACTCCTGACAGTTAGTCACTTGACATTTTGATGGACAGTGTAAATCAGAATGTATAGGCCTACTAAAATAAATTCGCCGAGACGCCACAGATCTAACAAAATTAAAAATTAATATTAAGATACATATTATTACTAGGAGCGGTCGTGGCGTAGTGGCTAGCGTGTGGCGCTGCTACGCTGTCGGCGCGGGTTCAATTCCCGCCGGGGGCCATCTGATTTAGATACGACCGTTCCCCCTCGCAAGGCAATGGCAAACCAGCGAGAGGTATCCTGCTTAGTATAAACCTTCCCCAACTATGCCGTTCGGATCCGGCGTTAAACTGTAGGTCCCATATACCTGTGAGGGAATCAGTACCACACGCACCACGGGTATATGCGGGGAGGGTACAAACCAGTCGAAGACTGAAGGACTACGAATTATTACTACTGATAATAATATTATAATGTTCATATGAATTATATGTTTACATAAATATTAAGCAGATTTAGCAATGTGTTAAGTAAGAATAAATATCTATGAAAATGCACACGCGCGCGTACTCGTGATTATGAGAGAGAAAGAATGAACGTAAGGCAGGGTGGTAGAGAGGGACAGAAAGACTGAGACAGACTCAATAGTATAAAGCACCTGTCACTACAATTCATAATAATCGTTAAAAACGGAAAGAAACTAGACAAGAAATTAAACCCTATAATTGTTTCGCCGATTTTTTTTCACAGTAATAGAAGAAATTGGTGTCGATGTGTCTGTAGTCGGCCTCCTACGCATTTCAATCTACTATCTATTGCCTTAAGGAGAATTTCCAGCGTCCCTCTCATTTCTCTTTTCCCTCTGCTATTGCCCTTAAATTTTCTTTATACCTCGGTCTACTTCCTGAATTTTTTGCCACCTCTTAACACGTCAGATTTCCCATTTACAAGTTTTTCTTCATTCTTTCATATGACTTTCATGTTTTCTGAATTGGCCGTTTTTATAATTTTTGTAATGCACAACTTTTGTGTATTCTCCTTGTGATCTTCAGTAAATAATAGTTGTAGAGTTAAAACTAAACAAGAAATCCAAATAACAAACCGAGAATATAGAACTAATGATCTGCTAAGATGTTTGAAAAATAAAATGTCTATGCTATACAAGTATAAACCCTTGATTTGTGAATACCCGTATTGAGTAAAGATGATACAAGCAGGTAGTTGTTATGTATTACAAAATGCTCAGGCTCAAGTTAGGTAAGATTATGACAACTGATTGTAAAAGAAACTAGTCACTTCAGAGTAAATCAGGCATATAGGGAAGTATATGTAGACAAGTCCTTTAACCTTGGCCGATTAAAATGCATTGACCATGTAAAAAACAACTAAAAGACCAAGCTATTAAACTTAATAAAGAAGACCACCATGAGGAAACCAACGGTTGAGCAGTAAAATAATAACGAATAAATATTAGTCTAAACAATACAAATAAAACACTGTTTACATTAACAATGTATTTATTTAATTTTACAAGAATTAAAACAATTCTTTTTAAAGAATTCAGTAATCTATTTGAGTTTTCAAATAATTTATTTTTTAACTAAATAATATTTTTAAATTAAATAGCTTAGTAATATTTAGATAAGTAATAACCTAGATTAACGACTTCTCGTAGACATTTTTATGAGTTATCAAATTTGACAGATTTAACTGTATAATGTGTTGTTATCGATATAAAGCCTTGTCAAGCCTACACAAATGTGAGTTGAGTTTTTATATTCCACAGTTAGTTACTTTCAAACATTGTCATCCTCCTTCAGGCAAACATAAGTATTATCTGTGATAAGAACTACATTGTCCTACTATGATTTTTGCATATAAGTGTCTTGAAAAGTGGTGGCACTTGACATTTAAATCGTCTTTATTCAGATTCCAAGCTTTCATAATGACTATACTTACTTCAGTTTCAGGTTGTATTTTAAAATTGAATTTCCAGTTTAGAGGTGCAAAAATATTTATTTATATGTACAAAGTTTGACTTTGTACAGTGTTCAAAGTTTGTGTCACATGTTATAATAATTTTATTTGTAACAGATAAAATATTACGTTGATGACAGTAAAAAACAGAGGAGTTCAAACAGCCCGCGACATTGCAATAAATCTCACCTTTCGATGCAAACAACTACTTGGTTAATTTCCTACGCCCTCTGGCAATTGTATTGTCTCCATCTTTTCAATTCATATACACTTAAGAATATCTCTTTCACACTGCACCGGACTTACTTCGTGTAAGATAATAATATCCCAGTCTGCTGAAAATCTCTCCGCTTATGTTTTCGCACAACAGGCGACTGTCCAAAGAAAATTACTACTTGCTGCGTCCATAGATTTGTTAAACATTTTTTTTTAATAAAGTGTAAAGAAATGCATTTACAAAACATAAACGCTTAAAAAACAGAAAGTTTTAGAAAACGATCAGTTCAGTTTTTGGTAAATAGAGAATCAAAATAAACGATACAAAATAATAGAAGTTACCTTCACCACGAAACGCATAGTAAGTCGAAAGGTTAGCATCAAAATTATAACAATTCTAGTTTAAACTGAAGTAAAATACTTGGGTTTGCACTTAGAACAAATAGAAACATAACGGAAGAATGTTAAAAATTAGCGTTAGCAACTAAATTTAAAGCTACGCAAAATGTCCTTAATGGTGAGGGGATAATCAAAATTATACTTAAATTAAATCTTAAAACTGTCTTTGAGTTTATAGTAACTTCAGAATCGTTATCGCTCGCGCGTGCTTCCTGTATATATTGCAATGATACATATTTGCATCTTCGCTCAGAGTAATTTATTTGTATGTATAAAGTAAACATAAATAGTTGTAAATAGTTTTAAATGGTGCATACGGGAACAGACAAGATCTATTACTAGGGGAAAGGTATATGTATGTGTTGTGCGTGCCCTCATCACCTGACTGACGGGTGGTATGTGGGTACGTGTGTGGTCTCCCGGCTGTAACATGATTTATTCGAGCCAGAAAATCTATGTTTGTGTGCAGTGTATTTAACTTGTAGTAGTGAGCTCCAGTTCAGACAGGCATAACATACGAATAATTAAATATGTTTATTTAATAAAAATTCTACTAAGGGGGCTGTGCGATGGGCATGCCCGTTGCCCGCTCGTATGCTGAGTCCCGAGCTTCATGTAGAGCTCCTGCCGCAGGGACAGTAGATAGGGCTCAATAAAAATTCGCACACTGACAATACATACAACAAAGTGAATAATGTGATTTCGAAACGTCCTAAATGACACGTGATTGGTTACAATTTGAAGGTGAATGGTAAATTTATAACTGAACTATAAACAAATTAATTAATTACTCAGCTAATTAATATATGAAGACCATTTAATTAGTATGTAAACAAAAACAAAAGTATCATGAATCTCATGATTCTATTAGTTCGTATATGAACACTAATTATGAGTGTCAAAATACACAAAAAGTGATGTGTTGAAAACCGATGCGCGGAACAAAACAAGAGGTTTGTGAAGGCTGCGAAATAATATTTGACCTGTCAGCGTGCCTTGAGTATAAAACTCCGGACGATTCTGAACGACGGAACAGACGCTAATAATTTGCTCACGGGGACACTATGTCAGTTTTCTCAGCGACATAGACTCATCATTATCATCACCATCAAGCCGTAATCAGAACATACTACAATAATTGGCAAAGGATCACCAAGACCATCATCATCACCATGCAAAAGAACATTGACAACTAACGATGTACATGGGAATCAACAACATCATCATCGTTATCAAGGAACAAAACACACGGAAACACAATAAACGACATCTTCGACACCGAACAACAACAGTGAAAGCAAGTGAAAAATTAACTATTATTTTTTATTGGAAAAGGCACTAACTAAATTAAACAAGAGGAAATAAGACAGTATTATGGTCTAAACAAGAGAAAATAAATGCAAATCATTGTACATAGTGTAAATACAGAAATTTAAATAATTAGAATTATTAAAGTATTCAGTGTTAATATCCGTTGCTAAATATTTTTATATTTAATTAAAATTGGTGCCAATATTTAATTTAAATTTATTGCACTAAAATAAATAATATTTTTATTTATAAATAACCATAAATTAAAATTTATTAAAATTATTAAATTAATAAGTACAGTTTAACAAATTATTACAATTGAATTTATTTTTTTAAATTAATAACATTTTTTATTACGAATATCATGATAATTTTATTTGTATGTAGTAAATGTAAACACTGCTTATATATGATTTGCAACATTGAAAATAATGACTAAAATTCTATATTTTAACGTCAGACACCCAAGTAATTGAAATAATTTTATAATTGTCTTTATATATGAGTTTAATGTTTGGTGGTTGTATATTATTTATGTGTGATGTATAATGTGTATACTAGGACTAATACTTGTAAAACAGCTTCTTTTAAAAGGCAATATTTAACATATTTTTTCAAATAAAAAAAAAGTTTTTTATAAATCAATGTTTTCTTAGTATTTATTTCACGCTACACAATCTATCTCCTCTCTTCTTACATAAAAATTTATTGTCCCACAAAAGGGACTTCACATAACGAACACAGATGGTAGTTCATTTGATAGTTACGTTGAATTCTCTTCAGATACACAATATATAAAATTATTATGTTGCAACACACACGCACACACAAACCAAGGTAACAGGTTTGAAGCTGACCGCACTTGCAGAAATAAAATTTTATTAGGTGAAAATAATACATTTATTGTTTCTTCTTTATTTTATATAAAACATATACCGTATATATCTGAAAATTATGAATTTGAAATATATAAGTTTTTATATATTTGATAGTCATCAATTAAAAACAGTCTTTACTTGTTGTTACTTTTTAATAAGGAGTTTATACTTACTTTCCTGGATTTTCTGGGTTACCTTGGATGAGACCGGAAGATCTCGCGTGCCTGCTCCTACGCTTTCACACAAGCCATTGTTCTCCTAAGGTGGGGATGTCGATCTCAGGGTCTGCTCATAGGCGTTGTGTCCGTCCAAGTTGATCGTGATTTATTCCTCGTTGACAGCCATCGGTCGTTGAAGATCTCGAACGCCGTGCCTGACTTCGTGGAACAAAATTCAGTCCCTCCCTCGACGATATACTCCAACTTTCCAAGGACTGGCTGGGACTCAGATTTGCTACGGCAAACGTCCGAGTGAATATAAGAGACAGTGAAAGACTTTACAGACCCTATATTAGGGACTGATTAAACTCATAGTTCACCCGTGCTTTTATAGATCTACGCACATAAAGTCATTTTTACAAGTTAACACGTTTTAGACTGTACTAGAAAATTGACCACGTGCTGGTGAACATGAACTTACGGTTTCTATATTTTTTCAAACAACTTGTTTTTCAAATCCATGTGATTACATAACTAATTACTTTGTCAGTTGAATAAATACAATTAAAATGTATGTAATATTAAAATAATTATTTATTAATAGCTATTCCAATTTGCACAATAATATAAATGACATGTAGTGTGTCTGTTAATTGGCTTACTGATAATTGTCTTCACACAATTCGTTACCCGGAGAAGACTTATTCACTTTCACACAACACCGCATTGCTGTTTTTATTGTTTATTATCGTCTTAAACTCTCTTAATAAACGTTTCCTGATAACAATAGCGTCTTACCACATACACACCATTCTTTGCACAGGACACCAACTAAGGCTTATTGTAAATATGTCCCATTATATTCACACATCTTGTGAATGTTTTTGTCATTGTAATACGGTATATAAGAATATTATTTATCGACCGCGTTAATTATGGTTTCAGTGGATATCAAGTTTCGGTATAATAAAAGTGCAGGTTTTGTGTGACGTTTCGAGATTTATTTTATCTCATATCCATGCCTACAACATAAAATATAAAGCAGTGTAATTGTAATGTGAGTTAATTATAATATATAAGTTGTATGGTATTAACAATGGTGTTGTTTTGTATAAAATAACTTATAGTACTTACACATATTGTTGAAACACAGATACACACATACACAAAACTATACACTACACTACAATACAAAAACGTAATACATATTAATTATATTTTTTCCTCAATTGTGTACTGCATAATGACAGTGTGTGAATATATTCCGTGACTGGAGAAAGAGCGGACCAACCAGTTAAAGGATTGCCAGGTATTAACGTTACCAGTGGAGGATGGGGTTGATGGGCTTGTTGACTTGTTAGATATCTATTGTATGTTCGTTTTCTGGGAATGTATGAGGTTTGAATAACATTTATTGAGGCTCTGTACGTCGGTTTTCTTGTTAAGAGAATTTTCCTTATTTCTTTTAATAGTTATCATTTCAAGGAACTGCCGTTTGAAATGATTGGTTTCTGTATGTATTATTTTTACTTTGTTGAACTGGAAGGTGTGACCAAGTACGCGAGCGTGTTTTGTTAAGTCTGTTGGATCAGATTTATTAGTTTTTATTTTATCCAAGCTGTATTTGTGATGATACACTCTCCTTTTTAAATACTGTTCTGAGCATCCATAATATTTTTTACCGCAGTTTTCTTGGCATGGAATTTCGTAAACGACATTAGATTTTGTTTGTATTTGATCTCTGTCTTTGGTATTTGTGAAGAGTTTGTTAATTGTGTTGACATTTCTGTGACATTTGTCAACATAAAATTTTCAAAACATTTCATTTTGTAGATTATGTTACTGGGATAACACGTACCAGATTTTATTACAATCTCTCACTCTACGAGAAATAAAATTTTCCTAAAAAATACAAAATGGCGGACAGATGGAAAACTATACGTATTTGGACCTATGTTTACAGGAAATTTTTTCTTGTAATTATGTAAGGAACACATTACCGAAATATTGGACGACCATTTGTGAACACTCTGTATATAGAGCACATATTCTCTTATAACTTCTTACAACTTAATATTCTGTTTAACTGAGTAGGTTAAACGGATTGGTTGGCAGGTTCCACTTAATTTTGATGTAATCTGGTTTATGTTTTAACAAGGGTAATTTCTTCATTTCTCAATAGTTCCAATTTTGCAGGTATTTGGAAAACTTGCAAACGTTTTACAAAATGTTTAGTACTTACATCATACTCTAGCGCTATATTATAAAAACAGACGTTTGTAATTAAATAAATAACTGCTTCAAAACTCTCAACATTACATCAACTGAAAGATAATTGAAATGGCTAACGCTATTGACATTTTATGCGCAAGGAGACGAGTCAGACGTATCGACCGCAGGCAGATAGAACTGAGTTTCAACCCAAACCAAATCACTACGGGACTGTCTCTCTCGCCACTAGATATTAAAGAAGATAAAATCCTAATCTCTTAAACAAATTGAAACCGGAGATTCGGTAAACAAACAACAATGCAGAATGTTTTTTTACTGTAAAAATACACCGACGTTTGTATAATACGTACTGCGTTGATATACGTAGAAAAATTTCAATGATGTATTTAAAGATAATTGGTTTTACACTTTCATCGTAACTAAAGCAATTAAAGGCTAAGTAAAATCACAACTAAAGTTACTTATAATTTTCTGCTTTTAATTGATTAATTAAAAAATTTCTGGAATGTGAATTGATTTTAATTCACGTTTTTTATCAACATAGTTAGTTAACAACATTATCAAATTGTACTGTGACGGTAGTTGAGAACCAAAGCTAAACTCTCATAATTAAAAATAGATATATCCTACTGTTTGAATTATACTGGTACTATGTCTTAAGGGTTCAAAGGTTTTTTTATTGCTTTCTAGTATGTCTTTGTGTTATATTACAGTCTAAAGTTTTATGAAATATTAAGTGTTTGAATTAGTGTCTAAAACAGTAAAGTTCTCTAACGCTAGTTCATAAAGCTAATCCACATTTTAATCAAAACTAGCACTACGTTTAAAATTGAGGCGACATGTATCTCTGCCTGACAAGGTTGAATACGCATCTGTCCACACTTAGTACAATGGATGTTTCCAGAGAATCAAACGTTACAAAAACGTATACGCCAAAGAATTTTGTTGGTTTTATTTTAGAAACAATAAACGAGAAAGATGATATTATTATAAATCAATAAAGTAAAAATGAAGTTTCTGGTGAGCCATGACCAGCTCGGCAAGAAAGTACAGCACACGCATCACAGGCACCTAGGTTGGTCTTCAATAAAGTTATCAGTAAGCTCGTCGCACTTCTTCTATGGTGCCACTATTCGGAGTCGAACCTTAGCCTCCATAATCATCCGCCTCTATTTTTTCCCTGTCCTTGGCGATCGATGTCCATCGTTTTATTTTAAGTAATGTACCAGCATCCCTTGCCACTGTGTCAATCCAGTAATGCTTGGGTGCTGCTTCGGATTTTCGACAGGCCTACTACGCTGAATTTAACTAAACAGTACCTTCCTAGGTATTTGGTTGCCTTTTATCCTGATCATGTGTCCTGCCCATTGCAATCTATGCAGTCGGATGGTGGTGGCCAGATCATTGTCTGTATATAGCTTGCATAGTTCATCAGTGTAACACATTCTCTATATCTCATTGACTTGGATTGGTCCATATAATCTCCTCAAAATTCTCCTTTCAAAGTTTTTGACTATGTTAGCTGCTTGTTTGTTTAGGGTGAAACCACACTGCAGCAAACAATCCGGTTGAAGCAAACCGAAACAAAATGTTTGATCTTGACTGAAACGTTTCCAATCTACACTGAAACAGACATTTCCCTCCAAGTACATCACTCATCGAGAACCTCTATTAAAATATTTGGCATTTGCAGTACAATATAACTCGTGTTAACAAATATCAAGTTATGTCTTCTGATGAGGAGATAGATGAGTGTGTCCCAATTTTGTGGAAGTGGTTATTGGTTAATTCGAAAGTGTCTCGAGAATTTTGGGTGCATCCATACAACAAACGAAGAAGCTATGATAATACTATCAAATCATTGTTAAACGAATTACGAAATTATGAAGATAAGTTTTATAATTACACGAGAATGAGTCCAGCAAGTTTTGACTTTTTATTGCATTTAATTGAACACAAAATTCAAAAGCAAAATACTAATTTTCGAAAATGTGTTAAACCAGAAGAGAAGCTCCTTGTAACATTAAAGTATGTAATAAATATACATTTTTTTATTTTAAGATTGTTTAATGACATTTCTGTTTATAATTAACACAATTACATATAAGTAGGTTACATAAAATTATATAGGTCTACACTATTCGCTATATAAAGTTTCTACGTAACTATTTATTTCTAACAGAAAATACAGTAGTTTAATTAATAATTGTACTATAAAATATACTGTAATAACCAAAATTGAAATTATGATGTTAATTAATTATTTGTAGTATAAGCATGTTGATATGGTTCAGGAGGTGGAGCTTCAGAGGAACTTGAGCTGGGAATAGGACTAGGAATAGGCAACTGTGGTGTGTTAAAATAAGCAAAATTTTCTTGTTATCCAAATGTCTATACAATTCATTCAAAACTGTTTGCTTAAATTTTCTTTTTCTTGATTCTGTTAATTTTTCCACATCTGGAATCAAACTTTTAAAAAACGTAAGAGTTGGGTTTTCTTGTTCAGATACTTTAGTTCTTGATTTCAAAAATGAAATCATTGGATCGACGACCTTTTCAACTGAGGTTGATTTCCTTCTGCAAGGTTGCGATGCAGGACTGCTCACGTTTTCGAATTCATGAGTTTGAATTACTGCAGAGTGTAGATTTTCTTCTAAATTTTCTGTAGAGATTGTGTCTACAAGATCTGGCTCAACAGTCTCTGCTAGGTTTTCTTCAGAATTATTGCCCATAGTGTTGCTCCCTAGTTTCCGATGAACACCCACAAAGTCCCTCAAAAACTCCATTGCATCCATCAGGTACCATTTCCTTTTTTTAGACCCTTTAGAACCGGATGCTGTGTCTCTGCCTTCTCTTACAGCACGGTTATACGAGTTGCGGAGGCTTCCCCATTTTGATTTACATTCCGCCACTGGAAAATATAATATTTACTCTATAAAATTTTTATTTACTTCTTATTCATGTAATTACAAAAATAAAAAAGGTTCTGCTGAACTGTACTAATCTTTTATCTTTAACAGATATCTGGCTACAGGAGAAACCTTCAGATCTCTGCAGTACCAGTTTCGTTTAGGAGCATCTACTATTTCTAATGTAGTTCACGAAACTTGTCAAGCAATATGAGATCAATTATCCCCAGTTTATATGCAAAAACCAAATGCTGAAAAGTACCTCGAAATTCCAGATGGATTTGAAAGAGGATGGAACTTTCCCAACTGTCTAGGTGCAATTGATGGGAAACATATTCGAATGCAGTGTCCCCCCAAAGCTGGATCTGCGTTCTTTAACTATAAAAAATTTCATTCTATAGTACTACAGGGAGTAGCAGATAGTGAGGCAAAGTTTTTGTTCATCGATGTGGGAGATTTTGACGCAAGTGTTTTCAAACATTCAAATTTTGGTAAAATGTTACTTGAAAAAAATTGGACCTTCCGCCGAATAGAGAACTACCATTTGTTTTTATTTCTGATGAGGCTTATCCCCTGAGAACAAATTTATTAAAGCCGTACTCAAGAAAAACTTTGACATTACAAAAACGAATATTTAACTACAGATTATCTCGGGCCTGACGAATAATTGAATGCGCTTTTGGTATGCTTACTAAAAAATGGGCAGTGTTAAAGACAGATATAATAGCATCGCCGGATAAGGTGACTCTTTTCACGATGATAGCTTGTGTTCTTCATAACATGATTAGAGAAAGAGAAGGGACCTTGGCAGATATTCATGCAGCCTTAGAAGAGTTAGCAGTTGAGGATTTTGAGAATGATGGTGCACTATTTCGTTCTACAACTTCTGCTTTAAATGTTCGTCACAATTACATGGAATTTTTTAATTCAAGCAGAGGGTCAGTTTCGTGGCAGCAGAAATATGCAAATCTATAAATAAATATATGTAGTAAATGTCTACCTGAGTGGCCCATTTCGGTGGCAACTTCCTCCCACAATTTATCAGTGACCGTTCGGTTACTGTGCTCTTTCAATTTGAAATTATATATTGCTGGACGTTGTTTAACAAGTACTAATAACTTTTCCGCATCACACTCCATCTAGAAAAATGTCAGAAAAATAAAAACAATGTACGCATAAAACAGTAATGTATCTATAAAATTAATAATGATAATGTTCTAAGTTACAGCATTGCATCAACAAAACGTATGTACAGTAAAATAAATTCAATATATTAAGTGAATAAATGACTGTGTGATTTTATTTTACATATTTACAAGAACTATTTAGTAATCTATAAATAAATGTTATAAATAATTGTTATGAAAAATAATAATAAATTACACAAACTAAACATCTAGAAGAAGAAGAGTACTGTATATTATTTTACATACCTTCAATAGTAAATGTTTGCTGCAAACCACAATTCTTCAAACAACACCAGGCATGACTGGGTGCGACTGAGGCAGACAAAACGTTTGAGCTTGCCAATGTGAACACGTTTCCCCTACCACCGTGCTAATCCAGTCTTTCCGGTTTGCTTCAACCAGCCTGAGCCTGTTTCAAACGGCCACAGGCTGTTTTGTTTGATGCAGTGTGGTTTCAATTAGAGTACAAGTCTTGCTGCAATATATTATCACCGGTCTAATCATAACATCTCGTCGCACACGCTTAAAGAATTGCAGCCTGTTTGGCTAAATTTGGTTAGTAGAACGTGTGTTAGAAGTAACAGGACACACATAAGTGCCACTTAAATACGAAAGTAGCGGCAGAGTTGTAGAGAGCCCGTTTGCAGAGTGTCTCTAGCTGCCGGTACATCGACGAACTACAGAGTGGTGCCGATGCTAACCGGTACCACGTAATATCAAAACTCATCATCATCATCATCTTCACACCACGACATAGGTAAGGTTCTGCTTGTTCAGTCTTCAAAGATCGTCCAGCCATCTCTTCCTGGGTCTACCCACACAGCTGTATAATATAGGTTTATATTTCCAGATTTGTTTCGCCAGTCTTAAATTTGACATTCTTTCTAAGTGTTCTTTCCACCGATGGTTATAATTTTTATAATTTTTTTTTCCAAATTAAATCTTGTTATTTGTATCTTATGGCCTCATTTTTTATGCGATCATGTTTAGAACACCTTTCAACTCCTCTTAAGAACGCAATTTCCGAGGCATGTATTTTACTTTCCTGTTTCTTGGTTGTTTTACGTTCTCAACTTCATTACAAGTGCATAAAACTCTTTGACGCAGTTGTTGTTTACCTAACCTTACGCAAATTTCAAATTTTAAATTTAAAAAATGTTGAACTTAACTGTACAAGAATCAGACTTTTGCCTTTTTAATTTTATTTGAAAGTTAAAATTTAATTATCAGTTTATTTTCTAAGTTAATATCAATTTATTACGTATTTGTGTGTCTAATAAGTGAGTATTGCAGTGAGTATTTTCAAATAAATATACTGCAAGTATAAACAAACCTTTGAAGATACAGAATAATTTCTGTAAAACTTGCGTTAGATGAATATAAACCACCTGCTGTGTATTTATTTAAAGATATTACATGCGAGACCTGCAGGAAACTCAACGAGTTACTTACAAAGGAAATATGAGTATTTGTATTTTATTATTACTTTTGGTTTTGTATGGGAATGTAAATAGATATTGTGTGTATGAGATGTTAATTTATTTACTTCTAATTCGCCTTTGGTTTAAAGAAACGATTTTAGTCTTTAAGGGTAAGTTTTGCTGAAACTAAAAATTAATTGCTTATTGCTACACGTTATTATTTTATAATTTCCTTTTTACTCTGTCAATTTTGCTTATTCAAAACTTTATATTAATGCTGTAGGCTATACGTTTTTACATGTCATTTTACATATAAGGTTCGTAAGCTTATTTCAATTTTGAGTGGTATTAGGCCTTTCACATTCGAAGTACCAGTAAATAAAAGATAGCATGTTAAATTAAACCTCGTAATCAAGTTCATGAGGAAGAAGCATCGTGCTTTGGCGCCTCTTCCGTGTGTAAGCGAAGAAGGGTTGTGGAGCATAGGTGCCTATGTGCACGCGCTGCAATTATTACCAGTTATTAAAGTTGAGTTATCACGTACAAATAATAAGCATAAACAGGTGTTTATGTATAGTCATCCAACATGATCTGATAAATTTAGTCATGTTGTGGTAGCCGTGAGTCTCGGTTGTTGTGGAAGCCGATAGAGAAGACTACCGGTTACAGCTGGAGCGAACTACAATCTTGCCATTCAATACGGCAGAGCTACGTGGGTTTTAAAATTTACCGACGACATGCAATTATAGTTACTGATAGGGACGAAGATATTGGTGAGACTGGTCGCCACCTGATTAGGAAACAAAAGATGCGCGAGACGAGAAACTGGTTGGTGAGAGTCTTAAATTAATCTAAAAATTGAAAGACGATTATTGGTGACATGAGTAGTTTCATGTATGGAAAAATTCTGAAGCGATCATGGCTACTGAACTAAGTAGGTATGTTGATATGTTCTGTGATCGGCTTGTAAAATTTCAATAGGCAAGACCGAAGTCAATCTACTGGAAGTGTTACGTGCTCTGGTGTAACTGTATCAAGATGTTAAACGCAGCCGCAACAACAAAACGATGAAGACAATTGTATACGATTCTATTGCTTTCACGGTAGTGTCGTAAATATGCGTTCTTAAATACACCTTAGTTCTTAAGTATGTATTGTATTGTAATAAACTTTCCATGAACTCTAACAAGGAAGAGAAGAAGTGTGATTTTGGGTTTCCGTTTGAGATAACCCTGTGGTTCTAAAAAACTAAATATTAACAAAAGCTTTTAGTTTTTACATCATTAGAAACTCACCATTTTATAAATTGAATCTCTATTATTTGCGGACGAGTTGATTGTGAATAAAGGGCGACATGCAGGAGAATTCCAGTTACCCTTTTGTCGAGGTAATCAATAGTACATGTCAATGAGTTTGTTAAAGTTTAGCAACTGGGTCACGTAAACTTAGTAGTATTTTCAGCTTCAGGTAACAAAACTGTAACATCCACCTACATATAGTTAGCAACAAGAAGACATGAGTGTTAGGATTATTAGTGAGTAAAATATTTATATTTTCTGTTAATCTATTAAATTTATGACTGTATATAGGATTAAAAAAATGTCACCCCATTTATTACATGAATATGTTTATTCATTTGCCATGAAATATATGGGTAAAATTGTAAAGAGTAAATACCATATCTAACACTTAATTCTTAAGAACTGAGTCCATTTATTGGATATTTAAAACACTGTTTTTGTTAGTTTCTTGTTACTTTACATTCAAAATACTAACAGTTGAGTGTAACTCACACGCGCATACCATAAAACTGTATAAAACACACGAAACAATAAGAGTAAAAGGAAATCGAAACAATAAAAGATAAATAAATTAATCGTTTTTCTATTTGTAAATTATGCTGCTTCAAAGGCAAGTATCTATGAAATTTAAAACTGCGTATGGTAATTCCGTTCCTCAAAATGACGAATACGAATGTTTTCGATAAGTGGTTCGATACGAATGTTTTCGAGATACGAATGTTCGATACGAGTGGTTTTTAGCGTAATTACTGATGTGAATGTATGGGCAGGAGTACATCCGTTCAGTTTTACTCCACATTATTTTGACTTAAAAACATTTTATTACTGACTTTAAAAATTCTAAATGCAATAAACGAATTATTTGCATATTATTTTAATTTAATTTATTTATTTTATTAATTATATTTTATTGTTTTGAATTAAAACATTGTTTCTTTTACTACGGTTTGAATTTGCAGCAGTACAAATTTTAGTGGTACAAGGTACAAGATTAGCATTTCTTGTTCTTGTCAGTACAAAGTGTAATGAGAAATTACATATTAAATCAAAGATTGTCCCTGTCAAATTAGATTCATGAGAGAATTTTTACCAACCATTAATAAACCGTATTTAATACTGATTTGTTAACCACTTATTTTACGTTATGTTATGTTGCTAATAGAGTATAATGTTTTTCCATAAACAGCACTAGAAAGCCGATTGTTACATCACTTGAAGCATATAGTTGATATTAGTGGACAAAACATAAATCGTATTTAAAAAGTTTAGTTTTCTGCACTTAACGCATAACTATGTTATGCAAATTTAGAGGTTTTGTTGCCTATAATTACCACATCAAATTTATAAAAAATACTTGTTCTTTTTCAGTTTATGTATGTTGGAATTTATTTCTAGTCAGCAAAACGTATGTTGAAAACTTGCAATTCACTTTGATAAGCGAATGTGATAAAGTGATACTTGCTTCGTATATTTAAATGTAATAACAATAAAGTAATACTGTACTTCCTTTCATCGCAGTACGTGATAAAATGTTCCTTTATTATAAGCTACTTTCAGGTTATTCATTCACTGCGGCGTAGATTCAGACAGATTAGTAAACTGAATAAATAAAAAGTGCCAGGTTGTTGTACAAATGAATTTAATAGCATGCTGTAGCTGCATCGTTGCCGCAAATTATTTGTAGTCGGGCAAACAACAGCAGTTTCCACGGCAACGAGCCAACTGGTGTAGATGCATGCATCACGTTAATTTTAAATAAAACACAGTACGCCTGGTTTTAAAAGTTTCCACTATGTAATTACATCACCAAATGGCAATACAAATGTTACTATGAACAGTGTGGAAAGGCCAGGGCAGAAAAAATATTCACACTATTCTATTTTATTCCAATTGTAGACATACTTACACATTACGAATATATGTGTAAGAACGCTTACTTTAAAAGAAAGTTTCCTCAGCGTGTCTGATAAAGCTTTAAATAAATTGAATTGAAACTATTATAATCAACAATTATAAATATTATTAAACACGTGTAGATAAATAGGCAAATTTATTGTACTATACAGTATACGCCTAATGTCAAAACCGTGATTAGTTCTTTATGAACCAACTAGTTGGAGATATAAACATTGGGGACGTTACTACGAAATACCAAATCAAATTCTTTGGCAGCAGAATGATAACTGCTGCCTTCTTTGTAGCTTTTGCCACATGGCATGTTCTTTATATCCATCTAGTAATACAATAATTATCTCTTTAGTATACGTATCTACACAATGTCATCGACAAGAAGGAAGACAAGTCCCTTACCTAAGTTTAATTCTGTTGTTCCAGTGCCACCTTCTTCCAAATAAATTCAGTGTCTGTAGAAACGACCAAGCTTTAGATCATCAGAAAAGGATTCTTTCTCTTGTACCCCGACCAAATGATCTCTTTTACGACAGAAGCATTTTAACCAATTCCATACATTTTTGTGTCCAAACCATTTTCTTCCCAGTAATAGCAACCAAGGGGTAAGCAAGCGTCCAAATTGCTCACTTCGTAATTTTTTCAGTCACTTAATTATACACTAGCCACTTTGTTTGAAGTAGGTACTTTAAAATCAGAGATCTGAGAATTGTGTAAGATGTAAAAGCAAGCAGCCATAAAACGAAGGTGTAACATTGAAAGTAATCTCGTCGGATAGCTCCTTTAAATAGGGAAAATTCAACTACTCAGCTTATCATCGCTGGCTTTTCTTACTGGTCCGTCTTTGGCCTCATTGTGTACTTAAAAAATAATTAATTCTACTTTACACGGAAACTCTTGCCATATATTTCACTTTGGCTCACTTAACCTTAATATAAACACAAGCATGCTTTAGAGGATTCCTACAATTGTTCCTAACTGGCTAAATTAGTAAACTCAATCGTATTATATTTGAGGAACTCACAAGCAATTATTGCCATCTCTAATGTTAGTACACTCACTCAGTAGAAGCCAAAATTATTTTAAACCGGATTATATGATTCTTGCGTAGTAGATTACTTTTACTGCGACACCTCAATAATTATTGGAAATTATCGGTCAGAATTTTTAACGAAATTTTAGATAATCCAAATCTGTCTCCTTATATTGAAGTCTCTCTCTATTTCCCCACTCTCCCTCCCTCCCTACCTCCTACTCTCCCCCTCTATCTCTACCTATTTATCAAATAATCTTAAATAAGTTTAAACAATTTCATAAAGGCCAGTATTATTATAGACATATTAGTGAATTTATTTGTGGCATTACGTACTTCTTCAATAACAGGGATGAAAAGAAAGAAAACTCTTACACACATGGCAAAAATGTTAAGAAAGAGTAACGTACGATAAATAGAAAAACCACAAACTAGCTGAGTAAATAGGGACAGCATCACGGAAAAATGATTTCAGCTCCAGAACCAGCAATAAATCGTTTCATGTAAACGCATACTTCAGTAGCTTCTAGTGATAGAAGAGTTTTTTGATTTTCGGCCACTGACTGCAAAAAAGTACAAAATAAAGTGTCGGCGTTTTGACAAAATTTATAGTCATCATCAGCAACACTGTATTTAAGCAATACAGAAGTAACTGCTAGTCATATAAAGAGTATTAGAACATTATATATTGTTGACAGATAAGTAATCATACATGTTTAATAATTATTTTTATTCATGTAGCATTTACACACATATTCAAACAAAAACACTCATTGTATGTGTAAGCTTATTAATTTTTATTTCTGTATTGCTCGTATAAGTTACCTGATAATGATAACAGATTTTTTATACACATAGATACAAATGTTTTAAAGTTGTTTCTAGGTAAAAAAGAACATTACATAAGTTTTCATCATTTATCAGTCCATGGTCTCTACTAAACTAAGAATCTATTCCAGTTTGGAGCGAATTATGGCCCACTGTATAATTGCGATGATGATGGTGGTGGTGGTGATATCATATATAGACATATTGTAGTCAATTCAATACGAACGAGTTAGAGACAATGAATCTTAATAAATATTGATACGTACTGAGAAGCACACAGCAACATGCAGAATCAAAAAGTTTGAAGAATGCATTATAAAATTTGGTTCAAGAGGGAAAATAGAAGTTTTAAAACTGTGTCTGTGAATGACCTTTCACCGATAAGGCAAAACGTTCTGAAAGGTTTGATGTTTCCTTAAAAAATATTTGACAACACTCAAAATAAAAGTAAACTGCTTGTGCCATACCATTAGAGTTAAAAAAAAATAAAATTATCTAAACACAAGTAAACATACAGAGGAATATCAATAATTCAAGCATATGGTCATACTTGTATGAAAAGTGTTAACTTGCAATATACTTGCATAAAAGTGTTAACACTAGATGTGCAAAAATCTAAGTCTGTGTAATACTACAACAAAGAACACTTCGTATAGTGATATTAAATAATTTTTATAAACCTCCGGGTTCAACTTATAGTTTATTCAGCGAGACCGCATTATTCATTATATATATATAAACGTAAAATTTCAATTCACACTAAATTTATTCGCGTAAAACTGTTTTATTTTCCTCAGCGTATTTTTCTCATGCCCGAGGGAGTTGAAGTGTCAGACTGTAGATGTAAATCGAGGATGGATATGGTCCATACCTGTGGTTGTTTCACTGTAGTGATCACATTCGCTGAAACAAAAGAAATATATTTGATTTAATAGGATACTTGAATTTGTCACAGATTATTAACAACGGGATTAGAAAGAGAGATAGTTGAAATTCATTATTATACCGCTCAAACTTATAGTTTAAGTGAAAGTAAATTTTATATAAGGAATTTTGTCTATCATGTTTAAGGACCAGGTGTCACCCCCTGGGAAGGGTTCGCCCTAGACAGCATTAACATTGTCAGGTTAAAAGCTAGGGAATGAGAAAATTGGATTTTTCAGCGTTCGGTAAAGCGTTCAACCTTGGAGGTCGCAGTTCAAATAACACACACACAAAGATACAACGACAATATTCTGCCATAGACTTGCGTCGATGTTCAGTTTCAAAATGTACCTCAAATAACTATTTCTACAAAAAAAAAAAATTAATTCTTTAAAAGTTCTAAAGTAGTTCTTTTTTTAAAAGTAAGGAGTTTACGTAATATTTATATTTCTAAATTGTTATTTATAATTACAAAAAGTAGGCGGATAGATTTGAACGGATAGGTTTTAGTATCTATGTAAGGTTTACATTCAGAAATCATGTTCGTTATTTGAGTTATGCATGAGGCTGTGGAACATAATTCAGAAAGTGTTAACTTATAAATAAATTAAAAGAGCCTAAACCAAAGAGCGTATATGTGTGTGTTTGTGTATGTATGAACAATATCATATTAAAATAGTTTTATACTTTTTCTGAGTTGAAAGATTGGATTTAAATTGAAGGAATACTTTGCCTTTGTAAAATAAGAAAGGACTATTTTGAAGGTTTCCTGGATAAGATGATCTGTGTAGAAAGAAATACGATTTACAGACACGAAAGAGAACATACAGAATACTTTAGACTATTTATTTGTTTTATTAAATGTAATCGTGGTTTGTGGTGTACAAAACATGGCTAATATCATAGTTGGACAGTAAGTCTTGTTGGTAGCCATGTAGGCTGACCTATAGTGTGCGTTACAGTGGTGTCTTACAGTGTAGACACTGTTTACGTGTAAAGTCAATGACTAATTTGTTGATTCATATAGTAGGCTAGACCTATACCATAAGTATTTAAAGTTTAAATGTCATATGACATTAAATATTATTGCCTGTAATTTAAAAAAATTTAGATTGTCGATTATAAGTTATTTTTTCTTTATCTTGTATAATTATTTTCTTTTTGAAGGTGTAAGTAAAAATGTAAACAAAATGTTTGAGGAAACGATTTTCCATGAATAAGATTTGTAATTTTATAGATAGCAGTGTATAGATGGTTTGCAACATTGTGTAACTTACAAAACATACTGGAATTGGTAAATTAATTCATAATTGCATTTTATTTAAAAGCTCCACTATCAGAGACTTTGCCGAAACGTATGCCTATATAACGTGGAGTGTTAATTAATCCACTAGTTAAAATTTTCATATACCGTACTCAAAATTTGTTATCGCGTATGAAATGTTCATAACATAAGCAAGTACAAAAAAATGTTTCCCTTACCATCATTCAATTAATAAAATAGATTATGTTAATCGGATGTTTTGAGCAATTTCAGAAGCTTTTGTTTAGAACTTTTCATAGGAAAACGCACAACATATGTTGTTCAACAACATATTTTTTAAACTTTATTATTTTCCAACAAAATGTTATCGTTTTTACACTTTGGCTTACGAAATACGGTCTGACGGTGCCAAGAAAAAAGTAATTGGTTACAATTTGCATTACTAGATGAAGATGCAAAATATAGAATATTTCTTGCAAAGAAAATTCAGTATTGATCATATTGAGCTGCAATTTTGCAGTTGTAATAAACTAAATTTTCAGCCACACTTTGTATACTGCTCAGAGCCCTGCTGTTAAGTTTTCCTTTACGTAATACGTGTATGAGTGCACGTTATTTTTATACATTGTAGAATTTTAAAATACGTAATAAGTCGTATCGCGGTTCGTGGTTTTAGTTGAAAACAAAAATGTTTTTCGGTTTAACAGAAACCATTTTATTTCACTTAGAGCCAAATGTTTCGTCCATACTATGACAAGGTTTACTAGCCTATGCTAGCCTCTTAGGATGCCTCATAGTAGTGTGGGCAAAACAATTGGTTTTAAAAGATACAAAACGACGTGTGTTTAACAGGAATAGGTGTTTTCTATAGTTCAATATGATAATGTTTGCGGAGTGTGTCTCAGTATTATCACCAAGAAAAGGAAAGTTACAGAGAAACTTAGATATAATAAGACAGTTCTTTAAAAAATATATCAATCCAAAACAAGTAAGGTAAATAAACATTAAAATTTAAGGTACGGCCATGTGAAACTTACGTCAATTAGAAAATGCACAAAAATTGTACCTAGAATAAGTTACGCAAAATTAGTTTCAATAAAAACCAATAGATTGTTGTATTACTTAATATAATAAATATATAGTAAAGAGGGCAAGTAAAAACTGAGGGAGTTATGCAACTTAGTAATGTTTCTTGATCCAAAATCTAGACATTTAACAAAAGGGATAAACAGAGTATATGCCTTAGATATGTGATGCTGTAGGAAAGAATGAAAAACAATCTAGAATGTAGAATCTAGAGTGTAGAAATATCTTTAGAATATTGAAAAATTATTAAGTATATAGTTAACACAAGAAGGAGAAGATGAGTTTGTGTAATCAAAGACCGAATTGTTTCCGCATTATCACTGAGTTTAGAGAATTACATAAGCGATACGCTACCACGTTATTATTGTTATATTTAACAGTGTCTAATTATTATGTTTGTTCACGTCTGATATTATGTTTTAATGTCTTTCAAGATGAAAGGAAATTCTACATGACATTTAACATCAAAGACAAAACTGTAACAATGTGATGTTGCGCGCTTGTTGGAGGATAGGACGGTTCGATTGAGGGACAACATCTGTGAAGTTATGAGGGTGAGAAGTGTCGTCCTGTGCGTAATTACTGGTATACATATAACGACCAAATGAAGAGGGTCTAGGATTGACGACCTGCTAGCAACCAGACTAATTTGTGCTGATGATTAGGTTATTCTTCTGTTGGCCTTAATTAGTGGAATACTCTTTCGTTTCTGTCTGTTCTATTGTATGTGTTTGTAATAAAATCCGTTAACAATTTATAACTTGCTTTTTATTTTGGAAAAGGCGTAATTAGAGAATTAAAACAAAAAATTAATACAATTAATACAATACAAATTAAAACAATATTTAATATGTTCAGAAAACAGGAACCAAACACAAAGGAATAAATTTAAAATTCTGTTAATCGCCATCTGCACATGTATTTTTACCGCGAAGGACAATGTTGCTGGAAATATGCGCAAACCGTATTCACGTCCCTAGTTGCATGGAACAAGGTTCAATTAGAGCAGGTAGCTTAGAGCCCCGCTGTGAATGGTGAGGAGCGATTTATCTTGAGATGAATTTTTAATTCATCATAAAAACTTTATCGCGGAGTTTTAACATCAATTGGAATTTTATACTCATCAAAAATCGGGAGAACCATTTTAAAAGTAAGAAGATTAGAGGAGAACGCCTTGAGTTCAACTCACTGTAGGTGGAAGGGTATGTCCAATTAGAGGCGAAGAAGTTGATAACAGATTGGTACCAAATGCAAAAAGGATCAGAGAACACAAATCAATATTGGTTTCTCCTAAAGATACACCGCATCTGAAATCTTCTTTTTAACTCTTTATTGTTTTGCGATGACTTTTTATAAGATGCGATGTTTGCGTTTCTAATTCCATAAGGCAAACTGGCATAGCGCTATGCTGATACAAACATTTGAAGCAAAAGATCGTAGACTATTAGAATTAAGGAGATTATTTAGTTTGCATTGAAAGTTTTTGTTTTAAAATTGTTTCAGCAACTTATTTAAGTTATAATTAAAACTTTAATTGATCCATATCTTACCCGGACTTGTTATGTGTTTGTGCACGAAAGTCTAGGAATTTTCATATATAGGGGAACGTGGGGCAGGACGGGGTACTTAATGTTTGAACACAAATATTTTATAATAAATGTTTCAAAATTTTCTGTTTTAAATATAAATACTTTTATTATTACAATAAGTACAAGAAATTATCATTACATTTTAATTTGGTAAAAACACATTCTACATATCTTAGTTTAAACAAATACATGTCATTTGTCCCGTTTTGCCCCGCTGGTGGGGCACAATGGGGTACCTTCCTTTTTATAAATTTTTGTCATGAAATACAAAAAGCATTATTGTCAAAAAACAAAAATCTATATTTCTTAAATGAACTTCATGTTTCACAAAGAGCACAAATGTGTGTGACATCCTCGTCTTCACTTTCGATTCCTGCGCAAGAGTTGTGAGCCCATTTTAGGCAATAAACACATCTAATCCAACCTTCTTCAGAAAAATCATGACAGTAGAGACACTCATCTTCGCTATCGACTTCTTCACTGGATGACTGAGGAGTTACGAAAACAGTTGGTTTGTTAAGGTTATAGTTTTTGTCATTTTCAAGTGATATGTTTCTCTGTTTATCTGGATATTTTTTCAGAGCTTTTTTAGAAAGTAAAAGGCGTCTTTTCACTGGTTTCTTGACCCCACTTTTATTTTTTTCAGCACTCTGTAGCTTATTTTTATATGGTGATGATGTTAAGATAGTACTTTTACCATGATTTTTTAAACACGTTTATTTTCCTGAGAAATTTTTGGTATGGGTAAAATGTTTTCCGGGGTTGCACATTTGAAATTAGGCCTACTACAGCTCGGCATATTAAGTTTTTCAGGACTACTCAGAGATGGTGAGGTCAGGTCTGCCTGTTATTTAAAACTGTAGCCTCATTAGCAATGTCAGTAGGGAGCTGGATGTCTGTAGTTACCGAAGGCAAAAAATCTACATCATTAAAAACATTCATATCAACAGGCCATATGCCTGTTTTCCGGAACCCGTTCACGGCTGTCATCATTGTTGATGCTTGAACATAGGCGGTACCAAACAGAGAAGCGATCTGGAATAATGTCACCACTTTTCCTGGATTGTATCTAAGCCATTTACGGACCTCCTCATAGTATTTACTTAAGGGCTTCATAAATGCAACGTCAAGGGGTTGGAGTCTATGGGAACAGTGGGGAGGGAAACACAAGAGAATCACTCCATTTGCACGAGCCATATCAATTAGTGCTAAACTTTTCGTGTGTGTTAAATGCCCATCCAAGAGTAGTAGCATTGGTTTCTCTTTTTTTGCTCCTGTAAAAGATATGAACTTTTCAAACCAAACTAAAAAAAATTCTTTGGTCATCCATCCTGTTTCATGGACCTGTGAAGTCGCACTTGGGGGAAGTCCGGTCTCAAATTCCTGCTGCATCCGTTTTCTAGGAAAAATTAGCATTGGAGCGATGTAGGTTCCAGCAGCTGAAAAGCATATTTCAGCTGTAACAGTTTGACCCCTCTCGGCTGATGTGACTGTGCCAACCTGTCTACGGCCTCTTTTTGCTATTATCTTCGAATGCCCTTTAGGGTTTACAGTTAGACCTGTTTCATCACAGTTATAAATCCTGTCTGGTGTAAGCTGGTAAGTATCAACTACGTAGGATAGATGGCTGAAGAACTGTTTTACAGCAACCTTATTGAAGCCCATCGCACGAGCTGCAGACGTAGCCTCAGGTTTTCTTATGCTTAAATTAGGGTGGCGAGTTAAAAATCCTCTTGCCCAGTCTACACCAGCTTTTCCATTCTCACCAAGTGGATGATTCAATTTATTTCGCTCTGCTAGCTGGAAAGCAAGGTCACGAAGTTCATTGATAGTAAGACCGAAGGGTTGAGCCTCCATTTTAGTTAAATAATCCACAAGCTCGGATTCTTGTGCTTCATTAAAAACACAAGTGAAACGTCCCATAGATTTCTTCACAGAATGCTCTGGATCATCTCTTTTTTTCTTAACGTGGCGCTCTAAAGTTGTTTGTGGCACTTTGAACTGAAGAGCTGCCTTTTTGTATCCCATTGAGCCATTTATTACTGCTTGAACAGCTTCTTGCATGGAAACTGCCGACCACTCTTGCCTCTGCGTCTTTCTTTTGTAATCTCTCAAAAGATAGGTGTTTTATTAATGAAACACCTATGGAAAATACGTGGGGCAGAATGGGGTACTACCCCATTGTGCCACACCCCGTTTTGCCCCACAGTTACATTTTTAGGTTATAGCGTTGTGACAGGATAAAGTTTTCACGAAGCTTAACGAAAACATCAGGATTAGAAGTGTATGAAACATGTTATAATACAGTATACACGGAAATAAATTACAATTAACTCACTCTTACTTACATGAGCTAGAAGAAGTGCGCGATATTGTAGAAACACAAGCAAGTATGGTGCAGCACCTTAATCATACACAAAGACAGCAACAATGGCTGCCAATCTCTGTGTGGTAATAGGTAATACTATGCTGACGTAGTTATGAGAAATTCCAACAGGTTGCACACCGTCTGTAAAAAATAAAGGCTGTGCCCCGTTCTGCCCCACTACCCCGTTATGCCCCATGTTCCCCTATCACAATATTTTTAAAATATTTATATCTGTATTTACGTTAATAAAAATTTGTTCACATAATTAATATTTAACTACTATACAGAATAGAACATTTAATTAAAATTTATGTGTAATGAAACTGGATTACTTAAGAAACTGTTATGAGTAGAAATAACAAAGTAAGTTGATTTTTTACACTATCACAGTTGTGTAAAACTGTTTAGTTATGTTTAAAACACTTCAGTTAACATAAATATTTCCATTCAACTGTATGTTTATAAAAGTCGTTTTTTCTAAAGTTTGCTTTTTAGAAAGTAAGTAAAATTGTTTTATATTTTCAAATTTCCGTAGCGGGTAAATGAAATGTTCATGGAATGCAATGACAATGGAATGTAATGACTCGTTGACCTAGCTTTTATATAAAATTTAAACGCTTTCAAAATATTTGTTTAAATTGTTGTTCATTGACAGTAAACAGTTCTACCGTGACTATTTCGTACAACCACGCATTACAGTCAACGGTAATTAAAAGTTAAAGCAAAACACCCTACTATATTTGCAAGCGCATTGTTATTCATATAATAACAACGCGTTGTTATTGTTATAATAAAAATTGCAGCGCGTTGTTATTCATTGTGTTTGTGTCTGCAGAAAACATTTTGTCAAAATTACTATATATTCTGCTTCGTTTACTAAAATTGTTTAATACATTCACCATTGCTTTTACACATTTACAATTGCTTTATATAAGCACTCTCTCTCTCTCTCTCTCTCTCTCTCTCTCTCTCTCTCTCTCTCTCTCTCTCTCTCTCTCTCTCTCTCTCTCTCTCTCTCTCTCTCAGTCACACACACACACACACACACACACACACACACACACACACACACACACACACACACACACACACACACACACACACACACACACACACACAAAGTTATATCCAATATTAAACATATTGTAACAATACATATATTTGGATATTTGCCCAGGGCGGAATGTTTGTAAATATTTAGCATAGAAAAATATATGCTGAACAGTTTTTAACAATATTATGCAGGATAAGAATTGTCAGAAAGCGTACACTTGCCCCCGCGAGTGAATACAACGCTTGTGTGTTTGTGTGTGTGAACGCAAGCCACGACAGGCAAGAATCTACGATTGGGGTGATGCGTACGAATTTTCTGTAATCAGGTTTTAACCGGATAAAAATAAACTAATTAATACATTTTAAACCTGTCAACATAGACTTACCCCAATAATAAATACACCATTACATTAAGGAATTTTTAACGCATATAGTGATGTAAAAGTATTGCAGAAATTTGTAATAATAAAGACGCCAGGTAATTTAATGTTAATTACTAGTGTAATTAAATAGTAATTAATATATGTGTTATATGTGAGTGACCAGAAAAAATTACGTTATATGAACAATGATATCGCTCATGCTACGAGTATGTTTACGAAATCGCGAAAATGAACCAAAAATTGATTTGTAATTAAAAGGACGTTTGCACTAAGTGACAATATCTAACAGGTCGAAAACAGTCCTGGACTTGTCAGATTGCCATCCAGTATAAATACCACCGGCAATTTTGTGGCGGTCTCAGAGACTCAAGATATCTTCACACAACGTCACGCTGCTGGTCTGCCGATCGATCAGGACATCTTTACCACAAACACACCAAGACTTATGGAGGAACTCTAGACCATCACAAACAACAACCCGTAGAGACAAAGAACACAGCATCAGAAAAATTCTCGGGATTCAGGACACACACACACACGCGCGCGCGCGCGCGCGCAATGGTAACGTCGGCAGTACGCAACGAGAATAAAAAAAATCCTGCGACCTGGCCGGTGTAATACACTTCATAGTTGCGTTGTGTACATGGTAATGTATTTGTGTGAATTTTTGAAATACTTGTAATGTTGCTATGTATCTTTAAATGCACTTCAGACCGTAATTTGTTACGTGCGCACTACGTCCTTTTTATTACTTCCATATAATGGAAATGGAAGTATAATTTCCAATTAAGGAAATTGAAGTATGGTGATGGCAAAAAAAATCGTGTTCGAGATTATTGCAGAATATGATTGTACTACACTCAAAACATGAAAAAAAGTCATTTTTCGAAAAGTGTCTGTGTGTGTGTCTGTGTGTCTGTCTGTGTGTGTGTCTGTCTGTAGATTTTTTTTATGGCAAACGATGACTGCCGCAAATTCAAACAGAAACAAATAACTTTTTGCATACAGCCCTGATTTGTAGAGTACTCGCGACCTATTGTTTTTGGTGAAGATCGGTTGAGGAAAAGGGGTAGTTTACCGGCAACGGTTTTTTTTTATCAAGGGAAATTTTTTTTTTGCAAACGATAACAGCCGCAAATTCAAACAGAATCAAATAATGTTTCGCATACAGCCCTGAATTATAGAGTTCCCAAAATCTATTGTTTTGGGTGAAGATCGGTTAAGGGAAAGGGTTAGTTTACCTGTAACGTTTTATGTTTTAACAAGGGTATTTCCTATGGCAAACGATAACAGCCGCAAATTCAAACAGAATCAAAAGGTTATTTGCATACAGCCCTAAATTGTAGAGTTCTCAAGACCTATTGCTTTTGGTGAAGATCGGTTAAGGGAAAGGGGTAGTTTACCTACAACGTTTTTTTAACAAGGGTATTTTATATGGCAAACGATAACAGCCGCAAGTTCAAACAGAATCAAATAATTTTTTGCATACTTCCCTGAATTGTAGATATCTCAAGACCTGTCGTTTTTGGTGAAGATCGGTTAAGAGAAAGGGGTAGTTTACCGGCAACGGTTTTTTATCAAGGGTAATTTTTTTCTATGGTAAACGATAACAGCCACAAATTCAAACAGAATCAAATGATGTTTTGCATACAGCCCTGTATTGTAGAGTTCTAAATACCTATTGTTGTTGGTGAAGATCGGTTAAGGGAATGGGGTAGTTTACCTGCAACGTTTTATGTTTTATAAGGGTATTTTCTATGGCAAACGGTAAGAGCCGCAAATTCAAACAGAATCAAATACGTTTTTGCATACAGCCCTGTTTTGTTGAGTACTAAAGACCTATTGTTTTTGGTGAAGATCGGTTAAGGGAAACGGGTAGTTTACCGGACACGTTTTTTGTTTTATCAAGGGTATTTTATATGGCAAATGATAACAGCCGCAAATTCAAACAGAATCAAATACGTTTCTGCATACAGCCCTGTTTTGTTGAGTACTAAAGACCTATTGTTTTTGGTGAAGATCGGTTAAGGGAAACGGGTAGTTTACCTGACACGTTTTTTGTTTTATCAAGGGTATTTTATATGGCAAATGATAACAGCCGCAAATTCAAACAGAATCATATAATATTTTGCATACAGCCGTGAAATGTACAGTTCTCAAGACCTGTTGGTTTTGTTGAAGATCGGTTAATGGAAAGGGGTAGTTTACCTGCAACGTTTTATGTTTTAACAAGGGTATTTTTTCTATGACGAACGATAACTGCCGTAAATTCAAAGAGAATCAACTAATGTTTAGCATACAGCCCTGAATTGTAGAGTTCTCAAGAGCTATTGTTTTTGGTGAAGATCGGTTAATGGAATAGGGTAGTTTACCAGCAACGTTTTGTGTTTTATCAAGGGTGTTTTCTATGGCAAACGATAACAGCCGCAAATTCAAACTAAATCAAATAATTGTTTGCATACAGGCCTGAATTGTAGAGTACCTAAGACGTGTCGTTTTTGGTGAAGATCGGTTAAGGGGAAAGGGTAGTTTACCTGCAACGGTTTTTTATCAAGGGTAATTTTTACTTCCATATTCCTTAAGGAATGGAAGTACGGTGATGGCAAAAAAAATCGTGTTCGAGATTATTGCAGATTCTGATTCTACTACACTCAAAACATGAAAAAAAGTCGTTTTCCGAAAAGTGTCTGTGTGTCTGTCTGTCTGTCTGTCTGTCTGTCTGTCTGTCTGTCTGTCTATCTATCTATCTGTCTGTAGATTTTTTTTTATGGCAAACGATAACTGCCGCAAATTCAAACAGAATCAGATAATTTTTTGCATGCAGCCCTGATTTGCAGAGTATTCGCGACCTATTGTTTGTGGTGAAGATCGGTTGAGGGAAAGGGGTAGTTTACCTGCAACGGTTTTTTTTAGCAAGGGTAATTTTGTTTGTTTGGCAAACGATAACAGCCGCAAATTCAAACAGAATCAAATAATGTTTCGCATACAGCCCTGAATTGTAGAGTTCTCAAAATCTGTTGATTTTGGTGAAGATCGGTTAAGGGAAAGGGGTAGTTTACCTGTAACGTTTTATGTTTTAACAAGGGTATTTCCTATGGCAAACGATAACAGCCGCAAATTCAAACAGAATCAAATAATGTTTCGCATACAGCCCTGAATTATAGAGTTCCCAAAACCTATTGTTTTGGGTGAAGATCGGTTAAGGGAAAGGGTTAGTTTACCTGTAACGTTTTATGTTTTAACAAGGGTATTTCCTATGGCAAACGATAACAGCCGCAAATTCAAACAGAATCAAAAGGTTATTTGCATACAGCCCTAAATTGTAGAGTTCTCAAGACCTGTTGCTTTTGGTGAAGATCGGTTAAGGGAAACGGGTAGTTTACCTACAACGTTTTTTTAACAAGGGTATTTTATATGGCAAACGATAACAGCCGCAAGTTCAAACAGAATCAAATAATTTTTTGCATACAGCCCTGACTTGTAGAGTACCCAAGACCTATTGTTTTTGGTGAAGATCGGTTAAGGGCAAGGGGTAGTTTACCGGCAACGTTTTTTTATCAAGCGTATTTTTTTGGCAAACGATAACAGCCGCAAATTCAAACAGAATCAAATAATTTTTTGTATACTTCCCTGAATTGTAGATATCTCAAGACCTGTCGTTTTTGGTGAAGATCGGTTAAGAGAAAGGGGTAGTTTACCGGCAACGGTGTTTTATCAAGGGTAATTTTTTTCTATGGTAAACGATAACAGCCACAAATTCAAACAGAATCAAATGATGTTTTGCATACAGCCCTGTATTGTAGAGTTCTAAATACCTATTGTTGTTGGTGAAGATCGGTTAAGGGAATGGGGTAGTTTACCTGCAACGTTTTATGTTTTATAAGGGTATTTTCTATGGCAAACGATAAGAGCCGCAAATTCAAACAGAATCAAATACGTTTTTGCATACAGCCCTGTTTTGTTGAGTACTAAAGACCTATTGTTTTTGGTGAAGATCGGTTAAGGGAAACGGGTAGTTTACCGGACACGTTTTTTGTTTTATCAAGGGTATTTAATATGGCAAATGATAACAGCCGCAAATTCAAACAGAATCAAATACGTTTCTGCATACAGCCCTGTTTTGTTGAGTACTAAAGACCTATTGTTTTTGGTGAAGATCGGTTAAGGGAAACGGGTAGTTTACCAGACACGTTTTTTGTTTTATCAAGGGTATTTTATATGGCAAATGATAACAGCCGCAAATTCAAACAGAATCATATAATATTTTGCATACAGCCGTGAAATGTACAGTTCTCAAGACCTGTTGGTTTTGTTGAAGATCGGTTAATGGAAAGGGGTAGTTTACCTGCAACGTTTTATGTTTTAACAAGGGTATTTTTTCTATGACGAACGATAACTGCCGTAAATTCAAAGAGAATCAACTAATGTTTAGCATACAGCCCTGAATTGTAGAGTTCTCAAGAGCTATTGTTTTTGGTGAAGATCGGTTAATGGAATAGGGTAGTTTACCAGCAACGTTTTGTGTTTTATCAAGGGTGTTTTCTATGGCAAACGATAACAGCCGCAAATTCAAACTAAATCAAATAATTGTTTGCATACAGGCCTGAATTGTAGAGTACCTAAGACGTGACGTTTTTGGTGAAGATCGGTTAAGGGGAAAGGGTAGTTTACCTGCAACGGTTTTTTATCAAGGGTAATTTTTACTTCCATATTCCTTAAGGAATGGAAGTACGGTGATGGCAAAAAAAATCGTGTTCGAGATTATTGCAGATTCTGATTCTACTACACTCAAAACATGAAAAAAAGTCGTTTTCCGAAAAGTGTCTGTGTGTCTGTCTGTCTGTCTGTCTGTCTGTCTGTCTGTCTGTCTGTCTGTCTGTCTGTCTGTCTGTCTGTCTATCTATCTGTCTGTAGATTTTTTTTTTATGGCAAACGATAACTGCCGCAAATTGAAACAGAATCAGATAATTTTTTGCATGCAGCCCTGATTTGCAGAGTATTCGCGACCTATTTTTTTTGGTGAAGATCGGTTGAGGGAAAGGGGTAGTTTACCTGCAACGGTTTTTTTTAGCAAGGGTAATTTTGTTTGTTTGGAAAACGATAACAGCCGCAAATTCAAACAGAATCAAATAATGTTTCGCATACAGCCCTGAATTGTAGAGTTCTCAAAATCTGTTGATTTTGGTGAAGATCGGTTAAGGGAAAGGGGTAGTTTACCTGTAACGTTTTATGTTTTAACAAGGGTATTTCCTATGGCAAACGATAACAGCCGCAAATTCAAACAGAATCAAAAGATTATTTGCATACAGCCCTAAATTGTAGAGGTCTCAAGACCTGTTGTTTTTGGTGAAGATCGGTTAAGGGAAAGGGGTAGTTTACCTGTAACGTTTTATGTTTTAACAAGGGTATTTCCTATGGCAAACGATAACAGCCGCAAATTCAAACAGAATCAAAAGATTATTTGCATACAGCCCTAAAGTGTAGAGTTCTCAAGACCTGTTGTTTTTGGTGAAGATCGGTTGAGGGAAAGGGGTAGTTTACCTGAAACGTTTTTTTAACAAGGGTATTTTCTATGGCAAACGATAACAGCCGTAAATTCAAACAGAATCAAATAATATTTTGCATACAGCCCTGATTTGTAGAGTACTCAAGACCTGTTGTTTTTGGTGAAGATCGGTTAAGGGGAAGGGGTAGTTTACCTGCAACGTTTTTTATCAAGCGTATTTTCTATGGCAAACGATAACAGCCGCAAATTCAAACAGAATCAAATAATTTTTTGCATACGTCCCTGAATTGTAGAGGTCTCAATGACTTTCGATTGTGGTGAAGATCGGTTAAGGGGAAGGGGTAGTTTACCTGCAATCTTTTACGTTTTAACAAGAGTAAAGTACTTGAAAATTTATTTAAACTTTTTGAAACAATGGTAATTGTTAAAAATAAAATAATTTTGTTGCCAGGCAATAAAATTATAATTTTTTCATTTTAATGTAATATAATATTTTTCATTTAATACAGCAATAAAAAGGCAGGTAAGACACAGCCTGTCTGTTTGGCTGAAAATGATTTTAAATATAAATCTTAGAATATGGAAGTCATGTATGGTTCTCCATACCGATATTTTTCAATAGTAAACGATAACAACCGCAAATTCAAACAGAATCAAATGATGTTTTGCATACAGCCCTGTATTGTAGAGTTCTCAATACGTATTGGTGTTGGTGAAGATCGGTTGAGGGAAAGGGGTATTTTACCAGCAACATTTTATGTTTTAACAAGGGTAATTTTTTATATGACGAACGATAACTACCGTAAATTCAAGCAGAATCAACTAGGTTTTTGCATACCTTTTTGAACTAAAGAGAACTCAAGGTCTGTTGATTTTGTTGAAGATCGGTTAAGGGAAGGGGCAGTTTATCAGCAACGTTTTATGTTTTAAAAAGGGTAATTTTTTTATGACGAACGATAACTGCCGAAAATTCAATGAGAATCAAATAATTTTTTGCACCCCCTGAGTTGCAGAGAGCTCAAGGTCTATTGATTTTGGTGAAGATAGGTTAAGGGAAAGGGGTAGTTTACCTGCAACATTTTATGTTGTAACAAGAGAAATGTTTCCATGACGAATGATAACTGCCGCACATTCAAACAGAATCAAATATTTTTTTGCATGCTTCCCTGAATTGTAGAGGACGGAAGGTCTGTTGATTTTGGAGAAGATCGGTTAAGAGAAAGGGGTAGTTTACCGGAAACATTTTATGTTTTAACAAGAGTAAAGTACTTTATTTTTATAAATAAAGTATCCTGATAAGAAGCTCATAGTAATCCACTGTAGAAACGTAGATGAAATATCTATAAATGAAGAAGTTAGGAGAACGGGGTGGGGGTAATTTTCTATTATTAAAAATTATAGTTGAAGGTGTAGGGGAGAATTTTTTATATGTGTACTACGTTATCGGCAACAAAGAAGTAGTTTTTTGTTAAAATTGCTTCCCGGGCTCTTTAGCCGTAGTCCTATGTTTTCTGCAAAACCAGACTTTTCGGCAGTGCCATCGACTCCCATCATCGGTGAAAATCGAGTGCGAAAACGTGAGGTGGTGGTGGTATACGTTAGTGAGCACAGTACTGTGGTTAATGCTGAAGCAATAAGTAGAAAGACGTAGTTTCTATGGAAATATTTCATTTCAAATATGTTTTTAAATGTAAATCTTAGAACATGGAAGTCATGTATGGTTCTCCATACCGATATTTACTTCCATATTCCTTATGGAAATGGAAGTATGGTGATGGCAAAAAAAATCGTGTTCGAGATTATTGCAGATTCTGATTGTACTACACTCAAAACATGAAAAAAAGCCGTTTTCCGAAAAGTGTCTGTGTGTGTGTCTGTCTGTCTGTGTGTCTGTGTGTAATTTTTTTTCTATGGCAAACGATAACTGCCGCAAATTCAAACAGAATCAAATAATGTTTTGTATACAGCCCTGATTTGTAGAGTACTCACGACCTATTGTTTTTGGTGAAGATCGGTTAAGGGAAAGGGGTAGTTTACCTGTAACGGTTTTTTTTATCAAGGGAAATTTTTATTTGGCAAACGATAACAGCCGCAAATTCAAACAGAATTGAATAATGTTTCGCATACAGCCCTGAATTGTAAAGTTCTCAAGACCTATTGTTTTTGGTGAAGATCGGTTAAGGGAACGGGGTAGTTTACCTGTAACGTTTTATGTTTTAACAAGGGTATTTCTTATGGCAAACGATAACAGCCGCAAATTCAAACAGAATCAAAAGATTATTTGCATACAGCCCTAAATTGTAGAGTTCTCAAGACCTATTGTTTTGGTGAAGATCGGTTAAGGGAAAGGGGTAGTTTACCTGCAACGTTTTTTTAACAAGGGTATTTTCTATGGCAAACGATAACAGCCCCAAATTCAAACAGAATCAAATAATTGTTTGCATACTGCCCTAATTTGTAGAGTACTCAAGACCTCTTGTTTTTGGTGAAGATCGGTTAAGGGGAAGGGGTAGTTTACCAGCAACATTTTAGGTTTTAACAACAGTAAAGTACTTGAAAATTCATTTAAACTATTTGAAACAATGGTAATTGTTAAAAATACAATAATTTTGTTGCCAGGCAATAAAATTATAATTTTTTCATTTTAATGTAAATTATGTATGAGTTAATATCTTTATATATACTGTATAATTCTTCTGTACGTGTGTATGTCACTGAACTCCTCCATGTATAAAATAATATATCGTTCTTGGCAGGTAAGCATATCTCAGTTATGTAATGTTTACGTTTCCATTTTATTATTATGCCTACAGCAATAAAACGGCAGGTAAGACACACACACACACACACACACACACACACACACACACACACACACACACACACACACACACACACACACACACACACACACACACACACACACAATTCACGTTATTTCTGGCCTCACTCATGTTTATTTTCTTACATTTGCACGCTTTTTAAATGGAAAGTGCCGAAACCCACACCAACATAACGCGTGCAAGCCGAAAAAATGGACATCAATTTGCTTCCCGTGGATCGCTGGGCAGTGTAACTGCACGTGTTTACAGAGGAACGATTCATAGACAGACTTTTCGTCTTTAGGGAATGAACCCTCTGCAAGATGCTGAGGGTCCATGAGTGACTTCGGAGCGCTCCTTCTTTTTCGCGTGTTTGTTCTGTGAAACATACACTGTAGATTCGCAGCTTTACTCTAAGCAACACTCAATAGGAAATGTTGAAAATTTTTGTCCACAGTGTACCCTCATTCACACTAAACCTGCTCTGATGTTTTAATTACGGACATCATAATATTAAAACTTTGGAAACTTGAGCACTACTTAATGGAGATCAATCATTAACTTATACAAGCCAATAATTTTATGCATATTTTTTATATATATATATGTGTACAACGTTATCGGCAAAAAAGAAGTAGTTTTTGTTAAAATTCCTTCCCGGGATATTTGGCCGTAGTCCAATGTTTTCTACAAAACCAGACGTTTCGGCAATGCCGTCGACTTCCATCATCAGTGAAAATCGAGTGCGGTAACGTGAGGTGGTATACGTTAGTGACCACAGTACTGTGGTTAAGGCTGAAGCAGTAAGTAGAAAGAAGTAGTTTCTATGGTAATATTTAATTTCGAAAATGATTTTAAATATAAATCTTAGAATATGGAAGTCATGTATGGTTCTCCATACCGATATTCTACATGAAAGTTGGTAAAACTGTTTACGTGATAGTAACATTACTCAAAAAATGAATTAAAAAAAAAACTGTTTTGTCTAAGTTTCCTTTGACAGTCTACGGAATTCCGATAGAAATAATATTTTGCGACATGGAAGTAACTCGTGTTTTTCTACTCCCAAAACCAATTTTTGTCCTTCTTTTACTAAAACAATCATTAATACTTTTGTGTAATTTCCTTATTAATTAGGATAGTGAAGTACACTACACAAATTTTTATTGAGGAGATGTGCGTTGAAGCAAAAGTCTACAGGTGTATTCAAACACAATAAACAATCAGAGAGTGCAAAAGTGACAGAAGACAGAAAATTTCCTGTTTGATTAATTGTTCAGGGTCAAGGTAAAGTTACAACCGTAAAAGATACATATCGTACAGCAGATAAATAAAAATGGCTGTGGATAGCAAATGAATCTCTCTGTCGACATTTAGACACAATGTAGCTGTGTTATGTTTTTTGTGAACGATTGATGAGGCCTACTTGGAAAGAATCCTTAGTTGTTTTGTGAATAAACAACTAAAACTACTACTATACAAACTACTAGGCAAAAGAGTAATTACCGGCGACTAATAAAATACCGTTAGACAGACAATGAATCACAGTATGTTTCAGCCACAGTAATCGGCTTACATTTTCAAGGATAAGTAACGAAAAGCAACTACAGTAAAATCTCACGGGTACAACGAAATTACGCACCATGTTCGTTGCATCTAAAACAGCCCGCTTTCCTTCAGATGCAACATTTTAGTTTTATCAAGACGCCATTAAGGCTGAGAATTTTAAAGAAGGTGTGCATTGACGTTTCGGAAGCGTATCGTATCCAAACAGAGGAACCTTTCCACAGACCACGAGACTTCTCAGTTTGTGATTATTTTTTGTGTGATATTTTAAGCAGAAGGATTATGCAATTCTCACACACATCATTACTGATCACAAAAACAATATCTGTACATAAATAAAAAACAATCCTGTTGAGATTTTATAGCATATAAAGAATAATTCTGTGCCAGAATATGTAAGTGTAAACGTGGAAAAGATTGTCAACATTTTTGGACTCATATTTAAAACACTTACGTCACTGTCCATGTTTCACATATAGCAATATAGGTCTAAAAGGCTGTAGTATTTGTGTTTTTATTCAATATATGCCTAAAAGGCTGTAGTATTTGTGTTTTTATTATTATAAATATTTATTATTATAAATTATATCTGTTGCATTTAAACACGTTCGTTCTTCTACAACATTCTGTATACATTTACACTTCCAATCGTGCAATAAACTAATGCATTCATGCATTTAATTTTCAACAACACTTTTACTACAAGAGTTAGACTGAGTTACTCATGTACACACGTAGTTTATTACATAGTCTAAATCACCTATGATGTAAGGATGTACTTTCCTTTTATAAAATTAGAACGTGGTCAATAACGTGATGCAAACAATATGTTTACATGAAAACCTTATAACATGTTTGATACTTTTTTTCTTATACGTAATTTGTAAGCTGAAAGTAAAAAGGCTATAGCCTACATGTTAAAATATTAACGTAATATTTCTGTACATGTAAGTTTTGAGTACATAAAACTGTAGTAACTCACATGTAAGCGTACATGTCTTCGGTATACACGCGCGCGCATTTCCACTCTCAGACTTTGGTTGACTTTTTAATTGTAAACTTGGAGTCTGTTTAGCATTGTATATTTTATTTAATATTTACTGACTGCTATAAAGCATTCAAGTACTGATTCTCTGCTAGCTACTTGACAAGTGTTTGGTTATCTTTTTATCTTCTTGATAAAAGTTAAATTTTTGACTTGATATGTGAATTTGTATGTTGTTTTGCTCATGTAGTATGATCATACTGATATTTAGATAAATCACAATCAGCCACTTCTCTCTTCCAATAGTGGTTTGAACTGATTGCTGTACGTATAACACTTCACCAATCAGCAGCTTGCATCTGGGACATAACGTAGATACTAATACTAATTTGTGAGGTCACACCAAATACCATTTGCACTGCCCCTAATATTTAAATAAGAAAAACAATGGTCAGTTAATTTTAAGATTTTTAAAAGTGTTGTTTTCTTAGTATTTAGGAAACTAAAGAAAGCTGTCAGCCAGCAGATGTTAGTTTACTGTTATACGTAGATGTAACTTCTTTATTATTTCAGCACATGCTTAGCTTTGCCATATCTATCTTTAGAGTCAGTTTTATCAAAAATTCTAAATTAAGAAAATAAAAACGTCATTATATTTTACGATAATAGTCTTATGAGTGTAGAAAATTTCCTCACTAAGGATGCGTATGAGACTAGGGACGTTTCCGTAATCTACTTCTATTCTGCATCAATAAGAAATCAACAGGTTGAAATTTCAACACAACAAGTTCACAGTAATAGTCTTACTAGCACTGAAAATGTATTGCTTGAAATAGCAGTAGACAAAAGAAGATTTTTGAAAACGCTAGCAATCAGGACCAAGCGTGCAAGTGAAGACTTGACCAAATAAATGATCTTATACTTATAAATACAGCGTCAATTGTAATATATTTTTCCGTGCATTCCAGACATATTTATGCATGTCGCTACGTCAGGCTATTAACTACGCGACATATACACAGACTAATTTATACTTACAGAGAAATTATTGAAGATTATGTACTCAAATATCAGGCTTTAACTCGGTTCACAATTAGAGTTATAAAAACTATAACGGAAGTGCTGTGATAACGAGGAAAAGTGTAACCGTTG
Source organism: Magicicada septendecula (assembly GCA_034769895.1). NCBI lineage: Eukaryota > Metazoa > Arthropoda > Insecta > Hemiptera > Cicadidae > Magicicada > Magicicada septendecula. The sequence goes on along the minus strand of CM068367.1, from coordinate 536,611,731 downwards.
TCATCACAGAAACAGGTCTGCACCTTATTTCTTATAACTTGTATTACTTCTTATGATTAAATAAAAAGGTAAAATATCTAGTTTGGTGACTTCGGGTGATTTCCGCGTAGTTATCTTGTGATCCTTCAGAATGTCACTGGAAATGGTGTGGTACTTTGAGGGCCGCAATGTCTGCTTCTTTCATTAGAAGGGCTGAAAAATCGTTATACCTTTTAGAAAGGCTGAATAATCCATATCGCAAGACCTGACTCAATTGTGCTGGCTATTTCTATGATTATTGTAAGCCTTTAAAAGGGCTAAAGTGGCCGCTATTTTCTTCAGGCATTAGTCGTGAATCACTTGTCTCCATTGCTCTTAATATAGAGCAACAATTTTGTGGGTTACTTAGAACCAGTGGTTTTGCTCTGAGCATCAAAGTGATCAAATTTTCTTTTACCCAGTGCAATTTAAGTCCTCTTAAATCGTTTCTATATAATCATTTTAATTAGAGACAAGACATACAATATATACTATATTTAGGTATAATGATAAAATAAATACTACAGTATTGTATTTTAAGCTATAGAGGAAAATATTTTATCATTAAACACAAAAAGTTAATACGACTAATTAATAATAAATTAAAAGATTCCTAAAATAACAATAAAATATGCTAAGTTAAATTTTACACTATAGGTACCTGATTTTTTGTGCGATTACTTTTGAGCGATTCTTTTTTGAGTTACTGTCTAGTAATTCATTGCCGAGTTTCATGTAAGCGTACTACATGAATTTCAATTTCCTATGTTATAATAAATTATACAATTATAGTGAGCTGTACGAAATAAGCTATGAAATATTTATAATGTTTACTAATAATGTGTTTACTAATAATTTACTAATTGTTATTAGAATTATTATTATTAGTAATTAATTTTTATCATTTTTATTATTAGGCTGACAACCAGCCTATGGGCTGCTAACCTAGAAAACTTATAACGCAGTTTTATTAAGTAAGTATGGACGGTCATAATGTTGTATAGAATGTATAGTAGCTGTTATATCACACACTCTATACACTTTAATTGCAGGTGCACGGTATAAGTAATAAATTGTTTTACATATTATTTCTAAATTCTTATTTTTAACCTTCTCCCTGACATCTTAAGATTTTTTGTTGTTGCTATAGTAACACTATTTATTTATGTTACTAATCAGTAACTAAATTATTTGAAAAAATTGTAATTTCATCATCTTCTTAACGGTTTTAGGCTTCAGTGGCCTATTCCTATTCCACAGTCTACCTTTTCTTAGATCTACCAGCTTTTCTTCTGCCTCACAATGCCAACAGTAGCCTCGGAAACTCGGACAAAATTGTAATTTACTTTTCTATATTATATGACTGTTATCTGGAGAGGTCCTACGTATTCTTACCATCGTGAAATTAAACGCTACACAAAGTTCTGATCTTCATAATAAGTGGCGGTCGTCAAATATTCCACGAACTACATGTAAGAATATAAAGTTAATCGCCCAATATCATTTGCACGGACAAGCCTAAATTCCAAGAAAATAAATAGACGTTGGGATGAACTGACAATTAAATGTAACATTGTGTTGTATAATATCCAGTCAAATTAAATTAGAGAGGTGTCACTGGCAATTTCAATCTGCCATGTAAATGACATTTAACAAAATCCGTTTTCAATTGATCGTCAACAGAAAAGAGAAAAATTAACCTTGTCCGATAAACATACTTTACCGGGTAAACATAAACAATTCTATAATTAATACGTCAGTGTTTTTTTTTTGTAATGACAATTGTACTTATAAGGCCATCAGTTTAACATCAGTTACACAATTTTAATGTTTACAAATAAATATCAAAACTAAAGCTTAATAAAATATCATATATATTTTTCATATTACTCAATATATTTATTTTCTATATATTGGTATGTTATTCATATATTTGTTTTTAATCAGCTGATTGGTTACGCAGATTTTAAAAATATAAAGCTTTAATCGCATAAACGTTTAATTTACATTACACTTGCATTTACTCCGAAGACAGCCGTTTCTTACATAAATAGCTAAACACAATTTCAGCGCATCTGAATTTTATAGAAAATTGTTTTAGATTTAAGGCGAATTGAATAATTAAAATAGAGAATACTTAACATAAATATATACAGTGCTCATTGTTACGTAAGATAGATAGCGAAGCATGGAGTTTTCTAACATTAATTTGCAGTAGTATTCTGGAAGTTCTGCCTACGTTGGCATACAGCTTATTTTTAAAAGCTGTCAAGAAAACACGATTAAGAATTAATATCGTTACGTGAATGTAATTGTCTGAAGAAATATTACCCACGAAAACACTCAAGGAAATGTTACTAATGTAAACTCACGGATGAAAATGCGTAAGGCGTCACAGCATAAAAAGCAAGAGAAACAAGCATGCAAATACAAACGGTTCGTCAAGTCAGTAGTGAAAAATACAGGCTGTGTTTAGAATTTATTTAATTAATAAGGCTGCCTGTATATCACGTTTTTTCAATGCTAACCGGAGAGCATATGTTGGCCTACCGTCGTGGACATTCCTCCTTTCTGTCTGCAAGGCTCTTACTGTCGGTTTGCTGTATGTTCGTTACTCTACGCTCATTAAGCACCTGTTCTTAACAGATATAACAGATTGTTTATATTTGTTGAAACAATTTTAAAATAATTTAATTTGTGAGATTCCTTGTAGTGTTTCACTTTAACGATATGTCAGAAACATCTGGATATTGAGCGTACGGAATTGAAATATTAACGTAGGTTTCCGTTGATGGCTGAGCACCACGTAAACGTAAAACAAGGAAGATTAATTTTTTAATTGATTAATGGAAGTCAACAAATTGCGGTGCAAACATCAACTAGAATTAGGTAAATCAAAAAAGGAGTGTATATCAATTACGTAAATTCTCATGGTAATTTTAAGATGACATAGAAAAATGTAAGGGTTCAGTCAATGTTTTGTAAAATTACAATAGATAGGCCTATAGTAGATTCAGTAACATCGAATTTTTCAATGGTCCTCTTATTGTTTCCTTTGCAGTGCGTTTGAGTCTAATGCTGTAAAATATAAGTGTTTGTGCTACAGTATGCATTTTACCACGAAAGTAAGGTTTTATATTTCAATTAATATTTTATTTTATATATTGTTACTTTTTAATTTTCTGTATTAGAATTTCGCGTTACCCATATTCTTAATTAATTTTCTTTTATAGTGTCTTTCTAAGTGTTTTTGTTGGTTTAGACGATCTACCGTGTATCGGGTTTGAGTGTAACTTAAATTAACATTACAATATAAAGTGATTTTAAAGTACTAAATAATACGAAATGATAAACACCAATTGCTGGAGAAAAATATTGTGAATGCAGTTTTAAAAATACAAATTCTGTTAAAAAAATGAAATATGTAGTTTACGCAGTTCATTTTACAGTTGCGCAAACATTCAAAATTGAGTAATTTTCACGTACAATCGTCTTTATATCTACGTCGTATGGAAGTATTTCAAACTATAAGTTGATCGTTTCTATTATAAAGCATAATCTGCGTAGTTTTACTTGATTCGTCAAGTGAAATTCACTGTAAGACTTACTTAAGCTCATATTGAGTATCAATCTCTTGTGTCTAAGATGACTGCGATCTTCTGTTTCAACAAAATGTTTCAACAAAAGGAACTGCATGATAAAGTTATTAGTTACTTGTATACGAAGTAATAAATTCTGAGCCGCCAGCGGATATTACAATCTACTGAATTTAATCACTGCACTGGTCTTTGTGTATCATTATAAGCTGTGTTTCGTGATACACATAAACTGTGTTAGTTAGCGGTATCTCCCTTATAACATCCTCTCCACCGCAACTAAAGAGCTAAACCAAAAAATGAATGTCTATCAAGAAGATTTAGTTTTTAAGAAAATCTGTACTGAAGGTACAATGAGATTGTCATAAATGAATCATCAAGCAGTAATCGTTGTTGAATAAATTTACTACACCTGAACAAACACACACAAACTGGAAAATGTAGAGATTCAAAACTGCGTAGATTACATTAAGAACAAATAATTAATGGACAAATAAATAACAAATACACATTTTCTTACATAACTCCTCTCCTACAACATACTTGCTTTATCAGCGTCATTAATATTATAACACATCAGTTACATCACCGAATATCTTCTTGAAATTCAAATAATACTTTATTACATAACATATATGAACTTGAAGAGAACTACTAAATTTTAACTATCAGAAACTTTTACTGGTTAACTGTAACCGTTATAGTCTATCTAACTTTGAATGCGTAAAATACTAGGGGCCCTATAATGTATTTAACAGTTTTTCATGTGTATTATCAGATTAATATATTTTTTAAGTGAATTAAGCTCTCAAACAATTAGTAATACTTACAATACAAGAGAACCATACATTCGAAAAATGTTTAGAGAGACGGGATTATCTCCACATTATATAAGGCAGTTATTATTAATTACAATGAAAAATACTTTGTCTTTACACAATAAGCAGTCTTATTTGTTACCCTAAAATTGCATTCAAATTTTCTAGTAAACATTCTAAAATTCTACTCAAAGGAAAATTAAGTTCTAGTAAACTTGCAAGTTGTTTAAAATTGAATGCCTACATAAGATGCACAAAATAAAATTTTATATTTCATTTGACTATTTTCTCAATTCATACTTTCAGTATTTAATAACTATGTTTAACAGGCGCATAGACGCTAGCTCACACAGTCGTGCATGGTTACATATTATCGTTTACGCATTTGGCTTGCATTACATATTTTCTACCAACAACTGTGTTCTCTGCAAATATTTCTAAATAAGTTTAGAGGTAAAGAACTTTCTACTTGAATGAACGTATAAACCTATACACTGGTATAAGGAAAACAATTTACGTATTGGTTGGTGGTAATAAAAAATCACCATAAAAACCTTTCTCAGCAAAACTGACGTAACCTGTAAGGATGTGTAGGGCACAGGCTTTTTTCGTGGTACTAAAAACTTATTCTGAAAATAAATAGTGTTTAAACTGCTAAGAAAACTCTCGTGAAAAAAGAACATTTCCTTTTTTTAACTAACGAGAAACTAACTTCAGTTACAAAATTTTTGCTCTTGGCAAGATAAGCAGCTACGTTATTATGGTGTCTCTTAAAATTATCATTATTTGAGATACATTTTCTCAGTATACAATATAGCCTGTAGCAAATTGCTTGCGTTTTCCTTTGCTGGGCTGTTTAACGCTCAAGTTGTAAAAGCAACGTGTAGCATCCTAAACAAACTTAATTTTCTTAGAATTTAATTTATATCTAAATATAAATATGTACTATACAATTCATAGTTTTAGTACAGGTAATGGATTGTTTTCCGATAGTTGTAAACATCACAATTATGTATAATGAAACACTACCTACTCTTTTCTTATTAGAGAGGAAGAATTACTTCTTTCTTTTAAAACACACATATTTCGTCGTTCATGTATAGACCTATTACAACGCAAATATTAAAATTTCAAACACAAAGGAAGTTTTAGCAAATTTTTTTTGAAAACCACTATTTTTAAGGCAAAGTTTTGTTGTAACCGTACATATTATAATTGTAAAATAAAATCAGCGATCAGAGCCTGATGAATATTTTGTGTTAACCGACTTTTTGTGTTAACTGTTTTCACACTAATAATCTTGCACTACACGATTGTCGTTAACCAAAACTGACAAAAGTGTCTCAAGGGTGTAATATTATCTTAAACAGATATACATAATGCATTCAAAAATTCCGAAGCTGGCTGCTACAGACGGGCACGCGGTGCCATCTCTGTATCACTGCTGGAACTATGTGGTATAAGCCTTTCCCCAGATCCTGTCACAATTTCATTGTGAACTCATTCCATAGTGAGCAGTGAAACTTTAAAGTCAGTATCTCTTCTTTCTTTGTCATAATTTTAAAGATGAAGCCAAGAGCCGAAATCAAATTTTGTTTTCAATGTGGAAAAAATGCAACAGATGCACAGTTTCGTTTAAGAAAATTCCATATGGAGATGATTGTTTAAGACGTAGCAAAGTGTTTGAGTGGTATGCACGTTTTAAAAATGGTCTTGAGTTACTGGGTGATGATCCGAATAAACAGCGTCTCTCTAAAAACTTGACTGACAAGAATCTCAAAGTGTATGTGCTATCATCTTTGCTGATTGCCATATGGGCATGAAAACGTTAACATATAAGCTTGGTATCATTGTGATCCTTGCACACTCTTGTACACGATTTGCTTGACAACAGAAAGTGAGAAAGGTTCATTTCACACTCCTTAACAGGAGAACAAAAAGACATTTGATTGAAAGGGATGCTAATAAACTGGATCTCTTATAGGGCAGTGTCACAGGCGACGAATCACGGTGTTTCCAATATGACCCATCAATGAAACGTTAAACAGCTAAATTTTATGACTCAGGCAATAGCAGACCTATGAAAGCTGTGGACACAAAATTAATGATTATTGCATTTTTTGATTCAAGGAGATTTATCCACAGTAAATTTGTGCCACTCCCAAACTAGACTGAAACAGATCATTCAATGTAGAAGAAGGTGATTGCTTTTTAAAAAGAATTTTCAGGGTTAGGCTATAAAAATAGCAATCAAGGGAATGGTGTTGTCTGCACGATAAAGCACTAGCACATCTTTGTCTCCCAATTTGCTGCTAGAAAACTGGTAACGCTGATTAGCCATTCACTCTAGTCACCAGATGTAGCTCCGGATGTTGTCTTTTTGCTTCCTAAATTAGAGGTGGCCCTGAAGGTTAGGTTTTGATGAAGTAGAGGTAATTTGGAAGAACATGGCAGCTGATTAAACACAGTTTAAAAAATGGACTATGCTCACGCTTTCCAAAAACCATAAGAGCGACATGAAATGTATTAGAAAGATGAATGATCAATAATTAATAATAAAATATCATTGATCTTTAAAGTGTGTTGTTTAGCAGTGTTAGTCCCGAAATTTTCTACATGCACTGTATACAGAAACAATGGAAGGTGAAGCATTTACTACACAGCTTGACGCTTTGGTAGATTAACATTTAAATGTTACAGCGAAAGTGAGACGTTTTCAGGGCAACGGCACTGGCAACAAGTGAAAAGTCGGCTATCAGTGAGGTATTTGTTCAACAAAACAAAATCGTTATAACGAAAGCAGCGCGGAAGTGGAGAACGTTAATTTATTTCGTTGCCAAGCCAAGCGGAATTCTCAGCTAGTGGTAATTGCACACACAAATACCCTCTAAACGTAAGTCATTTGTGTGCACCGTTATCATCATGCGTTCGTTCGTACAAGTTGTTATGCTGAAATGCTCTAGCTAAACACCTACTGACAATTACTATGCGTTTATGAATAATCTACTTACACACTAAACACAACGTGTTTTTTTTTTTAAAAACAATTCTTCTATTATAATTGTGTAATGTTTCAATGCTAGAAGATGGCGTCTTAAAACAGGCATTTAAATACAAAAAACCTAAAATACCACTTTCCTTTGTACGTAATACTTTACGCACCTAACTTTAGTAAAACATTGTTTTTTACGTAAACACGATTGAAATATTGTACTAATATTACCTACATTCATGCGAGCCCGACACATGTAATTAGATTTTTTTTTAATTCCTGTAAAGAGACAACTATTAATGCCTTTGAAACAAGTTACTAATTATTTTTAAGATAACTGATAAAATTAGGTTTAGAGTTTTGCTTTAGGTCTCATAAATTACAGTTCATGTACAATGAATTAAGAAACAAGCAGGAAGCTGAATCGCAGAGGTCACACTTAATGTGCGTAGTAACCCCGTTTACACCTCGCTGGAGCTTGCCGAAGGCAGTAAATAATGAGGGCTAAGCTCCAGGGATTAGTAAAAAGGGATCTTGAAGCACTCAATATGAACATTCACCTCTTGGGAAACAAACGTTCCAACAACAACGGTTACAATGTAGAAACACAGGCAGCGAACAATATTTTCCCCCAAAGTTAGTTTCATAAACAATGTCTAAATTATTTGCAAAAATTTGTCTAATTATTTAAGAATTTATTAACTGTACGAGCAAAAACGTTTAGAGAAATTTACATTAAATTCGTTTAAGTTGAATTGAGTAGTAATGTATAAACTATTCAAGAAAAAATAATTTCAAATTTTTAGGACATAATAAACGCCTGACCTGTTGTAGTGGGTAATAACATTTCATTAAGATATATCCGTTGTTTACACAACAAAAATTAACTATATGTACTGCTACAGTGAAACAGTATTGCTTGAAATTAACGTAAGTTGAATTTTTAAAACATCAGAGGATGTTTTGGTGCCTGTAAGATTTGTGTTACAAATTGATCGCTTGTAGCTAATGAGATAACCACATTAAAGTGCTACATATAAATATAGTAATGAGTTGATTTTAGTCCAGTTAGAAAACGATAAGAAAGCAACATATTGTTTTCCAATATAAGTGAAACACACGTTTCAGGGTCGTAGGAAGCATTCACGCGAGGAAAATACAGAAAAACCCAATTAAAACGCTCATTAAGGGACCGCTTGAAAACCGCGTATTAAGCGGGATTGCGTATTAAACGGGATATTTTCAAGTCCATAGATATATGGTTTTATTATGGAATTACTGTATATTCGTATTTCTCACATATACATTTGCACTTTTACCAAAATATTTTATTTAAGGAGCCTGCAATATTAGTATCAGTAACTTATTTCGATTTACTTGTTTCACTATTAACTTATGCAATTAATATTAAATATTAAATTTTCAGTTATTTTTTCGAAAAAATTCATTCATAGTTATTTTCATCGCACGTGAATCTTCAAAATTAATAATTACATTTTCTACACGATTCAAGTATGAATTTACACTCACTGACATTTCGTCAAAAAAAAAAAAAAAATTATTTGTGGATTATTTTGCCACTCTTAGCGCTATGAGGGCTTCCTGCCTTGTGCTACGCGAATCGTCATCTGATTCGTCTGGTTCATCCCCATCTTTGTCACCTGCTGCATGGTTTTCATCATATCGTCTCCATCGAGTATTTATGAAGTCACTACCCCATATTCTAGAGATACGAAGTCTTAGAAGTTACTGAATCCATAATTTTCGCGCATAGAATCCCAGTCCTCATCGTCATGGATTAGATCAGAAGAGAGGTTAGATTGAGGGACGTAATTATAAGAACCTAATAAATTAAGAAAAGGTTGTAACTGCGGGAATGCAGGAACATAAAATTACATATATGCTTCAATAAAATCACATAAAGTTTCTTACCATATTGAATCCAGCTTTACTGAAGCAATTTGCAATGGTGCGAGCATTAACAAAATATAGAATATTCACAAGAGTAACACGTTTTGATTACCCACTGTTAATGCCTTGCAGATACTGCAGGACGATCTGGTTGTAATATAAATGTTTGAACACTTTTATTGTACCTTGATGCATAGGCTGAAACTTTATTGTTTTACGTGGAGGTGAAAAGGCAACCTCCATATTTTTGAGGTCTACAATCTTATGGTGGGCGGAGAAGTTGTTTCTGAATAAAAAAATCTTGTACTAAAATACAAATCTGAATAATTTTAAGTTTAATAAATTTAGGTATACAGAATAGCTAACATTCTCGTTTCCACAACTTAGGGTTTTTCGATTAGTTTAAAAATGGAATATTTAAGCCAAACGTATAATAATACCAGTAATGCAGTCAGGTTGCCAATATTAATAACCAAGTGAGTAACTAAAATGCACTTCTAGTAGACTAATAAACGGCATATCTCTTTGGCTTACTCATAGTTACAACAAAAATGTGATCCACTTCCAAGCCGGTAAGCAATTTACTAGCTACTTGAGTTCCACACCATTATCTTACTACTAATCGTGTAAGATATATCATATATTATCTTACGTAATATCGTGTTGACTAGCGCAGTCAGGTGTGTTACATATTTAATGTTGAACCCAGTATACAATTTATTAAGTTCAGTTATATTAAATCTTGTCTAAGTAAATGTTTATGCTTGCTTTTGTGCATGTTTAAGATCTGGTGCTGGAGAAGGGCCTTAAAAATACCGTGGACAGGAAGACAGACTAATGATGAGGTATTGAAAAGAGTAGATGAAAGAGGAATTTTCGTTCAATCTATTGTGAAAAGCAGAAGCACTACGGTTGGCAACCTACTACGCCATTGAAACTAGTTCACCACCCTGATCTAGAGAATTATTAGGGGAACGTACTGGAAAGGGAAGACCGAGACAGAATTACGCCTATTCGGATGAAATAATATAAGGAAGAAGTACGAAGTGATTAAGAGATTATATTCAGTAAATAGAAACGCTCACGAATACCACTCGAATACCAATGTGTGTCTACAATTGTATCAATTTAACTCATAAAATTTAAAAAAATTATCCTTTTTTATAAGCTAAACTTTGACAACCTTGTATTAATGCTGGCACAATGAAGTTCACCTACAACTTATCGATATTTTGTAAATGTTAAAGAGCATCGGATAAAAATTTCTTTCATCCTTCAAAAAAATTTTTAGGATTTTGCTTTAAGTTTCCAAGTTTTGAGGCTACGGTTGTGCTTCTTTGAAGACTGTGTTCTTTTATTTCACTTAATCTACCTCCCTATTTACAATCAATTACACCAACTCGCGTTACTTTAGATTGCCAGACTACACATCTGTTTCTCAATCATGTGGTATTTTCTATCAAACGTTCAGTTTAAACGATGCGCTTATATTCTTCAACTTTACGCTTCGTTTTTCTTAACGTCTACAGTGTTAGTAAAGAACGAATATTTTTCTACAAAACTTTATTTTAATATTAAGGAAAAGAAGAAAACTAAACTAGGGAGTGTAAAAGGTTCTTTCCTTTAATTTTGTTATCATGTATAATTATGTTATTTTTATAGTAACGCTAACAATATGCCAGAAGTAATAGTTAAAACTCTACTGTTATGACACGCTAATTTGTTTCCTGATGTAGTATCGTAATTTCCAATCTCAGTTCACCGATCTACTCCATACATACACTAATTTGCTTGCGCTTCGCTGTGAGAATATATGGTAACATTTAAATTGAGTTAGTGTGTGTAGTATTTGTGTGGTAGTACACAAATCGCTACCACTCACTGAAACTTGGCGAGAATAGAACGCTGATAGTGTAGTACTGACCTCATTATAAAATCCTTAGTAAGCAACGCTTTAATAATAATTTATGGTAAGTAAAACGATATAATGGTGTTAAGAGTTTTAACGTAGCCTATTATACCATCACTCTATACTTTTAACAAAATTATTATATAAAAAAGTGCAAAATGTGTATCTAGGCCAGGAGAGAAACCAAGTTGACGTTAGTGAGTTTGCTATAAACCAATCTGATTACGGATACCGAACATCTGAGTTTGAACACCAAAAGTGAGAAAATATTAATTTTTGTTTAATATTTGTAATTTTATATTTTACATTATATTTGCTAACACTTCCATACTTTCTTATGTATCCAAGACAATGAAGAACCTGACGCTCCAGGGAGAAATGTTACAGGCAGCCAAAATTATGTGCAGTTGCCATTCGTCGAAAATCAAAGATGGCTGCGACAAACAGCATTATTAATGTGAGACGTATTTCATAAAGTTTTAATACTATTAAAGTATTATATATTATATTTGCTGAAACAAAGTTTATGTGTTGAAACAAAGCTTCCGTAAATGACGAACGACAGGTGATCATGGTCGTCGTAGAAAAGGTCGTGTCAGCACACTCCACATTCGACACACGAAATGACCTGTATAGACACTTGGCGGGGCGTTTATGGGAAACATATAATTTAAAAGAGTAGTGCCCTTGCATAACTCTGACTGACGTACCGAGTAAAAGCTAGCATGAAAGGAGGTCTTGGAAACGAACAGTTAGCGACGGAACTGCCTTCTTACTAACAGCATCAAGTTTACTGTACAGGTTCAGACAGGATTGATTTGCGTTGCTGAGTGTAAAAGGCAATGATAATAAGCATTATGTTTAGTCGTCGTTGTTGGGCTAATGACCTTGATGACAATCCCCCATAAATAAAAAATTGTAATAATAACAACAAATATTGATAAAAATAATCACAGGCCTGCAAAAATACACTTTTTGAAAATGATTTTAAATATTTTATGTGCACTTTGTATTGTTTTGAGCGCTGATTTCAAATATGACCTCCATTTTTTTCCATCACGTAAGGTTTTTTCAGAAAAAAGGTATTAAGGTTTTAAAAAATGACGCAAAATGAGATTTTTGTTAAATGAAGGTTTATTAATACAAAATGTTGGCAAATGAATTACAACTAAAATCTACTTAAATATGGTCCGAAAATCATTTAAAGATCACTGTACATTATTAGAAGTCTTTATGGTACCTTTCTCGCTGGCTGTCAAAGCTTCTTTTGGTATTTCTCCTCTTATGAATGTTCTGCGGATCGTCTCTCTTAAGCTTCCAGGAGTAGTCAGCAATCAAGTTTACATTCCATCTTCCCTGGTATCTTCTTTCCATTTATTTAATATCTTGATGGAATCTTTCACCTTGCTCTTCACTTACTGCACCAAGATTTTCCGGAAAATAGTCCAAATGAGAATCCAGAAAATGTACTTTTAAGCTCATTCGACATCCCAAATTTTTATATATGTTCAACATATTTCTGATAATATTTTGATAGTCTGGGTCTTTCTTGTTTCCAAGAAAGTTTTTCACTACATCTTTGAAGGCTTTCCATGCTTCTTTTTGTTTTTGGTCCATCGTAGTTTCAAATGTTTCATCCTTCATAAGCTTTCTAATATCTGGACCGACAAATACGCCTTCCTTCAATTTTGCCTCTGACAATCCAGGAAACTTATTGCAGAGATACTTAAAACATTCTCCGTCTTTATACAGTGCCTTGACAAATTGCTCATGAGGCCAAGTTTGATGTGGAGTGGAGGGAGCAAGACTTTGCTTGGTTCAACTAAACTATCGTGTATTATATTTTTATAAGGTATCCCTTAATGTCCAATCTGTTTTTACGTAATGTTGTGTAGTGTTACGACTGTTCCCTGTTGCGGAACCAAGAAAAAGAAGTCTCAGGAGCTAATAATTTTTTTTCTTTCAATCTAGAGTCTAAAAGCTCTGCAGAGTCTTTAGGTAGGTCTAAGTCCCTCACCAAGTTACTTAATTCTGATTGGGTGAACAGCTGTTGTTCATCAATAACACTCTTATCATACACATCATCATCATCATCATCATCATCATCATTATGATCGTCATTGGAAATACCGGGAATTGATTCAACGTCCTTGTAAACATTGTCTAACTTTTCTGGAGGCAAATGAACATGAATTTGTGGTCCATGAGGCACAGGACGAATCGCTGAACGAAGATTTGTGTAAGATATTTCACTTTTGTTTTTTAAATTAAATACACGGACATCACAAGAACAAAAATAACAGTCATCACTATGGTTTTCTGGCTCCCTCCAAATCATGGGTATTCCAAAGTTAAGAGATTGTTTTTTCCTTTGGGACCACTGCCGAAGCTCTTAAACACAAATTGAACACACTTTGTGAGGAGCCCACTATTTGTCTTGGTCTCCTAATTTTACACCAAAGTACGTATAGTACACCTTTCTCAAAAAATCAGTTATATTTCTGTGTTGTTTTTTTACTGTGAAGTTACCACAAATATAACAAAAGGAATCTGCTGAATTTTATAATTTTCTGAAGTGGTATCGGGTGTTATATTCCGCGCACTTATACTTACTCCTGTCTTCTCCGAAGACGTAGTCCTGTAAACAAAACTTATGCTAATGTGTGTGTGGGCGCCACTTGGATATTTAGTCCAAGAAATTCTTATTATATTAAATTGACTTTTCGTTAAATTAGTTATAGTTAAAAAAATATAAACAGGACAAGTCGAGTTGCAAATAAAATACGTTTAATGATTTTTCTTTTACATAAATTGTTTGAAGGACTAACAGTAAAAATATGAAAAAATTGCAAAGTTACAGAAATTATTGAAAACATTTTATTAATTATCGGCTATTAATTTATTTATTGCTCAGTTGAATCGCATGAATTTACTCTTTGAAAAACTTTATACTCAGGACGTGACTCCTTGGAACTATCAAGACAAATCAGTGTGATGCTTTACAAAACTCGTGTGAATTGAAAGTTTTTGATATATGTAGTACAATTGTGTGACAAAAATACCAGGTAAGAGAATTTAATTTTGGACAACTCACGTTCCGGTAGGAAGGTTTTTCCTTCACTGGACACTGTTTTTGGAACGACTCCAATCTTGCGTATCTTCGTATTTTCGTTTCTTCAAGCTCTTGTAATTATTTAAACGTCAAATTACTATTTGAAAACTCCGCACAAAATTTAAAAATCGTACTGCTTCTTTGCTTTGAAATAGTTGCCGGCGATAAACAGCTGATTGCGTTGCGTGACCTTGCTCTGCTGACGTCACAGCGCTAGTTCCACATCAACTCAATATAGGCTTGCGTTCAGTAATTTGTTTGGGAGTTTGTCAAAGTCTGTTTATGTCGCTAATACCATCCAAATTTGATTTTTTCTCTATTAAAAATCGGTCCTTGGCAGGGCCGCTGGATATTTGGCTATGTGCGTTCTATTAGAATTTGTGTGCTTTTGCTCTATTCACAATGCACGTTAGCGGTATAGCGATATACTCCTTTGCAGGTTAAGTGTGTGTTTCGTCTGGTACGGGGAAATGCCTTGTTTGAGTTTTCGGATTGGATTCCTCTTCTTATGTTCGCCTTGGATTAGAAGTTATCTCTTCGAATTCGTGTGTGTAGTGTCTCTGGTGGTTTCAAAGCAGAAAGTGAATATTGGGTCGATTTTGGTCTCGCTTATATACTCTTTGTAGGGTGCATTGTTTCAATTTTATTAATGACTTCCGGTGTTTTTTTAGTAAAATTTTCTTCTGGAACGTTCGAGAATATGCAAATAGAACATGATGGAACAAATTCGACTTCCGTAGAAGCATTAGAACAAAAACGTCTTTTACTTCATACTAAGGGATTTTACTGAAATTATTCTGGTACTGTCAAACAATTTTACAGAACTACTTACAATCTGTATGTCATTATTATTTTTAGATTCTCTGCTTTCAACTGATTAAAACGATACCATTCATGATTGGTTTTTAATAAATTAAATCTATGGAATTAACATAAAATACACATCCTTACCTTGTAGTATGTATACAAAATTACAGTTTTCTTAATTAATTGTATAATTAAGTTCCTCTGCTCTTACTATAACATTAACAAATAACATAAATAGTTGCACATAACAAAATAAACAAGTATTAATGCACATAATATATAAATAACTTCATTTTTCTGTAAGCATAATATAAGGCCTACTTTTCTTGTCACTGCTATTTATTGTATTTTGTCTTTCCTGGTATTATTTCTGTGATTTTTAGGATATTCACTGAGAGTTTGTTATATTGTTTATCTTTGGGAATACCTGGTTTTCCCTAAAACATTTTATTTTTAAGGTATTCACAATAGCATCTCACTGTCTTTTTACAGATGAGCTATTTCATGTGTGTGACAAATTTCACTTTTATACTCAAAAATTCTTTATGAATTAAGCTTGTCTTCAATGGAGCAAGTATTTTTCCATTGTATATGATAGAATTATATCCTTTTTCTATATCCTTTCTAGTATTAATCATTTAATCTGTCAAATATGACTAATTTTGTGACTGTTTTTTGGCTCAACCTAGTATGGTATATGTAGTTAGTTTTATAACTTGATTGTTAAAGCGTTTTAGGTGGTCATACGTATAGGTATAGTTACTTTATGTTGTGATTCAACTTTAAAATACAAGATTGTTGCATTTTGATAACTTTAAAGTCATAAATTCTACAATTTTACATGTTCACTACATGTTTTCAGTTTAGCACAGTTTTTGGTTGTTTTCATTGATTTCTAATCAATTTACAGCTTTCTCTTTTTGAAGTATTTTGTTTGTCTTTGTCTAATTGACATTTACATCTAGTTTTTTTCTTAATTTTATAACAATTAATTTTCACATACATCTGAGTGATTGGTCTCAACTCTAAAACTTTGATTTTCTGTTACAAGTTTACATTTTTTTATTTCAATTTATATCCTCTTTAATGATGGATTTAAACCATTTGATATATCTATTTTATATATATTATAATGTATTGGTCTAGATCTTATCTATTATTTCACAATAAATTGGTTTTTTTGCTCTATTCTGAGTTACATTTCTAACATGTCATGACCTCATTTTGGTCATTCCTAAGATTATTTGTTTCTCTTATTTTACAATATTAGCTTTATTCTATTCTTCACTTAAACAGTATATGGGGTTCGAGTCTTGGTCAAAGTCTTCGTCGTTTTTACATATTATTGAAATTAACTATTGAACAATATTACTAAATTTTCTTGATTACTTGGGTTCGATTCTGTTCATTTCACCTTCCTCTTATGATAATTTACTTTTGGAATTATTTTCTTTATGAAACGTTTTGTGACGTTACATATGCCTCCTCGTTAAAATTGATAATTTGGGAAAAACATTTCTTCAGTTTTGATGAAATTATCATTTTTATATAAACCTTTTATTAGCTTGATCTTTTTTGCTATATTCTCACATCATTTAATAATGATATTAAATGATATTATAATTAGATTCCTGAACTACTCCTTTAATATATTAATCCATCTCGTTATCCATGTCTTAATTTTTAACATAACTCCTGTTCCTTTCCTTTACCTTGTTGTTAATTATTTAATCTTTTATACATTATACCTCCCTAACAATTCCCTAACTTTTATAGCGGGTTCGGAGTAAGAGGGGCCCCATTGGCAATCCATTCTCCGCCGTTCCCTAACTATAACCACTGTAATCAGAGGAAACACATCTCTGTCCAGAAAAATATAAGACGTACTTATGAGTTGCGCCTTCGCAACAAATAATAATAATAATAATATTATTCATTTAAAATACAATATTCAAAGATCATAGGCTCCTACACATACATTCTCTTTCTTAATCTCTTCTGATGATTTCTCAATTATATCAATATACTGTTCTCCGCAGGTAAAATTATCTTTTAAAATCATTCGATGTCAATAATAGATCAGTTGTTGTTTTCTTAGCTATATTTATAAATTCATCATCACCTCCTTATGTAACATACTGTTTCCCTTTTATTTTCAATTATCATTTCCTTTTAGTATCAATTATATAACAGTATTTCTCCTCCTTAGTAATAGCAATTGTTATTTGATTGTTCAATATTTTATTTAATCAATTCGAATAACATAGTAAATTATGTCTTTTCCTCCTTTCCTTCTCTCCTTCTATAATACGTGTAAGTTGGTAAATTAACGTTGACTAATATTTTTTATTCATAATACCTTCTTAACGACGCTTGATTATACGTACCCTTTATTTTATTATTGATAGTGTCTGTTACTTCGTATGTATTATTTTCTTTATTTTTCGTAATTATAAAAGGTCCCGTATATAAAAGTAATAATTTTTTAGTTATACCTTGTATAGTACTGGGCAATTCTCTATTCCGGATTAATACCTTTTCTCCTACTTTATACTTAATAGCCTTTGGTTGGGACTGAAAATACGTATTTCTTTCGTTGTTGTTCGTATTTTTCTAATATTCTATTATAAAATTTGGTTCTTTCAAAGTGATGTTCAGGTTCGCTGGGAAAACTAATAATCTCCTTTATTTCCCGCGGTGGGGGTCTTTCGAACATAACTGTGTACGGTGTCTCCTCTATTGTATTATGATAGGATAAATTGAGAAAGTCCTCTATTGACGCTAGGTATTCGTGCCATTTCTTCTGTTCGTCATGACAGTAGGTCCTCAATAACCGTCCTACTTTCCTCGACACTCTTTCGGCTGGATTACTATTTGGGTGATACACGGATGTCTTATACGTCTTTATTCCGTGTTCTATAAGATTCTCTCTCCATACCTTTTCTTTAAATTGGGTGCCGTAGTCTGTAATTATAGAATTTGGCTTACCTACTTCCATTATATACCTTTCTATTATAATTTCTATAATTTTCTTTGTTGTAGCCCTAGTTATCGGATAAAGCTTAGTATATTTGCTGAAATGTTCAAAAATAATTACAATGAATTTATACATGTGCCTTCCACCGCTGCGTGGAAATGGTCCACAGATATCAAGAAATACCTTTTCTAATTTTTCGGTGGATGTTATGGGTATCATAACCCCTTCCTTCCTTTCGTTATTACATTTTACCTTCTGACAAATATCACATGACTGTACCGCCTGTTGCACCTTTTTATTAATCCCTTTGATGTATACCTGTTCTTCCAACGCTTTCCTTACCTTGAGGGCACCCATGTGTCCGTATCTAACGTGATAATCAATAATTAGTGGCCTTCCTATTCCTGGTGGGATTACTAACTTCCAAATCTCTTGGTGTGGGGTGTTCCTTATAAATAAAGTATCATCGTGTATACAGTAATATTTATTTACAATTTCATCGCCTTCCAGTACCCTTTTCCTAATATTTCCTAATTTTGGGCCATCCTCTTGTTGTGCCTTCACATCTTTTAAAATATTTCTCAAATCCTCCCTCCTTTTAATGATATGATATACCTTCGCTATTTGTTCTTTTTCGCCGTCAAATGTCTGGTTTTGTAAATTGATGCGGGATAGGACGTCGGCTGCTATGTTTTGATTGCCTGGTATATACTCCCACGTGATATTATATTCCTGTAGGGCCAAAACCCATCTCGTCAGCCTCCCATGATTTAACTTGCAATGTTTTAAAAACGAGATAGACTTGTGATCACTCCTAACCGTGATGGGGTATCCTCCTGATGTAAGGGCATGTTTAGTGGTCGATCGGCGCAATAATAATGATTAAAATGGCCTGATAATGTGCATTACTTGGTCTATTTCCTTCGGTGTCAATTAACTTAGTGGTCCAAATTCCCTCTTTCGTCTTTAGCGTTATCACCTTGTTATCTAAGTTTCTTATGGCTTTATATGGCCTAAGTACATCACATCCTATCAAAATATTCATTGGTAAATTGTTCGCTACTAATAGTCCTATTGGCAACGTTATACCATTACTGGTCATTTCTAATGACACCTGCCTTTTTATACTTATTCTGCCTCCCCGTCGCTCCGACTAGTATAATATTATTTATAGGCAGAGTGGGTATGGGTATTTTACCATTCTGTTTAATTCTTTCTAACTCCACACTGTCTATTAACGATACGTTCGATCCTGTATCAATTAGTAAGGTGGCATCTATTCCATTTATATCTGCCTTAATCTGTACTATTCCATTATTCCCATTATTATTATTGTCAATTATATTATCTCTCTCTTCTAACAATTCCTCCCTAATATCTTTGAGATAATTATTTGTTATTATTGTTACTGTCCCGTCTTTGTCATGTCTATTTTTTTGTCCAGTTACCCCATAATATTGGATCAGTGAAGGGCTGTCCTCAGTTTTCACTGCCGCGTCTAGTTTAAATGAGTGTTTGTCTCATTTGCCCGGTCTCCCGGAACGTTGGTTTGCTGACTTGTCTGTGGTTCCTGTCTGACCTCTGGGTTACCACTAATAGGTCTGCTATTTGTTACATTGTTTTGATTACCTGTTTGTGTTTGCTGTGGGTAATACACATACGTTGGTAAATTATGTGGGTACGGTCGTTGACTATTGGCCACCGCATAGTTTACCTGGGGTCTGTACTCCTGATTTCTTCTATCACCTTCCCCTTGATTGCCTCCGTTCTGATAATTATTTCCTTGGTTATAATTATAGTTGTTTCCTGTATAATTGTTGCCCCGATAATTATTCCCTTGATAGCTTTTTCTATGATAGTTATTTTCTGGGTAATTATTTCGATTTGGTCCCGGATTGTTACGGTTTTTCGGGCTCTGATTATTGTTATTGCGGTTATTTATTGGGATGTTATTGTTATGGTTGTCCGGATTGAACCTACTACCATTTCCGCTTCCATTCCGATTTGGCCCGTTGTTACTACTGTAATAGTCTACCTTACGACTGGGGGGTTGGTAATCTTGGAACTTTCCCGCAGACTCGCAGTTCTCTAATAATTTCGCTAAGTCTGTGATTTTACTGAGTTGCTGGTATATTTGCGCGTCTTTAATACCATAACTATAGTGTCCAGCCAAATGTCTTACTAACCATTCTTCTGGGATTGGCGGTATTAGTTTACGAGCTAAACATATTTTTCCCAGGAAATATGATGTTGGTGATTGTCCCTTGGATGCATCGTATTTCCCGTAAAATTTATCCATCCTTACCTTGTTTTGTGCCGTTTCCGACCAATAGTTTTCATTGAATTGACGTTTGAACTCATTCAGGTTCGTTATCTCGGGTCGTATTGCTATCCACCAATTATCTCTTGTATTCCGGAATGTTTCATCTAATATTTCCCGTATTCTATCCCATCTTGTTTCCCTATTTCTCTCTATGACCTCTTCCATCCTTTCTAAAATTTCCATAGGGTTCCGGCGATAATTTTGGAAATTAATTACCTCCCTATTTTCGCTTTTCGCTATGACACGTATGGGTACTCAAGATCGGTGTGTCCCTTAGCGCTCTAACCTCTCCTGCAGGTTTTTCTCCCTTTGATCAATTTCTTGTATATTATTTTTATTAGTTCTTATTTGTTCGTCTAACATATTAGCTATATCATATGTTCTTTGTATCCTTTCGCTAACGTCTTCCCGGACTTCTCCTACCTCCGTTTTTCGTTTCTCTGCCTCCTTCATAATTTCGTCCTGGGTTTGCCTGACTTTATCATCGAGAGTTTGAACACTTTGTTTCGTTTCTTCAGTTCGTTCCTCCATGGTTTTAAAACGGGTATCATTTCCTTCCTGCAAGCTTTCTAATTGTTTTGCCATTGTTTCTACCCTTCTGTCACTGTCGACTTTATTATCGCCGATTTTTTGGTTCACCGTTTCATAATTTGAACTGATTTCATTTTTCAGGGACTCTATACTTTTTTTATTTTCCTCCTGAAGTACCTCCAGCTTTTTGCCATTATCATTGATTTTATCAGTTATATATTCCCTTAAAGATTCCATCTTTTTATCTAATTCCTCCTTACCTTCTTGTCTATCTTTCCTCAGGGATTCTATACTTTCTTTTATTTCTGCTTTGTCTTCCTGTCTATTTTTATTATTATCCTCTTTTAGGGATTCTATAATTTTATTAGTATCATTCAAGGATTCTATTAACATCTCAAATTTTTTATCCGTTTTTTCATTGGACGATTCTATACTGTTATTAGTATTTTTTTTATTGTTTCTTCCATTCTTTGGAACATCATCATTATTGCATTCATGTCGACGCTCCCTGTTGCTTTTCCGGTTCTGGTTTCTCTGTTGCATCCCTTTTTTGTGTGGGTTTATCTGTTTGGTCTCAAATTTGTATGGGTTTTTCCCCCGTTTGCATATCTGTTTTCTTTCCCGCTTGCTCCTCTGGTTCATCTCCCGTTTGCATGGGTTTTTCAATTTCTGGTGTAGGCAACTCTATTTCTATCTCCTCAACTTGGATTGCCTCCCCATCTTCTACACTTGATTCGGGTATTATGTTTTTCTTCCCCTTCTTTCCTTTTGGTGGTGGCATCTTGATTTGTTGATAGTTGCCGGGCTCGTTCCTTTCCTTTCAAGCCTCACTAGTTGGGCTGCCAAATTATAATTTTCTGAAGTGGTATCGGGTGTTATATTCCGCGCACTTATACTTACTCCTGTCTTCTCCGAAGACGTAGTCCTGTAAACAAAACTTATGCTAATATGTGTGTGGGCGCCACTTGGATATTTAGTCCAAGAAATTCTTATTATATTAAATTGACTTTTCGTTAAATTAGTTATTGTTAAAAAAATATAAACAGAACAAGTCGAGTTGCCAATAAAATACGTTTAATGATTTTTCTTTTATATAAATTGTCTGAAGGACTAACAGTAAAAATATGAAAAAACTGCAAATTTTCAGAAATTATTGAAAAAATTGTATTAATTATCGGCTATTAATTAAGTTATTGCTCAGTTGAATCGCATGAATTTAATCTTTGAAAAACTTTATACTCAGGACGTGACTCCTTGGAACTATCAAGACAAATCAGTGTGATGCTTTACAAAATTTGTGTGAATTGAAAGTTTTTGATATATGTAGTACAATTGTGTGACAAAAATACCAGGTAAGAGAATTTAATTTTGGACAACTCACTTTCCGGTAGGTAGGTTTTTCCTTCACTGGACACTGTTTTTGGAACGACTCCAGTCATGCGTATCTTCGTATTTTCGTTTCTTCAAGCACTTGTAATTATTTAAACGTCAAATTACTATTTGAAAACTCCGCACAAAATTTAAAAATCGGACTGCTTTTGTGCTTTGAAATAGTTGCCGGCGATGAACAGCTGACTGCGTTGCGTGACCTTGCTCTGCTAGTTCCACATCAACTCAATATAGGCTTGCGTTCAGTAATTTGTTTGGGAGTTTGTCAAAGTCTGTTTATGTCGCTAATACCATCCAAATTTGGTTTTTTCTCTATTAAAAATCGGTCCTTGGCAGGGCCGCTGGATATTTGCCTATGTGGGTTCTATTAGAATTTGTGTGCTTTTGCTCTATTCACAATGCACGTTAGCGGTATAGCGATATACTACTTTGCAGGTTGTGTGTTTCGTCTGGTACGGGGAAATGCCTTGTTTGAGTTTTCGGATTGGATTCCTCTTCTTAAGTTCGCCTTGGATTAAAAGTTCTCTCTTCAAATTCGTGTGTGTAGTTTCTCTGGTGGTTTCAAAGCAGAAAGTGAATATTGGGTCGATTTTGGTCTCGCTTATATACTCTTTGTAGGGTGCATTGTTTTAATTTTATTAATGACTTCCGGTGTTTTTTTAGTAAAATTTTCTTCTGGAACGTTCGAGAATATGCAAATAGAACATGATGGAACAAATTCGACTTCCGTAGAAGCATTAGAACAAAAACTTCTTTTACTTCATACTAAGGGATTTTACTGAAATTATTCTGGTACTTGTCAAACAATTTTACAGAACTACTTACAATCTGTATGTCATTATTATTTTTAGATTCTCTGCTTTCAACTGATTAAAACGATACCATTCATGATTGGTTTTTAATAAATTAAATCTATGAAATTAACACAAAATACACATCCTTACCTTGTAGTATGTATACAAATTACAGTTTTCTTAATTAATTGTATAACTAAGTTCCTCTACTCTTACTATAACATTAACAAATAACATAATTAGTTCTACATAACAAAATAAACAAGTATTAATGCACATAATATATAAATAACTTCATTTTTCTGAAAAGCATAATATAAGGCCTACTTTTCTTGTCACTGCTATTTATTGTATTTTGTCTTTGCTGGTATTATTTCTGTGATTTTTAGGATATTCACTGAGAGTTTGTTACATTGTTTATCTTTGGGAATATCTGATTTTCCGTAATACATTTTATTTTTATTGTATTCTCAATTAGCATCTCACTGTCTTTTTACAGATGAGCTATTTCATGTGTGTGACAAATTTCACTTTTATACTCAAAAATTCTTTATGAATTAAGCTTGTCTTCAATTGAGCAAGTATTTTTCCATTGTATATGATAGAATTATATCCTTTTTATATATCCTTTCTAGTATTAATCATTTAATCTGTCAATTATGACTAATTTTGTGACTGTTTTTTGGCTCAACCTAGTATGGTATATGTAGTTAGTTTCATAACTTGATTGTTAAAGTGTTTCAGGTGGTCATACTTATAGGTATAGTTACTTTGTATTGAGGTTCAACTTTAAAATACAAGTTTGTTGCATTTTGATAACTTTAAAGTCATAAATTCTACAATTTTACATGATCACTACATGTTTTCAGTTTAGCACAGTTTGTGGTCGTTTTCATTGATTTCTAATCAATTTACAGCTTTCTCTTTTTGAAGTATTTTGTTGGTCTTTGTCTAATTAACATTTACATCTAGTTTTTTTTTTAATTTTATAACAATTAATTTTTACATACATCTGAGTGATTGGTCTCAACTCTGAAACTTTGATTTTCTGTTACAAGTTTACATTTTTGTATTTCAATTTATATCCTCTTTAATGATGGATTTAAACCATTTGATATATCTATTTTATATATATTATAATGTATTGGTCTAGATCTTATCTATTATTTCACAATAAATTATTTTTTTTGCTCTATTCTGAGTTACATTTCTAACATGTCATGACCTCATTTTGGTCATTCCTAAGATTATTTGTTTCTCTTATTTTACAATATTAGCTTTATTCTATTCTTCACTTAAACAGTATATGGGGTTCGAGTCTTGGTCAAAGTCTTCGTCGTTTTTACATATTATTGAAATTAACTATTGAACAATATTACTAAATTTTCTTGATTACTTGGGTTCGATTCTGTTCATTTCACCTTCCTCTTATGATAATTTACTTTTGGAATTATTTTCTTTATGAAACGTTTTGTGACGTTACAATTTACACAACTTCTTGAAGCCATTTAAAGTTAAAAACTAAACAAGATGACAATTCAAAACTAATTCTGTATTATGACTATACAAATGACACGTGCACCTCAATGAGATATACAAACAACTGAGGAACAGAAGTAAACATTACAGTGTTATATGGAAGGGGGTGAGGGGGGACAGACGTGCAGGCGCCTGAATGCATGCAGGTCTCAACTTGTTTTCTTTCCTTCTAAATATCTTTTTACTGATTCACATTAACTTATTACATTATTCTTTTACTTCTGATATGTAAATTATAAAAACATTTTTCAGCGTAGGTATTTATAATCATACAAACAAATTACCATTAATTTAGCTGGATTTTGTCAAATATCAACATAAAAATCGCTTATTGTGAAAAAACCATACGTGATTGAATTTTTCACTATTTTTCTCTTAATATGTACCCAAAAACCTATAAAACTCACCTATTAGATTTAAGACAAATTTTCCATCGCAGGCCTGTGTAATGACTGAACGAACGATACGAGTTCTCAGTTTTAACTTGGCGAATTAGCATTTCTCTGACTGTTTATCTGTTTTTTCTGTCTGCCGTTTGGGGTATAACTTTAGAATGCATAAATTACTTTTCGTAAAATTTGGCATTAGTGTCCTTATTTTTACCCTACAGAAACCCATTATTCCTGAGTTTCATCCCCCCAAATGGAAGGCAGAAGGAAAAATGTGAGGGGGCAAAATTGTCAAAAAATCGTAAAACTCCATGTGGGGTATCAAATAATGGGGTATTTTAACTAACATCGGAACATACTTTTGAATTATGAAAGATATCCGGGCTGTTTGGCCGTGGTCCCTGGTTTAAAACAAAACCAAACGTTTCGGCAGCTCCACTGGCTGCCATCATCAGTGGTATAAAATTTTCTGCACTTAGGATGTCTACGTGCAGGCCCACAGTACTGTGGTATAGACTACAGCTGTCCTGGCATGCTACCTGTACATATAAATTCAGCAAAGTCCCACGTACAGGTAAAAATGACACCATCAACCAATCACAATAGAGATGGTGTATGATTGGCTCGCACCAAGCTATGCCATTATGTACTCACTTGTTTTCCAAGAAATACTGTGGAGAAGGCTGCTGATTTCCCGCGATGCTATCTGTGCTAATTGTTTACTAATTGCAACCCCCAACAGGTAAGTACAGCATCAACGGCCAATCAGAAACAAGAAGGTGTGTGAGAGGCTCGCATCGCGCCATGCCATAATGTACTTAATGAGATGCTTTCGCCCCGTCGCAGCACCTCTCTCAGCCGTCTGGTCATTAGCTGCGACTCTCTTTGCCGCAGCTGAGACCTCTTCCTTCCCTTACCTCAGGACCATCAGCACCACGCAACCACCTCCCCCTGTCCGGGTCAAACGCCCTCGGGCGATTCTCGATGACCCGCCATAAGTTTAAGTAAACTTAAACCTCAACTAATTTGCATATTCACTATCTGCCCATGCCCCAGAATTTACCTGCTAAGCTGTTTCCTTCCTCCCTTCCTAGTATGCCGACCGCGCTGAATGCCGCTGCTACGCGCTATCACTGGCACGGAGGCTCTCTGCCTCGCGGGGAGCGACCGACGCCTCACGGCGTCTGCACGCGGGACTGGGAACGGGCGACATCTGTCACCTGAACCCGTCCTTGCGGCAGTGGCCACTGATTGCAGAAATTTTTGAAATAAATAAAAATTGAAAACCTTTCCCCCCCGCCTTCTCAGTTAACTGGTTGGCGGTTGTCCATTCCTGTTTTTAGGCACCAGTCGAATGAACCAGGACTAAGTGTATCCACAGGCAGCCATTGGGCTCGACCCAGATGCTGCAGTCATGCACCGGGTGCAAAGATGCCCCGCTACTATGATGCTACATGCTACATGCTACATGCCGTCGCAGCATGCTTCTGAATCAAGACGGACTCCATATGAAGACGAGGGAAGTAATAACTCACCGCCGACAAGAGTTTCGTCTCATCGAAACGGATCCGATGGTCGGCATTGGCGAGCGCGTGTTCGGCCACTGCAGACTTCTCCGGCTGTCCCAGTCTACAGTAACGGCTACGTTCACCCACGCGTGTGCGGACGCTGCGCTTCGTGGTACCAATGTACACCTGGCCGCATGAGCAGGGAACTCCGTACACACCGCACGATGACATATCGTGCTGCCGTACATAGCCGTTACTGTAGACTGGGACAGCCGGAGAAGTCTGC
Organism: Magicicada septendecula; assembly: GCA_034769895.1. Taxonomy (NCBI): domain Eukaryota; kingdom Metazoa; phylum Arthropoda; class Insecta; order Hemiptera; family Cicadidae; genus Magicicada; species Magicicada septendecula. Next base: position 536,584,832 of record CM068367.1, on the reverse strand, counting down.
CGTGGCCGAACACGCGCTCGCCAATGCCGACCATCGGATCCGTTTCAATGAGACGAAACTCTTGTCGGCGGTGAGTGATTACTTCCCTCGTTTTCATATGGAGTCCGTCCTGATTCAGAAGCATGCTGCGATCGCTATGAATCGGCGGCCAGGTCAGAGCTGTTGGGTTGCGCGTCGTGAGACGACCCAATGGTTTCCTAGTACCGAGCCTCCGGTAGGGGCTCCTGCCTAGTGGTCCTGTCCAGACGGAATATTTTTAATTAATTTTTAGTGGTCGCTACAACGACATGCTCGTACTAGGTCGACTAGTACAGTATTTGTCGAGGCCGTTTCCAAGATTCACCTGGACGTATTCGGTACTTGCCAAGGCCAGCTATGAGTGGGTTTGTCTGGGTCCTCGCAGCTCGGACGTAAAATTTACGTGCAAGTCGCCTTGCGGTGTCATCCAAGGAGCGGACACCGAGTCCTCTTCTCAGGAGACGAGAAGAAAACCGATAGGGGACTTTGGCCGCTAGCCGAAGACCTCTATCGAGAACGCTTTGCAACCTTCTTTTATGAACGGTTGCGAGGTAACCCCAGACGGGCCATTGGACACGATCCAGATGCTGCAATCAAGCCACGGGTGCAAAGACACCCCGCATCCATAATGCAATGCAATAACCCCAGACGGGAAGAGCGTAGGTAATGATCGGCAACAGATACGTGTTGACAATCAACTTACCCAGCTTGCGGGTCATAGCCTTGTTGGCAAGTATCGGAAACAGTTGCGCGAGACGAGCGGACGCTTTCTTTCGCATCGTCTCAGCGTGGGTACGCCAGGTGAGCCGACGATCAAGGTGGACACCGAGGTACTTAACTTCCCTCGACCAGGGCAGGTACGTTCTACCGAGTCTCACTCGGCCTCGTGGTTCTTTCCGGCGCTTTGTGAATAGCACCGCGGAGCTCTTGGTTTCGTTGACGGCAACTTTCCAGCTTTCCGTCCACGTCGAATACGCATCGAGTGCGCGCTGAAGTCGTGGGATAGCAAAGTCTGCGTTCCGATCGGCGGTATAGACCGCCGTGTCGTCGGCAAACAAAGCCATCTGGACTCCAGGCTCTCTGGGTGCGTCGTTGACATACACGGAGAACAGGAGAGGCCCTAGCACGGTACCTTGAGGTACCCCGGCTGTGATACGTCTCTCGGAAGAGACGTGGTCGTCTATTCGCACGCAGAAAGTCCTCTCCGTCAGAAAGCTAGCAATCAAGCGAAGGTAGCAATCTGGGAGCTGGATTTCCCGGAGCTTGAACAAGAGCCCGTCGTGCTAGACACTATCAAAGGCCTTTTCCACATCTAGGAAACAGGCGACAGTCTGCTCTTTCCGACACCCGGCGTCCGTGATGTATTCCACCAGTCTCATCAGTTGATGAGTGGTGGAATGCCCCGCACGGAAGCCGAACTGTTCGGGGACCAGTACATCGAAATTTCTTAGATGATCTAGTACTCTCCATTGTACGAGACGTTCGAGGACCTTTGACGTGGCTGACAGTAGACTAATGGGCCGGAGGTTGCCGGGACGGGAAGCGTCCTTTCCCTGCTTCGGGATCACTATGTCCGTCGCCTTGCGCCATTTCTGGGGAAAATAGGCCAGTCTAAGACACGCGTTGAACAGCGCGACCAAGAAAAGTACTCCTCGCTCCGGGAGTCGAGTAAGAGCGGCGTTCGAGACGCCGTCCGGGCCAGGAGCTTTTCTCGGCACGAGTTCAACGAGCCGATCTGTGACCTCTTCCCTAGTAATGGGTTCGGGCTCCGTAGTGATCGGAAGAGACAGAAAGTCTTCCACTTCGTTCTCGACTTCTTCGTCGAAGCCCCCAGTCCATGGGCGGGTTAGGTGCGAACTGTCGCTCAAAACACGCGCCCAAGTACTCGGCCTTCGCCTCCGGGCGAGCCAGGATTTGACCGAAAGGTCCAGCAATGGCCGGGATGCGAGGCCGGCGCCTCTTCCCTACCAACGCCGAAGGTATCCGGTAAGGGCTACTTTCGTCCGATCTGTCCCCTGCCTGGGCCACGGCGAGTTCCCAACAGCGTCTCCGGTAGGCCTGCATTTCACGACGTAAAATGCCGGTCGCCCGGTTGTACGCTGCCTTGTCGGCCGGATCACGGGTCCGCTGCCAGCGTCTCCGGAGGCGATTTCTCTCGCAAGCGAGAGCACTCGTCTCCTCTGGGATCCGCTGCCAGTGGGGCGTGACGCCAGGCTTCATCCTGGAAGACGCGTCGATCGCAGATACGACAGCCTCGTCAAACGCGGCAACTGCCTCGTCGACTTGGCGGAAGGTTTCGAGTGGTCCCGCGTCTGGCAATCGGCGACTTAACGCCGGGCCATAGCGATCCCATTCTACCACCTTCCTGACATCTCTGCGTACGACGTGCTGGGTAGCGACGTGTATCAGGATAGAGAGATGATCGGACGATAGTTCCGTTAGCGCGGACACATGGACCGGACAGTCAATTCCTTGAATCACCGCTATGTCCAAGACATCGGGAGCCGCGTTGTGAGGGGTAGAACGTAGGTTGGGTAGGCCCAATCACTTGTATCCTGCGAGAATCGGCAAACCTGCGTAAACGTTTCCCGTTTGGGGCAGTCAAGCGACTGTTCCAATCGCGATGTTTACAGTTCAGGTCGCCGGCCATGATGACCCTCCTGTGTGCATCGAACGCGACAGCTAGATCGGGGTGAAGGAGCTCTTTTTGCGGCGGTTTATACGCCGCGACCATCTGTACGCCGCCTAGAGTGTTTAACAACTCCACAGCGGTGCCTTCGAGGTGAGTCATTGCAGGCAAGACGACTCGGTGATGCTCGAGATTGAGCCTCACCGCGACGGCAGTACCGCCACCAGCAGTGCCCGGCCTGTCGTTTCGATAGCACACATAGTTGGCCAGTCGTAACCGACTCGCAGGAGTCAAGTGGGTCTCATTGAGAAGGACTACGTCGGGTTTGAGTCGGGCCAGTAATTCTTGGAGTTCCTGGATCTTGTTGGACAACCCGTTGGCGTTCCAGGAAAGAATTGAGAGATCACGTTTGAGGACCCGACTCATAGAAAACCTACACAAGTGGCGGCTTCCACCAAGAGCATGAATCTCTCGGTTGTATCGGCAGTCCCCAAGCGGGAGCGGATGGACCTGAAGGTCTGGGCAACTTTGCGGAGGTCAAATTCCGCAAGGAAGTCTTTGACGACCTGATAGTCGTCTGGATCGGTTTTTGAGGCAGAGTGCCCGGAGACTGTTTGCGCATAAGAGCGCCGAGGCTTGTCAATCGGGGGATTGGTGGAAGCCAGGGGTTTCTTAGGGCCAGGTGTAGCGCCTCTAGCGGAGGTGCTAGGAAGAGGGACAGATGCGATAGCGTCGGTCTTCACGCGCTGCGCAGGCTGTCTGGACTGTGCGGCTGGGTTGGCAGGAGCCCGGGATCTAGCGCCACGGGGCTTACGTTGCCGCTTCTTTTTGCCTGCATTAGGGTACCGCGGGGGCGGGAGGTCAGGCGAGGCTGCTTCTAGAGCAGGGGCAGGATTCTCCGGTGCTGGGGAGGGTTGAGAATTCTCAGGCTCCACAACCGAGATGGTTGGCAGTGGCTGGTCTGTCTCACTTTGTTTAGAAGCCGCGAGGTTACGGCGCTTTTTCGCCTGAGGCGGGACAGGGGCCTGGGAAGGAGCCTGAGATGGAGATGCCTGAACTACAGGTGTCTGCTTCGGGCCTTTGCTGCGTTTTCGTTGCCTGTTGGCAACTGCGGCGAAAGACACGGCAGCCGTAGCAGGAGGCGCAGGGCCTGGCTGCTCGGTTGCAGGTCTGGAACCAGCTTCCGGATGCCTCGGTGGTGGCAGGCGCCCTTTCGGCTTTCGCCGCTCGAGCTCCCGCTGAAACACCGGACATGCCCGGTAGTTGGCGGGGTGACTTCCGCCGCAGTTGATGCACCTTTTGAATGCAGGGGCATCACAGTGTTTACTAGCGTGAGGTAGAGAGCACCTCACGCACGCCGGAGCGTTTGTACAAGTCTCTGAATGGTGCCCGAAGCGTTGGCACTTGTAGCACTGAGGCAGAGCCCCGGGAGCGCGGTTTCTTTCCACTTTTACGCGGAAACCAAAAAGCCGCGTAAGAGAGAGTAGGCTTGCGCCTGCCTCGCTGTTCTCGACCATGATGCGGACCAGGGGAATTGGACGCCTTGGCCCGGCGGGAGCAAACACCCGATGTACCGCGCGAACCGGATAACCCAGCTCGCGCAGCTCATCGAGGATTTCCTCGAGAGCAGAGTCCACGTCTAAGCCTCTGAGCACGAGGGACAGAGGCTTCACGTGTTTCGGGGTAAAGGTGTGGTATTGCAGGTTGGCTGATTCGACGAACGCCATGACGCTGCGGTACTCGTCCATTCCGCGGACAGCGATCTTGACAGTGTCGCCCCCAAGGAGCTTCAGGTCAACGCTGGCCGGGGAAAGTCCGGGAGCCACTATGAGTCGCCGTTAAAAACCGGTGACGTTGTTCACGCCGTGAACGAACACAGGCGGGATGCGACGAGTGGCCGGCGGTGCTTGGGCAGCGCCGGGCACAGTCGGCCCCGAGCCGGATTCGCCATCGGCGGGGACAACTTCCATGGCGGACGCCGAGGAAGAGGTTGAGGAGGACCGATTCCGCCTCGGTTTCTTAACCGGGCGCCCCCGTAGCCCAACCGCCACGAAAGCGTCGGTCTCGTCACCGGGCAGCGGAACCGTCCGGGGATCGACAACTTGGTCCGCATCCATAGCAGGAGAACACGGCGAATCGCTCGTGTGGGGTATATGAATCGGCGGGGCGAAAGCATCTCATTAAGTACATTATGGCATGGCGCGATGCGAGCCTCTCACACACCTTCTTGTTTCTGATTGGCCGGTGATGCTGTACTTACCTGTTGGGGGTTGCAATTAGTAAACAATTAGCACAGGTAGCATCGCGGGAAATCAGCAGCTTTCCCCACAGTATTTCTTGGAAAACAAGTGAGTACATAATGGCATAGCTTGGTGCGAGCCAATCATACACCATCTCTATTGTGATTGGTTGATGGTGTCATTTTTTACCTGTACGTGGGACTTTGCTGAATTTATATGTACAGGTAGCATGGCAGGACAGCTTTAGTCTATACCACAGTACTGTTGGCCTGCACGTAGACATCCTAAGTGCAGAAAATTTTATACCACTGACGATGGCAGCCAGTGGAGCTGCCGAAACGTTTGGTTTTGTTTTAAACCAGGGACCACGGCCAAACAGCCCGGATATCTTTCATAATTCAAATGACACCGGCCGTGAAAGCCTAAGGAATAATCGGAACATACTTTTTATCATAAGAAAAATAATACAGGGAAAACAAAAATTTAAGAAATTGTAAAAATCCGGCTGCTTGCGAACTAAAAGGAATTTTAACTTTTGTCCAAATGTGGTTTCTACAATCACAATTTTTTTATTTTTGCGGCCACTACGAGCCAAAAATAGACCTCAATGTATGAAAATTGTAAATCACTGTGGGGTACTACGGTTTGAGGAAATTTTATCAAAATACGAACGAGGTATCTTTAACAATTTGACAGAATTTATATCTCTCGTATAATAAGTGTACGAACAATAAGAAGAAGCCAGTAAGTAGGTAATTCAGTTTTATTGAATATTAAATTATGTTCAGTAAAAGTTGTCAGCGGCCGTGAAAATGTTAATGTTATGATTAACTTCGTCATCATCATCTAAAGGCCATACCTTGTCGAGTTACCCGCCTCTCTCTCCCCATCATTGTCTTTTTTATCACAGAACGAAAGGAAGTTCATCTGCTTTCCCATGTCTTTGAAGAACGCTGCTCTTGGCCGTCCTCTTGGTTTTCCCCCAACAAATTTCTTTCAAAATATTAGTTAAGATTCGATTATGTCGTAACACGTGCCCGAACAATTTGGATCTTCTTATGTTTAACTTAGCTACATTATTTACTTCTTATAACTGAAGCCGCATCTCGTTTTTTCCACACAGATCCACATTTAAAATTTTATTTAGCTACTTCGGAAATTACGTTAGTACAAATGTTTAAATAAATATTGTTTAAACGTTTTTATGATTAAATGTATTTTCCACACCGTATGTAGCTAGTGTCTTCAATTACAAAGTAAAAATTAGTGTACAAAGCGGTATAATTTAATGGTGTACTAATATTAATACAAGACACTAATATACACTAACGTTTTTGCTGATATCGTTCTGCTAAAACTTTCTTATTGAGAGCACTGAAATATTGTATTGCGCATGGTGGCATTTGCGTAACTGATGTCTCTTTAGACAAAGACCCATTAGAGGGCAATAAGTAAGTATGTCCCAGTAGATTTAAAAATCTCCTAGACTTATGTATAGTACTATGTTTAGTCTTCTTTAGTACTACACTAGTTGTTATCCGCGGCTTTGCACACAAACATTTGACTTCAAATAAGTATTTTAATATAATTTTTATTCTCTATGACTATTTGGCGTTCTGTCAGCTCGTATAACAATTTTCTACTCATTAGTCAAATTCTCTCCAAAGCTGTTTTAAACACTTGTACTATTTTAACTTGTACTAAATTATTATGTTGTTCCAACAGCCTTTGGGGTTAAAAGTACCGGTTTATAAAGTCTTTGGAGATAATTTTAAAGTACCCGTTAAATCAAAACCGCTAAATTCTTTATTTTAAGTTTTACTGTATTAGAAGCATTGTATAACACATTAAAGGTTATGTTTTTCTCAACCATAGCTTTTATTTATTTCAGCAGTAAACTAAAAACCAAAAACCGTTGTCACCTAACCTCACAAATGAAAACAACACGTATATTTGCTTTACATTAAGTAATAGGACAATTTACAATTAGTATACTTTCCACATCGTAATATATCAATACAATCGCATATTATATAAAACATCGAAAAAGTACTGCAGGAATGGATAAATATACAGTTCCGATGACGCTAAATAGGTTTTGTCTATTTACTTGTTACTATGGTAATTAATTCTGGTTTCCATGGTGTTATTGACATCTTTATACGCGTCAACGAAAAGGCATAATTAAAAGGGTCTAAATCGTGCGAACGGGGCAAAACATCAAATTCCAAGTTTGACAGTATTTTGCGGCTTGTGTCAAAACCTGTGCAAAATTTGGTGGGAATCGGTGTAACGGTGTGGATTTGTATTCAGTACCCATAAATCCTCAGACTTGGAGTTATATATATTGTAATACAACGTGTTACGTTGCCGAAAACACAGTGTCGATTTGTATTTGTTTAGTGAAAAAGAATTGAAAAAAAATGTTTATCCTGCAAGGGTAAAAACCGCCTTGTTGCAGGATATCGATTTCAGCTTCGACCGGCTAGACGTCTTGTTCGCAGGTTACGCAGTCTGGCTCGTTCGTTTGTCCACACTCCTTGCTGCTGCCTGTAATTTTTCTGAAACTGATCTAATATTTCTATAGATCCCTGCCCATCATAATAATTATTGAGTGGCGCCGTAGCTTTCTACACTCTTACAAAATGGTAACTCTTGCGTTACTTTAAATACCCCCTCGGAATCCTGTTGTCTTCTTAACATTTTTCATTTTTATATTTTGCATCCCAGCAGCTCCCCTTACTTTTATATTATTTTCAGTTCTGGTAAAAATCCTTTGTATACTTCTTCTTTTCCATTTAATTTTATTTCGTTGTTAATTGATTCATTTGCCACTATGTTATTCATCTTCTGTTTCAATACCCCTTTTTAGCAGTTTCAAATATAGTTATTGTTACTCTATTTACTTACAAACATCAATTCTTTTTTTTCTGCAAGTTCATTACTTCAGTTATTTGTTTTAAGTACTTCTTTTCTTTTTTCATTATTATCACTTTATTATCGTTATTAACCGTCTTTCTCTTCTTAATGGATTCAAAATAATTTCTCTGAAGTATCCTGTAAGATGTTCTTACTTATTTTAGAATTTGGTGGGTTATTTGTTCATGTTTTCTGAAATCTTCATTGGTCATTACATTTATAATTATTTTACCTTCTCATTTCTCCAATAGTTTGCCTTGTCGGCAATCATACAATCAGTCGATTGTCTCTATAGTTTGTTTGGAATCCGTTTAACCATGGTCCATTATTCCCTCTGTACTGGTTGTTCGGATCACTCTGGTCTGCAGAACTATTTCTGTCCTGGTGATATAGATCTTGGCTACCTTATACAGCAATCCTACTAATAATACATGTTCAGTAGGATCTAGGCCTACATCAATCATTTTATCATTTCGCTTATTAAATAAATATGTCAATTGTATATCAATCCTTGATGCTATCCATGACATTTTATTATGCATTTTTATTTCTGGTATATTTGATTTAACTATGGTTTACTTAAGGTTTTTAGTCGCTGTTTGGTTGTGAGTCCCTTTGAAAAGTTCTATTAAGCTCCTTCTGTTCTTTTTAAAATTATCTATTTCTCTATGTTCAGTACTTAGGATGTTAAGTACATTAATTAGTCCATTCCTAATCATTTCCAATTACTCTCGTGATTCAATTTATTCTTTTCGACATATTTTCCTTATTTTCTTTGTCTTCATTTCCATGTGCTTAATATTCTCTTTGTTTCTGTGTTGTTTATTTTCAGATAACCTTACACCTTTGTATTCTTTAATTTCTATTCCCTTACTATCATCTTCAATTTCTGGATTCAGTTGTTCCATATTGTTATTGTTTGTTATTTCTTCTACCTTCGTTTTACTTCTATCATTATTTAATCCTTGTATCCACAGTTTCTGATCATCCAAGTTCCATCAGAGCCCTCATTATTAACTGCCTCTCTCCTTGTGTGAGTTCTGGCATTTTCGTCTGTTGCTTCACTTCCACGTTTTCATTATTTGGTATTTCTTCTATCTCAATTTTACTATCATTTATTGGCAGATTTTGTTCTTCCAAGTTTTCATCCTCGTGTACTTCCGTTATTGTTACTGTTACTTGTTTATTCTTATTCATTATTTCTTCTGTATTTTCCCGAAAAATTTCTTTGAATCCTTCTATTAATAACTTATTATGTTCTTTCCTCCATTTACAAATATCTTCTCTGGATAGTTCAAACATAACCCTTATCCATTCCCTTAATTCTGCATTTTCCGTTTGTACCGGTTTCTCTGGTTGTCTTATTTTTTGTCTCATTTGTTCATACTCCTCCTGTGTATATTCCTCTGTCACATGTGCGTATATTCCCGTTCCTTCATGTTTCATATGTGTAAAATTATCATCCCATCTATCCCAATCATCTTCAGTCATTCCTTCCACCTTTTTGTCGTTCTTTTCGTGGGCTGTCCCGATAGTCTCTTCTTTATCACAGTTTGCGTCTAGCTCCCACATTTCTTCATAAATATCTCTTAACGTCATTTTGTCGTTCGGTGTCACCGCTATATTCGCACGACTCATCTGTGCTCGTTCGTGATCAGTGATATTTTCATTAATATAATCCATATCCTTGCTGAATTTTTTAAATTACATTGTCATCTATTCCGCGTAGCTTAATCGTCTCTCTTGTTAGGGCATTTTCGTTTCCTGTTGTGGCATAGCTCTTTGTTGCAATTCTGTTTTTCTAACAGTCGCCAGCTAAAATTAGGTTTCCCGTATCGTTAGTAATTGCGCTAGGATCGGTAATGTCCCCTAACTTCAGCCTCATTGGTTGGACGCCATCTGTAATATAACGTGTTTTCCGGGTTATTTAGCCACACGTTGGTTGCGTCATCTCTAATGACACGTGTTACCTTGCAGAAAACAAAGTGTCGATTTGTATTTGTTTAGTGAAAAAGAATTGAAAAAAAAGTTTATCCTGCAAGGGTAAAAACCGCCTTGTTTGCGGGATATCGATTTCAGCTTCGATCGGCTAGACGTCTTGTTCCCAGGTTACGCAGTCTGGCTCGTTCGTTTGTCCACACTCCTTGCTGCTGCCTGCAATTTTTCTGAAACTGATCTAATATTTCTACAAATAACAACTCTTTTTAATCAGATTGACGACATTTATTCTTATTTTATTTATTCAAGACAAAAATAGTCCACCTTTTGGTTGAACAAGCTCATAGTCGAGTCGACTCGGGTGCTCAATTCGATTGTACAAGTATACATACTTTATTAAACATTAACTTGAAAAAAATAATAAAAATCTCAGGGTTCTGGGTTCTTTAAGACTGCTATTGAAGTCAGAAATGCAAATAACAAGTACAATACGTCACAAATGTAGGTAAAATTAAAATCTTAGTAACTAGTATTATGATAAATAAAGTTTGGTTGCTATGTAACGGCGAATATTTGATTCACTAGGGTTAGCGGTGAGACGGACAAAATGGCCGCTGATGTAGTCAGCTGAGAACGCTGTCCGAAAATGTCCTCGCCCCGTCTCTTTGGAAATAAATGATTTTTAGTGTGTTCTCAGTTTTAATTTATGCTTATTTCTTTTGTTGTCACTTGTGTTCAGTTTGTTGGTGTTTGTTGAGTTAACCTGAGTGTTGTGTAGTCGTAGTTGTGGATTAATTATAAACTCGAATGATCTCACCCACACAGAAGTGTTGGAATTTTGTCTTCACTTTTCGTGATAGAATTTTTTTCTATTTCTTGGTGTTTTCATCTGTTAATGGCAGTTAGTTTATTCTCTTCTTTTATAAGATAACTAATACTTTGACTTGCAGTTGTTTATACTGTTCTACTCGTTCAAAAACGGATTCCTTGTTTTACATTTAATTTTTTATTATACAGAGCTCATCTGCCCTCTCTTGAAGTTAACAATGGAATAATAATTTTTCGTTTCTTCGTCAGCGGTCTTGCCCAAGAAACTCTGGCCTGCTATTGGTTGATACCTGTGAACTCTGGTGATCACATGACCAGTTTACAAAAATCAAATATCTGTACACCTATGCTAAAAAATACTTCTTTCCTAGCTTTAAATCATACTAATTTTAAGTTACTTAGTGGTTTTTCTTGTAAAATTATAAGTATTTTGATACCTCATTTTACATGAGTCGGTCATTATAAAGGATGATTTCTCACCTTACAAAACTTCTAATTTTGAGCCTATACTTTAATTAAACATTTGTTATATCACTTTACAATTCTTTAAATTAATCTAATATATAATATTACCATTAAAACAATTAAGTTCATCACATAACTTCTGTCTCTTTCCTGTTTTATCACATTGGTTTACTAATCTACTCATTTCTGACATTATTTCCTTTGTATGGAAATTGTGGCCTAGGCCATCAATAGCATTTCATTAATATATTCTAAATTACATTTATCAATACTATAACAAATAAAAAGAATGGGTGTAAATGTTCGTGTTGTAAAATGTCGGGCGTTACCTCCGCGCACTTTTGTTATTTACTCTGTTGACTGGATCCTCTGCAGTGATGTAGTCCTGTAACACAACTTAATACTATGCTTTTTGTGGGCGCCACTTGGAAACGTTTGTTCCAAGAAAAAAATGTGATTGATACAATTTTTAAATCTACGAAAAAATTTAAACAAGTCAGTTTAGCTTGGAAAAATCAGTTAAGTTTAATGGTTCTTTAAAAACAAACAAATTGTCTGAAGGACTAACATTCATAAAAAAAAAAATTATAAAATTGCAGAGAAAAAATTTTACAAGTTATTATTATTGACAATTTTTTATATATCCAATCAAGTATCGGCTAGTATATTTCAGATTTTGACTCAGTTGAAAAGCATGAGTTTAATATGTGAAAAATCTTCACTCTCAGGACGTGACTCCTTTGAACTACCAAGACATATCAATTAGATGCCTTACAAGAAAAAACTAAGTGATTTGAAGGTGTATGTGTGGCGTGTGAAGTACAACTGTGTGATAAATGTAACCAGGTAACAAATGACTTTAATTTTGGTAACTCACGTTCCAATGGTTATTTATTCTCGCACTGGACACTCCTTTCGGGTAGTTTCTCAATCTCGCCTCTTCGGGTGTACACTGAATCTATTTAAAGTGAAATTTTGCTATCATTACTTTTTTCCGCACTTTTGTAAAAACGTTTGGCAGTAGAATATCGTTCAAACGCCGCCGCTACGAATCATCTGTTTAGCGTTGATTCAGAAATCGGCCACCGCAGCACTGATTCCCATGCAGTGTTGAGGAAGGCTTTGTGTATTGTATGCTTACGTTAGGGGGAATTATTTTGTCAAGTTAGTCAGTCAATGCGAACACAGCAGACTTCGTTCTCTATTTAAATTTTGGTCCCTCCTGGGCCGCTGGACGTTCTGGCTGCGTGATTTCTATTAAAATTTGCCGTATCGCTGCTCTATTTCAGCGATACTTTTGGCGAAGATTCTCGTTGAGGTTAAGTCAGTCGGTTATGTCTGTGTACGGGAAAAGCCTTCCTGCCGTGTCTTGTCGATTTATCGCCTCTTCGGTTTCGCCTTAGCTGCGTTGATCAGTGTTGTGTGAGATGCATCAGTTCTGGAGTTCAAGTTTCAAGTGTTTTTTGGGTCGAATTTGGTCTCTCTTTTATACTAATTCAGGTTGACTGTTTTCATCAACTTCCGGTATATTTGTGTAAAAATTCTTTCTAGAATGTTCGAGAATAAACGAAATGGAATGTCATGGAACAATTTTCACTTCCGTAGAAGCTTTTAGAACGAATTTCTTATTCTTCATACTAAGGATATTTCAAAAATTACACTGGTATTTATCAAACAGTTTTACATTAGTACTCACAATTTGTATGCCATTAATACATTTAGATTCCCTGTTTTCAACTGAATCTAGCGATACTAAATATGATTGGTTTCTAATTAACTTAAGTCTAATAAACAATACAATATACAACTCTCACCTTGAGTTGTTGTCATTGAAAACTCAATTTTTATAACAAAAATTGTTGTGGAGTTACTAAGTTCCTTCCACAAGCTGAACATCTAATACTACTACCTTCCTACAACAAAATAAACAAATTTTAACATAGATAAAACCCAAATAAATACAATTTTATATGGCCTCTGCTCATGGCCTAGATTCTTGTCAGTTTTCTAATACAATGATTAGTCTTTTTCTTTAATATATGTATTATTTCACTGCTGTTCACACAGAGTTTATTATTTTGTCTATCTTTTGTGATACCTGGTTACCTTGTACATATATTATATTTATCACAAGATGACATAGCATCATTGATTTGTCTTGAGATGTCCTTTTTTATAGCGTGACAAATCTCACTCTAATTAGTTAAATTCTTTTAGAATTGACTTTACTTTCAACTGAGTTTGTTTCTTATTAAGGTATACTGATGTATTGTACCTTTCTATCTTATTTTTGTTAGCATTATGTAAGTATTTAGCCAGATATGATTATTTTTGTACTGGATGATTGGTTCCAGCCATACATGGTATAAGTAAATATTTTGCTAACTTGACTATTACAATGTTATAGTTAGTCAAATTTATTAATATAGTTGCTTTATATCATATTACAACTTTCTAATGCAATTTGGTTGCATTTTGGCAACATTAAATTCATAAATTATACAATATTAGATGCCTATTACATGTTTTTAGTTAACACTGTTTTTGGCTATTTTCACTGCTTTTTATTCATTTGACAGCTTCCTTTATTTAAGATAAATTGTTTACTATTGTCTGCTTGACAATTACATATAGTTTTTATTTAAAGCTGATAATAATTGATTTTTTTCATGAAATCTTGGTGTATGGTCTCAAATCCAACACATTAATATTTTTTTGTCATTGCAAATATACAATTTTTATTTTAACTTAAACTCTTTCTAATAATGTATTGAAGTCATTTAATACATTTATTTTATTTACATCACATAATTATATATAATAATGGATCATGTCCATTCATTCACAAAAAATAGTTTTTTAATACTCTATTCATAGTTATAAAACTTAATAATTATTGACTTTATTTTGGTTGATTCTGACATTATTTCTCTCTCTTATAGTGTCTTATGGTTTTTTCACTCTTATTCACTTTAATAATATATATGGGGTTTTGTCTTAGTCATAGTTTGGTCGTTTTTTCAAGTTGATAGAAATAATTATTATACAAAATTACACAATTTTTTGGGACTACTTGGGTTTGATACTGTTCACCTCACTTTCCTCTTATGATAACTTACTATATAAATGATTTCTTTTATGGAACGTTCTGTGACGTTACAATACCTAGGTTTTTGGTTTTGAACCCTTTTTCCTGAGTTACATCTTATTACATGAGTCTTGACCCTTAAAATGTTTTCACAATAGTTACAATAAAATCTTTTGACATATTGCTTAAAGTAGTGTTTACATGGCCAAGTTTATAATCATAAATTAACAAATAATATAATTAGAACAAAATCTTTTAACATGTTACCTTTAAGGTATTGCCTTCATGGCCAAATTCTACATTTATAAATTGACAAACAATCATAAACTACTTGGTGTACCATACTTCCATCCTATCAATCTTATCAACCATTACTGGCTAATGAATAGATTATTGTTCATAGGTCCTGGTTTCTAGTACACAATTTTCTTACTTTTGCAGTAGGCTCAAACTAACTTACAATGTAGTTTATAAATGTTAATAACTATAGGTTTTGGAATAGGACACAAATACAACTACTTACACCAAAGCCTTCGCTAACATCTCAATCTGAGATGAAACACTTCACCACAATTCACTATTGGTGTTATTTATGGGGTTTCCTTTCTTTAAAAGTAATTAACCCGCACTTATGCTGCCACCACTCCACTGACACTTATTGTATTTATAACATATTTGAATAATAATAGGGATCATTAATTTTTACAGTTCTTTTCTGTTTAATTAGTGACTACCCTTGTTCCCCACTCTCTTAAATCTACATTCTTTTAACAGGTTTGTATTTTATGATTTATTATACATTTTATTTGTTTACTGCACTCTTGTATTGTACTTTGTTATTTTTATTACATTTTATGATCTAGTTTTTTAAAAGTTTATTATCCATTTAAATTGGTAGAATGATTGATCCTACCCATTCTGACTTCTACTGAATTGAGCAATTCGTTATTTAAAACAGGACTATCATTATGCCGCGTTACAATATACGTATATATATATATATATATATAGTCACAAGTGATTTTAGTGATTTTGGCTTTATCTATAAAACAGATACGATGGTTACACTAAGTTAATTGTAAACGATATTTGTGAGCGTCATGTTTAGAGAGGAGTGTTATAACAGGTATCATTAAATATCCAGTAAAGTTGTACATTAAATAGAATTTTGCATCCCGAGTCAGCCGTGTTATTATCTCAAATTCTCGGGGTTGCTTTCTAAAAAGGTTGTCTATGGTCTGTCCGACGTTTCAGAAGCTCGCGCGGAAGCCTATGTATGATTGTGGGCATACAGGAAAAATGTTGCTAATCATCTGTATGCCAAGTATCTGCTGCCGATCGTCACATACGCTGCCTCCGTCTGGGGTTACCTTGGAGTTGTTTAAAAAAGAAAGCACCAAAGCGTTCTCGACAGGGGTTTCGGCTAGCGGCCCCTCGTCGGTTCCCTTCTCGTCTGTTGACAACTGGACTCGGTGTCCGCTCATTGGATGACACCGTGCGGCGTCGTGCACGTAAATTTTACGTTTGAGGGGCAAGAACCCAGACAAATCTCCTGATAGCCAGCCTTGGCAGGTACAGTATATGAGCACGTGATTTTTGGAAACGACCTCAGAAAATACTGTACTAGAGTCGTCTACTACAACTATGTTTTTGTAGAGGCCCATAAACACCAAAATATTTCGTTTTGGACCGGACCACAATGCAGAAGAGCTTCTTCCTGAAGCTCGGAACATGTAATCAATTGAGCCGTCATTAGACGCGTAGCATCACCACATCTCTGAATGGCGAGCCGCCGGTTCATTGCAATCGGGCCATGCTTCTGAATCTGGATCGACTCCATATGAAGGGAAGCGAAGTAAGTCCTCAGCGATGACAGGATATTGGTCTGTCTCCGTTGGCAAGAGCGTGCTCGGCAACTGTGGACATCTCTGGCTTGCTCAAACGACTGTGTTCACCGATGAAATTGGAACGCTATGCTTCGTGACGCCAATGTACACTTAGCCATACGAACAAGGCACGCAGTTCACCCTTCAGGACGACGGCAGATCCCTGGAAACTTCACCGGTCTTAGGAACTATTGGATCTTCCTGTGTCGGTTTGAAGATCGTTCTGACGCCTCCTCACGACAACAGCCTTCTAATACTGTCCGTCAAACCTCGAATGTAGGGTAAGACTGCCGAACCGACACCGGCTCATCCGACCCTGTAGATCATCCCGGTCTCACTTCCGCAGCACAGTAGCCGTTATACTGCAACGCTTCCTTCAGATGCCGCAACTTAGCATCAAGAAACCGGTCCACCAGTGTCTTCAGGACTGCCAGCTTGTGCCTCGGATGATGATTTGACAACTTGTGTAGGTATCTGTCGGAGTGCGCCGGCTTTCTTTACACCTTGTGTCCCAGGCTACCATTGGCTCTGCGAAGAGAAACGCCAGCTGATCGTACATCTCTATTACCATCATAATCTGTATGCGAGGGTGAACACTGTTGAGATGCGCCAGGAAGCGTTCAAGTTCCTCTTCCACGTGGTTCCACACAACAAACATGTCGTCCACTTAGCGGAAACAACACTTCGGCTTGAGGAGTGTAAATGTAATTGCCAAATCCTCAAACTTCTCCATGTAAAAGATTGCAACCACAGAGCTGAATGGACTATCCATTTGCCTGCACGTAGAATCCGCCATTCTACTGGATATAGGTAGTTGTGAGCACACACCGGATCAGAAATGTAATGTCCGTCGGAAACCGGATGAAGTCCAGCGTCTCCTGTACGGAAACTATATTGAAAAGCGAAACGACATCAAAACTGACCATCATATTGGCAGGACCCAACTGCAGACCCCCGATCTTCTGAAGGAAATGTGCGTAATCTCGCACTAATGAATAAATCCGCCCGTTGTACGGCTCGAGGAGTCCAGTTAGGTGTTCGCTCAAGGTGTGCGAGACGAACCGATGACATTGATGATGGGTCTATGCGGAACGTCGGCCTTGTGTATTTTAGAAAACCTGGCTCTCCACCCTTCTGTCGAACACTGTATAAATTTTTTCTACTGAAGAAGGCCTCCGGTGGGTGGCCGAATGGTTTAGACAATGACAGAACAAAGCAATCGGCCACGGCCAAACAGCCAGAATATCGATTCTTTTATCAACTACAAAAACTAAAATTAGAAGCCTAAAAGTTAAATTTAATTAATGTTTTAAATGATACAACTGTATTCTGAATATCATGAAAGAACTCCGGTTTCTAATTGGACCCCATTAAAGAAGCAGAGTAACTGTCACGCACCAGGTAATAAAATGTTTTTCTTTACGTTAGTCAAGACGCCTAGTGGAGCCAACGAGATTACCCGGTACCCACCAGCAACATATAAACTTTGCTAAAATTTAATTTAGCTGTAATGTATTAATAAATGTCATTTTAATGTACAAATAGTTTATGAATTCAATTTTTAGAATTTTCACTGATTTACTGAAGAAGAAAACTCGACAAAAGAATGTTTTTCTTTGAGTAAGTGTTACTGCAAGTGTAATTACCGTAGCGTGTAACAAGTGTTATAAGTGTTATTGTTAGTGCATTATTCTTTCATTTCGGTTCAAAGAGAAACCGTCATCGTCATGGTATGTTATAACTTCTAGTGATTATCATTTCGTATTACCTTCATATTATTTAATTACCTTAAATGATTATCATTTCGTATTACCTTCATACTATTTATTTACCTTCAGTCATTAAATGTTTTTCAAACAGCTTATTAAATTCACTATATATCTTGAAGTAAGTTAATTTTGGTAATTTAAGTAATTTAAATAACACTAAAGAAATAGAAATAAAGGAATTACGAGTTACGTTGGAAGGGATGTTCGTGTGTTTTCGGTGCGTATTCACTATGAATAATAATAATGATATTTTTGGTGGCCGACAATATTTGGTTTGTTTCATAGTAGGGTGACTAACTTTGTACAGACAAATACTGAGATTATTTGTATTTAACCTGTATTAAAATTGTGTACATAAATTAAACATTTTCAATTGGTTTTGCAATAAGAAGACGGTAATACAGAAATGAATCGTCTCACATTATGTGCTCTGCAAAATTTACTGTCACATCTGTTAGCACCTATTAATTTTAAAAGAAATAAAAATAATTAAAATTATAATATGAAACAATAATATGAAAAATTACATATTCTGAATGTTAACTGATAAACTATCACATTTACTACAACCTAAATAGTAACAATTATAACAGTGGTAAATAATTAATTTTTCTGAAAAGTAACTAACATTTGATATGGAAGTGTGTTTTATTCACCACCAATATACTTATAGAATAACAAATAGTTACACTGTTTTTCTAAAATGTATAAATGTAATTTTTTTAATCATAAGTTTTAAATATCAAAATGATTCAAAGTGTTTTGATTGTGAACATTTAAACTGTACACTGTTACAGAGAATTACTGCAGTATTCGTCTTATGTCGGTCCCCATAATGTTAACCAAACATAATTCACATATGTAGCAGGAATTAAACTCATAGACAAGTATACCACGGTTAGTTTCACAATCGTAACTTGCGTACACCTTTATAATGCTTACAACTACAATAATTTTATTTTCGTTAATTTATTCTGTCGGAACAGGAATATCTGATTAAGCTTTATAAAGAAAACGTAACTCTTAGAGATCTTGGACGCGACCTGTGGATTGACCACGCAAAAAACATCAACATTTTAATTGCATTTTTTATTCAAATTAGTCGAAAGTTAAGGTATATAAAGAAATACTTCCTTCTTTTATACACGCTTTAGTATTTACTCACAATCAGCGATAGTTACTGAACGTATATTTGTGTTGGTCCAAAATTTTTGCAATAAAAATGGTAACATGGGACAGTCACTTCGACATATAGGCTATACCGCATAACTGTTCTTGGCTGGAATATAGCAACCACTGTGCGCTGATGCATAATGCATCAACATTAGTGTGTGCTATTCAATTTTAGCCTGGCAGCTCTCTGGTCAGCAAAAATTCATGGTACTAAAAACTGCAGGGATCGTAAAAACATTTCACTTATAGACCAACATGACTACACTAAAACTTGATTTTAAAATGTTTGCAGTAATATATTTTTATTATTCTTGTTTACATAAAAAGCCAAACAGCAATCTGTCCGTCTCTCTCTCTTTCTCTCTCTCTCTCTCTCTCTCTCTCTCTCTCTCTCTCTCTCTCTCTCTCTCTCTCTCTCTCTCTCTCTCTCTCTCTCTTTCTCTCTCCGTATTCCGTCTCCTCTCTTTTATCTTACTGTCTATCTTAATATCCTATCTAACTATGTACAACATACTAAAAATACTGACTTCCATATATATTACCAGATGCTTTACATATTTTCAGTATAATAATATAAAGAACTGTTACAGTGAACTGAAATGCGTAGAAATAGTGGTATCATAACCTCTCAAGCGCCAAAATTTCGCAAAGCCAGGCTTAATTGAAAGGTAACATGTGACATCGGATGTAAGTGTGTGCGTGTGCATGTGAACGCGCACGTTTGTGTGCATGAATGTATTTAGGGGGCTGCATAAGAGTTTATTACTTCTTAACACACACACACACACACACACACACACACACACACACACACACACACACACACACACACACACACACACACACACACACACACACACACACACACACACACACACACACACACACACACACACACACACACACACACACACACACACACACACACACACTCACACACACACACACACACACACACACACACACACACACACACACACACACACACACACACTCACTCACTCACTCACTCACTCACTCACTCACTCACTCACTCACTCACTCACTCACTCACTCACTCACTCACTCACTCATAGTTTGTTAAACCTTTTAAGGTACTGTAAGTTTTAAAACTTATTTTCATCAATGTACACAAAGTTTACGGTTAAAATACTCAACGTTCTATAAATATTTGTCGTTGAAAAGTGCTTGTTAATATATAAAGTAACAAATTATTGTTAGGTAACCCAGTAAAACGAGTCTGGTGTTTACGTAAAAAGTATAAATCTATCAGATATAAAAATAATTGTTCCCAGAAAAGGAGAAGAATCTGCAACTTGAAGAAGGCCTATTTGTAAAGGGTTAGTAAAAGGAGGAAAAATGTCGCTTTTTCATTAGTTTAATGTAAACAATACAAATTATTTATTCTTGAATTTGTATTCGCCACGCCTCCCAATCAGTATCTGCATCAGTCGTAAAGAACAAAGTTAATTGTTATAGCGCCAAAATACGTACGTTATAACAAGAATGAAGTTGGCGTTTTGCATATAATTAAACTTGCACGCTATTCTACCTTTTAACATACCAGTGAAGTCGGGTCTACTATAAATACGCATTTGGCAATGTACGTAGATGCGAAACTCCTACCAAGTCACATAATAGCGCTAAACAATACCTTATCTTACTGTAACACATTCGAAGAAGGTGATAAAATAAACAAAACGGAAATTAAAAATATTCATTTATAACGTTATTTATCTTACGGATTTTGTCATTCAAACAAAATTGACATTCGCCGTCACTCTGAACCGATAGACATCGACGAACGATTTGTACCCAGATTGCAGGGACTCCTAATTACAATTACTGGCTGCAATTAATAGATATTTTAAATATGGGCTTAAACACTTCCTTAAAAAGTTGTATGCATTTTATTTACCGATATTCCTTTCGGAATGCATTACGACTCATACTAATTAACTGATACTTTTGTTTATATTTCTGTTAGTGACATAATAAATATTTATATAAAAAATATATACTTTTGTGTTGAAGATGGTTTTGTATAGCCTATTGGTTTTGATGTGTTACATTGACACTACCTAAAAAGTTTTCAAGATACTTTTAGAAAATTTGATGCGTAAGGAAATTAATAATCGAAGTTTGATTGTGTGAAAATCTCGCAACGTTTCACTTGAGATATTCAAATTTTCATGCACGAGCTGATCTCTGTGCTGTTGCTGATCGGGATTTTTACACTACACTGGTCACGTTCACTGGCTCATGAATGCCTACCGTATTGGCTACTAGTCAAACGCATTTTAACACGTTTGCGGTTAGTCTGACGAAAAGTATTTGTAGTAATTTTAACAGTAATATTTGAAAGCCAGGCGTCACAATAATTGTGTGCATCTTCAGGTGTGTATTATTACTTGTGTTCAATTGATAATGAGAATATTGGTATTAACATCACTAAATATTTTTCTAGATAATAGTGTTCCTTCATGAATCCCCCTTCACAGTTCTCTAAATTTTCATATTTCTTACTATATAAGTAGTGCATGAAACAATTTTTTCCCATTCCTAATGCCATTCAACACTTTCTTAATGATTTTGTGCAGTAAAGTTGACGATTTTATACTCGATCGTAAAATGTGTTTGAGACAGCTAGTTTTCCTGAAAATATATATTATTCTCTCCCCAAGTTTCTTCTATATTTATTTACCATTCTGTTAAACTACTTACTTTTTTCTCCCGAAACTTACAGTAATCATTACCTTAATTAGACTTAATACGTTTCTAGTTTCTTCCAATAAGGCAGTTTATATGGGGTTTTAGTATCTTCTTAATTGTAAATTTAATATGAAAGACAGTATTTATGTTTGATACAAGACACATCGTTGGGATTGCATGGTAACAGTTATATGGCACAACAGAAATCAAACAACGATCACAGATACAGAGCTTGAAGTTTGTGAGTGGAATTACATGTGTGTCTAAGGTACAATATAAATGAACTATAAAAGTAAATACTTAAGGAAACTGGCATAGAAATGTTTACTCTATGTTTTGAAGTGTTTTTCATGTTTACTGCTGTTCCATACATATATTAAATATTCTTCATCTTTTTTAAAAGGGTTTTAGGTTATGGGTCTGTTAGTTGTTTGCTCATGACACGACAGTCTTCTCTAATCGTAAGGTAAATGTGTAGTGTATTACCAGAACACATATATGGGTCTTCACAAAGAGTTCTTAGTGAATAAGTTGACAGTTTATAGAAAATAACAACTGGTTTTGTTAAGAAACATTATCACAATTTTTAATTATTACTATTTAATAAATTAACAAAATTAACAGGGTAAAAAATTATCGACTTTCCTGCGTATGAGTGTAAGCGACTGCGACGAATTGTAAATATGTTGACTTAATTTTCGTCTACAAAAACCTGCTACTTCTACATAACTAAATTAAACAAAATTTATATCATAATTCAAAACAATTATGTAAATAACATAACTAGCATAGAGTGGCAGAAAAAATATGCCGATTATTAGATGAAAAACGCTATTCGCATAGCTAAAAATGTAAAACTGTTTAATGTTTTTAATTCTCTTGTCAACGAACTATAAAACGTTTATGGGTTGTAAGGATTTTAAAACTGACCATGGATCTTTCCGATTATACGAATGGTATTACGAATATTTTGGTTTTGGTTTTGTTCAGCTTCTATCTCTGTTTTTTGTGGGGTCGACGTGATTTGACTCTTTTCCTATACCGCAGGCTTGAATCACATTGTCGTTACAACATTTGTTTCACATCATTTCATGTATAAAACTTTAAAATACATATTAATTCGTATATTTATTTTGACATTGTAATTTTTAAGAGAAGACAATCACGATCCAATGGTTTTATTTACTTCCATGTAACTGCCATGTTGTTACTAATATAGTAATAGAAAATTATACAGAAGTAAAATTCTTTCAGCAAAATTGCTGTATATACGATTTCGTGTAGTGTTTCAGTAAAACACATTAGTATTTAGAGTATACAACATTTTATAAATTAGAATTTTCATAAGTATATTTGCCAAAAGGAGTTCATTAAAATTTTATAGAACACAAAACATAATACTTACTTACTTAATCCTTAGCTTTTCTACCTTTCGGTGTAAAGCTATGTTGGAGTTGAGTCCTCCGAGGTCGTCTTTTTCCACATATCCCTCCATTTCTTTCTATCTCCTGCGAGCTCCTTTATTTTCTCCCATTTTACTCCTCTTCTTTCTGCAGCTGTGTGGGCTTCAGCTTTCTCGGTCGTCCTCTCTTTCTTTTACCTGTTTCTCTGGATTCAAACATTTGCTTTACCAGTCTTTCGTCCTCCATCCTCATTACATGTCCCAGCCATCTAATTTGTGCTTGTTCTACCGTTACTGCTACAGGAACAATATCTAACTTTTTCCTAAATATTTCATTTCGAATTCTATCTTTTTTGTCTTGCCTTCTATTTTACGAAGAAACGTCATTTCAATACTAGTTAACTTGCTTTTTGTTCTCTAATTTGTTGTCCATGTTTCGCTTCCGTAAGTTAATATTGGCTTCATGATTTTTCTGACTATTTCTATTTTTATCCTAGTGGGTATTTCTTTTTTACCCAGGAAAATTTACCCATGACTTGATTTAATACTATTGAATAATCTTCCTGTTTTCCCGCCTTTCATTTATTTCTTCCTCTAAATTCTCTTTGCTGTTACACAACTACTCCCAGATATTTATAAATTTTTACTTGTTCTAGATATTTTCCATCAAGTTCTATACTGTGTTTCTCTTTTAAACTTCCTATTCCCGTAGTTTTAGTCTTCTGTATATTAATCATCATGTTTTTCTTTCTAGTTCTTCATTAAATACCTTTATGTTATTCTGTAACTGTTTTTCTGTTTCTCCTATAATTATTAAATCGTCTGCGTAGCATAATTCTGTTATTGTTATTATCTTTAAATTCCAGTATCCTATTCTATATTTACTCATACTTTCTTTACATTTTTTGACATCATCCAACACCAGATTGAATAGCAGGGGCTTAAAATATACCCCTGCCTTAAACCTATTTTGCTAGTGAAAGTTTTTGATGCTTCGTTTCTTAATCTTACGTAATTCACGGTGTTTTCGTATAGGCTTTTATACCCTCAATAAGCTGTTGTTCTACTCCCTTCCTCTTCAATATGTTCCATACGTCATTCCTTCGTATACTATCGAACGCCTTCTCCATGTCCACGAAACATGCATGTATTTGTCTTCCCATTTTGGCAGCTTTCTCACATAACTGTCTTACTATAAAGATTTGGTCCACTGTTCCTCTCTTTTTTCTGAACCCACTTCGGCTTTCTTCCAAGGTGTGCTCTACATTTTTCCTTAACCTGCTTTCTAGAATCCTCCCGTACAGTTTTCCTACCGTGGTCCCTAAAGTAATGCCTCTATAATTAGTACATTCTTTACTGTCCTCCTTTTTGTATATAGGCGCGATAATTCCTATTTGCCAATCAATTGGGACCTTCCTTTCTTTCAATGCTCGGTTAAAAATGTTTAGAAGTTCCTCCTTTCTTTCCAGGTTTGCGTATTTATTCATTTCTGTTGTTATTTCATCATGTCCTGGTGCATTTCCTAATTTAATTTTCTCCATTGCATCACTGAATTCTTCTCTTGTTATTTCCTCTTCTTGTTCCATGTTTTCAGTATATTCTCTTTCTTCTTCTTCTTCCTCTTCAACGTTATCTTTGTTTTCGTTTTCCTCTATTAAATCTTTAAAATATTCTCTCAATCTTTCCATAATACTTGTCTCTTCCATTAGGATATTTCCATTTTTGTCCTTTAAATTTTGTAGCATATTCGTTTTGGGTTTCCTCATTTGTTTCAATGTGTTGTAGAATAATTTCTGGTTTTCATTATATGTATCTGTAAGTTTATTTCCCAAGTCTGTCCATGTTTTTTCCTTGCTCGTTTTTATTTGGTTTTTAAATTTTATTCTTTTTGTCTTATATTTGTCATAGTTATTTTGTGCCTTATTGTTCAGATACGTTTTCCAAGCTTTTTTCTTTCCCTTCACTGCTTTTTCTATCTCTTTTGTCCACCATGCTGTCCTCTTTGTAGCTCCATTTCCCATTTTTCTACACCACAACTAACTTTGGCTGCTTCTTTGAGGCTTGATTTATAATTTTCTCAACTTTCATCCAAACGTTGGTATACTGTTTTCTTATAGAATTTTTCTGGTTTATTATGATAATTTTCCCTTGTTACGCGTTCTTTAAGTTTATACGCTTTATTTTTTCTTTTATACTTTTCTTTTTTTATCTTTTATTTCTTCTTGCATTACTTTATATATCATTTTGACTAGATAGTGTTCACTCCCTATTTCTGCACTTCTCTTAAACTTTATGTCCTTTATATAATTCCATATTTCCCTATGTACATATATACTTCCATATATATGTATCTTCCCTATGTACAAAACATAATATAATTCCAAAAATAAATTAGAATTGTTAGGTCGGGGATATCTTCTTCTATAGAAAAATTGTTATCTGTAAAAATGTAGTTTTGTTATGTGTTGTTTGTAGATAAATGTTAAATGTTTACTTTTATTATAAATATTATTATATATATAAACTTTCACATATGAACTTACTTGGGTTATCACTTCCCCATACGCTATTAGATCACATACGCTATTCGATATACTGATCCAAACACACAATTTGAACCTCAGCGCCAATTCCCTCCCACCATCAACCCCCACCACACACACCTATAGTCCATAACCGTTATTCTGTAAAATGACATTCAGTATTTACTCCCACTGAGGAAGAGGCACATCACCTTGAAACGTATGGGGAAGTGATAACCCAAGTAAGTTTATATGTGAAAGTTTATATATATATATATATATATATATATAATAATATTTAAAAAAGTGAACGAAGAGGATGAATCAACAAGATAATTTTATTATAAGTGCAAGGTTTAATTATGCAAAAGGGATTACGTAAGTATGTATCGCCATTCAAATGGCAATCTATTGATTAAACCTAAATTTTATTACTGATTATAAGCAGAGTGTTTGGTATCTTCAAGACAATCTGAAATTGCATATAGGCCTACATAACACGTGCTTCTGAGCATGTACACAGGAGCGCACAGTTACACGCAAACAGGAAAGTTCCTAACATGGAAAAAGTATATACGAGTCAAACACACATTAAACTGACTGCAGTTAATGACCTTTATGGTTCCATTATTTAATAAAATGGAATAAAAGAAAACATTTGCGTTTTGTTGGATCGACACAGTCCCAATTTCTGTAACATCATGCAAACACGATTCAAGTTTAGTTTCGATGTGCAAAGCTGCTTGTTGATGAGTCTGTTTTTTGCTTTCAATATAACAAGAATAGACGAATGAAATTTTATAAAACGCTCTACAATATGGTGGAAAACATGAGCTTTATAAATAATTCTGCAGACAGCTTTTAAGTGAAGTATTTTCAAAAGCCAAATACCCATACCAGCTTAATAAAGAATTAAAAACGACATTTTGAATATACTTTAAATATCATTTTGTTAGCTAGCACTGAACGTGGGCGCTTTTGTAAATGTATATGTACAGTTTAAGTAGATAGCGTTTCAACTGAGTAAAACACGAGGAGAGTATACTAAACGTAGTGTTCCACATAATTATAGAGGTTATCTAGTATGTATCAAACAAAATTAATATTTTAATCTAAAATCCCTAATATTGAGGTTTTATACACTAATGATGTACGTATTACACTATAAAACGTAATCACAATGAAACATTAAATAATTTACTTTTTATGTTTATTTTGTTAATCTATTTTATGTATTTTAAATTGTTAATAGTGCCTACTTACTTTTGTCTGTATACCGTACGATTAGATAATCGAAAACATTTATTAAGTTTTAAGGATTTACACACTGAGTCCCGGTGGGTTAGTTGGTTTACTTTTTCGCTGTAAAACACGAATAAATTAAATGCCATTAACATTAAAATTCGTCTGGTTAAAATGAAAAGCTTGAAATGAAAACCGTTGTTTCTAGTGAATGAAATTGTTTTGCTTATAATATCCAGAAAATAATAGCCACCTATAAGATCTTAAATTAATGTTGACACGGTTGCAACAGTTTCTATTGCGTGCCCTGAACTGGTGAACATTTTAAAGCTAATCTGGTGCTCTTTGCAGCTTTGCAAACAGCTAGTGGACGGCGTGTAACGTGTTTGCAAAAATAGAGATACACCTACGCCTCAGTGACTTGAGTTTGATAACTGACGTTGATAACAGTGTGTGTTTGTTGCTGACGTTGTGGATGAAGCAATTCTTGGTGTGGACATAATAAACGCGTATGGTGTT
Source organism: Magicicada septendecula (assembly GCA_034769895.1). NCBI lineage: Eukaryota > Metazoa > Arthropoda > Insecta > Hemiptera > Cicadidae > Magicicada > Magicicada septendecula. The sequence continues at coordinate 536,557,482 of CM068367.1, read as the reverse complement.
GCCACGATTTCAAAGACATTGTCTTGAGAATTGGGAAGGAAGAAGTCATGCTCTCCACAACAAATACTTTAGAGAAATAATTGTACGTGATAAATCAAGTAGCTGTAACTATGCCGCCAAACTCCGAAAAATATTGATTATTAGAACCGATTACTAATATTGAGAATTAGATACAACTGCACTAATTATTGTTGGTGCCCTGCCCGGAAAATGGAAGTTAATTTTAGAATTCCAGCACAGTATAAATATAAACATCCAGTGACCGCCTCAATTCAGTTACCCTTGTGATTTTAGAAGTTCACTTCGGAGTGAGTATAGAGGTTACTGAAAAGCGTTCATTGTGTTAATTAGTTCTAAACTATAATAAGGCGACATTTATTGTAATTACAACAGAAATTTAATTCAAAGTATTGTATAAGTGTCCCCTCTGTTGGTTTATAACTGCTGTTTGTGTCTACTTAAAGATGGTAATTGGTAACCTAATTGGAGTTAATTATTCTCTTCTTATTGCATAACACTACGTCGGTGTGACCGTCGTAATTTTATTCGCCATGTGACAAAAGAAGTGCGATTTCATATTGTGAAGTAATAGTCGTTTGCCTTATAACAGTAGTATGGTAAACACAAAATATCGATTTTGAATGTTTTTTTGTATATATAAACATTTAATGTAAGCTTGTTAACTGTTTAAAGCTATCAATATGATTAATTTACATATATAATTAATTATTGATTTACAGTAGCCTAATGTAAAACATATAATTTACTTAATATTTGGGCGTATGGGTACTTCTTATAATTTTATAAAGCTTACTGAATTCTAATGTACGGCAGTCGCAAGGACAGTATTCACCTAGGGCGATGTTTAACACAGAGCCCCCCCCCCAAATACTACTCCATCTCCCAAATTCCCAACTCTCCCGACATATTCACCCCAGTAAGCCTACTGGTACAATACTCAATGATTTTAAGAAAGTAAAAAATTGTAAATTCTTCATTAAAAACAAATGAAGAAAGAAACCTTCTGTTATTATAAATATTAGAAGTTTTAAAGGACATACGTAGAAGAATTAGAAGTTTAGAAGTATTAGTATGTAGTTTTGGAAATTTTCCAGTATTTGTCATTATAACTGTTGGCATAAAATGATACAAAACGATAGTCAGGTAATTTTTCAACACTGAGTTAAGTTTATTTAGGTAATAACATTAATTAGTATTGCACAACGCGCGCGCGAGCGCACACACATAAAAATAAACATATTAGACTAAATAATATTACTAGATATTATTGACAACACTGTAAAAACACAATATTACAAAAAAAGCTCTCTAAATACCTTGTAGTACTTTTCTATTTTTAGCATTAGCGAAAGTTCAACTTTCTAGCTTCCTAATTTTCTATAAAAATGGTGACAAATTCGTTGAGTCGTTCCCCTGTTATAGTTTACCTTAGATAAGTTTTCAAAGCCTTGAATTTACTGAAGCTTTGTACGGCGTTGTCGACAATTACAGAAGTCGTTAATAATATCCAATCAAGAGGTTCGTAAGCAAGCTCTTTTGATCTGTATTTTGTATCAAGTGCGAAACGTGAATTGCAGTTGAACTCTTAACCTTCTCAAAAATAGATTCTACGTGACCAGCTCATTGTACAGTTCATTTTTGTCGATGTCAGAAACTCCTTTGTCGGTAAAATGAACTTGGAGTTACTCACAGTGTTTTAAGCTCCTCTTTTCCAGGAATATTTTTAATGTTAAACATGAGTCTTAATTTTATTTGGTGGCTTATTAGTTGACCTAAACATTCATTGGCACACGTATGGTGTATACTAAAGTTAAGAAACGCCTCTTTTAAGAGTTTCTTCAAAGACTGCTTGATCTTCGTGACAATCTTAATAAGAAAATAACCACTTCTTGAGGTGCCTTTTTTCTGGAAAACATATTTAAACATATTTCTAGTTCTTCAGTAACATTTTTGGCTGTTGTAATTGTATCTGTCAGTCTTTTCTCTAAAAGTTCTAAAACAATCTAAACATTTCTTAAACCAATTCAGTGCCAACGGGATGTCACCAGTTCCCCTTGAATGTTTTGGCTTACCAAGGTCCTTCACTTCAAACAATAAATCATGCCATATTAAGAATGTTAGGAGCGAGAAGTCTTCCATGTGGTAAACTAGTGATTGGGTGTCAAATGCTGTTGTCGCATTATCAACAGCCTCAGCCAACTCTACCAGTACATTTCGCACATCCGTATACTGGTATCGAACAGCCTGCACAGAGTTAATGCAACGTGTTTCACACACTTGCTTTAATACAGGTTCTTAACATGATGAATGACACCACATGAACGTTTGGTAGATCTCGCAAGTATTGTATACAAAGTAGAATCTTGTCTTTCCGGGCTGTAAGGCCGTGGTTCAAAGTCGTTAGTTGCAAACCTTTCGGCCGCACCTTCTGCGGTCATCTTCAGTGCGTAAATTTTGAATAAGGCGTAACACTGACCACGTTATCATGTCAGTAAACATAAATAGTGGTTGTTGGGCACTCATATTAATAAACTTTGTGGTAAACAACCATAAAGTGGTTTGATGTCTGAAACCACTAGCCAATGAGAAGAAGGCATATGTTATTGTTATAGAAAAGAGTACTTACTGAGAGTGACCCACCCCGCGGATTAATGGGAATCGCTACGTGATTTGAATCTGGACGGACTCCGTATGCGTTCGAGGGAAATAGGCACTCACCGACGACAGAAGTCTCGCTTCTTCAAAGAGGATGCGATGTTCGGTATTGGCTAGTGTGTGCTCTGCTATAGCGGACTTCTCCGGCTGTCTCAAACGACAGTGGCGGCTATGTTCATCGACGCGGGCACGGACACTGCGTTTAGTAGTTCCGATGTACAACTGGTACAACTGGCCGCAAGGAACTCCGTATACACCGCAGGACGAGAGCGGGTCTCTGGCTCCGCGCTATGTTGATGATACGTTTGTCATGTGAAGCCACGGAGAGGAAAAACTCGGAAGGTTTCTGGAGCACTTCTGTAGTGTTCACCCGCGGATCCTTCAAACTTTATGCACTGAAGATGGCCGCCGAAGGTACTAAACGTGGTCCGAAACGTTTACAAGTAACAACTTCGGACCACGGCCTTACAGTCTAGCAAGACAAGATTCTAGCATTGATGCCAGCCGTGAAAGTCTCTGACATCAATAGTATACATACGTTGGGAAATACCAGAAAGCGATGTCGACTTGACTGAAGATGTAGCCCATCTGCAATAATCAAGTTCAAGGTGTGGTAACTACCCGGAGTAAAGACGGCTCAAATAAATTTTTGTAGGACAACTGCCTGAACGTCTTTGTGAACCCCTACCATAGTTGTCCCGTTATCATACTCCTGACCTCTACAGTTTTTCTTGTCTAATTCGCATTCTGCGAATTTTCTTCAGCATTAAACCAATGAGAGCTTTGCCTGTAGAGGCATTAGTAATATTGTATTTGTATGTTGTCTTCATAGACATAACGGGTCGTAAGGGATATTTGTTCTTTTTGGCTTATGTCAGGCGTGCATTCCATAATAACAAACAAGTACATTGCACCCTTAGTTTTATAAATGCTTGATTCTTTCATCTCTTTTCCTAAAATACAGATTAAATCGTTCTGGTTAGAGACTTATCATGTGAATACGACGTTCACGCTCAGAGGAAGATGCTCCAAGATTACACCATTAAACGTTTCTAACATCTGAACTAATCTGAAGAAGTTAACGTAATTCTTAATAATTGTTAGCCGACGTTCCACGGAAAGCAATATTGTTTTCATCTACATACAATGTAACTTCGACGAGATGTTTCAGAATACAGATACTTGTAAGCTACGTGTAATATAGATAAATATAGTTTTGAATTTTTCATTTCATTGTCAACTTACCATTAAGAGATTTCATTATCTGCAAGAAAAGTGGCATGTTTGCAGCTGACAGCTTGTGTATCCGAGTAATAGCTTTACTTACGTAACTTGCTACAGACAAATCAATAAGGGTTTAATTCAGCGACAGTTCCGCTGCCTTTCTCCAATATTTACTTACAATCTCGGTAGAAAGACAGAATAACTAGGATAGAAATTTGAACCAACCCCCAACCGCCAGACATTTAATAATGTTTACACAAAACTTTGTGCTACAGTCTACTGGAAAAAATGCTGTAGGCACTACTAAAAAAATCAATTAGCCTAAGTACTGAGTTCCACTCAGCTCGCTAAACACAGATCATCTCTTTTCACCGCAAAAACCGAGAGTATGTATTTCTGGTATTTCCTTTCTAGTCTTTAGTATAATCTGTGATTTTGAGACAGGACGAACTCACTTGAGGTGGGTTGTTTAGTATTTAGTTTAACCAAATTTTATTGAGCTTTAATGTAACATTTCATAACAAAACTACAATAATCGTCAAAACAAGGGAATAGTCAAGGAAGAGTTTGAGGGGGGGGGGTTAGAATCCACTATAAATTTCTTTTTCAATTAAACATCAGGTAGATTTTGTTTTCTATTGCACTTCTGAGGTACGTGTAGGCTAAATATTAGTAATAATAAAGAACCAATAATAATTAATTTTGTGTATCTACAAAAATATTAAGGAGAATTGGTGACCAACGAGGTATTCTCCACTTTGAACACCTTGAAATATATAATCTGCATACGACCTTAAACATGAAATCCGTGTCTAATAATATTTTATCTAATACCAACATAGAGGTGCATATTTTAATGTAGAAGTATCAAAGTAATTTTAAAACTTCGTAAATTATATAACTGGATTTCATGTAACACAAATAAGCAAACGGTGCCAGAAAACTGGCACTAATTTACCCCCATCTTTTGCAGACGCCGATGTTGTTAAATATTTTGTACAAATTTTTTGAAACATTCTATCAGTGAGTACGTGTCTGAAAATGTTTAAGTTGGTCTATTTGTTTGCCACAGTTGTGAATTACAGATTTTCTTAAAAGACAGGAACGATATATCTTAAAACCTTGCAGTATGTGGTGTCTAAATACCGAACGTGGTTGATGGTAAATATTTTAAAGCATACAAGTAAATTCACTAGTGTAATCGGTTCATTCTATACAATCAGTTTACTAGCTGTAGAGGCTATAAAGTACGTATGTAAACGGTGTTCCAAGCGCCGCGTTCTGTCTTAGGTTTACATACGTAAGTACAGTTTATATAACTGTATAAATACATAGTAAGAGTTTATTTACTGATGTCTCTTAAATGTTCATACAATACTACATAAAAATACTGTTATTAAGATCGCTCACAATAGGTCACAATCACTTTAAACCAAAAGCACAACAAATTGCCGTATGTGAAAATTGATTCGCTTACACTTCTAAACGTGTATTTATGCGTCTCCGAAGCTTGAGGATCTAACGCTTTATTGGTCATGCGTCAAGAATATTAGCGCAGTTGAAGGCGTTCTGGAAAGTACTGGAAGGTCAGTACAATGTCATCGCCGACATATGCCATACAGGTTGACTACCTCACATTCGTAGGCAAACGAAAAAAACTGTTAAAATCAGGTTGAGAAACCGTATACAACAATAAGAAGATTAGTATACAGCAAGCAGAAAAATGTTTAATATAGAAACGTTTAGTCGCTGCGGAATAAATTATTGTGAATATCATAAACTGATTTGGACACACTGCGGGATGAGTAAACATACGAAATCTACTTTCTTCTGACCTCTAAGAGGACACAACCTCAAAAACTAGGATATAAATATAACTCCCAACAGCCAGACAGTTAGTAATGTTTGCAAAAAACTTTGTGCTGCCAAAATGGCTACAGTCTACTGGAAAAAATGTTGTAAGCACTACTGACAAAATTAATTAGCCTAATTATTGAGTTCGACTCAGAGGACTATATTTTTAGTAAAACTTACTTTAATTTGACATTTTTTAATCCCCTTTGGGAGTTTTATCCCCTAAAACCTTTCCTTACTGCACCACTTAATTTTATAATTACTAAAGTAAATAAGGATTCGCTTAAAATACAGAATCTGACATTACGTATATTTAAAAAAAATCATTATCTAAAACACATCAACTGATTAACTGTGTACAAGGGATGCCATATCTACCTAAAATGCTTCTTAAAATTAGTGTTACCAACCGTTTTTAAGCGTTTGTGAGACTTTCCCGGACGTTTCCCAGTAACATGGAATAATACAGACTATGTATGGTACTATAAATATTAAAAATTTATTATTTTATCCTACGAAGGAATATCTTCTTCTTCTTTGACTTCCATGTTAGGACTCTGTCCTGTTCTAAACAACGGTCCTACAGCTGTCACTCCACCTCTTCCTAGGCCGACCAATGCTCCTCTTTGTGTTTGGTTGGGTATCACTTGCCTTTTTCACTAACTTTTTATCATCCATTCTTGATATGTGTTCATTACATATTCTTTTTTCAGCAATCTAAGAATTAATATCTGTTACATTACACGTTTGTTTTATACTATTGTTTGGCAACCTATCGTACCTTGTATTTTTCCTAGTACAATCCATAATATAGTCATTTCTAGAGTTTGTCGTTTTCTTTGAGTTGGTGCTTCATATCTGACGCATACTGGACGTATTGTGCTTTTGTAAATCCTAGTTTTTGCTTCTTGTGTGAGGTAATTTATTATCCCATATAATGTTATTCATGCATCAAGCAATTCCTCTTGAAGAGTATGGGACTGTGGGAATCGCTTCTGTTACAGGTATATTTTCAGACAATTCACCATTGGCTTTTACTGTCATTGAAGTGTTCATGTAGATCTCTTTTATTTATTTTGTATTGTCAATTGGGACTTCTCGTTGTTGTAAAATACAACGGAATATACTGTACAATATTTCAAACGACCTTGCTTGACGGAAAGGCGATAAATTGTAATTTTGATTGGGCATTAAGATTGTAAGCCTCATCTCGTGTTTTATTGATGAGGAATACATACTGATGATGATTGGTTTGATTGGCATACTATTGATTGGTTGCACTGTCTCGAAGTTGTGTTAAAATTTATTTTTGACTCCAAATGTTAACTATCGATTATTAGTTAAGTAATTGAAGGGAATTTAAGATGTTAAGTGACAGAATGTTTTTTTTACTTTAATCAAAATGATCCGTCTGTTGATTGATAAACATCAAATGCAGCACAACTGGTTAACACGAAGTTACAAACGTCAGATCACATTAACTATACTTCAGAGCATTTCAATTGTCTTGAATACGTACACCTGTTTAAAAATATCAGTGGAAAAAATTAAAATTTCTCTCAAAACTAAAGATCCCTTGATATGGCTAAACGTGTTTGATATATTGAGCCGTTTTAATTGAGTAAATAAATGACAGTCTGACATTAACATTTACTCAATATCGCTTATTACTGACAGAAATAATTGTATCATTCGGCTACCTTAAGGCGTTTAAAGAAATACAGAGAGATATTTCCAATGAACAACAGGAGGCACTAAGGCCTACGATTACCAAGTATTATGTGCTAGACTCATTACGCTATAATGGCTTAGTAGTTTGTTGAAAAGGTAAAGGCACTTAGCTTCCACTGTCTATATTTCATGTATAAATTTTTTATAAAAATTGTAAGATTGTAATTAAAAATATATTATATTTAGAAAAATATTTGTCTGTATATATATAAAATTTAAATAAAATAATTGGGCAATAAACGGTTTCAATAAATTATAGTAGTTCAATTTAAATCAAGAATTAAAAATATATATCTTTTTTTTCTTTAGTTAACAATCTGCAGATTGGTTTCTTCACACCGATCTTTTATGTCCTTTCCGTTTCATCTCCTCTTGGCAATTACAAGTTGCATCATCAGTAAACTGTTTCATATATACATTGGAGTCTCGGTCTTCCTCTTGATCTTTTCCCTTTACTAAAACCTTCTATTACTGTTTTTATCAAATTCTCGTGACTCATAAAACGGCCAATATGTTCAACCCTTCGCTTCACAATATTTTGGCAAAAACTTCTTTCTTCTCCAACTCTAGTCCGAATCGCATTATCTCGTCATTACTAACCATGTCAATCTATCTTCCTTTCAATAACTTTTTGTAACATTACATTTCCAGTGCTTTAGTCTTCTCCTTCCCTACGTTCTAGTTATCCAAGTGTCACATCCATATAGAGCTATGATCCAAATTTAACTCTTCAGGAACCTCTTTCTTTTTTCATTGCTATATTTATTGAAGTCAAAAATTTCTATTGCCTGTGAACTGCAACTTTAGTCTGTCCGATCCTACTTAAAATTTTTTCTTACTTTTTCAATTTTTTGTAATTTTATTTCCTAAGTAGGTGAACTAACGTCCTCTATCACAAAACATGTATAAAAAATATGTATCTGTGTGAACATTTACTAAAAACGTTTATTAATTACAATGTTACAAGATTAAAATTATTATAATTATAAAAGGACTATTTATTGAAGATGATGTTTTTATTTTACATTCTGAAAAGTGTTGTTACGTTTCAATATTTTACATTTCTTTTCTTCTGTTTGAAGTCTTTCAGTAAGAAGATCAGAATTTTTAACACAATTTTCTGGAAGACACTTTTGAGTCAAGGCTACTCCAGTCTTTAAAAGCGTCTATTTAAATTAATAGAAGTAACTAAGGATAAACGATTTTCATGTGCCCTCATTATAGAGCAGAAATATTAATACGGAATACGACTGAAACATACTTCTGCTTTTATGAGTTATTGCTTATGTGTGTGTGTGTGTGTGTGTGTGTGTGTTCTTGTCTGTTTCTGTGCGCGCGCGTGTGGGCGTTTATGCGAGCGAGCGCGGAGATCGTTATGCGAAATAACATATGCCGCATTACCGCTAAAAGCAACGCATATTTAAAGTAATAATAATTACGTTTAGTTTTATAGCTTTTTCTAATTAAGCGGGTTGTATTCAAATACCCGTATCTCTTCTTTTCAACAACGCAATTGCATAAAAACGCATGTACAAAGGGGATCTGCATGTTTCGAGCATTTGTTAGAAAAGACAGCTCTAAATAATTACGCACTGATAAAAGCTTTCATGAAAATTTTGTTAATACATGGTTTATATCCGACTTACACGTGTATCCGTACAAGTGTTATATAGGTATAGACCTTGACTCTCTGCTTTGCTTTTGTCTTTTGTTTCTATTAATAGTTTAGTGGTTGATAAGAGGACCTAAGAAGACATTTATAATATAGATTAACCGCGTTATTTTCTATAATTTAATAAATTAATTGTATCCTTTTACACATGCAAGGAATGAGCAAGAGCCTCTTTTTATTATTACTGTTAAAATCGGAAAATGTTAACACTTTAATTTTTTGAAGTATGTACTGTCTTAATCAGAGTTAAATTGTCTAATTTCATAATTAACTTTGATACAGGAAAACCTAATTTCAGCAAACGGCGGTTTCATTATATAATATAGCAAAAGGAAGGAATATATTATTTTAACATTATTTTCAACACAAATTGAAAACAGAAATAATTGAATAATATGCTGTTTACAGTATCGATGAAGTAATTATATAAATTTTTAAAGAATGCAGGTTATACTTAAGTATCCGCTTTTGCCATCTTTCGTCTCCTAGCCTCATCGCATGAGGAAACCACTGCAGCACCCTTTTTACTATACGAGCTATGATCTCTACCGCTCGAACCCGACTTCTTATCTCCTCATTACATATATTTTACAGTTTTGGTACATATATGCAGTGCGTCTCAAGTGGTCCATGTCGACAGCATCTATTCTCCTTTTAGATGCAGCGTTCGTACTCCACACTTCCGATTCATAGTTTAGCACCGATTCAATTACCTCCACTCAGTGGAACGTGTTTATCCCTCCGCACAGAATCTAACTTTCCTACAAATCTATTCTCGCTATTTTATTAGAGGGAGAGAGAGAGAGAGTGTGAATGAAGAGAGATAATTAGAGGGAGAGCGAGAGAGAGAGAGAGAGAGAGAGTGTGAGAGCGAAGGGTGGAAGAGTGAGAGAGGGAAGAAGGGAGACAGTGAGTGAGGTGTAGAAGAGAGAGAGAGAGAGAGAGAGAGAGAGAGAGAGACAGAGAGAGTGAGTGGGGTGATAGTGAGTGATAGATCGATTTCAGGTTAGAGTGAGAGGCTGTGAGAAGGACGGGCGGGGGGAGAATGGGTGAAAGAGAAGGGTGATTTTGGACACATACATAAATTACATTATTCTATAGTACTCTTGACTATATTTTACAATATGTTTACAATTACCGTATTAACCAAGTTTACCTGTTAGTAAAATTTACCAGAAAATTTTGTTTGTAACCTTTGTCAACTAGCTGATTTAAGTCGTAATGTTTTACAATATTGTGTAAATTTGTATGTTTCTAAATTATGATTGTTTGTTAACACCAGTAGGGAGTGAAACATGGTAAAAATAACTTTTAATAATTACATAGTGAACATCCCATAATCTGTTTTAGTTATAGGTAATATATTACTTTGCTATATGTTGACTGTTGTAGGTATAAACAATTTATGTACCAATCTAATATCCAATTGTTGATTACTGTTTGTTTAATTAATTAAAATAACATTACATTTAGTAATTTAAATTGTAATACTGTATAAATTAAGTTCTCTCGTACTATAATCTGCTCGCTTTCTTAAAGATAATTTGAAGATGTAAACAAACTATCATAAGTCTTCACATAAAAAATGATACATACATACGCACGCACACACTCACATCACCAACACGTTCACCCAAATGTTTAATTGTTTCGTTATGTTTGATATTTCTATTGTACACAGGTCCTGAAGATGACAATAAATATTGTCGAAACGTCGACGCAAAATAACTAAAAGTTGTATTATTGACCGATCCTCACTAACCATCAACTAAAACATTAACAAATATAATATTATATAACTTTTAGTCGTTTGGGAATGCCTAGTATTTATTATTTAAGTAATTTCTTTTAAACAGAATAAAATTATCTGATTTTAGACAAAACTAAATTGTCCTACGAGATCACGTAAAACTCCGTAGATTCTTTCACATAATTAAAAAATAAGAGTTACTTTAAAAAATGTTAATAACTCTTGTCAGCACACATTCCTTTCAACACTACCACCTCTTTCCACAGTCATGTATTGTGTAAGTTACAGAAAATTCATTAGATTAGCATACTTCTGTAAATATAAAAGTATATGAGTATCCTAAAATATTTTGTTGTTATAAAGAACATTTTTTAATATTTATAGACTGATAATTAAAATAATGGGCTTCAATATGTTGAACGTTAGAGAATGGAATACTTGATAGGAAATATGAAATACGATTTTTACTTACTATAGGTTTGCATTGTACCTGACCAAAAATATACAAAATGTAATTAACCAATATTTGATGATACAATACATATATAGTGTTCAAAGAAGATTTAGTCTTAGCTTTTTGGTATAGTGAAATAAATTACCGTCTTGACAAGTTATTTACGTTGACTATGTATATGTTAATCACGGACGTATTTCTGAATCAAAATATATCATTGTCATCTATTTGCAAAAAAAGTTAAGAATGGTAGCCTCTCTTGACGAAAAGTACAAAAAGTCATCACTGTCAATTCTTTTAATGTATCATCTTTTGAAATATCAAGGCTTATCAAATTTTAAAAATCCGTGTGTCCAATTAATAAAATTAACACTATAATATTTTATCCAAAGCAGCAATACTCAATAATTTTTACGATTATGTACTATGTTACAAAATTGTTTATACAAATTTACCGTGTAATAATTTCTATTAAACCCTTTCTTGAAAATATAGGTATTAATTAAATTATACACTGTGTAAATATCTACTTTGCTGGTGACTGTTACAGAAATGAAATTATTGGGCTGACACATTAGAAAATGTAATTGAAAATAAGTTGTTAGAAAATTACTTAATCTCAATATTCAGTGACGTTGGAGGAATGTAGTACCTACTTGTATCGGAGACTATTTAAACCAATGTGAAATCCTAGATTTAACTTAAAGACATTAAGACCAAAGCTGTCAGCTTCATAACATCTAGCCCGCGTATTTTCAGTGCATTAAAACAGTTTAGAAACGAGGATTGCTGGTGTTCTAGTAAACTTAATCCAAAAGTAGTTCCATAATGCGAGCATTTTTTTTAATATTATCAAAGAATTGGAACGTAATATCATTTCCACTTTTGTTTAACTATTTTAATTGCAGAGAGTTGATGATAATGGGGACAAATAATGGGGAATACATGCACAAAAGTATTGGTGTTGATATTAAAAATAGGCTTTACAATTTTTTAAGATGTGAACGATTATTCAGATTTAACCTGTGACCAATTTATTAATGTCGAAAAATTTGAACATAGGTGGAAATAAATTCTACAAATATGTTAAAAGATAATAAGACAATAGTTCATAATTCTACGAAACTAACTGTTAACGAACCGATTAGTAACTTCCAGTACAATTTGAGGCATTACAAGGTAAAGTAGAACATTGGCCCCCAATATTATCAACTCGCCTGGCGGAGACAACCTCCGGCCTGTTTCTCGAAATGATTGCCTTTTAATTAGGCTATAGTTTGTCTTTTAATGCAAATTTTAACTTATTTTTATTAGATATAAAATTATGCTTTTTTAAGTTTTAATTAATTAATATCCTTTACTGTGAATCTTTCGTTATGCGACTTTGTGATTGTGAAAAATTCATTTAAGTATTCGATAAACTGATTATTTTAGTGGTTCCGGTACAGACCTATTATTTACTAAAACTGAATGCACCTAGAATCACAGTACACAACTATGCTGAGTGTCAGTGGTTGTCAAAGGTAAAATAGTAACCTCTCATAATTTAGTAAACAGAAATTTTAGTGTTTCAGTTTTCGATGAAACGATAATTTGTTTGTCATTACGTTGTCAGTACGTTATAAGTTTTTTTGTGGTAGCCTATAAACCGACTAATAGTATCCTTTACAGGCACCAACTGTAATAATAATTGAATCGTGTTATGGGCAAACGGAAGAAAGGTATTGTAAACGTTGTCTGCACTAAATTTGTTCACATACTGCACAAAGAGAATTTTCTAGAATAAAATCTTATAAAATAAATAATTTTTGAGGCTTCTGTTTTGAACATTCATTTTGTTAAATTGGATAAAATTAATCCTATGTTTATGACTCTAAATTATTTCCTGACACATGACTTTCGATTTTGTTATCAAATCTATAGTTACATAAAATATTACACATAGGTGTATATTTAGTAGCATTTGAGGAACAAGAAGTAGCGCTTTTATCTGTGAACAATTGGAAAGCAATTGGTTTGGGTGGGTAAACTCAGAACAGCTGGAATGGGCTACTGTTGTACACTATTTAAGTTTAGACTTCTACATTAGCTGAATATGTGCCAGAGGGGAGAGTAGCTGAATGAATGGAGAGTAGCCGAGGTTATTAGATAAGCTAAGGCTTTTAAGAAAGGTGATAGGCCTAAAACTGTGTCATCAACATAGAGGTATAAGTTTAAAAATACAACCTAAAGTTATATGGAAAAATTAATTTAAAAATAATTTATATCTATTGTTTTGTGTATTCTGTTTTATATTCGTGTATATTATAATTTTACGTTTTTTTTTAAAAAAAGGCAGATATTATTAAAATGTAAAAGCGAAACGTTTCTTGCTGTGAAATATAAGAATTCAAACAATATTAATTAGTGCTACATTTTTGTACTATAATTTATTTTCAAAAATGTTGTACATTTAATTGTGTACACCGTGACAGGGCCAACAAAGAAATTGAAAACGAATGCGTGTTCTGAGTTTATATGTACATTTCTCCGTAAGTTCAGAGACTACCTACTCTAAACATATTCAGTCTAGTTCCTGTCTACTAACAAATAATGATTGGTAACGGATAGATATTTTTAGTGCATATATGTATTTAAAAATGTGTATCTAGCGACTATGTTAATTTTATATTTTAATTTTACCAATAGACTATTGAGTATACAATAAAACACATTATGAGAAGGTGTACAAATTTATTAAAATACGTAAGTAAAGTACCAATCGGGACAAAGTATACTGTAACTAAATACGTACTGTGTTTCACTGCTTTGGTCAGCAAGAGTGTTCTGTAGGGTAGAGCGTGGAGGATGAGTTTGAAACAAGTCTCCTGTAAGAGTTGCAACGTACGTAAAATATGTGGGATGTAGTATGAGACTGTCTGCCTCTTACACCAGCTTTATTGTTTCTTGTTAGAACTCTGTTTTCTTGGCAAATTCTGATTTACGATTGAAAACAAATGCATCGTAAAACGTTTAGGTGAACAGTCACCTGCACAAATTTTATTTTCATATTACTGCATAATTATTTTTGTACAGTAAACTTTGGTTAATTTCTAGTAACTTTGGAAAACCTAATATATCAACATAATTCTCACTAAAATAATATGATGGATACTTATATGTGGATAATTTAAAATTACATTATATTTTACTGTCTTATTGTACTGTGTGGCGTCTAAAACAAATGTTAATGTATAATATATAGAAAAACTGAACTTTTAATATTCACTGCACAGTAATTTATATTATGCGCAGAATGGTGCACGACTCTTAGCACTCTTATTTTGTGGACGTGAATTTAGATTTGAGGTGGCGTGAACAACACCAAGCAGATAAAGCTTCTCAAGAAAACAGTTCTGAGAAGAAACAATCAGATTGTTAGATGATTAATTTATAGGTATAATTGGTTCCCTAAAGTGGATAATATAAACACATTTTTAATAAAAGCAACAGACAAAATTGATTACACACCAATATTACGTAGCGTACTTTTCCAACAAACACTATTTTTAGATAAAAGTTGTAATGAGATTTCACCCGTACCTGAGCCAGCTTTTGCTTGTATGTAAGCTTCATTGATGCGGCTTCGAAGAGCGCTGTCAATTTTGGTGCTGGCAAGCTGGACGGGTTTGGCTTTGTTTACTTGAAATTTTAAGATACAACTTCTTCTTCTATCAGCGACTCGGCGGTCACCTGTTCCAGTCTCAGATGAATATATCCAATTGTCTAAAGTTTCCTAGATCAGGATGAAATTTATATTTAAAATTGACTATGTTTCAGTACACAGTTAACGACTATTTATAATTATACAATGATTACTTTGTAATTGTATGGTATTTATGTAGACTCGAGAGTTGGTACTCTACTTTAATATTCCACGGAATCTATTCTACCTTGGTGTCCTTATTACAGCGTCGTATGTTTTTTTTTTTTGAGTTGTGGATTACTTTAAACTGGTATCGCGTGAATGTCAGTAGAAGTAATTCAGTTGTTTCAATAGTAAATTATAAGATGAATAATAATATTGTGTCATTACAATAATGTTGGAAAGTTTGATTTTGTGTACTACATCAGATCTTATTTTGCATGACAGTCAAAGGTAAAACCTTTGTCTGCTACACATTACGTACAGAGTATGCTATGTTTATTCAATTGTGTCTTCTTCAACGTATGGAAGTTTTCTAATTTGTTCGATTTTGCTAAGTTTTTTCTAACCGATTCAAGTTTCTAAGTGATATGGAATCTACAAATGTGTGTAAGATACGCAATATAAACCAGTCATTCCTTAATCTCAGGTACTATGTGAGTTTGCCAGGCAAATATATAACTTCCTTAAATATACTCATTTTTTGTCCATCATATATATTATAATGTTAGTTTATGCGTCAACAAAATAGTTATAAATAATTTCTGTGTAATGTGAATGAGCCGAATTAAAGTAATACATAAGATACCATATTATAATTATTATACACGATATAATAATAAGTATGTAAAAAATTATAATATAATATTTTTTATTTTTATCGTATGAAGAATCTAAAAATTATTAGAACAAACTGAGCTAGAATTTTTAATGTATTTATATAAATTATTTATAACAAAATTATAAATTATTTACTCTTATCCTTAATAAATGTGGGAAAATAGCAATGGAAGGAAAACTGGAAGAAGCAACTAAACACTATGTAACTCACCGTCTGTGGCTTAAGTAAATGTCTTTATACAATCGACATGTTTCGGGACACTTGTCCCATCCTCAGAATATTTAATACGTGCGGGGTACACCGAAAATTGTTGTGTGCGTACTTTGTGTAGTGTAATTGTGTTTTGTGTTATGTGGATTTTAATATTTTTAATATATTGACGACTGTGCCATCGGTATGAAGAGACTTTTTTAAATTATCTGAGGATGGGACAAGTGTCCCGAAACATGTCAATTGTATAGACATTTACTTAAGCCACAGACGGTGAGTTACATAGCGTTTAGTTGAATAAAATACGTGGCTTGGACTATAAGCGGATTTATTCCATTAAGAATATGGAAGAAGCACCTTTGACAGATCCCAGAATACATAACGCCAAAAATTACTTTAAAATATAAACATAAAGGGAAGTGTCATGGGTCTATCACTAAAGAATTTAAGGAAACAACAGCTTGAAATAACTAAATTTTAAAATTAAGGAAACGTAGGGAAATAAAATTTGTAATTGTATATATATAGAATTAAATATATTGTATAAATGATTACAGTTTAATGTAATAAAATAATTTTTTTCCATTTGATATTCTCTTCAATAACTAATTTGTGGAGCACATTACACACAAGTTACGAAGTACATAATTGCTTTAATTTATCACCCGAAGCCTATATATAGTTATAACGTACTTAGAAACTGCAATATGACAGTAGAACAGATGTGACGTCTTTTTTAAAATGTCAGGAGAATTGCATACTAAAAATTCCCCCAGCAATCATTCAATAACACTTAATCTTGTAAGCACACTAATCTACATTATTTGTGCACCAGAGATGTAGGTTGACTATTATGCGAGAAACAGTTATACTACTCATTGTAGCTTGCGAGAAGTAATTCTTTCTAGGTGAAGGTGCTAGAAAAACTGGTAACTAATTAGATATATAGATTCTGCAGGATTTCTATCTGAACAAAGAGATTGTTAACAATACTACAAAAATGCTGCCGAACATAGTAATAATATAAATTACTACAGAAAATACGAATGTTTCACACTTGGATTTACTAGTAAAGATTATTGATTGCATGATAACGTGAGAATAAATTTCACCGTCACCTATATACTGCAGGACGAAGGAGCAAGATATTTGTCCATATAAGATTTTGAATTTAACGTATAATCTGGAAAATAAAATACAGTGGGGAATTATGTAACCGATACCACACAACTTCAAGGTACTAGTCCTACATGCAGGCCCGGACTGGCCCGCTGGCCGGTGCGCCTTTTCAAATAAAACCCGACCTGTGCCCTCAGCCAGCTCTGAAAATGCTCTCATGCTTTTACACGAGAACAATATGTTTTTGGTAATCGGACCAAATTTCCCGAGATATTAAAAAAAAATTTTTTTAATATATTGAAAAAACTAATTGCTTAACTGTATTAGCAGCAGTAGAGAAACGTATGCAACGGAAAATGACGTGTGCGAGTGCGAGTCTGGCAGAGAGCGTGGCGCGGTGAGGGTGTGCGCCGTACATGCCCGTCCGTGCTTGACCAGTGGGGCTGTGCGATGCCCGTCGCCCGCTCGTATACTGCGTCCCGAGCTTCAAATAGAGCTCCTGCCGCAGGGACGATTTAGGATGGATTTAGGGTGTGGCCTTCTACCGGCCGTGGGTGGTCAAATAATTAATTAATTAATTGAGGGTGAGAATACGTCGAGGCCGGGTCCAAGATGCTCTTGGCACAGATTGGTAGCGACTGACGGCGCTAATAAGGTGGTTGCCCTGGAATCCGCTTGAGCGGCGATAAAATTTGCGGGACAGTGTCCGTATAGTGGCGTCCAAGGAACGGACACGCAGGGCTTCTCGGATGGTTCTATTTGATGTCAGATAGCGAGCTTTGCACGCCCAGCGCTATCCTCAGTCAAGGAGAGACTGAAGCTTTCGCTTTTGGGTCTTGGCCAAGTAGCCCCATACGGGGATCGCGTAGGTAACCATCGGCACCACACAGGTGGAGACGATAAGTTTCCCTTATGGGCGGGTAATGGCGTTGCTGTATAGCAGAGGGCGGAGTTGATATAGGCGATTGGCAGTCTTGCGGGCTACTTGTGCGGAGTGTGTCCGCCAGGTAAGACGACGATCGTGGTGGACCCCGAGGTACTTGACCTCTCGAGACCAGGGCAACTGAGTATCACCTACGTATATTCTGTCGGGGAGCCTTAAGCGTCTGGAGAAGACTACTGCTGTGCTCTTGGCCGCGTTGATGGCAACCCTCCATCTCTCTGCCCACTCAACGTATTCGTCCAATACGTTGGCTCTGGTTCCTGGAGCCAGATAACTGCCGTTTCAGCTCGACGATCGACGGCATACACCGCTGTGTCGTCAGCGAACATGGCCAACCTGGTGCCAGGCAACTTGGGCACGTCATTGACGTACACAGAGAAAAGCAGGGGGCCCAAGACACTTCCCTGAGCTACACCAGCCGTAATAGCCCTTGCCGAAGAAAGGGTGTTATCTACTCTCACGCAAAAGGTTCTGTTCCGAAGAAAGCTAGCAATCAGATGAATGTAGCAATCTGGAAGCAGAATCTCCGTGAGTTTGTACAGGAGGCCTGGATGCCAAACACGATCGAACGCCTTCTCGACATCAAGGAAAACGGCGACGGTCTGCTCTCGCGAGCAACCGGCCTCGGCCACGGTCTCCACGAAGCGCATCAATTGATGAGTCGAGGAGTGCCCGGCACGAAAACCGAATTGCTCGGGGACCAGAATATCGAACCGTTGAAGGTGATCCGCTAGTCGCCGCTGGACTAGTCGTTAGAAGAATTTTCAATGTGGACAGCAGGCTGATAGGCCGTAGGTTCTCAGCAAACTTGAGGTCTTTGCCCGGCTTCGGGATAATCGTGACCATAGCCGAACGCCATTTCCTAGGAATGTAGGCGAATCGGATGCAGGCATTGAACAAGTGCCCGTCCGTGGTGTGCGACTTGGTTTCAGTCAGAGTGAAGAAATGCAATGCCTACTCTCCTACTGAATACTAAATTATTAGAGTTAGACATTGTAAAACGTGTACTATCCTTAGTTATTTATTTTCGTTTTTGTTTCATATTTGCCATCTCCATTGACTTTATTTCCAGCAAAGTTAGCAAAATATAAAGTCGGCAGCAAATTAGTAAAAGTTTTGTAGCTTGTTTTTAAAATTTACCTATACCTAAATCACAATATTTTCTTCAGTTTACATCCTCCTTACAGATTCAAATTAAAACTTTGTTTTTTGTATTTTATTATTTATTGATAAAAAAAATATGTACAGAGTAGATACTTTACTGATTATTATATATTAATTTCAGTATTTTATTTAAAACGCTGGTAAGATCTTGATAGTAACATTGATCTTTATTGTACACAAGAATGTAGTATTACGTTTGATTTTAAAGGTATTTTGTTTATGTGTAAAAATATCAATCAAATTTGTCTGCATTCAAAAGTAATGATCTATTTTTTCTTTATTTTTGTTGTAGCACAAACAAAGACTTGTAACATAAAAAATTTTAATTTTAAATTATTTAATTGTTTCTTGATAACAAAAAGTTGTACAGAGTAGAATTTTGCTTCACTAATTATTATGTATTAACTTCAGTGTTTTATTAAGACGTTGCTACCGTAAATTCTTAAAAGTGAGTTTGATATTTTTTGAAACAAAAATTTAATTCTACGTTTGATTTTTAAAGGTATTTTGTTGATGTACAAAAATATCAATCAACATTTTGTTTCCATTGAAAGCTAATGTTCTATTTTTCCTTTATTTTTATTTGTAGTACAAATATATGTAACATTAAAAAAGGTTTAATTTCAAATTGTAAATTATTTCAAATACCGTACTTTATCCCTTTTTTTTTAGATATGCAACTCTTGTGTGTCTGTTCTTTATTATTTCGTTCTCAGCTTTATAGGAGCTGCCTCAGGAGTTGGTATTTATTGCAAGTAAATATTAATACTCATTTACAATAGTAAAACGTTAACGGCAATCAATATTGAACAATACAATATCAACAAAATTTTATTCTTGGCAAAACGGTGTTGTATGACGAGTTTCCAGGTCGGGATTACATTAAACTCCACTTGAGCGGTGCGCCCTCAAAAATCTAAGGTCTGCGCCTTTTCCTGAGGGCCAGTCCGGCTCTGCCTACATGTCACAACTGTTGTATGCGTATTTTTTTCAGTGTGATCAATCAGTGTTGATAATTATTTATATTACTTTTTATGATAATTTTCACGTTGATCCGGATACCAGGTTACATTAATTTTCAAAAGGAAATTAATGCTGTGTAAAAATTATAACATTTTCTGAACGATCAAATCTGCTGGGACTAGCCTATTGGTTATGAGTGTGATTTTTCTGTTAGCCGATTATAATATACTTAGGGTTCATAGTATTCCTATTAATATTTGTTATATTGCATACATAGGTAACTCTTGACGCTTCTGCTCCTGCTACGGATCTGTCGAATTTAATTGCCCCACCTCACTAGCTAACTGCACGGGTTCTAGTCCTTTTAAATTCGAGCATCATAAGCCTTATGATAATATCAGTGGTGGTTATTTTCTCAATATTAGGGACTGAATAAATATCATCAATCTTTTAGAACTTATAGATAGCGTCACTATCCTTAGCTATCCTCCCAGATATATTATAAATATAAAGAAGGGGTTAAATGCTGTACAGATTTTATATATCGGCATTGCCATATGATTGAAAAAGAACCTTACTTTAAGATGTGCAACATTATGGCAAAGAAGAGGATTCAAAGCAGGCGAGTATCCAGAAAATTTTTGGGCGGGTGGGCGAAAATTTTTCTATACACATATATATATATATATATATATATATATATATATATATATGTATAGTTTTTGTGTGTGTTCGCCATCACTTAGAAAAGTGGAATAATGTAAAAAAATATTCTTAAATAAAAAACATTAAATTCGTAATTAATTTATTTATTAATACTATTTTAATTAAATCATAGTTAAATTACAAATTCTATGCGATGATTGCGTTTTTTAGCATATCTATTAACAATATCTTCTGGATCTACTTCAAGATCACAATAAATATTTAGCAAAGCCAATCCATTAAGGCGGTCTTCTGACATTGTGTTTCTAAGCCATGATTTCAGTCTTCTTAGAGTAGAAAACGTCCTTTCAGCTGAATCATTTGAAATGGGAAGTGTAATTAATATTCTTAAAAGAATTTGGATAATTGTATAAATATCCTTATCAGACTTATTTAGTAAATCTAGAGCACTACGAGGTCCAATATTAGGCTCTTTTTCCCATTTCATAGACCATGATTCCAATTCGGAAGCAAGTTCCTTTGCCACAATTCTCTTTGATTTGTTTGATTTGTTGAAAAATGAAGAATATTTCTCCGCAATATAGTTGATTTTCTCTTTATAATGATCGGTTTCTTTCAATTCTGGAAACAAAATCGATAAGCTAAACAAATTCAACGTTTCTTCAGGAAAACGTGTTTTAATGTCTTCTATGACATTTTCCAAGACTGGTATATAAATTGACTGTCTGAAGTAAGTAAGGGGATCTTGAGATGGATAATTATATGCTCTATGCTTCTTCTGTATATCTGCTGTACGTGGTACTTTAATTTCAATAACTAAATCATCAGCTAATCTACGTATTTCTTCAAAGATAGTAGGATAGTAGCAAATGCATCTGTACATTTTTCACGACGACGAATCAATTTCGTTAAGGCATCTCGAGTCATATCCTGAGCAAGTAGGGGGAAAATAAGGGTTCTGAGCCACAAAGGAATGCCGCCTTTCTTAAAAAACAATAAAAAACGCTAAAAAACATGATCTAAGAGATGCCGCCGCCACCGCTGGACACGCAGCATCCCAATGGACCCCAGCATCCGCGAATAAATTTTTTTATTTTTTTTATTTGATTTTTTATTTTTTTAATTAAATTGATTTGCATATCAAGGGGGTGGGTGGGGGTGGCGTGAGGTTCAATGGACCACCCGCATCCCTGAATATAATTTTTTATTTTTTTAATAAAGCTGATTTGCATATCAGGGGGTGGTGGTGGGTGGGGTGGTTCCAACTTGATGCATTATAGTGTATATATTAAAATATATGATCAGAGTTACCAACCTTTGCACTAGTTCAAATTTGTCGCGTGTTATAATGTATATTAAATCTATATGATCAGGTGTACCAACCTTTGCATGAGTTCAAATTTGTCGCATGTTATAATGTATATTAAATCTATATGATCAGGTTTACCAACCTATGCATGAATCAAACTTGATATGTGTGTTATATAGTGTATATATTAAAATATATGATCAGGGTTACCAATCTTGCATTATTGTGTATAGAACATATCTGCCAACATTTTTTGTCTGTGGTGGGAAATTCAAACTATATGATCATGATTGTTGTCGATATCAATTCTCTCTTTGAATGTAAGTAACTCTCTGTCTCTAGACATAGTTATCCATCTCTCTCTCTCTTTCTCTCTCTCTCTCTCTCTCTCCCTCTCTATCTCTCTCGTTGTCAAACGTTATGTTCAAACCGTTTCTCCTCTCTCTCGTTAGTGGTCAATACCGTGCATGTATATGATTTTAGAAAGTTTATATATTCGACAAATATTAACTGTGTACGTACTTACAAGCGCTCTCTCTCTCTCTCTCTCTCTCTCTCTCTCTCTCTCTCTCTCACTCGTTGTCAAAACGCCGTCTTCATTTTTCAACGTATTAAATAATTAATTAATAGTTTTATAATGCAGTCAGTGTGATTGATCCTTGTTAGGGGGGTCTGTATATGATTTTAGAAATATATATATTTGACAAATATTAACTATGTGTGCGTGTGTGTTGTCAACTACTTACATGTGTTCTATCTCTCTCCCTCTGCGTCCATTGTATATATATCGTTACAAATGACGAGTAGAAATCCAATCCTTGAAGTGTTTAAAATTGTATGTATATATCACTGAATAATAATAATATAATCGTTCTAGTGTTAACGCAGTTTACAAAATAATTACACACATAGGTTCAGTGGTGTATAGCGAAATAAATTAAAATTATACACACATGTTGTTACAGATGAAAACGGTGGTTGAAATTCATACAAATCTTCTGATGTAACGGTTCCCACACGTAATACAGTACAAAAAAAAAATAAAATTAATTGTACACATGTCCAGAGGTGTATAGTGAAATAAATTAAAATAAAGCCATAATTTGTTTAAATGATTAAATATATATTGACAATATTTTAAAATTCACAATACAAAATTGATTTTTTTGAAAAGTTTATAAATTCACAATTCATAAATAAATACATTATAAAATTGATATTTTTTCGAAAAGTTTATATATAAGTGTGTCGTACTCGTAGGACAAGCAACCTGCACAGATCCTGTAACATAACAATACAATCACCATAAAAATCATGTGAAATATCACACACACACACATGTATAGTTGGCAGAATGCAAGAATCAACGCTTTACGCGAGTAACTTCTTAAATTATGTGTCATTCTCTCTCTCTCTCTCTCTCTCTCTCTCTCTCTCTCTCTCTCTCTCTCTCTCTCTCTCTCTCTCTCTCTCTCTCATAAGTTAATGCCCTTTCAAATATTATTCATCAAAACTTTGTAAATTAGAATCTGCACTACATTCAAACACACGCACACACAGTGATAAAAATTAGTAATGTAGGTTGTTACCTTAACGAGGTACTATCTCCACCTGCGCTGTTTGGTTCCTCATTCCTCGAAACACGAGATGTAGGTCGCTAGGGTTTATATGACGGAGCTCTTCATCTGTAAAGACGCCGACATATCTCTTAGGTAGATATACACGATAGCGGTACCCGCCATCTTCCAACGTTACAAGCACAGACTTCCCATATCTCGTGTCCACATGCACCATGTTAACGATTGGATACTGCTTGTTCACTGTTAATTCTGCACACCGTTTGTACTCAATAGCAGAAACTGCATTGAATTTTGTGATAAATGACATTATTAGAAATGAAGACGTCTGTATCAAACGAGACGGAACCAAACAATGACAGAATATTCACCACAAAGAAGACTAGTGGAATGTAATGGTGGTGGTGGTGGTCATCAGGAAAGTTCGCTTTTTCATCGCCTGAAGCTTTGCATGTACATGCATGCAGAATTAGCGCTGTTACAAAATATATATTAGGAAAGCCCACATACTACTTTCATACAGAAATAGTTATCGCCTGCAGCCATGTACAAGTTTCCTAAAGGAAATTAACAATGCTAGTATACACTCACATTAAAAATGTTCGTATAACAGAAAAATCATTAATTATCCACTCTCTAAGTGCGTACACATTATGGTTTGTACACCGTGTAGAAGAAGAATTGCAATGTGTAAGGCATAACGTACCGCGAAATAGATATGGTATGTTTTTAGGACAGCCAATGTCATCAAGATTTATTATATGATGATGCATTATTTTCGATTCTAAAAAACGTTTCTTCTCAAGACCCTTCACAAACACATATTTATATATGTTCGTATACGTTGTTAACACTGAAACAAGATTGTCGTACGGTGTCTCTCCTTCACTCCATCTGAGACCATGATAATTTGTTGTTAACCAGCAGTTGGTCCTAGTGTATTTCGAATTCGTAACGACTGTAGCAGGCGGGGTGAAAATCCAATGTCTGCTTGCAAAACGTGTTATGTCCATGACTGACAATTCCTTTACTATATAATTGCCGTTGTCATCATAAAAGCAGTGAAAGTCAATTATTACAGCAGCGTTTTCCATTATACTATAAAAAAAAAGAAACCACACATTACAAACTAATATGTATAAACACAAATATCGTTACAATAATAATAATAATAATAATACACAAACTTACGTTTACTGCCGTCCGAACTGAAGCGTGGAGAGGCAATAACTAAGGATATCACAGTGAGAATTTTTTTTTTGTATTTGTTTTTAACAGGTGGTGTAACGTGGAATTTTAGCAGGTGGGGGAGCAGAGTCGTCGCCGCCGTCGGCAATTAATTTGGCACGTATCCGATAATGACCGTACGCAAGTGTATCACGGCCATTGTCTAGTATATAGCGCTAAGATTTTAATAAAACAATTATCAGTTTTAAATAATAATTTTCGTGATTGCAAGAAACAACCCACGACTTAAAAAAAAAATATAGTTTACCTTGTGGTATGAAATTCAAACTATTAAATTGTCTCTCTCTCGCTCCCTCTCTCTCTCTCTCTCTCACACATTTCTGATTATTATACAACTAATTGCATGTATGTTCAGAGGTTTATAACGTAATAAACCATTGTGTATTCGCTAAATCGGTACATCCTCCTTTCACTTTCTAATTTGACGCATGACAATCATTAGCAGCACCGCAAGTAATTATGGATTAGAAAGTATTTACTTCTAAAACAGACACTTGCTTTCCCCACTACCAGAGTACAATATATACGCAAGAAAATCAATGATAATTTCTCAATGACTGCTTGCGTGTGCTGATAAATCTATCACTGCATTTTAATAGTTGAAATACTGTTTGTATTATTGTACGTCTCAGTATACGCAAGTTCCTGTGTAGACAACACATGCTAGTTTGGTAAGTGAACATAATTTATTGTATGTACAGATTTTATTTAAACGTAAAAATTATTTGCATTCAAACATTATCAAGCGCATTATTTTTTGAATTTAATACATGTATGTGTATGCGTGCGTATGATCAAATTATTATGTCTGCTACAATTTTCTGAAATATATTCTTACCGTATTTTTTATATTACACTTCTAATTGAAGATATGTATTTGAATTTAATACATGTGTGTGTGTGTGTGTATGATCAAATTATTATGTCTGTTACACTTTTCTGAAATATATTCTTAACGTACTTTTATATTACACTTCTAATTGAAGGTATATATTTTAGGTATAACTGAATTTCAGCGTGTGAGCTTCAATATACACAACGTTCGTCATTTTTCTAATTGTGTGTAGTCAACGCATGCTAGTTTGGTAAGTGAACATAATTTATTGTATGTACAGATTTTATTTAAAAGTAAAAATTATTTGCATTATCAAGCGCATTATTTATTGAATTTAATACATGTATGTGTATGCGTGCGTATGATCAAATTATTATGTCTGCTACAATTTTCTGAAATATATTCTTACCGTATTTTTTTATATTACACTTCTAATTGAAGATATATATTAGAATTTAATACATGTGTGTGCGTGTGTGTGTGTGTATGATCAAATTATTATGTCTGTTACAATCTTCTGAATATATTCTTAACGTACTTTCTATTACACTTCTAATTGATGATATATATTTTAGGTATAGCTGAATTTAGCGTGTGAGCTTCAATATACACAACGGTCGTCATTTTTTAAGTGCGTGTAGTCAACATACGCTAGTTTGGTAAGTGTACATCATAATTTTATTGTATGTACAGATTTTATTTAAACATAAAAAAAAATATTATTCGCATTAAAAACATTATCAAGTGCATTATTTATTGATTTAATACAACTACTCACATACACAATCACGTTCACTCAAATAATTGATCTGTTGTGTTTGATATTTCTTTGTATTCATACACAGTCTTTTTATATTCAAACTATTATTATTATCTGAAACAGAAACAGAAAGTTATATATAGATTCGAGTGGTATGTAAGACGCTGTTACATGTTACTAAAATCATAGCAAATATTTTCATTCTAAGCATGTATTACTGTTTAGTAATAATTACAACCCAACGAAGGATATATAGTTTGATGCTTTATAAGTTTGTGTACATAGGTTGTATATTGCAAGCATGAAATTATTATTATTTAAATCTGTTATCTGTTTTTGTATGGGGGTCATCTATAAATATCAGGTCAGTGCGACACAACGTGTAACAAACGTAATTGGACCTTACGTGTACATGATTCAACCCAATGTGTGCGCGCGTTGCGCGTGTGTATGGTTACGTCGTGTGTGTGTGTGTGTGTGTGTGTGTGTGTGTGTGTGTGTGTGTGTGTGTGTGTGTGTGTGTATTACTGTTTAGTAATAAATACAACCCAACGAAGGATATTTTGTTTGATGCTTTATAAGTTTTTGTACATAGGTTGTATATTGCAAGCATGAAATTATTATTATTTAAATCTGTTATCTGTTTTTGTATGGAGGTTATCTATAAATATCCGGTCAGTGCGACACAATGTGTAACAAACGTAATTGGACCTAACGTGTACATGATTCAACCCAACGTGTGCACTCGTTGTGTGTGTGTGTGTGTATGGTTACGTTGCGTGCATGTGTGTACAACCCAACGAAGGATATATAGTTTGATGCTTTATAAGTTTGTGTACATAGGTTGTATATTGCAAGCTTGAAATTATTATTATTTAAATCTGTTATCTGTGTTTTGTATGGAGGTCATCTATAAATATCAGGTCAGTGCGACACAACGTGTAACAAACCTAATTGGGCCTAACGTGTAAATGATTCAACCCAACGTGTGCGCTCGTTGTGTGCGTGCGTGCATGTGTGTGTGTGTGTGTGTGTGTGTGTGTGTGTGTGTGTGTGTGTGTGTGCGAAAATAAACTTAATTTTCCCGATCTAACAAATAGTTGGTCTAAGCATACATTTATTATGTAAATCATCTCTTTTTCAGTCATCTACGTAAGTGCATTTGAATTATTTGCGCATGCGCATAACAGCTTTTTTAGTACAGTTGCACACACATCGACACTCGTACTATATATAACCGATGAACTTTGCAACAGCGTCTTACTTACCACTCGTTCATGTTGCTGCGCTACAAATTGATATAAAACGTTTAAGATACACTAACATAATACCAGCGTTATAACAGTTCCTTTTGTTTTTCAGTATTCATTCATTCTCTCTCTCTCTTGAAGATCATGGCCAACCTTCAGCAGGAACGTGGGCAGGAGCAGACTGAACAAGGTAAAAGTTCAATACCAATTGTCACAGTTAGGAAATTATTTTTTGTAATTATGTAGCGTGCAACCTTGCTGATGCGAATTAACGTTTGAGTCATACTATGCCTATTGGTGTGTATGAAAAGTCTCTCTCTTAACATCGTTTAGAAATTGACATGTAGATAAAAATTTTTCATGTTCCTTCATAGGTTTGTCACCTTCTTTCCAATCAACTAATTCAATTCCACAACAAAAGCATTTAACTCTATCGTCTACGAATGACATACTATGCCCACAAACATCGAAATTTCTAGGGTAGAAGTAGAACCCGGCAAACGCTAACTCGTCGGGGCTGATAAACGTCACTTCCCAATACTTGAACGATTTTATTCTTTCACTTTCAATACTAAAATCAGGAGTAGCCGACATCTTCACGGCTTGTAATAAACTGACATATTACCCCGACGAGTGTTATTTATTTACTACAAACATGAATTTGTGTGCACGTTATTTATCATTCCTATTGGTTAATAATACTCAGGTTTCTATTGTTTCAGTTGTGACTCGATTTTATATCGAGAGGAACAGTAGTGTCCGAGGATGCATCACAACCTTCGACTACCTTCCAGTGAACGTCGACGCGTCGGATCATGACATAGTATTCGTAATGACCGAGGCATGTCCTTTATTGCATGAGGACATTCAGGCAGAGCAGGCACGTTTACGCAATATCAAGTGGCATATTGCGTGCAGGACACGTTTTACTAAGACCGTGGTAGATGGTGACAGTGGTGAAGAGAAAGAGGTAACGAAAGACGCCGTCTTCCACGGACGTTGTCGCACGTTGCTCACGGACGACAGCGACGAGTTGAATTGTCTACTCGATGAATCCTACGATAAAATCTTCAATAGCATATCTAATTTTACCCGTGACGGGAGCGGATGGTCGGTAGACACTGTACTGAAGCTGGAACTGGTTGTTGGACGGTACCAGCCTCTAGCAGCGTCCTCCTACCTTCCAACCCCGCGAAAACTCTCACTTACCAAGGCAGTAGTCAACATCAGGAACCCCCAAGATGAAATTTGTTTTCTGTGGTCTGTTCTAGCCCACATACACCCTCAAGAACAACATAAAGAACGTGCTTAAAAATACATCCCCTTCATAAACACCTTAAATATGTCCGGTATCGAGTACCCTGTTTCGTTAAAGTCCATTTCCAAATTTGAAGCACAGAATCCTAACATTTCTATAAACGTTTTCGGCTATGATATAGAAAACAATATCAAAAATGAATCAAAAAATGAGGTTTACCCTCTGAGAATTACCTCGAATAAGGACAGGTCGCATCACATTAATCTTTTGCTTCTGACCGATACAAATAGCCGAAAACATTACTGTCTTATCAGTAACATGAGTAGATTGTTATCACCCCTTACAAAATGTAGCAATAAATCATTTTACTGCGACTACTGCCTGCATCGTTTCACCACAGAAAATGATCTGTCCGATCATCTCCCCTACTGCACACCTTACGGCGAGCAGAAAACCAAAATGCCCACGGAGGAGGAGAAGTTTATGTCCTTTAAAAATTACGCACACTGTCTTAAAGTACCCTTCACCGTCTACGCCTACTTCGAGTCCCTCATCACTCCGCTTCAATCGTGTTCACCTGGTAACAACGTCCCGACGACAGTGCAAGAGTTAGGTGAATTCTACTCAGTCGATAGCAGCGGTGCCCGTCAGAAAATAACTTCTCCTCCTGTATCCTCCACATCATACGAAGCGATGCATATTCCGTCAGGTTTCTCCTATGCTATCGTCGATCACACGCACAGCCTCTGGAGAGAGGCTAAAGTTTATCGGGGTGAAAACGTCGTAGACACTTTCTTCTCGTGGTTGATGAAAGACGCCGAGGATATGAGGAAGGTAGTACGACATAACGTACAATTAATTATGTCCGATGATGACAATGTTGCGTTCACTAACGCCACCGTTTGTCATTTGTGTGAGTGCCCTTTGACAGACGATGACAAGGTACGCAATCATTGTCATCTTACGGGGAAATTCTTGGGAGCAGCCCATAATAGCTGCAATCTGAGCTACAAGATGCCTCGTCATATCCCCGTCTTCTTTCACAACCTTCGTGGCTACGACTGTCACCATTTAATGCTGGGTTTGGGGAAATATAAGGACCAACGCGTATCCTGCATCGCGACATCCAGCGAGCGTTACGTGTCGTTCTCCCTGGGTCCCTTGCGGTTCGTAGACTCTTTTTAATTTCTTAATCGCTCTCTGGACACACTCGTTACCAATCTGTCCACGTCCGGGAGCCAATTTCCTTTGCTTAGAGAGGAAATGCTTAGACGGGGTTTCGATGAACAGACCAATCTGCTCGTACGCAAGGGGGTATACCCTTACGAGTACGTTGACAGTATTGATCGGTTCAACGAAATAAGTCTACCCGCTCGTAAACACTTTGATAACCGGTTGATGGAATCGTCTATTTCGGACGCAGATTACGAGCACGCGCAAAACGTGTGGAGTGCATTCAATCTGCGTACGTTTGGAGAATAACATGATTTGTATTTGTTGACAGACGTAATGCTGCTGGCCGATGTCTTTAAAAGTTTTCGAGACATGGCCTTACGCGATTACTGCTTGGACCCATGTCATTTTTACTCGCTTCCCGGACTCGCTTGGAACGCGATTCTAAAAATGACAGGGGTCGAATTAGAGCTGTTGACAGAGATAAATCAACTTCTGTTTGTAGAGGCTGGGGTCCGCGGAGGCTGCGCGAGGATATCCAACCGTCATGCTGTCGCTAACAACCCTTTGATCCCAGATCAGTACGATGTTTCGAAACCGACCTCCTTTATTCTGTATACGGACTGTAACAATCTATACGGTGCAGCCATGTCGCAACCACTCCCTTACGTAGACTTCCGATGGCTCGATCGTAACGAAATCGAGTCCTTGGACGTACGTAATGTGAGTGATGATTCCGACATCGGGTACATCCTCGAAGTCGACCTACACTATCCTAATACCCTACACGACCTGCATTCCGACTACCCGCTTGTACCTGTGCGCCAGCGTGTAACACCCGATATCCTTTCTCCCTTTTCCAAACGTTTACACGAGAGTATATACAGATCATCGTATAACGAATCAGGGTCATCCGTAGAGAAGTTGTTAACGACTTTGGAGGACAAACAAAATTACGTTTTCCATTATCGAAATTTGAAATTGTATTTAAGTCTTGGTTTAGAGCTGAAAGCGACTCATAGGGTGTTGTGTTTTAAGCAAAGCGCTTGGTTGAAACCATTTATCGATTTCAACACTCGCAAGAGGCAAGCAGCCGTCAACAGCTTTGAAAAAGACCTTTTCAAACTCATGAACAACGCCGTATACGGCAAGTCGCTGGAGAACGTACGGAAACATATAGACTTTGAACTAGTCTCAGATGAACGACGGCTTCAAAAACTAGTTTCCACACCTAGGCTAAAACGTATGATTCGTTATACGAACGATCTGGTGGGGGTCTCACTCCGTAAAAAATCCATCGTTCTTTCTCGTCCCGTGTATGTCGGCTTCACGGTGCTTTACGTTAGCAAAACAATAATGTACGACTTTCATTATCGTTATGCTGTCGCCAAGTACGGCCGCAACGTTAGATTGTTAATGACAGATACAGACAGTCTGATGTATACTATTCAAACATCCGACTTGTATGCAGACATGAAGAAGGACTTGCACGTTTTTGACACCTCGGATTACCCTACGTCTCATCCTTGTTATAGCCTTAAGAACAAAAAGGTTGTCGGGCTGTTCAAGGATGAAACGTGTGGTCGTCCTATTAGAGAATTGGTAGGTCTCAGAGCGAAATGTTATTCGTTCCTTGTGGCCCACGAAGATTCTAGAAATGAGTGACAAAAACGTGTGTGTAAAGGTGTACCTCGAGTTGCTATTAAGAAGAGTCTGCGACACGATATGTATCGCAAGTGTCTCACTGATCATTGTCAGTTTTCTGTCAGTGCGTTGTGTTTACGTAGCGATCATCATACGCTGTACACGATGCGCATAAATAAGCAAGCGTTGTCACCGTATGATGATAAGCGCTATATACTAGACAATGGCCGTGATACACTTGCGTACGGTCATTATCGGATACGTGCAAATTAATTGCCGACGGCGACGACGACTCTGCTCCCCCACCTGCTAAAATTCCACGTTACACCACCTGTTAAAAACAAACACAAAAAAAAATTTCTCAATGTGATATCCTTAGTTATTGCCTCTCCACGCTTCAGTTCGGACGGCAGTAAACGTAAGTTTGTGTATTATTATTATTATTATTATTGTAACGATATTTGTGTTTATACATATTAGTTTGTAATGTGTGGTTTCTTTTTTTTTATAGTATAATGGAAAACGCTGCTGTAATAATTGACTTTCACTGCTTTTATGATGACAACGGCAATTATATAGTAAAGGAATTGTCAGTCATGGACATAACACGTTTTGCAAGCAGACATTGGATTTTCACCCCGCCTGCTACAGTCGTTACGAATTCGAAATACACTAGGACCAACTGCTGGTTAACAACAAATTATCATGGTCTCAGATGGAGTGAAGGAGAGACACCGTACGACAATCTTGTTTCAGTGTTAACAACGTATACGAACATATATAAATATGTGTTTGTGAAGGGTCTTGAGAAGAAACGTTTTTTAGAATCGAAAATAATGCATCATCATATAATAAATCTTGATGACATTGGCTGTCCTAAAAACATACCATATCTATTTCGCGGTACGTTATGCCTTACACATTGCAATTCTTCTTCTACACGGTGTACAAACCATAATGTGTACGCACTTAGAGAGTGGATAATTAATGATTTTTCTGTTATACGAACATTTTTAATGTGAGTGTCTACTAGCATTGTTAATTTCGTTTAGGAAACTTGTACATGGCTGCAGGCGATAACTATTTCTGTATGAAAGTAGTCTGTGGGCTTTCCTAATATATATTTTGTAACAGCGCTAATTCTGCATGTATGTACATGCAAAGCTTCAGACGATGAAAAAGCGAACTTTCCTGATGACCACCACCACCACCATTACATTCCACTAGTCTTCTTTGTGGTGAATATTCTGTCATTGTTTGGTTCCGTCTCGTTTGATACAGACGTCTTCATTTCTAATAATGTCATTTATCACAAAATTCAATGCAGTTTCTGCTATTGAGTACAAACGGTGTGCAGAATTAACAGTGAACAAGCAGTATCCAATCGTTAACATGGTGCATGTGGACTCGAGATATGGGAAGTCTGTGCTTGTAACGTTGGAAGATGGCGGGTACCGCTATCGTGTATATCTACCTAAGAGATATGTCGGCGTCTTTACAGATGAAGAGCTCCGTCATATAAACCCTAGCGACCTACATCTCGTGTTTCGAGGAATGAGGAACCAAACAGCGCAGGTGGAGATAGTACCTCGTTAAGGTAACAACCTACATTACTAATTTTTATCACTGTGTGTGCGTGTGTTTGAATGTAGTGCAGATTCTAATTTACAAAGTTTTGATGAATAATATTTGAAAGGGCATTAACTTATGAGAGAGAGAGAGAGAGAGAGAGAGAGAGAGAGAGAGAGAGAGAGAGAGAGAGAGAGAGAGAATGACACATAATTTAAGAAGTTACTCGCGTAAAGCGTTGATTCTTGCATTCTGCCAACTATACATGTGTGTGTGTGTGATATTTCACATGATTTTTATGGTGATTGTATTGTTATGTTACAGGATCTGTGCAGGTTGCTTGTCCTACGAGTACGACACACTTATATATAAACTTTTCGAAAAAAATATCAATTTTATAATGTATTTATTTATGAATTGTGAATTTATAAACTTTTCAAAAAAAATCAATTTTATATTGTGAATTTTAAAATATTGTTAATATATATTTAATCATTTAAACAAATTATGGCTTTATTTTAATTTAATTCACTATACACCTCTGAACATGTGTACAATTAATTTTTTTTTTTTTTTTGTGAACTGTATTACTTGTGGGAACCGTTACATCAGAAGATTTGTATGAATTTCAACCACCGTGTTCATCTGTAACAACATGTGTGTATAATTTTAATTTATTTCGCTATACACCACTGAACCTATGTGTGTAATTATTTTGTAAACTGCGTTAACACTAGAACGATTATATTATTATTATTCAGTGATATATACATACAATTTTAAACACTTCAAGGATTGGATTTCTACTCGTCATTTGTAACGATATATATACAATGGACGCAGAGGGAGAGAGATAGAACACATGTAAGTAGTTGACAACACACACGCACACATAGTTAATATTTGTCAAATATATATATTTCTAAAATCATATACAGACCCCCCTAACAAGGATCAATCACACTGACTGCATTATAAAACTATTAATTAATTATTTAATACATTGAAAAATGAAGACGGCGTTTTGACAACGAGTGAGAGAGAGAGAGAGAGAGAGAGAG
The DNA here is from genome assembly GCA_034769895.1 of Magicicada septendecula. Classification (NCBI taxonomy): domain Eukaryota; kingdom Metazoa; phylum Arthropoda; class Insecta; order Hemiptera; family Cicadidae; genus Magicicada; species Magicicada septendecula. The sequence goes on along the minus strand of CM068367.1, from coordinate 536,522,846 downwards.
AGAGAGAGAGAGAGAGAGAGAGAGAGCGCTTGTAAGTACGTACACAGTTAATATTTGTCGAATATATAAACTTTCTAAAATCATATACATGCACGGTATTGACCACTAACGAGAGAGAGGAGAAACGGTTTGAACATAACGTTTGACAACGAGAGAGAGAGAGAGAGAGAGAGAGAGAGAGAGAGAGAGAGAGAGAGAGAGAGAGAGAGAGAGAGATAGAGAGAGAGAGAGAGAGAGAGATAGAGAGAGAGAGAGAGAGAGAGAGAGAGAAAGAGAGAGAGAGATGGATAACTATGTCTAGAGACAGAGAGTTACTTACATTCAAAGAGAGAATTGATATCGACAACAATCATGATCATATAGTTTGAATTTCCCACCACAGACAAAAAATGTTGGCAGATATGTTCTATACACAATAATGCAAGATTGGTAACCCTGATCATATATTTTAATATATACACTATATAACACACATATCAAGTTTGATTCATGCATAGGTTGGTAAACCTGATCATATAGATTTAATATACATTATAACATGCGACAAATTTGAACTCATGCAAAGGTTGGTACACCTGATCATATAGATTTAATATACATTATAACACGCGACAAATTTGAACTAGTGCAAAGGTTGGTAACTCTGATCATATATTTTAATATATACACTATAATGCATCAAGTTGGAACCACCCCACCCACCACCACCCCCTGATATGCAAATCAGCTTTATTAAAAAAATAAAAAATTATATTCAGGGATGCGGGTGGTCCATTGAACCTCACCCCCCCACCCACCCCCTTGATATGCAAATCAATTTAATTAAAAAAATAAAAAATCAAATAAAAAAAATAAAAAAATGTATTCGCGGATGCTGTGGTCCATTGGGATGCTGCGGGTCCAGCGGTGGCGGCGGCATCTCTTAGATCGTGTTTTTTAGCGTTTTTTATTGTTTTTTAAGAAAGGCGGCATTCCTTTGTGGCTCAGAACCCTTATTTTCCCCCTACTTGAGCAGATTTTGTCAACTTGAATTTTTTGAAAAAAGTAACGTGCTTGCTGATTACAAGTTAAAATATCTGACAAACATACAATCGCTAATACAGTTTCAGCGTCAAGAAGAGATGTCTTCAGGCCTCGAGCTTTTACCCTCTTTTGTGGATCTTTCCAAGAACACATACTTTCCAGTGCTTTTATGATTTGAGGTAGAGATTCTCTAAACTGCAATACACCATCATGGCGCTCTATCCACCTCGTTTCACAAAGCCGACTAAGCTTGTGACCAAGTATTTTCTTTATAGGTACAGATCGTTTAGATGATGTACCTAAAAAAGGATATCGTTTCTGTCATTGTATCTACCGAATTCCGAATACTTTTCACTTTAGATGTTTGCGATATTTACAAATTTAGCCCGTGGTTAGAGCAAGGTGAGAAAACCGCATTAATTGCTTCTTCTAGTACAGTTTTAACTGCTCCACAAACTTCAGAAACCATAGCTGAACAACCGTCTGTCGTTATTCCTACGCATTTTTTTAGATCCAAGTTGAAGTTTTTCTGTAATTCTTCAATGACAATTCTTCCTATCTTAAAACCAGATATTACTGGCTCAGTGGTGTCATTGCCGTCATGATGATCTTCAGCACGCACATCAATAAATTTATGAAAGGATTCAAAAATGCGTTCGCCATCTGTGTACCGCAAAATTAATGCCAGCTGAGAGATATTAGAAATGTCTGTTGTTTCATCAAACATTACGCTATAAAATTTTGTAACCTGAACTTTTGGGATAATCCGGCTGAGAATTTCTTCTGCATAGCATTCAATTAGCTCGTTTTGTGTAACACTGCTAATATAGGTAGCTCGTGATGAAGAATTTTGTAAGTGATTTCTTAACGTTTCATCTCCTTTAGCACGAAATCTCAAGAGAGCCCGAAAATTTCCATCGTTTACAAGACTATTCATTTCGAATTTTCCTGAGTCTCTGTGGCCCCGTAATGGCATACCCTGTTGTCCAAGAACGTTTATAGTATCTACGATTGGTAATAGGCGTGATCTGTTTTCAGATATTTCGAAAATACGCTGCTTATTTATTCGATTAATAACGGACGACTCTGCATGATCCAAATTATATATAAAATCTTTTGCAGTTTGGATGGAATTTTTATGCAATTCATTTTTATCGTGTTTTTCTAAGATCCCATCTTTTCCTAACAACTTATGAAACCTCGTGACAGGTAACTTAACAAATTGATTTAAAGTTACATTTTTGTTATCACCTCTGACACCATAATTAATAAATAAAGGGCAATATTTACAAAAATAGCCCTTTTTTGTATGAGAATACACGAGCCAATTATATTTATTTAGATGGTCATGACGTGCAAATAGTTTTTCTGGTTTGCCATTTTTATTATGGATTGAAAAAGCGAAAGTATAATTCATACATGGTACCCATGGATGTAAAATTATATTCTTCTTTGTTAAGTCATCTACTTCAAGGCCTACATAATTTCCGATATCGTAAGTTATTTCAGTACAATTTTTATTTTCAGATTTGTTAATCAACTTTTCTTTTTCAACTTCATCACTTGTTGGAGGAGTTAATTTATCTTTTATTTTTGAGTCAATATCAGGGGGGCAAGTCGTTTTGGCAGGCGTCATAATAAAATATGAATCAATAGTCCCAGATTTTTTCTTTGCTTGGGAACTGCAGGATGGTTGCGGCTCCTGTAACATAATTTTTATTCTAACAGAATATTTATAATTTCAAAAATAAAATTAAATAAAATTTTTAGATTCGACGAGGATAATTGAAAGTGGTGTTTCTCTCCGAGTTACCTAGCACTTCGATAGACCTATCTAAACGGTAATAGAATTCTATGATTTACTTGTGAAAATGTAACTCTAAATAGAAAACTAATACGTATAAATATATTGAAGTTCGGTAGATCTATCTAAACGACAAAAGCAAAATATTAATATATGTTATGAAAACATAAGTACGAACTCACACGTACTAAAATAAGCGTGATATAATTTTAAATTTTAGAAAATTAATATTTTAATTTTCATAAAAATTAATCAATCTTTTTAGTCGTCAGTATAAGAAGTTATTACAAAAAGGATAAAAAATACCTATTCGCGACGCTACAATTCAGTTGTTTACAAACACTAATACACAACAAAAGCTTTCTACTGCCAATACACAATATATATAGAACACACGAATATATTTCGCACATTACACCTGCAAGAAAAACGAAACTTGTATTTACTCACCATACTTAAAAAGACTTCCGAGTTTAACTCCAATTGTATTTCAAGATACCTTGTTTTAACTCAGGTTATGTATGCTTAACGGATAAAGGGCCGGACAAGTCGACTTGCAATATATTGCAGATGTACAAAGTACAAGAGCGCATGCGCGTAACTGTCGTCTCACCTCGAATCTCGACACTGTTTATCAGTTTATGTGCTATCGAATGATAACTCGTCTCTCTATATTACCGACTATCAAGCCAGTTACTCTAATGGCGCTTAATTAAACTAAAATATTTTTTCGATTTTTTTTTTATTAATATAAAAATGACATTTTTTATGAGTGTGTGGGGGGGGGCGATCGCTCCTATCGCCCCCCCTTGGATACGCGCCTGCAAAGTTAATCTGAGCTACTGCCGCGCATGTGGGAAGGCAATGCCACCATTAACACTACCAAAATACCCAGGATACTCAATTACGTCTATGTTTTTATTACGATATCTAACGTCAATTGTACTAAACAAGTAAGGTAAAAATTTATCAGTCAATTTACCTCTACTGCGAGCTGTATAATATTAGCTCTGTCGTCTTGCTTCAGAATACTCAAAATACAGTGTTTAGCACAGGGAACTAAGGACCTTGTCGCCTTTGGAAGCTTTAGTCTACGTTTATCCTTAAAACTAACATATCTATTACCAATTTCAACATTTTATTCACTGTAATATAGTTTGGTAAGTCTCTCTTTATATTCGCTTACTAAATTCATTTTGTCTCCAACTAATGTGTCTACAACTCTCTACAACTTTTCTAAAATTATTTAACTGTTCACATTAACCTAATAGTTACTGTTAATTATATTCACACAAACTTTTCAGTTCACACTTTTTAAACTTTATTATTCACATCAATGTTAAATTTATCAATATTCTGCTAATTATTTAAAAAAAAATCTATTATACCTTTTAATAACGCATTTTACTTCCTGTAACCTACAATTCATACTGTTCAACACAACATTTCATTATTATTTATAGCAGCGTTTAATTGCTCTGATTCTTTACTTGTTAACTTTATAAAATTATTATTTCGTCTGAGGTCGATCTCGTAATGGACTACTACGTTTATTGGAATTACAGCTTCTGTTAATGTTATCATTTTGGTGCTTGTATAAACTACTTTTCAGTTTCACTGAATACTGGATGTAGGCTATAATAAATTTAGCAGAAACTTCTAGGCGGCTACTTTTTGTGCAGTGTACATTCAGGCGTTATCTCAATAGTTCTTCTAAGTGTACAAACGGTGTTGTTACTCATTCAGACACAGACAGAGAGCCAGACACACACACACACACACACACACACACACTTTACCAATAAAATTCGTATCATTGGGTTGGGGTGTGTGGTTTCTTGTAAACTTTCATTGGACCAACTTATTTATTTTCCGTTTCATGTTACTGTACTCTGTATTGTGTACTACACATGACCCAGTACAACTATTTATTACAAAAGTCTGATGATTGTCTCTTCACAACCAAAATAAACGTTCCACTGCAGTTTTCGTACCGTATAAGGTCAGTTCTGCATTTTAAATTAAACCATAAACAGGTTTAATATTGTGTTTTATTTGTAATGTTCTTTGTAACAGGGCTTTCTGTTCCGACTTTTAAATTCTTACATAGAAATTTTTATTTTTGTTTCATTCAAAAGTGTCTTCTTAGCGGAACAGTGCGGGATGACAAAGGACACAACTTGATTTAAAAATGAAAAAGCTGTATATTGTAGAACTATTTGATAAGTTGCTGGAAATGAGCCAACGATTTATTTGCTCAATTGATTGTGGCTTCTTTATTGTGTAATATTTTAAAAACGTTGCATTATTTTTATACCTGCAAAACAAAAGATTAACTTGCAAAATAAAGGAACTTGAGGTGTTCTGAATAAGTGAACAAGATATAGTTGTCGCATTAAGAGTTTTTTTTAAAGGTTCGTTATCAAGACGCTGGCGTTAATGGTGCAGTAATGTGCCCTAAACTGAGAACATGCTAACAAAAATCGGAAAAGACAATTTGGTACAACCGATGGTAGGTTTCGCCTTCGGAAGAAAAGACAGAACATTGTCTTCAAACAAATGCATGGCGAACAGTAAGACGCCAACTTTAGTGTAGTCGACAACTTAATTAATTGTTTTTTACAAAACAAACCTAAAATTTCTTCTGGGTATCTTCCGTCCAATGTATACAATGCGGATAAGACTGGCATGTACTCCCGCACTGTGCTCAATGCAGTTATTTATTCGAGAATAAACATGCCAAAAGGTTTTTAAAGCTTATAAAGAACGCATTACTGCTTTGTGCTCCGTTAATACCCAGTAACAAAAAACAACTTTTCGATTACGGCGCTTGGATGACGGTAGCCATTTTAAATGAGTAGTCAATTAAATTAGGATAACGTTTCGATCATAAGATTTGTTTAGTTGTAGATAACTGTACGGCAGACAGAATTAGAGTATTGTTAAAAAAATTAAAGTGGTGTACCTTCATGGCAATACAACAGCGCTTATACAACCTTATGATCAAGTTCCGATTATAACTCAAAAAATGCACTACCGTCGAGAAATGGGTTCTAAAATTGTGTCGGACGTAGAAGAAAAGCAAGCTATAACTGCAAATGATTTTGCTAAGAAAGTAACTCTTATAGAATCTTTGCATCTTGTAGCAGTGTCATCGAATGAGGTGTCCGAAAATACCATTATACTTTTTTTAAGCGTGGCGGGCTTACTAATGAAGGTACAAGGGCTATTCAGAAAGTAAGTTCCGATAGAGTATTAAAGGAAACTAAGAATATATTTACAAAAAAAAAAAAATTATTGCTATTTGAAGTACACACCTTAAACTAACCTTTCTATATAGTTTTAGTCATTTTTGAAACAGTTTTTGTAGCGAGACACCAGTCGTATACCTTCGTCGTAGAAATTTTCCGTCTGTGATTTGAACCATGCGTTAACAGTTTGTTTAACATCGTTGGTCACCTCACGCTTGAAAAGGTGACATTTGCTTGGTGTAAGGTCTGGGTTGTAAGGTGAATGATCAAATTGTTACCAACCACACTTTGTGAGGAGATGTTGCGTTGCAGCAGCAGTATGTGTGTAGTACCATGATGCACCGCAATGTTTCGGGTAAGCATGTAAGCTTCCGGGTCGCTTACTCTGGATAGGACTAAGCAAAAAAGTCGTATCCATCTTGGTACCATTGAATCGCTTACTGCTTTTTATCCATGAATATTGAAAATCTGACGGTGAATTTCAATTGTTTTAATGCCTTTCGCTTTCAAGAACCGAATGACATACTTACTTTCACACGCGGCGGGCGTCTCAAATTTATTCTACATTATAAATACGTCCAACGAAGCTTACTCAGTGCACAGTTGTTTAGAAATAGTCTTGTTGGCTTTCCAACGAATCAACAAACTGGCCGCGCATGCAGAACAGTATGACGGCATCGATACCGCAAAAATATTTAAAAAAGGAACTTACTTTCTGAATAACACTTGTGTATATGTGTAATTGGTTTTATGAATATGTCTAGTCTCCACATAAGATATATGATTGGACAACAGTAGATGAATATTGTAACAGTACAAACTGTTCCATACAAATAAACCCCAAGAGAAGAAATAAATTTGCTGAGGAGTAAGAATTGATGATAACAAGTAGTTAACAAAAAAAAAGGAAAAATGACACAAATAAAACGTATAAGCGATGAAGAGTAGCAAATCATGTACCGTAGTTAATCTACAAACAGCAGTCTATGACAACACAAGAAATAAAATGACGAATAGACTGAGACGTTGAAAAAGACTAGTTCCCCAATAGATTAGTTATGTAAGAATAAATATGAGATAAGCCAATTAAAACACCATAAATAAATGAAGAGTAGAATGATTTATACTTTAAAATATATTAAAGTAAAGTAACCAGCATATAAGCTGAACAATGTGAAAAGAATAGCTATCATAAGAAATAAATTGAATGATCATGTTGATAATAAGAAATATTAAATGAATTAATAGATAAGATATGATAATTGATGATTAGAGAAAAAATTCTGAAAGTGTAAATTGTATATGTTCTAACGATAAATGATGTCTAATGAAACAAGTTATATAAAGAACTTTATGTACTTAGAAAAATATAAACCCGTTAATTTTGTAAAAACATGTATTAGAATGTAAGGTGAACAAAACCTAATTATGAATTGTGAAGAGTAACAGAGTTACCTAAGATGATTTAAAGTAACTCAATGTGTGAGAAATAATGTATTAAAAGATCAGAATAATGACTAGGGCTAATATGCCAATTAATTATATTATTGTGGAATAACAAGCACTTGATTTATAAGAAAATCATGACAGAGGGCAAAATGTCTATATTAAATAAAGAAATAAAGACCCAATAAATAATATGACCCATGACAAACCATGCCCAATTCATACAGAGAGAACTGTTGTAATTATAGTAAACAATATGAAATAATCAAATAAGTAAATAATAATAAATAAGATTATGAAACTGAGAATCAGATGAAATAGAGAGACCATACTATACTGAGTATAGAAGATATAATAAATGAAATATCACCAAATAGGTAATTAATAATGATTAAATGAATTAAGTTTAATTTTGAATGTTTAAAGGTATACTAACCAGGCAATTTAATGGTAATAATGTAAATATGTTATAAGAATTATTAATGTTCAGCTGAATACAGCAATTTTAGAATAGTAGGTCAAATTAAGTATTATAATTTTATTCAATATTTTTAAAAGTAATTGTTCATTAACTGCTAAAAGATACACAGCAAAAGAAACTGCAAATTGTAGCAGAAGACGCTCATTGTAAAGCTATGTCCTAGAATAGGCCATCATTAAGATGGATTTTATTAATTAAAAATATATCAAAACTGGCCGCTATTAGCCTCAAAATAACCAGCAGGAAAAAGCAATACGATGCTAATAATAGATCAAACTTTGTAATTAGAATAAAAGAGAAATTTATGTAAATTAGACAAAATTTGTGAGTTTTGGAAATCAAGGGGTAATACTAACAACAACGTTAAACCCTCGCCAAGAAGCGATTTTGTAAAAGTTAGTTTTAGAATGACCACATAATGACGTAATTTTGCACCAATCAGAAAATTAGATGCATAAATCAACCGTCATGGCCGCGCAGAAACTAGAGCGACTATATAAGAAACACGCTCGAAGCAGCGAGGACACTTTTTAAATTTATCTCAACCGATTCAGAAGGAAGATCCACGTTACTCCACATCGAAATTTTAACCAAAAAAGAAATAATTATTGTATAATAGCAGCGAAGAAACTTACCTAAAGTATACAGTAAACAGTAATATCGTTTGATTAAACAACGATAACCAGTGAATTGCTATAATAACACTATTATTAAACCAGCAGTGCGAATTAGTCAGAACGAGGTTAGGTGTGTTTGTAACCAAAATCAACACTTCTAAAAGTATTAATCGTTGTTCGCGAACAGTAAGAGTTACACGATCAGTGAAATAAGATCGAATGTGATAATAAAAATAATCAATAAAGATTATTAAACAGGGAGTAAAGTGTAAAACATAATTGGACAGAGTTCGATTATTATTTTATTATAGTTAAAGATAATTTTTATTGTATACATCTATGTACCGCTTCACTACACAATAACACAATTATCAAATAATTATTGTGAATACGTTTTACTTCCATGTTTCTTAAGGAAATGGAAGTATGGTGATGGCAAAAAAAATCTTGTTCGAGATTATTAGAGATTCTGATTGTACTACACTCAAAACATGAAAAAAAGTCATTTTTCGAAAAGTGTGTGTGTGTGTGTGTGTGTGTGTGTGTCTGTGTCTGTAGATTATTTTTTTTGGCAAACGATAACAGCCGCAAATTCAAATAGAATCAAATAATTTTTTTGCATACAACCCTTATTTGTAGAGTACACAAGACCTGTTGTTTTTGGTGAAGATCGGTTAAGGGGAAGGGATAGTTTACCAGCAACATTTTTTTTTAAATCAAGGGTAATTTTTTCTATGGCAAAAGATAACAGCCGCAAATTCAAACAGAATCAAATAATGTTTTGCACACAGCCCTGAATTATAGAGTTCCCAAGGCCTATTGTTTTCGGTGAAGATCGGTTAAGGGAAAGGGGTAGTTTACGTTCAACGTTTTATGTTTTAACAAGAGTATTTTCTATGGCAAACGATAACAGACGCAAAATCAAACAGAATCAAATATTGTTTTGCATGCAGCCCTGAATTGTAGAGTGCTCAAGGCCAGTTGATTTTGGTAAAGATTGGTTAAGGGAAAGGGGTAGTATACCTGCAACATTTTATGTTGTAACAAGAGAAATTTGTTTCATAACTGCCGTAAATTCAAACAGAATCAAATAATTTTTTACATATGTGCCTGAGTTGTAGAGGACTCAATGCCTATTGATTTTGGTGAAGATCGGTTAGGGGAAAATGGTAGTTTACCAGAAACACTTGTTGTTGTAAAAAGAGTAAAGTACTTAATTTTGAAAAATAAAGTATCCTGATAAGAAGATCTTAAAATCCTGATTTCACTGTAAAACATAGATGAAATATCTATAAATGAAGAGGCTAGTTGAAAGGGGTGGGGATAATTTTCTATGAATGAAAATTATAGTTGAAGGGGGAGGGGATAATTTTTTATGTATGTACTACGTTATCGGCAAAAAAGAAGTAGTTTGTTGTTAAAATTCGTTCCCGTCCTGTTTGGCCGTAGACCAAAGTTTTCTGTAAATCCAGACGTTTTGGCAGTGCCATCGACTACCATCATCAGTGAAAATCGAGTGCGATAACGTGAGGTGGTATACGTTAGTGACCACAGTACTGTGGTTAAGGCTGAAGCAGTAAGTAGAAAGAAGTAGTTTCTATGGAAATATTTCATTTCGAAAATAATTTTAAATATAAATCTTAGAACATAGAAGTCATGTATAGTTCTCCATACCGATATTTTATAAAGGAATAAATTAATTTCCATTCAAGAAATGGTAATATCAGCTAACCGTAAATAACCTAAAAATTCGTAAAAGTCAAACGAACATTTTGTTATTAATTCTAAGTCTTTAATGGTGTCTAACCTAATAATCAATTACTGGTAAAGCATCGTAATTCGAGGCATGTTAGTTTTATTCTGTATATCCAAAGGATTCACCCTTGAGATTTGAGAAACTTGAAGTAAATATTTTTAACAGAGTCAATATTACCAACCTGCTGGGTAAACAGAGAAATAAGCCACATCTATTGTAATTAAAATAATCATTGTTTAGTTGTGTTTAGATAATTAGAAAAGATTAAAGTGACAACTAAAAGCATTATATATCAATTGGAAAACAGTGTAAAACCTTATTGAAGTCATTTTAAATAATTTTGTCTTGTTAAAAGAGTTGTATTTTCAAGCCACTCAAACAATTACGGTGGCAGCATGGACGTGTGAAACGCCAACCATATATAAATTTTCAAATAGACAACAAGAGAGTAATCATTACATTAAATAAGATTGATATTACATTCAAGTGAATAATATAGAATCATTAACTTAAATTATTTCTTTTATTTATTATCAATAATTTTATGGAATAGTAACATAGATTCCATATGGCGCCCAAACAAAATTCAAATTATCTCACTTAGCTTTAAACAGTGCTAATAGACTGTTTTGAATTATTAATCGTTTTATGACATACAACGGCAAATTGTATAACCCTTTCAGACAGATAGACGTTACCAATTCTACACCAAAGGTACGTACAAATTGTGAGTATGTTAGAAACTATGTAAATCAACATTATTAAATTGCAACTACAATACGATCGACAGAATTGCGACAGAACTTCAAGATTATTTTACAGTGCTACAACATAAAATAAATCGATTACAATTATTAAACATTTTTATAAAACACTATTAAATAAAAATAGTTAATTAAAAAACAAAGTACTTAACAAGATTTAAAAAGGGGTACGGCTCCGTTAGTTTTGTAATAAACTGACGCAACCAACGTATGTATTTTTAACACGTACGACGCAGGTACAGTTACAATATGTACCGTAACAACCAAACTCAATGAAGAAGGCGTATGTGTATCAATCGTTTCTACATTTAAATAAAAACAAGCAAAGCGTGTGAAATCGATGGAGATGTAAGTAAAGAAATCCTGCCGGTAAAACAAATAAAGATGTACGGCAAGTATGTCTACAGGGAAGCTAAATATTTATTAAAACATTAGGAATAGAAGAAATTTATTATTGACTTTTTCACAAAAGACAGCAGGCAATCGACTATAGATGAATTTTTAGAAAATTAGGGTAGCTACAACGCAGCGTTTGAACATTGTTTACAGATTGTATCTCTATTGAACTACTTTAATTTTTTACTTATTTCAGTGTTACTGTAACGAATCCTTATTTTTCAAAACTTAAGTTAAATTTGTTTAATGTGTGGTTAATAACGTGTTTAAAAATACTGCAGTTACAGTATTATTGTATAGTAGCCTAAAATACACTGTAAAAATAATATTCAACATGTGTGGTAAATTTAAAAATTACACGTTTTTAAAAATATTTCCGCTGTTTTCAGGCTCTGTCAAGCTTTGAAACTAATGAGTTACTTTCTTTTGAAGAGTTAAATTACGAGAGCAACAAGGTTTCTTACGAGAATTTTGAAAGTGCTGAACATGAGCATAACTTAAATTATCTGTTTTATTTTTATTTACGATACGATATACACTATTTTTTAATTTAGTGGTATCATTTGATGTAAAAGAAATAACACTGTCACACTAAAGAAAAGAAAAAGTAAACAAAATCTGTTGTTTTGTTTCCATCCTAAAAGTGGTGAAGTCTTACTGATTTTGGGTACCAAAAAACGAATATGACATAAAAATAATTTTATTGACTAGCTTTTGAGATACATTGTTTGCGCTATACGCAGATGAGTACTTCAATCATTGTGAATTACTATATGCCAAAGAATTATATTTAATAAGAAAATATAATGTCATTTATTTATTGCTTTTAGAAGCTGATATTTACAAACATAATAGACCTATTCATTATGGTTGCTAATTCATGTCATAAATAGCTTTCTCTTCGTTTGCCGCTTGTACTCCTCTTCCGGAGCATCTTTTGTCACTGTCCAACACTAGTGTGCCAGTATAGACACGTTCCACCTACCCTGATATCTTCGCTCCATTGCTGAAATATCTTGGTGGAATTGCTTACCGTGCTTCTCATTAACTCCACCACAGTTGTCAGGAAAAAAGTCTACATGCAAATGAAGAAATTCTGTGCTTGTCTGCAATCCCTGTTTTTCTGCAAATGCACTTTGCAGCCTAATTCATATATTTCTCTAAAAGGTTGTTCACTATTTAAACATACTTTTCAACTATTCTGTTACACAAAACCCCATGTACAACACCTTCAAAAGGCTTTTCAAGCTGTTTTCTCGTTGCCAGTGAAGACTTGCTTGACGTTTTAATCCTTCAGAACTTCACGAATTTGTAGGCGAACAAAGATCCCTTCTTTAACTCTGGCAACACCCAGCTGTGGAAATTCCATCTGAGATACTTAAACCCTTCTGTAATTCTGTTTATCCCCTTTACAAAATTCTTCATTAAACCCAGCTTGTTGTGTAAACGGGGCAGAGTAATTTTGTTTTGATCAACAACAGAACTTTTTAACTCCGGGGTATAGGTTTTCTTGGTGGCCTAGTACAGCTGTCCCATTCACACAGGAAACAACAGAGCTATGTGTACCCCAACTGCATGCCCAGAAGTATCGCTAGAACGTCAGGTCTCCACAGATCTGCTATCTGTGGTCTTCATATTTCATCTCTTTCAGAAGTAATTTCATATTCTCATATGCTCCTTCATATTCACAGCATGGCCTACAGGAGTAGAAGGAAGAGAATTGCTGTTGTTAAGCAAAACAGTTTATAAACTCAGTTTTGATGAGTCAATAAATAGACTCCAATCCAGTGGGTTGTACTTTACATTCAAGGACTTCATCAAACAATTAACATTATTCCAAGCAACAAGGCTATTTTCTTTCTTAAAATATGACGTTAGATCTTTTTGTCTGTTCCAGCACACAGTCGCTTTTACAGCAGGTCGTACTAGATTTCACTGTCTGAGCCTTGCTTCCAAGAGCTCTCGTTTGTCCTTACTGTAGATAGGTCCAGATCTTGTATGGATTATTTAGTTCGCCATGAATAAGCCTGTGTGGCTTACCTGAGTCAGATTGTGACACAAAATCAGAATCCTCTGATGTTGAAGGTTCATTATGTACCCTCCGTTTGGCTGTGCCTTCATCACCTTCATCACCTGACACCCTTCTGGAGGCTGAGGTACTAGTAGATCATCTCCATGTGGGACTGGACGGATATCTGACGGAATGTTTGGGTATTTCAGTCAATTTCTTTTTTTCTTTACATTATACGCTTAAGAGGGAGAATCATGCAGGAATAACAGTTATCTGTATGATTTGTTGGGTCCCGCCAAATTACTGTGCAAAGTGTATTGAACGTCCTTTTTTTTCAGCCAACTATGAAGATTCACTAAACACGTGTTGCAGCAAGTGTGAAATGCCCAGGGTTTGTCTTGATCCCCTATCTCGACTCCAAAATAGTGATAGTAGGCTGTTTCCAGAATTAGTGTAATACGGCGTTTCTGGGCAAAAAATGTCAGTTCACCACAAATATAACAAACGTTGTCAACACTTTTAAAACATTTTAGGGATATCTTGCAGTTTTGACAAGAATTGTACACATGAAACTCTAAAAAATAAAAGGAATATCACTAATAACGATTAAACTCACAAGATTAACTAGCGATTAACTAGCAATTCATTGTTGCAGTCAGGTTTGCCAACCACTAAATATCAAAATTCTCTATTACTTATAAAAATACTCTTAATATTTATATAAATGGACTATATCTTTTACCCCAAGAACTAACTTTAAGGTTATATTCACTTTTTACAATTAATAAGAAATTACTATTTTCGAGTCAGAAACGTTTTTGTTGTTGACTAGTGTAATTAGTCGAAAAGAAGTGAAATAGCCGAAAACCTAGGCCTATACAGTCGGTGTTATTTGCTAATTCGGAGCAAACACGATTCTCAAACAAACCTCCTTATAAAACTGCACTGATAACCCGTGTTTATAAAATGTTGTGAAGCTGTATACTTAAAATTTAAATGCGTGTAGTAAGACTGCCATTGCCTTCGGGTACTGTTAGCGTTAAGTTATTGGTACCAAGAAGGTAGTGTTTCATTGTGGTTACAACAAACGGCAACCACCATTATGTTTTACACTTAACAGGAGCTTAATTTGATTTAAAAATATATAATCTTTGAAAATAACTAAAATATACTTTCCTTTTTAACTTTTCTTCTAAATATCAGTTTTAATTTTACTTGTCCTAAACAATTAAAACAGATAGTATTTGATATGATTGCGTAAGTCCGACAGAGGACGTTTGTGAGAATCTGGAATGTAGAGTCTAAATAAGGAATTGCATGATAAAAATACAATTATTTCAACATCAAAGGAGTTACACCATGCACGCTCTTAAGCCAATATTTCGGTCAGATGAAGTGACAGTTTCCTATACATTGGTTTTCCAGAACGTACAACAGCCTCTAGATGCCTACAGCACTGCATGTGTGGAAAACGAACCCACAGCGATGGCCGTTGCTATGAGGTTGTAAAGTTGAAAGCATTTGGGGTGGAAAGCATTTAGGTCCAAACAGTGCTTTATGTACAAACGAGAAGCAACATAAGTAAAAGAAATTAAAACATTTAAATAAGTTAGTAATATGCTGGCAGGGTAATCTAGTCATTACAGATACGCGAAGAAAAAGGCAATCACAGAGTTACGCACTGGCAAAAAACCAGCATCTTTGGAGTATCAGATGACATCTGCGGCATATATCGAGAAAAATCTGACAGTTTTCACCACACGCCAAGAAACGACGACGCAAGATTAAAGAAGCAGCATGATAAGAGTACAGTCTACAACCAGATGAGGACAGGCTACAGCCAGAACAAATCAACAGTTTGACCTGGCACCTGCAGCTATAGTGTGAAGGCACCAGGTGACCGTTTTTACAAGAGGGAACAATCGTGTAATGTAGAGACTGAGAAAACAGAAACCGGTTCAGTGCTGCCCAGACCACCTCTTGATCACAGCTTGACTCTCTTCCTAGCTCAGTGCCGTCACTAAACTTGAGGACCTGGCAAAACTCTGGGAGACCCGCCAAAAAGAGTGAGTGGCCGAAAGTCTGGTTCAGAAAGTAGATCTGACTACAATAAATTTCTTTACACAGAGTACACACAATATACTTCAGATGAATATAAAAATATAAAGGGATGTGTCTCGCATTAGGGTGTATTTAAAATGCTCTTTACCAAATACACACCCACAGTTTTAGGAATCTAGGTGACACTCTGAAACTAGAACAACATCTCTTTTTCTATTTCGTTTTCCGTTTAATATAACTTGATGAAAGTAATTACATATATATAAAAACCTTATAGTGCTGGTTGCTGGTGTAACTTAACATTAAAATATAGATTATTGTGAATCTACTTTCTCTAAACGTTGACTCCCACTATTCATTTGTTTCCTAGCTACCACATGTCAAAAGATATAAGCGTTTCATGGATATCCATTCCCATGGTAAACCGGATTTCTGGCACCCAAAATGGGTACTAATTCAAGTGGCCTTAACTGCAATAATAAGGTATCTAAAGCCTATTTTTCATCAGCTTAAACCGCCTTGTAATTTAATCGCTCCCACTAGACTAAACCACCTAGTATGAAAATCGCTTCTAGAATCCCTAATTTAAATAACTTAAACTGACTTAATACATTTTAAACAAATTGAAGATCAATAAATTATTATAGAAATTAAAAAATTAATTAAATTGTACTAACTGTTTGTTTGTGAATTATTTTTTTAATAAGCGTGCTACATACCCTGAGATTGAGTATCTGTATGTGAATGCTTAGAAAATAACAGCCTAATTTTCATGTAGCATTTTGTTTTATTGCAAACACTAGTAGTAGCACAATATTTATTAGAAATCTTAAAAAATTCCTCTGGCTCGGGGTTTGCAGTTTAACTCCGAATTTAGATGCACAGATCATACGCAATTTCACAGCACACTCGTCTGACGACGGTAAACTGTGTTATTATGATAATACGTATGTTAGCATCGCTGTTGTTTAGATTTAATTAGTATTTTATATGTTGATGAAGTATGTTAATTACGCTTATAATTTTGTAGTTAACATGAAAATTTAATTTCTAATTTTACAGATATTAAATGTTTTGTCGTGTGTAATTAACATAAACTGTATAATAATAGAATTCAGGGCATACGCTGCTTATAGGTGCTGTGTGAGAAAGCCCATCTGGTGAGGTTTGCAATAGCAGTAATTTGTTGTACCTACGTCAGAGTTTTTATATAAATAATATGTTGTCCTTATGTATCAGTTATAATACTAATATGAACTACAAATGCTCGTAATTAATATTTGTAACTTCTACTATTAATTAACGTAAAATATAAATTTTAGATTAAAATTTTAGAAAACAAATGTATGGAAAAATTAAGTTTTAAATTTAATTATATAGTACAAGCACGTTTCCTAGAAAACACGCAATAAAATATAATAGAGCAAAAAAATAATTTGAAAAACTAGACAGCCCCGGGTTAAGGTATACATCGTGGAAAAATCAGATTTTGGAAGCAAAATATCCACTGAAGATGTTGTGAATAACTTAAAACTACCTTGCGAACTGGCTTAACACACAAAATCAAATATATTGTTGGTTGCGCTTTGTAATATGAAAACTAATTACCATAAAATTCAAGCACACATTTATTTAATGAGTTGAATGGTTTTGTGATAAATAGCGCAAAGAGCAAGGCAAGAAAAGGAGGCAAAAGGGAAAGCTTTAGAAAGGCTTATAACTTCAAATTTAGTTAGAGCTAAAATACTTTCCATTCAAGTCATCATCCAGTCAGTGTCTGCCTACAAGAGAATGACATGAGATAACTTTAATACACCATGGATACTTCAAAAATCTTCCTTTAGCACTTCGGACAAGGTCCCGGAACACTTCAAATTGACCGGATAAAGACAGAGGTAAGTTAATTTGTAAATAAAATAAAATCTTTATTAGTGCAATCAAAGTACATGTTTAAAGTACATGTAAGAAACCCAACTTTTCTATATCTTGTAATAAAAAATATTTTCTAAAAATAAAATAGCTTATAACAATATTTTTAATTTGTTTGTACAAATTTCAATTTTCATTGATGTTTCAAGTGGTAAAAATAGATATGAAATAATATCTCTCTACGCTAGACTTGGTTTACTTTTCCTCTGAAATTATCGATAAATTTTCACAAAAATACTAATTCAAACTCAAGCACAGACAGATATTTCATATGCAAAGGTAGAATTTTAAACCATTGCATGCAGATTTTATGGTGAATAAGATATTTTTCTATACAGCAATGAACAAAAGTTGTGAAGAATTAACTTTCAACTCATTTTCGTCAAAACATGTTGCGCATTCGGTATTTTGTAATCAATTTTGTTCAACGTCGTAATCAATGTGTTTTGTAACTTTTTGCATGTTAAAAATACGTGTATTCAATGAGCTACGAAGCGTTTGCTTGTTATCTGAATAATAGTACAAGTTTTATCTAATAGGAATAATTAGCAGCATTGTAAAATAAACGCAGAGAACTTTAAAAATAAAATTATATATTTTGAATACCTTTTTATTTGGTGTAACAAAAAAAATATTTATCCAATATTTATCTAAAAGCTTTTCTGAAATAAATCTACACTTAAAATTAATTGGAAACTTGCTTTTACTATGCTTTACCTTTTGTCCTGAATAGTCAAATTCAATAAACTCTAAATTTCAGAAAATCATAATATCATGTACGTGCAAGTAACAAGATTGTTTTTTTCAACATGAAGTCACCTGCAGTAAATACAGTTTTACTTTTAACGAAATAGATGGCATTTGTATTATTGGGCATATGAAATCAATCCCATGTTACTAGTGCCATTATACTAAGAAAAGATAATGTAAACAGAAAATATTTATATACAGATTTTAATTTTGTGGATCCGGAAATATCTGAAATTTATGGTTACAGATAGAGTGCATAAATTAATTTCATGTCTTTGAAATGCATTAAGACTTATGATAGTGGTAGCAACTATGCACGAATCCGCTGTATCTTACCGTTTTCAAAGTACAGCAACTTTAGTATGTACTTCCTTTTCTCAATAGGCAAGCTAATAACGCTACTAACGTTTAAACCACGAAACTGCCCGACTTTCCTTTATATACTGTGTTACTATATACAGGTATTATTCGTACCTGTGTACGCATAATATACATTACGTCTTACTACGTAAAACATGAATGACGTGAATCTACTGGAGAGTACCACTGACAATTTGTCTTTAAGAGGGATACTAACAACATAAGTCGATTACATTTGTTTCCGAAAGCAACGAGATCGTTTGCAAAAGAGATTATGGAACATTCAGGAAGCAAAACAATGGAAGGGGACGATTTCGTTTTATGTTACGAATTGTTTCTTTGATTTGGGTAATAGTAGTCTATCTAGCATATTTTAGTGTTTAAGTCAGTCAATTTTTTACAGACTTAGGTAAAACAAATATAAACAACAACATCGTGTAGTAACATTGCGAAGAGTAAATAATTTGAAAGTAATTCTAATCTTTTCATAAAATATATAGTTTCCAGTAATTTAAATTTAAAGTTGGTGAAGTGTACTTTGTTAAAACATACATTTATATTTTTCGTTATTATTAACAAAATTATATTTCGCACAAATAAGCTCATTCAATTTTTATGGGCATGGGGGCACCTGCACACTCGTACACACACACTCGTACACACACACACACACACACACACACACACACACACACACACACACACACACACACACACACACACACACACACACACACACACACACACACACATACGCATGCACGCACATACGCATGCACGCACATACACACGTGTTTTTTTAGTAGCAGCAGACTACTACAACACGATTACATTTTTATAGCAGATGACTAATGTAACTAGGCACCTTAAATATAATAATAAGTGATTACCTGTATGCGGTCCGCCGTGTGACTTCTCAAACTTGGTTACGTTACGCGTTTCAAGGCTTATGCCTCATCATCAGACGTTTAAAAACCAAAAACACACATATCACACAAAACTGCGTTTGTCAAAAAATAAAATTGCAGAAACAAGCATATTACGTGCACGTGATGTAGGGTGCGCACCCGTTCAAGTGTTGTCTGCTACTGATTGGAATTCGTTGAGCAGTCTCAAAGCAGTATCATACAGGCGGTTAGGTACAAAGTTCAATTGTTCATTCAGAACACAATCACGACTGCTATCATTATTATATGCATTATAAATTTCCAGCTCCTCCAAGGCATTCATAAAGCGGCCCTTGTTGCATATATGTTAAGGCATTATATTGGACTTAAAATCTGTATAATTGTGATTGTGTTGGGACAGATGACGAGTGTAATTAGATTTTATATCATTGTAAATATGTGTCTTTTTTGGTAAGTGTTCACGGAAGCGTTTGTAAAAACCTCTTCCGGTCTGACCTATATAGAAGCTGTTACAATCATTGCAAACCAGTTTATAAATGCCTGTTTTTTCTTCAATAGGTAAGGGCAGTTTAGGTCTAAGTATATTAATTAGTTTATTATTGGTTCTAAAAGACATAGTATAACCAATATTGTTCATCACTGAAGATAAAAGTTTTGGCATGATGTATGTGTATTTCGCAGATATAAATTTTTTCGGTGTTTTATTAAGTGGACGGGGCTTAAGTTGGATGTTATTATGCTTCTTTAGCAATTTGTCAATGATGTGACTACTGTAACCATTGGAAACTGCAATAAATCTAATTGTATTAAGCTCAGTCTGGAAATCATTATTGTCAAGGGGGACTGTCAACAATCTCTGGATTAAACTATTATATGCTGCCATTTTTTGAGAATATGGATGGTGGGAATCTGCATGTATTGTATGGTTAGTGGCAGTAGGCTTCCTATAAATATTGAAGTTCAATGTGTCCATTCGTCTAGTGAGGGTCAGGTCTAGAAAGTTAATTGAGTTATCATGCTCGGTCTCTAAAGTAAATTGAATATTATTGTTGATTTCATTTAAAAGATTTTTGAAGGAGTCAACTTGTCTCAAAGTTCCGTCAAAAATAAGGAACGTGTCATCTACGTAACGTGAATAAAATTTTATCTTATTAGCGTATATGTTATTATTTAATAAATAAGTATTTTCGTAGAAATTTAAGTATATGTCAGCCAACAGGCCTGAGAGGGGTGAGCCCATAGCTAGACCATCATCTTGGCTATAGAATAAACCATTGAATGTGAAATAATTTTGATTTAAAATGACTTTAAGCAAGTCAATCAACTCATCTATTGCCTGTGCACTCATGGAAGCGTTAGTTCGTAAATTGTCCTTCAATAATTTTAAAGTAACATCAGTTGGAATATTTGTATATAAATCCACTATGTCAAATGAAACCAATTTGTGAAAACCAAATTAAAACCTAATTACATTCTCCGCTAGAGCTTTCCCTCTCTGATTATATTGTCTATAATTAAAACGTTTTTAGTATTCTAATGTTAACTTGTCGATTAATTGCTAATTAATTACTATTTACATTTATCAGCTAATTTTCCATACTATAAATATTAAACATTAATTACTGGTACAGTTCTACTCTATTGTTAAGACTGCCATGTCTGATGTAACATCTATGACGATATGTTTTAACGTTTAATTTAGTTACGATAGTGCTAAGTGTAGATCTGCAAATACTACGTAATGCTTAATTACGTTTACCGTGGCGGAATTCAAGTCACAGAGTGCGCGTGGGAGTGGCGTGGGAGAATGTCTGGGTGACGTTAGTGCCTCGCGGTGATTTATTTAGGCTAAATGAGACAGAATGTTCAATTGTATGCGATCGTTAATCATTTTACCTGAGTTAAGACTACGGCCATTTAATTACTATTAAACTAAGTAGTGGGTCGAAATTCTACGTAATATAATTATTTAACTTTACCCATTTAATGATGCGAGCTAAGTTAAAAAAGTGGCACAAATAACAAAATACGTCAGTTACAGGTGATATGTGATTGCAAAAACAGATGCCTGAGTATTAAAACACGGAGGAATATAATAATTAAATTCATAAAGTCATGGTTATAAGTACTTACATATAATAAAAAAAGTTCGCTAAACTCCAATATGGATGACAGTAAAATATCAAGCTGCAGAAATGGGCTTTCTGAGTGTAGAATAAACGATTATTTTCGAAACGATTTGACGAGAATGTAGACGTTCAAAATGACTTAAGCGTATGTGCAAATAATGGGAAGGGTTTTGAGTACAGAATGATGTGGAGACACACGTGTGCCAAATTGGAAGGGAAAGTATTTGCAGGAAAGTCATCTACTCTAAGGCGACAGAAATAAGAGCTATGAATCGAACAAGGAAATAGTGGCGAAAATATTTTGTGCAGTTAGGACAAAGGCAATGTTAAAGTTCCTGAAACGAGTATGACAGTAATATAGCTTCTTAAAAAATAATAAATACTCTTATCACGACGACGGAAACAAAACCAGTTACTATAAGTAGGCAACAATAAGAAACGCCGCATAAAATGAGATAATGTAAAACAGAGTTCGCATAATGACACTAAAATCTATAATTATTTTTGAAAAGAGCAACACTGTTTTATCCTTACACAATAAAATTACTATTACTATTACAATAAAATTACTACAGTGTAGTAACTTAATTCGTTATATGCACTTGTTAGCCAGAAACACTATTTATTTAAAATTAGATACGCCTGTACACTTGTTATTTTATTTATGTTTGTTTAACGGTAATATCTGGAAATTTTTCCAGCCTCGCGTTATTTGAAATTTCCATGGCTATTTGTAGTAGTAACAATAGCAAATATAAGATAGCAAATAACTTAATCAAACACGTATATGTGCGTGTGTGTGTGGGCGCGAGGTCAAGCCCATAATAACTGAATCAGCTTCTTTACTTATTTGTGTGAAATAAATACATTATAACTTTCTTAATAATAATGGAAAATATAAATATATATTTTAACAAAGTACATTTTACCAACTTTAAATTAAATTTAAATAGTAACAGTTGAAATGTTCACTCTTATTTACAAGCATGTAACAGCGCGGGTGACGAGGAGAGTTATTCTAGCTTCGTTTTTTTAAATTCCTTTAAAATATGGCTGCGAAATGTTGTATACATTTGAATTTAAACTTGACTGACGGATGTTTTCTATCACAGAAAAATATAAATGAGATGTTTCAGCTACCCAAACAATCGGCAGCCGTCTTCAGGGTAATTATAAATTAATACATGTAAAGAATACTTTATCAACCAGTGATCGAGAGTCAACAATATAATAATAACAAAATCTCACACATTATATAATCAGAAAATGAAATAATACATTGGGTGACCGAAACGACGTATTTGTATGTTTTAAAATTTCTAAGTTTGAATACAAAATATTTTGTACTTTGTATGAGACAGACTGAGACACTCATATTGTAGTAAAATATGAAAGTATCTAATTTGGTTGGTACTGTTTGTACGAAACTGATTATGGAAATAGTAGAAAGTAAGTTTACTTATAAAACTGTAAGCACTATAGTATAGCTTATAAGAGGTAACAGAAGGTATCGTATAAAAAAAACAATAAAGGGTTGGGAATAAATTAAACTTGTACGACCTTTCAGAGTACAGGATGTCTGCACCGCTGATATCATATCACACACATCCTCTCTTATTGGCTGCCATGCTTCACTACATTGCTCAGTACAGTTCAGCATACAAAGACTGTCATTTTACATCTTGCGACGACGCAATCGACTGCAATGCGACACAGATTCGTCTCGTTTTAGTTTTGCCTGCTAAATAGGTTTGAAAGTTTTAGAATTGTTATCTACTCTGTATGTTATTTTATATCCTATTTATGTCTACCTTAAGTAACACTATATTACTTAGTCTGATTATAGATTTTGGATTATGAAGTTAACAAATATAACGCTTTAACTAATCATGCGTATTTCACCCACAATTGGGTTCATATGTACCGCTTCTCCAGTTGCAAATAGAGTTAACTTAATCATTCTGTAATTCCGTAAGCAACATCACTTAATGAAATCATCGAGTTCATACTTTAATACGGTATTCATTACTATATGAAATTGACAATTGTTCGCTGTTAATAATACATTGTACGTCATATTAGAGTAAACTCATATTATGTTTTTAATACACCTAACTGTCATGATAACAAGCTACATATTCGTATAGGTAGGCCTGTGTCAAATTAAATTATATAATTTCATTCTTCTCATAAAAACCTTTTCATAAAATATAGTTACGACGGTCTACCCGATCGTCGTAGGTACAGTGGAAACAAAATAAGTACAAGACAACAATTAAGTCACTAATCAAACCTTTAATTTTTACCGTTAAACAGTTCGTAATTAACAACACAGTGTACAACAAATCAAATGAAAATTGTTCACACGCAATAAAATGTCCACTAATATTAAAACTCAACTGTATTACAATTATACCGTCCGAATATAAAACGCAACACTTCACTAATAACTACTTGAATGTACACAGTAATAATTCGAACTGCTCTGTAAATATATCGCACTAATACTCTCGAACCGCACAGTCAATAATTCGCCTCATACTAAACTGAACGTCGTTTGAGTACAGGTATTTATAGCCAGTCGAATATCTAAACGATTCCTAATTGCGTCGTAGCGTGCGTATGAACTACGCAATTATTGCGGCCTTGACATAGTCCGCACGGCTGGCGGCATCGAGAAGTTTTGTTCGACAAACACGTAGATTGTTCGTGATGCCGTAACATATATAGTATCAGTAATTTAAATTTAAAGTTGGTAAAGTGTACTTTGTTAAAATATAAATTTATATTTATTATTATTATTATTAAGAAAATTATATATCACACAAAGAAGGCATATGACAGCATTGAACTAAGTAAGCAATGGCTAGTGTTATTAAAAATGGTCTCAATGTTACACATGTTAGACTGTGGAAGCGCTACGTACCAACGTTACTATATGATGAATGTCCAGTCACCAGGGACTGCGACGAGGTTGTGCTACAGCGGCCACTTTATTTAAGATGTACTTGAATTCAGCTTTGGAACGGTAGAGATGCAGCTGTTGCAGCAAGAGATAGCTTATCAATGACATAAAGCTCTTCATTTTGCATTTCACGGACAAGCAAAAATCACAGCATAAGATGAGGATGACGTCTGTTATATGCTTAGGAAGTTAGACGAAGAATACCAGGAGTGGAGCTTAACGATAAATAAAAATAAAAATATATTGTTGAAAATAAATTCAGAGACGTAGGCCTATATTGTTGGAGTTAAGGAATGAGTAATTCAACACTTGGTGTCACGGTTACAACATACGACCAAGTCCAGCAGAAATAAAAAGTCGTATAGCCATAACATAGGTTTGTTGATGATGTACTCGTATTTGTTGAATATTCTTTTTTCAAACCACTCCACGTATATGAGCCAATACAGGTGACAGATGTAGCCATCGGTAAGACTTCTTCCTGGATGTAAAAACAATCGTTAGCCTGTACAAAAAACACAGACCTAACGTAAACAGTAAAAATTTCTAAAATCCCACTAACCAAAAGTGTAGTTTTACTAGCTAAGTTGTGAACTTCTTTTCCAAGAGTGGTCTTATATTCAAAGATTTATCCAATGAAACACTAAGGAAATCTTAACCAATTAGAGCTCAGCATCATTTAGTTTCAAAGTTTTAGCCATTCTAACAGAGTGAGCAGAAGTTTTAAAAAATATTCTGAATTGCCACAAAGAAGACATGCGATAGGTAACAAATATTTGGGTAAATCGTAGACAAGGCCTTCTGTAGAGCTTAAAATAAACCTAAGCGGTACATCTGTTTATAAGTATTCGGTAACCCATATGCATGTGGAGATTTCAAATACTAAATTGTAAGCTGTAGTATAACCTGATCCGATAATTCATTCTTATACTTAAATGTTTTTAATAATAAAATAGTTCCTTTATCATATTCTTAATGAGAATTTAAAAATATAAGCAAACGGAAGAAATACATCA
The DNA here is from genome assembly GCA_034769895.1 of Magicicada septendecula. Classification (NCBI taxonomy): domain Eukaryota; kingdom Metazoa; phylum Arthropoda; class Insecta; order Hemiptera; family Cicadidae; genus Magicicada; species Magicicada septendecula. The sequence continues at coordinate 536,497,179 of CM068367.1, read as the reverse complement.
CATTCTCCGCTAGAGCTTTCCCTCTCTGATTATATTGTCTATAATTAAAACGTTTTTAGTATTCTAATGTTAACTTGTCGATTAATTGCTAATTAATTACTATTTACATTTATCAGCTAATTTTCCATACTATAAATATTAAACATTAATTACTGGTACAGTTCTACTCTATTGTTAAGACTGCCATGTCTGATGTAACATCTATGACGATATGTTTTAACGTTTAATTTAGTTACGATAGTGCTAAGTGTAGATCTGCAAATACTACGTAATGCTTAATTACGTTTACCGTGGCGGAATTCAAGTCACAGAGTGCGCGTGGGAGTGGCGTGGGAGAATGTCTGGGTGACGTTAGTGCCTCGCGGTGATTTATTTAGGCTAAATGAGACAGAATGTTCAATTGTATGCGATCGTTAATCATTTTACCTGAGTTAAGACTACGGCCATTTAATTACTATTAAACTAAGTAGTGGGTCGAAATTCTACGTAATATAATTATTTAACTTTACCCATTTAATGATGCGAGCTAAGTTAAAAAAGTGGCACAAATAACAAAATACGTCAGTTACAGGTGATATGTGATTGCAAAAACAGATGCCTGAGTATTAAAACACGGAGGAATATAATAATTAAATTCATAAAGTCATGGTTATAAGTACTTACATATAATAAAAAAAGTTCGCTAAACTCCAATATGGATGACAGTAAAATATCAAGCTGCAGAAATGGGCTTTCTGAGTGTAGAATAAACGATTATTTTCGAAACGATTTGACGAGAATGTAGACGTTCAAAATGACTTAAGCGTATGTGCAAATAATGGGAAGGGTTTTGAGTACAGAATGATGTGGAGACACACGTGTGCCAAATTGGAAGGGAAAGTATTTGCAGGAAAGTCATCTACTCTAAGGCGACAGAAATAAGAGCTATGAATCGAACAAGGAAATAGTGGCGAAAATATTTTGTGCAGTTAGGACAAAGGCAATGTTAAAGTTCCTGAAACGAGTATGACAGTAATATAGCTTCTTAAAAAATAATAAATACTCTTATCACGACGACGGAAACAAAACCAGTTACTATAAGTAGGCAACAATAAGAAACGCCGCATAAAATGAGATAATGTAAAACAGAGTTCGCATAATGACACTAAAATCTATAATTATTTTTGAAAAGAGCAACACTGTTTTATCCTTACACAATAAAATTACTATTACTATTACAATAAAATTACTACAGTGTAGTAACTTAATTCGTTATATGCACTTGTTAGCCAGAAACACTATTTATTTAAAATTAGATACGCCTGTACACTTGTTATTTTATTTATGTTTGTTTAACGGTAATATCTGGAAATTTTTCCAGCCTCGCGTTATTTGAAATTTCCATGGCTATTTGTAGTAGTAACAATAGCAAATATAAGATAGCAAATAACTTAATCAAACACGTATATGTGCGTGTGTGTGTGGGCGCGAGGTCAAGCCCATAATAACTGAATCAGCTTCTTTACTTATTTGTGTGAAATAAATACATTATAACTTTCTTAATAATAATGGAAAATATAAATATATATTTTAACAAAGTACATTTTACCAACTTTAAATTAAATTTAAATAGTAACAGTTGAAATGTTCACTCTTATTTACAAGCATGTAACAGCGCGGGTGACGAGGAGAGTTATTCTAGCTTCGTTTTTTTAAATTCCTTTAAAATATGGCTGCGAAATGTTGTATACATTTGAATTTAAACTTGACTGACGGATGTTTTCTATCACAGAAAAATATAAATGAGATGTTTCAGCTACCCAAACAATCGGCAGCCGTCTTCAGGGTAATTATAAATTAATACATGTAAAGAATACTTTATCAACCAGTGATCGAGAGTCAACAATATAATAATAACAAAATCTCACACATTATATAATCAGAAAATGAAATAATACATTGGGTGACCGAAACGACGTATTTGTATGTTTTAAAATTTCTAAGTTTGAATACAAAATATTTTGTACTTTGTATGAGACAGACTGAGACACTCATATTGTAGTAAAATATGAAAGTATCTAATTTGGTTGGTACTGTTTGTACGAAACTGATTATGGAAATAGTAGAAAGTAAGTTTACTTATAAAACTGTAAGCACTATAGTATAGCTTATAAGAGGTAACAGAAGGTATCGTATAAAAAAAACAATAAAGGGTTGGGAATAAATTAAACTTGTACGACCTTTCAGAGTACAGGATGTCTGCACCGCTGATATCATATCACACACATCCTCTCTTATTGGCTGCCATGCTTCACTACATTGCTCAGTACAGTTCAGCATACAAAGACTGTCATTTTACATCTTGCGACGACGCAATCGACTGCAATGCGACACAGATTCGTCTCGTTTTAGTTTTGCCTGCTAAATAGGTTTGAAAGTTTTAGAATTGTTATCTACTCTGTATGTTATTTTATATCCTATTTATGTCTACCTTAAGTAACACTATATTACTTAGTCTGATTATAGATTTTGGATTATGAAGTTAACAAATATAACGCTTTAACTAATCATGCGTATTTCACCCACAATTGGGTTCATATGTACCGCTTCTCCAGTTGCAAATAGAGTTAACTTAATCATTCTGTAATTCCGTAAGCAACATCACTTAATGAAATCATCGAGTTCATACTTTAATACGGTATTCATTACTATATGAAATTGACAATTGTTCGCTGTTAATAATACATTGTACGTCATATTAGAGTAAACTCATATTATGTTTTTAATACACCTAACTGTCATGATAACAAGCTACATATTCGTATAGGTAGGCCTGTGTCAAATTAAATTATATAATTTCATTCTTCTCATAAAAACCTTTTCATAAAATATAGTTACGACGGTCTACCCGATCGTCGTAGGTACAGTGGAAACAAAATAAGTACAAGACAACAATTAAGTCACTAATCAAACCTTTAATTTTTACCGTTAAACAGTTCGTAATTAACAACACAGTGTACAACAAATCAAATGAAAATTGTTCACACGCAATAAAATGTCCACTAATATTAAAACTCAACTGTATTACAATTATACCGTCCGAATATAAAACGCAACACTTCACTAATAACTACTTGAATGTACACAGTAATAATTCGAACTGCTCTGTAAATATATCGCACTAATACTCTCGAACCGCACAGTCAATAATTCGCCTCATACTAAACTGAACGTCGTTTGAGTACAGGTATTTATAGCCAGTCGAATATCTAAACGATTCCTAATTGCGTCGTAGCGTGCGTATGAACTACGCAATTATTGCGGCCTTGACATAGTCCGCACGGCTGGCGGCATCGAGAAGTTTTGTTCGACAAACACGTAGATTGTTCGTGATGCCGTAACATATATAGTATCAGTAATTTAAATTTAAAGTTGGTAAAGTGTACTTTGTTAAAATATAAATTTATATTTATTATTATTATTATTAAGAAAATTATATATCACACAAAGAAGGCATATGACAGCATTGAACTAAGTAAGCAATGGCTAGTGTTATTAAAAATGGTCTCAATGTTACACATGTTAGACTGTGGAAGCGCTACGTACCAACGTTACTATATGATGAATGTCCAGTCACCAGGGACTGCGACGAGGTTGTGCTACAGCGGCCACTTTATTTAAGATGTACTTGAATTCAGCTTTGGAACGGTAGAGATGCAGCTGTTGCAGCAAGAGATAGCTTATCAATGACATAAAGCTCTTCATTTTGCATTTCACGGACAAGCAAAAATCACAGCATAAGATGAGGATGACGTCTGTTATATGCTTAGGAAGTTAGACGAAGAATACCAGGAGTGGAGCTTAACGATAAATAAAAATAAAAATATATTGTTGAAAATAAATTCAGAGACGTAGGCCTATATTGTTGGAGTTAAGGAATGAGTAATTCAACACTTGGTGTCACGGTTACAACATACGACCAAGTCCAGCAGAAATAAAAAGTCGTATAGCCATAACATAGGTTTGTTGATGATGTACTCGTATTTGTTGAATATTCTTTTTTCAAACCACTCCACGTATATGAGCCAATACAGGTGACAGATGTAGCCATCGGTAAGACTTCTTCCTGGATGTAAAAACAATCGTTAGCCTGTACAAAAAACACAGACCTAACGTAAACAGTAAAAATTTCTAAAATCCCACTAACCAAAAGTGTAGTTTTACTAGCTAAGTTGTGAACTTCTTTTCCAAGAGTGGTCTTATATTCAAAGATTTATCCAATGAAACACTAAGGAAATCTTAACCAATTAGAGCTCAGCATCATTTAGTTTCAAAGTTTTAGCCATTCTAACAGAGTGAGCAGAAGTTTTAAAAAATATTCTGAATTGCCACAAAGAAGACATGCGATAGGTAACAAATATTTGGGTAAATCGTAGACAAGGCCTTCTGTAGAGCTTAAAATAAACCTAAGCGGTACATCTGTTTATAAGTATTCGGTAACCCATATGCATGTGGAGATTTCAAATACTAAATTGTAAGCTGTAGTATAACCTGATCCGATAATTCATTCTTATACTTAAATGTTTTTAATAATAAAATAGTTCCTTTATCATATTCTTAATGAGAATTTAAAAATATAAGCAAACGGAAGAAATACATCACATTCTCCGCTAGAGCTTTCCCTCTCTGATTATATTGTCTATAATTAAAACGTTTTTAGTATTCTAATGTTAACTTGTCGATTAATTGCTAATTAATTACTATTTACATTTATCAGCTAATTTTCCATACTATAAATATTAAACATTAATTACTGGTACAGTTCTACTCTATTGTTAAGACTGCCATGTCTGATGTAACATCTATGACGATATGTTTTAACGTTTAATTTAGTTACGATAGTGCTAAGTGTAGATCTGCAAATACTACGTAATGCTTAATTACGTTTACCGTGGCGGAATTCAAGTCACAGAGTGCGCGTGGGAGTGGCGTGGGAGAATGTCTGGGTGACGTTAGTGCCTCGCGGTGATTTATTTAGGCTAAATGAGACAGAATGTTCAATTGTATGCGATCGTTAATCATTTTACCTGAGTTAAGACTACGGCCATTTAATTACTATTAAACTAAGTAGTGGGTCGAAATTCTACGTAATATAATTATTTAACTTTACCCATTTAATGATGCGAGCTAAGTTAAAAAAGTGGCACAAATAACAAAATACGTCAGTTACAGGTGATATGTGATTGCAAAAACAGATGCCTGAGTATTAAAACACGGAGGAATATAATAATTAAATTCATAAAGTCATGGTTATAAGTACTTACATATAATAAAAAAAGTTCGCTAAACTCCAATATGGATGACAGTAAAATATCAAGCTGCAGAAATGGGCTTTCTGAGTGTAGAATAAACGATTATTTTCGAAACGATTTGACGAGAATGTAGACGTTCAAAATGACTTAAGCGTATGTGCAAATAATGGGAAGGGTTTTGAGTACAGAATGATGTGGAGACACACGTGTGCCAAATTGGAAGGGAAAGTATTTGCAGGAAAGTCATCTACTCTAAGGCGACAGAAATAAGAGCTATGAATCGAACAAGGAAATAGTGGCGAAAATATTTTGTGCAGTTAGGACAAAGGCAATGTTAAAGTTCCTGAAACGAGTATGACAGTAATATAGCTTCTTAAAAAATAATAAATACTCTTATCACGACGACGGAAACAAAACCAGTTACTATAAGTAGGCAACAATAAGAAACGCCGCATAAAATGAGATAATGTAAAACAGAGTTCGCATAATGACACTAAAATCTATAATTATTTTTGAAAAGAGCAACACTGTTTTATCCTTACACAATAAAATTACTATTACTATTACAATAAAATTACTACAGTGTAGTAACTTAATTCGTTATATGCACTTGTTAGCCAGAAACACTATTTATTTAAAATTAGATACGCCTGTACACTTGTTATTTTATTTATGTTTGTTTAACGGTAATATCTGGAAATTTTTCCAGCCTCGCGTTATTTGAAATTTCCATGGCTATTTGTAGTAGTAACAATAGCAAATATAAGATAGCAAATAACTTAATCAAACACGTATATGTGCGTGTGTGTGTGGGCGCGAGGTCAAGCCCATAATAACTGAATCAGCTTCTTTACTTATTTGTGTGAAATAAATACATTATAACTTTCTTAATAATAATGGAAAATATAAATATATATTTTAACAAAGTACATTTTACCAACTTTAAATTAAATTTAAATAGTAACAGTTGAAATGTTCACTCTTATTTACAAGCATGTAACAGCGCGGGTGACGAGGAGAGTTATTCTAGCTTCGTTTTTTTAAATTCCTTTAAAATATGGCTGCGAAATGTTGTATACATTTGAATTTAAACTTGACTGACGGATGTTTTCTATCACAGAAAAATATAAATGAGATGTTTCAGCTACCCAAACAATCGGCAGCCGTCTTCAGGGTAATTATAAATTAATACATGTAAAGAATACTTTATCAACCAGTGATCGAGAGTCAACAATATAATAATAACAAAATCTCACACATTATATAATCAGAAAATGAAATAATACATTGGGTGACCGAAACGACGTATTTGTATGTTTTAAAATTTCTAAGTTTGAATACAAAATATTTTGTACTTTGTATGAGACAGACTGAGACACTCATATTGTAGTAAAATATGAAAGTATCTAATTTGGTTGGTACTGTTTGTACGAAACTGATTATGGAAATAGTAGAAAGTAAGTTTACTTATAAAACTGTAAGCACTATAGTATAGCTTATAAGAGGTAACAGAAGGTATCGTATAAAAAAAACAATAAAGGGTTGGGAATAAATTAAACTTGTACGACCTTTCAGAGTACAGGATGTCTGCACCGCTGATATCATATCACACACATCCTCTCTTATTGGCTGCCATGCTTCACTACATTGCTCAGTACAGTTCAGCATACAAAGACTGTCATTTTACATCTTGCGACGACGCAATCGACTGCAATGCGACACAGATTCGTCTCGTTTTAGTTTTGCCTGCTAAATAGGTTTGAAAGTTTTAGAATTGTTATCTACTCTGTATGTTATTTTATATCCTATTTATGTCTACCTTAAGTAACACTATATTACTTAGTCTGATTATAGATTTTGGATTATGAAGTTAACAAATATAACGCTTTAACTAATCATGCGTATTTCACCCACAATTGGGTTCATATGTACCGCTTCTCCAGTTGCAAATAGAGTTAACTTAATCATTCTGTAATTCCGTAAGCAACATCACTTAATGAAATCATCGAGTTCATACTTTAATACGGTATTCATTACTATATGAAATTGACAATTGTTCGCTGTTAATAATACATTGTACGTCATATTAGAGTAAACTCATATTATGTTTTTAATACACCTAACTGTCATGATAACAAGCTACATATTCGTATAGGTAGGCCTGTGTCAAATTAAATTATATAATTTCATTCTTCTCATAAAAACCTTTTCATAAAATATAGTTACGACGGTCTACCCGATCGTCGTAGGTACAGTGGAAACAAAATAAGTACAAGACAACAATTAAGTCACTAATCAAACCTTTAATTTTTACCGTTAAACAGTTCGTAATTAACAACACAGTGTACAACAAATCAAATGAAAATTGTTCACACGCAATAAAATGTCCACTAATATTAAAACTCAACTGTATTACAATTATACCGTCCGAATATAAAACGCAACACTTCACTAATAACTACTTGAACGTACACAGTAATAATTCGAACTGCTCTGTAAATATATCGCACTAATACTCTCGAACCGCACAGTCAATAATTCGCCTCATACTAAACTGAACGTCGTTTGAGTACAGGTATTTATAGCCAGTCGAATATCTAAACGATTCCTAATTGCGTCGTAGCGTGCGTATGAACTACGCAATTATTGCGGCCTTGACATAGTCCGCACGGCTGGCGGCATCGAGAAGTTTTGTTCGACAAACACGTAGATTGTTCGTGATGCCGTAACATATATAGTATCAGTAATTTAAATTTAAAGTTGGTAAAGTGTACTTTGTTAAAATATAAATTTATATTTATTATTATTATTATTAAGAAAATTATATATCACACAAAGAAGGCATATGACAGCATTGAACTAAGTAAGCAATGGCTAGTGTTATTAAAAATGGTCTCAATGTTACACATGTTAGACTGTGGAAGCGCTACGTACCAACGTTACTATATGATGAATGTCCAGTCACCAGGGACTGCGACGAGGTTGTGCTACAGCGGCCACTTTTTTTAAGATGTACTTGAATTCAGGTTTGGAACGGTAGAGATGCAGCTGTTGCAGCAAGAGATAGCTTATTAATGACATAAAGCTCTTCTTTTTGCATTTCGCGGACAAGCAAAAATCGCAACATAAGATGAGGATGACGTCTGTTATATGCTTAGGAAGTTAGACGAAGAATACCAGGAGAGGAGCTTAACGATAAATAAAAATAAAAATATATTGTTGAAAATAAATTCAGAGACGTAGGCCTATATTGTTGGAGTTAAGGAATGAGTAATTCAACACTTGGTGTCACGGTTACAACATACGACCAAGTCCAGCAGAAATAAAAAGTCGTATAGCCATAACATAGGTTTGTTGATGATGTACTCGTATTTGTTGAATATTCTTTTTTCAAACCACTCCACGTATATGAGCCAATACAGGTGACAGATGTAGCCATGGGTAAGACTTCTTCCTGGATGTAAAAACAATCGTTAGCCTATACAAAAAACACAGATAACGTAAACAGTAAAAATTTCTAAAATCACACTAACCAAAAGTGTAGTTTTACTAGCTAAGTTGTGAACTTCTTTTCCAAGAGTGGTCTTATATTCAAAGATTTATCCAATGAAACACTAAGGAAATCTTAACCAATTAGAGCTCAGCATCAAATCAGCATCATTTAGTTTCAAAGTTTTAGCCATTCTAACAAAGTGAGCAGAAGTTTTAAAAAAATTCTGAATTGCCACAAAGAAGACATGCGATAGGTAACAAATATTTGGGTAAATCGTAGACAAGGCCTTCTGTAGAGCTTAAAATAAACCTAAGCGGTACATCTGTTTATAAGTATTCGGTAACCCATATGCATGTGGAGATTTCAAATACTAAATTGTAAGCTGTAGTATAACCTGATCCGATAATTCATTCTTATACTTAAACGTTTTTAATAATAAAATAGTTCCTTTTTCATATTCTTAATGAGAATTTAAAAATATAAGCAAACGGAAGAAATACATCACATTCTCCGCTAGAGCTTTCCCTCTCTGATTATATTTTCTATAATTAAAACGTTTTTAGTATTCTAATGTTTACTTGTCGATTAATTGCTAATTAATTACTATTTACATTTATCAGCTAATTTTCCATACTATAAATATTAAACATTATTTACTGGTACAGTTCTACTCTATTGTTAAGACTGCCATGTCTGATGTAACATCTATGATGATATGTTTTAACGTTTAATTTAGTTACGATAGTGCTAAGTTTAGATCTGCAAATACCACGTAATGCTTAATTACGTTTACCGTGGCGGAATTCAGGTCACAGAGTGCGCGTGGGAGTGGCGTGGGAGAATGTCTGGGTGACGTTAGTGCCTCGCGGTGATTTATTTAGGCTAAATGAGACAGAATGTTCAATTGTATGCGATCGTTAATCATTTTACCTGAGTTAAGACTACGGCCATTTAATTACTATATAAGCTTCTGTTGCCAATTTATATCTAAACTGTATTGGTTCACATTAATTATCTTCTTCTACGTATGCCTACCAAAAAATCCGATACGTGTCTTTCTTTGGTACTAACGGCACCAAATGTTTAAGAGTAGTAACAGAAACGTTTAAGAGTATTCTTCCAAATACAAACTACAGTTATTTTAACCGTTATTTTATTTTTGAAATGAGTTGATGCTATTTTAATTTGTGTGTATTACTTAGATTATCAAAGACGTAGCTTGCTTTAAGTTTGACGTTATGAACCTGTTAAACACATAGATGCACTTTTTGCAGGTTCAAAATACTTATAAAATTTGTAGCTTATCTACCTATTTAGGTGATCTTAATAAAACGTCTCTGTTACTTTACGAATTTTTATTTATACAATCATCTCAGTTTATACTTAGTATTCTTGAAATTAAATTTTCTGTTTACTTCATCAACATTTTCTTCATGAGTGTAATGCGTACTTTCTGTTCAGGTAAAATAAATGTTGTTATTTAAGGAGATTATAATTATCATAATCATAAATGTAAATGCATATTTGTTATATTACACTTTGTTGAGTAAAATCAACACTAGGTCTATGGCACGGTTTTGTCAGCTTTCCATCTTGTTTCAGAGTGCCCTGCTCTTCATCATCTACGAAGCAAATTTAATATTCCTGCAAATGTGCGAAAAAGTTTAAATGACAAGACTGCAGCCGCTAACATACTTCTCCTCTTACAGGAGATTCCGTTGTTAACAGCAATGTAGGTACGAACTAAGAAAATTATGAGAACATTAAAAATTGTGTAATTAAGTTAGGGGACTGATATGTTATTATGACTTATTGTTATATAGTTGTTATATTTTGTTACTTAATTTTACATTTATTATATGTATACTTAGTTATATTTATTTACGTGCAAGATGTGTATTTATATTGCTTGTGTTGTGGGGGGTTAATATTTCTCATTTTATTTTGCATCAGTTAAACTAATACTGTTATTTGTTAAATATTTTTATCTATCTCATTTGTTTACACTATTTGGTATTTAAACAACTATTTACTATATTTTAATACATCTGTTTAATAATCTGTACAAATTCATTTTGTGTTCGCTAATGACCGTTGCTGTTGCAGTGACCTTATAAAAAAAAGGTAGAGTTTCGTAAACAGTCTTCCAGATGTTTCTGATGTTCATTTTTGTATAAGCATACACAAAATTTTTTTAAAGATTTACCCTTGCAGATATTCGATATTCATATCCATTTAAAAGTATGGATTCAGGTAAATACTGGGTGATTTAAACAATACTTTACAACTTTTAAAACACATAGACATTTATTCACATAATCAACAGAGTCTGGGGTCTGGGGTAGCAAAAATCTACATGCAACATTGCAGTATGAGCGTACAGCCAAAAAGTGAGTGTTCCTGTGCCCTCAGCAGAGAAAAACATAAATGGAATCGTGTATGTGGGTATGCTTGAATATTTTCTCGTTCCACAGTTAGACGACGATGATCACGATCGCCGGCTTCACTACGAGCAGCACGCGGCACAGTCTCACTTCAGCTTACATGTCCCGGACTTCCTTGATAACTGATTGCCAGATAATTGCTGGATTAGTCGTACAGGGCGTAATGGATTGCCACCTCGCTCCCCAGACTTGACCCCTTCTTGACGTTTTCTTTTGGGATTTCATTAAAGATCGAGTGTTTGTTCTACACTGATCTCACTGAGTTGAAAAATCGCATTTAGGCGGCAGTTGCAGAAGTGACACCCTACCGTTCGAGTTTGGAATGAAATTGACTTCAGGTGGGCGACTGCCGTATCACAATTAGTGCTCATGTCGAACCAAAATGATTGTGTTATAAAAGTAGTAGCTACGGTTTTTTGTAATGCTCGACGTTTGGCGTTGGGAAAGAAACGTTAGATATGGTGACTGCTAGACAATGTAAAATGCATGGTGCGATCTGAAGACATTGTTTCTTTGTAGCATCTTCCTTAATATGATTATCGTTTTCTGAAATGTATTAAGTTTAAAAAAAAAAGAATTCATCTAAAATTATGATGATCAATCTTGCTCCTTTCACGGTAGCTTCCTTTCCTATGGCGTATAAAAACAGAATAAAATAAATCATTTAATCATTTACATCTTACAAAAATAGCATCTGAGAGACTTTTAGGTTTACTCCTAAAGCATGTTAGTGGTGAGTTGATATTTTAATTGTTTTCAAACAGATTCTTTTAATGTATTGATTCTTTTACATTCAAAATTCTGCATTGTTGGTTATTGCGTGTTTAAATATAATTTTACTTAAAACATACTGTACTTAAGACATTCAGAAATAAACAAAACATATACGTAGGAGAGGCATTAATATTAAACTTTCCTCTTACACTAAACTAAATTTTACATCTCTATCCCTTTATATAGGTTATTACAATAACTATTACAATAACTTTAGTATAAGTAAGTTATGTGATACATAAAAGAGTAAAAGAGAAAGTTGCTGTATGGTGATCGGTTTATTTACGTTCCTTCTGAATGCTGATTGGTTGTCGCCAGTTCAATAAATAATAATTCAATAAATACAATAAATACGATTTTTAAACTATAATTATTACAGAATCAGATTTTGTTTATGCAATTGAACTAATATTCTTGAGAACGCAATAAAATTACTTTTCTTAGACGTAATTATATAGAGAATGACAAAAATTATGTAAATAAAAAAAAATATGCTCGATTATTCCAAAGATATGTATTTTCTTCTCACTTGAAATACTTATAATATTGGTTTCTTAGTAAAGTCTCCTTGTATTCATATAATTTATTTATTAATGTTTAGTATGGATGAACTATACTTTGTTTAAATATATTCACATTTATAGTTAAGTACAAGTAAGTAGTAAAAAACGGAATCCTCTCCAGTTTGAATAGGGCTTTGTTCTTCACCCCTCTCCCGTGGGAAAGTTTTGAAACAATTAAACAATGACGGGCTAGGCTCTAAGGATTGATAAAATTAGATTTTGCGACGTTCGAAAAGAACGTTCACCTCCGGTAAATTGCAATTCTAACAACGACAACAAGAGAGATGATGAAGGACGGAAAATTTTACTTTCCTTTCTATTGAGCGTTATTTTCCTTAGATGAAGAAATTCGTCATTAGAAAAATAGTTTTTATAAGTTTGTTTTACTTACTTGTCCTTAAATTAGTTTGTCAATCCGAGAATCTGATTTATTTCTACCGTCCTAATTTTATTGTCGATGTATAGGCTTATACGCATTACATTTAAAAAGATATCAATGATTAATATATTTATAAAAAAATTATACTTACTGAATTTTAATTAAAAACCAAAAAAGTACACACCAAACTTTATGGTTTGTATATTGGTTTACCATTTTTCAAAAATTATTATGCAAAGTAAGACAAATTAACCTTTTTTATGTTCATTTTGAAAGCCAATAGGTATCACTTTCATCAAAATAAATTATCTGTTTTAGTCTAGTTTGTACTATTTCACGCTTGAGTATCGTCAGACACAATGTTTTTTGTTAAACATCTAAACTGTATTCTCGCTTTTACAATTTCATATCTTCTAATAAATTTAATTTTATATATTTTTTAATGTGTTAAACTAAGAGTTGTATTGAAATACGTGTTTTGTGGAACCTTGAATAAGTAGGAATTACTTTTATAGTTCTAATAAACTTCTACATAATGTTTGTTTGATTGAATATAACTATGTCACGTAGAATCAGGCAGGTGTATCCGTGAATACGAATATTTCGCCTTTAAAATAAAGCGTATTGAGAGAGAGAGAGAGAGAGAGAGAGAGAGAGAGAGAGAGAGAGAGAGAGAGAGAGAGAGAGAGAGAAAGAGAGGGACAGACAGAGAGAGAGAGAGCGCTGTTTACAAATTTAGAATCATAAGATCAATACTAAATGATCTGAAAGGTAAATATTATGTTGTTCATTGTGTGTTTAACTTAGAATTTCTGAATTGTTAGCAATTTTTGAACTGTGTTGAAAATTTAAAATTCTGAACATTTTAATCGATTTTTGGCGAAGAGGAGAAGTGAATTTCTCATACAGTAGGTGCGTTGTTTACTATAAAAGGGATACAGTCTTTGCACATATTGTTCGTTGGTTAATCTGTGTTGCTCACAAGTACTCTCATATGAACTAGACGGTTATGTACGTTTTGGCAACAATGTACCGGGTTGTTATATCTACTTGTGAGTATCTACTTAAATAAGCTTTAAGAAACATATGTAATAAACAGACAAAAGGTAAAATACGTTATTACGTTACTTTCTTCTTTTCTCTGTTAGCGTGCACCAAGTTGAATATTAATACTTTGGTTGGAAACGTCTTAAACAAACTTCATGTTTCTTGTATGATTAAAAATAGCATTTATGTTTTTCATTATTGTCTAAACGTATTGTAATCACGTGAATTTAATTATGTTATTTGATACCAGCGTATAAAATTTTGAATAGTAGCAAAAATAATACATATAAATACGTAATGCCTAAAACAAAAATAATTCTAATTTAGATTAATAATTATTAAATTAATAATTATTTTCAACTATGTGATTTTGTTCAAATAAAATAGTATGACTCCATTTCCTGACAAAGACGTGTACAAAAATACACACACAATATATGTCGATTAGATTTCGAGCTATGAAGGTAGGCTATAAAAAATTCTTTTAAATGCCCGAGATTTTTATATTACATACTGAAGCCATCTCGGTTATAGTCTGTTGGTATATGGTTGCAAGATACCATTTGTATATCAAGGTTACGTCTTCCCATATTTCGATGAAAGGAATTAATCAGTGGTACCTCTGTTCTTCCTGAAACCACACCGTATTCGTCAACAACGTTCTCTGCAGGTGGCTCTAATCTTTAGGCTAATATTTTTGCTAGCACTTTCTATACAGTACTTAAAAGTGTAATGCCGCGATAATACTCACACACTGATATTATTTTTGTTATGCACCGGGCATATTAGACATAATCCCCAGTCTCTTGGCATCTTTCCCTCAATCTAGAGCCTTTCAATTAGGCTATGCAATCGTTTGACGAGCATGTCACCTCCATATATCACCATTTCTCCCTCTATCTGATCCTCTCCTTGTTTTGTAGGGCTCCTCTGCTTTATTGTTTTGTAGGGCTCCGATTGCTAGTCGTATTTCTTCTTCTGATAGTAGACTTGAACTTTCTTTAAGTTTGTCTGTCCCTAGGATCAGGGCTGGATTTTCCACTAGGCACACTAGCCACGGGTCTAGGGGCGGCAGGCTCAGGGAGGCGGCACGAGGTGAAAAATTATTTCTTAAAATTTCATGTTTTCGGTTTTTTAATTACAGTATTTGTATTGGGCACTTACATTATGGCCAAATTGAAGAAAATGGTTTTGAAATAACCTTTCAAAAGTCGAGGACGTCTCTTTCGAGGATATGATGAAATATTTGGGTCTCTGCACAACGGTGAATATATGATGTCTTTAGAACTAATATCTGAATTCGATCCATTTCTAGCTGATCACACTCAGAGATTCGGTAATCGAGGCTCAGGACGAACCTCCTACCTTTCTTCAGTCATATGTGATGAGGTGATCGAATTGCTTGCTTGTAAAGTAAGAAAAATCATAATTGACGATGTAAAACACGCTAAGTATTACTCCATAATAGTAGACTCAGCACCCGATGTAAGTCACACTGATCAATTATCCTTTGTCTTAAGATATGTAGAAGAAAAATGGCAATCCCGTTGAATGTTGTCTTTTGTTTTTGCCTCATCCCGGGCATAAATCAGCCTTATATAATATATATATATATATATATATATATATATATATATATATTTCAATCACTTTCTGCTACAGTCCGTTTCTTGATGTATATAATACTTTAATATTTATAACTAAATTTACCTCAAGATATACTTTTAGGGACATGTTTCGAGAGTTCCTGTTCTCTCATCTTCAGCCTTCGCCATCTTGTTTCTGGTGGGAACACACAAATACTTCACCAGAAACAAGATGGCGAAGGCTGAAGATGAGAGAACAGGAACTCTCGAAACATGTCCCTAATAGGGAAAAAAGTATATCTTGAGGTAAATTTAGTTATAAATATTAAAGTAATATATATATATATATATATATATACACACACACACACACACGTGTTGGCAGAAATAAGTTATAACATTCTGTGAAGAAAATGTATCACCATATTATATATTGATGGTATCAATAATATGTTATCACCATATTATATATTGATGGTATCAATAATATGTTATCACCATATTATATATATATATATATATATATATATATATATTAATGTTGATGAATTTTAATGACTAAAACATTTTATTTGTATCAGTGGTATAGTTAAAAAAGTAACAGTTTTCTTAAGATACCTTTTGACTAACAGTTACTTATATACATATGTGATTCAGTCAGTATCTGACAGTCAATTTTACAGGCTACAGTGCTGAATGAATACCTAGTTGTCTGCAGGAAGAATAAAGCAAGTTTCATTAGCTAACAGATCTTCGAAATACGTTTTGTTTTGTTCCTCTTTTATGTAAAATTTTAACCCCAAATGTAGCAACAACTCCTTGCTACTATATGTATACTCTGTAGACTTCATTGAAACCGTCATTGTTGATAACTTATTTGAAATTTTATTGTATTCTCTTTTTTTATTACTTTTTTATATTATAACTTACGTTTACTTAGTTTGATGAAAAAATCAATACAAAAATGTATTTTTCCAGTTGTAATCTAATAGTGGAAATTGATACATTAAGCATATGTATCACATCAGTAAACAAGACAAAAATAACTTTTAAAAACTAATTTATTTCCATATATGTAAGTAAGTAAATAAATTATTAGTTTTGCTACAAAGATCAAGAGAGACATATTAATTATTTTTTATAAACTGTACCAAAAGCTCACTAGATGGCTACAAAAGAATAGCATCGTTAATAAATCCACTTCTTTTATTACAATAGAGATACTATACAATACAGTATACTACATCGAACACTTATTCTATGTAACACCTATACTTCGCAATATATAAAAGATAAAAATTTAAAAATATTGTTTTTTGGATGAGATGGTTTAGTAGATACTACAATAGAATTGACACAAAAGAAACAACGGAATAAACATTCGCGGTCCTCCAGAAGTCGGCGATGTCTCTCATATAGTTACATCTTTCAATTTAAATAGTCCTGAAACTAAAATTCGTCTCTTGGAATTGAAACATAATCCAATCTTATTTTTTAACTCAACTCCAATAAATGCATGCTATGAATCAATCTTGACCAAACCTTTACAACTCGCATGTACCATTAGTTCCCTCTGGGTAGGTATTACTAGATAGTGAACTGCTAGGTTTGCTAGATTCCCAAAATAACTTTTCTTTTCTTTCGTCGAACAATGATTGTTACAAATAAAATATCAACAGTAATATTTTATTACAGTAAATACCAAAGTTTTATCGGGTTTTAGATCTGTTTCTGGGAAACCTATAAAAATAGTAAACCGTGCTAAATATTTCTTGCACAAAAAAAAATTTGTTCAAATATATCTTTATTACCCAAAAGCAAATGAGCACAAATGATACTGACTTAAGCTGAGTATTTTGAAGTAAAGCTGCTCTTCCATACTTACTTTTTATCTATGAAACCAACGATAAACAGTTCTAAGCCGCGATAGTTCTACGATGTTGCACTATGCTTACCTACTGAATTAAAATGTATGCGGTATGTAGGCAGCAAGAAGCGTTCTTGTTTACTATGCAGTATTATATACGGGAACACTTGAAGGCAGCTTAATGAATATGCATTTTGTTGTGTTGCAATGTTACGTTTATTTTAGTAACACGTTTCTATAATTAAATACATTTCACTTTACTTTTTTAAGAAAGCAAAACGATGTTACATACTTTCAAGGATTACTAGGTAGTAAGGAAATCAACAAAGATGATCATAAAGTCAATATTAATGAAGAAGAAGATAGAGAGGATGGTGAAGTTGCAGAAGAAGAAAAAATAAAGATGCATGAATTAGAAGTAGTGATTAAAGGACTTAAAAGTGGGAGATCACCTGGAACACATAAAATTACAGCAGAAGTGATAAAGAATATGGGGAAAAAGGGGAAAGAAATACTTTTAGAAATTATCAATAAAGCGTGGACAAGTGTAGACATACTAAGAGAATGTAGACATATCATTGATAGTTCCTATTTTTAAGAAAGGTAACGCGAAGGTAAAGAGATTATAATAATTATAGGGGTATCAATCTGTTAAATACAATTGTTAAGGGTTTATGAGCAGATAATTAATAATAAATTGGTCCCAATTTTAGAAAATAGTTTGGAGGAATCGCAGAGTGGCTTTAGATCAGGGAGAAGTGTGCAGTATCACATTTTTACTCTGCAACAGGTAGCTGAGAAGTCGATACAACAAGATAAATTGGTATGTTTGCTTTTATTGATCTTGAGAAGGCTTTCGATAGTGTGCCTAGAGCAAAAATATGGGAACGTTTAAAAAATAGAGGAAGAAGGAGTAAAATAATTAAGGTAGTACAGAGGTTATACAAAAATAATGTAAATTATGTAATTGGTAAAAATATGAGGTCGTTAGGATTTACAACAAACTATGGATTAAGACAAGGAGGTGGACTGAGTCCGAGATTATTCAACTTGTATATGGACGACATTATTAAGAAGTGTTCACTGAAGGTTAAGAAAATGCATGTTGGATACAGGAACTTGCGAAGTATAGAAGTAGCAAAAGGGGCTTTTGCGGATGATGTAGTGCTAATGGCTACAAGTGAAAGGGCGTTACAGGGTAATTTGAATATATGGAATGAAGTTCTCCAGGAAAAAGGGATGAAAATAAATAAGACCAAAACAAAGGTAATGGTAATGGGGGAGAAAATAATAAATATAGAGATTGGAGGAGTGAAGATAGAACAAGTCAAACAATTCAGACATCTAGGGGTTATAGTAGACAGTAATGGAAAACAAGAAGCCGCATTAAATTAAAGAATTGAAAAGGCAATAAATGTATAGTATGCATTAAATAACAGATTTATAAATAAAAGGAGATATCAAGAAAAACGAAAATGAGTGTGTATAAAACAGTATATAGACCGGTTTTAACATACGGCTGTGAGATGTGGGTGCTATCGAAAAGCCAAAAAAGTAAAATCCAGGCGGCAGAAATGAAATATCTTAGGAGAGTAGTAGGAGTAACAAGGAAGAATAGAGTTAGGAATACACAAATAAGAGAGGATCTACAAGTGATATCGATTCTGGATTTTATTGAACAGAGACAACTATGCTGGTGGGGACACATGCAGAGAATGGATAGTGATAGAATGGTAAAACAGGTTTGGGAGGCAAAATCAGGGGGGAGAAAGAAGAGAGGAAGACCGCGACTGACTTGGGATGGAATGATGGGAAACGTTTTGAGAGAAAGAGGTTTGGGCTGGAGGGAAGCGAAGACATTACCAATGGATACAGTAAGATGGAAAAAATTTGTATATAGAGTGTAGTTGATGTACTTATCATATATTGATGTAACCCGACACCAATATGGTATAAGGGTATATTGATAATAAAAAAAACGATGTTACAAGAAACCTAACTTGTTTTTAAAGAGAACTGGCCGACACAGCGAGGTAGGAATAAGTAAATACCTGCAATGTGAGTCGTATACTTAATATCTTTCTCTAAACACCAATTTCAAGGTTGAAGTGAATTTTCACGTTTGTTATATATTTTATTTGAAATTAACATTGTCAAACAGATTAAATGCTATAATCTTACTTTATCTGTTTACATATTAACGTAACTTTGTTAGTACGTTTCTTTCTCGAACTATGGGTCTTGGCCTTATATGTCGGTTGATGTAATTACAGATGTATAATAAAATTGTATAGCCAACCGGGTAGTCTATTTACCGAACTAAAGATAACGTTATTGTGCATTTACAAAGTTTCCAACAAATCGAGTTTTCCCTTTCCCTAGCCGATCATCACGTGAAAAACGTAATCTACAATCCACCTAGTGTACCTCCCCATTACATCTTCCTCACGCGTCCACCGTTTGCAGAATTCTCTCTTTGTTTATTATATTATTCCACCTCATCTTTTTCATTCTCCTCACACTGACATCAAATTTTTAATAACGAGTAAGAATTTATTCATTATTAAGTGACTATAATAAAAGTGTAATTTATTATTATTTAAATTGATATAACAATTCACGCTGCCAAACGTACAGATGACATATGGAAAACAAAACAGTTTAATATTAGTATTAAATTTAAATTCAAAACTAAATATTTTTATGTTTGTTTAGTAAAATCTATACCTAGTAAAATATTATATTTTATGATATAAATTCAATTGTAAAATTAGGAATATTAAAGAACATTGAAAATATAAAATATAAATTACATGACTATGTAGGCTTAAATATGAAATGCATAAACATTTTATGTGTAATAAAATGAGCACAATGTGTAATATGTGTAACAAGAGTAGGCTAATCACATTGAGTTATTAAAAGTGGCTTAAGAAGACTAACAACGGTTTTTATGAAACAATTACATACAGTTAGGTTTTAACTTTATTACCATTATTATAAAATACACGGGAAATACCCATTGCTGCATGA
The DNA here is from genome assembly GCA_034769895.1 of Magicicada septendecula. NCBI lineage: Eukaryota > Metazoa > Arthropoda > Insecta > Hemiptera > Cicadidae > Magicicada > Magicicada septendecula. The sequence continues at coordinate 536,476,702 of CM068367.1, read as the reverse complement.
CCCTACAGTGCGATGTATTTTGTTTGTTTCAAAATATAGGCCTATGTGCCGGACACAACTAGCTAAATTAAATTAGCCGGCTGTAATTTCAACGCTGCATTCCCGGCAGCGATTATACAGGCATATAACGCAGACTGCATCAAATACAATCATTTGACTGCGTCAAATGTTGACATTTACGAGATATGTATGCATGATGATCACACTGACTGCTTTTCATAAACGCTTTAACTATAACTTAAGAAAAATATTACTTAAACAATGATTATATTGTTACTTATTTGATAAACATTCAAATGATAAAATATTTCTACGGAAATTAGGTGACACTTAACGCGGCAACATTAAAGGGCTGTTCCAGACGCGATACACCTGGTGCGTCTGTATCAAGGTCCTGCACTGACCTACTGTCCAGAGTGTTCTAGTACTACCTATGCAGATTGTATCGGCATGCCACTCGAAAAACAGAAGATTATTCTAGAATCTCAGCGGGCTATATTACGCGCGCGCACGCACACACACACACACACACACACACAAAAGCATTTAATATCCGGCTCAATTCAGTAGTGATAGATTGGCGATATTCAAGCTGTTGTCAGTGGTTCTTGCGGATTATTGGAAAGTGATTATCATTTTAAGTAGTACAAAACTGTAATAAGGTGACATTTATTTATCTTGGTTGTAGGGGAAATTAAACATGAATTATTATGTAAGAGTGGTATTTGTCGATTTATAACTCCCGTTTGTGTCCAAATTAAGTTAGCAATTTGTGAGTTCATTGATGCCAGTTATTCTGTTGTCACTGTACATAAGGCAATCCGGTGTGGCGAAATGTTAATTTCTAATTCAGATGTTAATATACGTAATTTTTCATTTAGCTGTGACGATTTTAAAAAAGGAAAAAAATGAAATAAAAGAAATTTAAAATCTCACATTAAAACAGAACCAAACCCCTAAAGAAAATGATAATGTAACCCCGCCATAATACCCAAAATAAATAGTTTTAAAACCAAAAAGAATTCTATAATAAAATTGCGATAACACCCCTTAATAATTAACCCGGCTTTAACCTGCCGAAACCGGCATCAACACGCATAATTACCCGTGAATATGACTAATAATTGTATTAAATCGGAACTTGATAAAAACATAATGATGTACAATAATAAAATACTAAGTGAGAGATACCGTAGTATAATTAAATATAGTTAATTATGTCAGAGAATAATCGAGTAAATATTAATCGAATATGGAACTACTTTTACGCTGACAAGCTACCCGCGCGCGGACAGCCTCTTCACCCCTATACTTAGCCAGTTCAGTTGTATCTCAGACACCGCTGCTGATACAGCGTACAAAAGTATGTAGTCGATATAAAAACCTATAAACGAGGAGACGCTTGTGTGAGATAGCCGGATGATGTAAAAATGTAAAAAATGACGTGAGTGTATGACAATGACATCTCTGTAACAAACTAACATCACCTAACTGTGATGTTAAACTGTTAACATGTAACTGTTAAACGTAAGTAACATGTGCGGTACAACAATGTGAATACCAGTGAAAGTTACAACCCAAAACCTACCACAAGAATCTACAGACCCAACAGACGACTCACCTTTAGGAAGGACGGCAGATTTCACCAAAACACGATAGCCAGAAGATCTCCAAGACACCCTGCACAACCAATAGAAGCGCCGATTCGCCGACGATGTTACACACAGGTATCACGGAAGTTCTACTTCCGTGGTTCAGAACTTAACTTAAAATAATACATGATAGACACTTAATTAACCAATGAAAGTAAAGTAAAACACGAAAGACTGACTTAATTACCATAAAATTGTAATTTCATGCTTCGTAATAATATGTGTTAAGTTTAAAGCTTTTATGAATATAACAAGTTAAAGTTAAATAAGCCCATTCTTCAGATGGCACGAAATAAAGATGATAATTTTAATATCATATACTGAAACAAAATACTCGGATCCGAGGGCAGTAAAAGCTATGTTAACTCATTAATTAATCTAATTCTATTTGTACAAGAGGTGCAAATGTTTTTACTTTTAATATACTCATTGCTAAATTTCTTCGGAGATGTTAAAACTTTATGTAATGTCATGGTCCAAAAAGGTGAGTGAATAAATCTACAAACCCCTGTCAATATTCCTCAATTCACGGGATCCTATTTAACTTTTGTTTACTTTCCAGTTATTTATGATTTTGTAAAGATAATGGCAGCCTGTTTAATTGACCTGAGCCAATTAACCAGGTTCCCGAATTGTAACGTGTGTAAAACGTCACAAATGCGCCACTCTGCTTAATTAATGAATAAATGATAATTAGCAAGATAAAATGCCCTGTGTTTGTCATTTAATATGTGGTAGAATTATTCACTCTATGAATGTTAATTTAAAATACGCAAAAGGAAGAATTGAAGTAAGTAAATTCAGAATTAGGATAGTGTATTTTTATAATCATTATGTGGTGTAATAATATAATATAATATAATAACCATGATATATAAGGTAAGGATATTTAAATATAATATAATAATTATTTAAACATTGTAAGCCTAGGGTAAAATCTGTTTAAAAATGCATTCCCCAACTTGTCTGTTTAACGACAATCTCAGACAAGAAAATGACCTGTTCCCGCTTGTACCCAACAATCCCTTTGTTACGCTCTGCCACCTCAAGTAGACAATACATCACCTCCCCCTATTGTATTACAAAGTGTGTGACCCCTTGCCCAGTAACAAAAGATTTCAGACACATGTTGAAAATTAAATAAAAAAAAAAAAAACAAGTAAATAATTTTATTATTAAAATGTGCCACTGTTTTTTGTTTCATTTTGTGTAAATGGTTAGTGTACTTAGTGTCAATTATAAAATACTCTATTCTGTATATCTATGCACTCAGTTAGGAAATTGTATGTAAAAGTAGTATATTGTACTTACATTGTACTTAGAGGAAATTGTACTTAGCCTTTTTCTAAGTAGCATATATGAATAATATGGACGATATTTATAAGTGTATATTTTGTGTGAGATTACGCACATACTCGTATATAATTATACGGGAAAAGATTAGATTGTATTATACCAATTCATGTATGTACGTGTCAAAGTATTCTGTCTCTAACACGTCAATTTTGCGACAATTTAAGACCTGTAGTTTTCCTGTACAAGCCTGCATAAATGTGTAATTCGTGTTTCTATTGACACGATGAGTTATATGAACTACTGACTAAATAAAACAAGTGTACTAATTAATTTTATGGAATGATGCTTCCCGAAGTAAACAAACGAGTTCGAAACAAAAAAGAAACCGTCTCTTAAATCAGACCAAAGTAATAATAATAAATAATAAGTCATTTAAAATAAAAAGTTTAATAATATCGTAAATTATTATAACACGTTAGTATAATTATAATTATAAAAGTGTAACAAATCTCAGCTTAGTAACGGGCCGTAACATTGCGTACGCATCGCTCACTCCACCCCTTTTTTGACGCAAGCCTGTGCAAGTTAATAAGCTGTCCACCAGCTATTGTTAAATGGAACAATAGAGAAATATTCTCCCTCAAGAAACTTCCCCCTTTGTACGCATAAACTATGCCATTGTTTGAAGAAAACTAGTTTGACCCACATTGAAAGTAAAGTGTTTGCCCCCTTTTGTTTATGTATTACAGCTGATCATTTAAAAACAAAAATTATTATCTTCGTGAAATTCCGATTCTCTCAGTAGCATAAGAAATTAGGATAAGAATGAATCTAAGGTCAAGTATGGGATTGGCTTTAGATTTCTGTAGTAGAATTAAGAATTATATATAGGTAACGTAACATAGTCACAATGGCGCCGCACTGAAAAATTCTTTACAAGGGTTAAAGAAAGTTCTTTACAAGAGTTAAAGAAAGTGCAGAAAACTAACTACTAGAGTTAGAGTATGCAAAATGTAATCAGTCGGGCCACGATATTGTGAGTTACGGATAATTAGGGAAATTAGTATTAAGAATTAAAATATAAATTAGCATTGTAAGAAGTGAGATTAAGGGAATTTCACGGAGGAGAAAATTTAAATGAACAAGATCATTTAAAGAGATATAGAGAAAACAAATCGTGTACTAAATTAAATTTTAACACAGAAATCCCCGAGCATACTCCTAGTACGTTGCTCACCTAAAAAAAAAAAACCGTAAAATACTCACCCGGTGTCGATATTTAAGCGGAGGAGTATGTGACGATTTTAAAAAAGGAAAAAAATGAAATAAAAGAAATTTAAAATCTCACATTAAAACAGAACCAAACCCCTAAAGAAAATGATAATGTAACCCCGCCATAATACCCAAAATAAATAGTTTTAAAACCAAAAAGAATTCTATAATAAAATTGCGATAACACCCCTTAATAATTAACCCGGCTTTAACCTGCCGAAACCGGCATCAACACGCATAATTACCCGTGAATATGACTAATAATTGTATTAAATCGGAACTTGATAAAAACATAATGATGTACAATAATAAAATACTAAGTGAGAGATACCGTAGTATAATTAAATATAGTTAATTATGTCAGAGAATAATCGAGTAAATATTAATCGAATATGGAACTACTTTTACGCTGACAAGCTACCCGCGCGCGGACAGCCTCTTCACCCCTATACTTAGCCAGTTCAGTTGTATCTCAGACACCGCTGCTGATACAGCGTACAAAAGTATGTAGTCGATATAAAAACCTATAAACGAGGAGACGCTTGTGTGAGATAGCCGGATGATGTAAAAATGTAAAAAATGACGTGAGTGTATGACAATGACATCTCTGTAACAAACTAACATCACCTAACTGTGATGTTAAACTGTTAACATGTAACTGTTAAACGTAAGTAACATGTGCGGTACAACAATGTGAATACCAGTGAAAGTTACAACCCAAAACCTACCACAAGAATCTACAGACCCAACAGACGACTCATCTTTAGGAAGGACGGCAGATTTCACCAAAACACGATAGCCAGAAGATCTCCAAGACACCCTGCACAACCAATAGAAGCGCCGATTCGCCGACGATGTTACACACAGGTATCACGGAAGTTCTACTTCCGTGGTTCAGAACTTAACTTAAAATAATACATGATAGACACTTAATTAACCAATGAAAGTAAAGTAAAACACGAAAGACTGACTTAATTACCATAAAATTGTAATTTCATGCTTCGTAATAATATGTGTTAAGTTTAAAGCTTTTATGAATATAACAAGTTAAAGTTAAATAAGCCCATTCTTCAGATGGCACGAAATAAAGATGATAATTTTAATATCATATACTGAAACAAAATACTCGGATCCGAGGGCAGTAAAAGCTATGTTAACTCATTAAATAATCTAATTCTATTTGTACAAGAGGTGCAAATGTTTTTACTTTTAATATACTCATTGCTAAATTTCTTCGGAGATGTTAAAACTTTATGTAATGTCATGGTCCAAAAAGGTGAGTGAATAAATCTACAAACCCCTGTCAATATTCCTCAATTCACGGGATCCTATTTAACTTTTGTTTACTTTCCAGTTATTTATGATTTTGTAAAGATAATGGCAGCCTGTTTAATTGACCTGAGCCAATTAACCAGGTTCCCGAATTGTAACGTGTGTAAAACGTCACATAGCCTTGCATTACGTCGGAGATCTAAGAGAAAAATGCATGGGTCAAGAAATTCTAAAACTCTATTCTATTATATACTATAACGGGAAAAGGGGTATGGTGTGTTTTAAAATAATAATAACACTTCTTATATCATATCGACTTTGTAAAAATCATTCAAAATTTTATTAAATTAAATTTTCAAAAATTACTAATTAAAATTTCGCAATTATTATTCGCATAATATTTTTCTTTTGTGTTTGCTCATCATACACACAATTATTGTCACTATACAAATAAGATTTCACAAATATTCATAAATATAGGCCTAATACACAAGACATAAATTGTATAACATCACCAAATTCAGATAGATTTTGATAACAATAAGTATGTATAAGAAATGCTAAATGATATTATGTTTGAATAAATAAATTATGTGGATAGTAAAAAATAAATAAAAGGTAATTAGCATGGAAGGAGGAGGAGGTGTAATAAAATGAAAGTGATTAATAAAGAAACTAAAATAGTAGACTGACAGACAAACGACATTGACCCCAACCCCAGAGATTGGCCAGTTAAGAAACCAGTTAAGAAACCAGTTAAGAAACCAGTAAAGAAATCAAAAAAAAGAGAACAAGGCGGAGGAAGGGAAGAAGAATGAAAACCAAGAGAGAACAAACCCATGAGGAAGAAAACAAGATGAAACGCATCAAGAAAACTAGACAAGTAATGAAAAATAGAGAAGGGAGAAATAGTGTAACCCAAAGTAATAAAGACAATGAAATTCGGTTAAGAACCAAAGTTATTAATGAACGTTAGTATTGATAAAATGATATTTATGAACCGTCAGTAATATGAAACAATGTATAAAAATACACTAACCAAAAGAGTTAGGGATATATGTAATTTGTTAACTAAGAAAGACACAATATTAATAATGTTATATAGATAGTGTGTAGAGAAAGAGAATAAAATGATGAGAAATAAATGGAAGTTGAATTAGTGAAAGTGATTTATACTTGAGTGATATGATACTAGAGAAACACTAAATAAATTATAATGAACACTAAACAATTTAAGAAAGTGCTAGTGAACAATAAATACAAATATTGTCTATCATATAAATAGTAAGAGGAGAGTAGGCTAGGGTGAAGACTTAGTAAAATTACTCATGTTTTAGTTTTAAGAGTGAACAATATGTTTTAGTTTTAAGAGTGAACAATAACATTTAACAAGTTACAATGAATAGTATTTAGGATAGAACATTTAATCAGTAAATAATGAACACTAAGTAGTGATATTCACTGTGATGACTAGTAAATAGTATTGTTATAACTTAAAAATGTATTGTAAAAGTTTAAAGGTGTGTTTCACAAGGAAAAGTAATTAGATGGTGTTAACATGGAAGGGAGAGAAAAAAGCATTAGAAAATAAGTTTGTATCAACATTAATTCAATACCCATGTTATAAGGGGAGTTTAATGGAAAAAGTTCAATATAGGTGAAATTGTTTAGCACCAGAACAACAAATAAGAAATAATGAATTATATGAACTGTTAGTTATGAAATGGATATGGCTGTAGAGTTATACAGACCATAAGCCTAGATGTTTTATTTTATATTAGAAATGAATAGCAAATAATTAGCAAGTAAGATTGAATAACACAGTTGTTACTAGTTAAAACACATCCAGATACTTTAAACCTAATTATAAATGCAAAATAACAATTTGGGACTGAATGAAATATGTCGTGTATGAAGCCACAAAAATCCAGTAATGGCTTCTTAAATGTGAAACAGGCCTAACGGTCAAACATAAACAATTACTGATTGTACAAAATCACAATGTAATAGACAAATCCAAGGTGACTAATTCATCAAGGATGAATAGTAGTTATTATTAAAAACCAAATATTAAATGAAGGAATTATATAAATAAGGAAATGTAATTAGTAAGTATGGAATTAATTTTAAACTTAGAAAACTTTATAAAACCCAATATTGTGGGGTACCAAAATAATCTTTGTGAGAAAATATAAATGACAGTGCATTTAGATAATAACCCCGAAGGAAGATAAGAGGAGGAAGAAAGTCCGAAGATATGCGAAGATTTGAAAGAAATTCGAAAATTGATAACAATGTGTTTATGTTGAGCTCACCCAATGAGAGTAAACACGTAACCATGGAAACAGCCGTTTAACGAGGTAATTACCGTTAAATACAATGACTAAAAAAGTGACGCTATCGCAAGCCAGATGCGAATTGTCTGTACAACACCTTTTAATGTTTAAAACATATTAGAAGCAAAACAAAGTGTAGAAATCGATAGTACAGAAGACTGATGGATGCAGAATAACATTTCCAGAGGGAGAAGACGTTTAAATCAATATGAAATATCCAAATAAGTCCAAACCACTTTGAAAAAGATGCCGAAGCCTGAATAAAGAACGCTGAACAATATTGATGCCATAATCTTTCCTTCTCTTCATCCCGAATAATAACGTACTGCAAGGCTGTTAAGTATCTGTTAAATTATTTCAACTTCCAAAAAATACACGCACTTTGACCATTTCTCAATGTATGTTGAATACCACTAAATCATTTTTATTCTCTTACAAGGACTGATCCATAAATTTATATCACTGAAAAATTTGTTAACTATAGAACTAACCTCATATTTATGTACGACTTATAAACATCTTGTATGACACTTAAACAAAACAATTACCACTACACATTATCCTACATAAGGAACTACATAGGGTTGTGTATTTTTAATGTTGTAACTGCATCTGAACCTTTTAACGTGATCCAAACAACTCACAACCATCGATCGAAATATTTGTTGATCGGCGAATTAGCACACCATACTGTTTATATGTATTCGAAATAGATTGGTTACCCCTTGAGTAGAGTCTTATAAAGAATTATCCGGTGCAGAATTGTATATGAAAAATTAGTTACAACTTGTGTCTATAAAATATTAACTTCAAATTAATAATAAATTTATACTGTGTGTGTTAAATCGTGTCTTATTTCCATTAGCAAAGTGTATGTTTAAAAATATAATGTATAGCGAAGGTTTCCAAGGCGACGTCTAGCGCTCAGGTAGCGAATCCCGCAACTGACATCTCGATTGACACGAAATTTAGAAAAGGCGGGAAGGATTGAATTCGTCGCCTCGTTCAAATAGAACGTTGATAAGTAAAACATTTTAATTGTTTTATATAAACAATTTGGCGCCACCCGGAGATAATCCACTACGTTTGAACCTCAGATCGGGAACCACGATACCTGGTCCCCAGTACGTTCGCTACGGGCCCAAACATCGTGAAGTACATCGCCGTGCGAGGACGCAGTGGTAAGAAACACAGACACACTTTCACACTCAGACACACTGTTATATTTTACAGAGGTATACGAACGACGGAGAACGTCAGTTATATAATAAATTGGCGACCAACCGGTGGAGCTTGAAAAAAGGAAGATACGAAGTTCTAGCGGCGGTCACGAAAGGAGATCAGGATGCACACAAGAAGTTTAGGAAAAAAGTTGGCGAAGGAGAAGGAGATGGAAGAAAACAGAGGGGAAGAAGAGGAAGGAACACCGATTGAAGAAGTGGAGACAGTAATAACCCCAACAGAACCAAGCCAAGACGAAGAAATGGAACCACAGGCTGGAGATAGGGGGGAAGCCAGAGGAGGAATGGATTTACAAAAATTATGGGAATTGATTAACGAAAATTTTAAGAAACAGAAGGAAGAAACAAACGAAAATTTTAAGAAACAGGAGGAGAAATTCGACAAGAATGAGGAGAGTTTGAAGGAGATGAACAATAAATTCGACAAGAACGAGGAAAGTTTGAAACAGATGAAGAGAGAAACCAGTCGCAGTTTAAAACAAATTAATGAAAAATTTGACAAGAGTGAGGAGAGTCTAAAACAAATCAATGAAAAAATCATTAGTACCAATGAAAATACCAAGGAAGAGTTGAGGCAAACCATTAACCAGAATAACGAAACACTACAACACCAATTGATGGAATACTGGCTAGAAACTAAACAGCAGATAACTGAAACTAATGAAAAATTAGAGGAGACTTTGGAGAAGTTAGAGAAAACCAAAGAAAATGTTTCTGAAATACGGGAGGAAGTGCTCAATAAAATGAACCATCTCGAAGGAGAAAATAAGAGAAGGATTGAGGAAGGTGATGAAGAAACAGTCAGAAGATGTACCCAGATAGACCAGGACATACACCAAGTCCGGGAAGAAAACCAGAAAGAAGTAGCAGCTGTACGAACAGACTTGGGAGAACGAATGGAAGGAGTTTACAGTAACTTAAATAAAATAGACAGCAAAGTAGACAAAAACCAACAAAGGATTGAGGAAATGCGCAGAATAGAAGAGTCATTACCGGAAGAAGTGGACGCCTGGCGTGACCGACCATGTAATAATAATCATGTCATGAACACAGACAACAGAGATACTATTAATTTCCGTAATTATAAAAGGAACCCTATTGAGTTCTTGAAAATGGTAGAAGAGCTAATCATCAAAAATCGAGAGACCCGGTGGACAGTAATAAGAGGAATGCTGGACGAAATGTTCAAGGAGACCTATGACAACTGGTGGACTGCCACCCGACCAGACATCCAAAACCTTCAAGACTTTAAGACTCAGTTCAAGGCTAAATACTGGTCTGAATCAACCCAGAACATGGTCCGCAATAACCTGAGTAATGGAAGGTACGAAAACCAAAATGGACAATCCCTTACCTCCTACTTCTTGGGAAAAATCTGCATGGCCAGGAATTTGGAACCACGTATACCCGAAGAGTGCCTGGTAATACAGTTATCTTACCACTACGACGACGCCATCCAAAAGGCACGGATGTACAGCCAGGTAAAAACCATCCAAGATATGGCTAGCTTATTGGAAAGCCATGAACACGAGTGGCAGTACAGGAAAAATAGAGGGTACAGTGTCAGGATTAATAGAACCAATGAGGGACAATTATCACCGAATCAACAGGGAGATAATAAGCCACCGGTAAACAACCCTAACAATTACCAAGGGAACACACGGGACAATAACGCGCCCAGAAATTTTAACAGAAGTGGAAACAATAATAATAACAACTTCAGGAACAACTACAGGGGTGACCTCCCATCGAATGGTTACAACAACAATTATCGCCCTGGGAACAATAACAATAATCATAACAATAATCCAGGATACCGGCCGCAGGTAAATTACATGAGGGGACAAAGACAACGGAGTCCAAGAAGAAACTATCCCTCATCTAACTATCGGCGAACGTACTCCAACCAGGTACCCGATACAAGAAATCACCCATTCGAAGAAGATCAAAGGAACAGCGTGGATGACCGGAATAATCGACAGGAGCCGAACGCTAACCAGCCATTAAACACTAATGAAGTTAGGGGCAATGAGGTCAACCCTCATTTAAACGCTTAAGGCCAGTGAAAACTGTGGACAGCCCATCACTGGACCAATCTCTTGGAGAAAATACTACGACGAAAGATATAATCACTATAATTACCACGCATTATCTAAAAAATATCAGAGATGAATTGGTCGAAGAAAGTAATCAACCAATGCCCAGCCGAAATAGTGAGATAGTGTACGTAAATGCCCAAATCAATGGAGTAATATCAATATTAATGATCGACACTGGATCCAACATATCTTTAATTGACCAAATAGAGTTAAACAAAATACAACAAAAATGTAGTACACCTATACCAACTCTACCAATAAAAAACATAACAATTATCGGTGCCACCGGCAGACAAAACAAAACTGTCCGGGAACAAGTGTCTCTGGAACTTGAAAGTGAAGGACTAACATTCACTATGTCTTTTCTTGTTGCCAGTGGCCTACCATTCTCAATACTTGTGGGATGTGACATACTCCGACAATATTCTGCTATAATTAATCTAAAGCAGGGAGAAGTGTCATTAAACACGGAAAATGGAGTATGGACAACCAGTATAGTGAAGGGTGTCAACTTACCTTCAATAAACCACTGTTATACAATATCACGATATTAATTGATGACTCGTTGGGCACTTGGTGAAACATATTAATACAAAGGTTTTGTAAAATATATAAAAACACTTGGTAAGTTTCACAAATTTTTAATTAACTCTGACAGCTGTTTCGACTAACTTAAGCCATTGTCAAAGGGCGAGTTACAATGGCTTAAGTTAATCGAAACAGCTGTCAGAGTTAATTAAAAAAATTTGTGAAACTTACCAAGTGTTTTTATATATTTTACAAAACCTTTGTTATACAATATTACAAAATAATTACTGTCAACCAGCACAGGTAAAAATAATGGATGAGTGGGAGGACGAAGAAATATGGTCAAACAAGTTGGAAGAGATCAGACAATTCCAAAGGGAAGTACGAGATCAACCGATTAGTGCTCGCCAGGCAGAGGATCTTATAAAAATTTACAATCAATACCGACACATTTTTTCTGATGCTCCGGGAAAAGTAAAGGATTATCAGTATCAAATTATATTTAAGGAACCCGTAGACTTTAAGAAAAAATCATATCCTATAGCATACTCTCAAAGAAATGCAGTGAAGGCCGAGATTAGCCGGATGATGGAGGAGGATATAATAGAATTAAGCCAATCCCCGTATACAAGTCCGATAGTGGCAATACCAAAGAAGGACGGCAAGGTAAGAATATGCCTTGATGCAAGAGAAATCAACAAGATGATAGTAAATGATAGCACGTCCCAAAGTGAAATTGAAGAGATCCTTAAAAAATTCCATGGCACGAAATACATCAGCGCATGGGATACAGTCTGCGGATACTGGCAGGTAGAGCTACACCCGAACAGTAGAAAATACCTAGCTTTTCTGTTCGATGGGAGAAACTACCAATTCAAGAGACTGCCATTCGGACTAATTAATTCCGTTGCTGGATTCGTCCAGTGTATGGATCAGATACTGGGACAAGAGGTACTTAACTTTACTACCGTCTATGTGGATGACTTATTGATCACATCATCAAACTGGCAAGACCACTATAATAGAGTAGAAACAGTTTTGAAAAAATTATCTGATAACCATATTACCCTTAAGCTGGACAAATCCAAATTTATAGCCAGCAAGGTACAATTTTTAGGTTTTAATCTGACCGAAGAAGGTATCACCCCTTCAGCAGAGAAGGCTGAAGCAATACAAAGATTCCCAACACCTAGAAATAAAAAACAGCTGCAATCTTTCCTGGGAATATGTAATTATTATCGGAAATTCCAGGATCATTATTCCAAGCTAACGGCACAATTTCAAAAACAGTTATCCGCAAAAAATAAATGGACATGGGGAGCCGACCAAGACAAGGTATTCGAACAAATAAAAGAACAATTTTAGACACCGTCATGCTACACCATCCGGATTTCCAAAAACCATTTTTCATGAATTGTGATGCGAGCGACGTGAGTGTCGGTGCTGTCTTGTATCAAGAAGATGATAAAGGGCAACATATGGTCATAAGCTTTGCAAGCCGGACCCTAAATGATGTGAAAGGAACTACCACGTCACGGAAAAGGAGTTGCTTAGTGTTGTATTCGCCTGTGACAAATTCAGGACATACATTTTAGGGTACAACGTAACCGTGAGGAGTGACCATCGATCAATATCTTTCCTTAAACAATGCAAGCTTAGCCATGGAAGACTGACCCGATGGATATTACTATTGCAAGAATACCATATCAACTGGGAATACATACCAGGAAAGAAAAATATTGCTGCCGACATATTATCACGTATCAACATCCAGCAACAAACATTCGACGGAGAAAAGGAGTTGCTAGTCAAAGTATATAACATCATTAAAGACAGAACAGATTTGGAACAGATAATGCTGGAAATAAGCAAACAGCAAAATGTGGACCCAAAGATAGTGAGTATCAGAGAAAGAATACCGAAGGAAGAAGAACCCCTTGTACAGTATTACAAAGTACATGACAATTTATTATTCATAAAAAATAACCCTAGCGTCGGAGAATGGAAACTGGTAATCCCATTTACAACCGAAGAACAGATAATCATGGACTACCACATCCGTTACGGCCATATGGGTGCAATGAAAGTAGTAAAGGCACTAGAGGAGCAAGTATATATCAAGAGTATCTATCGAAAGGTAAGCCGAACCATACAAAAGTGTCAAATCTGTCAAATGGTGAACTGCAACAATGCTAAGAAGGAGGGTATGATGATACCCATAATATCAAGCCAAAAATTGGAGAGAGTATTTCTTAATATTTGTGGTCCGTTTCCTCGCAGTGGAGGAAGACACAGATTTAAATTCATAATCATCATATTCGATCACTTTATCAAATATACCAAATTATATTCTATTAACCGTGCTACTACCAAGAAAATCATTGAAATTATATTGGACAACTATATACCAGAAGTGGGAAGACCGTCGGCCATAATAACCGATCATGGGACCCAGTTTAAAGGAAATTTGTGGAAAAATAAACTCTGGGAACATGGCATCAAAACATACAAAACATCTGTTTATCATCCCAGCAGTAACCCAGCTGAGAGAGTGCTTAGAGAAGTGGGCCGTATTCTGAGGACCTACTGCCATAACAAACAAAAGGAGTGGCACAATTACTTAAGGTCCACCGAAGAGTTTATAAATCTTGCTTACCACAACTTCACTGAAACCACACCATACTCGATGATATTTGAACGCCCACCACCTAGAGAGATAAACGATTTAATTAAATTTCCCATCAATGCCGAATACCAATTTGAAAAGAGAAGAATTTATAACAAAATTGCTGAGAAGGTAGAGCAACAGAAAAATAAATACTCTAAAAATCATCCACATACGATCCAGTACCAAATAGGAGAGAGTGTCTTAATAAAGAACAGGGAATTACCCAGCTCCATTGAAGGCATTACGAAAAAATTACTATTGCTATATGTCGGGCCGTACACTATCACACAAGACAAGGGCAACAACACATATGAAATAACCAACCCCACCACCCAGAAAATAAAGGAGGTATATAACCAAGCATCGATTAAAAAATACTATGACGATCAAACTTAACTGAAAAGAATTCAATTTCAAAAAGCCAACCAAGTTAGTTGGAATAAAAAGAAAGAATAATCTCAGCAAGTAAGTTTACTGATAAATAATAATGAAAAAATATATATATAAAAAAAAATGAATTTCAAATTTCAAAAAGTTATGTAAGGACAGCTTACACAGATATTTCGAGAATATTTTAGACCAATCATAAAAAATGGAGAAATAAAATTACCAAGAATCCACATCAAGTAAGAAACAATAACTTACTATAATTTTTGAATAAAAATTAATAATAATGGAGTGAAGTTACAAAACATTCCTAACGAAAAAAAGATTAAGTTACAATAATCTTTAGCCAAAATATGAGGCACCAAAAAAGCAAAACATACTATAAAGGAATGAGCAAAAAACATTCCTAACTAGTAAGAAACACTAACTTACTATGATATTTAAAAAGTTATGAAAAAAAAAATAATATCAATCAAAATGACCAACTTCCAATACTATTTAGAAAAAAAATGGGAAGTAAGATTAAGAAAACCAATGATCAAAAAACGAAATAAATAAAATAAACATTCTAAGAGTTGTAATATGAATTGAGATGAAACAAAAAGTAATTAAAAATGAATAAAAAGGTGAATTGTATCAATAAAAAACAATGCTTCAAGTATTATCAAGTAGTATCTATAAAGAAAGATGAAAAAATATATGACCCGAAATATATTGTCGTTAACAAACGACATTGACCCCAACCCCAGAGATTGGCCAGTTAAGAAACCAGTTAAGAAACCAGTTAAGAAATCAAAATAAAGAGAACAAGGCGGAGGAAGGAGAAGAAGAATGAAAACCAAGAGAGAACAAACCCATGAGGAAGGAAACAAGATGAAACGCATCAAGAAAACTAAACAAGTAATGAAAAATAGAGAAGGGAGAAATAGTGTAACCCAAAGTAATAAAGACAATGAAATTCGGTTAAGAACCAAAACTATTAATGAACGTTAGTATTGATAAAATGACAATTATGAACCGTCAGTAATATGAAACAATGTATAAAAATACACTAACCAAAAGAGTTAGGGATATATGTAATTTGTTAACTAAGAAAGACACAATATTAATAATGTTATATAGATAGTGTGTAGAGAAAGAGAATAAAATGATGAGAAATAAATGGAAGTTGAATTAGTGAAAGTGATTTATACTAGAGTGATATGATACTAGAGAAACACTAAATAAATTATAATGAACACTAAACAATTTAAGAAAGTGCTAGTGAACAATAAATACAAATATTGTCTATCATATAAATAGTAAGAGGAGAGTAGGCTAAGGTAAAGACTTAGTAAAATTACTCATGTTTTAGTTTTAAGAGTGAACAATATGTTTTAGTTTTAAGAGTGAACAATAACATTTAACAAGTTACAATGAATAGTATTTAGGATAGAACATTTAATCAGTAAATAATGAACACTAAGTAGTGATATTCACTGTGATGACTAGTAAATAGTATTGTTATAACTTAAAAATGTATTGTAAAAGTTTAAAGGTGTGTTTCACAAGGAAAAGTAATTAGATGGTGTTAACATGGAAGGGAGAGAAAAAAGCATTAGAAAATAAGTTTGTATCAACATTAATTCAATACCCATGTTATAAGGGGAGTTTAATGGAAAAAGTTCAATATAGGTGAGATTGTTTAGCACCAGAACAACAAATAAGAAATAATGAATTATATGAACTGTTAGTTATGAAATGGATATGGCTGTAAGAGTTATACAGACCATAAGCCTAGATGTTTTATTTTATATTAGAAATGAATAGCAAATAATTAGCAAGTAAGATTGAATAACACAGTTGTTACTAGTTAAAACACATCCAGATACTTTAAACCTAATTATAAATGCAAAATAACAATTTGGGACTGAATGAAATATGTCGTGTATGAAGCCACAAAAATCCAGTAATGGCTACTTAAATGTGAAACAGGCCTAACGGTCAAACAAAACAACAATTACTGATTGTACAAAATCACAATGCAATGGACAAATCCAAGGTGACTAATTCATCAAGGATGAATAGTAGTTATTATTAAAAACCAAATATTAAATGAAGGAATTATATAAATAAGGAAATGTAATTAGTAAGTATGGAATTAATTTTAAACTTAGAAAACTTTATAAAACCCAATATTGTGGGGTACCAAAATAATCTTTGTGAGAAAATATAAATGACAGTGCATTTAGATAATAACCCCGAAGGAAGATAAGAGGAGGAAGAAAGTCCGAAGATATGCGAAGATTTGAAAGAAATTCGAAAATTGATAACAATGTGTTTATGTTGAGCTCACCCAATGAGAGTAAACACGTAACCATGGAAACAGCCGTTTAACGAGGTAATTACCGTTAAATACAATGACTAAAAAAGTGACGCTATCGCAAGCCAGATGCGAATTGTCTGTACAACACCTTTTAATGTTTAAAACATATTAGAAGCAAAACAAAGTGTAGAAATCGATAGTACAGAAGACTGATGGATGCAGAATAACATTTCCAGAGGGAGAAGACGTTTAAATCAATATGAAATATCCAAATAAGTCCAAACCACTTTGAAAAAGATGCCGAAGCCTGAATAAAGAACGCTGAACAATATTGATGCCATAATCTTTCCTTCTCTTCATCCCGAATAATAACGTACTGCAAGGCTGTTAAGTATCTGTTAAATTATTTCAACTTCCAAAAAATACACGCACTTTGACCATTTCTCAATGTATGTTGAATACCACTAAATCATTTTTATTCTCTTACAAGGACTGATCCATAAATTTATATCACTGAAAAATTTGTTAACTATAGAACTAACCTCATATTTATGTATGACTTATAAACATCTTGTATGACACTTAAACAAAACAATTACCACTACACATTATCCTACATAAGGAACTACATAGGGTTGTGTATTTTTAATGTTGTAACTGCATCTGAACCTTTTAACGTGATCCAAACAACTCACAACCATCGATCGAAATATTTGTTGATCGGCGAATTAGCACGCCATACTGTTTATATGTATTCGAAATAGATTGGTTACCCCTTGAGTAGAGTCTTATAAAGAATTATCCGGTGCAGAATTGTATATGAAAAATTAGTTACAACTTGTGTCTATAAAATATTAACTTCAAATTAATAATAAATTTATACTGTGTGTGTTAAATCGTGTCTTATTTCCATTAGCAAAGTGTATGTTTAAAAATATAATGTATAGCGAAGGTTTCCAAGGCGACGTCTAGCGCTCAGGTAGCGAATCCCGCAACTGACATCTCGATTGACACGAAATTTAGAAAAGGCGGGACGGATTGAATTCGTCGCCTCGTTCAAATAGAACGTTGATAAGTAAACCATTTTAATTGTTTTATATAAACAATTTGGCGCCACCCGGAGATAATCCACTACGTTTGAACCTCAGATCGGGAACCACGATACCTGGTCCCGAGTACGTTCGCTACGGGCCCAAACATCGTGAAGTACATCGCCGTGCGAGGACGCAGTGGTAAGAAACACAGACACACTTTCACACTCAGACACACTGTTATATTTTACAGAGGTATACGAACGACGGAGAACGACAGTTATATAATAAATTGGCGACCAACCGGTGGAGCTTGAAAAAAGGAAGATAAGAAGTTCTAGCGGCGGTCACGAAAGGAGATCAGGATGCACACAAGAGGTTTAGGAAAAAAGTTGGCGAAGGAGAAGGAGATGGAAGAAAACAGAGTGGAAGAAGAGGAAGGAACACCGATTGAAGAAGTGGAGACAGTAATAACCCCAACAGAACCAAGCCAAGACGAAGAAATGGAACCACAGGCTGGAGATAGAGGGGAAGCCAGAGGAGGAATGGATTTACAAAAATTATGGGAATTGATTAACGAAAATTTTAAGAAACAGAAGGAAGAAACAAACGAAAATTTTAAGAAACAGGAGGAGAAATTCGACAAGAATGAGGAGAGTTTGAAGGAGATGAACAATAAATTCGACAAGAACGAGGAAAGTTTGAAACAGATGAAGAGAGAAACCAGTCGCAGTTTAAAACAAATTAATGAAAAATTTGACAAGAGTGAGGAGAGTCTAAAACAAATCAATGAAAAAATCATTAGTACCAATGAAAATACCAAGGAAGAGTTGAGGCAAACCATTAACCAGAATAACGAAACACTACAACACCAATTGATGGAATACTGGCTAGAAACTAAACAGCAGATAACTGAAACTAATGAAAAATTAGAGGAGACTTTGGAGAAGTTAGAGAAAACCAAAGAAAATGTTTCTGAAATACGGGAGGAAGTGCTCAATAAAATGAACCATCTCGAAGGAGAAAATAAGAGAAGGATTGAGGAAGGTGATGAAGAAACAGTCAGAAGATGTACCCAGATAGACCAGGACATACACCAAGTCCGGGAAGAAAACCAGAAAGAAGTAGCAGCTGTACGAACAGACTTGGGAGAACGAATGGAAGGAGTTTACAGTAACTTAAATAAAATAGACAGCAAAGTAGACAAAAACCAACAAAGGATTGACGAAATGCGCAGAATAGAAGAGTCATTACCGGAAGAAGTGGACGCCTGGCGTGACCGACCATGTAATAATAATCATGTCATGAACACAGACAACAGAGATACTATTAATTTCCGTAATTATAAAAGGAACCCTATTGAGTTCTTGAAAAGGGTAGAAAAGCTAATCATCAAAAATCGAGAGACCCGGTGGACAGTAATAAGAGGAATGCTGGACGAAATGTTCAAGGAGACCTATGACAACTGGTGGACTGCCACCCGACCAGACATCCAAAACCTTCAAGACTTTAAGACTCAGTTCAAGGCTAAATACTGGTCTGAATCAACCCAGAACATGGTCCGCAATAACCTGAGTAATGGAAGGTACGAAAACCAAAATGGACAATCCCTTACCTCCTACTTCTTGGGAAAAATCTGCATGGCCAGGAATTTGGAACCACGTATACCCGAAGAGTGTCTGGTAATACAGTTATCTTACCACTACGACGACGCCATCCAAAAGGCACGGATGTACAGCCAGGTAAAAACCATCCAAGATATGGCTAGCTTATTGGAAAGCCATGAACACGAGTGGCAGTACAGGAAAAATAGAGGGTACAGTGTCAGGATTAATAGAACCAATGAGGGACAATTATCACCGAATCAACAGGGAGATAATAAGCCACCGGTAAACAACCCTAACAATTACCAAGGGAACACACGGGACAATAACGCGCCCAGAAATTTTAACAGAAGTGGAAACAATAATAATAACAACTTCAGGAACAACTACAGGGGTGACCTCCCATCGAATGGTTACAACAACAATTATCGCCCTGGGAACAATAACAATAATCATAACAATAATCCAGGATACCGGCCGCAGGTAAATTACATGAGGGGACAAAGACAACGGAGTCCAAGAAGAAACTATCCCTCATCTAACTATCGGCGAACGTACTCCAACCAGGTACCCGATACAAGAAATCACCCATTCGAAGAAGATCAAAGGAACAGCGTGGATGACCGGAATAATCGACAGGAGCCGAACGCTAACCAGCCATTAAACACTAATGAAGTTAGGGGCAATGAGGTCAACCCTCATTTAAACGCTTAAGGCCAGTGAAAACTGTGGACAGCCCATCACTGGACCAATCTCTTGGAGAAAATACTACGACGAAAGATATAATCACTATAATTACCACGCATTATCTAAAAAATATCAGAGATGAATTGGTCGAAGAAAGTAATCAACCAATGCCCAGCCGAAATAGTGAGATAGTGTACGTAAATGCCCAAATCAATGGAGTAATATCAATATTAATGATCGACACTGGATCCCACATATCTTTAATTGACCAAATAGAGTTAAACAAAATACAACAAAAATGTAGTACACCTATACCAACTCTACCAATAAATAACATAACAATTATCGGTGCCACCGGCAGACAAAACAAAACTGTCCGGGAACAAGTGTCTCTGGAACTTGAAAGTGAAGGACTAACATTCACTATGTCTTTTCTTGTTGCCAGTG
Source organism: Magicicada septendecula (assembly GCA_034769895.1). NCBI lineage: Eukaryota > Metazoa > Arthropoda > Insecta > Hemiptera > Cicadidae > Magicicada > Magicicada septendecula. The sequence goes on along the minus strand of CM068367.1, from coordinate 536,455,877 downwards.
GCCTACCATTCTCAATACTTGTGGGATGTGACATACTCCGACAATATTCTGCTATAATTAATCTAAAGCAGGGAGAAGTGTCATTAAACACGGAAAATGGAGTATGGACAACCAGTATAGTGAAGGGTGTCAACTTACCTTCAATAAACCACTGTTATACAATATCACGACATTAATTGATGACTCGTTGGGCACTTGGTGAAACATATTAATACAAAGGTTTTGTAAAATATATAAAAACACTTGGTAAGTTTCACAAATTTTTAATTAACTCTGACAGCTGTTTCGACTAACTTAAGCCATTGTCAAAGGGCGAGTTACAATGGCTTAAGTTAATCGAAACAGCTGTCAGAGTTAATTAAAAATTTGTGAAACTTACCAAGTGTTTTTATATATTTCACAAAACCTTTGTTATACAATATTACAAAATAATTACTGTCAACCAGCACAGGTAAAAATAATGGATGAGTGGGAGGACGAAGAAATATGGTCAAACAAGTTGGAAGAGATCAGACAATTCCAAAGGGAAGTACGAGATCAACCGATTAGTGCTCGCCAGGCAGAGGATCTTATAAAAATTTACAATCAATACCGACACATTTTTTCTGATGCTCCGGGAAAAGTAAAGGATTATCAGTATCAAATTATATTTAAGGAACCCGTAGACTTTAAGAAAAAATCATATCCTATAGCATACTCTCAAAGAAATGCAGTGAAGGCCGAGATTAGCCGGATGATGGAGGAGGATATAATAGAATTAAGCCAATCCCCGTATACAAGTCCGATAGTGGCAATACCAAAGAAGGACGGCAAGGTAAGAATATGCCTTGATGCAAGAGAAATCAACAAGATGATAGTAAATGATAGAACGTCCCCAAGTGAAATTGAAGAGATCCTTAAAAAATTCCATGGCACGAAATACATCAGCGCATGGGATACAGTCTGCGGATACTGGCAGGTAGAGCTACACCCGAACAGTAGAAAATACCTAGCTTTTCTGTTCGATGGGAGAAACTACCAATTCAAGAGACTGCCATTCGGACTAATTAATTCCGTTGCTGTATTCGTCCAGTGTATGGATCAGATACTGGACAAGAGGTACTTAACTTTACTACCGTCTATGTGGACGACTTATTGATCACATCATCAAACTGGCAAGACCACTATAATAGAGTAGAAACAGTTTTGAAAAAATCTTCTGATAACCATATTACCCTTAAGCTGGACAAATCCAAATTTATAGCCAGCAAGGTACAATTTTTAGGTTTTAATCTGACCGAAGAAGGTATCACCCCTTCAGCAGAGAAGGTTGAAGCAATACAAAGATTCCCAACACCTAGAAATAAAAAACAGCTGCAATCTTTCCTGGGAATATGTAATTATTATCGGAAATTCCAGGATCATTATTCCAAGCTAACGGCACAATTTCAAAAACAGTTATCCGCAAAAAATAAATGGACATGGGGAGCCGACCAAGACAAGGTATTCGAACAAATAAAAGAACAATTTTAGACACCGTCATGCTACACCATCCGGATTTCCAAAAACCATTTTTCATGAATTGTGATGCGAGCGACGTGAGTGTCGGTGCTGTCTTGTATCAAGAAGATGATAAAGGGCAACATATGGTCATAAGCTTTGCACGCCGGACCCTAAATGATGTGAAAGGAACTACCACGTCACGGAAAAGGAGTTGCTTAGTGTTGTATTCGCCTGTGACAAATTCAGGACATACATTTTAGGGTACAACGTAACCGTGAGGAGTGACCATCGATCAATATCTTTCCTTAAACAATGCAAGCTTAGCCATGGAAGACTGACCCGATGGATATTACTATTGCAAGAATACCATATCAACTGGGAATACATACCAGGAAAGAAAAATATTGCTGCCGACATATTATCACGTATCAACATCCAGCAACAAACATTCGACGGAGAAAAGGAGTTGCTAGTCAAAGTATATAACATCATTAAAGACAGAACAGATTTGGAACAGATAATGCTGGAAATAAGCAAACAGCAAAATGTGGACCCAAAGATAGTGAGTATCAGAGAAAGAATACCGAAGGAAGAAGAACCCCTTGTACAGTATTACAAAGTACATGACAATTTATTATTCATAAAAAATAACCCTAGCGTCGGAGAATGGAAACTGGTAATCCCATTTACAACCGAAGAACAGATAATCATGGACTACCACATCCGTTACGGCCATATGGGTGCAATGAAAGTAGTAAAGGCACTAGAGGAGCAAGTATATATCAAGAGTATCTATCGAAAGGTAAGCCGAACCATACAAAAGTGTCAAATCTGTCAAATGGTGAACTGCAACAATGCTAAGAAGGAGGGTATGATGATACCCATAATATCAAGCCAAAAATTGGAGAGAGTATTTCTTAATATTTGTGGTCCGTTTCCTCGCAGTGGAGGAAGACACAGATTTAAATTCATAATCATCATATTCGATCACTTTATCAAATATACCAAATTATATTCTATTAACCGTGCTACTACCAAGAAAATCATTGAAATTATATTGGACAACTATATACCAGAAGTGGGAAGACCGTCGGCCATAATAACCGATCATGGGACCCAGTTTAAAGGAAATTTGTGGAAAAATAAACTCTGGGAACATGGCATCAAAACATACAAAACATCTGTTTATCATCCCAGCAGTAACCCAGCTGAGAGAGTGCTTAGAGAAGTGGGCCGTATTCTGAGGACCTACTGCCATAACAAACAAAAGGAGTGGCACAATTACTTAAGGTCCACCGAAGAGTTTATAAATCTTGCTTACCACAACTTCACTGAAACCACACCATACTCGATGATATTTGAACGCCCACCACCTAGAGAGATAAACGATTTAATTAAATTTCCCATCAATGCCGAATACCAATTTGAAAAGAGAAGAATTTATAACAAAATTGCTGAGAAGGTAGAGCAACAGAAAAATAAATACTCTAAAAATCATCCACATACGATCCAGTACCAAATAGGAGAGAGTGTCTTAATAAAGAACAGGGAATTACCCAGCTCCATTGAAGGCATTACGAAAAAATTACTATTGCTATATGTCGGGCCGTACACTATCACACAAGACAAGGGCAACAACACATATGAAATAACCAACCCCACCACCCAGAAAATAAAGGAGGTATATAACCAAGCATCGATTAAAAAATACTATGACGATCAAACTTAACTGAAAAGAATTCAATTTCAAAAAGCCAACCAAGTTAGTTGGAATAAAAAGAAAGAATAATCTCAGCAAGTAAGTTTACTGATAAATAATAATGAAAAAATATATATATAAAAAAAAATGAATTTCAAATTTCAAAAAGTTATGTAAGGACAGCTTACACAGATATTTCGAGAATATTTTAGACCAATCATAAAAAATGGAGAAATAAAATTACCAAGAATCCACATCAAGTAAGAAACAATAACTTACTATAATTTTTGAATAAAAATTAATAATAATGGAGTGAAGTTACAAAACATTCCTAACGAAAAAAAGATTAAGTTACAATAATCTTTAGCCAAAATATGAGGCACCAAAAAAGCAAAACATACTATAAAGGAATGAGCAAAAAACATTCCTAACTAGTAAGAAACACTAACTTACTATGATATTTAAAAAGTTATGAAAAAAAAAATAATATCAATCAAAATGACCAACTTCCAATACTATTTAGAAAAAAAATGGGAAGTAAGATTAAGAAAACCAATGATCAAAAAACGAAATAAATAAAATAAACATTCTAAGAGTTGTAATATGAATTGAGATGAAACAAAAAGTAATTAAAAATGAATAAAAAGGTGAATTGTATCAATAAAAAACAATGCTTCAAGTATTATCAAGTAGTATCTATAAAGAAAGATGAAAAAATATATGACCCGAGCTGAGCAATAATGAAGTACAAAGGTAAAAGATTCCCAACAAATGTTATGATTATTATTATTATGTTGAGTCACGAGATGACTATATTTAAGATTCATTAATTGAGATTGACTGTTGAATAAGTCCAGCAATCATTTTACTGAGCAGGGATGATGTTCCCCGGGTCTCAGAATAAGAGTAGTTTTGAACGACGGAGTTAGGTAAGCCAATAGAGCCCATCCGAATCGATTGCAACTACAAAGTAAAGTTAGTTAGGGAAAATAAGATTTATAGGGAATAATTTATAATAAAAAATCAATAAGCCAGTTCGTAATAAGAAAAAATGACGAAGAAAAGAATCAGGAGAAAGGAAATAAAAGATGCAAAATTAAGCATAAAAATCGAGTGAGAAGCAGGAGAGGTTAAGAGGAAAATGATACAATACAATTGATAATTTCATCAAACTTAGAATCACGTTTTATAAAATGATCAATTTTGGTGGGAGAGCATTATATAACATCACCAAATTCAGATAGATTTTGATAACAATAAGTATGTATAAAAAATGCTAAATGATATTATGTTTGAATAAATAAATTATGTGGATAGTAAAAAATAAATGAAAGGTAATTAACATGGAAGGAGGAGGAGGTGTAATAAATTGAAATTTATTAATAAAGAAACTAAAATAGTAGACTGACAGACAAACGACATTGACCCCAACCCCAGAGATTGGCCAGTTAAGAAACCAGTTAAGAAACCAGTTAAGAAATCAAAATAAAGAGAACAAGGCGGAGGAAGGAGAAGAAGAATGAAAACCAAGAGAGAACAAACCCATGAGGAAGGAAACAAGATGAAACGCATCAAGAAAACTAAACAAGTAATGAAAAATAGAGAAGGGAGAAATAGTGTAACCCAAAGTAATAAAGACAATGAAATTCGGTTAAGAACCAAAACTATTAATGAACGTTAGTATTGATAAAATGACAATTATGAACCGTCAGTAATATGAAACAATGTATAAAAATACACTAACCAAAAGAGTTAGGGATATATGTAATTTGTTAACTAAGAAAGACACAATATTAATAATGTTATATAGATAGTGTGTAGAGAAAGAGAATAAAATGATGAGAAATAAATGGAAGTTGAATTAGTGAAAGTGATTTATACTAGAGTGATATGATACTAGAGAAACACTAAATAAATTATAATGAACACTAAACAATTTAAGAAAGTGCTAGTGAACAATAAATACAAATATTGTCTATCATATAAATAGTAAGAGGAGAGTAGGCTAAGGTAAAGACTTAGTAAAATTACTCATGTTTTAGTTTTAAGAGTGAACAATATGTTTTAGTTTTAAGAGTGAACAATAACATTTAACAAGTTACAATGAATAGTATTTAGGATAGAACATTAATCAGTAAATAATGAACACTAAGTAGTGATATTCACTGTGATGACTAGTAAATAGTATTGTTATAACTTAAAAATGTATTGTAAAAGTTTAAAGGTGTGTTTCACAAGGAAAAGTAATTAGATGGTGTTAACATGGAAGGGAGAGAAAAAAGCATTAGAAAATAAGTTTGTATCAACATTAATTCAATACCCATGTTATAAGGGGAGTTTAATGGAAAAAGTTCAATATAGGTGAGATTGTTTAGCACCAGAACAACAAATAAGAAATAATGAATTATATGAACTGTTAGTTATGAAATGGATATGGCTGTAAGAGTTATACAGACCATAAGCCTAGATGTTTTATTTTATATTAGAAATGAATAGCAAATAATTAGCAAGTAAGATTGAATAACACAGTTGTTACTAGTTAAAACACATCCAGATACTTTAAACCTAATTATAAATGCAAAATAACAATTTGGGACTGAATGAAATATGTCGTGTATGAAGCCACAAAAATCCAGTAATGGCTACTTAAATGTGAAACAGGCCTAACGGTCAAACATAAACAATTACTGATTGTACAAAATCACAATGCAATGGACAAATCCAAGGTGACTAATTCATCAAGGATGAATAGTAGTTATTATTAAAAACCAAATATTAAATAAAGGAATTATATAAATAAGGAAATGTAATTAGTAAGTATGGAATTAATTTTAAACTTAGAAAACTTTATAAAACCCAATATTGTGGGGTACCAAAATAATCTTTGTGAGAAAATATAAATGACAGTGCATTTAGATAATAACCCCGAAGGAAGATAAGAGGAGGAAGAAAGTCCGAAGATATGCGAAGATTTGAAAGAAATTCGAAAATTGATAACAATGTGTTTATGTTGAGCTCACCCAATGAGAGTAAACACGTAACCATGGAAACAGCCGTTTAACGAGGTAATTACCGTTAAATACAATGACTAAAAAAGTGACGCTATCGCAAGCCAGATGCGAATTGTCTGTACAACACCTTTTAATGTTTAAAACATATTAGAAGCAAAACAAAGTGTAGAAATCGATAGTACAGAAGACTGATGGATGCAGAATAACATTTCCAGAGGGAGAAGACGTTTAAATCAATATGAAATATCCAAATAAGTCCAAACCACTTTGAAAAAGATGCCGAAGCCTGAATAAAGAACGCTGAACAATATTGATGCCATAATCTTTCCTTCTCTTCATCCCGAATAATAACGTACTGCAAGGCTGTTAAGTATCTGTTAAATTATTTCAACTTCCAAAAAATACACGCACTTTGACCATTTCTCAATGTATGTTGAATACCACTAAATCATTTTTATTCTCTTACAAGGACTGATCCATAAATTTATATCACTGAAAAATTTGTTAACTATAGAACTAACCTCATATTTATGTACGACTTATAAACATCTTGTATGACACTTAAACAAAACAATTACCACTACACATTATCCTACATAAGGAACTACATAGGGTTGTGTATTTTTAATGTTGTAACTGCATCTGAACCTTTTACCGTGATCCAAACAACTCACAACCATCGATCGAAATATTTGTTGATCGGCGAATTAGCACGCCATACTGTTTATATGTATTCGAAATAGATTGGTTACCACTTGAGTAGAGTCTTATAAAGAATTATCCGGTGCAGAATTGTATATGAAAAATTAATTACAACTTGTGTCTATAAAATATTAACTTCAAATTGATAATAAATTTATACTGTGTGTGTTAAATCGTGTCTTATTTCCATTAGCAAAGTGTATGTTTAAAAATATAGTGTATAGCGAAGGTTTCCAAGGCGACGTCTAGCGTTCAGGTAGCGAATCCCGCAACTGACATCTCGATTGACACGAAATTGAGAAAAGGCGGGACGGATTGAATTCGTCGCCTCGTTCAAATAGAACGTTGATAAGTAAACCATTTTAATTGTTTTATATAAACAATTTGGCGCCACCCGGAGATAATCCACTACGTTTGAACCTCAGATTGGGAACCACGATACCTGGTCCCCAGTACGTTCGCTACGGGCCCAAACATCGTGAAGTACATCGCCGTGCGAGGACGCAGTGGTAAGAAACACAGACACACTTTCACACTCAGACACACTGTTATATTTTACAGAGGTATACGAACGACGGAGAACGTCAGTTATATAATAATTGACATGTATAAATTGAAGTTTTTTTAATATATAATGTGCTCTCGACATTGTATTTTTTGTTAAATTCCATATTTTTTTATATTATTACTACTTTGCTTTGTGTGCCTACATATGAATATCGTATTCATGAAATATCAGTCAATTTTAGAATTACTTAAACATTGATGCTGCGTTATAATTTCAAAAATAATTTCGTAAATGTTAAATATCATTATAAATTACTACAATTTCACCAATTAGATTTTACGATTATTATTTACATTATTAAAGTTTATCATTGTCTCTTTACTCTTTTCTTTTTAATGTCTTTTATGACTCGTTGGTTGACGAGCAAAAATGGTTTCATATCACCTTATTGCTGTGCGGTGATACTCAGTGATTACTCGTCATGATACAGAGCCCTTTGTCCTGTGTCGATCCTCCGTTGTCGTCTGATCCTCCTGGAGTCCGTCCTCCGGTCCTCCTGGTCCACTCAGCATTCAGATGACTCGTACGGTGCTATCTCCATACTGCTGGGATATCGAGCTTGGATACTCCACCGTCGGGCATAGCCTTCGGCTGCATATGTGTTCCAGTGAATGAAGATCGAGGGTGGTGCTCCTCGCTTATTTATACTGTCGAGCGCAAAAATCATGTTTAAACCATTCTGTCTACGACTTATATTGTTATAGTTTGTCGAGCGTCCTTTTACAGATTCATTTATTTTTCGTAATTATTTTAATTTTATTCGCAACATGCGAAGTCTTTTCTTTATTACTCGATGTTCATATGATCGGTAATTTTTTTATGTATAATTTTATGCAAACAGTTTTTCTATACTTTCATTGTTCTTGGTTCTATTCACTTTCATTTCACTGTATTAATATGTATTATTTGTTACGCACTAGATTTTGCACATGTGCGCGTCTTTATATTATTAATAACGTGGCGTAATTTGTTTTGTCATATCTTACGCGCACTTACCAAAATTTTAAATAAATTACTTATTTAATTCACATTTATTCAGGGGTGACGCTATGCCGGTTTCTACTGGCTCTCACACACACACATATATCACTTACATTTTCTTACCTTGAGTGTGGCGTGATATGCCAGTACCGTCCTTCATATTCGGTGTTCCCCTTCGCTGGTTACTTACAGCTTTCAATACGAATTTTTTAAAAATATTGACTATATTAATTATTTATTCTATTTAGCTGTATTTTTTTTAACTAACTGCGACAGTGCACAGTAACGTACGCAGACGTACTGCTGCATTACATCATTTTATAGGCAAAACATATCGTGTCCTCCCCTACACGAAACATATATCCACAGAAGCAAACAAATAAATGGGACTGAATAATAAGTAGAAATACTGGCTCAATCCATATAAAAGCGAATGTTTAAATGGGTCACGGGTTACAGATATTTGATATGTAGGTATTTTTGTTACTTTAATCACCTCAGATATTTGACACATTTTAGCAATTACAATAAACCAAACTTTTGTGAACTTAACATCGTTTTCATTATGAATGCCACTTCCAGCACAAAGCGCTGCAAGAATGCACGCATGAAATAAATCATTTTATGTTTTTCAAGGAAAATATGCTGTTATAATGTGATATTATTTAACGAGAAAGATTTTTTTTAATAACGAGATATGAAAAGTTAATCTTACACATGATGACGGCTAAAAATACAAATTTATCAAAATTAATATGTAATATTTGTAACATGTAAAATATTAAATATATGTAACATGCATACAGGTAAAATCCAAAGATTAGTGTCTTTGGTAGAAGTTATAAAAGTTATAAAATTGAATAATTTAGAGATTCCTTAATATGCTATATACACGAAAATTGCAAAAAAAATATATAATCAAAATATGTCAAAATGTGTACGTCTGAGTAAGATCACATTGAATGGAAGTTGTACAGAGGATATTAGAATTAAAATTTAATTTGGGAAGATAGCGTTTAGTACAGAAAGAAACCTACTGGTTACAAGAGGAGTTAATGCGTGTATACGGAAGAAGTTTACAAAGCGTCTTATATGGAGCATTGTTGTGTGTATTTTGGAGACGTGGACTATTAGGAACAAAGAACGGAAGGAACTGGAAAGATATGAACTATGGTTGTGTTGAAAAATTGAAAAGATTAGCTTAAAAGAAAACGTAACAAATATGAAAAAGTACAAGGAAGAATAAGTAAAGAAGGAAGTACTATAGAGTGCCCATAGTAAGGAGAAAGCAAACTAGATTGGTCATATGTTGAGAAAGTACTGTCTAGAGAATTTACTAATGAATATACCAATGTAAGGTAGGAGATATGACGTGATGGCAGATTTAATTATGGCGAGAGAATACGAACAACTGAAAAGAGCGACACAAGATAGAAAAATGTGGAGGTACAGATATGTTAAACCTGTCTTAGGACAGATTCACCATTGATGATTATGATTAAAGTTTAATATACATTTGTCCCCTAGGTCTAAAATCTTTGTGAAATTCCACTCGTTAAACACAGATATTTATTTAAATGAAATAAGTACTGGAAAACTATTAAAGAATTTAGAAATTATTTTAGTTAACATAAAATTACACTACCTGTTTAAAATCTGATAAATTTAAATGATGACGGCAACAACTTACAAATAAATAAAATCTCTATCCTTACATAATGAAGACTCTTTTGTGTTTTAAATTCTATCTTTCAAAACTACCTGGATTGTCTAAAAGATAATTTTAGTCACAAGTAAAAATTACATTCCTTCTAACTTAAGTAGTAGCAGCAAGCATAACCCAAGTCGAACCATGTATCTATGCAAAACACTTCTTGGATTTTTTCATGAAAATCTGAAGCTTTCATACAGTGTGCTACTTTAAAATAAAACGATCTCTAAAAGGAAATCTACCTGTACTTTACGCAAACCTGAGAGACAATGGAATGAGATTTGACGTAATTCCCTCAGATAATAATAAAAGCCTCACTTGTATCAGAAAATCACATATTCATATTTTTAAAAAAATTTACAGTTAAAAGTATTAAGAATTATTGTATAATTACAAGCACTTTCGAAGTTCATTTTAATTTTTAACAACTTGATAAATTTCTAAGCATTTATGCAAAGAGATAAGCTTCAAGCGATTCAGTAGAGAGTGAACTAGCAATTGAGTCTGAGATGTTAGCAGGTCACTGGTTATGTTATTAGTGTGTTTCTGGCAAGATATTAAAACACACACACACACACACACATTTTGATTCAGTTATTATTAGTGACTCATGTTTAGTATTATTATTAATTATGATTGCAATCTGTTATATTACAGTTTTAATCTGGTGTATATTAATACAATATATAATTGGAATATAATAATAAATAGTAATATTGAATGGGGTGTATTTTAAGGCTCTTAAGTGTTTTTATAGACGAAAATAGATTTCACATAATTTAATACCAATGTAGTACTTATATCAACGTAGTGTGTGGGGGCGAAGATATGGTTTATTTAGTCGACGCATGAGTTTCATTATGATGTATGTATGTTGATATTTATGACAGTGACAATTTTAGCGCCACCATCAAAAATTGAAATATTTATTTTATTTAAAAAACATTTTGACGCTTACATTAATTAGAGGGTTTTGACAAGATCCTCAACAGAATATAATAATTAGTTAATATTTGAGGTAATAGCTTGATTACCACGTTATAAACGTATACATAAAATGGATTGTTAACTTACATTAAATTTTAAAATTTATATTTCTCATTCCAATTAAATATTTTTAATAGTTTACGCTTCTTTGGTTGTTGATTATAGTAGCCAAGTTCCTTTATATTCGTTTCACAAAGAAGATTAGTGAACTTTCATGATATATATTCTTAAGAAAGGGTTACTTTGCGTTTAGGAGGGGACATAACTCAGTGTTCCCGGGAATCGATAATACTGGCTCACCCTCTTTACCTGAGACTGAATCATGTTTGACTTTTAAATTCTCTCAAGTGATTTTATATCTAATACTTTAAAGTGTACAGCCGTTATCGTGTTATGTAAACAAAATAACTATTACACGAATTTTTCAGGCCATATTTGTTTCCAGCGGTTCAAAATATTTAGAGAGGAAACATCCGGTAAATATCAACATGACATAGAGGTTAATAGAGGATAAAGCAGAACTTAGAACATTGTATTTTAGATTAGGAGTCTGAAAACAGTCTGATCTCAAATGAAATATTAACTACTGGGAATGACAAGCCCCGCTTATTTGTCTAATTGTATCAACTTGTTGGAACTAAAAAATAGACTTCCATACGACCGATGACTTCAATCAATTATGTAGTTGTATTTCTGGAATTTGTACACGTTTAATGGTATTACTGTAAATTAATTTACTTGCTACATGGTGAAAACGAAGTGTCGTGTAAAATACAGTGTTTTCCGTCCTCTTAGATTCAGAAACTTAATACATATGAAGGAGTGAGATTGAGTGAGGAGGAGTGAGTGAAGGATGGATAAAACCATAAACCGTAGATTGTCCAAATGTTTGTAATATTTCGTGAATCCTATGTTGCCCTTGACGTACTTCACATCGAGTATTGTAGTATATTGTAGTATAGATGTCTCATAATACGTAGTGAACACAAGACGCAAGTGAGTACAGCTACTTCTCACCCACCTGTAATTTTTCTACTAAACGGAATCGGTACCAAATCAGATTAAGGTTAATGGCTCTGTTACGACCGATGTAATGGATTCCAGCACGCGGTGTACTTTTACGAATGGGTAGAAATACATTAGTGTAGAGGTTTGTAACCCGACGAGGTTTAGTGTTACTGTATGCAAATTACCTACAGTCTGCTCAACAGCATTGTTTTTATTTTAAAGTAAAGTACTACTTTATATTAAAAGTAATTCCACAATTATGTAAACTGTATAGTCTTTAAATAACATCCAAATAATTATCATTGTAACGAGTTGGAAATTTTAATCTTTAATGAAGTTGCGTAAGCTGTGATATTGTCCATGCCACCCCCATGAAGATGCGCATCATACCACTCGTGGTAACTGCGCCTCCTCACCTCCCTGATTCTCATCGCATGCAGATGTTAAATCTCTAAGTTCGTGCATCACACCAGCGGGTATTAGGAACGAACATCATAATTTCTAATGAAAAAGCGTTTCCGGTGACAGAAATATTGCCATCAAGCTTACTGTATGTCTGTCTATTTATGTCACACGCCTTATGTACATCTACTCATGTCAAGCTATGACACTCATTGTAAATAACATACGTTTATAAATGAGAATGTGTATACTTCGCCCTGATTTAACAACTTCACAACATCTACGTTGGATATTCAGAATTTACTTCAAAGTTCATAACAGTAATCCTTATAATATTAATTCTCATGAGTCTCTAATCAACCTTGTGATATAATGTTTCCCACGGAAGTGTACCATTTGCGTAGGGAAACATATACATTGGAAGTTTGGTAACGTTAAGCACGATGTTGCAACTATCCATACAATAAGCGCAAGTGCACAGTGGCTACTAGGATACTGTAACGTTTATTTGTAAGGGATTTGGTATTGACGGATATTTATCACATAAGGTGTTTACACATAAGCTAAAACAAAACATCATTGAGTACATTAACGGAATTTGTCTGCATTAGACTGTTTTAAAGTTTTTTCCAAAAGTTAATGTAATCATTTGAATGCATTTGTGTCAATTTTAACTCATATACCATAGTTTTTTAACCTAATTTATGGACGTTTTCTTATGAGAATACGCATCTGAGTTTACATTTGCATTGAAGTTATGTATATTATTGTTGTTTTTTCGTCAGGATAATTAAGGCTATTAACTTTTCCTCTTCGCTTTCATCGTCATAATACTTATCAATGTCATGATCAAAGCACAAAATTAACAATTTTGATTATTGTTATTGACTAAGCCAACCAATGACTAATCCCTAGAAATCCCCATTTTGTCGCATGACAACTAGTAAATGAGTTATTGGACTGTCATTAAAATAAGAGCAGTTTTTTGGCTGGTTAATATTATCATAAAAGTTTTTTACTATACAAATGTTTTATAATTGTCATGCAAATATTGTTCATTATGTTACAATATTACATGCCTAAAAATACAGTAGTGTAAAATATTCCACACAAAAAATGTGAAACCATATTCCTGTACCTTAAATATGATGACTTCCGAATAGTATAGATGATTAAATATTAATAAAAAGGAAAGTAAAGAAAATGTAAGGACATTCGCTTTGACGGTTTGATTTTCAAGAGAAATGTGTATCATATAATTGGAAAGCTGAGTTTCAGCGGCTATATACGACGCCAATGAACTCTGCTAAAACGGTGATTAGTAGGGTTGTAGCGACCTGTCTACACAATGTAGAAACTAAATATAATATGAAAACGTTTCTATAAACCGTTTTGACTCTTATTTCGGAAACATCTCTTTTTCATAGAATACTAAAGTCAGAAAAATAAAAATTGTCTCTTTATTATACGTCCAAGTACTTTGTTTGAAACTATATGTGACGCCTCATAACTTACCTAAAATATTGCCTTGTGTTATATAATCAGATTTAGCAAATGGATTCAGTTTAGTTGTTTTTACTGACTACATTGAATGTCACAAAATATTTTTGATAGTGTAGATTGTTTTATGAAAGACAGGATAAAGTAGTAAATACCAAAGTTAATTAAATTTTGTGGAACTAGTATAATTTTTTTAGATTCTTGCTCATATTTACATAATACATAATTGGAATGAATACTGTTAAGCCTTGCGAAATTTAAAATTCCCGTCTTGTTAGATACCAAGAATAATATAACCTTTAATTAATGATTGTCTTCCAGCTCATCACCTTGTTTTTTTCTCATGCTATTTCCTTTGTTGCCAACTGCTGAATTGACACAGGAAGAAAAATTTCTATTTACTCTTTACTTATTGTCATTGTCAACATTACGTCATAATGTCTTCTTTAAAGCTACTTTTTATGTGTAATCTTTTTCAGTCACTAATCAGCTTATTTCTGAGGCTACAGAAATATCAGGTCTTCACTGTCCGTATTTTATCAAACTGCCAATTTTGATAGTAAACTGATTCTGTATGTCCATCTTTAAATTTTGAATTTATTTTGTTATTTAAGTACTGAAATACGAAAAAAATCATATATATTGAACAATGGTTTACCTGCTATTACATAAAATATTTACAATATTTCAATAATTATTGTTACGACGGTCTACGCGATCGTCGTAGGTACAGTGGAAACAAAATATAAGACACCAATTAAGTCACTAATCACCAGCTTTAATTTTCACAGTTCAACAGTTCGTAATTAACAACACAGTCTCTTACAACAAATGAAATAAAAATTGTTCACACGCAATAAAATGTCCACTAAAATTAAACACAATTGTATTACAATTATCCCACCCGATTATTAAACACTTCACTAATAACCACTTGAACGCATACAGTAATATAGCCCGATAATCACTGGTAATCGCCCGACAATAAACTCGGACAGCACTGTAAATATATCGCAACTATACTGAAAGCTAAGGCCGCTGCCGCCATGTATTATACCTCCGATTACAGACCAGAACGTTCCAAACTACGTCTTAGCGCCAGTGTGTACTATGTAATTAATTGCGGCCTTGACACAGTCCTCGCGGCTGGCGGCTTCGAGAAAAGTCTCGCGAATCCGTTGACAGTCACGTATGCTACACACATTAGAGCGAGATTCTTCTGGCACATTCGACAAACACGTAGACTGTTCTGTAATGTCGTAACATTATTTTAATGCAGAATAGTTTGCTAGTTTAGTGAAGCTATCTAGCAGTTATATACACAAAATTAGTAAACGTTTTTTTAATTTTGTACTTACTTTTTAAATTACCCATGCGGTAAATATAGGTATCTTGATTGATATATAAATATTGAATTTTAAAATATTTGTGGTAATGTAACCTTTATTATATATATTTTATAGAAAGTGATACAAAATGCGTTTGGTAAATCGTTTTACCATTAGTCAGTAGCAACTCGTAATTTCATCATTTCAATACAGATAAAGCATTGACAAAACAGATTACAATGTATTAAGAAACTTAGGAGTAAATGTATATTTGTAAAATATTTCTATATGTGAAAAAAAAACACATTATGAATCAAATTCTTATGACATATAGCATCTCATAACATTGTCTCATGTTTAGTGTACACAGTAGCTCATGTAGGCAATCCATTTAAACTCCAATCCCCTGTAAACATTATTTTTAACTTGCGTGCTGCCAGAGACTATTCCCAGTTTATGTTTTGAATTATACAAGTCGCAACATTCCCTTTTGTAAGTGTTAGCCACAAGCTGTTACTAAAAACACTTTGATGTCTTGTAACGTGTGCCTCATACACACATAAGTATTTTTATACAACATGTCATACAACATAAGTATTTTTAGACTGCCATCGCACATTCACAATTAAGGGACATATATGATCAGCCACAATAGATTTCTATATTTTAAAATAACATTTTTGGTTTTCATTATTGACACGCTTTTCTGGGATAAATATTTTTATATTTACTATAAATGTTTTCTCTAAACTCTCTTTCTCATACGTTATGACACTTACTTTTTCTCTGCCCTTTCTGAGCAGTCAATGTTATCAGTCTCTGTCAGCCGTCAACTTTAAGCTAATACATATTTTATGGTAAACGTGTTTTGAGGTAAAATTGTTTTTTTGCACACTGAGACGTTTGCACCAAGTTTTAAGTATATGTATCTAATTAACAAGATGATTAACAACTTTATAATCATTAACAATTTTTCCTATTAATAGTTTACAATACACGTAGACTGGAGTGTAAAAAGGACAATATGACCGAAAGAATTTTTCTTGTGTGAGTAAGTGTGTGTGTTTGTGTTGTGAGTGTGCCGGACCTTTGCTTACGCATCGGAGCACATCTAATTTTTCTTAAAATAGATCAGATTATTTTATTGTGCATTCATTATATTATATATTTAACACTTTGTTACGCTAGATAGGTAATAAAAAGAGAATTTTCGGTTGTTATATAAATTTATTGTATAATGTATGATAATAAACATATACAATTTGTTATAAACTATTTTGCAAATTATGCGATTAGCCAACATAATTAAGTAATAGCCAGAATTTGAAGAATTGTGTAACAAATATTGATTTGAATTTTAAAAATCTTATTTGTGTAAAGCGAGAGTTTGCAAATATCAGAATATAATTTTTTGCTTATAAACTCTAAACTTTGAACTAAGACTTGCCCGTAACTCATTTGTGTGTGAATATCTATTGTTACGTATAAACATTATTCTCCACGACCTAGACCTTCATCTAGACTTAAATGGTAACATGTTTTAATTTTCTTCTCTAAACCATTATAAATAAACCATTTCATGCATACGCCATGAAAAGGAGTGAAAACAGACAAGATAATCCAATGGTAATTCTAATCTTTGTTTGCAAAGTAGTATCATGGCTATAAGAAAACTTTATTGTGGAAATTTATAAAAAAAGATTACTTGTTTTGTTGATTTCTTTGCTTACAGAAAGCAGTGTTAAAGGACATCGAAGAAGTGATAAATGTTTTGTCAAACAGTTTAGCGACCAAAAACTACGTTGTAAATTTACATTTAATTTTAGATTAGTGAGAGACATTAACTATTACGATTGTGGCGTCCATTTATGTTGTGTACTGTGGTAACAAATATTATTCTCTTTTGTGTAGTAATATTAAATTGAAAAATATAAAGTGAAAAGTCTTAATTTTATTAACACGTTTATTATAACAGAAACAACATTAGTAGAATAACAAAACTTCTCTATTATTGAAGACGTCTATTATGTACTATGCTATTCAAACATTAAATTAAATTCTCCAAATCAACAAGTTTATACTAATCCAAAATTTTTAACCACTTAATGTTACTTGATAACAGTCCCTATTAATTACTGTAACCAATTGCTGGTTAACTATCTAATCTAGAGTCGAGTCAAAACGGTTTTGATAAATATGTAAAGCACAGAAAACTGCAAATTCTTATTTATTTTTTTATATGGTTTCATTGAATACTCCGTTCTCAGTACTGTTGTTTACGTCTTTGTCAGACGCTTTATGATTTGATATACACTACATATTTTTAGTAAATAATTTTTTCTTGCATGTTTCTCAGGCAGCAGAGACAGAATATGAAAATGTTAAGATATAATTATTATTCGTTTCTCTTATGCTTTCAGTAAAGAATGAAATGTATTATGCCCTACATTACTGTATAACTTCAAATTTCCTCCGATTCAATGGCTGAATCTGTTTTCATGAGCTTTCTCTAAGACAGAATATCCAATAGTTGACATAGTAATAAAAAAATATTTTTTGCCAGAATAGTTCAGTGTCTTTTATAGAGATACTTAAGTGTCTAAAAAAAACTTTCTTTCGAATTTTTATTTAAAAATTAATATTATGTAGTATTAAGTATATTCATATTAAATTAAGTAGTAATTTTTTTCACACACTAATTTTAGCAAACTCTATGATTATGGTACTTGCCAGTTAGTTGTAACTCGTAGAATAAAATGCTTGTAGTTTTCAAGTAAATAATTGTAACAATTAAAACTCTTAAAGCCTTAGAGTCTTGGAGACGTATAATAGTGTGCTCATGTAACATGAGTTCTTGAGTTGTCAAAATTAACTTCTACCCTACTTTCACCTATCAAAATTCACAAACACTGAATGAATTTCTGAATATATATATTTATTATAATATTTTATTACTATATTCCACATTATTCATTTACCCACAATCATCAAAAACGTTACTCCTAATATAAGCGATTAGAAAGAGTAAACATTTTACAATACTGTACAGGTTAAATTCAATTTTTATATATTTTTATGTGTAATTGAATAGTATGTTTTACTATTATAACCCTAAGTTGGTGTATTATTTCTGATTTTTCTGCGTAAACTCAGGTGCGCTACAGAGCACCTACATACAAACGGCATGCGTGTTTTGTATGTTAGAAGGTTACAAGTTATAAAATTAAAACATAGTTTACACTGTTTCTTGTAATAATGCTAATAGTAGCCAATCGTTGGTTGATTTCAGTAGTTTTGGTTACATAACTCTTGTCCATTTATGTGCTATGTCAATTAACACAAATACAAATTATACTTTTTAATTAAATACAGATTTACTTTAAACACATGAAAAATATTTTTATGCGTCGTATCAATATTTTAATACCTTGACCGACTGACAAAATAAACGTATCAAACCACTAGGACTCTCAATAATGTTTCCATATCTCTGGTTATTAGTGTGCTTGCAATATTTCGGTGACGCCAATATTTAGTTGACATGATTTTAATATTTGTTTAGTATACTTAACGTGTTATGTAATTGGTTTTGTTTGTTCTAAAACATTGTATTAGCTTTTTTCATGTGGGAAGTAAAATTTTTGAAAACTTTGTAAACTGGTAGTTCTGATAATAATTGGTGAATTGACTTGGTATGATTTTCGTCAATCGCCAAGTCATCAAAAACCAAATTTGTAACAATATTGTATTATAATATAAAATTTTATAAGACTTTTTTAGATGTTTGGATACAAATTTATTTTGAAAATTACAAAAACCAGGTTATTTGTATTCATCGAGTTTAATGTAAACCTTCTGTAACTCAAAACTTCCAATAGTAATTTCTTGGTACTCTTTGCTTTATGAATACACCTAGTAATATTAGAAATTAAAACATAGTTACAAAATCATGCCACCACTAGCGTAGCTGCATAACATCTAACCAGTAGGTCGAATAATGTTTCTCTCGGATCAGCGTTGTGGAAGTAATTTTTTTTTCATCATTATTCACATTATCAGAACATTGCAAATATTTAAAATAGCATTTACAGATACTCATTACAATCGCAGAATAAGTGTAGGTGTTTATACATATATGTATTCTAATTTTGTTTATACTGAAAGAAAAATAACACCCTATACATTTACTTACTTAAGCAGATTGTTTTTTGAACAGTTTACATTGGATCCACAGACGTAGTACTGGTCTACTGGATTTGTAGGAAAGATGAAATAAAAAATTGCATAATCGTAGGAATTATATATATATATATGTTTTATTTTAATTATTATTTGATCACGTGGTAGAAGCATCTTGACTCCAGAACAATGGGTTTATTATTAAGTACCAGAGAAATCGACACTCACATGATTTATTAAAAATTGTTTGAAAGCACTTACATTACAAACAATTCTTCCATGCTAATTGTCGTTAACGCCTTATATGAATGTACAAAACATTGGCAATGATGCAGTATAGACGTTTCCAGTATTTTATAGACACCGGTTTATAGACGCAATTATTCTCGATGCACTACACAGACAGTGTTGATTCAGTCGCAACCGCGGCGGGGTATAAATAGAAGATTCAGAATCTGCCAGTGAGTCAGTGTAAGACTGCGATTCAGAATTCGTTTAGTGTAAAGTGATTACAGTGATGATTGTGTGAGGACTTTTAATGATTGACGATGTAAGGTATTTACTGTGGCAGTGTTAATTAAATGACATATTTTTTTGTAAAATTAGTGTTGTGGACATTGGTAAAATTGAAGAATCTTTGTATACGAGTGTTTATTGTTGTCCTGTTTATATAAACTGCCCTGTCACTCTATTCTAAATACCGATTTCAGTGCGTCGTAATTATTTTCTATTCATTTGAGTCACTGTCGTCACACTTGATTTAAAGAAGGGAGTAATTCACCTGGTACCTTGAAAAGACGTATAACAAGAAATTTATTGTGCATGATTAAAGAATTTTTGTCAAGTGAATTAAAAAAAGTTGAAAAATTTCGACGAAACCGAAACATCGAACCATGATAATGTTTTTAGGCTTTTGAAAAGTATAATGTGGATTACGTTTGGTGGATTACGTAAAATCATTTCCAAACCACAGACGATCACAAACAGAGCATGTAAAACCAGATTTATTTTCACTAAAACGTTTGCTAAACTCAATGTCAGCAGCGACAATTTCTGTCTTGATGCGCTTGCATATAAAATTTCTAGACTGTGGGGAATCGAAAGTGTGGAAGCGTCACGTTTTTCGATGATGTTACATTTTTGTGGAATGACCTCCAGCCTAAATAAACCTTTATTTACAACAATCCCAATAACGTCATGCAATGATGACGTCATACAGCGTGACGGTAAATAAAATGTTACAGAAAGTTTCAAACGATGTCCAGCTAAAAGACATTATCATGTCAAAAGAACGTAAGTGAGAAGCAGAAGAAACGAACAAGAATAGGGTGAAAGAAACGAAACGCAGTTGTGAGTGTGTAGTAGAGCAACACCAGACAGCAGTTTTACTGGAGTGAGAGGAATGATAAAATGAAGAAGGTAAGAAGGCAGTAGACATTTGAGTCAGTAGACATCAAAGCGTTGATACAGGAGCAAAAACAAATGCAGGAGCATACCACTTCAAAGCTGAGTATTAGAAAGTGACATAGTTTATTAGTATTCACATACAACGTATACACGCGCGCTACCATCTATCATCATATTAAATAAACAATTTTCCTATTCTATACGTGGAAAGTAATGCGTATAGCAACAATTTCTTATATAAACATGGTTACGACGAGTAGTATCACAATTCCTAACACAATTTAAGGACAACTAAAAATGTTAGGCCTATATACATAAATTTTATTTTTGAAAGCGTGAATATAGCTGTATATTTGTTTGCATTATGAGTTAGATAATTAATGGGACACCACATATTACAGTAAAACTGTTCTGCATACATTGAGCATAAAGTTAACAAGACTACCAAACAGATTATATAATGATCACTTGCGATTTGTACACACTAGTGTAAGGAATATAGCACGTACAGATAACAGAATTTGGCTGTAACTGGCTGTTAGTTTAATGAAACACGGAGTTGCGAGTTGTTAAGTGGCTGCTTGCAGTTCCCAACCAAACTTTGACTACATTAGTTTGGATGTTATGTGCTGCCCTCTCCTGAACACAATGTCAGTTTATTGTTTAGGAGCAAGAATATTATGATTTATTTACGTAAAAAAAATAAATAAATACCGGTATGCAAAACATTTTAAATGTTACAGTATCGCCACAAAACTGTAATAATTAATGAGTTAGAGCTTTTGTCAAATGTAAAATGTCAAATGTAAAGCTTCTGATATCATGCCTAAGATAGCCTACACGCTACTTACATTCTTCAAACATTTTTGTTACATTTTTCACACACACTTGGATACGGAAAATAGATTACAAATTTCATACACATTATAAAAGCAAGTATACAACATTATTAAAAATTAGTTTCGACAATTGGAAATGTTAAGTTATTTACTGACTGTTGTAAGGGAGGTGGGCCTTCTAAACAGGAAACATTGATACCAAAAAGAAAGACAAATAGAAAAACGTCCTATGAAACGCAATGCTTTTCAACCTCGTTATGCGTGCGTAAGTTTTCGTAATAATTTACCATGTTTAAAAAGTAAACTGTTATGGGTTGCAGCATGAACGAGTTTATCTACTTGTAACAGCATCCTGGTCGCAATGAATGAATATGTTATGTCATAAATACGTACGCTAATGACTGTACTGTTTACCACAATTGTCAATACCAATCTAATTTTAATAACTATTCACCTGTACATAAATGCACACGCTCACATACAAACAACACGCTTTGCCAACTCTTAAATTTATAATAAAGCATTCACAATACTCACATTTAAACTTTCAAAACGTAAGATAATTCTGTTCTACACATCATTCGGTGATAATTCACAAATATCAAGAAAATCTCCTACATCCATTAGAGTATCGTCAATATCATCGTCACTCTTACATCGTCACTTAGCTTTATAATAAATGGTTCAGTGGCCTTACCTACTATATGCTTTTGTTCGATCGTTTCTTGTTTCACTTTTGTAAATATTTTTACATCCATCCCTTTCTAGGTTACGAAATTTTTCTTCTGCCAGAGACTTAACATCGGATAATTTGAAAGTCATATTCCTACTGGCGACCCAGTTATTAACTGTTCCCCAAATCTTTTCAATGACATTTAATTCTTTGTATTATGGTAGCAGACGCAAAACTGAATGCCCTTACTTACTTTTATATCGTTTATCTTGAACGATTTTCGCGGGTTTTGTTCATTTCAGACAATTTTTAAAGTACAGGTTTGGTCATTTCCTGTTAAAAATTAATTAGTTTATTAGTCAACCAGTTTGTCGTTTCTGATTTCCTGATATTTTTACTTGGGTGCTGTACGGACAGCGTGTATGATACGACGCATTGTCAAGCACTATTTTTGAAGTTTCAGGAAAGTTAGGAATTGTCATCTCTTCTAACCATTTGGGAACGTTGGATAATCTCCTGATTTATTTCCAGGCTGAAATATTAGAAAGGAATTTTCAACAATCCCATTTCAACAATTCCAGCATGCACGACTATCAATCTCCTATCTTTGGATACTGGCGCTTTTAGACCACTGGATGAATTATAAGACCAATTGAAAAGTACAGTGTGTGTGTAGCACGTATATAAGTTTCATCCAAGTGGATAGGCCTAATAGGTCTGTTTTTTTTTCTGTATTTTATAACGGATCGCTGATAAAAATTCGATATAGCCTAATATTCAATAGAAAGGCGTTTAGTGTCCGTGGTTTTCTGCTAATTGAATCCTACCTGTTTTGAAATATCTCTGTATGTCATTGTCGCAAAAGATACAAATCGCATGTGTGCGTACTCAAATTGATTGTTCAGTCGTGAGGTACTATAATTTTATAATTTACGTATGCATGTCTGCCTTATAGCAAAAGACAAAGAAAACGCAAATGAGCATAAGAACACGTGTATGTTTATTCTATTCACTGTTAACTTCAGTTATCATTCGTTGTGTTATAATTTAACACACACACTTTAGTCAGTTGTGTTATAACTCCTTTAACATGTTTCAATATTAAAAAAAAATTTTGTCTCCGATACACTTTAATATACCTTCATAATGCCTTTATAAAATAATAAGGGATGTAACTGAGTGTAAAATTAAACAATGAACGTTTTTGTGCGACAAATATGCTATCGAAATACTTTCGTCACGTACATAAGAATTGATGTGTGGTTCTCTGACATCAGTAAAAAGTTTGAAAAATGCTTTATGAAGAGCATGACGCAAATATTGAAAAATAGTGTATATCAAACCAACAATTAAAGTAGAATATTATATAAGTGTGTACTGTTGATTGTGCTATACCTGTTTAGGGTTAACAAGAGTCACCACTGACCGGGATAATTTGCATTGTAGTGTGCCCAATGACGCAGGTGGTGTGGGCTAATACAATGCCTTATCGGCAACACCTACCGAGCGCACACTGTTTTAGCAGCATTTGTTAAACAAACCTAGTTTTGTAAGATTGTTCCTGGGATTCTCGCTTTATACAATTCTAGTTTGATAAAAGAATCCACGTGTTACTGTTTTATGGTATAGTAAAGCCGGATGCAGAAATCTAACTGTTGGCTTGAAGTATATATTTTTATTTTTTAGTGACTAACTTTAAATCTAAACTACACTGTGTTAATGCGGTTTTTTGGATAAAAATTGTTTTGCATAATTTAGTATTGCTAATGTGTTTCCTCAACATATCTGTGTACTGTTTAGCCTAGTTACAGATTTACGAAAACAATTACCACTGTTCCTACAAAATGATGGTTATTCAAAATTCTGTATCCCAAATTGTGTAAATAGGATCATTATCATTTCCCTCTTGTCTGCAAAAGACAAAATTTCTTCGAATCGGAATTACGTCATAAAATATGTGTCATAAACTCATTTATGGTATGTGGTGCTAAATCGTCTGTGAGCAGTGAACCGTGTTGAATCAGCCACATTTAAAAGGCTGATGTCATTTAATGAATTGATGTCATTTTATTAATTAAGTGTCATCATAGGCCTATAACTTATTACGTTGTTTTGTATATTTTCAAAAATTACGTTCAAAGTGATGTCTTTTCTAAAGTTCATAGTAGAACCACACACGCGCGCGCGCACGCACATAATATTATATTTTGAATACTTGAACGTAGTAAAATAGTTTATTCCAGGAAAAATGCAACAATATAAAATAGGAAATAAGAAATAAGCTTTAACTTGATAAGTTTTTTTACTTAGATCAATTTGAGACTCAAATTGTACGATGTCTTAGCACTTTTGTGTTTATCTAGGATTCTTAGCATATTAGTATATTTATTATTCTTGAAAATCATATACTAATTATCAGTGTATGATTCTCGAGTATACTGGCTAAGAGGAGATGTGAATTAATTAATTGCTTATTAATGTAGTCGGTTTTTCTTTAATTATTTAATACTTTGTCTTTAATATAGTTATACTGATCTTGAGTAATATCATCATAATCGTCTCCACATCAATTCATGGGCAAGGTTCTGCCTGCTTCCCCTTCAGAGATCCTTCTGCGATTTCTTCCTGAGCTACCCACACACCTATGTCGTATATGTTAGTATTTTCAGACTTGTTTGGTCAGTCTTGAATCTGATATCCTTTCTAAATGTTATTCCTAATGTTGTTTATAAAATTTTAATTTGTCATTTAAGTTAATAACTTCCAATTCTTTCCTCCTAGCCTCATTTTTGAAACAGTCGAGTTTAGAACACCTTTTAACTCCTCTTAATAACGCCATTTCCGAGGGCTGTATTTTAATTTCTTGTTTCTTCTTTGCCGACCATTATTATTATCTAGAGCATAGTACAGGGACCGGTAGGCCTATAACTTTGTAAAACGGTAGCTTGAGTAATATATTTGTTTAATCTTTTGCTATTACGGGTTTTCACTAATAATTTATTATATTTTGGAAAAAATTGTAACAATGAAACGCTTTCGAACAGTTGAGAGTGTCGTTCTGAACGTTTCTCGGCTAGCCAAGCCGATGCGTGTCCTTCTCAAAGACCTTGAACTGTGAAGAAGAGAGTCAACAATGGTGTCAATCGGATTCAACAGGAAGGACAGCAGAAATTCTAGGTCGTCCACCTAGATCGACTGGACAAATATTACTTCAGAGACGGTTTGCCAGTTCGGGACGAACAGCTTAAGGAGGGGGAGTGTAACGGAACACTCTCAAACAATCGATAGTGTCGTTCTTCATATTTGTCGGTTAGCCGAGTATGTGAGTGTCTCTGTCAGGGCGCAAAAAAAGTACCCTCTATACTTTTCTAGTGTTTTTTGACGCAAATTATGGAACATGAGCCTGGAAAATCTGCAGGCTATATATAAACAACAGCTGCCGCTTAGTTAGCCAGTTGTAAGTGGCAACTTATTCAGAGCGGAGCAAGTGGTTGTTGTGGAAAGTGATTACTGTGCTATAATAAGTGTGGAACTCTAATAGTTACTATTATTTTATTGTGTGTGGGCGACTTTAACTTGATGTACTGTATGAGAGTATCTTGTTGATTTCAAATTGTTATTTGTGACTAATTAAAGCTGGTAATTAGTGACTTCATTGGTGTCTCTACTTTGTTTTCACTGTTCCATACGACGATCAGTGAAACCATCGTAATTTTTTGTTGACATACTGTAGATGTTTTCAAAACAATTAATTCATTATTTTGTGTGTGTAATAAACAGGTTAAAGGAGTGAGTTATTTCACGTTGTATGGCGTTTTCATCCATTTTCCTTTGTAAGTGATTCGTTACGTTTCTCGTAGGATTAGTGTATAATGTATATTTTATCAAATTATAATTTCTGCTGCAATAGAATTGTACCTACTAAGAAAAATATAGTAAGTAGTTTAGGAATCTAGTAAGTAATTTTCCTATCTTGGAAAGTATACCGTATTTTATTTTGCCATCGTAATTTAAAAAGTAATTAAAATATATTATGATGTAGCTTTAAAAATGTTTAATGACCAAAACGAATTATAAACTGATTTGTCGCTAGGAAAATAAAAATGAAAAGTCACTTACCAAAAAATGGAAGACAATTACATGATTTGTAAGGAGTTGGAAAACTTTACCGAACTTATGCACATAAATAAAATGAGTTTCGCATATTTCACAAGAAACAAAAGAAAAGTTTGTATCAAGTTTGTGATCTGTAATAAAGTTTGGATACTCTGTTTTGCAAAAGATGAATTGTGTCCAGTCACCGTCGTATAAACACGTCTTAGTTTTAACAGACATCACAGTTTTCTACACACTTTTTGTTTATCGAAGTTCCAATGAATAACGTACGAAACGGTATACCGTATTTTACAAAACCTTTTGAAAGACTTTGTTTTAACTTTAACATAAGCTGTAAACATTTTGAGGGTTGACCAGTGTTTTGGTAATCATTTTATTGGGATTTTAATTAGTCAGAGAATCGAGTTTTATTTAATGAAATAAACACAATTATACAAACTATTTCTGGATGGGCATTAATGAATTTAACATACATATCTACTGATACAACATGGGTTACTATCTAAAACCGTATTGTGGGTGCTTACGGTGAAATCTAAAATTATATGTTGGAAGTGTTTACTGTCTAAGGAAAAAGCAGTGGAGAAACACTTATGGCCATTTTTGAATGTATGGCGTGCACAGTCAAAGGCTACTGTTTTTACGTTTATTCTATTCTAGCAACCTGTTATTAAACTAAAAAATTAGGCGAAGATAAGACCATAAAAGATAACAAACATTTTAAAGATTGAAGCTTCAATTACTATGATTTGCCACTATATCAAAATGGATATTTTTAATATCATTAAATAATTTATTTTCTGTATTATTGATTACATAATAATTATTGATTCTAAATTTTTGGTAACACAATTTATATTTATATCATTTTTGTTGATAACAATTTAATCAAATATATGCCAAATTTCAAATTTCCCAATTTAATTTAATGTACCAAATGTGCATAAACAATACGTGCACTGTAAATGTCTGAGTATATTTCATTAAAACGTTTTCAGTTTCTTCTTAACAATAAGCTGTTCTTTGATGTATATTAAACAGATGTCAAATGTTCATTACTGGGTTCACTTTATTAGTATTCGATAATCTCACTACAACTAAAATTTACTTAGCTTATATGTACACGACTTCTTGTTGCTGGTTTGTAGTGAGGCAGTATTAAACAGATATTATTACCTCAAGCTGAGAATGTCACCAAGTGAACGTAACCCAGTTTCATACTGACCAAAGCTCATTGACATTTATTGTTAATTAATTAGAGGAAACTACGACATTTAAGGATTCTACGTTGAAACTAATTTGTCTTCAACTAATTCGTTTGTAAATTCAGTAGAACATCATTCACTAAACGATAAGTAGGAGTTTTTTCTTAACTAGTTGTGCTACAATTGTGAACTAATATTGTTAGGAAAGTGGTAAGTATGGATATGTATTGTATTTTAAATATAAGTAAGTATATTATGAATTTTTTGTCTAAGTACAGGGGTATTAGGTCATTATTTTATATGTCGACGCGATAGTTATTAGGCTATATCGAGGTAGAATTAATTTATAATCACAGAACAATTAAATTATTATCTAAATTTAAATAAGTCACAACTATTTCAACCATCGTTCTTTTCAAAATTCATTGAGTAATCGGTTAGTTATCTGTTTAAAATAATGTTAATGGTCACTAACGACAAAAAGTATATGAAGCTGCAGTAAGAAAAGAATTAAACCTTAAACTAAATCCATGACAGCAATTATTTTCTCCATGTACAATAAAGAAAGTACTTATGCAAAATAATAATTTGAATTGTAATCGTGCAAATCACTGCATTGCATAAAACAATAATAGCTTTTTGTCAAAACCATGTAAAAACTGAAAGTAAGGCAAGTTAGTTGCTTGTTATTATACATGTCTCTCTTTCTTATTGCAGAACTTGTTTTCCACTAATACTCAGTTTTTGTACAGACCACTGGAAAAGCAACTAACTCGAAGGAAAATGGGGTGCAAATACATGTCTTCTTTTTTTTGTGTTCCGTACAAAATTTGCTACCAGTGAAGTATTCGAGGTTTTATAAAAAGTTAGAATTTACAATTGTTTAGAAATGTTATGTTCAAACATAAATGAATATTAGCCGCTTAACAAGTAACAAATCTTGTTTTCGTTTGTCAATAATTTTTTTTTGTATTGATCCAAGTATTCAAAATAAAATTGTATTTTGCACTTTAAATTTTCTCTTGTTGTTTTGTTACAAGACGTATGTTCTTTATTTGAAATTTTACTCTGTTGTAAGCACTATATATACACATTAAACATTATGTTTTCCCTAGCCATGTATTTTACTTTTTTAAACAGCAAACTAAAAATCAATAAACATTATTACCTAACCATCTCTAATACGAGATTTTACATTACAGGCTCGTACATTACGTATTTTCACTTTACATTAAAAAATAGAATAATTTACAATTAGTAAACTTCCTCTTCTTCACATCGTCGTATATCGATACTATCGCATATACAAAACATTGAAAGTGCAGTGTCGGTACGGATATTTGGAAAGTATTGAAAATGAATTAATGAAGGAAACGTATCGACAAGACGGCTCCAAAAGCTTCCTAGTCTCCAGAAGCGTCCGGTATAAAAACTACAAATAATTGTACATACCGCCCAAATCATCTTGAATAGAATATTAGAATTTGAATTAAAAATAGCTACAGACTATTTACTACAACTTTAAGTTTACACTATATGTCTGTCTCAAGAAATGAAAACACTAACGTACCAAAAACAGAGATAAATGCAGAGACAAAAAAATCAATACGTATGTTATATTATTAAAATTGTTTGCTATTAAATGTGTTCATAACAAAGAAAATTTATTTTAAATAAAACTGTGTAAAAATTGTCTCCGTAGAGCTTATAATATTAGCGGTAGTCACTAGTTGACTGAAACTTGAAGTGAACAGAAATGAAATAATATTTTTATGTGATTAAGTTAATTGTGTTACAGTCACATAATTTATACAAAAATGTTCAGCATATATATTTGTGTGTGTGTGTGTGTATGTGTGTGTGTGTATGTGTGTAAATATATGTATGTATGTATGTATGCATACACAAAAATACAGCATACACATATAAAAATTTAGGACACTTATAAAATTTAAAACTCTTTACAATTTTTAATTCACTTTTAGTAAGATGACAACATTTCTACGACAGAAAGAAGTGAAGCATAGAGGAAACACGTGGATGAAAGAGAGAGCGCGACAGCTCCCGTAATATCTAACACTGAGAACTAACTTAGAGCAGCCTTTAGGCTATATTAGGGGCAGGCCAAAGATCTTCCTATCAAGAATTTTGTTTACAAATTTTTGTTGTTTCCTTTCCTAAAATTAACGATTGTCTTAGTGATTAATACTTTGTGAGTACATCAGAATTATGGCAGTTACCTTGTGGATGAGGGGATCGTAAACCTCTCCAACAGTCACTGTACGATCAATAATTATTATTTCTCGAGTTCTGATAATATTCCTTTTGTTCTGTTCTTCCGATTTCCAAGAGAACCCAATATTATTATTATCATTATTATTATTATGTAGAACCCATTATTAATATTATGTAGGTGTAGGCCTACACCTTTTCTTTGGTAACCTTTCTTACCAAATGTATTTCTGTTTTACATCTTAGGAGCTAAGCAAAAGAAGAGTGGCCTATTTGTAGTAACATCTATCTCCCACGCAGGTAGGCCTACTTTTGGAAATCCAGCTACCAAGCATTGACATTAATCATCCTACATTTTAATATCATTTTACCTTTCTTTAGTAAGTTATTAGTCGCTCTTTATCAACCTGAATTTAAAAGAAGTAGCACCTAAAATATAGTCTAAATACTTTTTTTTTAAGCTGGGAAACCGAAAACTGAATGCGAGAAAACTGCACCTAAAACATTTTCGCTTGGGTGCAGAATGGTACATGTCGAAACATATATTGGGCATATCGATGTAATGGTTTACCGGGTGACTTGGGTGCTAACTTGTCTAAACATATAAAATGGCGCGTATCGCCACAAAGCTAACATTTGACAAATACATTGTAATACATAGCACTTGAGAGTCTACATGTATACTGACCACAAGTAACGTGCAGCCTGTCTGTGCTTTCCGTGGTTGAATAGAGGAAAACGGCCATTACGAGCCCAACAAAGGAAATATCGAACAAAACATAGTGATAATATCGATCATATTGCTAAATTAATTATCATCTTCGTACGTGACAATTTTACTTTTGAATTCAAAAGTTGTTACGCTTGTCGTGTTTTGGAATGAAACTTAAAAGTTCAACGAGTATAGCCTATTTGAATGTGTAACAAAAAAAAAATAGTCGAAAGGGACGACAAATTTAATGGAGGCCTACATAATTGTGCAACACATAATTACCTGTATTTAACTACTTTGTGAATTATCAGTAACCGTTGTGTCGTTACCTAAACAATTTTAATCGTTGTCCAGAAGAATATTAATCTATGAAGCAACTAACTTAAGAACCGACAGAAAATAAGATATAAGTAGTTTTAGTTTGTAATAATGTACAGTAAGTCATATAATATTATGAATCTGAAAATGTGTTTTTGGTATGTAACAAATATAAATTACACAGATTTCTAAAGAAATGGAGCCGCTTTTCATGAAGTAAATGACGGTGCGTTATCAGAATTTGAATACTGATCGTTGGATGATTCATTACAACACCGATTTTCTGCTTTCAGGTCTCGAGCAGTACATACTCAAACGAACACATTTTGGAGTTACCCACAACTACTGTAAAAATCAGTTCTGCTCTGCTGTATTGGATGCCAGTCTGAACTCTTCTTGTTTCTTGAGAAGTGGACTCGGTGCTAGTTCCATCCACCCGCCTCTAACGGTCTTATCCGCATTAGCCAACACAGAGTAAATTTTAAAATACTAAATTTTACCTGCACGTTCTCTATTAGGATACCCTTTTAATTATGTGTGCATTAAAAACAAAGAAGGTATTTTCATTTAATCAAGTTAAATTAATCAATAACAGGGAATTCATTTTGGTGACAGGAAATATTTACTCTAGAAATTAACTTTATGAAAAGAAATGGTGTCAGATTAGTTATAGCTTTTAATGTTGTTAGTGGAATAATGCACAAAATTACAGAATTCAATAAACACGTAAACTTAAGGAAGAGAGAATAATTTGTATTCCATACTGCATTGAACATGCGGTCTAATCTGGTACAGTCAACCGCAAACGCAGAATACAAATACGGATAAACTGGAGATAACCCTCTAAATTTTGTCACTCCGCCAAACCGGAACGAAACTTTACAGAATCCCTACTGTGATCTCGCCACTAAATAGAATCCATTGTTTTTACACGGTTTACCTAACTTTATGAATATTTTAAAACCTTCATTAAATACCCATAAAAAATTTGGTATTATAAATTTACCTATCAAAAATTATATGAATTAATATTCTTTATAATGTTTATCGTAATGTATACTCTTTTATCTTTTGTTCATTAAAATAAATCCATTGACACTATCTAACAGTATATATATAACATTATATCATATAACTTTACCTCATGCACGCCTAATTTTTTTCACATCCGTCTTGTAAAACACATGTAACTCCCTAGCAGTTCTTCTTCTTTAAGTGTCAACTCTTCTTTTCCTTTTTTACCACAGCCTTTTTAGTAAAAGTAAAGATAACCATCAAATCTAATATTTTCCGTATCCGTGTTTTTATCTTTGGTGAATTGGCAGAGATAATTATGTCGATGTTTATCAAAGGCCTTATTGTATTCTAAGAAACGCACAGATAATTTCTTATTTATATCTAGATATATTTGAACTAGTAAGTTCGAAGTCAACAAAATCACTCTGCTCCCTATTGAGTTTCAAAATTTGTAGGTATTGTTACAAATGTTGAAATTCTTTTGGAATAGTTCCTGTGCTGTAAATTGTATTCAAAGTGCCTAAAAAAACTCCTTTTTTTGGTTCTTTATCAGCATAATTATTTTACTTAGAATTTTACCAGAACCACTTGCTTTATTATTGTCTACCAGCTGTATGACATTCACAATTTGTTTTTTTTTCTAACTTCTCTAATTTAGTTAATTTTTATTTTTTGTGAATGACTATCAACATAAATAATTATTTCCAACTCTGTACTGTCGTTATAAACCATTACACACTTACGTTAAGTTTGAGATATATATTAAAATAGACGTACCCTGCAAATAATAATACAATAATGCAAACAATATAAACATATTAGATTTTCTTCTGTTTGATTGTTTGAAGTGTCCAAATTTGTATTGAATATATTTTGAAAAACTACTGTTGTTTGTAATATATAATTTTAAATAGCGTAATTTTAAGAGTAAGTATAATGCGTCATTTTATACAGTACAACCTATCAATATTGGAGAGTAACTTTAAAGTTAAAAAAGTATAACATGCTAGGTCAGAGACGTTTAACGTTAAGGAAGTGTAATATGCTAAGTTAGAGATCTAAGGTACCTGATTTTCATCACATATTTATCTGTAAGTGTATTGCGAAATTACATTTGTACAAACATTTTTATTATTTGTATTGCTGACCCTTTAGTGGTAATAAGTTTTGTAAATAATGATTGAAATAGTAAATTATTTAAAGGTAATGAGGTGTATAACCCAATAAAGCAAACCAATTTAGTGCCTTGCAGAAATGAATGGAGCAAAATCAAGCGGGAGAGTTACTAGCCAAACCACGAGCTAATACTGATATCCCGTAAGTTGACTAAATTAAATTATCTTTTATTTTCTCTGTCCCTCTTTCTTTAGCATGATAATCTGTTTTGAGTCAGCCCTTACAGTTACAAAATGTTGCTGTTGCACTCAATACCCGCTGCAAGTAGTGACACACAAATATTTAAAATGACAAAGTGTGTAAAGTTTATACATTGAAACAGATTTGATGCTAAATATTCTAAATTATGCATATGAAATTTGTTGTGCTTCGTGAATTGAAAAATAATACAAATAAAGCAACAGACTAACTTTTATAATTAAATAATATAAGTAAAGAATTTTGTTCTGAATAGATTTACAGAAGAAATGCTAGAGCTATGACGATAACTAAAAAACGTTTTCGTTGTAAGTTATCAAAGGAAAATAAATAAATGTTAAGTACTTAAAAAATGAACTTATGTAATAATATTCAATTAAATTACATATTACTTGTCACAAATATTATTCTACAGAAAGGAAAACACTACATACAGACTCAACGAAATGAAATGACTTTAAAGACATATATAGTATACAAGACAACCAAAGTCTCCAAAAAGTAAAAGTATTATATAAAACTGTAAAATATAGATACAACCATAACAAAGTAATTTCTAAAAAGAAATAAAATATAAATTCTGTGAAAGATTTTAATGAAAGTCTACGTATAAATTGAGATGATTCAGGTCCAACTTAATTACAGTAGATAATGGAAGATGTTATTACAGTTCTGATAACGAATGAAAGAAGATTGTAAAAGCAGCAAGGAATAAAAGAAAACGATAAGCACAAAGCGAGTGATAGCTAATTTAACAAAATAGTTTTTGCAAAGCATACGCATAACTCTGGTTTCAAGTAAAAAAAAATGAAAATAATAACACAATAATTGTCATGAATAGAAAAACTATGATGCCATGATATCTAGGTTTTGAGCTTTGCATATATTTAAGTACACATATGAAAGTGAAAGTAAATTTTTCAAAATTGAAAAAGATTTACTATTGTTCCTTTTCATGTTACTGTCAGGGAGCAATTAAGACTGTTAATTATGAAGTAATTACCCACATGTAAATAAAAATCAGGGACCGATGGCTACTACAGTGAATTAGTTCTTAACATGTCAGAAATAATTTTGTTGATAAATTATTTAAGACAGTACTGAAGTGAGACTGATATTTTAAGAAGTTTGGAAAGTCAGTATCTCTCTGACGTGTAGAACCTGTTTACTATTTTAAACAAAATATATTTATGATTAGATTGATTTCAAAATTACGCATATTTGTAATATTACAAACGTTACAAGGAACTCAATTACTTTATTATTTTCTTTGTAAGATACTAATATTGACAATAAACATTGATAATATAATATTGATAGTACAGTATGACTAAGACAATGACGCAATCAACAATGAAAATTCCGAATTACTACGTTCGTTTGTACTTAAGTTTATAACTAGAGCGTCCAAGTGACAAACAACTTAGTCCTACACTGTTTGTTTATGTATTTTTCTATAGCAATAACTATGCTTGCTATAACTATGTATGCTAAAACATGGATGTTTGCGATTTAAACAAAATAATTTTGACCCCTTACATTTCTACCGCAAAGCACCTTTGAGGGGATCAATCTCAAAATCAGTAAGAGTATGTGGGTTAAAAGTATAGACACAAATATAAAATGTTACGAAAATCAGCTGATGCATTGAAAAGCTAATGTTAGGCATACGCCAAACAGATAGACAGACAGATAAATACGAAACGACTGAGTTCAAACTTGGAACTCGTTATGCTCGTTCAAATAAAGTAGGCCTGGAAAAATGTAATTTAATATATTTTATTTAATACAGTTTGTTTGTAGGTTATTTATTGTGTCTTTTGCTATTAAGTTATTGTTAGATTACGATTCGTCTTATGATACTTATTATACCTAAAACAGAGATTGATTAAAAAGTGAGAGGACGGACGCGTGTAAGACAGTAATACTGGACTTGTTCATACAGTACTAGTTGGTTGTTATTACATAAAGGTTCTATTGCGTTCCATGTGAGCGCTGAACCAGAATGCGTAGGAAAATTATTCTACTTTGTTGGTTCCAAACGTTTTATCAATACTCAGCACAACAGAACAATTTATCTTAAAGTTTTGGCAGCGAGTGGCTATTTGCAAAGTTAAAGAGACTTGTCATAAAGGTCTTATCAGTTATAGAAAAATAATATTCTGTCGACGTTAGTCGGAAAAGAGATCTTCCAAGTAGCATAGCAGAACAGGGGATTATGAGCACTCCGTGATAGCGCTATCAATCATGAGTTGGCGTGTAAGTAGCGACTTGGCCAGTTGCCTTATCTTTCTTTTCAACGCACAGAGCTAACTGAAATACCATTCATTTACATTATATATATCCCTTCCACGATTCACTAGGTACAATACATTTCTGCAAAAAAATTAGTTAGTTTTAAGATTTTTTCAGGTAGGCGTTGGAAAATCCTTAATTAATTTACCAGAAAACCCAACTATTATGAATTAGTGTCAGATCAAACAATAACTGACGTTAATTCGTTTGTCATTATGCACTTGTAGAGTAAACGTAAACGGCGATAGAGCTCAGCCGGTATAAATTAAAATTCTTATGGGAATCCTATAACACGATAGGCCTATATATAAACAATATATAGAAACATTATGTGTGTGTGTGTGTGTGTGTGTGTGTGTGTGTGTTTATTCTTGCTTACTAAAAGCGTGAATGTTTCATAGCTCTTCGATATTAAATACAAAACACCAAATTTACCGGTATGCTTATGCTGATGATGTGATAATATCTAGATCACGAAAGCAGCTGGATAAAGTTTACAAGCAGCTAAATAAAAAATTCGCTGGAATTGGATTGAATGTAAACTTCAGCAAAACTAAATATATGGTAATTTTTACATCAGAAAGGAGAAATGATCTACAAAATGTATGCATAGAGGGTAATCCATTTGATGGGGGTAATGAGTTTAGACATCTTGGTAACATAATAGATAATAAAGAGTCCAAAACACGACAATACCTAACTGATATGACTATGAGTATATACCTGACAATAACTTCAGTATGTGTAATGAATATTATTCATAAACTGACAGTATGTATTCGAAACGCGTAACAAAATATACAGCATTGTAGCATGTTAACATGAATAAAATCGCCTGAGAGTTATTACACAGTAATTTGCTGTGTTATCCAAACAATTACTTCAATTCAGCTGTGAACTACGTAGACTACGTTGTCATTTACACCACGTTTGTCAAATGTTTAGGTTTTAATAAGTTGTGGCAATTAAATTATCTTTTACATTTAATATCAATCACTCCAACTACCTTATCTGTGTCACAAATAAGACACACACACACACACACACACACACACACATAACTACATTATTTTACAATATGGTATAACAAAAACTAGACACTTATTTAAACTAAAAGGTAATATCATCTGCAGTTTAGGCATTTCAGGTACAAAGAATCGAATCTGTTTAAAATATTCTAAGAAACTTAGGAGTTATAAACTATTAATCAGTGGAATTTAAATAATTTAATAAATTACCTTAGATCTGTCGTGTGACTTCGTTTTATATTTAAATGAAGCGTTTCGGAACGTATGTTCCATCATCAGATTAACTCACTCAGTTGAAATTGTTAAATGTTAAAATAACACTACTTTGTACTTACACACGTCAGTATGGGTGCGCACCCTTTGAAGGCTGACCGGGTACTGAAGTTGTCTATGAATGTTTTTGCAAGTTCAATGCTGTATCGTACAGCGGGTTCGATTTAAAGTTCAAGTGGCAATTAAGTATGAATTCCCGACTGTGTATGTTATTGTATGCTTTGTAAATTTCGAACTCCTCTAAAGCATTTATGTACTGGCCTTTATTACAAATATGTAGGGGATTTAAATTTGATGTGAAGTCTGTGTAAGTATGATTGCTTGACATTAAATGTTGCGCAGAGTTGGATTTTATGTTATTAAGTGACGTCCGATTTTTAAAATTATGTTTCGGCGTGTGTTTGTTAAATCTCTTTGTGAAACCCCTACCAGTTTGGCCAATATAAAAACAATTGCAATCATCATACGACAATCAATTTATATATACACCAGTTTTCTTCTCTAATGATGTGATAATATTATTAGAGCGGAGTATATTCACTATATTGTTATTTGTCTTACAAATTGCCATGATCTTAATTTTACTTAACGTAGAGGTTACAATTGTAAGTGGCTGTGACCTACGTTGGTTTTACGTCTTGTCCTAATTGGGGTTTTAAAAATTTTTTTTTTTTTTTTTTTTTATTTTTAGAAGGTTTTCAACTAATGTGCTGTTGTGTTGTAACCATTAACCAAAACTATATATTTTGTAGTGTTCAATTCATCAAGGGAATCATTTTAGTTGAGAGATATTGATAATTTCACATGATGTGTCTAAGGTAATTGATTAATTTATAAATAACAAAGTGACTTTGATACCAATAAAAATATATATGTCAAACTGCAATTTATATATGTAATCAGTAGTGGTGGGATCTTTAACAGTGTGTTTTGACAAACGCGGTTAGTTTTGTTTCTGATAAATAATTTGAGGTACCTGACTGAAATGAACACAGAGAGGTGCAAACAGAAGTAAGGAATACAATAATAACTCAAGAAAATATGATATAAAAATATAAATAAATTCCTTGCACAAACAATGAGTAAGGTCTAAAATTGGATCGGTACAAAGTGAAAGAAAAATTCATAGGTAATTGAATTCGAATAAACTAATCTTATGTAGACAATATTTTGTCAGCGATCATCAAACTTCTGCATTAAGTCACTGGTGCAAGACACTTAGCAATGAGTTGATAAACCGAGATGCATCGCAGACTGCATTGACTTTGCGATGACAAAGAAGACAATTCTTTCCATGAAGCTTACTAAATCAAAATCACTGAGACAGTTCGCAAGCCAAACAGTAAATAGTTCACTATTATTGGTCTTTCTATTAAACAGAATAAATTTTTAAAACTCAATTGATTTTCTAGTCAACTGGTTCTGTTATTCGAATACTCCACTATCCTCACAACCACATGAATCGAAGTGTTTCTCCTCTAAACAGCAGAAGTCCTCTCCTCTAAAGAGGCATGTAGTCTTTAATGTTTTACAGAATAAAATAGGTTCCTCCTAAAACCTATAAAGACGGAGATTAAATAGGCATTGAAATCTGCAAATAAAACTTGTGTTAATTTATGAGTTTAATTAAATGTTAGATGGTGGCATAATAAACGGTAATTAATTAGGTTAGGCTTAAACCTACATTGATTACATTATAAGTAATATGTGTATATAATGTTACACACACATACACACAAAACTGACATATTGTGGAATAGTTAATATATATATGGAATATGTTAAATCGTATGAGAGCAGATACGTTTATCACTGAGTGTATATGAAATACAAATTGTGGACGTGTGAATTTCATATAGTCCTATCATGTTAATACATTTAAATCTGTACAAATGTATGAAGTGCAAAAACTCCAACTATAACTTGTATACGAGTACTTCAAATACTTGCCCATTAATGTTTTTGTGCTGAGGTCTGGCGCAACCCACAATTTTGCGGTTGACTGGGGTTCAACCAAACTTTCTGTGTGATCATGACAAAGTAATGGCACACATAATACCACAGTGTACCACGGGAAACAAGCAGTGGAACGTAATCTGTGTTTTGCTATTAGAATACAGTAGAGTGGCAAAACATTTTATATAACAAGAATGCAACTTAAGCTCTTTACGTTAATGTTATAAAATAATTGGTTAATGGCAAAAATCATTAAAAGTTTATTGTGTGTGTGTGTGTGTGTGTGTGTGTTGGAATGGTGGGAAGCAAATACGGTAGAGTACGTTTGTCATGCGTATAAGCATGTACAGTGCAAGTTATTTGTTAGGCATAAGTACTGTACTAGATTTAGGATTGTGGAGTGGCACACATCAAATTGTTCATAATATTTCTCTGTATCCGTATATACCTATGCATCTTAGTGCACGAGTGCGGGAATAAATTGAATTGAAGATAATAATTTCGTTGTTTGTTATCCTGTCAAAATAAAATTATGTTATCTTATAAATCAGATTCGACGTTACACCCTTGTAATGTCGTACAAACGATTTAGTATATTCTAATACGTTTTTTTACAGTTTTATTTTTTATAAATTATATTGAGGTCGTCAAATTTGCAAATAAAGATCGAACATGACTTAACGGCTAAGAGCTTTATCTATTACGCATGAAGCAATTTCAATTCATCAGAACCTTTGATATGTCATTCGGATCTCGAGTTTGTACTGTGAAGGCAAATAGTTCTGTAGAGAACGTCGACCAGAACAACGTGGTCTCTGTGCAAGATTTCCCGGCAAGGAAGAGGAAGCTTACGTGTAACGTTGTGAACCCTATCATTGCTATAATTTTCAAATTCTATCTGGCCTGAGATCTACAGACAATTTAAAGTCCTGTAATTATTGGAAAAAATAACAATGTAATTAATAATATTGGTCAGTATTATATAGTGCTGCCTGAGTGTGTGGAAGATGTCCGCTTAGGTAATTTATATGTCCCCAGGAGTTATATCTTGGGTATACGCGAGAACACTTCAAGATTGCAATAAGTGCAAGTTCCGAACACTTGAGTAGTTAAAGTTACTAAACTCGTAGACACATACAGTGAGAAAATGTAATTAACTAAATATATTACAACAAATTTAATATAATTTAAATTTGTGGAGCCCCACGATCTTGGAGCGTCATTTTTTTATACAACGATACAATGTTATTAAATGTAAGCGTGTCGTGCCACACGTCAAGGGCGACAAAAAATGTTACAAGTTATATATTCTGTGCAATTTAATTGGTACATTAATTGAACTCATACACTTTATATAACATTACTAACAACATGTACGTGTATTTGGAGTTCAGGTGTAAATATAATAAGAGTATTTTTACTATCAGTATTAAAAACTCATATTTATTATTTTTTCATTATTAAAATTATTCATAAACATCATTAATTTGTCGGTCACGATATTGCTCATTATTTAATATTTATATCTTACGATATGCAATATTACACATATTTAAAAAAATTCTTATATCTAAACATGTTAATCTCATATCTAAACATGTTAAATAATTTTTATTAATTTATTATAAAATTAAAATATTCTTATATTGAAATAAATTGTCTTATCTCAGATCTGACCTCTACTCGCTCAGTCTATACCAATGGTTTGACTTCAATTTAACTTTATATTAATTTCTTGTAGACTGGCTTTTGTCTTAATATTCAACTTTAAATTAACCTTTCTATACTTCAAATATCTAATTACTTTACTACTTATTTTGATAATAAACTCTACTCTCTTTACTTTAAATTCTCTTTAATTTATTACTGCTTTTATGTATATGCGATCGCTCGTTCTTACGACTAAACATTTATTTACATTTTAACATATTATTACTAAATATAAACTTTCTTTGCTTCAATTTACTGTCTTTTGAAATCGTCTTTAAGAGCTCTTTTGTTTTTATAAATCATTTAAAATGCATTAAGCATGTCACCTCGATTTCTGATGATCTTACGACTGTTGTCCGGGTTTCCAGCGTTGTCTAGAGTTATAATTAATTTTCCATTTATCTTGTCCTGGTGTAGTCCTGGATACGTCTAGGGTCCAGCGTCGATCTCCGGCAGCTTCCCTGGATACGTCTAGAGTCCAGCGTCGATCTACGGCAGCTTCCCTGGATACGTCTAGAGTCCAGCGTCGATCTACGGCAGCTTCCCTGGATACGTCTAGAGTCCAGCGTCGATGTACGGCAGCTTTGTGTTCCCTGGATACGTCTAGAGTCCAGCGTCGATCCACAGTATATTTCCTGGATATACTCTTGATAGACTAACTATTGCTGTATTTAATTTTCCCGTAATCTTGTCGTGACTTTAATAAACGTCATTTCGTTTGTTACTGCGACTTGTAAAAAATATAAACTGTTTTGCCGACGGACAGCATGTCCGGCTGCAACTGAGTCTTGAAATGAAGAGAAGGGTTTTTGGTCGAACCCTTAATTTATACCCTCTCGAGATTCCGCGCTGGCCGGCTCCAAAATCGTCCTGTCGATACCTGCGTATCTCGTGACAGCCCCCACTACCGAACCTTTTCATCTATTTGCAATTACTGTATTAGCAAATATCACTGTTTTGCACAGAATCGAGATAGCACAAATCGTAGCTACTTCGATTAATCACTCACTATATTAATTTGAGCGTCAGAGTAATTTGCGTATTTTTAGCACGTTTATTTTGCACTCTCTTCGCATAACGTGTTCTATTAACGTCGTCTTTTCACTGGGGATAACTATAATTTTTACCCACACTTTGGTGCCTTTGGTTTGATCATACACTAATTAGTTTTCTCACAGTGAATTAAAACAATTATTTTATTAATTACTTGGGGCGGGTTGCTGAGTTTGCTGTCTATGCCTGCTTCACTCACACACACAAGATACACATGTAACACACATACAATTGAGCAGGTGTTCACTGCGTGTCGGAACAGGTTAATTGCTACCCTAATCTAACAATGAAATATTTCTGCAATCTCAGACCTGTCCATTTACCCGTAACTTATACAAATTATACAAAATTTACATTTATTTAAATTAATGCCTAATACAGCTGTGGCTGTATCGTTGCAATATATTAGATCAAACAAATAGATATGCGAAGTAAAGTGAACCCACACTTGATTGTGCAGACGCTCCATTCAGGATTAACGCACTCAAGCATGAAGGGCTAAAAGTGAAATTCACAATTATAAACATTTATAAATTATTCCAAGACTTTATTTGTAGTGGCTATGTTTCAAAAACAATTTAATTTTTATATATAAATTTGTTACTG
This sequence comes from Magicicada septendecula, assembly GCA_034769895.1. Taxonomy (NCBI): domain Eukaryota; kingdom Metazoa; phylum Arthropoda; class Insecta; order Hemiptera; family Cicadidae; genus Magicicada; species Magicicada septendecula. The sequence goes on along the minus strand of CM068367.1, from coordinate 536,413,505 downwards.
ACATTACAAGGGAACTTAGTTCAGTTAATTTTTAATAAATGTCAACCTCTACCATGTATTACATAAGACCTAGCTATTAAATATGAAACAATAAATATAACGTAATTTCGTAGTTCATTTTGTTTTACATTCTGCCTTGACTCAACTCTTTTGTTTTGAAGTAAAGTTTAAATTAATATTTCGTGAGTAATATCTTTTCTTAGTATAAATAGTTGTTTAAGCATAGTTTATTAGAAATTAATTTTCCTAACTTGCACACTAAAAGCAGTATTCAGTTCTTATATCAGTTAAAACTAAATTCTTATTCAAACACATTACGCGACAAGAATGCATTCTTCGTGAATAGTGTATGAAACTATTATTAAACCTGTATGAGAAGTATCAGTTTGTAACTGGCAAGACTTTAATACGAAAATATTGCTTGTATTGCCGCCAGTTATCACTGATTGTATTGGAAATAACAAGAAATAACTATGTAATTTAGTTTTGCTTCGAAACATATTCCTTTAGGCGCTAAACTGTGGACTTTAAATCGAAGCCTTAAAAAACTAATCAAAGTGAAAACGTTTTATTACTGATTACAAAATAATAAAGTTTTCTTTATCAAATTTTAAAATAATTTGTTTCTGTTTTTTTTTTGTTTTAAAAATAAAATAAATGTTATATAGCTGCAGACTAAGTTACTTTTGCAATGAGCAATGCTTATCAAACAATGCGGATCATCCTTCCCTGTACTTTTATTTGTAATACTGAATTGTATTGTCTTCCAACGTTGAGTTTCCCTGCTCTAAATTTTCTACGGTGGTAATAGAAAATATTATTGTTCTAATAATATTTTATTACCATTATAAGTACCGACTGTAAAAATACTTTATTATTATAAGTGCAGCCCAAATTTAATTAATAAATTGACAGCCCAAATTTCAATATTGGCAATTCATATTTAATGGAAATTGTAAATCAAATTAATAATATTTTATTATATTTATTTTTAGTAGTTTAATATTTCTAGTTTTTTTTTTGTTTTCTACACAAGCTTTTAGACATCTAAGGAAAACATGCGTATATTACATTTGTCGTTTAATTAAAGCATACTCATAAGCTTCCTGAGCTGCAGAACTCAATTATTATTTTCACCAAAATTCATTTCCTATTAGGTAAAATTTAATATTAGATAATTCTTAAATCATCAGTAAAATTAATAAAACTTCCCACACTATTATTGTTTTTTAGTAATATGACAGTTTAAAGCAGACGGCCTTTCAATAAACACTAAAAATTCCAAAATATTGCAGACATTTTATAGATAAATTTATGATCATATATTAGCTTTAAAGGTTATGTATTTTATTACACGTATCTCTATACCTATATCTAATACTTTTCTAAAATGAACGTATTTGGTAAAAATTTGCAAAGTTTATTTTATAGATAGCTTAAAACGTTATCAAGGTGGTCCATAAATTGCAAGGAATATTAGTTCCGACAAAATACGGGGTTTTATTTTAAATAACGTTCCTTATATCTTGATTTCGTTGATAGACTTTTACAATTTCTATTAAAATTTTCAGTTCCATTGTCCACTAAAGTAATAAATTTCCAGTGTAAACGCTGTACTTGGATTTCGGTTAAATTCTCTTTTGACCGGCACACCCCTGAAATTCTATAATTTTGTTCCAAATTTGTAAACCCAATTGTGCCCAGGTGTCCAAATTTTTCGAAAAATTCAAAACTTTACTTCATTGAAATTTTGGCAAAAGCGTGTCACAATTTTGAAATTTCCAAACTGAACAGTATATTTAGATTTCGGTTAAAATTGCCTTTATTTTGAGACCTCGAATGGATTTTTGCAATTTTCCCCAATTCTTATACCCTCTCATTTTCGCCTTCTGTAACTACAGATTAATTTACAACATTTATGTGGTATCCAAAATTGGTCTCACATTTTAAACAAAATAACTTTAAACAATTATATTAAATTAGTAGAACCTGTAAGCAGTCGAAGAGTGTACTAGTGAATACAGTTGGACTAATGTTCCAAATCCGTTCACAAATCTCCACAGCTTAAGGTTACTGTGATCCGTATGAAGGGAACGTGGTAACTACTGCGCACGTGTGGCTTGATTCCTGTATTATCTGCTTGGTAGAGAGTCAACAGTAAGTTATATCCACACTTTCTCAGAGAAAAAATTATAAAAAATAAGTTTTCTCTCTTAACGTCAGAAAGAATACGTGTAAAAATAACTTAAGTACGGCAAAATATTCGTAGAGGAAAATGACTGCAAAAAATGCAAATTCGTCTTCGGAATAAATAAACTTGATATTCTTGTGAAACGTGTATCTTGGGAACAAAATATTCGTTCGACATAAAGCGAAGACACTCCGTACGAACTCCTCAAACTTGATTAAATCTACAATTCATATAGGCGGCCTGCACCACAACTATTTGAGATTCACTTTATAAAAATATAGTTTTGCTATTCCCACAGCCTGTTGACTGTTGGAACGTCTCGAAATTTCAGTTACATGAAACATACGTCTCTTTTAACGTCGTCTCCAAAGTGTTCTTACACTTTTCATTCTTTTCATCACGCTCTTTTATATAGGACTTCGCTTTCGCTTTTTAATTAACCTCTCGGTCACTTCGTTGCATTAGAAGCTGATTACGAAACGCTACTATTAAATTTATATTTAAAAACTGACTTGGCACGGTTAGAGGTTTTATTGATTTATTCAAGATAGAACCACTTATCCAAATTTTAGTGCTGTATATTACTTTCCGTTCTAATGTACGCGATTATTATATATATATATATATATATATAAAACAACTAGCTGACCCGGCCACGCGTTGCTGTGGCTAAAGTTTTTGTTATATTACATTATAGTAAACAATCTAAGAGGAACAATAAGAGAACATCAGTCACGGAGTCCACTATGCTTTTTCACACAGATGGTATTTGTAAAAAAATATGGTGATTCCTTATTTGACTTTCTACTACTATAACCCTTTAGTACAATGAAATTATTTACGAACAAAGACGAAAATGTTGATGTTGGTATACAAATTCACTGGATTGAGATTTGAAGGGGAAGTACGTTGAACACAATTAATTAAAATGTTCTTACACTTGATATTAAGCAGAAATCAATAGGTACAAAATAAAAATTTATCAGATTTATTATTTCCATTTAATTTTATAACAAATATAAGTATATTACAGTATAATACAGTAAATAACATGTGACGCTTAAACTCATGAATGAGGTAGGCAAGGCAGACAGTCTTAAACTTTTAAACATTAATATCTATTTTTTTGAATTATAAATACTTTCAATTTCAATTTAATTTAACACCAATCGGTGCACAATGTTTTTGGTTAACCTGTCTTTAGCTAACACAAATAGATTCGACGGTTTCCCAACACGTGAACACGCAACATATAGTTGCCCATGAGAAAAACATGGATTTTCCAAATCTAAACCACAAATGGACATTGTTTGACCTGAGATTTATTTATAGACATGGCGAAAGCTAAACGAATTGGAAACTGTAGCCTTTTGAAGGGTATGGTAGAATCTGATGGTATCATCGGAATACGTGGCAGCAGGACCACTTTTCCTTTAAACTTCCCAGCCAAAATGGTTGCTTCAAGAATGTTTCCGGTGATCTTTTTGATGACCAAACGCGTACCGTTACATAATTGAGGTGGATTCAAATTACAGAGGAGAATAATAGGGGAACCAATCTTTAATCGAAGATTATGTGGTGGCATTTCAGGGATATCTAATGAATTTAAAAATTCAATCGGAAAATTTACACTTTCATTTTCATCAACAACAGTATCGATTGATTTAAAAGACATCAGATCGCCTGGTAACAACTGTTGTATCTGGAAGTTAATTTCGTCAACATCAACGTTTTTGGCTGCCAAAATCGCCCGTTGACTAAGCCATTCATGATTCAAATAATTATTCTGTATATCCGGGAAAATACTCTGAATCAATTCATTTTTATCCTGAACAACAGTGCAAAAATTGTCTGGTAGTTTAATGCATTGCGTATTTGGTTGCAGTTCTATTTTACCGTTCCCAATATCTAGTAGTTGTTCGGAAAATATTTGTGCTGATGGATCATTTTGCAATTGTACTCGCATATTTATGGTCAATCGAAGTGTTTCAACACTTCGCCATAAGAATGATTGTTTCAAACATGCATTAATCTCATCCGCGAAAGTAGAGCGAGGTATAACCGGTAAGGTCTGCCGGAAGTCACCAGACAAAAGTAAGATAGCACCACCGAAAAGTTTATTATTGCTGTTTAAATCTTGCATAGTTCTGTTTAATGCTTCAAGTGAATATTTGTGTGCCATTGTGCACTCATCCCAAATTATTATAGAACTCTTCCGCAACACTGCAGCTATTCCACTATTCTTTTTGATGTTACACATTGCATCTGGTTTATTATGAACGTCCAATGGCAGCTTGAATGTTGAATGTGCTGTTCGCCCACCATCCAGTAAAGTAGCCGCAATGCCTGACGATGCTACTGCTAATGCGATTTTTTGTTGCGACCGTATTTTGGCAAGAATCAACGACATTAAAAATGTCTTACCGGTTCCACCGGGTGCATCCAAGAAAAAAAAACCGCCTTGTTCAGCAGCAACAGCCAGCATAATCCGATCATAAATAATTTTTTGTTCTGCTGTCAGTAATGGTTCACTGTTCATGATAATTGTTGCTAAACTTCCATGGTCATATTGATTTTCTCGTTGTAAATCGGTATTGACTAAGTCGGTGGCTGGACGATTAGGTGATGGCATACCATAATGATTAAGTGGTAAATTTGAAATAAGAACACATAAATCCTCGATCAAGACCAATGCTTCATTGTACATCTCTGGTGTATAATCTATGTTTTGGCATTGATTTGTTTGTCTAATTCGGTGCAAGATGTCTTCTGTCATACAATTTTTATATTTTTCCCACAAAGTTTGTGCTTGCGAGGGATAACATGTCGTCAAAATAATTGCAAACAACTGACGAATGTTATTCGGTGTTGATGTCAACGCAGCATCAGCAAGCGTTAAGTCCCAATGGTTATCGTCTTCTAGCAATTGCAGTTCACGACATGCATCCTGGTATGTATTGAATACTCGACCATTAACTGTTCGTAAAAATTCAAAAGACGTTGGTCCGGGAACATTCACCAATAACAAACGTAAATAGAAGCACTCACGTTGCTTTGGATGTACCGTGTAAAGTCTCCCCAATGTCTTAGCTTTGAATATGCCTGTAATGGAAGGATGTGGTTTTCCTTGTTTCCGTGGCTCCCATTTTTTACTGGATTTGTTCCATGTGAAATAACGTGGAACATCACCATACACCAATGTCTTCGCGAATTGGCCAAAAACATCAGGTTTTTGACACAATGTAAAAAATTCAGTTAGAGTCGTTTTCGGAGCTTCGAACGCTCTTTGGAGAACATTTTCTTCAGTGAAGTATACACGTTGACCGTTTTCAAGATGTATTGCCAGATGTTGGACAGCAGGATCTCTTTCGTGGATGGGAAAGCTGAGAATATGCCAAATAGCTTCATTGCTGCTAATGTATCTGCCCATTTGGTATCGTGCTATTTCGTCATTTTTATTTATGTTTTGTACTTCAAATATGGCCAAATCACTGCCTTTGTTTACATATTTACAAATATACTTAATTGATTTAACAGAACTGCAAAGCTCAACATTGATATGAGCTTTGTAAGTTTTTGAAAGTAGTGGTGAGTATGGTACCACCCACTGATTATCAAACTCAACTTGATTTGGAAAGTTCGGCAGTCGCATTGTAAATGTGTGGCCACCATTCTCAGTACTTCTGCGGCGATACATTGGATAACCATCAATATCCGTGATCGTGCCATTCGTATGCGGCTTTGGGAAGTTTTTTTTACATTTTCCATTTTCCATGCACGGTGACGTCATGTTGAAAGCACCGCATGGCCCATGGATCATGTGTTTGGTGACAATATCAAATAATTCTTGATCAATTAATGGGTCTGGAATTTCGGCTGAAATTATTTGATCGATTTCTTCAGGACGGATTCTATCTTTAAGCCAAACCAAAATGTGGGCATGAGGCAAACCTCGCTTTTGCCACTCTATCGTATACAGCCAACAACGTGTGATACCAAAAATTGAATATTTAACAATAAAATCAATTAAGGATTTCAATTTTTGTTTAAACACACGTGCAGTTAAATCATGACGATGAATGGCTTGTTGTCCTGGCAATAGTAAAGTTTGTATCTCTTCCCAATTCGGATTACATGTGAATGTAATAAATAAATCCGGTCGGCCGTAATGACGTACGTAAGTCATCGCATCTTGTATGTATTCCTGCATGTTCCGTGGACTGCCGATGTAGCTTGAAGGTAAAATGAAAGCATTACCGATGTCATTGGGATTTAAATTTCCATCGATGTTTCCAGCAACAGCATCTCGTAAGTGAATATATTCTTCCGATCGTAGTTTTGCCTGGTTGAATCGAAGGAATCGCAAGCGTTCGCTTTCGACCTTAGCATACATATCAACAATGTATTGATGGAACAGCTGACGATATCGAAGGATATAATTGTCTTGATGTTGTCTAACCATTATTCGGTGTGCGTAGTAGTTCATTGAGCTAACTTTATTATTTCTGTAATCACCTAAAAAAATAAAAAATAAAATGCAATACGAAATTAAAATCTATACATACAGTAAGAAAGTAAATAGATAATTGTCAAATTTACCGGTATTTGGATCATACTGTTTGATATTAAGGTGATATTCATCTTGTCCTTGCCAAAATATCAATGGATATTGTAGTGCGTCATATGAACGGTGTAGATCCGAAATCGTACTGACAGTGTTGTCTCGCCGTGTAATTTTTATAGATCTTTTGTCAACTGGATCACCAACCATGATAACAGCAACCTCATCAACAGTTGGAGCGTTGAATCTACCAGCATGTTCACCTAATGGTACTTTGTCGGCTTTTATGACGATTTGATAATTGTCATTTTGCAGTCGTGGCGAAACTCTTTTGATCAATTGAATTAGTTGATTGTGATCTTCTAAAAAATTTTCCAATAATATCACAATTGCTCTTTCCTCTGCTTGTTCAATAAAATTATACAGGCACCGAGTCGTCACGCGCTCTTCACAATCGCCCATAAAATAAATTTGAAGAAATTTCGGATTGTTATCAGGCATTGGCATCAGTGATCCGATTTTATGGTACACCTGGCCTTGAATTTTGAATGTAGTTTCAAAATTACGTCCATCGGATGCACGATCGCAAATTTTAGTTGCCCCAAATGACGTCATTTGGAAGCAAGAATTAAATTTGCGTATCTTACGCAAAAATAATTTGGAATCATCTGAATTGCCAGTAAGAAGGGATAATAAAGGCTCCGGCGGAGCGGGTAGAGGTGACAGCACAACTTTTCCTGATGCGCAGCACATGCCGGCTGCTTCATTCCGAAATTTCAATGCCTGACAATATTGACATACTTTATCCATTCCACCGATAGCAATTTTTGAATGCGCTGAGTAGTTAATATCTGGTGCATATTCAAAGGCAAGCCGAACGAATGATGCACGTGTTAATGAGCGGCTGATCCGTTGCCTTTGTCGATCTAGTACTCGTACTGTAGCTATGTTTCGTTCTCGTGCCGCTCTTGTTCTCGTAATATTCTGTTGCAGACGTTCGTCACGCTGTTCTTGAGATTCTTGTGCACGACTTTCTGCAGTCCTGATTCTTTGAGCTGCATTTCTTGTTTCGATTTGTTCTGGTAATTGCTGAGCTCTTTCAACACGTTTGCGTCGTGACCCTTTGCTGCTCGCGTTGTTGAGGTTAGATCTTTTCGGTGGCATTTGACTGAAAATAATAATTTAATCGTTTAAATATTAGAAAGAGGAACTGAAAAACATGTTATCATAGCACATTGAAATAATAAGTGCAAAATAATTTTCAATGGAGGTTAAATAAATCGTTTAAATATTAGAAAGAGGAACTGAAAAACATGTTATCATAGCACATTGAAATAATAAGTGCAAAATAATTTTCAATGGAGGTTAAATAAAAATAATATAAAAATTTTTGTACAATTATTGAAAAAGTGTGGGGAGCTTTGTGCCATTTTCTCATTGATATATTAATTAACTTTTATAAAACTATGTGATATTACTTACATGTATAAATTGAAATTATTGTTCCTGTGCTCCTACTGTGGCTATGTCTCGTTCTCCTGCTGCTCTTGTTCTTATGATATTCTCTTGAAGACGTTCGTTACACTGTTCTTGAGATTCTTGTGCATGACCTTCTGCTGTCCTGATTCTTTGAGCTGGATTTCTTGATTCAATTTGTTCTGCCAACTGATGGGCTCTTTTAATACGTTTGCGTCGTGCCTCTCTTGTGCTCGCATTGTTGAGGTTAGATTTTTTCCGTCGAAAGGTATCGACATCTGTTCAATAAATTAAAATTGCGACTATAATTTGAGATTTAAACTATCCTATCTCTCAAGTTGGATCGAACTGCACATGGTGTGCGAATTTTATTATAATCGGTTAAGTGGTTTAGGAGTCCATTGAGGACAAACATTGTGACACGAGATTTATATATATTAAGATCTGTGTCTAAAGTTATGAACAACAACAAAAAAAGTACTGAGATTAACATTTCAATGAGTAACCAGCTGTCATTTCTCTCATCTGTGTAGAACTGAAACAATGAATGTATACGATTATTTTCTTTTTACATGACTACAACTTCTACAACTTGTCTTGCCATATTACTTGCCTAAGTACTTACTTAATCACTTATTTATGAAGTTACTACCTCTTTCTCTCATTATTTATTTATTTTTATTATTATTCGTGTAGCAATTTCTTAAATTCTTGTACATTTTTTGTAGCAAACAAATTTACCGTAACGTTTTGGGTGTAATAATTGACGAATATCTATAGTAATAATAAATAAAGATCAGAAGTAGATAGTAGATAATCATAAAAATGTTACGTGTATGAGTGTACAAATGTATTGTAAACATAAATGTTATTCTATGAAGTTTTCTTTGACTTCTTCACCTCACACATTCGACGGATTACGATTTCATCACTCTTTTTGCTCGGTTGTTTCTTAAAATTTTTAAACGTTTATGATCGACAAGTTTGTAAACTCGAATTTTGCAATCTAATCTATTGCTTCTCATACACTCCAGTTATTTAACTGAGTTTTATTATTCTCCTACTTTATGTCATATGATAAAAATACCTGAATGCTATTCAATGCACGATATTTAATATTCTACGTTCTCCCAGTTAACTTTCATATAGACAAACCGCTCTCTATATATTAAACACACACAGACACAGACACACACACACACACACACACACACACACACGTATATATATTGCTGGTAATAAAATATATTACATTCACATTCACGAAAATTAGAATATTGTAACACAGTTTTTCTTGTTATATTATATGTTTTAATAATACTTTTTTGTATATAACATAAAATAACCCGTCAATATTCTAAGTGTCATCTTCATCATCATCATTATCATCACAATTAATTATTTTTGCATATTCTGAAGATATCAGTCAAATTGCGACCGACAAATTGAAAATAATATACAACAAATGCACTCTTACATAAGAGAAACAAATATTACTTATTAATAAATATAATATAACAAGAATAACTTTGTTACAATATAACAAGAATACTAATGTAGTACATTGTATTTCCAGAAATAAAATAATATACATATGGTATTGATGAGTTTACTTTGAATCGATTTTTATTTAACACAAGAACATACTAGTTATTTAATAAGCAAAAAGAATACCTCATCTTTTACATGAGTATAAACTAAAAATTAAAAATTATGGAATTAAACAAACAACGTATAATCTTATATAAGCTTTGTATTAAACAAAAATAACATAAGCATGTAAATGTTATAGTAAAACAAGTATTGGGTGTAAGTAATGTGTTTGTGTTGTAATCTGTGTCGGGCGTTACCTCCGCGCACTTTTGTTACTTACTCTGTTGACTGGATCCTCTGCAGTGATGTAGTCCTGTAATACAACTTAAAACTACGCTTTTTGTGGGCGCCACTTGGAAACGTTTGTTCCAAGAAAAATTAAATGTGATTGATAAAGTTTTTTTTTAAATCTACGAAAAAATTTAAACAAGTCAGTTTAGCTTTGAAAAATCAGTTAAGTTTAATAATTCTTTAACAACAACAAACAAATCGTCTGAAGGACTATCATTCATAAAAATTATAAAATTGCAGAAAAAAATTTTACAAGTTATTATTATTGACAATATATCCAATCAAGTATCGGCTAGTATTTCAGATTCTGACTCAGTTGACAAGCATGAGTTTAATATGTGAAAAAACTTTAATCTCAGGACGTGACTCCTTTGAACTACCAAGACATATCAATTAGATGCCTTACAAGAAAAAAAAAACTAAGTGATTTGAAGGTGTATGTGTGGCGTGTAAAGTACAACTGTGTGATAAATTGTTCACTATTGTCTACTTGACAATTACATATAGTTTTTATTTAAATCTGATAATAATTAACTTTTCATGAAATCTTGGTGTATGGTCTCAAATCCAACACATTAATATCTTTTTTGTCATTGCAAATATACAATTTTTATTTTAACTTAAACTCTTTCTAATAATGTATTTAAGTCATTTAATACATTTATTTTATTTACATCACATAATATAATGATGGATCATGTCCATTTATTCACAAAAAATAGTTTTTAATACTATATTCATAGTTATAAAACTTAATAATTATTGACTTTATTCTGGTGGATTCTGACATTATTTCTCTCTCTTATAGTGTCTTATGGTTTTTTCACTCTTGTTCACTTGAATAATATATATGGGGATTTGTCTTAGTCATAGTTTGGTCGTTTTTTCAAGTTGATAGAAATAATTATTATACAAAATTACACAATTTTTTGGGACTACTTGGGTTCGATACTGTTCACTTCACTTTCCTCCTATGCTAACTTACTATATAAATGATTTCTTTTTATGGAACGTTCTGTGACGCTACATATGCCTCACCGTTAAAGTTGATAATTTTGGAAAAACATATCTTTGGTTTTGATGAAATTATCATCTCTATAATAACCCTTTATTAGCTTCTTTATATCTCATTCTTTTATCTTATAATTAAATTCCTGTACTACTCCTTTAATATATTAATCCAACTCAATATTCCTAGTTCGTTCTTTGTCGTATCACCTATTCCTTTCCTTTTTACCTTGATGTCTTATAATTAATCTTTGATATAATTCCCTATCAATTCCCTAACTTACATAGAGGGTTGGGAGTCAGAGTGGCTCGCTATGGCATACATTCTCTGTCCCTTCCTGTCTATAACTACTGAAATCAGAGGCAACACATCCCTGTTCAGAAAATAATAATTGCACCTTTGCAACAAATAATAATAATAATAATAAAAAAAAAAATACAATATTCAAAGATCATAGGCTCCTACACATAAATTCCCTTTCTTAAACTCTTCTGATTAATTCACAATTATATTAATATATCGTTCTCCGCAGGTTAAATTATCGTTTAAAATCATTCAATGTTAATAGCTATATTCATATTCATCATTACCTCCTTATGTAACACACTGTTTTCCCCTTTTTTTTCATTTATCATTTATCATTTCCATTTAGTATCAAATATATGACAGTATTCCTCCTTCTTTCTCCTTTACTAAGTGTCCTTCTCGTAATATTTATTAATAACAATCTCTCTCCTTCTCTAAGTACGGGTAAGCTGGTAAATATACGTTGACATGGCTATTGGAAATAAATCTATATTTTATATATATCTTTATGCCTTTGGTGTAAGGTGTCCTTCTCGTAATATTTATTTATAATAATCTCTCTCCTTCTCTAAGTACGGGTAAGCTGGTAAATATACGTTGACATGGCTATTGGAAATAAATCTATATTTTATATATATCTTTATGCCTTTGGTGTAAGGTGTCCTTCTCGTAATATTTATTAATAATAATCTCTCTCCTTCTCTAAGTACGGGTAAGCTGGTAAATATACGTTGACATGGCTATTGGAAATAAATCTTGCCTATGGTGGAATGTGTCCATCTCGTAATATTTATATTTATTTGAAATCTCTACCTCTTTTTCTAATTATGGCTAAGTTAAAAAATTCACGTTGACATGTTTAGTCAAGGTACCTTCTCTATGATGCTGTATTTGACTTGGGTCTTTGGTCATGGTACTTGGTCACTGATTGAGTATTCGACTTGCGATTTTTTAATCATGGTACTTTTTTAATGAAGTCTGGTTATACGTTCCTTTTACCTTGTTCCTAATTGTGTCAGTTACCTCGTAGGTATTGTTTTTCTGTTTGATAATATTTTGGTTATATTTGTCAGTTTGGGTTAATTACGTTGATTATTTCAACCCCTTTTGGTTGTATTCCTTATATTATGTCCTTATTTAACATTCCCATTCCTTTTTAATTCCTTCTCTTTTCAATATTCGACCTTCGATGTTTATCACCTCTACTCCTTCAAATGCCTGGTCTATGACATTTATTCTGGATGATTGGTTTCATGGCCTTACCATCTCATCACATGTTTGGGCCACAATTTTTCTGCATAGCGGAATTCCTCCTCTCTCTCACTTTCATTTTGGGGATCATTATCTGGTTCTCGGCCAGTTTCTGCCAATACATGGTTTACATAAAATACTCGGGGTTTTTCGTCATTATTTGCCTGATTATGCTGTAATGAAAAACCCGGATTTTCGTGAACTGTTCGGGGTTTTTCGTCTTTACTTACCTGGGGCCTATTCTCTTGATTCCTTTTCTTTCTTATTTCTCTTATTGCCTGAGCGTATTTTTCTATAAGCTGGCCCATTTGTTCCTCATAATTTTCCTTCTTTTTGGAATGTATCTTTTTTCTAGGCACGCTTACCTTAAAAGTATTTTGGCCTATGATTTTCTTTGTAATACACTCTTTCTTTTTGTCCCTTTTCATTAAATTCTGTTTATATTCTTTCATATAACTCCTTTCTCTGTGGTCAGTGACCGGGGGGTTAAGTATATTAATTAAACCGCCTTGAGTCATTTCTCCTATTTCCTTTGTATACTCCCTGTTTGTTTTTCTCGGTCTGTCCAATCTATTAGCTATGTTTTGTTCCGTTTCTACTGTTTCTTTCTCTATGGTTTCAGGACCGGTATTATTTTCTGGAAGACAACGAAATAGAAACTGTAATCCTTCTACCTGTTCCTCCATTACCTCTACCTCCTTATCATTGTCGGTTTTACTCTCCTCGATCTTTTCGTCTACTAATTCGTAATTTGCATTATTATTTTTCGTAACTGACTCTACCCATTTTTGAGTTTCCTCCCTCAAGGATGCTCTCCACTTTTCACCTTCCTCCCGAATTTTCTGCATTTGTTTTTCATTCTCCTCTCTCTCTTTCCGTCTATTCTCTCTCCTTCTTTCATCCTCCTCTCTCTCTTTCTGTCTCCTTCTTTCATTTTCCTCTCTCTCTTTCTGTCTCCTTCTTTCATTTTCCTCTCTCTCTTTCTGTCTCTCCTCCCTATCTTCCTGTCTGTTTCTTCTCATATTTTCTTCCATTCTTTGGATCATCGCCATTATCACCTCCATGTCACTTTTTGTCATTTCTATCACTTTTGCTGGTTCGTTTTTTTGTGTTTGTTCTACCATTTGTCCTTTTGTTTGCGACATCATGATCTGTTGGTAGTTTCCGGGCTTGTTCCGTCTTTTTCAAGCCTCACTAGTTGGGCTGCCAATTTATAGTAAAACAAGTATTGGGTGTAAGTAATGTGTTTGTGTTGTAATCTGTGTCGGGCGTTACCTCCGCGCACTTTTGTTACTTACTCTGTTGACTGGATCCTCTGCAGTGATGTAGTCCTGTAATACAACTTAAAACTATGCTTTTTGTGGGCGCCACTTGGAAACGTTTGTTCCAAGAAAAATTAAATGTGATTGATAAAGTTTTTTTTTAAATCTACGAAAAAATTTAAACAAGTCAGTTTAGCTTTGAAAAATCAGTTAAGTTTAATAATTCTTTAACAACAACAAACAAATCGTCTGAAGGACTATCATTCATAAAAATTATAAAATTGCAGAAAAAAATTTTACAAGTTATTACTATTGACAATATATCCAATCAAGTATCGGCTAGTATTTCAGATTCTGACTCAGTTGACAAGCATGAGTTTAATATGTGAAAAAACTTTAATCTCAGGACGTGACTCCTTTGAACTACCAAGACATATCAATTAGATGCCTTACAAGAAAAAAAAAAACTAAGTGATTTGAAGGTGTATGTGTGGCGTGTAAAGTACAACTGTGTGATAAATTGTTCACTATTGTCTACTTGACAATTACATATAGTTTTTATTTAAATCTGATAATAATTAATTTTTCATGAAATCTTGGTGTATGGTCTCAAATCCAACACATTAATATCTTTTTTGTCATTGCAAATATACAATTTTTATTTTAACTTAAACTCTTTCTAATAATGTATTTAAGTCATTTAATACATTTATTTTATTTACATCACATAATATAATGATGGATCATGTCCATTTATTCACAAAAAATAGTTTTTAATACTATATTCATAGTTATAAAACTTAATAATTATTGACTTTATTCTGGTGGATTCTGACATTATTTCTCTCTCTTATAGTGTCTTATGGTTTTTTCACTCTTGTTCACTTGAATAATATATATGGGGTTTTGTCTTAGTCATAGTTTGGTCGTTTTTTCAAGTTGATAGAAATAATTATTATACAAAATTACACAATTTTTTGGGACTACTTGGGTTCGATACTGTTCACTTCACTTTCCTCCTATGCTAACTTACTATATAAATGATTTCTTTTTATGGAACGTTCTGTGACGCTACAATGTGCAACGTGTTGTACACTTTACGGGTTCTAAGAAAACATTTATTTTGACCTAGAAACGTTTACACATCTTTCATCTATGATACAGTATTATGCATTATGTATAAATATATATAATGTAATTCTGAACGCTGATGAGAAATATTTTACATTCCTAAATTTACATTCTGTAAAATCAAGTAAAGTTTATAAAACGAACCAAATTTAAAAAATGTAAGTAAATTATACTTATATAAAGTATATACTTTTACAATAAATTTTTAAAATTCTAATTAATTGTGACCGCCGCGACGGTCGATGTCTTGGGCTTGAATCATCAGTTTTCTTCTAAGTACTTTGAGATCTACTATTTAAAGTTAATATTCGTTATAGCATTTATCCGGGCGCACCATAAAATGAAGTAACATTTTATTTACCCAGGTAGACTCTGCTTTTAGAAATAAGTAGCTGGGATAACATTTGCGTAATAATAGACGGCTGAAGCGTGTTGCTGACGACTGTACTTTCCTTGCATGCCAAATATCAATGTAACACAGTATTAGAATATTAAACACAATTTAAGTATTCCTTTTAACTAAAATTTTGAGGATAAAGACAACACTATCTGACTAATGGGGATCTTCAGATACATTAGTGGACACATTTTTTTACAAGAATATGAGTCTTACAAATATCTTTTCGTCCTCTGTCAGTCTCAAACCATGAGTAAATTAAAAGAAATGTATGAAAGTTTGTCAATCATTCAGAGGGCTCTCATAGCGACAAAAGAGTTGATAAGAGTACGATATAATCGAAAATAAGAGTAAATAAGAGTTGATATAATCGAATACGTCCAGTTACATAAAGCTACTACCGATTGTACTTAGAGCTGTGTGTGTATTTTATAATACTTCTTAAACCTTCAAAGTCAAAACGTCAGCTATATGCTGACGAGTCGAATAGAAAGTAAATAAATTAAATACAAAATTCATTAGATTTTGTAATGTATATGAAAATATAATATCGAACATGTCTTTAAAACGTTTAATTTCTTGTAAATAGTTTCTTTTCAGAGCTTGATGGAAACTGCTAAGCTACTATTAACATTGTAGGAAAACTAAAAGTGAGATAATAAGTTTGTGTGTGTGTGCGCGCGAGCGCGCACGTGTGAGTACTTATTGTGATTTTCCACATCATGTACGATGTTATATTTTTAAGATGTGGTGTGTATGAGTTAGCGAACATTTATCAGCGGTGTATAGATTCTTCTGTACTTGTTTCAATCTTCTTTTCTAGTGAATCCAAAAAATCATTGTGGAATGAGTTTAGACTTTCAGGTCCGTTTTCATTCTAAAATAATTTTTACTCCAGCTTGATGATGAGATAAACTCTAGAAAATGCTTGTGGGGAGTCAGTACCTACACTACTGGATAGCAACAAGTGTTGATTTACGTAAAAATTATTCTAAATATTGTCTATGTGGCGGACCTGTTGCCAGTGAAGACAGCTTACTCGAGATGAATACAAAATAATCCAAGTTCATACTACAATCCAAAAAAATAAAATTTCTCACAGTATGAACTGTACGAAACTACAGGAACTTTATATACATATTTTAGAATTAACTAACCAAATCATAATTGTAGGCCTGTTCTTGTGCATCTTTGACTCACTTCACAAAAGCGGTAATAATCAAACGATTGTAGTGTTAGTTTACTCATTCCGTGTGACTCATATCCGTTTTATTTGACTAATTATACAGCTTTATATATGTTACATATTGTGATATGTGTGCTACTGGCTAATAATTCTGAAATGTGGAAAGTATTATGTAAAAGTACGTAATGAGGTAAAACTATAAATAAATATATTAGATTTAGAGAAGGGACAAAATTATCTGTTACAATTGTACATTTCCGTATACAATCAGAACCTTCGTTAATAAGTTCTAACATAATAGAATAAGTATTTTTTGTTATAACAGTATGTTAGTCTTAAGATTATTAGGCTCCATTTCAACTTACTTACACCTTGTATTTTTCCGAAGACAATAAAAGGTTTTAATATTTCTTATGTGCAACAACATGTTTAATTTTTTTTAATTACAATTTTTATAATTGAAAGTGTAAATAATTTTATTTAGAGACAAAAGGAATTACACTAGTAAATTTGAAGGTATTTTAGAATATTTAAGTAAGGTAAAATGGAAAACGTTTTTTGTATGAAAAAAGAAGCAAATAAATTTTAAATTGACCTAAAACACACATTCATAAAAACATTCTTTTGTCAGCAAATCGTTGTGTATTTTAATTTTTTCACGGTTCTATAATGGTTTATTTGTGCTTTAAGCTTTATATGCATGACGTATGTTGTATTTCCATCCATAGTCCAAAAACTAAAATTATGGCAATACAGAAAAAAAATCCTTTATCTAAAGCTAATTTTTACTAAACTTGAAAGGCAAGCAAACAATATTTTATAACGTTTAAAGTATATTGTAATAGTAAAACACAATTGTATGTAAATATTAACAGACACAGCTAAATTAAGTAGAATGTAAAATACGTATTTCCATATATATTAAGTGGAATATAAATTTTTACATAAATTGGTTAAACTTTGTACTGACAATATCTGTAATGTAACGCCGTGTGTGCGTGCAGTGAGGTCATTCACCCCGCTAACTGCTGCCAGCGTGTCTTGCACGCTCGCAAGAGGCCAGTCTAGTTAGTTATCTGCTAAACTCCGAACGGGCAACAAGCCCTCGTTCCGCCAACCTCGGCTATATAATTATTTTCATTTCGGAATATTCCACTTCAAATTTTTAGCATGATCTTCAGTGCTTAATGCACTAATACTTAGGCGATCTCGGCCTCAATTCACTATCATGACTTTCAATATTTAATTCAACTATCCTTCTCAGGCAAGGTATGCCGCGATATACTGCATGCGCCATACAATCATTTTCTTGCAACATTCAATAAACAGTTAGCTCAAAGACTATATACAGTCCACTACTTTTTTTAATTTCATACCAGCCAACTTCTCACCTAACGTTGTAAGACCAACTCAAGATTATTCGAGAGCGTCGAAGACGTACCATAAATAAACCTTTTTTTCAGAAATATTATTGACAAAAATAGGCTTATAATGTTTAGATTTAAATCTTTTTCTAATGGCGTACAATCAACGTCTATAATGGCTGATATTAACCACATACAAAAAATAATAAAATTAATCGTTGAAGCACTGTAAGCAAAATATACTTGCATTACTTATAAAATAAAGTTTTAAAAATTGTTTATGAGTGGGTTGTTAATTGTGGGATTGCTGATGATAGGTATTGATTTTCTAAGGAACCTATACGAAACAAGTAAATTAAAGATGCAATATAAAATATTAATATTAGAAAAATGTTATAAATAAAGTATACTTACGAAAAAGCACTTAATATTCAGTGAAAGGTTCATGGAGAGAGAGAGAGAGAGAGAGAGAGAGAGAGAGAGAGAGAGAGAGAGAGAGAGAGAGACAGACAGACAGAGAATTAAAAGTGGTTAAATGAGGGAAAGCGTTCTATAATTCTATTATTTTTATTGCCTATTATATTCTATTCTATTCTTTTGCCCATTGTGTCTGATATTGACCGACTACATTAATCACTTACATAATGGGCTGTAAAACAGAAATACAAAAGATATGTATCACAGTAAGCACTGTATATTAAAAAATAATATAGAAAGTTGCGAAAATGTCTATAAACACAGCAACGTCTGAATAATTGAGGTATCAGTAAATGTTTATCTTTCATTTCTTGTGCCATGCTGTACGCTGCGTTTAATTTTTTTCGCCTGCCGGAAAAGTGTATTATTTTTCATTGACTTATTTCCATACTATTCACAGTAGCCTTACTTTTATTATTAAAGCTACAGAAAAAATGAAGACAACGTCGTCGGTGGCATAAGTTTGTGTTCAGCGCAGAACAAAGAATTACGGATGCCTTCAAATGTAATCATCTCGTATTTACATTCGTGTTGGCATGTTTTATTTGTAGCATGAAATTGTATTTTAAGTAAAGGGAAGGGGAATTTTATTGCATTTAAAATTAGAGATGACAGTAAAGTGGTAAGGAGGAAACAAATAACATTCCATAGTCTATGCAAATAGACAAACCGCAGAAAAATGAATGCGAATAGAGTGCAAAAGAAGAGGATAGTACTATTCGTATATTATTTTAAATTTCATTCTTAAGTTTTGTTTATTTTTTTTAGTAGTTAACATAATAAATTTATTGTACCCCTGACAAAACACATGTATGTATCAAGACAGAACAATGAGTAAAATCTAGCAAAACATAATAAGTTGCTTAGTTGGTTAATTCACAGTTGGGTTTCAATTTTGATAGTTTCACTTGATAATAGAAAATAATAAGAAACTAATAACAGTGATACTAAATTAAGAACTATGTAGTTGCAACTGAGTTTAGTTGAGAGCGAATATGTAGTTGTGCGCCTCATATAAGATTAATAAGTATTGCCAGTGAACACGCACACAATACACAGACATGGATGTCGTCATCAATTTGTCTGGGTAAAGAATTGCGTTTACGGAGTGACGGTTAAAGTAGTTTTGAATATGTGAAACAAAACCTGAAACAAAAGTAAGAATAGGCATTTACCTCAATTCTTTCATAATAATACGGGATTTCTTAGAAACTTAATTATTTACTCATTTTAAAAAACTATAAAGATAATCTAGAATTCTAACAAATATTTAATTTGAAGACTTCTTTGTAACATTCTTTTATGTGATATATACAAGGCTTGAAAGTACTTTACACAAGCCTAGCTAACAATTTTTCATGAAATAAAAATTAATTTTAAAAAGCAAATAATTACTTAGAAGGTAATCTAAAGCAGTAATAATTATACCAATGTGTTTCTGTGTGTGGGGGTTATTTATTCACATAAATATGTGGCACAGGTAATTCCTGCCGAAGTTATAATTGACAAAATTATGATTGACCATAATACTTACAGTGTAACAGCCATAAAAATAAATACTGTTAGCTGATAGTTATTCTGTGTCTATATAACAGACATGGAAAAATAAAATACAGCAAAAAAATTTGAGACTGAAAATAAATAGAAAAACAATATTTGTATTGACATTCCGTTCTCCAAGTGATTTGTTAATTAGGTGACATTGTGAAACGATGTATTTGCACAATCTTTATACATTTCTAAACAGCAATATGCACAAACGTTTTACACTTCCGTGTGTCACGGTGACCTGAGTACAAATGTGAAACTACAGTAGTCCAAATATAGAAAGTACTACGATTGTGTTATACCGCACCAATGCTTAACAAATGTAGGCCTACACTTTCTTTCACATTATGATTTGCTCTATGCAGAACAGAGAGAAATTATTTTAATATTCAAGTATATTTACTGTACTTACGTAAATATCCTTATGTCTTTATATAATACTATAAATAAAAATAACAACAGCATACACTTATCGAATCTTACGAACACCAGTTTCTTATAAACATATATATATCGTATAAAAAAGGCAGACAGGACGCGCGCACTCTAAGAAACTGTTACTGTTTTACAATGAACAAATAAGCGTTGGGGAAACTTCATTTATACAAACGTGTTAGTAAATTTCTGTATTCAGTGAATAATTTTACTGTACACTTGGATAGACTGCCAGGGAAATCTGAAACTCCTGATTTATTGTAATAAAAGATCAGCATGAGTCTTGTTTAAGGCCTGTATGTCAGAGTTACAAGGGCGCAATTTCTAAACTTTAAACAAACATAGTTAAACTTAGTTTACACTAAGTGTCATCAAAATATCTTATGCTTCGTGTGTACACTTGTTACTGTCACTACCATGCAAATGTCGCGTAGTCTGCAGTAATTGAGTAACGAAGCCGCCAGTTGTTCCAATTGTGTTCTGCGACCTATGTAATACCAGGTAGAAACGAATGTTAAAAATGATATTATAATCACTTTTAATTATTGAATAATCTGAGATTTGGGTTTCAGTGTGCAATATAATTATGTTAATTGTACGCCTAAGAAATGAAATTACTATCACCTTTCTGTCCTTAATGGATTAAGTACCACTCACCTTAATTTTATGGTAACTACACCACCTAAAAAATGTTCTACTTGATTACTGCTTTTGGTTAATGTTGCTTGTGGAGGATATATTTGGTTTTATTGTACCGATCAATCTATGCAAAAATTGTCTCATGTTGTGTTATGTTATGATTGTCTAGGCTTATAGGCCTATTTGATTTTTGTGTTAGTTGCGCTTAAAGTTCCCACAATGTCTTTGTACAGTACACGTTATTGTGCGATATTATTAATTCAGAATTTATAGCCTTAAATTGTTACATATGATGTGTAAATATCAAGTCTTAGTTATCTTAAAATATTTTTGTCGTATGCACTTCAATGTTTAAAGTGATATCTTTGTTCGCTTACTTGTTATTTATTTGTTAGTAATATACGTTTTATTAACTGTTGTTTTGTAACTATATAGAAACAAAGTTAGTATATAAATAAGAAATGAATTCATGAATAATCTAACTAATATTATCATAAAAGGTACCACTTGATAGTAATTGAATCGGTGTTTATTCTCTTCGCAGACAGGAGAATGTTCTACATCAGCAGCAATAGAAGCACAGGAGGGACTACAGTAATGTCATAAAACTCATTAGTTTGCAGGGCACCATTAGACAGAGTAACAAAATTTGTGTGTTTGTGAGGGTGAGAAGTACTGTCCTGTGCGTAATTACTGGTGTGCGTATAACGACACATTGGAGAGGATTCTGGTCTGACCGACCTGTTTGCAATCAACCTAATTTTTGCTTTGAACAATTTTTAGTCGTCTGCTTGTATTAACTGAATACAATATAGTTGCGTGCTCATTGTCATCAAAAATTTAATTCGTGTCACATTTAGGATATATTGTAGTACGGTATGGTTAGGATTTAATGACCAGTTTTAAGTAATAACGTAATCATAAAATATAATTAATATAAACAAAGAAAAGTTACTTTTAAATAAACTATACATACTATTTGTTAAATGTTTGTAAGTATAGAGAACTTTAACAAGAGAAAAGAAAACACTTTATAGTTTTTCATTATTATCACTTCCGAGTAGTCTTGACATATGCCAATGTTTGGCTTTTAGACACTCACACATAACACAAGCACACATGATCAGTTACGATACCAAACAACAGGGTCCCATAGTGTATTAGGTTTTACACACTGCATATGAATTATTTATATATGGGACAAATAATTTGATTATTAAGTAGTCACATGGGGCCGTGCATAATATCTGAATACTGTTTGAGGTATATGATTTAAAGTTTAGAGTTAACAGCAGTAATTAATATAAAAATTTTGTAATCTTATAAAACGGTAATTTGTTGTCGATGATCGACTTCATTATTTAAAAGTTATTCATCTTTAAGTCTTAAATTGAAGAATGATTTAGTTAAAACGTGAAAAATGATAAACGTAAGCCTTAAGGTTAATGCAAAATGTACTGTTAAAATTAATGTAAAAAGTTTACATTACTTTTAACAAATAGAATAATATAAATATAAATCTAACAAATATAAATATTACATTTTAAGAGATATTTAATTATGATTTGCTTAATATAAAAAGATTCAAACGTGTATACTTTTCTTATTATGTGCAAACTGGAATGTAAATTTATATGTTAATATTTACAAGTTTACAAGCTTGTATTTGAAATTTACAATACATTGCATACCACATGTTCAGTCCTCTGGATGAAAATAGGTTATTTTATGTTTCAAATATGAACTTATATTTGAACCTAAATATTTTAAGCCATAGTAATAACAGTTTTATTATTATATATTATTTTTCATACAGTTAAGATACTTATAAGTAAAATGAGTTTATTTATTTTCAAGTAACTCTTATTAACTGCTCTGAGTAGTTTCTGTTACCTGTAAAATCACATTAACCCTAACAGGACCTTCCTCCAACTTGAGATTGTCAGTAATGAGCTACTTTGTTTATATGTGAGACAGCATCTTCATGAAATAATAGAAATAATACTATATTGTAATAACAGTAATTATAAACTTGCAATATATTATTTTCTCTGTAAATGAATGTAAATATACATTTAAAAATGTTTAACAGGTGTGTAAATTACTGAAATATATATAATAATATTTGTGGTGAATTATTATTGATGTAAAAAAAACATAACCTTTTCCCTCTTGTGTAAAAGGCTTATGAACGGTATTTTGGTTGCAAAATATAAGACCAAGATAAACCTCATCTTATAACGCAAGAAGAATTATATTATTTGGTGAGAGATCTAAACATCTTAAAACCCCAGTCAGATTTATTACGATCTCCTTTATAAAGTTCGGGTCTTCTGAATAAAATGTAACAGTGATCTCATGTTACAAAGACAAGCAGATGCCGTAAGTACTTTTTTCCTAGCAGCAATGTAGTGTAGTGTTCCAATGTAGACAGTTTATTTTTAGTTTAAATGAAGCTAGGGCTTCATTCAAGTGTGCTGCAGCACTTTTTTGGAAATAAAAAATCAGACGACTAGCGAGGAACCGTAAGCGAACTAATCAAAAACCTTCAAAAAATATAACTGCGGATGTCATTATAATTACATTTCTTTGTCTCACGGATTTATTTCTTCAAATCTGGGCGCTGTAAATGATGAACGTGGGAATGTTCCACTAAAACGTCGCTACCATGGAAGAGAGATACACAGAGAAATGGAGCGTCACAATGCTTGCGGAATAATTTTGGAAAATGGTGAGCGACACTCCATAAGATGTCTAAAAAGGAAATGAAAAAAATCATTTTAATGTGGTGGCTGTACTTTATTTATCATTATTTTTGTACACTCTGACACAATTATACGATTTTGTAAATAAAAGTGAAACAGTTATAATGTTGTTTCCATCGTTCAAAAAACCAAACGTGAAAGAGTTTTCTTTCAACCAAACGTGGTTGAAGATTCAAATGAAGCATCCAAAAATTAATAACAATCACTTAATTTCATCAAAAAGACAGAGCGTCCGTTTAGAGACTGCAGGTTAAAACCTGAAAGTGAGGAGGCAGATTAAGAGAGTGGTCGCAAGAAGAGATCGATGTAAGGAAGCTGCAAAGATATATTTCAGAATCCATTGTTTCTTGTAAACATCGATTCTTAATCTGGAATTCAAATGCTTTGTTATGAATTATTATAATAACTGTACACATACTTCAGACACTTTGATTAGCCGTTATACTGAATACGTCTATTCTCTTGTGACTTTGCATAAATTATTATGAAATTTTTCATAATAATGAACAATTATTTTCAAACGTTACATGAACGTTTAAAAACTATCAAGACCAATGTTGGACAAGGTATATTTTATAGTCATATCAAATGGTCTGAAGATGATAAAGAAAGCAGAGACAAAGGGGTAGTAATCATTTTTATTAGAAACTAAAAACCGACACCAATCGTCATAAATAATTGCATTACAGCTTTCTGTAAGCGATGTTGTACTAGTCTTAGGCTTAGACAGATTGTCTTAGCGTCAGTGCAAACTCTAAATATACCAGTATACAGATATTATTTAGAATACTGCAGCTTGTCTCAATACATTATTAAGAATAATTAATTCCTACGATTTCTAACGTGTTCCCAAATGGTTACAACAGAAAACTGAAATAAAATTTTAATTAAGGTAAAATTTGTTTTTTGTCTTGTGTATGTAAAATGGCAAGCAGACATAAAAATTTGACGTTTACATTGTTTTTTAAATAAGAGATCGTCAACAATAATATAAAGATCGATGTTAGTCGAAATTACAATAAAATGATGTAAACCTTTAAATTATATACAGTCCACAAACAGGAACCAGTCGGTATCTTTTGTACTATGTTGTGTAGATGTCCGTATATAGGTGATACAAGGGTTTCTAACATACACTTACTTGCGTTGCTTTTACAGGTTAAAATATTTGTATTAAACAAACGAATTTGTTTTGCTTAGTTTTAAAGAGCTAATGGTTAGTGACTACCATTATTCACTTCGCTTTCTTTGTCAATCGCATTGGTCTCAGTAAAACATGATATTCTTTAAAAACATTTGATCAAGTTCTATCAAAACCGTTTTCCGTAAGACTGTTACATCTACAGAAATAAACAAAACGTAATGCGTTGAAGACCAGGCCCTACTGTGGTACAGGAGTACAAATGGTACACAGAGACTTTCACTCACTGAGTCCACACATTACTTCTTTTGTAGAAACGTTTGATATTGTAGAACTAAATGTTCTGTCGTAAATGGTAATATACCTTCAACGGAACAGCCGAAACTTGATAAAAGCTTTTATATTAGGTAAACGTGGTGTTATAGTGTGTTTGTAATATGAACTGAAAATTTATTGGCTGTGAGAATTAAAATTAATCTGCATTGTTTACTAATCTGAGTTTTATCATTTTAGTTTTACACTTATATAAAATTGTATTAGTTATGAACTATATGTGTCTCCATTATGTCTTATCAACATGTTACCTGTTGCAGTAGAAGCTGTAGATAACGTATTTTGTGCTTAATTCATGACAACAGAAATTTTCTATGATACAACATTATTCTCTTATTTTAATTTCACTTGAAGGCATATGTTCTCCTAAAACCGTCAATTTGAACTGCGTCTGAAATAAACTCCAATATTCTAGACAGTGTTTAGAATAAATCAAAGTACAATTTATTAATGCTTCACTAATCGCATAACCCATAACAAGGTGGTTTGTATTTCCTATATGTTCACACTACTAAGACTAAGCCTGTATGTGTAGTTTGTTATTCTAAAAATACAAGTTAATGAAGTTTTCGGAAATATTTAACGTAGAGTAAAACCAACAAGAAAAGAATAACAGTTTTAAGGTTGTTGTGATACTAAACGTTTAAAATTTTTTTGTAACATAAGGACACTACGTCGACTAAATCTTAGATATTCAAGAAGGTGACTGTACTATACGAATTGCCTTATATTTTATGCATACAGTATCTCATATAAGCAGCATATCTTTTCCTATCCAATCCACCTTACTTAACTTAGTTAATATCATGGTTCACTGGCGTACCACGTTTGTCCCTGACGCATGTAATGACAACGATATTATGCCTACTATTTTATAATAATTTGTACCTTCTTTCATATTTATGGACTGCCAATTTGTTTTTGTAACTCATGATTTCATTATTTATTTGTAACCTTTCCGTTATAATTTCTCCGTAACGTATTTTAGCACTTAGTGTGAACTTTTATCTATATAAATTAAAAGTACAATGTGACATAGGCACCCTTGTCGTATTCCACAATTAATCATGCCCACACTGTTGTATCTGTTGTAGTTTTGCTCCGCCTTTATGTTTTATTTAAGATTATTTTTTCACATAAAAACCATGTGTTTCTAATGAGGTGCTTCTGGATCCCTTCCTTTGATATTATTTTCCACAGCCTGCATGTATTCACTCTTTTCCAATGCTTTTTGAATGTATTTTCAAATATAGTGAAAGCTGTGAATGATATTTCCGGTCCTTTTTGATGATCGAGTCTACCGTAGAGATGTAATCGAAAGATGACCTGCACTTCCTAAAAATATGCTGGCTCCCTGTGAGAATTGTCTCCATTATTACATATAGTCGTCTTGCAAGAACAGATGCATAGAATTTGCAAGATGTGTTAACCAGGCTGATCGCTGTATACTTGTCACAGTTATTACAATCTACTTTGTCTTATATTATATAAATGAATTGTTTACTGCTGATTTAGAGCTCATTTATAGCCAATATTTATATTTAAAAATTAATTTATATTGTTATCTAAACCCTCCTTTATTGATATGTGAACCAATTTTATTTAAACACACTTCATGTATCTTGAACAAACCTTATATTTGTCTATTCTTTTTCTGTAATCTACGGGCCGTGACGTGGCAGTTGCAAAAGGTCTTTGTTGAAAGAAGCCTATTCGAGAGATTTGTGTCCTTAATATATAACACCAATGTTTAGCATTACAGTAACCATTACGCTTAAATTTATGTAACATTACTTAGCCTACCAAGACCGTTATACACAATTTATATTTAAAATTGGCTATGAGCTAGTGTGCTGAGTGTAAAGTTTCTTTATTATTGTAGTATACTAAACTGATTAATTAGCGTTCTTATTGCAAAGAAATGTAAGGTAACTTCTATGCTGACAAGTAATATGAAGAACTACTCTAATTTCCTCTACCTATAGCACACTATTTCTTAAAGGAAACAAATAGACTCATTAAAGACTGTCATATTAGCTGTTATCTTTTAACGAATTGGTTGAGGAATGTATCTGCATTCTTGCAGATTACTGGGGATTGCGAAAGTCGAGAAGAATATTAGCACAGTGTTTTACTTTCTTTCTTTAGTCAAATTAAACAAAGAGAGTAGCTTTTGGTAACCTATTCTTGTCAGACACCTGAGAAGAATAACCTATTTTATTACTGCCTGTGGCAGTAATAAAATATTATATGATATACCTAATAAATGATTTGTCTCTTTGGTTTATGGGCTATTCCGCGATTTATTATTTTGCTTTGTATCCCATGTAGATTTTGGTAGCAAATATTATTTTCCTGCAACTACGATGATACAAAAAACTGCATTAGTTATTTTAACAGGGCTATAAGCGTTAGTATTGTTGTAACGTGTAATTATTATAAAACATTGCTAAATGATTAGTTAATAAGATAAATATAGTATTTAAAAATTTTTAAATATTTGTTACGTACCATTTAAAATGATTAACAATTTACTTCAAAACCATTATAAAATTAATTTCAAAAAAATATTCAGGGTTAAATCACGACTAGATATTTAAAGCCAGAAAAGCATGCCGGTTTTTCAAAATATTTATAATCTAATTTATTAACATTTTCGTAAGACTCCCATTTCTTTCGAATATAAGTAGGCGTTTTTTGTATTTTCTCTTACATACTTAAAACCAGTTATTTTGTACGAAACTGACTTGTACTTATTGCAAATAGCTATACTGCCCAATAATTTGAGACAGTTTGGTTGGCCGGTATAATCAAAAGAATCTTCTTTACTGTCTTCAATAACAAATAGATTGTTTGTCAGATATATATTAGGAGATACATTAACGGCTACAAATTAGAGGCTTGCTTACAAACAACTAAGCTATTGCATAACACTGAAGGTAAGGGTTCTAATGAGAGACATGAGCTTCTTATTTCAAGATCGGAGATATTCAAATTTCTGTCTCATTTTTTGAAAAAACATACTATTTCTAGGACTCTAACTGAACAAGCAGTTAGGAGTTCAAGTAGTTATCATATAAGTGCTTATCTTTATCATGTTATCTGTTACGGGATTTATGCTTGAGGGTTGTTAAACTACTTATTGATAATAAAGCTGTATAGGCCTATTTAAAGTCAGAGTCGGATGTTGTCACTTACATGAAGTTTTGGTTATAATTAAGAATCTTTTTTAGAGAATGTGACTCAATAAATGAAGCAATATGAGCCTCAAATATTTTAAGAATTGTATGCATTTATTGACCGAAACACAGAAAACTTTTGATCCACAACTAAAACATCTGTAAAAATCTGACTGGACAACAGAGTAATTATAAATGTTCGATTGTCAATTCACATTGATTGTATTCATTGATTCGTATTGAACTTAGCGGTAAAAAAGATCTATGTTTCGATGTACTAACATCAGAGTTTTATACTTTCGGCACACAAAATAAAATCAATTTCTATTCACCTTCAGAGGGATTAAAAAGTATAATCACTAAAATTTAAGAGTAAACACTCATTTCTCTCTGCAGGTTTTATTCAACGATCAGCGGAAAAAGTAAACACAATTTACGCTGTGGAAGGTATGCAACTATGCTTTGTAATCCAGTTCCGATTTGTAGCTTCCTCGGCAAGAAGGATAACATTCGGATGACTATGACTTAATAAAGTGTTCTTAATTTCATGGAAATTCCCGTCATTGTCTCTATGAATAAATCAAATTGCACCATCAGTAAGTTGACATTACCGTTTTATGTTCTAGTTGACGCCTTTAGTAATCATGAACTGCAGCTTATCAAAGATCAATGTATACGACTCATTCTTGCATAAATATGTCAACAACGGTACTACACTAACGACAGATAAAAAATTAATTACGGATCATAACCGTTGCTTTCATGCCGACTGCTAACATTCTGGCGGAGCGAGCTTTAGCTATTGAGTTCTCCACTGAGTGCCCACTGATAAGCTAATAAAGCTATCCACGTATTTCTCTTTTTGTGATTTACACTAACAACGAACACATATCAGGTACTTCTAACACATCATTTGTGTTAAAAAAGAAGGTAAATTCCCAGTCATGTTATTTTATCAAAAGATTTGACTTGTCTTAGAGGTAGGTGATTCCTACATGTGCATAGCATAATCTTTTAAAAACGTTTGAATTAATGTCCCTTTTTGATTTAATTTTTGAATTTACGAAACAATGTTTCTATAGATTTTGTGTCACTGTAGGAAAATATGCTCTACTAATGTAATAAAAGTTACATAACAATAAAGTACCAGCAATATCCCATTTTACACTGGTCTAGTAGGAAATTGTTTTAATTAGCAATGTTGTTATCCGAAATCAGAAAAAGTGGTCTATTAGTGATTATCGTTTTTTAAGTAACTCTCAACGATTCAAGCTTGATGCAGTATTTTTCTGTTCACTATATTATTTAATATAATCGATTAATATATTATTTAATATAATCGATTAATTCTGCAATTGTATTTAATTTTACATCAAAACTACTGAGGTAAGGATGAATTTTGAGAAAAGTGGGACAGATTTATATATATCCTATTATAAGCTAAAATAGATTTTGAAGAAATAATCAATTATTGAACCATATAATATTCGTTTCTAATAATATACGTACCACATGAATTTTATATAACAGGAAGGTTTAAAATGCAAAGTATCATACACATTTTGTTGAAACAAAACATAATGATGTTCGCTCTCATTTCGCCACTGACTGGAGAGCAAGGTAACTACTAAGGTATACAACTTCAAACATATGAATATACCCAGCAGTTTCTCTTAGTTACGTAGACATGTTACTTTTATTTTATAAATAAATGTGTAATCACTGTTTCGGTACCTTAAGTACCTACGGTATTACAAATTGGCTTTAATTTCTACGACATCATGATACAGTAAATTTACTATTACATTATAAAATCAAACTTACTTCAGATATACATTATCTAGAGAAGAAAGTGAATCTTGCGTACCTTGCTGTATCGTCACTTTTGGAACCGAAATTTCCCAAGGGTAAACGTTGTTAACCGAATGTGGTAGAATCCTATTTCCGTAATCCTCAGGGCTCACCCTTCAGTATTCATTGCCCAAGAGTCTCGCAGACGTAAGAACAAAATCCCGATAGACGTTAGATAATATTATTCTGTCCGGAATTTAATTTATAAGTATCTGTGAAAATTGAAATTTATTTTTAATATGTGATCAACACTGGTAACTAAAATTATAAGTACTACTTATTGGTAGAAATTTAAGCTTTCGCTTTATTTAGTAAGCTGGGAAGAATTTTTTTAAATAATTTAATCTGTACATTGTGAGCATGTTTTACAGGTTTTTTTTAGCCTAAACAGCAGCTTAGACATACCACGCTAGTACTCGTTTTGCCAGCCTTTTTGTAGTAATCTAAAATGGAAACACCTCGTTGAACTTTGTATTCATCGAGTCCTAAATTATAAACACATTACCAAAGTAGTCAAGATCCTCATTTACAAACAAACATCTAGTGTGATGTTTTAAATTTAAGCCGTACTGCATTATTAGCGATCTTAAATCAGAAATCTCGTTTATCAATATTTTTCGAACTGGCTTCGGGACATGCTTTAAAAGGTAATAACGATCGTCTCCAACGACTAGCCTTCTGAGCTATGAAATTAGAATAAAAAATTACAAATTAAGTTATATACACTGAAACATTACAGTTAATGTATTGTGTTTTTGAGAACTATATGTGTATTGACGTAACTATCGAATAACCCACCAGTTAGGCAGTGGGATTTCATTGTTCGTTTCGTTAAGTCCTTTTGTTACACAATACATGTTTATGTATGAAGAGAAGAGAAGATTTTTTGGCGTGGAATAAATACTAATAAATATTGATTTATTTAAAAAAAATCTTTAAAGATCTGAAAAAATATATTTTACATGTCGCCTTTTAAAGAAGCTGTTTTACAAGTAGGCCTATTAATCGTACTATACGCATTATAAATCACACATCAATAATATACAAACAACAAAAATAAAACACAGATATGAACATAAAAAATAACAAACATAAATAACAAATAAAAACCTTATAACATATATAAAAACAATTATAAAAAATTTCATTTACTTAGGTATCTGACAAAAACAAAACATAGAATTCAGATCATTAGTTGTAATGTTGCAAATCATATATAAAGTACTCATTATATGTATTACATAAAAATTGATTTTAATTAAAAATGAAATTAAGTGTAATAATTAGGTAAACTGTAATTGTTAATTTAATAATTTTTAATAATTGTAATCAATGTAATTTTAATTAATTATAATACAAAATAGTATTTACTTTAGTTCAATAAATACTATTATTATGTACCAATTTTAATGAAATATAAAAGTAATTAGCAAACAAATATTACATTATATACTTTAATCATTCTAATTATTTAAATTTCTGTATTTACACTATGTACATTACTTGATACTAGATTACTTCACAATTTACACTGTCTCATTTCTCGATGAAGAAAAATACCCAACGCCCCTCCTCGGGGTGGGGGATTCGCAACGCCTACGAGCGGCTATCGTGGCTCTGTAGATCGAGTAACAGCTGGTATAAGATAAGCTGTCTTCCTGTGTTTGTTATTGCAGGTGTAGTTCGGGCACTCACTTGCCCTGTGGAGTAAGAAATTTCCCCTAGATGTGGATGACCCATTATTTGGGCAACGGTATAAGATGCAAGATGGAAGTAAAAACCTTCGCATTAAACATCCATATGGATATCCATCCCCAACTTCTAGGGATCGAATGGATGCCTGTCCCCAGGGTAACAAGGAAGAAGACTAACGGTCAGAGATGAGCGGATGGCGCAACCTCTCATGTGGGGATAGTACGCATGTTGGCTAGACTATAACCATAAGACAGCAGTCCTTTCACGTCACCCTCTGAGAAGGGCTGGTAACTCTTCCAAAGTAATTAATTACTCAAATTATTCAGAGTAAAAAACCGGATGGATTTAGAGGACAAAGACTAAGGCATGCTAAAAATAAAAGATTGGGTATTATGGATGGCTTAAAGATTGCAACCTGGAATGTTCAAGGACTTGATGAAAAAGAAGTGGAATTAGAAAAATTGCTGAAGATAGACAAATAAATGTTTCTGTAGTAACGGAAACTAAGAAAAAAGTTAAGGACACGAAAGATTTAAATTATTACAAAATGCTTTATAGTGGTGTATCACAGTCCAGACAGGAAGTTGTGGGGTAGCAATATTGGTGGAAAATAAATGGAAATCTAGAATAGAACGTTATACGTTTATAAATGAAAGAATCTTGTGTTAAGTTTCAAAACAAATAGAGGACTTGTAAGAGTAATTGGTGTTGATGCCCCAAAAGAGGGCAACAATGAAAAAGTAGCAGTTTTCTATGAAAAAATTCAAAAAATATTCGAAAAAGTAAACAATAATGATCATGCTATGGTTTGTAATGTTTTGAACGAAATAGTGGAAAATTCAACAGTTTTAAATATAATAGTTGAATTTAGTGAAAAAGTATTAAATAACAATGGACGGGAACTGAGACGATTTTAAATTTCCAATAACGTAAAAATTGCAAATACGTTTTTAGGAAGCGTTGTGCCGGGACTTAAAATTTTCCCGGCATGGTATAAATTTGAAATGCCGCCCTGCGGAGGCAACGTCCACTTGATCAGTAAATCAAGGTTGCCGCGCTGCCGCGACGCAATTTAGTTTGGCCGTGGAGCGCTGCAGCGAATTAATACAGCAACCAGAATCAGCTGTTTTCGGTAACGTTTAACAACTTGTAACTAGTTTTGCTGGGCTGGCAACTCAAGCTTTTCGCTCTCATTTCGTCTAAATACTTCCGACTGGGTACTTCGAGGTCTGACGGCGGGGCAAAGAATCTCTTCATCTACTATGAGTCCGTAATTCCATAAAGTGTCTCAGGTAAAGATAATTACTTTATTCACAGTTGATAGAATATGGGTTAAGTGTTTAAATCAATAATGAGAATGGTGTATGTTAATTGTTAATTGTGTGCCTGTTAATGTGTCTCACAAGTTACTTCCGGTATATATGCGAGGACGTGGCAATTTTTGCATTTGACTATTTGGGAAATTTAAAATTAAAGAGGATAGCCTACTACACACATATCAAGTACCATTTAAATGTAAAAGAAATAACAGATAAAAGCAAAAGCAAAAAGTAAAAGTAATTGTAATGATAATTTGATTTAAATGTGTTAAAGGTTGTACATGTTAATGAAAATGTAAATTTAAATTTTCAAGCGCTTATTGCATAAAACCGTATTGCTGGTAACAGAGTGTTAGTGTGTATAAAATTGTGACAGTGTGTGTGTGGTCTCGGTGTTATAAGGCGAGAGATAATTGGGGTAGTTATATGTCCTGACGGCCTATCTCACATAAAAAAAAGGTTACAGGGTCCTCGATCAGCTGAGAGAAGAGAAAAAGCTGAGATTTTGAACTGAAATCCGTCACCATCGGCAGAGATGTCCATTGGAAAGCTCCCCCAACGCCGTCAGACACACACACACACATGCTCCAGAACACCAGGACAGTTGCCCAGAAGGAGGATGAGTACCCACTTCCCAACTTACCAGCACCACTATTAACCATCATTATCAAAGGATTTACGGGAATCAGCATTAAAAAGAAATACAGGTGGGAAGTTTCCATTGATAAAACCTCAACAACTACTACGCTTTACCGGTTTTTAAAGCAAAAAGGACATGAATATAAACTTATAGTTTTCAAAATTATAATGAGTAAAATTGTGTGAAAACATGTCTAATGGATGTTTAATTGTGATTAATTATGAATTGTGTTAAAAGGCATCCACTTCTTATATGGTCTGCTTAATTTACATTGTTAATATTAATTTTGTAATTAATGTTATTAATGCACATGGAATATATGTATATATTTGTCAAAAAAATGAAAGATAGTGAATGTTATGATGATTAAGTAATGAAACAGAAGAAATCTTTGTTACAACAGGTCCTGTGAAAAAATATATTGTGACCATATTATTGACTATAAGGGCATCCACTTGTTAGACTGTTTGATTGATTTTTATTGTTAATAGCATTGGTAATTGTTAGTAGGAAAAAGGGCATACGTACAAATAGTATTTTAATATTATAATGATTAAAATTTTGCTAGAGCATGTCCTCTGAATGTATGCTGTGATTTTTATTATTATTTGTGTTAAAAGCGTCCACTTGTGATACTGTTTGATTAATTTTCTTGGTTAATGGTATTGGTAATTGCTATTCATGAAAATTGAATATATATATATATATTTTTCCTAGATAGAACAAAAGGTGGTAACTGATATAAATAAATACAAGAATTTATTGTTTTACACTGTTGTGAAAGATGTTATGATTATGAAGCACTAATAAATGAAGTTACTGTTAAATGAGTCTTTTATTGCAAGTCCTGTCATCATGGGGCTCCAGCACATTTTAGCTTCATCTAGGCCAAGTGTCTAGCTTTAAATTTTTACGTAACGGCCGTAGCCGTTACAGCGTGGTATAAATATACATGGTGTGCAAGAGGATTTAAGTATATTATAGATTATGTTTTGATAAATAAAAACTGAAACCACATTTGCAGGACGTACATGTTTATAGAGAATATGACATTAGCTTGGACCTTTACTTGGTGTTGGCAATATTTACTCTTTGGGAAAAGTGGAAGAATAGTAAGGTACAGGGAAAAACAACACATGAAGAAGTTTATAAAATTTATCTATTGGGAAAAGAGTGTGCGGAATTTATATCAGCAGAGATTACAGCAGTATCTTTTGGATACACCAACAGAAAATGATGTAGAAAGAGAATGACAAAGTATAAAACGTTGTGTTGGCAACATAGCACAGGAGGCTCTTAGGAAAAGGAATAAGTTCAGAAGTAGAAAGGTGCTAAGAATCTGGAACATGCAGTGAAAGAGAAACAAAAAAGAACATATGAATCCAATAAATTCATAAGAAATAGAACGTGATGTACATGGTCGACAAAGTTTGGATACAAAATGTTAAAACATTTGACTCAATCTGAGAAAAATGTGGCAAGAAAAGTGTAATAGGTAAAAACAGTTGGATAGAACACTATACGCAGCTGGTTTCAGGAAGGCGAGCAGACTTCACCAGTGAATGACAAGACTTGGGAAGTTAATGGTGTTGACGTGGTAACAATGGATGAACTGGTAGATGAATAGGAAGGCAACAGGTATTGATGGGATATGGTGGCACATATGAAAATTCTAATGTAGACCTTCTAAAGTGGCATACTCTTGCTTTGGAGACTACTGCACTTATTAAATGAATGATGGCAAACTAGTCAAGTTCCAGAATGATGGAAAACAGCGGAGTTTCTTTCCTTATTTAAGAAAGGGGATCGTAGAGAATGTAAAAATTATAGAGGGATAAGTCTGCTTAATGTTGGGTATAAAATATATTGTAGGATTTTAAATGAGCGGCCTAAGATAATAACTGAAGCTTTGAAACGAGGAGAGAAAAATGGATTTAGGACAGGACGTTCAACAATAGATAATGTTTTTACCTTGGAACAGATTTTTGAGAAAAGTAGAGAATTTAACCTCTAGACCCATGTTGTATTTATTGATTTTGGAAAGCTTTCGATCGAGTGGACAGGAATAAATTATGGTCTATTATGGTATATTTATAACATTTAACAACATTTGATAAACGTGATTAGACTATTGCAACTCAAAAGTAGGCCTAATTATAAATAGTGGGAAGACAGAGGCTGAAAAAAATTAGTAAATAAAGAAGTAAGGCAGGGATGTAATATTTTGCCTACGCCTTTTAATATATGTATTCACATCATTTAATCATGAAGAGAAGATACTGCCTTAGAAATTCTACTTAATCAGAACACGAGTTTGGTTATTTTATTGTATGCTGACGATGCAGTCTTAATACAGAAAACAGAGGATGAGTTGCAGTATTCATTACAGAATCATGGGATAGATTCATAAGTGAAATAGAACATGATGTACACGGTCGACAAATATTTCCATACAAAATGTTAAAAGATTTGACTCAATTTAAGAAATGTATGGTAAGAATAGTGTAACAGGTAAATATCTAAAATAGATAAATATGGTTTTTAAATATCAAAGCAGAAGACAAAAATCATAGCTTTTGGGGACAGTTTCCAGTCAGATCAAAAATTGTTCTTGAGGGAATATTTTTGGGATAAGTCTCTTACTTCAACTACCCAAGTTGCACTACTGGTATTGGGAATGACACACGCCGAGATATCACTACAAAAATATTGAGATTTCAGATGATGTGTGGCGTCATACGTAGAACGTTGAGGAAAAAACAAGAAAAGAGACGAGGCTTCAATTTTACAAAACAATGGCAGTGCTGAAAGTGCTGCTGCCAGTGGTAAAACCTTGTTGTTTTACTATATGGATGTGGAACATGTGTTCCTACAAAGAAGATTAAAAACCACATTCAAACTTTGGAAATGAAGTTTCTAAGAAGAACAAAGAGTTACAAGAGACAGGATCGTTTGCGCAGTGAGGATATTATAGAAGAGCTACAAGTATTCTATATAAATGAAAAAATCTAGTTGTATCGCAGGGAATGGTTACAATCTGGACACAATGGAGGATGAACCTAAGGGTGAGTTCTGATATAAACTCTTTAGTACAAAAGATGTAGGAAAACCGAGATTGAGATGGAGGTATGGTCTGTGAAAACGGAACATTCAAGTGCCTACTTCGTGAGGTACAGAAGAAGAAGAAGATACTATGTAAAATGATTTATTTTAATTTTTTTCTTATTTTGACCATGATTTAGTTTATTTGCTGTCTTTTCAAAAAAAAAAAAAAATGTTGATTTTTCACGTGCTTTCACTGCTGTTTTACAGTGTCGAATATATCGTTTGTGTGTGAGTGTGTGTGTCTTGCTTCTTGATGATGATGATGCTGATGATGATAGTTGTACTGATTCCCACGTAGATCATTAGTTTTCAGTGTTCTATTACATGGTGATGATAATGGCCCTTGTGCTCGTTTGTCAATTATTGTATTATGTTCTGTTTACGGCTTGATTTTGATGCTGAAGATGAGCCTATGTCGCTGAGCAAATTGACATAGTGTCCCCGTGAGCGAGTCTTTTCGGACGTACAGAACGATCGGGGTTTTTTGCTCAAGGCACGCTGACAGGTCGAAGATTGCTTACCAAGCCTTCACAGACCAGCTAAGTTTTGTTCCGCGCGTCGGTTTTCAACACATTACTTTTTGCGTATTTTGACACTCATAATTAGTGTTCATGTGCAAGATAATAGAGTCACGAGATATACTTTTGCCTTTGCTTACATACTAATCAATTGCTCAGCACTTATGAATTAGTTGAATAATTTATTTATTTATTTATATATCACCATTCACTATCAAATTGTATCCGCACGTGTCATCATCGACGTCTTAAAATGACATAATTCATCTTGTTGTATGTAATAGTCAGTTTGCAAATTTTTATTAAATAAACATATTTAATTATTTATTTTCATTTCTTGTGTGTACACAGACAAGCTTATATCTCGGTTGAAGTGAAACGCTAATTTTAATACTAATTCGTGTTCTGTGAATTTCGGACTTAAGTGTTTACTTCTTTCAAACAGCTGAATGACGTATTCTTCATAGGCATATTTTGTTATGCCTATCTGAACTGGAGCTCACTACCACAAGTAAAATACATGCGTTCACAGAGGTATCCCTTATTCGTAGCACAATTCCTGCTTCTGGCGGCAAACCCCACACACAACGTTTGTGTTGACTTGTCTTTGTTCAGGTATTAGTTTGTTTTGTGTTTGTATGTTTGTAAATTTTCCCATATGTTCATTATTGTGCTTTTTGTGGTATGTGTTTTATTAGTGTCATGATGGGTATGACTGGGAATTCATGTCCTGTGTTTACTGTATGTGTGGCCAACTTAGATTTATATATTTGTGTTTTTTGTATGCATCCAAAATAACGTTTTTTCAGTTGTTTTCTGTTTGTCCGTAAAATATCATGGTATACAGTGCGTACTGAAAGAAAATTTTTTATTTAAATTCCCAAATGTTTTATTTTTATTAATCATTATATCAACTAATCTACAACTTGTCATTAAAGCCTTAAACTAGATACTAAGTAGTGTGGGGGTGGCCCATTGCTATACGTAAAATAATTGTTAAAGTATATAGTTGTTTCATTATTACTGCAGTAATTTAAATGCAAAATTAACAGCAAAATATTTAACTTTTTATTGGAACCACAGTATATTTTCGTGTACAATTTTATGTTATATACAAGTTCTATTTACAACGTAATAAATTATGAACAAAGATATGATTTAAACTCCTAAGTTTAAACTCCGTTGATTTTAAACTATATACATATTTATTAGTGTAATAAATGTGTAGACGTTTAAGTGTAGAGTTAGGTAATCATGGTAGACTTAGACTTGTCATGACGGTAACCAAATCGGCTTGTTTTGTGTGACTAGCCATAATCCAGTCATACATACAACATACATTAACTTCTAATTGTATTTGTATTTTAATTTCTATTTACATTACTAACTTATGTAATACTAACGTATTATTTTTTATGAATTTACTACTCTGTTCATGCAATGTTCCACTATTTTATGCAATTATAACCTTATTCATTTCTACACGAAAAGTCATTTTATAAACATTTCTGTCAGTCCAATTGGAAAACAGTTTATTAACCCTTAGTCGGTACTTCCACTTGTCCAAAATTTGCCATGTTGTTAAATGATATATCTTTTAAACATCTTCATGAAGAACAGTATAATGAAAAATAAAATGAAAATAATTCCAACAACAATTACTTTACACTATACAAATAACATAGTCCATCTCATTATTATTCCAACTATAGGACACGCTTTCGTATGTATTACATTATCAATAATAAAGTTTTGACGCCATGGAAATTATAAAAGTGGAGAAAAACGTATGCCTAAAGCGGTCGTAAAGTTTAGTGCCTGCAAACTAATTTAGTTCAAAAAATAAATATTCAGGCTTGAAATAATGTTTCCACAAGGGGTTTCCCTTTATTTACATTATAGTTTGACATTAGGTGGCAGAGACTGAAAACGCATATAGTCGTGTGAATTGCAACTGACTCGTATAATTTAACAGTCGCGCCTTTCGCAGTTAATTGGCCTGGATACAGCACAATTCAACATCGGAGTGCATTGTATGTGCATCACAACACCTTGTTTATCCACTTCATGTGCAATTGTATAATGCGTCAGAGTCCGGGTGAATTATAACAGAAATAGTAAGTCGCTCAAGCGAAAAACGATACTTGATATCAACTCTCCTCTACGCTTACTGTATATTGTAAAGAAGAAACTCAATTACGTCTCTATTGTATCTTATTCACACAATATTAAGTGTTTGCTCAAATGTTACTACTTTGAGTGCAATATCGTGTTCACGACTGAAGTTTTAATTTACAACTACAATTTAAAATAAACGAGAAGTGGGTAATCATTTTAGTGTAATAGAGAAAAACTGTTACAAACCAAACAGAAGCAAACTTATAATTTAATAAAACTCATATAAATAATTGAAGTACGAGTATATTTATTCAATAAATTTTAAAAAATAGTACATAATTTTTAAAAGAATAAATGTGTTTTATGAAATATTAACAAACGAGTAAAGACAAATTTATTTAGTTTATTGTACCTCAGTCTACGTTAAATCCTGCTGCTTTTAAATTAAGTTACTAAAAAAACAAAAGGACTCGTTAGTACAAATCGCAGTAGTTTAATATTTATACTTATGTAATTTTTAAAATTTGTGAGTCGGTTGCAGTCTAAATATTAACATCAATTTCTTTGTAAGAGAATGTATCTATATTTCCCTTAGGCTTCCACACATATTTGTTGGCGTATCACCTCCTAGTAACGTCAAGCATGACAAGTTTATTCGATTGAATACAAAGGTATTAGTAAATTGGTGGAGGATGGGTAAAGTTACGTTGGTAGAGAATATTCATCTGTTATATTGCTAAATTTGCATATGTCCAATGGCATTATGGTCGGACGAATAGAGACTTAACACTAAGATTTTCTATCGCCACACGAACACTATCCGACAGTAATAGATAAAATCAAAGTATTTCAGCTGCAACGGGAATCGAAAACAAAACGGAGGTACTGAAAATCGTCAAAGAAAACAGTATATCACGAACATTCCCAAAATAAGGCACGAGAGCGTATTTAATATGAGAGTTATAAAGAATTACGTAAAATACTAATTCCCTTTCGTTCCCTTTCAAAGTAATGTCTCTGATACTCTAAAGTAACAGACAGCTAAGTATTCTATTACCTTATATAATAAAAGGATGATGAATAATATCAGCTGTTAATCTAAAAAAAAAAATAATTCGTCGTTGAACTATGTGTTACTTTAGTATTTTCCGTAATTTTATACCTATAAAAAAAAACCAAAAAGATGTGCACAAAATCATCTATCCCCCTCTCTCTCACTGAAACATGCACACACACACACACACACACACACACACAAACAAACGTCTCGACAAAATTCAATTAAAAGTCAAGACTGCTAGCTACATTTGACGGTTTCACTAAACGTTTCATAGAATGAATTATTCATTTGCTATATTAAAACGTTTAATTTGCACTGAGTAATATCATCAAACTATTGTAATATTTATATTATACTTTGCTATGTGTATGTGTTACGTTTGTCTGTGTACACGATCAGCTTTGATCAGTTAACATGTAATTTTTCTTGAAACGGTTCGTAAAAAAAATACAACACAGTAAGGAAAGCGAACATGATGTATGATAATGGTATACGTGATATGCGACCTGGGGCAAACATTTAGTAGCCTATATGCATTTTCAGCTATGTCACATTTAACATAAGAAGTCTCACTGAATTTAAAATAAATATTAACATGTGGAGTAATCTTATGTTCTGCAGAAGTTGCATTTAATCAGTGGTACTCAGTGATACTAACATGTGAACATAATATTAACATGTGGAGTAATCTTATGTTCTGCAGAAGTTGCATTTAATCAGTGGTACTCAGTGATACTAACATGTGAACATAATATTAACATGTGGAGTAATCTTATGTTCTGCAGAAGTTGCATTTAATCAGTGGTACTCAGTGATACTAACAAAGTTGTCAGGCCACAGCGATTCAGTGGTTTGCGTTTTGGGCCCTCATAAAAAACCGGTTTTTCATTTCTGATTTGCCATGCTTTTCCTAGGTTAACCATGCCTTGATTGACTGTGTTGTTCTAAAGCGTTTATCTTGTACTGTCTTTTGGATATATTTGGTAAACTCTGTTGTTCAACGTAATAGTTTATCCAACAGTGCCCTCTGTATTTTGGAATATTCAATAAAAGACTTTCTTTTATTTCATTTATTTCTAAAGCGTTTTGTCGTGATAATAACATCATCCCATAGCAAGTAGAGTGTGAAAGTAAACACCAACATCTCCATCGTCTTGTACACTCACTTTACGTTAAGGCCGTTGTCTTCACAATCAAACATGCTTTTGCATGAAAATTAGATGTACATCTACCTTTCAAGTAAGTGTTTGAAGTGAAAATACAGGTAATGGCGACTGTACAAAAGTAATTACTAGAATACGATAATAAAATTGAACTAATGTACATTGGGAGTTTATAGACTTTGCGTATTCTACAAAGATGGAATAAGTCACACGCAAAATCAGCGTCACGAAAGGAACACTACAAGAATAATGTTACAGGAGGAAGGCTGTATTTCTAAGAAACATCGTCAATTCATTTTGTTACTGTAGAAAGTAAATTTTTTATACTTTAAAGTAACAGACAACTAAAATATTGATTTATTCTTTATTGTAACAATATGACGATTAATTAATAACGGATGTGAATTAAAAAAGAATTAATTCGTTTTCGAATTTTGTGTTACTTTAATGTTTCTAACAATTTTCAAAAGTAAGGCGATCCGTAATTTTGTGTAAAACAATGTAGTATACAAAGGAGAGAAGAGAAACCTAATATAATAATAATAATAATAACAATAATAATATTAACAATAATAATAATAATAATAATAGGGTTGCTACAGCTAGTGCCATCTCCCTTCCATCAGTCTGGCTTTCCAATTCTCCGTA
Organism: Magicicada septendecula; assembly: GCA_034769895.1. Taxonomy (NCBI): domain Eukaryota; kingdom Metazoa; phylum Arthropoda; class Insecta; order Hemiptera; family Cicadidae; genus Magicicada; species Magicicada septendecula. The sequence goes on along the minus strand of CM068367.1, from coordinate 536,370,853 downwards.
CATATATATGTGTTGGTTGACTATTATTATTGTGGCTTCCTGTTGGCTTCTGGTACTTCAAATTGATTTTATTGTGTGTGATTGTGGTGTATGTGTTAGTTTTTTGTGAAAGCAGTAAACTCAATAAAAAACAACAAAGCATCAGCCCCAGGAGGGTTAGTAGCGGAATATTATTTACTAATATAACTAACTATAACTATTACTATAACTAACCCTCCTGGGGCTGATGCTTTGTTGTTTTTTCATTGAGTTTACTGCTTTCACAAAAAACTAACACATACACCACAATCACACACAATAAAACCAATTTGAAGTACCAGAAGCCAACAGGAAGCCACAATAATAATAGTCAACCAACACATATATATGTACTTCACCAGACACAAAAACCCGAAGGCTGAGGATGGGTACAAGATAGTACCCAAAACATGTTCCTAATAAGGAAAAAAGGTATATCTTGAGGTAAATTCATTATAAATATTAAATGTAATATATATATTACATTTATAACAATATATATAACAATAACAATAAAGTAAGCAAATATATTACTCAAGCCCAATATAAATGGATTAAAGACGAAATATCAAATAATTACAGAAAAATCGACTGCATTAATAAACAATTAATTAATTTACATCTTCTTTTAGCCAACACACTTGATTATCATACATGGAATAATAAATATATTTATATGCTTAAAATACTAAATAAACACAAAACAATTAAATTTAACACAATCAATAAAAAACTTAAAAATCTACTAATAAATAGTACACCTAAAGAAGATAACCAAAATTTACACACATTAAATAATAACCACACTTTTTACCCAAAATTCGTAAAATTATCTAATATTAAATTCACGGAAAACGAAATAGCTACCCTAGAATCATCAAACAAAACAAATCTTAAAAATGTAAACAAATATGTAATAGATAATATCATAGTCGAAACTGAAAACGCAATTAATAATGTAGAACACGAAAAACAAGATAAAATAAGAACAGAAGCCTCAATGGAAATAATAAAATATATCAAAAAATATAATAAGCAAAATCATCATATTAAAAATAAAAATAAACAAAATAAAACCATTAATAACATAAAACAGAAACTAACGACTAATAACCTCACTTTAACCAAAGCTGATAAGAGTAATAGTACAATAATAATTTCTCAGAAAGATTTAGACGATAAAACAGAAGAATTTATAGTTAATAATAATTGCATAACATTAAATAAAGATCCCACAAATAAATATCAAACACAAATAACAAATATATTAAAAAATAGTAACCAAATCATAAATCCTAAAGACTCCTTTAAATATAAAATGGATAATCCTTGTGCACCAAAATTAAATTCTTTAATAAAATTAAACAAAATCAATAAACTTATCAGACCTTTAATAAACGCTAGGACCGCACCAAATTATAAAATATCAAAATTATTAACTCAAATCTAAAAATATAAAATTGAACTTCCAGCAAAACACAATATAAAAAATAGTATCGAACTCACGGAACAACTAATAAACGTAGAAGTAAACAGAAATACAAAATTATATTCATTCGACATATCAAACATGTATACAAACATTCCCATTGAAGAAACTATAAATATTATAATAAATAATCTGAAAACAAATAACGAAAGTAACACATACATTAAACAGTTAACTAATACTTTAAAAATAATTTTAAATCAAAATTATTTTCAATACAACAACAAATTGTACTATCAAACAGATGGCCTTGCTATGGGAGCCCCGACCTCCGCTATCATATCAGAAATCTTCCTACAAAAACTCGACGAACAAATAATAAACATAATAAAATTAAACGACCTATTAGGATGTTATTTTAGATACGTTGATGACACTCTGTACATTTCCCAAAACAATGGTATAAATATAAATAAAATATTCAACTCCATAAATAATTTACATTCTAAAATAAAATTCACGTTAGAAGAAGAATCTAATAATAAATTAAATTATTTAGACTTAACAATAAAGAAAAATGAAACAAATTTTGAATACGCAATATACAGGAAACCTTCTCAAACTGACTTAGTAATACCAAATACTTCTAATCATCCTCCCCAACACAAAATGGCAGTATTTAATTCCATGATTTACCGAATGCTTAGGATCCCATTAAATAACACAGAAAGAAACAAAGAAAGAAAAATTATCCAACAAATAGCAGTTAAAAATGGATACAAAATAAAAACTATTAATAAATTAGAAAATAAAATTAAACATAAAATCACTAATAAAATTCCTAAAAACACTACATTTAAAAATTCATCTATTAATAATAATATAAAATATACAACCTTCACTTATTACGGAAATATAACTCAAAAACTAAATAAAATATTTAAAGATACTAATTTAAAAATATCTTATAAAACAGATAATATAATTTTTAATAAAATAAAACCTAAAACTAAATCCAATACTCACAATAAAAATGGAATATATAAAATAGAATGTCCAGATTGCAATAAATTTTACGTGGGCCAGACGAAGAAAAAACTACGAGATAGATTCGTTCAACACCGCAATGCATATTTAAAACCAAATATTTATAAATCTAATTTAGCCACACATTGTCTAAATAATAACCACCAGTTTCCAAACATTGAAAATATAAAATTAATTAAAAACATACAAAAAGGTCAAAAAATGAATATTTGGGAAAATCTTAACATTTACAAACACAATAACTATAATTTATTAATTAAAGAACAAACCCAAATAAAAACAAAACAAGACGATCTATTTAAAATTATAAATTTACTAAAAAATAAAAATAAATGTGAATAAAATACTATATAAACAAAATTTCAAATATAACCGAGAAAACAGCTGCTGAAGAAATAAACATTAAAACAATCGTTAACTAATCGACCTAAATCGATTATCAGTTATTTTATTTTACATTAAAATCGATACAAATTCGATTATTCGTTACTTTTATATTAATAGAATTATTTCGATTGTTATTAATTCACTTAGAAACCTCTGATGATACTGATTATTTTCAGTGAAACCTACGTCAGGTGTTAAAAAGAATATACAATATTATCTACTTGCAGAAGAAACAAATTGAAAACATCACAAAATATATATATATATATATATATATATATATATATATATATAATAACTACACTACTATGCGTTGTTGTAATGTAATGTTGTGTGTGAGTACCCACCTGCTGTCTGATCTTGCAGATTCTTCCGACTAGGGCGTGCGGATTTTGGATTTGAAGTTCGCAAGCTAGTAATCTCAAATTATTACAACAACACACAAAATGTGTTACTTTAAAGGGGGAGAGTTTTGTGAGACTGGTAGGCTTTATCGTACAACAATAAAACACTGTTATATGGGGTAATAAAACGTTGTTTATTACACCAACAACACACAAGAATAGAATGGTTATAATCTTATTAATTTTCTTATAGTCTATACAATGAATCGATGTTTTTCGATTGTTTAATAGTTGAAAGAAACTGAACTCGTTCTTTGCGAGTTAATTGCAATTTAAATTTGACTTTATTAATTGATTTGAATTTAATTAAATTTATTTAATTAATTTGAATCTAAGTGTTCATGAAACAAAATATAAAACTCTAAAATTAATTTGAATAATTAGTTAAAATAAATTAGACGTGACAGTCTAGTTCACGTTATTTCATTTCTAGTGATTCTACTTCTGATCTACTGCAGTATGATCTAAGATTAGATTGTCAGTTAAGATTTGTATAGCGCTTTTATACTATTTCTATTTCTTAACTATAACTTACTAAAGCCTTAAACTGCTATACAGATTATCACAACGAATTTACTTTTTAATTACTAGAGTCTTTGCTTTTTGTTTGGCACCTGAATTATTTGAATTACAATGTTTTAATTGAAAAATAGAAAATTTAATCTGAAAAATAAATAAATAGATTTTGCTTTCCTGTTACTGAAGAGGATGTCGTCCCGAGTTGTCCCTCGTCGATTCGAGTCCTTGGTTAGAGAAAGTAATCTGCTTAGAACTGGTGGATTCGGTCGTGGAGTTCAAAATTCGGCAACACTCTGCTTCCCTGCTGTTTGTGAATATCTTAACGTCTGCTGTTGTCTGCTGGAACTGCTTCCTGTTCTCCGTCGATTTGCACGTTGCACGTCAGCGTGTGTGTGTGTGTGCTTCGTTCGGGCGGTCGCTCTGCTCGTCAGCTGTTAACCAATGATTTAGACGGCCTCTCTGCTGTATTCTTGAAGTCTGGTCTCGAAGTCGGTTGGATCTCTTGCGTGCTTATGACTATCTGGTAGTACACAATAAGCTTGGTTGATGTCTTGAAGAGTATCTCGCCTTTACGTAGCAATTACGAGCTATACAGATGATCTGTAGTTAGTGTGTTCGTAATTGCGTGTGTGCTGACCACGTAGAGTCTTCTTGTTGATCTTCACCGCTTTGGCTACTAGACGATCGAAGGACTACGTCTTAACTTCGTGAGTACTGACAGAAGAGTGATTTTTCAACCATAAAACACCGCAGTAGCCGGGGCTCGCGCGAAATGATTTCATTGGTCGACACTCTCCCTACCACATAAAATTTAGAATTCCCTTGGTCCGTGAGAATGAAGTCTGGTTCCCACAGACGGAGAATAGAATTATTATCTAATATAATTATCCGGCGGAACCAATTTGTCGCAACGGATATCCTGTACTTATTTAATTTTGCAATAACTTGGTTGCAAATCAAGTTGTATCCCGTGAGTCCAAGGAATGCTCGCAGTGCTTTGAGGTTCTTGGGCACCGGGAACTCCATAATACTGCTGAGCTTCTCTGGGTCCGTACTGATACCTGTAGCTGAGATTATATGTCCCAGGAACTTCATTTGGGATTTTACAAACTCGCACTTGTGTAGCTTGAGCTTGATGTTTGCTAACCTCAGCTTCTGGAAGACTTCCGCAGGTGCTCGAAGTGTTCCTCCAATGTGCGGGATATGACGAGGATGTCATCCACGAATATTACCGTGTAAGGGTCTACCTCAGGTCCTAGAGCTCTCTCGAGGCATCTTACAATCGCAGCGAGACTCGTGCTAAGGCCAAAAGGTACCACCTTGTGTTGATAGCATTTGTTATTGAATATAAATGCTGTATACTTACGATCGTGCTCACACAGCGGGACCTGCCAGAAGCTTGCTGTTAGATCTAGCTTCGTGAGGTACCTGGCTCCTTCACATTTAATGAAGAGGTCCTCCGCTGTCGGTGCGCAGTCAAACTCTTTCTCTACGAGACTGTTTAAGTTCCTCATATCCAGGCAGAGTCGGATCTCTCCAGTCTTCTTGCGGACGACCAGCAGTGGGTTGAGGAAGCTGCTATTAGATCTTTCAATAATATCTTCTTCCAACATCCGCTGTATCTCCTGCTGGACCTCGGCCTGGTATTTTATAGGGACCTGGTAGATTCTCCTTATGAACTTCTCCGGCTCTGTGAGGTGGATTCTGTGTTCATACACTGACGAGATTGAATGTTCTTCACTGAAGATATCGCTGAATTCTTCTTGCAGCGACGACAATCTCCGTTCAGTTCGGGAATCTAAGGTGGTCTCTCCCTCTTCACATTCTTTATAATGAATTACTTGTTTTGGTGGCCGTGTGATTTTAATTGGGTCACCATGGTTTTGTGTGTGTGTCCGTGTGTTCAATTTAAAAGTGTAACTAACATTGTCAATGGTACATTTTAATAAGTGTTCACTGGTGTTAATTTCCGCACGTATTTGTTCCAATACATCTACCCCCAATAACATATCACATATTAAATTGTTTATAGCCACTACACACACTTCAAATTGCACTTCGTCCAGCATGATAGTTAGATAGTATTGAGTGTCAATTTTTTCTTTTGTATCGGTAGCGGTTCGTATATAAAATTGATTGATTGGGAGTGATGGGGCCGTACGAAAATATTTTTTATTGGTACGCAGGAACCTTTCACTGACGCCGGATACAACACTACCGGTATCCAACAGAATTCTCGTGGGAACGCTATTGACAAAGGCGTGTAACACCGGACACGCCGCGCTCACGGGCCTTTGTCGCGTGGGACCGGATTCTAGCAACGAATCCCTGACATCCGGTGGGAACACAATATTAACGGGCACACAAGTTACATAATTAAAAGTACACATTTCACACAATATATAATCCTTATAATTAACATGCTTATATTTACATAATTTTGCCGAATTTATAGCGCGTCCTTGCTGGATGCGCATTTTGGCACGTTTTTTGTAGCTGGGTAATTTTTCGATTTATTGTTTGAATTTTTATTGCCGTGGGAGTCGCTGTCTTTTTCAGTTGTATCAGCTTTGGCTAATTCGACCGTTTGAATCGCTCTAATTTGTGCCCCGTCGTTACCCTTACCCTGCCCTTTTGGTCTACCAAAATTTTGTTTTCCCTTGTACTCAAAGGTTTTATTTGGCTGTTTTGACGGTGTTTGGGGTGGAGTAGAACTGGTACTCGGTTTTTGATCCGTTTGCTGATGGTACTGTAGTCGCGTATTCTGCCCTTCATTATTTCGGCGAAAATCGGGATTATAACGCCACCCACCAAAATCAAAAACCGTCTCACTTTGGGACACTAGAATGAGGAGTTCGTCTACCGTGCGAATACCCTGGGTAAAAACAGCTACTCTAATGTTATGGTTAAAATGGTAGGCAAGCTTGGTGACTATGTCGATCTCCGCAAATGCTGGGGTTAAATGCTTCGCGCGCTCGACCTGCTGGATTATATAATTTTCGGCGGTAATACCCATTTTCTTGTCAAAACGGCCATATTCCAGTTCATTGCGCAGAAGTCGTTGGGTATGCGAATTCCAGTATCGGCTTTCAAATTTTTGTTTGAACTCCGCGTATGTGGACACTCTATCGCGTACAATGTTATACCACTTACGCGCCGAATCACGCATCGCGTTAACCACCCACTGTATTTTGTCTTGATCTTCTAGTCGGGAACCTACTCTAGCCATTTCACTCTCACACGCTAATAAAAATTCAATGGGGTTTTCGTTATTTTCCCCCGTAAAATACACGCGATTTTTCTCATCGACAGGACCTTGTACCAAAATGTTTGGAGCAGACCTCCTTCGTACCTCCTGTCGTACCTTCAGAATCGTCGCTTAACGTTTGTAAAACACTCTCTTTATTAGAGTCAATGTTAGATCGCGTCTCTACAATTGAAGCGTCTAATTTATCTACTCGTCGTTGCGTTTCGGTCACGTCCGCGTGAATTTTTACCTCTAGGGATTCCACCTTTTTGGAAACCTCTAGTGTTTGTTTCTCGCAGCGGGTTATGTGGTCTTTGAACCGGCCCTCCATACGTGTTACTTGTTCAATAAACGATTTTTGCATAGTGGTCTCAAAAACATTAAACCGTTCATTGATTTTAGTATCGACCGTATTTACTCTTTCACCGATCTCTGCGACCTTCTCCGTTAATTGTTTATTACTCTCACCGACTTCAACGACTCTCGCGGTTAGCTCTTTATTACTTTCCGCGATTTCGGTGACTTTAGCGGTCAACTCGTTTACGCTTTCGTCTATTTTCTCGGTGGTTTGTTTATTGCTTTGCTTAATCTCGGCGTTTATGTCAGCGTTACTTTGATCTAATTTTTCGGTTAGACTAACTCTTTGCGCCTCGATATTAGATTTTAATTCTGCGATATTTATGTCAGCATTGGCTGTTATTTGTTCAAATTTCGCGTTCATATTAGCGGTCAAATCCGCATTCATTTGCGCGTTAGCTTGTCTCATTTCCGCGCTCATTTTCTCGTTCATTTGCTGTATTTTTTTAAGTATTTTATCCATATCCATTTTAAATAGACAACAATGTCAAATATACACAATTTAAAATACACAGAACAGTTTCAAATACACACAATAACTTTACTGTTGTACAAACACCAGTCACAAAACTCTTTGGGGATTGTTTAGTTGGACGCCAGCTGTTTTACGAATTAAAACAGCAAAGTTTGGTTTAAAAGTGAAAATTAAATTTAAATTGAATTTAATTAATTTTCTCGAGCCCCACGAGATTGGAGCGCCATTTATAACTACACTACTATGCGTTATTGTAATGTAATGTTGTGTGTGAGTACCCACCTGCTGTCTGATCTTGCAGATTCTTCCGACTAGGGCGTGCGGATTTTGGATTTGAAGTTCGCAAGCTAGTAATCTCAAATTATTACAACAACACACAAAATGTGTTACTTTAAAGGGGGAGAGTTTTGTGAGACTGGTAGGCTTTATCGTACAACAATAAAACACTGTTATATGGGGTAATAAAACGTTGTTTATTACACCAACAACACACAAGAATAGAATGGTTATAATCTTATTAATTTTCTTATAGTCTATACAATGAATCGATGTTTTTCGATTGTTTAATAGTTGAAAGAAACTGAACTCGTTCTTTGCGAGTTAATTGCAATTTAAATTTGACTTTATTAATTGATTTGAATTTAATTAAATTTATTTAATTAATTTGAATCTAAGTGTTCATGAAACAAAATATAAAACTCTAAAATTAATTTGAATAATTAGTTAAAATAAATTAGACGTGACAGTCTAGTTCACGTTATTTCATTTCTAGTGATTCTACTTCTGATCTACTGCAGTATGATCTAAGATTAGATTGTCAGTTAAGATTTGTATAGCGCTTTTATACTATTTCTATTTCTTAACTATAACTTACTAAAGCCTTAAACTGCTATACAGATTATCACAACGAATTTACTTTTTAATTACTAGAGTCTTTGCTTTTTGTTTGGCACCTGAATTATTTGAATTACAATGTTTTAATTGAAAAATAGAAAATTTAATCTGAAAAATAAATAAATAGATTTTGCTTTCCTGTTACTGAAGAGGATGTCGTCCCGAGTTGTCCCTCGTCGATTCGAGTCCTTGGTTAGAGAAAGTAATCTGCTTAGAACTGCTGGATTCGGTCGTGGAGTTCAAAATTCGGCAACACTCTGCTTCCCTGCTGTTTGTGAATATCTTAACGTCTGCTGTTGTCTGCTGGAACTGCTTCCTGTTCTCCGTCGATTTGCACGTTGCACGTCAGCGTGTGTGTGTGTGTGTGCTTCGTTCGGGCGGTCGCTCTGCTCGTCAGCTGTTAACCAATGATTTAGACGGCCTCTCTGCTGTATTCTTGAAGTCTGGTCTCGAAGTCGGTTGGATCTCTTGCGTGCTTATGACTATCTGGTAGTACACAATAAGCTTGGTTGATGTCTTGAAGAGTATCTCGCCTTTACGTAGCAATTACGAGCTATACAGATGATCTGTAGTTAGTGTGTTCGTAATTGCGTGTGTGCTGACCACGTAGAGTCTTCTTGTTGATCTTCACCGCTTTGGCTACTAGACGATCGAAGGACTACGTCTTAACTTCGTGAGTACTAACAGAAGAGTGATTTTTCAACCATAAAACACCGCAGTAGCCGGGGCTCGCGCGAAATGATTTCATTGGTCGACACTCTCCCTACCACATAAAATTTAGAATTCCCTTGGTCCGTGAGAATGAAGTCTGGTTCCCACAGACGGAGAATAGAATTATTATCTAATATAATTATCCGGCGGAACCAATTTGTCGCAACGGATATCCTGTACTTATTTAATTTTGCAATAACTTGGTTGCAAATCAAGTTGTGTGAAATCTAAAATATACAATCTGTCACAAATTATTATCTTTATAACATAGTAAAATCTCATTACTGTAACTCTATTTTTACAGAAGTTATTTAATTATTTTAATTAACTCTTACATTTGTTAATTATATTGCATCAAATTTGCACACGTCATTATTAATATCTCGGCAAACATTTTGGCTATGTTAGATTTCGCCTTTATTTATTAGTTTCCGAGATATTAATAATTAACAGTTTGGGTGTGGTCACTTCCTTGTACAGCGAACTGATTACATAATGACCACGTGTGCGTTGCTTTACACAGCATTATTTTCAATGCTCTACATTCAAATGGAGTTTTGACTGTTACTTTTATTTAAATATGCTTTCAGTATGCGGCAAACATATAACCCCAAATAGTTAACATTTGGTTCCGTTATATATTCCCACACCCGCTTTAAAAAAAAATGAATGTAATAATTACAGTTATTTTTTTTTTCTTAATCATTACACACATATTCTGTAATCATTATTCTTATTACCTATACATTGTATTACTTATTCTGAAGACACGTACACAAGTGTTAATGTTATTGCATTATATACAATTTAACTCTAAATACATGTATTAAACTATCATATTTGCAACTTACTGCGTATTAATGTTTTTAAAACGAGTAGTACCTTTGTTTATAAACAGTGGCACACGTACAAAAGAATTTGCTGACAGCATTTAGAACCGTTATCGCCGGGCGCGCGTCTAATTGCTTGACCTAGTTTCAAATGTGGGTCAGCAGCTTATCGCGTGACGTAACTATTTCCTGCCTTGAGCTCGTTCAGTTGTACCCGCTTATTATTTATAGCGCTAGGAAAACATTATTATTAATACACACGTTATCTATAATTGTTATTAATAATATTATAAAACACCAATTACTTATTTTACTTTAATTATTATAATACAATTATTATTAACTCTAAATACTATTTATATATATATATATATATATATTTTTTTTAAAGTTTTATCATTTCGTCGCGACGCGCTTTGGAACGCCATGCTACTCAAAGTATTTTCTCAAAGAGCTCGCATGGTATTTACCGATCGTTTTCGTTCGGTCCAGAGTCGTAACGATAAACGTGTGAGGTGCGAGTTGTTGAGCCAACAGATAGGGTCCATTATATAAACGAAAGAACTTTGCAGCCACATTTATGTCTCGTCGGCCTACAGGATTCGCCTTGAGCAATACTTTCTCGCCTACTACAAAGTTCGTTAGTTTATGCGTCGTATTAAATTTGTCTGCCCTCTTTCGCCCTTTTTCAACTATTCTTTCCCTCACAAGTTGATTTTTACATTGCACCGGCAGAGGTAGATTATAAGTCTTTGGCTTACTTAAATAATTATCCCAAAACCTCTCTGGCGTGGTTCCAGAGTCTAATTCTGCTGGTGTGTATTCCGTGGTATCATGATAACTCTCATTTATTGCCTTTTCGAAGAATGGTAAGAACTCGGGCCATTTACTTTGTTCCTTATAGCAATAGATACGGAACATTTTACCGATTTCCCGATTCACCCTTTCGGCAAGGTTTCCCTGTGGTCGTCGTATCGAGGTTAGGACTGCTTTGATACCGTTACGTTCCAGGGTGGCTGCCCAGTGTTTGTTTTGGAACTGCTTTCCCTGGTCACTAAGTACGTTCCTTATTGGTCCATGTTGTGGGATATACTTATTAAGTATAATATTTAAAACGGACTTTGTGGTGGGCCTAGGGATCGCATAAAGGCTAACTTTTTTAGTAAACACATCGACGCAAACTACCATGTGTTTTAGATTTCTGGTAGCCTTGGGTAATGGTCCCAGAAAGTCGATGGCGATCATCTGTCCCTTACCTTCCGTTATCACATTGGCCATGGGCACGTAAGTGTGTACGTTTGGTACTTTCGCTGTCTGGCATGGATAACATGTTTTTAGCAATTTCTTTACCCTACGGTACATGTTGGTTATTGTGAAATCCTCCTGCAATATTTTGACACATTTTACAGGAGATGCGTGCGCCATTTTTATATGTAAAGTTTGTGTTATACACGCAAGCATCGCTGGAGACAATACCACTTTCCATTCGCCCTGTAACAATTTATACAATATATTGTCTTGTATAAGATAGTGAGGATTTGGGTGAGCTGCTAACATTAGCTTTTGAGCAAGGAGTGCGAGGTTATCGTCCTGCTCGCGTCCTAAGTTCTGTAGCATATTAGTAGCTTCAGGCGCGACAGTGTATTGCATGTTTAACACTCTCAACTCGTCGTCAGCTGCTTCATATACTTCCTCCTTTTCTACAGGCGGATATCTACTTAGAGTGTCTGCGGTGGTATTCTCTGATCCTTTGCAATATTTAATCGTGAATGAGTACTCCTGAATAGCTAACACCCATCGTGTTAGTCGGGAATTTGCTAATCGACATTTTAATATAAACGATAACGCCTGATTATCAGTGTGAATCTCGAAATGGGTACCGTATAGGTAGTGTCTGAATTTTCTGAGTGCGTTTATTACGGCGAGTATTTCTTTCTCGGAAGTACAATAGTGCAACTCAGCGCCTTTGAGCGTCCTATTGGCGTATGCTACAACATGAAGACTACCTTGTTCGTCTTCTTGGTGCAACACGGCGCCGATAGCGTACTCGCTAGCGTCAGTGTACATTACGTACTTCCTACCCTGCTGTGGATGGAACAATTGTAAATTAGATTGGAACAGGCCTTTAACCCTCTCAAACGCATCGTTCTGTTCAGAACGCCATTTCCACTTTATATTTTTGCGTACCAGCTATAGCAACGGGACTGTATATTCTGCGTATTTGCTGGTAAATTTCCTGTAATATCCCGTGAGTCCAAGGAATGCTCGCAGTGCTTTGAGGTTCTTGGGCACCGGGAACTCCATAATACTGCTGAGCTTCTCTGGGTCCGTACTGATACCTGTAGCTGAGATTATATGTCCCAGGAACTTCATTTGGGATTTTACAAACTCGCACTTGTGTAGCTTGAGCTTGATGTTTGCTAACCTCAGCTTCTGGAAGACTTCCGCAGGTGCTCGAAGTGTTCCTCCAATGTGCGGGATATGACGAGGATGTCATCCACGAATATTACCGTGTAAGGGTCTACCTCAGGTCCTAGAGCTCTCTCGAGGCATCTTACAATCGCAGCGAGACTCGTGCTAAGGCCAAAAGGTACCACCTTGTGTTGATAGCATTTGTTATTGAATATAAATGCTGTATACTTACGATCGTGCTCACACAGCGGGACCTGCCAGAAGCTTGCTGTTAGATCTAGCTTCGTGAGGTACCTGGCTCCTTCACATTTAATGAAGAGGTCCTCCGCTGTCGGTGCGCAGTCAAACTCTTTCTCTACGAGACTGTTTAAGTTCCTCATATCCAGGCAGAGTCGGATCTCTCCAGTCTTCTTGCGGACGACCAGCAGTGGGTTGAGGAAGCTGCTATTAGATCTTTCAATAATATCTTCTTCCAACATCCGCTGTATCTCCTGCTGGACCTCGGCCTGGTATTTTATAGGGACCTGGTAGATTCTCCTTATGAACTTCTCCGGCTCTGTGAGGTGGATTCTGTGTTCATACACTGACGAGATTGAATGTTCTTCACTGAAGATATCGCTGAATTCTTCTTGCAGCGACGACAATCTCCGTTCAGTTCGGGAATCTAAGGTGGTCTCTCCCTCTTCACATTCTTTATAATGAATTACTTGTTTTGGTGGCCGTGTGATTTTAATTGGGTCACCATGGTTTTGTGTGTGTGTCTGTGTGTTCAATTTAAAAGTGTAACTAACATTGTCAATGGTACATTTTAATAAGTGTTCACTGGTGTTAATTTCCGCACGTATTTGTTCCAATACATCTACCCCCAATAACATATCACATATTAAATTGTTTATAGCCACTACACACACTTCAAATTGCACTTCGTCCAGCATGATAGTTAGATAGTATTGAGTGTCAATTTTTTCTTTTGTATCGGTAGCGGTTCGTATATAAAATTGATTGATTGGGAGTGATGGGGCCGTACGAAAATATTTTTTATTGGTACGCAGGAACCTTTCACTGACGCCGGATACAACACTACCGGTATCCAACAGAATTCTCGTGGGAACGCTATTGACAAAGGCGTGTAACACCGGACACGCCGCGCTCACGGGCCTTTGTCGCGTGGGACCGGATTCTAGCAACGAATCCCTGACATCCGGTGGGAACACATTATTAACGGGCACACAAGTTACATAATTAAAAGTACACATTTCACACAATATATAATCCTTATAATTAACATGCTTATATTTACATAATTTTGCCGAATTTATAGCGCGTCCTTGCTGGATGCGCATTTTGGCACGTTTTTTGTAGCTGGGTAATTTTTCGATTTATTGTTTGAATTTTTATTGCCGTGGGAGTCGCTGTCTTTTTCAGTTGTATCAGCTTTGGCTAATTCGACCGTTTGAATCGCTCTAATTTGTGCCCCGTCGTTACCCTTACCCTGCCCTTTTGGTCTACCAAAATTTTGTTTTCCCTTGTACTCAAAGGTTTTATTTGGCTGTTTTGACGGTGTTTGGGGTGGAGTAGAACTGGTACTCGGTTTTTGATCCGTTTGCTGATGGTACTGTAGTCGCGTATTCTGCCCTTCATTATTTCGGCGAAAATCGGGATTATAACGCCACCCACCAAAATCAAAAACCGTCTCACTTTGGGACATTAGAATGAGGAGTTCGTCTACCGTGCGAATACCCTGGGTAAAAACAGCTACTCTAATGTTATGGTTAAAATGGTAGGCAAGCTTGGTGACTATGTCGATCTCCGCAAATGCTGGGGTTAAATGCTTCGCGCGCTCGACCTGCTGGATTATATAATTTTCGGCGGTAATACCCATTTTCTTGTCAAAACGGCCATATTCCAGTTCATTGCGCAGAAGTCGTTGGGTATGCGAATTCCAGTATCGGCTTTCAAATTTTTGTTTGAACTCCGCGTATGTGGACACTCTATCGCGTACAATGTTATACCACTTACGCGCCGAATCACGCATCGCGTTAACCACCCACTGTATTTTGTCTTGATCTTCTAGTCGGGAACCTACTCTAGCCATTTCACTCTCACACGCTAATAAAAATTCAATGGGGTTTTCGTTATTTTCCCCCGTAAAATACACGCGATTTTTCTCATCGACAGGACCTTGTACCAAAATGTTTGGAGCAGACCTCCTTCGTACCTCCTGTCGTACCTTCAGAATCGTCGCTTAACGTTTGTAAAACACTCTCTTTATTAGAGTCAATGTTAGATCGCGTCTCTACAATTGAAGCGTCTAATTTATCTACTCGTCGTTGCGTTTCGGTCACGTCCGCGTGAATTTTTACCTCTAGGGATTCCACCTTTTTGGAAACCTCTAGTGTTTGTTTCTCGCAGCGGGTTATGTGGTCTTTGAACCGGCCCTCCATACGTGTTACTTGTTCAATAAACGATTTTTGCATAGTGGTCTCAAAAACATTAAACCGTTCATTGATTTTAGTATCGACCGTATTTACTCTTTCACCGATCTCTGCGACCTTCTCCGTTAATTGTTTATTACTCTCACCGACTTCAACGACTCTCGCGGTTAGCTCTTTATTACTTTCCGCGATTTCGGTGACTTTAGCGGTCAACTCGTTTACGCTTTCGTCTATTTTCTCGGTGGTTTGTTTATTGCTTTGCTTAATCTCGGCGTTTATGTCAGCGTTACTTTGATCTAATTTTTCGGTTAGACTAACTCTTTGCGCCTCGATATTAGATTTTAATTCTGCGATATTTATGTCAGCATTGGCTGTTATTTGTTCAAATTTCGCGTTCATATTAGCGGTCAAATCCGCATTCATTTGCGCGTTAGCTTGTCTCATTTCCGCGCTCATTTTCTCGTTCATTTGCTGTATTTTTTTAAGTATTTTATCCATATCCATTTTAAATAGACAACAATGTCAAATATACACAATTTAAAATACACAGAACAGTTTCAAATACACACAATAACTTTACTGTTGTACAAACACCAGTCACAAAACTCTTTGGGGATTGTTTAGTTGGACGCCAGCTGTTTTACGAATTAAAACAGCAAAGTTTGTTTTAAAAGTGAAAATTAAATTTAAATTGAATTTAATTAATTTTCTCGAGCCCCACGAGATTGGAGCGCCATTTATAACTACACTACTATGCGTTATTGTAATGTAATGTTGTGTGTGAGTACCCACCTGCTGTCTGATCTTGCAGATTCTTCCGACTAGGGCGTGCGGATTTTGGATTTGAAGTTCGCAAGCTAGTAATCTCAAATTATTACAACAACACACAAAATGTGTTACTTTAAAGGGGGAGAGTTTTGTGAGACTGGTAGGCTTTATCGTACAACAATAAAACACTGTTATATGGGGTAATAAAACGTTGTTTATTACACCAACAACACACAAGAATAGAATGGTTATAATCTTATTAATTTTCTTATAGTCTATACAATGAATCGATGTTTTTCGATTGTTTAATAGTTGAAAGAAACTGAACTCGTTCTTTGCGAGTTAATTGCAATTTAAATTTGACTTTATTAATTGATTTGAATTTAATTAAATTTATTTAATTAATTTGAATCTAAGTGTTCATGAAACAAAATATAAAACTCTAAAATTAATTTGAATAATTAGTTAAAATAAATTAGACGTGACAGTCTAGTTCACGTTATTTCATTTCTAGTGATTCTACTTCTGATCTACTGCAGTATGATCTAAGATTAGATTGTCAGTTAAGATTTGTATAGCGCTTTTATACTATTTCTATTTCTTAACTATAACTTACTAAAGCCTTAAACTGCTATACAGATTATCACAACGAATTTACTTTTTAATTACTAGAGTCTTTGCTTTTTGTTTGGCACCTGAATTATTTGAATTACAATGTTTTAATTGAAAAATAGAAAATTTAATCTGAAAAATAAATAAATAGATTTTGCTTTCCTGTTACTGAAGAGGATGTCGTCCCGAGTTGTCCCTCGTCGATTCGAGTCCTTGGTTAGAGAAAGTAATCTGCTTAGAACTGGTGGATTCGGTCGTGGAGTTCAAAATTCGGCAACACTCTGCTTCCCTGCTGTTTGTGAATATCTTAACGTCTGCTGTTGTCTGCTGGAACTGCTTCCTGTTCTCCGTCGATTTGCACGTTGCACGTCAGCGTGTGTGTGTGTGTGCTTCGTTCGGGCGGTCGCTCTGCTCGTCAGCTGTTAACCAATGATTTAGACGGCCTCTCTGCTGTATTCTTGAAGTCTGGTCTCGAAGTCGGTTGGATCTCTTGCGTGCTTATGACTATCTGGTAGTACACAATAAGCTTGGTTGATGTCTTGAAGAGTATCTCGCCTTTACGTAGCAATTACGAGCTATACAGATGATCTGTAGTTAGTGTGTTCGTAATTGCGTGTGTGCTGACCACGTAGAGTCTTCTTGTTGATCTTCACCGCTTTGGCTACTAGACGATCGAAGGACTACGTCTTAACTTCGTGAGTACTGACAGAAGAGTGATTTTTCAACCATAAAACACCGCAGTAGCCGGGGCTCGCGCGAAATGATTTCATTGGTCGACACTCTCCCTACCACATAAAATTTAGAATTCCCTTGGTCCGTGAGAATGAAGTCTGGTTCCCACAGACGGAGAATAGAATTATTATCTAATATAATTATCCGGCGGAACCAATTTGTCGCAACGGATATCCTGTACTTATTTAATTTTGCAATAACTTGGTTGCAAATCAAGTTGTGTGAAATCTAAAATATACAATCTGTCACAAATTATTATCTTTATAACATAGTAAAATCTCATTACTGTAACTCTATTTTTACAGAAGTTATTTAATTATTTTAATTAACTCTTACATTTGTTAATTATATTGCATCAAATTTGCACACGTCATTATTAATATCTCGGCAAACATTTTGGCTATGTTAGATTTCGCCTTTATTTATTAGTTTCCGAGATATTAATAATTAACAGTTTGGGTGTGGTCACTTCCTTGTACAGCGAACTGATTACATAATGACCACGTGTGCGTTGCTTTACACAGCATTATTTTCAATGCTCTACATTCAAATGGAGTTTTGACTGTTACTTTTATTTAAATATGCTTTCAGTATGCGGCAAACATATAACCCCAAATAGTTAATATTTGGTTCCGTTATAATATATATATATATTGTAACGACAATATTCTTTACCTGTCTTTTCTATGGGTTATTTAGCCACACGTTGTTAGCGTCAATTTATAACAATCCCTATTGATCTCGTAATATAATTAAACCTCACTGTTGGGATCGCCAATTTTTATAACATATTGTAACATTTATTTTTATAACATATTATAGCATATTTTTATATATATTGTAACGACAATATTCTTTACCTGCCTTTTCTATGGGTTATTTAGCCACACGTTGTTAGCGTCAATTTATAACAATCACGATTGATCTCGTAATATAATTAAACCTCACTGTTGGGATCGCCAATTTTTATAACATATACGTTTTTCGCTCGTGTCGCTCTTTTATTATGGCCCACTTTTGTAGGCGTCAATTTTGTAACGATCTTAATGATCGTGTATTATAATTTACCACACGTTGGTAAATTCAAATCTATAACCATTTAGAAGGGTCCCGTAATGATAACGTAATGGAACTCACCTTCTTTCCGCCGTTCCTTTCAAAAATTCTCCGTTGTCAACATTCCTTTGTAACTCAAAATATATTACGTTTATTATATAAAGAACTATTCGGTTTTTAAAACTATCATAAACCAAACATACAGTAATGTATGGGTGTATAATAATAGTTTAATTATCCGTTTCTCAGACCCTTTACATAATAATGTTCAAGATTATTTAATTCAAATTTTAGGGCGTACTTTTTATTTATTGCCAGTTGGCTATTCTGTTTATCGATCGGTGATAGTAAAACGATGCTCGATTACGTCTAATCTCAGGGCGTGTAAATGTCCTTTTGGCTACAGAAAAAAGAATTGAAACACACAAATAAAAGTACAATCTTTACAACAAATGTAAAAATATAATATATTTGGAAAAATATAGCCTACTATGGTCACAAACTACGTTCGAGAGCATTATTGTTTCTAGGTTGTTGGTTTATACAGTGTTGAATTAAATTACAATTTGATTACAAGAAATAGCTAAAATAGTGGTTTTGGTGTTAGTTTTAATTGTTCTTTATCAAACTAACTCCACAATTTTAATTGGTGAGTGTAAAATCAGTGTTATTAATATAATTCACTTTGTCTGTCTTCGTTACGTGATAACTCAAAAATAGTTTATACTTAACAACTGTTTTTTCATCTCAGGTCTAGTTAACAGGTCTTGGGTATAGTTGGTTTTCTTTTTTGTGATTTATCCACTTCAGTAATCCACTTGGAAATGTTTTTAGATTATTATTAATAACCCTTGAAGCTATATTCTGATTTTTATTATTTAATTCAGTTGTTATTATTTTTTTTTCTTTTAATCTAAAGCTCTATACTTTCTTCAATCTTTACTCATCAATGGTTACTAAAGAACTCCGTAATTATTTTTCTAAATTTGTTGTTGCTAGGGTTAAAATACGAAATTTGATTGGTGGACATGATGAGATATTGTCATTGAAATACATTGTCATTCTGTACAAGATTAGTCAAATATCTTTAAATTGGTCTAATTCCCTTATACTAACTGTGAATCTAAATCTAATAACATCATTGTTTTGCTTTTAACTTATACATCAATTTGAAACCAAACAAGGTTACTTTTAGTTAACAAATAATGATTTTACATTTTTACCATCTAATTTTCTTAATAATTAATTTTAAACTACTTATTTCGAATACATTTTTGTTGTGCAGACTAATATAATTAAACCTATTCATATTGCATTCATTATTTCACTAAACCTTGCTGTTATACTTTAAAATTTACAATTTTCTAGTTTTTATGTAGGCCTAGTAACTAACATGTCTGAAAAACTATACCTACACATATTCTAACAAATGATATTTACGTTGTTACTTTAAACATCTTCTACATAAACAAACTAACATAATTACTTAAAATACATTATTTGTTGGTTTCTAAACCTTATAAAACAATGTAAATAAATAATTAAATATTATAAATATATCTGAGCAGTTTTAAACAATAATAATGACCCTATTAATTGTAAATGACCTCTGATAATTTTAAAATCATCACATAATAATGCAACTTAATATTTTACATTCATCAGTATTTTTCCCTTGACCTACTGATAATAAACATTTTATCTTTATTTATTTGTCACTTTATCACTTCTCACTATTTTAATTCACTTGTAACAGTGTTTTTGATTTTACAATAAATATACTATTATTTTATTATTATTATGCTGGTTCATTTACACTTTCTATATCATTTTATTACATGCTTACTTACTACTTATTATATAATTCCATACTCATTAGTTTCTACTTTTAGATGGTCATTACAAGTTATGATTTACTTGGAATAGGGTATTTGGCCTCGAATATTCCGTCATAGTTCATTTTATGTTATATTTATCTTTCCCCATTATCTTACCTAAACATTTAGGTACAGTCAGTCATAGTTAGAGTCTGCCAAATATAGTCATTAGTGTTATGCTATCATTCGTTTATTTATTACTTGTTTTTTTGTTATTGTACAGCTTCTCATTCGTTTACTCTTGCAAATCTTACATGGTTTTATGTCATACCATTTGTCACGTTACATATTGCGTTCCTACAAAAATTGATTATTTAATAAAATAATATAATTGTTTTGTTGAAATCATCAATTGAATCATCTCCAATGTTATTTCTTGTTATTCAATTATTCATCATTCTTGATCTGATATACTTGTTTCTTTCTATAAGCGTTCTATCCCATGAACATTTTACCTCCCTAACTAAATTCTTTTCATCATATTAATTGGAACTGGTCGGATGGGCAACTTTGGCTCCACTTACCCGCCGTCCATACATAATCTCTGAGTTCAGCGGGACCTACCGTCTGCTCAGTAAAAATGATTGCTGAAACTATCTCTACAGTCAATCACATTCAATAATAAATAGTCTATTCACGACTAAATCAAATAAAATAATACAATAAATACTCGTGGGATTATTCATTCTGTTAACTTTCAGATCTAATTATCTTTCCTTCTTCATTGATTTATTCAGATGTTCAGTTTTCTTTGAGGCAACATTGTTAACATATATTCTAATTGGTAACATTGCATCTTCTTCTTTGCGATAAAT
This sequence comes from Magicicada septendecula, assembly GCA_034769895.1. NCBI lineage: Eukaryota > Metazoa > Arthropoda > Insecta > Hemiptera > Cicadidae > Magicicada > Magicicada septendecula. Next base: position 536,349,828 of record CM068367.1, on the reverse strand, counting down.
GTTTGACATATCTATTCTTCCTTCAACATTTTTAATTTGCAAAATTCTAACTTGTAGCTGTATTGATGGTTACTATATTAATTCTTTTCATTATAATGATAGTTGTTAAGCCATTCATGGTCATTTTTATTTTACGGTCTCGTCTTATTATTTTACTGTCAATTGTCTTGTTTGTTTTTTCTTATTTACATCGCAATATTTTGTTTATCAATTCATCTAAAACTCTGTCATTTAGATTTTTATTTACACTATTCTTACTTTTCTTGGATTCCATTGTTTATCTCTGTTTCTAATTATTTTTATTATTATTTCCTTCAATATTAAATTATTCAAATCTTTTGTATAATCTACCCTTACTTCTTCTTGGATTTTGATAATTATTTATACTTTTATTGTTTTGTTCAAAATAATGTTACTAAAATATTCTGGGTAAGTTGACCTTACTTCTTTTTTGAATTTTGACAATTATTATTCGTGTTCGGCATCTGCCACAATCCGGGTTGTTCTGCAATTATGGTTTTCCGTTGGATTCCTTCGGTTAAAGTTATCTACAAATCTCGCTATGGTTTTGCCCCATCGTGGATAAGTCCCATACATTTCGATGTTGTCGTATGAATAGTCTCTTTCATCCTCATTGGTGGGGCCAGTATTAGGTTCTTGGATGTCCAAATTTCTTTGGCGCTGGTCACTGTCTCTTCTCGAATCCCTGTCATCAGCCATGATATGGTTTATTCGAACTATATGGGCTCCCTGGTTGTTACTTGGTTGGTTGCTGTCCGTTGTTTGCAGTATTTCGACCGGGTCCTTATTGTTGAATGGCACCGTATTTCTATTTCCTCTATCATCCTCACTGCTCCTGCTTCGTCTATGGTCATCCCGATAATCCTGGTAATTTTCTTCTTGGGAATTCCTATCCCTATTTCCATTGAAACTTCCTCGTCCTTGGTAATGACTCCTTCCAAAATTCCTATCCTCTGTCCTTACATAATTTACACGTCGCCTGTATGTTTGGTTTTGACTATTATTATTGTTTTTATTATTTTGTCTATACTGGCTATCATAGTTATTAGCGTTATTGTTATAATATCGGTTATCTCGGTAATTATTATTCGTGTTATTGGGACGCTGGTAGCTGTTGTTGTTATTCATTGGAGAGTTACGGTAATAGTTGTTGTTGTTGTTATTGTTATTGTTATTCTTATGGGGATCATTACCGTTGGTGCTATATCGGTTATCTCGGTGACCATCATTCCTATTATTACCATTGTTCCTCTGTCTGTTCTGAAGGTAATTCCTTTCCCGTTCGATCTCTTCCAATAATTCGGCCATGTCCTGTATGGTTTTAATTCGTCCATTTATTCGTCCCTTCATGACACTCCATCATAATAGTAGGCTAATTGTGTCACCAAACATTCTTCGGGAATATCGGGCTCCAGGTGCCTTGCAATACTAATCTTGCCCAAAAAATATGTGTTCGGAGATTGTCCGGAGCGTGGGTCATATCGGCCGTGACCTAGGTTGCTCCTTATCATATGTTGGGTGGCCTCTGACCAGTATTTCGACTTAAACTGGTTTTTAAATTCCTGGAAACTTGGAATGTCCGGTCGCATCGCCGTCCACCAGTTGTCATAAACATCCTTGAACATTTCGTCCAACGTATTTCTAATTACCGTCCATCTGGTCTCCCTGGTTCTCAATAGATTTTCCTCTACCCGCTTAAGGAATTCCATGGGATTGCGTTTATAATTCCGGAAGCTGATGACCTCTCTTTCATTGCATGATATATGGAAGCTAAGAAACTGTCTATCTCTCCATGAATTAATTTCTTCTTGGGGATGTAGTCGGAATCCTTCTAGTTTTTCTTCATGGGTAGTTGTTTGACCTTTTATTTGATTAATGTTGGTATTTATGCCTTCCAACCTTTCTCCCATCTCTGCTTGTACTCTCGTAATGTTCCCTTGGTTTATTTGTACAGCTTCGATTCGTACATTGGTGTCTTCCTGGACTCTCCTGATTCATCCGTTCACATTTTCCTTCGGTCTCGGACATTATCCTCCTAATTTCGGTCACCGGTTCATACAACTTCTTGTCCCATTCTTCCCTCAATTGCTGATTATTGTCCTCTATCTTCCTATTCCACTCTTCTTTTAATAACTCCCGATGTCCATTCAATTTATCCACGGTTTTCTGGTTATTTTCTTTTAATTCGTCTTTTAATGTTCTATTATTTTCGTTTACTTTCTCCCCCATCTTCCTACTGTTCTCCTTGAACTCTTCCTTTAACTGTTGATTGTCACTCCTTAATCCTTCCTTCAATTTTTCTAAGTTCTAATTATTATTCTCATTTAATTCTTCCATTCTTCCATGACTCTGTTTTAAGTATTCCATAATGCTTTTCATGTCAACATTCTCTGTGACTCTGTTCGTTTCTGGTTGGTCTCCTTGGGCCTCCCTTATTATTGCTTCTACTTCCACTTCCACGTTTTTAGCTCGTGTCACTCTTTTATTATGCCCCACTGTTGTAGGCGTCAATTTTGTAACGATCTCAATGATCATATATTATAATTTACCACACGTTGATAAATTCAAATCTATAACCATTTAAAAGGGTCCCGTAATTATAACGTAATGGAACTCACCTTCTTTCCGCCGTTCCTTTCAAAAATTCTCCGTTGTCAACATTCCTTCGTAACTCAAAATATGTTACGTTTATTATATAAAAACCAATTCGGTTTTTAAAACTATCATAAACCAAACATACAGTAATGTATGGGTGTATAATAATAGTTTAATTATCCGTTTCTCAAACTCTTTATTTACACAATAATGTTCAAGATTATTTAATTCAAATTGTAGGGCGTACTTTTTATTTATTGCCAGTTGGCTATTCTGTTTATCGATCGGTGATAGTAAAACGATGCTCGATTTCGGCTAATCTCAGGGCGTGTAAATGTCCTTTTGGCTACAGAAAAAAGTATTGAAACACACAACTTAATATTTTTCATTCATCAGTATTTTCCCTTTGACCTACTGATAATAAACATTTTATCTTTATTTATTTGTCACTTTATCACTTCTCACTATTTTAATTCACTTGTAACAGTGTTTTTGGTTTTACAATAAATATACTATTATTTTATTATTATTATTATACTGGTTCATTTACACTTTCTATATCATTTCATTACATGTTTACTTATTACTCATTATATAATTCCATACTCATTTGATTGTACTTTTAGATGGTCAGTACAAGTTATTATTTACTTGCAATAGGGTATTTGGCCTCGAATATTCCTTCATAGTTCATTTTATGTTATATTTATCTTTCCCCATTACCTTACCTAAATATTTGGGTATAGTCAGTCATAGTTAGAGTCTGTCAAATATAGTCATTAGTGTTATGCTATCATTCTTTTATTTATTACTTGTTTTTTTATTATTGTACAGTTTCTCATTCGTTTACTCTTGCAAATCGTACATGGTTTTATGTCATACCATTTGTCACGTTACAATATATAAGTTATTATATACATATTATAACATGACAAAAATACACCTCAAAAGAAAAACAAATTTACCATCAAAATTCACGGTTAATATATGCATAAACGCAATCCTTTTGAGTAATAAAAATAAAAAGGAAAAGAAAACGAACTTCATAAATACAGAAATGCAGACGCAATGTATTATTTAAGAATAATTAATAATTTTCAGGAATAAAAGATAATCTGAACAAAAAAGAGAAATAATAATAATAAATAAATAATTGGGAAATAGAGAATAAAACTCAGGAAGTAGATAAATTAATGACTGTGACAAACAATGACTGACGATAACCAAAATACCCAGAAGTTAAAGATCCAATGACAAAAGATGTACATAGTAATTTATAAATATAAATATAATATATAAGTGTGTAAAACTAGTATGTAAGGAATTCGATATTGTGAATAAACCTATTTAACTATGAGGAGGTCTGCGCACCTCAGACCGTTATTTTATATCATTAAACTATAGAAAGTGAATGATATAAATGTTACAAATATAATCATGTCAAACTATAATTTTAAAGTTATATTGTGCGACAGTTTTAAGAAGTGAAAATAACAGTGAAATACGTTAAAAAGAAAGAATCGTGTATAAAGAGAGTGATTAAGTATAATTAAAATATGAACGTTGAAGGAGTATATAATCTACTTAAACCAGTTATATAACCCATATAGTGAAACAAGACAAAGTAACTAATTAAAAATTAGAAAATTTTACATTAAAAACTTATAATAATATAGTGTAAGGAAGGAAAAGATAAAGTTCAACCGAATCGTATTAATTAGAAATTGGGAAACCGAACCTGTGACCCATAACATATAGCCAAGGCCTTAACTACAGAAATTAGTGTTTTGGTAAAAAGAAGAGGATTGTTGAAAAAAATCTAATTGCAAGGCAGAACATGTAAAATTTACTGCTGAATTTTATACAAGTAAAGACCAATAAAAGATGAGATGATCAAGAAAAACAATGCAAAACTAGAAGAATGATGCCAAATCAAGAGGCCAAAAAACCAGATGTTCAGGAGTAAAGAATCAAACCTGATTGGTGAGATCACTCCAAGACTAAGTCAAATATTCGAACTAACATTACGACAGTAAAAACTGAGTTACAACAAATACAATAACTAAAAAACAATATAAACATTATAATTGTGAATTATTTTTGTACACTAGTAGCCTATACAATAATTATTAATAGTAAGAATTGTTATGTTATAGTTTCTTGTATGATCCAAAGAACCCACCTCCATTCAACAGACATTCACAACACATAATTACCAAACCTCATTCATAAATATTATATTTTATGTTCTATGTATAACTTGTACCAGAATTTAACTATACTTTTATGTTAACCCTGGGATTCAGATAAATAATTCTTTATTTTAAAATAAAAAGAAAATACTATATACAAAATAGTCGATTTGTATACAGTTATAATACAATATATATAATATAAGTTAGGTTTCATTTCAGTCCATACAGCTAGCGGAAGATGTGTTCACTTTTTTATTTTCTACCAATGACAGCTTCTTTTGTACAAAGGCCGTGGCTAGAATAAAATATTAATTAGTTGTTAAACCAGTTTGAGATAAACACGGCTGGAACAAACTTTCCACCTCTGTGAAGATATTTACTGTATTACATGTGACTGCCATTCCATAAAATAGATTAAATATTATTTATGAAACGACATTTGCTCGTATGATTTTATAGTCCGAACGCATATTCTTCTCTCACTTTAACGTGCAAAGTCGGAATCCATATGTTTCTGTACAAATCCAGGATCAAAGTTAATTTTCGTAAATGCTTCACTATATGTTTTGTTCGTTTCAATTGGCATAAATGGCTTGTAATGACACGATCATATTAATTAATTGATATAATCAACTGTAATTTCATTTGTTCCTTTATAATTATTTGTTCAATAATACGTAGGTAAGTCAGTATTTTTGTAATTAGAAATAATCTAAGTATGAAATATTGTTTGTAACATGTTGCATTGAAACATATTCAATATGTTGTTACATATTGCATATTCTTTGGTCTTTGTTCTTTGCTACTTAAAAAGGCCTGATTAAAGTTTTTTCTTGTAAAAGTGTTTAACATAATCTAAAAAGATGACATTAAATTTATGTACTCTAAGTAATTTTATTAAAAAATAAATCTACGTTTGTAATTATTCAGTAATAAAATCGCTTTGTAGTCTACGTGTATTGTGTCGAAACTTCAGAGTCGCTCATAAAAACATTAAATTACGTGACTCTAAGGTTTAGCAATATGCTGACTATGTGTGGGGTGGCTGTATACAAACTCCTGCTGTATAATACAGTTGATATACGTTCAATTATTGTGGTGCGGAGTGATTCTGTATTTATTAACTTCTATAAAACTTCTGTCACAAGTAAAGTTTGCTTGTAAGTAAGGGAAATGACTTTCCAAAGAAAAACCATTTATACCCATTGATTTTTTCTTCGTCAGCAAAAAATTGCATTATAATATAACATTTAAGGTATTGAAAATATAAAGTCTCATATACTCCTGAAAGGGTTTTAAAGCCTATAGCTTTCGTTATATGTTTCTATATTCTGCCGAACTTTATAGAAATGATCCCCAATAAATATCAACTTGTAGTAGACGCCAATTATAGACTTGGTGGCATCAATCTCTTTTTAAATTTTCAATACGATATTTTCATTAAGGATTATTTCAAACTAGAAGAAGACATAATGAAGACAACTGTAGTGAATATAAATCATTGACTTTTCAACGGAACGTATTGACGGTGTTTGTAGATGTAGGGCCTATATAGGCTGCATTTATTACGCTATTATACATATGTAATAATTTAGTAATAAATCCTAAATATTTAGGTCATAGATAAATAATCACTTTGGACCCACAAAATACTACGATTTCCATTAAGTATGTAAACGTATTAAAAGAAATTTCACAATAATTATTCAAAACATGTTTATAATGATAGGCTTTGAACAATATTACACAATGTTTAATGGTTAAACAATCCGTTACTTTTTTAGAGAGTAACTGGCTTTTCAAACTTGTTACTAAAAGAATATTATTTGTATGAATAAGGAAAAACTTCTATTAGCATCTTCTCTTTTTGTATGATTGAATTAATCAAAAAGTGATTAAAGAAAAACAAATTCCTTAAACTGAATTCCAGGAATCCCACGTAGTGGGCACGAATTTCATTTGCAACCCAGCAGGTAGGTGGTGAAGACACTGAATAATGACGGGTTAAGCTCTAGGGATTAGTGAAGCGGGATTAGGCAGCGTTCAATAAGGACACTCACTTCTAGGGACTCAAGGGTTCAATAACAACAATAGTCGTAAGTTAGAGACAAGGTGATACTTAATCTATAAATATCTATCAGGTTGTACTAAAGGTTATTCTATGTAGATATTCTTTAACATCTAGCAATTTTTCACACCTAATGTATACATCCCTCATGAAACAGAAGTACTGAACTTCATCGTCTTTGAAATCTCACAGAAATTTGACTAATGTAAGAGTGCATTATTTTAAAGAATACTTAATTTTGAAATTGTAAACGTTTAGTAATTTATTCAATTTTAATAAAAATATATACACGAATATTACTATAAACAATCAGAGTTGTACAAAATGAGTATGTATGCGTTTGTGTATCTGTGTGCATGTGTGTATAGGTAAATTTTGCTCAGTAAAGGGTAAGGAGTAACTCATACCCACAAACGTATGGTTATTTTCCAAAACAATAGCACACTGTTAAAAGATTGTTGGTTTTAAGACAAGAAATAATTGAAATTAAATAAGTCAACGTAATAAATTAATCAATTTAAACGTTATTAGGTATAAAAAAATTAAATGGCAAATTCAGTGTTAGCAGAATAAAATTACACATGTGTTATATGAGGGATTTTCTCATTCTGCACGTTGCAATTTACATATAAACCTTTACATAAGTACACACACACACACAATTAATAATAATAAAACTTTTCGTGCAAGAATATATTTTCTAATTACTGCTTATTTATTTTTTGAATATAACACTGTTCCAATAGGATTAACTATCATCATCACATATAGGCCTACAAATTAATAAATTAAAAAAAATAAAACAATGTATATAACATTGTATAAATTTATTAATTTGTATGTCTGGTGATGAAAGTCAATACTATTGAAACTGTGTTATATTCAAAAAATAAATAAAAAATATATTCTTGTACGAAAGGTTTTATCATTATTAATGATAATATAAAATATATAGAAGATTAAGTGAGAAAACTAAATTTTCTATTTAATCCTATTTAATCTGTATTAAACACACACACACACACACACACACACACACACACACAAACAATTCTTGCAATAAAACACACATACATACACACACTCACACACGCACACACACACATGCACACACAATAGAATACAAGTTAATATTGTTAACTAATCCTCTAGAATTCCAATATTATTTGTGGTAATGACAGGTGTGAACAATTAGTTAAAAACCAATCAAATTTTAGTTTATGTTTACCGCATATGGGCAAGCTAATGCATGACGTAACGGTTAGAGTTACAGCATCCCTATGCAGATTAGTTCCGGGTTGATTACATTGGCCTAATTAGTAACTGTAAAGCTTGCTATCACGTAACAATATTGCACTAAACCTTAAGGTTTTAACTTATCATAGGAAATTTTCTATACAAATTTGATAAACATAAACATTTGCTACCCTACAGGCACGCGATTAGAAATGTGGAAAACGATGAGTGAAGACTCCAAAGGAAAAGAAGCAATTAAAAGCAGGAGCATCTTGTTAAAGAATAAACACACAACTGCGGATATACTGTATAAACGTAATTCACGGAGCAGTGAGATGAAACATTGAATTTTTACCTGAATTCTAAATTGTTTAACGCTATTCTTTCAATATTTTAAAGTGCTTAACACCTACGTATGTTAACAAGAACGTATTTCGTTAAGAGAAATCATGACAAGTAACCTAATATTTAACATCTTGATTTATGTTTAGTTTGACATTATTAAACTGAATTAAAAATACGTATAAAAATATATTTAGTCGACTGTGTTATTGAAATACTTGTTACCATACCTACGTCATGTACGTGTACGTTGTAGATTTATGCTTTTTGACCTTAAATTTCACCAAGCTGCAACAGCTTGTACAAGTACAAGTGGTTTTGGTATTTCGTGAAAGATGTTTAGAAATCGAATTACTTTAATGAACAGTGAAGCCTTAAAAATACATTTTTGAGTAGTTTTCTGTTTTATTTGTAATTCCGGACCCAGTTATATAATTGTAAATGAATAATTAAATTGGGTTTTCAGAAATAACAATTGCTGTTCTTGTGTCTTATTAACATATTTTATTTTAATTTTGAACACTGTACGCGATGTGAATGACATACGAAACTTTTTGGGGTATTTATGATTGTATACGATATTATATATATATATATATATATATATATATATATATATTGTATATGATACATTATAGTATGTAAGTAAACAACAGTAGTGACGCATGATATTAACAGTATTAAACCAAAAGCAACACTGTATCGCACTTACTAGGTAAGGCCGAACTGGGAAATTAGATTGACTAAGTTACACATACAATGCAGAATTCGTACAGAGTAGTCTATGCTTATACGTAAGTAGAATGCGCAGGGGTTTTCTTGTTTCTTTCACTCGATTACACCTTAAAAAAATAAGAATACCTTTTTAAAATTAAATTTGCAAAATGTAGTAATTTAAAAACAAAAGTCTTACTCTTTTTCGACATTTCAGGAAGACCTCCTGTCGAAAGTGCAGGAGGTCTACGCTGTTCCCACTTCACATTATCAGATACATTTCTTTCATGGTCTTCCTACCAGTGGCGGCTGGTGCTATGGTTGCAGCGTTGCACTATCACCAATATAGAATAACTAAACTACAAAATAATATACGAAAACATTAAGCAGCTAAAAGTATCATAAATTTCAACGGAGAGCGTATTAGATCCTATGCTCCGTTTTAAATGCTGTCTCCATTTTCCCATTTCTTCTTCAGTTATCTCATTGAGGTTATATATGTTTCATTCTTCCTTCATATATTCATTTCTTATATGATTCCTTCTTCTCCATTCTTTAACCTTTCTTAAAAATCTCAACTCTGCTGATTGTATCTCTTCGTATCTGATTGTATCAACTTTTATCTCTTTGTTTTGTCATCCAGGATTCACTACCATATAATAACACTAGAACAGCCATTGTCTTTTATGAGTTTAATTTTGTCTCACGTCTCGTTTTATTTTTCAGTGTTCTATTTATAATTCTAAATATGTATTGAAATCTATTGACTTTATTTTGTGTATCTTTACCACAAAACTTATACCACAACCTAAATAGTTAAAATATGAGATCTGTTCCAATACTTTATACTCAATAATAATATTTGAGCGTACTGGAAATTTTCCGTAGTGAGCCATTACTTTTGTTTTTATTGGTAGATATCTTTAGGTTGTAGTATTGTCGTCCAGTTTATGTAAAACAAAGGTAAAGTTTACCAATAGTGGCATTACTGGCGTAGCAAAAATAATACTCTAGGCCGACCTTGTATTACGTTACTGAGTAAACGTTGTAACACTTGATTAATACGGATAGATTACTGTCTAAAATGGTTATGCACCGTGTCTGTACAAGAAAAGAGAGAATATTTCAAAAACATTCAAGCAACCCGTTACTCATATTTCATGCTATTAATAGTACTTGTAACACACAGCCAGTTACAATTTTTTATACTTGATGGTTTATTTAAACAATTTTAGTGTTTTTAAAGTTGCGAGTATGTTAAATTAATTTCCCAATACATCATACCAGCCTATATATGGTTAAGTAATGAAGAGGGGCTGCCTCCTTACGGGCCATGACTCCCGGTAATTTTTATTCAGCGTTCTCTCCCCTAGCCCCAACACCCAACTGCAAGGCAGCAGAAAAATATTGTGACGACGGTCAAATTAATCGTCGTATGGTGCACTGGACAACAAAATACAAGACTTCAATGAAGTCACTGAAAACAAGCTTTAATTATCACAATGAACAGTTTGTAATCAACAAATTATTCAACAAGATTGAATGTATATTAGAATTAGTACACACAGCAATAAACGTCTACATATAGGGTAGTAAAATATGTTATAGGTGAATACAGATTGTAAGGATGTTCAAGTACGTATATTTTAATTATTTTTGTCCACTCACTACTACTGATATTGAACACGTTTATCCGTAAATTAAAAAATTATATTCAAAATAACAGAATTTATGTTAAGGAATATTATATTTATGTCTATGTAATTAAGTAAAACAATATAACTAAGGAATATAATTATTTTGCCGATGTAAAGCAAACTGCCTCGTCTCCCTCACACGCGCACACAGAAACACATTCGCTCAATTAATTAATCTTCTTGTGTTTGATTTTTCTCTATTGTCCGTACACAGGTCCTGATTATGATAATAAATATTGTCGGAACGTCGACACAACTGTTTTAAAATTGATGTTATACTTATTGACCGATCTTCGCTAAATCTTCCAAGTTAAAATTTATTGATCTACAGCCACTATTAAATTAAGGAGTTAAAAAATCATTTTATTCCACTTGTTCCAAGACTAAAGAATTTTCTGATAAATGAAGATTTCATTTAATATAGCGTTTACTTTTCTTTTTGGTTTCAGCCATACAAGATTTGCGTTTACACAACTTACTGCACATACTAATGTTCTCTTCTCATTCGTCAGAGGTTCTCCATTCGCTGGCTGGCTATTACTGGATAACTATTACTAATATTGTTGTGATGTATTTCTGCCAAAGTTTTTGCTTTGTTTTTATATTTCCAATACTAATTTGACATCAATGAATTTTTTCAACGCCTTTGGCTTACCTCTTCCACAAAAAAGTCAATAGGGAGGTATGTCTTCAGAAGTGATGCTGCTCTTTGTTGGTTCCTATATAGACATTGAGTACACACGTATTTCTCACTGCCACAAGTGGGTCAGTCAGAATATAAATATCAAACGGTAGGTGATAAATGTGTTACAACGATAAATGTTGTAGATCAAAACAGCATAAAATAGGGATCTGAATATCTAAAAATGAATCGAGAACAGTTATTGGTAGATAACAAGATATTGTGTGTGTGTGTGTGTGTGTGTGTGTGCCTGAAACGTTTGAATTGAGTGAGAGGTTTGATGATAAGTAACACAAAATTCAGTTTTATCTACACAACTATTAAGGACTGTATCAAAACATGGTAAGAACCGAAGACTGCTCGTGTGGCACTGACCTCGTTATAGAAGTCTTCAGGAAGACTTCTATAGTATTACAGATTATAATTAATGCAAAGTGTAAACTTGAACTTCGCGTTAATTATGGTGTTGGAATTCTATCACCTACAGTTACTTTAAAATTACTGCGTCGTTGATAAAACTAGATGACGATGCACCTATCAGCAGAACGTAGGAAGTGGAACTGATGTTACCGTGCCCTTAAGATTTTCAAATAAACTCCAAACACAAGCGGTGTGTTTGACCATAGTTTCATCATCATATACAGCAGGCTTTTAAAATCAAACATTTTTTTAATTGTACATGCATTATGTTACACCAAAAAATCAGTTAGTTAAAAAAAACTAACGGTTTATTTTAAGATAAATACAATACCTGCAATAATATTTAACTTTAACTTCAAAGTAGATTTTAATAAACCGGAGTTAACATCTTCCGCTTTCTAATAAGATGGTTTCACTTGAATAGGGTAAGGAAATATCACATATTTTCTAAAAACACGAGTCTGAACTAGCGTACTAATTATAACATGAAATTATAGCACATATAAGAATAATTGCTACAGAAACAAGAAAAATATATTGTACGTTCTCGTTTTTGGATAAATTATTATGCTTTTCTTAAATAGCGCTTATCGTAAATCAAATTGTAAATGTATGGAATACCTTGCCCCCACCTCTCCAGTGCCTGACACTAGTCCCAGTAACAGCTGCACTCAGCACGCACAACCTCCATCCAAATATGTGACTGTCTTCCTAATTCCTCCGATTTCCATTCCTGACAATCAGAATTTTACCCAACTCATTCGTTCCCTTTAGGTCAGTCTTCCGTCGGTCACGATCGGGACCAGGTGATATGGCGTCTAGGTGAAAATCTTGACCACAAGCTTCCAGGATTTCCGTTCGGTAAAGGGGTTCCTAACAAAGTGGAAGATTTCCTTCCCTTCGTTTGGGCTTCCTTCGGAATGTGAAATTAAAGTTGTAATTTTCGGAATCTCTTTCTATACCTCGTCCGACTACATCAGGCAGGAGTTCGTCGCGCTCGGTTATGCGCCGACTGTGGTGTCCGTCCTGCATGTTGGAAAGGGCGACGACCGTAAGCCTGCCAACAGCTTTTTTGTGAAACTGCTAAAAGTAGGCCCCTTCAAGGAGATCTATGATCTAAAAAAATTTCTAAGCCTTCGGGTGCAAGTGCACACATTCGACCCTCGGCCTGTCCCCTCGCAGTGTTTCAACTGGCAGGGGTTCGATCACTCAAGTCTATTTTGCCACCAACCCGCCGTGTGCGATGTGCAGCCCCACCGAGGCCGAAGACGGGGTTCACGGCCATATGCTGGAACTGCGGAGGGGATTAAGCAACCAACTACAGGGGATGCACCCACTTCATTTTCATTACAGCCCAAAAGTTGCAGCGGCTTCCTGCCCGCAGTCACGGATCGGACTTGCGCCTTGTTTCGGCGTATCTCCGGCCTGGCCTGCGGATGGGGTCGCCACCCGAGGACTGGAACGCTCTATTCAACAATCTCAACCATCTCTTCTCTACCATTGTAGCCGGCGACTTAAATGTCAAACAGCCATCTTGGAACAGCAGGATCGCTAATTCCTATGGTTAATCTCTGTATCGGTTCGTCTCTGACGACCCTGCACTTCTACTCATCAGCCCTGAAGATCCAGTCCACTTCCCCTTCACCGATCAGCGACCGGATGTTCTTTACATTGTCATTAAGAAGAACGTAACCTATGATATCTAGGTCTTGTCCGTGTCGGATCTCTTGTTAGGTGGGTAAACTAACGCTCTAATCACGAGGAGTTTTCTCGGCGGTTTCCTTCTCTTCTGATCGGTGGGAATCATACCTTGAGTCTCTTGAAGTCGACCGCGGCTTCGTTTGAAGAGCGGCGAGTAGACTGACCCGCGAGAAGATAACTCGTAACCCGCTTGGAACTCGTTATGTCTTCGGCAGGAGGAAAAGGCTGAGGCCTTCTCCGACAGCGTGAGACGCAATTTACTGTTCACCGAAGCATCTCGGTCGGACTCTGTTCACTTGACAGAGGTTTAGGACTTCCTTTCTGGAAATTTTACTACCCCTGATGACCCCGTCCTCACGTTCGACAGGAAAACGAACTCCTTTTGTCTATCTGCCCATTTAACCGCCGTAGCGCCCCTAGTCATATCCGATCGGGACCGCTGCACTCTAAGATCTCCCAACCTCTGGCATGGACCTCGTTTTCGATCTATTCATTTCTGTCTCCGCCTACAGTACTTTCCCCGCATGTGGAAAACTTCCAAAATCGTAATGAAAGTATGCTTCCTGAAAGCTATCGCCGTAATTCTCTCTTGCCAGTCATCTCCAAGGTGTTCGAGCGTCTCCCGCTCGCCCGTGTCTCGCCGCTGTAGGATTATTTTATACGCAGTGAACAGTTCGGGTTTCGCAGAGAGCACTCGACCGTCTTCAGTTAGTCGTAGATTTTACGCAATTGTCTGACGCCGCCTACAGGAAAGTGTCTAAGGGCGCTATGCTGCTGGATGTGAGCAAGTCCTTTTATAAAGTCAATTACGAAGGTGTTCTCTTAAAACTCGAACACTCTCCAATTCCTCCGCCCATAGTGTTCTTCGTCCGGTCGTATCTCAGCGACCGTTCCTTCAAGGTGAGCGTCGACGCGTCCTTTTCTACAGTTTCACCTATCGCCGCCGGCGTCCCGCAGGGTTCTGTACTCCTTCCCGTTCTGTACCTTGTGTACACGAACGTCCTGCCAGTTTTGACCGGAGTCACGTTGTCCCTCTTCGTCGTCGACGACGCTATGTATCATGCAGCTCCCTGTTCCCGTCATTTGCGAGTACAAAACTGCAGTGTTAGTTGGGCATGCTTTCGAACTGGCTAAGGAAGTGGCTGGTGACGATCAACATGGGGAAATACGAGGGGAACTGTTTCACGCGTAAGTCCATTTCTCGATACCAGCCCCTCTCCGTCGATAGGAGGCCCATCGCCTGTTAATAGACGCTGAAGTATCTAAGCGTTTGGTTAGACCGGTGCTTATGCCTCACATTAACACCCACGTGACCGAAACTCTTGCTAAGACTCACGGCGTCCGAAACAGATTGCTCCCATTTCTTTCGTGTCGCAACCGCCTGGCTCTGTGCACGAAAGTAACCATCTATCTTCTTGAATTTAAACTAACTGCCGGGCTGTTTGGCAGTGGTCCAAGGTTTTCATCAAAACTAAACGTTTCAGCAGCACCACTAGCTGTCCTCTTCAGTGGATGTAACGAGTCAAACCTTAAGCGGGATTTCGTACGTTAGGACCTATCGTACTGTGGACCTCTGTTTCTCAGATCTGCACTGACCTATGCGGCTCCCGCATGGTGATCAATTCTGTCAACCAGCAACAGGTGTGCAGATACTGGAAAGATTCCAAGCGAAAACCCTTCGTTCCTTGTCCGGATCTCTTTGTGTCGTCACGATGTAATCCGATGAGGTCTTTGAGTTCCTACTCATCTTCTGTTTTCTGGTCGTTAGCTGTAATTCTCTTTCCTGCAGCTACCACCTCACCCTTTCCGTACCTAAGGACCATCAGCACCACGGAACCTCCCGCCCCGATTCGGGACAATCGCCCTTGGGCGATTTATAATGACCCGCGATAAAGTTTTCTTTCTGCAACATTTGTCCATAGAACCAGAGTTTACCTTTGAAAACTGTCCTTTCCTTCCATCCTTCTCCGACTCCTCCTAGTACATTGTGCTGCTTGTCACTGTTACCTTGTTTACCGGCACGGAGGCTCTCTGGCTCGCGGAGAGGGACCAACCCCTCATGGCGTCTGCCAGCTCATTTTGAGACAGACAGGCGACACCTGTTCCCGGAATCTGTTCCATCAGCAGTGCCATAAATTCAAGTTTTCTTTCTCCACTGCCAACTAGCGAATGAGTGTGTTGGCGGTTTCCTTTTCAGTCTTAGGTCATCCGGCGACCGTACCAAATCTAAGTTAACTTCTGGCAGCTATTGGGCCTCGACCCAGATGCTGAAATCTTGCCACGACTGCAAAGACACCTCACACACACAAAGGAAAACAAAGGAAATTCGGTGTGTGGCATAGCCAGTCGCCGGAGGAACAGAACGGAAAGCAGTAAACCTACTGAAGATGATTTAAGCAACGCCGTGGCCGTCGAATCATCTGGATTTATAACAAGAGGAACACGATCCAAGGGTCCGGAAAATAATTTTTACTGAAGTTAACTCCGGCAGTGATATTTTTAATTTTATAGTAATTAAGAAAGAAGGAAATGAGAAAAAAACTAATAAACATATAGAATATTTTTGTTTAGTTATTTTGTCAAAGCATAAAACATAACAGGTACGTTCAAATTTTCTTCTCAGACTTTATTTTATTTCTCAGAAAAGTATTTGTCGTTTCTGAAGTGATGCGATTAGCAAACAACTGACCTAGCGGAAACAAAATGAGAAATTTGATTCTTGGTAAGTACAACGAAATGTCCTTATCAAATTAAAAAAAGTGTTTTCTGTAAATGTATTGGACTCTAATTTGTATTCTTAAACATGTCACACACTTACGATCAGTACACAATGCTGTCCTCCTATTGAGTGTTACATTCCTATAGATTTTATTACATTCTGCTTCTAATTTATACGCTTTCAACATTTTAATATACTTCTTATATATTTGAAAATAAATAAATTTTATTTCTTACAATGTCAGGTGGATCTTATAGGGCACGCATGTTTTGTTATTTTATCAATTTCAAAGACTTTTCAGAATGAGATTGTAATTGTTAAATATTATTTTAAAGGAAAAATGAGTTTTTGTATTTCTTAAGGAATTTAGATTTCAATATTTATATTTCTTGTTTGGTGCTAATTACGATGTTTCATTGTTACACTATAGTTTATGTTTTTATAGTTTCCAAAAGTTTAACTTCTGCGACTCTAACTTATATTTTGCATTTTAGTATAAGACGTGCAGAAATTTAATACCTAAAAGGTTAGTTCAGTTCCACTGAAAAAAAGACAGTAAGCATGCAGGGTTTGAGTACCGTTACCCAGTAACTAGCAATCACCCTTCGAGTGCACATAGTCGTTAAAACCTAAAGCTTAAAGTTCTTTAAAGCTTGACCGAGACAGAAATCTTTATACGTTAATTAAACCGACCGCAAATCGAATTGTTGTATAATTCAACCGGCTGTTAAGCTGTACATTTTACTTTACAGCTATATCTAAATGTCTATAGTTCTACTAGTTTGTTTTACGTCACTTTAAATCACTACAATCTTCTACTGATTTTCGAAATCATTCATGTATCATTTAATTACAAAAAGTGCTTGTTATAAAAGTGATTTTTTTAATTTTTTGATAGTTTTATGGCATTTGCTTTCCTTTAGGAGTTTCCCCATTGCTGAAGCGTTAAATAGTTAAAAAGCTTTATAAATTTTCTCTTCATTTAAAAAAAAAATTTTGTCTAAGTACTAGAGATTGCGTTTTCTCTTGCATGGTTTCTGTCTGCTCACAAAAAAGGAAAACTGTTTTCGGAAATTACATATTTTTTAAGAAATGGGTTTAATGTACAAATGTCTGATGTAGTAAAGCAAAATGGAAGTCAAACAATATTTGTTAACTGGTTTGGTGTCAAATTAATTTAAATACTGTTGATTTGCGTGGTTGCAAATTTAACACAAGGAAATATTACCTCAATTAATTAAGACAGTCTACAACAACAGAATTTTAAGCATTTAAAATGTGTTGTCCGATGAATGAGGATACATTAGGCACCGCGAAAATAATATTCACTGTACTCCGTTAGGTCACGGATAAAGGAGACCGGAATCTGTGACTTGAAAGATTGCTAGGCAATGCTTGCTTCTTGTGTCGACAAAACAAAAGAGTTGTAAAGTCGGGTTAAATTAGAATGGATACACCGACGTTCATCACTGCTGTCCTTTACACTTCATTTCGTGTACTGTGCATTTTCTCTTACTAAAAAAAATTACATGGCTCAGTCTGAATACATTTTAACGCTGCTAGCTCAGTTTGTTACTTTCAGTAATCTTGCTTTTTAAAGCGTGGATGAAGATTTATTTTTGCATGTCAGATACCCTCATACTAACATTCGTGTACAGACATACTTGACTGGTATGTCAAAAAATAGAACTGTAATTTCTTAATTATAATTTAATTTATACTCAATTTCTCTTCACAATTGCTATGTTAGTTTGAATCAATTACTGAAAAAGTATAATAACTTGTTTTACGTCAATAGCTTTTCCCTTTCTACGAGGTTTGTACATCTCAAACCTTAACTCGTTTCCCGTGTATCATGTTGGCCATCTGTCGTTTCCTTCTAGAATTCGATTTTCCATCGCTTCTTGGACGTCAGTAATTAAAGACCTTTCCTCTTGCCCATTAAACACCTTCAGGAGGTTTCCCATTGCTAACGCATTAAATAGTTAAAATAGTTAAAAAGCTTTATAAATTTTCTCTCCGCTTAAAGTTAACTACCTTACACAGTTTGCAATGTCAGAGTCTCTCCTTGAAAAATAAACACTACTGACAAGTTGCTTCGCTGCACGGACAAGTCGCAATGAATTTACAAAGAAAAACCCTGTACCGCCCGTCCATGACCGGTTACTGCACTTGCTTGAATTATTCCTTTTAAATTATTTCTTGAACTTTTAAGCTGTTGAATGATCGTACTTAGGACTTCGCTACATTTAATTGGCTATGACTATTGCCGACACGATCTAACGTTTGTCTTTATATTTAGTGATAGCCATACGATGAATGTAATTCCGGTAGGGTAAATAGGAAATGACGATTTCTGAAACTGGAAAGGAGAAATGTGTCATATGGTGATAGGTCGATTGAAGGAATTAAATTCTTTGGCCTAGTCTTCCGCAACTAATGATTTCAGTTATCATATATTTCGCACACAATTACTATCGTTCCATCTTTAACGATGACTGTGATGTTGACGAATTCGAATTTAGCTGGCGGACTTTAGCCGTACAAAAAATATATAAATGCGACGTTTCGGCCACCGAAGCAATGGGCAGCAGTCTTCAGGCTAATAGATGTAAAGAAATACTATGTCGACCAGTGATGGTCAACAAAATTGTTTCACAGTAACTATTCATTTGGATTATTTTATCTTTGATTATATATTATTTAAAAAATTTTATTTTGTTGACTCGCTATCACTGATCGATAGAATTGCTGAGTTAAGAAACTGTTAAGGACTGAAAATAAAAAAGTTAAGAGAACTTAAACATTACAAACTAATGTTCTAGGTGACGGAGTTTACGCTTTGATCTAGTGTTATTCGGAGACGTCACTCTCTGATATAAATGTACATATTTAATTTCCTTCCAACACCCTTGAGTATTAAGGTCGCTACATGATAGGCCTCTATTTCCTTTCGCGGCAGAACACTTTTTCGGACAAGTTTCGCACTGACATTAACTGTGTATTCGCGTCATTTATTATCTTCACCAGCATGAAGTGAATTAAATATAAACTGTAATTGAGAGGGTTTGTGTTGTGGTGCATGTCTGTCTGTCAGCCTGTCTGCTTGTAAGTCTGTGACAGAGTACAAGTAAATATTTTACGTCGAATAAAATACATCCGTGCTGTGTCGTTCCTAATTTCCTTCCCAGAGTATGAGTTGAGTGCTCACTTTTAACACAGGAAATCCCAGTTCGGTATATTTTGCACGATTGTTACAAATTCATTTTTGCATGTCTCTGTGTGTGTGTCCAAATAGTTATTAGCTTTAACGTTTTTGAAATGTATAATAGTTATTACTGTACCAAAACTTTATCTGATCGTAAAAGCTTACGAAAATTTTTAAAAATTAAAAGAACAGATAAACAGAAATAAATTAACATACGGCATTTTCTTAAAACTTTTCATTATCGCTATTTTATTGTTACAACAGCGACTTTTCTTATAATTGTTATAATTGCAGATGGGGTTTCACGATCAAGGAAGCCATTATGTAAAATCCTAACTTCACACTACAATTTTGTTAATTTAGTTATATTTAGGGGAATACAAAACTGCGGCCACCTTGAGTTTTGCAAAATTTTTAAAGCAATATTTCGTTTTAATACCCACATATTACTACTAACCGTTTTCTTTTTTACCTACGTGTGACTGTTTACTTCAAACGATAAACGAGTAAAAAGTGTCATTATGATAACGATATGACAACGACATAATAAACCTGATCATGAGTATAGAGGCGAGGGTGATCTATAAAACCGCTATAATTATATACATTTTTGTTACCTTCGGCGTAAAATACTCCTGGAACAATTTGTAGTCACGCAGACCTTGAGACGGCAACAGTGAAGCCGGCGCCGACGGGGTTACAAAGTTGTTAAACATTTTAGTTCAACTCGTTTGGAAAACATCCCGTGTGTTAAATTTCACTTCACGAAATGCTAGTAATCCATTATCTTTAACCTGGTTTAAACGTGGTGTCATCTGTCAGGATAAGTAGAGGTGAATGACGAGTAGCCATTTGTATGGTATTATTAGGGACATGTAGATGACAGTTGTATACGTTGCAGTTGTAACACATGTAAATAATACTCGGTATGCTAATTGTTTAAAACACCACTCGCGGTTATTCTGTAAATAAAAAAGTTAAAATTACAATGTTGAACACTTAAATTTAAAGAATATTTGAAACTAGCTGTTACCCGTGGCTTCGTACGAGAATATTTGACTTTTAATAAGTATTTTAATATAATTTTTATTGTCTATGTCTATTTGGAGTTCTGTCAGCTCGTATAACAATTTTGTACTCATTAGTCAAATTCTCACCAAAGCTGTTTTCAAGACTTGTACTATTTTAACTTGTATTAAATTATTATGTTGGTGCAACGGCCTTTGTAGATTTAAAAGTACCCGTTTATAAAGCCTTTGGAGATATTTATAAAGTACATTTTAAATCAAAAACGCTAAGATTTTCATTGCAAAAAAACTACTGTCTCTATCCTAATCTCAAAAATTGCTTGGCAGAAAACATTTGCGGACAATTGTCGAATCAGGATTGCTGTATGTTACAACTTTGAGGGCATCGACAAATCGGCTTCTTCGTCTGACATACAGCTTTAGAATATCGTTGGAAAAATTTATGGAGCTAAATTAAGATTATATTGAGATACAAAAGCAAATGAAACCAAAAGATATTGATTTCTTTTTCAGACTTGGCACTTTTTACCTTATTCTCGTTGAGCCCAATTAAGATCTACTGACTTACATTGTTATGTATATTTTGCAGCAACGTAATAAAAAATACACGTTTAATGAAAATATAAGAATTAGCAGCGGTATGTATTGAAAGCTTTGTTGCCGAGGAACTTCGATAGATATAAAAGCTTTTAAAATGAATACCATGTATTTATTTGGAAATAAATCAAATACTAAGTATGTTATTATCTAGTTAGGCTACATAGTTTTTAGAGTGCATTGCTTGAAATTAGTCTGGAAAGTATGTAGGCCTAATTACACAATATGTGGAAGTAATATTGAGTTGGCTTCAGTATTCAATATTAATGGACAAGTTCTTTATAAAAATTCAAACGTACTTTGAATTTGTCTTTATAGATTTAAAGTAAAACTTTTAGTTATCAAAAGGACAAGATAAAAATGTTAATAATCCATCTATAAATACGATTCTATCCTATCGTGTATTACGTGTGGCAACATAAGTTGCTGCACTGCAGAATTACTGATTCGTAGTAATTTGATGTGGTGCCAACACAGTACGACCAACAGTTTCAGTCTGGCACAAACCACCGCAATATTACCACAGGCTACCGAATTTCCTGTAATTACTGGCCAAATAAATCGGTTTCAGTGGTCTGTAGCAGCAGCTGTAATTGTGTTATCTTTGTAAATATATGAAACTTATACCGTAAAAAATTTTGAGATTTATTTTAAGCAAACGATATTTTTCTTCAAAAACGCATTAAGTTGTATGTCATTAAGAAAGTGTACACTATCACGCTTGCCACAATACTTTAAAATTAAACTTATTTTTTGCGTGTTTACAGTTTTATGAAATATATCTTTCTTAAAATTATATTTTGTTTCAGTCACGTGAGAGAAGGAAGAGTTCAAATATAAAAATTGTAGTAACTGATGCAAAGACAGTTTGATGTAATTTTGAAAGTGTTTACAGTTTGAAATATTTTCAAAGTGTAATAATTACTGTTTTGACACATGATAACAAAATTTTCTATTACACTCAAATAAATGATATTAAAATTGTATATATTTTCCTAATAAAGTGCTAAAAAGCTATTACTATCTACATAATACACCACCTACAATAGACGTACTTTGAGGTTTTAGGAAAATCAGGGTTCTCAAAATAGGGCCATGAATCAATGGCTTCATGGAAGTAGTCGTTTAGAGTCCATCCAAAACATTTACTTGTCCTATGTCAAGTAAATATATATCATCGTTTCTGTAAGTCACCTCTTATGTGTTTAGTGTATGACACTAACCACCTAATTAGTGATCATCGTCAAAAATCTACGGCACAATCAATGAGCTCAACACTTTCGTAATACTATAAAAATTTTTCTGAGCGATCAAATTTTGTGTCTAAACATTAGCTGTATTTCTTTGCACTCCAGATAGGGTTTACCTAATTGTCTCTAGTTTACCTAGCCATTTAGAAATGTAAAGTGTGTGTCAGAAAAATGTATCTAAAGTGTATGTAGAATTAATAGTGGCGACGAAGTTAGTAAAACCAAGTTCCGTTTAGGGTTGATTAAAAAAAATTCGTTGATTTTTTTTTTCTATTCCGTTGATAGTCAATTCTGCCTCTCCACAGAAGAAAGTAAATTTAAATACAAACACTTCAATAGCTCATTTACCCATAAATGATTAAGAGACAATAAAGAAAGTTGCTATAAATTTATATGGAATAAGAAATATTTCATTGGTTATGAGTAGGCTACTACCACTTATCTAACTTTGACATAGAACGTTATATAAAGGAAATTGTTAAGCCTACCTTCTTAATTAGTTTTTTCGTAAACTTCTTTAATTGGATACAATAACTATACAATTATTATCTAATAATTATCATGTTTTTCCAGAATATCTACAACTACATTTTCTACACACTTAATTCAAGAGAGACCTGATATATGCTTAATTTTCAAAACGCTATTCTATACATCATTTTGCTTGTAGAGACAGCAATCAGAAATTGACATATACCGTCAAAAACTATTACCGTCTAGTTTAATTTAAATATTTATTGGAAACGAATCTAATATTTGTATTTTTGCAGTTGATCATCCAACAATAGTACCACGGTAATAATTGAATTAGTTTATTTGAAGTAGAGTAAACAATAATTTTTACAACTTTTATTTTGTGCTAACCACAAATTTTTAGTGGGTGGTTGCAGTTATTTAATGACCAGTAGAATTTTTCACTAAGTTCTTAAAAGGTGTGTATGTAAAGGGTTTGTACTTTTCAAAGTTCTGACTAGAACACTCGTACTTGCTAAAGGCAGGGGTTGCATCAAAGGGTATTAAATATATATTGTTCAAAATATATGAATTGTTTAATAATACACGATACGCTTACATTTGTATGGTACAAACACTCGAATGATTTGTAAAACTTATTAAGCTTTCTGGTAAATTATATGGCTTACATTAGGCGTTACTTAGCAGGAAAAAATATTTTAGTTTGTATATTCACAAGAAATAAAATCGACAATGAATTTGATTGTCTTAAATAAAGATAGTATAATATAATGACAGATTTTAAAACTCAATTCCTTTTTTTGAAATTTCAAAGATATATATTAGCATCCTAGTAGGTTTTATGTCATTTAATGTGTATATAGTCTTAATTAAACAGAAAGTTTTGTTGCATTGACTTTCGTATACATGAGTAAGTAGTCTATATAGGATATACGATCTTTAGTTCTAATTCAGATGGCTTGCAATAGAAGTAACTTCAGCAAAACAGCCATCTCCACAAAAATTCTGTTACCATGTTACGTAATCTTATCAATAGACTACGTGCTCTTATCACGATATTGTGTCAATACATACAATGCGGTTATTGTAGGTTTTCACAGCGGCTATAGTTAACAAAATAATTAATATAGGCTTTATTAACCTTTTTATACGCTGCTTCAAATTTGATAACGCAACTATGCAAAATATATTCATTTAGTACCTAGAAAATTCAAAGAGACAATGCGACCGTATGTAAAACTAAAAACCCACTGCCATCACAAAGGCAAAGTGCGCCAAGCGTTCCGAACGTAACCAATCATAGTTATCATTAGTTAATTAGTTACCAATTACCAGTTCTTAGTTAGCTAATTTGTTAGCAGCACGTATTAATTTCTGTTCATGATTTTAATATTATGAGAAGTAATCAAACATACATTATTCGTGTGTAACAAAATTACAAAAGTTGTATATTCTCTGTAAAAGATAAGTTTCTCTGACTACCTAGTACTTAGCTTGCGTCTGCCAAGCCGCTGAAACTATCCCCGTGATATATTTCTAAGCTCTGTTGGCTTCACACAGCCGTGTGCAACTTGGTACTAATAAAACAAAGTTACTTTTTAAGTCACGCATTATTTTTTTAGTAATTTCGACAATTCTATGTATGTAGTGTTTCGAGTAGCGTAATATCATCAAACAAACCGAAAAGTCGTGTAAACTGATAATGCAATAAAATGTTTAATTCAATGAAAACAGAATTCTAAACCTGCGAATACTATTGAAGTTGCTATAACATTTTGGCGTTACTCTACTAAAAATTTAAAACTTTTAGTTTGTTATCTAAAACAATGAATAGTTTTGTGGGTGAATTTAATAAATCTAATAAAACTGTTGGTTTTACACTTTGAGAACGCAATTAAGCTTTCTAAAATTGAATTGGAATACTCAAATGGATGAAAATTTAACTAGAAACATTGATGCATAAATCATGTTTACTATTCAAGTCAGATAAAAGTTTTTGCGCACAGGCTGTACTGAACACGTTTAGCACAGTTACAGCAAATATAATACTTGAGTTCTCATTGCTGAGTCACGTTATCTTATTGTTTACTTTGTTGTTTACTTTCATGGAAGGTAAATTGCGTTTACCTGTTTGTATATTAAAGGGAGATGTACATAAAACCCATATTATTAAAAATGTAATGCAGTTTTCATTAAAACTGTCTGGTCACAAGATCCTAACGGCCGAGTGATGTTACTGCCTAGAACTACGCAGTCAGAAGTCAGCATTAACGATAAGATCTGTAAAATACCCATATACACGCAAACTGCATTCAACGGCTGGTAGATATACTCTATGCCTCGTGAAGATTCCTGTGGAACAATCTTGTAACCTTCTGTGTTATATACACGGACATTTCTGACGCGGTCAGTCAGTTTTTGAGACTGCGATTCGTGCGGGTGTTTGTAGCAGTTTAGTGTAAAGTGACTAATATTGTGCTATCGTGTGTAATTTAGTGACTTTTATTAATTATTGTCACAGTGTTGTTTAGACTCTATTTATTGTTTGTTACAATAATGTTGTTACAATACAGTCATGAACTTGAAGAATTGTTGTACAGGAGTGATTATTGTTGCTGGGTACGTTATAATTAACGATCCTCATGTGTTCAGTTATTTTATTTCCACTGTGCAAAGCGACGATCCGTGCGACCGTTGTAATAATATTAGTAACAACTCCTAACATTGATTTATGTGGTGTCCAGAACATTGTTTTAATTTATTTTGTTTTAATGTAGAGACGAACAAGTAAAATACCGACCTTGTGAAGGATAAATACGTTAACAATTAAAAGATGAAATATCACGTTTACTGTTAGATCTTTGCAAAAGTAATGTATGTAGATATGTGATATATTTGAATATATAGTAAACGTAGAATATGGATCTACATGAGTGTGATGAATGTGAAGAAAAGTAGGTATGGTAGGCTCCCAAACTATTGAAATGATAAGATACGTCTAATCGCTAAAAGGAAACGTATACGAGAGGTCGAATAAAGATTGTTAACTACAAACGGGGATCGCAACTGATAGCCGCTGAATGTAATAAATATAAACACAATAAATAGTTTCCTGGATATTCAAACTGCTAAGAAAAAAGACAGCATTTAAAAAAAAAAATGCAGCCGGACGTAGTCTCCCGGGCTGCGGAAGAAAACAAATTAAGTCAGTAACTTACTAATTTTTTTAACTCATATTTTATTGAAATAAAATATTATATGTTTTAATTTCAGATACTGTTTAATGTATTTAATATTTATAACAGCCTACCGTATCCAAATAACACAGTTTAACAAAAACAATAACGGTATATTGGGTTTTCTGCAAAAAACTATATCAGCAATAAAGAAAACACAAGAAGTAGACAAACAAGGTAGTAGTGGATCAAGTACCCTTTTGATGACATGTTGTAGCACATCAAGTAATAATCTGCTATACAGGGACTTGCATATAGAATGTTTTACATCGCGCTATCAGTATCTTAGATAAGCTAAGGTAAGCTCATATTGATTACATCAATACTGGTGTAAGCGTTAGCGATGACATTGAATTATTTTGCTTTCTCTTTCATTAACACTATAATGTATACAAATAAGCTACCTTAATAAGTTAAAAGAGATAATCCCAACTTGTTTTCGCAACTAGGCGCATGCACTCAATTGTATTTGAAATGTATTTGTTTGCCAATGCCATTTAGTATGCCCAATACTATTGTTACTGTATGACATTACTGTTTATTGTGTATACTGTGAAAATACAATTGTACTTATAACGTTAAATTTTTGAACATTTTGATTTGTATAAAAACGATTCCATAATCTGATATTTTTTACATTCTACGGTGTTGGTTTACGACTAGTTGATTATTGAGATTAACGTTACCCCTGTATTAATATGCAGTATCTGTAGATTTGATACATTATATCAGTTTAGTATTAAGCTGTGGTTGTGAAACATATCTGAACAATACAATTTTCATTCATTAATAGTTGAGAATATTAGAAACGCTAAAAATTAGTTATGAAGTAACATACAGTCATACAGCCATTTATAAATCTTTTTAACAATTTAATCGAATACCATACATATGGAAACTTATTCAATTTATAAAGTAAGGCAGTAGCTGTAGAATCAATTATTGGTGTTTTCCCATTGTATTAGGCCGAGTAGATTACTTTTATCAAGCACTCGTTTTCAGATTTTGTCTATGTGTTTTGTCACAATTCAGTTATTCAATCTTCTCTTGGTTGATGCAGTTTTTGTGAAAACTCACAACAAGGAACAAATCGTAACAAGTCTAACGTCGGAGCTTAGTAAGTTTACAATGATAGGCTATAATAACATAGCTTTGTTAATAAAAGAAGTATCACTAACACTGTAGCTATATTTGTTTGGTATATAATTAGTTTGTATATAATTTCGTTGAATCGTTGTGTGAACCTGAAAAAGAAAGACAGCGGTGATATGAACTCAATATATTGTACTTTCTGAGCAATAATTATGTGTTTCCCACATTCATGAACAATTACGTAAAAACGGTAGGCGAAAACGCCATTGCATTACAAGAAGCAACTTTATCTTAACAATATTTATCTTGTTTAGTCGGTATACTTGTTTTATTCTGTTATACAAAACGGGACGATAAAATCGCTTTTAATTGAGTAATACTTTATTTTTTTACGTACAATTTTCTGTTTGCCATTGCTGATACTTTCTGGCCAATTATACGACAAATTATAGTTAAACCAAACAAAATAGTTGGATCGAAAAAGTGCACCACTTACGGCATGAAATACCCAATATATTTTCATGCTGCTTAATTTTTTATTTAAACAAACATCTTTAGATTATGGCTCTCTCCACACTTTTCTATGTGTATGAAAATTGAACTTAACGAAATCCCAGCCCAGTCGTATTTAAGCGGCCGGAATGAGTTTGCTCAAGCACTATATACTCTTCAAGATCGCAAGAAATAACACTGTTGCACACCACTGCATAAAAATTATTCCATTAGCGTTTTCAAGCTTCACAGCTAATCATCACATCGGAAAAATTTCTATAGTGATGTGCAACAGTGTTACTTCTGTTTGTGATTGTAACCATTAACACAATTTTATTAAATAAAAGTTGAACGAACTGAATATTATCGTTGTACGGCAGGAACTGAATATTGTGATTTGGAGTGACCAGCTCTAGGCTACCTGCTTTGGATCGGAACGAACCATATTTGGTTTACCCTTTGCTGAAGATGATAATCTTTATTTGATTTGTCAAGTATTTATTTTTATTGAGTCCATACCATCAGATCAAAATGTAATTACGACTTTTATTCTACGAAAAAATTTTGATTCTATGTGTGAATTCCAATCGCAGGGAGAAAAATATTCTCATAGTAAGTAATAATACACCTTTAACATTAAAAGGAATGCTCATATGTTTGATCTTTAATACATTTTTAATACTTATGATTATATATCTCTGAGAATTATATTATATCAAACCTTTTTAATGAATATTTTTATTTTAGGCTACTTAAAATATATACCATTGTTAAGTTTCTAATTGTATCACCTTATTGCAACTAATATCAAACCAGTGCTTTCTAGCCCTACTTGAGCCATTCGCAGCCAAAGTACAAAATAAATTACAACTAAGAAAATTTTTCTTTTAACGAGGAATACTGTGTTCAGCGCAGGAAGGTCCCATCTTGTGTGGGACTCGCACCCATTAAAACAACGAACCCTTTTGCCTAAGGCATGGATCCACCTCGGGACTCAGCTTTCGCAATACTTCAAAGTGGTCCCATTTGTTATTCGTCATGTGAACGTTCATCTGTTTTAAACCTTTAGTAGGCCACGTTACCTGTTTTCTGTTATTCTGTCAAGCGGCCCTAGCAAGATAATTTTCTGCTTCATTATTTTGCCTTAGTACCTTTTCTATGTAGTCTACTACCTGATCGCAAATAGTGTTCGCTCTGCCTCATCAGTCCGATGATATTTCCGGGCGTGATCTGTCCCAGTACATTTTACAGGGTTTGACTCTGCTTTTTCTATCTGTCACAGGTAAAAAACGTGTGATGCAAATCGGCTATTTTATTTTTGCCTAAAACGCAGTCTAGTCTGTATACTTTTCCCATCCTATATAGGCCTTGTCCAGAACAGGCCGTGACCAGTTAGAAATTGTGTTATGCTCCATTTTTGCGATCAATCCACTCAGCTAACTGCTTTATGAGCCTGGCGGTCCATCGTCCCTTCGAGTCACCGGTTCCTCTTTCCTACCATTGAGCCCTTCGTATGGGCACTGGACTCCCTTCGAGCTTGAAGTTTCGAACTTTGGCCTTCCTCTTGTAAACCTGTTTTCGCTCCTGTGCCAGCAGATCGTTTTGGAATTATTCCCGCAACGACAAACACCTCAGACTCCGAAAACGTGCCCGGTAGGAGCACCACTCTGCCACCCTGCTGACATGCGTCTTTTGTATTTCATGAGTTTGAGTGCATCGGCCCAGATCTCAGCACCATAAACTAGTATTGAGTGCATGACTGACGTTAGTAATCGTCGCTAGGAAGGTTTATGGTATTGCCCATAATTTTACTCAGAGCTATGGTCACAATTGCAGCCTTATCATTCCCACCCGTTTATTTGTGCTCAAAACGTGAACATTGATCCAGCAGTATTCACAAATACTTAATCGCGGCTTTTGTCTGTAAAGTATCTTCCCTAACCTGCATTGGCATGATGTTGGGCAGACGCCTTTTTGTAATTAGCACGATCTCTGTTCTGTAAGTAGCCAGTTTTGAGACGAGATCTGTCATGCAGGAACAGACTCGTCGCATAACTTGTCTGAGCCAGCTCTACATCTCCTGCATAATAACACCTGCGATATCATCAGCGCATTACACTAAGAATGTATTTTGGGGCATGTCCATCTTAAGAATGCCATCATATGAAGCATTTCACAAGCCTGGCACAAGAGTTGATCCCTGAGCTGCTCCTGCTGTGACCTCTTGAATCCGGCGTACTGCTGCAGTATCATACGTTTATCTTTTATCACTTAGGTAATCTCTAATCATCCGCAACAGGAATCTGGGTATCCAAACGTGTGATCCAAAGCGTGAATCAAGTCACTCCATCTTGTTGAGTTAAACGGGTTCTTGACGTCCAGCGAGACCGACATATTGGCCGCGAAAAGTGGTTTCCTCGTTCGGTTATCCTTGCGGGTTCAAATACTATATTAATTGCATCTACTACAGACGTGTCCCTACTAATACCATATTGTCTGTTGGATAAGTCCTGGAGTCCTTTAATAGTCTACAAAAGATGAGGCCTTTTTCAAATTTTCTAACACTTTCCCGGCAGTGTTCAGCATACACAAAGGCCTGTCGATGCTGGGGAATTAGCATTACCTTTGCCGCTGCTGATAGTGTCCTCCTTGCTCTTTTCCAACATGAACAGAAAACTCCTACTCTGAGACAAGTGTTAAACATGTGCAGCAACATTTGCGGGTGAATCCACACCACAGCCTTCATCACCTGCTGTTAATAAGTAGCTGTAAAAATGGAAGAAAGACCAGTGGCTCAACGCCTACTTGCATAAAATAAAATTGTATCGTTTAATGTAATCATATTTGTAACTGTACTGTTAACTTTCAATGTTTTATTAGATTAGACGAATTATATTCTTTTTTTAATTGCAAAAATGTCTTAGTGTAGAACAATATAATTCTATAATAATGCAATAATTAAGACTGTTTTTCTAATACGAGTATCCGTTTAATGACGATTAACATCGTGTGGTCATTGGTTTTATTTTATTTTATTTTACCTTAAATAATTGATTTCCTAAGAGAAGTGTACTTATTTGAATGAAGATTTAACAACCGGCAAGCACATTAAGTAACTCAAGTATACAACGTTAAACATTAACTTAGTTTATTTAGATACTTACAAATGTTGCATACACAACCTCTGGTCCTGTATACGTTGAGTATACTTATTGTCTGTTTTTACCATAAACCATGATATTTACTACTTTCAATTGCACGTAAACATATAACTAACTATAATTTCTTCCTCCGATTAAAACGGTTTATTCACTTATAATATTTTTATATAGTTTCTATAGGACAAAATGAAACAGGATATATTTCTGTACAAAATTAGTAAAATTAAAATTACATACCTTGGAGGAAAATGTTTATTATGAACATTCTGTATTGCTAGTGATGAATCGAAAAAATATAGTGGTGAACATATTTAAGAATATTAACTTCCCAATTAACTTCCTCTTTCTTCGTATCCTTGTATACAGGTGATATGAAATTTACATCCGCGATATTAATTTATCCGTGTTATTATCCTAGACATTAAGTTTACCTTAGTAAAGACTTTAGTTTACGCGCATCTGCCTAATGGATGTCAGGTGAACTTACAGAATAAGCGGACCAAAATTCTTAATTTATTTTAAACATTCTTTATGATTTTTATTCGATAAATATTAATCAGGTTTTTAATAATTTTATCGTCTTAATTTACAGGTCACGTAATTAACTTATTCAAAGGAGTAAGACAATTTTATAGAAAAAAATTGTATTTAATTAATTTTCGTAAAGTTTGTTAAAGCTGTGTTAATTAAATGCTTTTGTTAGTCCTTTGAGGTTTACTGGGTTGTGGAAAGTTTGTCATAGAAAACAACTACATTAAATTTCCGCATGAAGGCTCTTGTATTACTTACTTCCTTGTTCAATGCAAACGTTGTGTTCTTAGTTTCAGTAAAACAACGCATCAGTACTTTGATTAAATATGCACATTTTGAAACCTGTTTGCACATTTTGAAACTAACCACATTTCTAAGCACACGTGTAATAATTATTAGCACATTAGCTTCACATTACCTAAGCACATTAATTATCAACGTATTTATGTTCAGAAACATATTAGAAGAAAGACACGTTCTTTCGTCATTACATATTAATTGCAGTGAAGCATAACAATTTCTGAATTTTTAATTATTTTTTATACTAACAAATAACAGAACACAAAGGATCGGTGATGTTCGCACACCATGCACATACATTTGTCCACGAATACAATTTTTATGTAGAATATTTACAAAAATAACATCACATACCACAACAGTAACATAATAGAATTAAACTTTGTCGGTCTTTAATTGCATGTTCGTAAAAGTCTTTTAGTTTAAAAAGAATAAAAAGTTCACTCTGCCCAATATATGTGTAATAGCAAAGGTTTGTTTATTCTAATCAGTAGCTAGCGGTAATGTGTCAATAAGCAAAAAGAGGCCATGTAAAGAACACGAAAATTAGTGCCCACGAGCAAACAGCAAACACAGTGTAAACACTGTTTTAACTGTAGAACCATCTGCAAGATATTTGCTCTTGAATATGCCATCGTACAAGAAAAGAAAACTACAAACATATTTTTTAAGGTAATTTCATGTAGTCGGACAACTAAAAGTGTCCAATAGAATACATTGGCAACAAATTTTTAATTGAAAATGTTCAATTTACTGTCTATATTTATAACTTAGATATAAGTAAATCATATGTAAGGGTAGTGCTTGTAAGGAAAATATTCACTGATTTTCCTCTTCATAGAATAGTTTTCAGAGATGTACCAAATCTTCAGTCTGTCAGGAGTGTGGATTACTTCTGCAAAGACTCCTGTGTTGTTGTTTTGAACCTGTTTTTCTAACTCATTTTTGTTATTTACTTTTTGGTGGGCATATTTTTTGCAGTCCTCTAGAGTCAACAATATTATGAATATATTTTTCAGATCAGTGTGAAGCGTATGATGCGTTACGTATCATGGATCATCTACTAAACTTATAATAATTTTGACTAAAACCTTTTTAGATGACATTTTATCTTGTAGGTTGGTGCTGCCCATAGCTGGTGTCAGCAGAACCACATGGACCTGAGGATGTTTTTTTTTCAGTAATAGTTTGTCATTTAATGATAGCTGAAACTTACGTCCGAGAAGTTATGATATCTGTCTGAGCTTGACGTCAGTCTTCTTATGATGTGAATATGCCACTGCCAGATGAGTTGCTGATCAAGATGTGGGTCCAAGACACTTATCTTCAGAATTCACTGGTACATTTGTGTTATTAATTGTTACCGAGGGGGAAGATGTCCTGTTGTGTAGTAAATGTGATTTGTGCAGATTTTGTTTCGTTGTTTTTCATTCCCTATGTTTTTTACCATCCGCTGACTAGATCTAGATGTACTTGTAGGCTATGAGAAAATAATTGTTGATTTTTTTTAACGGATAACCCAGCAATATTGTCGACATAGTTGTAATTGTGGTGGCGTTGTTTCACACAGAGAAAGAAGTCATCAGTATCGATCCCCAAACCCTGTCTTGGGGAACATCTGATTCAACAGAGTAGTAGATAGATTTGGAATTGGTGAATTTTACTAAAAATGTTCTGTTAGGTAGGTATGACTTTAAAACAAGTTAATAGGTGGTGGACAGTTTAAAAAGCGGACCAAGATTCCTTATTGATTGCACAGGCGATGTCAAGGAATATTGAATTGCAAAATTTGTTTTCTTTCTTTCTTCCTACTGTATATTCATTAGCTATCTTGTGGGCTTGTTGGGTTCCCAAATAGCATTCCCGAATCCAAACTGATGATTAGGTATAACATTTTAAAATATCATGGTTTTCTTACATCCTTTTTAGTAACTGTCGCACAGACACTTTACTGAGAATCGGCACATTCCAATAAAGTTTAAAATTTAAAATTTTGCAGAATCCATTAAATTAAAATGGTAGTTAATTTGCTTTATTTTAAATAGTAGTAAAGGTAATGATAAAACTGCATGATGCTTAATCAGGTCAGATTTTATAGTGTTATGGATTTGAATAAAATGATTAAACACTGAATAAAATTCAAATAAAGTCGCACACAATATCATCGTATCAAAGGAAACAGTAATACCATTGAAACATTACCATGTAAAATTCGGCGTTACCTCTTTGTTCAGAGAGCCGTAGAGTTGTAAGTTTCCAGAAAACAGTCGGTTACCCAGGTGTAGCAGCAGCGTTCATCTCCAACCACCCGATTCCTTTTTTATTCCGTATGTTGCTTTACTTTTTAACCTCACTAGTAGTAGTAGTACCAGTATTAGCAGTAGTAGTCGTAGTAGTAGTAGTAGTAGTAGTAGTAGTAGTAGTAGTAGTAGTAGTAGTAGTAGTAGTAGTAGTAGTAGTAGTAGTAGTAGTAGCAGAAGTACTTTTATTAACACAATCAATGTTAGTAGTAAAATTTCATACAGGCCTAACGCATATTCATTTTTAAATGAAAATTTACTTACTTCCGTCATGAATCAGTTATTGAGCTCTCACAAAAACTATGGTAAATACTTTCTACAGAAAAACACTAGTTTGCAATTTTTATAAAAAAATTGAAATATTTTTACACACACGCGCGCGCTCGCACAAAATCTTCAACATCTTTAATTAAAAATCACCAGATTGGTTTGAAGCAGGTCTCCACACCGATCTTTTCTGTGCTTTCCGTTTCATGTCCTCATAGGAATTACAACATACATTACCGATAAGTGTAATCTGTTTCCTTTATATGCTTGTGAGGCAATACCCAAAAGACAGCATGTGGTGTTAAACGCTATATGTTTCAGTGTGTCCTAGGATAACCAATTTAGGAAATAACTAACACAGGAAATAACTTGGAAAATGTAGAGGAAGTAAAATTAGTAGCTCACAAATAGATTACGGGATTCGCAGTTCTTAGGCGTTATATATGTATGTATTACATATAATTTTCTTTCTCCCTAATATACTTAGCTGTTTGACGATCGTAACTCTTAGCAGTTTTTCTACACAAGTAAATTATTCAGGTCATCCACCAAGTGCTTGAGTTTTTTCAGGAGAAATTACCTTTACCAAGGCTTTTTATTTCCTAGAATGTTTTGTTGATTTCATCATCACATTGTCGATTATTACTGAGTAAACCTCTTTGTTCATTTTGTTTCTACCACTTTTTCTTACTCAAAGATCTGTAAAGATACTCTGCCTTATTATACTTTATCACGGCGCTATTCGTTCTCATAATGTGTTTGTGAATAACTAATCATTATTGATACTATCTATAACAAAATCTTTTGGTTTAAGTTAATTTATTTTAGCGTCCATTGTAGAATCTGTCGATTCCTGTTTCGATTTATCTATTAAATAAAAAATGCCTGAGGTGTCACAAAATTTTGAATGCTAAATCATACAAAAAATTTTTACACACTTTACTTGTCTATTTTGTGTATTTTTAGTGTTCAGATTTTGTGCTCACTCATTCTTATCAATATTTTAAAACAATATTAATTATACGGTTTTGTTTATAAAATGAAATTATTTGACATTTAAGCATAACCGTCAAACTATAAGTACAACAACGTTAACTTACAAAGCAGTAACTTTGTGAAATTTCCGACACTGTAATTATAACTTCGTTATGATGCGTAGTCACAATACAGATATATCGAACTCTTAAAACGTAAAGTTGTTGATTTTGACCTAAATCCTACATGTATTTAGAAGTATTATTATTTAAAGAAAGTAGATAAAGATAGGCAAAGGAAGTCAAAAATTGTTAGCGTCAAAAGTTATATGCTTTTAAGGAAATAGGGTCACATATAGTTAAACATTGCATGGTCAGCGTTTCTATATGGACAAATAATTTTGCCCTAAAAAAGGTTAGACAAATTATACATTAGGATAACCTTGGCTGATAGTGTTAAAAAAATGAAGACAGCAAGAAAATTGCAGAAGATATGATATTCAAGAAAAGAGTAAAATGAATTAAAATCTACTTATTAAAAAATATTTGTGATAATAGAATAAATAATTTCACATTAAATTTTACAGTCATACTGAGTTTGGAGTTTGGTTTTGTGTTTATCGTGGAAATCTGGTAATACTGAGCTTGAGATATAAACAATATACAATGGAGTAAAAAGAAGTATTCTTAGGAACAGGTTGTGGCTAACGACTTACGAGACGAAATGTTCCGTCTTGTATAATTCAAAACGTACGCTGTTTCAGCAAGAAAAATAGATAAGTTAGGAGAAGCCTCTGGCAAGGCGTAAGTTGAAAATAATGTTTTCAGGGGATTAGGGTTGCCTACATGAGTGTACATAAAACATGAAGTAGAGTTACGGGTCCATTCATAACAATCGGCTTGTCTTTATAATTCACTTTCTTCTCAAAATACAAAAATGTTTTACAAACTTAAATTCACTGTTGTGGTTCTTAGCCAACTGTGATCTGCTTTGTTAATGCATCGCTTCGAGGTTATGAAGGTATAGTTACTTTTGTGTAAGGGTCATAATATTTACAAAACTCGTTTCTTATCACTTGAATTGCAAGTTTAAAATGAACGATCACATTAACGTAAATGCTTTTACATACAACAGTAGAAAGCAATAAAAGCAGCTCTATTGTACTAGATGGGTAAATTATAAATTACTTTGAAAACTAATAAACATTTAGGAACTATACATTTTTTTAGCTGCTAAATAGCTTTTCCGAAACTTCCACACTAACCTAACATAAATATAATATGTCAATTCTTCTGTAAAATCAAAACAATAATATTTAAGCAATACGTTACATTTTGTCCTGCTTCTATGTTTAATACGTAACAGAGTTTAATATTTTCTAAATACTAATTATATGCAAAATCAACTTGTATAAATTTGACATTTTTTAAATATTGACCAGACAACTCTTATTTAAATTATTTAAAGAGTTTGAAAAATGTGGCTCGTTCTACGACGTTAGGAAATACTATTTAAATTTAAATTAAATATTCTAATAAATTAGAGTTTTGTTTTAATTTCAGTTCAAAGGTTGGGAACAAGCAAATTTTGAATTAAATTTTTATAACGTTTTAAAGTGAATGTACTCATACATTTTCATACATATTCATCAAAATCACACTCATCACATTCATCCATGGTACTGGAACTATACAAACTGCCGTACAGTATGTTTTGTTCTTATTATTATCATATTCATTTGTTGATGGCCTTGTTTGGACTTAATTTTAACTAATAAACTCATGATTTTCAAAATCATTTCCATGATTTGTCTCACTCCTACACTCGTTTTGCACATTTTGCACATCTGCTGTTAGACACTCTGATTGACACTCAGTAATCGTCGTACGGTACAGTGAAAAACAAAATACAGACACCTATGAAGTCATATGCAACAATACTGAACACATTTTTAGATAAGTGTAATTAATATGTAATTCCAGTTCAGATGTATTGGGACTGTCGTAATTAGGATGATCGTTTGCTGCAACTCCTCAAATTAATTTTAACATGAAACCCTCTACTATCAACTGGTTTCCTAACCAACCTCTTAAGCCTGTCCGATACATTAGTGCAAATTTTGTGATGTCTGTTTGTATATAAACTTTATATGTGTATTTTAATGAGTAAGTGCTACGGCATTTCAAAATTGTAAACTTTTCAAAATCGTAAATGTACACTAAAATAACAACAGTACCACAGGGACGTGGGTATCAGGACAGCAGTATCATGCATTATTACAAATAACTCAAAAACAGCGAGGTTTGCAGACGATGCCATTATTACATGGTATGATTAATATAACAAAACATTAGAAATAAATATCAACGGCTTTCTCGCACGAGCCAAGCCCTGTCACTGATTGGATGACATATGCCTAAAAACGTCCTTATCAAAGACTTTTAACCGTAGCAACAGATCTTCTAATATTACAAAGATTCAAACAATGACATCAAATGAAGACGTAATATGATATTAAAATGTAGTAATAAGCTTTCTGTAGCTAACATTAAGTGAGTAGTGATGCAGAAAGCAAAATAACTGGGATGTGTAAGCCCCAATGAGGATGAGGTTTTTTTTAGATAATGATTTTTTAGAAAAGGAAAAGAAAGGAAAACGATAGTAAATAGGAAGCAGTAGAAACATTTATTGAGTGATCTCGCTTACCGTGAACTAAGCTGTTGACAGTGATGCAGGAGGCAATATAAGTTTAGGAAAGGAAAGTAGATTTTAGTGGATATTTGTCTGCAGGTAGAGTCTGACTCCACCCGGACCCTCTGCTGATTGGTTTCTATAAAAGACTGTTTGTATCTTTCTACTGAAAAACCAATAAAAATGTGTCTCTTGTGAGATAAAAATCAATCAATTTTATATATATTGTAACGTTAAGTCATATACAGGTTAAAAGCCACACGTTGTTTGCGTCAATTTGTAGCATTAAGTAACTTCGTACTATCTATATTGTTCTTGGTTTGTATTTTAAGGATGAGTATGTCGTCAGGGTAATGTTGTTGAGCGCCAATTTGCAATCAGATGTTGCAAATAAAATGTATTGGTAAATTGGCAAGTAATATTGCGTATATCATAAGGGTTTCTTTTTCCTTCTAATTTTTCATCTTTTCTAATCTTTTATTTTAACATAAGATTATGAATACTAATTCTCAGTAAGGCAGATTCAAATCTGGTCCCATACGTTTCTTGTCGGGAGTGTTACCAACCTATCCCAGTTGATGAAATAATTAGCATTCGGTTATATGTTGTACAGAATATCATTTACATAAAATTTACCACTAAGTAAAGAAAAGAAAACCTTTTATCTGGTGTTATTTAACTCAAATCCTTTAGTCTCCTTATTGAATGTTTTTAAAATAAAAATATAATTGTTAACAAAGTCTAGCCGGCTGTTCTTTAAATTTGCTCAGAATAGCAGCAGTTACTCCTATTTCTCAGGGCAAACCATGTTTACGTTTTAATAATTACTAAATCAAATACAAATAAAATGGTTTTACGTTAGATCCTTTTGACTACGGTATAAACTACAATGATCTTCAGAAAAATAGCAAAATACATAGACTTAAAATTAAATACAGAGTGTCTTAACAAGAGCTTATTATTAACTTTAAAATGTTCAGTGTCTAGGGTATGTTGAACTACGTATTTTAAATGTCTAATACACTTTAAATGGTTATATTACCATACATTAATAGTTTTCTACAATGAAAATAAGACTGTTCATTAATTATTTTCCTAGTGAAAGTTCAAATATAGTTTTAATCAAAAAGCGTAAACAGTTTCTTTGAAAAGTGTAAACTTAGGCCATTAAGGTAATTTCTTCAGTTTAGTTATTAGCATAAATATTCCCTTCCTGGATATGTTGAATTTGATTCTTCATATGTTAATTGGTTTCCTTCTTTCGAATAATGTTTTACTTCTTTCTTCTAAACATTTAGTCTTGTATAATGATTTAACTTTAATTATCTTCACTGGTAGTACACTCGAAATGTGTTAGTTTGGTCTCTTATATTTTATATCAATCTTTCTCGTTCAGTCCTAATAATGGAATCCTCTCAATTAATTTTATAACATATTTTTTGCTAAGGCCTACAACTTAGCTTTCATTTGTTTAAACTGTGTCATATTGAATTACTATGGTTATCTCTGAGCCTCAAAATAAACAAACTTCTAGCATCTTACATACAATTTTCTTAAAATTGTTATAACTTTTTTATATGATCTTTAATCTTCAAGATACTAGTATTTTTGAATTTCTGATGAAACACTGATTGTTTTGATATCACTTTTGATTATTTTCTCTTCAATATTTCCAGAGTTACTAGTTTACACTTTTAACTATTCGTATAAAATTATTTATAATTATTTCTTTTTTATTTCCCATCACTTTATTAAAAACTGTTAGATACAATCAGTAATAACATATTTCAACATGACATTAATTATACTAGTTTTACTGTAAACTCTTTTCCCAATTCCTTAACTATCTAGGCCTAACATACCTAGCTTCACAAAGATGTCTGTTATTATAATTTTTGTACCCTTCCAATGACATTAACATTTGTTTAAATAATATTACAGCATTTATTATTTATCAACATCAAACAATTAATTACTAACAACTATTAGGAAACATATGACAAATCTTAT
This sequence comes from Magicicada septendecula, assembly GCA_034769895.1. Lineage (NCBI taxonomy): Eukaryota > Metazoa > Arthropoda > Insecta > Hemiptera > Cicadidae > Magicicada > Magicicada septendecula. The sequence goes on along the minus strand of CM068367.1, from coordinate 536,309,826 downwards.
TAAACTTATGGATCCATTCCAGTTTTTATAATCATAATAAAACTTTGTAAGTAGTCCCCAAAACCTTGTCTTCCTTACTTACTAACTTCAATATCTCAAAACACAACTATTAAAATATTGTTTATTATTAATCACTTCCCTTATAAACATAACACAACTCTTATTGAGCTTATGAATTAATCTCAACTTTCACACACATAGTGTGATAAGTATTAACATGATAAGTATTTATAAAACATTGTCTTTCGAGTTTTACTCACTTTAATAGTTTAAACATAATTATTAACACCTTATTTATGATTAGTCATTAGTATCAAACCTATAATTAGTAGTCATCTAAACATGCTACTCTATGTTTTCTGGTACTTTCCTAGGGTTTGTAATTAACTTTATTTGGGTAATCATACAACAAGATGGTGGGGAAAATATCATGTAACATAATACGCCCCTGAAAACGGTTATTTCAGTAATAAACTAATTACTTAAATAAGCTGATTTATCTAACAAGTGCTTCTCTTAAATTTCATATTATTTTTTAATTTCAGCTTGGCTAGTAATAAGGGCTAATTTCAGCCCTTTACTTTACTAGTTTCTCGAATGGTCAATTCATAGGTAGTATTCCCTTTATCTCGGGTTATACTATAAGGTCCTGTATACAACAATAATAACTTTTTAGCTATTCCTTCTGCAGAACTTGGCAAATACCTGTTTTTCAATAACACCTTTTCTCCCACGTTGTATTTTAAAATCTTGTTTTTATTCCTTTCTTCCTTTTTCTTCTGTAATTCGGCTTTGTGTAAAACTCTATTGAGTATCTCTACAATGGCTAATTCCTTCTTCTCCATTAGAGGAAATTCTATTAAAGATGTTATTTCTCTTGGTGGTGGTCGGTTAAACATGACTTGGTATGGACTGACCCCTATTCTCTCATGGTGTGCCAGGTTGAGGAATGTCTCCGCTGCTTCGACATATTTGCTCCAGTCCCGATGTTCTTCGTGACAATATGTCATCAAAATTCTACCTACTTCACGGAGAACTCGTTCTGCAGGGTTACTTTTTGGGTGATACACCGACGTCTTGTATGTTTTGATTCCCCTATTAGTAATTCAGTTTTCCACTTCTTGCCTTTATATTGGGTACCGTGGTCTGTCACAATAGTTTGTGGCTTCCCCACTTCAGGAATGTATTTATTTATTATTATTTCTAGGATTTTACGGGTTGTAGCCTTACTTATAGGATACAATTTAGAAAATGTTGAGAAATGATAAAATATTATCACAATATACCGGAATCTACTTCTTCCCCCACTCTTAGGAAATGGGCCACATATGTCCAGAAATAGCTTTTCTAATTTATGATTTGAAGTTATGGTTATCGTAGCGCCCTCTTTCCTTTCATTATTTGCTTTTACCATCTGGCAGATCGTGCATGTTCTGACTGTTTGTCTTACCTTCTTGTTAATGTCCTTTATGTATACATGTTCACTTAAAGCTTTTACAACCTTGAGGGGTCCCATGTGCCCATACCTTATATGATACTCTAATATTATAGATGTCTCGGCACCCTTTGGAATAAATAATTTCCAGTCCTCTTTTTGGGAAGTTGAACAAGTAAATATCAAATTATTATGTATACAGTAGAATGACAATATCGTGGCGTCATTATTTTCTAATCTTTCTTAAATTACCTTCAATTTAAAGTCAACGATCTGATGTTCTTTGACTTGATTTAATACTTCTTCTAAATCTTCTCTAGATTTCAGTATATGATATACCCTTTCAATATTTTCTTTTCCTAATTCATAAGTTCCTTTTACGGTATTGATTCTAGATAACCCATCAGCTACAACATTTTGTTTTTCAGGTACATACTCCCAAATTCTTGCAGTATGAGAATCCATCTTGTTAGTCAGCCGTGGTTGAGTTTGCACCTCTTTAGAAAAGATATAGATTTATGATCCGATCTTACTGTTATCGGAGATCCTAAAATATAAGTACGGAATTTTAAGCATGCAAAGACAACATTGAGGAGTTCTTTCTCTGTTACTGTATAGTTCCTTTCACAAGCACTCAAAACTCTGCTGGTAAAGCTGATCACTAAATGGTTGCCTGCTTCGTCTTCTTGTTATAATTCAACACCTAAGCTAACATTGCTAGCATCGCAATTTAGATAAACACTCTTGTTAAAATCTGGGTGGTGTAACATAACACTATTTAAGAATTTTGTTTTGATTAAATTGAAATTATCTTCTTCAGCCTTACCCCATTTCCATTTGTTCTTGATTGAAAGTAGATTTTGAAATTTAGTTGTCAATTCAGAATAATGTTGCTGGAATTTTCGATAATAATTACAGATCCCTAGAAATGATTGTAATTGTTTTATATTTCTGGGTCTTGGAAAATCTTGAATGACTTCTACTTTCTCAGGCGACGGCGTGATCCCAGTTTCAGAGAGTATAAACCCAAGAAATTGTAGTTCCTGAGTTATGAACTTCAATTTATTTAACTTAAGTGTAATATTATTTTGCTAGTTTCCTAAGTGCTAATTTAATTCTGTCACAGTGTTCACTCCATGTTTTAGAAGTGATAAGTATATCATCCACATACACTGTTGCGAACTCTAACGCTTCTTTTCCTAATATTTGGTCCATGCACTGGATGAAGATAGCTACGGAATTAACCAACCCGAAAGGTAAACGTTTAAATTGGTAGTTTCTTCCCTCGAAGATGAATGCAACATACTGGCGACTGTCCGGGTGCAACTCTATCTGCCAGTATAATATTAAAGCATTTATTATTTATCAACATCAAACAATTAATTACTAACAACTATTAGGAAACATATGACAAATCTTATTAAACTTATGGATCCATTCCAGTTTTTATAATCATAATAAAACATTGTAAGTAGTCCCCAAAACCTTGTCCTCCTTACTTACTAACTTCAATATCTCAAAACACAACTATTAAAACATTGTTTATTATTAATGACTTCCCTTATAAACATAACACAACTCTTATTGAGCTTATGAATTAATCTCAACTTTCACACATATAGTGTGATAAGTATTCACATGATAAGTATTTATAAAACATTGTCTTTCGAGTTTTACTCACTTTAATAGTTCAAACATAATTATTAACACCTTATTTATGATTAGTCATTAGTATCAAACCTATAATTAGTAGTCATCTAAACATGCTACTCTATGTTTTCTGGTACTTTCCTAGGATTTGTAATTAACTTTATTTGGGTAATCATACAACAAGATAATGGGGAAAATATCATGTAACAATATCCAAAAATTATAACACTTTATTTGTTATAACATATTTATGTTCTTTTATTTCTTCATTTATTGTATTACAATTTGTTATAAAGGAGACGTAAGTATCATCTAATAGATGTTATTTCATGCAATAGGATACACATCTCTACACTGCGTATTCTGACACAATGGTAAGTCAATTTTTGTTTTTAGTCGCAAACACTAATCAAGAAAAACGATCAGTAGAAGAAATTGGCAAATTTTTATGAAATTTTAAGGTGGCATTTATGATCTTGAATATAAATTTTGAGCTTCATAATAAGCGACGGATAAGATTACAGATTTATTTCAGTTTTAAAGGTTACGGTACATGAGAGTGCGTTTAACGCTGAGTTATTGGTTTATTAAAAGGACGAAGGGGTTTTTGGGCTTTAAAGAGACAGACTATTAAAATGGTAACACTTAAATTGTTTTTGACAGTTTTAGATTTTTTGCGGCCACTACTTAGACTATATAATAATACGGAAACAAAAAATTTGTCAAAATTATTCACGAAAGGGAACGTAATAGCTATCAAATATATGAAGCAATGTGAAAACATGTGGTACTGTAATAATTTAGTTATATTCACATAGGCCTATATTGTTTAGAATTTTTCAGTAATTAAAAAAGTTTCTCTTAAAACGTTTAACCACAGGAGGAGACCGCACCTTGTAAATAACATTTTGATATCCAATCTGATGTTTGTTCATTGGGTATTTAATCAAGTACTTTTTCCAAATTTTATAAAACATCCAATCCGCTTCAAAACAAAAGGGGTTGTTTAATAAGTAATTATAATTTTTGTAACATCTTTTTATATCAAATGTCTGTAAACTAATTGTTTAGCAGTATATTCCTATTGATTGACACTTACATGAAGATCCGTTACATGTAAATGTTTATATACGTACCACACAAATATTCACACAAATACCCGATTGAAACGTAAACCACAAAATGGGATTTGAAAGAAAATTATGTTGGGGACCACAATTTAAATTTAAGTTTGCAGAGGGTAATGTCGCATCGACAACTGCAACTTCTACCCACGCACAAACACAGTATTTATTACGATTGCATGTCATAATAATCATTAATACTTCTGTTTTTTAAATTTAAGTGCATTCGGCTTGTTTTTTCGCTACCAACAAAAATCAATTCTTCAAATTAAATTTGTTTAATTTAAACACTTTTGTGTCTAGAATATTTGCTATTTTTAATTTGCTAAGCCTACATTATTTAAAATAACTACTGATTGTAAATAATTGAAAATAAAAATTATTAAGTAACTGATACGAATTTGTGTTTTCTTAAATAATACTATCAAAAGCTTGTAGTCTACTTGATAATAAAGTAAGACGGAATAGGGTGATATCCTTTACGTCTAATAATATGAAAGATGAATTAGCTTAAAGATGGCAGAGACGTTTCTGCCAAAACCTTGTGGTTATCCCTTTGGAACTATACAGCGTTACTTAATGTGTGTCTCTGCCTGAAAGCAGGACACGTACACTCAAGTCTATCATTTCAAATATTTAACTTTCTAATTTTACATTCGTCTTATCTATTACTTTTGGCTACTGAAATATTTTTCAGCGTAAAAATACACAGGCTTAAAAGGAAAACGTGCTTTTATTAAGATTCTTGTATATGAATGGCATATATAATAAGAATGCAGCTAAATCTGAAGGAAGGTAAGTTGTAAATGGAACATTACGGTGTTCTTTAATCTTTAAGATACATAAGCTTTAGAATGTATTTATTGTTTTACTTTCTATTGCATTTTAACAATCACCATGTTTACAGTCATGTGATATGAGTGTTTCCCTTAGGCCGTTATAATCATATGTCAACTGTTTACGGTGTTTATTTACAACATTTTTGTCTTGTATTTTTTTCCCGTATCGGCCATCTAGGGACAACATGAAAATTTCTTTGTTCTTTCCTTTTTTCCAATATTCTTTGTAATAAAACAAATTTATTTCGGTTTTGTGGTTTATTAATTGTTTAATAACACCTTTATTATTATATTTTTTTATTTGAATTTAATTATTTAATTACTTTATTTGTTTTTATAGTTTTATGATTAGTGTTCAATTAATAAAAGTAATAATTAATAATTAGGTATGATTTGGTGAAGAAATATTGGTTTGTCCGCGTTAAATAGATTGTCGTGGCCAAATCGATTGCATGCCGCGGTCAATTCAGTGTCTTTATTTCTTCTTCTGCTCGTTCCTTTCCCTCAGAAGTTCTCGTTTATTAGTTGATAATTAATGTACTTTAAATTAGTTCTTAACTAATCAATAAAACGATGTTTTAGAACAATAATTATACAGTATTTATTATGATCAAAGAAATTATTCGACTTGCGTCGACTAGTGCTCTCGGAGTCGAGACTGGATCTCAGGTCGATTATTACATATTCCAAAATTATTCAAATTAAATTATTATCTAACGTGGATTCTTTGAACTGTCGAAATAGTCAGGAAAGGCAAGTTAGAGAATTCAATACTTATAATTATAAAAACTTATTCATTAACAGATAATAATAATAAAATATAGTATGCAGAAAAATTTAGATCCGAACCAGCTGACTGTTCTGACGTCACTCCGTCCCCTCCAGTTTGACAAGATGGCCGCCTTCGTGAGTTGTTCTACGCTGAAAATCAGACTCCGAGATTTCCTTTAAATAAACGTAGCAGTTGATTAATTCCTCTTCTGTGATGCCGCTATTGGAATATCGACAAGTTGTAGTGTTTAGTTTTAGTCCTCTACTGGATTTCGTTCGGTAATAGGTCGGATAGGTTCGGGTTGGATAGGTAGGGTAATAGGTTTTAGTGTCGAATGGTTCTTTCCAATCAGTTGCTTGTTGTATGATGTTAAATTTATTATTCAATCGTGTCCATACGTTGTGACAGATAGATTTAATGGTGTTTAATTTAGCTTTATTATTCCAACGACTGTTTTAATCGTATTTATTAAGTTACTGTATATTTTTTATCCTTTTATAATTCCGTAATACATCTTAGTTCGAGTTAGTTAAAATTTCCATTCATTTTTTTTTTTTTTTAATATACTCTGACACGTCCGTTCTCCTTGGCGTTTAACAGTCAACTAACTATATTTGTTTCTTCATACAGAAAATTCTGTAAGATTTTGGTCTCATTTCTCATTGCTCATTATCAGATGTTTTCCTAATTATCAATTCAATTTTATAGAAATAAATGACATTTATTTTATATTTTACTGGCTATAAATTATTTGTTTAGTACTTTTATGGAATTCTAATTACATAACGATATTCCTGCTTTTATTTTATACAAGTCAATATTAAACTTGACCTATTTGGGTTTGAATTAGCTCCCGAATTACATCCCTTGAAATTTACCTCTAGGCCTTATTATGATTCACATAATTACCCATTCAATTGTTTACAATATGTTTTATGTTACAATTTTCCTCAAATACGATTACTAATTAAATCATTGTAATTTGCTTTTTCTACCTGGCTATTATTCCAAACATTTAATAATTTATTTGTATATTACTAGTACTTGCTTTACTGATTAGGCATTATCTTGTACAATCACAATTTATGTCAATTTTACACTCTGATTCTTTTAATCACTGCTATAGGTTGTTGTTATAATTATGATAAAGTATTTGTATTCTGAATGGGATAATTTATATCAATTTGGTCTAGTTTCTATTAATTTATTTCCTCTGATTTGATTACAGGGTCAAAGTTGAATTTGGCTTGATTATCCATTTTCAGTTTTCCTATCAATGTTAAAATCAACTCACATTACTATTATTATCTTTTCTAATTCACAATTTATAGGTCGTTTTGAATTAATATTTTGCCTTTCCTTCCTTAACAAAATTCTGACATCAATTAACATTATTTAAATACAACAAACACTTATATTCTAACATCTAGTATCTACTACTATTAACATGGTCTGTACTGTATACACATAAAATAATTAAACATAATTAGATAACTAAACAATTTAAGGTCGTAGCCTAATTACAGTCTTTTGTTGTCCTTTTAAAACTGGTTTGGGGTGTTCCCCTCAATCACACACTACTTTATTAATACCTAACTTTACATTAGCTCTGATTATTTGGTATTGTATTCTCTTACTTTGTTATTTGTGTTTCTAAATTTGTATAACTACTATAGTTTAAGTTCTTTCCTTTATTGTGGTTTACTGAGATAGAGTGTCCTGTCTTTAAAGTAGGTTTTGGGTATCTTGAGATTATTCATTTTAATTAATTTGTTCTTGGCTGTAACTCCTTACTACTCCGTATCTTACTGGGTATACTGATTATTTTACTGGGATAATTATCATACTATTTGTTTTTAACACATTTTTCTCTAAATTGAATGTATATAATTTCTTTGAATTGAGATTTTTTCTAGTTCTGTTAAGGCATTTTATTTATTCTTGTGATTACTTCTTTCTGTTACTTTTAATAAACTTATTATTTTACTTCTTCCAGATTGCTTCTTCCCTTCTTTTTCTATGTGATATTAAATTGTAGAATAAGGCAAACTCTTCGTTATGCTACATCTTTCGTCTTCTCACTGTGTCTCTTCTTCCTGTCTTCAGTCCACTTTGAACTTGGGTTTTCCTCTCTCCTACACTGGACTCCCCAATTTTTAACACTTTTGCCCGAAAGACTTCCCCTTCAATTGCTTCTTCTGCGTGTATATTATTTTTTTCTAAATTCTTTTGGACTTCTTTAATCCAACTTGATGTTGACTTCTTCCCCCACAGATATTTGAAGATTTTCTTTGTCAATATATTGTCGTCCATTCTATATAAATGTCCAAAAAATAATAGTCTTCTTTTTCTCATTGTTTCTGTTATACTTTCTATACTTTGATATATTTCATCCTTACTTCTTAATTTCCAACCTTCTGAAGTTTTTCGTGGACTTAATATTTTTCTAATAATTGTATTTTATTATTTTCGATTTTTAAGTCTCTCAAAATTAGTGTGCTGTTGCAATATTCATTTCAGTCGCTCGATTTATTTCAAAAAGACTCATATATAAATTCATTTAAAATTTAATTCCTGAATTAAAATGAAACAAATTTATTTATAGAAACATACTAACCTTTATCAGGTTAGACATATTTATGAAAAGTCAATAAATTGTTGGTGGTTTGGTTTTGGAATACTGAAAAGTTAATACTAAGGTTGAAGAAAATAAAAGACACATTTTTGCATGAAGTCAAAGCGTAAGAATTATAAAATTGCACACCTCAAAAGTAACCACACATTAATAATATGCACAAATAATGGAATTTTAAAATTGAAATATTATTAAATTAAAACATAAATTTAATTCTCCGGTGGTGAGGCGTTCCTTTTCTTGAAGTAGTGATTAGACTTATATACGTATAAAGCATATAACAAAACGGGTTTTACCCTATTTTATTCCTCACGTTGTAAATATCAATTTGTAACACTTTTTAAAATGTGTATTGTTTTTTAATTAAGCCCAAGTGGTTGGCACCCATTTGTAATATACTTATTAATTCTATTTTTATTATAAATAAAACACATGGAATGGTATCTGGTAATAATAATAATAATAATAATAATATTGTGATTTTTATTCAAAATTTATATAGTCCATTTACTGAAACTATTAATATGACTCAGGAAATCTCAGGGTCGATTCTCTTCTCTTTTATATTAATATTATTTTAAGGTTCTTTTGGCTGATATAAAAGGTTCAGTTATTATAAAGAAAAAACAAGTACAGAAAGTACATTACATTAAAAAACAAGATAATAATGAAATAATATAAAATTAATATTAATTATAATAATATATATACGTTACACAATGTTTATCAGTTCAGTTCAGTTTCACACAGCCTCCTGGTATCAGTGATGAGAATTTCCAATGTCTTCAGTTTGTTTATATTATTCAAATGAAGAAATCCACTTGTTTTGTGATCAATAAATGTTACATCTTCTCATTTCATTTATCTCAAGCCTTCTGGTGGAATATAATGATTGAAGCCCAGTGTTTCTGTTATTAAGTTAATTTAAGTGTAGTTGTTCTTCAATTGTAAATTTTTTCATTTTTAGGTTAGTTTTTTCCGTAACTACATTCGTTTTTTTAAATTTAATGTTCTTTTCTGGTTGTTGGCTCAGTAATGTTTAAAGGGTGACTTATTTATGCTGTTTCTTTATTTACTCAAATTTTACATTCTGTTATAGGTTGATATAGTGTTTCTTGCTTTGTATTATATTGTGTTTTGATAGGATTCATATTTTTCCTTGTATAAATACTTAGCTTTTTTCAAAATTCAACTCAACTCTCCTTTTTGTTTTTTTACAATAATAATCATAAATTCTTTTTCTTTCTTTAGGTTTCCTGGATACATATAAATTACTCTGGTCATTTTTGTTCAAATTAAGATTTAGTTGTCATAGGATATTATTTTTATATAATACATTATTTTACCTTTTATGTACAAGTTGCTTTTTAGTTATTACATCATAATACTTAATACAATTTACATATTATTTTATCTGACAAAACTATGAACAATTTTAATACCAAATATTATAGTTATTTGTAATTTGACAAATATTTTAAAGAATTTACTACTTACTGAACGTAATGATCTAGGCCTATGTTTGACTGATTATATTTTTATGTTGGAAGACTCATAATCGACCCTGCTTACACTTGTTTTCTATTAATTAACTTCTTTAAATATAAACAAACTATTAATTAACAATTATATTCAAATTACTATAATTCCCATTAGGGCTTAACTGAATGCACACTTTTAAACCATTGTCTGTGTGATCAATACCTATTAAACTTATATAACACAAACACTAATAAAGAAAAAACTAAATGTTAATGTCTGTATCATCCGCTACTACGGATTAGTAATACATTTCTTTAAATAATTGTTTGTAATTACTACCCACTCACAGTTATTCTTACTTGAACACCAACGTATTTCACATCCTCTTACCAAGTAATCACACTTGTCTCATATTACATTTGTATTACATCTTAATTACATTTTACATTTATCTCTAAATCTGTATTGTACTTTATGTGCCGTTCTATTTGATTTATTAATTATTTATTAAATTTATCATCATTAGTTATTTGTTTATGGACTACTCCAAATCTAAATGGGTACTGTCTATATAGTATAGTAAGTTGTCATAGTAATGTCTGTTGTAGGACTTTTGGTTTTTAATTAGGTTCACACTTTTATTTATTACTGTTTCTTCTTTCAAATTAATTTGATTTTGATTTGTTTAGATACATTTTTGTTATTGCTTGCTGATTTCTTCAATAGTTGAGGTGTCTGATATTATGGTATTAATATTGCTTGGTGATAAGATTGATATTTATTAAACAAATTTTTCATTATTATAGGCAAATTGAAACCTACCTTTCTTATCAATACCAATTATTTTCTTCTTTATCTCTGGAGTTTATTTATTTGTGTTGGTGGCTTTAACGAATTGAAATTCTTGAGTTTTCTCTTGGTTCATTGTATATTTTATTTATATATTCCATTCTTTTATTAAAATTGATTCCATACTAATGTTAAATGATTCCCCCTATATTAATATGGTATTATGAATGAATATCGGCGTTGAGTGGCCCTTTTACGTCCAATTGCTCATCCGAACATTCACATACCTGGTACAGTGCACTTTGGCTGCTGCCCATAAAATAATTCTAGAGTGACGCCTTAGCTTTATACACTCTATAAATAAAATAATTATAAATCTTATATGATTATACACACCATTGGAATCTTTTATCTTCTGAATATTTTTCTTATTCTACCTTGCATTCCAATAACTCCATTTATTTATATTATATTCAATATTACTGTTGGTATATTTCTTAAGTAGATTTCTTTCTCTTTTATATAACTTCACTTCACAGTTCAATGATTTATTAGCCTTAATGTCATTCACCTTTGTTATTCAATGCCTCTTGTAATATAGTAGTTTTAATTATCCTTCTATTATTCTATCTGTTTTATACTGCAACTCTTCTTCAGCAAGTTCATTTTCTAATTAGTTTATTAAATTTCTCTTAGGCCTATTGTCATTAATATTGCGCCCTATTATTATTATTATACTTCTAAATGTATTATTTATGCCTGATTTAATAAGATGTACTTATTACTTTTAGAATTTTGGTGTCATTTATTTAGTTTGAACATCATTTTCTTTTTTCTTTCTTTTCCAAAATCTCTTTCCATAATTATTTGATAATATGTACTTATTACTTTTAGAATTTTGGTGTCGTTACAAGCAGTAAAATAATTTAACCACGTACTTTGTAGCAAACACCATTACCATCACGTGTTACTTATAGAATACAGATTTATCATAAAGAAGTTTTGTTATTCAAGTAATCCCGTGGACACAAGGTCCAACACTAGTCATGTGAAATAGTCACAGCTGTTATTATGAAGTGTTATAATTTCTGTCTAGTGCACCTTGCACGAGTGCATTAAATGAGTTGTAGCAGGTAATGTGTAGAATTTAAATTAACTAGGTAAATATATTTTCAAATAAGTAATATTTACTGAGTAAATCTTAAATAAATAAATATTACTTATTTATTGCTATGAGGAAATTCGAAAAGGTCCAATTGTAATTTTTTTAACATAGTGTAGAAAAATATAAATTAACTACTACATATAATAGATTCTTCAATGATTACGCATCATTAAAATTTTACTTAGGCACTTATTTTGTACAAAAAGCCACACAGTCAACAGTGTGCAAAACTGTAATCAACCGTTTAAAAGTAGGCATATAGGCAAGAAACTGTTTGTATGTTTGCTCAGGATTAGAGTAGATAATTTACATATTTACATTGATTTACCTCTAGATGTAAATTTGCGATGAGACTAATTGCAATAAATTAACCGATTAAATAGTAAAGACTAAAAATCCCTTCCCTCACATTGTTTTTTGCCAATACAATGTTTACTTTGTAAATTAATTTTTAAGAAGAAATCATTTAAAATTTCTCCATTCATAATCAGAATCACGACTTTTTCAAACAGAATCAAACCTTTTTAAAAATAAAAATGTTTATTTATATATTTCACAATGTACGTTGACGGTTCACAAAAAAAGTTAGTTTTAAAAGTTTTAGTTTGTTACAATTACTTTAAATTATGAATTATTTGTATACTGCACAATTGATTGCAAGTTAAGGTAACAAAAAATTAATAAGCAATGTGACAATAATTTAAAAACAAGTAATTCTTTTGTGACATGACATTCTTAAATTCAAATGACACATGGCACATGCTATATTTTTTACATGGGACAGTTTTCGCACATGTTTACGTCAATCTAACACGGAAACGTGTTTATATTTTAGTGCGTTGGATCTATTTGCGGAAGTTGCCTTCTACATAGTCAGAAGACATCTTCCCTTCTCAGGGGCAGAAGCTTGAGAACAATATCTTGTTCACATACCACTGTCATAGTTTACTATGAAACATGGTTTAAAGTAGTGGCACTATGATAAAATAAAAGCCTTTATCTTTAATACTTTTTCATATTGCATGCGATATTAAGTTTATAATGCATATATTCTATTGGACTAGAGGTATTATAGTCTTTGGAGAGGTATTAATTAATTCCTCTGTGTTCTTCATATTCATATTTAATGCTTTCTTTTGCGAGCGTATATGCGAATTCGCGGCTGAATATAAGAGTATGTGTTAACTAGTCGTAATAGAGGTGAGTAGGATCACGTCACACAGATAATATAAGAATCCTATCTGGCGTTATATCATTGAACGCAAAGTAGTTAAATTAATTGAATAAACTTTTATAAACATTTTACTCTAACACTAAAATAGTAGAAACTCGTGAAAATAAAAACTTTAGATTAATTTTTTAATTTAGAAGGACACTTATGGTGGTCTCATTTACAACGGTGCAGTGAAATCGTTTATACACATTATTTAATGCAAATATAAACGCTTTGTAAGAAATTTAAAAATAAGCGTGTATATTTCTTACAAAATTAAAAAATATATAAACATAAAAATAATTTTTATTACTAATTAAACAAGAATAATTATAAAAAATTAATTGGCTAAAAACCGAAGAAACTATTGTTTTATGTTTTCGATTAGTAACAGTCTGCTTCTGAAGATCACGACGGCAAGATGAACGTCTAAAATGCTTGACGACATTAAAAACGGAAGTAGTATCCAGGTGAAACCTTCATAGACTGTTTTACTAAAGAAGAAAAAGGAAGACAAAATTAACTGATCTGTGATCAGTCTGTTTGATAAGATGACCGAAGACTGGAGGAGGAGATGTAGGAAAAAACAATGAATAAAATCAAACAGCATATATGCCATATACATCATGCATAATAAAAAGAAAAATAAGGAATGAAGATTTATAGGAAACATATGATTCTGTGCTAAGTATAAACTCTGAAAAACTTTAAGGAATTTTAGAGGAAAAACAATTCTTACAAATAACAAGCAATATCTGAGTAGAAATTCACCTGAAATTCTATTTGAATGCTATAAATTTACACGAATTTATTAATTTTATATTTACTGATGTCGCTAAAGGTCTGTTAAAACACAAGTCGGCTGAAAGAGGGCTAGTCACCCATAACAGCATATTATACAGAAACTATAATATTATCGCAATATTATCAAATAATAATCAAATACATCTAAATATTATCAGATATATTTAGCAAAACAACACATTAACTTTATAATAACAATAATAATTAACTAATAATATCTTATAAAAGCTAATCAAGAATATCTTTTTAAACTTATATCTTTTGACTGTGTTTAAGGATTAAAGGATACACATTATAACCAATGCAGATTGGCTGATAGATGCGCCAGCGTCTATTAGCGTAGTTTAAAATTAAATTAAACAGAATGACGTAACTGTTAACGTAATCTAAATACATTATTCCTTTACTAATTATTTTATTTTAAATATTGATCTTGTAAATTATAAGAGCATGTGTGTATAATTTAGCTCTTTATGTTCTACATTTTTGAATAAGGTAATCGTTTTTCTACCTTTTGAAACTCTGTATAATTCATACGCTATTCAGAGACAGTACCGTATAGACATTATTGTCACAGGCAACACTAAGTTTGGTATAGTCACCTACGTGCCGACAAAGTTATTTGCTAGTAACAAAGATTCGTTTTGGGTTGAGAAACGTCCACATTTCCACTTGTCTGTACTCATATTACCATGTATTAGTTACTACGGTATTCACATTGAATAGCACCATTAAAGTCAACAGACAATTCTGGAAAATCAACTTTATTTGTGTATTGTCATTATATCTCAAGTTAGAAATTATATAATTCGCATTATAATCTTTTAGTTATTTTGTATTTAGGAAACAAAAATGATGAAATTATAGCAAAATTTTCTTCAACTGTGAGTATAATATACAATTCTTCAATATAGTATACAGAACTGAGATGTAACGCATTTTCCTCCTCTGCCTAAAATATTCAGCATTACTTTATCATATATATATATATACTGTTAATGATTTCGAGGTTCGGTCATTAAGAAGTCATTAACAGTATAATAATACGGTCGATAATTAACATTCCTATTGTTAGTAGGACGAGTTTCCGTCTATAGTTTATAGTTTGATTATTATTAGTAAATAGTAGTCTCAGGGTTATTTTACTGAAAATGGATCTTGCTCTCGGCTAATTGTTATTATTCAATATCAAATTTTATTATTATTTAACTGTTTAGTGACTTATTCCCCTCAATTCAACCTATTGTTGAATCCAGGATTGAATAAGCCGGTTACTTACACTTCTTTCGTCGTATTAGCTATCTGTTTAAATAGTTTAATTTTATGTATTATATTCACTGTTAGGATTATTCCACTTGACGTTCCGTCGACTCTTTGTTGATCAGCGGTTGTGAGGAGATCAGTTGTTTTCTTCCTATACACTAACATACATAAACATAGACATGGCATTCGTAATAACTCGTGTACAATATTACTTTATAATATTGTAAATATATAGGTCTGTGCGGTTGTAAACAAAACATGGAATCACTCAATTTGAATGACTCGCATTCTCAGCATGGTACCAACCGCCTCGTTCTTCTCCTCTAAGCTGTATTTACTGATACAATAAAGGTCAACTCTTTCACTGGTAAAAATAATAATGGTAATTTATTCAATATAAACACAGTGAAATTCAATACAATAAGGCGTTTTGCTCTTCTTTTTAGTTAACAATTAATATTTTAAAAGTGAACATGGACTCTAAAACAAATGATGAGCTCGAGTTGGCATGACTGCCTCTGGTTAGTAATACAATGTGTGTTGACAAACATATAGGTTATGTCGTATTGTTCGACTTGAAAATTTAATAATGATTATAATAATAAAAGTAGTAGGTTCTTTTAGACTGCAAAATACACTTATTTGAAATAATAGCTACGGCTAGAACAAACATATAAGATAAGAATTCGTTGATTATTAATGAAAAAAGATAAAATATGAACTACTGTTCATGGTTAGGCACATGCTTTATATATTGTTTAGTGCAACCTGGTTTGGTTAAAAGTAGTGAATTATTTATTATTAATTAATAGTAATTGTGATAATCCAGTATCAGGTACTACGATCATCTGTAAAATTGGATATTCCTATTTCAGGTAAAGGTAACTCATTTATTGTAGTTATCGCACTCCGGCGAAACTCTTAATTGAATTTAGTAACAAAATATTTCATACTCCCATCTACAGATAGCATAAGAGCACATATACTCTTCATTGATATTACAATTTCTTTACTTATTCTAGATATTTACAGTATACAAATAGTTAAAACTGTCATTACTCAGAACGTTCAATTTCGACATTGTTCATTTGTATTTATCAGCTCCCTTCTGTTAAGGATAGGGAATTTAATTGTTTCTATAGGTCAATTTGAATCGCTTTTAGCGTTCAGTTATTTTGCTTATAAACTAATCATAACATTATATTTGTGGTTATGAATACTTGCGTCTCTCGTCGTTCGAAGGGTTACACTATTTTATTATTAACACTTTTAACACTTATTAATTAATTATTTAAATTTTGTCACTACACTGCACCCACTCCTATGCGCATAAACTCCGAATAAAGTACACTTGTAAATATACTGCACTGATTCTTCAATGTAGGTAACTTATGTCTCAGTTTGAGGTTAATATGGTTGACGCTCGGTTGCTGTCAAAAGCACGTTTTTCTGGGGCGTCGACGAGCGTGCAGTTCGCTTCGTTGTTGTTGAAAAACTGTCTCTGGTTCCTCTGTCGGAATGATGAATTTCGGATTTTTTATAGGCTCTGATTGGTCAGTTTATTTCAATTCGTTTATTTACGGTAGACTTCGTCAAAACAGACGCTCTCATCAGCGTCAGTCTTTGGCAACAAGATTAAGAAATTCTGGTTCACACACCCACGCGAAAGGGCTAAGCACAATACAATTATTTATAAAAGTCTAATATCTTCCTTATAATTGTACTGAGGATATTGTGATTATTCTCATTGTTCATGATTTTGAAAGACGATTAATTTGAATCCCCTCATCATATATTTCTGATTAGGGTTAGTTGACATAGCACTTAGCATTTATGCTTAGTGTCCATTAAGCCATTAATTATCGATATTTTATGGTTTTTATTTTATTTTCTATGGTAATGTCTCGTTCTTAAGCTACTGTACAATTTTCCCTTAAAACTATGTCTTAATATTAACACTATGTCCGTTTTCATAGATTCACACTTAAACTTATTGTCATACATTTTTGTTTTTCTTATTACCTAGTAATAAGAGTATTTAATTGAATTTTAACATGTTGTAATTAAATATCGATGGGTTAAGTCACTACTGGCAGTGTTCTTTTTCCCTACATTATTGGTTTAATGCCTTAATTATCACTTATGAATTAGGCTTGTTATGCCTATATGGCGTTACCTGATAGTATGTTTGGTATCATAGACATTTTAGTTGTATTATTTTCTAATTGACAATTGAAATAGTCACTATGACTTTATCGTTATTGTGATGCAGTTCACTCTGCATTTGATTCTGTTATTAGCAAGGTTTGGTGGCTGTAACTTTTCCTTGCAGCTAACTGTCACAATGGTTTAGTTATAATTACATTTACATAGACTATTTAAATGGTTATTTTGGTTGCAATTGCTTATATGAACAGTATTCTGTCTGACATCAGGTCATTAATTGAGTTACTATCTTTGTATAATGTGTTTATAACATGATTTTGGTTGCATAATGTCTCTTTGCCATTACAAGCATTTTGTCATATTTATATTACATAAATATAGCTTTTATATCCTGTTATACTATTAGCTATCGTGTACAAAACATTCCTTATATGCTCTATTTACTTCCTAGCTCATTACATTTTGGTTTAACATTGTTTTGATTTAGTTTTTATCAAGTTTTACTGGAAACTGGATGCCCAGATTAGGTTATGTTATAGGTTCAGTGAACAGTAATGTATTGTTTATGGCTGTGTATTTCTATCTTAGTCTATTCGACTGGTTTTCATTTCATGTTTGTACATTGGTTATTGGTTATCAATAGTTCACATTTAGTTTACTCCTGTATTATCTTATTTGTTGTTAATTAGTGGGTTTGTATGAACATCATTCCCACTGTACAATTGGTCATTCACTATTTTGGGACTTATTCCTCTGTTTATTCTATAACTACACATCATTTAGCTATCATAAACTCATCTTGTCCTCATTCAGTTTGCTTGTGACTCTTTATTTACAATATTTAGTCCTTATTTACAATAATGTGTTTCACATAGACAATGAATGTATTCATTAAATGAGTTGTTGTCAGTGTTGACTTTACCATACAGCTTAGGGATTTGTATCATGTAATGAATTAACATTTCTTCCTTCTTCTTAATACAATTATTCTTTCAAAGGTTTATGTTAGTTTGTCATACTTCAATTTCCTTCCCTTGTTCTTGTGTTTGGTCTGGTGATCTTCCTTCTTCCTTCTTCACTGATCTCCTTCTCACTATTGTTCATTTTTATACATGATGTGGTTTTCACTTGTCTTCTTCACACTGTCTCTTCCTTCTTCTTTCTTGAAGTTGTCATTGTTGTATTCTTCTCCCTGATTCTTCTTTCTTCTTTTGTTCTTGTCCTTCTCACTGATTTTTCTTTCTTCTTTTATTGTCTTGTGTCCTTCTCACTGATTTATTGGGTATAGTATGTCGGTCGTCTCGTCTTTTTTCTTCTTTTCTTCTTTCTTGGTGCATTTACTAGTGAATTCCTTTCAATGATGCTTCACTTATTTAAATTTATGGTACTTTTCTTTAGTATACTTGGTGGTATTCTAGACCTTTTAATGTATTTTTACTAGTGGTGGCCTTTAAATTAATTTTCAGTACTTAGGTGGATGTGGTGTCATATGTACTGTTACACTATATATATATATATATATATATATCATAACTAGACTCTTATGTGTGTGAATCTTAAATGCTAATCTTACCCTTTCATCGATGTAATGCTATGCTAAAATAAATAATAAAAATCCTATTAGCTCTTTTCCCCAATTCCATATAATTTATTGATACTTTCTTTTTGACATATATTAAATTATATTAACATTCATTGTCCATTTCTTCGGATGATTTAAAAATAATTTGCAGTAATCTGTTACAAGTTTTGACTGTGTTTTATTTATTACACAGAACAAATAGTCTTCCAGTGTCATTTTTTTAAATTACGTAAGTATTTAAACGTAACTAATTGTTCAACATCCTATGTCAATGGTAAAACCCACAAACTCATAAATTTATACGATTTCTGTCACAAGTTTATCACCCAAAAATAAAAATGGTTTACTCTCAATAGAAAATCCAAACAGACCTTATTAATTTTTTAGACAAAATAGATTGTTTACAATAACCTCTTTGAGGAATAAAACCTTTTTAAGAGTAATGAAATTTCCTAACATAGATAATTTACTGACTGAGATAAAACATGAAAACTCCTTTAGACAATACAGTTTACACTCGGTGACCAGTAAGTGGTGTGTGTGTCGCAATAATTTTACAACAAAAGGAAACGGACGGTCGTACTGTTTTGGCACCGCGCCAAACTACTGTGCTCAGGTACTCTCATTTATGTTGCCCTGCGGTAGAGTGATGAGCCACACGTTCAGAGTGCTGACTGTGTAGTGTCATCATATTGCCACTAGTAGACGCATCATAATTCCTAAAATTCAGAAGAGAAGTTTTATACTTTGTTCATCCAAGATTTATATCATCAAAACCTTGCACCTTTAAAAAGTAGTTTAACTTTTTAGACTATTAACATTTTTTTTTTAATCGTGTGTGTAGCTAATTTAACATTCAAAGGGAAGTATATAATTAATTCATTTGCTTTTGACTCCCGTTTAAAGTTTTCATTTGAACTGATGGATAGTGAATTTTTATCAGCAGTATAATATTTTCCATAGTGTATCGCCCATTACTATTTAGATATTTTATATTCCTATTTTATTTTACATTTTTACACAATACATACTTGAAAATCATTGTACATCACGTCACATTTCAACTAGTGGTTTCTACATTTCGGGTATAACATTTCTGTTTAAGTACACACAACCCTACTGACTGAATACTATGTAGCTTCCAGATACATCTTAAAAATACTTAATTACTCGCACTGGGCTATCCAGTCAGATGGAGTCGGAGAAATTGTATTAAATTACGAGAGAAGCAAAATTAATATACTTGTAATATCTTATTAATTTTATTTAATTTAATACTTGTAAAATGTAATTTTTCAGTAAGTTAATGAGTCAAAATCTATACTAGGTCATGCTTGTAGCACAGAGCGATAAAAAAGCTGCACATACTGAAATACCGAACTGAAGACTCGATCCACACTTAGCACATACGAGCTGTGAATTAACAAACGCCCAAGTAGAGAATGATTCTTAAAGAAACAAGTGAATTATTTGAACAGGTTAGAAATATTATATTTACTTTCTGCGAATACTGAGAGCAAGCATTTTCTGCAAACTTGTACATGGGGAACAAAGGTGTTTTGTTAGAAATTAAAAGGCGACCTGTAAAAAATGACTGGATTTGGCCAAAACACGACAGTGTACAGACGAGAGCACACATTTCAAAGTTGGAAGTGGTACTTTCTCGGCTATATAAGCCGGGTCTTGCTACACGTCTGTCGTGGAGAGTGCTCCAAGATCTCCACGGGAGCGACCATCCTGAGCCTGTACTGATAGCAACGCAAAGGTAAATGAGCGTTTTACGCACCCCGAAAAGATGGCGTGTGGATCGTGCTGATTGGACAGGCTTCAAGACTGCTTGTACATCTACGATGGCCTTGGAGAATATGGGATTGGAGAAGAAGACGTACACAGTTTCGCAGATGCTATCACCTCAGAATCTCCGGAGCATATCCCACGGCCCATTGGTCGTTCATCCAGACTACCGGTACCGTGGTAGAACAATACTGCAAAAGACGTCATAAGAGAGAAACGATAGGCCTTAAACAGGTATAAAATAGAGCCGACCGAAGACAGTCTCATCGCTTTTAGCCGACTTCGATCGAGCTGAGAAAACTACGTTTCGACCATAACACGTTCAATCCGAATGTGAAGTATGGAAGATGATCAGAGCAATTCCTGGCACATCAGTGTTTAAGCCAACATGCATACAGCACGATGGTGAATTGATTTGCAACCCCGATGAAATAGCTAACACCTTCGCTGCGAGGTATGCCGAGGTCAGTAGCATAGAAAGTTATCTACTCAATTTCGTCTCAAGGAAAGATGAATTTGAACTCGACCTTGCCTTCGCATGTGAAGGGTACAGATGCTATAACGTGCCTTTATCGATGAGAGAATTACATTCCGCTGTCCGCGCTACAGGCGACAGTCCAGCGGGACCGGACAATATTCCGTACAGTATTATACGTCAAATTGCTGACACTAGAAAACACCATATGGACGGAAGGGGAATATCCAAAACCATGAAAGGAGGCGATTGTCATCCCGCTTCTGAAGGCCGGGAAGGATCTCCTGAAACCAGAAAACTATCGTCCAGTATCGTCCAATAGTAGGAACGCTATTGGAGAGGTGGGAAAGAGGCGGTTCATATGTTGTTTGGAAAACACGGCCTTCTGACTGCATAACAGTGTGGGTATAGGAGACAGTATTCTACTACTGATCAATTGATTTATCTGTAAAACGCAGTTCAAAACAGTTTAATCGAAACCAAATACTTAGTTGTTGTATTCTTTGAATTGGGGAAAGCGTTTAACAAAATGTAATATCACTTAACATCAAGCAACAACTACATGATTGGCGGTTCAAAGGTAACCTGCCTAAATTTGTCTCCAGCTTTTTCAGAGACAGAACTTTTCGTGTTCTGATCGACAATCCCTGTCGGTCCCACACGAACTGTAAAATAGAGTACCGCAGGGATCTCCGTCGAGCAGCACGCTTTATACTGTCGCCATCAACGTTATCTTAGAGGGCATAGACATGTCAGTTGGGATGTGCTTGTTTGTTGACAACCTTGCGCTGTTCTACTCGGCCAAAGCAACAGCGGTAATCAAGCATAAAATGCAATGCGTCATAGACACGTCGGTAGAAAATGCTAACAACATAGGATTTTCTTTCCTGGCAAAAAAAACGACCTGTGTACACTTCTGTCGAAAGCGAGGAAGGCAACCGTACCCTACGTTAGCCATAAACGGTGTCCGGCTGTTCTATAGCACCGTAATCAAATTTCTGTCTCTAATATACCACAGACAATTAACATGGAATCACATGTGGACGATCTGGCTCCGATGAGCAAATTCTCGTTAAACACAATCAGGTGCATCTCCTTTATGACCTGGGGAGCAAATAGAGAAATTTTATTGCGCCGCTGGTGTTATCCAAAAAAATTACGGGTACGTAATGTAATTTTCAGCCGGGATGTCGAGCTCTAAAAAGCAGGATCCTATTCACCATTCAGAAGCGTTCCACACTAGCCCTGCAGAAAGCTTATATTGGGAAGCAGGAATGACGTCCTTAGATCTGCAGCGTCAACTGCTGTTACTGAGATATGTGGCAAAATTATTAGCACTACCGAACCACGTAAACCACATCTTGCTGGCGAAGACCAGACTTCCTAAAGTACAAAACCTCCGTTCGACGTTTATCAGACCAGCAGGCATTCGTACGCTACCAAATAGCCCGGCGCCACATCATCAGGCTTGTGCGAAGTGCCCCCCAGCCTGCTTCGCAAACTAAATTGCCGGCTGGACGTCGCCAGTGGAACCAAGAAATTCTGCTACGAAATCAAACTGTAACTCGTTTTTGGATCAGTCCTTGTGGAATATTGATGAACATACTATTGTATACGCTGATGTGTCGAAAACGGAGAATGGATTGTTAGTTCGTTTGTCTTCAAGGGCGCCTCTCACTCCTGGACAAAGCCCAAGGCGGCAAGCGTATACACTGCAGAACTGTACGCGGTATGGCAAACTCTTCGCTTGTGTGAGCACCCAGGTGAAAGTCAATTTGTTATCTGTAGGAATTCGCTGCTTTTTTTAACTACCTTGCCTTGTACAATCCGAGCACAGTGGCTCGATTATTACAGCAGACAATATGTAGCGGACGTTGTGGCATCCGTTAGAAGACCTTGGTTCATCTGTTACTTGTGTTTGGTGTCCGGGTCATGTAGGTATTCAAGGTAAGTGACGCTGCAGCAAGAAATTGTGAGGACAGTCACGAATCGATGCGATTGCCATAATACCGACGACGCGAAACTAGCTGGCACAAGCACCATCATTAATGTGTGGCAGCAAAGTGTGGAACACACAACAAACATTCTGCCGTCAAGCAGACCGTTCGTAAATGGTAAGTAGTAGGTGATCGGAGTAATCGTGAACAAGGTTGCATAACGAGACTGGGCATTGCGCACACAAACTTTACATCTCCGTACCTCCTACAAGGACGGACAAGAACGACTCGTCTGCACTTGTCATGGAGCACTTATGGTGAAACACATAATCAAAAACTATGTGTAGTGCTCTTGCAGAACTAAGGCAGAGACAGAGAGTAAAAGGTAACCTGAAAAACCTGAAAGAAGACCTCGGACACGAACAGTTAGCGACAGTCAGAACTCTGTACTTTCTAAAGGTAGGAAGATTACTGTATAGACTTTGAAAATTTTGTTTGCGTCTTGGTGTCTACTAGTTTTCACTTTCTTTTAGTCAACTAAAATGTAAGTGAGAGAAAAACATCCCGTCGAGCAACGCTCCTGGTAGACGTCGTTGGGCTAAAGGCTTAGTTGCCGAGACTCTAAACAAAAAAAATTTAATAAAAAAGTAAGAAAAATAGGAGGAAATTTAAATTTAGTTGAACAACATAATAAGTCGTAAGAGCAAAGTTATTTACAAGATTTACTTACGGTTTGCCTAATTTTTTTGTAAATGGTAATATTTGATTCAAAATTTATAATTATAACACATAGGCCTACTAGTACAGCGACAAAGACGTATTTTCAAAATTGAAAAGAGCATTTACTTACATTTTCATTAACTCTACTATAAAGATGTAAAATAAAATAAAAGACCTAAAGCAAACAAAATCGTAAATAAAAGTTTCTCTATACGATACTGATTTGACTTTGTATTAATTAAAATATTTGTATTTGTCGTTTTAAAAGCTCAGCTAAAAAGGCTAATACAAATTACGTTCCAGTTTTGTAAGAATTGTTAACTACATGAATGTTAAATTTCTATTCCGAAATTAATAATTTATTAAAACAGTATAATTTGTTTATGGAAATAAATTATTTATACCGCAATGTGTAAATTATTCATAATTTTTATTTACTGATTTTATAATTAAGTTTTTTTTAGAATATATTTTTAAAGACTTCTTTATAAATTCCTTTAAATGACTCGACTATAGTTTCCATTTTGTAATTTTCGATTGTAGTATCTGTATTAGCGTTATTACAGTACTGCAGATTAGCTGCATATTATCAATTTAGGAAACTTCCGGCAAAATTGCAATTAGTTTAAATAAACATATCATAACTTTTATAAGTACGTTATAAGTTATAAGTAAGTAAAAGATGAAAATGTCTTCTCTCTCAGAACATTTAAACATATTGAGACATCTCTTAAGCTGTTAAATTGAACACTTAACGTTTATAAAGGTAATGACGTTTCCGACGATGATGTCATATATATTTTACATTGTTAAAGCTTCTTTATCTTTATAAGTAAATAAAATATCCGACTTAAATGTCTGACGTTCTCCAAGTTGTTGTTAATGTATATAAAATAAGAACAATTACAACTGTCACTATGTACTGAAAATAAAACTACATTCCCTGAAGTTAAGGTATAACAGGTGTCTAAGAAAACAGTCAATCTATAAATGTTTTTTCGTAGTTTACCTACACTTTGGCTATCAAATTTATAAAATTACATTTCATAATTTATTACTTTCTGTTTTATAGTTTAATACAAGAATTGCTTCAACTCACGTTGATTATAGAACACGTTATTGATAAGATTGCAAATAAAATAAATTAAGACTTTAAGAAATAAGCATTTGAAAAACAAATTCTAACTTTAATTCCTTTTTGCTTGCTTTTCCTGTAAAACATCAAACGTAAAATAAATGTAGGCCTAAGTGATTCTAAATAAAATTCTCTGCATTAGTTTAATATTTTTGTTTTCAATGGAAAAAAAATTCTCTCTCGATCTGAGCAGTTTTATATTAAATGATTTATTATAAAACTCCATAAAAAAAGTTCTAGTTAAAATGTGTCTGATTCTGAGCGAAGTTTTTTATTGCACGATTTATTGCTGCAGGAACCTGTCGCAACTAATAAGAAAGATAAATCTCTATCCATGCAAAGGATTTGTCAAAATACCAGTGTACCATTGTTAACGAATTACAATAAATTTCCAAATAATTAAGTTAAACTTTTCTTAATTTACTGTAACGTTTTGTAGTAACACGGAAACCAAGCATTGGCAAGTGAACGGTAGTATTGAGTTGAAAATAACAGAATACATTTTATTCTTAGGAACGATGAGTTTATATCACATAATGCCACAAATATTGTGCTGTAAATTCTCTCCTTGTTATCAATTTTTTAGTGCGTGTGTGTGTGTGTGTGTGTTCCGGAAAGAGAGGCAGAGCGAGAGAGCCTGTGTCCAAATTTTTACTAATCAAATAGTAGGCCTAATCGACACTTAGGCCTATTGAGTTTCTCTAAGATTCACTTTAATGTCTTCTCTGACAGATTAAATTTAATATTTTAATTGAAGGAGACAGTATTGTAATGGTAATAGCACGGATCATCGTCTTTCACCAATGCAATAAATTATTGAACACCAGAGAAATTTCTTTCCGAGAAAAATTGTTACTCTGTAGTTTAATAATAGTTTCAATAAACAAAACACTAGTAGGTTTACACATAACATTTTTATGTTTATAATTCCCAAAATAGAATATCGGGTCAAATAACAAAAGTCACCAATTTTAGCTATCTGCATACAACAATTAACACTGGCAATTTTACAGTAAACCGTAGTCAAGTAGTACCCACTGAATTCCATTTACAACTAGTAATAACACGTCAACACGTCTTATCGCATCGAATTGCAGCAATCATATAACTGGTTGGACGCTTCTGAAAACTGGCATTTATACTTAAAAAGTATACTCAGTCTGTACTTCTACACCATTCTAAATTGCCATATGCTTACAAGTTATTAATCTTATAGGTAATGCACATGTTGAATTTTCATGGACAATAGAAAAGGAAAAAGAATATGAAGAAACGTCTCGCTTTTGTAGCGCAATGCTTCAGAAGGGAACTCAGGTTAAGCTAGGTAGAGAAATTGATTAATGAAGAGGTGTTTCGTAGGGCTGGAGGAGTTAGAAGTTCCCCAAGTAATTGGAAAGAATAGTTCAGCTAATCTGACACACTATAAGATACGATTAGGCTACCAAAAGTGCGGCAGTAAGGAAAACAGAGAGGAAAAATGGGAATGCCATATTTGGTATTCATGACTCAAGTCAAACAAGACATACTGGAAACTGTGGTTGTGTGGTTGTTACTACGCATTAAAATAGAAAGCAAGCAATATAGAATAACGAAAAGTTTTTGCACCCGGCCTGTTAAATAGAAGGAAGGATCTTATAGATGTCATGGGATTTATGCGATAGGCGTCAGTCTACTTGTTGTGTGCATCATGGACATGTGAACAAGCTCGGAAATGATATAATACGGAATCTTCCAGTAATTTTAGATCAATGTACCTTTAGCTACGCGATTGTTCACGACGCATGGTCCAGAAGGTGGCAGTTTCGTCTATAACCTCGGCAAGATATTAATAAATACAGGTGGTCAACGGCCAACAAGTCAGAGTAATAAAGACAATTATAAGTCAGTTTTTATTTGTGACTCGGGGTGCCTTACTGCAGTTTTTGTTCTGAATATTCTGTGTACACATCTAAAAGTGGTGTATTGTTTTATTTAGTGTACTACTGTTAAACGAGTGACTTTATTATGCCTTATATTAATTTGTGTTGGACTAGTGCCGTAACTGGAGTTTGTTCCGGGGGTGAGAATAGTGTTACGACGGTCTACTCGATCGTCGTAGGTACAGTGGAAAACAAAATATGTACAAGACATTAATTAAGTCACTAATCACCAGTTTTAATTTCACAGCTAAACAGTTCCTAAGTAACAACACAGTCTACTACAACAAATCAAATAAAAATTGTTCACACGCAATAAAATGTCACTAATATTAAACACACTTGTATTACAATTATACCGACCGATTATAAAACACAACACTTTACTAAAAACCACTTGAACGCGCACAGTAATATCGCCCAAGAATAACTCTCGAACCGCTCTCTAAATATATCGCTACTATACTGAAACTTAAGGCCGCTACCGCCATGTATTTATACCTGCGCTCACAGACCAGAATGTTCCTAATTGCGTCTCAGCGCTCGTGTGAACTACGTAATTAACTGCGGCCTTGACGCAGTCCGCGCGGCTGGCGCCTTCGAGAAACATCTCGAAAATGCGTCGACAAGCACGTACGCCACACGCGTTACATCGAGATTCTTCTGGCACATTCGACAAACACTTAGATTGTTCTGTGATGTCGTAACACTGCCCCCACCTTAAGCCTGTCCGTCCCGAACTGGCAAACCGTCTCTGAAGTAGTACTTAGCCAGGCGATCCAGGTGGATGACTTTGAACTTTCGCTGCCCTTCCTGTTGAATCCGATAAACAGCATCGTTGATTTCTTTTCACAATGTAGGGTCCTTCCCAGATAGACTGAAGCTTAGGTGAGCGACCACGACGGCGCTTTGGGTTGATCAACCAGACCTGATCTCCTTCTTTAACACACACTATTGCTGCGAATGTCATACCGAGTTTTCATTTTATCACTGGCAATCTTCAGCCGTCCTCTTACCAAGTGATTCATTTCTCGCAGTTGGTTTTCTAATTGGGAGGAAAAGTTCTGTGGGTCTTGGGACTGAGTCTCAGATGATCCGAACATTAAGTCCTCAGGAAGACGAATCTCCTCCCAAACTCCAATTTTGCTGGAGTCATGCCGGTTTTGTCATTTACAGATGATCTATACGCCATGAGGAATAGTGGTATACGTTGGTCCCAGTCTGTTTGGTTCTCGTCAAGAACCTCAGAAAGATACTGCTCAAGGGTCCTATTGAATCTCTCAACCATCCCGTCCGACTGAGGATGCAGAGGCGTTGTCCTGGTCTTTCGAATTCCGAGTAGACGGCATAATTCTTTAAACACTCCTGATTCGAAATTTCTCCCTTGATCCATATGGATTTCCATAGGGGCTCCATAACGGCAACAGAAGTTGTGAACTAACTGCTTTTCCACAGTGGTAACCTCCTGATTTGGAATTGCATAGGCTTCCACCCACTTACTAAAGTAGTCACCTACAACCATGATGTACCGGTTTCCATCGTCAGTAACTGGGAATGGTCCAGCAATGACCATGGCAATTCTCTCTAAAGGAAGTCCAACGTTATATTGTCTCATTTTTCCCCTGTTTCTGGTTTGTGGGCCCTTGCTTGGAGCACATATTTCACACTTCCTAGCCCATTCCTCTAGGTCGTGGCGAAAATGAAGCCAATAGAATAGCTTCCGTATTTTGTCAAGGTTTTTGTTAACGCCAAGATGGCCTCCAGATGTTCCATCATGCATCTCCTTCAAAACAGACTGCACTTTACTTCGGGGAACTATCAACTGCATGACCACGTCTCGTCCATCTTCACTTTCCCAAGCCCTTTTCAGCAATCCGTTTTCTAAGGTGAGGGATTCCCATTGTGCCCAGTAGCCCTTCAGCACTTCGGAACCATGGCAATTATATTGCCAATCCGGGCGGCGACCTTCCTCTTATGCTGTCAAGATCTGTCCAATATCTTCATCAGTTATCTGTTCTTGTCGACAGTCTTGTGTTGTTCAGCCGTCAGCCAGGAAATCTAGAGTGATGGCTTGAACATGTTCGCTTGAGTTTTGTTCTTCATTTTTGTGGCAATGTCGGCAGTCTTCCGGGCACGGTCTTCGTGTCCGTGTATTACCATGCAGGTTCCCCTGTCGATGTTGTACCTTGAAGTTGTACTCTTGCAGACGTTCAAGCCACCTTGCCAACTGTCCTTCCGGATTTTTAAATCTTAAGAACCATGCAAGCGCGGCATACGTAATGAAAACTCCCTTCCATAGAGGTATTTATAGAAGTGCTCCAACGCTTGGACGATTCCCAGCAACACTCTCCTTGTGACGCAATAATTTCTCTCCGGTTTAGAAAGTGTCTTGATGTAATACGCTATTACTCGTTCTTCACCGTTTTGAACTTGAGACAAAACTGCTCATAGACCAGTATTGCTTGCGTCTGTGTCAACAATGTACTTCCCTTCGGAATCTGGGAAAGCGAGAATTGGTTACGAACATAATGCAATTTTCAAAGTCCTAAATGGTTTATCACACTCCCTCGACCACTGGAAGTTTCGTTTATTTTCTGTTAGCTCATGTAGTGGTTTAGTGATAGTAGCGAAGCCTTTCACAAAACGTCTGTATTATGAGAATAACCCCAGGAAACTATGAACTTCGTGTTTACTCTTTGGTACTGGCCAGTCTCTTACGGTGTCTACTTTATTAGGATCCATGCTAACACCCGCTGCCGAAACCAGATGGCCCAGATACTGTACTTCCTCCTGGAATAGAGAACACTTCTTCGGGCTCAGCTTCAGTTGGGCACCGTGAATTCTAGTTAGAACTTCCTTAAGGTTTTCCAAATGGTCTTTGAAAGTCTTCCCGATGACTATGACATCGTCTAAATAAAGAAGGCAAGTTTTCCATGTCAGGGCCTCAGAGTACCAGGTCCATCAATCTTTCAAATGTTGCCGGTGCATTACAGAGTCCAAATGGCATGACGTTAAATTGGAATAAGCCACTTGGGGTCGAGAAAGCGGTCTTTTCGTTGTCTTCTTGATGGAGATCCACTTGCCAATATCCACTCTTCAGGTCCAATGTGGAAATCCACTGTGCTCCGGACAACGTGTCGAGTGTATCGTCAACGCGAAGTAATGGATAGGAGTCTTTCTTTGTAACGTCATTTAACCTCCGGTAGTCTACGCAGAAACGCAATCCACCATCCTTCTTCGCTACCAGCACTACAGTAGAAGACCAATCACTTGACGAAGGTTCGATTATTCCCTCTGTCAACATGTCTTGTACTAACCGAGACTTTTCCTCTTGCTTAGATAATGAAGGCCTTCGAGGAGGTTGGCGTATCGGTATTGTGTCCCCGGTATTGATGCGATGTTGCACAAGAGAGGTTCTTCCCAGTGACTGTCCCCGAACTGCAAAGCAATCTTTGAATTTATGTAAAAACTGTCTGAGATCTTTTACCTCACCACTTGAGACGTCGTTAGAAGATCTATTCAATAATTCTTGCAGTTCTTCTGGTAATTTGGAATCATCCGAAGCACTGAATCTTCGTTTCGTCATTCCGGCTACCCAGGCCACAGGAGTCAATTTGCCTAGGAGCGTATTGCTTTTTTTAAGTGATAGCTTGATCCAAAATATTCGCCACTCTAATAGGTTCATTTCCGGTTTCGTCAGATTTTACTAAACTTCTGGCTATTAGTATGCTCGGTGTGCTGACTACGTGGGGTTCGAATATAGGGCACTGGTTGCCTCTAGTATCTACCTCGGTTCTAACCATGATGATCTTTTCGGAGTTTAGTGGAACAATTACGCCCACTTGGTTTATGACGTCCATAGATTTTTCTGCTGTCGTCATTGTTGATAGCATTACCTCTTCGCCTCCGATTCTCAAGACATTGTTTTTGAAGCCGACTATAAATCTGTATGCGTTCATAACGTCCACACCAAGAATTGCTTCATCCACAATGTCTGCAACAAGTACTTGATGATTAAACTGAAGTCGACCAAGGCGTAGATGTATCTCCACTTTTCCATACACTTTTACAGGCCGTCCAGTAGCTGTTCGCAAGCTCCAAGATCACCAGGTTGGCTTGAGATCTTTCACCAAGTCGGGGCGCACAATAGAAACTGTTGCGCCTGTGTCAACTGTAATCGAGGTTGGCCTTTCTTGAACAAATCCGGTAACTACCAAGCTCTCGCTGTTTTTATGAAATGTAGAAATTGCGTATTGTCTAGGGGCTTCGTTCCTCCGGTTAGTCAGCACACGCCCAGTTGTACCGTCTATTGATCGTTTCCCTGCTGCTGAATTCTAACCCGACAATCTCGTTGTAGATATCCAGGTTTCCCACTTCTATAACACTTCGGTCTTCAATCCTTTCTTATTTTATTCTATGGGGCCGACCATCGAGTCTCTGTTCCTTGTTCTTCTTCCTCAACATCTGCGATTTTTTAGCGCGCGCACTTTATGACTTGTCCAACCAGACGCTGATTCGGCGGCCTGAAATTGCAAAGCATGTACCAGGGCGTCCGCACTGTTCTGATGTCTTGAAATTCGTAACACTTGGTGTAATTCGTTATCTCGGACACCGGCAGTAAATATCTGCATCGCAAAACTCGTTCGAAAATCTTCTGGCTCTTCAGGATAGGCCAGTCTAATTAGTCTGTCGATACTTGCTTCAAACTCTTGAAGGCTCTCCCCGGCATGCTGTCGCCTTGCTCTCAACTGGGTGCAGTACACATCTCGCAAATGTTTATCACCATACCGTATTTCCAGAGCTTTTATCAATTCGGCATAATTGTTTTGGCTGTCAGGTGCGATTTTCTGTAGTAGTTCTGCCGCGGGTCCTTTTGATGAGAGAACGAGTGAAACTTGCTTGTCCGTCCAATTATTTTCGCATGCAGCAACTTCGAATTGGCGTAAATACGTCGCCCAGTGCGTGCTTCCATCAAAGGTTGGGGCCTTGACATGAACTGTCCCAACCGCAGGCGAGGTGACCTTCTCTATTGAATTATTTTCTGTGTCTTTCTCTGTCCTTATCATTGGTACAGTCTGTTCACAAAGTTGTTTTGGTTGTAACTTCAGGGACTGCTCTCTTATGTTTGCCATTGAGATTTCTACTGGAGATATTTTATTTGACATGATTTCTTCTATGTCAGATATTTTTGTGTACATCGATTCTTCAACATTCGAGACAGAATTTTCTATACTTCAGCTATTTTTAATGTCATTGATTCTTGTACCTCCGATATTTTAGTAACTTGTTTATTAAGCTCACCTCGTAGGAGACCCAATTCTGCGGTACTCTGTTCTTGCATCTGCTTCTGCTCCTGAATTAATGCTTTGATGTCTTCTGTTTCACGCTTCCGTTCCTCTGTCTCTAGCAGGAGAGTTTTCTGTCTCGCTTACGCTTTCTCATCTTGTCGTTTTTTTGCTTCTTCCCCCTCCTGTCTGCGTTTTTTATCCTGTCGTTTATCCGTCTGTAACAGCAGCGACTGTAAATTTTCCATCATTTGACTGGCATTTATTGTTTACCGATTAATTACGAATTACACTCGTCTTGTACAAAGTGTCCACTGTTTCCACTGTTAACCGTTTTATCCCAGTTCTGACACCACTGTTACGACCAACTACTCGATCGTCATAGGTACAGTGGAAAACAAAATTTGTACTGTACAAGACACCAATTAAGTCACTAATCACCAGCTTTAATTTCACAGTTAAACAGTTCGTAATTAAAAACACAGTCTACTACAACAAATCAAATAAAAATTGTTCACACGCAATAAAATGTCACTAATATTAAACACACTTGTATTACAATTATACCGCCCGATTATAAAACACAACACTTTACTAATAACCACTTGAACGTGCACAGTATTATCGCCTGAGAATAACTCTCTTCTAAACCGCTCTGTAAATATGCAAGTGTATATCGCTGCTATACTGAAACTTAAGGCCGCTGTCGCTATGTATTTATACCTGCGCTCACAGACCAGAATGTTCCAAATTGCGTCTTAGCGGTCGTGTGAACTATGTAAGTAACTGCGGCCGTGACATAGTCCGCGCGGCTGGCGCGTTCGAGATTCTTCTGGCACATTCGACAAACATGTAGATAGTTATGTGATGTCGTAACAATAGCTTAAATACTAGAATCCCCCAATTTCCCACAACAAATCAGAAAGTCAGGATCTTCCATATAAATTTATAAATATGCAATTATAATTAAAGTTTTTACATTCAAATTATTATATGTGTGTCCAGAAGTCCGTAAAATTAATTATTCTATATATTGTTAAAAACATTTGTCCTAACCTAAAAAAGTCTAAAATAAAATAACAACCATTTACAGTGCAGACATTAAAGTTTTCTATCAATATGTGAACAGGGATTGATATGTTTACATGTTGATAAACATATCAGGGATATGTGATATGTTGCAACAAATTTTTTCACAAAAGCATGGCAAATGTCATTTCTTACCAAACATTTGTCCCTAATAATTCTACTTTGGAGAAAAACATGAAACAACTTATTCAAGAACAACTGATGTTAGTACATCAAAGTTGAAAGTCTAACAACACTCAAAAATCGTCATACTGACTGGGATTATTTTAGAGAGCTTGTAAATGATAATACCTCGCTAGAACTTCCACCTCACACGCCTGCTGAATTGGATGCGGCTGTAAATTATCTCACCAGTACTTTTTAAAAAACAGCCTGGGAAGCTACACCTTGCAATACAGCGAAGAATAAGCACTTAAACCTTCCTCTGGTTGTCCGAAAGAAATTAGCTGATTGCGACGAATTTGGCAGCAAACTCATCATCATCATGATAAAAGAAAGTGGAATTCCGCGGCCAGACAACTCAAACGGTTGTTAGAAAATTTAAAGAATGAAGGGATTCAGGATTATCTAGAAAATCTGTCACCTAATGAAAGTATTGATTATTCTCTGTGGAAGGCTACTAAACGGTTAAAAAGGCCACTATTACAAATACCACCAATACATAAACCAGATGGTAGCTGGGCGCGCAGCAATACAGAGAAATCCCAGACTTTTGCCGAACATTTGGTCAACGTTTTTCAACCTGAAGCCACCAAAAACGTCTCTTTCGATGAAGAGGTACAAAGATATTTACACTCCCCGCTCCAAATGACTCTACCTATTAAGCCTTTTAAAGTTAAGGAAATCAAGGAAATAATCCTGTATAATTTGAAAAGTAAAAAGGTTCCCGGCATTGATTTGGTATCGGGGAAAGTTCAAAAGGAGCTGCCTCACAAAGGCGTTGTACTAATAACATACATTTTCAATGCCATACCCAGACTTGAATACTTTCCTCTTCTCTAGAAATCGGCTCAAGTTATCATGGTCTTAAAACCTGGTAAAAACCCTCAGGCGCCCTCTTCGTATCGACCCATAAGCCTTCTACCGATACTTGGTAAGATCTTTGAGAAGCTGTTTGTAAAACGACTTATGCCAACAATTGTAGAAAACAACCTATTTCCGGATCACCAATTTGGCTTTCGAGAAAAGCACTCTACGGTAGATCAAATACACAGACTAACAAATGTTATCAATAAATCGCTGGAATCGAAGATGTTCTGCTCAGGTGTGTTTCTCGACGTTTCCCAGGCATTTGACAAAGTCTGGCATCTTGGACTCTTATACAAAATAAAGAAATATCTGCCACATAATTGTTACCGTATTCTACATTCCTACTTAGTGGGCAGAGTGTTTCAAGTCAAGTACTCGGATGCTACTTCTCCTCTATTACCAGTGGGGTCAGGTGTTCCGCAGGGTAGTGTCCTGGGTCCTCTGCTCTACCTCCTGTTCACCTCGGACTTACCGTCAGCTAGTGAAACCAGTGTTGCTACCTACGCCGATGACACAGATATCCTAGCGACACACTC
This sequence comes from Magicicada septendecula, assembly GCA_034769895.1. NCBI lineage: Eukaryota > Metazoa > Arthropoda > Insecta > Hemiptera > Cicadidae > Magicicada > Magicicada septendecula. The sequence goes on along the minus strand of CM068367.1, from coordinate 536,274,991 downwards.
CGACCCCTCAATAGCATCTCTTATATTACAAGAATCATTAAACAGCGTTCAGTTATGGCTTGATAAATGGCGCATAAAAATCAATTCATCCAAGTCAGTCCACGTTACCTTCACCGCACGTAAGGCAAACTGCCCTCCAGTAACAATTAACGGTCAACAATAACAACTAACAATTAAGCTGAATGTGCTAAGTACCTTGGGATGCATCTGAATGGGAGACTAACATGGAAAAAACATATAACATCTAAGAAGATTTAACTTAAGCACAAGGTCAGAAACATCTATTGGCTTGTAGGCAGAAAATCACGGTTAAGTCTCGTCAACAAACTCTTGATCTATAAAGCAGTTCTTAAACCGGTATGGACTTATGGTATTCAAATTTGGGGTACTGCAAATACAAGTAATATTGAGATTATCCAGCGCTTTCAGTACAAAACTTTAAGATCAATAGTCGACGCTCCATGGTTTGTATCCAACAACTCTATACACCGCGACTCAAAGTTCCAACCGTGAGAGAAGAAATCATGCGCCTCTGCAGGACTCACATCTCCAAACTAGAACAGTATCCTAACCACCTGGCAATTAACTTGTTAGACAGCAGTGAAGATATTTATAGACTAAAGAGACACAAACTATTAGACTTACCATTTTGGTTTAACTAATAATGTATTCTCTGTATTTTCTATATTGCACTGTCTGTGATATCTGTTCTGTATGTTTTTGTATTCACATCATTCATACGTGTTAATGTCAACCTGTATATGTGCCTTATGGGCCCAGTGTTTAATATTTGAACTTATTGTATCATGCCAGCAGGAAGTGGAAGTGATTTTTGTTTATTTTATTACATGTTTTATCATTTAGTTTTGTATTTTGTGTACCTCTTTAATCTATTATCAAAAACAAGAAGAGCTGTCAATGGTCAGCTCTTCATGATCCTGTGTGTGTTGTCAGCCAATTTGTTAAATTTTCGCTTAGTCAAACAGATTACAGATCTCCAATAAATTTTAAAAAAATATGTGTACACTACATTGTTTTGATTGTATTTAGATAATACCGTAACTCATTTACACAGTAAAACATGTTATGTAATGTCAAAATGCAGTAACCTAAATGGTTTATATGTAGTTCGTTCAACGTCTGTAAGTAAAACACATTGGGTACGCGTAATAACATTTACCCGACTGTTAAAGGACACTGAACTGTAACACTTCTCGCGCTCTCATTGTACACTTTTTTGTGAAAAGAATTTAAAATATAATTTATGACGTATTTCAATCAAATTAATTGAGTTATAAGTAACTTAATCTTTCAATATAAGGTTATTAAAATTCTACTTTGTAAAATATAATAAGATTGTACACTGGGTTTGTTTTAACGTTTTCTATAGATTAAAATCAGTCGTTAAATTTAAATAGTAAAATATTAATAAAATCTTACAATAAAAGTATTGTATATAGCATTTCATGAACTAGCTTTACAATACGTTTGAGAAAATATTGAGAATATGCAGTATTTTTGAAATTACTATGTACTTACGTAGTATATTACTGTGAAAATTACAATAATATAAAAAAATAAACATATTTGAAATGAAGCGTACGAGTACACTCAACACTCAGAAATACACATTGTTTTGATAATGTAAAGCGATCACAAAGTGTCAAACTCTTTGAACATTATTGGTCTTGTGTTAGTGTTTCATTTGAGAATTCTTCGTTTGTATTTATGAGTAACTGATGATAAAGTCAATGTCTGGTGATCGTTACTACGGCAAAATAACCATATAGTAATCACTTCAAGAGTCTTTTCTGTACTGCCTCATCTTCTTCCCACTTCCGAAATATAATGGAGGAAATGAAAAAGATACTTGTCATATAGCCCTATTCATAAATTGCCATAACTTGAAATGTTACAGCTAAAAACTAACATACGTTCGCTAGATTTAGTAAATTAAGAATCTGAAAACAAAAACCGTAGGTAGAAATACAACATTTAGAAAAATGTTTGCTGTTTACAGAGAAATACAACCCCAAACGAAATAGACTACAAGTCTACTACAATGATTTGTTCTTTGCAAATGGGATAGAATAAAATTCCGAACAATATAGCGAAAGAACTTACGTATGTTCTAGAAACATACTCCTACGCAATTACAGAACGTTCTACATGTTTCTCGGCTATCCTAGCAGAGCCAAATTGTAATGCTCTATTGTGTGCGTGTGTATTGCTACTTAGAGAAGAAAGAGAATTACGTGACACTTAACATGCGTCAACAATCGAGGCTGTTCCACACCGGACCTGTCACGCACTGTGTTCCAGGCAGCAATCAATTACGCTTTAGTGTTTTCGAGTAGTATTGACGCGTTTTATGGATTATTCTGGAACACTTGCGCTATCTATTTAAGCAACGACAGCTGCGGCTTAGATGTCATTTTGAGTGGCGATTTATTCAAGTGAGGTTCGAAGTATTGTGGCAAAGTGTTATTGTGTTATATTGTGCGGGACTCTATTAGTTGACACTATTATTGCGTGTGAACAAATTTTCCTCGGATTATTGTACAAGTTGAATATAAACTGTATTTGTAATTGATTAAATCTTGTGATTTGTAAATTAATCGGTGACCGTATTTTGTTTTCCACTGTACCATACGACGTTCAGTGAGACCGTCGTAACATATCATTTAGGAAAGTCTAAATGAAAATATTGTATTGTTATTGTATTGTATTTAAATGTAAGGATATTAAAAATTTACTTTGTAAAATATAGTAAGATTTTACACTGAATTTGTTTTAACGTTTTCTATAGATTAAAATTAGTCGTTAAATTTAAATAGTAAAATATTAATTAAATCTGACAACAAAAATGTTATATATAGCATTTCATGAACTAGCTTTATAATACGTTTCCAGTACTTTTCCAATACGTTTACAATACGCCGTTAGATTGGCACACCGAATGCCATATTTTCCAATCTTTTTTCGAACTGCCTAATGCAATTCGTGCGTGTAGAACACACAAAAATATGAAAATTAATTTGTAGACACCATTTTCAAGAGCTGTTAGGCACATTGTACATATAGTATCATTGTGTATCAAAATAAAAAGGGAGTATATAGCTTTTTGGCGTATCGTCAAAAACGATGTTCAGATTCTGTTTCTTAACGTTACTCAGCAGCACTGTGCCTGGGTACATACGTACATGCTGTGTGTTACGTAATGCCTGTGCTGACTGTTACCTTTTAGTTCGCAAATAATTTTTTAAACTAATAGACCGATGATTATTTTTATTTCATTTACTTAAATTTTCTAGAAACAAAACAACACATGGGCGTCTTGTTATTTTGATAAACCGTCATTTTGTGAATTGTTATTAGTTTTATATAAGCATGCTAATTAACCTGCATGCCCAAGATTAACTCATTTGACTCACTGTAACTAGGAAGGTACCTGAACTGCAGAATTAACAGAACTCCACTATTATTTTTAGGTAAAATAATATTTGATTTAATATTTAAATCAGAGAGTAAAGTTCTTCGGCTATAAAATTCTTAGCATTAGCAAAGTAACAACAAGAGTTAAGTGACCATACATCATATTTCAAAATTTATGTTTCTTGTTTTCCATTTACTTTATTTTTACATTTTTGTGTTTTATTAGACGCTACAAATGATATGTTAAACGGCAAGTTAATTATTCAGTGTAGAAAACAAAAATGTTGCGGTGTTTTAGTGAAGTGCAGTCGCCTTGTAAATGCTCCACATAGGATCTGAAAATTTTTTGAAAATTTGGACTAACGTCTTTGAAACGTACTACCGTTTACGCTAAAATATTTTTAGCTAGATGCCATATTTTATACCATCGTATACCATATTGAAATTATTTTGAAATTCATATCCATTAAGGAAACTTTTTATTTATTTATGAGGTTATTAACAAGTTATCGCATATGTATTAATAAATTGTCAATTCCTGAGCCTAGACTTTCTAATCTCGTTTAACATAGAAAATTTCCGTGTAAATAGTTTACATTTTTAAGTAAATACTTTGGTGTAGTAATTTACGCCTTAAAATAGAAAATACGGTCATACCTTATTCAATAGAAGCAATAAATAGGCTTGTTGAATGTTTTATCAAATCAGACATTCAGCACGTCAATGAACCTCTTAAATCGATCAAGAATTCTACTCATGTTAGTTGTTTATTTCCAAATTATATTAAGGTCTAAGAGATCTTAGGTTACACACTATTACGTAATTATATTTCTTCTCGTAAGGAGAATAGATTTTAAATATCAGATAAAATAAACAATACATGTATATATTTCTTAACGTTTTATCTGCCGCACTTGTGTTCTAAGTTTCTACCTCACCTTTAAGTTTCTACCTAACCTTCGAAGTTTAAATTTTTCTTCTCTGTATCTGAATCACCCTCCCACCCACAGTACTTACCTATGTAAACTTTTTTATAATATTTATAAATATTTAAATACATTTCCCGTTTTTATTAATAAATTAATAGAGTTTTATTAAAAATCAATCGAAATACATTTGAAACCCCAATTCAAACCCCTATTTAAATGGTAAAAAGTACAGCCTTTAATGGTATACAGAATACAGCTTTTACTGTAATATTAATAAAGGAGCGGTATTTTGAAAACATGGAACCATAAACTTTTTATTAGGCTAAAAGTATAGTCTAAATACCTAAAATTGGATTGTTGTTAGAAGCCAGGGCTCACATTGGGTTGTAGTGCTAAAAAGGTAGAAGACGTTATCTAAAATCACTGCTGTTGCTGTTGTTGTAATTGCGATTTCCCAGAGGTAAACGTGCTTATCGGACGTTGTAAATTCCTAGTTAATTAATCCTTAGAGCCTAATCCGTCACTGCTAAATTCCATGAAAATCTCCCAGGTGTAAAGACAAAGCTTCTATTGGCAAGGGAAAGGATTGCTGTTTACGTTACTTACTTTTCCTTAATATAAACTGTGAGTGAATTTACAATTAGCTAACCTCCCATACAAACATCCTCATAAATGTTTCATGTCTTCTGTATCCAGACTACAGGAGCAAACAAGCCGTTTTACATATTAAAAGTATGAATAAAATAAATGAGAAATATCTCTATAATGCGTTGTCATACGTAATAGACACTCGGTCAACGATTAGTATGTACTCCTGATTAAATCAAACACATTTTCATAAAGCAGTGTTTTGCTATAAATTTAAAATTGTAGATATACGTAAGTATATAATTGGTGTTATTTTTCGAAGTAAAGTTGGTTTTTAAAGGTTTATAATTTTAAGTATAAATGCTAAATACACAAAATATGTTGTTCAAGTGTGTACCTCTAATCCATTCTGAGGCTTATAATACGCTTGACTGAGCCTTATAATAAAGTAAACTCTTCTGTTTTTTTGCTGTATTCCTCGTGTTATAATCTTCCTACCAACCGCTTGTTTCTTTTTTATGAAAGATCTATAGGTCGTATACATATTAAGGCCTTTAAATGTATAATGAGCATGAACTTGTGTACATTGTGCTCACGGCAATGCAAAATCTTGCAATTTCGTGAAAGACTAAATTCAATCTGCATGAAATATGATTTTCAGGTAACTATTTTAATAATTCAAATAATTAATTTTTAGGATTTTCTTCTCTTTAGTCTGGGGAGTAGGCACACTGCCTAATTCGCATTCTCGAATGCTATCTTTTCCTTCGTCACAAGGGAATCATCAGTTTTCCCGTTGATTGTACTTCAATATACATTTTTTTAGCTTGCGTGGATGTATATTATCGGTGTGTTGATTTTATCTCGACTTACGTTCAATTATCGTGTCGTTATTATTTATACTGTAAATGCTTGTTACAGTATTCTAGTTTCTTGGACTGCTGTTTTACGCTTTTTTCATGTTACTTCCAAACAAACATAATTAATAAATAATTAACCACTTTTAATACATAATAACACTATGTACACACACCTGTACATACTATGTTACTATTTAGTACTTACTATAATTATTTTCTACGATTATATTTGCTTACGTTAAAATCTCTTCATATTTTACAGGTGTTGTCCAGCAACTTTGGAGTCATAAATATTTAAAAGGTCGATTGTCGCTTTAAAGTAATAGTCTAATATTTTAAAAAGATGATTCGTTATTACAAATACGCAAATTTTAATTACTTTTTTAAATCTATGTTAATAAAGATGATTTTGTAAAATCCAATTCACCTTTCTATAATACTAAACTATACTAGTACCTAATCTGTAGATTAAGTGTAGACTAATCTATAAAAATTAATTCTAAAATGATTGACTTGGATGTTCTTTGCTCAATTCAAGTGTTGTTTATTAAATTACCTAGCGATAAAACAACTTCTAATTAATTTACAGAAACACGCACACAAAAGCGCAGAACGTAAACCACTGTAATAACCGGAAAGTTGGTACCAATATAATTAGTTACTGCATTCTGTTTACTTTCACATGTCAGCAACATGTCGTATTAGTTGCTATATGGAGATTGTATTATTTTGTTTAAGAATCAACGTGACTGTTCACATATTTGCAGATACTATTCATTAGTATAGTAAATTCATTAGTAAACAACGGCAAATAATAACATGAAATCGCATTGATCGTAATGATTTGGGGATTTGATGATGTGAGTGATGATCATGGTGACATTTTATTGTTTAAAATATATTCAGTGGTTTTATAAGACGTTGTAACAGTTACTGATTATTCTGTCAATCCGAAGTAATATTTACTGCATGTTATTTTACTGCCTGGATACATGTTGTACTTTTATAAATACCTGTGTTATTATTGTCATTGTTATTCGTTGTACATAATTTTATTAACATAATACACTGAAATAACAATGGTAAACCAAAAAGGATGAATGATTGGAACAACTTAAAATATGGGTACCTTATATTGTTTATGTGATAAAATGTTTCATTATTCTCTATGTGATATGTACGCTGTGACCTTTCATTTCAGTTTTCGTATTTTAAAATATTTATGTTAAAATGGTAGCCAATGTATTAACAAATGTAGACAGAAAAACACACAGGCGTTCTTCGTCTGTTTGTGTATCTGTCTATCTATCTATCTCTCTTTCTTCCGCTCTCCTTCTCTTCACGCTTTTTAAATTCTTACTTGTTATTACTGGTGACTCTACACGCACGTGCTTCTTAATCTAATTTTATGTAATATACTTTGAAATATATACATAATTTATCTGCAATTGATCAAACAACAATGGTCAACACGTATAAAAATATATATTTACTTTGTTTTATCTTAAAGATCTATTTAATTACTTAAACAAAAAATTCTAACTAGAAATAAATTAATTAAAATAATTAATTACTTAAACAAAAAGTTCACACTTGAAATAGAACTAAATAATAGCATAAACTTCTTAGACCTTACAATCACCAAAACAAACAACACACACACATACAAAATATACAGGAAACCCACCACATCAGACATGGTCATACATAACTCATCCAACCACCCAACTCAACACAAACATGCAGCTTTCAACTACATGCTCCATAGGCTCACTTCAATACCCCTAAACACACATGACTACCAAGATGAATTAAACACAATCAAATATATAGCAGTCAAAAATGGATACAACCCTGAATTAATAAATAAACTACACAAACGAATCCTAAACACAAAAAATAAAACACATCAGACCAAAAGCACACAACCCAGCAAATACATAACACTTACATACTACAATTCCAATACACACAAAATTGCAAACACATTTAGGAAATACAATTATAAAGTAGCCTACAGAACCAACAACACCATTAGAAAACACATAAATAATACTAACAAAGACACTGACACATACAGCAAAACAGGGGTTTATAAATTAAATTGTAATGATTGTCACCAATTCTACATCGGCCAGACAGGAAGATTTTTTCTTCCAGATTTTCAGAACATTTAAAAGTCCTCACCACAAACTACATACATTCAACTTTTGCCACTCATTTACATAACGAAAACCACAGTTACACAAACATAGAACAGAACATGGAAATATTACACTACTTACCTAAAAGTAGAAAACTAAACACAGCTGAACAATTTGAAATATACATGTGACGTCAACATCATGTTAAGACATCACAAAAGTCGGGAACTTGTTCAATTCGTTACCAGTTAATTAAACTAGCTGCCGTTGTTAGTAAAACTTACTTACTAACAAATTATAACACATTATTACATAGGAAATAATAAAGGATTGCATAAATTTATTCACTCGCTAGGTGTTAGCTAAAACATCTGTTTATTATTATACAAATCTCATGGTTTACTTTGTTTTTCTTTAAAGAATTACTCTAGTAAATTCAGCTTTTAATGCTGTAAAAATATTAAATGTCTTATTTCTTTTGTCTCAAAAGTATTTATCTAGAAGTTGTTTTAAGTACCTCGGATCCGGGTCTGAAATTTGTTAAATTTTAATTTATCACAAATTTAACCAAATTATTTGAAGAATAATATTGGTTGTAGACTACAGAATTACCTTACATTTAGATATCGTGATGTTACTACTACTTCATTACAGAAATTACAAATCTTATAATTTATTCTTTACATTATCAAAAGTTCTTTATTCTTCTTTTGTTACTTCTCTTGTTGAAATAAATTTTTACAAATGATATGTTTGGATGTCACCTGAATTTAACATGAGGTTGATGTGGGGTCCACGATGGTCATCTTCTGTCGTCTTCTTGTGTACAATACGGGGTTCCTGTTGATGCTACATTGGGTTGATTGTATCTGGTAGTCTCGACGGTCGGATTTTTTCTTGAAGTTCATACTGTTGTAGTTTGAGTTTTCCACTTCTGGAGTTTGTAGTTCACATTTTACACCTTAATTACAGTTCATATTTTGCAGTACTAAAGTCTGGTAATTAACATATCTTACCACTTAGTTTCATTTTTTTTTTTTTAGAGATGTGTCGGCTCAGTTTTCCGTTCTTTTTTTATTAACTCTTAGCACACTACATTATACATATTTTCTTTTATTATTATTTCCACGCTACATTCTTTTAAAATAATATCACCACAAACTGGAAATAATGTTTTTTAACGGCATACACCTACTTATATGTGGACGACACAAAACTGACATCTTTACATGTCGAAGTTTCACCAGCGACTGTGTGCATAGTTTAGCGGCGAGGGGTCAGTAAGCTAGCGCGGTTTTACTCACTGAGAAAATAGTTCGTTCTTTATTTAGTATTCATTATTCATTAATTAAATTTTTAATTATACTTTATGCTAACTTTGTTACGAATTAGAAATTTCCTTATTTATATAGTCGTATTTTAAATAATTAACGTAATTATTATTATTATTTAAATAACACCGTTTTTTGCATGTTGGTACGGGACAATTTCAAGTTGATGCAGGAATCTAGGTATAGGTAAGGGTTGGATAATACTCTTACTTGTTAGAAGGCAGAAATTTTTTATTTGTGCGATTTACGATATTTTTTAAAATCGTCACATCCTCCTGCACCTAACGATGAAAAACGGGGTGGTGGGGTAATAATAGAAAATCTAACAAACACAATTACATTTTTATCTTTCGTGAAATTCCCTTCCTCTCGTTCCTTAACTACTACCTTAATATTATTTACATATAAATAAACATTACTTATTTATTAATCTATTTGTTACTCTTAGTTTCCCGTAACTTCACAATATAGTGGCCCGACTGATTACATTGCATACTCTAACTATATTGGTTAGCTTTCTGCGCTTTCTTTAACCCTTGTAAAGAATTTTTCAGTGCGGCGCCATTGTGACTGTGTTACGTATTTATCCCTATATCTCTTAATTCTACTACAGTAATCTAAAGACAATCCCATACTTGACCTTAGATTCATTCTGAATTACATCTAATATAACCTAAAGCGGATCCCATACTCCACTTTAGATTATTTCTAATCCTAATTTCTTACGCTACTGAGAGAAGCGGAATTTCACAAAGGGAAATCTTTATTTACTTTTAAACAATGAGCAGTTACAATCTAAGAGGGGTCAAACACTGGACGCATTGTATTATACACAAGGGAGGTTTTCATTGTTTAGCGATGCTACCATTTATAACAATAGGGGAAGCTTACTACAATATTTCCGGTACGAACGAGTTTGTCTCTATTACTAGCAAGCTGGGGAATTATTTTGAACAGGCCACGACCGGGCGTTTACACGATTCAAGTATACTTTTATTATTATTTTCTCTTTACTCATTTTACTTCTACACTTTACACTTTATTACACGTTATTTTTATTTAAGCTATTATTCAACATTTTTTATTTAAAGTACTTATTATTTATTTTATATCAAACACTTATGAAATTTGAATTCATTTAAACACAATATATCTCTTATTACATATAGAATCTTATACTAATTAATCAAATTAAATTTATCTCACAACAATTCAATTTTCTGTATTCTCACATATAATTAGTCAAAACACAACGCTAATACCATTGTATAGTAGAGAGAAATTTCATATACGAAAAGTTCATTGGTTTAACAATAGCACAAAGGTTCAGCTGTTTTGGGGAGTCGTATTGTTACATAGGGTGGTAACATAGGTAGGACAATTCAGAACAGGAAAAGATCGTGTCTAAGGTTGTCTGTTAGGTTAGCGAGGGGTGGTTTTGAATGAGATGCGTGCATACAAAAGGAGAGAGTTTACATTCCTCAACACGTATTTAACCTGAACAGACTGGTTCATACCGACAGGTTTAGAATGGAATACTTACCAGCGATGACTTGTTTGTTACTGCAAAGTCACGATACAAATATTATTATCTCTTAACTAAAAGTTTACTCATTTATTTTTATTTTTATTTCAGAGTGAATAAATTTATGTTTGTCAAAGTTATTGTTAAAGAATTATAACAATATACAATATAATTATTACAACAACACAATACACAGTTATTATTACTTTTACAAAGCAGGGCGCCGCAATTTTGTATGCGCCACGATGCTTACAAACCTTTTATATAAATAAGCAGAGTGGCGCAATTTTGTGTGACACTCTGTACACAATTATTTTTACAAGACAACAACAACACAATTATTATTATTTTTTTTTAAAGCAGCAGAGTGGCGCAATTTTGTGACGTCTCCCTTGTTAAGACATCACAAAAGTCGGGAACTAGTTCAATTTGTTACCAGTTAATTAAACTAGCTGCCGTTGTTAGTAAAACTTACTTACTAACAAATTATAACACATTATTACATAGGAAATAATCAAGGATTGCATAAATTTATTCACTCGCTAGGTGTTAGCTAAAACATCTCTTTATTATTATTCAAATCTCATGGTTTACTTTGTTTTTCTTTAAAGAATTACTCTAGTAAATTCAGCTTTTAATGCTGTAAAAATATTAAATGTCTTATTTCTTTTATCTCAAAAGAATTCATCCTGAAATTGTTTTAAGTACCTCGGATCCGGGTCTGAACTTTGTTAAATTTTAATTTATCACAAATTTAACCAAATTATTTGAAGAATAATATTGGTTGTAGACTACAGAATTACCTTACATTTAGATATCGTGATGTTACTACTACTTCATTACAGAAATTACAAATCTTATAATTTATTCTTTACATTATCAAAAGTTCTTTATTCTTCTTTTGTTACTTCTCTTGTTGAAATAAATTTTTACAAATGATATGTTTGGATGTCACCTGAATTTAACATGAGGTTGATGTGGGGTCCACGATGGTCATCTTCTGTCGTCTTCTTGTGTACAATACGGGGTGCCTGTTGATGCTACATTGGGTTGATTGTATCTGGTAGTCTCGACGGTCGGATTTTTTCTTGAAGTTCATGCTGCTGTAGTTTGAGTTTTCCACTTCTGGAGTTTGTAGTTCACATTTTACACCTTAATTACAGTTCATATTTTGCAGTACTAAAGTCTGGTAATTAACATATCTTACCACTTAGTTTCATTTTTTTTATTTTTTAGAGATGTGTCGGCTTAGTTTTCCGTTCTTTTTTATTAACTCTTAGCACACTACATTATATATATATATTTTTTTATTATTATTTCCACGCTACATTCTTTTAAAATAATAACACCACAAACTGGATATAATGTTTTTTAACGGCATACACCTACTTATATGTGGACGACACAAAACTGACATCTTTACATGTCGAAGTTTCACCAGCGACTGTGTGCATAGTTTAGCGGCGAGGGGTCAGTAAGCTAGCGCGGTTTTACTCACTGAGAAAATAGTTCGTTCTTTATTTAGTATTCATTATTCATTAATTAAATTTTTAATTATACTTTATGCTATCTTTGTTACGAATTAGAAATTTCCTTATTTATATAGTCGTATTTTAAATAATTAACGTAATTATTATTATTATTTAAATAACACCGTTCTTTGAGTGTTGGTACGGGACAATTTCAAGTTGATGCAGGAATCTAGGTATAGGTAAGGGGTGGATAACACTCTTACTTGTTAGAAGGCAGAAATTTTTTATTTGTGCGATTTACGATATTTTTTAAAATCGTCACATACAGATATCACAAAATTGATACCATCGAAAACACAAATTGTTAACCATCCTCTCAAAACATTTTTTAAACAGCATGATTTTTAAATGATATGCCTTAAGGGGAATTCATCGAGAATTTAAAAGCGGAAATCCAGTTGCTTCAGCTGGTATTATTAATTGTTAATAGTGTAACCATTGTTATACTGACAGTCGCTGTAACATTCTATAAAATATTGTCCGGAACCGCTCCAGACCCATGTCCGTCAAAAACCTTAACAAAGTAGTGTTTGCTTGTGTGTGCGCGCGCGTGTGTGTTTAAAACATCATGTATAAGAAGACGGTTAATTACTACAGGAATCTTAACTACTAAACATTTGTTATTTTGTAAATAAAAATGAATGTTTTTGATGTCACTAATAACTAAAAATAATGACATTTTATATTGTTGAAAAATGTATGTAAACTCCTCTCATTTTGGAGGCAAAAATAAATCTGAAAATATATTATTTACAACATATTATATGTATCTCGGTTACTTACAAAATGTGGCGCTGTCGACGTTTAGACTTAAAGAAATAAATATATTTAGTTTAAAAATATGACGTGTATTTTCGATTTTAATTTTTTATGTGTATGCTGACATTGAATTTTGTATTTTAAGTAATGCACTGTGCATCCTTAAACTTGTTATACTTCATTTTGTAAACTGCAACGTTAGTATTATTTCTCGTGGTCGGTTGTTTCCGTAGTGAATATTAATGTTGCATTCAAGCGGTGTACGTTAGTCTCAAATCAGACGTGCGCTGTTTCAAGAAATTAATACAAATAAGATTGTAAACAACATGCTGTAACATAAACGTCATTATGCAGCTGTATCCTAAATGTAACGAATGGAATCTCCGCCACCGGTAGGATATGTTTACATTTGGTCTCGAAGAAATACAGAAGATTTTATATTTGCTCCATGTGACTCCTAAATGAAATGAAGAATCAGCTATACATTTTTATCTCACTGTAACAGTTAACGACACTTTCATTTTTGACGTTTCTTTATTGTCACATACAGGCTTGAGTTGCTAATCACAGTAAAACCCACATAGACAACCGCAGACGTTAGGCCTGGGGCTTCATCAATTTTACAAACCCCACAACTTAATTAATTACTGTAATATGTCAACAGAGTATTGAATTCGTCGTTGTTGTATTGTTTTGCAGAAGCTGTGTGTACACACCGTATCGTTTGAATTTGAACACAGTCCGTTATCAACATTTACCAATCGCGTTTATGTAACAACAAGTAGGCCTACTCATTAAAGTTTTTGACCATTTAAAAACAAGCACAACTTACAGTTACATTTTGACGTTAAATATTTATTAAATTTTTTGTGTTAGTATTATTACAGTCTTTTCACTACGGCTTTCATGAGTTTTACGTATGCGATAGATTGCGTATAATGCAAACAGAAAATTGACTGGTAATTTTAGATATGGTGGATTACGCCTACAGTGGCGTTTAATCAAGCGCAATTACTACAGAAAGTTTTAATGTTTGTGTCACGCAACCGAGTTGAAATGTGTTATGAGAGACAACGTTGTGGTAATGAGTGTATCTAGTTTTGTTTCCAAGGAAAATTCGATGTAGTTCAGTTCACAAAATACGTTTAAGTGTTCAGAGTTGTGAGAAGCGTAATAATTATTGAAGAAAATATGGCCCAAGCGGGACCGCTTACAGCACAAACACAGTTCATTCAATTGTACCTGCAACAAAATTGTTAATCGTTATACGAATACACACAATTTTTTACGAAACTGTGAAAAAATAATTTCTACTGCCAGAAGGTGAAGCAGATCAACTAGTCAGCCGTAACATTGCATTTTCTTGATATTTTTGCATTCGTGTCCCCCAAAGTAAATAGAGGATTTAGCCAAGCACAAATGCGCTGCAGATCAAACCGTCAGCTGAGTACACACCACTTTAATTAACGTTTTTTGATTTGCTAACATTTTGGATGAAATACGTTGCTAAGAATTAATTAGGTTGCTTAAGATGAACTACTTTGGTGCAAGAAACACAATTTTTTACAAGGAGAAATTAAATGTTTTTGTAGGGTTTATAATTATTTTTCTGGCTGGTGCTGGATTTTTGCAATATTGCAATCAATATTTATATATTCCATTGTTGATATCATCATCATTTTCATCATCATTATATATATATATAAAAGAGAAATACCACTGACTCACTGACTGACTCACTGATTCATCACGAAATCTCCGAAACTATAACACCTAGAAACTTGAAATTTGGCATGTAGGTTCTTTATGTGATGTAGGTATCCGCTAAGAAGGGATTTTTGGAAATTTGACCTTTAAAGGGGGAAAAAGGGGGAAATTTGCCTGACTGACTGACATAGAATCAACGTAGAGCAAAAACTACTGAATGGATATCAATGAAACTTTGAACATAGCTTCATCATAGGTCTTAGGTGCTCACTAAGAAACGGTTTTAAAAACTTTCACTCCTAAGGGGCAAACCCCCCCATTTTATGTATGTATCTATGTATATATGTTCCACATCTCCCCCTAAACCACTGGACCGATTTCAACCAAACTTGGCACAAATATTTTACGCGACGGGAGAACCAACATAGGATAGGTGTTTTCTTCGATGGGGTCCTTTGGGGTCTTCCACATCTCCTCCTAAACCACTGGACCGATTTCAACCAAACTTGGCACAAATATTTTACGCAACGGGAGAACCAACATAGGACAGGTGTTTTTTTCGATACGATCCTCTGGGGGGTCCTTTGGGTCTTAAGAAGCTATTAGATCTGGTTACTATGGCAACCCAATAGAATAGATTCTGGTTACCATAGCATCGGTGGAAGTCTCCCGCGTAGGAAATAGCGCGGGAGTCGTCCGACGGGCCTTCCCCGGAACGATACCTCTGAAACCTTCTGGTTTCACGATATCTCTGAAACCACTGAATGGATATCAATGAAACTTTGAACATAGCTTCATCATAGGTCTTAGGTGCTCACTAAGAAACGGTTTTACAAACTTTCACTCCTAAGGGGTAAAAAACCAAATAATGAAATTTATCCACTGTAAGTGGTTGACATCTCAGTTAACTGGAAACCCCGAATACATTTAGTCCTGAGTTTTTAATCATTGTTTTAAATTGAAAAAAACTTCGTTGTTTGCAGGTTCTTATAGCCGACAAAATTTCGAACTTCAATTAATTAATAAATGTATGCCCTTTTTCCCCGGAAATGGCTCTAACGATTTTCTGGAAATAAATAATAAACAGCTGTTGCTATGAATGTAAATAAACAAACTAAGAGTTGAGAATTTGTACAATCTATCTAATCCTATACTATTAAGCGAGCAATAATTGTACAATTACGTACAACATGAAACTCCGTAGCGAAGCACGGGTATTTTGCTAGAGAGGTAGCAAGTAAAAGTAGGGCAGAGTAGTGATACATTCACTAAAAGTTAAATCATAAATAAACTAAAATAAAAGAAATTAGATTCGAAAAAGTCAGTAGACAAGTTTAAGTAAAGACAAAAAGAAAAATCGTATATAAATGAAATTTAACTAAAACCAAAATTTGTAAAGAATTATTTTTCTAAAAGAAGGAACAAAATAATAACAATAATTATTAGCCTATTTACAAAAAGGTATCTAGGTTACCTAATACAAAAGTATAAACATTTATTGGTTACTAGGAGTAACTGACTAACAAGAAATATTAATTGTTAAATGCAATTCAATGTGAGATGAAAAAGTGTAATGTCCTATAAAAGTTAAATAAATTTCAAAGAATATTCGGAATTAACCACTTCTAAATTAAGAAAACAAGTCAGCACTAGACACTACATCCGAGATGTCCATTGGAATAAACTGATCCACACCAGAAAATCGATGAACAAACAATAGATTCTGCTAATATCAGCTCAATCCAGACGTCATCATTGAAAACCTTTTGGTGAGATCGTTTCTGTTTACAAGTTAACTAAATTACACCTCAACTACAAATATAAAACACTTGAAACAGCACCATCTCTGTAAATTCATTATTTTGGTTAATAATACATGGTTAATAACATTATAGCCATACTAAGTAAATAGTGTTTGTTTTTTTTTTGTCAGTGAAGAAACGTAGTCTGCGCTCTAGCGGTCAAAAAATCAACTGAATATTACAGATTATACAAATTTTAACATAATTTATGTAAAGTTTGATACAGACCAATATGCTAAACATAATAAAATAACATTAACATAACAATAATAATAATAATAACATAATAATAATTTAACACTATTATGTTAAATAAAATAAAATAACATAATTACCTACGCTACGCTAAGTCAGTCGGTCTGACCGGTTTGTGCGCTCTCGCTTTTTTAGTTAAGTACCTAAGTAAGCAGCTACGAATTTTGATACCTATTAGCTAAATAAACGTTCTATTTTGAAAGTAGAAAATGGACGAAAATTGAGTTTATAATAAGCAACGGATTACAGATTCCTTACCGAATAGTAAAGATAAGTGGTGACGGCGCGTGTCTCTTCTCCTCCCTGTCCTATCCGGTGCACGGCGACGTTTCAAGGGCCGCTCAAATTCGTGCAGAAATAGTGAATCACGTGTCCAATAACTGGCAAAGGTTCAAATGCTTTACTCACCAGCGGTCTGGAGCTGCTTATGGTACCAAACGTCTGTACCTCGCCGAAATGTCTAGGCCGTACACATATGGGACTACTTGCGAGCTCAAGGCTGCTGGAGAAATATTTCCTTATGATTTTCAGGTGTTTCAAGGTGGCTCTATTCTTGCTATTTTTGGGGACGCATTACAGGGAGTCAAAAGAATTCGGTTCACTGCAGATTTCAATGAAGGGCATTTTGATGTTTTAATTCCCTTGACCGAATCAACACATAATACAGTTAACTTAGAATCCCCGAATACCAATAACCCAGCGGAATGTCAACTGAATTTGTCTTGCACTGTCTCCCAGTCCCAATCCTCTCCTTACGTTGACCTCTCCAGTCCAAGTTCAGACGAATCTGTTGCTTCGACTGTAGCATCAGTCAAAGGGAAAACAGGAAAAAAACGCAGAAAAAGGTTTACAAATGCAATCAGGAAAAAACAAGTAAGGGAAGGTGCTACCAAATATGACAAAAACAACCCAAAAGTTCATAGGGAAGCAGTCAAAAAATATACTGATATTCAGCCGACAGTTAACCGGGAGGCTGTGAAAAAATACAATGAAAGTCATCCAACAGTTCATAGGGAGGCCGTAATAAAATACAATGAAAGTCATCCAACAGTTCATAGGGAGGCCGTAAAAAAATACAATGAAAGTCATCCAACAGTTAATAGAGAGGCCGTAAAAAAATACAATAAAAGTCATCCAACAGTTCATAGGGAGGCTGTTAAAAAATATGCATCTAATAACCCCCATATCAATCCAGTAGCTTCTGCGAAATATAATGAAAAGAGACCACATAATAGATTGACCTGGGATAAACTTTTGTCCGGATTTCAATATGAACCGGAAATAGATTATTCCACGGACAAGTTTGTTGAGCTTGGAGTTCGGTCACCATGTAACTGGTGCCGTGCACTGAAGTGGAAGGATGAGACTCCTGGTTTGTGTTGCAATAATGGTAAGGTCCAGCTTCCACTCCTTGAGCACTATCCTGAACCCTTACACAGTCTCCTCAATCACCAGCATGCAATGACTCAGCACTTTCTTCCTGCTACCCGGAAGTTAAACGGATGCTTCCAAATTACGTCTTTTGGAGCCAAAGAGGTAAAAGAAGGAAATTTTATGCCAACTTTTAAAGTACAGGGCCAGGTCTATCACAGGATAAGGAGTCTTATGGCTGAGCCTGAGCAACAGCCTTCATTTCTCCAAATATACTTTGTGGGTGATGATGACAAAGAGAGGGATATCCGTTGTGCAATATACCCTGGCGTCAAGCCAGGATTGGTTAGCCAGCTGCAGAAATTACTTCATGAGCACAACAAGTATATTTTGGAAAGGCTGCTGTTGATTCTGTTCCCAAGGACCGGAAGGAGTTTCAGGTAGTTATTAAAGCAAATATGAAGCCTTCTGGAGAACACCATGGTCGTTTCAATGTTCCAACAACTAGAGAAGTGGCAATTCTCATTGTCGGCCAGGATTTTGATAAAAGAGATGTCGTTCTCCATAGCAGAGACAATAGATTGATACAAATCAGTGAGACGCATCGTGCCTATGATGCTTGATGCTCTTCAATACCCTTTGATGTTCTGTCGTGGAGAAGACGGCTATTCTATAGACATACCACAGCGCGACCCAAAGACAAAGGCTCCTCTCAAGAAAACTGTGTCTGCTACTGGCTTTTACAGCTACAGGATAATGGAGCGTGATGGTGAACAATGCAATCTACTGCTGTTTCGCAACATTCTCAACCAATTTCTGGTTGATATGTATGCGAAAATTGAAACTGAGAGACTCAATTGGATACGTAACAACCAGAAAAAGCTGAGAAGTGAGAATTATGTCCACCTGAAGGATGGCATGAGTAGAAAGGACGGCCAGTTATCAGAAATAGGCAAGATGGTTGTGCTGCCGTCCACTTTCACTGGAGGACCCCGATACATGCATGAGCGAACTCAAGACGCGATGACGTATGTGCGCCATTTTGGACGACCGGATCTGTTTATTACGTTCACTTGCAATCCAAAATGGCCGGAAATCACAGAGATATTGACACAAAGCCAAAAATCTCACGATAGACATGACATAGTAGCGAGGGTTTTCAACATAAAAGTTTAGCATATGATGAAACTCCTCACTAAAGGTTACATCTTTGGCCCTACCAGGTGTCACATTTACTCCGTGGAGTGGTAGAAGCATGGGCTCCCTCACGTTCATATACTTCTGTGGTTGGAGGAGAAGATAAGGCCAGAGTCCATAGATAAAATTATCAAAGCTGAAGTACCTGATCCCAACCTCGATCCAGCCCTCCATGAGATTGTCAAGACAAATATGATACACGGACCACGTGGACCGCTTAACAGGAACTCACCATGCATGGTGGATGGCGCCTGTACAAAGAATTACCCACGGCCATTCTTAAAAGAGACTCAGACAGGAGAGGATGGCTATCCTAAGTATCGCAGACGGTCGCCGGCAGACGGCGGATTTACAGTAAAAATCAATGAGGATATTCTTGACAATCGCTGGGTAGTTCCGTACAACCCCGTCCTGTCTCGCACATTCTCAGCCCACATAAATGTTGAATATTGCAACTCTGTCAAATCAATCAAATATATCTGCAAGTATGTGAATAAAGGGTCTGATCAAGCAGCGTTCACCGTTGAAGATCTGGACGAGGTGACATGGTACGAAACAGGACGATACATCAGCAGCTCTGAGGCAGTCTGGCGCATCCTCTGCTTCCGTATTCATGAAAGGTTCCTCCTGTTATGCACCTTTCCGTACATCTAGAAAACGGTCAAAGAGTTTATTTTACGGAGGACAATGTCATTGACACGATAAATAATCCTCCAAAAACGACACTTTTGGGATTTTATGACCTGTGTAAAGTTGATGCCTTCGCAAGAACCCTTTTATATTGCGAAGTTCCGTTCTACTACGTATGGAAAAGCAATCAATTCTGCAGGAGGAAGAAAGGTAAATCTGTGAAAGGGGTAAAAAAGATCAGCTGTTGGGTAGAGTATACACTGTCCATCTTGGCAATGCTGAGTGCTACTATTTACGCCTCCTCTTACATGAGATCCGCGGTCCTGTATCATTTACTGCATTAGAAACTATCGCAGGGGTAGTTCAGCCAACATTTCAAGCGGCGTGTAGAGCACTTGGCTTGCTGGAGGATGATGCTCATTGGGACCGTACTCTTGAAGAAGCTTCTATCTCTGACTCACCTAATAGAATTCGTGAGCTATTTGCCATAATCTTAGTATTCTGCCAAGTGGCAGACCCCCTAAAATTGTCGGAGAAATTCCGAGACAGTCTTGCGGAAGATGTTAGAAGGCAAATAGAAAGAGAGCGCGGAGACGTCCAATTAGGCCAGGACATTGTTTACAACCAATGCCTTTAGCTTCTTGAGGATACTGTCATATCCATGTCGGGTAAAACACCATCAATACCTGAACGAACTGTCCTATGATGTGTTCGGTTGACTGAAACAGTGGCTGTAAATGTTCCAAACTTAAATCAAGAACAAAAAGATGCCTATGACGAAATCGTTCACAGTATTAATTGTGATTCTGGGAAATTGTTCTTTCTGGACGCTCCTGGCGGCACTGGGAAAACGTTCTTGATAAATCTGTTGCTCGCCACAGTTAGGCGCAAAAGGAATATCGCAGTTGCAGTTGCTTCATCAGGTATTGCAGCTACCTTGATTGAAGGAGGAAAGACTGCTCACTCTGCATTCAAGTTACCCCTTAACGTGAATCATTTTGAGTCTGCACTTTGTAATATTTCTAAGCAGAGTGATATGGCACAGGTGCTTCGTGAAGCTAAATTAATAGTGTGGGATGAGTGCACTATGGCTCATAAAAGAGGCGTTGAGGCTCTGAACAGAAAACTCCAGGATATTAGAGACCGCAAAAGCCTTATGGGTGGAGTTACAGTGCTTTTGGCTGGTGACTTCAGACAAACATTACCCGTTGTTCCACGAGGGACACGTGCGGATGAACTTAAGGCCTGTCTAAAGTCATCCACTTTATGGCCTAATGTCAAAATACTGTCCTTAAGAGTTAACATGCGTGTCCACCTTCAACATGATTTGAGAGCAGAGGAGTTTTCTAAATTATTACTTGATATTGGGGATGGAAGGATTTTAGAAGAGGAGGATGGAAAAATAAATATTCCGAATAATCTTTGCTCCGTTGTAAGAGATTTAACAAGCCTGACTGACAAGATCTATGGAAGTAATATTCAGCAGAGTGGTGCAGATTGTATATCATGGCTCAAGGAAAGGGCTATTCTTACTCCAACCAACGATTCAGCCAATTGTATCAATAATCTTCTACTAGAGAAGCTACCTAATGAACTCATGAAGTATGAATCTATTGACTCGGTAGTGGAGGTACAAGATTCGGTCCATTATCCTGTAGAGTTTTTGCACACACTCGATCCACCAGGAATCCCACCACACGTCCTCTACCTTAAGGTTGGTGCTCCAATCATGCTTTTGCGCAATCTAAATCCACCCAAACTCTGTAACGGCACTAGGCTTCAGGTAAAAAATCTGTACAAGCACGTGATTGAAGCCCAGATTTTCACAGGCGTCAGTCAGGGAGAAACTGTCTTCATCCCCCGAATTATAATGATCCCATCGGATTACCATTTTGAGTTTAAACGTCTGCAATTCCCGGTTAAAGTTTGTTACGCTATGACGATTAATAAGGCGCAGGGACAGAGTTTAAAAGTGGCTGGTGTGGATCACAGGAGTGACTGTTTCTCCCATGGCCAGTTGTACGTGGCGTGCTCGAGAGTCAGTTCATCTGATAGCTTGGTCATCCTCCAGCCAGAAAGGAAAACCAGGATTGTTGTTTACAGAGAGGTCTTGGAAAGATAGCAACTGAAAATCATAGTAGTAGAATTAAGGAACTGAAAAATCTTCTAACTTACTTTTTAAGTTTCTTGAAATACGCGGAAGGACATAGGTACTTTAGACAAAAATATTCTTCGACGCGGACGAAGTCGCGGGCAACAGCTATAGCTAATATACACAGACAGTATACGAGTACACCGAGAGATACATTAATGTTTATAATTTTCATGAAAACTGAACGATTTTTTATAATTATGTTATCAAAAATTATGTTATATTGGGATTATGTATCAAACTATGAGACCCTTTGTACTCTAAAAACACTGTAACCATAGAAAACAATACTAAGTGTAATTATAAAAGTGCAGTGTACAAAGTGGAACATAGTATGTTATGTGAAAGAGTTAAAAAAAATTGCATTTCACAAATTTGTGAAACAAATACAATTCGCAATATGTTATATAAAATTATAATATTAATGATAATATATTACTTATAGTAATTTTGTTTTGTCTAGGCCACAAAGGCAATATAATTGTAATTTCTATGTTATTTTTATTTATGTTCAAAGGAATCCAGGGTTATATGTATAAAATAATAATAACAGCCAGATCAGGCTATGTCAGAGAGATAGCAAGTAATCACGTAAATTTATTGTATTAAACTACAAATAATGTATGGCATTGATGAGGAAGTTGTTATTTAATCAGTCTGTACTCTTTTTGCGGGCGAAGCCGCGACGGGTAGTAGTGCTAGTATCCGTATATCCGTAAAACCTAACCTATGTATTCAGTTAAGGCGAAGCTTGGGTTATACTCAACTGAACATGCAGTTGTATATGCTCTTGTCATGGGAAAATTAACAATAAGTAATAATACATGATGCACTTATAAAACTTTGTAAGTTACGCCTGTAATGTCTACATTGCTTAACTTTACTAATAAAAACAGATTAACGAGCCTTTTGCAAATATATGTTTCTCTACACATATTCTGTTAAAGAATAAAAATATTTATAAAGAATGTGATGAAGGAAGATAGACTGTGCGCTTTTACTACACGTTCAATTGAAAATGAATTATTAACAACCCCAAAAAGCAACGAGCATGTCATTTACCAAAGAAAAAAACAAACGGCTTTTAATTTTACACTAATAATTTAATATAAGGTCTGTAAAAACAATAACAGATTATGCTCGTCTAGAGGTTTTTGTATATTTTACGTTTAATGTAATAATTATAATTCTATGCACCATTTATAAGTCACATAATTCCTTTGTTTCCTTTGTAAGTAAGAAGGAAATGAGTAGTAGCGATTGATAATCTTGGCTTGGAGCATATGACGGGCAGTCATGGATTAGGAAAAATGAACAGCAATATGTTGCGTCAATGAATTTTTGCGTCAATAATGAATAATAATTGGTGGGACTTTTTTCCGCACAAATTATGGCACTAAGTACCATGGGGTTCCCCAGATCTGCGTATTCAAATCCACATAGATCATGTCCTAATTAGTAGGAAATGGCGAAAATCAATTATGGATGTTAGAAATTATATTGGATGTAGAGGTGCGGATATTGGCTGCAAGTACCATCTCATGACTACAAGGATCCATGCCAAGATCTCTGCTTTTCGGAAAAGTTTTGTAAATCAGAAGAGACTAAATGTTGGAAAACTAAAAAAACACAGAGAATTCCGTCAAGAAAATGAAGAAAACAATAGAAGGAAAAAACACAACTGATTTTAACCCACCTTCAAAAGAGGAGATAGAAGCAGTAGTTAAACAATTGAAGAATGCAAAGCTACAGGTTCGGACAATATGGCACCAGAGTTACTAACGATTAATCAAAACGTGGCTTGAAATATTATACAGCTTCTCTTTAGGAAAATATGGGAAAATCAAAAGATGCCTGTAGAGTGGAGAGAGGGTTTCTTGGTGAAACTGCCTAAGAAAGGGGTTATTTCTAACTGCCACAATTCGAGAGGGATCACCTTACCCTCAATTCCAAGCAAGGTACTAGCACGAATAATTTTGAACAGACTAAAAGACCAGGTTGAGTATAGGCTGGGAAAAGAGCAGCCAGGCTTTAGGAGCAATTGCTCATGTACAGATCAAATCAATTCTTTGCGCATCATCATTCAGATGAGTTCAGCAGTATTTACCTCCTGTTCATTGATTTCGAGAAGGCTTTTGACTCACTGAAAAGGAATAATTTGTGGAAAACCATGGAAAAGTTCGGGATACCCAGGAAAATTATTGAAATCATCAAAGAGATGTACAATAATTTTAGCAGTCGAGTTATCCATGAACATAAGATCTCAGAACCCTTTATAGTAAAAACATTAGTTAGGTAAGGCTGCATTTTATCTCCAACAATCTTTCTGATTTTGATGCATGATGTTATGAAAAGTGTAATGAGGGGAAAGAAAAGATGTATTCAGTGGGATCTGGCTGATCATTTGGGAGATCTTGATTTCGCAGATGAGATCTTCTTGCTCTCGCAGACATACAATGGTACGGAAGGAAACTGAAAGATCTCGAAACAAAGCCGGAGTGGCTAGTCGAAAGATAAACGCTTTGAAAACAAAACTAATGAAAATTAACATAAAACGTTACAAGGTACTGAAGATGCAAGAAGAAAACTTAGAATAAATAGCAGAGATCACTATCCTTGGTAGTGTCATTACAAAAGAAGGAGGAACATTTACAGATGCTAAAACAAGAATTCGTAAAGCTACTGTGGCTTTTATACAACTCAAGAGTGGCTTTAGAAATCAAGAGAAATATCAGCTGCAACAAAGCTACGCATCTTCAAGACCAATGTCAAAGCTGTTTTGTTGTATAGGAGCGAGACTTGGAAAGTCGCAATGGAAATTGCCCCGTGTCTGCAGGTCTTCATCAATAGGCGCCTGAGGAAAATACCGGTACATCAAATTTTCTTGCCAAGCATTTTTCAAATGAAGATCTCTGGACAAACGAGGAATCCATTGTCACCCAGATTAAGAGGAGAAAATGGGGGTGGATTGGCCTTTGCTAACTGCCCAATATCAATTAATTCACTGTCACTAATACTTAACAACCTTTCTTATGAATAAACCGTTAACATCGCCTTTGTCACATTGCCCGTCCTGGATTTTCTCGGCATGATGGACATAATATCATCTAACTATTGCAATTAAAAAATTATTCGACTGGAGAGGTTTTGTGTTTTAAAAATTAGAATTTCACTATAATCTTCATTCAGCAGAGTTGTTACAAGACATCACTCGTTTCGCGTTTTTATTTGCACTGTAAAGATGTTCCGTTCGCTTTATTACACTGCACATAGCCGCACTATAAAAACGGTATATACAAACTTGATTTTGTATTTATTTTATGTGTACTTTATTACTTTCTCTAGCTACTGAGACTCAGAAACGTTCTTCCTTTTTGAATTCTGCTTTTCAAAAACAGGAGGTTGAAGTTTACTCATGTCTTCATTACTTCCTTCATTGCTTTCTGTAGCATCCCTTTATACATTTAACGTTATAACATTCGCTTATTATGAAACAACAAAACTCTTTTATTGCCCTAGTTTCCATCCTGCTTACGTATGACATAGTAATCCTGTCCTAGTAATACATATTGCTTACGTGTGACCTAGTAATCCTATCCTATTAATACAAACTGCTTACGTGTGACCAGTTCCTGCTGTTATGTGAATAGAAAGAGAGGTAGGTTACACCTCTGTTTTAAGTAGTAGGATTTACATCTTTTATCTTTGGTTCTCCCTCCACTGTATAATATACTATATACATATAATAATATATAATATATAATATATTATTTAACAGGTGTAATAATAATAACAACGCTTTTTATCCTAACTTAACAAATCATTTAAAAATTTATTAAATAGAATTTCCAAAATATTTCGAATTAAAATTTCTTCATTATTATTTGCATAATATTATTCTTTTGTACGTGTTTGTCATACACATAATTATTGCCACAATACAAATAACATTACACACTATTCATAGATATAAGACAAAGATATACATTTACAAGTATAGATAAAAATTCTTATAATATATAATTTTGCTCTCGACTTGCTCAGATTGTATTTCTTTTTTTAAATTCTCTATTTTTTTATGTTATTGCATATTAATATCTTATTCATGACATACCAGTCAATCTCAACATTTCTTTAAACATTTCTACTATGTTATAATTTCAAAAAATATAATTTCGTAAATTTAAAATATCATAATCAACTACTATAAATTAAACAACTAAATTTAACAATTATTAATTACACTTTTAAAGTTATTATTGTCTCTTTACTCTTTTTTAATGTCTTCATTGAATATTTGGTTTACGAGTAAATATGGTTTTATTTCACCTTATTTCGGTGCGGTGATACTCAGTGATTCCTCGTCATGATCCTGAGTCCTTTGTCCTGGGTCGATCCTCCGTAGTCGTCTGATCCTCCTGGAGTCCGTTGTCTGGTCCTCCTGGTCCACTTCGTATTCAGATGACTCGTACGCTACTGCTGGGGTGTAGACCTTGGATGTAGATGCTCCCTCGTCGGGCATAGCCTCTGGCTGCAGCGGTGATTCAAGGAAAGATAGATCGTATTCGGGCATAGCCTCCGGCTGCTGCTGTGTTCCAACGAAAAAAAAGATCAAGGCTGGTGAGCCTTGCGTATTTATACTCTCGGGCGTAAAAATCATGTTTCGACAGTTCTGTGCACGATTTAGTTTGTCGAGCGTCCCTTCACAGACTCGATTATTTTTCACACTTATTTTAATTACATTCGCAACATGCGAAGTCTTTTGATAATTACTCAATGTTCATATGATCGGTAATTTTTTTATGTATAATTGTATGTTAATATTTTTTCTATACTTTAATTATTGTTGGTTCTATTCACTTTTATTTACACTGTATTAATACGTATTACTTGTTTCGCACTAGATTTTGCACATGTGCGCGTCTTTATATTATTAACCACGTGGCGTAATTTGTTTTGTCATATCTTACGCGCAGTTACCACAATTAAAAAAAAATTGCTTATGTAATTTGCATTTATTCAGGGGTGACGCTATGCAGGAATCAACTGGCTTACACACATACATATAAAATACACACGTACACAAGCTCAGATGAGTGTGGCGTGACCTTCCTGTACCGACCGGCAAATTCGGTGTTCCCCTTCACTGTTTACTTACAGCTTTCAACATGCATTATTTATAAGTACTGACAATATTATTTATTTATTCTAATTTAGCAAGTTTTTATAACTAATTGCAACAATTCACAGTAATTTACGCAAACGTACTCTTGCAATGTATTATACTTGAATATATAATTAAAATCTTTAAAAACAATGTTGAAAATGTAATAATATTTATTACATCAAAAATTTGTAGCACTATTACGTTATTTAAAATTTATATAATATTTGATTATAAATAAATGCAAATAATTATTTTATTTATTTAAAAATGTTATTGAATATTAAATATAATATTTATTAATAAGAGTTTATTAAATTATACATAAATATTGATAATACATTTTAAATTATATAATGAATTTTTTTTGATAGTAATATGCGGGTATCAACAATTATAATTCTTTAAATAACGTGTACTTAAATTTACTAAAAGCACTCCAAAAATATGTGTGGCAAATCCTCTTCGACCAGTTGAAAGTGGCAATAAATTTTGTCGGCACAAAGAGTTTTAAGTTATGTCTAATTTTTTATTCAAATTAGTGATTAAAAGGAACGGTAAGAATATTAAGTCCCTTGTTTCAATTTCTAATTTTAACTATATATACTCTAATATTCTACTTAGTTTTTATGGTGTAGGGTTTATTTAGGTCGAAATATAGACCTGGTATATTCTAAAAATTTCTCAGACACTATTATCAAAACAGACCAAATGTTAACATACCCCTTGGTGCATCTGAAATTGTGTTTCTGTTTCCGTAAAGACTTCGATAAATTACTTGTCATAAAATAACATAACAAATGTCGATAAAAAATTAGGCCGACATACATATATTTTGCACATTTTATGACTCACTTCAGGTATATCTTGCGTAACATTTTTCTTAAAAGAAACCGAATCAATTTACTCACACTTTAACAACGGAGTAGAGTAGTATTGATAGATTTTCAAAGCAGTGCGCCCAGAAGGCCTAACCTACCTAATCTGGTCCCATTCAAACTAAAATACTTTAGGTTATAAATTAAAAGTAGACTTTTCAATAGCTGTAGGCCTAATACATCTGAAATGTGTTGTGTGTGTGTGTGTGTGTGTGTGCGTGGGTGTAGTAAATGAATTATTAAGCCTATATATTTTTATAGCCAGTATATGTACATAGAGTTAATGGGAAATGGCTGAGGAGGGAGTTGGTCAGTGGCCAAATATGCACTACTCATAACAGTGACACTTATGACTTATGACTCAGTAACGTAAATACACTTGTTGATATAAAGTCAAAATACGTAAGCGACTCATATTTTATAAATCAATATTTTGTTAATATGCTTATCGTCAAAATACAGATATTTATTTAAAGCATCACGTTCAATAGCAATACCTGACCTAACAAATCTAATAAAATAGAAACAGAAATAAGCGAAAAAATACTGTAAACGCAGTCAATTACAGAGGACAGCACTTCTGTTGTAAACTGACGTAATGCTACTTCTGTTACTACAACTAATAATTGAAAGAATCTGGAATAGGCTAAGATATTTGAACCCATGATCCATAAATAAAATGAAAAAAATTGCAGTAACAAAACTGATTTGAGGCATATTACAATCGACTGTGTCCTTGCAAAACGGTGTGGGATATAAGATGACTGTCCCTATGTGCCGAACTGTACTGAGTGGTGTAGTGAAGCCAGGGAACTATGAAGGGAGAGACGTGTGTGGATATTTGTACTACCCTATGTGCGGAACTGTACTGAGTGGTGTAGTGAAGCCAGGGAACTACGAAGGGAGAGACGTGTGTGGATATTTGTACTACCGCAGACGCAGACAGTCAGAGACGTGTGTCGATATTTGTACTACCACAGGACGCAGACAGTCTGTTCTCTGCAAAAACCATTTAAGTTAAATTTATTTTAAACCTTATTGCTTCATTTTACGTGATCGTTTCAATTTCCTCTGCGAATGCGTACTTTACTGCTTAGCTTACAGCTTTACTACTTGCTAATCAATTTCATACAAGCGGTTATTTCAAATAAACTAAAATTTTTTCTTTTAACAGAATATCTGTGACAACGCAAAAAATTTAATGCTAAAATATTTTACATTGACATTTACGATTTAGAGGAGAAACGTAACGAATACTCATTCGGATCATCCTTAATAATTACCGTTAATAAGCGTAAATATTTTGTTCTAATAAACGTTACAGGAAAATATAAAACAGCCAGAGTTTGAAAAATTTGGTTGTAATATATGGGCCTACTTATATATGTTTGTTGTAAATATTTATGTTAGGCAAATATAAAGTCAGATGTATATTCTGAAGTGGAAAGAGAAGCAGTTAGTCGTAATAGATGTTATTTAACACTTTCTATATGCCTTGTGCTCCAGACTGTTGTAGGCTATGCGAAGGATCAACACATCGAGAAACGGGGTCCAACTCGTCCAACTCTATGTCCACTGTGAACTTCATCCAAGTGCAAACACCAGTGAGATGCGCCCAAAAACGTCCGATTTCCTCTTCACCGAACGTGTTGTCCACGAAGAAGAACCAACACTCCTGCTGGAGCGGCACAGATGTAACCGCCAACTCTTCAAACTTCTTCAAGTAAAAGTTTGCGACCACAGGGCTGATTAGACTACCCAACGCAACCCCGTCATGAGACCGATTTCAGTTCCTGAGTCCGGTGAAAGAAGCTAGGGATCCGTTGTCGTCCTGCGAACACAGTCGTTGCTGCCATGCGGTCCGGTCCAGAACGGAATATTTTGCTGCTTTAGAGCCCGTTACAACGGCGTACTCGTACTAGGTCGTTTTAGTACAGTACAGTATTTGCCGGGGTCGTTTTCATGAATCACCTGGACGTATACGATACCTGTAAAGGCCGGGTATGGGAGGGTTTGTCTGAGTCCTTGCCGCTCGAACGTAAAACCATCCAATGAGCGGACACGGAGTCCACTTTTCAACACTCAAGATGGGAACCGACGGGGAACTTTGGCCGCTAGCCTAAGCCCAGTGGCGAGAAAGATTTTCAGTTTTCTTTTATAATCAACGGCAGATAACCCCAGACTGGAGCAGCGTAACTGATGATTGGCAACAGGAACGGATCAGGAACTAGTACGTTGAAGTTTCATAGATGGTCTTGTACTCTTTGAGGTGGTTGACAAGACAGTAGTGGGCCGGTAGATGTCGGTACGGGAACCGTCCTTTCCCTGCTTCGTGATCACTATGACCTTCGTCTTCCGCCATTTCTTGGGAAAGTAGGCCAGTCTTAAGACATGCGTTAAACAGCACGACCAAAAAAAGGATTCTGATTCCGGAAGTCGGATTGGAGAGGTTGTCGAAAAAGCCAGGAGCTCTTCTCGGTTGGAATTCAGCGAGCCGATCTGAGACCTCTTCCCTAAAGATGCATTCGGGCTCTTCTGTTTTCAATCAAAAGAGACAGAATGTCTCATCACATCGTTCCGCATCGTTTTCCACTTGTTCATCGAAGTCCCAGTCAATGTGGGTGTTAGGAGCAAACTGTCGCTCGAAACACATCCCCAAGCCTTCTCCTCCGGGCGACCCACAATTCAAGAAAATTTGCCGAACGGTCCAATAATGGCGGGGATGCAAGGACGGCGCTCCTTCTCCGTCAGAGCGGTAGGTAAACTTGAAGGGCGACTCTCGACTGACGCATGCCCCGTTTGGGCTAATAGCGTTTCATTTCACGACGTTTAGGATAGCCTTCTCAATAGCAGTTCATCCTCTCCTTAAATAGGATGTGGCATACTGCGTTACCGATCCTATCGGAATAAATCTATTTTGTGTATGGCTCGCCGTCAACCCCCTACAGCGCGGTGCTGCTTGTGATTAGCTATCGTGGCTCACCGTAAGTTATATAGGGTAACTCGTTTCCCCGGTAACTTATTGTCTTCTTCATTTCGCCTCAACTAGGGATACTTAGACCTACCATTCCTTTATCGAACGACTTTTAATTAATTTTACTAATGAGGAAGGCCTCTGATGTGTCGCCGAAACGTCTACTTATGATAACACTAGTGAGCAATCGACCACGGTCCAACAGCTTGGAAATTAATCTTTCATATTCTGATCAAAAGTTATATGTACAATAATACATAATGAAAACAGATTTTGTTGAATTTGTTGAACACAAGTAATCAAATACTAATTCTGTAAGTACTACTCCCCTATACTTTAATTTTGGGTGCCTAGTAATGTAACCAGGCACACGTTAGAGGATTGAACTGGTTAGAGGACAAGCGTTAGAGAAGTAAGAGGTTTCTGATAAATTATTTTATTAGAATATAAAGATATTTAATACTTGACAAGATAAAATAAATCTTTAATAATTATAAGCACACGTCTAAAATAAAATTTTTCAGTATATTGTTTGTAACCAATACAAAGATCAAAATACAACATTGTATGTAACTTGTAAACAGTATTGTAATGTTTACAATATTTAAGATATGACTGCAAGTGTATTATTAAAGTTTCTTGTACAGATGCTTCGTCAAGTGAATGTCACTTTTATAACTAACATCAATAACACGGGTGAGACAAATTTTTGTAAATGTAAGGCCCAAAGTAAACACAATCAAGTTTAATGTAAGGATTAATTACTACAAAATTCAGTTACTAGTTCCTTAATCTTTAAAATGACATCATTTATTTACAGGAACGCTTCATTGTTAAGTAAGCAATTGACTGAATTACGGGAAACGGTTTTCTAAATACCAAGAGTTTTTTAATTAATTATTCAGTTTAATAATTAATTAATCAATAGCTGTGATCGTGATATTATGAATTTTAATCATAATTTTAAAAAGTGAATTAAATTACGATTCTTTAACCGTAACAATTATCAAGTATTAATTATAACTACTATTTAATTTATTAAATTGTCGTAGTTGTGTTATAACTAGTTTGTAAATGTGTATAACTTTTTGATGAATAGTACATTTACTTCAAATTCTCAACCATTTAACAATCATTCACTTACATTTAATGCTGCAGTATACGTATGATGTGCATACTATAATATGTAGTAGATGTATTATATAAGAAGAGAATTAGGTGTGTAAAATATTCCGAATAAAGTGAACAGAAGTAGTAATACTTGAAAGCAGCGAATTAATACATAGTGGTACCTCAATCGCGTTCAATGTGTATTCTTTTTTTCATGAATTAGCGTATTCATTTCAAATCATTTTTTTTTTGGTTTATACAATTTTTCACTTCATGACTGTTGTAATATAAATCAAATGTGGGTGTTTACGTGGGGTGTAATTCTGCCACACGTTGGATGCGTCAATTTGTAATATAAAGAACCTGTTATGGTCTACTTTTTATAAATAAAATTTAATTATGTGTAATATATTATTTTGAAATATATCAAAGTTTGTAGTGGTTGAAAATTGAAGGTTACTAATTTTGTAAAGCGATTTAAAATGTAACATTCGAGGTTACTCCAAGTGTGTTTACAATTGTAGAATTATAATTGTCTAAAAAGAATTCCCTTAAATAAAACAAATAAAATAGTGTTGTTAATATTATTTAAATACTAGCTTTGCTTAAGTTTAAAAGTAAAGTATAATAGTTGGTCGCTCGATGATGATAATCGTCTTGTTGATACTAGCTGTGAAACTTCTCCTCCAGGTCGATAATAGTCTAAGTACGTTACGTCTAGTAATGTCTGGACAATAGAATAAATATAATATACTTTTACGTACCTGGTCGTGTTTTCTAGAAGTTCAATAAGCTGTCAATACGGTTTACAAAAAAACCAACTCACTTTAGCTACAAGGTTAAGTTGCCTTGTTTGATAGTGGGCGCCACACGGATTTATTTTGGGAAAATCCCGTGTAAAACCCATGAAATGAATCAATTAATGATTTAAAGAAATTAAAGTAATGGTTTATTACCTTTATGGCAATGCTATTCCAAGTACTTAATCACAACTGAAGGTTG
The DNA here is from genome assembly GCA_034769895.1 of Magicicada septendecula. NCBI lineage: Eukaryota > Metazoa > Arthropoda > Insecta > Hemiptera > Cicadidae > Magicicada > Magicicada septendecula. The sequence continues at coordinate 536,241,646 of CM068367.1, read as the reverse complement.
TTTGAGTTTTCTGAATAAAATATTTAACTATCTGTTAGAAATGAATTAAGTCGAGTTATGCTGTTAACAATGGGATTTTATTCATACCCTTGATAGAGAATTCAAACAAATATAATTAAAAAACATACAATGATATACAATTGTAAATAAGTTATTATATACCCTGTAGGGCTTGCTCAGAACATAGACAGTAAATCTGGTTAAGTCCAGATATTTCTTTTTACTTTAAACATTACTATTATTAAAATCTCAGGTGTAAGTTCTTTGAGACACAAAAAAGAAATTTATGCCTACACAATAGCTAATGGTTTTTTGATATGATATTGACTAGTACTGTTTTGGACGTTACTATTATAAAGTAAACAAATAAAAATAACCTATTTGATAGGTTGTGCGTTCATCACGCTTGATTAATGATTTACAAAGATTATATTTTGGAGAACACTTATAACTAACATTCAGCTTAACTAATATTGACAAATTTATAAAATAAATTTAGACATGGTGTAACATAAAAAATGTTTCAGTGTTTTTGCGTCAGTACAGATCAGTGTATTAAAACGTACAGCTTATGGCGCTCGTAGCAAAGAATGAACAAATGGTTACACTGTTACCTTTTGGTTTTAATCATTTGATTAAAACTCATTTAACACCTCGATAATCGGATTATAATGATTATCGTTATTCACTGCACACGCACTTGAACAGAGAATTTCGATCCGCTTCTAACTTACAGGATCATAAATAATACTATTTAATTCTTTCTGCTGTTCATTATTTTTTCCCGCACTAAAATGAAATAATACTGCACATAATCACAATGTTTCCTTGTTGAATAATTTGAAGTAGTTGTAGGTTGTTGTCGAACTGTTTCCTTTGATGTGTTCTGGTGATGACGCTACCAGTTATTAAAAATGTTGATATGAGATCGGCGTACCTGTCACACCGAATGCAGTTAGGAAGTGTCTGCTGAAAATTCGTTCCGGCTCTTTTTATAGTCGATATCTTGATCGGCTCTAGGCAATATTGTTAATTACTAAGGAATTTTGTCATTGGCTTAGACAGGTGTGATGAATGTGACGTATGGTTTTTCCAACCGTCAAAACGGTTTTTATAACCGCCAAACGCTAAAGTGATTGACAGCTACCGATGTTATTGGTATTAGCGACCAAATTTCTTAAACATATTTTGTAAATGATGCTAACGCCTTTCACGCACTTAATACAGTTGCGATTGGGGCTGTATCGCCATCAAATTAAAGAATATTTTGTCCTCTTTAATTTGATATAGTTTGATACCGAGTTAGTTTCACTTTTACTGACATTGCTACATAAACAATGTTCAGGTACACTATTTCGCACCGTTGTCTGTTTACCAAAATCGACAATTATACACTTTGACTAATATTGTTTGTGTCCTACATCGCGTTTCATCACTCGAACGTTTATGTGAGAACACTATTAATCCTGTACTGATGTTTAATTACTGTACATTACGAATAAACCTTAACTTTAGACATTGTAATGAACTGTTCTTACATACTATGATATTTCGTTTCACATTAATTTGCTCTATTCTACTAACTAACAATTGAATTATAAATCATATCGTTTTAATAATACTTATTGCTATGTTTGAGCATAACAATTGTTTTGTGTAGGTGACCTACATTTCTATTACTTCCTAATAATCATCTCATTGATGATCGTTTGGTCTAGGCCTTGTTAAGGCATACCGTTCATACCGGAATTCTGCCTTCAAAGCTTTTATTAGTTCACAATTCGATAATTTTGCTGAGGTAGCTTATTGTTATAAGATTCCCTCTTACACACGTGTTTATTTGTCATAAGTATAGTTGAGATTGAAATATAGCTTCGTTTTCATTTTGGGACCATTGCTAATTTTAGTTCTTGGCCTCAATAATCACTAGTCATATTTAATTTATTATCAGCCAAATGCTGATTCTGATCTCACATTATTCAGATTCTTATTTAATCATTTTTTAGTAACATATCATATTCTGTTTACATTATTCACTGACTCGCTTGACAGCTTAAAGTGAATTTAAATTTGTCCATCAGTTTGTGTCAGTTATTGTCTGGTTGTAGTGTCAAACAGTATTTGGGTTTACTGTTTCTTGTGGCACTTCTGCTTCTTTCTTCCTCTATGATTCCTCTCTTCTTGGTTATTCTTATCATTACTTTATCTATTTATATTATCATTATGCATTTATTAAACCTGATAGTATATGTTTAGGTTAGGTAACATTTTGTTATGTTACACTGTATATATTTTTAATAAATTACGTTTCAACCAATCAGCTTTCATATTATTACGTTCCAGTTCAAGTAATGTAAGTATACTTTTAATACACGAGACTTAAAACCATCGGCAGAGCGTGCTTGTACAGCTGGTAAGTGTGGTGAAATGATATACTAGTAAAGTTTAAAAGATGATAAGAATATTTTTGGTAGTTCATCACATTTTGTCAGTAATTTGATACATATTTCATGATACCATCTTGTGTATTCGTTGCATACAATTTTTTTTTTGTTATTTTAGGCAATGTAGACAATGTGATACATTACGCATATGAGCATGACCTGGGAACAGAAAATTTTCTCGGTTTGCAATAAGTTCGACATACTTAAGCTAATGTAAAACGTATGTTAAGAGAAGGTAAACCCAAAAATTGGTTAAACAAGCCACTTGTTTGGAATCTCACATTAAATAGTAGTTGCAAGATAACCTTTAAAAGGTTATTTAATATCTGTATATTTAAGCAAGATATGACATCTATAGTATCTGTAGTCTCCGTACAAGTAAAATATGACACCTACTCAAAAACAACTGAAATTAAGCAAAACAATGTAGGAAGTCACTAACATTTACTGAGAGAGAAGTAGAGCTAGGTAGACAGACAAAGAGTAAATGAGAGGGGTAGTTATATAGATAGACTCAGGCAGGCACACATACTGTAAAACAGGCAGCCGGGGACATACAGGATGCCGGAGGGAAATGCAGGTATTCTGTCTGGTCTGACGGAATATTAGTGATAGTAATGTCCTGTGTGGCGCGTGAATAGTATACAAACGCAGTTTGGTCTCATCAAGACAAACACATAAAGTAAAATTAATTCATTGGAGCGTAAACTTATTTTAAATAACAGTGCTGCTTTCAAATTTAAAAGATATCAAGATCATTATGTGAGTTATATACATATAACTATATTTGAAAACTATATTTCAAAATTTCTACATTTCAGATATTTTTTGAATCATTTGAACTCTTGAGAAATCTGTAGGCATAGGCCTATAACAGTATGTCTAGGAATTTTATAATGTGTTGGAGTTTCTTAGTGAAAGCGCCAATTTTACTCACTAAGCTATTACTTTTACTATGGCTACAAAATTTATTTATTTATTTTTGAAAAATAAGTATACTTTATAGATTATACTTCTACAATTCAGCAAATAGAAAATATACTTAATAAATAATCTCACGGGCGTTTGCGTTATTCAAAAACACTAAAAGGTATATATTATATATTACATATTATATATAATAGCAGTAAATTATATTTTATTAGTTGAATTAAAAAAATGATTTAAAAATTGTAGTATCTTTTCGGTCGGAGTAACAGAGAAAGATTTATCAGTTATCCATATGAACGTATTATTGCATTAATTCAACTGTTGTCAAGTTTTTTAAGACGAACTTTGATCACATTTTTCCATATTCCGCGTACCTAAATTTAATTTGTTGGCAATTTTTGGTTCACTGGAAAAAATTAGGTGTAGCAAACAAAATGTTTACAGAGCCATTCTTGAAATGTTACCTTTATGTTTACTGGTTCTTATAATTATTTTAAAATAAATTAACTGTAATTAAACTCTTATAGCTAATGTAATTGTCGCGTTATAATTTTTAACTTTTATTGTTAACATTATATTATTCAAATTGAATAATATTTTATTAGTTCAATTTGGACTAATTCTTATTAACTAACAAATGATTAGTACGACTTAACACAAACCCATTATGTCTTACTGACTGCAAAGTACCGAAACTTCAGTACTTCCCTTTCACCAAGAAACACAATAGGGTAATGTAATTTCTATTGTTGAAACCGCTAAACTCTCCGACTTTCTTCCTCTAACGCTGTTACATTGTTACATTTGTCTTTAGTTCTGTCTATGTTTATTCTACTCTCTCTGTCTCTCTCTGTCTCTCTCTCTCTCTCTCTCTCTCTCTCTCTCTCTCTCTCTCTCTTTCTCTATATATGGTGTTTATGGACTTAGAATAGGCGTTTGCTAATATTACTTGTTACTTGTAATACAGTTTTTAATCTATATCAGAACCAAGCAGCTGTAATAAAAGTAGACAATCAAGTTAGAAAGAAAGATCAAAAAATAGAAAGACGAGCAAGTTAATCAGTTAGGAAGAAGTAAGTCATGCGTGCAGTATTTCGTTGTATACCCGACCCATGTATAGAAATAGAAATAAACTAAGTAAAAGAGACACTTAAGACTAGAATAGTAGTTCAGGGAGTAGTAGTAAATATGTCAAGATTTGCTAAAATTATTTGTCTACTTGCAAAAAATAAAGAGATTAGAAAAATGTATAAAACAGTAAAAAAGTTTCTTAAAATTACCAAACAATTAAACCATTATTCATAAACCTGATCGGAAAATAAACAAAAGACGTAACTGTTTTTTAATTAGAGCTTGTGTAGCAATTTAAACATTAAATTCTCTAGTACAGCATTACAAACAGCAGTGAACGTTCTTTACTCAAACAACATATTAACTCAGAAAGCAGAGTGTCGTGTCTACTAATAAATAGAAAATATCTCTTAGACACACAACATGATAGTTACCTCTATGACTTTACATAAATGAGACAATAATTTAACAAAATAATTATATTTCAGCTTATAAAGGAAACATCTAAATTTTGAAACTTATGTTTGTCACCACTATGTAATTTTACTTCAATTTATTTTCTATGTAATTTGAAGTTCTAAAATAATTTTAGTTAAAATTAAGAACCCCTAAAAAAACAGTTAAAAAGGAATTTAGGAGCAAAACAGTATTCAAATATGATCAATTTAATTACTATTTAAAATTTAATTTTCAAATTCGATTTTATATTACACATTTTCCTTATTACAAAATCTTGAAAGAGCATAATATTAACATTATCCAAATTCAGTGTCCTCTAATGTCTCTTATCAACAGACCAGTAAATAAAGTCTCGTTAATGTTATATAAGTATTACATTGTTTCTTTCTTATTATTCTTCGTCTTCTTCATCTTCTTTTTTACAACCATTTGACCGTTTGGTACTTGCTACTGACTTGTAGACCAATTTTCTTTAGGCTTGTCTTTGAGTCCATACAATAGGATTTGATTGCGAAGGCATTCGACCTACATTTTTTACCATTTTGGGAAAGTATTCCTACTTTTTACCCCCAAACGGACCGTGGAAACCTCATCTCAGCCATTTAGAATCTTTTATATTTTCTAGTATTTAAGGCCCAGTATCTGCTTCCACGTAGACCACAAGGCACATACATAAATTTGTAGATATTTAACATAGTGCCCATCTAGGTTTACCCTTATGCCATCTTTACAAATAAAGTTAAATTTTTCTTTCTTGTCGATAATCTAAGCATTTTATGTAGCTTATTCTTTATTAAAGTTCATAAAGTGATATAGATAAATTACACACACTATAATTTTTTGAAACATAATATACACACATGATAAATTTTAGTAACTAACCCATGTGGAGATTTAAATCCTTTCATATACTTAAGCAAACTACTTTCTAATAGACATACTTAATTCTATAATCCTTTCACTGAAAGCACGCAACCAAGCTTCAGACGAATATAAAATTAAATGTTATTTCCAATCGAAGTGTCATTACTTGCTTTGTACTTTTTAATAAATATTGGAACTACTCCCTTTGTAACGGATTGTACATTGATTTGTTATAAAGATTACAAAATGTATGTAGTAACTCTCATTGCTTTCCAGCTTATCGTGTACACATTGAAATAAAATACAGGAAGAAATATTATAATACGCTTTACAAAACGTGGTAATAACTCAGTGTGAACAGATGCAGGTACGAAAGTCAGAGATGCTATATATTTACGTCTTGTTTATTCTGCTGCTACCTGAAGATAAGATTTATTCTCTAAATTTAAAATTCAAGAAAATTAAATATATTAAAAATGTGACTGGTTCTGAACTAGTAATTAATTAAGATTTCATTCAAATATTTTAATTAAATAATATGTGGTGGAGATCACAATTTAAAAGGCAGATCAGCAGTCACGAGTTGTGTATCAATACCATCTTTGTAAAAACAATTATAGTCTCCGCAAATAATTCTTTGACACTTTCGAAAGTGAATGGAATATTTCAGAATATTGTACGTTTCCACTCCCTGCTTAATTCCTAAAAAGTTGTCATTTTCTACGTCAATTTATTTCTAATAGTAAACTAAAATATTTGTACGTCGGTTTCACAGATCGTTGTATGGTACAGTGGAAGGAAACAAAATGAAGACACCAATGAAATCACTCCTTACCAGCTTTAATCAAACATAATTAAAAATTCGTAATCAGCTGGTACAATAATATAAGTTAAATTTGTCTACACGCAATAAAAAAGTAAAATAATAAAGTTTCACACTGATTATAACACAATAACACTTAGCCACAATACTTCAACCACACTGAATCCGCACTAAGAAGATCGCTCAACGAACTGAAACTAAGCGGCAGCTGTTGCCTATTTAGAGCCTGCAGGGTTCCGTAATATGCGTCTTTAACAAGCACTGAAAAAGTCTAGAGGATACTTGAGTGTGGCCTCAAGTGTAGAACGAGGCACTCCATTGTTTGCAAACGTTCCATACTTACATAACATTCCCCCTCCTTAAGCCTGTTCGTCCCGAACTGGCAAAACGGCTCTGAAGTATTACTTAGCCAGGGATCTAGGTGGACGACGTTGAATTTTTGCTGATCTTCCTGTTGATCTGGTAGACAAAATCTTTTATTCTCTTTTTCACAGTGTAAGGTCTTTTCCAGTTAGACTGAAGTTTAGGGAAGCGACCACGACGGCGCTTTGGGTTGTACAAGCAAATTTGATCTCCTGGTTGAAAGCCTATACTATGTCATAGCCAATTTTCATTTTATCACTGGCTATCATCAGCCGTCGTCTTATCAAGCGGTTCATTTCTTGTAGTTGGTTTTCTAATTGCCTAATTTCAAGGAATAGTTGTGTGGCTCTTGGGACTGAGTCCTAGGCGATCCGAACATCAAGTCACCAGGAAGACGAATTTTTCTGGAGTTATGCCGGTTGTGTCATGTACTGATGAACTATACGCCATGATGAATAGTGGTATACATTGGTACCAGTCTGTTTGGTTCTCGTCAGCAACTTTCGAAAGATACTGCTCAAGTATCTTATTGAACCTCTCTACCATTCCGTCCGACTGAGGATGGAGGGGCGTTGTCCTGGTGGTTCAAATTCTGAGCAGACGGCATAATACTGTACACACTTCTGACACGAAATTCCTGTTTACTCTTCGGAACTGGCCAGTCTCTTCGGTGTCTACTTTAGTGGGATCCATACTAACACCGGCCGCCGAAACTAGAAACGAACTGGAATTAAGCGGCATCGATTGCCTATTTATAGCCGGCAGGGTTTCGTAAATGCGTCTTTAACAAGCACTCGAAAACTCTAGAGGATACTTAGTGTGGCCTTGGCAGAAATCGAATCTGCTAGGCTCGCCGAGAAACGTGTAGAATGACACACTCCATTGTTCAAGAACGTTCCGGAATTGCGTCCGCAAATAATTCTTTGACACTTTCCAAAATATCTTTAAATTATCTGAACAGGCATGATACAATATGTACTTTACATTATATCTATACGCAAAAACACACACACCACACACATTTTAGTAATTCCATTAAAAACTCATAATGTACATAATATTCTTAACTGTTGAGTTTCAAAATACGCTTGAAAGGTATTTACGCTATAAAGTTCTGAAAGTTTATGAATAAGTCAACGCCATCAGCATCCCTTTGTAGAAGCAGCTGTATACCATCCGGGAAGTGAGCCGGCACGGCTGTAAAATTTTCAATATTTTAAGTGGTATCAAGCGAACCTTACGTTTTAGTAAAGCTGATGTTTTCTTTAATACCTTACTTTTCCGCTAATTTTTAATGTAAAAATTTGCGCATATTGCAAATTATTCTCTTTTGAGTTACATTTATCTACTGAGTTGCCACTAACAATTCATTCATAAACAATTTATGCCCTAAAGAAACAGAGAAATAAGAACTAATTTTGTTGTCCTAAAGTCGCATCCAACGACGAACTAAGTAATGTTTAGAAAATGTTGGAATCCTATGGCTCATTGTTTTTTATTTGTTTAGATGCTTGAAGCAAAACTTACAATTTCATGTAGACACACGAGTCAGACAGAAACAGTGGTTTTCCAGTTGTGCACTATAGTAATTACGATTGTCTGTATCGTAACATGAGTGTGCTAATAAGTTGATAAGCCAGCTATTGTTGGCCGTATGGTAGTTGCATGTTACATGCACTTGTAGTAACTCAGTTTGTTTTGAACCTGTAGCTCAGTGTGGCAAAACATTAAGAGTCCACACACGGGAATGGATGTTGCTTGTTTGTGTGCATGTGTATGCGTGTACGAGTGTGTGACAGCGCGTATGCGCGTGGTTTGAAGTGAATATCAGTATGACGCGGTATACAAACTTATAGGTGTATTTAGATGAGTTCCCTTTGCATAAATTTTATGTTGACTGTATAATAGAATAGAAACATTTGCAGTTATATAGGAACATAAATGAGAAGTATAACCAAAATAATTACATTTTCTAGTGCAAATAATAAACTAGTAAACTCCTTGACCTTACTGACTAAATATTTTCAAGTTAAAAAGCAAATTAATAAGTTGTAAATTTGAAAAGCGGTAGTTAAAGTTTTCTGATTATGTAATTCTTTGAATTAGCATATAAACACCTCTAAGAGGTGACTAAAGATAATTTCCATACTTTATTCTAATACTTTATGTTTTTGGATTCTTTAATTTAATTTCTTGTTTTATGTTTTCTATGTAGGTACACACCCACCCCTCCGACAACACACACACACACACACACACACACACACACACACACACACACACACACACACACACACACACACACACACACACACAAGCGAAAAGGTTATAAATAATATGGAAAGTATGAAAGTTATGAGTACTACATTCATATTATATATAGTACGTATAAATAGTATACTATACATACTATATATGTACGGCGTTGCAATGGGCTCCAGTCACCTTAAGATTACCCTACATAGACTCATAATTTTTTCAAAACTTTAACTTCATTTATTAGTCTATGTTACCCTAAAGGTACTAAAATTATAAATAACACTATTTTTGTTTTAAAATTTCTTTAAGTATAAGATCTAACACGAATTCACATAGATTTCTAACTTTTGACTTTCTCTAATCCTGGTTTTCAAACCTTTTTAAATCCTAAAATTAAAAACTAGTTTCAGTGTGTGTGTTGATTTCTCTTTAACTTAATACCCATAAAGTTATGTAATTTTATGAAAAATGTGGCCCCTCTTACTCTTTTCTCTCTCCTTCTTACTTTTAGAAGTTGTAAGGGAACACAATACTTAACAAACTTTCAATACTTCTCAAGCTCCTCTATGAAAGCCATCACTGTGAACTGCTGACTATTTGATTCTGTGCACAGACTCATGAAAAAAACAGAAACAAGAAGAATTGTGCCATATCGTAAGAGTGGAAAGCGTGATTCATGAACACAACTACCGTGGACAGAGTAAGAACAGATTGAGAGACTGTTAGATATTTAACAGCAACAGTACAAAAGCATCATACAAATTCAAAGGGACAACAAACTGGTGGTGTACAGGACGTCATAATGGAGGAAATGTTTAGGTGAATATATATTGTTAACAATAATTTATTTTATTGATTATAAAGGCAAATGTTTCTGTGGGTACTGTAAGACAATTGATTGCAAAAGAGTTCTGTACAAAAAGAGAAACGTCTACTCAAATTTTCCATAAACTTTTTCCCTAACTAGAAAGATCATTACAATGACTCTAGTAAATATAAACCACTAAAATCCATTCCTCTAGAACCATTCTCTAGAGAGATAACAGGCAACTTTGAACGTAAAATGATATTTCAGGTTGGCTTAATTTTACTAACACGTTATTGTTCTGTGCACCCGAAAGTAACTACCCAACTTTGATAACAATTGGAGTCATTTACTCGTCACCCATTATTGTGTTTTATTTAGTTTGGTGGAATTTGGGCAAACCTAGCAACAAAGTTGTGGTAACGACCCAGTAAACAAGAACAATATGCATCTGATATTGCTGAGATCACTGTTACTTTGACATTATTTCAATTTATTTATTGTTCTTGACATTTTCCAAAATAATATATTATACTATTGTAAAATATAAAAATACATAAATCTTACTAAAATAATAGCCTTTTATAAATTTTGTAAAATTGTTTTATATTTAAAAATAATAAAAACTTAAGACTAACTTGGATTTGTGAAATTTCTGTAACTTCAACACTTCAATGTAATTACAAAAATTTGGTAAACATTTTAAAATAACATTAGTAATAATGTACAATGTATAAACAAATTGCAAATGATTAACTTACAATTGTTTATGCAATATTGAAACCCATTAAAATACAGAGACTAATAATTTATTAAACGTTGAAATAATTTGCAAGAAATAGAAATTAAAATGATACGTAGACCTGATCAAGTGGCTATAGGTATTATGTAATGTAGGTAGTATAACAAAAATTTTGTTAAAATATATTTTAAACATTAAATGCTATGTGATGGACAAAATTGAGAATTATAAAAAAGAATAGTGTTAAACATACTAAAGAAGAAATATTAATTCTCAACAATCTCAAGAAGACTCACTCTTATTTCAACCTTTGATGAGAAAACTCCATGTAAGAAGCGTGGTTGAAAAGATTGAAATAAATAAGTAAAAGTTAATAATAAATAGGAGAAGAATAGTTGAAATTAAAGATAACCAAACAAGGAAGTAAGATGTGAACAACTAAAAAAGGGAATTACAGATTTATAAGAAAAAAGTAGGCTATAAGTATAACAACCAACGAATGAATAGAAAGAAGGAATAAATCAAATTAAGATTAAATGACCACGTACTAGCTAATAGGTAATAATATATCCAAACGCACACTGACTTGAAAAAACACCACGGATATTTATCACCTAACTGCACAATAGACTTTGTTAGTGAAAAGAAGTGACACATCGAATAATTTAAACATTGAATATTATTGTGTTATACAAACAGTATAATTTTCTAAATTACTCATTACAAGTATTAATTTAGGTTTAATCTTCGGCCATCTTCTGTCTTGGTTTGTTGACAATTAATGGCGCAACTATCACAGCAACGCAGTGGAATGGAGTGCGTTAGTATTAACCTTTTAAAAAACAAACAATTTGAAATATTTCAAACTAACCTAATGTTAATCGATTTTTGTATCAGTTTAAAGAAATATAATTGAGTTAATGTGTTTGTTTGTAAAAATGTAATTTATCTGTGACACTTTCCCTAAAATCAAGAGTCTGTAGATTAACGCAAAAGAGTCCTTATTTTGCTAAGCATATTTTCTTAATTGAAAGTAGTAGTGCAATATTTATTTTATTAACAACGTTTTAGTAATAAATTGACTCAGAACATAAAATTTGCACCTGTGCAAAATATTATTAATTTTTTTAAATCTAACTGACGTGAAAAATTAACCCTAATCATATAAGCTAATTCTTATATAGACCAAAAAATCCAAGTAATTGGTTTTCATGGCATTCTTACACTTAATTTAATAACACTGCATTCACGTAAAGCTCGTCTCTAGATTAACTATTCTGGAAAATATTTAGCTGTTAATTTCAGTATTTAGTTTGGTTGTGCTTAAAGCCGTACATTCCCACGAATCCATATGAACTGGTTATATAATAATAAATGGCAATAAGCCAGATATTAATTCAGCTTTGAATGCGAAAAATAATGCAAAGCGGAAATCGTGTGCTATAACAAACAAAATGTTCCTTGTCAAACAAAAGTGCTGTTGTTTATAGTAGATCGAATGTATTATGTATTACGACATTTTTATAATTTTGTACAAGTTGTGTGCAATACAAATTTGGACTTCTATGACAAGTTAAAACCAATTATTATTCATACTTGACTTGACATAAGTCCTCAAATTCCTTGGTGAACATAGGGCCTCGACGAAATTTCCCCAACGTGTTCTTGCGGATTCCAATTCAGTGCCTGTCTAGCGATATTTTCTGGTAGTCCTCTCAGAGTGTGACCGATCCAGCTCCATTTTCTTCTCTTTATGGTAATGTCCTTTGTCACTTTCCAGGTCTCATCTCCATACAGGAACACCGATTTGTCACTTGAGTCAAATATTCTGAGTTTTGTCTTCCTGCGTGTTTGGAGTGATCTCCATACTGGTCGTAACTGTGCAAATGTTCTTTTGCTTTATTTAAACGACTTATCACATCTCTAAGAGCACCTCCATCCTGACTGACCATGCTACGCAGATGGTAATATTCCTCTACTATTTCTATAACACTTCCGTCTAGTATCAAATCAGAATTACTTCTATGGTTAATACGCATGTCCTTGGTATTTTTGTTATTTATCTCTAAGCCTACTTGTTTGACTTCTATTTTCAGATCATTCAATTTAAATTCCATATCTCGTAGGCTTTCTGCAAGAAGGCACAGGTCATCAGCATAATCAAGTTCCTCCAAACGGCTATTTAAGCCTCACTGAATCCCCCGTTTTCTACTTGTTGCCTCTCGCAACCTGCTGTCCAGCGCTATGATAAACAAGATAGGGGACAGAAGACATATCTGTCTTACCCCGAGTTAACAGCAAAAGGTTGTAGCAACTTCCCCCTATGCTCTACTTGACAAGTTATCCATCATATATTGCCTGTACAAGTCGTACAGTCTTCTGTGGAATTCCAAATTCTTCCATGGCCTTCCACATTTTCTTCCTGTCAACAGAATCAAAAGCCCTCTCAAAATTAACAAACAATACATACAGAGATGCCTGATATTTTGAAAATTGTTCAATGATTATCCTTAGTGTATTTATCTGGTCCACTGTAGATCGGCCCTCTCTAAATGCTGCTTGTTCCTGTCGAAGTCTTCTATCTAAAATATTTCTAATTCTGTTCAGGATAACCCTTGACATCACTTTTACATAGTATGAGAGCAATGTTATCCCCCGCCAGTTAGTACAATCAGCAGGATCACCCTTCTTTGGAATCTTTATGAGGACATCTGTCTTCCATTTTTCAGGGAAGTGTTCTTCATTCCATATTTGTGTTAGAAGTGGCTCCATAATTTCCGCAGTTAGATCTGGGTCTACCTTTAAAACCTCCGGAGTGATATTATCTACACCAGTTGGCTTACCACTTTTCATTTGTCTCACAGCTTGTGAGATCTCTCGTCTTGTTGGTGGTTCCACTGAATGGGTCTTCCAGTATGGCTTCATTTAAGATGGAGAGACATCTACTACTTTCCCGGCGGCGCAATGAGAACGATTAAGTAAATACAGACACTAGAACTATCTGGAGACTAGGTGATAGACCGATCTTCATCGACGTATCAGCTGGTTATGAGCTGGGCTAGTCGAGAAAAGAGTATACAGACAATCTTTAATTTTCAAAAGGGTTATGAAATTGTCTTAGGTCTCAACGAACTTAGCAACATTTTACTCGCCGGATCTCTAACAGATAAACATTTTCCTTTTTGTTACCCTTTCCGCCCCTAAATGTAATCAAATATAGTCAGCAATCGATGTATGCCACGGATGTTTACCTATATAACCAACATTTTAAGCTCTAAATTATGTAAACCTAATCGTATAAGTTCGTCCTTCTCAGACTAGTATAAGTCGATCAAGGGTTTTCAATAATCAAGGCTTTACAAATTTCATATCTTTTGGAACAGTTACGGTTTTTTTGATCCTCACAGCTTTTACACTAACAGATACTATAATATTAATTGATACATGGGTGTATATGTATGTGCCGGTTTGTATATGTACTTGTATGTTATATGTAAATAAAGTTCGACTTGTAGATATTAATTTCATATGACATAATGAATACATGATATCTGTGGCGTTACCATAAATTATCTAGACAGTTGTAATACATTTCAATTGTTAAAGCGTTATATCATGAATTTGTAACATTACTTTCCATAAAGTATTTCCATGGCATTGCTATGTATTTGCCACACGCAGTCAGGTTTAAGTTTAATTACACTGGTATACTCTTTCACACGTAAGCCATTATTAAGCCTACCTACAGTAACTTTACAGACACACATTTTTTCAAAGTTCTCTTAAGCTATGCTACGTATATTTAAAAGAACTGACAGATCAGTTCCTAGATGTTTGAGTTCAAGCTACTTAGGAGTGTGTGAAGAGAGTAAAGCGATTAGACAAAGCTTTGCAAAATTTATTTCAGATACAAATGGCATCTAGGGTACATGTTCATATAAAATTTAATATTTATGGAATGCTATTGGTGGTATCAATATTTGTTAATAATTGAAATTAACATAAAATGCGGAAATAGTTATTTTTTTTACTTTTGGATGATTTTAATTAATTTAGTCAAAATTTGATTTCAATTATGATATCCAACGCGTAATCATTTTACAAAGATATTTTTAAAAAACTACACCTATATTAAATTAATGTTTGCTTATGTTTGTTTGAATAATACTAAACCAGAGCACTACCATATGTTGTAAGTGAGAATAACAAAACAAAAGAGATGTTGCAAAATATAAGTGTGGAAAAATTATTTTCTGAGGTTCTTATAAAACATACTTCCAGCATATGTAGATCGTTTATGTTACCTGCCTTACAACGGAATACCGTAACAAATTTTCTGTACATAACCTGACTGTCCTGACTGTGACTGTGAAACCTGACTGTGAAGAACGTTTCCACTACGGAAATCGGGAATCGTGAATTTTTTATAAAAATTTAAAACTTTGCCATTAAATGTCTCCGGTCATTAGCAAACTGAATGATCTAATAAAGAGTATAGAAAAATTATTTAATTATAAGACTTACGTGTAGTTAATAAGGAATGTAAAGAATAACACAAATACGTGACCGCGTATAGTGATTAACAAGAAGAAAAATAATTTATAAATATTAGCAGCGGTGAATAGGATCTCTTCATCCGCATCTGAGTCGGCGTCTATTGCGTTATAAATTTTTATGTTTGGCTGAGCGTGTTTGTAAGAGGATAGAAGTGTTACGTGTACAATAGCATGAGTATGACCTTAAAGACTTGTTTGTAATAAAGTTTGTTAATGTATGCCGATATATCTTTTAAATATAGTTATTTAACAATACTCACATTCAATTATTATTTCCCTCAAAAATAAAACAATTTTTATATGAACATCATAGACTATAAAATTATGTGTTTTGGTATTTAAGATTTTGCTAGTCAAGTTAAATGTTGTTTTAGTTTTAGTTGGAGTTTAGTTCGCCAACGTTCTAGGTTAGAAAATAATTAAAGTTTATAATTACAGAAAGTTTTTGGGAACTCGGAGAATCAGATAATTTGTGTTGAAAGTTTTGAAAGTAGTGTTAAAGTTTTAACAAAAAATAAGAATATGTTCGCCTTTGATTATATATAAAAGATATGAGCAGAATTTCGACATCAAATTGCAAATTACGTACATTATAAATTTATCTAATATCTGCATTCTAATGTGCTGTAATGAACTGTGAAATAGTTGAATTAATTTTTTAATTTTCTCTCTTCTGCAATAATTTACATAATAAATGACTACAATATAAGAAAGAGTAGTGCGCAGAATTGTATTAAAACCGATAATTTAATATACTCAGTTTCCGAGTATTGTAAAACTTTACATACAGATACACGCCCGCACGCACGACATGGTGTGTGAAGAAGCCCATAATATAGTAATGTCTAAACAACGCACGACATAGTAATTACTCCATAACATATTGAATACTTGTACCGAGCTCAGTTAACATAGTTAATAAAATTTGTAGATGTCTTAATAATTATTTTTAAATTAATTGCTCTTTGGCGTCGTTGCTGGGTCTAAATCAAATCTGAGAACGAAAGACATAAAACAATCCAACTTACCGTTTAACAATATATCAAAAAATGCTAACTCATGCGCTCGCCCGCTATAATAAGCGAGTAGACAATATGCATACAGATACATACTTTTATTCACATATGTATATACTTATGTACTTTTTATTTTATACTTTTATACGTACGTACGTATTCACACACACACACACACACACACACACACACACACACACACACACACACACACACACACACACACACACACACACACACACACACACACACACACACACACACACACGTGTATATGTGTCACGTACCAACGGACCTATTTGTGGCACCATATCAATTTCACGTTAGTCGTTTAAGGCGAAATAAAATGAGATTCGTTGATCGAAAAGATTTCAGAACAAGAGTGAAGAATGACGTTTAGTGTAGTCTGTAAAGACCTGTTTGCTACCCTGTATGCATGTTTTGATTACTAAAACAAATACCAATTCCGAGAACTTGTAATTGCGTTGTAATTTAGTTCAATATATGAAAATGAAATCAATGTCACTACTGGTAGGGTTGAAAAAACTCTGGTTATTGTTATTTGTTCGGTGGAAACAGTGACGTAATTAATCTTGTGGGACAAAATTACCCTATACTTTAACAAAATTAATAAATACAACATACGCAATGTTGACCACTCGAATCCTGTTATATTATATAGTAATATTTTGGGAATACTGAATACGATTTCTTGTGGTCCTGTAAATTGTATAGGATTACTAAGAAAATATAAATTTTAAAAACGATGTTTCGCAAAAGCATAATTTTTAATTTATATAAAAAATGTATCACGTATATTATCTTGTCTTGCTTACAATTAAACAAAGAGAGAAATGAAGTAATTTTTCATTTCCATGTTTAAATAATATATCCGAGGAGAGTCCATGACAACGTCTTTAACAAGATCGATAAATTGTATTTTTAAGGACTTTAACAAAACGATGTAAACAAACCCCCTTGGAGAAATTAAAATTAATGAAAAATTAAGTCTGAAAATATTTGTATTACGGAGGTCTTACTCCATAGCGTCTTGGTTAAGAATTACCTTAAGGTTTAAAAGAATTTGACTTTGTTTCTGTTAAAAGACAATCCAAATATATATTTTTGGACATTACATAAGAAAACGAGCCCACGTGTGAATATATAAAACTGAAAGCAATGGGTGAGAATGGCACTGCATAAAGGAAATATGTTGCATTATTCTTCTTTTATGTCATATATCTTTGAAACTTAATGATACAATATATTCTGGTAAATCACATTCGTATGTAACAATACATTAGTCTATTACGTGAGGAATTTTCTGCCGATTTTGACTTAGTGTCCATGGATCCTTCTGATTGTTTTGGCAAAATCTTCATAAAGGGTTATAAAATAAAGTTAAAGAAATTTTTTGGCCCGTTCTTAAATTTAGGGGTCGTTTTCATCCCTTTTTCGGGGGTAAAAAAAAACAAAATTTAATTAACCCCGGGACCCGATAGAGAATTAAATTCTAAGCAAAAAGGAGGTATACAGTACACGTTTCCGAAAAATGCGTTGTTTGCGAATTACAAGGGTTCAAAGTTTTACAAAAATATGCGTTTTTTTAAATTAAACTGCAAATAACTAAAAAACGACGCCATTTTGCGAAACATTTGTATAACTCAAACATAAAGCTTATTACTAGGCGAACATTTTCCACATTGTTTGGTTTCCTTATGTCAAATGGTTCTTGAGACACAGCAAAACAAGATGGCGATTCAGCGGTTTTTGATCATATTACGTGTTTAAAACTGTATATCTCGGTGAAAAATTGTTCGATCGTAACCGAATTAGTATCAAATGAAAGCTCTGTTAATGTTCTAACACTTCTGGGTTAATTACTTGTGTAGCTTAAAACGTTACGAAGTTATGTAGGAAAATATCATAATTTCTGCAAATTTTTTCCAAGAAATTTAAAAAGGGACGTTCGCCATTTTGTCAAATATGCATAACAAGCCAATATTCTGTAGTTTTAGGTTGTCTATTATATTAGCAACGTCCTCAGTTTTTTTAAACAATATCTGTGTTGCTGTACAGTAACATGTAACGTTTTAAGAAAATTCAAGTTTTTGGATTTTCGCCAAAATTCGGCTTTTTTATTAAATATCTCAGTAACGATGCGTTTTATCGAAAAATTGTTATTATTCAAAAATAAAGCTTATAAAAAATAAAACTTTTAAATTTTGTTTCATTAAAGCAGTTAAATGTGTATTTTGCCGACATCGTGTAAAACATTTTTGAATTCTAGGCAAAATATCTAGTGTACAGTAAGTTTTTTACTATAGTGCATAGGACAATAGTTGTAACTCTTTAAATTTCCTACCAAATGCATTTTGATTGCAATTTGTTTCTTAAATATTGACCGTGTTATAACCAAAAATGTAAACGCACTCCAACAGTTAGATTTTGTTATCTACGTTGTATGTTCGGGTGCGGTCGTGAGAGCCTATTAATTTATACTAAACTAAACTTTTTTCAAATTAACAATACAATTAAGTATTATTTTTATTTTTTAAGGTCTATTGTAAACAAAACAATATCGGTTGCAATTTGTCACTGTCTGTACTGTTGGTTCGTTATGTCAATCGAATATTTAATTTAATAAAATAATATAATATTTATGGTTCAACTTTTCTCTGATTAAATTTTATTAACATGGATGAAATATATATTGTTTCGACTGAATTTTGAATTCTGAATTTTGAATGTACCCAATTTCAAGACTTCGAAGTACATCCTCGCGTTGTTTCACGTTTTCAACCCTTTAGGGGTGGTTTTCAACCATTTTATGTCTAACCCTTCTGTCGGATGTATTCCTTGACGTCAAAATCGTAATCAGCACCCCCCAAAAACCTACAGGTACTCACTTTCGAGGCTTTGACCGGTATTCTCGCAAAGTTTAATACTTAACCCCCTGATTATAATCTGCTTCAACCCTTTAAAACTACGCTTTTCGTCGAATATAATTTGGACGTCATAATCGAAATCAGCACCCCCAAAAATTTATAAGTACCTAATTTCAGGGCTTCAAAATGCATCCTCGTATCGTTTCATATTTTCAACATTTTAGGGGTAGTTTCCAACCCTTTATGGGCGGGAGCGGACCAAATTTTTCCCTAACTTTGTTCTAGAACCTTTTAGGAAGCGATAGCAAAAGGAATCAAAAAATTACATGGACACTAACTCAAAATCGACAGATAGGCCCTTGGTCATGCCTCACGTAATAGACTACATAAGCTATGAAAAATATATGAGCGCACTGATATAACTCTGAGTACCACCAAAAGTCTACAATCGTCGGTAGAATTCATAACACCTATGAGAATAGGCATAAATGCTGATTTGCTGATTACTGGACATAATTTCAACTCCTTTTGACCAATTAGTGTTTCTGGTTTGGAGCTTCATCAAACGCAGCAGTAAGCTTCATTCTGTGATGTGACGATAGAAAAAAGTATTTAAAATAAAAAAAATCTAGCTTCGTAAAGGGTTGTTTGAAAGTGAAAAAAATAATTCCGTGTAATAAATTAGTCAAAATAATTTTGTTTTCAAACCGACTTACTGTTTTTCAGTTAACCGCCAAATGTTTGTCTTATTCTAAATCTTCAAGCTAATTTTAATTGAGACAGGAGAAATTATGAATAATTACAGAGCCGTATTTTGTTCTGCAGCAGCTCCCTAACCCGCTGCCTACGCAGACTGTTAATATCAGGCATGTGTCAATTTCTTTGACAATCTTACATAGAAGCGTATTCAAAATACTGTAAGGTCGTTTGAATGTAATTATGAATTAAATTAGTTAAATAAATATATGCAATAATATAATTTTATTATTAGAATTATATAATTCTTTATAACTTACAGAATAATTAATCGCATATATAAAGTGAGAGAGAGAGAGAGAGAGAGAGAGAGAGAGAGAGAGAGAGAGAGAGAGAGAGAGAGAGAGAGAGAGAGAGAGAGAGAGAGAGAGAGAGAGAGAGAGAGAGAGAGAGTGAGATGGAGAGGGAGTGAGAGTGAGGGAGAGGCGAGACAGACAGATAGATAACCAGACAGAGACACATATGTCGCGGTGTAATATCACCTCTAAGGTAAATAAAAATTCATATTCGTTCTAGGATATTACTAAGAGATGACAGTAGACAAAAAGGAAATGAATGAAACATACTTTTTGAATTATAATTTTATACAAATTTGATATATTTTATATAAGAAAACAAGACTTTACACGTTTAGATAAGAACAAGTACTAAGCTACAAAAAAGCCCTTATTATTCACGTGTGCTAAATATTGTTTGTTATAAATTACATATTAATTGCAACACTAACTTATAAATTTAGTCCTAATTAAACTCAAGTATTATATTAAAAATTTTGTTAGATCTACTGTAAAGTACATACGCTATTTAGTTGCAGCATAAGATAATGGAACTAATGTCTGTGCTTACTGTAGTTTAGGCAAACAGAAGCTGACTTCCAGGGTAGCTGAACAATTTATTTGGAAGACGCACCAAGTTTGTAATGTACTTAGTCTTAAGCATTTGTCTGTCTACCCAGTCATGTAGGATATGTCTTACAATAATTGTTAAACGCATCAATCGATTTTGCAGAATTTAGCACATGTCTATAATGTTACCCTGCAAATTGTTTTTGAGATTTACACCTCAAAAGAAGAAGCCAAAATGTTTTAAAATGCTAAACTCTAATTAGAGTATCAATTCAAAGAGAATTTTAACCTCAATCTGAATATAGGGTTTACTTAAGAAATTTCCAGATATTAGGATACAACGACATAAAGTTGATAAAAGTTCATAAATTGTAAAAATGTATACTGACCATAAAAATTTAAAATAATTTGAACCAACTCAAAATATAGTGTTCAGTATTATAAATTTAGTAATTGTAAAACAGAATTTCAAAAACAAGTATCAAAATTATATAAAAGTTGTAAAAGTTTATGAACGCTATCATATAAAACCCCTAAATTTTTTCGATTTTGGTATTAGCTGATGCTATGAAGTGGTCAAGATTTTAGTATTTACTGTACTTATAACAATACAAGTGTGATAATTATTTTTGCTTCAAAATTGTTATTTTACTTAAGAAAATAGTAGAGTTGACGCAATTATGGTAATTTTCGCTTTCCTTTACTTTTACATGGAACTATAAACCTCCTTTAACCGTGGTGTGACAGACGTGGTCACGCCTAGAAAATAAGGAATCATTAGTGATGTAGGTAATTATTAGTGTTTAACAGATGCCGGTGGAAGATCCAAAGAATTATGATGGAGAAGTGTTAACAAATTCCCCAACTGTAAAATAATTCAACAATATATAATAATGTAACAGATGACTTAGTGTAATGGACACAGTAATTTTAATGTGTTGCCATTATACAAATTTTATAACATATGAAAGAAATTTACGTACCTTGAGAAACACAGTTAAGGTTTATTAATTTGGTTTTTTGTTGTTCACAGTTACTTTCCTTACTTGTATTTATCATGTTTGTTAAGATAATAATCCTGTTAAATTTACAATTTCTCTGTTGAAAATGTTTATAAATAACGTTATTCACTTGACTCAAGATTAGTCTCATTGCTTCTTAAATCACTTTGTTTAGACGGTATATCTTTTACGTAGAAACTTACAATGTCTGAATTAGTAATATCAATTTCCTTATCTTGAATGCTTGATAACTTGTTCTATAAATTGTAACGCGGAGTTATTAAAAGAAATGCTGCACATTTTGTTTTTTAAACGCAGGTATACTGTAATGTAGTGTACCACTATCATATCATATTGTCGCCCTTCCTCTTAGCAATGGCGGTAACCGACGGATTACATTTCGTGGCTGACCTTGGCTACAGTTTGTGTGTGCTGTGACGCTGGACCCGGTGACGTTGTGTTTTGGCTGATAACTCTTTGTGTTCGTAT
The DNA here is from genome assembly GCA_034769895.1 of Magicicada septendecula. Lineage (NCBI taxonomy): Eukaryota > Metazoa > Arthropoda > Insecta > Hemiptera > Cicadidae > Magicicada > Magicicada septendecula. Next base: position 536,219,335 of record CM068367.1, on the reverse strand, counting down.
TGTCGTCGTCATGAACACAACAGTTACCACATTCCAGTAGCGAGTGACAGCTGCCAGTTCATCATGGATTTTTATATGAATAAACGTTTCTATTATTACTTTTCCGTCGCAGAAAATTAAGAAGAAATGTAAGGAAATGTTGGAAGCATCCAAAATTAGAAATAGGATTAAATTGATTTATTGTGGAGAGTTTTATTGTGCATAGGAAACTATGTTATACTCTCAATCTTTAAAGGAGTAGGATGGTCGGATATGATAGGCAAAGATATGGATTTGAATTTTAATAAAGGAGACCTTATGTTAGCAGCCTGAAATATTAGGGGATTAGGCACGCAGAGAAAGGATGTACCTGAAGATGTAGGAGAAAGGAAGGAAGAAAGGAGGAAGAAGAGGTAGGTAAACTAGTAGTCGTAACAGATAATAAGAAAAAGCCTTAAGGCACTGAAAATTTTAATAGATTTGTATTGGCCTACATTTGGAGTAATGGAATAGTAGAGCGTGTTGTGTTGTGAACATTCTAATTGACCCGCTCTGTAGTTCCAGAATAAAAAGTAATTAGTTTCTGAACGAGGGAATAATTACAGTGAGGTTTTGAAACAAACACTAATCCTGTAGTCGCTACAGTCATACACGTCCTTGAGGAAGGAAGGAGATAAGAAACCTTTGGAATTTTATAAAAAACTTCAACAAAAAGTGGATAATTGTATTGAAACCAATAATCTGTTGGTTTGTTATGATTTGAAAGCTAGAGTCAGTACCTTTTAATGCCTCAGATTATGGGCCCCAATGAGCAGCTATGAATGGACACTGTAAAATATTAAGGTATTTTGCTACAGTAAATTCTGAAAAAAAGATAATCTAAGAAGAAAAATCCCTCTGGCAGTGTATTTCAGATATGAATGTATCCATGATACAACTGAGTCCGTTTGTAGCTTAAATAAAAATAAAAAATGCAAATGGGAGTAGATTAAATGAAATGAAAAACAAATGCAGTGTACAAGCAACTAACCGAGAAGTAGTGTTTTGTAAAGTGGTCGTGTTTTAACTGAGGTGTTTGTCGCCCGTGGCGGGGACCGAACTCATAACAACGAAGAAGTTGGTCGTGTGTTCGAGTTGTGTTCTGTCTGCCCAGTGAGGAGGACATTCTGTAGCAATAGATTGTTAACAACAACTCGACGACACATGTGCAGTGTCGGACACTTTTTGTGTTCATCCTTGATGACAAAAATTTTTCCGTTTGTGCCAGATCTATAAGATTCAAATCGTTAGAGGAGAGAACCCGCCCTATCTCAACGCTGTTAAATTAGCAACATTTATGTACCTTTTTCTCAATAACGTTAATAGATACTACCATAAAACTTTCTACAGTTATTTCGCCATAGTATTTGTAAGAGCTATACAAAAACAAACTTGATAGGATGAAAAAAACCATTTCTACAAAATTTTGAAATATGGGTTAAAAATGTCATCAGCTTTTTTACTTTAAATGTCTATTTCACAAACATAAATAAAGGTTTATAAATAATTTCGGTACCAAATGTGTAAAATTGCATTAATAAAAAACGGCTAAAGTTCAGGATTACATCGTAAAGGGTTTCTGAGAGAAACAAACATGAACATCCAAAAAATTGTAATTTTCGGTAAACTAATCGTAAAGTTAGTAAAGTCTGATGATGGCATGTACTTACTGGTTTAGAGTTATTTTATTATTAGAGAAAATTTTGACGTTCTCTTATTGACGTTCACTAGTTTGAGACTTTTATGGCTGTTTCATTGTGTATTATGAAAGTTATTTCTGCATATGGTTGTGCTGTGGTTTAGTTGCATCATTTTTGTAGTAACGCACGACAATTTTTGTAAGTTCACTTTCTGTCTGCCAATATTTTATTATGTGAAAATTCTACTTTATGTAACACTCAAGACTGAAACATGGGATGCTTACAATCCTAATTTATAAAAATAATAATATTACAAATAAAATTTATTTTTATGTTTATACCTAGTAAGTTTAATAAATGTTTTATACTGGCTTGTACGACACTTTTCTGAAAGCATCACAACTCTTGGTTAGATAGTTACATATTAGAGTAAGTAGTTAAGGTAATCATCAACGTGTTCATTTGCAACATATTGCAATAATGTAAATATTACTTTAAATGTAACTATTTTGTCAAATAATTGCAAAATAAGTTGACAAAAGCATACAAATTATAATATAATAGAAATTATACAAAAGTAAAGAAAAAACTCAGACTCCATGCTTCAACAATGTTCAACAATGTTTAAACAAAATACATATTTTGCTGCGCATGTTTCATTGTGAATATAAACACCAGTTAATTGATAATTAATTTCATTATCTTGAATAAGCAACGATTTGTAATTAAATCACAGGTTGTAGTGTGTGAATTTAGGTTTCAGCTGCAGGTAAATACAATTTAATTTAATTAAACATGAGTGATAATATGTAAATAGGTCACACACTAACCATACATATTATCTCTTCCCCTCGATTAGTTGGCCGTGTTATATTGTAAATACACAAATTCTATGTCGGAGTCAGCATCTTCCAATATTTGTTCAGTACGTTATATTGCAACCTTACTAATTCGCACAGTGTAAGATACGTTCTTTGATTTACTTTATTCTAATGAATTTTTTAGTAGAACCGTATGTAATTAGAGTAGCATAAAAGTACAGAAAGCAAGCAAGTGACACATTTGTCCAGTAATAAATTTAAAATTCATTGATACATGAATCAAGGAAAATTTATTGACTCTAATTTTCAAAGAAAGTATACTTATTTTTTAATAAACGGGAAACAATAAATTTATTTATTAAGGTGAAAATATAACACTACAGTGTTTATAACACGCCTAAAGGACGTAGATTATTTCTGTACGAATCTTTGATACTGATTTGTAACATTTTGATTTTTCCAGTATTATCATTAGTACGAATAAAATTATCTGTTCTGCAAAAGACAAATTTTTGAGGTCACAAAGACTGTATACTTTATTTTGAATAATGTGTGTAATTAAGTAGCATTAAAATGCAATTCGCAAGCATCATATTTTTACATCATTAAACGCGAGATATCTAAATTAATGCGACATTAAACTTCAGTCAACACAGTAATAATTATAACTTGTAGTAGAATACCTCTGCTTTACGGGTTTACGAACTACCACAGGATCGATTACACCAAATTCTCTAAGTGAGTATAAATTACACATCAACCCAGCGTTCGGGTTATGCGACTTGACAAGAAGCTCCAAAAACATCCTTTAAATCTCTTTCCTGATTGTTGAACGTTTTAAGTAAAGCTCACAGTTGGGGTAGAATTCATCACGTATGTATTTCTACTGACGTTCTGATTCTTTAAAAACTTGGATCGTATCCATAATAAGATTATACCTGAGTGAGTAAGAGTTTTACTCATAATTAAAAGATGACTCATAGGGGGGGGGAAATTATAACTCTACAATAGAATTATATTCTGCGTCTTAGAATTGTAACTGTCAAATTACAGATCTGTTATGGAAACGTTTATTACTAATCATTTAACAGTAGAAACATTAAAATTATTTCCTTAAATTTTTAGTGACCGTCAATCAATGAAAGTTTTAGTGGATTGTTAGTGAGGATCGGTCAATAATACAAATTTTAGCTATTTTGCGTCGACGTTTCGACAATATTTATTGTCATCTTCAGGACCTGTGTATGAAACACAATAGAAATATCAAACAAAACGAAACAATTAAATATTTGGGTGAACGTGTTGGTGATGTCAGTGTGTGCGTGCGTATGTATGTATGAAGACTTATATGTGAAGACTTATGATAGTTTGTTTACATCTTTAAATTATCTTTAAGAAAACGAGCAAATTATAGTATGAGAGAACTTAATTTATACAGTATTACAATTTAAATTACTAAATGTAATGTTATTTTAATTAATTAAACAAATTTGATATTAGATTGGTACATAAATTGTTTATACCTACAACAGTCAACATATAGCAAAGTAATATATTACCTATAACTAAAACAGATTACGGGATGTTCACTACATAATTATTAAAAGTTATTTTTACCATGTTTCACTACTGGTGTTAACAAACAAACATAATTTAGAAACATACAATTTACACAATACTGTAAAACATTACGACTTAAATTCGATAGTTGACAAAGGTTACAAACAAAAGTTTCTGGTAAATTTTACTAACAGGTAAACTTGTATAATAATTGTAATCATATTATAAAATATAGTCAAGAGTACTATAGAATAATGTAATTTATGTATGTTTCCACAATCCCCTTCTCTCTTACCCATTCTTCTCCTGCCAGTCCTTCTCACAGCCTTTCGCTCTAACCTGAAATCGATCTATCACTCACTATCACCCCACTCCCTCTCTCTCTCTCTTCTACATCACACTCACTGTCTCCTTCTTCCCTCTCTCACTCTTCCACCCTTCGCCCCTCTCTCTCTCTCTCTCTCTCTCTCTCTCTCTCTCTCTCTCTCTCTCTCTCTCTCTCTCTCTCTCTCTCTCTCCCTCTCACTTGTCATTGTCTATGATTGGCAATCTAAAACACTCACCATTTTTATTACACTATCATCCTCATATAAAATAGAGAATTATGAGCACGATAACAGAAATGATTCACCAACTTGTATTAAAAGGTTACAGACTTTATAAACAATAAATATACCTACTGTTGTAAGTATACAAAATTTATGTACAAATCTAATATCCAATTGTCGATTACTGTTTGTTTAATTAATTAAAATACTATTACATTTAGTAATTTAAATTGTAATACTGTATAAATTAAGTTCTCTAATACTATAATTTGCTCGTTTTCTTAAAGATAATTTAAAGATGTAAACAAACTATCATAAGTCACATATAAAATGATACATACATACGCACGCACACACTCACATCACCAACACGTTCACCCAAATATTTAATTGTTTCGTTATGTTTGATATTTCTATTGTATTTCATAAACAGGTCCTGAAGATGACAATAAATATTGTCGAAACGTCGACGCAAAATAGCTGACATTTGTATTATTGACCGATCCTCACTAACCATCCACTAAAACTTTCATTAACATTATTCTAAATATTCTAAGCACAAAACTCAGGAGACTAACCGATTTTACTTTGTATAATCAGCTACATATTTTACACTTTGTTATATAAATTACATACACCTTGAATATCTGAATACCTTCATACTTAACGATTAACAAGTCAGGCTGGACTGTTTCATTCGCTATAAACCATTGTTCCTTAGTACACACCAAGAACACAATAGACGTTAACTTATGTCAACGTGTTTTGTAAGCTGCAGTGTATTGTCTTCTCGCTTGCCTTTTTGAGTTACTCAATAATGTATTTAAACGTTAAATAAAATTAATAAAAAAAGTTTTTTTTAAATGTAACATTAACTTACAGTGATATGGCATAAGGAATTCTCAGATATTTAGTGCTTCTAATTTATAAACTATAATCCGTGAAAAGGAAACTTAAATATAAACCTTACAGGAAACTTGCTAGTGATCGGGAAGGCAAAAGTAATACTCAATAAAGAATAAGTGTAAGAAAATAAACGTATGCAATTAATCGAGTGGCCGTAACAATACCACAGGAATTACAAAAGAGTCGAGGTACACACTGGAAACAATGTGTTCCACGTTCTATTCACTAATATTTTGTAACCCAGAGATGTTGTTTGTATGTTAAATTTCATACGAGATTTTTGACACCGTCGTTATAATACTATTCAGTTTTTATCATAAGCAATAAAAATTAGATTTCTATGTAGTCTCGAGTGTCTAATAGTGGTGTTGAAAGTTTATTAGTAGTTCCCCTTAGATGATGCCTAATGATTTTATCATAACAAATGTAAACAATTTTGGAACTTTTGGGTTACATATTTTTTAGACCACTTTGCCTTTGTGATTTTAAAATGGACATTATTGTCGGTTTATTATATATAACCACCGATCTAGTAACCGCAGTGACTACCTCCATCTTCTTGATTATTGAAGTATTCTGCTTGTCTATCTCCAAGGTAAATTTTGCAAAGGTTTCACATTAAAATAATTAATTTATTTTCAATAATTTCTTTATCGAATTAATTTTTATATTTTTTGTTGTTTCTTTTTATATAAAATCAGTGAGAGTTTGGTGACACGATTTATAAATAATAATTACTATCTTGTGATGGTAGGCCTATATCGCGATTGATCAACTTTGACAACAACTACCTGTCACGAAGAAACATTCTGGTAGTTTTTGAAAGTGTAGAAAATTTTAGCTTAGCGTATCTTTTGTAATTTTATAATTTGTGTATTATAATATAGACATACTACCGAAATGTGATTTTGTGTGTCCTATGTATCGTTTGTAATCACACAACCATTTTTTAATGAAAATTAATGTTGTCATACGATTGGAACAATGGGATTTTATAATGGATGAAGTTTTGTGATTTTACTTGAAAAACATCAAAACATATAAATTGCAGATATACTAAAATACCACAGTTACTAACAATATTTAACAGAAGGAAAGTGACGTCATAGTCGTCTTGACTTCATCGTATAGGCTAACAGACTCTTCCGTCTTCAGGGCAGTGAACCTTCCACCTTCCCACAGATTTACTGCCAGTTGATTTGTAGTCCACTATTAGACGGGCTACACTCAGATTTTTTTATTTTGTAAGTATTCCGTTAACTGGAATTTGATATTGTGGTGAACGTCCCGTATACAGCTGTGAAGTTAATATATAAGTTACTAATGGTCACGTCAGTGTAACAGTATTTACTTCTGTAAACTCCTGATGTAGCAACACCTAATTTCACTTTAATCTCTTAAAAAAAATTTACTCTTCAGCTTTTTGCGTTTACAACAAACATTTTCCGTACCTTTTCTTCTCTCTTTGTTTCCTTATTTCTGACGTAATTAGTTTACCTGTATTATAAGAAGTTCTTGTAGCATTTTTTAGTTCACTGCTTGAGTTTATGGTCTTACACGAGTTACTGTTCCTTATTTATTTTTTCTAAGTGTAGGTTGTATTTATGATAGGAGAATATGCATCGATGCTATCGATTTCAAGTATTAGATTTGCACGACCGAATGCTTTATTTACAAGACGATTACGACTAGCGTAGTACGTGAGAGGATTTCAAAATATAAGCGTATGCAATATAGCAATAAAGTATCCCTATACCCCTGTGACATGCTTTATATAACTTATTTACATGTAAAATGTTTGCTTTATTTTTTCCATGCTGCTGTTTTAGAACTATTTTGTTTTAGATCTAGTTTTGTTTTAGAATAATTTTTACCTTTTTCGCTTGTCTTTTTTGGTTTGTCTATGTTAATATAAATGTTTTGAAAATTTAATAGTGTTTTGTATGCATTTACGCGGATTGAATAACTTGAGTTATGAAATGACTTTATTTTTATTTACGCGGATGAGTCTTCATAAATAGATATTAAATTTATTTATTTTGTTGCAAGTTTAAAGTTCTCGTACACTGTACACAATATTCAGTTTTTGGCTGAGATTCTCTTTAATTTGTTATACCACAAGGAGTTTGCGATTTTACCAAACTTTTGACCAGCTTTTGCATCCCATATTTAAAAAATTTTTAAAACATAACTATATATTAAAATTTTAGATACAATTTTTTTTAGTTTGATACATAGTGTAATTTTTTACAAACTTAATTAAAACTTTCAGCAAATTTGTAGAGCCCTGGCGTCCCAGAATTAAAAAATTTTTAAGAATGAACAGTAAATTCATATTACGGTTTACATTCCCTTTTATTTGCTGCATCACATGAACATTTTCAAGTTTTCAGTATTACGATTTTTCATGTTTTTTTTTGTATGTTCTGCATAATTAATCTCTAAAACAGCCGAGTTCTGTAGGGTAAAATTATGGCTACGTGTGTCACGTTTTATGAAAATCGGTTGATGCGTTCACTAGTTATCATGAGACATACCACAAAAAGGCAGACAGCAAAATGCTAAACGGTACACAAATGCTTGGCTTGGTTCGACTAACTTCATGCAAGTCTAAAATTTTAAATGAGATATAAGGTAATACCAAAAGTATCAAGATTATCTATTTTTTTCTTCTGAGTGGACTATTATAAACATAATATACTAGCTGTTACCCGCGGCTTCGCACGCAAATATTTTACTTTTAATAAGTATTTTAATATATAAGTATTTTAATTATATTATTTTATTGTCTATGTTTATATGGCGTTCTGTCAGTTAGTATAACAATTTTGTACTCATTAGTCAAATTCTCTCCAAAGCTGTTTTTAACACTTGTACTATTTTAACTTGAACTGAATTGTTATGTTGGTGCAACAGCCTTTGGAGATTTAAAAGTACCCGTTTATAAAGCCTTGGATATATTTATAGAGTACCTTTTAAATAAAAAACCTAAATTCTTTATTTTAAGTGCTACTGTGTTAGAAGCATTGTATAACACATTAAACGTTATGTTTTCCTCAACCATGGGTTTTATTTATTTCTGCAGTAAACTAAAAACCAAAAACCGTTGTCACATAACCTCACAAATAAAAACAACGCGTATTTTCGCTTTCCATGAAGTATATGACAATTTACAATTAGTACACTTCTTCTTTTCCACATCGTAATATATCGATACAGTCGCATAATAAAAATATTAAAAACTTCAGGAACGGGTAAAGGAACAGTTCCGATGCCGCTAAATATCATTTGTTTATTTACTTGTTACTATGGTAATTAATTTTGGTCTACATGGTGCTGCTGACATCTTTATATGTGTCGACGGAAAGGCATAATTAAAAGGACCTAAATCGTGCAAAACGGGCAAAATATCAAATTCCAAGCTAGACACTATTTTTAGCCTTGTGTCAAAGGCTACCGGTACAACATTTTGTGGCAATCGGTGTAACGGTGTGGATTTATATTCAGTACCAATAAATCCTCAGACTTTGAGTTTTATATATATATATATATATATATATATATATATATATATTTCAATCACTTTCTGCCAGAATCCGTTTCTTGATGTATATGATACATTTAATATTTATACATAAACAATGTAACACTAATAAAACATATACCACACAAAGGCACCATAATGAACATATGGGAAAACTTACAAATATACAAACATAAAACAGAAAACAAACTAATACCTGAACAAATACAAATCAACACAAAACATGACACAATATTCAAAGCACTCAACATTGAAAATGCACAAAAAACTAACACATACACCACAATCACACACAATAAAACCAACTTGAAATACCAGAAGCCAACAGGAAGCCACAATTATCAACCAACAACACATATGTACTTCACCAGACAAAAAAACCGGAAGGCTGAGGATGGGAACAAGATAGTACCCGAAACATGTTCCAAATAGAAAAATAACATCTTGAGGTAAATTTATGTATATATATATATATATATATATATATATATTATATATATTATAACGAAACATTGTTATCAATGTTTATCGTTCTAACTGGAGTACGCATAATAAGCGTTATCTGCTACAATTGTACATTTAGAAGGGTACAGATAAGATTTTATATAGCAAACAAAACGAGCATGTGTCGCATTCATAAAGTATTCGTTGAGTCGTACACACGGAACGATACGCTGCAGAAGACGCTTCAATGAGACCGGCAGACACCTGAGTTACTACAACTACGTACTAGGGACATCAGACTATACCCGAGGCCAGAGACGCTGTGTCCATGACGATAAAGGAACGACGCCTAGCCTAGCTGTTCATACACCGCTAAGCGACGCTGACGGAGGTTTCGAGAGGAATAGCTGTACTCAACGCCGACGCCTGAGACCCGTGTACATCTGTGTAACATGAAATCATCAAAACAGGTGACCTGATATGGTTCAGGGTTCATAATAATGTTGTAAAACACAACAAGTAAATGAAAAGCCGCTATAAACGAAATTGAACAGTTTTAAATAATTGATAAACATTTTTTTATATAGGCGGTATGACTAAAGCCTAAAGACACTTTTAAATGTTGTACTGTATATATCATATAGAGACATTTATTCAAAAAGACGGAACATTTAGATAATGTGTGATTATTATAATAATATGTTAATAAGAGTGCAGAAAGACTCTAAGCAAATGTTTTCATGAGATTGTGCACTGTATAAAAAATTATATTTGATAAATTAAATGTGATAAATTAAGGGAGAGTGCAGAGAAGCTCTAAGAGTGTTATCAAGATAGTAGATGTCACAAATTTTATTGTTTCATATTAATTATTGTTGATAGCCAAGCTGAAGAGTAGAATAATTAAAAGGGAGTTACCCTTAATAAAAATGTTTAGATTAATAATAATTACCATAGAGATAACGATAACTATAACCCTTGTTATATTCATTTAAAAAGTTCGTATTTTATTTTCTCATGTATAAAGAACAGGGGTACGGATTTCATAGAATGAAATCAATTCAGTATTTCCATTTTATTAAATAATTAAATTCAATATAACAAAAATGATTTTTTATAAATGAATTATAATTACAGGCAGACAGTGTGAAACTGCCCATATATGTGTGTATATTTCCATGTTATATGTTTTGTGTATATACTGTGTATTGTATGTCTTATTTTCAGGAACTTATAAATTATGTACTAAGATATATGATTTTAATATGTGATTGTTAGACGTAAGCATTATAACAATATATCACTAGAGAAAATATGTGTAAGGTAATATTCAAGAAAGAATATAAATGGTGGAACCCGCCTTAAATTGTGTTAAATATTTGAAATTCTTTTTATTATTATGATTTGTTTAAAGATAAGCACCTTGAGGGTGACAATTATAATCATTGGAATGATAGACTAAAAAGGTAGTTTTCATTTATTCACAATTTATACAACTCAGCTTCCTGAAAAAAAAAAAAAAAAATTCTTTTGAAAACACATCGTCCCAACTCGTTACCTGATACCTAATAAGCCCAAATCCCACACCTAATAGCCGGCAAAGCAGAAAAGTACCATATACTGCAGGTAAGTGTTGGCATGGTATACCCTAACCAGGTCCATGTAAAACTCATAATCCATAATGAAAGAAATCATAAAAAGATGTGTTGCAATATATATATATATATATATATATATATATATATATATATATTGAAACAGATCAAATTTGATGATACTAATAAGGATATAGTGAGTGTGTATAAATCACAAACAAGTCTATTATGGAGGAGATGAAAAATTATTTATTATACACACAAGTATAATTTTTAAAGAAGTATATTGTATTATAAATTGTCATGTATTGTAATTTGCAATAATAGTTTATAATGTTCGGTAATATATCGGTTTTACTTGATTGAGGCTACGACCTCAGTACGTTCAATCCTCCGCTTCCTACAGCTGCTTCTGTCCTGGCGTCCTCTTCTTCAGCGTCAATCCTTTCTGGCGTCCTCTTCGTCCTGGCGTCCACTTCGTCCGGCGTCCTCTTCGTCCGGCTTCCTCTTCTCAAATATGTTAAACACACAATGCTTATTAATTTCTCTAGAATAGTTTATTATTGATTGATATGTAAATTTTATCAATCTCAGGGTGAATATGGGTATCAATTTAATATGGTGTATTAGTCGTACACCTTCCATGCAATCTTGAAGTGTCTTAAAATTCCCTAAGCGGATATCTTAGCTTACACGAAAAGCACTCTACTACATTATAATTCTATTTAAAAAATTGACCCACCCGGCTCTGTACGCAGAACGTCGTACCGAATACCAAGGATTATGTTAAGTTATACTTTTCTATGTTCGCTGGAGAATAACTCTCTCACGCACTAGCACAACTTCACCTTGCAACTTCAACAGACAGACTGTCTCGATCTTTACTCTACAGAGAATGAATGTTACTGAATTTAGTGTTTTCCGATTGGCTAAACCCAAGTCACATGATTTATGCTTTCACCAGATATAACCTTTTCCAGAAAGAGTTTATATAAATATGCACTAAGTTGCATTGAATTATCTACAAATTTATATGACACTATTAATGATAAGTGTTTCAAATTGTGTTTTTCCTACTGAAAAAACCATATTTCTAAAATAGTTATGAACCGTAGAGTACACTTAAATTGAAGCTATTTACATAAACAATTCACTGTCAATGTTTCAAGTTGATCGGTTAATCATCGCGGAAGATATAGCGACCACACGTTATCACACCCGCACACGCGCACAAATTCACTCAAAAAATACATGACAATAAAGAACACCTTTGTACGGAGAATTTGGTATACCATACATGCTTATCCGTTTCTAAATGCAAAACTTACGGCTAAAAGACAAAGTATTACATAAAACCAATTTAAACATGAAAATGCTCTTCATCCGTGTGCTCTGATATAAACAACATAGCTTATCATCCTGTGTTCCGTTGCAATGTATATATATATATATATATATATATATATATATATGTATGTAAAATTATTTCATGTGTTGGTTGATGTCAGCAACTGATATAAGAAAGAAACTGGTCTAGTAAATTAGTTTACACAATGAAATAAAAATCATATATTGCAATAAATAGTAAAGACTTAAAACCTCAAATTATAAACCCTGTGAGACTTATTGGAAATTGAAAGAAACTCTGGCATAAGAACTCGATGTAGCAATTAAATTCCTTTATACTATTTAGAACAGTGCATTGAAAATACATGATTCTAATATGATATTTAAACATAAAGATGAGACACACTTTAAAAATAGAAATTCACACACTATATTTAGAAATTCAATAAATAGGCTTTTAATGACCATTCTGATATATATATGGTGTATATTCCAATTAATGAAATAAGTTTATAATAGTCCTATATATTTTAAATAAAATGACAGAAAGCAAACAGTAATTTATTAATTCACGACGTTAATTGAGATTCAATGATGACTGGAAAAGCAATTTTATGGTACAAATAAATGGTACAGATAAATGCAATTTAAACATATATTCTCGAATATAAGCTATAAAATGACTGGAAAGGAAATTGAAACGGTGAACACAATTTAAGTTACAGGGAGTAAGAATCGTATCGACCCCAAGGAATGTTAAATGCAGTTTCTTCCAACGCGCAAAGTCGATATTTATTACTATTGGATGTTCGGGAATCAGAAATATTAAATCGTTTGTTGAAGTAGAACGAAATCGACTTGTTTATCTCAACAAAACAATCCATTGAAGACTATCCTGTTTAGTTTAAGCACTTTTCTTTCCACAGCATTCTTTATATTTTATTTACCAAAATTTTGTTATTAAAAGTAAATCTTGGGTGGTTATTAAATAAATGACTAAACTAAATATAATCATTAAGAGGATTAATTTTGGTTTTGTAAAACGTATAAACATCTCTAAAATCAGGAGAAAAAGAGGAAAATGTAATACTATTATGAAAACGTAATAAAATAAGAAAGAATTTTGTGAGGGACAGCTAGTTGCACTCTGCAACGATATTTAGGCAGTCACTATTATTAGTCTACTAATAAGCACAAATCAATTTGTAACCAAATAAATTAAACTAGGGAAAAATTAAGATAAACTAGTAATGTAAAACATTAATACTTCAGTTCCATTTATTTTTAATAACGTTAAAATTCATTAAAATCATTTGAGTTAAAGAAGGACAGCTAAATATGATGTGTTTAGTTTGTAATCTGAATATTTTATCACATACTGCAGATAAGGTATATATAAGGACAGATAAAATTCACGTTGTCCAACGTTGGTATTGTAACCTAAAACCTACAGTATGTAAAATAAATTTTTGTTTAATAATTAATCTAATCTCAGATTCAGATATCTGATCATTCTATAATTGTTTGAAAAAACAAATACGGGAAAGTAATGTGTGACGCTAATGCCACATTATCAGAAAGTCACTCACAGGCTTAGTACGTAAATAAAGAATGTCACAACCCTGTTAAGTACCAGTCCCTAACGAACAACAAACTTTTATAAGTGTACCCTTCCAGCGTTTAGTACAGAGTGTTAATTCTGGTTTTATAGTTTATATGGCCTTCATAGAAGTTTTTGTTACAAGGTTCTAAGTTTTTGTTAGCGTCTTTTACTTTCAATTTTGATTTTCCTTTGAAGAAATATGTTGTTATAAGTTTAGGTAAATTTACGTTAATTAAGGAATATTTATCAAATTTGTTGTAACTTAAATGTACCAAGGCTACAGTAAATCTTTTCAAATAACACAAATTTTGAAAACCGTATCTTTGCGACTGAGGTATTAATACGCAATAAACTGTATATAATTATTATGCGTACATATGTTACCAATTAGTGAATCTTTAACATTAGTGCGAATATTCTTTATACAAGGAGCAAAATTGCTCCTTTGAGGTCAGTTTACGAATGAAGTGGTTGGTTCTGCCGCGACTATTCTATTCACATGAGCAACAGCAAAATATCGTGTTACCTGGGTACACTGCTAGTAGAAGCCCTATCACTTTTAAATCTTTACATTTGCCATTATACTCTTATAAATCGTTTAGATGCCATCTGAGCTTTTTTCAACTGGTGCGTATTTCCATACGACTCCTTCATGTGTACCGAATGGGCCAAGGGGAATGAGAGGTAGGCGTTAACGTTGTGTAGAAGTATCGCTTTAAGCACAACTTAGAAGAATCAATAAAGAAACTCGAATCTGATAAAATATGAGCTGCCCTAAAGCTAAAAATAAATCATCCGAAATGTCTTTCAGAAAGTTATGTAATTTTTCTTGAGTTATAAGATGAGGCGTGGATGACATGGAAGGTGCAAAGTCAGAATCATTATTTTGGTCGCTTTCACTTTATTAATTATTGTCATTTTCACTACCACTAGCCAAAGTTTTAGAAACTATTCAAAGTGCAACGTTTTGACATTTAAAAACTCAGGTTACCCTCAGGTGTAAAAGAAATTTAATAACATAATATCTATCTAAATTCAAAATATATATCGACACAACATACTAACGAAAAGATTATTAAGTATTAGAAGAAAAAAATTGTTTATTTACCAAGAAGGCCGTCTTAGAAAGAGTTTACCTCTTGTCACAAAAGGAAATAAAACGATATGCTAACTAAGAATAGCGTTGTCATCCCCTAGGACTCTACCAACCCCTTACTAGCATTGTTGCCGGAAACTTTATCACCAAGCATTCTTGCTGGAGTTGCAGGACTGCTAACGTCTACGGCATGGTCGAGGGCATCGCCGGCTGCATGGAAGCACAAACAACTGTTCACCAAGGCGTCTCGAAACTGCCCACTAGGCAGCTGTTCGGGACTTCCTTTTTAGACGATTTTCCCTCTCTCCACCAGAGCGGCGTAAACATTTGTCTTAAACTATTCAGCTTCTGTATCCGGCTACAGTACTTATTACGCGTGTGAAAAATAGACAACATCGTGAAAATTCCTAATCTAAGATAGCCGCGACTGTTTTCAGAAAGCTATCGCCCCATGTTCCTCTTGCTAGCCATAAATAAAATGTTTGAGAGCGTCTCCTGCTGGCCCGGTACGATTGCTGAAAACAGTTCGGATGCGCAGAGAGCTCTCGACTACTCTTCAGTTGTTCCTCGTTATGACGCACCTTCTGTCCAACGGGGCCAACAAGAAAGCATCTACAGCCACTGTCTTGCTGGCTGTGACTAAGAATTTCGACAAAGTCTAGTACGAAGATCTTTTTATAAGTCGCCCATTCTCCAATCCCTCTGTGCATTGTATCCATCTTATCTTAGCGATGGATCTGTCCAACCGAATCTTGGTGTGAGCATCAACGGATTGTTTTCTGCATTTTGACCCTTAGTTATCGGCGATCCGCAGGGAACCGTCCCTGGCCCCATTACATACGTGGTGTACACTAACGAAGTTAGTAACTTATTATTTAAATAAAGGTTACGTGAACTGCCAAGTTCTTTTAAAGAGAAATGACCTTCATGTTTCTTCAAGCGTAGGAAACGTTAATAAAATTCATAGAGCCTATAAATTTAATTTAGCCATACTGCATTTAAAATACATGTGTCTCTTTATGGAAAGAGAGCTGTTTCCATAAAGGCGATCAATAGACTACGTCCTAGTGGAATACAATCCACCATATGTAAATTAATCAAGGATAAGTAGGTATAGCCTAACCTTTTAAATTAGAGTAGCCAAAATAATTTTCATTAAAAACGAAGGAGTTATGTAAGAGTTAATAAACGTAAAAGTGAATATTATTAAATTGTAAAAGAGGATGTTGATTAAAACAGGTACGGATATGAATTAGAAAACCCCTTTTTTGGACTTCAATTCTTTTTGTTTTAGAGTTTATTGAAGGAATTTCGATTTGCATAATTTTTACAAAACTATAATCGGAGTAGAAAACGTGTAGCCTAAAGAAGCGCGTAAATTAATTAACGCTCGCGATGTGCTTAATGTTGTGGAAACAATAAATTTATTCATCCCCTCTTTTATGTAGATAAATCGTATCGCGTGACTTCCTGCAATATAAACTTATTACCTGCTTAATACGTTGTCACTACGTCCGTCGTCTGATCGACTGGAACATCTCCCTCTTGCGTGAAGTAAAATAATAAAAACTACTTGGAACTACGATAATAAATATAAATAAATAAAAAGGTCAGATATTAACCCCTATTAACCAGTAAAAAAAAATCAAAATTAGAACTCGTATTAAAATAAGTAAAATCATAAATTAGGATAAAGAATTTTATAATCATTTTTACGCAAAATAATATAGGTAAGGATATTTAAATGTTGTAACTCCAGGTTCTTTCCTTCACAAAAAGTCATTCCCCAACCTGTCGGTTTGACGACAATCGTTGACAGGAAAATAGCATGTCACAGTCTGTAGGAAACAATCCGATTTTTACCAGCTGCAAAGTCGAGCTAGACAATACACTGCCTGCCTCTATTGTCTAATACAAAGCGCGTGACTCCTTTTGCCCAGTAACAACATATGGTTAAAATATTATGTCTGTGTGAGGTTCCTCTTCTCTCTCTCTGAGGCGAGATCCGATTCTCGCTTATCGTCTATTTGTAAATATCGCTCATGTATTTAAATTTTACTAAACCTAAAGATAGTAAAATAGAGTGTTTAGTATAAGTAGAATAAGTAGTGTATAAGACTTATCATCTTAAGAGCATAGCTCAATTCAATCCAGATTTATTGTTAAAAGATGAATAATTAAGCTATGAAGCACTGTTGCGCAGGCTACCTCACGCGAACGTAACGGTCGCGGAACTACGCAAAACGTTACGCGAAAGTAGGCCAGATACACCCGCACAGTTAGGTAGATTAAGCGAAATAGATCTTGATAGCGAAAGAGAAACATGTTATGCGAAGTATAGGGAACTGACCTCAATATCACAATCTCTGCACGATGAGAATTCACCCGCTACAATCTTACGTACCACAGAGAGAATAAAGCATTTAACCCGTCGGACAAATAATTTAATAAACTGGACCGGAGTTACTGTAATTCCCCCAGATGTGCAAAAATTTGGTGATGAAGCATTACAGCAATTACCAACAATAATAAGAGAATTACGTAGATAGTCTGACTCATTTAAAATGGAGGAAGTTGATGAAGCTCTGACTAAATTATATATCTTCCCATTTCAATCACCTACCCTAGAACAGCGACCCACTACCGTGAATTTCGAATCCCCCCCCCCCCGATATCGAGGATAGAACCGAGTAATGATCAGTTGCTGAATAGCAACGTAAATACCCTACCGATAGCTGAAGCATCACTTCCCAATGCTCACCACAACCTCAACAATAAGTATGCGTTACCACCCTCAGCTATGACAAATCAAGTATCGGAACATCCTAGAATAGCATCTCACGTAAACTTTAGTGCGGACCTCTACGGAAAGATAACTCACCCCGTAGAAAAAATTTATCAGAAATCCCATACACCGATGGATTGAGTATCACCAAACTATTAGCTTTCATAAGAAATTTGTTAAAAATAAAATACTTACAGCAACTAAGTGATTGCCAAATATTACAAGTCCTTCTGCCCAAATGTAGACCACCATTAAAAGACCGTGTACAGGAGTCATTAAGTTCGCAACATCCAGTAGAAGAACTCCATACAACTCTGATAAGACATTTTATTCCAACGGGAATTTACGAAGAGCTGAAACGAAACACAGTACTTCGAGTACAAGGAGCTCACGAGAGACTTGCCCACTATATCTCTGAAATAAGAGAAGCTTCATTATTACTGCAAGTAAACTGGAGCGAAAAGCAGTTAGTAGAAACAATCTTGGTAGGATTATCCCCGGAAGAGAGATCTCGCTTAGCACTTATAAATAAGCCCAACACGTTCGCAGAATTAGAACAATGCAGTATCCACTCATCCAACGTATGGTATTCGGATCAACAAAACCGATAACCGCTACCAAACAAAACTTAATCATAAAACTCAGCATTACGATTAAACTAAAAATTAAAAATTTAACGTGGTATTTTCCAGTGTTAGTATATAACGAATTAGGACCAAACTTAATATTGGGAGCGGACTTTATCAGTAAAACAGGTATAATTCTTGACATGTAAGATAAGCAGTATTATTTTAGTTTCGGCCGTACTCAAAAATATAATTTTGATTATGAAATAAATAACAGTGGAGATACGGAAACGTCTGCAACGCACCTAGAACACCACGAGTCTGAATTAGATCATT
Source organism: Magicicada septendecula (assembly GCA_034769895.1). Taxonomy (NCBI): domain Eukaryota; kingdom Metazoa; phylum Arthropoda; class Insecta; order Hemiptera; family Cicadidae; genus Magicicada; species Magicicada septendecula. The sequence continues at coordinate 536,200,526 of CM068367.1, read as the reverse complement.
TAGAAAGTAAAGATAGACTGAAAATACAGAAACTAATAAAAGAATTTTTCACCGTCATCACCCCAAAGTTAGGATTAACGAATCTTATAAAGTACAAGATCAATCTGAGTGACAATAAAGTAATACGACTGCACCCATACAAATTATCTCCACCAAAAATGGAAATAAAGAGAAAGCAAATCAATAAATTGTTAGAACAACAAGTCATAGAACCTTCCACTTCACCGTATTCATCACCTGCGTTTTTAGTACCTAAAGGCACCGATAAACATAGATTAGTTGTGGACTATATACAATTAAATAAAAGGATAGAATTCGAGTCCATACCACTCCCCGACATCCACAGCGCCTTCCATTACTTTACAAAAGCTAAAGTTTTCACCATAATGGACCTCAATCAGGCATTTCATCAAATACCGCTATCGGAAGAATCCAAACGCCTAACCGCCTTCGCCGTCCCATTCAATCTGTACCAATGTACTAGAGTACCCTTTGGAATATCCCAAGGAAGTTCTGTATGTAGCCGATTGTTAGAGAAAATATTCCACGACGTAAAATTTAAATTTGTATATCACTACCTAGATGACATAGTAATCTACAGCGAATCTATGGATCAACATCTTCATCATTTACGTGAAGTATTATCACGATTAAAGAAAGCCGGATTAACAGTAAACCAGAGTAAAGTAAATTTTGCTGTTAAAAAATTTTCATTTTTAGGTCACATAGTAAAGGCCGACGGAAAGGTAAGCATAGACCCAGAACGCACCCGTGCTATCAGAGAATTTTTACCACCACGGGATACAAAAGGAATAGCCCGGTTTTTGGGAATGATAAATTACTTCCACAAGTATATCGCTCATCTAGCTGATATAGCAGCACCATTGAACGCATTAAGAAAAAAAGGAGCGAAGTTTGAATGGACTCCACAACACCAATCTGCATTTGAAAAACTGAAAGAAAACATAATATCACCCCCAGTATTACAATTTCACTAAACCATTTGTAGTACAGACGGACAGTTCAAGTGTAGCACTAGGAGCTACACTAGGAGAGATTACCGATCAGTTATTCCTCGCGAACTCTAACCGACCAGGAAAAGAAATTCTCCGCATACGAATTAGAATGTTTAGCTGTAGTATTCGCATTAGAGAAATTCAAACCCTTTTTGGAACATAAAGAATTTCTGTTAGAAACTGATAATCAAGCCTTATCTTGGTTATTAAATCACCCTAAACAGTTAGGTCGTATCGGAAGATGGGTATTGAGATTAAATTGTTACAAGTTTAAGGTACAACACATTCGTGGCACCCAAAATGTAGTTGCCGATACACTGTCCCGTATGTTCCAGCCGCCTAATAAAATATCCAAAAATAAGGAAAGTGGTGAGACATCGATAATCAATACGCTAATTACTGAATTCCCCTTGCATTTACTGATATAGCTCAGTATCAACAACAAGGCCCGTATTTAAATAAGATAATAGAACAGTTAGATAAAGGAAATAATTCAGAGATATATACATTGAGTAAGAGAGTATTATGTTATAAAGTAGCTAATGGAAAATCCTTGAGAATAATTGCCCCGGATATTATTAAACCAATGCTTATGGAATACTACCACTCATCCACCATTGGAGCAAATATGGGAATAAATAAAACGATACATCGCATTCGAAAAGAATACCATTGGGAAAATATGAACAGCGAGATAGCTAAATTCGTAAAACAGTGTAAGTTGTGTGCACTGAGCAAGCCAGCGAGAAACAGCCACATAGGTAAATTAATCTCGGAGACTCCCACGACACCCTTTTCAAAAATTTACTTAGAATTTTCTGGTTCCTACCCACGTTCAGAATCAGGTAATACCATGCTACTCATTTGTGTAGACTCATTTACCAAATTCGTCTGGATGTATCCCATGCGACGATCGTTAGCATCTACCACCGTGAAGATTTTGCAAGATAGATTATTTAAAGACTTCGGTACACCTGTACATCTAGTATCAGATAACGGACCCCAGTTTAAGTCCAAAGAATTCATGTGTTTCAGACTAGGTATAGACCACATTACCGTTACAGAGTATCGTCCACAAGGTAATGTAGCTGAAAGGTATTTGCGAAACCTAAAATCCGCTTTAGTAGCCTACCATGCAAAAGACCAAACATCTTGGGACCAGAACCTATCCTGGATGCAATTTGCCTTCAACTCAGCATATCATGAAGGACATAAATCGACACCCTTTGATTTGTTGTATAAATATAAACTGACTCACCCATTATCCACAAAGTGGAAAATACATGAATTGCTACCCCGCGAAATCAGCGGTACAAATATAAAAAAGATATGGAACGAAGCTCGCGCTAACTTCAGAGTGAACTTGAGACAATCGCGAAAATATCACGAGCGGGATAGTAAAGAAGTAAAGTATCAAGTCGGAGACTTAGTGATGTACAAAACTCACCCGACGAGTAGGGCAGTTGATAAGACCACCTCCAAACTATCTTACCGATGGTGTGGCCCTTACAAAATTTACAGATACTTAACTCCCGTAACCGTAGCACTGTATGAACCCACTACGAATAATTATGTACGTAGAAGTCATGTTTCTCAGATAAAATATTATCACGGAAATAAAAATGCTAGTGAGCAAGAAAAGAAACGAAGTAAAGAAGGATAAATGTATTAAGACGTATATTTGCTATATCGTAATTGAGTCACTACTTAATTACCAACTCGTATAAATAGGAATGAGGCCTAATCAACCTTAGTTCCTGTTCACCGAGAAAGAATAAGCAAAGTGAGAAGTCAGCTGACAAAGAATATAAGTACGGTTATTTTACTATTAATTTACAAGTACTTTAATAAAATGATTCGTCAACCACGATTCAACAAAATCCTTGAATGAGAAAAGGAAACACAGTAAGGATGTGAAACATACTCTGTGAAGAGTAACTCCATGAAAAAGTAACACAAAGCTAAACAGAAGAAACCGGTAGTAGTCTTAAGTAGTAGAATTAAGGTGAATATTGTGTATTTTATATATTTTATAAACTTTGAATTTTATGTATTTTAAGTATTAGTTAATATGGTATTGTATCTCCTGCTAATAGTAAATAGTGAATTGAGAGTGATTCATGTACCTCATGAGGAAATTGCTTAAAGAGAGAAAGGAATTTCACACGGAAGTTCCGAGCAAACTCCCCGTGCAATTCCAATCTATTTCCCCGTTGAAAACACATCAGTCCCTGACCCTGTGTCTTCCTTAAGTGGAGGAGTATGTGACGATTTAATACGTCTAAATCCCACAAAATATAAAAAATTTATAATACTAAAATAATTTAATAAGGTACTGATGAACCCTTTCTCCATGCCCCAAACCGGTAGTAACATGCCGATTTGCCAATGTGGCAGTTAATGAAATTAGATTTAAGAAACTCAATAAATCCATACCGCCCCGCGTCACATAAAAGAATAATAAAAGTAAAGAGTAATGTAATTAAGTTGTAATCAAATTAAAGGAAAATAATTAATAATAATTGAGAACTACTTTTCGCGCTGAGAAACTACCCGCGCGCGGACAGCCCATTACCACTATAGTTAGTTAGTTGAGTTGAATGAGAGACTCCGCTGGTGAAACAGCGTACAGAAAGTTAAGTAGACAATATAAAACATGTAAACTAGAAAAAGCTTGTGTAATAGCCGGATGATGTGAATGTTGTAAATGACTTGAGTGTGCGACGATGACATCTCTATAGATAACTAACATCACCTAAATGTGATGTTAAACTTTTAGAATGTAACTGTTAACCATAAGCAATATGTGCGGTACAACAATGTGAACACCAGTGAAAGTTACCACCAAAAACCGACCACAAGAATCTACAGAACAGACAGACTACTCATCTTTAGGAATGACATCAAATTTCACCAACACACGATAGCCAGAAGATCTCCAAGACACCCTGCACAACCGATAGAAGCGCCGATTCGCAGAGGATATGTTACACACAGGTGACACGGAAGTTCTACTTCTGTGGTTCAGAACTTAACTTAAACTAATACATGAAAGACACTTAAATAACAAAATAAGAGTAAAGTAAAACACGAAAGACTGACCTAATTACCATAAAATTGTAATTTCATGATAAGTAATAATATGTGTTACGTTTAATGCCTTTTATGAATATAACACGCTAAAGTTAAATAAGCCCATTCTTCAGATGTCACAAAATAAAGATTACTATTTTTTAATATCATATACAGAAACAAAGTACTCGGATCCGAGGACAGTACAAGCTATGTTAACCCATGAATTACACTAATTCCATTTGTACAAGATGTGTAAATGTTTTTATCTTTAGTATACACATTGCTAATTTTCTTCTGTGATGTTGAAACAGTATGTAATAAAGAGATGTCATGGTCCAAAAAGGTGAGTGAATAAATCTAAAAAACCCCTGTCAATATTCCTCAATTCACGGGATCCTATTTAGCGTTTGTTTATATTTCAGTTAATTAATAGTTTGATAATATTATGGCAGCCTGATTAATTGACCTGAGCCAATTAACCAGGTTCCCGATATTATAACGTTAAGACGTTATAATGTCATCAATGTCCTACTCCTCTTTTTAAAAATACGTTTATTGTGCAACCACGTACACTTAAGGCAACGAACACACAAAAATCCTACGAGCTAGCCGGTGGTTAACACTATACAGTTGTGTTGGGTATATGGACAGAAGTGTATTCATTTTGTAATACCTGTAACGTTGCTATGTACATATATATACTTCCATAATGTATATTTATTTATACACTACTCGTAGCTGCAAAAAGTAACTACCGCACAATTTCAAATTTTCACTCCTTATAATATATAATCTTATAATATACTTAGGCTTATTAGACTAATAATAGATTTTGGTCTAGGCAACAAATAAGTAAACCCTGGTATATCGTACGAACAAAGACTATGTCTATGTGTGTTCTATTTATCTGTGTCGCTTTCTCTTTCTTCCTCTACACACACACACACACACACACACACACACACACACACACACACACACACACACACACACACACACACACACACACACACACACACACACACACACACACACACACACACACACACACACACACACACACACACACACACACACACACACACACACACACACACACACACACACACACACACACGATTAAGTAGGGTGTATAGGAAAGTATTCTAAATTATTGCATTAAATTCTGAAAGTGTGCATTAAATTTATCTTTTGTAATGTCAATCTCCTTTTCTATTCAAATATTTAAAAATATTATCTATAAAGAAATTTTATCAACACTGAAACATTTCTACCGTACATTGGGTATCAGCCTGATGCTTTGCTCAAAATAATACAGTAACTAATGTCTGCTTTAAAACTCTTGAAATTGCATCACTTGCAACAGTAAACGGAAATTGCAACGGCAAAAAAAAAGATTGAAATGTGAGGCAATAGAGGACGTGTCAGACGTATCGACCGCCTGACAGCAATCTAAATCCAAACAGTAAGCCAATATTTCTTACCACTAGACAATAAAAAATTTTTCAAAACGTAGATATCTAAATAAACAGAAATATACAAATGTTTTAGTAAAAGTAAAAGAAGTTTTATACATAAAATTTTTATCATCCTATTCCTTTTAATGCTTCCGTTTCTAAAACAGTAGGTTTACCCTTTTAACGTGACCTCACTATTTAATAGATCTTTAATTTTAAGACAGTGGTGGTGACAGTTCTAGAAGCAGCTATATTTGTGTCAACTACCTCAGCCATTTGACCGTGGTGTTCTAGTTTACTTTCTATACGTTATTTATCATCGTTTCCTCTAGTAGCAAGTATATTTGTTCTGGTAAATCTAAGAATCTGAGTTTCTTTTAGTAGTAAACTTATAATAGAGTATGTAATTCTAATATTAGAATTACTTTAAAACGTTACTTGTCACTTTAATTTTAATGTTTAATGTTACCTTAATTCCACTCCTGTCATTCAAGATGGATTAAGGTTTCTTCTAAAGATTTCATCGTAGTTTTGTATGTAACTGGTAAATATTTCTTGCAAGTTTAAATACGATGAGTAAGTCTTCAAATATTAACTATTTCTGCAACTAAAATTACAATGTATTTACACCTTACGCACGTTTCACAGAATACATCATCAGAAATTTATAATGAATAAACAAACAATTCTATTGATTTTATTTTAATATAAAAATAACGGATAATCGAAATTATAAAAGAAATGATCGATTTAATTTTACTTATCGATTGTTTAATATTTATTTACTGAATCACCTGTTTTGTCGGTTACATTCGAAATATTTTATGATTATAATTAATTTATTTTAATAAATTTATAATTTTAAATAGATCATCTTTATTTTGTTTTTACTTGAGTTTGTTTTTAATTAGTAAATTATTGTTATTGTATTTGTAAATATTATGATCTTCCCAAATATTTATTTTTTGATCTTTTTGTCCATATTTTGAATGTCGTAAAATTGATTATTATTATTTATACAATGGCTGGCTAAATTATATTTGTAAATATTTTGTTTTAAAAATGTTTGTGGTGTTGAACGAATCTATACCGTAGTTTTTCTTTATCTATTCTAAGTAAAATTTATTGCAATCCAGACATAATATCTTGTATATTACATTTTTATTAGAATTAGCTTTTAGGTTTTATTTGATTAAAAACAATATAACCTGTGTGATAAGATAGTTTTAAATTTGTATCTTTAAATAGTTTACATATTTTTTGAGTTATATTTCTCTAATAAGTAGAGGTTGTATATTATATTTTATTATTAATAAATGTATTTTTATACGTTGGTTTATAGGGTGTTTGTTTAGTGAATTTATGTTTTATTCTATTTTCTAATTTATTGATAGTTTTGACTTTGCATTCATTATCTATTGCGATTTGTTTGATAATATTTTATTCTTTGTTTCTTGCTTTTTTATTTAATGTAATTCTATGCATACGGTATATTAATGAATTAAATGCTGCCATTTGGTGTTGGGGAGGATGGTTAGATTTGTTTTGAATGATTAAACCAATTTAAGATGCTTTTCTGTATATCGAGTAATCGAAACTATATCCATTTATTAAATCCTTAAATTCGTAGTGACCGTCAATAAATGAATTTTTCAGTGAAGGGTTAGTGAGGATCGGTCAAAAATAACAAAAATTTTAACTTATTTGTGTCGACGTTTCGACAACGTTTATTGCCATCATCAGGACAATTGTTGCTGACGCCAAACACACAACTGTGAGTTTGGCATCAGGGTTGTGTGTTTGGCCTCAGCAACAATTGCCCTGATGATGGCAATAAACATTGTCGAAACGACACAATTAAGTCAAAATTTGTCTTATTTTTGACCGATCCTCAGTAACCCTTCATGAAAAATGTATATCCAGTTATACATATGGTTAAGTCTAAGTCATTTAATTTATTATTTGATCCATCGTCTAGCGTGAAATTTATTTTGCCATATAAATTACTAATTGAATTTAATATATTAGAAATGTTAATGCCCTTATTTTTGGATACATGTAGAGCGTCATCAATGTATCTAAAGTAGGTTCCTGATGTGTCGTTGTGTTTAATTATATTTATTATTTCTACATATAAATTTTTGTAAAAAATTTGGGATATGATAGCGGAGCTTTCATAGCAAAGCCGTCTGATTGGTGGTATAGCTTATTATTATACTGAAAGAATTTTGTTTTAAAATAATGTTCATACAGTTAGTTAATTGGCTAATATATGTGTCTTTTTAATTATTTGTTTTCAATGTATTTGTTATAATATTTATAGCATCGTCAACGGGAATATTTATGTACTTGTTTGAAATATAAAAAAAATATAATTTTATATTTGTGTTTACTTGTATACGTAGTGGGACCCAAAAGTAACGAGAATTTTTCTCTGGCAGTTGGTAGAACGCTAGTTTCGACTTCTCCCGCTAGATGCCTTCACTAGACACCATTTTGTATCAGTTGCCCTAGCGGCATTGTTGTGGAAACATTAGCGCGGTCAGTGTGCCTATTTTTTGTAAGCGCTGTTTCACGTTTTCGGCGATTTTTAATGGCAGACATTAAATACCAACGTGCTAACATCAGGTTCTGTTTCCTGTTAGGGAAATCAGGAGCAGAAACTGTCCCAATGCTTCGGACGGTTTATTGGGAGGAAGCTTTGAGCCTTCGTATTTTTTTAGTTGTTCCGTGAGGTCGTTACTGTTTTTTATATTGAATTTGGCTTAGAGTTTTATTTTATGTTTTAAGATATGTGATAGATATTTACATGTTTTATAATTTGGCGCTGTTCTAGCATTTATTAGTGGCCTAATAGGGTCGTAAACGTTGTGTAATTTTATTAGGGAATTTAATTTTGATGCATTTGGTTTGTCCATTCTAAACATTTGTATATATTTAAAAGTATGAATTAGAATTACTACTGAATATGATAATTGTGTCTACGACAGATCGGATTACTTAGTGTATGGTATTGTTATTATAAAAATAAAAAATAGTTTTGTAAATTTGTGAATATTGTTTAGTAAAGTGAGAGGTGACTCTGTACTTTAGAGTTAAATTAAGCTTGTTTAAAAATATTTGGTATGTATTGAATTACTTACATATACGAGAATTAAACTGAGTGCACATAATAACGCTACATAAAATACGTTTTGTGTGTGTGTGTGTGTGTGTGTGCGCGCGCGCGCAAGCGTGTGTGAATCTTAACAAGTTGAACGAGCTACACGAAGTTTATAGACACACAAAATAATGTAGATTAAACATAACGGCATTCTAGACAAAGTGATTATATTTGGCATACACGGTAACTAGAATAATACAAAATACAGAAATCTGGGCCGGGCGATCAATTACCTTGAAAGATTCAAATTCGTGTGTATTATCTAGACTGTCGCAGAAGCTTAGACAACTAATAGAAAGCCGAGTGTTTTTGAAGAAACAACCAACTTTGTCTAATACTTTGAAATGTTAAAAAAGAAAAAAGTAGACTGGTCTTTATTGTAATATTAGTTTTAATTTTTAAGCTCTCCACACCCACAACATAACGTTACTGCAATGATATAGTTTTTAGGCTTCTTTTTTTAGTAATATCGTTTCCAAAAGTTATGTTTTATATATTTCTAAAGTGTGAGGCCTAAATATTTTTATAAATTTGATTGTTAGAAGGAGAAGAAAGTAACATAAGTAAACACAGAATAACAAAAAGAAAGTTTGCAAAATAAAATTAAAAAAAATCAACGTGAATATTGTGCTGTAATTAATGATCTGTCTGTTTGGTAATTGCCCCTCTGTTTAGGCGATAATTACGCGTTGTCTAATTATTTTAGTATGTGTATAATGTTTAATGTGTTGTTTGTATTAAATATGTGATCATAAACACTATCTCAAGGTAGACAACTAATATTTTTATTTAGGTTATTTAATATTGTAAGTAATTAATTATTTTCTTTAGTCAGTGCCAAATAACTATAGTTAACAAAATTTTAATAAATAATATTGAGATAATATACCGTATGAATGCTAATCGTTTGAATCCCCGCTCTTTCAAACTGCGCCGGCTTCAATTCTCGTACTGTTGTAGTTCACTTACAATTTGTCAACACCATAGAGGTCGCTCCGAACACTATTAACCTTGTTCATACAATTCGTTCCACTGTTTGCTAGTAAAATATATTATTTTATCCTCTTCTTTGTGTATTTAAGTGTTAATTAATTTTTGGTATTATTGTTCGTGTTTTAGTAAAGTTCGTGTTACGTATCTCAATTATGTTAATTATTTCACTTCGTGTGTGTGAATTGGACGACTAGGCTTCATGCAAGTTTGTTTTTATACCAATTTAGGATTACAACACCGATCAGTAGTAGATTACCTTTTGATGATAGTACTGTGAATCATTTACATTAAACTTTTAGTAGCATTCCTCATTAAACTTCTTTTAATTATAATATTTTACAGACTCCGTTACAAATTCAGAATAGGTTATATTTTTTGGCCTATTGTACCAAGATTCTTTACAAGATTAATTCCGTTCCTTTTAAATTACTTTTATAGTTTTCAATTCTTCTTATTAATTTATAATTGGGACATAGCTCTCTCTCTGATATATGTGTAGTATAACACTTATTTCCAGACTTATTTTAAATATTACAATATCTCTCTCTCTGTTATGTGTATAAGATTAAATATGGAATTAGATTTTCTTCTTTTATTATTTATATAAATTTAATTCTTCTTAATACATTTTCAATATGTTACATAAACTCTCACTGAGATGTGTATTCTATTAAACCTAAAATTAGACTAAATCAAATTTTTCTTACATTTAAAACAATCAAATTATAACAATTCACATTAGCCATGGTGATACATCATTAAATGTGTCACAAACTTTCATAATACTCCTCTTAAACAACTATGTAATGTTACTAATTATTATTATTACATTTCTCTGACTTTTTACATTACTCATCTTAATTTGTCTCTTTTATATTATAATATTATTAACATTTGATTTTAATTTAATGTTTATCCAATTTTATTATAAAATCTTATAATTGTCATTAATAGTACAACATATATTTTCTTCACTCTGTGCTGTATCATACAATTCAAATACCTTAGATTACCTCTATGTTATTATTAAATTTAATTCGTTTTTTTTACAATTTTACTGTTTATCCAAAAATATTACTAAATTTATCCCTATGAGTTTTCTTAAATAACTATTTTATTTTTATTTACTGTTGTCCATTTTTACAGCAGTAGGCCCTACAATATGCATTCATTCATTCACACGCGAATGAAGGAAATCATAACTTGTAAATTCCGTGTACTTAAATGGTTGAAATTTACTAAATTATTGCGGACTGAAAAATAAAGGCAGCAGCACCGCATAACTTTGAGGTTGGTGTAGACATAATGTTTACATATTAATTAAATGGTATACTTGCCTTCGTCACAACAAAGTATTAAAATAAAGATTGAAAAATACAAATATGTAATGTACTTTTAATTCAAGGATGTGATCAAGACATCCTTATTACGAGGCGACAAACTCAAGTCCTGATGAAAAAAGAAAAAGGCATATTTCGTGTCGACGTGTGAAGGGAAAGTGTGTTTTGTGTAATTCAGATTTCAAGATTTTTCAGCAGCAATAAAGATAAGCCAGTAAACGTTGGTAGTGTCTAAGCTGTGTATAACGTGAATCTGGATTGGTGCGGTACGGGCTGCCTATATGAGATTCAGATTACATCGACTCTGAGCGACGTGGTTTGGTGTTCTTTTCCCTTTATGTCATACGGATGTTTTATTTTTAATATACTCCGTCCACAAAAGTATTACGTTTATTTATTCCAGACGAGAATTTACATTTTGAGAAGCCTTTTTCGATATGTGCCTGGATTGAGTTAATTTTTATGTTCTTTTACATTATTTTAAGGACATTTATTCTTCCATTCTACTTTTTAAAAGTGATTATTGACACTGTGTTTTGTAAGAAATCCATGAAGAGTTACGATGGTTGCGGAAAATCTATCTAGATTTTTTAGCAAACAATTCTATTATCTCTCAAAAATTTTAAGATTCATAAGTTAATACCGACACCATTACAAAGAAATTAACTAGTAAGTTTTGTTTACTTTCAGACTGCACTTTCTATTCCCATTATTTGCTAATGTGGTTTTTCAGATGTTCATAATGATAAACACAGTGTGCATATATCGTGATGTTAGAATATAGTAGATTGTCTTTTTATAGAAAAAATATTAATAATATTCAATGAATATGCAAAAATATAAAAATATAAGTATAATAAAACGCTTACTAAAAATATAAAATCAAACTTTTAAAGTGTAAAATATAAGATTTTGCCACTTACAAATAAAATCTCGTTGAGCACAGAACCTAATATTGTAACAAAGTTCAAGTTAAAAAGCCTATCGTGCGCACATTGAAACACACATTTGATAGAATAGTAGAATTTTGTTTACTGTAATTAGTTTACTGATCAGCAGAAATTGTTTACTGATTGGTTTACTGTATTTGGTATCATCACAAGAACAAAAGCAAATAAAAAATACTTTTTGTCTTGTATCAACATTACTGTATCAGCCAGTGGAGTGGATTATTAGACCATTTTCTTTCTGCACAACTTCAGTTTGAAATCGGTTGCACAAAAATGTTTATAGAAGTATTTCTGGTATTAGTACTCCACTAGAATGTGTAAAAATCTATTACCTCTCCAAACTACTTTCATAATATTAATAAATTAATAGTACTCATTTCTTAAACAAATATGTGAAGTACAGAAACACAGTGAGTTTCAAACATGGTAAGCGAAGGATCAGCAAGGTTGAAAGTAAGATGCACATTTTCGCATTTGCAAAGTGGCTCGTTTTAACACAACTTTACAACTATTTACATATGCATATAAAAATTTACGTTTACACAGATGTGTTTCCCGTTGTCGGCATACGTATTCAAGTACTGCGTTTACTGTAGCCACGTTCAATTCATTCAACTGGGTTTCACACAGCAACGATGTTACACACACAACACACTTGGTACTGAATTATGCATGAACTCCGCTTTCTTTATTCAAATTTACGTAGGAAAGGTTGTTGCTAGAGACGTGACATTCTTTAAGATCTGACTTTATGACTTTTGTTAAGAACATAAAGAATGCAGTATCTCAGTAAAAAAAAACATAATTTCCGTTATAACAAAATACTCGTGATTGTCGCTTCACAAATGTGACAGCTGAAACCTTACTTAGTCTTAAAAGCACTCCTTACCAGCATATTTTATCAGTAATAGAACAAATTACTACTACGCTACTGTTTTATTATCTGGTGCATAGAAGTGCCACAACTCATCTTTCACAATAGACATACGATGTCATCATTCCAAGCCATACTGAAAATAGGTATCCAGGTCATATTTCAAGTACGTATCAATCACAATACAATATGTTTAGGCTAAACTGTATTGATCAAATGTCGCTACAGTGCCGTTCCAAGTCACACTTACTTGTCTCTTGAAGACGACATTTAAGCTTGTATGTTGTTTTGCACTTAATGTTTACCTACGGAGTTCTGAAATTACCTGCATAGTCGTCCTACTGAAAACTTTCTATCATCAACTAAAATGAATTTTCATGCTTCTGTCATGCATAACTTTTTTTGGTTTGTTCTTTTGCGAGCTTATTTATTGTTAGGTTTATTAATTAAATGACGGGTATCTTCCTTATCTTCAAATTAAAGTTCCAATTTACAGCAAGTAGACAATTACATCTAACATGTTTTTCATTACGATATCAGTAGCTAAACCAATCTATAGTAATGACTATGTAAAGGAGCCGTTTCATGTATATCTTTTACATAAAATAATTTTTAATTTCGTATCATTACAATTGTGCATATACAAAAGTGTATGTACACAATAACATACATATGAAATCATCTGCAGTGTATGTGCAATATACAATTAAATCGGTCACCTGAATAACGTTATAACTTACAAAAAAATATCACAGAAACTGGAAACAACTCGCAGATGCATAATATTAATTAATTTACATTGAACGCGTAACTTGCCTACTTTGACACATCACATAGGTCTAAAACTGTGCTGTAATGTTTGTATTTTTAAATGTCTTTCTATAAAGATAAATATGCATTTGTAATTTTTAAATATAGGAACAATATTGTAATTGACACTGACTGTGCTTCATTTTATTGGTTACAACATTGTTCAATTATAACAAATTAATATGATGCATTCCATTTGCATCTAGTAATCTTTAACGTACATTAGTAAGAACACGAATGGGACAACGTATTAATGAAATAATGTACAGTACAAATAAATGTAATAAATTTATGACTTAAAAAGTACTGCATTACTAATATAGACCTACTACTAATACAAAGAGAATATTTTGAATCTTCTTATTTCAAATTAAATAATCAATTAATTTATTTGTATTATTTAATAAACCGTTGATTGATTACTTTAATACGTTTTAATTAATTATTTCAATACCGTCAATAACGTCTCACACCTCTTTTTAAAAATAGGTTTATTGTGCAACCACATATACTTAACGCAACAAACACAAAAAAATCCTACGACCTAGACTGTGTGTTTAACACTATGTAGTTGCGTAGGGTACATGGACAGAAATGTTTTTATTTTATATTACTTGTAACGTTGCATACTAAATTTGCGCGGCCAACGTGTGGCTCTATATTTAATGTTGGGAAACATACTAAATGGGCACGAGAATTAGCACATTTTATTATTAGTTGTGAGTGGTACAAATATTATGCGCCGTGATTGGCACAAAGCATATAATCACGGCGCCGTTACGGTTAGTAAATTTCGTATTTCTATTGTTTTGCAGGCCCGGTGTGTGTCGAAGTCATGCGCGCGCATTCTGGTGATTGAAAAGAGCATGTGGGTGCACGAACGACAGGTCAGTTCCATTTCCGTCACGGCTGATTGACTATCAATATCTCGGCGGCGAATATTTTTGACGTGTGCTCATCTTATATCTGTATGGACTGCTAATCCATAAAGTACCTCTGGGTTCCTGACTCGTCGAAGTGCTCGAGAGATGAGGATGACTACAATTCCATCCGTGGTCATCTGCTGAGCAGCTAAGCTTTACCTGAATTTCGCCGTCGAGAGAATGTAACCTGGGAACCCGAATCTTTTGCCCTCTATCTGCAATGAAGTGTAACGGGGACTTCTGTGACCTTAAACTACACGCAGGCAGCTGATCGCCTTCTAACCAAGGAATACAAGGTGATCATTTTCCATAATTTCAAGCTCGAGTTTCGCAACAGAATACACACGTGATTGACACCTTCTACAAATCAAATTACATTCTCTTTGAACTTAACTTGTAAAGTGATATGAATAGACAGAACGTGACATGTGCGTAGAAAAAGTGGTCAGTTGTGCACTGTTGGTATTACACCATAGATTAATAAGGAGTCATAAATTGTATGCGGGTTAGCGGGCATCGCCAGCTCCCTTAATATTTTTGTAACTTAATTTTGGGTACCTTATGATATACACTATATTCTTTTATTCAAGCAAGTCCGTCTGAACTACATGCTGGAACATTCATGAATGACCATGTCAGCTTGCACATGCTATTGTGGGGTTGCACCTTTTTTTACTTTAATGATGTTTGAAGTGGCTTACAGTTGGGCGGTGAATTTTGCTATACCCTTGCGCTTATTATTTTAACTTTGAAATTTATTATTTTCGATTCTTTTGTCTCTTTCACTCTTTCGGGTCATGTCTGTGCAAGGGATGCCTGGTTTGGGCTTGCGGCTGGGGTCCGGTCATTTTGAATTCTGTGTGACTTTACATTTTGTAGATTGCCGTTTTTAGTCTAGTCTATATTTCTATTTAGTTGTTTTATTTAATTGCTCGAATTTAGGATGTCGGTTGATAGTGGGCTGGTTATGCTAGCTGACTTGCGGGTCACATGTGTCACTGCAGTACGTGATGGAAGTATTTCAAATTCTATTAATGCAGAACCAAGGGTCATTAATAATTATGAATTTATTTTATATAATAGACGTTAGGCTGTTATGAAAGGGCACACAAAAAGTATTTTTCTGTTTCTTTGCTGTTATAGCATTCATATAAAAAAACATATCATTATTGATTATAGTGGATCACACTTTGTAACTTTTATTGTTTAAAACTCTGCGTATGTGATTATTGCAATCATAGAATCCTTAATATAATATTGAAACTTTCTCTTGTGAAAACTTACTTGTGTTTTTCGTTGAACGCGTTTCGGCGTCGTATTCGCCTTCGTCAGCTTAGAAACAGACTGCCAGTACTTAGTAACGGTTGTTGCTTGGAAGGTATAGTGGGGGTGGTGTGTAGAGGAAGGGGATTGGCGCGGGGATCCAAATTATTGTTTGTTTTTTGTATGATTGTGTCAAAAAATGTATGTGATTTATATTGTAACTGGTCGTTTAGTATGTTGTTTGGTTGTGTTGTGTGGTGTTTGTATATTTCATACTGTTCAGCTGTGTTGAGTTTTCGACCTTTGGGTAAAAGGTGTAATATTTCAAGATTGGTATCTATGTTGGTGTAGCTATGGTTATGTGTGTGTATGTGTGTGGCAAACGCAGAATGTATATTGTTGTTGGAGAGGGCCTTTAAGTGTTCAGAGTAACGGGATGAAAAAGATCTTCCCGTCTGGCCTATGTAGAAACTATTGCAGTTATTACAATTTAATTTGTATACACCTGTTCTATTTTATTTGTCTGTGTCCGTGTTTGTATCGTTGATGTGTTTTTTTATGGTATTGTTAGTTCTGAATGCTATTTTGTACTTGTGAATGTGTTGGCAAGTTTGTGTGTGTTGGAGTTATGGTATGTGAGTGTGATGTATTTATTGTGTTGTGTGTTGTTGGTATTTTGTGTTTTGTTATTTTTGTTATTGATGCGTTTGTGTAGTTTATTTATTAAATTGGGGTTGTAACCGCTTTCCATTGCTATGTATTTGATTGTGTTGAGTTCGTCAGTATAATCTTGTT
This sequence comes from Magicicada septendecula, assembly GCA_034769895.1. Classification (NCBI taxonomy): domain Eukaryota; kingdom Metazoa; phylum Arthropoda; class Insecta; order Hemiptera; family Cicadidae; genus Magicicada; species Magicicada septendecula. The sequence goes on along the minus strand of CM068367.1, from coordinate 536,183,867 downwards.
TACTTAAGGGTATTTTAGTTAGTCTATGGAGAATATGGTTGAAGGCCGCATGTTTATGTTGTGTTGGGTGGTTTGATGTGTTGTGTATAACCATGTCAGTTGTGGTGGGTTTTCTGTATATTTTGTACGTGTGTGTATTGTTAGTTTTGTTAATTGTTAGGTCTAGAAAATTTATACTATTGTTTTGTTCAATTTCCAGTGTAAATTTTAATTTGTGGTGTATTGTGTTTATGTATTTGTGGAAGTTTTCAACTTGTCTTGTGTTGCCTTTGAATAAAAGTAATATGTCATCTATTAATACAAAAGTATAGTAAAGAAGTTGAAGCTGAATTAGCGAAAAGTAAGGATGAATATAAATCTATATTCAATGAACTGAAAAGGTCTAATGAAGAATACAGGGCCGAATTTATACCTAAATTCAAAGACTTTAAAGAATAAGTGACTACAAAACTTGAAGAAACTAGTACCAGAATAGAAGTATTAGAAAATAAAGTATGAAGATCGCTTAATGAAAACGATTTAATAATCGAGAATAGATTTAAGGAACACAAAGCAGAATGGTCGAAAGAATTATAAAAGATAGTGTGAAACACTTAGCCAAACACTGTAATGAGAAATTTAGAGTATCAAAGCAAGTGTCAGATATGAAAATAAAAGCAGTCAGTGAACAAGTCTGTGAAAACATCAATAAGGCACATGAGTTGGAATCCGTAACTACTATGTTGGGGATTGCCGTGGTAGAGTCTACTAAAACCACTAAGGAATATTCAGGTGAAATTTATACACACTAAAGGAAGACCTACGTGGAGAAGTAGAATGTCTGAGAACAGAATTGAAGAGAAGACCAAGACAGATAATGGTGTATCCAATACAGATGGATGAAAGGACGAAATTAATATTCAAAGAGTTGAAGAAAGACAATCCAGTTGAACTGTGAACGAAAAATGGTGTTACCAGATATCAGTATAACTGATGACAAGAAAATTGTCTTTATTAGTAAACATTTTCAAGATTGTGCTGGAAGATGGTACACAATAGTTCGAGATAATTTAACTACTTACAAACAATTTAAAACTCATTTGAAAGCCGCTATTAGAACATTCGCATGCAACGACAAATAAGAGACCAATTAGAATATGGTAAATACCAAGGTAAAGGCACACTCACCCTTCTAGATTATGTCATTCAGCTGGTTGAAAGAAGTAAACACTTAAGGCCCACATCTACATAATACGAATTGGTACAAGGGGAGAGTACACTAATACAATACTGTACAGTTACATGTGGCTCACAGTTATTTAATCATGATACATATGTTGTCATGTAATAAATTTTAAATACATTATTTCATTAAACGTATTTAATAATGTTATGCTATATACGTCAGATCATAGACAACATTTATTTTGTGCGGCTAAATGTGATCCATTTACGTGTATTTTCCGCAGTACGTTATCTTTTTATACGATTTGCTGTTGAAAGTCAATAATTAACTCAAACTGAAAAATTAAACACAGTGTTTTTTCGTATGTTATCGTTTATATACAACAGTCATTAACTGCGGTTCGCTGGTGCTTTTGTGGTTCGACGAACCAAAGTTGTTGATTTACAAAATTGTTTACTCAACTAAAACTACAAAAATTTATTATTTCAATGTCTATTTAAAATTGTTACCAACATCAGAATGGGTTGATTAGAGTTGTTTTTAAATATAGAGAATAACCGATACTATTACTTGCACGTACCTGGACGCTTGACTTACAAACGATCTGTAAAATTAACAAATTGGCAAAACTTGCAGTTCAAAACGCTCGTGGTAATGGAGAAATAGTTATCTGCATGTACTATTATGAAGTGGCAAAAAATCCCTGAGGCTAAGTGTCGCAGAACTGGTTTTTAAGGCGTTCAGTAAAGTTTGCAGATTTGAAATAACCCAGAAATAATACGAATGTATTGGAATTTGTATATGTGTATATGTGTGTTTTGTTTATTGATGATACTGTCTTAATCATATCTTCTCTAACAAAGGGTAAAGCATGGGACAGCTGTCACTAAGGATGTGAGATCTATGTTTGAGCATGAAATATGTTGGAAAGCAACAATTACCTTAGTAATGGTGACGAAAGATTACTTGTTACCACAAGAATGTTGAGAATAATCCTCCCTTTTATTACATTTGAGATGATATGAATGAGGAACATCTTATCTTCTACGTAGCTCTACTATTTATTAAATATCGTTGTTTGTTTAACCAGAACTCACTGTATGGCGTTGTAATGGTGGTATCTGTGGTTGAAATAATTACCGTTAAATAATTGAAAAAAAAAATAATGTGTAAAAACTATTTGCAAAAACTATATTATCAATCACAAGAGACTAAAACGTTTACCGAATCCCTTTAATTGCTCTTACAGAAGTTTGTAATAAGCAAATATATATAATTAGTAAAATAGTTTACCTTTTTCTTGTCCGTCTGGTGGCCTTTTCTCTATATTTCAATCGACGCGTTTCAGGGCATATGCCCCATCATCAGGATATCCCTTGTTAAAGTTCGTCGATGGTTAAAACATTAAAATCACTGCACACACAATTCCACACACAACAATAAATATAATACAAACATAAAAACACATAAAATGCCCAGATTTTAGACACACGCGATACCGGTGGTGCGCACCACGACATGCTATAGTCGACTGCAGTGTTCATGTTGTTATATGTCGTGCACTATGGACCTTGTTCTGTAATCTTATCGCTGTGTCGTATAATAGATTGGACTGGAAATACAGCTGATCGTTAAGGATGACTTCTTCTGTTTTTTTATTTTTGTAAGCTTTATATATTTCGTATTCTTCGATAGCATTCATATAATTACCTTTTTTGCATATGTGGAGGGGTTGAAAGTTCGTTGTGAAATCAGTATAACTATGGTTGTTGTCCATCAGATGGCGCGCGTAATTTGACACTGTTTTAATAAATTCTTTTCTAGGTAAATGTTCTTTGAATCGTCTTTTAAAAGGTCTACCAGTTTGGCCAATGTAAAAGCTGTCGCAGTCATTGCATATTATCTTATAAACGCCTGTCCTGTCTTCAATTGATTTTGAATGTTTAGGTAAGAGTATCTTATTAATGTTATTATTAGTTCGGTAAGCCATTTTTATATTTATCCCACCGAATACTTTGTCTAAAATTTTGGGTAGGGTGTTACCATATTCTGATGCTATATACCTAATTTTATTTCTATTATTTTCTTGTAATTCTATGTTGTTTTTCTTCTTTCTGTGTTTCTTGACTAAATTATCTACGATTGATCTTTTATAACCATTGGCCTTAGCTATGTATTTGATCGTGTTCAGTTCTTCGTGAAAATCTTTGTCTTCTAATGGTATGGAAAGTAACCTATGTATTAAACTATGATAAGCTGCCATTTTCTGAGAAAAGGGATGATGTGATTCAGCATTTATCGTGAGATCCGTGGTTGTCGGTTTTCGGTATATTTGATATTGGAATTTTTCATCTAGTCTTGTAATTGTCAGGTCGAGGAAGTTAAGTTTATTATTTATCTCCGTCTCAAGTGTGAACTGTATGTTTTTATTGACACTATTCATGTATAATTTCATATTTTCTATTTGTCGTATTGTGCCATTAAAAATTATAAACGTATCATCAACATAGCGTGTATATGATATTATTTTCTTGGAAAGTTTATTTACGTCATTGAGCAAATATGTATTCTCATAGTGGTTTAAGTATATGTCAGCCAATAAACCAGATAAAGGTGACCCCATGGCTAAGCCCTTTTTTTGGATGTAATAATTATTATTAAATGTAAAATAATTTTGGTCAAGTATAACTTCCAGTAAATTAATTAAATCATTGATTTCTTCAGAATTACATATTTTGGCGTTAATAAGATTTTCTTTAAGGATAGTGAGAGTTTCTTGAACAGGGACATTCGTATACAAGTCAACAATATCAAAAGATGCTATTTTATAATTAGGTCGTAATTTAATGCTCTTCAATTTGTTAACAAGGTCAATGTTATTTCTTATACTATGGTTATTACTTATCTTTATACTGTTTTTTATTTTCACTGCAAGTTTTTTGCTGACATTGTAGCTCGGCGCAGTTGTGAAATTTATCAATGGCCTAATCGGTATATTGGTCTTATGGATTTTAGGTAGGCCAACAAATTGTGGTGCTTCTGCGTTAATGGGTTTTAGTGCACGGCGTGTGGCGTTATCAAACAGCCGTGTACATAGATTAATTTTATTATTCAAAACTTTGACGAACTCTGCAGTTGGGTCCGATTGTATCATTAAGATATTATTATTTGATATGAAATCATTAACCTTTGAAGTGTATTCGTCTCTGTCTATTACGACTACGGTATTCCCCTTATCAGCCTTTGTAATCAGTGCATTGTTATCTACCAATTTAGTTTTTATATGTTTCAAGGTTTTATTTTCTTTCAAGTATCTCTGATTAACTTTATATTGCTTTTCATTATTTGTTATAGTTTTTAGGCATTTATTCAAGCTATTATTAATTACGGCACGGGTTTCATTTTGTAAAGTCTGGTTTGGTATTGTTTTAATGGCGGCCTCTGCACTAATAATTTCTCGAATCATGTGGTCTTTACCGATATAAGGAATATTATAATTTAGCCCCTTGTTAAGAATATCTCTTTATCTGTTAAATATGATTACATCTGATGAAAGAGATATTCTTAACAAGGGGCTAAATTATAATATTCCTTATATCGGTAAAGACCACATGATTCGAGAAATTATTAGTGCAGAGGCCGCCATTAAAACAATACCAAACCAGACTTTACAAAATGAAACCCGTGCCGTAATTAATAATAGCTTGAATAAATGCCTAAAAACTATAACAAATAATGAAAAGCAATATAAAGTTAATCAGAGATACTTGAAAGAAAATAAAACCTTGAAACATATAAAAACTAAATTGGTAGATAACAATGCACTGATTACAAAGGCTGATAAGGGGAATACCGTAGTCGTAATAGACAGAGACGAATACACTTCAAAGGTTAATGATTTCATATCAAATAATAATATCTTAATGATACAATTGGACCCAACTGCAGAGTTCGTCAAAGTTTTGAATAATAAAATTAATCTATGTACACGGCTGTTTGATAACGCCACACGCCGTGCACTAAAACCCATTAACGCAGAAGCACCACAATTTGTTGGCCTACCTAAAATCCATAAGACCAATATACCGATTAGGCCATTGATAAATTTCACAACTGCGCCGAGCTACAATGTCAGCAAAAAACTTGCAGTGAAAATAAAAAACAGTATAAAGATAAGTAATAACCATAGTATAAGAAATAACATTGACCTTGTTAACAAATTGAAGAGCATTAAATTACGACCTAATTATAAAATAGCATCTTTTGATATTGTTGACTTGTATACGAATGTCCCTGTTCAAGAAACTCTCACTATCCTTAAAGAAAATCTTATTAACGCCAAAATATGTAATTCTGAAGAAATCAATGATTTAATTAATTTACTGGAAGTTATACTTGACCAAAATTATTTTACATTTAATAATAATTATTACATCCAAAAAAAGGGCTTAGCCATGGGGTCACCTTTATCTGGTTTATTGGCTGACATATACTTAAACCACTATGAGAATACATATTTGCTCAATGACGTAAATAAACTTTCCAAGAAAATAATATCATATACACGCTATGTTGATGATACGTTTATAATTTTTAATGGCACAATACGACAAATAGAAAATATGAAATTATACATGAATAGTGTCAATAAAAACATACAGTTCACACTTGAGACGGAGATAAATAATAAACTTAACTTCCTCGACCTGACAATTACAAGACTAGATGAAAAATTCCAATATCAAATATACCGAAAACCGACAACCACGGATCTCACGATAAATGCTGAATCACATCATCCCTTTTCTCAGAAAATGGCAGCTTATCATAGTTTAATACATAGGTTACTTTCCATACCATTAGAAGACAAAGATTTTCACGAAGAACTGAACACGATCAAATACATAGCTAAGGCCAATGGTTATAAAAGATCAATCGTAGATAATTTAGTCAAGAAACACAGAAAGAAGAAAACAACATAGAATTACAAGAAAATAATAGAAATAAAATTAGGTATATAGCATCAGAATATGGTAACACCCTACCCAAAATTTTAGACAAAGTATTCGGTGGGATAAATATAAAAATGGCTTACCGAACTAATAATAACATTAATAAGATACTCTTACCTAAACATTCAAAATCAATTGAAGACAGGACAGGCGTTTATAAGATAATATGCAATGACTGCGACAGCTTTTACATTGGCCAAACTGGTAGACCTTTTAAAAGACGATTCAAAGAACATTTACCTAGAAAAGAATTTATTAAAACAGTGTCAAATTACGCGCGCCATCTGATGGACAACAACCATAGTTATACTGATTTCACAACGAACTTTCAACCCCTCCACATATGCAAAAAAGGTAATTATATGAATGCTATCGAAGAATACGAAATATATAAAGCTTACAAAATTAAAAAAAACAGAAGAAGTCATCCTTAACGATCAGCTGTATTTCCAGTCCAATCTATTATACGACACAGCGATAAGATTACAGAACAAGGTCCATAGTGCACGACATATAACAACATGAACACTGCAGTCGACTATAGCATGTCGTGGTGCGCACCACCGGTATCGCGTGTGTCTAAAATCTGGGCATTTTATGTGTTTTTATGTTTGTATTATATTTATTGTTGTGTGTGGAATTGTGTGTGCAGTGATTTTAATGTTTTAACCATCGACGAACTTTAACAAGGGATATCCTGATGATGGGGCATATGCCATGAAACGCGTCGATTGAAATATAGAGAAAAGGCCACCAGACGGACAAGAAAAATGTAAACTATTTTACTAATTATATACTATAAGTGGCTTGGATACCGAAAAACATGGATCTAAAACTAGAAGCTTGTCAAGCACATACGGTATTTAAATTTCAAAATATTAAAATAAAACTGCTTCAAACAAGTTTACACATAAAGTTCAATCAGGAGTGTATTGCAAATAATATAATACCTAGATATGCCTTCATCAAAATAAACAGAAAATCAGAGACTGCAATGAAAATCAAAAGACATGCTGAAATAATGTGGATGAAAGAGGAACTTAAATATTTGTATAAAAAGAAAGCAAAATTAAACAGAGATTTATATATGACTCATTTAAAACTACTTGATAGCATTCATGTGGCCCTACTAGATAACACAATCCAGGTTATCAACAAATACGTTCATGACGTACTGCAACGTGTTTACCAAAAACAAAAGATTAAACTTCAAACTCTTGAACATAAGCAGATAAGGGAGGAGGACTTCGAATGTAAACACAAATTCTACACGCGTGTCTCTAATTTGACGAGTATACAATTTACATCTGATGAAAGAGATATTCTTAACAAGGGGCTAAATTATAATATTCCTTATATCGGTAAAGACCACATGATTCGAGAAATTATTAGTGCAGAGGCCGCCATTAAAACAATACCAAACCAGACTTTACAAAATGAAACCCGTGCCGTAATTAATAATAGCTTGAATAAATGCCTAAAAACTATAACAAATAATGAAAAGCAATATAAAGTTAATCAGAGATACTTGAAAGAAAATAAAACCTTGAAACATATAAAAACTAAATTGGTAGATAACAATGCACTGATTACAAAGGCTGATAAGGGGAATACCGTAGTCGTAATAGACAGAGACGAATACACTTCAAAGGTTAATGATTTCATATCAAATAATAATATCTTAATGATACAATCGGACCCAACTGCAGAGTTCGTCAAAGTTTTGAATAATAAAATTAATCTATGTACACGGCTGTTTGATAACGCCACACGCCGTGCACTAAAACCCATTAACGCAGAAGCACCACAATTTGTTGGCCTACCTAAAATCCATAAGACCAATATACCGATTAGGCCATTGATAAATTTCACAACTGCGCCGAGCTACAATGTCAGCAAAAAACTTGCAGTGAAAATGAAAAACAGTATAAAGATAAGTAATAACCATAGTATAAGAAATAACATTGACCTTGTTAACAAATTGAAGAGCATTAAATTACGACCTAATTATAAAATAGGATCTTTTGATATTGTTGACTTGTATACGAATGTCCCTGTTCAAGAAACTCTCACTATCCTTAAAGAAAATCTTATTAACGCCAAAATATGTAATTCTGAAGAAATCAATGATTTAATTAATTTACTGGAAGTTATACTTGAGCAAAATTATTTTACATTTAATAATAATTATTACATCCAAAAAAAGGGCCTAGCCATGGGGTCACCTTTATCTGGTTTATTGGCTGACATATACTTAAACCACTATGAGAATACATATTTGCTCAATGACGTAAATAAACTTTCCAAGAAAATAATATCATATACACGCTATGTTGATGATACGTTTATAATTTTTAATGGCACAATACGACAAATAGAAAATATGAAATTATACATGAATAGTGTCAATAAAAACATACAGTTCACACTTGAGACGGAGATAAATAATAAACTTAACTTCCTCGACCTGACAATTACAAGACTAGATGAAAAATTCCAATATCAAATATACCGAAAACCGACAACCACGGATCTCACGATAAATGCTGAATCACATCATCCCTTTTCTCAGAAAATGGCAGCTTATCATAGTTTAATACATAGGTTACTTTCCATACCATTAGAAGACAAAGATTTTCACGAAGAACTGAACACGATCAAATACATAGCTAAGGCCAATGGTTATAAAAGATCAATCGTAGATAATTTAGTCAAGAAACACAGAAAGAAGAAAAACAACATAGAATTACAAGAAAATAATAGAAATAAAATTAGGTATATAGCATCAGAATATGGTAACACCCTACCCAAAATTTTAGACAAAGTATTCGGTGGGATAAATATAAAAATGGCTTACCGAACTAATAATAACATTAATAAGATACTCTTACCTAAACATTCAAAATCAATTGAAGACAGGACAGGCGTTTATAAGATAATATGCAATGACTGCGACAGCTTTTACATTGGCCAAACTGGTAGACCTTTTAAAAGACGATTCAAAGAACATTTACCTAGAAAAGAATTTATTAAAACAGTGTCAAATTACGCGCGCCATCTGATGGACAACAACCATAGTTATACTGATTTCACAACGAACTTTCAACCCCTCCACATATGCAAAAAAGGTAATTATATGAATGCTATCGAAGAATACGAAATATATAAAGCTTACAAAAATAAAAAAACAGAAGAAGTCATCCTTAACGATCAGCTGTATTTCCAGTCCAATCTATTATACGACACAGCGATAAGATTACAGAACAAGGTCCATAGTGCACGACATATAACAACATGAACACTGCAGTCGACTATAGCATGTCGTGGTGCGCACCACCGGTATCGCGTGTGTCTAAAATCTGGGCATTTTATGTGTTTTTATGTTTGTATTATATTTATTGTTGTGTGTGGAATTGTGTGTGCAGTGATTTTAATGTTTTAACCATCGACGAACTTTAACAAGGGATATCCTGATGATGGGGCATATGCCCTGAAACGCGTCGATTGAAATATAGAGAAAAGGCCACCAGACGGACAAGAAAAAGGTAAACTATTTTACTAATTATATACTATAAGTGGCTTGGATACCGAAAAACATGGATCTAAAGCAAATATATAATAGGAGTATCGTCAAAGAGAATTAGGCCATGAAGAAATTATTCAGCTAATTATTTAATCTACAAATTTACTCTCAAAAAGTATTAATTAATTATAGCATAATTTTTAAAAAATTATCAAAATGATTTTTTGAGAACTAAAGTTGTTAGCAAAGACAGTACAATGAATTAAATACGCAGTGTAAAATACAGGCCGGTGTGTATTGGAGCATTCCACCCCACGACCTTTGCCAATTTATCTTACTGTCAGACTACCTTGCGCTAGAAAACAAAAGTTAGTTTCTTTTGTATGCAAACAAAATCTCTATATAAATTACGTTAGATCGGGTTTTACGCAAAACCACCAACTTGGCAGAATTGCCGTATTTCTTTTAAAGAATATGCTAAAACTAACAAGAAAGTAATATTTATTTGTCTAATAGTAATTTGTTATTATAATTCTTACCACTTTTGTTAATAGAATTATATGTACACAGACAGTAACTTATATTAATAGTAAGAATTATATTTGTTACAACAAACCATATTTAAATAAAATAAGATGAAATCACATAAATTTATCACATTTAAATTGTCATACGAGTTATAAATCACGAAAACCTGCAAGCTTTTGTGACTCGACTGTTTTAAAAATAGTGTTGCTGTCAGAATAATTTCCAAATTGTATTCAGATAATATTTACAAATAATGGCAAGGAAAGGGATTCCAGAACATTTAATTAGAGCTATACAGAGTCTTCATGTGGCGAATGAAATCTTGATTGAAGATGGTAAACCGAAAACAGTTCCTAGAGTTGGCCTGATCAATTGCGGAGTACGACAAGAGTGTCCATTATCACCTTTTCTTTAATTTATATATTAACAATGTCATACAAAACTGGCAGATGTGTCTTCCGGAGCATTTTATGAATGGCCACTCTGCACTTTGTTGCTTGCAGGCTATTCTGTCGACTGCAGGCTATTGGACGATCAGGCTATTCTGTCGGACTCGGAAAACAGGTTGCAGATGGGTATACATTTGTTAAATCGAATCTGCAAAGTCTCTGGATTACAAATATCCACACTTACTACCAAGGTAATGGCTTTTCGTAAACTGATCACGTACAGGCAAAAATTGTTATAGACGGTACTGTCCTGGGACTAGTCAGCAATTTTGAATACCTGGGCTACAATGCGTCTTATAATACAAGCAACGACGTTGTGAATAAGTTGCGTAAGTTCAAAATTATATGCGGGACCATCAGGCAAACTCGTAAGTCAACAAGGAAACCCCCCTAAAATTCTACAAGGTGATGGCCCTTCCCACACTTGTTTATGGGTCTGAGAATTGGACTTTAACGAAAGGCCAGCCCAGTCGTATACAAGCGGCAGGGTATACTCTCTCCATGGTCATAGAAGAAACAAAAAGGACTCGATATTTCGAGTATACTCGACAGAATTTCCCAGTATCGGCTGACTTGATGGGAACACCTTTGCTGAATGGATGACTATAAGCTAAAGTAAGCTATAATTATGTAACTATAAGCTAAAGATACAGAGGTGTGGGACGTCCGAGGAAGCGTTGGAGTGACCAGCTCTTGACTTTGCCTGTTTGAGACGGGAACAAACCATCCTTGTTTTAATCCTTGCACATGATAGTGACGATGATGATGATAATATTTACAGACGTTTCAGGCATATAATATCGGTGAGATACATGTCATAGCAATTTTTGTAAACAATATGCACGTAAATTACCTTTAGTAAGTACCCTATTTGGTTAGCATTAACTCAGGGAAGAAGGAAGTGAATTAAGGGGATGTTACGCTGAAAATGGCCAAAAATGACAAAATTTTTGAAATTGTTTTTGCTAATTTTGTTCTACATGTCTTCCTGCACAAGAAAAATACAATATAAGTCATGTTTCACCTGTATTTTTACCAGAAAAAATTGTTTTTCTGAGAAAGCGCACTCTTTCGCGACTGGTAGTTTTCGTGCTGCAGCGGTTACTTTGAGGATCAGTAAATAAGTACACTATATCGTTGTTATTTCTGAATAGTTATTCATTTCAGAAAGAACAAATATATATATATGTGTGTTTGACAGTGTTTTTTTGACAAAAAAACAGCTGATTTATTTTGTTGTTCTGCTCACTGCTGTCAGCTGTCATAGTGTAATTGTGGAAAGCTGCTTGTTGTTGTTCAGTGTTTCTTTTTCTAATACTTTTCAAAAATGGGAAGAGTGAAGAAAAGCAAGAAAATTTTGCTATGCGAAACAAAATCAACATTTCCAGAAGGTATGAAATACTTCTTACAGATTTTTTATCAGTTGAAATGGACACTGGTGATGGTGAAAATGAAAGTGAGGTTAGGCCTATGTTACAAGATACAGACATTCCTAGTACTTCTTTTAGCACTAACTTACCAAAAGTTACTAATGATGGTAATGAAGTAGGCACGAGGAGGCCTAGTGAAAAGTTTGAAAAGGCTACTGGCTTTGCCCTTTATGACAGTTATAGGTCTGTAGTGGACGTTGATGACGATGCACCTAAGTATGTTTTTGTAGATGCAAATAGACTTGTAACGTTTTTAGAAGGTTTTCCTTGATTGAGATTGAAACTTGCTCAGATCCGTAAAAAGACGAAGTTCACAGAATATAGAAGAAAACTGAGGCAAGCACAACTTCTGGAAGAAGAAGAGAAGAAAGAAAAAGAAGGAAGAACCTACGGTGCTGGAGAATTTTAATGTTGTGAAGAACAGGACTTGAACTTTTTTATTTTGGCCAATTTTTTTTTTTTTGTAAATTTCACTGTGAAGGTTTGCTGGTAAATGTAGGCCCTGAATTGTATTATATTTATAGAGGGAATTAAAGGACCTATGTGATATATAAGCATTTTAAACTTTAATTACCCAGTTATTTCTGTGTCAATGCAGTGTACTAGATAAGCGTTACTTCAATCGCAGTTTGCCGAAAGTTTGAATTTCCGTGTTTTTTGAGACAAAAATTGATATTTCTAAATAACCACTTGTACTACAAGACTGAAATTTTTACCACTTATTGTACAGATGTTTGTCTTCATATTTAGGTAGATTTATGTTTGTAAATTGGGTAATTGGTAATTTTAGGCCTAGAAGCCTAAAAATTGGTAATAAAAAGAAAACTTTTTGTTAAAAAAACACAAACTTTAAAGTTTACTCATACAAAAACTACACATTATACCACCATAAATCTATCTAAATATCAAAAAGACATACTACTCTTTAAAATAACACAAACATGAAAAAATCCATTAAGTACTTTTTAAGGAATATCAATTTAAAAATACCTCTGCAAATTTGCCGAAAAACCGACGTTTTAATTTTTTTACCTATGATAAAATTTAAAAAAGTCAAGTTTCATATTTTTGTATTTTTTTACACTATTCCTTACATAAAAAAATTAGTACACCCCTATATAATGCATGTTTAAAAAAACGACCCTTTTGAGCGTAACATCCCCTTAACTATGTTTTCCTTAAACAAGACTGTAAACGTGCACTATGTTGTATTATTCATTTCTCTTACCAGGGAATGTGTGAAAAAATTGATTTTCACCACAGGAGTGTCCGCCCTCCTTCGATGTCAGTAACCACAAACCATTTCTTCTTGACTTCAGTCCACCCTGGACCACATTAGGATTACGTCAGGGTAGTAAAAGTCATACTTTGCTTAATAAAGCACCGTAATATTATTTATCCTCATGCATAAATGAAGCTCACATATGGGATTCGTGGCCTGAGTTGATTTCATTACCATTTCTGTTTTTCAGCGTAGGACACCCTGTACGTAGGCAGTCACCTTATCCCATAGTTGCTAACTGCTGGACGTTACCTCAATAATGTGATGTGCAATACTTTAGTTTCAAGGCGTTTTCGTGGATTACCCATGTCCAATATTAAAAGGAAGTGCGACATGCATCATCCATATGTGAGTAACAATATACGAATCCTAGAACACCCATTTTCCAATGATACTGAGGGGGGTGTTAAAAACTATTACCTGAGAAAAACTTGGTTAGGTAAAATAGTTGACTTTACAATGTCTAGTGATCCATCTGTCTAACAAGTCTTGCGGTCCACTAATTCTCTAGGTTCTTTATTCCAGCATTCCTGCCAACTGCGTATGACCTATAATTTAACAGTTGTTCCAACATTCATTATTTTTTCAAAGTTTAGTTTTCTTACCATGTAAAGATAATATTTATAAAATATACAGTTTCCTTAGATTTACTGATGTTATTACCATAGTGGAATAATGCTTACAGAAATCAATAAATTAATATTTTTAATGATAATTTTATATTTTGTCTCTTTGAAATTGATGGAAATAGAGCTTATAAGCTTACATAATTTTAGCGTGTTAACAAGTTATCATGATCAAGTACACGCAGATATTTAAAGCCTTAGAAAGAAGAAATTTTTAAGTTTCAGTTTCAGAACTTGGGAAAGTCAGTTCTTGATGCGGTTGGGAATTCAACCAGTTATTTCTAACACTTTGTTAGGTGCACACAATTACTTGAACAATTCAGTGGTCTCTTACTACCAAAAAGGTGAGAATCAACTACGGTTAACTTTGGTCTATCGAATTACCTATATCAATTGCCCACCATTTACTCTTTGTTGTCTGTATTATTGTCACTCGCTATACAAATATAGTATGAAGAATGGAGGTTATTATCATCGTGTTTGCAGAATATTAGTATTTTTTTGTAGATGGTAATATCGGTAATATGATGCAATTTATTGCAAGGTATTGGTAATATCATGTAATTATAGCTGTCAAAATGTAGTCTAAGCCAGTGTGTATAAGACTGTGTAGAACATTTAATGTACAGTGGGGCGGCTATCTTACTGTGCCATTAATACTTTCCTTGAAAACTTTCCTTTGGTCTAAGTTGTCACACAAAGTGCCACTGTCAGGTAAATTACACGAATTTATAATTTTCAAATGTCTATTGGTTTCATTAAATGTTCTGGCTTTTTTCAATTAATTTTTATATATGGACTTTGAAATTGTTTACATAATAATAATAATATATTATTATTATTATTATTATTATTATTATTATTATTATTATTATTATCATCATTATAGAGAAACGTCTTCATATGTAGATTATCTAACTACAGATTAAGTTATAACTGGTCATGAATAGTATTTTATTTTGAAAAAGAAGAATTTGACAGTAATTTTAAACCAACTTTCGTTACATACAATAAATGAAATACACTATTGAATTTATTAAATGCTTTGTAGTATGTTGCCTTTATTTACTATAAAAATATTCTTAATACAAGCACTTCAGTAAACGTAAATATTACATTCGGTTTAATTCTTCATCTTTACTTTTACGGACGTTCCTTATTTGCTTATACAATTTAGTTATGCATTTAAATGTACACAAAAGCAACCAAGTAATTAAGTTACATAGGCCTTTACGACCCGACCCTTGCTTCCTACCACTGCTGGAACAATTTACACCCATTTCCTTGTAATGGAAATGGTTCCATGGAAATAAATAATATCCTTACACTGCTAAAGATGGATGGTATAATTTGTGTGTGTGTGTGTGTGTGTGTATGCGCACGCCCGCCCGAGTTTGTAATGTGCTAGGTTGAAGACGCGCAGTACAAGGGTATGTAATTCTTATCTTTTCTAAACCGTTTTTCACCGTAAAGATTTTTTAATAATATGAGACCTGTTTAACTATTCTATAAAATTACCAGCTGTAAGAGAGAAAAATTAAAGGCGGTAGTCTCGTAGCATTAGGTAAAAAAGACAGTGGTATTAGCAATACAAGAAAAACAATTTATATTTTCACTACAAATTAATACAATAATAAAGTATATAGAAGATAATTTGGAAATTCCAAAAACAGAAACTCGGTAAACATGAGCCGCACGTGTGACCAGTTTGTAGAAAATGATGTTGAAGTCTGTACAGGAAGTTTCTTAGTTACAAAAATACGCCCAAGTAACGTTTGCAACATAAACTGCTTTCTTGACGAAACAATCGCGGATTGGCAATTAATGTACATGAACAATTAATGACGTTAGCAACGATAAAAGATATGCAAGTGTAACGTTTTACAAATAAATTCATTTTCTCCAACACAATTACCTAATCAAGTAAAATAACTAAGATTTTAAAATTACATTTTTCAAATAGTAGAAAACATGTATTGTTATTTTATAATTTAGCTCTGGTTTAATGAAAACGGAAACCAAGTACTTTGATCAAAATTAAGTCTTATAGGTAAGTACCTTTGTACACTGCAATTTGAAGGCTATTGTAAGCAAAGAAGTAATTACACACAGTGTACAATTACAATGTTTAAATTTTTGGTGAATTTGCTGTGTTAAATCGTGTAAATGTTAGAATACGGTATACATATTACAATAAAAAATAAGGCCAATCTGGTTTGTAGATGTACTGAATAGGTAAATTAAAGGTGGGTAAATAATAATTTATAGCATTGTGCCCCTTATGAACATATGTCGTAATCATTTAGCAATAAAACTGTAGGAGGAGGAATGTGATGTAGAACAGAATTGAAACAACAACGACATGAACTCGTGAAATTATTTATATGCAAGGGTCTACAAATCATTATTAACTATGAACGAAACGAAATAAAATTTTTAGCGTCTTTACCTTAAACACTTATTCACATAATACTACGTAAACTTCATTGAAAGTACACATAACATAAAATTGAAACCCCCCCTTTTATTTTATAAGTTTTTTTTTTTTTTTTTTTTTTTTAAGGGGAGAGACATAATATTTAAAACTAGGTGATGAACCTAGAGGAAGCATAAAGTGTGCACAGGCCCAAGCTACAATCACAGACATGTCCACTGGATGGATGACAGGACTTGCAAATGAAAAACTCTATTAACAAAACAAGTGTGAACTTTATTTAGCGTGCAGCCACATACATGATATCACAAGGCATAATTTAATAATAGCCACTGAATAAAATTGAAATACTTTTACATCTCTAGGTTATTTTAGCGTTCAGTCACATACATGATATCGCAAGGCATAATTTAATAATAGCCACTGAGTAAAATTGAAATACTTTTACAGCTCTAGGTTATTCTTCATTCCATACATATCGTTATTCTACACAGTATAATATTGTGAGTGACTGCTTAATTCAGTGGCTGTAAAAGAGTGTATGCAACACTATGTCAAGACAACATTATAAACTTTTTTGATATTTAAAGTTTAAAGTTAAATTTGCTACACTTTGCAACATTATGTCCAAGATAAACATTATAATAATTTTGTTTTAATATGTAATATTGAAATTTTAAAGTGATATATAAAGTTTAAAGTTAAATTGGCTAGCCCTTTCTACAATTCCTTCAGCACATGTGCTATCACATCATTAATTTCGTCACATTCCCCCCATTGAAAATTACACACAAACACATACATAATACATATAACACACACCCACAATTCCTGTACCGACCCTCTCACAATAACCCTTCGCATTAAACGTACAAAAATATATATATACACATACAAACAAAACCGAGCTTAGGAGTTCACACAGATAAATCACCTCTAAGATGAGAATTCAAATAACACAGGAAACTGAATTGCCCCCAACAGAACAAAGGACTCGAAAATTTATAAATAAATACAACTTCAATAATTTTGAAGCAAAACTCCGAGAATTAAATCATGATCATAGTTTAAGCCACAATACATGAAGAAAATCAGACACCCCCAGTCCTGAATTATGCCCACACGGCAGGACATGACCAAGCAGGACATAACTAACTCTCAGATACATAGAACGCATTAAAAAAAAAGGGAAAACTTAGAGCGGTTCATGCAGGTATATGTGTGTGTGCAATTTCCTCACATAGTATAAGAAAGTTTTAAAGATCACATAAGGCTTAGTTGTATGCAAGGTCCACACATGCAGGCACAAAACTTAACGTGTGTGTGTTTGCAGATCTTGTGCAAGTTAAACGCGGGGTATCATAAGTCTGTTTCTGAGAGCGTCTGCCGGTTTACAGTATTGTGGTAGATGAAATAGTATAATGTAAATACAGAAAGCTCACACCTGGATAGTCCGATGTAACCAAGTGGCACTGTGGCCAAGCTGTAGCGTGTAGTTTGAACTGGTAACTCCTGGGGGCAGAATTCCTCCAAGTGTGTGTCTGTGTCCCAACTGACGGCATCTCACGGCTCATGTAACATCTCTGCACGAGGGGTTGACAGATGTTCGTCCAACCCCGACACCCATCTCGCCATTGGTCGAGCACCTAAGACAGGCAATATGCTGCATAGGGTGTCATAAAGAACATAATATCATCACAGCTCGCACACACACCACCATTATAATGTGGAGAACACACACTTTAATATTTAGCGGTTACCAGGAACGCTTCACCACTTATTCTTATTAACAATTTGATCGGACCACAAGATCTGCCTTATTACATTTAATAATCTGGTTTTGTTTGAGTATTCCTTTTATGACATGAAATTCTTTCTATCTATACTATTCTTATTAACAAACACTAAAAGGCAGCTGAGTGTAAGATCTCTTTTACCATTTTTTTTTACATTGCTTTAATCGGGTTACTAAGCTACATTCGTGGCAATTGTAAGCTAATCCAATCGTTAATTTAATTTAACACCTTAATTCATGGGTAACACTTACGCACACACAAGTTATCGTTTATTAAGAAACGCTGTAACACAAAAAAAATATTTTGGGGTTAATAGTTGAGTCATATTAAAACTAACTACATACCTGCAGCTGACTTTATTCTAGCTTCTCATAGTGTAGTACTTCGAACAGGCAGAACAGATTGGGTGCCGTCAATTGAGACCAGAAACGTCCTTGATGAGGGTTGGAACAGAAATGAGAGCGATAACATGGTAATTTCCACTGATGAAAGCTTGCCTGTATGCAGGTTAGCGCACACCACAGCTGGGCCGGCCAACTGGATCCTCGTCACCGCCGCTAACAAGCCGTTTACATACACTCAGCGACGACGCGATACAGAGGCATTGCATGACGTCGGGAACGCGGGAACGCGCCAGTTTTTAAAAGAAAGTTACCTGCTCCTGCAACCGATCTTCGCGTTTTCCGAGCGCCGAACAAAGTACGGCACAAAATCAACAATAGGGTTTTAATTAATCATATTACTTTTATAACCTCTATGAAGTAGATTATATTACCAGTGTATTTCATGTATAGTCTACAATTTATACTTGTAGCAAATTTTAATTGTACACTAATTTCTTACAACAATTAAACATAGCAAGTTAATTAAATCTATTTTTGACCGTTGCTCTTTGTCAAGTACAATGTGAAACGTCAAACATCTACCCAGAGAAAACTTAGCTTACTTTAAAACAGGTCTTGTTGAAAAGTTTAGTTAGCTGTCCATTATATATTTTTAACACATTTGTTACTCCTCACGTAGAAAAAAAATTTAACTGAATTCAAAAATAGCTGGGAAAGAAAATAGACAGCCCATATTATTCTTTTCAAAAGGACATGGTCAAGGCATGAGCTTAAAATCATCAGTGAATATTACAGTCTCTCTGGGACCATGTAATTTTGTAACCATTTGCCATAACACTTTATTCGTAATACTTAGTTCTGTGTAAGCACTAATGCTAAACCTGATTTTAATAAAACATTTTTACAAGAAAATTAAGGCGATAAATTAATCGTTGTACGTTCTAACATGATCCAATCAAATAATTGATAAGTGGAACGTCAGAAAATTTCTGTAACATAGTACCCGATTAACAAAACTTATAAAACTATTTTAAAGCGTAAGAGTAATATTGTCATGATATAAACGGCTTTTACTTTTATTCTACAATAAAAATAATATTTTTTCACAATGAAATCGGCTAGTTGTTATGCAAACAACTGTTGTAAACAACTGTTATTCTCCATCGTATTAGGTAACAATCACGACATAGTACCAAGCATAGCTGAGAGCTAGAATTTAATTGTAAAATGAAAACAAAAATACAGACAATAATGTAATAGCAAGTCAATATATCAAAATAAAGGGCAAAACCTTAGCCTATTCACGCTGTCTCTCCCTACTGAGATCAAATTTCATTATTTATTTTATGAAACAACCATAAAAAAATATAAGGCCTAAATAAATCTATAACATAATGTTTATTTATACGCTATTACGTTGTTCAAGGTTATTCCTTTCTACGTATTACACGAAGTTAGGTTTTTTGAGAAAGGTCATACATTGTCTATAATGTTTACTTTACCCACCCCTCTTGACAGTGTCATTTTAGTGTTTTGTTATTAGTAAAATTCTTCAGTTCTACATTCTGTAATATCGACATTATATTTATGGTCTTATCGGGTACATCATTTTATTTTGCTTAAATAATTTTATTTCCGCCAATAAAATATGGGGTATTTTATTTTTGTGAGGTCCCAAATTTCTTTTCAAGAGGCCAAAGTCTATACATATTTTTTTTCTAAGGCATTCTGTATTATCTTACGTATTTTTTTTTCTTTAACCCACTATGTATTATTTTTTACCCAGTACCAACAATCTCGTGAAATGCGATAATTTCCAGAAGATATATTTGACCCCTGATACCCGTGTATCAGGCTATACTATCTTGTACTAAACTTCCGTATCTTCAAATTATACCTGCGACCTTACTGGCAATCAATTTTAAAAAACTGTTCATGCCTGAAATTACAGGAACACTGAAAAATTGTCATTTCCATAACATCACCGTTTGCCTGTCAAGAAGTACAGATTGATTGGGTATTCATTTAGAGAATTACCTCGTACAAACATAAATAGAAAAATGTATGTGTTTTTCTTATAAACTCAGCACAAAATTAAAAATTCTTAATTCAAATTAAAAATACATTTTCTCTGACTAAAATATTTTTGACATTATTATTGCTACCTGATATTTGTTTCCTCACTATTTTGTTAAGAGCGTAGTACAGATAATTCAAACCTCATCAACTTATTATGGCTAGAATTAAACATTACACATGCGTTGTATAATAATAGCATATTTTTGTTAAGAACGAGAGTTAGCAAGAGTTTAAAACGTAATGCCTCTCACCTTTACAAGAGGAATTAATTAATATTTTTTTCCTAAAATTAGTCAAAAAGTTTGATTGATTTTAGTTTTTAAATACGCTGGCTTGAAGTAAAAACTGAAACACTGCAAAATAAAGAGGTTGACAACATAATTAAAGTTAATTTAACAGGTAATTGTAACTTGCAACCCTGTAAAATATAACTTTGCTGCTTATAATGTATACTTCGTATTCAGGGACCTCCGTCAAGGAATAAAAGCATAACGCACAGATAAAGATACAAAAAATTTGTATTACCAAAACAACCGATATCCTCAATCCACAGTTCCCTTCTGTCCTTTTTTCCTTGGAAAAGTTCCTTGTAAGCAAGAAATCACTTCTCTGATTAAAACTTCTCCATCTCCTTAAAACCTTACTCCTTCAGGACATTCTATGGTTTATTATTTGTTTTCCATTTCCCTGCATGTAATTAAGTTTATTTTATTGTTTTCAGTCAGCTCCTTTTTATCGTTACCACATTACACTTTCTTCTTCTATTCAATCAGGTTAGGTTAAATTTTTTTCAAGTTAGGTTTCTTTTCTAATTTCATTAGTGCTCTGCCTTCAACAAATCGCGTGACCATGCGCGCACGCGTGTCAAAAGCTGATGATCCATGTTAAGACTGAAAGAATAAGAAAAGGTGATGGTACTAAAGAAGAAATATAATACAGAAATTCTAAAGAAATATTACTCTCTGTCTCTATGCACAAAACAGTTTTAAAAGTTTCAGTTTCTAAGCCTATAGTTTTATTGACCGTGTAGTAAAGGTAGATGTGTAACGACGAATCTACCAATCTCTACGTTAGGGTCATGACTAAACGAAAAAAAGAAACTTCAATCCTTTACTAAACCATTTCATTCATTTAAGGTTATATATGAAATACAGAACATAGGCCTATATTAAATTGCATAGAACCTAACTATGCACACAACGATTATCACGCGTCCGCTCCGAATACAAAATGTTAATACAAAAGTTTTTAAAAATATATAAACACTTGGTACGTTTCACAGATTTTATTTAACTGTGATAGCATTTTTGACTTCTTAAGCCATCGTCAAAGAGATGAGTGGGTGGCAATCATTTCTTTCACTAATCTTTACGACAATAGCTTAAGAACTCAACAGCTGTCAAAGTTAAATAAAATCTGTGAAACGTACCAAGTGTTTATATATTTTGAAAAACCTTTGTATTAATACGTTTCACAAAGTGCCCAACGAGCTATCAACTAATATCGTACAAAGTGTTAACATTAGTCAATAACTTTTTTCTCAGACTAACCAAAAACGTGTTACTATGCGTTTGACTAGTTGCTAATACTGTCGGTATTCATGAACCAGTGAATATGACCAGTGTACTACAAAAGTGAGACTAGCGTCAGCGCAGTGATTACCTCGTGCATGAAAATTTCAATATCTCAGCTGAAACGTGAGAGTTTTTCACGAAACAAACATCAATCATTCTTTCCTTATGCAGAGAAGTCAATTAGATTACTGAAGGAGTTATTAGTTGCAGAAATAGACTCCCAATAGTTTCCGTAATTTTTATTTTATTTACAGATTGACGTTTATAGAATAACGGGTGTAAACAAACCTCAAAAAATTGTGAATGCGTTAATGCATGATGACGTCACATGCACGTGACACATGAATCTTCCGTTGTTTACTTAATTTAGATATTGTTGTAAAATATACAACAACATTTTTTATTTAATTTGTATTCGTTAAGTAGATTAGCTTGAAAATCGCTATATCATATTTAATTGGTAATACACAATGTTTTGTATTGTAACAGTCTAATGTTTTCGTGTCGAGACACCCTTAGGCCTATGTGTTTATGTGCCTTAAATAACAGTTTCATTTATTGTAACGCGTTTGAAATAGACGTCAGCCATTCGTACTGTTTTTCCTTCTGTTAGTCATATTTCTTCTCTTATTTCTTTTCCCGTGTTCATCTAATTCAGTTTTGTTTGCATTCAGAATATATAATACATATATTATAAACATAATGCATTCAATACGAACAGCTTAACAAACAAGCGATTCAGACTACACTGTAATAGTAATGTGTAGTGGTAAAGGTAATAGTCAACAATTTGTATTTTAGAGCTGTTGACGTTGCAGATTTATCGATACGTATATAGCTAATTTAACCAACCCAAAATTTAGGCAACAGGACGCCAATATACACAGCCTGTTAAAATAATCTTACACACATTCCGTTGAATCTTGAAATATTCACTATCAATTGACTACTTGCACTTATTTATTTATTTTTTGCACATATCAAATTAAATTAAAGTCTTTAATTCTTTATACGAAATAAGGTAAGTGTAGAATTTTATGAATGCAATATTGTATTGTAGTAGGCCTATAGTATAGTAGAACTTCTACTGCAAGTGCTTCTATCGATCTTAGAGGTTTTACCGTAAACAGACATTGCAGCTTTTCCCTACATTTTTGCTTATGAAATTTTTAATTTAATTTTATTAAAAATAATGAATACTATTTCACAATAATATTACTTTATGAAACTCTGATAAGTTTTCAATGTTCGAGATCATCTTCAGTGAGTATAGAGATTGAAGTTCGCTACACTAATCATGGGTTTCTTATACAAACTGAAAGCCTTGCGTTTGTAAAGACGATCGTTAATGAAGTGTTTGTAGAATATTGTCTCCTTTCAGTTCGCAAAGTTATTTAACAAAGATATGTAATTAATGATTATTGTGCGGTATAATACATAATTACGTACGTGGCCGCGTGAAAAGAGAATAACAAGAAGGGCAAGTAATTAATTAACATTAGTAGAAGTGAAGAGTACCACTTGATCTCGATCCGAGTCGGCGTCTATTGCGTTATAAACCTTACTGTACACAGTCAAGGGTCATCGAGAGCTCTCAAATAGGACCATTATATGTAGAGAGGGTACTGTAGTCGACGTGATGAAGAAATTTGGAATGGGAGGTTCGTTAATGTGAGCGGTAAAGAGAATGTGTTTGTGACAAATGAGAAGTATTGCGTGCGTAATTACCGGGGTATATGTAATTAATCAGTAGAAACTGCTTGATCTGAACTATTCGGCTGCAATCGGACTAATGTGTACTGATATGTACTTTTATACATAGTTACTTAACAAGACGTCATTACGCACAACCTAAAAGTATTTACCTCAAACAATTTCTTAACAAAAGAATGTTTATACGTATTACAGAAAAATTAAGTTATAGGTTTCGGTATTCATGTTGTTGCGGCTTTAATCAGGTGGTTCTAAGAAATAATTAATTCTATCTTAATTATCTTTTCTCAACATCCCATGTACTTTCAATTCTATGTCAAGAAGTAATTAAGGGGACACCGAATCCCTATCTTCCACCATGTTAACATACGGAACATTTTATAAAAAACTACTAAACCAAACTGTTTGAAATTTTTACAGCAGTTTCTGTAGATCTTTTTACAAGAGCTGAGTTTTTTTGTTAAAAAATGTGTCACAGAAAATGAAAAACAATTTTATTCCCATTTAACGTTTGAAAGTTGGTAAATGTTTATGAAACCTATTTTTGTAATAGTTACTATTTACTATTTAATGTATCTGTATTTACCATGCCAGAAAAAACTCAGTATATATACTCACATACCTACTGTGAATATTGTGAGAAAATTTCACAATGATTGGTTCAGTGGTTGGTGAGAAAATGTTCCTTATGTATTGAAAACCCATATTTTCGGTAATCGAGACAAAACGGAACACATGTAAAAGTTGAGATTGAGTGTTTCCATGGAGACAATTTATTAAAATTTCCAGCTGAATGCAGTTGAACAGCTGAGTGGTGCCAAACTTTGCCCATAAAATGTAGTAAATTTTTAAAAACGAATCAGGAAATTTTATGGAGTAATTCAAAAGTTATGCGTGTTTGAATATGGAAGTTTTGATTGACGGCAGCTGTCAAAAGGTGAAATATTGTTACGACGGTCTACTCGATAAAATTATACGTTTTTATAATTGCGGCCTTGACACAGTCCGCGCGGCTGGCGGCCTCCAGAAAAATCTCGCGATTGCGTCAAGAGTCACGTATGCCACCGCATTACTTTCTGGATCCCTCTGGAACGTTCGATAAACACGTAGAGTGTTCTGTAATGTCGTAACACTGCCTCCTCCTTAAGCCTGTTCGTCCCGAACTGGCAAACCGTCTCTGAAGTAATACTCGACCAGGCGACCTAGGTGGACGTCCTTGCGAATGATAATTCTCCGGTTCTTCGAATTCAGTCTCGTGTGACCCAAACATCACGTTCCCAGGAATGTGAGTCTTCCGCTCAACTACTAGTTTTGCTGGAATCACTCCCACCGCGTCATGTACTGATGACCTAAACACCACTGGCTGATCCAAGTCTGTTTGGTTCTCGTCAATAACCTCATCTTTACCCACTTTGCCCTTCTATCAGTTCAGGAACAAGCAAGAGTTTTGTCTCGACACCCATAGTTGGCTTTCCAATCACTTCTTTTGTCGTTACATTTATCTGTATTCCCTCTGCTAGTTCTTCCTCCATTCCCGCTTGCAATAGGGAGGGTTCATCTTGACCAGACCTGTTGACTTTTTCTTTGGCCAATGCTACTTGCTTAATCGAATGGTTGGTAGACGCTGTCATTTTAACCATGGAAAGCTTTATCTTCTCTCGGCCGACCCTCAGGACAATCTCTCTTAAGTCCACAACGAATCCGTAGGCATTCATAATGTCCGTGCCAAGAATCACTCCATCGACAATGTCTGCAACGAGCATTTGGTGGCTAAACTCGAGAAGACCCAGGCGTACACGTATGTCTATCTTTCCTAACACATTGACGGGGCTTCCAGTCACAGTCTGTATTGTACAAGAGGTAATTTGAGGCTGTCGGTTGCCGATTAAGTCAGGGCGCACAACAGACACTGTAGCGCCCGTGTCAACTGTAAATGATGTTTGTTTACCTTCCGCAAATCCATTAACGATCAGGTTTCCACTAGGCTTATGTAGCGTAGAAACTATGTGTTGTTCTGGGCCTTTACTTCTCCAATTGGTGCGATCACTCACTCTCTCGGTATTTTATTCTTCCAGCAGCCTACCTGTAGATGACCACCTTTCCCACAGTTGTAACAATTCGGTCTTCTGTCTATATCCTTCGGTTCGAAAGATCGTTGTGGCGCTGCTGACTCCTTAAACTGTTGTTTTTGAGTCGTCTCTTTATGCCGTCCGCTATTACGATACTGTGGTATTGGATCCATTTGGGTACAACGTGATGGCATACTTTGATTAATGTAGGTCGCCGACTTGGCAGCTTCAAAACGGAGAGCATGAACAAGAGCGTCTGATTTATTATCATGCCGTGCCATTCTTAACACTTGTTGTAATTGACTATCTCGGATACCGTCAATAAACATATTGAGAGAAATCCACTTCCGGAAGTCCTCCGATTCTTCGGTATAAGTCAATCTCGTCAATCGGTCGACATTCGCTTCAAACTCTTGAAGGCTCTCCCCTGAACGCTGTCGCCTCGCTTTAAGTTGAACCCGGTACACTTCGCACAAATGCTGGTCACTGTACCATAATTCCAGAGTTTTTGTTAATTCGGCATATGTGTTCTGGCTGTCAGATTGCACTTTGTGTACTAGCTCTGCGGCAGATTCTTTTAAAGTAGGAATTAATGAAAGCCCTTTCTGTTCTTCCGTCCATTCATTTAAGCGAGCGGCAGCTTCAAATTGGCGAATATAAGTTGCCCAGTGAATGGTTCCATCAAACTTTGGGGCCTTTGCGAAAACTGGCCCTACTACAGTTTGATTTCTCTGATATTTTGAATTTTTATCAGCATTTATTGATGGTCTTTCTGTATTAACTATTTCTTTGACTAAATGTTCGACTTCCTTTTTAATTTGTTTTATTAAATTTGTAATAGAATCTTCTAAACTTGATGTACTTGTTTTTATAGTTGACACAGATTTTTCTATTTCAAATATTCTGTCAACTTGTTTGTTTAGCTCACCTCGTGAAAGGACGATGTTTGGAGTGTTATCATTTTGTACGAACTCCTTAACGTCGTCTGCTTGACGACTAAATTCTTCTTTTTTTCGTCCCTCTGGTGTTTCATTTTCACGCTTACGTTTTTCGTCTTCCCGTTTTCTGCTTCTTCTTTTCCCTGTCTTCGTTCTTCTTTTTGTTGTTCCTGTCCTTGCTGTAGCATTACTCGGAATGCTTCTATCATCTGACTGGTATCCATTTTATTTTTATCAACCTATAACACCACTCTTCTATGAAGTGTCCTCTGTTTCCACTGTTAACCGTTCTATCCCAGTTCTGACAACACTGTTACGACGGTCTACTCGATTGTCGTAGGTACAGTGGAAACAAAATCAAGACACTAATTAAGTCACTAATCACCAGCTTCAATTTTCACAGTTAAACAGTTCGTAATTAACAACACAGTCCCTTACAGCGAATCAAATAAAAATTATTCTCGCCCAATAAAATGTCCACTAAAATTAAACACAATTGTATTACAATTATCCCGCCCGATTACTAAACACTTCACTAATAACCACTTGAACGCACAAAGTTATATCGCCCGATAATCACTTGTAATCGCCCGACAATAAACTGAACCGCACTGTAAATATATCGCAACTATATTGAAAATTAAGGCCGCTGCCGCCATGTATTTATACCTCCGCTCACAAACCAGAACGTTCCGAACTACGTCTCAGCGCCAATGTGTACTACGTAATTAATTGCGGCCTTGACACAGTCCGCGCGGCTGGCGGCCTCCAGAAGAATCTCACGAATGCGTCAAAAGTCACGTATGCCACCGCATTACATTCTGGATCCCTCTGGAACGTTCGATAAACACGTAGACTGTTCTGTAATGTTGTACCAATATATTTTTTAAAAGAATATTTTGATACACATTTTTGTTAAAAATAACAAGTGTTGCACATCAATGCATCCAGGAGAACCTCAGCTTTTAATTTGCGCTAAAAACAAAAATTTGAAATTTTTTTTTTTTTGCTGTCCGTGTCCCTTTAAAGTTTGTATATATAGAAAACTATTAGGAAGTCAGAAATTAAATGATACCTACAGAACAACTTAAACTACTGGAAAAACTAAAGGAAACGTAAACACACTCACACGCGCTCGCGAGCACGCCCGAACGCAAACACACATATATATTGCTATTTATATGTGTCACATTGAATGAATAGTCGAGATATACTATTGTAACGAGAACCGTATCGAACAACAGCCTAGAACGTTCTCCAGCCGTCCATCCATAGTCACGCAGGTGTACGTCAGTCAAGGTCGCCCTCAAGCAGGTTCTAGAGTACCAGAGTACACTCTTCAGGAGAAAACTTGAAATACGCGTTAGCTAGCATGCAGTAAGGGTAACCTATTCTGGACCTCTGCGTGATCTATAAAAGCAGAGCCTCCAGTTGACAGTGAGAGATTTCATTAGCGCGGATCCAGTGTTTGTAGAAGTATTGTGAGAAGTGTTATTGTGTTAAAATTAGTGTGGATCTCTATTATTTGACATTATTATTGGGTGTGGACAATTTTAACTGAAATTATTGTACGAGTTGATTACAAATTGTTATTTGTGAGTAATTAAAGCTGGTTAATAGTGACTTCATTGGTACCTGTTTTCCACTGTACCATACGACGATCAGTGAGACCGTCGTAACACTATCTTATTGTTATGAATTTAATTTATTATTGAAGCTATTATTTTCTGACAATCTAATGTAATTTCAATACAGGTTATAAGAAATAATTAATCTGTCTCTCTTGAACTTCGTAATACAAACTAACATTTACTTTCTGTACAAGGAAATAAATTAATATTTGAAAAGTTCTTTTCGTCGTAGTTAAAATATGAAGTTTTTACTGATGTAATAAAGTCTTTTTTAAATAAGTTTTAAAATTTTACATAAATAATATAAGTTCACTTCCCTTTAATGTCGACTTCTGACCCTTCAGATGACAGGTTGCTCCTAGCAGGATGAATACATGGGTAGAAATACTCCGTCCGGGTTCAGATTCGCTTTCGGGCGTGCAGCTATTTTTCACGGGCATGGTTACATGTACTCTCACCGCGAACCGATATGTTACAGCTTCTGATGTATCGATTGGAATGTCCCACTGGACATTCACCACTGTCCTAAGTAACATGTTCTGGAAGTGCTTCAAAATCTGTACGTTCGAGTTACTTGTCGTACCTCCACGTTCAGATTGGGTTTACAGTGGTCTTATACAGGAAGAATTTATTCTCCAGTAGCTACTGTGACTTTTTTTCGAGCATCCAGTACATATGTCTAATGGTATCGCAAAGCTGTTTATTAATTAGCTAGTTGCTGTGCAGAAAAAACAAAACTGTCTAATCGTGTCTACCATTGCCGTGTCTGTGATATTGACTGGTCACAGAAATAGTAACATACAGTATATGTTATATTTTTAGAATAAATGTCATTTTATAATACAGATATTATTTTTTACATATGGAATATAATTGTATGTTTTTGCTAAGTCAATAATAAGTGAGAACACTGTGAACGTAAAAAAAAAAAACAGAAATTCAGGGTCGGCGTTAGAAGTTCATAGCGGTGTGACACATTTGGGAAAGTAATCATATGTACGCAATGTATATGAAGGTGTGTGCTCGCGCGCGCGCATATAAATATAGCGTAAGTAATTCTTTACAAACACAATGTGGGTACCATATGTCCGTCGTTGTTTACATTACGATAACGTACGAATTTATCGTTCGTTTTTAATAAACCTGAAAATTTAATTAAACACAATTGCTGTTACACGGTGCTGTATAACTGGTTATAAAAAATATTTTAAATATGGAATTCTGTATATGTGTGCGTTCGCGCGTATCTGCGTGCGTGAACTCCCTTGTGTTTATGCACTTATCTGTATGATTACAAACACAATAATTACAAACACGAAATTTCATCTGCAAGTTGTTTATATAAAATTTTTTAGTGTCCAATTTCAGGGCAATCGTCTGCGCAATTTTTTACACAGATATACCACTGAGATGCTATTTTAGAAACTTGGACAGCGGTACAGTGCTCAATCTACACATTGCGTGTCGTTAGTTGATGTGCTGAAATTGTGTTGAAAAGGTGTAGTTCGTCCTAAATGTATACAAAGTTATTGTGACCGCAAAACATCTACTGTGTGCACTGCAAAGACAAGTGGATCTTTAAAAGAATCTAAATTTTGGCAAGTCTATAACGGTGTAAGCGTAAGATTTTGAGAATATTTTCTTCGCATAATAGACTAAAGTGAACTGTTCCAACAGGCCGCAAGGGTCACAGAAAAACTATTTACAATGTTGTTACCATAACGGGAAGATTTACTACCCGGTAAAAAATATTTTCACACCCACATAGTTATCATAAATTATTCAACATATTATTATCTGTAAATAAATTCGTTCAGTTGTAAGCACTCAATGATTAACACTACGGTGTTTACAATGCTGTCTTTATTTACAAATACTCGTAGTATGATGGTGATCCTGATAGTTGTCCAAATACTAACTGCCGTCGTATTCTACTACAAAATTTCGACGATTCTAAACGCAAGTGAAATGATTAAAGGCGAACTAATCACACTACGCAACAACGAATCTACAGAATTAAAATCTACTGAAGAAAATTTAGAGACTAGGCGGTGGTCAAGCAGAACCATGGAAATTACAAGATTCTCCACAGAGAACACATTAACTACTAAACTAAAACAAACGAACAGTGGGTTACCGACTACTACTGTCACGGTCGATACAAGAACGTCTTATAATGAAACACCTTCCAACGGAATCAGGCCTAGTAGTGAAAGTAGCAACAGCATTACTACAAACGCGAGTGATGATTTACCGACTACTGTAGGCACTAGCGCCGCAACGGACTTTTTAGAAATCAAAACTGTTAAGAAGTATTCCGACTTGTTGATACGAAGAAGTAACTGGAGTTCAATGACTTCCGAAGAGTGTCTAGAACCTCTGAACCTACCTGTCGCTAAAATTTACATTCGAGAAACAAATTCTGACAATTGTGGTAACTACTCTACGTGTAAAAACCTTGTACTTGATACGCTCGACTATTACCTATGGCTCGGCTACAAAAACATACAATCTAATTTTCTAATCACCGGAGACGGGTTGATCTTTGAAGGTTTGTCTTGGAATTGTAAGAAGGAACATCCCCGTGTAAAAGACAACGAGTTATTGGTATTATTGACCGGCATGTCGAACGACAAACTGAACTACATTAACGTCAAGCAGTACGGTTCGCTGAAATTATTTTTAATGGAAAACTTGTTTAGAGGTAATGTAATTTCATCTTATCAGCTGCTGCCTTATTGTTGTATTACGAAAGGCAGCAATCCGGGAAAATTCGTGTATTGGAATTTAACACTCTTCGATAACTTTTATGGTGACGAGTGTCTTCAACACAATAGATGTAAGTACTAGAGTTAATGTGAGTATAATATCAGTGTACGTACTAGGTTAATTTAGGATGAGAAATCTTATTGAGGATATAGAAAATGTCCCCTATTTACTTAAATTTAGCAGTTTTAAGATATGTTGCCTATTACATTAGTAAAGTTGCTGATCATTGCTGGTCAGAACAAGAATGTGTTAATGTGCCACATTGGTCACTTTTAAACTGACGTACTTCCTGGCGCATGGTAGTATTGAATTCTTATCAAAAATCAATCTCGATACTGTTTACTGGAAAGTCACTTGAAGTACTGGTCAATAACGGGTAAAAACTCAATAAATGTAAGTTAAGTAAGACATGGTAATAGATGCAAATGATGTCTTAAGATCACTACTGTATTGTTAAAACGGTTTGATATCTTTTTAAAACATATATAATAATTTTGAAATTACAATTGTGTAATTTAATGTATTTATGTATATAATTAATTATGTCACACTGTGATGTGACTTATCGTTATGTTTTTCTAAAGCCTGATCACGTAAAAAGCCTTTATATAAAACACATACGTCAACGAGATCCTTATGTTATTATCTGAATATTGTTGTCATCCTACCAGAAATTCTAATCTCTTTAATGTAGCGTCCGTATTTGGGATTGTTAAAAGAGTGGGAATGTAGCGTTGTTTTAATAACCACCCATTTCTGATATTTAAGACGCCACTCCCTTAGGTGTAGCCAAATGTTACCGGTTCTTTATCACCTGATAAATATTCCTTTTGTTTTCAGTCCTTACAACGCATTCCATTTTCTAGTCTCTGCTAGTTTGTTTTTACATACGCCTACGTATTTTTTAACAATATTAGAGTTTAACTATACTATGATGGTTACTCGTTAGTATCGTCTGCACTTTGTCTACAGAAAAGTATAAATAAATCGTAATTATCGCAACAGGTTAGCGTCTGTACAGAAATTCTAAATGTTCTTACGAACAGTGATTAATATAGGTCTCGATACAAAAATTGTATACATGAAAACTTTATTGGCTGCTCTTTTCATATACTTGTAATAAGTATAGTTTTAAGTTGAATTTAGAATAAAATATACCTCTTCAAATATGTGTAATGTATAATTGTATAATTATAGTATAATTAATTTTATATGTATTTAAATAAAATCAGAGTTTACAAAAATACTGTTAAAATTTTATAAAAATTTGTATGAAAAAATTAACCTTTACTGTATTTACAAACCGTAATATGAATTACATTTTAACCAAAATCTTTCAATAATGTCCTTGAATATGAGTCCTTGTAATTATTCCTTATAATTAGTATAAGGTTATTAAAAGTTTGTGTAACGTTTTAAATGGTTTTTACAAGTTCGTAATTAAATAAATTAGTCTCCACTTTCCTGATGTTGAAGACTGAGGGTGAAGTGTGATGATCCAGGATCCGTTGACTGACGATTTCGAACGCTCTGTGCTCCCTTCCCCTGCGTTCTAGTCACCTTTGTGATAGATCCTGGAACTTTAGTACGTTATCCCGATAAACTTGTTGAGGTTATCTATCACGAAATTTGGACTTCCACGAACGACGCCTGAAGCGAAACTGTACGTCCTGTCTCTTTAAGCGTGATCGATGCTGTACAATCTAATGACGTATTGAAGACAAATGAATAGTGAAATATGACTGGCTTTAATAAAACTCTCAAACCCAACATATTTAATATAATCTTTAAATTTCAGACTACGTGCTAAACGTTTGATTTCCGGAATCGAGAACATTTGATGCCACGTGGCTTAATTTACAATTATTATGGCTTAATATTTCTATTTATTAAAATTTCAACTATCTGCCGACATTTCTCTCTTCACAGTTCTGCAAAGTAAAATAACTTAATACATCTGAGTACAAGTAAAATTCAGTCACGCACTTTTTTTTCAACACAACACTATAATACGAGTCTTCACCATCTTAATACTATTCTAAATATAAGTTCTTAATTTGCTGACAATACGGTCTTAATCATTTTCATTTCGTCCAAAATAACTGTGTTCTTTATTATAAGTTGTGTCTATTTTACTTTTGATGAAATGCTTGTCACGTTCCAAAATACATATACATACATATGTTCATACATATATATTGTAACGTCACAAAACGTTCCATAAAGGAATTTAATTGCAAAGTAAATTATCATAAGAGGAAGGTGAGGTGAACAGTATCGAACTCAAGTAATCCGAAAAATTTTGTAATATTGTCCGATAATTAATATCATTAACATGAAAAAACGACAAAGACTATGACTAAAACTGAAACCCCCTATATATTGTTTAAGTGAAGAACAGTGTAAAACTGATAATATACTATAAGAGAAACAGATAATCTCAGAAATGACCAAAATGAGGTCATTACATATTAAGAAATGTAACTCTGAATAGGGTATAAAAAACTATTTGTTGTGAATTAATGGACAAGATCTATTATTATACTTTGTAATATAAATAAAATAAATGTATTAAATGATTTGAATACATCATTAAAAAGGAAGTAAGTAAAAAAAAAAAAATATATAAATGTTATGACAAAAAATCAAGGTTTTGGATTTGAGACCAATCACTCAGATTTTATGTGAAAATTAATTATTATAGAATTAATATAAAAACTATATGTAAACGTCAATTAGACAAAGACAAACAAATTATCTTAAATAGAGAAAGCTGTAAATTGATTAGAAGTAAATTAAAATAGTCAAAAACTGTGTTAAACTGAAAACATGTGATGAACATATAAAATTGTAATATTTATGATTTTATGTTGTCAAATGCAACAAAATTGTATTCTAAAGTTGAAATACAATATAATGTAACTATACTTATATATATGACCACCTAAAACACTTTAACAGTCAAGTTATGAAACTATTTACCTATACCATACCAGGCTGAGACCAAAAAACAATCACAAAAATAGTCATATTTGACAGTATAATTGCAGAATATTAGAAACAATAAAGGAAAAAGGTACAATCCTATAATGTACAATGGAAACATACTTGCTCAGTTGAAGACAAGCTTAATTCTTAGAGAATTTTAAATGTAAAAGTGAAAATTGTCACACCAAGAAAATAACTCATCTGTGCAAAACAGTAAGATGCTAAGTAATATTACAGTAAAAATAAAATGTATCAGGATAAACCAGGTATTCCCAAAGATAAAAAATATAATAAACTCTAAGTGAATACCCAAAAAATCCCATAATAATACCGAAGAAGACAAATTATCATCAAAAACTTATGACAAAAATCTAGGCCATATGTAATGCTTATAGAAAAATGAAGTTATTTATATATTATATGTTTTAATATTTGCTCATTTTGTTATGAAAAGATAAATATGTTACGTATTAATGTTATAGCAAGAACCAAGCAACTTCATAACATTTTAATAATTAGAGAATTAGAATTTTGTACAAACACTACAAGGTAAGAATTGTATTTTATGTTAATTTATTGGATTTAATTTGTTCAAAACCAATCGTGGATGGTATCATTGTATTCAGTTGAAAGCAGAGAATCCAAAAATAATAATGGCATGCAGATTGTAAGTAGTTTTGTAAAATTGTTTGACAAATACCAGAATAATTTCAATAATATCCTTTAGTATGAAGAATAAGAAGTTTTTGTTCTAAAGCTTCTACGGAAGTCAAATTTGTTCTATGATGTTCCATTTCCATATTCTCGGACGTTCCAGAAGAAAATTTTACTCAAAAATACCGGAAGTTCATGTTTAAAAATTAAAACAATGAGCCTTACAGAGTATAAAAGGAAGACGAAATTTGACACAAAAAACACTTTATGCTTTGAATCCACAAGAGACACATCACCTACGAATCCGATCATCTCGTCCAAGGCGAAGTCGAAGAACAAGAATTCAACACGAGGACACAGAAAGGCTTTTTCCCGTACATGACAAAAGACTGACTTAACCTATACAAGGAGTATATCGCTAATCGCTAATGTGTTGTTGAATAGAGCAGCAACACGCCATATTTAATAGAAACGCACACAGCCAGATATTCAGCGGCCCTGAAAAGGACCGATTTTAATAGAGAAAATCAATTTTGCTTGTATTTGCTAAGACAAACCGACTTTGACAACATTCCCAAAACAATTTACTGACACGAGCCTTCTACATTGAGTTTGGAACTAGCGCTGTGACGGCCGAATAGAGAAACCACGCAGACAGCTATTCGCCGCCGCCAGAATTCAAAGCATAGATACAGTACGAATTTATTTCAATCGTGCGGAGTTTTTAAAACCGTAATTTGACTTATAAATAATTACCAGTGCGTGAGGAACGTAAACACGAAGAGGCGCAAGATTGGAATCGTCCCCAAGAAAAGTGTCCAGTGAAGGAAATACTTACCCACCGGAACGTGAGTTGTTCAAAAGTTAAAATCATTTATACCTTTTATCATTGTCACACAGTTGTACTACACATGTCAAACACCTCCAAATCACACAATTTTTGTAAAGCATCCCACTAATTTGTCTTGATAGTTCAAAGGAGTCACGTCCTGAGTATAAAGCTTTTCATACATTAAATTCATGCTATTCAACTGAGCAATAAAATATTTATTAGCCGATACTTACTTAAAAAACTTGTCAATAATAATTTTTTGTAACTCTGCAATTTTGTTTAATTCGAGTGTTAGTCCTTCAGACGATTTTTATGAAAAGAAAGATCATTAAACATATGTTATTTACAATTCAAACTAACTTGTTCACATTTTTTTATATAATTAATTTAACAACTAAGAAATCAAATTTAATAATAATAATAATAATAATAATAATAATAATAATTTCTTGGAACAAATATCCAAGTGGCGCCCACATACACATATTAGCTTAAGTTGTGTTTGCAGGACAACATCGTCGCAGAGAACCCAGCAATCAGTAAGTATTAAAAGTGCGCGGAGTGTAACACCCGACATAATCACAACACATCACAATATATCTATTTGTTATAAATTGACGAATCCAACGTGAGGCAACGAGGGAAACACTTAAAATACACATTTCTATTTGTTATAATATGTAAATACATCCATACATACACAGGTACATAAATACATATATAATACATACATACATGTGTGTGTGTGTGTGTGTGTGTGTGTGTGTGTGTGTGTGTGTGTGTGGACAGGTGCGATGTACACTATGTACAGGTATCACATTGAATAATTAGTCGGTTAAAAATATATTGAACACTACTGGATCTATTAATGATAATTACAAATTGCACTATGTTGATTTAATACTGTTTATGACAAAAAACAAACTCATTATATTTTCGTTGTTTACCTTTTTACAAATATAAAACAATTTTTCTCTTATAATGAAATACGTTATTTTTTTTTTAGGAGTTCTTTTGTCTTTTTAGGTTACAAGTTACTGTTAAACAGGGTAATAAAACTTTCATTATTAAAAAACTTACATATTCTGTTCTTTAAATTACAAAACAAGTACTACCACTAGATAGGTATTTTTATTATGCGCGTTCTGGTACAAGTCACATGTCAGAATGTTTATTCCACAAAATTTATTTAATTTAATACGTTTTTATTATTATCTCGTAATATAGTTACATATTTTCACACACGCGCACTCGCCACATGTCTACGCATATTTTCTCACCACTTCACAACACTGTTGGTTTCCTACTGTCTAAAATTTACTTAAAATTAACAATTACACATGCCCTTTATTGCCTAGGATACAATGTCCAAACCTGCAGCCTTTACTTATAGAAATTTTCATTTCAACATACTATCATAATTATACTCTGAGTTCCATTACTAATTTATATGCATATAATACCTATAACAGTATATGTAAATTATTTATAACTTTTCACAAGATGTTTTCCCTTATTTTGAACATGTTTCGGGAAAACTATTGTTTCCATCCGTAGCCTTCTTAATTTTGCATCTTATGGAGTACTTGTGTGTTGGTTGGTTGTTGGGACAAGTACTCCACAAGATACAAAATTAAGAAGGCTGAGGATGAACAATAAGTTTCCTAAAATATGTTCCAAATAAGGGACAAACATCTTGAGGTAAAGTTAATATACATATTAAATATATTATATGCATCAAAAAATAGACTGTAGCAAAAAGTGTTTGTTTGAAATATATATATATATATATATATTTTGCAACTCTACTTATATGCGTTATTGTTGTGTCGTGTTGTGTATGAGTACCTACCTGCTGTCCGATCTTGCGGATTCTTCCGACTAGGGCGTGTGGATTTTGGATTTGACGTTCGCAAGCTAGTAATCTCAAATTTATTGCAACAACACACAAAATAGGTTACTTTAAAGGGGGAGAGTTTTGTGAGACTGGTAGGCTTTATCGTACAACAATAAAACACTGTAATATGGGGTAATAAAACGTAGTTTATTACTCCATCGACACACAAGAATAAAATGGTTATTATATTATCAATTTCTTACAGTCTAAACAATGAATCTATGTTGACCAATGTTTTTCGATTGGTTAATAATTGAAAAGAAACTAAACTCGTTATTTGGCGAGTTAATTGCAATTGAAAATTTAATTAATTGATTGATTTAATTTAATTAAATGGCTTTAACTAAATTGAATTTAAATGTTTATGAGACAAAATATAAAACTCTGAAATTAATTAGAATAATTTTCAAAAATAAATTAGACGTGACAGTCTAGTTCACGTTATTTCATTTCTAGTGATTTGACTTCTGTTATACTGCAGTATGAACTAGTAATTAGATTGTTAGTTAAGATTTGTATAGCGCTTTTATACTACTCCTATTTTCTTAACTACAGCTTACTAATGACTTAGGCTGCTATACAGATTATCACAATGAATTTATTCTTAATTACTAGAGTCTTTGCTTTTTGTATGGCACCTGAATTATTTGAATTACAATGTTTTAATTGAAAAGATAGCAAATTTGATGTTAAAATTAAATAAGTGGATTTTGCTTTCCTGTTATTGAAGAGGATGTCGTTCCGATTGTCCCTCGTCGATTACTAGAGAAAGTAATCTGCTTAGAGCTGCTGGATTCGGTCGTTGAGTTCAAAATTCGGCAACACTCTGCTTCCTTGCTGTTGGTGAATATTTTAACGTCTGCGGAACTGGTTCCTGCCCCTCGTCGATTCGCACGTCGCGCGTCAGCGTGTGTGTGTGTGCTTCGCTCGAGTGGTAGCTCTGCTCGTCAGCTGTTCACCAATGATTTAGACGGCCTCTCTGCTGTATTCTTGAAGTCTGGTCCTGAAGTCTGGTGGATCTCTTGCGTGCTTATGACTAGCTGGTAGTACACAATAAGCTTGGTTGATGTAATGAAGAGTATCTCGCCTTCACGCAACAATTACGAGCTATACAGTTGATCTGTGTTTACTGTGTTCGTAAATGCGTGTGTGTTGACCACGTAGAGTCTTCTGATGGATCTTCACCACTATGGTTACGAGACGATCGAACAACTACGTCTTTACTTCGTGAGTACTGGCAGAAGAGTGATGTTTCAGCCCGAAAACACCGCGCTGGTCGGGGTTTGCGTCAAATGATTTGATTGCTGACACACTCTCCCTACTACATAAAATTTGAATTCCCTTGGTCCGTGAGAATGAAGTTAGATTCCCACAGACGGAGAATTAACATTATTTCTAATATTATTATCCGGCGGAACCAATTTGTCGGTCGGATTTCCTGTGCTTTCTTAATTTCGCAATATCTTGGTTGAAAACCAAGTTGTGTGAAATCTAAAATATACAATCTGTCAGAAATTATTATCTTTATAACATACTAAACTCTCATTAATGTAACTCTATTTTTACAGAAGTTATTCAATTAAATTAGTTAACTCTTTCATTTGTTAATTATATTGCGTAAAATTTGCACACGTCATTATTAATATTTCGTCAAACATTTTGGCTATCTTGGATTTTGCCTTAATTTATTAGTTTCCGAGATATTAATAATTAACAGTTTGGGTGTGGCCCTTGTTTGTACAGCGAGCTGATTACATAATGACCACGTGTGCGTCGCTTTACTAAGCATTATTTTCATTGCTCTACATACAAATGGAGTTTTGACTATTATAATTTATTTAAATATGCTTTTATTATGCGGGAGACATATAACCCCAAATAGTTAATATTTGGTGCTGTTATATATTCCCCCACCCGTTTTATAAAAAAATGAATGTAATAATTACAGTTATTTTTTTTTTTTAATCATTACACACGTATTCTGTAATCACTATACTTATTACCTATACAATGTATTACTTATTCAAAAGAAAAACATACATGTGTGTTAATGTTATGCCATTATATACAACTTAATTCTAATACATCTATTAATAATATTATACTTGCAAGTTATTGTGTATCAATATTTTTATAATGGGTAATACCTAACGGCAGCTTTTAAAAGGTTTGTTTGTAAACAGTGGCACGCGCGCAAAGGAATTTGCTGACAGCTTATTTACATTCGTTATCGCCTGCCGCGCGGCTAATTGCTTGACCTACTTTCAAACGTCGGTCAGCTGTTACCGCTACCTGCGTAACTATTTCCTGCCGGTGCGTTTGTTTCATTGTACGCTCCCGTTATTCACCGCGTTATAAATGCGTTATTATTAATACACAAGCTATCTACACTTATTATTAATAATATTATAAACACAAGTAGTTTATTTTAATTTTAATTATTACATAATTAAATTATTATTAATTCTAAATATTATTTATTTTATTTTTTTTTTTTAAGTCTTATTATTTCGTCGCAACGCGCTTTGGAATGCCATGCTACTCAAAGTATTTTCTCAAAGAGCTCGCATGATATTTACCGATCGTTTTCGTTCGGTCGAGCGTCGTAACGATAAATGTGTGAGGCGCGAGTTGTTGAGCCAAAAGATATGGACCATTATATAAACGAAAAAACTTTGCGGCTACATTTATGTCTCTTCGGCCTACAGGATTCGGCTTGAGCAGTACTTTCTCACCTACTACAAAGTTAGTTAGTTTATGAGTAGTATTGAATTTGTCCGCTCTTTTTCGCCCTTTTTCAACTATTCTTTCCCTCACAAGTTGATTTTTACACTGCACCGGCAGAGGTAGATTATAAGTCTTTGGCCTGCTTAAATAATTATTCCAAAATCTCTCTGGCCTTGTTCCAGAGTCTAACTCTGCTGGTGTGTATTCCGTGGTATCGTGATAATTCTCGTTTATTGCCTTTTCGAAGAATGGTAGGAACTCGGGCCATTTACTTTGCTCCTTATAGCAATACATACGGAATATTTTACCGATTTCCCGATTCACCCTTTCGGCAAGGTTGCCCTGTGGTCGTCGTATCGAGGTGAGGATTGCTTTGATACCGTTACGTTCCAGGGTTGCTGCCCAGTGTTTATTTTGGAATTGCTTTCCCTGGTCACTAAGTACATTCCTTATTGGTCCATGCTGTGGAATATACTTGTTAAGTATAATATTTAAAACGGACTTTGTGGTGGGCCTAGGGATCGCATAAAGGCTAACTTTTTTAGTAAAGACATCGACACAAACTACCATGTGTTTTAGGTTTCTGGTAGCCTTGGGTAATGGTCCCAGAAAGTCGATGGCGATCATCTGTCCCTTACCTTCCGTTATCACATTGGCCATGGGAACGTAAGTGTGCAAGTTTGGTACTTTCGCAGTTTGACACGGATGACATGTTTTTAACAATTTCTTTACCCTACGATACATGTTTGTAATTGTAAAATCCTCCTGCAATATTTTTACACATTTTACAGGAGATGCGTGCGCCATTTTTATATGTAATGACTGTGTTACACACGCAAGCATCGCTGGAGATAATACCACTTTCAATTCGCCCTGTAACAGTTTATACAATATATTGTCTTGTATGAGATAATGGGGATTCGGGTGAGCTGCTAACATTAGCTTTTTAGCAAGGAGTGCGAGGTTATCGTCCTGCTCACGTCCTAAGTTCTGTAGCATATTGGTAGCTTCAGGCGCGACAGTGTATTGCATATTTAACACTCTCAACTCGTCGTCAGCTGCTTCATATACCTCGTCCTTTTCTACGGGCGGATATCTACTTAGAGTGTCTGCGGTGGTATTCTCTGATCCTTTGCAATATTTAATAGTAAATTAGTACTCCTGAATAGCTAACACCCATCGTGTTAGTCGGGAATTTGCTAATCGACATTTTAATATAAACGATAACGCCTGATTATCAGTGTGGATCTCGAAATGGGTACCATAAAGGTAGTGTCTGAATTTTCTGAGTGCGTTTATTATGGCGAGTATTTCTTTCTCAGAAGTACAATAGTGCAACTCAGCGCCTTTGAGCGTTCTATTGGCGTATGCTACAACATGAAGACTACCTTGTTCGTCTTCCTGATGCAACACGGCGCCGATAGCATACTCGCTAGCGTCAGTGTACATTACGTACTTCCTACCCTGTTGTGGATGGAACAATTGTAAATTAGTTTGGAACAGGCCCTTAACCCTCTCAAACGCATCGTTCTGTTCAGAACCCCATTTCCACTTTATATTTTTGCGTACCAGCTGTAGCAAGGGGACTGTATATTCGGCGTATTTGCTGGTGAATTTCCTGTAATATCCCGTGAGTCCAAGGAATGCTCGTAGTGCTTTGAGGTTCTTGGGCACCGGGAATTCCACAATACTCCTGAGCTTCTCTGGGTCCGTACTGATGCCTGTAGCTGAGATTATATGTCCCAGGAACTTCATTTGAGACTTTACAAACTCGCACTTGTGTATCTTGAGCTTGATGTTGGCTAGCCTCAGCTTCTGGAAGACGCTCCTCAGATGCTCGAAGTGTTCCTCCAACGTGAGGGATATGACGAGGATGTCATCGACGAATATTACAGTGCATGGGTCTACCTCAGGTCCTAGGGCTCTCTCGAGGCATCTTACAATCGCAGCGAGACTCGTGCTAAGGCCAAAAGGTACCACCTTGTGCTGATAGCATTTGTTATTGAATATAAATGCTGTATACTTACGATCTTGCTCACACAGCGGGACCTGCCAGAAGCTTGCTGTTACATCTAACTTCGTGAGGTACCTGGCTCCTTCACATTTAATGAAGAGGTCCTCCGCTGTCGGTGCGCAGTCAAACTCTTTCTCTACCAGACTGTTTAAGTTCCTCATATCCAGGCAGAGTCGGATTTCTCCAGTCTTCTTGCGGACGACTAGCAGTGGATTGAGGAAGCTGCTATTGGATCTCTCTATAATATCTTCCTCCAACATCCGCTGTATCTCCTGTTGAACCTCGGCCTGGTATTTTATAGGGACCTGGTAGATTCTCCTTATGAACTTCTCCGGCTCTGTGAGGTGGATTCTATGTTCATAGACTGACGAGATTGAGTGCTCTTCACTGAAGATATCGCTGAACTCTTCTTGCAGCGAGGACAATCTCCATTCAGTTCGGGAATCTAAGGTTGTTTCCCCCTGTTCACAGTCTTTATAATGAATCACTTGTTTTGGTGGCCGTGTGATTTTAATTGGGTCACCATGGTTTTGTGTGTGTGTATGTGTGTTCAATTTAAAAGTGTAACTAATATTGTCAATGGTACATTTTAATAAGTGTTCACTGGTGTTAATTTCCGCACGTATTTGTTCTAATACATCTACCCCCAATAACATATCACATATTAAATTGTTTATACCCACTACACACACTTCAAATTGCACTTTTTCTAGCATGATAGTTAGATAGTATTGAGTGTCAATTTTTTCTTTTGTATCGGTAGCGGTTCATATATAAAATTGATTTATTGGGAGTGATGGGGCCGTACGAAAATATTTTTTATTGGCACGCAGGAACCTTTCACTGACGCCGGAAACAACGCTGCCGGTGTCCAACAAAATTTGTGTGGGAACGCCGTTGACAAAGGCGTGTAACACCGGACACGCCGCGCTCACTGGCCTTTGTTGCGCGGGACCGGATTCTAGCAACGGATCCCTGACGTCCGGTGGGAACACATTACTAACGGGCACACAAGTTACATAATTAAAAGTACACATTTCACACAATATACAATCCTTATAATTAGCATGCTTACTTTTACAAAATTTTGCCGAATTTATAGCGCGTCCTTGCTGGATGCGCATTTTGGCACGTTTTTTGTA
This sequence comes from Magicicada septendecula, assembly GCA_034769895.1. Taxonomy (NCBI): domain Eukaryota; kingdom Metazoa; phylum Arthropoda; class Insecta; order Hemiptera; family Cicadidae; genus Magicicada; species Magicicada septendecula. The sequence continues at coordinate 536,140,251 of CM068367.1, read as the reverse complement.
GATTGGTAATTTTTTTATTTATTGTTAGAGTCTTTATTACTTTGGGAGTCGCTGTCTTTTGCAGTTGTATCAGCTTTGGCTAATTCGACCGTTTGAATCGCTGTAATCGGGGCCCCGTCGTTGCCCTTACCCTGCCCCTTTGGTCTACCAATATTTTGTTTACCCTTGTACTCAAAGGTTTTATTTGGCGGTTTTGACGGTGTTTGGGGTGGAGTAGAACTGGTACTCGGTCTTTGATCAGGTTGCTGATGGTACTGTACCCGCGTATTCTGCCCTTCATTATTTCGGCGAGAATCAGGGTTATAACGCCACCCACCAAAATCAAAAACTGTCTCGCTTTGGGACACTAGAATGAGGAGTTCATCGACCGTGCGAATACCCTGCGTAAACACAGCTACTCTAATGTTGTGATTAAAGTGGTAGGCAAGTTTCGTGACTATGTCAATCTCCGAAAATGCTGGGGTTAAATGCTTGGCGCGTTCGACCTGCTGGATTATATAATTTTCCGCGGTAATACCCAATTTCCTATCAAATCGGCCATACTCCAGTTCATTGCGTAGAAGTCTTTGAGTATGCGAGTTCCAGTACCGGCTTTCAAATTTTTGTTTGAACTCTGCGTATGTGGACACTCTATCGCGTACAATGTTATACCACTTACGCGCCGAATCACGCATCGCGTTAACTACCCACTGTATTTTGTCTTGATCTTCTAGTCGGGAACCTACTCTAGCCATTTCACTCTCACACGCTAACAAAAATTCAATAGGGTTTTCGTTATTTTCCCCTGTAAAATACACGCGATTTTTCTCGTCGACAGGACCTTGTACCAAAATATTAGGAGCGGACCTCCTCCGTACCTCCTGTCGTACTTTCAAAATCTCGTCATTTAACGCTTGTAAGACACTCTCTTTATTAGAGTCTATGTTAGATCGCGTCTCTACAATTGAAGCGTCTAATCTATCTACTCGTCGTTGCGTTTCAGTCGCGTCGGCTTGAATCTTTATCTCTAGGGATTCGACCTTTTTTGAAACATCTTGCGTTTGCTTCTCGCAGCGGCTAATATGCTCCTTGAACCGGCCCTCCATACGTGTTACTTGTTCAATAAACGATTTTTGCATAGTGGTCTCAAAAACCTTAAACCGTTCATTGATTTTGGTATCAACCGTATTTACTTTTTCACCGATTTCAGCGACTTTCGCAGTTAATTGTTTATTACTCTCACCGATTTCCACGACTTTAGCGGTCAACTCGTGTACGCTTTCGTCTATTTTCGCAGTCAATTCCTTACTACTTTCTTTATTACTTTCCGCGATTTCGGTGACTTTACCAGTTAATTGTTTATTTGTTTGTTTAATCTCGGCGTTTATGTCGGCGTTGCTTTGGTCTAATTTTTCAGTTAGACTATCTTTTTGTGCTTCGATTTTGGAAGTTAGCTCTGCGATATTCATTTCAGCATTGGCTGTTATTTGTTCAAATTTCGCGTTCATGTTAGCGGTTAATTCGGCATTTGTTTTCTCAAATTTCGCGTTAATATTAGCGGTCAAATCCGCACTCATCTGCGCGTTCATTTGCTGTATTTGTTTAAGTATTTTATTCATATCCATTTTAAATACACAACAATTTCAAATATAAACACTTACAAATACACAAAATAATTTCAAACACACAAAATAATTTCACTGCTGTACAAGCACCAGTCTCAAAACTCTTTGGGGATTGTTCAGTTGGACGCCAGCTGTTTTAAGAAGTAAAACAGCAAAGTTAGTTTTACACGTGAAAATTAAATTTAAATTGATTTTAATTAATTTTCTCGAGCCCCACGAGATTGGAGCGCCATATGCAACTCCACTTATATGCGTTATTGTTGTGTCGTGTTGTGTATGAGTACCTACCTGCTGTCCGATCTTGCGGATTCTTCCGACTAGGGCGTGTGGATTTTGGATTTGACGTTCGCAAGCTAGTAATCTCAAATTTATTGCAACAACACACAAAATAGGTTACTTTAAAGGGGGAGAGTTTTGTGAGACTGGTAGGCTTTATCGTACAACAATAAAACACTGTAATATGGGGTAATAAAACGTAGTTTATTACTCCATCGACACACAAGAATAAAATGGTTATTATACTATCAATTTCTTACAGTCTAAACAATGAATCTATGTTGACCAATGTTTTTCGATTGGTTACTAATTGAAAAGAAACTAAACTCGTTATTTGGCGAGTTAATTGCAATTGAAAATTTAATTAATTGATTGATTTAATTTAATTAAATGGCTTTAACTAAATTGAATTTAAATGTTTATGAGACAAAATATAAAACTCTGAAATTAATTAGAATAATTTTCAAAAATAAATTAGACGTGACAGTCTAGTTCACGTTATTTCATTTCTAGTGATTTGACTTCTGTTATACTGCAGTATGAACTAGTAATTAGATTGTTAGTTAAGATTTGTATAGCGCTTTTATACTACTCCTATTTTCTTAACTACAGCTTACTAATGACTTAGGCTGCTATACAGATTATCACAATGAATTTATTCTTAATTACTAGAGTCTTTGCTTTTTGTATGGCACCTGAATTATTTGAATTACAATGTTTTAATTGAAAAGATAGCAAATTTGATGTTAAAATTAAATAAGTGGATTTTGCTTTCCTGTTATTGAAGAGGATGTCGTTCCGATTGTCCCTCGTCGATTACTAGAGAAAGTAATCTGCTTAGAGCTGCTGGATTCGGTCGTTGAGTTCAAAATTCGGCAACACTCTGCTTCCTTGCTGTTGGTGAATATTTTAACGTCTGCGGAACTGGTTCCTGCCCCTCGTCGATTCGCACGTCGCGCGTCAGCGTGAGTGTGTGTGCTTCGCTCGAGTGGTAGCTCTGCTCGTCAGCTGTTCACCAATGACTTAGACGGCCTCTCTGCTGTATTCTTGAAGTCTGGTCCCGAAGTCTGGTGGATCTCTTGCGTGCTTATGACTAGCTGGTAGTACACAATAAGCTTGGTTGATGTAATGAAGAGTATCTCGCCTTCACGCAACAATTACGAGCTATACAGTTGATCTGTGTTTACTGTGTTCGTAAATGCGTGTGTGTTGACCACGTAGAGTCTTCTGATGGATCTTCACCACTATGGTTACGAGACGATCGAACAACTACGTCTTTACTTCGTGAGTACTGGCAGAAGAGTGATGTTTCAGCCCGAAAACACCGCGCTGGTCGGGGTTTGCGTCAAATGATTTGATTGCTGACACACTCTCCCTACTACATAAAATTTGAATTCCCTTGGTCCGTGAGAATGAAGTTAGATTCCCACAGACGGAGAATTAATATTATTTCTAATATTATTATCCGGCGGAACCAATTTGTCGGTCGGATTTCCTGTGCTTTCTTAATTTCGCAATATCTTGGTTGAAAACCAAGTTGTGTGAAATCTAAAATATACAATCTGTCAGAAATTATTATCTTTATAACATACTAAAATCTCATTAACGTAACTCTATTTTTACAGAAGTTATTCAATTAAATTAGTTAACTCTTTCATTTGTTAATTATATTGCGTAAAATTTGCACACGTCATTATTAATATTTCGTCAAACATTTTGGCTATCTTGGATTTTGCCTTAATTTATTAGTTTCCGAGATATTAATAATTAACAGTTTGGGTGTGGCCCTTGTTTGTACAGCGAGCTGATTACATAATGACCACGTGTGCGTCGCTTTACTAAGCATTATTTTCATTGCTCTACATACAAATGGAGTTTTGACTATTATAATTTATTTAAATATGCTTTTATTATGCAAGAGACATATAACCCCAAATAGTTAATATTTGGTGCTGTTAATATATATATATATATATATATATATATATATATATATATATACTATTTCTGTAAATTGTCTGTTAAGTACATGAATGCTGTTAAACCAATAGACAACTGTAAAATTTGTATGACTGTCATCTTATGGAAACCAAAAGGTCTCTCAGCCATCTTGGTTGAAATATCAAACTATAGTACAATTAGAAAATATGGTAAATAATTTCAAATAAAAATAGTTAATAATATTAAGCAATGTACAAAAAAAAAATTAAAATTATATATGTAATAGAGCAAATAATCCAATTTCAATTAAAAATAATGTATAAGATATTGAAGTACCGGTAATTTATAAGAAACGAAAATTAAAATAATATATAGGCCTAACCAAGGGATCACAGTTAAATTGTAAATGATTGGAAAATGTTAACAGAGTGTATATAACAAAAAAGTAAGTGTATTTAAATTATATTGTGGAAATATAAAGCTGTGTGGCAGACGTAATTTAAAAATTAAGAAACACTTACAGTGTAAATCTAGGTCAAAGTGAGAAGGACAGGCTGGTTTACAACGATAGCATAATCTAGAAAAGTCATCAAATCACTCTTGTATGAACATTTAATCAGAGAACGTTTATCCAGAAAAGTAATATATAATGTTGACAAAATATTTAAATAATCACTGATCCTTTGAAAATTAATAGTTAAAGTGAAGAATAACAGTTGTTTTCACTAAGAATACACATTAAGAAAACCAGGGGAAAGTAAGTAACAAGAAAAATTATAGTTAATCACACACAGGAAAGCATAGTAATAAAGAAGGAACTAAATATTAATTAAAAGAATACGTACCTACCAGGTAACGAGTAATACTATATTTAAAAACACACTAAGTTCATTCAGCACTGACTAAATTATAATCACAACACTTGAACTTATATTTCGTTTGGGCAATTAGGTGACAAAATCCCAGTCCAATGCACACACACACAAACACACGAATCGTGTGTGCGAGTCCGCGCGTGATTGTGATTAATATATAGAGACAATAAATATCAACGGTCCTATTCACAAAACCGTTTCAATTTCACATTTATTGATTAGTATGAAGGTGTTTTAAGAACGAGAGTGAGCGTACTTTGCTTTACCCGATATTACTTTTTCTTTATTTGTTTGCTACCGTATACGTACTTCTCCAGTTTACAATTATTATCAATTGTGAAAAATTTTAATTACATTGGAATTATAGTTCAGTGTTTATAAATAAATCTCAATGCAACTGCACAAGGTACTGTAAACAATCTGTCTGTTGTTATCTGTGAAATAAATATCACTGGCGAAATTAATTTTGTGTAACATGTCATTCTCTACTCAAACAAAATCAGTAATTTATTTTACTGCCACTAAAAACGTGTAAACGTACAACAGTTTATTTGTAATGTATGATTTGATTTTATGTTCAACTCCACAATGGGAAACTTGTGCTAAACAGTAAACGCAAAGTAATATCTGGAAAGTGTTAAGGCAATGATATCATTATATAATTGAAGACATTTGTGATCTGTAAAAGTGCATATTGTAAGTTCCATATGTGAAGAAGAATGGAATTTTTCAATTTATAAACAACTCTACAGTAGAATTTTGGGTCTCAATTGCATCACGATAGTAGCCAGAATTTTATAGTGAGTAAATCAGTGTAAATTTTAAGTACATAATCATGTGAACCTTCACGTAATCTAATCGCTTTTGTAATGTGTAATAATGGTTTTAGTTAAGGTAATTTTAGGACTACGAATAGTAACATCATTAGAGTTATGTAACGTATTTGGGTTAAATTATGTTCAGTGTAGAATGAAATGAAAGTTCATTATAGAATGAAAGTAGAATGTAAGTAAAATTAAAAAATCGTAATACTATATATAATATATGATACTGGAAGAGAGCTAGTAAGAAGAGTAGTATTTGATGCAACTTGAACTTGAACAATTCAAATAATTCGGATTCTTGGCGTGAAGTATACAAGAAACAGTATCACAGTGGAACCTCACTAATTCGTCTCCCACTGTATTTCTTCACCTTATCAAGTTTTTTTCTGTGTCTTTATTAACAAGGGAGTAACATGTACGCTCTAATTATAGCCGGGGTAAATCAGGATCATCCTGATTGTGGCCGGGGTTCTAATAGTAGGCAGGAGAACGGATTGCGGAAGTTATCGGTTCCGAGATTGGGTATTTCGTATTTCTGTACACGACACAATAAGTCTTGTATTGTGTTGTTACAGCGTAAAACGTTTCCGAAAATTCAGTCGGATTGCTGATGCCTGGCAAACTATTCCGCGAAACACTTTAAAATCTGCCTAGTATAGGTTACGGCCATCTAAATTACAACCAGCGTCTACAGAACCAGAAGGTCTTGACCCAACATCAGAATTGTTAGATATCTGCCAATCCCTACCAGCAGTTAACAGTTTGAATGAATGTGACGTCAGAAATTGGTGACCGGAAATAGACTTACCGGATGTAGGCTACGAATGATTAGTGATGATGAAATTGTTACAAACGTATCTACAGAACCTACAAAAGCTAATGATCAAGAAGATGACCAGCTAATACAACCTGCAATCCCTCATAAGGGGGCCATTCAATCACTGACTACAGAAATCAAGTGGTACGAAGACAAAATAAAGCAGAACTGCCTAAAATTATTTAACTGCGCCAAATACATATTTTGACTCTTGAAAAGTACAGTTGACAAACAAAAATGAAGAAAATTACAGCTTTTTTCACAATTATTAAACAATTTTTTAAATTACAGTGCCTAACTTATTTGATTTTGAAAATTTCCAGCAATAAATATGTTCTAGCATAATATTGTAACGATACCGGGGGACCCGAGTTCGATTCCCGGTACCGAATCACAATTGTATAGTTATTATTGGTTCTGTTCTAATATTTTTTGTTAATAATAATGATATTGTTTGTTAATAATTATTATATTGTTTTGTAATAATGATAATTGATATAAAATATTAAATATAAATAATTATATATGTATAACTAAATGTATGAAAACAGAATTTGTATGAGTGATGTAATGGAAAATTGGTGGCGTTGTCAAGGAGACTGTTTTTGTAAGATTAAAAATAATGAATTGTTAATTTTGGATCTGTAGAAGAAAATATGAAATAAAAATTGTTCTTTAATATCTAAAGTTAATTAGATGGAAATAAAATTTGTTACAACAAAAACCAGTTGTTGTACACATATTATCAATATATAATATATATTGATTATAGTATAACATTAATAAAAAAAATGTTCAAATAAGAAAAAAAATAATAAAAAGACCTCCGAAGAGAAATAAGGAAACGCTACAACGTATAAACTGGTGCTCAGCGGTGTAGATATTCTAATCTTAAAATTTGTGCAGAAAATATGAAAATAACACACAAATTTAAAAAATAACAACGGTTGCTAAGAAGAAAAAAAAATTCTGAAAAGGGAGATACATATTGATGCTAAATTGAACAAGAGGCAAGAAGTCCTGAAGGAACGTGAATTGGAAGTCGTCGGAGGATTTTTTCGGAACTAAGAAGGAAGAATCCAGGCCGAGACGAGACAGCCCTTGCAGTTCGAGTTGAAGGCAACTTATGTACAAGAAGCTCCTGAAGGCGGATCATCAAGGTGTTTGGGTGAGTCCGGCAGATTTTTTTTGTTTTGTTTCTTGCTGTTGATGTTGTCTGTGTGTTCGTGTGGTATACTGTTTTTTTAGTAAAATATCTCATTAAAATGGCATTTATTCAACGGTACCCAAAAGTTGTTTTGCACGAAGTTGCGATCGATCTAGATCTTGAAATTCGTGAAGGAATGAGTAAGAAGGATTATACTCGTCTAATTAAATCGTATAAAGATTACGATGAAGAATTAATCAAATATCTGTTACAAAAAACAGAAACAAAAATTGTTAGACGTGAAACAGTAGCAGCTGAAGCTGTGAAGGAAGAAGCTGTGAAGGAAGAAGAAAGATTAGCAGCTGAAGCTGTGAAAGAAGAAACAAGATTAGCAGCTGAAGCTGTGAAAGAAGAAAAAAGATTAGAAAGAGAGTTTGAGTTAGAGAAATTGAGGATTAACAGACTTCTAATACTGAAGTTGAAGTTAGAAAAATTGTAGAACCAAAATTGTATAATATAGAAGATGTTGTAGGTATATGTGATGAAAAAGAGGAAGATGTGTCAATTTTCCTTCGAAGATTTGAACGTGCTATGGTACATTCGAAAATACCTCTTGAAGACTGGGTTATTGTTTTAACTAGTGTTGTACCAATAGTAATCAAAGAACTCATTCATCGAGAACCAATAGAGCTAGCAGAAAATTATGATTATGTAAAAGAATTATTTATGAGAAAATATCAGTTAAACCCTGAAAAACTCAGACAAAAATTCTTTAATATTAGACGCTTACTGAACCAGACTTGGGCAGATTTTGTATATCAATTGACCATATATTTTGAAGGATGGACTGAAAGAATGAAGGCAGTTGATGTCAAAAGCTTGAAAAATTTAATGATTTTAAATCAGTTAAAATATCGGATTCCTACCCAAATAAAAGAACAGCTGAGTCAAGATTGGTTAAATTTAAGTACACCTTTGGAGTTACAGAGACAACTAGAGAAAAATGACGATTTGAGGACTTGTCTTAACCAAAAAACAAGTTTGGATTATATTAAGATAGAGTCGAATCCGAGAAATGTTCTGAAGGTGCAACCTAAATCTAATGTTCCAGACAAGGAATTTAAAAAAAGGGAAGATTCAAAGATAAGTGAATTTAAACCTGAATTTGAAAAACGGAAAGAAATGCGATGTTATTTATGTAATTCATTGGATCATTTGAGGAATAGATGTCCTAAAAGATTATCTAGTAATGAACCCTCAAATGTAGCAGGAATAGTTGAAGAGGTCTCTAGTTTTATGAAAGAGACTAAAGAGGATTTGAAAGTTGGAGGCATTTCTCAATCTGATTTAGAAAAGCAAGTAATGCCATTCAAGTGTCAAGGGAAAGTTAACGGTAGACAAGTTCAAATACATCGGGACACAGGTGCTGATATTGATGTGGTGCATCAAAATTATGTATCCACTGAACATTACACGGCGAACATAGATGGCTTAACACCCCATTATTTCCAGAACCCTTCTGTTGCTAAATAGTAGATGTCACTTTGGAAATTCCTGAAAAGGTAATACTTCCTCAGGCTGCAGTCACAGCTAGTCCAACTTATGAAGGAATTTATTTGATGGGGAATGAAACGGCCCAGAGTTTACTAAACACAAATGCACAGTTGTTAGAATTTGTGAATGCCGTAAACATAAAGTCTATGTTAGTTAGGCGAGAAATAGAAATAAAAGAGCAAGCAGAACAAGAAAATATTCAAAATGATCAGCTATCAACCGTTGAGACTGAAACAAAAGAGGAAGATAGACTCCTTGAAGAAAATGACAGTCATCAACAGGGTGAAATGTTGTCCCTACGGAATACGACCCATGAACCATTCATGGCTGCTCAAAATTCTGATTCCGAATTGTTAGAGATGATCCAAGAAGTACAATCTAGACCCGAAGAAACGCTACAATCTGAACTTGAAACGGTTCAGATAACTAAGGTTGCTATAGCTGATTTTCAGGTTGAGAATACATCCCTTGATGAACTGGCAGATGAAGTAAAGGATGTTACATGTCGAAGTTCGGGTGAAACAAAACTTGATGTGTTAATTACACAGGAAGAATCAAGAACAGGAAAATCTGAAGGAGACAACATTTTGCACACTATTAATGATGCAGCAGAAACTGATTCATTTATTGCATCAGAAACCAACACTATTGTTAAAGAAGCAACAGATAAAATGAATCTGCCTATTCAGTTGCTTGAGAATGTGGATGATAAGCCAACCATTGAAGAATCAATGACACCTATTTTTAGAAGTTTTGAAACAGACACACTTGATACACATCAGCATTCTACCATAACACCAACTGAAAAATCTGCAGCAGATACACATGCATTAGGTGGAAGTACTGAGAAAGTAACAAAAGTAAGCACACCTGCAGACATAGTAGAAGAAAATATTTCAAAGTTGGAGCAGGAAATAGAAAGACTAATTATTGATGAACCATGTGAAGAAGGAAGAGTATGTACAAATGACATGTACTCCGAGATAAGTGAAAGTATTGTTCAACCACAGTTCGAGTCGAAGGATGAAGGTATTGATCAAAAACAGTTTGAACAGTGCTCTAACAAAACAGCTGAAGACAATTCCTTGTTGAACTCTTTCATTCCAACTGATGTTTTACCTGCAACTCAAACATGTAATTAAGATAAAACAGTTGAGCTACTGGTTAAAGAAGTAATATCATCTGTTGTGGAAAGAAAAGGTAAGAAGACATCAAAAAGAAAAAAAATTAAAAGTGATAAAGAAGTGGAAATGGCATCAGCTCCAATAAATATCCTTTCTGGACCTGAAGGACATAAAATTAAAAAAATAGATCCGTTGAAAAAAGTTAATGAGGGAGAGATAATTGTAACAGAGGAAGGGGATGCCACTTCTATATCATCCAGTACTTTACTGGAAATAAAGTTTGAAACTGAACATCCAGTTACTTTTTTAAGTAGAAAACTGAAAGGGCCAGAAATAAATTATACGACGACCGAAAAGGAATGCGCTTGCATCGTCTGGGCCGTTCTTAAAATCCGTCAATATTTAGATGGGGGACTGACTTTTACTATTGTAACAGACCACAATCCTCTGATTTATTTAAAAACTATGGGATCTGCAAATGCCCGATTAATGAGATGGGCACTTGCCTTACAATCATTTGATTTTGTCATTACTCATAAGGCCGGGAAATATCACAAAAATGCTGATAGTTTAAGTAGGGCCATGTGCCAAAAAAGTGATGTGGACATACAGACAACAACACGGCCTGAATTTGCCGGAGTTACCAAACCAATATTGTCATTCAATTTTCACCCTCCTTGTTGGAAGCCGAAAGTTGAATAGACTTAGGCGGGGAGGGATTGTAACGATACCGAGGGACCCGAGTTCGATTCCCGGTACCGAATCACAATTGTATAGTTATTATTGGTTCTGTTCTAATATTTTTTGTTAATAATAATGATATTGTTTGTTAATAATTATTATATTGTTTTGTAATAATGATAATTGATATAAAATGTTAAATATAAATAATTATATATGTATAACTAAATGTATGAAAACAGAATTTGTATGAGTGATGTAATGGAAAATTGGTGGCGTTGTCAAGGAGACTGTTTTTGTAAGATTAAAAATAATGAATTGTTAATTTTGGATCTGTAGAAGAAAATATGAAATAAAAATTGTTCTTTAATATCTAAAGTTAATTAGATGGAAATAAAAATTGGTACAACAAAAACCAGTTGTTGTACACATATTATCAATATATAATATATATTGATTATAGTATAACATTAATAAAAAAAAAATGTTCAAATAAGAAAAAAATAATAAAAAGACCTCCGAAGATAAATAAGGAAACGCTACAATATTAGTACTGTACATTGTTAGTGTTGTAATAAAACATTTTATGTTGTCTTTAATAGGTTGTTACTTATCCCTCACTAATTTGTCACCCCTTCGGCCCTGTAGGTGACGAATTAGTGAGGTTCTACTGTAACCTCAGAAATTGGGAAACGTTTAACTTAATTTTACTGTTTACGTAATGTAGTCGATAATAACGACATTGTGTCTCGGAGGCCTTGCCACTATTCAGCTAGAACTACGTAAGAACGAGCCAAAGAAATTTAATAAATATGGTATTCCGACTGTACCTGACGGGAATTACAACAAAAACAACCGTCAGTATAAGTATTTAAACTAAAGAGGAATACATATTAATATCATTATGTAAAAGTAAAATGTGGCATTACTCTGTCTTTACACGTGACAGTACGTCACGCATATTGGTATCTAATATACATTGGTATATCACATATATGAGTAACAATATATAAGAGGTTAAAATTATATTGCAGTGGTCATCTGTGTATCACTAAAAACCTATACTATGTTTGATAAGATGTCATACCAAGTGTGGAAATAGGCGTAGATATTGGGTAAAGGACGTGTATTAACTCTTCTTCACTACTTCAGTGTGCGAAAATATTCACTTGAGCTAGTCATATTTGACTACAAGTTCCTTTAATAAACCATTAACCTTTGTTGTAATGTGATGACTGAACAAATAATTTAAAAAGTTAATTTGTTCTACTTTTTTAAAAATAACATCAAAACATTTCTAACAAACAGAATTATAACTGTTGCACACCACTAATTTTTCTATAGTGGTGTACAACAGTGATAATTCTGTTTGTGATTATAACCAGTAACACAACATTTTTAATTAAATTTCAAAATATATCTGCCAGCTTAAACGTTACAGCAAAATGTAACTGGGATGGGAGCGATAACGATCATTTTAATCAATCTAATCTTCGACGGTTTAATTACATTTGTAAATAATTTGTATTTCACTTATTCTGTCAATTGTTCTGTTCTTTAAAAGCAACAGATATTCAACGTCTAAGATAACATTCGCTGATACAACCAATGATAATGAACGCCGCAGAATGGGTCAAATGTCTAGCATTCCTGAAATGAGTTTATTCCAAGACAGGGCTGTATATACCGTTACTAGTGGATTACAATATTAAGAGACAATATCAAAAATATTTATTATTTAGAAAAGAAAATTTAATAGGCCGAATAATAATGTAAACTTAATATTTTAAAGATAGTAATTTTAAAGATAATAATTTTAATGATTATAACAAAAATAATAATATATATTTGGTGACCCTGTAATATAATAACTAGATTATCCATGCAACCCATAACGTTTAACTAATATTATAAGATTGTCACACATACAAGCAAAGGTCATGCGTGCTCCTAGTTTATGTCTATTAAGTTGCACTGACCTGGAAATAATACACTAACAAGAACTTTCTCTTTCTCATGGAACTGTTGGAAATCACAGCGAGGCCTTCTATGTCAATTCTTCTGCGAGATAATTACAGGACAGATATTTAACCCATTACTCAACTCTGTAGCAACAGGAGCGGGAAGTTTCACCTAATTTCTCAAAACGATTAATAGCTGTTTCGTATGACAAGGAGACGCTTATAATAACAGCTTCTCGCAGAAGCTGTATTGGCTGTAATAATACATAATTAATAGCAACTCGTGCCTGCCACTTACCTGAGGAAAATTATTTCGGCCGCTTCAATAAGACTGGCCTGGGATTTTTTGTTATAGTTCGATTTTCAGACCCATAGACAAGAAGTGCGGAGAGAGCCATCACCATGTAGAACTTCAGGCATGTTTCTTTACTCGTTGGTTTTAGAGTTTTCTTGATGGTCCCACACATATGGTTGAACTTATGGAGTTTCGGATACGGATTGAAGATACTTTCACAAGGTGTAATTTTCAGAACTAAAACTTGTATATGTTTTAACGTGCATTGTATATACTCACATACACATTGTAACGTAATAATAAAATCTTCGTTGTATACAAAATAATACTTTTTTTTGTTACCAAAAAATAAAAATATTTGGTTTTTGAAATTTTTTGAAAATATTGTTTATGTTTTTGTTGTTAGTATTATTTAATAATTAATTTTCGTGATGTGTTGGTGAAAAAATTTTAACTCTGTTATTACTGTTTTGCCAATTATATCACCCTTTGGTAACTAAAATTAAGTTCCGCGTTAACAGGATTGTCTACGGCACTCATCGATTAGCGGTTCTTCTTCTTCTGATAGGATTCTCCTTTCCTTTTGGTATCTGCCGCTTCTCGTGTAGTCCGTTGGTTAAATATCCTCTTATGTTACGCTAATAATACTTTTTGAAATAAATATAAGTCAAAATTATGAAATTCCCGTATTTATTTAACAATTCTTAAATAGATCGATATTAAATCTATATTCAACAGTTGGTATCGACTCTTATCTCAGGGCATCGATTAATTTTTACATATGTTTATTTTATAATAATTATTTGGTTCTTTGAACGGTTATTTTATATAGTCAGAGAAGGGTAAGGTCAGGAAAGTATAACACTTAAAAATAAAAAGCTTAATAATTAAAATTGACAAAGTTATTAAATATTATATAATGTTTATTAGAGAAAAATGCGAACCATCGAAGTCTTGTTAATTATGTTGGTAATTGCTAGCGTTGAATGCTGGGAGTCAAAGATGGCGGCTCATGGACTGCATGTGTTAAACGTATTCAGCTCGACGAATACGTCGAGCTGAATACGTTTAACAGTTCCAATAAATGGAAGTGTTAAAAATTACTAATTTTCTTCCAATAAATGGTTCCTTTTCAGTGTTTCCTCCTATCCGCAATTGTAATTATCCTTTCTGGTGTTAGTTATATGGTTCTGGTTTAGTGTCTGGTGATTCACTTTGATTAAATGTGTGTGATTATGTTTAATTTATGTTGTTCTATAAGGTAGAATCTTGCACTTCACTTCTCGTTATTAAGAATTATTTAGTTAATCGGTTTAAGTTATTATGTCACTCAATTACAGTTCCTTATTACTTGATTTGAATCGTGGTATTAATAGTTCTCACTGATTTTACGTTTTAAGTTCAAAATTTCGTACTTTACTATTTTTTCTGTAGGCTAGGCTTACATACCGATCGCCATATTAGTTTGCTATATAGGATGATATTAGCACAAATCGCGTTCAAGTGTACTCGACAAGGTCCAATAATTAACTGTTCTCATTTCCTTCGTCTCCTGACAAAGTCTTAGCCAATTTAATATAAGCAATACATTGTTTTAAATTCCTTGGGCTTCCGCTACATTCGGAAATGTTACGTTATATTACTGAATATATTTTTGTTATTATTTAATTTTATTAAATATTACATACATAATCTTTTTCTTTAGTTCATTCTGTTTGATTTGATACCAAATAAGATAGTTTTACAAAGTTTTTTATCAAAAATGCTACATTTCTTTCATTTTGAAAAATTAGGCTTAATTTTCACTTCCTGTTCTTCCCCAAAAATGTTGCCATTTTACATGTTATATTTATGATTGTACTGAATCTAAGATTGACATAATATATTTATCTTCCCTTAATTTCTCTTAATTTTGTTAATTGGTTATTCTTTTAAATATTATCCAATAATTTATGACTCCCTACCTTGAAATCTCAGTTATTACATTTGCATTTTTTCTCCTCATTCTTCCTATCTTTTTACAATATTCTTTTAAAGTATAATTTACATTACATTATTCTGTTACTGATTTACCTTACATAAATCTCATCAGTTTAATTAGTTTACTGGACTTGATTTATCAATTATAAAGTATTTTAGATTTACCATTTGGCCTAGATTTTAATTGGTTTTACATTCAAAGTTTTTTAATAATATAGCTTGTTTATACCCTTTCTGACCTTCTATTCTAACACAGTGTTAATTAACAATTCCTTACTTTACTATAAGAACATTTAGTATTGAATTCTAACAAATAATACATGTTAATTATTTGACATCAAAACATGATATTTAATCTCAGACATTCTAGTCTTGATTATTTCTAGTAATTCATAATAAACATTTTATAATCAAAGAATAGTATCCACCCTCAGACACTGCATCCTTGGTTAAAATTATTAAACATAATAAATATTTTAAAATTATAGAACATGATTCCCTATTTTCAACATTGATGTATAGAGTTCATTGGTTTAACTAGAAACATAACACATTTGTTTCTTCATCTTTACCTTTCTTACAATTACTGGGATACAGTTCTTTCTGTTTTTTAATTTTATTTCAGGGATGTATCCCTTGTCACATTACTTACTAACTCCCTACTCTCTATTTATTTTACTCATTTCAATGAATGTTCTTACATAAAGAGTGGCACTTTATTAGAAACATTAGTTTTTGCCTTTCATCATACCATTTTTATTAAATAGTATTCCTGAAGTTAAATTAAAACTTTAAAGTTGTTTAAAGGGTACACCTTATTAAGTTTAAGCATTCAATGCACCTTCTTGAAGTTTATTTACTATAATATAATAACTTACACTTGTCCCCTGTTAATTCTTGATACTATCACTAATCAGTTTTATAGTTTTATATTATCAAGATATTATTTATGAAGGACTGTTAAGATTTGTTTTTTATTTATTATACAATAACTTTTATGGGTGCACTTCCACTTATAACTCTAAACACTTTTGTGTACATTTTATTTACACTATTTCTGTTTTTTGGGTGTTATACTTTCATATGTGACATTAAAATTCTTTTTGGGTTTTTTGCCTTTTCCTTGCTGGGTTTCCCTTGAGTATGTATTGTAGCCTTCTCCTCGTACTATTTTGTATCTTCCACCTCATTCCCTTTTTATTATGTACGTTGGTTTGTTTTGGGTATCTTCCTTATTTATTCTTCGTTTCTTCATTCTCCTCTAGTTATTATGTACGAGTTTGTTCTGCGTATCTTCCTTACTACTTCTTCGTTTCTTCATTCTCCTATAGTTATTTTTTGACGGGTTTGTTCTGGGTATCTTCCTTACTTATTCTTCGTTTCTTCATTCTCCTATAGTTATTATTTACTGGTTTGTTCTGGGTATCTTCCTTACTTACTCCTATCCTACCTGGGTATTTCCTCATTTTATGGTAGCCTTTATAATTTAGTTTTCATTACACATTTTTATTGAATAGTTGATTTTTCTGTATTTTTAATTCTTCGGGTTATAATGGTATTTTAATTGTGATACTTATTGGTTTTCATTTGGATTTTTCTTTGATAGTTAATTTACTTGATTTTTATTTATGATCACATTGCATTCTTTAATTAGTGGATACTCTGTCATGCTAAAACATATATATGTATATATATGTGTGTGTATGTGTGTGTGTGTGTGTGTGTGTGTGTGTGTGTGTGTGTGTGTGTGTGTGTGTGATACTAAAGATTAGACGTTTCAACTGTATGCAGAACTGTTGTTTAAACCGTACATTGAAAACACAATTTACCGTACGGTTTCAACATACTCTACGTTAACTAAGGAGAATACGTCATAGTATACGTTAGAAATAACTGAGGAGAAGGTTTTAACTTAATACGAGACTCGATAATGTAGATGCAGACATATTGAAAAAATATATCTTGTCATATATTTTATGTGTATTTATTAAGATGACAGTCAAAGACGGTACTAGAAGATTTAAAGTGTTTGTACAGATGTTATCTGTTTAAGCTTCTGTATATAGTACGTTTTCTATCATTAGTGTTTAATTTAGCATGTTTAGGTTTCTCAAATCAACTCTTTGTTTTTTTTCAAAGAAAATATACTCGGACTCATTTTAGTGTAGAAAAGTACTAATCAGATACGCTCCAATTAGCCTTGTAGTTGATACTGCACAGTAAACAAGAGAACTTCTCTTGGTTACCACAAAAACTATTTACTGACAACGGTGGAGCACTAAAATATTGTAAAAATGTGTTCCTTACATTACAAACTTCAGCACAGAGGAAGTCTAGCTAACAGAAACTAAGTATGAAATACACAGCTCTTAATAAGTTTCGTTATTTACACCTATTATGCAAACAAGAATACATTTGAACAGAGATTTGCCTTTTACTTTAAAGGCAGGTAAAATGATTAGCGGTTTGTAATACACAAACTAGAGTCACTAAGTAACTGAAAACCCCTTGTGACATAGTCCAATTGTATACGAACTATATACTTACCTTAGGTTTAAATATTCATCTGAAAATGTTCCAATTCCTTCACTGATCAAAACGTTAGTAGAAAAAAAGCAAGATGGATTCAACTTGAACTCGTAAGAAGGAGTTCAATCATCAAGAAAGAGTTTTAAAAACGGTTTTGGACACCTTTTAATAAGTCACAAAACCCGAACGCTTGCTTGGTGAGTACTTTACCCTCACTTAGTGATATTAATGCAAGTAATGCTGTGCTGACTCATAAACACTGAAATAATAATCTTACAAGTAGAGGTATTACATTAATAACTTTAAATACTGTATTGAGTGAAATGTAGTGTTGCATTAGTATCGATATTAGTTAGAATGAAATATTGTAATTAATCTATCACACAGATTGTCTTAAATAGAACACAGAACTTTATAACAGCTTCTAACAATACTGAAATCATCGAAGTGTTATCATCCAGTAAATAATCAGGAAGTCGACATAAATATATATCTGTCATTTAGACTTGTAACAAGTATTGCAAAGTTTTGTTTTTACTTTAATAAGTATACTGCACTATAAAATCATACCGTTCTATCATGCTTATTCGAATGTTAAAATTAATAATACTAAAATTGACAGATAAATTCCTTGTGATTCCTGGGGCACTAATTATTATATTTACTGATATGCAAAATGTTGTTCGCGGTCATTTGCTACAAACAAATCGTGTATTTTCCTATTCTCTTGCGCAGTAATATTTAATTAAATTCAGAGAGATCAAAGGGGTATTATTTTATCGTGCACTCGGTAACACTAGGAAGAGTATCACGTAACATATTGAATGAGTATTGGAAAATACTAACTACGGAACGGAATTTGCGTGTTCACAGCGTAAAAAAATAACAAACAAAGGGAAAGAGACAATTGTATTTCAACATTTAGAGTTGTTGTGACAACCTAGTTAGTTATTAACATTCTTGTTTATTTAAATTTTGTTTGTATTTCACCTGGCGCTGAAACGTAATTTTACACTTTCCAGGCTGTGATTTAATCATACATCGTTGTTTGGGTATGATGATGAAAACAAACATCAATTAACTCCTGATTATATTTTTGATGATCGGACGCAACACATTATGAGGATTTGGGTGAAGCATGAAATGTTATTTACGGAATATCCTGCAAGCAAGCATGAAACATAGATTTTTGTTTACTGATAATTACGACTTTACATTTTTGACTTCCATAATTTAACGGGATTCCCTCACCCTTAACTATTTTATAAATTCAAAGGTTTTGTAAAATATATAAGGAATTAATTGTATTAATATATTTCACCAAGTGCCCAACAAGTCATCAATTAATATTTTATAAATTGTTTGAATAAAACTTTAAAAATTCGATTATTATTTTTGTTGGTTTAATTGTATTAGTGAATTAATATTTTGGGTTCCTTCAGTAGAGACGAATCGGCTAGGTCGATTCTTTCGTTGGCACCTGTTAATTTTTTTCAGTTGCCGTAGATTCGGTTAACAGTTGCAAGCTGACTCCTCACTGAAATTAGATTTTATTTATTAGTTCAGCACTTACTTTGAGTGAAGGTCTCAATTGTTAATCGTCCTGTGCCGTTGCAAATATAGATAGTAAGTTTTCCCGGCCATATTTCGCGTCGACAATGCCGAACGAATGTCAGTACCAAAGGTTCCATGCGGGCTAGGCAAGAGCACGGCTATATAGCTCGGCCTTGACCGTTATATCGCGATAGCTTGCGGCAACGTAATCAAGTACGCGGCGACACGTTAGCTGTTTTGTACTAGTTTTTCGATACTCGTGGTCGGCCGGCAGGAACCGCTACTCCTTCTCATTTTAATTTTTGCTCTCTGACGGGACGCTTGGTCTGGCGGCGTGGTACATTGTGGTCCGTCTTTACGAAATGAGTTCGTAATACTTTTTAAGTGCTTCAAGTGAACCAAAAGTATTGTATTAATGTTAATTTATTAAGGGCTTGTGTGGGTATTACGATTATATGCATATATGTGTTTGTGCGAATCAAATGTTACGTCTGGGGTAGCTGAGAACACGTGGCCGACTTGCCTTTGCTTGCTTGAAAATTAAAAAAAATAAGATGTCTTTGGAAATTATATTCACATGTAAAGTAATAATTTGATTTAACAAATATTTAAAGGTAAATGTAATTTGAAATGTGAAATTTAATAATTTGAAATTGTGAGGATTACTATTAACACTTAATTGTCGGTAGAGAATTGTGACAGTGTGTCTGTGATGTGGGTTTACGGGGGCGAGAAAGAATTATGCTAACGTATTTTTTTGACGGCTATCTACAAATAAAATTTTTTCCAGGGTTCCCGCATAGTCGGGAGGAGAAAGGGTTGCGAGGATGGAGACAGGCCATCAATCTTCATCTGCAGAGCATCGCAATAAGCTTCCCAACGCCGTCAGACCCGGAGAAATCCCATCTACACCAGCCTGAACAACTGCCCAGAAAATGAAGCATACTATTCTGAGCTCAAACTCACCAGTTGTCTCAACTAGTCATCATTATCTCTAACTCCGGGTAACATGTAATCTTCCAAGTACAGGTGGGAGTATTCCTTATATTAAACCACAAACACCGCATTTCTTTGGATTTAACGTATAAAACGAAAGACACCTTCATTAACAGTAAATGCAGATAGTCAATGATTAAAGTTCTGTTATAGCATGCCCTGGATGCCCTGGAGACATGTTGTGAATTGTGTGATTAACTGTATTAAAGAATCTTCCTGTTAATATATGTCCATTGCCATACTGTATTATATAAAACACTAATTGTTTTTTAATGTGTGTAATTGGCAAAGGAAAATTTAAAACTGCTAGTTGGTCAGTTTCATTATACAGTTTTTGGTGAATGTAAAACGTCAGTAACAACGTTATGCATAAAGTAATGGTAAATTATTATCGGCTAGCTGTTCTAAATCTTCTTTGTGAGAGACAGTACATTATCATGATCTATTATAAAACTTAGGTAAGAAGAAGTTTCGAAGTATCAGAGCTTTATGGGACAATTTTTCTTAGCAACTGGTACATATACGAATATTATGGTAGTGTCAGAATATATATATATTTTTTCTTTTAATGCAACATTCTTTTTAATTTCATTTATCAGATAAACCGACTTATTGCATGTTTCTTGTCAGTGATGATGTATTATTGTGTGAGCATAAATTGAATTAATAAGGTACCTATAGAATTGTTATTTAGCAACTTTAGTTAAACTGTGATTTAGAAAATGCCATTTGAATAAATGTTAATATATAGAAATGTCGGTTTATGTTGGAACAGTGTACTTAAATATGTTGAATAATTTGTTGTTTGTTAATAAAATTGCTAACTGTGATTAATACTACTTGATAGACACATGTCTATGAAATGAACGTTGAGAATTCAATTGTGTACACTGGATTAAAAATATTATCATTATAATATGAACACTAATAAAACGCTGTTATCATTATGCAAGTGTTTTGTTATTGCAAGTCCTGTCACGATGGGCTCAGCAAATTATTTCTTCCGTCTAGAACACGACTCTAGTTTTAAGAATTAATAAGAATTAAATAACGACCCCTAATACAAAAAAAACTTAAACAAAAATTTTAAAAATTTCAGGGGACGTTTCAATGGTAGCAGAACGTGGTTGAGATCTATGAGCTGAAAGGTGACAGGACTTGCAATGTAATTTGGGGAGTCAAATAGGTTATGGGTCGGTAAGGGAGAGTGCAATAATATATATATATATATATATTGTAACTCTACTTATATGCGTTGTTGTTGTGTTGTGTGAGTGTATGAGCACCTACCTGCTGTCCGATCTTGCGGTTTTCTTCCGACTAGGGCGTGTGGATTTTGGATTTGATTTCGCAAGTATGTAATCTCAAATATATGACAACAGCACACTAAATAAGTTACTTTAAAAGTGAAGAGTTTTGTGAGGTTGGTAGGCTCCGTAGTACAGCAATAAAAAAATACAATATGGGGTAATAAAACGGTGTTTATTACTCCAATAAAACACAAGAATAAAATGGTTACATGATCAAATATCCTTACAGTCTAAACAATAAATAGATCTTGAATAATGTTTTTTTATATTTGATAATTTTAAGAAGTTGAACTCGTTATTTGGAAGAGTTAATTTCAACTGAAAATTTAATTAATTAATTTACTTTAATTTAATTAAATTGCTTTAAAATTAGATTCAAATGAAAAAGTAAATGAAAACTCTAAAGTTAATTGAATATATTCCAAAATAAACTAGGCGTGACAGTCTAGTTCACGTCCCTGTATTTACTAGTGACTTGACTCTCGTATACTGCAGTATGAGCAAATTATTTAATTGTTTGTTAAGATTTGTATAGCGCTTTCTGTTTTATCTCTATTAATTCTTAACTAAAGCTTACTAATTACTTATACTGGCTATACAGATTATCACAAATGAATTATTCTTATTTACTAGAGTCTTTGATTTCTGGCACCTGAATGATTTAAATTACAATGATTTTAATTGAACAAGAAAGAAAATTTAACGTTTGATAAATAGATAACTTGATTTTGCTTTCCTGATTTTGAAGTGGATCGTAGAGATGCTCCAGATGTCCCTCGCTGTCCTTGCCCAATCGGCTAGAGATAGTGATCTACTTGAGCGTCCTGGGTTTCGGCGTTGAGCTCGGATATCAGCAGCACTCTCCTCTCCTGTTATTTGTTGAAGTTTTTACGTCTGCGGCTTTCTGCGAGAACTGCTTTACGTCCCTCGTCGATTGCACGTCCCACGTCAGCGTGTGTGTGTGTCGTTCGAGTGGGAGCTCTGCTCGTCAGCTGATTCACCAATGGTTTAGACGGCCTCTCTGTCGTATTCTTGAAGTAAGATCTTGTAGACTTGTCGATCTCTTGCGTGCTTATGACCACAGCTTGTAGTACACAATAAGCTTGTTTGTTGAAATGAAGAGTATCTCGACTGGATGCTGTAATTACGAATCGTACAGTTGATCTGTATTATAATGTTCGTAATTATGCGTGTTGACCACGTAGAGTCTTCAGATGAATCTTCACAAAACTATGGTTTTGAGACGATCGAAGAAGTACGTCTGTTCTTCTCAAATACTGGCAGTAGAGTGTTCGGTCAGCCCCAAAACTCCGCGCTGGTTGGGATTTCTTCAAATGATTTGATTGGCTGACACACTCTCCCTACTCCACAAAATTTGAATTACCTTAGTCCGTGAGAACGAAGGTAGTTTCCCACAGACGGAGAATTTATATTATTACTAATATTCTTAACAGAGCCGAACTGAATTGTCGCTCCGGATTTCCTGTGACAGTTTTAAATTGCAATTGTCTTGGTTGCAAACCAAGTTGTGCTAATTCCAAAATATACAATTTGTTGGAAATACCTATATTTATAACATATTAAAAGCTCATTAATGTAGCTCAAGTATTACAGAAGTTATTCACATTAAATTAATTAACTCTGTTGTTAATTAATTATATTGCGTAAAATTCGCACACCCTATTATTAATATTTCGGCAAACATTTTGGCTATAATGGATTTCGCCTTAATTATCTGGTTTCCGAAATATTAATAATAATTGAAATTTTGTGGTGTGGTCGTCTTCTTTCCACAGCGAGCTGATTATGTAACAGCCGCGTGTGCGTCTTTTACAATGCATTATTTTGATCGCTATTACATACGAGTGGAGTTTTGACTATTAAAATTTATTTAAACATGGATATAGTATACACTTAAGATATAACACCAAATAAATGATATTTGGTCCTGTTATATACTCCTCTACCTGCTTTAAAAAAAAAATGAGTGTAATAATTACAATTATTTTTTTTTCAATTATTATAAATGTACTTTGTAACGATTATACTTGCTACTATACATTGTATTAGTTATTTATGGACACATACATGGGTGTCAATGTTCTTTCATATATACAACTTAATTCTAATTAAACCTTATTAATAATATTATATTTGAAATCATTGCGTAGTAAATGTTTTCAGAACGGCTAGTATCTAATTGCAGCGTTTAAGAATTCCAGATAGTCGACCGTGCCACGCGCACCAGGAATGCGCTGAGGTTTGTTTACAATTGTTATCGCACACCGCGCGACGCTAATTACCTGACCTACATTCTAAAAGCTGAACGGTACCATTGTGTGGCCTAACAATTTCCTGCCCGTGCGTTCGTTTCGCCTTGCATTATACGCTTGTTAGTTAGCGCGCTACTACCGAACTATTATTCATACGCAATTTATTTACAATTATTATTAATATTATAAAACACAGTTTATTTATTTTAATACTAACTATTATTTAATCAATTTATTATTATCTCTAAATATTATTTATTTTTAAAGTGCGTCCAATATATCGTAACCGTTTTTATGGGTGGTTCTACAATATTCCGCTAGCCACTCGTCAAGTCCTTGGGCGTCACCGGATATTACGACAACGTCTTCCCAGGCTGATTGTGTGGGAACGCTACTGCTAAGTTCCTGCTCTACCGGACATACAATTGTCGGAGTGCTTTGTTGTATTGTATTCACCTCAAACAATGGTTCTGTACTTTCCGGTTGGAATACCTTATTAACCGGCGTACAAATTTCTGGACAAAAATCACCTTTCTTAAACCTAGTATTTTTTTTATTTCTACCTGTTCTAGCTTTAAATAATTTGGCATGATTTATGGCGCTTCCCCCCTGGAGGCGCCCGTTTCCAAGTTTTTTGGAAATTTACGGTTTTTTTCTTCTCACTAGGGTCCTTAATGCTTTGTGTATCGCTGTCTTGCGCTATTGTATCACTTCTCGCTATTTAGACCGTTTGAATTGCTCTGATCGGGTTCCCATCGTTGCCCTTATATTGCCCTTTCGGTCTACCGATATTTGGCTTACCTTTGTATTCAAAGGTCTTATCTGGGTGTTTTAATGATGTCTGGGGTGGAGTAGAACTTGTACTTGGCCTCTGATCAGATTGCTGATGGTATTGTACCCGTATATTCTGACCGTCGTTATTTCGGCGAAAATCTGGGTTATAACGCCAACCGCCTAAATCAAAAACTGTCTCGCTTTGGGACACTAAAATGAGCAGTTCATCGACCGTGCGTATACCTTGCGTAAACACAGCTACCCGTATATTGTGGTTGAAATGTTAGGCTAGTTTAGCGACAATGTCGATCTCTGAAAATGCTGGTGTTAAGTGCTTTGCGCGCTCGACCTGCTGGATGATATAATTTTCCGCCGTAATACCCAATTTCCGTTAAAACCTTCCATATTCTAATTCGTTGCGTAACAGTCTTTGAGTGTGCGAATTCCAATACCGGTTTTCGATTTTCTGTTTGAATTCCGCGTATGTGGACACTTTATCGCGCTCAATATTATACCATTTACGCGCCGAATCACGCATCGCGTTTACTACCCATTGTATTTTATCTTGATCTTCGAGTCTCGAACCTACCCTGACCATTTTATTTTCACAGGCTAACAAAAATTCAATAGGGTTTTCATTATTTTCACCTGTAAAATATACACGATTATATTCATCGACAGGACCTTGTACTAGAATATTAGGAGCGGATCTCCTGCGTAATTCCTGTCGTACTTTCAAAATCTCGTCATTAAGTGCTTGCAATACACTTTCTTTATTAGAGTCTATGTTGGATCGCGTCTCTACAATTGAAGCATCAAATCTGTCAACGCGCCGTTGTGTCTCGGTCACGTCCGCTTGAATTTTTACTTCGAGCGAGTCAACTTTTTTCGCGACATCAGCGGTCTGTTTTTCACACCTACTGATGTGTTCTTTGAATCGGCCCTCCATACGCGTAACTTGTTCGATAAACGATTTTTGCATTGTGGTCTCAAAAACCTTAAACCGTTCGTTTATTTATTTTCGTTTCTACCGTATGTACTTTTTCTCCGATTTCCGTAACTTTAGCGGTTAACTCTTTATTACTTTCTTTAATTTCTTTATTGCTTTCCGCGATTTCGGTGACTTTAACAGTTAATTCTTTATTGGTTTGTTTTATCTCTGGGTTTATGTCTGCGTTGCTATGCTCTAATGCTTCTGTTAAGCTGACTTTTTGAGCGTCAATTTTGGACGTTATTTCCGCGATATTGAGCTCAGCATTGGCTGCACTTTGTTCAAATTTTGCGTCTATTTGATCAAACTTCGCGTTCATATTCTCTGTCAAATCGCGTTTCATTTCCGCGTTAGCTTGTTTCATTTCCGCGTTCAATTGCTGTATTTGATTAAGTAGTTTTTCCATATCCATTTTTACACAATAATTTCAAATACACAATAATTTCACTGCTGTACCACTACCAATCACAAAATTTTCTTTGGGGATTGTTCAGTTGGACGCCAGCTGTTTTAAAAGTTAAAACAGCAAACTTGGTTTTAACGTAAAATTAAATTTAAATTTAATGTAATCAATTTAATTTTGTCGAGCCCCACGAAATTGGAGCGCCATATGTAACTCTACTACAAATGTGGCGTTTCAATTTCGTTGTGATTTAAATTGAAATTTATTGAACTTCTGGCCCCACGTGCAGGGCGACATATGTAACTCAACTACTTATGTCGTACTGAATGTAAATTCAATATAATGTAAATTTGTCGCCCCCCACGTTGGCCGACATATGTAACTCTACTTATATGCGCTGTTGTTGTGTTGTGTGAGTGTATGAGCACTTACCTGCTGTCCGATCTTGCGGTTTTCTTCCGACTAGGGCGTGTGGATTTTGGATTTGATTTCGCAAGTATGTAATCTCAAATATATGACAACAGCACACTAAATAAGTTACTTTAAAAGTGAAGAGTTTTGTGAGGTTGGTAGGCTCCGTAGTACAGCCATAAAAAATACAATATGGGGTAATAAAACGGTGTTTATTACTCCAATAAAACACAAGGAATAAAATGGTTACATGATCAAATATCCTTACAGTCTAAACAATAAATAGATCTTGAATAATGTTTTTTTATGGTTGATGATTTTAAGAAGTTGAACTCGTTATTTGGAAGAGTTAATTTCAACTGAAAATTTAATTAATTAATTTACTTTAATTTAATTTAATTGCTTTAAAATTAGATTCAAATGAAAAAGTAAATGAAAACTCTAAAGTTAATTGAATATATTCCAAAATAAACTAGGCGTGACAGTCTAGTTCACGTCCCTGTATTTACTAGTGACTTGACTCTCGTATACTGCAGTATGAGCAAATTATTTAATTGTTTGTTAAGATTTGTATAGCGCTTTCTGTTTTATCTCTATTAATTCTTAACTAAAGCTTACTAATTACTTATACTGGCTATACAGATTATCACAAATGAATTATTCTTATTTACTAGAGTCTTTGATTTCTGGCACCTGAATGATTTAAATTACAATGATTTTAATTGAACAAGAAAGAAAATTTAACGTTTGATAAATAGATAACTTGATTTTGCTTTCCTGATTTTGAAGTGGATCGTAGAGATGCTCCAGATGTCCCTCGCTGTCCTTGCCCAATCGGCTAGAGATAGTGATCTACTTGAGCGTCCTGGGTTTCGGCGTTGAGCTCGGATATCAGCAGCACACTCCTCCCCTGTTATTTGTTGAAGTTTTTACGTCTGCGGCTTTCTGCGAGAACTGCTTTACGTCCCTCGTCGATTGCACGTCCCACGTCAGCGTGTGTGTGTGTCGTTCGAGTGGTAGCTCTGCTCGTCAGCTGATTCACCAATGGTTTAGACGGCCTCTCTGTCGTCTTCTTGAAGTAAGGTCTTGTAGTCTTGTCGATCTCTTGCGTGCTTATGACCACAGCTTGTAGTACACAATAAGCTTGTTTGTTGAAATGAAGAGTATCTCGACTGGATGCTGTAATTACGAATCGTACAGTTGATCTGTATTATAATGTTCGTAATTATGCGTGTTGACCACGTAGAGTCTTCAGATGAATCTTCACAAAACTATGGTTTTGAGACGATCGAAGAAGTACGTCTGTTCTTCTCAAATACTGGCAGTAGAGTGTTCGGTCAGCCCCAAAACTCCGCGCTGGTTGGGATTTCTTCAAATGATTTGATTGGCTGACACACTCTCCCTACTCCACAAAATTTTAATTACCTTAGTCCGTGAGAACGAAGGTAGTTTCCCACAGACGGAGAATTTATATTATTACTAATATTCTTAACAGAGCCGAACTGAATTGTCGCTCCGGATTTCCTGTGACAGTTTTAAATTGCAATTGTCTTGGTTGCAAACCAAGTTGTGCTAATTCCAAAATATACAATTTGTTGGAAATACCTATATTTATAACATATTAAAAGCTCATTAATGTAGCTCAAGTATTACAGAAGTTATTCACATTAAATTAATTAACTCTGTTGTTAATTAATTATATTGCGTAAAATTCGCACACCCTATTATTAATATTTCGGCAAACATTTTGGCTATAATGGATTTCGCCTTAATTTACTGGTTTCCGAAATATTAATAATAATTGAAATTTTGGGTGTGGTCGTCTTCTTTCCACAGCGAGCTGATTATGTAACAGCCGCGTGTGCGTCTTTTACAATGCATTATTTTGATCGCTATTACATACGAGTGGAGTTTCGACTATTAAAATTTATTTAAACATGAATATAGTATACACTTAAGATATAACACCAAATAAATGATATTTGGTCCTGTTATATACTCCTCTACCTGCTTTAAAAAAAAAATGAGTGTAATAATTACAATTATTTTTTTTTCAATTATTATAAATGTACTTTGTAACGATTATACTTGCTACTATACATTGTATTAGTTATTTATGGACACATACATGGGTGTCAATGTTCTTTCATATATACAACTTAATTCTAATTAAACCTTATTAATAATATTATATTTGAAATCATTGCGTAGTAAATGTTTTCAGAACGGCTAGTATCTAATTGCAGCGTTTAAGAATTCCAGATAGTCGACCGTGCCACGCGCACCAGGAATGCGCTGAGGTTTGTTTACAATTGTTATCGCACACCGCGCGACGCTAATTACCTGACCTACATTCTAAAAGCTGAACGGTACCATTGTGTGGCCTAACAATTTCCTGCCCGTGCGTTCGTTTCGCCTTGCATTATACGCTTGTTAGTTAGCGCGCTACTACCGAACTATTATTCATACGCAATTTATTTACAATTATTATTAATATTATAAAACACAGTTTATTTATTTTAATACTAATTATTATTTAATCAATTTATTATTATCTCTAAATATTATTTATTTTTAAAGTGCGTCCAATATATCGTAACCGTTTTTATGGGTGGTTCTACAATATTCCGCTAGCCACTCGTCAAGTCCTTGGGCGTCACCGGATATTACGACAACGTCTTCCCAGGCTGATAGTGTGGGAACGCTACTGCTAAGTTCCTGCTCTACCGGACATACAATTGTCGGAGTGCTTTGTTGTATTGTATTCACCTCAAACAATGGTTCTGTACTTTCCGGTTGGAATACCTTATTAACCGGCGTACAAATTTCTGGACAAAAATCACCTTTCTTAAACCTAGTATTTTTTTTATTTCTACCTGTTCTAGCTTTAAATAATTTGGCATGATTTATGGCGCTTCCCCCCTGGAAGCGACCGTTTCCAAGTTTTTTGGAAATTTACGGTTTTTTTCTTCTCACTAGGGTCCTTAATGCTTTGTGTATCGCTGCCTTGCGCTATTGTATCACTTCTCGCTATTTAGACCGTTTGAATTGCTCTGATCGGGGTCCCATCGTTGCCCTTATATTGCCCTTTCGGTCTACCGATATTTGGCTTACCTTTGAATTCAAGGGTCTTATCTGGGGGTTTCAACGATGTCTGGGGTGGAGTAGAACTTGTACTTGGCCTCTGATCAGATTGCTGATGGTATTGTACCCGTATATTCTGACCGTCGTTATTTCGGCGAAAATCTGGGTTATAACGCCAACCGCCTAAATCAAAAACTGTCTCGCTTTGGGACACTAAAATGAGCAGTTCATCGACCGTGCGTATACCTTGCGTAAACACAGCTACCCGTATATTGTGGTTGAAATGTTAGGCTAGTTTAGTGACAATGTCGATCTCTGAAAATGCTTGTGTTAAGTGCTTTGCGCGCTCGACCTGCTGGATGATATAATTTTCCGCCGTAATACCCAATTTCCGTTCAAACCTTCCATATTCTAATTCGTTGCGTAACAGTCTTTGAGTGTGCGAATTCCAATACCGGTTTTCGATTTTCTGTTTGAATTCCGCGTATGTGGACACTTTATCGCGCACAATATTATACCATTTACGCGCCGAATCACGCATCGCGTTTACTACCCATTGTATTTTATCTTGATCTTCGAGTCTCGAACCTACCCTCACCACTTCATTTTCACAGGCTAACAAAAATTCAATAGGGTTTTCATTATTTTCCCCTGTAAAATATACACGATTATTTTCATCGACAGGACCTTGTACTAGAATATTAGGAGCGGATCTCCTGCGTAATTCCTGTCGTACTTTCAAAATCTCGTCATTAAGTGCTTGCAATACACTTTCTTTATTAGAGTCTATGTTGGATCGCGTCTCTACAATTGAAGCATCAAGTCTGTCAACGCGCCGTTGTGTCTCGGTCACGTCCGCTTGAATTTTTACTTCGAGCGAGTCAACTTTTTTCACGACATCAGCGGTCTGTTTTTCACACCTACTGATGTGTTCTTTGAATCGGCCCTCCATACGCGTAACTTGTTCGATAAACGATTTTTGCATTGTGGTCTCAAAAACCTTAAACCGTTCGTTTATTTTCGTTTCTACCGTATGTACTTTTTCTCCGATTTCCGTAACTTTAGCGGTTAACTCTTTATTACTTTCTTTAATTTCTTTATTGCTTTCCGCGATTTCGGTGACTTTAACAGTTAATTCTTTATTGGTTTGTTTTATCTCTGGGTTTATGTCTGCGTTGCTATGCTCTAATGCTTCTGTTAAGCTGACTTTTTGCGCGTCAATTTTGGACGTTATTTCCGCGATATTGAGCTCAGCATTGGCTGCACTTTGTTCAAATTTTGAGTCTATTTTATCAAACTTCGCGTTCATATTCTCTGTCAAATCGCGTTTCATTTCCGCGTTAGCTTGTTTCATTTCCGCGTTCAATTGCTGTATTTGATTAAGTAGTTTTTCCATATCCATTTTTACACAATAATTTCAAATACACAATAATTTCACTGCTGTACCACTACCAATCACAAAATTTTCTTTGGGGATTGTTCAGTTGGACGCCAGCTGTTTTAAAAGTTAAAACAGCAAACTTGGTTTTAACGTAAAATTAAATTTAAATTTAATGTAATCAATTTAATTTTGTCGAGCCCCACGAAATTGGAGCGCCATATGTAACTCTACTACAAATGTGGCGTTTCAATTTCGTTGTGATTTAAATTGAAATTTATTGAACTTCTGGCCCCACGTGCAGGGCGACATATGTAACTCAACTACTTATGTCGTACTGAATGTAAATTCAATATAATGTAAATTTGTCGCCCCCCACGTTGGCCGACATATGTAACTCTACTTATATGCGCTGTTGTTGTGTTGTGTGAGTGTATGAGCACTTACCTGCTGTCCGATCTTGCGGTTTTCTTCCGACTAGGGCGTGTGGATTTTGGATTTGATTTCGCAAGTATGTAATCTCAAATATATGACAACAGCACACTAAATAAGTTACTTTAAAAGTGAAGAGTTTTGTGAGGTTGGTAGGCTCCGTAGTACAGCCATAAAAAATACAATATGGGGTAATAAAACGGTGTTTATTACTCCAATAAAACACAAGGAATAAAATGGTTACATGATCAAATATCCTTACAGTCTAAACAATAAATAGATCTTGAATAATGTTTTTTTATGGTTGATGATTTTAAGAAGTTGAACTCGTTATTTGGAAGAGTTAATTTCAACTGAAAATTTAATTAATTAATTTACTTTAATTTAATTTAATTGCTTTAAAATTAGATTCAAATGAAAAAGTAAATGAAAACTCTAAAGTTAATTGAATATATTCCAAAATAAACTAGGCGTGACAGTCTAGTTCACGTCCCTGTATTTACTAGTGACTTGACTCTCGTATACTGCAGTATGAGCAAATTATTTAATTGTTTGTTAAGATTTGTATAGCGCTTTCTGTTTTATCTCTATTAATTCTTAACTAAAGCTTACTAATTACTTATACTGGCTATACAGATTATCACAAATGAATTATTCTTATTTACTAGAGTCTTTGATTTCTGGCACCTGAATGATTTAAATTACAATGATTTTAATTGAACAAGAAAGAAAATTTAACGTTTGATAAATAGATAACTTGATTTTGCTTTCCTGATTTTGAAGTGGATCGTAGAGATGCTCCAGATGTCCCTCGCTGTCCTTGCCCAATCGGCTAGAGATAGTGATCTACTTGAGCGTCCTGGGTTTCGGCGTTGAGCTCGGATATCAGCAGCACACTCCTCTCCTGTTATTTGTTGAAGTTTTTACGTCTGCGGCTTTCTGCGAGAACTGCTTTACGTCCCTCGTCGATTGCACGTCCCACGTCAGCGTGTGTGTGTGTCGTTCGAGTGGTAGCTCTGCTCGTCAGCTGATTCACCAATGGTTTAGACGGCCTCTCTGTCGTCTTCTTGAAGTAAGGTCTTGTAATCTTGTCGATCTCTTGCGTGCTTATGACCACAGCTTGTAGTACACAATAAGCTTGTTTGTTGAAATGAAGAGTATCTCGACTGGACGCTGTAATTACAAATCGTACAGTTGATCTGTATTATAATGTTCGTAATTATGCGTGTTGACCACGTAGAGTCTTCAGATGAATCTTCACAAAACTATGGTTTTGAGACGATCGAAGAAGTACGTCTGTTCTTCTCAAATACTGGCAGTAGAGTGTTCGGTCAGCCCCAAAACTCCGCGCTGGTTGGGATTTCTTCAAATGATTTGATTGGCTGACACACTCTCCCTACTCCACAAAATTTGAATTACCTTAGTCCGTGAGAACGAAGGTAGTTTCCCACAGACGGAGAATTTATATTATTACTAATATTCTTAACAGAGCCGAACTGAATTGTCGCTCCGGATTTCCTGTGACAGTTTTAAATTGCAATTGTCTTGGTTGCAAACCAAGTTGTGCTAATTCCAAAATATAATATTTGTTGGAAATACCTATATTTATAACATATTAAAAGCTCATTAATGTAGCTCAAGTATTACAGAAGTTATTCACATTAAATTAATTAACTCTGTTGTTAATTAATTATATTGCGTAAAATTCGCACACCCTATTATTAATATTTCGGCAAACATTTTGGCTATAATGGATTTCGCCTTAATTTACTGGTTTCCGAAATATTAATAATAATTGAAATTTTGGGTGTGGTCGTCTTCTTTCCACAGCGAGCTGATTATGTAACAGCCGCGTGTGCGTCTTTTACAATGCATTATTTTGATCGCTATTACATACGAGTGGAGTTTCGACTATTAAAATTTATTTAAACATGAATATAGTATACACTTAAGATATAACTCCAAATAAATGATATTTGGTCCTGTTATATACTCCCCTACCTGCTTTAAAAAAAAATGAGTGTAATAATTACAATTACTTTTTTTTCAATTATTATAAATGTACTTTGTAACGATTATACTTGCTACTATACATTGTATTAGTTATTTATGGACACATACATGGGTGTCAATGTTCTTTCATATATACAACTTAATTCTAATTAAACCTTATTAATAATATTGTATTTGAAATCATTGCGTAGTAAATGTTTTCAGAACGGCTAGTATCTAATTGCAGCGTTTAAGAATTCCAGATAGTCGACCGTGCCACGCGCACCAGGAATGCGCTGAGGTTTGTTTACAATTGTTATCGCACACCGCGCGACGCTAATTACCTGACCTACATTCTAAAAGCTGAACGGTACCATTGTGTGGCCTAACAATTTCCTGCCCGTGCGTTCGTTTCGCCTTGCATTATACGCTTGTTAGTTAGCGCGCTACTACCGAACTATTATTCATACGCAATTTATTTACAATTATTATTAATATTATAAAACACAGTTTATTTATTTTAATACTAACTATTATTTAATCAATTTATTATTATCTCTAAATATTATTTATTTTTAAAGTGCGTCCAATATATCGTAACCGTTTTTATGGGTGGTTCTACAATATTCCGCTAGCCACTCGTCAAGTCCTTGGGCGTCACCGGATATTACGACAACGTCTTCCCAGGCTGATTGTGTGGGAACGCTACTGCTAAGTTCCTGCTCTACCGGACATACAATTGTCGGAGTGCTTTGTTGTATTGTATTCACCTCAAACAATGGTTCTGTACTTTCCGGTTGGAATACCTTATTAACCGGCGTACAAATTTCTGGACAAAAATCACCTTTCTTAAACCTAGTATTTTTTTTATTTCTACCTGTTCTAGCTTTAAATAATTTGGCATGATTTATGGCGCTTCCCCCCTGGAGGCGCCCGTTTCCAAGTTTTTTGGAAATTTACGGTTTTTTTCTTCTCACTAGGGTCCTTAATGCTTTGTGTATCGCTGCCTTGCGCTATTGTATCACTTCTCGCTATTTAGACCGTTTGAATTGCTCTGATCGGGGTCCCATCGTTGCCCTTATATTGCCCTTTCGGTCTACCGATATTTGGCTTACCTTTGAATTCAAGGGTCTTATCTGGTGGTTTTAACGATGTCTGGGGTGGAGTAGAACTTGTACTTGGCCTCTGATCAGATTGCTGATGGTATTGTACCCGTATATTCTGACCGTCGTTATTTCGGCGAAAAATCTGGGTTATAACGCCAACCGCCTAAATCAAAAACTGTCTCGCTTTGGGACACTAAAATGAGCAGTTCATCGACCGTGCGTATACCTTGCGTAAACACAGCTACCCGTATATTGTGGTTGAAATGTTAGGCTAGTTTAGTGACAATGTCGATCTCTGAAAATGCTGGTGTTAAGTGCTTTGCGCGCTCGACCTGCTGGATGATATAATTTTCCGCCGTAATACCCAATTTCCGTTCAAACCTTCCATATTCTAATTCGTTGCGTAACAGTCTTTGAGTGTGCGAATTCCAATACCGGTTTTCGATTTTCTGTTTGAATTCCGCGTATGTGGACACTTTATCGCGCACAATATTATACCATTTACGCGCCGAATCACGCATCGCGTTTACTACCCATTGTATTTTATCTTGATCTTCGAGTCTCGAACCTACCCTCACCATTTCATTTTCACAGGCTAACAAAAATTCAATAGGGTTTTCATTATTTTCCCCTGTAAAATATACACGATTATATTCATCGACAGGACCTTGTACTAGAATATTAGGAGCGGATCTCCTGCGTAATTCCTGTCGTACTTTCAAAATCTCGTCATTAAGTGCTTGCAATACACTTTCTTTATTAGAGTCTATGTTGGATCGCGTCTCTACAATTGAAGCATCAAGTCTGTCAACGCGCCGTTGTGTCTCGGTCACGTCCGCTTGAATTTTTACTTCGAGCGAGTCAACTTTTTTCACGACATCAGCGGTCTGTTTTTCACACCTACTGATGTGTTCTTTGAATCGGCCCTCCATACGCGTAACTTGTTCGATAAACGATTTTTGCATTGTGGTCTCAAAAACCTTAAACCGTTCGTTTATTTTCGTTTCTACCGTATGTACTTTTTCTCCGATTTCCGTAACTTTAGCGGTTAACTCTTTATTACTTTCTTTAATTTCTTTATTGCTTTCCGCGATTTCGGTGACTTTAACTGTTAATTCATTATTGGTTTGTTTTATCTCTGGGTTTATGTCTGCGTTGCTATGCTCTAATGCTTCTGTTAAGCTGACTTTTTGCGCGTCAATTTTGGACGTTATTTCCGCGATATTGAGCTCAGCATTGGCTGCACTTTGTTCAAATTTTGCGTCTATTTTATCAAACTTCGCGTTCATATTCTCTGTCAAATCGCATTTCATTTCCGCGTTAGCTTGTTTCATTTCCGCGTTCATTTGCTGTATTTGATTAAGTAGTTTTTCCATATCCATTTTTACACAATAATTTCAAATACACAATAATTTCACTGCTGTACCACTACCAATCACAAAATTTTCTTTGGTGATTGCTCAGTTGGACGCCAGCTGTTTTAAAAGTTAAAACAGCAAACTTGGTTTTAACGTAAAATTAAATTTAAATTTAATGTAATTAATTTAATTTTGTCGAGCCCCACGAAATTGGAGCGCCATATGTAACTCTACTACAAATGTGGCGTTTCAATTTCGTTGTGATTTAAATTGAAATTTATTGAACTTCTGGCCCCACGTGGAGGGCGACATATGTAACTCAACTACTTATGTCGTACTGAATGTAAATTCAATATAATGTAAATTTGTCGCCCCCCACGTTGGCCGACATATGTAACTCTACTTATATGCGCTGTTGTTGTGTTGTGTGAGTGTATGAGCACTTACCTGCTGTCCGATCTTGCGGTTTTCTTCCGACTAGGGCGTGTGGATTTTGGATTTGATTTCGCAAGTATGTAATCTCAAATATATGACAACAGCACACTAAATAAGTTACTTTAAAAGTGAAGAGTTTTGTGAGGTTGGTAGGCTCCGTAGTACAGCCATAAAAAATACAATATGGGGTAATAAAACGGTGTTTATTACTCCAATAAAACACAAGAATAAAATGGTTACATGATCAAATATCCTTACAGTCTAAACAATAAATAGATCTTGAATAATGTTTTTTTTATGGTTGATGATTTTAAGAAGTTGAACTCGTTATTTGGAAGAGTTAATTTCAACTGAAAATTTAATTAATTAATTTATTTTAATTTAATTAAATTGCTTTAAAATTAGATTCAAATGAAAAAGTAAATGAAAACTCTAAAGTTAATTGAATATATTCCAAATTAACTAGGCGTGACAGTCTAGTTCACGTCCCTGTATTTACTAGTGACTTGACTCTCGTATACTGCAGTATGAGCAAATTATTTAATTGTTTGTTAAGATTTGTATAGCGCTTTCTGTTTTATCTCTATTAATTCTTAACTAAAGCTTACTAATTACTTATACTGGCTATACAGATTATCACAAATGAATTATTCTTATTTACTAGAGTCTTTGATTTCTGGCACCTGAATGATTTAAATTACAATGATTTTAATTGAACAAGAAAGAAAATTTAACGTTTGATAAATAGATAACTTGATTTTGCTTTCCTGATTTTGAAGTGGATCGTAGAGATGCTCCAGATGTCCCTCGCTGTCCTTGCCCAATCGGCTAGAGATAGTGATCTACTTGAGCGTCCTGGGTTTCGGCGTTGAGCTCGGATATCAGCAGCACTCTCCTCTCCTGTTATTTGTTGAAGTTTTTACGTCTGCGGCTTTCTGCGAGAACTGCTTTACGTCCCTCGTCGATTGCACGTCCCACGTCAGCGTGTGTGTGTGTCGTTCGAGTGGTAGCTCTGCTCGTCAGCTGATTCACCAATGGTTTAGACGGCCTCTCTGTCGTATTCTTGAAGTAAGGTCTTGTAGTCTTGTCGATCTCTTGCGTGCTTATGACCACAGCTTGTAGTACACAATAAGCTTGTTTGTTGAAATGAAGAGTATCTCGACTGGATGCTGTAATTACGAATCGTACAGTTGATCTGTATTATAATGTTCGTAATTATGCGTGTTGACCAAGTAGAGTCTTCAGATGAATCTTCACAAAACTATGGTTTTGAGACGATCGAAGAAGTACGTCTGTTCTTCTCAAATACTGGCAGTAGAGTGTTCGGTCAGCCCCAAAACTCCGCGCTGGTTGGGATTTCTTCAAATGATTTGATTGGCTGACACACTCTCCCTACTCCACAAAATTTGAATTACCTTAGTCCGTGAGAACGAAGGTAGTTTCCCACAGACGGAGAATTTATTTTATTACTAATATTCTTAACAGAGCCGAACTGAATTGTCGCTCCGGATTTCCTGTGACGGTTTTAAATTGCAATTGTCTTGGTTGCAAACCAAGTTGTGCTAATTCCAAAATATAAAATTTGTTGGAAATTCGTATGTTTATAACATATTAAAAGCTCATTAATGTAGCTCAAGTATTACAGAAGTTATTCACATTAAATTAATTAACTCTGTTGTTAATTAATTATATTGCGTAAAATTCGCACACCCTATTATTAATATTTCGGCAAACATTTTGGCTATAATGGATTTCGCCTTAATTTACTGGTTTCCGAAATATTAATAATAATTGAAATTTTGGGTGTGGTCGTCTTCTTTCCACAGCGAGCTGATTATGTAACAGCCGCGTGTGCGTCTTTTACAATGCATTATTTTGATCGCTATTACATACGAGTGGAGTTTCGACTATTAAAATTTATTTAAACATGAATATAGTATACACTTAAGACATAACTCCAAATAAATGATATTTGGTCCTGTTATAATATGTATATATTATAACATAAAGCGATTGTCTGTGTTGTTTTGTGTTGTCGGGTGTTACACTCCGTGCACTTTTAATACTTACTAATTGCTGGTTTCTCTGCGACGATGTTGTCCTGCAAACACAACTTATGCTAATATGTGTATGTGCGCGCCACTTGGATATTTGTTCCAAGAAATTATTATTATTAAAAATTGATTTTTTAGTTGTTAAATTAATTATAAAAAAAATGTGCACAAGACAGTTTGAATTATAAATAACGTATGTTTAATGATCTTTCTTTTCATAAAAATCGTCTGAAGGACTAACACTCAAATTAAACAAAATTGCAGAGTTACAAACAAGTTATTGACAAGTGTTTTATTAATCATCGGTTGATAAAAATTTTATTGCTCAGTTGAATAGCATGAATTTAATGTATGAAAAAACTTTATACTCAGGACGTGACTCCTTTGAACTATCAAGACAAATCAGTGGGATGCTTTACAAAAAATTGTGAGGTTTGAAGGTGTTTGACATGTGTAGTACAACTGTGTGACAAGGATACCAGGTAAAAATGATTTTAATTTTTGAACAACTCACGTAAGTATTTCCTTCACTGGACACTGTTCTTGGGGACGTTTCCAATCTTGCGCCTCTTCGTGTTTACGTTCCTCACGCACTGGTAATTATTTATAAGACAAATTACGGTTTTAAAACTCCGCACAATTGAAATAAAATTCGTACTGTTCTATGCTTTGAACTCTGGCGGCGGCGAACAGCTGACTGCGTGGTTTCTCTATTCTGCCGTCTCAGCGCTAGTTCCAAACTCAATGTAGAAGGCTCTCGTCAGTAAATTGTTTGGGAATTTTGTCAAAGTCGGTTTATCTTAGCAAATACCAGCAAAATTGTTTTTCTCAATTAAAAACGGTCCTTTTCAGGGCCGCTGGATATCTGGCTGTGTGCGTTTCTATTAAATATGGCGTGTTGCTGCTCTATTCAACAACACGTTAGCGCTTAGCGATATACTCCTAATATAGGTTAAGTCAGTCTTTTGTCATGTACGGGAAAAAGCCTTTCTGTGTTCTCGGGTTGAATTCTTGTTCTTCGACTTCGCCCTGGACGAGATTATCGGATTCGTAGGTGATGTGTCTCTTGTGGATTCAAAGCATAAAGTTTTTTGTGTCAAATTTCATCTTCCTTTTATACTCTGTAAGGGTCATTGTTTTAATTTTTAAACATGAACTTCCGGTATTTTTGAGTAAAACTTTCTTCTGGAATGTTCGAGAATATGCAAATAGAACATCATAGAACAAATTTGACTTTCGTAGAAGCTTTAGAACAAAAACTTCTTATTCTTCATACTAAAGGATATTACTGAAATTATTCTGGTATTTGTCAAACAATTTTACAGAACTACTTACAATCAGCATGCCATTATTATTTTTGGATTCTCTGCTTTCAACTGAATAAAATGATACCATTCACGATTGGTTTTGAACAAACTAAATCTAATAAATTAATATAAAACACAATTCTTACGTTGTAGTGTTTGCACAAAATTCTAATTTTTAATTATTAAAATGTTAGAAGTTGCTTGGTTCTTGCTATAACATTAATACATAACATAATTATCTTTACATAATAAAATGAGCAAATATTAAGACATATAACATATAAATAAGTTCATCCTTGTGTAGGCATTACATATGGCCTAGTTTATTGTCACTGGTTTTTTATAATAATTTGTCTTTTTTGGTATTATATATGGGATTCTTTGGGTATTCACTTAGAGTTTGTTATATTGTTTATCTTTGGGAATACCTGGTTTATCCTAATACATTTTATTTTTATTGTAATATTACTTAGCATCTCACAGTTTGTACAGATGAGTTATTCCCTTGGTGTGACAATTTTCACTTTTATATTTA
Source organism: Magicicada septendecula (assembly GCA_034769895.1). Taxonomy (NCBI): domain Eukaryota; kingdom Metazoa; phylum Arthropoda; class Insecta; order Hemiptera; family Cicadidae; genus Magicicada; species Magicicada septendecula. The sequence continues at coordinate 536,100,250 of CM068367.1, read as the reverse complement.
AAAATTCTCTATGAATAAAGCTTGTCTTGAATTGAGATAGTATGTTTCCATTGTAAATTATCGGATTGTACCTTTTTCCTTTATTTTTTCTAATATTCTACAATTATTCTGTCAAATATGACAATTTTTGTGATTGTTTTTTGGCCTCAGCCTGGTATAATATAGGTAAATTGTTTCACAAGTTGACTGTTAAAGTGTTTTAGGTGGTCATATATATATATATATATATATATATATAAGTATAGTTACTTCATATTATGTTTCAACTTTAGAATACAATTTTGTTGCATTTTGATAACATTAAATTCATAAATATTACAAATTTATATGTTCATCACATGTTTTCAGTTTAACACTGTTTTTTATTATTTTAATTGACTCCTAATCAATTTACAGCTTTCTCTATTTAAAATAATTTGTTTGTCTTTGTGTAATTGACATTTACATATAGTTTTTATGTTAATTCTATAATAATTAATTTTCACATAAAATCTGAGTGATTGGTCTCAACTCCAAAACCTTGGTTTTTTGTCATAACATTTATATATTTTGTATTTTAATTTACATCCTTTTTAATGATGTGCTCAAATCATTTAATACATTTATTTTATTTATATTATAATATATAATAATAGATCTTGTCCATTAATTCACAATAAATAGTTTCTTATACCCTATTCAGAGTTACATTTCTTAATATGTAATGACCTCATTTTGGTCATTTCTGAGATTATCTGTTTCTCTTATAGTACATTATCAGTTTTACACTGTTCTTCACTTAAACAATATATGGGGTTTGAGTCTTGGTCATAGTCTTGGTCGTTTTTTCATGTTAATGATATTAATTATCGGACAATATTACAAAATTTTTCGGATTACTTGGGTTCGATACTGTTCATCTCACTTTCCTCTTATGATAATTTACTTTGCAATTAATTTCCTTTATGGAACGTTCTGTGACGTTACAATATATATATATATATATATATATTACATTTAATATTTATAAATAAATTTACTTCAAGATATACCTTTATCTTGAAAAAAAAAGGTATATCTTGAAGTAAATTTATTTATAAATATTAAATGTATTATATACATCAAGAAACAAACTGTAGCAAAAATTGATTGAATATATATATATATATATATATCTGGTGGATTTTATAAGAGGAAATTAGTTTAAAGGAAGATTTTTATTGGTGTTATGCATGTTAATTTTTTAATAAAATGTTAATGTTGTCTTGTGTCTACGTGTTTTCTCGGATGGAAACTATTTATGTGGTTTGTCGGGTGCCGTGTTGACTTTTCTTTTCTTGAACAGTTTGTTTGTCGTGCGAATAAGTGATGAGGTTATCCCTGGTGAAATTGGCCAGAACTGGTTCAATTGTAAAGGGAATTAAAATTGTGATGGATAGGAATTTGTTATGGCCCTGTTTTTTGAAAGAGAAATTTCAATGGTAATTGTGCACAAGAAAAATATGTTAAAATTAAATGTACATTGTGTTATTAAATTACAAGCAACATAATAGTTTGAAAAGTGATGTAGTCTGAGGCGAGATGACCCTTGGCCAGCTGATAGCCGCACGTGTAGCGGAATACAATCATTGTTCCCTTTATCAGATAGACATCTGTAAGGTATCATGTAATTATTGTATTCCTGATATTCTGACTTCGTGACTCACTTAGTTTGTTTTCTCTTGCCATCAGCTGTTCCATTATTGACGAATGTGATCTGTTATTAACGTTGAATTATTGTTTGGCCCGTTCCATGCGGCATTCCGGGTTGATGTCCCCAGTTGTTTCAAGGTCTCTTGTATTGGTGAGTGCAGACTGTCCGCAGAGAAGTTAACCCCCCCTTCTCACATATTAAGGTTAGCAATTTGATAGAGTGATTGAGAGATTGATGTTCGCGTGACCTCCATCCGATTTTTCTGCCTTGTTAGTCGGGGCCGTCCGCCCTAGAGTAGGGAAGTTGGTCATGCATATGTCAAAGTCGGTGGTTACCTTGTTGTGTTGCATATGCGTGGTTGTTCCACGAGGTGGACAGTTGTAAAGTGGGTGGGAATTCACGTATCAAGGTCAGTAGAACCTTGTTGACCTTCGGGCGTGCATATGTGAGTGGCAGTAGTAGTAGGTGGTGGTCACCAGTGAGGGTGACGTGTAGGGGCGACCCCCTGGGATTGGCATGGTGGAGAGGGTCGTTGTCACGTTTGGAGTTGCTCGGTCCTTGGTAAGGGGGGAGAATAGAAGTTGTCTGATTAGGTATTGGTCCTTGGGTCTCAATTGTGGGTTTGGAGGCCTTAGGAGATCAGAGCTATAAGGATCCTGAATCTCGTCTTTCTTCTTTTCTTCTTCCATCTCTTGTCACTGTATGCTGACCCTGATTAAGTCAGCATGCAGTGTCCGCACACTCACAAACAAACTCATTCAGACACACATACATATACACTCCACTTCTTCGTTCCTCTCGTTTCGTTTTCTCTCTGAGCCTCTGTCTTCCTAAGTGCGATATTTTCCAGAGATTACCCAAGGGAGCCGAGAGCCCTGTGGCTGTAATGATGTAGCCGGGAGACTGTGAATGTAGCTGATCCTTTTGGGGCAATCATGTTGCCTTTTTCGGGTGAGGGTGTGCCGTTGCAAATTTAGATAGTAAATTTTTCCGGCCATATTTCGTGCCGACAATGCCGACCGAATGTCAGTACCAAAGGTTACGCGCGGGCTAGGCAAGTGCACGGCTATATAGCTCGGCCTTGACCGTTATATCGCGATAGCTTGGGGCAACGTAATCAAGTCCGCAGCGACACGTCAGTTGTTTTGTACAAGTTTTTTGATACTCGTCGTCGGCCGGCAGGAACCGCTACTCCTTCTCATTTTAATTTTTGCTCTCTGACGGGACGCTTGGTCTGGCGGCGTGGTACATTGTGGTGCATCTTTACGAAATGAGTTCGTAATATTTTTTAAGTGCTTCAGGTGAGCCAAAAGTATTGTATTAATGTTAATTTATTAAGGGCTTGTTTTGGTATTACGTTTATATGTATATATGTGTGTGTGTGTGCGACTCAATTGTTACGTCTGGGGTAGCTGAGAACACGTGGCCGACTTGGCTTTGCTTGCTTGAAAACTAAAAAAATAAGATATCTTTGGAAGTTATATTCACATGTAAAGTAATAATTTGATGTAACAAATATTTAAAGGTAAATATAATTTGAAATGTGAAATTTAATAATTTGAAATTGTGAGGAGTACTATTAACACTTAATTGTCGGTAGAGAATTGTGACAGTGTGTGTGGGATATGGGTTTACGGGGGCGAGAAAGAATTATGCTAAGGTATTTTCTTGACGGCTATCTACAAATAAAATTTTTTCCAGGGTTCCCGCATAGTCGGGAGGAGAAAGGGTTGGGATGATGGAGACAGGCCATCAATCTTCATCTGCAGAGCATCACAATAAGCTCCCCAACGCCGTCAGACCCGGAGAAATCCCAACTACACCAGCCTGAACAACTGCCCAGAAAATGAAGCATACTATTCTGAGCTCAAACTCACCAGTTGTCTCAACTAGTCATCATTATCTCTAACTCCGGATAACATGTAATCTTCCAAGTACAGGTGGGAGTATTCCTTATATTAAATCACAAACACCGCATTTCTTTGGATTTAACGTATGAAACGAAAGACACCTTCATTAACAGTAAATGCAGATATTCAATGATTAAAGTTCTGTTATAGCATGCCCTGGATGCCCTGGAGACATGTTGTGAATTGTGTGATTAACTGTATTAAAGAATCTTCCTGTTAATATATGTCCATTGCCATACTGTATTATATAAAACACTAATTGTTTTTTAATGTGTGTAATTGGCAAAGGAAAATTTAAAACTACTAGTTGGTCAGTTTTATTATACAGTTTCTGGTGAATGTAAAACGTCAGTAACAACGTTATGCATAAAGTAATGGTAAATTATTATCGGCTAGCTGTTCTAAATCTTCTTTGTGAGAAACAGTACATCATCATGATCTATTATAAAACTTAGGTAAGAAAAAGTTTCGAAGTATCAGAGCTTTATGGGATGGACTCAATCTTATCACAGATCCCAAAAAAATAGCTATCACCTTTTGCAAGTAATACGCAAATATAAGCCGAACCCGAAAGACAAGAAACGAACACAGACACCTGAATAAAAACCTCTAATGCAATGCCTCAACCAAACCGAACAAAAAATTTGCCTAAGCGATTTTAGCCTCTCCGAACTTGAATTTGCACTATCAAACACAAAGGGCAAGAAGGCAGCTGGAGCCGACGCAATCTACCCAGTACTCCTAAAAAATCTTGGTAACAGCGAAACTAGCCTTGCTCAATCTCATTAATCTAACGTGGAAAACACGCGTCCCCCAGCAATGGAGGAAAGGGGAGATTATACCTATTACCAAGAAAGGAAAGCCAAGTGATACACCTGAGGGCTACCGCCCCATCACGTTAACAAGTGCTTGCTGCAAGGTTGCCGAAAGAATGGTCGTGCGGCGTCTGAACCAGTTCTTTGAAATGAATGCGGTTATTGATGAATTCCAAGCAGGGTTCCGAGCGCACCGATGCACCATGGACCAAATCGTCTACTTTGCACAAAGTGTTAAGGATGGGTACCACAAGAAAATGTCCTCCCTGGCAGTAATGGTTGGCCTAAAAAACGCGTACGACACAGTCTGGAGACCCATGTTGCTTCACAAACTTGCTTTGAGTGGCGTCGCAGGTAACCTTTTCAACTGGATAGCGTCCTTCCTGAGTCAAAGACAAATTCGTGTCCGCTATAATGATTGCCTTTCAGAGTACCGAGTTCAACGCCAAGGGCTACCCCAAGGTGCCGTTATCAGCTGCAGCCTATTTAACCTTATGGTCAAACACATTCTGGTGGCTGTTCGGTGTGTGCCGGGAGTACAAGCGCTCCTGTATGCCGATGACCTTATCATGTGGGCAACTAGCAGCCATATCATGGGTCTTGAAGCAACTATTAATAGTGCACTTGTTAAACTAGAAGAGTGGGCCAAACTAAATGCCATGACGGTAAATACCACCAAGACGACATACCAACTTTTCTCTCTATCAACAAGGCGGCCTACGGTCAATATGCGCTACTGTGGATCGGAACTCGAAGAAGTAAACATATCTAAATACCTGGGTGTTAATATACACACCAGAAATATAGACGTGGAAGCACCATATAGAACAGTCCGCGAACAGTGCGTCAAGGCGCTGCCGGCTACTTAAACGACTCACTGCGACTACATGGGGAGCAAATCAAGATGTTCTGACAACTGCATATAAGAGCTACATTCGGCCGCTATTGGAATATGGCGCAGAAGCAACTATTACTGCCTCCAATGCAGCATGCCAGAAACTGCACTTGGTCCAAAATGCAGCCCTTAGAACGATAACTGGTGCGCCGAAATCAACTCCTATACTTGACATGGAGTCACAACTGCAAGTCGAACCTATCCAAGTAAGACGGGAAAAGCTGTGCCTCATATCCTGGGAGAGATGTAAAATAGCCTACCAACAACGGTGGAATAACTATAAAACAGCGACAGAAAGGCTGAAAACTCAGAAATGCCCGATTGCGATCTATGAAGAACTCCAACGCAAATATGACATTGAACCAAATGAGGCAGCACCATTTATACATGACCGTGAATTCTTTCGCCAACTCCCAAATGCTAACCTGAATCTCTTCGACCATAATAAGACAAAAACAGAGTCGAATGAAGCCGAGCTTCGTCAAGCAGCCTTACACACTGTACAAAAACGTTTTCCCGCTGAGCAGTGGATACGAATCTACACAGACGGATCCTCTATACCATCTACAGGGGCAACAGGGGCTGGTTTCTACAGCTCTCTATTTGAAGGCCACCTCGCTGTAGGAGGCCGGCTAAGCAATTATGACGGAGAGGTAGCAGCCATAAAGGCAGCATCTATTGAGCTTGCCAAGATCTCACCACCTAACAAAGCCGTCTTCCTCATAGATTCGACTGCAGCGATTTAAAACGTGACCTCAAATAGTGACACAAACTGCTCCCTGACAATTGAGTGTAGGTGAGAACTGCAGAACCTTGTACAGTTAGGCTGGCAGATTGAACTGCAATGGGTACACCCAGCCATGTCAACATCATGGGAAATGAAAAAACCGACATCCTCGCCAAAATGGGCGCAGCACTACCTCAGCCGGAGACCCCCAGCTCATATGCATCTGCGAAAGCTAGAATAAACTCCTCAATAACCCTATGGCTAAAAGAAAAACAATTAAGAGCCTGTGTGCGAAAAAGATGGGCAACATTGGTTACGGACGGCCCCATCAACAGAACTCTACTCCGAGCAACTAGTGTTGCTCTTTTTAGAACTACAACCGGTCATGACTACCTGGCCTCCCACCTGCACCGCATTGGCGTGCTGTCGTCTCCTGAATGTGTTCTCTGTGGATACGCTTCCATGAATGCGGATCACCTAATTGCATGTCCAGCCTTGATCTCAGACACGCAAGTCCAAGACGAAGATGGTACGGCAAGGCTCTCACGTCTCTACTGGTCAGCGCGCCGCCTGATGCCCCAACAGCCAAGGGTGGGCGTTGGCTAGTAAGTAAGTAAGTCTTTCTCAGGGTTTGTTATTCTGATTTCAGTAATCATAACATGGAACGTTATTTTTTGGTTAAATTATTTTATCTCAAATGTAGGTTCTTTTAGACTGCAGGATACAAAAACTTGAAGAATTATACTACCATAATTATTGAGTAGTAGGAGAGTGATTACAATAAGAAATAAAATCTTAACTACTAACATGAAAATTCAAAATACGTATGACTTTCGTCAGCATTTTAGGTTAAGGCTGGCGTATTTGAATAGTAACCAGTTGCCTTCAAATTAATAATAACTCTTTAAAAACATATAAAATACAAGTAGAATAAGGTTATAAGTTCATTTAGTGTTCATAAAATAATCGTCTGATTCGTTATTGTGTAAAATTAAATAAGGTAAATTGATAACTCTTGTAACCATGGCTAGCTGTTATTAAATATTTTTACCGAGAAACAAATGAATTAACATAGTGAGGTTCAAAGCTTCCTTAAAGTTCATAATAAATTGTCTTATGCATCCTCTCTGGTAAAGTTTATCAGGTCAATTGATAACTCTGACAATTATAATCAGGTATAGTTAAATCTTTTTAATTTTACGTCGATTGACTGTTATCGTCATGTTCAATGCACTCTTAGTGTTCATATTACAACATCTCCGTCATCATATTTGATCCAATTTATCAAAAAATTTAACAACTGTTATGCGTAACAACTGTCTTTAAATTTCATAATAATAAAAAAAATTATTCATTTAATAAGATCCAAGTCCCTTTTGGTGTGCAATTGAACTCATATTATTAATTATACTCGATACAATTTTTATCGTAAAACGTCATAATTGCTCTAAGTATTGGTTAATTGTCACTATTCTTGCTTGTAGTGCCCTTTTCCTTAGCCTAATTCCACTTTAAAATTTTTATTAATATTTAATTCACCACCTATGGGCACATACTCCGTATAGATGCACTGAACTAATGTTAACTCGACTTTTGTTTACTACCGGCATAACGTAAATTTTTTTTTTGAGGTTATTGCTTCTCGTCAGCTGGTCGAGGTTAATTCTTAAAATGGGCCTCAGGAGCACCGTGCTTCCTCGTCAGAATACTGTGATGAACCGTGTTCTCACCTCTGTCCGAAATTGGCTTCGAATGCTATGTTCTGATTGCTGATTGGTTAATTTTCTTAATTTCCGTAATTGTTCGGTATGTCTCGGCAAAATAGACGCTTTCAAAGCGTCCTTTTACAGGATTTTCGATTATGATAAATTGGTTTACCCTATTATGCCCAAGGGATTGGAAACTGTTAATATTCTTTATAATTAGTATTGTTCCCTTATCTTTGCTTTAATATATAATTCATTATTACCATTGCTCAGGATTTTCTGAGACGAACAATTTGGTTCCCCATACCATATGGGTTTGATCATTATTAACAAAAATATAATTACTAACATTTCTTATTGGCTATTTACATCTAATAATGTTTGTTTTATTTATTTATATAATTCAATTTTGTTAAACATTGATGATTACTCCCTAATAATCGAGTATGAACTCATTACAATAAGTTATAAAGTTGTATTTTGATAAAATCGTCATTGCTGATTAGGCCTAATTCAATATTAGTTACTACATATTAATTCCCATTTTTTATTAATATTACTTCCTTTTACTGTAATATTATTCTTCACAATTGTTGTCTACAACTTCTTATCACTACTACAATATTACACATAACATAAATGAATACTTATTTCTAATAAACATTATAAATAACTTGGCTAGGTATATTTGCCCGTGACACTACCAAATAGTTTCACTTATTGTATTTTAATAGTAGTTTCTGAACCATTTCTATTGTGACACCATTACTCTGAGATGACCATTACAACTTCTGATCACCTCAGTTTTAGTTATTACAGTGTTATTTTATTGTATTTTTTCTTTATAACAGCCCATAGCTCTGTACTATTGGATATCACATTATTTATCTTCATTCTATACTAGAAAGTTGTTTTTTGAGTCATTCTTTCTTACATAAATGATCATTACAATAACTATAAAGTGTTACAATGTTTTGGCTTGCACCAGGATATTCCCATTTGCTGGTAATTCCTTTATACTTCTTGCATCTAATGCTACATGACAAGTATCTTTAATTTTCATTATTATGATACAATTTCATGAAAATAATTATTAGTTTACATCATATTAGTTGTATTAAATCTCATTGATTCTACTGATATCAACCTCTTTCTCTTTTATTTATATTTTTAAAGGTTTTTTAGATTGGTTTTTAGGTAAATCCTATTCTGTCCATTTCAGTATGTTAATTTACACTAATCACAAATACAAATCTCTCCTTGGTAATCAGTCTTGGTGCTGGTATGATCCTTATAACATCTATTTTAAGTACAGTATAATATAATATGGTTTAATAACATTTTTGTTATTAATGCTTGTCGTTATAATTGAAAAATCCTTGTTGAGGTAGGTTATGTGTGTCTCTATTCTGTTTTATAACAATGAGTTCATTTGATAGTTGGTTTCTATATATTTTACATAATTATTTACATGTACTAATACTATTATTTACTATTTATTGTTTTGTATTTCTTTTTCGGTTTTTTTATATTATATTTACAACATTATTGGTGATTATCAGTTTTTCTGATATCCATGTGTCTATATCATTTACACAAATAGTTGATAAGACACAATTTTGTTGTTATCTTTTATACATTATGAACTCATACTAATACAAGTTTTAGTCTCACTCTCCTGATCATTTTTGCTTATATTATTATTTTAAATTTGAGTTATGGTCACAGTCAAGTCACCTAGAATAGTCTGTTAATGGTTTGATGTCATTGTTAAGTCATTGCATAGGGTTTGCGTATTGTTTTAAACTAATTATTTTTTTTCAGTCATGAGCACTATTTTCTATTCTCTTTATTTGTTATTTTCTTTTCATTATATATTTATTCTCTTGGTTGAGTTAATTCGATTTTTCCCTATTTACCTTATTCCATTAATCTTATTTAATTAATATCCTTTTGTGGATGTTTCCTTCTTCTTCTCACTGTCTGATCTATTGGGTATATTGGGTCTACGTTGGTCTTGCCTCTAGTCCGTTGTTTTCATTTCTTTCATAGTCAATTATTTATTAATGCTGATCTCTTTATTCTTCTCAGTTAGTTCATTATTTTCTCTACTTCCTCCTTTAAAGTTCAAGTTTGATTGTTCTGACAGCCTTTGATCGATTATTACTGTTACTTGTTGATGTTTGTATTTTGGTAATTATATGTATTGTTACACTTTTCATTAATGTTATAATATTTTAAATTTGCATATAAATATAAAATTTCAAATAAGCATTTAACAAAATTTTAAATAATGGAACACGCTGATGACTGGCTTTAGTACATAGAGTAGGCCTACTCTAACTATATGTAAATATCTATGAAACAGTTTTGAATCTTTCAGGGAATTCTCGTACATAGCAATTTATAAATTTATTTCATCAAACTTCTTTGTATTCACCAAAGATTATTGTAGATATAAAATGTTTTATGATCGTAAACTTATTTAAAATAAGGGATATAAGCATTCTATATTTCAGTTTTGATGTGTATTAGTCAACACATAAGTCCTACGTAAGTAAAATTGGCGGACGGAATGTGTTCTTTCACTCACGAGGTATCTATTGTTTACGTTCCTCGAAAACAATGCAACTGACATAAACCAAAACATAATATACAATTCTCATTCGTAATACACATTGAAACTCTGTCCGCTATGGTTACAGCAGTACAAAGTTTGACACTGTATCAATTCCGAGTCTGGTTAATGTAGTAATTTCTTTTTTCATGTCTCCTTCTTATACTAGTATTCGTGCCTGAAAATTTAAATTGTTAAATTTAAAGAAAGAAACAATTTTGAACTACATGGGGGCTTTCGCGTGCGTGTTGTCTGCCTGTGCGTGTATGGATAAAATCGAAGCAAACAAACACCGCGCTACCTACTGTTGGCACACAGTCTGGTTGGTGTAACAGTTGGGTGCTAAAAATACTAGATGAGCAGAAACTAGCCGTGTTTGAGAGGAAGCTACTGAGTAGAATCTATGGCCCTGTGAAGGAAAACGAGATTTGGAGGCGACTGCATAATCGAGAGTTGTACGAAAGGTTTAAAGATCTTCCGATCGTGTAATTCATACAAATTAACAGATTGCGTTCGGCCAGACATATGCAGAGAATGGCGGAGGATAGAATAAAAAAAAATCATGAATTATTTGCCGATGGGAAGGAGAAGGAGGGGAGGACCGCGTACGAGATGGCTGGACCAGGTTGGTAAGGAGGCAGTGAGGATGTGTGCAGCAAACTGGTGGACATTGGCCGGGAGTAGAGACCAGATGGGACGATTTCTTTTGGAGACCAGGGTCCGGACTGGCTGTAGCGCCGAGGATGTATGTATGTATGTATGTAAATTTAAAGAAAGAAAAAATTATCAACTACATGGGGGCTTTCGCGAGCGTGTTTTCTGCCTGTGAGTTTATGTACAAAATCGAAGCAAACAAACACCGCTACCAACTGTTGGCGCACTGTAACAGTCTGGTTCAGTTAAGCGGAATTCACTCAGTAACAACGCAGCATCTATACTGAAAGCACACAACGCTGATACTCATGAGGCCTCTAATCACAGCACGTGATTAAACGAAGCCCGATTCTCTCTGATCTTGTCGTGTTGTCAGCTGTATCAGGGCTAAAGAATGTCTACTGGCCTAATGCCTTGACAGTAACATTTTATAATCACACTGTACATTTTAATTTAATTTCTGTAATGTGTACTATTATATTAATAAAATACAGGCCTATACAAATAAAGTTTTACGTAAATTACTTATCTCTAAAATAATCGATTTATAGATTGTTTTAGTTTGAAAGTACTCACGACAATTTTTTTTAAATAGTGTTATATTTAAGTTACTTATATTTGAAATAATCTATTCAGAATATATTTTTGAGTTTTAAAGTATTAACTACTAATCAGTTAATAAATGTCTTCTGTAAGAATGTTAGGAAACTGTTTAACAGTATTACAGTACGTTCTTACCATAATAAATTGTATGTTAACTGGCCTTTTCGTCCTTCGAATTTTTGTTAGCGTAAAAGTTAACACTGTAAAAATAAAACTGTTTATTTTAAACATTATCTTTGTGAATACGTTCAATGTAAGTTTAGGATTTCATTGTCTGTGGACTCACGCTTACAAACCCAGCCCCTCTATAATATCCCTAACGGTAGTCATCCAGTTATTTATATTGGATCAAATCTGCTGTATTCAGATTTGAACGTTAAATCACACTCTTAGAACAGAATAACATTAATTGTAATAATAATATTTTATAGCATTAACAGCACTAATTTACAGTCAACATTAATTTTGAATATTTGAATAAATTTGCTCATTTGAATAAATTTATTCCAAATGGGCAAGAAGCAAATTAAACGCGTTTCTCGCTGTTTGGCAAATGGCCCCTTTCTACTTGAACCGTTCTGTCCAACATACCAGGTATCTTGTACAACAAAATCTTCTCAGATCCTTAGAAACAAATGATAGTTTTTTTACTCTGGCACCGGTTAACAATAATTGTGCTTTATAAAATAAGAATGCAGCCTGCTATTTTAAAACATCTTAAATATACTGTGTAGAAGCTGAATATCAAGGGCGTGCTCAAAAGTGATGCCTGGCCGTTCAAACAACATGAAAATGGTTTGTTTGTTGATACAAAAGTCCTTTCTGAATGAATGTGGCTTTCATCATAAAACCACGGATTTGACAAGAGACTCTATATCAGTGGCGACAATTGCTAATAACGAAGCAGAATAGACTAATCTCGAATCCTTGTCTTCAAAAACTTGGGCATTTGTTCTTCCATTTCCGAATGAGCAAAAATAATGCTCAACTATAAAAACTTTCAGGTCTCTTTTACAACCATGTTAACCTTTACCAAGCTTAAACTGTAATAAACTCATTGATACGTTTTATAATAACGATCGATGAAGTGATCGCTTCAAGCGGTGCTAATGTGTGCCCTCTTGTGACATTTTGTGCTCTTTATTGTAGCGCATACCGTAGATATATGGACGTCCGATAAGTAGCGCTATTCCTTGTCTGTGAATTTTTAGAATAAATAATTTTTTGAGTCTTTCCAAACATTATAGTTAATCTACGCAACACTGAAATCAATACTGAAGTGTGTGAAGATATCACACCGTTGTTTTTAGGAGCTATGAATCACTAACAAATTTAAATGAAACTAATGTTATAGAACTCAAAAATGTCAAATGCACTGTAGCCTTTCTTAAAGAGTATTGTACTTGCACAATGCGCCACGTTTTATTTGTTGTCAGAGTAACTGGACGGCAGCAGTTCTCAGATAAACGGTGCAGCAATTTCATAGCGTGAAAACGCTTCAATACAAGGGAAATTTGTAATGAATGCAAATATAAATATGAAATGCAAGCTTAACAAAAAACATGCAGAAAATTTAATTAATACCCGCATACAACTAGAAGGAGCTGACCATTGTGTCTCATGACATGGCAGACAGAATTAAATAATGTAACAAACTAGCCTCGTACAGAACTAGAAGTAGAAGAATCTTTTGTAGGGACAGACATAATTTAAGAGTTATTTAAAATAATTATTTCAGTATGCTGTATTTGCATTGTTAGTGATACATATCTTGGATTTAAAACAATAAGAGTAACTATAGATAATGCTTAAAGAAAAATTATTTAGTGAACAAAAGGCATCTAGAGTACTTAGGCCTTATAACGATATAAAAACAAAATTACAAGTTAAAAATTAGAGTAAAGGAACAGCAAACCAAAACACCGTATTACAGCTCGGAAGAATCTCTGACGTAGAATTTAAAGCCACAATAATTGAACTTCCATTTACGATATACAATTTTCAAATTGATAAAGAATTTAAGTACGACATTCAAATGTAGAGACGAGATGACAGGTCACGAAAGTCACATTTGAACATAAATTTTATGGCTACACGTCTCTCTCTCTCACACAAACACACACACACTGCGATAATACGTTCTTGTGCGTACATGTGTGTTAGACGTATTTTTACATTTACGTACACAACCCAAGATACTGGGCAATAATTATTTCTGTTTTCTGCTTGCTACAAATTTACATACTCATCTTTGTAAGTTATCTATGCAATATGCACTGTTACAAAGTATATAAATTCATTCGATGATAACTGGGAAGGCTCTTTACTGTTACATATGGAACAGATAAAATGATTGACATATCTGTTCTGGAACCTAAGTCATAAAATTATTTTAAATAAAATTGAAAAGGCAAGTACAACTTATTTTGCAGAGGCAAAAACGAATCGATTTGAAACGCAACTTTTTCGTACATACAAAGCTAATATTTATTAGTATGGCAAGTTCGGGTATGAGAAGACATAGTTTATAGTTTATTAAAATGGAACATACACCACTAATTTATCTTATACCAACAAACAGCTTTTTAAAGGAAATAACATTTTCTTCAAAATATCCTTTATCGTTTTTTCCAAAATTTCCTTTTTTAAAAAAATTTGTGTTTTAGTCTTGAGTAAAATGCCTAAAATAAAATTTACTATGGATTACAGAAATAATTTTATGTTTTAATGTAAGTTCTGAAACTAGCAAAAAAATAAAAAAGATACAAATTGTAACAAAATTGTGGTGAGTGAAAATTGTGTGAGGTAGTGCTAGATGCACACTGTAGTCATACTGAGACAATGGTACTGGTTGTTAATGGTTTGCTAATAGACGCAAGCAAATTTTAATACAAATAAATTAACTTCAGGGACGAATAATATTGCTACACTGAAGAGATAGACGATTTCCGTGGTTCCGTGGCAATTTGTACGAATTTTGTGAGCAGCTGGAATATGTAAGAATCTAGATTATTCTAGAAGCTCCTTCATAAAATTCCGTATCAGTCGTGACGAGTCATTCTGAAATTGCGAAGCGAAGCGATAAGTAGTTGAGTTCTGCGTGTGTTTTACAGTTGTTTAATGTAAAGTGTGCGGATATATGTAGTTGGTGAATTGTAGTATGCAGTTTTAATTAGGTTGTATTTATTTTTTATTACAATAAACAGCAATAGTAGCATCCGTATACAAAGCCAAGGTTTCTGAGTAATTTTCGAGTGTTCCCATCAGAGTTAATCTAGATGTCTGTATGCGTGCCTGCAGAACGTATCAAATAAAGGTCTAAATATGATTCCTTAGGGACTCCTGAATTTCTATTATGAAGTTTATATCTTCATTTTGGAGTTTAATAAAAAGTAATAATTCTTCAAGGGTCGGTTTTAGAATGAGATAACAG
Organism: Magicicada septendecula; assembly: GCA_034769895.1. Taxonomy (NCBI): domain Eukaryota; kingdom Metazoa; phylum Arthropoda; class Insecta; order Hemiptera; family Cicadidae; genus Magicicada; species Magicicada septendecula. The sequence continues at coordinate 536,085,218 of CM068367.1, read as the reverse complement.
GTGTCTTTAATTCATAAGTTAGCCTTTATACCAGACCGTAAAAAATAACAGATTTACATTCAAACATCTTTTCTCTTTAAAGTCAGTATTAATTTTTTGACTGTGCAGTTTACTTGTTTTATAGTACTAGTCTTTTTGTAAAATCTAATTTAGCGATTAAAGAAATCTTTTAATGATGGTTGAAATCTTTTGAATAGCAGTTTCAAACATCTGCAGTTTTAAAACACCTTAGACAGTACTGTAAAATACATCTGTAGGAAGTTATCTGGTAATCTGATGTTCCTAGTGTAGGCAACATTACAATTTGCACGACTTTTCATTCATTTGAAATAAACTCAGTTCTTAATATTCCATTGCAAATTAACGTCACTGCTATCTAGCGTTCAAATAATACACTATTCTAAAGTTTCCCAAACACACACACACACACACACACACACACAACAAATTTATGTACACATGTATGTCCTGTAGTTCATTTTCCAAACACATATACAATTTTAATTTTCCAATTTCCTAACGTAATTGAAGTGTATCACCACAGTTACTAGTCTTTTCACATGTATTTTTGGGTTCGGAAACGAAGTATGTCTATCTACAGAATAGTTAGATTTATTAATGTATTAATAATAATATTGTTAGGCGAGAGTCGTGTGCATTAATATTCTGTTCTAGTTCTATAGTTTTGTCGAGAGTTCTGGAGTTGAATTTTAATAAAGCAGCAAAATAATTTAAATGTATATAGTAAAACAGAACACACTTCCGTCACTCCCAAGGCTAGAACTGACATTTATCATATAATGGTTTTGTTATGCAACTGTTTCCGTACAAGTTTACAAGTTTCTGAATAGTCACAGCCGTCATAGTACAGCGTAATACATCACTGTTTACCACAGCCTGCACAACTATATTAAATGTGCTGCAATTGTTGGATGTATAGAATATAGATTAACTGAGTAAACTGACTGTTTAAATATTACTTGTTTGTTTAACAAAAGTAGAAAGTGTGCACTTCGCGTATATTTTTATATAACATGCATGCTTACACAAAGAGGTCTAATTACGACATTTTAAATATATTTATTTGACTATTTATTTGGAAGCATTATTAGACAATTTACCTATAATCTGTAGAAATAAATGCATTTAAAATTGTACGTTATTAATTTTTATGGAAGGTTAGAACATAAAATTATACATATGCTGTTTGGTCATTCTTGAAGATCTGTTATAAATTTGTGGTCAGAAGAGGTGCGATTAGTTTTATTAATTTTCTTATTACGTAAAATTTAATAGCATTTTTCTTCACCTGCACAGCTAAATTGTATTACTTGGTTTCAACGACGAACTTGATACTGTAAAACAAAACCATTTATTTTAATACTGCTCCTTAAATTATCCTCCTGTCTCCATATTCCTCAAGGCTTACCTACTTTCTTCCGAACGAGCGGAAGATCTCCTCAAACAAATCTATTTCAACCGTTACTAATTTTTCTTTACTCCTTTTTTGTCATCTGCTAACACTTTAATGCAAATATTATATAACTGGATGAACAAGTGTTCTATATTATTGTATTTAGAACTGATTGCAGTTCTCCATGACCACAGCAGAGAGTTTAGTTTTTGGGTAGCCATTCGTTCTTGAGTGAAATTATAGTTAACATCTTTATTGTATATTCTATCTTGACTTATCAGATATTACTGTATGTACATTACAACGATACAACGTTATTAGATGTATGCGTGTCGTGCTACATATTGACGGGCGACAAAATTATAACAATACAAATAACGTGTATGTGTAATTGGGGTTCACGTGTAATTATAATAAGAGTAACTCTTTTTAGGAATCTTGATATGTTTCCATTTATTAATTTAAACAAACATAAAAATAATAATAATATAAAAATAATGATGAATTCGCCATACGATATCCATTATCTATGGTTTCAAAGTTTCTTTACTTGCCGTGTTATCATCACAAACATATATCTTATACTTCGTATTGTTTAAATTAGCAGCCATCCTTACTATTTCTTTTATGAATTTGCTAACTGCTATAATTTTTTATTGTTCGACTAAGCTTTTCGTCATTACTGACATCTTCAGGTCTTAAACAACCTAAAGGTTGCAGTTAGCAAATTCATAAAAGAAATAATATATCTTATATTCTAGATATTATATTATAAATTTTAATTAAAAACTTTTCTTCATTATACTATGATTTCATGACTACTCAGTCTAAATGTGTGCTTTTTTTAAAAAATTGTTAATCATTATTATTCTATATTTTCTTTATACCTTTTTACGGCTTTATAATTATTTTAACACAATTAATTGATTATTTTCAATGACTTTACATTATGTGCTTTTACTAAGAAAAAGTTACATAAATTAATTCCTTGTTCATTTTCTAAGCAAGGATTTTACTTATCGTTACATTGACTGTTCATTCATTAAAGAAAAATAATTAAAGAATATTCTGATTACACATAAATTACATTGGTTTTATCTCTATCTACATACTTATTATTACACTTACAAAATATTTTTTTTATTTTTTTTTTGTATTAAAGTCTTTAAATGTCTTTCTCTTTGATAATTATATATTGGTTTTTCGTCACCTCAAATTCTGCAGAGTTGTCCCATGTCCTCCAGTGATTCCGTCGGTTCGCTCCTCCTGGATGTCCTCTTGTCCTCACTGCTAGTCCTCTCGTCTCTCGTCCTTCATGGTACATTGGCTGCTGTAGATTATGATGACGTGTTGCTCTGGATCTGTAGCTGTTATGATAGAACCGTCTCTAGTCCTCTGCGTCTCGTTCTTCTGCTAGTTCTCTCGTCCTCTGTCAGGAGTTGATGTTCTTAGTGTCGACTGCTTGTAGACGTCCGACGATTTCTTTGATACGGTACTTTTTAATTATTGTTTTCATTAATACTTTAAATCAAAACATTTGCCGTAATACTTTATAAGTTAAGCTTAAAAAAAGATCATACTGATGTTAGACCTAGCGTCTAACTTTGTCCAAAGTAGATAAAAAATTCGCGTCTCGGACGGACATAGCGTACCGCCGCGACTGTGGAATGTTAGAAGAGAGAGTTCGTCTCTCCTGGGCTTATATTTATATCCACCCAGAAAACTGCAGCTGTCGATTCAGGAATCAGCCTGTCGACAGTTGAACCATGGCATGATAGCCCCCACTCTCGTCACATTTCACATAATTGCACTTTTTCGCCAATCGCACTGTTTACCGCAGATTTCACGGCGATAAAGTATTGTCTAATTTAATGACCTATGTGATGTGCAATTATCATGATGCTCGCACCACTAGTGTAATTATAATGATTTAAAAATCGCACTGGATTCGCACTGATTGTCCGAATTACGTAAAATTCGCACTGCACTTGTGTCTGATTTTTATACATTTTTAGCAGTTTTTACTTCCTCGCTAACATTTATGGTTTGCTTAATATTAAATATATTCTTAATTTAGCATTGACTTGGGGTGGGATTGCAAACTTTCAGGATCAAACAGGCTTCACGGACACACTATTTACTTGTATACCCACATGCAGTGGTAATCGCTGATGTTTACCTGTTGGTTCCTGCTTGAAAGCCAGCTTCCAATCTCACACCTGCTCGTCTATTATATATTATTGAAATTAACTTAAATATTTATTTTATATTATATATGCGCATTACAGCCTATGCTTGTATTGTCGCAATATTTATGGCTGTGGTTTATAATTACACAGTCTAGCAAGAAGCTAGACACTTTTTTCTTCACACATAAATAACATGTTTTTTGTAAATTAATTTTAAGACCAAAATTTGTATATTCCTCTATTAGACTATGTTAACATTTCTCTTTTAACATTGGCTATGATATCCAACGTCAAACTTTGAATAACGAAACAATGGATGTGAAGGTATTATAACGGGATCCATAGATGTGGTTCGGATAATTTCCTGGATAGGCTATATTTAAAATGTTATTTAATTATAAAGGAACTCCGTTTTGGAGAAACAGATGCACTTGTATTTACAGAAATGGTGAACATAAGTAGCCTTCATCAATACTGTGTAAGATTTTTGTATCACATTCCAAGGTTGTCGAAAAGAGAATATGGAAGACGTACATGAGCATGTTAAGAACTGTATTCACGAGGCAGCAAAAGAAGCTTTAGGATATTAAATTCAATGTCAGAAAAGACAGTCAGAATTGTGGAAAAAAGTTCAAAACCGAAAGTTAAAATTAAGAAAACTTTCTGGCAGAATTGTTTGCAAACTCAGGTTAATAAAACGAGAAAGTATTACACCAGAAAAAATATAGTAATTAAAAAAGTAACTGATTGCAAAAGTGATATGTGAGAAAGAAAATTTACACATACGAATTGTTAAATGAGGTACTAAATTTGCAGAGGTTTGGCAGGCTGTGAGAGAGGGTATGAAACAGCAAAGTTACATACTGATGATTAGCCTAAAGAGTGGAAAACAATAGACCACAGAAGACAAAGAATGTTTCAAAGAGGCTAATTACCACGGTCATATTGGTAGAAGATAAGGGCGTACAAGCGATTATCCAGGAAGAATGGTTAGCAGTTTTAGATACATTGAGGAATAAAGTATCTTGGTAACAACCCAATCAAACTAGTTAAATATGTACCAAAACGTTTTTGGAGCGACTTATCGAAATTACGAATAAATGGTTATCGGAGGGTCATATCTCTGATGATTAGAACATGGCATATATGAGTTGCATATATGAACAAGTAAATAAAAGGAATGCAGAAACTACCGTAGAATAAGTATAACTTACACTATTGTAAGACTGCATGCTTGAATATTGAAAGAAAGAATAGAAAATACCTTGGATGAATTGGAGGAGCAAGGTGGTCTTCGAATTGGTAGGTCTTGTATACGCAACGTTTTAACATTAGGACAGCTAACTAAGAAACGGAACGCATTCCAGTCATGCTGTAAGATAATGTTCCAGTCACTAGATTTTTTCAAGTAATAAAAACCAGCAAAATGAGCCCCACATATGTTTGAAGTACTTTAGATATCTATAAGAGATCCCTGTGTTCTGTAAAGGATGGAAGAAAATATCTGAAAAAGTTAGTGTCACAAAGAGCTTAAGACAAGGATTGTGTGTTTCTCTTACATTGTTTAAAATTGACATTCAGTAAACAAAACCATTTATACCCTAAATAAATAGGTTGTATGTCAAATATAAAGCATAGGGAACTTTACAAAGAAGTGCAGTTTTTGTGGAAATGGAATTATTTATAAACTGCACAACGTTATTTAACCGTTAATATCAAAGTCAATATATTTTAATTTCTTTTTTTTTTTCAGTTTGTAATATACTGTATAATACAGGAGGCTGCAGGGAAAGATAAATAACTAATACATTAATAACAGCTTACCTGTTTGTATCCTAAGAAGTGTAACTTCAAAGACGTTTCTCACAGAATACCGACTCACCGCATACGTAAGGAAGAGATACAAACATGCATATATCTCACATGACTTAACCATTAACAAAATACTTTCCGTTTGGTTATTTTCAGATGTTATTTTTTCATGTTATATATGCCTTCACAACCACTCATTAGTCTATAATCAAATTTGCAATACCTGTCAATTTATGAAATATCAGGGTAATAAAAAAAAATTAAGTACAAAGCAAATGCTGATACATCTTAAACTTCACAATACCGTATTAAATTTTACATTCAGTTACTTCAAAGAGTAATAAAGAGCCTACTACTTAACTTAACAGCAACCATAAAGCTGTCTATGACGGCCTTTAATCATCGAATAAAAATGTTAAATAGCAATTTTAAGTGTTACATTATTTACGACGCAAATTGCCGAAAACCAAAATACCAAAATTTTTACATTTTTTGTTTTTGTATCGGCCATCTAGGACCACATTCCAATTTCAATTCTTTATTCTTTGTTTTTCCTTTTCTTCCAATATTCTTTCATCTTTGCACTGCCTCTTCTTCCTGTCTTCAGTCCACTTTGAACCTGCGTTTTTCTCTCTCCTACCCTGGACTCCTTCCATTTTTAACACTTTTTCACATTATATTTTATCCCAAAATCTTGTTGTGCCTCATCAGTCCCAGGCAAAGCCTAATTCTTTATACGTAAACATTTAGGATGTACTCACTTTTTATTATGTATTCCTTCAGACCAGTAGTTGTCAGATAAATATTTAGTGGTCCAGTATTAAGTAATACATACATATTGCAATAGTATACAGAATTTACGTTCATTTAAATGGAATACTGATGTTTTATAACATTTTCTGACGGCCATAGGCATGTTTTAAATTGACTTTGTTCTTCCTTTGTAAAGTAGTCATAAGTTTTGTAGTTAAGTTTTGAACCAACCTATGTTTAAAAAAGTATGTTATATCAAAATATTCACAATTTTATTCGCTTTTATGACATGTGAAATATTTGTGTGTAAGGGCGCGGGTGCGCGTGTGATTTACAATTTATTTAATAACTTCGAGGAAAATTAACATTTCGTTCTGAAACTTGGAAAGGGTATTCTCATGGTTATAAGTTACATTTTACATATAATCAATTCTCTACAACTATAATTTTTATATGGTTTTTTAACGAAATCAGTTTTCTTTTATTCTCGTTATCTCCTAGAAAGTAATAAAATTTGTAGATTAAATCTAGACAGGCCTTTGCAGAATCGGACAGAGTTTAAGCCTGACTTCAGACTATCTGTGTTCTCATCTGTGACGTTGCTAGAGTTTCAACCAATCAGAAGACATAAAAATTATTTGAGACGGTGCTTTCAGAGACCACATCGCCCAGTTTTTTTCCAAAGACTCGTCATAGAAAGACGTACTCGCTGTCACGAGTTTTTCGTGACAAGACAGGTCGTTTTCCTTTAGACTTAAATGTTGGTTGACGGTTCGAGGTCTTCGTAACCATTACCACTTACAGAACTCCTATAATTAATAGATCATTCTAGTGCTTTTTGCGTATAGTGGAAAATTTTCCGGATTACGTTCAAAATAATCGAGAACACTTCAAGAAGCCGGTATTTGTGTAAGCTCAATACACGATCTATTTTACCCAGTTTTAATCCCTGAGATTAAGTGAATTTAAATAATAAACAATTCATATCGCAGTGTGCGTGTGTGCAAAGACGTGAATTGTCAGCGTAGTAGTCATCGGTCCAGAGTCGCAGCGGTCCAGTCGAGCAGCGTGCAGCGCATGGTGGCCACGCAAACTGTCGGAATTCAACGAACAAGTAAGATATATGTGAAACCAGCAAATAGACTCAATTATTGAAAGACAAATTTTTAATAAACAATTTTATATTATAAAGTAATTAGACATTAGTAAATTTTAATGTTTAAATTTAATAAATTTTCCTACCTCCATATATAGATTCTGTTGTAATAAATTCAATAAAACCTATCTATGCAGTCTTAATTTGTATCGTTGAATGTATATATATATTGTAACTATAAACTTTGAGCGTACCTGCAAAATGTGTACATAAAAAAATAATGTGTTTGGATGATTAGTGCGTTCGCCTCGCACCGGGTCGTTACAGTAATTTTGTGGCTAGCGATGTTTGTAGCGTAGTTCTGATCACCTGTATATTACGGCAGTAACCTTACCTGTTATTCTTAGGGGGTGTAATAATCCCGGGTGGCGCCAAGTCGTTTTACCAAAACAACTAAAAACTGTATTTGAACAAGTTATCAGCGTAGCAGGTTGGTGTATTCAAATCGTTCCCGCTCGCACAGCCGTCTCAATCGTCGCTTCTGACGAATAACTGGCAACTAGCTTACTGCTACGATTTATTCTTCAATACAAGTAATTATTATATAGCACTCCCTATGAAATGATAACGCTGGTTACTCCCTGTAATGAATATTTTTTAATGGTGATATCTGGAAACATTTACAATTACAACAAAATAATTATCGTTTGATTACATGAGATCTTATTTTCAGGGCGGCAAACTAATTTATAAACCATTTAACCTAGCGTCGGTTTACGTTAGGCTTATTACAGTTTTGGTTTCAAAAATCCGTGGATTCTTTTGACTATGAGTTAGAGAACTACAATGGTTACAATAAAAATACAAATTACCTTAATCTAAGAGTACAGGAAATATAAAGTGTGCTGTTACAATCTGTTGTGTTGTGTTGTAAAAGTGTTCTGTAAGTTCGTGTTCAATTCTTAGGTTATTTTATGTTAACAATGTTTCATTATGTTTTAATTTGCTTAAATACTCTATGAAAGAGAAATATTATCTTTATAGTGTGGTAATTTTACCTTTCAAAATTATTTAAAGTGATTAGGGTTGGTGGAAAATAAATAATTGGATAGTACTTAACAATTCGACGTGTATAGGCCTTTGTAGTTGGTTCGAGATAGGAATTGGCTGCATAAAATCAGTTTTCTTGGATTTTGGGCTTCATTAAAATGTGGCGTCCTTTCGTCTTGTGTTTGGACGTTCTATTTATGGATAATTCCCGTTTATTCAGGTCTTGGGTCTTGTAATATTGGTTGTAGTGGTCATCTGCTTCTTTGACGATTAGTTTTCAGCAACTTTATACTATTATTTTCATGATTTACACTGAAAAAACCTTCTTCCGAACTTCTGCATCTGTATGGCTTGGTGACGCTTCGCTTCTTTTTTTCTCTCTACTAATTTCTAACGGTATTTTTCTGTCAACAACCGCTGTTTCCATAGTAACGGTATTTTTCGAATAGGCTTATTTTGAGTTGATGTATTGTTATCGAAACTTCGAATCCTTCGTATATCTTCTGATTACTGTTATTCCTCCATCTTCCTTCCTGGTTAATAAATATTGTCACTATAGTATTTATTCTCGTTCATAGATTATTTTGATACCCCACAAGCTTGGGTATTTTCAGATTTTAAGTTTTTTCTAGGCCTAAGTAGCCATTATAATAATTTACTTATTTCGTTCAAATCACATTTTGGTTCAGCCTATTGGGCTTACTTTGTTATTTTTATTAGTTGTGTTGTGTTTTGAGTCTGTAGGTGTTTTGTTTATTATTCAATATTGCTTTCCTCATTTCAATCTTAAAAAAATAACATTAGGTTTATGGGCTGCACATTGCATTCAGCCATATCCTCTTATAACAATAACATGAACACAATTTTTTATAAGTTATTAGAGTTATTGTTTTGATTAAGAAATATCATCACTCACTCCTAGCTTATCCTTATTTGCTAATTTTTTTTAGTTTATAACACATATTATCTGTGTTGTGATAAACAACATCACTTGTTATTAAATTAATAATAGTCCTTTATAAATTAGGTATCTTTGTTAGTTTTTTGACTTCTCAATCTCTCAACAATTTTTATATTCCCTCCATGGTAACACCTTCAATTTATTCTATTCTGGAATCCTCCCTTTTTACTTACTACTGGCTATAATTAACTTAACTCTATTGAACATCTTTTTAAATAAAAAGTCATTATCACTTCTAGTGTTTTTCTATCCCTTATACTATAATTCACTCTTAATACTACTTATTTATCAGTTATCTATGCACTGTTTATTTCCAACTTTTACCTTACCTTCACTTGTAAATCACTTATTGTTAATTACCATTTCACTGGTGTCACACTTCACTTTGGGGTTCTTACACCTACACTATTACACTATATCACTGTTTATATCATTGGTTTGATAGTGGGTGACCCCTATACTTATTTCTCTTTCATGACTTAATCCTAATGACAATTAATACTTAATAACTAATATTTACTGACTAATAACAATTGTAATTTGTGGTTTCTGGTTGCCTTTTTAATGGGTAGTAACCGTTATCTCTCCTTCCTCCTGATAACCCTTGTTTTGGTTTCAATGCTCTTGTTGAGTGCTATTTTACTTGTGTTGGTAAACCATTCTTGGTTTTCACTTTTGCTTGTCTCCCTCCTTCTTCATTTTCCTTGTTTGTTTATTATATTAGGTTTTTTCATCCGTTCCTTTGGGCATTTTGGGGTCATTTAAACCCATAAACTTGTTTCCTTGTGGCTTAGGTTTATTATTTCCTCATTCTCGTTGTTTATTTGTGGTTCCCTTCTTTATGTTTGGGTTGTTGTCTCAATCACTTTAAAATATTTACATTTTACTAAGTATGTTCCGTGGTTCCCTTCTTTATGTTTATGTTTTTGTCTCAATCACTTGGGTTGGGTTAAAGTCGTCGTATTGTCGTGTTATATTCCTTATACTTTTATTTAAAATCAATCAGTTCATTTGATAAGAAGTATTTTTTTTCAATTATAAATATATTTTTTATCTCTGGTACGGGGTTGGCTATTTGTGTCGTGACATAATGCCTCTCCTTTAAAATTGATCATTTTGATAAAACACTAGTATAGTTTTTTATGAAATTATCAGTTATACATAATCTTTTTCCTTTTCTTTCTTGGTCGTTTCTCCATTCTTTATTTCTCTTCTTACTGAATTCATTCCATTTTATTTGGATCTGTTTTTCTTTTTATTTCCATTGGTGTGTTCTCCCTTATACACAATTTTTTCCCTAACTTTAGTAGCTGGTTTCTCCCATTACTACTCATTTTTCTGAGACCAGAGGCACGTCATCTCTGCTCAGTTTATTTGATTGCTGGACTTTTCAACAGTCAATCATAAATACCTTTTTTGTCAACTTGTGACTAAATAATAATAATATATTTTGGGATTGTCCACCTTGTGGTTTATTTTTAGATCACTTTGGCCTTTTACTCATTCTTCCTTCCGCTGTACCTTAACAATATACTATCATTTGCTCATACATTGATTGTTTTTTATTTATTTATATGTTAATTTCATCATTAACTTTTCATTTTTCGGTTTTCAATTCTCATTGTGATCATTTTAATTATCTTAGACATTGGTATACTTTTCTCAGTTAATTAGCAATATTTTGCTTTAGCCATAGCTTGTATATTTGATTCATACATAACTTCTCTCTTTCTTTGTACCAGTTTAGATTTTTTATTTTACAGATAAATATCTTTGATTCATTATTATAATTTCATGTACGTATCTTATCAGGTTTGGTCTGATTTTATTTTTGTATATTTCAGTTTGTATTAATTCTTTGTAAGTTAATTTTCTTACACCATAGGAATTTGTGTAGCGTATTCCTATTTTGGTACATTTTGTTTAATTATTTCATATACTTCACACTTCAACTTTTTAATATATTATAAGTTGATTTCACTTAGTAGGAATTTATGTATCTCATTCCTTTTTTTTGATATTTTTTATTTTAGACCTCATAAGTCATCGATCTGTTGTTGCAAGTTGTGTACACATAATTTTTAAATTTTGGTATCTGTATTTTATTTACAGTTACTTGTCCTTCGTGATGACATATGGCCGTACATTTTATTATATATATAATTTTATTTCGGTATCAATTCAATTCTCACGGTTGTGGATTTATTATATTATCATTTCCATTCCATATTATAGCCTTCTCCTTTTTGTTCGACACTTCGTTATTATTCACCTCTTCTCCTTCAAGTGTATGATAGTCACACTTATTCTGGATGAACGTATTCCAGTTATTTAGTTTTCTTCATAGAACTTCTTTATGGAAGCTTGGTTGTACACTCCTTTTACTTTTTTGGTGGTTATATTACTTATCTCATAAGTGTTGTTTCCATTGTCCTTTGTGATGACATATGGTCCAACGTATAACAATAGCAATTTTTTGGCTATTCCTTCAAGTGTACTGGGTAGTTCCCTGTTTTTGATTAGTACTTTCTCTCCCTTGTGGTACTTTATTATTTTAATTTGTTTCTGTGAATACCTTGCTCTTTGTTTTTCTATTTTCTCCATAATACGGTTATAACAGTGGTTTTCATCATAGGGGTCTTCTGGGTTGACTGGGAAGTTTATTAAGTCTTGTATCTCTCTGTGGGGCTTTCTTCCAAACATCATCAGGTATGGGGTGTTTTCTGTGTATTGATGGTAACTAATGTTCAGAAATACTTCGGTAGAAGCCAAATACTTTTGCCATTCTTTTTGGTTGTTGTGACAATAAGTTCTTAGTATTCGTCCAACTTCCCTTAGCACTCTTTCTGCAGGGTTGCTACTAGGGTGGTATTTGGAAGTTTTATAGGTTTTTATATTCTCTTTTAGTAACTCGTTCCGCCATTTCTTTCCTTTGAACTGCGTTCCATGGTCAGTTATTATCATGCATGGTCTTCCTACTTCAGTTATATATTTAGTTTTTATTATTTTCAGTATTTTCTTAGTAGTAGCTCTGTTTATTGCATATAATTTTGTATATTTTGTATAGTGGTCTAACATGATTACAATAAACTTTATAACAATAAGAAATTATTGGGTGTTGTTGTTTGTGTTGTTGTGTTGTAATCTGTCGGGCGTTACCTCCGCGCACTTTTGTTACTTACCCTGTTGACTGGATCCTCTGCAGTGATGTAGTCCTGTAACACAACTTAAAACTATGCTTTTTGTGGGCGCCACTTGGAAACGTTTGTTCCAAGAAAAATTAAATGTGATTGATAAAATTTTTAAATCTACGAAAAAAATTTAAACAAGTCAGTTTAGCTTTGAAAAATCAGTTAAGTTTAATGGTTCTTTAAAAACAACAAACAAATCGTCTGAAGGACTATCATTCATAAAAATTATAAAATTGCAGAGAAAAAATTTTACAAGTTATTATTATTGACAAATTTTTTATATGTCCAATCAAGTATCGGCTAGTATTTCAGATTCTGACTCAGTTGACAAGCATGAGTTTAATATGTGAAAAAACTTTACTCTCAGGACGTGACTCCTTTGAACTACCAAGACATATCAATTAGATGCCTTACAAGAAAAAACTAAGTGACTTGAAGGTGTATGTGTGGCGTGTAAAGTACAACTGTGTGATAAATGTAACCAGGTAACAAATGACTTTAATTTTGGTAACTCACGTTCCAATGGTCGTTTATTCTCTCACTGGACACTTCCTTCGGGTAGTTTCTCGATCTCGCCTCTTCGGGTGTACACTGAATCTATTTAAAGTCAATTTTTGCGATCGTTACTTTTTCCGCACTTTTTGTCAAAACGTTTGGCAGTAAAATCTCGTTCAAACGCCGCCACTACGAATCATCTGTTTAGCGTTGATTCAGAAATCTGCCACCGCAGCGCTGATTCCCATGCAGTTTGAGGAAGGCTCAGTGTATTGTTTTGTTTACGTTCGGGAGAATTATTTGTCACGTTAGTCAGTCAATGCGAACACAGCAGAATCCGTTCTCTATTAAATGTTGGGACCCTCCTGGGCCGTCGACGTTCTGGCTGCGTGCTTTCTATTAAAATTTGCCGTATCGCTGCTCTATTTCAGCGATATTTTTTGGCGTATACTCTCGTTGAGGATAAGTCAGTCGGTTATGTCTATGTACGGGAAAAAGCTTTCCTGCCGTGTCTTGTCGATTTCTCGCCTCTCGGTTTCGCCTTAGCTGCGTTGATCAGTGTTGTGTGAGATGCATCAGTTCTGGAGTTCAATCTTCAAGTGTTTTTTGGGTCGAATTTGGTCTCGCTTTTATACTAAATCGGGATGACTGTTTTCGTCGACTTCCGGTATATTTGTGTAAAAATTCTTTCTAGATTGTTCGAGAATAAACGAAATGGAATGTCATAGAACAATTTTCACTTCCGTAGAAGCTTTTAGAACGAATTTCTTATTCTTCATACAATGGATATTTCAAAATTTACACTGGTATTTATCAAACAGTTTCACATTAGTACTTACAATTTGTATGCCATTAATGTATTTAGATTCCTTGTTTTTTACTGAATCTAGCGATACTAAATATGATTGGTATCTAATTAACTTAAGTCTAATAAACATTACAATTTACAACCTTCACCTTGAGTTGTAGTCATTAAAAACTCAATATTTATAACAAAAATTGTTGTGGAGTTATAAAGTTCCCTTCACAAGCTGGACATCTACTACTACTACTCTCCTACAACAAAATAAACAAATTTTAACATCAATAAAACACAAATAAATACAATTTTATATGGCCTCTGCTCATGGCCTAGGTTCTTGTCAGTTTTCTAATACAATGATTAGTCTTTTCCTTTAATATATGTATTATTTCACCACTATACACACAGAGTTTATTATTTTGTCTATCTTTTGTGATACCTGGTTACTTTGTACATATATTATATTTATCACAAGATGACATAGCATCATTGATTGTCTTGAGATGTCATTTTTTATGGTGTGACAAATCTCACTCTAATTAGTTAAATTCTTTTACAATTGACTTTACTTTCAACTGAGTTTATTTCTTATTAAGGTATTCTGATATATTGTACCTTTCTACCTTATTTTTGTTAGTATTATGTAAGTATTTAGCCAGATATGATTCTTTTTGTACTGGATAATTGGCTTCAGTCATACATGGTATAAGTAAATATTTTGCTGACTTGACTATTACAATGTTAAAGTTGGTCAGGTATATTAGTATAGTTGCTTTATATCATATTACAGCTTTCTAATACAGTTTGGTTGCATTTTGGCAACATTAAATTCATAAATTATACAATATTAGATGCCTATTACATGTTTTTAGTTAACACTGTTTTTGGCTATTTTGGCTGCTTTTTATTCATTTGACAGCTTCCTTTATTTAAGATAAATTGTTCACTATTGTCTGCTTGACAATTACATATAGTTTTTATTTAAATCTGATAATAATTAATTTTTCATGAAATCTTGGTGTATGGTCTCAAATCCAACACATTAATATTTTTTTTGTCATTGCAAATATACAATCTTTATTTTAACTTAAACTCTTTCTAATAATGTATTTAAGTCATTTAATACATTTATTTTATTTACATCACATAATATAATGATGGATCATGTCCATTTATTCACAAAAAATAGTTTTTAATACTATATTCATAGTTATAAAACTTAATAATTATTTACTTTATTCTGGTGGATTCTGACATTATTTCTCTCTCTTATAGTGTCTTATGGTTTTTTCTCACTTATTCACTTTAATAATATATATGGGGTTTTGTCTTAGTCATAGTTTGGTCGTTTTTTTTCAGGTTGATAGAAATAATTATTATACAACATTACACAATTTTTTGGGACTACTTGGGTTCGATACTGTTCACTTCACTTTCCTCTTATGCTAACTTACTATATAAATGATTTCTTTTTATGGAACGTTCTGTGACGTTACAACTTGTATTTATGTCTCCCTCCACTACGTGGGAATGGACCACATATATCGAGGAATATTTTTTCTAACTTTGTTGTTGAGGTGATGGGTATCATGGTTCCCTCTTTTTTCTCGTTATTGGTCTTTACCATTTGACATACTACACATGTTTTAATATTTTGGTTTACCTTCCTTACTATATTTTTTATAAAGACTTCCTCCTCCAATGCTTTTACAATGTTTACAGTTCCCATATGTCCGTATCGAACATGATAATCCTTAATTATCTTATTTTCTAATGTTTTTGGAACTACAAGTTTCCATGTGCTATCATGTTTTCTTGTTTTAACAAAGAGTATATCTTGGTGGATACAATAATATTTATTCACAACTTCTTCATCTTCTAACAGTCTGTTTCTTATGTTTAGTAATTTAGAATCTTGTTTCTGCTGTACCACTACCTCGTTTAGAATATCTTCCAGGTCCTTTCTATTCTTTATTATACAAAACACTTTGACGATCTTCTCCTTTTCTCCTTCAAATGTCTGATGGGTGACATTTATTCTGGATAATATCATTTTAAGTCTGTTATAGTTTAATTTTTTCTTCTATTCCATTGGGTTGCTTGGCTGGTAACTTGAAGATCCGTCCCTTTTCTTGGTTTGTGGTATCTTCACTTAGTTTACCCATGGTCCATCAGTTCCTCTGCCCTTATGGTTCGGATAACTCTGGAGTGTAGAACTGTTTTCTTACTGGTGAAATAGGTCTCCTCCGTCTTGTACCATAATTCCTCTAATACCATATGTTCTGTAGTCTTTATGTTTACCGCAAACATTTGATTATTTTGTCCATTAATCAGAGAAGTTAATTGTGCATCTCTCATTAATATTATCTTTGCTTTTTTATTTGGTATTTCCATTTCTGGTGTGCTCCAGTATTTTATTGACCTTCTTGATCTGTTATACTCTGTTTTGTTGTCAGTCATCTCTATTTCTGGCATCTTCCATCCAAGTATTGATTTGTTGAATTTTTCATCCGCTGTTTGGTTCTGAATTCCTTTTATAATTTCCCTCAGAGTCCTCCTACAATCTTTGTACTTTATTAATTTGCTTTGGTAGGTAATGGGCAAATTAAACACATCGATCAGTCCGTTCTTCATCATCTCCACTTCTTCTCGTGTTTTGATGAGTTTCCTCTTATATACCTTTCTTAATTCCTCTGTTTTCTTAATTTTCTTAATTATTCGGTTCTTCTTTCTTCCTCTTCTGTGGTTGGTTTTTATGTGTTTGATTTTCTTGGTGTCATTGTTATCTGTATGTTCAGAAAACAATATATTTGTTTCTTCTACAATTTCCATCTCCTTCTGTGTTATTTTCTGATTCCCTGGTTCCATGTTCTCATCCAACGTTTCTTTGATGGTTCCAGGAGTGCTGTCTAGTGTTTCACTCAATTGGTTGAAATCACTATCTAAAGTTTCTTGAAGGTGATTTACTGGGTAATTTGTTTCTTCCCATCTCTTATTCATCCCCGTTTTTGCCGGTTTAACTTCTTCACAAAACTCTACTAGCTTGAATCTTAATTCTTCTCTGTTCTTCTCACCATCTTCCTTTATTTGCTGTAGGAGTGTCTCACAATTATTTTCAATCTTGTTATTTAACACTTCAAGATTCTTTGTTATTTGTTTCTTCAACTCCTCACTCTTCTCTTCTAACGCCTCTCGGTTGTTTTCCATTTTGTTATTCAGGATCTCTAAGTCCTCCTTGAATTGCTTCTTCAATTCTTCCTTATTTTGGTCCAACTTTTTATTCAATTCTTCTTTGTCTGACTCCAATTTTTTATTCAATTCTTCTCTATCTTGCTTCCTTTCCTCTTGCAGTGACTCTAATTTTGTGCTGGTTGACTCTAATTTTGTGTTGGTTGTCTCTAATTTTGTGTTGGTTGACTCCAATTTTTTATTCAATTGTCCAAATTGTTCCATCATGAAGTTCAGCATGTGATCTAACTTCGTTTCTTCCGTTGGTTTGAATGGTTGGTCCCCTATCATTACTTCCAATTCCGGTTCTGGTTGAACTGGATTCTCAGGTTGGTTTTCCTGAACGTCCTCTTCGACTAACTCCCCGATTATTTCTTCAATTTCTTCCATCTCTTCTGGCTGGCCTTCACTTTCAATTTCTTTCTTTTTATCCTGTCTGGTAAACATTGAATGTCTCTTCATAGCCGCCGTGGGCCTTCTTTTACAGCCTCACCGGTTGGTCGCCAATCTGTAACTATAAACTTTGAGCGTACCTGCAAAATGTGTACATAAAAAAATAATGTGTTTGGATGATTAGTGCGTTCGCCTCGCACCGGGTCGTTACAGTAATTTTGTGGCTAGCGATGTTTGTAGCGTAGTTCTGATCACCTGTATATTACGGCAGTAACCTTACCTGTTATTCTTAGGGGGTGTAATAATCCCGGGTGGCGCCAAGTCGTTTTACCAAACAACTAAAAACTGAATTTGAACAAGTTATCAGAGTAGCAGGTTGGTGTATTCAAATCGTTCCCGCTCGCACAGCCGTCTCAATCGTCGCTTCTGACGAATAACTGGCAACTAGCTTACTGCTACGATTTATTCTTCAATACAAGTAATTATTATATAGCACTCCCTATGAAATGATAACGCTGGTTACTCCCTGTAATGAATATTTTTTAATGGTGATATCTGGAAACATTTACAATTACAACAAAATAATTATCGTTTGATTACATGAGATCTTATTTTCAGGGCGGCGAACTAATTTATAAACCATTTAACCTAGCGTCGCTTTACGTTAGGCTTATTACAGTTTTGGTTTCAAAAATCCGTGGATTCTTTTGACTATGAGTTAGAGAACTACAATGGTTACAATAAAAATACAAATTACCTTAATCTAAGAGTACAGGAAATATAAAGTGTGCTGTTACAATCTGTTGTGTTGTGTTGTAAAAGTGTTCTGTAAGTTCGTGTTCAATTCTTAGGTTATTTTATGTTAACAATGTTTCATTATGTTTTAATTTGCTTAAATACTCTATGAAAGAGAAATATTATCTTTATAGTGTGGTAATTTTACCTTTCAAAATTATTTAAAGTGATTAGGGTTGGTGGAAAATAAATAATTGGATAGTACTTAACAATTCGACGTGTATAGGCCTTTGTAGTTGGTTCGAGATAGGAATTGGCTGCATAAAATCAGTTTTCTTGGATTTTGGGCTTCATTAAAATGTGGCGTCCTTTCGTCTTGTGTTTGGACGTTCTATTTATGGATAATTCCCGTTTATTCAGGTCTTGGGTCTTGTAATATTGGTTGTAGTGGTCATCTGCTTCTTTGACGATTAGTTTTCAGCAACTTTATACTATTATTTTCATGATTTACACTGAAAAAACCTTCTTCCGAACTTCTGCATCTGTATGGCTTGGTGACGCTTCGCTTCTTTTTTTCTCTCTACTAATTTCTAACGGTATTTTTCTGTCAACAACCGCTGTTTCCATAGTAACGGTATTTTTCGAATAGGCTTATTTTGAGTTGATGTATTGTTATCGAAACTTCGAATCCTTCGTATATCTTCTGATTACTGTTATTCCTCCATCTTCCTTCCTGGTTAATAAATATTGTCACTATAGTATTTATTCTCGTTCATAGATTATTTTGATACCCCACAAGCTTGGGTATTTTCAGATTTTAAGTTTTTTCTAGGCCTAAGTAGCCATTATAATAATTTACTTATTTCGTTCAAATCACATTTTGGTTCAGCCTATTGGGCTTACTTTGTTATTTTTATTAGTTGTGTTGTGTTTTGAGTCTGTAGGTGTTTTGTTTATTATTCAATATTGCTTTCCTCATTTCAATCTTAAAAAAATAACATTAGGTTTATGGGCTGCACATTGCATTCAGCCATATCCTCTTATAACAATAACATGAACACAATTTTTTATAAGTTATTAGAGTTATTGTTTTGATTAAGAAATATCATCACTCACTCCTAGCTTATCCTTATTTGCTAATTTTTTTTAGTTTATAACACATATTATCTGTGTTGTGATAAACAACATCACTTGTTATTAAATTAATAATAGTCCTTTATAAATTAGGTATCTTTGTTAGTTTTTTGACTTCTCAATCTCTCAACAATTTTTATATTCCCTCCATGGTAACACCTTCAATTTATTCTATTCTGGAATCCTCCCTTTTTACTTACTACTGGCTATAATTAACTTAACTCTATTGAACATCTTTTTAAATAAAAAGTCATTATCACTTCTAGTGTTTTTCTATCCCTTATACTATAATTCACTCTTAATACTACTTATTTATCAGTTATCTATGCACTGTTTATTTCCAACTTTTACCTTACCTTCACTTGTAAATCACTTATTGTTAATTACCATTTCACTGGTGTCACACTTTACTTTGGGGTTCTTACACCTACACTATTACACTATATCACTGTTTATATCATTGGTTTGATAGTGGGTGACCCCTATACTTATTTCTCTTTCATGACTTAATCCTAATGACAATTAATACTTAATAACTAATATTTACTGACTAATAACAATTGTAATTTGTGGTTTCTGGTTGCCTTTTTAATGGGTAGTAACCGTTATCTCTCCTTCCTCCTGATAACCCTTGTTTTGGTTTCAATGCTCTTGTTGAGTGCTATTTTACTTGTGTTGGTGAACCATTCTTGGTTTTCACTTTTGCTTGTCTCCCTCCTTCTTCATTTTCCTTGTTTGTTTATTATATTAGGTTTTTTCATCCGTTCCTTTGGGCATTTTGGGGTCATTTAAACCCATAAACTTGTTTCCTTGTGGCTTAGGTTTATTATTTCCTCATTCTCGTTGTTTATTTGTGGTTCCCTTCTTTATGTTTGGGTTGTTGTCTCAATCACTTTAAAATATTTACAGTTTACTAAGTATGTTCCGTGGTTCCCTTCTTTATGTTTATGTTTTTGTCTCAATCACTTGGGTTGGGTTAAAGTCGTCGTATTGTCGTGTTATATTCCTTATACTTTTATTTAAAATCAATCAGTTCATTTGATAAGAAGTATTTCTTTTCAATTATAAATATATTTTTTATCTCTGGTACGGGGTTGGCTATTTGTGTCGTGACATAATATATATATATATATATATATATATATATGTATATGTAAATATGTCAATCCTACTCTACTTTTGGGGATAACTAGAATTTGCATGAAAATTAGGACCAAAGCGACACAAAAACGTTTCAAGAAAACAATCACTCTTAGAGCTCTCTACACTTAACACATTTTTAGGAACACGTGAAACATAATTCCAAAATTTACTCCAGAATTAACAAGAAATCATGTACATGAGCATTATTTTTAACATTTTAACATTCGTAATTAAAGAATTTATTAAAATTTTTATCAGTTTTAATTTCTACAAGTGGATATTTATTATCTTTCAATCCCTTATAGATCAAGTTCAAAAATATTATTTTGGTTTCAATCTTTAACAGTTTTATCATCTAGTTTATTAACAAATTTTTAGGCAAATGAACTATATATTCTTCTATATGGCATACAATTCAAGGGCCAAATTTAGTTTTAACTTTCTCAAATCTTTCTATCCTACATTGCTTATTCAATTCCAACATTTATTTATGTAAGTTTAGGATTTCATTGTCTGTGGACTCACGCTTACAAACCCAGCCCCTCTATAATATCCCTAACGGTAGTCATTCAGTTATTTATATTGAATCAAATCTGCTGTATTCAGATTTGAACGTTAAATCACTCTCTGACAACAGAATAACATTAATTGTAATAATAATATTTTATAGCATTAACAGCACTAATTTACAGTCAACATTAATTTTGAATATTTGAATAAATTTGCTCATTTGAATAAATTTATTCCAAATGGGCAAGAAGCAAATTAAACGCGTTTCTCGCTGTTTGGCAAATGGCCCCTTTCTACTTGAACCGTTCTGTCCAACATACCAGGTATCTTGTACAACAAAATCTTCTCAGATCCTTAGAAACAAATGATAGTTTTTTTACTCTGGCACCGGTTAACAATAATTGTGCTTTGTAAAATAAGAATGCAGCCTGCTATTTTAAAACATCTTAAATATACTGTGTAGAAGCTGAATATCAAGGGCGTGCTCAAAAGTGATGCCTGGCCGTTCAAACAACATGAAAATGGTTTGTTTGTTGATACAAAAGTCCTTTCTGAATGAATGTGGCTTTCATCGTAAAACCACGGATTTGACAAGAGACTCTATATCAGTGGCGACAATTGCTAATAACGAAGCAGAATAGACAAATCTCGAATCCTTGTCTTCAAAACTTGGGCATTTGTTCTTCCATTTCCGAATGAGCAAAAATAATGCTCAACTACAAAAACTTTCAGGTCTCTTTTACAACCATGTTAACCTTTACCAAGCTTAAACTGTAATAAACTCATTGATACGTTTTATAATAACGATCGATGAAGTGATCGCTTCAAGCGGTGCTAATGTGTGCCCTCTTGTGACATTTTGTGCTCTTTATTGTAGCGCATACCGTAGATATATGGACGTCCGATAAGTAGCGCTATTCCTTGTCTGTGAATTTTTAGAATAAATAATTTTTTGAGTCTTTCCAAACATTATAGTTAATCTACGCAACTCTGGAACCAATACTGAAGTGTGTGAAGATATCACACCGTTGTTTTTAGGAACTATGAATCACTAACAAATTTAAATGAAACTAATGTTATAGAACTCAAAAATGTCAAATGCACTGTAGCCTTTCTTAAAGAATATTGTACTTGCACAATGCGCCACGTTTGATTTGTTGTCAGAGTAACTGGACGGCAGCAGTTCTCAGATAAACGGTGCAGCAATTTCATAGCGTGAAAACGCTTTAATACAAGGGAAATTTGTAATGAATGCAAATATAAATATGAAATGCAAGCTTAACAAACAATATGCAGAAAATTTAATTAATACCCGCATACAACTAGAAGGAGCTGACCATTGTGTCTCATAACATGGCAGACAGAATTAAATAATGTAACAAAACTAGCCTCGTACAGAACTAGAAGTAGAAGAATCTTTTGTAGGGACAGACATAATTTAAGAGTTATTTAAAATAATTATTTCAGTATGCTGTATTTGCATTGTTAGTGATACATATCTTGGATTTAAAACAATAAGAGTAACTATAGATAATGCTTAAAGAAAAATTATTTAGTGAACAAAAGGCATCTAGAGTACTTAGGCCTTATAACGATATAAAAAAAAATTAGAAGTTAAAAATTAGAGTAAAGGAACAGCAAACCAAAACACCAAGAATCTCTGACGTAGAATTTAAAGCCACAATAAATTAAACTTCCATTTACGATATACAATTTTCAAATTGATAAAGAATTTAAGTACGACATTCAAATGTAGAGACGAGATGACCGGTCACGAAAGTCACATTTGAACATAAATTTTATGGCTACTCGTCTCTCTCTCACACAAACACACACACACTGCGATCATACGTTCTTGTGCGTACATGTGTGTTAGACGTATTTTTACATTTACGTACACAACCCAAGATACTGGGCAATAATTATTTCTGTTTTCTGCTTGCTACAAATTTACATACTCATCTTTGTAAGTTATCTATGCAATATGCAGTGTTACAAAGTATATAAATTCATTCGATGATAACTGGGAAGGCTCTTTCCTGTTACATATGGAACAGATAAAATGATTGACATATCTGTTCTGGAACCTAAGTCATAAAATTATTTTAAATGAAATTGAAAAGGCAAGTACAACTTATTTTGCAGAGGCAAAAACGAATCGATTTGAAACGCAACTTTTTCGTACATACAAAGCTAATATTTATTAGTATGGCAAGTTCGGGTATGAGAAGACATAGTTTATAGTTTATTAAAATGGAACATACACCACTAATTTATCTTATACCAACAAACAGCTTTTTAAAGGAAATAACATTTTCTTCAAAATATCCTTTATTGTTTTTTCCAAAATTTCCTTTTTTAAACAAATTTGTGTTTTAGTCTTGAGTAAAATGCCTAAAATAAAATTTACTATGGATTACAGAAATAATTTTATGTTTTAATGTAAGTTCTGAAACTAGCAAAAAAATAAAAAAGATACAAAATGTAACAAAATTGTGGTAAGTGAAAATTGTGTGAGGTAGTGCTAGATGCACACTGTAGTCATACTGAGACAATGGTACTGGTTGTTAATGGTTTACTAATAGACGCAAGCAAATTTTAATACAAATAAATTAACTTCAGGGACGAATAATATTGCTACCCTGAAGAGATAGACGATTTCCGTGACAAACATGCATATATCTCACATGACTTAACCATTAACAAAATACTTTCCGTTTGGTTATTTTCAGATGTTATTTTTTCATGTTATATATGCCTTCACAACCACTCATTAGTCTATAATCAAATTTGCAATACCTGTCAATTTATGAAATATCAGGGTAATAAAAAAAAATTAAGTACAAAGCAAATGCTGATACATCTTAAACTTCACAATACCGTATTAAATTTTACATTCAGTTACTTCAAAGAGTAATAAAGAGCCTACTACTTAACTTAACAGCAACCATAAAGCTGTCTGTGACGGCCTTTAATCATCGAATAAAAATGTTAAATAGCAATTTTAAGTGTTACATTATTTACGACGCAAATTGCCGAAAACCAAAATACCAAAATTTTTACATTTTTTGTTTTTGTATCGGCCATCTAGGACCACATTCCAATTTCAATTCTTTATTCTTTGTTTTTCCTTTTCTTCCAATATTCTTTCATCTTTGCACTGCCTCTTCTTCCTGTCTTCAGTCCACTTTGAACCTGCGTTTTTCTCTCTCCTACCCTGGACTCCTTCCATTTTTAACACTTTTTCACATTATATTTTATCCCAAAATCTTGTTGTGCCTCATCAGTCCCAGGCAAAGCCTAATTCTTTATACGTAAACATTTAGGATGTACTCACTTTTTATTATGTATTCCTTCAGACCAGTAGTTGTCAGATAAATATTTAGTGGTCCAGTATTAAGTAATACATACATATTGCAATAGTATACAGAATTTACGTTCATTTAAATGGAATACTGATGTTTTATAACATTTTCTGACGGCCATAGGCATGTTTTAAATTGATTTTGTTCTTCCTTTGTAAAGTAGTCATAAGTTTTGTAGTTAAGTTTAAACCCACCTATGTTTAAAAAAGTATGTTATATCAAAATGTTCACAATTTTATTCGTTTTTATGACATGTGAAATATTTGTGTGTAAGGGCGCGGGTGCGCGTGTGATTTACAATTTATTTAATAACTTCGAGGAAAATTAACATTTCGTTCTGAAACTTGGAAAGGGTATTCTCATGGTTATAAGTTACATTTTACATATAATCAATTATCTACAACTATAATTTTTATATGGTTTTTTAACGAAATCAGTTTTCTTTTATTCTCGTTATCTCCTAGAAAGTAATAAAATTTGTAGATTAAATCTAGACAGGCCTTTGCAGAATCGGACAGAGTTTAAGCCTGACTTCAGTCTATCTGTGTTCTCATCTGTGACGTTGCTAGAGTTTCAACCAATCAGAAGACATAAAAATTATTTGAGACGGTGCTTTCAGAGACCACATCGCCCAGTTTTTTTCCAAAGACTCGTCATAGAAAGACGTACTCGCTGTCAAGAGTTTTTCGTGACAAGACAGGTCGTTTTCCTTTAGACTTAAAAGTTGGGTGACGGTTCGAGGTCTTCGTAACCATTACCACTTACAGAACTCCTATAATTAATAGATCATTCTAGTGCTTTTTGCGTATAGTGGAAAATTTTCCGGATTACGTTCAAAATAATCGAAAACACTTCAAGAAGCCGGTATTTGTGTAAGCTCAATACACGATCTATTTTACCCAGTTTTAATCCCTGAGATTAAGTGAATTTAAATAATAAACAATTCATATCGCAGTGTGCGTGTGTGCAAAGACGTGAATTGTCAGCGTAGTAGTCATCGGTCCAGAGTCGCAGCGGTCCAGTCGAGCAGCGTGCAGCGCATGGTGGCTACGCAAACTGTCGGAATTCACCGAACAAGTAAGATATATGTGAAACCAGCAAATAGACTCAATTATTGAAAGACAAATTTTTAATAAACAATTTTATATTATAAAGTAATTAGACATTAGTAAATTTTAATGTTTAAATTTAATAAATTTTCCTACCTCCATATATAGATTCTGTTGTAATAAATTCAATAAAACCTATCTATGCAGTCTTAATTTGTATCGTTGAATATATATATATATATATGTAAATATGTCAATCCTACTCTACTTTTGGGGACAACTAGAATTTGCATAAAAATTTGGACCAAAGCGACACAAAAACGTTTCAATAAAACAATCACTCTTAGAGCTCTCTACACTTAACACATTTTTAGGAACATGTGAAATATAATTCCAAAATTTACTCCAGAATTAACAAAAAATCATGTACATGAGCATTATTTTTAACATTTTAACATTCGTAATTAAAGAATTTATTAAAATTTTAATCAGTTTTAATTTCTACAAGTCGATATTTATTATCTTTCAATCCCTTATAGATCAAGTTCAAATTATTATTTTGGTTTCAATCTTTAACAGTTTTATCATCTAGTTTATTAACAAATTTTTAGGCAAATGAACTATATATTCTTCTATATGGCATACAATTCAAGGGCCAAATTTAGTTTTAACTTTCTCAAATCTTTCTATCTTACATTGCTTACTCAATTCCAACATTTATTATTCTTAAATTCTTTGAAGGCACATTCTCCGATCTGATTAAATACAGCGACTGAGGAATCCATTTTCAGTTCTATATTTATATCGAAAAAAATTTAAAACAAAACTTTTATGTAGCCTATAAAAAAAGAACAAAAACTTAATATAATTATTTAAGACAAATTCCCCCAAATTTATTCCAAAGACAAACTTCCCCAAATTTACTCCGAAGACAAATTCTCCAAAACATATTCCGAAGACATGTTCCCTAAAATATAATCCAAAGTCAAATTCTCCCAAATTTATTCCGAACACGAGTTTCCCAAATTTATTCCGTAGACAAGTTCACCAAAACATATTCCAAAGTCAAATTTCCCAAATTTATTCCGAAGACAAGTTCCCCAAAATTTATTCCAAAGCCAAATTCCCCCAAATTTATTCCGAAGGCAAATTCCCCAACATATATTCCGAAGCCAAATTCCCCCAAATTTATTCCGAGGGCAAGTTCCCCAAAATATATTCGCAGTCAAGTTCCCCCAAATTTATTCCGAAGACAAGCTCCCCCAAAATATATTCGAACACAAGTCGATTTGTCGAAATGTTTAGGACATTATTTTTTTTTACGAATTTTAACCGCTGACACGTCGATTCAACCTTCAGGCTTGCAGGGCTAGGATTTTCTGTAGGGGTTTTCTTCCTTAGCTGATATGCTTTAGATATTTGTAGGGAGCGAGAGACGTGCCCAACAATTCTCCAAAATATATTCCGACGACAAATTTTCCCAAATACATTCCGAAGACAAATTCCCCTAAATTTATTCCGAAGACAAATTGGGACCACGAATTCCGAAGACGAATTGCCAAAGTTATATTCGAAAGTTATTGGGTACACAAACTCCGGAAGTATATTCAGAAGACGAATTGCCAAAGTTATATTCCGAAGATATTTTGCAAGTTATATTCCGAACGTGTATTCCGGAATTTTAAAATTTAAAATCAATTACCACGAACACATTTCTTTCATGGAAATTAAGAGGTCCATTATGAATATCAATTAGCAAATTCATTTTTAGAGAATATATGCCAGATTCATTAATGAAAATTGTTTGAGAATCAATTCTGAAATGGAGGTCATTTAGTACCTCCTATTATTTTCTAAATTTTCCATGGGGACAGAATCGCTACTCTTTAAATTTTCATAAATTTTACGATATTTTTCTCATGAGCTTAGTTATATTTGTTTGAAATGAAGAAGATATAATTAAAGAATAATGTCCAAACTTGTTAATAAATATATTTTTTACATCGATATTGTAGACGTCGCATTCTTATTTATTGACTTTTCTTCATGTTTTGAGGGTAGTACTATCAGAATCAGCCGTTATCTCAAACAGGATTTTTTCGCCATCACCATACTTCTATTTCCTTATGGAACATGGAAGTAAAAATTGGTACCTATATTTAGTTAAAATAACCAACCTATTCTGTTAATTGTAATTAAAAATTGACTCATAATAATCCGGAAGGTCTATTACTAAAGTATTTTAACAAAACAAACGTAATGGTATGATTTCTATATTGCATACAAGTTTTACTTTCAAGGCCTAAAAGTACAACCTACAAAATTAAAAAAATCAATTTTAAGATATCAAAACGTCAAGGTAAGAGAGAACTTATTTAATTATCAGAAACTCTCTACTTTAATTATCAGAAGTTACACAAAGTTAATACAAGGATAGGTTAATGTTGAAAACTTTCCCAGAAAATAAGTATTTCTAACTTAATATTTTTTGATAATATATCCTCATTTCAGAGTATAAAAGAAACTAAGAGTCTGACACGCTGAAATAATGATGAGATTGATGAATGCAAGTATGCAAAATAATCGTAAAAACATTAAAAAAAAAACTGTTTAGTACATATTGTTAGTATATTTCATTATTTAGTTAGAAGTGAGTTACTGCATGCCAGACGTTTTTGTAGTTTCACTGAGAAAATACTGAGGAACTGGCAACAATTTGAGAAATGTTTGTAAATATGAAATTGAATACCCAAGAAATACTGAGCTAGCAAAGTAGTAAAGGAGACAATATTATGTTGCTTTGCTGAGAGAAGCTTTGTACGAAATCAAAGCCGAGAGTGTACCAATCTTATCACAAACTAATCTAAATAGAACGCAAGATTATCAGATTAAGTGTCACCATCTTTCTCTTTTTTTCTATTTTTTCTTTAGTTTACGTCTTCAGATTTTTAATAAGGTTTATGATGAGTAGGGTTATAGTGGTGTTACAGATTATTATACTCTACGACGTTTTGCTCAAATGCATTATATTGAAATATAACATTGACTGACTCACCACTGTATATATGTAATCATAATAGCTAATGTTTGTGTAATTTAGGGAGCAAAGTGAGTTCTCAGTTGTATGTCAACTATTTGGCGTTTATCTGTCTGTCTACCTGTGTGTCTAACTAAGCTGTTGTTCCCATAAGTTTGTAATTGAAACACTATCATAAGTTTTGGAAAACACAACAAACAGTATGTGGATTCATTAATATTTGATTTTCTATTATTTGTTTGAGACAAAGTGTGTTGTTGGCAAACGATCTTTTTACTCGGAAGCCGCTTTATTCTTCCGACTGTTACTCGTACTCGTTTTCTACGATATCTCGTAAAGTCTTCTATAAAATCGGCTCAGCATATATGGGGTCATTTCTCTATAACTTTCCAATTGTATCCATCTTGGTTTTTACTTAAGTATGGCATGTAACTAATCTTCCACTGTTTGTGTATTTATTTGTGTTCAATACATTTGTTAAAAAATTGTGTAATCACACAAACAAGTTCCGCCGTTTTATATTTTATTTCTCCTTTTATTCCTCTTGGACCACTGGTTCTGCAGTTTTCAATTATTATTTTGTTTATTTTTTTTTACTGTGCCTATTTCAATTCTGATATCGTTTCCTTCTACTAGTATTGGTACTATTGGTATTGGTACCTCGTCTGATTTAATTGCTTCAAAATTGTTTCTTTGTTGAGTTAATTTATAAATTATTTATAAAAAAAGACACTGACATGTTTAATATAGTTATAACGGGGACGTTTGTGTAGGTTTTAAAGTTATCCGACGAAATCAAAGGGGAAGACTGTGTGAAATAGCAGAAAGAAAGGCCATGAAATATCACTGGATGCCATGCCTTTGCCTTTGCCTTCGCAAGCCGTGTATACAGCAGAGTTGTTTCATATTAAAGTATTTGCGCTTGTAGAGAGCTGAAGGAATTAATCTGTGACTGTCAATCATTAGAAGGGGTATGAGTTGAATACCGGAGTCTTCAGGTAGATTCCACCCACTTCCAGTAGCTCGTTATAATATAGCGTTTTCTCGATATTCCTAACTCACATAAATATACACTGGACGGAGAAAGTAGAATGTCCATTACCCAATTGTGCCCAACAGCAAAACCTGTGTACACGTTGCTTTCCTGCAATAGAGAGAGGGTTCAATCAATCTACCTATAGACAGATAACAATTGTTCTCTCATTGATATGTTGACATATTATGAAAAACCTACTTACTGTCCTTTGAACTTACGGTATTAATAAAGTTCCATGCTTAACTACACTATGTTAAGTTCTCTCCAATTGTTGATTTCAATTCTGTTAAATTTTGCGTTGAAACATTTTAAGCACTAGATCATAGACGACAGTATGTCATTCGATACTGACAATATTCGGCAACAATATTTGTCGAAAACAACATGACAGGTGTAAGAATATTGTGTGGAAAAGCACAGCTCAGAGCTGGAGAAGAAAATGTGAAAGCAACAAGAAATAGTGAAATCAGTGAAACACTTACAATATAACCGACTCTTTTATTATTAATTTGGAAAGCGACAACGATGACACTTCAGCAGTTGAAATTTGATGTAGATGAAAATTTTGTAAAATTTATAACTGAAGATTAGTGAAGGTGAGAATTATAAAAGTTAAATAAAGGTCTTTTAAATTTAATGTGTAGGAAACAGTTCAGCACTCCTCAAAAATCTGAAATTAACATTAACAAATATTTCTGTCAAAATATTTTATTTTGATAATAAACAGTACTGTGTACAGCTCGATTTTGTTCACACTACAAATGTGAAGTTAGACACTGATTATCATCCATGGGAAGTTAACAGCCAATTTCTTAGTAAAGATACTGCACTTTTATTAATTGAAAACCAAATAAAAATCTGTTCTATTTCTAAATTTATTTTGTAGACAGAGTGCAAATACTATTATCGCAAAGAAAAACAGGCTCAAATTTGTATTATACAGAAAATAAATTTTTACATTTCATTTATGTTTCAACAAAGCTAAAAGAGTTCAATAAATGTCTAAGAGGCCGCTAAAGAACATAAGAAATAAAAACTAAATGAAAAATAATTATTCTGTTTTTTACTAAGAAACAGAGAAAAAATAAGTAGTGTATGCTCATAACTGACAAAGATCGGGATGAAGTTAGTTGGTGTAGAGTTAGATGCGAGTCCACATTCATAGTAACTAGACTTTCTCACACTTCATAGTCACAGCTGTTCTCAACTTGTACAACCTCTACTCACAAAAATCGTTTTTCAACAAAATTTAATAACATAATCAAACACTTTCATATAAAATCTATAGATTTTTTGTGTGTATACTTGTATAAGACTTTTCATATCCCTCAGAATTACGGGATATGTTTTAACGTTGTATTTGTTTTTTGTTTGGTTACAGCTAGTAAAACAGAATATTCAAATTAAAGTAGCAACCTAAGTTATCCTTGCCGTGGGATTTATAATTAATTAAACGTTTTGAGTAAATTGAATTCTTTTCTATTGAAAATATATTTTCTTTATAAAGTTATATTTTTCTGAATGCACATTGTAACATTGGTCTCATTATTTTTATATAAAAGTATAACCTCCGATTACGTATTTTCTTTTCTTTAATTTGCTTGTCGGCAATAAAAGTACCAGTTTTGGAAATTGTTCTTACATATAACTTGATAATATACAATAATTTTCTTACTCAGTTACACAGGTTTCACCGAGTCACAAATTCCATTTATTTTCTACTAAAAAGTAATTTTCTTTAGTTTCACTTCAAGCCTCAATATATTTTGGCATTACTCGTTTAAAAATAGTTAGACAAGTAAAAATTAGAATGATTAAATTTGGCGATGGCGTTATTTAAATAAAAATTAATTACAATTCGATTATCTTCAATTTTTGTAAGTTTCTGACAATATCTAATAAACGATACTTTATCACACAGTAGAAACCGTAGAAACACCTTTCTTTCATTATACACTAGAAATTTAATCGTCTCAATTTTTTAACTCAGCTGAGAATAATTAATTAACTAACAAACGTTTTGTAGGCTCTGCCTTCATTAATGGAATCAGTTTGATGTAATTTTAGGAGGGTATCGAGGTATTATATGGGTATCACAAGATAATATCAGCGCAATTGTATTGTAACGAGAGAACTTTCTAGAAAAGGCGAGAGTGTCATTCTACACGTTTATCGACTAGTCCAGCGTGCCTAGTCTGTATCAAGACCGTCCACTTACATAGCACTCGAATACTTCCAGATTGTTCAAAAGCACACTTAAAATAAACACGATGCGGCATTGCCGCAGTAAGGGTGGAAAATTATTCTGGAAGATTTGCATGATCTATAAAGTCAATCAGTTACGTTGAGCAATTTTCCTTAGTGCGGATGGAATGGTGGTTGAAAATTAGTGGAAAGTGTTTACTATGTTATAATTAGTGTGGAACTCTATTGTTTGACGTTATTATTGTGTGCGGACAAATTAAACTAGAATTATTGTACGAGTAAAAGTTTGAATAACTTCTTGATTGCAAATTGTTATTATATGTGATTAATTATTGCTGGTGATTAGTGACTTCATTAGTGTCTGTATTTGTTTCCACAGTACCGTACAACAATCAGTAAGACCATCGTAAGTACTGAACTCACAAGATGTACTTATATAATAAGTATATAAGCAAAAAATATTGTTCGATTATTTTTAATATATACTGATGGCACAGTAGATATTAAAACTGTTTGTTTTTTATTCATCTAAGATAACGAATAACAAACAACTGCGTTGCCTTACGGTATAAAATTTGCATCAATGTCCACTTTAGCATTATCATTTTGGAATTTAAAAACATGTTAATTTATTTTCTTTTAATTTATATATATTTTTCCTTGTCTCTCTCACTCTCTCTTTCTCTCTCTCTCTCTCTCTCTCTCTCTCTATATATATATATATATATATATATATATATATATATATTGTAACCACCCCTTCCTTTTCGTTTACGTGTCTTATCTAGTTTATTTTTGGAATTGGAAGTTTTCCTAATGTGTTTTGCGAACGTAAATGGTGTCGTTCGGAAGCGTCTGGTAGCTTGTGTGCCTTACCTATCCCTTCTCACTCTTTCGTAATTCCGGATAGGCGCCAAATTGTCTTTCGTGAAAACAATTAAAAGTTTTTATTTGTATAGTTTGATATTGCACTATTGTAAATTCGAATCGCTCGCCGTCTGGCTTGTTACTGATTCTCATCTGAGTGGGGGAAACGTGTTGCCAACTTGAGACAACGTTGGTTATGTTGACCCACTGCTAGTAAACAAAACATGCATAATATTCGTTACAAGTAAATAATGGACAGTTGTTATCGGTACGCACTCTTTTATTAGGCTTTTGACTGGTTATTTTTTTGTTAACGCTTCATAAAATTAATAATTTATACAATGATTTTAGCCTCGGCAATATTCGCTCAATCAGCGGATCGCTGGGTTGGCAGTACAATGTTTATATTAGCTGCAAGACAGTGTGGTTATTATTTTACAAAATAAATTTGCCTATAGGGTTCTTTTAAGTACGAAACAGAGGTTTATCTAACAAGATAACAAAATTAGAACATATCATTTAAAGTACGTGATCATTAAAATTAAACAAGGTTTACTATAAATTAAATATTGTGGTGTTGAATTGTGACAGTGTCGTTGGTGTATACATAGGTTATCGTTTGGTCATTCAGTGTTTACAAAGTTACTTTTTAGTTTATCAATCCTTGAAAATACCTTCAGTGATAGTGAGAGTTTTATCATTTAGTTATAATTTTGTGAAAGAGAATTTGTCTTTTTTAAAAATCCAAAAATTCAGCAATACTCAACATTAGTAGATAAAAGATGTATTGTCAGCCGTCCAAGTGGTGGAATGGGTTGATGTCGGTTCTTCCTTCTTCAGTCTTGAGCTTCGGGAATGGTTGGCGTCTTCTTTTGGTCGGATTCCATATATTTTTTGGTCATCTAGATTAATTCCGCGCTGGTCCTTGGTATAGTTTGGTTGGAATGTCCTCTCGTCAGTTATTCTGGTCCTTCTTCATCGACTTATGGGCACTTATACTGTTTTAGAGTTAAAAATTTGTGCCCTTCACGGCGTGGCTTCTCTCCAGTTTAGCGTCACTACAGTTATTCTTGTTCCTAACTGAAAATTAGTCAATACACGGTTGTTGTCATGGTAACTCACAATTTTTGATTGGCTGAAATTGGCTTGAGATCATTATTAAGATATTTGAATTTTGATTTAAAATGGTCACAGATCTTCTAAATGTAATTAATCTTCAGTACTCCCTTTTGGTAGTAAATATTATTACCACTGTTCATATTTTGGCTCAAGGATTAATTTGACATCCAATACTACAGTATTTACTTAGGTATCAACATTTTGACAGTTTTGTGGATTTTATTTAATTATACTGTTTTCTTAATTTACATTATTATCATAATATTCCTGCCTTAACATGATAGTCTAATTGTATTTCATAGTTTATGTGGCTTAGTCTTACTAATGTCAGTGTTTAATTCTAAAATTTGAAGTCTTTTGTAGTTTGACTGTTGGGAATCTGCCTAGGCTTAGATAGCAATTGACTATTTTTTCTTTAATTACTGAGATTACATTTTATTCTCCCCTTGTATGGGTCCTGATTGTTTTAATACATGATTCTGTTTATTTGCTCAATGTTTATGTCTGTTCTAGTAATTGTGTGTGATTTTATTGGTTTCATATGTTAATTTGTATACTGTAATAACTGACTTTTAGTGTCATTGTATCTGACTGTATTTATTTTGTTTCTTGTTTATTGCATCATATAACATAGCATCTTATGGTTTTAACAATTCCCATAGATATAATTTTTATTCGTTAAAACATAATTCTCTTGAAACATAAATCTTACTCATTAAAACATAGTTATTTACCTTTTATTATCCACTCATACTCTTCAGTGGGTAATAATTATTTTATAGTATCATTAAAAGAAAACAAACATATAAACCTTAATTAATTATTTTGATTATTATAGAAAATCCTTATTACTAAGCTTATCTGACACTGTTTTATTAACTAATGGTACCTAATACCATTTCACTACGTCTTATTAACACTTATCATGATTATTCATTGTTTTTATCCCTTAATATTACTGACATTTTCTATATGGTGAATTGACACACTGATAGTCTATCTTTCTTACTTTCCTAATAATCTTAATAGTCACTTGTTACATTAATTGACACACATTTAAAATCATGATAATCAGTTATCACTAAAGCAAACTTAATTTTAAAACGTATTAGTTTATTTAGTTACATTTTGGGTGTCCACTCACATTGGCCTCTCAACTATCACAGTCCTTCCTGCGTTTGACCATTATCAGATCTCACTCATTTATAACTTATAACCTAGTTTATGCACTTATAAACTTTGATTACGGTTTTACCGTGTTTATCACTTTTTAATGGGGTTTATTCTCACTTCGGGCTATTAACATTAACACTTTGCACTCAATCTTGTTTTAGGGTTACTGGTGGGTAAAGATTAGTGTATTGCTTATTCAAAACTCTCTTTCTTACATTTATTTTAAAATTTTCATCCTCCTTACAATTTACAATCTCTCACTCTGCGTGGTTTGACTATACACGATATGTTTGTGTCGTGCTAATGTGATTTGTCCTAGTTTACTCTATTTGTTTTGGTTAGTGTACCCTCCTATATCTCAAGTCCTTAACAATTAATATTTTTAACTTGTCTGTCTTTACATTTATTATTATCATATACAATTTTCATTATTTAGTCTTTTTCATTGGTTTAACATTAGTTTTGTATTCTTTCTGGGCGCACTTTATTTTGCCATCGTTTACATGTCACTTCCTTGGTGTTGTGGCTGATTATACTTTCACACTTCCATGCTAATTCTTTGTTCATTATTATTCTTATTATTACTACACTCTTGTGGTAGTGTGGTGGCTAGTTCTAGTTCACTTACAGTTGTCATTATTTATATTATTCTTGGTTTATGGGGCTGGTTCTACTCTCTCACTTACCATCTATTGGGCTACTCAGGTTAAATCGCCATGTATTACTGTATTTAACATTTGGTTTGTTTGTTTGTTACTTCTTTATTATTAGAGGTTACTGTTCTGACTACCTGGATATGTCTGATCGTGTTATTATTTTGAGTTACCCATTCCTTTAATCTCTGATTCATCCCTTTTTTATTTTAGTGTTAATGATTAAACAATTTATCTTGTCATGTTTTCTTCATTTTTGTTAGGTGAAGGTATGTACCATTACATATTATATATATATATATATATATATATATATATATATATATATATATATAAATATTGTTACGACGGTCTACTTGAGCGTCGTAAGTACAGTGGAAGACACCAATTAAGTCACTAATCACCAGCTTTAATTTTTACAGTTAAACAGTTCGTAATTAACAACACAGTCTACTACAACAAATCAAATATAAATTGTTCACACGCAATAAAATGTCACTAATATTAAACACAATTGTATTACAATTATACCGCCCGATTATAAAACGCAACACTTCACTAATAACCACTTGAACGTACACAGTAATGTCGCCCGATAATAACTCTCGAACCGAACTGTAAATATATCGCTGTTATACTGACTTGAGCGTCCCTCAGTAATTGTAGTTATAGCCGCCGAAAATATAGACGATTCCTAATTGCGTTTTGGCATCTGTATGTACTACGTAATTACCTACGGCCTTGACACAGTCCGCACGGCTTGCGGCATCGAGAAGACTCTCGCAAATGCGTCTACATGCACGTACGCCACACAAAGTAGAGCGAGATTCTTCTGGCACATTCGACAAACATATAGATTGTTCTGTGATGTAACACCGCCCCCTCCTTAAGCGTGTTCGTCCCGAACTGGCAAACCGTCTCTAAAGTAATACTCGACCAGGCGATCTAGGTGGACGCTCTTGCGAAACATAATTCTCCCGTTCTTCGAATTCAGTCTCGTGTGATCCGAACATCACGTTCCCAGGAATGCGAGTCTTCCGCTCAACCACTAGTTTCGCTGGAATCACTCCCGTTGCGTCATGTACTGATGGACCTAAACACTACTGGCTGATCCAAGTTTGTTTGGTTCTCGTCAACAACCTCTAACGTAACTTCATCATGCACAGATCAGAGAACACACACACACACACACACACACACACACACTACACTACAAATTCCAATTTTTTAGTTACTAGGTTGTTGGTAATGTGTCTAATCATTACCGTCCTGGTAGTCTGAAGGTCAAAAGCTGGTGACGTGATTTCTTGAGACGTAGGCCTGTGTACAAATCAGTCGTGTAGCTTAATGTTAAATTGAGAAACCT
This sequence comes from Magicicada septendecula, assembly GCA_034769895.1. Taxonomy (NCBI): domain Eukaryota; kingdom Metazoa; phylum Arthropoda; class Insecta; order Hemiptera; family Cicadidae; genus Magicicada; species Magicicada septendecula. Next base: position 536,048,442 of record CM068367.1, on the reverse strand, counting down.
CGATGACTAACGTAGGTTATTCGTCGTTTTTTAATTTATTTTAATGTTTATCTGATAGGCCTGAGCACGAATTTCAATGTATCGTTATGAGCACGTCGTTCAAATGCACAAAAACAACATTCTAAACAAACAGGCACAATTTAAATCACACATACTATTTGAACGTATTACACAACGCATTTTCAATAATGATATTTCAAATGACGGCGCCGTCACCAAAAGCAGGACGGACAGCGCTCCTAGCAGCAGTCTCGGATGATGCTCCTAACGAGCGAAAAGTAGTTAAGACAGTAACTAAAATAATTGTCTTCCGTGTCAGAATTATTTTGTATAGTTAGTGATAACATCGGACACGTCATGGAGAACAAAATCCAAGAATTATTATAGCCTTCATTCTCTACTCAGTTAGTCCTCACGCATACAGATTTATACGACTTCAATTATATTATATGCTACGTTCAGAGAGTAATACACCTGCTTATAACACACTATTAAATGATCTTGCCTCAGTAGATAATAAGTCACTTTTCACATAATATAGAAACGTACATACGATAGTAAGTAGAATAGTAAGTAATGAAAACTTTATTGTTTTGTTAATGGCTGAAACGGTCATATTGTCACTACAATGGAGGAAATATTGTAAGAGCTGCTTGCAATTATGAATATTTAGCTACTTCTGTACTCAACGTGTGTTTACTGCCAAGGCGTCATCAGAACGTATTACATACGATATAATCATCAAATTAGAGAAAGTAGGGTATAAAATATTTTAGTGTAGTGAGCAACACTAACGCAATAACTATTAAACAATTAGCAATCTTTCAAAGACTGTTCTTTTTTGTTTATTTAATTCTGCGTGTCCCTTAAACTGTTTCGGAAACAAATGTTTTAATTCTAAGCCGTAACAAAAACTAACCTTCCGTGATTTTCAAACTATAACACTTATTACTTTCCAAGCTTTAAAATGTCGCCATGAAGTTGAGTATGAAAGTTGTTGAGTTATAATAGCCATTCTTTAACTCTGAAATTTCTCTTTGCATGTATTCTTAAGAGGCAAAGTGTGAAATTAGAATCCGAAGTATCTAGTCCTTACGTCGTATAAGCGTTACGCCATTATGGTGGCAACACCAGTAAACCTAAAAGAGAAAACAGATTTTATTAGTAGGCGTTTTGGTCTTACAAGGATAAAAACTGTAATCAGAAACTCACAAAATTCCAGCAGCTAGTTGTAACATCAAATTTATCTAACCTGTTACTACAAGTGTTTTTGTACAAGATCTTAATTGACTTGAGCTGCACACTAATTAGCATCAATTTTAATCCGTTATTAGGATAAACATTAGTTTATTTAACGTAAGTTTAAACTAATCATTCACAACGCATTTATCCATTTTGCGCACTAGTATAAGTAAATATATAGTTCTAATGGACATATAATGAACACAGTAGTACATCTGACCAAGAATGACAGGCGCACACAAACAACACGTTAACAGTTTTTCACTCACATCTCTTTACACTTAAGTCCATTGATTCACTTCCTTGACCTAATAACAACTTACTTTTTTTATTATGTTCTCATTTTTCTCAGGGATGATTTTAATTTGTACCATAATAAATACGATTTCCTTTAGTATAAATGTAGTTAAATATTTCGTAAACTGCATTATTTTCAAAACGGAGTAATAATCTTAAGTTAAATGAAAATGTAATTTTGTTATTTATTCATAAGTGAATATTATTTATTTATGCTTATGGTACACTTATACTTACATAAAAGTATGTGTACAATTTTATTTAAAGAACACAATCATATTTATAAAGTCACGTTCTTCCTTGCGAGGCATAATGCTAAACAACTAGGTTAAGTATGATACCCCTTACGTGTGCATTAATTAAAGAAATTGCTATCAAATCAATTCCACAGATAATGTCTACCTGACTAACCATAAATTTTGCAAAGCAAAGAAGCATTTAGAAATATTATCTAAATAGAAATTCTATAAATTATTTTGACAGCAAAACATTTTTTAAAGCAGTCGAGGCATAAAAACATGTAGGCTTTTGTACTTATAATGATCAATGTGTACGTCTGCAATGTGGTAGCTTAAAGCTTAATTAATCTTTACTGTAACAAAAAGAAACGCCTTATTTTAAGGCAAGTTACTTTCACTGTAAATATAATTTTGTTAATTGAAAAAAAGTTAAATTATACAAAAGTAGGCCTAATATTAAACAAATATATTTTACGTTTCCGATAATATTTGCGTTTTCTTAAAAGAAATATGGTATTTCCGTCAGCTTTGAGGCTTTGCATAAAACTCGATTTAACGTAATTTTGAATGTAGAGATTTCGTTTTCTTACAAAAGAATCCAGCTTTAGTTTTCTTGCGCAAGGTAATCTGACAGTAAGATAAATTGGCAAAAGCCGTGGGGTGAACTGGTCCGATACACACCGAGCAGTGGTACAGCCCGTGTTACACAATGCATGTTAACTTCGTTATACAACGATACAAAAGTTATTGCAAATTTAATATAATTTAAATTTGTGGAGCCCCACGATCTTGGAGCGCCAATTTTAGACAACTATACAACGTTATTAAATGTAAGTGTGTCAGGCGCACGCTCATGAGCGATAAAATTATACAACGATAAATAACATTTCTAACAACGTTTACGTGTAATTAGGTGTTCAGGTGTAATTATAATAATGGTAGTCTTTTTAGGAAATTCAATGTGTTCCCATTTATTAATTTAAACAAACATATCAAGAAATAATAATACACAAATAATGATTAATTCGTTCTATGATATCCATTATATATGGTTGCAAAATTCCTTTGTTTGCTGTAATCTCGTCACAAACATAAATCTTATATAATATTATTCGTTTTTATAATAATATTGATTTTAATTAAACATTTCTTCATAATGTTATACTGTCTGGACTACTCAGTCTGAATGTGTGCTTTCAATATAAAAAATATTTAACTACGTTAACTATTTGTTCATTCTATGAACAAATCTAATTGATTCTTTCAAATGTACATTAAAATATTTTCAATAAATTATCAATTTAAGAATTATGCTTTCATAATTACTCTACAATTTTAAATTTAAATATTTTTTATAAATTATTACTGCAAAAATTATGCTTTCATAATTTCTCTACAATGCTTTCATAATTACTCTACAATTTAAATTTACGTATTTTCAATAAATTATTACAGCAAAAATTATGCTATAATTTGTACACAAGACATTTACCTCTATAAGTTATAAATTACACTTTTTGAAATTATTCTTTCTTTTGACAATGTTTATCAATCTTTGATTAAGTCTTTTGTTATGAGGAATACATGGCTTTCTTTCACTTTAATTGTAGCGGTACCTCAGCATACCGTGTCCTGGTCCTGAGTCCCTGATGTTGTGACTCCTGCGTAGTCTTGAAGTCCTGGATCCTTTCCTCGTTCTCCGGGTCCTCTCGGAAGTCCTGGATCCTTTCCTTGTCCTCCGGGTCCTCTCGGAAGTCCGATGACTCGTCCTTTACGTCTGGAAATTATGCCATGTAGTGCTGTCGTCCTCGGCCTGGAGTAATGCTCCTAGATGTAGATCACTTGTAGACCTGTGTGTTACGTTACTTTTAAATTACTGTTATCCATTATTATGTTAAATCGAAACATTTATCGTAATACTTTACAAGCTACGATTAACAAACGTCTTATTGGTGTTAGACATATCGTCTAACTCTGTCCGAAGTAATTAAAATTTCGCGTCTCTGACGGACATAGCGTTCCGCCGCGAATGAATACTGTTAGACGAGAGAGATTAGGTCTCCTGGGCTTCTATTTATATTCATCAAGAAAACTGCAGCTGTCGATTCAGGAATCAGCCTGTCGACAGTTGAACCATGGCATGATAGCCCCCACTCTCGTCCTATTTCACATAATTGCACTTTTTCGCCAATCGCACTGTTTAACGCAGATTTCACGGCGATAAAAAATTGTCTAATTTAATGACCTATGTGATGTGCAATTATAATGCGCTCGCACCACTAGTGTAATTATAATGCTTTAAAAATCGCAGTGGATTCGCACTGATTGTCTGAATTACTTAAAATTCGTACTGCACTTCTGTCTGATTTTTACACATTTTTACAAATTTTTACCTTCTCGCTAACATTTATGGTTTGCCTAATATTAAATATATTCTTAATTTAGCATTGACTTGGCGTGAGATTGCAAACTTTCAGGATCAAACAGGCTTCACGCACACACACTATTTACTTGTATACACACATGCAGCGGTAATCGCGTGATGTTTACCTGCTGGTTCCTGCTTGAAAACCAGCTTCAAATCTCACACCTGCTCGTCTAGTATATATTATTGAAACTAACTTAAATATTTATTTTATATTACATATGCGCATTACAGCCTATGCTTGTATTGTCGCTATATATATATATATATATATATATATATATATATATATATATAATGATGATTTCAATTTGTTTCTTCTGCAAGTAGTATAATTTTGTATATTCTTATTAACACCTGACGCACGTTTCACTGAAAATTATCAGTATCATCAGAGGTTTATAAGTAAATTAATAACAATCGAAATAATTCTATTAATATAAAATTAACAAATAATCGAATTTGTGTCGATTTTAATGTAAAATAAAATAAATGATAATCGATTTAGGTCGATTAGTTAACGATTGTTTTAATGTTTATTTTCTTCAGCAGCTGTTTTCTCGGTTATATTTGAAATTTTGTTGTTTATATTTTATTCATTTTTACTTTTTAGGAATTGTTTATTTTTAATTAATTGTTATTAATTTAATTAGAAACCTCTGATGATACTGATATTTTTCAGCGAAACGTGCGTCAGGTGTTAAAAAGAATATACAAAATTATACCACTTGCAGAAGAAAAATAATTGAAATCATCACAAATTATAAAATTACTGCAAGAAACATTGAGATACTTATATAGAAAATGATATATATTATAACAAAGATATGTGTAAAGTCAAGTCTTTCCCTCGTTGCCTCACGTTGGATTCGTCAATTTATAACAAAAAACGATGATGTGTTTTGTGTTGTGATGTCGGCTGTTACACTCCGCGCACTTTTAATACTTACTAATTGCTGGTTTCTCTGCGACGATGGTGTCCTGCAAACACAACTTATGCTAATATGTGTATGTGGGCGCCACTTGGGTATTTGTTCCAAGAAATTATTATTATTAAAAATTGATTTTTTAGTTGTTAAATTAATTATATAAAAAAATGTGAACAAGACAGTTTGAATTATAAATAACGTATGTTTAATGATCTTTCTTTTCATAAAAATCGTCTGAAGGACTAACACTCAAATTAAACAAAAATGCAGAGTTACAAAAAAGTTATTGACAAGTGTTTTATTAATCATCGGCTGATAAAAATTTTATTGCTCAGTTGAATAGCATGAATTTAATGTATGAAAAAACTTTATACTCAGGACGTGACTCCTTTGAACTATCAAGACAAATCAGTGGGATGCTTTACAAAAATTGTGTGGTTTGAAGGTGTTTGAAATGTGTAGTACAACTGTGTGACAAGGATACCAAGGATACCAGGTAAAAATGATTTTAACTTTTGAACAACTCACGTTCCTGTGGGTAAGTATTTCCTTCACTGGACACTGTTCTTGGAGACGATTCCAATCTTGCGCCTCTTCGTTTTTACGTTCCTCACACACTGGTAACTATTTATAAGTCAAATTACGGTTTTAAAACTCCGCACAACTGAAATAAAATTCGTACTGTTTCTATGCTTTGAATTCTGGCGGCGGCGAACAGCTGACTGCGTGGTTTCTCTATTCTGCCGTCTCAGCGCTAGTTCCAAACTCAATGTAGAAGGCTCGTGTCAGTAAATTGTTTGGGAATTTTGTCAAAGTCGATTTATCTTAGCAAATACCAGCAAAATTGATTTTCTCTATTAAAATCGGTCCTTTTCAGGGCCGCTGGATATCTGGCTGTGTGCGTTTCTATTAAATATGGCGTGTTGCTGCACTATTCAACAACACGTTAGCGCTTAGCGATATACTCCTTATATAGGTTAAGTCAGTCTTTTGTCATGTACGGGAAAAAGCCTTTCTGTGTTCTCGGGTTGAATTCTTGTTCTTCGACTTCGCCTTGGATGAGATGATCGGATTCGTAGGTGATGTGTCTCTTGTGGATTCAAAGCATAAAGTGTTTTTGTGTCAAATTTCGTCTTCCTTTTATACTCTGTAAGCGTCATTGTTTTAATTTTTAAACATGAACTTCCGGTATTTTTGAGTAAAATTTTCTTCTGGAACGTTCGAGAATATGCAAATAGAACATCAAAGAACAAATTTGACTTCCGTAGAAGCTTTAGAACAAAAACTTCTTATTCTTCATACTAAAGGATATTACTGAAATTATTCTGGTATTTGTCAAACAATTTTACAGAACTACGTACAATCTGCACGCCATTATTATTTTTGGATTCTCTGCTTTCAACTGAATAAAATAATACCATTCACGATTGGTTTTGAACAAATTAAATCTAATAAATTAACATAAAATACAATTCTTACCTTGTAGTGTTTGCACAAAATTCTAATTTTCTAATCAATAAAATGTTATGAAGTTGCTTGGTTCTTGCTATAACATTAATACATAACACAATTATCTTTACATAACAAAATAAGCAAATATTAAAACATATAACATATAAATAAGTTCATTTTTGTGTAGGCATTACATATGGCCTAGGTTTTTTGTCACTGGTTTTTTATAATAATTTGTCTTTTCAGTATTATATATGGGATTTTTTGGGTATTCACTTAGAGTTTGTTATATTGTTTATCTTTGGGAATACCTGGTTTATATTAATACATTTTATTTTTACTGTAACATTACTTAGCATCTCACTGTTTTGCACAGATGAGTTATTTTCTTGGTGTGACAATTTTCACTTTTATATTTAAAAATTCTCTATGAATTAAACTTGTCTTCAATTGAGCAAGTATGTTTCCATTGTACATTATAGGATTGTACCTTATTCCTTTATTTTTTCTAATATTATACAATTAGTCCGTCAAATATGACTATTTTTGTGATTGTTTTTTGGTCTCAGCCTGGTATGGTATAGGTAAATAGTTTCATAATGTGACTGGTAAAGTGTTTTAGGTGGTCATATATATAAGTATAGTTACTTTATATTGTGTTTCAACTTTAAAATACAATTTTGTTGCATTTTGATAACATTAAATTCATAAATATTACAATTTTATATGTTCATCACATGTTTTCAGTTTAACACTGTTTTTGATTATTTTAATTGACTTCTAATCAATTTACAGCTTCCTCTATTTAAAATAATTTGTTTTTCTTTGTCTAGTTGACATTGGCATATAGTTTTTATATTATTTCTATAATAATTAATTTTCACACAAAATCTGAGTGGTTGGTCTCAACTCCAAAACCATGGTTTTTTGTTATAACATTTATATATTTTTTATTTTAACTTACATCCTTTTTAATGATGTGCTCAAATCATTTAATACATTTATTTTATTTATATTACAAAGTATAATAATAGATCTTGTCCATTAATTCACAATAAATAGTTTTTTATACCCTATTCAGATTTACATTTCTTAATATGTAATGACCTCATTTTGGTCATTTCTGAGATTATCTGTTTCTCTTATAGTACATTATCAGTTTTACACTGTTCTTCACTTAAACAATATATGGAGTTTGAGTCTTGGTGATAGTCTTGGTCGTTTTTTCATGTTAATGATATTAATTATCGGACAATATTACACATTTTTTTGGATTACTTGGGTTCGATACTGTTCATCTCACCTTCCTCTTATGATAATTTACTTTGTAATTAATTTCCTTTATGGAACATTCTGTGACGTTACAATATATATATATATATATATATATACATACACACACACTCTATACTACCTATCTATGTATGGGTGTGCTTATGTGTGTACGGTGTAGCATGACAGATAATCCACTAAGAATTAATTCCATTAAGATCATAAAAACATTTAAATTACAAATAACTCAAAGAATTTCAAATTAAATTAATTTAAACTTCAAAGAAAACACCACAATAAAAGGAAAAAGTAATTAATTAATAAAAGTACAACACTAAAACGCAAGAAAATTTAAATCTAAAGAAACTCATATAAATCAGGAGATTACCCAGGAAGTGTAGGAGCAGGTGATAAAGAAGATACCCCTACATCAAGAAGGAAGCGGAAGTTTAGGAGCAGGTGATAAAGAAAATACCCCAAAATCAAGAAGGAAGACGATGGTTTAGAAGCAGATAATAAGGAAGATACCCCGAACCAACCAACAGACAAAATAAAACCAAGTACCTTGGGAAAACCAAGAAGGAAGAAGAGAAGAAAATAAGATATAGGATGGAAGAACTACAAGAAATACCCATTAATATACCTACTATTATTAACGACAATGAACCCCAAACCAAATGTGAATACCACCAAAGAAAGTATAACACCCCAAAAACTGATAAAATTGTATATTAATTATAGACAAAAGTATTTAGTAGTGTGATAAGAAGTGCACCAACTAAAGTTATTATATAGTAAAAATAAACAAATCTTCACAGTCCATTATGACTAAAGGTTTTGTCTGAGAATATAGTAAAACTCAAATATAAGTCAGAACCAACAGTGTATGTGTACCATTTTAAATATAATAAACTTCAAGTTAATGTGTAACTATGACTTAAACAAGGTGCTATTAAATAACTTTTATATAATTACAGAATTAACAAGTGATGAAATATTGAAGTGACACATATTTCTAATGTTTAATAAAAGAGGTCACTTTGCATCTAAAAACATTAATAGAAATGCAAAGGATAAAGAGAGTATGTGGGGAAATAATTACACAAACAGGGTAATTTAAAATACAACATAAACAGAAAAGACTGGGATTGACTTAAGTTTAATAAAAATTAATAAATTTTAAATAGCTAATTATGTTTAGAGCCTATGAACTCCACTTTTCAAAGAGTTCTAATAGAATAAGTTTTATATTTAGTGTAAGAATGTTTAGTTACATAACAGTGTGCATACAGCTTAAAATGTTTATGTATGGATGCTGTACCAGTTGATAAAATGTTTATTATGTATGTTAAAAATAGTTCAAACTAACATGTCTAACTTTGGAGACTGCTAGTTAATGTTAAATATTATTTTTTGTATTAGGAGCATGAATAATATGCTACCTGTACCAATAGTTATGTAAGCAATTTTATTTAATATTATGTTAACTTTAAAAAGTCAGAGTAGGTGTAGAAATAACTTTATTTGAAAAAACAGTAAATGTAAGATACTAAGATCTAGGCCAAATAATGAATTCCCAAAAAATAATATAATTGAGTAAATAAGTCTGATGAACCATGTAAACTAATAAGATTTATGTAAGGTGGATCGATCACCAACTACTATAAATGATCCTATACTTTAAAAGAGTCATATAAAAAGATGTATTAAATTATTAAAAATTTTCAAAATGTAATAACTAACTATTTCAGAGGAGGAATAGTAAATTCATGAATTATAACTAAAAGCCAGATAAATTGACAATTTTATAAGAAATTAAGGAAAGGTAGGGATTTATATCAATCTAGAAGTTATTATAATCATATTTATAACACCAAACATGGCTATTATTTTGGACAAGAACAAGAAGCAGATTTTTGGGCCTATATTTCCAAAAAGACAGAAATATGGCAATTTTAACAAAAATCTTTACAAATGTGGACTATGACATACCAAATTAAACAGAACGAGGTAAAGAAACCAATTACGTAGTTAATAGTTCACGAAAGCAATCAATAAACTAAAAATATTCTGAATATAATGTATTTTATATTCACATGAATAGGAAGTGAAATATATTTAAACAATACTTTTTCATATTAACTTGGCAAGATATTTCCTAAGACGAAGGAAGTAAAACAGTTCTTTATTAACATTCAACGTGAACGGTTGATATTCGATCGCGTTAAGAATTCGTATAACGTACCGAGTAATGGCGTATAAGGTTATGAATTGAAAACGAGAGTTACCGAATTATTTACTTTAAACATAAAATCAGTGTACTGCACCAACACAAAAAGTGAAAACAAACAATACCTATCAAAATATAAGTGAATTCAACCAATGAAACTATACCACATTGATAATTCAATCTACAACGAACTTTAACATTTTTCACCATATATGCTATACAATTGAACACACCTAACACCAGACAATTAACGCCAGTGAACACAGAACACTTCTTCAGGACACCTTTAACAACACCATAGACAATATACCCTATTACGGAGACAATAAAACGGTAGTGAAGGCGTTTTTATTAACAGAATTTATAACCATCGTTTCTGAATTTTCTTCAACTACGAGACGTGCCGCCATCTTGAGCTCCCGTCATGCAAAGTGTATGTCAGCCGAAAGTCGTCGCCAACTGGATTGGTCTGAATCATTAACTATTATAAACATTATAAATTAGTATCCATTTGTCATTTATTAATTATTAAGAATTATTTGTACATGTTATACTTTCTATGCTTGCTCCCTTCTCTGACTATATAATTTTAATCGCTAAAAGAACCATTCTAACATTAGTAAAATTTAATATAATATAACCTGTAATTGTAAAATCGACCGAACCCTGTGAAAGAGTCGAACATTTAAACCATATCGATTTTAAATCGATCTTTCAGAAATATTGTTAATAAATTAAATTAATTCAAGTAACTGGAGTTGAAATTATTTCACATATTAAAATAAAAGTTTGAGTTAACTACAGGACTTACTGGGAGACGACAAATAATAAAGGAAAGTGATATATTGGAGCAGAGCAGAAAATCGCAAATCGATTACTGTAGGAAGACAATCTGATTAACTCCAGATTCATTTGAGGTCAAACAGAAGTGCATATATTTACCAAATCAACTCACCGAATTTTGAAATTTTAACTAAAACTCAGAACAAGAATTATTTATAAAATATTAGAACCATAAACATACATAAAATTATTTAAAAAAAAAAAAATTTTTTTTTAAATTAAAATTTTTTTTTTTGTACAACACAGATATATTTATTGGTAATCATATAAGGAAAGGTTACAACGGTTATCATTTTATTTAATTATATTCTATCATATGTTGTTTAATTTGCGTGGTCACCATTTATATAACAAAATGTAATTAATCTATAAGACTACAGAGGCCAAATTAGTTTTGACACAGCGTTCTTTTGGCAAGCGAAGCGTAATTCTTGTAAAATTTATAAATAAAATACGGTGCGCACTGTCATAACATATTTAATTCCCAGTGGATACAGCGGATTCTCATTTAACCTTTTATTTGTTTACTTCTTGGCTACTTTTTAAATGATAAAAAAGTTCAAGGAACGCTATTGAAACTTTATTTGTGATGCTTTTATAGTGGGCAGTTTATACGTTTCTCAGATCTGTGAAAACTTTAGACGTTAATTGCATTTGGAGATATTTCGTAATAGAATTACAGTTCTACATTGTGTTTGGTATTTCCACTTTTAAATGTCTTTTAAGTTCGGTTTTACTTCTGGTTTGCCATATTCTCTGCTTCTGACTGTAACCACACACACACACACACACACACACACACACACACACACACACACACACACACACACACACACACACACACACACACACACACACACACACACACACACACAAAATATCTATAATATCTTTGAAAATTACTGAGCACGGTTTGTGACTAGTAAGATGTAAATGACATATTCTTAGATATACGCTGTAACATGACAGATAATGCCCATAGTTCTGAATGGAAAGAAAGATCATAAAATAAAATAAAAACAAATTTAAACCCAAGAAAGCAACACTAAAAATGAATTAAGAACCACCGTAAAGCACAATCATAGTATGAAGTAAGAGTTTCATTAAAACCATATATACAATGAATGATGAGTAATCAAAATAAACCACAAAACTAAAAATAAAGTAAAGAAATACCCAGGTAGGATAGGAGTAAGTAAGGAAGAAACCAGAACAAGACAGCATCCACAATAAAAGGGAATACTTTTATAAGAAACAAGTAGGATAGGAGCAATTAAGGAAGAAACCAGAACAAGACAACATCCACGATAAGAAGGAACGCTCTTGAAAGAAATAAAAACGAAACCCCAAAAGAAATTAAAAAAAACCAAAATTTAGAAAACCATGTAAAATAAATATAAACAAAAGTGTATAGAGTAGAATTAAAAGTGAACCAATGTGAATTAGTAATATAATAGAAAAAACAAACCTTTAATATCCTTTATAAACAAACTTCTTGATTTTAAAAAGACTATAAAACTAATTAGAAATAAAATCAAAGAATAAAAGGGGACCAGTGCAAGTTTCTATATTATATTAAATAAACTTAATGTGTCAACGTTGGAGTTCATAAACTAAGTAAATTGTGCATTTATACAACTTTAAAGTTTTTATATTGTGTCAATAAATAATATATAATTTAGTATTATAATGACAAATAATACAAGTGTTTCTAAATAACTGCCACACTTTATATACAACATTCATTAGAATGACAGTAATGAAAGAAGAGCAGGCCAGTAAAAAAGTGAAGTGACCAAGAACCATTACCCCAAAAATAAAACATAAACAGCTAACACTGAAAATAAAACTAGTTATAAGAAATCGTGTAAATGATGGAAGGACAGATATGTTTTGTTTATTTATAATAATTTCAAATAGCTCAAGGATAAAATGTCTGAGAGTACAATCCTTTTAGTATAAAAATTTTATTATAAAATATTTATTATGTGCTAATAGTAATAATCAAGTATAAAATGTCTGAGTTTAAATACCATTGTTAATTTCAATTATTTGTTATGGATTAATAGTTTGAATCCTATACTAAATGTTCTATTGTTAAAGTAAGAAAATGTTAATTAATGTTATATTAGAATAGAAAGTCAGTACGGGTATAAACAAGCTGTATTATTAAAAACTTGTATGTAAAAACAGATAAAATCTAGGCCAATTGGTAAATCTAAACAACATTAAAACTGATGAATTAAGTGCAATAAAATAGTTAAACTGATGAAATTTATATAAGGTAAATCAGTCATAGAGTCATATAACTGGAAGTATAATTAAGAGAGATATTGTAGTAAGATAGTAAGAATTATTGGAAAAAATGCAAATGTAATAACTAAAAATTCAAAGTGGGGAGTCACAAATTAATGAATTATTGGAAAAAATGCAAATGTAATAACTCAAAATTCAAAGTGGGGAGTCACAAATTAATGAATAATATTTATAAACATAACCAATTAATAAAATTACAAGAAATTAAGGGAAGATAAACCTTTTATTCCAACCTGAGATTTAGTACATATAAATATAACATATAAAATGGCAAACATTTTGAGAAGGACAGGAATAAATTTAAAACTTACAATTTCAAAATGAAGTAAATATAGCATTTTAGATAAAAAACTTTGTAAAACTATCTTATTTAGTATCAAATCAAGCAGAATGAACTAAAGAAGAAGATTATGTATTTAGTATTTAAAAAATTTAAATAATAACAAAAATATATTCAGTAATATAAGGTAATTTTCATGCATGTAACGGAAGCAAAACGGATTTGAAACAATGTATTGCTAATATTAAATAGGCTAAGACGTTTTTAGATGACGAAGGAAGTTAGAACAGTTGATTATTAGACTTTGTCGAGCACGTTTGAACGAGGTTTTGGCTAAATAATAACCTAATAGCGAAGACAAATATGGCGTTCAACCCATAAGGCTAGTCTACTGCGAAAATCGCGAGTTTTGTTAAATTTCATTTAAACATTAAATTCAGTGGAACTAACACTTACAAACATTAAAATAACAACACAGAACAGAAAACAAGTGAATACATAATTTAAACCATTAAAACCAATAATTCCGAATAACGAAACGAACAGTGTAATTGTCAACCTTATTAACTAAAGTGAAGTATAACTTTATCCCATATATTTTATCGAAGTGAACCACAAACACTTAACCAGGACCACTCCACTAACACCAGAAGGAATAATCGCAACTGCAGGAACGAGAAAGAATTGGAAAAGCCACATTTATTTGAAGCAAATTCGTGGAGGTGCATTCGTCAACTACATATGAACACGGAGCGGCCATCTTTAAGTTCCCACAATTCCAAGCGCCACTGCCAGTATATCTTCATGGTTCGAACAATTTCTTTACTTACCATTATATATAGAATGATATGTTTGTATTTTAATTAATAAGCTTATATTTTGTAATGTTATACTTTCTATACTTTGCCCTTTCCTCTGACTATATATAAAATAACTGTTCAAAGAACCCGAGAATATATAATTTGTAAAATCTGTTGTTTTGCCCTGAGAGAGTCGATTCATCAATCGATAGAAAATCGATTACTTTATTATTTGTTAATAAAATTCCTTGAATATTATAAACATGAATCCTATTTATTCCTAAATTATAAATAGAATAATATATCATCTTAGTTGAGACATAACTACCAGAATTTAACAACATTAAAAGAAGATTACCTACAAATAAGGAAAGATCACCAATCGATTGTTCTTGGAGACAATCCTATTAATAACTAATAAAAGAATTCTAAATACACCAAAGGATATAATTCGACAAAAACAATTAATAACAAGTTCGAAACACCACGAAACACTTTAAAATAATTAATATTAAATAAATTTAAAACAAAAAAAAATAAATTGTAAAATTTTTTTTTACAAACAAGAATTATTTTTATTAACAGAACACAAGAATATTTGTAATTTGTTACAACGCAAAATGCAAAAATATTCAGTAGATTTTACAATTAATACTGTGATTACGAAACTGGTTACGTAGTCACTTCCACATAAGGACAAATTCATAACGGGTGTTAATATTCCTTTATTTTTGCTGCCATAAAAACAATAAATTATCAAGTACTACTAGAATTACTACAGCAAGAAACGCTAACATTAAATACCTGTTGACGAATGCGTGTAATATTTAAAACAAAATATTTTGTACATTTTGTGCATAATACGTTATATACAACATTATGTTGTGTAAAGATTTAAGGAAATTACAGAAATTATGGACGGTCGGATTCTACTGACAGCAAGCGGAAAACCGTAAATTCCTTTTTTTACTCTGTGAGCACCAGGGCTACTTGTACTCAATTAACAAGAAGAATGTTAGCAGACAACTGCTCCCGCCAATCCCCAAGAAATTTATGTCGTTTGGTATGGCAACAGTCATGGCGTATTTTAATAATTCAGTGGCAGCCAACGTAATTTGATATATTTGTAAACGACGTATTTATGATTCGGCCAAATGGAAAGCACAATCTATAGGGGTTCTACAACAACAACATACGCATCATCACTTGCCAAGAACAACACGCTGCCATTTATTAACATACTCCTTACGAAAATACATCCGCATAGTCTAACCACATTGTATCCAGGACGCTTACCAATTCCTATAGTCACTCTTATCCAGTCTCGTACTGTCACCCCTCCCCACTTAAAAGTCGTGCAAAAGTTACAGGAAAATGGATACGTCATCAAATCTCGTATTACTTAAGGACAGAAAACTAATCATAAACAGAACATAACGGGAACATAAACAGTTAGCTAATCGATACCATCAAAAATAGCGCAGACTGATTAAGCCAACTACTCCGGAAACTCATTTATCGACACTGACGTCATACAAGGCTATACAGCTCTTGGTTTGGTGTCCAAAAGGACAAACCGACACACTGTTGAAATATAATTGGATACACCATTGCAGTTGATCTCAACTGAGCTACCAAGAGTGACACGTCTGAGACAAAATCTCCTCCCCTACAGATTTCCCTCCGGACCCGTCGGCTTGGAACATAGACCACGTAGCAGTCCTTCACTGATACTTTAAGTCAAGTTTGATTCAAATAGAGAATCCAACAGTGCCAGCCACCTTGCCTTTTGTCCACACCCAGTTTTGCGAAGCTGTGCTCATGATGTAAGCCACCCTTCCCGGCCATGAAACGCCATCGAATGTCGCGACCAATTATCACTCCAGTATGATTCTACACAATGTATCGTTCAGGACATGGCCAGTTAGCGGAATGCTAGTAACTACACCCATAGTTTCATGATTCCGTGGATGTGATTGTAAGGACAGAGGTTACTCCTTACTGGGCGCAATGGTCCTTTCAAGAGTCAACATATTTACGTCAGTTACAGTAAGAACAATAATACTTTTTAACTTCTTTTAGTAGGATAATTAAATGCGACGTACTTCTAAAACCAAAATCTCTTTCCAAGTAGTGTGTAACTGCAAAGCAATTTCATGTGTTTTATGTTTTAAATTATAAAAATTGCAAAAGAATATAAACTTATAGTTGAGAGAACAAAGTACTTTTCCACCTTATGGAGAAAGGATGCAATCTGTCACATTTTTATTTTTATAATAATAATATTCCGTTGATTATTAAGTTCAAGAATAATTGTACAGAAAGACTAGTGTTACTTAGTACACCCGATTAAATTGTAACTATATCTACTGCATATAAAAATCTTTTGAAAGTACAATAAGTAAGTGGTATGGGAATCATAATTGTTGAGGTTATGAAGCAAAGTGGCCAGTGTTTGCGGTTGCAGACTTTTCTTTTAACCTTACGTTATTGGTTTAGGTAACTATGATTTAACGTTACATTTTGTCGTCTAAAGAACCGAATATAATACAATAAATCGATACCTTTCTGGTTGATTAGCCAGTATTTATTTCAAAGTTATACGAAGATTACATGAGCTTGATTCGTTATCTGTGCTCTGCAAAATACGGAGTCTTTGGCTTTAAAATTTTAGAACATAACTTTGTCTTCATGAAAACGTTAGGTTATTTTTCATTATTATTTAATCTCTCGCTTCCTGGAAAACAATAATGGTTCCCATAGTTACGCGTTTCATCTAGAAGGTAATAACTGCTTGTCACGTTATATTGTGTCTCTTACCCTTTGACTTTAGTAAGAGACTCCTTGTACTAAAGTAGAACTTTCCCTTGTACTTCCTTCCTCCCAGTAAGCTAGTATATTGCAACGGATTCCATCAATATTGTGAAGCAGAATTAACTTTAAACAGAGTTCAAAGGTGAGAGGAATCGTTATTTCTATTTTAATATTGTTCTTAACTGATTCAAAATACTTCTATATTTTATTTAAAATTTACAACAGTAAGCTATAAAAGACTAACTAATTATACAGATATAATACATACAATTGTTATTAATAAATTTACATACAGACATTCTCTCTCCCTCTCTGTCTCGCTCTGTCTCTCTCTCTCGCTGGCCTTACACACACGTGCCTGCGCGCACATACGTTAATGTAATTCAAATGAAAATATTGTTCAATTTTTTTATTTTTATTTTGTTGATTGTACTAAAAAATTAAAATTTATTTATGAGTTGTACATTTTAACAGGTTTACTTTTTTATCAGCGATTGTAACTTATAAACAAAAATTTTTACTAAGAACTTTTTTTAACTTACGTAAATTGCTTAGATTTATTGTTCTTTAAAGTACAATGAACGGAAAGCGTATTCTTCTGAAACAATTTTTTTTTACTTCTTGGTCAAGTTTAACACAGAAATGCTAGTATAAGAGTCTAAAGTTCTAAAGTAAGGTCTACTTCGTAAAACGTAATTCATCCACTAGTAAATAAAGCCATCATTCCTTTTTTTGTATGGTTTTGTGCTCATTGACTCTCACTTTATTTCAGTACAGCCAGTGTAGATAATCGTCCTAATAAAAAACTGTGTAAAACGTGTTATCTACAAGTTCTTTGACCTGAAACATTTACCCAATTCAGTGATAGGCTTATAGTGGTGATGGCTGGTGTAAAAATTTCATTAACCCTGCAGAAAAAACATTTATAACAAATAAATATTTATTAATTAATTCAATTTGTCTATGGGATTCTTATATAAATTAAAAAAATGACGATTAATAAATCTAAAGTTTGTAATAACAAGGAAAATTAGGTTTTGCATTACTGTAGTCAGTTCTGGGTAAGTCAAATTTACGGTGGTCACCATTTCAAAATAGTGTTACATTATCTTCCGCTGTTTTATTTGACTCACATTACATGTAACGTTCCATTTTAGATTGGCCACGGCTTTATTAACATATTTTATACCTGTTACAGCGTGCCGTCCCCAGTGTTTTACAATCCTTCTACTATAGTTTATTTTATGCCCGTCGTGAAGCAATCACCTAATACATTACCTACTTATCAGATAAAAGTCCAAGCTCAATTTTTAATGTATAATAAAATAACATTAACTAAAAGTCTCTTAACCAGACATTTCTGGAAAGATTTCTTACAAATTACAATTACTGGTGAAGAGTTCTTGAACGAAACAAATTTCAAGGGTTTCTAGTGAGGATGCAAACATACAAAAACTGTCAAGTCTGCTCAAGAATTTAAACGTATTCCTTGTAGGTCCACAGGTTGTTTGCAATGCGATAAAGAGATCTGAAATCTGTCTCTATTCGTTTTAGGTTTCTAGTAAAAATAATGATGCATAAACCTTGCATTATTTATATCATTTCATCAAATACCACTCAAAAAGAAATTAAAAATGCCCAAGGTTTTCAGGAAAAACCCAAGAAGAGAACAGGTCCCATCTTGTCTGACGAAAGGAGGTAGAGATATTGATCAAGAATGAAGGAGATATGGGGAAAGAGGAAGATAGAGGAGAATAAGGGAGGAACCATTTGAACCAAACGTAGTCCACAGTGAAATACGAAAAAAAAGTTTCATCAATAATAATGCACAACATGCTCTTATTGCCGTAGTAGAGAAAGTAATCATAACACTAAAAACGGCAATATTGAACAAACAAATACACGATGCGTATATTTACTTATAAACGTAACGCGTAGGCCTATTGGGTAATTGAGATACGACAGACACATTGGAATAACAAAAAATAAAATCAGATACTTACACAGTAAAACTCATCAGGCCTATAAATTTTCTATTTTGCCAGCAAATCCGAACACAGTAGCAAAAATGTTTTGCTACATTTCAACATACAAAATAAATTTGCTTAGTAAAGCTATAAGAGAAAACCCTGTTTCATTACACCAACCACTAACACGCAACCGTGTAAGGTTGTTTCTGTGTGTGCTTCCATTTACGGTTATACAAGTGGCCACAAGTTGTTTGACACTAGAGATTATAAATAAATGTATTTTTGTAAAGAGACTTAAGGTCCATTTTGTATCACGTCAGTTTTTCCTTGTTTTTTATAAGACGAGGTATATTTTACGCATGCGTTTATTTTCTGCTAATGACGGTTTGCATGTGGTTGAAATTTTAAAAATGTTTAACGTTAAAAACAAACTGTGAAAACACGCGTACTTGCGTGTTGCATGGAACGCGTTGAATATAGGAATATTAAATAGTTCGTAAACAGAGCACGAGCAGTTATAAACAAAATACAGAAATTGCAAATAATTTTTATGTCTCTAAGCGCTCATATTTATTTCTCTGTATTCCGGCTATATTTGTCTATGTTTGTAGAATAACCGTCTGTCCCTTTTCGGTGATTCACGACCACGTCTAACACTAGGATCCCTTATCTTGTATCTCTTCATCCAAATACAAGACGCACAAATATGTACCTAAATATTAGATAATCAAATCTAATGATTGATATTTGATATTTGGTAATCTAATGAGTGGTTTGTATTTGTTCTTTGTGTCAGCCCTTGCGCTAAAAAAAAAATGCATCACAGATGTTATCTCAATTTTACGTTTAAGAGAATACAATTACGTTTAAGATATTCAATTAATCGCGTACATTGTCTTGTGTTTTTGACAAAAACTAATAATAATCAGAACAAAATATTCATTGGAGTTATAAGTAAAGCGAATATGGATATCTGAAAGAAATTGCCATCTATCGAGATAAAATGTATTAAAGAACTCACCGCAAATGACATGATCTATTTCGGCGAAGTCGATTAATATATATGTTTATCAATACTAGATAATGTTATATTTCGTAAGATTTAAAAATTCAAGGGAAACGTAGATAAAGAAGACGAAATTGAAATAAACATTCCCTGATATTTAAATTATTCAGAATTTCCCGTGTTAGTGGGCATTTCTCAGTCTTTATTTCTACATACAGTGCCAATTATAATATATAACTTTCTATACACAATTTCTGTATGCAACTTTCTTTTATTTTGTATGCTTTGATGGTACATTATGTATAATATTATTGTATTCGGAACATTTATCAGTTCAACAGTTGGAATAGAAAAACTGGAAAGTGGGAATAGTCTATCTTTAATTTATCCCTCCCACTCACTATTTTGCTGTCTATCTCATTCTCTCTCTCTCTCTCTCTCTCTCTCTCTCTCTCTCTCTCTCTCTCTCTCTCTCTCTCTCTCTCTCTCTCTCTCTCTCTCTCTCTCTCTCTCTCTCTCTCTCTCTCCCTCTCCCTCTCCCTCTCTCTCCCTCTCTCTCCCTCTCTCTCTTTCTCTCTATCTATCTATCTATCTATCTGTCTCTTTTTCTTTTTCTCTGTCTGCAAATCTCTTCAATTGAAGAAATAAAGCTCCAGAACAGCACACAGTTTCCACGCTACATAGAACCAGTGAAAACTTGATCATTAATAGATTTGCGGAAGGTAAACCAACATACAGGTGACACGGACGCAACAGTGTCCATTGTGCGCCCCGACTTACTCAGCAACCGCCAGCCTCAAATTAGCTTTTGTACAATACACACTGTGATAGGAAGCTCCGTCAAGGGCTGTGATTGGTGCTAGGGAAGGTAGACGTACGTGCACGCCTGGGTCGTCTCGAGTTAGCTACAAAATAATCGTTGGAGACATTGTCGATGAAGTGATTCTTGGCACGAACATTATGAATGCCTTCGGATTCGTTGTAGACTTAAGAGTGAATATACTGAATGTTGGCCAAGAGAAGGTAAAGCTTTCCATGCCTAAAAGGACAGGTTAAGCCAACCATTTGATCAAGCTAGTGGCATTGGCCGAAAAAAGAGTCAACAGGTGTGATAAAGAGGAACCCTTCCTTTTGCAAACGGAAATGGAAAAAAAACGAGGAGTGGAAGTACAAATGTGCAACACACGAGAAGTGAATGGAAAACTAACTAAGGGTGTCAAGGAAAGACTGTTGCTTGTTCCTCAGTTGATAGAGGGGAAGATTAAGTTACGCAAGAGGTTTTTGATGAGAATCAATCAGGTTTGGACCACCTAAAGGCGTATAGATCATCTGTAGACGACGCAACGGGAGTGACACCAGCAAAACTAGTCTTTGAGCACTTGATTCGTCTTCCTGGGAACTTGATTTTCGGATCACCTGATACTTAGTCCCAAAGCCATACAACTATTCGTCGAAATTAGAAAACCAACTGCGAGAAATGAATCGTTTGATAAGAAGACGGCTGAAGGTTCCCAGTGATAAAATGAAAACTCCGTATGACATTCGCAGCAATAGTGTGGGTTTTTAAGGAAAACATCAGGTTCGGTTGCTCAACCCAAAGCGCCGTCGTGGTCGCTCACCTACACTTCAGACTAATTGGGAAGGACGTTACACTGTGACAGAGAGAATCAACTATGTTTTCTATCGTATTCAACTGGAAAGACAGCGAAAGTTCAAGGTCGTCCACCTAGATCGCCTGGCCAATTATTACTTCAGAGACGGTTTGCCAGTTCGGGACGAACAGGTTTAAGGAGGGGTTGTGTTACGTAATACGAAACGTTCTACAAGTTTCTCGGCTATCCCAGTAGAGCCTAGCTGTAATGTGTGTGTGCGTATATATTGCTGCTACGTTGAGATGAAAGACAATTACGTGTCACTTATTATGAGTCAACAATCGACGCTATTAAAGATCGTACCGGTCAGATTCTAATAGATTCTAGAGCACCTGTAATACGCAGATTGCTTGATACGTCATGTAGAAATTGACCGATTGTTCTGGCATTTCAGTGGGATATAAATATAACCATCCAGGGACTGATAGTCAGTTGACGTCAGGCGATTACTCAGTGCGTTTAAGTGGCGATTTATTCAAGTGACGTTCGAAGTATCGTGGCGAAGTGTTATTGTGTCACAATTCTGCGGGACTATATCAGTCGAAATTATTATAGCGTGTGGACAAATTTTACTGTATTATTGCACATGTTGTAGCATGACAGATTATCCACATCGTTCTAATTTAAAAAATAATCATATATAATGATTATATATAATTTAATTATATGATTATAGAAATTTAATTTTATAATGAAAAGCGAATCCTAATGATCTCATATAAGTGATATTCTTTATCATACAATACCAGACAAAATGACAAAAAATAATATAAAAGTATGCAATAAATAGTGGAGTAAGAAAATACTATAAAGTATATCATGTTTGATATTAAATAACGTAGAATTAAATAAGGAAATTGGATATGTAATTAGTATTTAATAAAATTAAATAACAGTAAAAATGTAATTAATCATATAATGTAAAAGTCAATTATTTAGGTGGAAATGCCATCTGGTTAAAACGATGTAGATTTAATATTAAATCGGCCAGGACCTATTGTATGGAGAAGAAAAGAGAGTTAGTTGATTGTTACACGTTGAGACGTACACTTCGGAACGAGCTCACGTTGATTAATTCATTGAAAAAGAGAGAAGGTAATTTTTGAATATAACTAAACCTATAAAAAATAAACACAGCGAAGTGCAAAAATATGATTAATAAACACTGAGAGAAACTGGAATAAACCAAATTAATCTATTTATGAAGATTGAAGTCGTAATCCATATAATAGAACTATATAACGTGAATTCAAAAGTTTATCGACACGAAATTGGACATTGAAAAACCTCACAACCATTAGAACAAGAACACGTTTGAACACTGATTGCCGTGGCGAACAACTGACCACTACTCCCGAATAATTACACTGTGATGAAGAGGAATTAACCACTACTGCTTGGAAGAGGAATACACCAATAACCAACATTTATTTGAAAGAATTCTGCAGTGAAGACGCCTCGTATACATTCAGCACGGGGGCGGCCATTTTGGACTACTCCCAGAATCCTCTGCGGTGACGGCAGAACAGCATGAGTCTGGTTCGAGAAATCTAATTTATTAACATTTATATTCAAAATAATATTTCTATTTTTTATAATTAAGAAGTTTTTTCTGTAAGTGTTGTACTTTTCAGCTTTGCCCTTTCTCTGACTATTATAATAACAGCTCAAATAACCTGTAATATAACATTAATAATTTATATACTGAAATCAATCGCCCTGAGATGAGTTTGTGATTTTTCGATTAACTAATCGATTCAAAATCGATTAGTCACTATAACGTTAATAAATTCCTTGAATATTATAATTTTTAGTTTCATTTATTGGTAAAATTATGGATAGAAGAATTTTAGATAATATTTGACACCTGGACTCCAAGAAAAGGAGAAAGTAACATCATTAAAGGAGTTCACTCAGTAAATAACGGAAGACTGTTAATTGATTATTACATGATATAATCTAATTAACGCGGAAAAATAATTCTTGTTATTCTAAGATATTAAATTGATTAAATTAATAATTAAAGGAATTAAAAATAAATAAATACATAAATAATTAAACATATATATAATTAAATAAAGAAATAAATAACATTTTTTTAACAAAATTTTTTTTTAATTAAATTTTTTGTAAATCCGAATACCACACAAGTTTTATGTTTTGTTACAAAATTGACGAGCCCAACAGTGGGGCTGAAGATTAGTACTGAGGAGGCAAATTTTGACTTAATTAAATAAATAATTTACATTAATTGTAAAAAGGCAATTATATTTTGTTACAAAATTGGCGTCCAACTTAAGGGGCTGCAATTAGTGATTGATAGGCCATAAGAGATAAAAATAATCTGCCCGATTCCTAGTTTTAGCCGGCAGCTCTTATAAAGTCAGGAAAAGTAATAAAAATGCCGAAACGAGTAATATCAAAGAAAAGGGCGGCAGAAGCTGAAAAAGAGATCGATATGGACGACAAAGAGGCAACTCCGGTCGAAGATATAGAAGGAAGGTTACCTCCTGCGAAACCGAATCAACCCGCACAACAGGAGAAACAACGTGAAAAGCACTGTTCAGACTTTGAACAGTTAAACCTCTTTATTGTAATTACTGCACTGCGACACGCGCAGATGACGTCACGTTTTTCTTATCTATCGTCTACAGCCGGCTCAGCTCAGCTGTCTGTAGCGAAATTTTAGTTAGTTCTTCACTAGGCTCCGAGTCGATCACTCGTAATATTCCCGGCCGCGGCTACTGGCTTTCATTTTTTAACTATTATTATGTGAAGCATGCACTGATTGTACTTGGCGATCTTTGCTTATTCATCATGTATTTCGACTTCTATTATTAATCAACTAACGGGCGTGATGTCGTGTAAACGTCTGTGCGTGTCAGCAACAGTGTCGAAATTCAATAGCTTTCAATAAAAGATTATCATATAAAAGTTATACAGTCCACTTCTATTTACTTTAAACCAGCCCTTTTCATTCAGCGTTTCCTGGAATAACTCGAGAAGATTTCAAGAGCTTCCAGCACGCAACAACCACACACCAACGGAGAGCATGAGCTTACAAGACCTGTTAAAACTTATAAGAGAGGACAACAAATCATTGAAGAAAGAATTGAGTAAGGAAAGGAAAGAAGAAAACCAATCCTTAAAGGTAGAATTGGGTAATAAAATTGAAAATACGAATAAGAAAATTGATGAAACTAGTAAGAAGATGGAAGGTGACAACCAACAGTTAAGAGAAGAGTTAAGGGAGAATAGTAAGAAGATGGAAGAGAAGATGGGGGAGAAATTGGAAGAATTAAAGGATGATAACCAACTGTTAAAAGAAGAATTGAGTAAGAAAATGGATGAAAACAACTAATCCACAAAGGAAGAATTGGGAAATTGAGTTACAAAATCGAAAATACCAAAAAGAAAATAGATGAAAACAATAAGAAGATGGAGGAGAAAATGGATGAGAATAACCAACTATTAAGAGAAGAATTAAGGGAGGTGAACCAGAAAAATATTGACAAGTTAGACGAGAGGATAGAGTTATTGAAGGAAGAGTTGAGCGAGGAAATCAACGATAATAATGAATCCACTAACAAGAAATTAGAAGAAGAAACAATAGGAATGAAACAACAAATTATGGAAGTTGACGAAAGGTGTAGCCAGACTTAGCGGGAAGTACAGGGTTTTGAGGAAGAAATAAACACCAAAATAACTAATATCGAAGAAAACAATAGAAATAAATTGGAAGAAAACCGAAGAGAAACACAGGAAGAATTAGGGAAGGTACGGAACCACGTCACGGAAAGGTGTGACGGTATTGAAGTTGCCATGACAAATATAACCGGTCAAGTACGGCAGAGCCAAGAAGAGATCGAATTAATTCGAAATCGGCCCACTAACATTAATGGTATCCCTGTTAATGAAAATCGAGAATGGCTGAATTTTCGCCAGTATAAAAGAAAACCTATGGAGTTTTTGGCCATGATTGAGAATATTTTGCTAAACATCGGGAAAATAGATGGAGTACCAACCGGGAACTGTTAGATGAATCCTTCAGAAAGATGACCGACAATCAGTGGATGGCAAATAGGAGTGAATCACGGACTACCAACAATTTAAGAACCTGTTCAAAGTAAAGTATTGGTCGGAGACAACACAAAACTTGATACGTGTTAACATCTGTCATGGAAGATACAATTCCCATGTAGGTAATGCAATGACCGCATATTTCCTAGGGAAGGTGTGTTTAACAAAACATTTGGAACCTACTGTACCAGTGGAATGCCTAGTAAATAAATTGTCGTACCACTATGATGAAGACATCATAAGAGCGAGAAGGGGTAGCCAAATAAAAACGGTGCAAGCTATGGCAGAATTATTAGAAAATTACGAACATGAAGACTACTATCGTCAAAGTAGAAGAAGGAATGATAGGCCTGACTTGAGAAATAATCAGTACCCCAATAATAATAATAATAACCATAATAATAATAACTACCCCGGGAACCGCAACAACTCTAATTATTATAAGTTTAATGAAGAAATTTGTGTTAGTGGTTGAAATCACAATCAGAATGATCACTGTTGCACACCACTATATAAAAATTATTCCGATTAGCGCTTTCAAGCTTCACAGCTCATCGTCGGATCGGGAATAGACAGGAAATATGTGAAACCCAACCCTTCACCCTCTCCCCCACCCTGCTCACTCACAACAAACTAAAAATTAATGACCCTTCCCCACCCCCTAAACTCTGTCTCACCATCTGTACAGTTACATATTTTCCTAGTAAATTCCTTGTGTTTCAGTGTGTGTGTGTGTGTGTGTGTGTGTGTGTGTGTGTTTTGGGTTTCACATATTTCCTGTCTATTCCCAATCTGACGATGAGCTGTGAAGCTTGAAAGCGCTAATCGGAATAATTTTTATATAGTGGTGTGCAACAGTGATCATTCTGATTCTAATTATTATAGTAATAATAATAATAATACTAATAACAATAATAGCTATAATAATAACCAGAATCAGAGCAGAAATAATAATAATTACTCAAATAATAGAAATAATTATTATCGTAACAGTAATAATTATAATAGTCAGAGAAACCCCAACCAAGGTAATACAGAACATTATTATTATAATAATAGGAATTACCAATATAATAACAACAATAATAATAATAGGGTTTCTGGACCGAGAGTGAATTTTATAAGGGCAGAAGACAATGGTCAAAGGAGGTATATACACCAGAGACGGAACAGTTTTCACGATTATGATAACCGGCAGAGGAATGGAGGACGTGATAATCCGATATACAACCAACACAGACGAAGTACCAGTTTAGATGATCAAGACAGGCAACCAAACCACGAAACACCATTTGACCATCGTACTGAGCGGCAGGAACCGACTCAAAGTTTCCAGACCGACATCCCGGTCACCCCTATTAATAACAACGACAATGATAATTTAAACGGGAGGAGGCAGTGATAAATTTTCACGACCCTTCGCTGCTCCTATCTCCTGGGTATGAACAAGAACTACAAGGTGCCAACAACTTTAAGAATATTACCATTATTAGCAGTAATTATTTGAAAAATATAAGAAATGAACTATTAGAAGAAAACGACACATGTCTCAATAGTCAAAATAATGAAATCATATATATAAACGCAGAAATTGAAGGGATTTTCGCTCAAATAATGATTGATATGGGTGCAAATGTATCCATAATTAATAGCATTGAATTAGAAACAATCCAAAAAGAATGTGGTCGAACATCGACAATATTACCAGTAAATAATATTATATTAATAGGGGCCACTGGTCGCCAGAACAAAACTATAAGGAAACAAGTGTCCGTAAATGTTATTAGCAAGGGTATAGCTATGAATATGGTGTTTTTAATTGCAACAGGATTGCCATTTAATATATTGGTAGGGTGTGATATACTAAGGACAAACTCAGCTATTATTGATTTCAGCAAGGAAAAGGTATCGCTGTTTTCAGAAGGGATAACGTGGACGGCGGATTTAGTAGGTAGCGAGACAATACTTCCCAGTAGTATCCACCAACAACTTCGTGAAATCAATTATATAGAAAACAAATCATTAGGTAACCAAATAGTATACAATAATACAGAAGATGATTTATGGGAACAGAAGATACAGGAAATAAGGAACTTCTGATGCGGAAATACAAAGAAAAAATTACCAATACACCAAGCAAACACTGTAATACAAATCTATGAGAAGTATCGAACAGTGTTCTCAGATGAACCCGGTGAAATCAAAAACTACCAATGCAAAATTCAATTTAGATAACCAGTGGAGATTAACAGAAAGTCATATACTATAGCGCATTCACTGAAGGAGGCAGTACGAACAGACATTTAATAAAATGATCAGTAGTGACATTATAGAGAGCAGTCAATCTCCATTCACCCGTCCAACCGTGGCTATTCCAAAGAAAAACGGCCAAGTCCGGCTTTGTTTGGATGCGCGCGAGATAAACAAGATGATTATAAATGATAGAACGTCGCCCGGTGAGATAGAAGAAATTTTAAAGAGGTTCCACGGTACCAAGTTCATTAGTACATGGGACACTGTGTGCGGTTACTGGCAAGTGGAGTTGCACCCACAGAGTCGCCAGTATATGGCGTTCATATTCGAAGGACGCAATTACCAATTCAAGAGATTGCCCTTCGGACTCGTGAATTCAGTAGCCATCTTTGTGACCAGATATTTGGCCAAGAAGCACTCCAGTTTACCACTGTGTACGTAGACTATCTACTTATTACCTCGGAAACCTGGGAGGAACACTGCTACCGAGTGGAACATGTGCTAGAGAAAGTAGCCATTAACAATATAACCCTTAAATTAGAAAAATCAAACTTCATTGCTAAAGAAGTCCAGTTCTTGGGTTTTAGTTTGAACGACCAAGGAATCTCCCCGTCATTAGAAAAGGTGGAAGCAATACAGAAGTTCCCTAAACCTAAAAATCGAAAACAATTACAGTCATTTTTAGGACTCTGTAATTATTATAGGAAATTCCAAAAACCAATATTCAGAGCTAACAGCCAAATTTCAATATCAATTATCATCCAAAAACAAATGGATCTGGGGTCAAGAGCAATACGTTACCTTTCAACTAATTAAGGACAAGTTTTTAAAAGTAGTAATACTTCACCACCCAAATTTTAAACAACCTTTCTTTTTAAACTGCGATGCCAGCAACATCAGTTTAGGAACAACACTGTATCAAGAGGACGAAAATGGCCATCATTTAGTGATTAGCTTCGCTAGTCGGACATTAAATCAATGTGAAAGGAACTACAATGTAACTGAAAAAGAGTTACTCATTGTAGTATTTGCTTGTGGTAAATTCCGTACCTATATTTTGGGTTATCCAGTAACAGTCCGGACGGACGATAAATCCATATCATTTTTAAGGAGATGTAAGTTGAGTGACGGCAGATTGACCAGGTGGATACTTGCCCTGCAAGAGTATGATCTATGATGGGAGTACATCCCAGGAAAAAAGAATGTTGTAGCGGACGTTTTGTCACGGATTAATTTGGAAGATCAAACTTTTGAGGGAGAGAAGGAGAGCATACTCAAAATTTACAACATTATTAGAACCAGATCAGATTTAGAGGCACTATTGATGAACATCAGCAACCACCAACAATCTGACCCGAAGTTAAGAAATATCAAGGATCGATTAGCAGAACAAGATGACACTGTATCAAAATTTTACTATGTTAATCTTATTTATTAAAACTTCTCTAAATCAGAAAACCTGGAAGGTTATTATTACGACAAATATCGAAAAGGACATAATAATAGACTACCACATACGATATGGCCATATGGGAGCCTTGAAAATGATAAAGGCACTAGAGGAAAGCTATCACATCAAAAACATAAATCGGAAAGTAAGAAATTACATCAAATCCTGTCATATTTGCCAACTGGTGAAGACTAATAACAAGAAGAAGGAAGGCATTATGACACCAATCACAGGGAAATTAGAAAGGGTGTTCTTAGACATATGCGGGCCATTTCCCCGTAGTGGCGGTCGACACCGATATAAATATCTGATCATCATAATGGATCATTTCACGAAATTTATAAAGCTATACCCTGTAAATCGTGCAACTACTCAGAAAATTCTGGGAGTGTTAACTGAACTATATATTCCAGAAATAGGAAAACCCTCATCAATCATAACTGATCATGGTACGCAATTTAAGGGGAGAAGATGGCGAGATACCTTATTATCATTTGGGGTTAAAACTTACAAAACATCGGTTTTTCACCCAAGTAGTAATCCGGCAGAGAGGCTGTTAAGAGAGGTAGGAAGAATACTGAGGACGTACTGTCACCACCAACAGAAAAAATGGCAAGAATGTCTGGCAGCCACAGAGGAATTCCTCAATTTAGCTGATCATCCAGCTATAGGGATTACCCCATACTCCGCCATGTACGAGAAACCACCCCCACGAGAGATCAAGGAAATCATAGCGTTCCCTATTAATGATGGATATAAATATGATAAAATAAAATTTTATAATAAGGTGGCCGAAGACCAGGAGAAGCGTCAAAACAAGTATCAGAAAGCAATGGGAAAAATAATAACATATAAAATAGGATAAAATGTACTGCTGAAAAATCGCGAATTGCCAAGCACCCTAGAAGGGATCACTAAGAAGTTATTACTACTATATACCGGACTATTTATAGTCACAAAAACAAATACCAATAACACCTATGAACTAAAAGAAATTGTGTCAGGGAAAATCAAAGGCGTGTATAACCAGGCATCAATGAAAAAATATTATGATAATTAGAGACAAACAAATTCAAAAATAACGTAAGGTCAACTTAGAAGAATTATTTACAGAAATTAATTTTGAATGAAAAAAAAAGATATCAACAAAATTCTAAAAGAAAGATAAGAACAACTTATATCAATAATATGAATAAACTAGTTTTAGAAAGGAAATATAAGAAGATTTGCGAAATGCAAGGGGAAGTAAGGACAATTTAAATAATATAATGGTAATGAAATAATTTGGATGAAAACAAGAGCGAAATAATAATTTTTGAAAAAAAAATAGTATAACTATAATAATTACTTTAATTTGAATTATAATAAGAACAATTGGTAGAATGACTGTCATAGCATAAAACCATGAGAACAATTAATTAGAACCACAAAAAAAATATATGTATATGCTATTAATATAAATAACCAGAAGAAGATTGTGCGAACAATAGAAGAATTAAAGAGAATTCAGATGAAAAAAAATTTACACCCAATAACTAGTGATAAACATATCAACAGAGCTTCCAACCATAATAAGAATAAATATATCAGCAGAGCTAAAAGGATAGAAGAATAAATTATAAGAAGAATAACTGAGATAGAAAATATTAGTAAATCTGAGAAACTACGAAGTGAGGTATCCAAGGATGTTTTTTATTAGTCAAAAAATAGACTATTCTTATATAATTTTTATTTAATGACTGTCTGTAGATAATTCCAGCAGTATTACATTTTGAGCAGAGATGATGTTCGTCTGATCTCAATTAGAAGTGTAGTATGGCCAGCAGAGTATATGTAGCCACAAGTGCCTCTCTGGACTGCCCCAGCTCACGTGTTAGGGAATGTTAGGGAATGAATATCCCATGGGTAAAGAACTAAGTTAAGTAAAAAATAAATATAATAATAATAATAAACCTCAGATAACAATATCTATCAAAGAAGAATCAATTAAAAAAAAAAATTACTAAGCCCAAGTATGAAGAAGCAGATGTAGAAATGTGGAGGAAGACAAAGAATATAATAACTAAAAAATATCATAAGCAATTATTTCATACATACTCAAAGTATGATCTGAACTAATCACTTCTGGAGGAGAGCAATCTGTAGCATGACAGATTATCCACATCGTCCTAATTTAAAAAATAATCATATATAAATTAAAAATAAAATGACATCAATGAAAACTACTATAAAAATTAGTCAAGGACCACAGTGTAGTGAAATAATAGTTCGAAGAGATAAAATAAATTAAAACCAACCATGCAATATATATAAGAAATTATAGAAAAATAATGATAGGCCAATGTATAAAGTAATTATACCCAGTTAGTATAGGAGCAGGTCAGCAAATGCCCAGGATAGGCAAACATCCATAATAAAAGAACAACTGTTAGAAAAACAACCACATGTAATAAAATTAGAAACCCCCAAAAACGATGAAAATATATAAGAAAAGTACAATGCAATAAAATAAGAGTAAATGTAAAATATGTTTAAGTAAAGGTTCTAGATATAAATGTAAAAATGTACCAGTGCAATTTAATTTTATAATGAAAAGCTAATCCTAATGATCTCATATAAGTGATATTCTTTATCATACAATACCAGACAAAATGACAAAAAGTAATATAAAAGTATGCAATAAATAGTGGAGTGATCAAGGGTACATCCCTAAAATAAAACAAAAACAGCAAGCATTGCATGAAAATTAATTTTAAGGAATAATTTAAATGATGAAAAAACAGATGTGTTTTGTTTATATTAACAGTTCATTGAACTCAAGGCTTGAATGTCTGAGATTGAGTATAATTTTTTGTTATAAAATATTTGTTATGTTTTAATAGTATTAATCAATAATAAACGTTAATGTAATTAAGTAAGGGAATTTTAATTAAAATTTTATAAGAATAATATGTCAGAAAGGGTATTAGCAAGCTGTAATAATAATAAACATTTTATGTGAACACATGTAAAATCTAGGCCAAATGGTAAATCTCAACAACCTTATAATTAATGAATAAGGTAAGGAAATTAATTAAATTGATGAAAATTATATAAAGTAAATCAATTACTGTGTATTATAACTGTAACAATACTTTGTAAAAGTATTGAAGAAATGTATAAAATATTATTAGAAAAGATGCAAGTGTAATGACACTGGAATCTAAAGGAAAAGCCTAAATTAAGGATAATATTTAAATTAGTTAACCAAATTATAAAACTACAGAGAATTAAAGAAATCAACCTATAATAAGACAATGAATGATCTTATTCAATGTTAATTAGATACTTTCAAAGTTTCAAATCGATAAGGGTGCTAATGCTCGAAGATGTAAACCGATTCATTTAGTCTGATAACTGAAACATTTTATTAAGTTTCACACAATTTCGTTTGCTTTCAACATCTATTTCACATTAATTGAAAATACATTTTTGGAATTTTATGTAAACGTCTGTAGTACAACTCAATATCCAATACTTAGAAAGTTTTACTGAATGAAATTGTTCAAACATCAAACACGGTTTTCGCACTTCGTAACGTGTAGGCCTACTTATCTTAAATTGGTTGACGTTGAAAATTTGTACGGATACTCCGGATTTTACTGCCTATTGCACAAACAAAACTTCCTTAAAGCACATTATATTATGCAATCTGAAATACGGTTGTGTATTATGATATAATAAAGTGAGAATTAATTAATCTTCAAGAGTTAATTGTAAATACATGTAGTGTTTATTTTAAAGTTTAATGATGAAAAAGAAGTAAAATAATTAATTTTTATAATCAGAATTATTACTGTTGCACACCACTATAGAAAAATTATTCCGATTAGCACTTTCAAGCTTCACAGCTCATCGTCAGATCGGTATTAACAAGAGGAAGTAAAAACCAAACCCTTCACACACCCACCCCTCCCCTATGACCACACACAACAAGCTATAATTCAGCTGTTCCTTCCCTACCTCCGAGCCCTGTCACCCCCGTCTGTACAGTTACATATTTTTCTAGCACATTCCTTGTGTTTATGTGTGTGTGTGTGTGTGTGTGTGTGTGTGTGTGTGTGTGTGTGTGTGCATTCTTTTAAAACCTACCGCCTTTCTCATTTACACTTGTGGGCGTGGTCACTCACCCTTATTTTAAAACATCCAATAGTCCTATGTAATTCAATTAAGAATTAAAATCCGTAATCTTAATGTTATCTATCCGTCGTCTTTAATTACTTTTATCTACCTCTTGTTATCTATCCTTTACTTTTTAATTATATTATAAAATATTTCTTCATTATCAAATTTAGTTTTACTATTCATTGAATTGTCTAACCATTTTTTAGTGTAAAAGAGAAAGGCGGTAGGTTTTAAAAAGTATGCACACACACACACACACACACACACACACACACACGCACACACACACACACACACACAACACATAAACACAAGGAATGTGCTAGAGAACTATGTAACTGTACAGACGGGGGTGACAGTGCTCGGAGGTAGGGAAGGGACAGTTGAATTTTAGCTTCATCTGTGTGGTCAAAGGGGAGGGGTGGGGTGTGAAGGGTTTGGTTTTTACTTCCTCTTGTTAATGCCGATCTGACTATGAGCTGTGAAGCTTGAAAGTGCTAATCGGAATAATTTTTCTGTAGTGGTGTGCGACAGTAATAATTCTGATTGTGATTATAACCACTAACACAACTTTCTTCATAAAAATTAATTTTTAAAAAATATCTCGTGTCGTAAATATAAATATTTGGGTTTTATTTGAATTAACTATATTCATTGTTTTGTTTGTTCGAAGAGATAATAAGACACGAACTGGACAAAGCGGGACTCAATCACACGTAATTTCCACACGTAAATCACGTGTTGCCTTAGGTACAGTAACGTTGTAAATAACAGGTCAGTTCTTTGATATATCCCTAAGGCTATTAAACAAAACCTTTTGAAAATTGAAAATGTTGAAAAAAAGTTAAATACTTTATCTGCACAGTTGACGTAAAGCAAATTATGAGATTTTCGTAATATAAAACTCTCTCATAACAAACACTCATCACGTTAGTTCATATTAGTTGAATATATTGTTTTCTTGGTGTGTTACAGACTTCGCTATTACATTTTATTTCGTCTAATAATTTCTTTACACTTTATTAAGGCCATAATTATTTTTTCTCCAACCTAGTCAAGTAAGTTTTGTGAATAATGTTTTTATTCCACGATAACGAATTTGCAACACGTTCTTTTAACATTTTTCAAATTATGTAAGCATTGGCTATGCAGTCTTTTCATAACATTCCTTGCGTTACCATGATTTTCTATCATATTGTCTACGATTTCACACACACACACACACACACACACACACACACACACACACACACACACACACACACACACACACACACACACACACACACACACACACACACACACACACACACACACACACACACACACACACACACACACATTCAAAATACAGTCAACACTTTAGTACGAGGATTGTTCAATAGAAATATGTTTAGAGGCTGATAAAGCATTTTTTATCCAATGAATTTAAAAGAAGTCTCCATTAACAGTGGGCATGAATCCTACTGTTGCATTAACCTGTAGATTCCCTGCTGGTAACATTCTTACGGCTGTTGTGGAACCATTCGCTAACAGCAAACTCTACCTCAGCCTCCGACTTGAACCGCCGTCCTATTAGTGATTTATTTAATGGGCCAGATACATGATAATCGCACGGGGACAAGTTGGGACTGTAAGGTGAATGTTGTCAGACTTCCCACTTCAAACGACACAGCAGATTTTGAATAGTCTGGGCTACATGGGGTCGAGCATTATCATGCAGAAGAATGGCACATTTTGTGAGCTTCCCGGAACTTTTATTCTTGATGCTGACCCGTAAGCATTTTAAGCTGTCTGCATATCGCTCAGGGTTGATGTTGACACCAGGTTTTTAAAAATCTAAGAGCGGCACACCTTGGTAATCAAAAAATATGGTCACAGTTACTTTCCCTGTCGAAGGTTGGGACCGACATTTTTTCGTCTTCGGAGATTGTGCATGCTTCCACTGCATGCTGACGTTTGTACTCTGGTTCGTAGTGATAACACCAAGACTCATCACCGGCAACAATTTAGTGTTGAAAGGCATTACCTTGATGTCGATAGCTGATCAAATGCTGTAATGATAAGGCCGAACGAAAATTTTTCTGCTCATTAGTAAACAGTGAATCCTCTGAGCAACCACTTTGTGATAGCCAAGACTATAAATGATGGAATGAACAGTTTATACGCTAATTCTCAACATTTGAGAAAGTTCTATAATCTTTAACTTTGATGCGCCTATCTGCGAGTAAAGAAGTTTCCAGCTGTCTCACATTTTCGTCTGATGCTGCAACACCTGCTGGTCCGGGACGCTCCCAACCTTTAGTGGATTCTCTTCCTTGTTAAAATTTATTGAACCATTCAACTACTGCCGTATAAAACAACTATAGTCACCAGGTACAGCTTTCATTCTCGTATAAATTACCATTGGCTGACGCCCCTCAGCGGCCCGAAAATTGAATAACTCCACGCTGATTATCTTTGGACGGATTTTCTATCATATATGCCATTTTTCAACCCAGTCACAACGCTTAGAAACGAGAAAACTGCATATATTTTTGACAGACTCGTCACTAGTACTTAAAAAGACAATATAAACAAATTAATCTCTTTGCCATGGCGACGAAGTCACAGCTGCGCAGATCAAATGCGTTTCTATCGAAAAATCCTCATATATAGCTAAGACAATGTGTCCAAATAAAAATACAGAAAATATAAACAAATGACGACGAAGTAACGGCCGCGCAGATCAAACGTGTTTCTAGTGAACAATCCTCGTATTTTGATGCTAACAAAAATGTAAACGTACACGAAGATTTCTGCGTGTATACAGAACAATATTGTTATGAATACATTTTTTATCAAGAACGAGACATTATGCTCTGATACTAGTTATGTTTCAGTTTGTCTACAATATAAATAAAACCGTAGCAGGTTTTTGCCTACACATCTAAAACTAAACGTTTCATCCGAAGGCAAATGGTCTTTTTTGGGAGGGGTGCTGTATGCTATTTAGATATTTTGTAATAATAAACCTCGATGAATTCCTTGGTTTCTCAGTTAGTGTATAT
The DNA here is from genome assembly GCA_034769895.1 of Magicicada septendecula. NCBI lineage: Eukaryota > Metazoa > Arthropoda > Insecta > Hemiptera > Cicadidae > Magicicada > Magicicada septendecula. The sequence continues at coordinate 536,011,678 of CM068367.1, read as the reverse complement.
ACTAGTTCACACCTCAATATCGTGCCTGCATAGCCAACATTCCCAAATTTATGTAGATAAAATAAAAATAAAGTTATAAAGTTACAACTTGAAATGAAAGTAAAGTTAATAAAACACAAAATTAAATGTTAAATACAAAACTAATGCAATGAAATTCAAAATGGGGTTTGTATATTCCGTAATAAGTCAACAATCAAATTGGATTTGTGATAACAACGAAACAAATTGACTGCTTTTTTTAAAAAAACTAACAATGGTAACGAGAAAAATATGAAAGGAAAGGTACATTAAAAATAGTTACACCTAAGACAACCGTTACTTACAACACACACACACACACACACACACACACACACACACACACACACACACACACACACACACACACACACACACACACACACACACACACACACACACACACACACACACACACACACACACACACACACACACACATCATTATTATAAATATATATAATACAATACAATATATATATATATATATATATATATATATATTATCTATATAAGTAACTCGATGTTTCTTGCAGTAATTATATAATTTGTGATGTTTTCAATTTGTTTCTTCTGCAAGTAGTATAATTTCGTATATTCTTTTTAACACCTGACGCACGTTTCACTGAAAAATATCAGTATCATCAGAGGTTTCTAAGTAAATTAACAACAATCAATATAATTCTATTAATATAAAATTTTATATTTTATAAAATATGATACTGACATTTTTCAGTGAAACGTGCGTCAGGTGTTAAAAAGAATATACGAAATTATACTACTTGCAGAAGAAACAAATTGAAAACATCACAAATTATATATATATATGTGTGTGTGTGTGTGTGTGTGTGTGTGTGTGTGTGTTGCAATAGAACATTGCAGTAAGGGAAATGTAGCCAGGACTACGTTATAGACATGTTAAAATTTGATTTTTGTCTGAATATATAAATTAGATGTAAGTATTGAAATAAGAATTGGGTAAAAGTCTATTATGTATTAAAATGCCCATAAATGTATTTGTGATCATGTCATGTGCGAGTTAAAGGTGCGAGTGCGCGTGTCTGTCGCATTTGTTATGAATAGCTCAAGTATAAATGAACGTACCGAACTGAGATTTGGACAGCGCACGCATCGTAAATAGCGCTATATTTTCTGGGTGTCAGAGACTTGCTATGTAATTTGTAAATAGGGATTTTGTTAGTAAAAAGCAGTTTCTATAAAGTCCTTATCTTTTAGAAGGCAGAAAATTCATAGATAAAATCTATACCTGCTTCTGCAGAAATCTGCACATCGTTTCAAGAAATCGTCTATCAGTGGTAGCCATTAATCGCGTGATAGCTGTTTCGACCAATCACCGCCCCGAATTTCCATTAAGATAGGGTCTCCGCCGACGAATATCTAGTTAGTTCCATCCTGCAGCTCGAATATTACGGACGTGCTCTCTGTGCGAGTTTTTTCGAACAGAAACGTGTTTTTGTACGAGTCATCAGGGTCAATTTAGCGACGAGTTACCCGTTGCTGATACCTTGACTGGGTACGAACTCATTATTACAAAAAATAAGCTATTTAATATTATTAAACAGTGCTAGTATCGCGTGAGTCAAGATTTCCGCATAGTGAAGGTTTATCCATCCGGGATACTCCTATGTGATCGCGAGGACACCTCAAGACGCGGGAAGGTGCACGCTTAATGCACCAAAAGTAAGTAAGATTAAATTAATACCCAATTTGTGCCCTGAGATAAGATTAGACTGATTACCGGTTTGACGGCGTGCGCGCGTACAAGAGGAGCTCCAGCGAGGCGGGAGTGTGCAGAAAGGAGGAGACGAGAGAGGACCAGATTGCGTCGATTCACAGGACTGGCAGTAAGACGAATCAACCCACGAAAACAACATCCAAGTAATAAATTGACGTTTCTTTTAAAAAATCAGATCAATCCGATTTCAGAGACAATTTTGCAATAAAATAAATATTTTGTAAACTACAAACCATATAATATTTTGTCTTAAAATATACAACCTTGCCCCAGATAACTGTCTACCTTGTTCCATTATTACTATCCTTAACATATGTTTTGTCGCAATATATATATATATATATATAACATAACATACATATATATATATATATATATATATGCAATGGAACATCGCAGAAAAGGGTCATTTTAGCAATGACTACATGCTTTTATAAAATTTGTGACGTTATAGTCATGCTGAAAATTGATTTTGTTAAATTTTTGTAAAATAGTTGTAAGTTTTGAAATAAGAAATGGGTAATTAACTGTTGTATGTCAAAATGCCCATAAATTTATTTTCTGTCATGTCAAGTGCGAATTTAGTGCGCGAGTGCGCGTGTTATTCGTATTTACATGAATAACGTTTGAGTAAATTAACGTATCGAATTGAAACTGAGACAACTCATACTTCTGAATTAGCGCTACATTTTTCATATGTCAGATACTGAAAACATATTTTAAGTTGAATTTTTAGCTTTCTAATTTTTTTAAATTTTAATTTGAATTTTAATTTGAATTCACTTTTCTAAAGAATCCTTATCTTCTGAAAGTCATAAAACGTTTAGATAAAATCTATACATGGTTTTGCAGTCTTCAGCAAAATTGAGCAGGACATAATTATGTCTATCTATCTAACCCATCTATCACGTGATATGGGTTTTAATCAATCAGAAGCTCCAATTTTCATTCAGTTTTGTCTTGCGGAAGAAGTTTCGCTCAGTTCTACCTAACAGCTCGGCCTTAACAGACGTTGTCTCTGTGCGAGTTTGTCGTGTATAGATGAGTAATGTACGTTGCAATTACTGTGTAAACATGCATACCAGTCAGATGTTGGATTATTCCCAACCACAGCTACTGCAAATACAGGGACAACAAAAAGAAGAGCGCAGACAAGAGGCGGAAGAAGTAGGAAGACGAGGAAAAGAAAAACTTTAACGGAAAAGAGAAAAAGCAGAGGAACGACAGAAAGTACTGATGCTGGAAACGGAAGAACGACAAAACAAGAACGTAAGCAGGAACCAGATAAAACGGAAGCTTTTTTTGAAGCTACGCAAAAACAGTTGCAAGAACATACTACCGCAGATTTGGGTGTCCTACGTGGTGACTTGGGTGCATTACGCGGTGATCTGAAAGCTCAAGAGGTAAACGTTTCTACAGTATAAAAATCTGTTTCAAATATAGAAGGAACAAAGACAACAAAAATATCTGCAGCAGAAGACTCAACTGAAAACATAAGAGAACAAACTAAAAGTAAATCGAGAAGTTCATAAAAATACAAGCACATTTCAAAACAAATTGCTGAACATTCTGTACCAGTGGTAAAGACAGAAATAAACACAGAAAATAAGACAATAGATACCACATTGATTGTAGTAGGGGAAACTTTCGGGGACAGTCTTCAAGAGTTTGAAGCAAGCATACAAAGACTGATTAGACTGAAGGACCAGACGATTTTCGAATGAGGCTTGCGACGCAGACATTTACTGATGGTGACAGGGATAGTGAACTACAACAAGCATTACGGATGGCGAGAAACCAGAACAAGGTTCACACCAGGTACATGTTTAGAGTTTGAGGCCGCCCAAGTCAGCGTCTGGTTGGGTAAATTATAAAGTGTGCACACTGAAATATCACAATGGCATAGACGATGAAGTGGAAGGACAATGAACAGATACGTAACGATTAGCAACATAGAATAAAGGAAGAAAGGATGGAAGACCGAAGTGTTATAGATGTGGAAGACCTTTACATCTACGATGTTGTCGGTCCAGAGTTCTGCAGCAGGGAAACGGGCAGTAGTCGGTACAAGAGGGCGTACCCTGGAGGACAAAGTCCCTAGACAATACGCAATTTCTACACTTCAGAAAAGTAGCGGGAGCTAGGCAGTTACCGGATTCATTCAAGAAAGACCGATCTCGATTACAGTTGACATAAGTGCCACATTATCCACTGTGCGCCCTGATGCGGTAAAAAATCTGAAGCCAAACTGATACACTTGCAGCTTTAAAACAGCTACTGGACGGCCTGTGAAAGTGTTGGAATCGTAAAGATGCACTACAGCTCGGTCAACTTGAGTTTGATCAAGTACTTTTTGCAGAGATTGTGAAAGAAGCAATTCTTGGTGTAGACACTATGAACGCGTATGGTGGTGTTATAGTCGACTTCAAAAACAATGTCTTGAGAATCGGGAAAGGCTCTCCTCATCGAATACATAAGAAAAATCAATGGACGTGATAAACCAAGTGGCCGCAACTGTCCCACTAAACTCTGAAAAGATCATCGTGTTTAGAACTGAGGTAGATACTAGGGGCAAACGGTGCTCTACACTTGGACGGCCAGTTACCGGGCATACTAATTGCCAGAAGTTTAGTAAATAGAATAAACAGAAAATGCACTTATTAGAATGGAGAATGTTTTAGATCAGGCTGTCACTGACAAAGCTATACGCACCTAGGTAAAATGCTCTTGTGTCTTGGGTAATTAGGAAACACAGATCCAGTGCTTGGACACTTCAAAATTACCAGAGAGAAACTTTAGGATCTGTTGAAAAGGTCTTCTGACGCCTTCTCAACTGGTGAGATAAAAGAACTTAGTCAGTTGTTATTTAAAAATAACTGGGAAGTAACTGGGCCAGTAACTGGGAAGAATCTCTCTTGTACAACATTGCATCAATACCGGAAATACAACACCGATACGCCAACCTCCGTTAGCTAAGTAGGAGGAAATGTCTTGATTAACAGATGACATGTTGACAGAACTAATAATTGAGCCTTCCTCATGTGCTTGGTCTTCTCCGGTATTGCTGATAGCGAAGAAGGACGGTGTGTTACGTTTTTGCGTCGACTACCGGAGAATGAACGACGTGACAACTAAAGATTGCTATCCACTACCTCGCATTGATGATACACTCTACACGCTGTCTGGAGCTCATGGTTTTACACATTGGGCCTGAAGAGCGCTTACTGTCAAGTGATTGTTTATCAAGAAGACAAAGAAAAGACGCCTTCCTCGACCCCAAGTGGCCTTTTCCAGTTTAAAGTCATGACACTTGGACTCTGTAATGCACCAGCACTTTTTGAAAGATTGATGGATCTGGTCCTCCGAGACTTGACATGGAAACGTTTTGTTGTTTTGTTTATTTAAACAATACCACAGTCATCAGGATAACTTGTAAATACCGTTTAGAAAATTAATATGGTGTTGTAACTAGAATTCACGGTGCCGAGGTGAAGCTGAGCCCGGTAGAAGTGTTTTCTATTTCAGAAGGAATTACATTATTTGGGCCAGCTGGTCTCGACAGCGATGATTAATTCCATAACGTAAACACCGTCAGAGACTGGCCTGTTCCGAAGAGTAAACACAATGTTCGGAGTTTCCTGAGGTTTTGCTCTTATTACAGGCGTTTCGAAAATGAAGAGTCTTCGCTACTATTGCTAAATCACTACATGATCTAACGGAAAATAAACGAGCTTTCCATTGGTCGAAAGAGTGTGATCATGCTTTTAGGACTTTAAAAAATTCAATTATGTTTGTAGCCAATTCTTGCATTCCCACCTTCCGAATGGACGTACATTGTAGGCACAGATGTAAGCTATACTGATCTAGGAGCGGTTTTGTCTCAAGTGCAAAACGGTGAAGAACGAGTAGTAGCATGTTACAGCAAGAGGTTTTCCAACGCAGAGAGAAATTATTGCGTAGCAAGGAGAGAGTTGCTGGCAATCATCGGAGCTGTGGAGCACTTCCATTAACATCTGTACGTGAGAGAATTTTCACAACTCACCGACCTTGCCGCGCTTGCATGGCTCTTGAGATTTAAAAGTCCGCAAGGGCAGGTGCCAAGATGGCTCGAACGTCTGCAAGAGTACAACTTCAAGGTACAACATAAGCGGGGACGCCCGCATGGTAATGCAGATGATTTGTCTAGAAGACCGTGCTCGGAAAACTGCCGACTTTGCCGCAGAAAGGAAGAACCGAATGCAATGAAAATGTTCAAACCATCATTGTAGATTTCCTGGCAGTCGGCTGGACGACACAAGATTGTCGACAAGAACAGATGACTGATGAAGACATTGGACCGATCTTGACAGAAAAATAATAAGGCCGCCGCCCGGATTGGCAAGATGTGTGCCATGGTTCCGAAGTGCTGAAAGGCTTCTGTGCCCAAATCTCTAACCTTGGAGAACGGATTGCTGAAAAATCTTGAGAAAGTTCAGATTGACGGGACGTGGTTATGCATGCATTTGAAGGAGTTGCATGATGGATTGTGTGGAGGTAATTTTGGTGTTATTAAAACAATTAAAAAAATACGGAAACGATTCTATTGGCTCCACCTTCGCCACGCCATAGAGGAATGGTGTCGGACATGCACAATATGTGCTGCGAGCGAGAGCTCACAAAACTGAAGCAGAGAGAAAATGAGACAGTATTAAGGTGGACTGCCATTCTAGAGAATTTCCATAGAAATTTCTTGGGCTTTCCCAGTTACTGCCTACGAAAACCGGTACATAATGGTTATAGGTGACTATTTTACTAAGTGGGTGGAAACCCATCGACTTCCTGGTGTCTTGATGTTCGGATTATCTGAGACTCCTTTCAAAAAGCCGCATAACTGTTCCTTATAATTAGAAAAGAAATTCCGAGAAATAAATCGCTTGATAAGAGGATAACTGAAGTTAGTGATAAAATGGAGACTCTGTATGACATTCACAACAATAGTGTTGGTTTCGATGAAGGAGATCAGGTTTGGTTGTAGAACTCAAGTCTTCCACCTAGATCGCCTGGCCAAGTCCTATTACAGAGATGGTGTGCCAGTTCCGGGCGAACAGGCTTAAGAAAGTGCTACGATAATTACGTAACGCTCTCGAAAAGTCGATAGCGTCGTGCGTTCTACACATTTCTCGGCTAGCCGTGCAGGTGCAGTGTCTCGATCAAGGCCGTGCAATCAAGTATTTTCCAGACCGTTCAGAGTTCTTGAAACTACGCAAACAATGATGATACAAGGCCAGAAATGTGGAAAATTATTCTGGAACATTTGCGGGATCTGTATAAGCTTGTATGGCCAACCTAGTGAGTTAGTTACACCTGCCGAAAGTGTAGAGTGTGGATCAAATGATTGTTGCGGATTAGGGGAAGGTGATTATTAGTTATAATTGCAACTTTTAGAGTAGTCGCAAAAGTAGTCGCAAGACTGTCCTTTCAAAAACTTACTGGTATTAACTATAATGAACAGTTTAATGCTTCTGTAATTTATAATATTTGTTTGGTTCAGATTTATACTTTATTTTTTAGCAAAACATGCAAGTTGGTTGGAGTTTACATTTGACCTTAAGGCGTGCGAGTTCATATGAGTTTTGTGAGTTTTTGTAGTATATTGTGTGTGTGTGTGTGTGTGTGTGTGTGTGTGTGTGTGTGTGTGTGTGTGTGTGTGTGTGTTTATGAAGTCTTATAGATTTCCTAGTTGGTATGTTGTATTTATTTTTACTTTCTAGGTTACTCATATAATATGTGATAATTTATTGAGTTTTGATTCTCTGTCGGTTGTGGAAAAGAGTATTGTTTATATTTTTTGGGATGTTTTAGTGTTTCTTTTTTTTTGTCTGAAGACTGTTACCGATTTCTTGGGTAGTCGCAACGTCACTTTATATAAAAAAATCAGTGAAGGAGAAAGTCTGTCTCACTGGTAGGCCTAATTGTGTAACATTAATTTTATACGTACACGGCGCATTTCTTCGTAAATATTAGACCACATTTCCATTTCACAAGAATTACATAATGTGATAGGATTTCGAAATCTATAATAATAAGTTTATTTTACAATATAACATATAACACAAGATGACGTATTTTTTCATGACAATTCGGTAGCTGAATCGAGCTATCAGGTATTACTGTACACGAGCAGTTCCATTACCTACTTGAATGTTTAACATTTTGTTAATACAATTGTGTACAATAAGCATAAAATGTGTATTTATATTACATGCGTATGTATAAATTACATGCATACATACATGCATGCGTATTGCATGTATACAATTAAATGAATTTTGAATACAATTGTGTGCACACAAATATATACATTACGCAATTTTATATTTTCATTAGATTTTTGGGAGAGTTAATTTTAAAGTATGTAATAAAATGAAAATGTTAATAATAATAATTAACAAACGATAATATATTTAATTCGGAGTATGATTAATACACTAATTTTTCTGGTTAAACGGTAATAGAGAACCATAATCCAAAGTGTTCCCTATGAACAAACGAATTAAAACAACAAAAATGACAGAGTTGAAATAATTTCCTTCTCAAACTTCTCATTGCAATATTTTTGTCAAAATTATTGTAATTGCTTCGGCGTTATTTCTCTCAATCTGCTGTCTTAATTCTTTTCCTTCAAATAAAAAGCATAATGGAACCATCTTTTGCCCACTACTGGAATAATCTATGCATAGTCTTTACTATCATAAGTCATCTGTATTGTATTCAGTATTTATTGACGAAACTTGTACGAATCTAACTCTTATTTCACATTACAAAACAGGTCAAGCCAATAATTAAAAATTAATTAAAATAAAATTCTTTCTTGAATAAGTTGGTTAAGTCAACTGTAAACTGATCCAATAGTAATTTTTGCGTTTCAAGAGTAACTGATTATATAACTCTGAAATAATTAGTTATTTACCTCGTTTCATAATTGTACTGGTACTGTTGACATTAGTTCTCACTGCTGGGTTACTGTAGTTTACTGTGGCCATATGTGTGCTATTATTCTGTATTGATATTTTGGTTGAATCCCAGTCAACCGCAACATGTCGGGATCGTTTGCGTCTTCCCACATCCAAAACATTAACAGCGCTCTGTTTTTGCAATACTCTGTTTGTAAATTATACTTACTACTTCATAATGTAAGCAGCCGTTTCTGTACTTGTTGTTGGCACATAATTTAGGCTGAGCTGTTTGCAATCGTTAAAAAAGCGAATTACCTTTTACGTATTTTGCTTTATTAAGTACGTAAAAATGAATAAATGTTTTCTTATCACAGGGCAAGGATTATGTTTAATGTTGGGGCCTTATTACTACTGTGTTATCACAATGACTCAATTAATATACAATCATAATTTTGTATGGTAAGGGTCGCATATAATAGATATTGCTTTGTAGAGAGTTAGCAATATACCTGATTGCCATTATCCAATTTACCTGATGTACAATAAATCAGTTGTAAATACTAGATAATATTTTGCGTATGCATAAGTTAAATATAAACGTAACTAAACTACAGTTAGTCAATTTATACATTAAGTTTAGCCGGAATATAACCGGACAAAATATATATTAAACACACAAATGATATTAACTAAAAATAAAAGTATTATGCACAAAGTAAAACTTCTATTCCGTAGTCTGGAATGCACACCTGCATTTGAATTTGTGTAATTCTAGGTACACAGTCAAATTTGGAGATTTGAAGGCCCATTAAGTTCCTGTCTCTCCAGGTTCCAAGTTGTGAAAAAATCTACGTTCGTTTGTAGGTATGCAAGCATATGGGAATAAAAGAAAAAAGTAGATCATTAACATCATCATTAGCATCTGACGACTTAAAATATTACCTACCAAGAATTTTCGGCGTATTTTGGGAAGTAAAGCATTTTTATTTTATACTTATTTCTTTTAAACCATTTTTATTTTTGACTACAAGTGGTTGCACTCTGCAGCGCTATTCAGTCCTTATTTGTAAGTTCTAGACAAGCATGAGTAGTGCACGGTAATCTTGAAAATATATAAATACTTGTTTTATTAGTCACTCATGTTTGTCCAGGTTTAATTTTATAAATAAATTTTTATTACTTATTTGGAACAAAGGTATTAAACAGGTTATTATATATTGTAACAAATGGACTATGTGAAACACTCATACCATTTGCATAAAAGATAATAAAACTGATAGTTCGTAACAGGTAACACCAAGCAGATGTTACATCACAGAATAATCTACGAGTTTATCCAGTGTTCCAGAAGAACCTCGCTCTAATGTGTGTGGTGTACGTAATTCTCGGCGCATTTGCTAGACTGTGACAGAATTCGCGCGGGCGCACGCACTGTGTCAAGGCCGCAATTAATTACGTCGTAGTAGAGATAACGCTTAGTTTGGAATGTTCTGGTCTGCGAGCGGGGTTATAAATACAAAGCGGCAGCGGCCTTAGTTTCAGTTATATTTGCGATATATTACGTGCGGTTCAAGAGTATTGTCGGGCGATACTGTGTGCGTTCAAGTGGTTATTAGTGAAGTGTTGTGTTTTATAATCGGGCGGTATAATTATAATACAATTGTGTTTTTTATTAGTTGACATTTTATTGCGTGTGAACAATTTTTATTTGATTCGTTTTAAGAGACTTTGTTGTTAATTATGAACTGTTTACCTGTAAAAATTAAAATGGTGATTAGTGACTTAATTGGTGTCTTGTATTTTGTTTTCCACTGTACCTACGACGATCAGGTAGACCGCCGTAACAATATTACAAAAGATCTTTTGTATATCTACCATATTTGTTTACCTCGCTTTAATAGACCTCATTGAATTTTTTAACTTTTGTAGGTAAGTGGTGAACAGGCTGGGTTGCTTATTACAGTGAAAATACAAGTTTGGGAGATTATCTAAACATATTTAACACGACTCAATAAGAAATACTCAAAAAGTTAGGCTGATTAACATTTTTCAAACACTGAGTTTCGTTACAGCACGTTCGTAAAGTGTAGCTATCCTATATCGGTTAAAGCTGATCATTCAATTGTGGACGTTTGTAAGGTAAGTCAGTGCATCGGATGAATGTCTGTGCTCTATCGAAAAGCACAACATGTTAAGAGATGATATGTTAATATAATGTAAAATTTGCGTAATGGCGTCAGAGTTAATAAATCCCCATGAATTAATTGTAAATCGATGTAGGCCTCTTGATTATTTTACTGTGCCATGATAAAAACGATGGCGAAAATTAAATTAAGAAAAATAATCCCAAATTGTTTACAACAAAACGTAAATGTTATATAAATACCTTTACGTTTTATCTGATCTAACTTTCGTTTTATTAAATCTTTCGTTTGTACAAGAGGATAATAAAAATCGAATTGCAAGAAGCGGCATTTGATCACAATTGATTTTAAGAAGTAACCCACTTGTTGCCTTAGGGGATGTATCGTTGAAAATAACGTTGTAAATATAACAGTTATTTCTCTGAAAATCCCGACAGCAATAAAACAGAATTGTTGAGAATATAATTGTTTATAATTTATATTTATATAATATAAAACCTTAAAAAATCCCACCCATTCGCCGACTGTAATTAAAACCGGTACAGCATTAATCTCCGAACGTAATTTAAATGAGGAGGGAATGTGTATATTACGTGTGATGATTTTATCTTTAGAAACGTTCCTCCTTTAAGCATTAGACAATTGCTAATTCATTTAAAGCAAATAAGTGTATAGTACTTCTTGTGTAGCTTTCAGTTTGTTTCACAGAACATTCTCTCTCTCTCTTTCTCTCTCTCTCTCTCTCTCTCTCTCCCTCTCTCTTCTATCTCCAGAAGTTTAGTCAACAGTGTGAGACGGGAAATATACGTGGAGTAAGCTTCTCTAGTTTTATCTAGTCAACACTCCTATTTCTCATTCCTAGAGAGACTTCGTTTCTCTTGCCCCAGTTTCTTTTAAAAATATGCTACTAAATTTTATAATACCGTAGAAAACAAGTTGATCATTGACTAAAAGGTATGTAAATTTAGAAATGTAAAATTTTATATATTGAGAAAATATATAATTTCAACTTCAAATTATTTACTATTTTAATCTGAATAGAAAATAACCAACAAGTTTACTGTGTTTAGTGGCTTATTGATAAATAAAAACGAAGTAATTCAAATTAACATACTTATCTAGAGCATGAAAGATAATTTTCCTGTACATAGTTATAATGTAAGACAGCTCACCTTATTTTTGAAAGCAGTCAGGTTATAATCACAAGTCTTTTTATTTTAGGTTTTATTTTTGTCATCCAAAAATGTAAACAAGGTTGTTGGTCCGTGTGTCAAATGGAAAAAAGTTTGTAGAAAATTAGTTTAAAAAGTTTGTTTTAATTACTTCTACAAATATCTATTTAGTAAGAATTGCATTTATAACATTATAAGATGTATGTTACAGCCCTTATAAAACTATGTCATAATCTCAGAGATATTTAGAATTTGCTGAAGTAAAATTATATTGTGTTCAGGTAAATTTACTATTTAGTTTTTAAATTTAAACTCTAAATTTATTAAACGTTAGGAAGGATTAAGAGGATATTTAAGACTAATGGGAATTTAAACAGTGATATTGATGTGAAATACAATATTATAAAGTAACGGTTACTACAGAAACTGAAGTTTTTAAAGCGGTTCTTTAACATGGGATGAAGTGTTATTAATTTATTTTATATGGACCAGATACAATAAATTTTATTTGACTGGAAAAATTTAAGAGTTCAATGTCACGATAGTAAAGGCTAGGGTTACGAAGAACGTGTATCAAATACAGGGTTTGCATATTTTGTGCATCTAGCTAGTTTGAAAACACCGCGTACACACCTAATTCTTTAATATATCAAGTTACACTCTACATACCTTTATGATTATTGTTTAAGGTTACTTTCCATGATAGTCTATCAATGGGATATGATGGATTAACAATGTTAGGTGACTTATTAATTACATGCAAGTTATATCAATTCCTGTGTTTTTTTTAAATACAAATTAATACGCGTTTGTTTAATTGTGTGTAAAATTAAGAAAACATTAAAAAACTAATGAATGCTATTTTATTATACGGATATTAAAAATTACATAATTACATGTCTTTGAAGAGAATTATACATCCTAGTGATTTAGCCACTCGCATACCGAAAATATATAAACGTATATAACCAGAAAAATGTAATAGTTCTAACATCCAATTTTAATCCTACATTTTAATTTAATATACCAACATAATTTTGTTAATATAGTAAAGAAAGACGTAATGCAAATGTTAATAAACGCTTAGGCCTACGTTTGTAAAACGATTGAAATTATAAAAAGAAAAATGACAAACAACATATGTGAATACGAATTGTCTTTTGGGTTCTTTTGACACTATTGGAGGAGATATATTTTGATTTTCATAGTTTTTACAAAAAAACTGTCTTTAGAGCAGATAATACATAAAGAAGCTTGTAAATTAATTGACGCTCGCGGCGTGCTAAATGTTGTGGAAATGTTAAATTTATTTATTTCCTCTTCTAGGTTCACAAATAGTTTCGCGTTACTATATCCTGCAAGATAAATCTATTACTTGCATAATGTACTGTAACGCACTTTACTAACGACATTATCTTCTGATTTTCTTTATTTTTAAGTGGAGACAAAACACAAGGATCAAATAAATTTCAACTTAATCGTAATGTACTTGATTAAGGAAAATTAAAATAACTTTCCTCACTTTGATTATTATAAAATATTTTATTAATAATTAAACCGCTTTCAGGTAAATAATTGTTAGCTTGAAGTAGATATTCTAAATTAATATTTGAAAATATACACTAATAACAACTACCATAACTTTAATTTTTAAATTAACAGAACACAAATTAAAATTAAATTAAATATTTTTTAAAACAACAGAAATTACTATACCTACATTTCTCTTATAGTTCTCAACCTTGTGAGAGATAGTTGCTTAACCAATAAGTAGGCCTACTAAACAATGTAACTAGATCTGCTTGTGTCTCTACCGTAATCAAGTAGTAATCAACCAAACATCCGTCTTGCATTAATCAATTTATCTTGATTAATTGTAAACAGTAATATCATGTTATGGATATTGTAACGCGACGAGACGTCCCATAAATAATAACACCATAAGAATTAAAATAACCACTAAAAAATATAAAATAGTAGAGGATCATCTCATATAAATCACATAATTAATGTAATTAAAAGTCAAACACGTTTAATACAGCCAACTAACAACTTGTATTAAAGTATGGATTATTGACAAAACCAAAAACAGGGCTCAAACTTTGACCATAATGACACCCCATAGATTGTAGAAGTGAAGTTTAAAAATGAAACCAATAGTAATAAATGGTATTAAGAAATAACCTTTGTAAGTGACAAAATGTATGTCACAATGTTTCAAGAATCAGCTCAGATAAGGGCATAAAAACAGAATTGTTACAGAGTTATTACTCAATTTGAAACCAATGTGTGATTAAATATATCCCAAAATGGCTTAGATCCATAATTGGAATAATAAAAAATTGTAAACAAATATTAGAAAATTGCAATGACAAATATGTAATGGGCATGTGACAAACACCTAGAATAATAAAAAAATCAATTATCACAAAACAAAAAGATAATGATATCTAAATGTCAAGTAGATAAAGATGAACGTTTCATGACAAATAAAGGAACTTTTAAAATACCTAAAAGTCAAAAAAATATTAAAAAACCATGTCAAAAGAGTTGCAGGTACTATGCATCTAAAATGATTTAAATTATTACTAATATATGATCAAAATTCAACCAAATTCCTTTTAAAAGTTGCACAATATTATTTATTAGATAATAAACCGGAATGTAGGAGTTATATCAGAAGTTACCTGGACCATAGAGTAAACTTGTCAAAGCAGACAGAGGAAAAGGGTCATAATTAAAATATTTGATGTTTAAAACCCTAAGTTATGGGCAAATAAGATGTAAATAAATGAAATCAAACTAGAAATAACCTGCTTAGTTGATGGAAATATCAATTTGATAAGAATTATGGCAAAAATAAAGGTATTATTGACCAAATCAAAATGACCAACTCAGATGAGTAAAATATGATGCTAACGTATAATGGTTTTAAAATACTGTATATTATGAAACAGGAGGTGGTCATGATAATGAACCAAAGCCTAAGCTAGAATTGAACACCAAGAACAACCTGTTTCATAAGATAATAATGTCACAAATTAATAATTACTAATGTAAAAATTGTTAGGCCTAAGCCAAGGTCGTTGTTTTTTTCACCACTATTCTTATACTATGTTATTATTAACATATTAATTTTGTTATATAATTACTCACATTATGTACATTATGTATCCATGTTTTAGTAAGGTGTAAGACACCTATAAAAATTAGGTGGACAATGATGAATTATTGTAAATCATCACAAGGTAAGATTATAAACTTTTTGTATCTTTCCAAAGTTAACCTATTCGAATCCAGGCTTGACTAGTACCGAATTAATCAGCTGATCGCAAGGAATTCAATAATAATAGTCAAATTTATATTGTAAGTAGTCCTGTAAAGTTATCTGAAAAAAGAACAGAATGAAATAGGGAATTTCTAAAATTTAATTCAAGAGTAAGAAGAAGAAAAACAGACGCTATGGAAGACTTGGCGGAAATGAAATTTGTTCTATGAGATTCCATAAAACACATTCTAGTACATTCTCGCACAAATTTTTCAATAAAACAACGGAAATGCGTAAGGAATTAATAGAAAAATTACGTAATAAGCGTCAGGTAATGCAATGCATTTGGCTAGGGTATATAAATGGCATCACCACAGGCCATCGGCCCAGTTTTTTCTCAAATTTCACTCAAGACGGAACCCACGCAGATCGACTCTACAAATTTTCAAACATCTTACCTAAAGAAGAAGTATTATTAAACCAAGTGCGTGAAAATTAAACAAAGTAAACTTTTTTAACGACGAGTGATAAATAATACACGATAACGAACTTGCAGAAGAAGAATACATTCGACTACCAGCAACGGAGCACATTAGGACGCCAAGTTCACCGCAACACGTGAAGATTACCAACGAAGAATAAGATTGTATGAAATCAGTGAAGTGAATTGTTTTCATTCATAGAAAATTATTTACAAAATTAAGAATCGATTAGTTTTTCATAAATAGATTTAACTTCAGTTGATTCTTTTTCCTGGACCAGTGTTCAGGTGGCGCCCAGATTTAGAATAAGTTGTGTTATTGTATTACAGGAAACAGCAATTACAGGACTCAAGGTCAGTATATTTAAACAAAAAAATAACATAATCCAAATAAAACCCCTAAGCTAGGTATCCCTTAAACTCCCTTGGTAACGAGTTGATTCTTCTCACAGGACATTAACACCTGTGGTTGAAGGCAACGAGTGCCATAAATCATTTCAAAGAATAAATTAAAACTTTTTTAATAAAAAAATTCCTAATAAATAATCAAATTAAATAAAAAATAAAATTTAAAAATAAAATACATCCAGAGAAATTCGTTTTATTACAATATGGAATTCACAGAGGGAGACCTAAATTAACTTTCTTATAGGTAAATAAAAGTCGAACTCAGGTCTGTGCTTGCATGTTCTTTGTATTTAATTATTGATCAAGTAGAAAAACGATGGTTATATAATTCAATTTATAGGAGATTAAAATTAATTTCAACACAAAAAGCAGAAGAGTTTAAACAAGATTGGATTAATAAAACTTACTAAAATTATAAAAACTTATTATAATAAGTAATGAATTTTATTATAAAAATTATACATCTCTTAACACACTAGGCAAAAATTATAAAAGAAAAATTAATTTAAATAATGTAAAATTTTTTCCACAATAGTAAAGTTTAATATGATCATAATTTACAATGTCAGGTGTGCAAACACCTGAGTCATAAGAACTAGCAGTGCTGGTTAATTTCACTGAAAAAAGAATAGCATAAATCAAATATCTAGTGGATTGTGGAAGCAGCATTCACATCGAATATGGATGAAAGACTTTTTGGTCTTTTAACAGTTTTATAACTTCCACAAACTCCTATTATCTTAATGGAATTTACATACTGATACAATTTACAGCACTAAAAAATATATGTGCGTAATTGTGTATGTGTGTATGTGTGTGTGTATGTGTACGTGTATGTCTGCACATTGTAACGGTACAAAAGTTAATAAAATACGTTGTACATGTAAATGACAACAACCACAAAATAGTAAAATGTTTGTAGGCTACACCTTGTACAGTTTGAAAGCTAACAACACAGACCAGCATATAACCTGATGTGAAGTCAAGAGGGGTGAGATCTCTGTATGCACTGGACGTTATTGTGTGTGTGTATGTTGCTGGTAAAGAAAGGACTTCTAGACGCATAAAAGACTGTAGGTTTTTTTGAAGTCTACGAAGCCAAATATTATCACGTGTCATATCATCGGGTTGTCCAGAATGTTATCCGCCCGTGGACCAATTCCTAAACGTAGAAATTGACAGCGCAATCTTTTTTTAATTACTCCAACATAAAAATAATTAGAAAGCAATAAAAAATACACTACAATTTTTCGAATCAAGAAAAATTATTGTATTTGCCAAGATTATTATACAGACGATGAAAATTGCCAATATATGCACATGGACTACTATCTCATGTCAAGTAGGTGAGGCTAAGCCTCTTGTAACAGTTGCTGATAAACCGAGGTGTGTTTAATCAATTTGTGACTGGTTTTAATGCGAGATTACATGCTTTTCAATGAAGAAAAAGCACCAGCCTCTCCAATCCAACTCCACTCTCACCTACAAGGCGGAAGACCCTGTTACGCCGAGCCACCCATTGCAAGGTTCTAATAACCTACCCCTTCGGAGAAATGGGTCGACAAGCAGAAGAGAGAAGGTGATCCTACCAGGCCAGTCCGGGTGTAACCTGGATCCCGGCCTGGCAGGATGGTGTACACCGGCAGCAGGGTGTGCATCTAGTGTGGAGGCGGAGAAACCTCAAGTAGGTCAACTGCTCCATACATAGGCTGAGTTAGTTAGCCTACTGCGAGCGGGCAGAGAGCGCTCGGCAGCCGAGGTGAAGGCATTTCTCAAGGGGAAGAACAACCCAAAATCTAAGTTACTGGTCCTCCTGGAAGGGGTTTGAGCATAAGGCTAACAACCCTACCCTGTAAGTCATAGTTTGTTATGGATACAGAAAGATTATCTCGGAATAACACTGAAATTATGGAACTGACCCTGCGAGAAACAGAACTGAGCAAAGTAAAAAATTAGATTTACATGGCAACATGGAATGTTCAAACTATGTGAAAACCTGGGGTATTAAAACAAATAAAAGGACAACTAAAGAAATGTAGAGTACATATTGCTGCACCAAGAGATAAAATGGACAGAGAATGGCATAAAGAAGTCTGATGAACACGTAGTGTTTTACAGTGGAGGACCAGAGAGAAGAAATGGGACTGGCTTTATTATACATAGGAATCTGAAACCTGCTGTACTGAAATTTACAGCAATAAATGACAGAATGGGTTCGCTCTGGAGTAAAGCAATGTTCTTCAATATTCTCTGTTCATGCACCAACGGAGACGCAGCCGATGCTGAAGAAGATGAATTTCACACGAAACTGGACGACGAGTACGGGAAGTCTCTAAAACATGATGTAACAATTATTCGCGAGATATAAATGCCAAGATTAGAAGAGAAGAATGTTATTCAGAGGTTATTGGTAAAAAAATCTACATTTAGAGGGCAATACTAATGGTCTGCTAACAATCGACTTTGCTACCAGTAATAATATGATTGTAAAGAGTACTTGCTTTCAGAGAAAGGACATCAAGAAAGGCACGTGGCAGTCCCGTGATGGAGTAACCGGCAACCAAATTGATCACGTACTTATAGACCGAAGACATGGATTTGACATTGTGATATGCACAGCTGTAGAGGAGCAGACTGGGAGTCTGACAACTATCTTGTCAGAATCAATTACATACAGAAGATAAATGCAAGCAGGTTAATAAAGAAGAACCTTTCAAGGAGGCATAATGTCCAAGAGCTAAGCAAGAATAAACACAAACAAATAGAATATTCGGAGAAGGTATCTGAGCAATTTGAAGAAATTAAAGATGAGTGTCAAATAAGTTATTTGCAAGGAAAGTAGAATACACTGAAAAACATTTTAATATCAAAAACTGAGAAAGTTGTAGATCTTGTCAAAAGGAACAAGTGAAAACAATGGTATGGTAATGAATGTACACTTGCAGTTGAAAAAAGAAACAATGCAAAAAAAAATTCCCCAAAGGAAAACACGCCAAACAGTAGAGGAATATAGATAATCAAGAAGAGAATCCACTAAAGTATGTAGGGGAATAAAAAAGGCAGTTTGAAATGAAAAAATACAAGAAATAAGAATTAAAACAATGAGAGAACTGAGAGAACTTAAGGAGTCCAAAAGTTTTATAGAAGAACAAACCAAATAACAAAGGGACACCATCCTAGTGCTGTCTTATGTAAAGATGCTGAAGGATGCTGAAGGACACTTAATCGGAGACACAGAAAAACTGTTGAACAGATGGAGGCAACATCAGTTCAGTGCTTGCATAAACGTGTAAGATCCATTTGGAAGGAGGAGAAAATGCCAATTGAGTGGCACATGGATGGCATAAACCCAGTATTCAAGAAAAGAGATAAGACCTTATGTAAAAACTATAAACCCATAACTCTCTTCAATTTAACTATAAAGTGTTCAGCAGTGTATTGGCAGTAAGGCTGGAACCAATTATGGAAGATCTAATCGAAGACTAGTCAGTATGGATTCAGGAGAAACCGTTCCATCACAGTTCAAATATTTATGATGCGACAAATATTTGAGACATTTTATGAACCTAATGTCGATCTGCACAACCTCTTTGCTAATTACAAACAAGCACTCGATTCTTTAGGCAGAAAGGAGATATGCCTTATGTATCTTGAAAGACACAAATGTAAAATAAAAGTAGAAGGAGCATTAACAGCGGATTTCCAATTTTGAAGAGAAGTAAAACAAGGGGATTTATTATCTATCTTCGTTTTCAATACATGCCTAGAGAAAGTAAAAGGCAGCTACCAACTATCCCTAGTGGCAAAATTATGAATAGAAGGTCAAAGTGCATTGCATTAACTGACGACATTGTTCTCGTGCAAGAAACAAACAGGCACTGGAAGAGGCGTACTCCTCATCGGCCAACCTAGAGCTGCAAGTAAACAACCAAGAAAAAAATATATGCTGATAAAAAAGAATGTCCGAGAAAAAATAGTATTAAAAAATAAAGTCAATGGCAGTGAATTTAAGAGGGTAGATAGTTTTAGATATCTTGGGTCCCACTTAATTTCAAGGAATCAGATGCCAATGAAAACATAAGACAAATTGGCCATGGAAAATAGGTGCTAATTTTCTTTGCTGCCTATCCTAAAATCCAGAAACATTTCTAGAATCTCCATGGTTCAGATTTACAAAACTGTATTGCGGCCAGCAGTATTGTATTCTTCAGAAGCCTGGACCCTAACCTCAGCCCAAGAAGACATGATCAGAATATGGGAAAGAAAGATTCTGAGGAGTATATTTGCAGGTGTATTAGATAATGGAATGTGCCCTATGAGGACAAACGTCGAATTTTACGATCTACCCAATGACCGGACATTGTTACAGCAATAAAACAAGGCAAAATTAGGTGGGCAGGTCACGTAGAAAAATAACAGAGGAAAGATAAGTGGAAAAAAATATTCGTTGGAGGACCAGGAAGCAGAAGAGCAAGAGAGAGCCCAATAAGAAGATGGACATTTGAGAAGACGGGGGGTCAAAAGGTGGCGAAGAGTCGCACAGGAAAGAGACGAGTGGAAGCACTTCGTTCTGGAGGCCAGGGCTCTTCTTGAGCTGTAGCGCCGTGGAGTAGTAGTAGTAGTAGTAAAATTTTCACATTTGTTTATAAATAAAACACAATTTCAATATCTTTTTTAAATGCATCTAAATTATTTCATCCATGAGACTCTCTCCTTTCTATTTAATCTGTATGTGTGATGTGGTGTTTGAACGTAACTTAAATAAGATCAAATCCATGGCCTGTTTGGGTATGCAAATGTATTACATACGTTCAACACACGAACACGCAAATAATAGAACGCGTAACGTCACTGTGTGTGTGTGTGTGTGTGTGTGTGTGTGTGTTTATACGCATATATATAGTATGTATAATTGTATATTTTTTGTTAATGACGTAAATGAACAATTTAACAAGAAGAGAACGGAACTGCTGACTGAAGAAAGAATTGCTGAACAAAGTATAACAAAAAACAGAAATAATAAATGTTGTGTGTGTGTGTTTATGCTGTAAGTAAAACAGAGGAATAAGAAGAACTTAAAACTATATGTAGAATAATAAACTATAAACCATTTATACGATAGACTCTACAAAGACAAAATTACTTTAGAGGGGAAACAATTCTATTAGAAGAGACTACCAGATTCCATTAACGGTATCTGTATGTTCACTGAACAGTGTAATGTATAAAATACTGCAGAATATATTACAGCTATGGTAAATTACTTTATAACTTCGGTTTGCGTATTTTATTATAGTCAAAGGAATCAAAGAACAACAAATGAGCATTTAAACAGTCGACTGAATTTCTATTAACATTTCAAATGTTATGAGCAGTTTCATAACACATCATTTATCAATTTTAAGGTGTGATGTTTCATTATAATTTTTAATATAGCTATTAAACGTTCTTAGAAACACAGTTTCATACGTTATTTCAATGTGAAAGTAAACGCATTTATTGAAATTGACAAAGATGGAAGTGAATTAAAGGTAAGTGATTTTATAGTAGTGTCAATTTATAAGTAGGTTGTGTGGGTGTGTGGGGGGCGCGTGTAATTAACCATATGTTGAGTGTAATAAACTCTGTAAAACTAGTAGTGACAATCGGCATCTTACTAATCATAATACTAAAAACGAGTTATACTTAAGTAATACATATCACATAATACACGTATTGACCGTATATTCAAAGAATATCTTTAATCAGTAGAAATCTTAACTTTTTATTTCCATAATTTATTATTTATAATATAAAACAATAAAAAAATACAAAGTTGCGCAATTAATAAACTTTAGACCTAAGAAATATTGTGTAAATTTATTAAGAATATATGTAAATAAAATAACTATTAGGAAATAAGGAATAATAACTGATTCTTTGTTTGGTTTCTTTCCAAACTGTACATAGCATCATTTCTATTTAAGAAGCCCATGATAATGTTGACCATCATGATAAAGTTGTCTTAACTTCAACATTCGGTGTCCATATGTCTAAACGTGAGTATTGATTCCACTCTTTTATCTGGATTAAGGCAAACTTTATAATATAATTGCATAAGTGTTGGTCAATAGTGTATAACCATACGCGTTTTCTTTCTGTAGGAGGTAACAATCTTTGTTCTGTTAATGTAAAGCATGTGCGGTTAGTCTTAGACGTAAAACAGGTTTTCTTAACTTTTATCATTTATATATGTCATTACCATATTTAACAAAAGTGTTCTGTAACCCTACATATTTCTCTTAAACTTTTCCCATGACTTTTCAAAAAAGAAATTTTGTGTGTTTCGTTACGCTGTTACAAACTATTGTTAATTGGTTGATGGTTGTTGATTGTCACATTGCTTGATTCAGTACATGTAGTGAGTGTTAAAGGAACTATAAGACAATAATTTTCAACTTTACTTGTTCATTATAAAAGTAAGTATTGTACTATACTATATGCCTGTAAGTACTCCGCAAGTATGTATGCGTCTACAAAATGTAAACATTCAATTATCCATTTTGCATTAGACCTTTTTAATTCAATGTGGAAATTATTCTACACATTACAACTTCAAATTAAAATAGATATTAACTTAAAATAGACGCACGATAAAAATGATTATTCTGTGCACAAAACGGATTATTCCTCAAGTAATGTTTCAATCAAATGGGGATATTAGATGCACATTAAAAATCTGTTTAATCGTAATCTCAATACTAATTTTTATAACTGTAGTCTAATGCACCATAAAATTATTTATAAACAAAAAAAAAAGGAAAAAATCTTTATTACCAATAAAACACAGAAGTTAAAATACATTTATAATTTGTTTTCTTAGCCTTAATAAAGGAAAGTTTATATTGATTTTCTAGGCTTAGTTAATTTAATCCGATTTTTTAACAACATTTAAGTGTACCGCAAGTCGAGTACATAATAATCAAGTACAAAAAACATTCTTTAAAAATCAGTACAGCAAAAGTAAAGGTATTTTGCATGTTTGTAGATAGTGAAAAAGTTGTAATTGTTAATCGTTTGGTTGATTTTGGGATTTCATTAAATTCATTTTTACATCAAAAAAACAATCGCGCTTACACCCTTGTTACTTGTATACTACGTATATACGTTTACCTGTGAGTTTACGTCTGTTTATATTACAGACATGTTACTTCAGTTACTTATGGCTTATGTTAGTTCCAGATTTTTAAGACATAAACTGAGCGTCATGTTCTCTCCGAGCGTTCTATTCTTTCTCGCTTTCTTCTTTCTGTTTGTGTATTGCTACTTGCAACGTAAACAGTGTGTAGCAACTACATTCTGTACTATAGATGACTAGAAACAGATGAGAAAATAGTGACGGGTGAGACAGAGGAAAGACAATAATATAATTTAGTGACTAAGAGGGATATTAATATTATCTCATGGTGAAGTTGGTGAGCCTCCGCATGATTTCATGCTGCTTCAGGTCTGCAAGGCAGTAGATTATTTGTTGAGATATTGCAGACATGCCTCCATTGATCTTAAATACATTGTCTCAATATTTACATAATAAGGAAATTAAACATTAATTTATAAAAGTGACATTTGGTACACATAGATAGTCAGTAACAGGTTTAAAATTCTATTACAAATATCATTCTACAATGTATTATGTAGGCCTACTTACACATATATGAATGCCTGGAAAAATCTATTTGTTTTTCTCCCACTTGCTTCTCCTAACCAATTTGTCACAATTTCCCGTTTGTCTACTGTATGGGACTAAAAACAGAGAGAGAGGACTAGAGACAAAAGGAAAGATAAGGAACGAAGTAATTTAATTATGTGGACTTAGATTATTGTCATTAGATTTATTGTCTCCTTGTATGAGTTATGTACAACTATTACTCTTAAATAATATACTCATTCTCTCAATACTATTTCCAAAATGACGAATATCAAATATCAATTTATAAACGTTACAGTTACAGTTAGTTTAAAATTAAAGACAGTAATAATTGAACGTTTCATCGTCATTTCACAAAGTACACATATGTATATTACTGTGTTAAACAAGCAATCTGTTCTTCTCCGATTATTTCTTTCAGCCAGTTTGTTACACTTTACTATTCCTTATCTATAGGATATGCAGAATTAAGATATAGACCTACAATAAGCCGATTATTTGCCTGATTTATATTAAGAACAGGTCAACATATGAGAATGAAAAAAATACATTCTATAACAATTTGGACGCTACAAAGAAAGAGACGGCCATAGATCAGGTATATGTTTAAATATTGCTAATAAACCATCGAAGTATCCATGTTCCTTAGCAATACGTGGTCCTTCCAAAGTTCAAATCAAACCTTTGAATTAAACAGAAATTCTTAAAAAAATAGTTTACGATTTGATTGTTAGTTTTCAATGTTAATAGGATATTTTATCTAATTGTCGTTTTTAATTTTCAGGAAACAAGATTAAAATTACAAATACGTAAACACAATACAGTATAAGAACTGTTATTTTAAATTACTCCAGGCTTCCATTTCATAAAAGTTGGAGTTGAAGTTGTTTGAAACATTCCTCCCAATGGATGCATTATTTTTCAATGTTCGTGTTTTCTTATTTGTCCTGGAAAGAACTTATTGACTTTCTATACCTATAAATTTGACAACCTTACTATCATAATATTTTAATTAATAGTTAGTTATTAAATCACTATCCTTGCTTAAAATTGTATGTATGTTTGGCAATTCTACGTTAGATCTGTATGAATTAATGATCAGAGGGGTTGCAGGATGTCACTAGTAAGAACGGAAGATTGTTCTGTCCCCTAACACTTCAGACAAAAATTGACTTATAACTCACTTGTTTATAAGGAAAACTAAATATTACTTGAGTTATATATGTAGACTGCACGTGTTTCAGCCATTTTCTTAGGCACACTGACGCTCAATTAAATACAAGTATTATGACTCAATGAATATCCACGACTGCATTTACTTCCAGATTACTATTATTCTATTCAGCAGCCATACGTATATATAGTATAATTATAAACTGCAAAAGTTGAAAATACTTTAGTACTTACAAAATAGGACTCACAAACTTTAGTACAGGGCTTAAAAAATACACAAATATACTGCATAAAATATACATGCATGTGCGTGCATGAAACATTTATTCTATATACGTGACACATTTTTCTCTCTGTTATGTAATACAGCCTACTACTACGATGAACTGAAATTGACAAATAAAATAAAATTAACTTTGTTGTCAAAGAAAAATTTTTTATATCTAACGGTAGTGATTAATTTTTCAGTTTTATTGAATACTCTGTTTATTCTCGAAATTATTGAGTTTTCAACGACTGTTGCCAACTCAGTCACATCTACACAGTCGCCAACATACAGTCCCTTGTGTTCAGCATATTCTTTTCAGTATTGTGTGTGATACTGTGTGTTTTTTGATTGTTACGTTTCCTCTTAAATAAATATTTACTTCAGTAAAAACAGTTTTATTATGCAATTCTGAAAACCTACTTGGGAAAAATAAAGGCGGAGAAAATATATATTGGGAACATTATTTTAATTCATGACAAAAATTAAAAATGTGTAGGTAGTATTCCAGTTAAACATCCAACATAAAGTGTAGTAAAAATATTTTACTTCAAAAGACTTTAGCAAGAAAGGCACAACTGCTTAAAAAACAATGTCATAGTGGAAGTTATAGATTAGTAAAGTAAGCGGTATTGTCATTGTTCGCCTCAGGGAAATCACATTTTCAACAACACTGATAGTCTCATATGAGACACCGTTGTCTTGCTTTAACTTGTCATAACACTAGTGCCTCTCCACTTAGCATTACAAACACTGTAAAATTAATTATACACTCTGCACATATTATGTTCTCCAAATAAGAAAAACCAACGTCTTTCTTCTTAGTATATAATTTAAAATCCAGTCTGTATTTCATAGACTTGATGTCTAGAAAGAAGTTACACATATATTACAAACAATGAAATACGAAATTACAAACAATAGTAAAACTAAAAAATATTAAAAGTCGACTCATTTTAACATTTTACATTTATATATTTGCTATAACATATATGTTACAGTCGTACGTCTTGCGTTATTCATATAATATTACTGATGCTAAAATAATAAAACGAAAGTGTTAACAAGTAAAATGTATTCTTTTACTTTTGACATGTGTCGTTAATTCGTAAAATATGTAAATAAAATCAGACTTTAATTCTTACGTCTGCAAAATATTTAAATAACTTAGCTAATAAATAATAGAATCAAACTTTTGTAGTTTCGGTGACAGATTAAAGGGAAGCTGACAATGGCAGCTGTACAAAACAAGTATTAATTTAGAAAACATTGGTTACACTATCCTGAAATATTGACCTCCCATGATGTCTATTTTGCATAGGTGAAAATAGAAATTTTAAAACCTAGAACTTCTGATGAAGCACAGGTGGTTTTGTGTGTTGTGTTGTGTGCATTTTGTCCTATGACTATTCATAATTTCACAGTTAGGAAGGTAAAAGGTTAGCGTATGTTATAGTTGTAGGTACAGTGTAACTAAGGAGAGACCGTTGTTAATTCTAGCCTCCCTCTGTACAGCTACATCAACCTTTTCATTCAGGGTTATTATTAGATACAGATTAAAGTTATCATGCTCTTAGGATGAAAAATTACTCTTTTAATAGGGCGACCTGGTAACGTCAACCGCGTAGGGCGGAAAAGACAATAAACTCTCTTAATTCTCCAAAGGATATTCGTAGTATTAGTAATTCAATGGTGGATCGCTTTATAGTAAAAATAGTAGTAAATTTGCAATTCCAGGATTAAGCATTTTATAAAATATATATGTTCATAATTGTAGACAGGATGTGTTCAAGTTCTTTATATTAAATAAATAAAATTACTTCTTTTATAAAATGTTTGGTAAAATCCTTAAACGCAATGGCAAAAAATAATATGTTTGATTGATACTGGATACAAAATATGTGCAAGGATTATAAACCACCGACTGCAGACTATTTCCGAACATCTTATTTTGGAATAACAAAAGGGCTTCTGGAAGAGCAGATCTTGTAAGATAATGCTTTTATTATAACACAAATTATTGGAAAGCATAGTGAGTTTAATAAAGAGACGCATGTAGTTTTCTTAAGCCTCTGATAGAGTAGTTAGAAATTTCCTGTGGCAAATAGTAGAAGAACGGGGATACTCACAACTTATAACAACTATACAAGGCCAATATAAGGGAACAAGAATAGCTGTTGAAAATAATTATAGAATATCTCAACCAATATCTGGCAACCAAAGTGTTAGACAAGGGTGAAGTATATGACCTATCCTTTTTAACATTTATGTTGACAATCTGGTAAGGAAATGGAAACATCTAGTGAACACTGGTATTATTACCAGACAGATATTTGAATGTGCTGTTGTTTGTTGACGACTTGCTTGTACTTCAAAATACAAAATCTGATTTGGAAAAATCTGTATTAAACTTCATCAGATTTGCAAACAACTCAATATGAAAATCTCCACTATGATAACAAAGGTAATTGAATTTCAAGACAAAGAACCAGTAAGAACAAAAATAATGATTAATGATCTAATTCTAGAAAAGGTGAGCCATTTTAATTATTTGGGAAATATTGGCTACAACAGGAATTATGACACTAATGTTAAGATAGGTAAGTTCCAGACGATCTGTTGGACAATCAACGGCATTCTTAGAAACAAGGTTCGTCGAGATTCAAAATTAAAGTTTTCCAAATTTATGGCACTCCCTATAATGTCCTGTAGGTGTGAATTATGGACAACAACAAAGAAACAAGGCAGTAAAATACAGTCCTCAAAAATGGCGTTTTTAAGAGGAGCTAACATTTGTTCTAAACTTGACCGTATAAAGACTGAGGCTATAAGAGAAGAGTTACAAATTTTTAAATTAAATGAGAAATTGAAAGATTTCAAACAACGGTGGAAAGAACACTTAGAAAGAATACCAGATTTCAGACTGGCGAAACAAATTTGGAAGTACAAACCTATAAGACACAAGTGTGTAGGTAGATCCAAAAAGAGATAACTGGAGGATCTTTGAAGGTGGGACAGGCAGCGCCTTCTAGGTTTAGTCAGGTAGCCGATAATTGTAGAAGAGCTCCCACGGTTGTGGTAGATCTTGGAACCTTTAGCTGACGAACTTGGTGAAGTTAGTGCGAACTACCTTGGTGCGATATTTTGACTCATGCCTAAACCGACTCTGTACATGCTTCTACTTAAGCATTATGACTGTTGTACGCTATAATGACGTCATGTTGCATTGCAAAAAATTGATTGCCAGCTTTGTAAGGCTTTTATAAGTCAATTGCAAAACCAAACCAAAATATTTTAAACGTTTTCTGATAAGCAGACTACGTGCTAAAATGTCTAATTCCTAGCAATCAAAAACCTTCGACACCACATAGTTTAAATCGTAGAACAATTTTATTCATTGGGTCTTTAATTAGATTGTATAATATTATTTTATTAAATTTAACTTGTTTTTTAATATTCCTTCACCGTCCTGCATACTAAAGTTGACCTAGTAGTACACGTGTTTTTACGGATCTCCTCACATGCACTCACTATTTCACTAACAGAGACTTTTTTGCTACCAACACTGTAATTTATGTCATTATCGCATTAATACTATGTTAAGCTTACGTTTTTAATTTACTGACAGTAATTTTTTAAGAATTTCTAATTTTGCTAAAGGCAATCACTTTTAACCATTAATAAATCACGTCTCTTTGTATTATACGTTTCATGAAAAGCTTGACACATTGTACATAAATATAGAGAATAAGATACTCTCTTTATAAATATATATGTAGTTTTGACTTAAATTATACGTATATTTCCAATAACAGTTAATTTGCTAATACATTTTAAAATAATTTTAGTTATTTAATTATAATTATTATATTAAGAAAACCACATTGCATTAGCTGATAAACTTGTGTAATTTACAGTTTATATGTAGATTATTTTATTATATTAGTCGTAAAGGTGCAGGTTTTAGAAACGAGGAATTATATTTAAAGGATATGTTGTGTACATAACAGTTCTGGGCAGGTCAGATTACGTTATATGTTCAATATGAGTAAGCCAGCCTTTTTAAGAGCTACAAACATTACAAAATAAATATTATTTTCTATATAACAGTTGGGCTTACAGTTTAAAATGAACGACTATTGTTTATATATTTTAATGTTTGTATCCTTTGTTTAATTTTTTTAATTTACTTACTCATTGTTTTATATTGTTATGCAAAACCGTTTTAAAGTTAATGGATAGCGTATTAACCACATGTTTGTTGTACTCTACAACCTTAATCAATATGAAAGTCTGGAAATATTGTATACGCACAAAGTAATCTGACGAAATTGTGCTTGCAGTACTATTTGTTTATGTTCATTCATTGATGTATTTATTTCTCACAGGAATCTTAATAGTATCACTCACACAGTAGTAAAGGTTTATATTGTAAGCACTATATTAATTATAATTAAAAAAATGAACTTAAAATACTAGGGAAATCACAATTGATAGAATGTTTACTTTAACTCCATGCATTTTTACTACTTAAAAAATAAAGTACATTAAATTAATGTTAATGCTCCAAATAAGCATTAAAACAGATAAAATATTAGTATTATTTGTATCAAATTTTCACAGTAATAAGATTTTACTTAATGTTTACATATATGTCAAAAATAGAATTACTTAAAAAATTGAAATTGAAATTGAAAAATATTTTAATAGAGAGTCTAGTGGTTCAGCCTAGAATTAAGCAGTATGTTAGTCCTTATACTTGTAGAACTGTTTGTTAGATACAGACACACCAAAGAATGTAAATCAATTAATTCTCAGTACAATGGGCAAAACATTACATCCTGAGTATGAGTCATCGTCCTCAAAAATGAAAGTATGACTAAAAGGAAATATATCAAAATATCCTTAGGAAATATAAAAATTATAATTTACCAAAATGCCTATGTAAATAATATGAAGCAAGGGTATACATGGAATAATAACTACTTATTTTTCATAACCAGAGTAGGCTACAACGGTATAATTAATTTAAACTTACATGTGAAGCCCTACTTATTACGGCAGCAATTGATTTACAAATGTATGCAATAACGTTTAAGAAAAATGTTTTGTATTAACTAACATTCAAAATTTTTCTTTAATAAAGTTAACGAACCTAGACATGATACACAGCAACAAAACACAGCTCTCCCTGTACATAGCTTAGAGTATTTCTTGGACTATTTATACATTCAGATATAGGTATCGCTTTAAAACTTTGGAATCCTTAAACTGAAATGTAATAAACTAAAGTCATGTTAATAATTCAAGAAAAAATTGTAGAACTGAGGCTCTATCTGGTAACCAACATAATTTATCTCCTTGGAAATACATTAAAGGTACATGGGGATAATCTGTTTGTACGACTTAGTTGGTGTTTATAAACCCTCCACATTGAGACAACACATAACACACTCCCATCACACTTTAAATGTATTACTATAATAATTTACTGGTTTACCACTACAGTCTCTACTGGTTGAACACTTATTTTACTTATAATCACATTCACTAAAAGAAAATCCAAAAGTTTTTTTCTGTATGTTGTGTTTGTATAATTATAAAATTTTTTCTTAATACACGCAATTTTCTTTCTGCGCCAAACTATAGTTGTTTTCTAATTATTATTATTATTATTATTATTATTCCTAATTAATATGTCTCTTGGATATGTATTTCATATGGTTTCAATTTAAACGGAAAGGAGACATTAGACAAATCTGAATTCTGCATTACTAATTTCCTACACTTTAAACACTTCAATAGTAAACACTGTAACGAGTAACGAGGTCCGTCTTGTTTAAGCCCCGCGATGGAAGCCAAATCTGTAACGATTAAATGTGGTCGTCTCTGTAATTATGTATATGTTGTGTGTTCGCCTCACACTGGTGTCGTTACTTCAATGTTTTGCGCTAACGAAGTCCGCAGCGATGTTTCAAATTACCAGTACAACGCGAGTAGAAACCTTACCGTTATTCCATAGGGGTTTATGAATCCCGGGTGGCGCCAAATTGTTTATTTAAAACAATTAAATTAATAAATAACGTGAAAGAAAGTGTTCCAATCTATGACGGCCGGGAGTATTCAAATTTGTTCCCGCCTTCGTACGACCTACTGAATCAAGCCGGTAGTTTGTCGAGTTGCAGCGAGAGCGCTGGCCGTCGATTCTGGAAGTTCGCTAAAATGCACAAATTATTCAATACACTTCCCTATGAAATAAAAACAATGGTTACACTCTGTACTAGTTTCTTTAATAATTGATTGGTAATTATTCAGGTTCACAAGAAAATTATATTTGGTTATTCAATAAATTTTTTCACCGACAATTGATAGGAGACAATTTCTCTAGGGTTTGGCGAAATCGATTTTGGAAAGATTCATACGGCCTAAGATTGCTACAGTTTAGTTTGTTCACAATCTGTTCCGTTTAAAATCTAGGTTCTTTCGATTATGAGAAAAACATTAATTATGATTACAATAAAAGTACACTACCTTACATTATTTGTACTTAAATAACACTCGTATAAAGTGTAGCTACAATTTGTTACTGCAGTGTAGTAAAGTGTGTTTTAAAAGTTCGCAATCTAATGCTAGGTTATTTCCTTAATGAATAAATTTTCAGTGCTTGTTTATCTTACTTAGTCTTTGAAAGAAATTATATTCAGTTTATAGTGAGAGTTCAGATAACTGTGAGAAATATTTAATGTGAGTTTATTTCAGGAAATTGGGTAATTCAATTATACTTATCAAATCAGACGACTTGGCATAAACAGTCGTTCAGTCGTAATGTAAGTGGGCTGCAATTGTGTTCAAGTTTCAATAATCTTGGGGCTTAAGTATGTCTTGCGTCATTTCCATGTTGGTTGTAGTCATTTTTTCATTTAATTCTCAGGTAAAATGGTCCTTGGCATCAGTTAAAGATAATTGTTCTTCGTCTTCTTCTTACTTGTTCATGTTTTTGAATTTTGATTACTTTTATACATTTAAAATGAAAATGTAGGTCATTCAATATTTGGCGTCTAATCTTGACGAGCGTCACTTTGAGAGTACTATAAATTAATGGAAAATTCGTAACCAACAGTCTTTTGTCATGGTTACATGTTAATTCTAATTGGTTAATCTTGTCTTATAACCATCGTTATCAAATTTGAATTATTATTCAAAATAGCTGTATATCTTCTGATTGCTTATATTCTTCCGTCTTCCTTCGTTAGTATTAAATATTATCACTACTGTTATTATTTCCTTTCAAAGATTGTTTTGATATCCCATAAGTTTGGGTTCTATAAGATATTAACCTTTGTACAATTATGTCAATATTTGTTAATTACATTTCTTTTTTAATTTAAGTCCTTATTCTAACATTTATCTTTTAATATGATTTACAAATTATTCTTGGTTGGTTACTCGCCTTGGATTTGTTAATTTCCTTATTGATTTTATACACTTAGCAGTTATTTGTTTTTTACAGTTAGGCATTTCATAGGCCTAAGCAGCCATTATATTTATTCAAGTTATATCTCATTTTACTTTAATGTGTTTTGTTTTGTTATTTTAATTGGTTGGTTTATTTGTTGATGTGTTTTGGAACTGATTTTATACTATTTGTAGGTTTCTATTATTTTCTACATCATGGCTTGTTAATTATTTCCTAACTGATTTTCCAGTGTTATTATTTTTGTATTGATTTACCTTCTTATTAATCTATTTTGCCCTTGTTAACAATATGGCTATTACTTACTATTAAAACATAACATCTAGGCCTATGGTCTGTACAATTCCTTCAGCCATATCCTATTCATAAATTTAATTAAACAATTTTTAACAGTCTTTAGGTAATGGTTGTTTACAACTCATTTCATTCCTTATTATTTTCTGGGTGATAAACATTATCACTCCTTTTAAACTTATTCAATTAATTATCCCTTATAACTTGGGGTGTTTCTTGATTTCATTTCTAATTATTTATTTCTTACATAATCTCTATCTTCAATCCATGGTAACACCAACTATTTACCTTTCATGGGATTCTCCCTTTTAAATACTAGTTTATACAATTTAACTTAATTTTATTAATAATAAGATTCTTATTTTGATAATAATGTCACCATCACTATTCAGTGTTCATTACAGGTTATTATCTGTTTACTCCTAATACTATCATTAACAACATTATTAATTATTAATATGGTTCACTATTAATCATTTAGAGTTTGTTTATAGATTATTAAGTGTTTTTTCCCATTAATATGGTTTCTAATTATTTTCAGGTTTTACACTTTCACTTTTGCACTCTTTATATGTTTATAGTGTTTATTCCCTATAATATATAGTGGTAATTCCTATAATTACTTTTACTTTGTCACTTGGTTGATTTTATATTCTCACTATCTCACTATCTCTCTCATTACAAATATTATTTACATTATTAACAAGTTTATGTCGTTATAGAGTTTTTTGTTACATCTAACTCTAATTCTTGGGTTACTGTACTTTTATTTTTTCACATTACGTTATTGGGTTTTATCAAATCATTTATATTTATTTTTCAATCGATAATAATAATTATTTTATATATTGGTTCGTTATTGGTTTCGTTCCAATATTGCTTATGAGTGTACCATTTCTCCTTTTCATATTTTATTATTTGTCCGTGTTTTCTCATTCGGTTTCATTTTATTTCCTTTATACTTGGTTAGTTTCATGTTCATTTTCCTTCTTCACTTTTATCTTATTTGGTTTCATTCTTATTTGGTTTCGTCTTTTCCCTTCTTCTTTTGGTTCTTTTTTATTTGGTCAATCACTTTCTTATTTGGTTTCGTCTTTTCCCTTCTTCTTTTGTTTCTTTTGATTTGGTCAATCATTTTCTTATTTGGTTTCGTCTTTTCCCTTTTTCTTTTGGTTCTTTTTATTTGGTCAATCACTTGGGTTAGGTCATGTCGTCGTTTGTCGTGTCATTGTCATTTTATTTTCATTATATTAAACATTTTATTTTATACGAATTATTTTTTACATTGTAGATTCCTCTTTTTTTATTCCTGGTATTGGGGTGGCTTATTTGTGTTGTAACATAATGCCTCTCCTTCAAAATTGATCATTTTGTTAAAACACTAGTATAGTTTTTTATGAAATTATCAGTTATATATTATTTTTTCCTTTTCTTTCTTGTTTGTTTCTTCCTTCTTATTTCTATTTTTACTTGATTCACTCCTTTTTATTTGGATCTGTTTTTATTTATTTCCATTATTGCGTTCTCTTTTTATATAATTTTTTCCCTAACTTTTAGTAGCTGGTTTCTTCCATTACTACTCATTTTTCTGAGACGAGAGGAACATCATATCTGCTCAGTTAATTTGATTGCTGGATCTATTTTCAGTCAATCTTAAATACCTTTTATGTCATCTCGTGACTTAAATTAATAATAATAATATTTTTTGGGATTGTCCACTTAGTGGTTTTTCGATCATTTTTGCCTTTTACTCATTCTTCCTTCCGCTGTACCTTTGCTCTATACTGTTATTTATTCATACAGTTGATTGTTTTTTATTTATTTTGTTGTTAATTTGATTATTTCTAACTTTTCATAAGTTTGTTTTTCTTTTCTTCTTGTGATCATTTTAATTATCTTAGATATCTTTTACTTTTTCTTGGTGGTTTAACATTGTTTTGCTTTAGCCATTTGCTGTAATTTGCTTTATACACAATATTTTTTTTTCTTATACCAGGTTTTTTTTTTTTTTTAATACATTGAATTCATTATAATTTTAGGTATTTGTCTTAGCAGTTTTTGTTTGATTTTATTTTTGTTTATT
Source organism: Magicicada septendecula (assembly GCA_034769895.1). NCBI lineage: Eukaryota > Metazoa > Arthropoda > Insecta > Hemiptera > Cicadidae > Magicicada > Magicicada septendecula. The sequence continues at coordinate 535,976,520 of CM068367.1, read as the reverse complement.
TTGTTTTGTTTTAAGTATTATTCCGAATAATATTTGTAAGTTTGTTGTTCTTACTTTGTAGGAATTTATGTAACTTATTCCTTCTTTTAATATTTTATGTTAGGCCTCATAAGTCATCGAAATATTGTTGTAAGCTGATCTCACTTATTTTGAATTTTGGTAATTCTTTATTTGTTTATTATAGGTTATTTTTCTTTGTAAAGCTTTTTTATAGAAGCTTGATTATACACTCCTTTTATCTTTTTGGTGGTTATGTTACTTATTTCGTAAGTATTGTTACCATTGTCCTTGGTGATGACATAAGGTCCTATGTATAATAATAACAGTTTCTTTGTTATACCTTCAATCGTACTGGGTAGTTCACGGTTTTTTATTCATACTCTTTCTCCTTTGTTATATTTAATTATTTTAGGTGGGTTTTGAGAATGCTTTGCTTTTTGTTTCTCGATTTTCTCCATAATTCTATTAATTATTGAGATTGAGAGGTTGTTTGAAATTCTATTAATTCCTGTATCTCTCTATGTGGTTTTCTTTCAAACATCATTAAATAAGAAATTTTTGCCTGAGTAGCTTCCAATTTAAACATTTTGCCTATCAATATATGAATATTAAGTTAAAGCTATTAAAAACAACACTAAATATCAGATACAACAAGACATGTTTAGATTTGCGGATCGTACCGAATTTTGTCCAGATAAAAATTATATCTAAGTTCTATAGTGCTAAGAAAACTAAAGAATTAGCTACAAAATTATCGATCAAAAATGAAATCAAACAATTATATAGTAAAAAGAGCTTACTTAATACGGTACTTATGTAAAAACGTCTTGAACTGTGACAAAACTTACATCCATCACAAATCGACAATGTAACATATTTAATAGAAAAACAAATAAACAAAACCGTTATTAAGAAAAAGAAAACACAAAATAAAAAAAATTAGTAACCTACTGAAAGAACAGAACGACCCTCAAAAAACAATACATAAGTCATCAATTTTATCCTCATATAGTTAATCTTACTGAAGTCAACTTCAATAACGAAGAAACTAACCTTTTATACAAAGGCTTAAAATACTGTTTTAAAAACAAAGGATTCAAACAATCACTTATAAATGAAATCTTGAACGCTGAAACGGCAATGAATTCTATATCTGATGAGGAAACAAGAACAGTTGTAAGACATGCAGTTGATAATAAAATAAGGAAAGTTCTGAAAGCCGAAAATATAAAAACTAGTTACAATAAAGAAACAAAAATATTCAATGAAATAAAAAGGAAATTGATAGACAATAATTGCATGTCACCAAAGCTGAAAAAGGCCAGACACTCGTAATTTTAACTCACGAGGATTATAAACGTAAAATATAGGAATTTTTCATAAACAATAATATTATTGAAATTAAGAGTGACCCTACTGATAGGTTTAATAGTAATGTGAAATCAGTGTTAAACAAAACCAAATGTATTATAACGAATGAAGAGAAAAAAATATTTAAAAATGATAGATCCGAAAGCACCTAGACTTAGAGGATTTCCGAAAATACATAAAAATAACATGCCTGTCCGTCCTTTAGTAAATTTCACGTCTGCACCATCGTATAAAATTGCCAAAATAATTGATAGAACTTTAAGACAATATATAGTGTTTAATAAGAATTATAGTTTGAAAAATTGTTTAGAATTGGTAGATCTCACAAAAACTTACAATTGAACCAAGACATAATTTTAGTTCTTTTGACATAGTCAATTTGAACACGAATGTACCAATTAACGAAACATTGGAAATAACAAAAAGTTTATTACTATCAATAGCCACATTAAACCATGAAATAGTCGATGAGATTATCAATTTGACAAAAGTAATTTTGGAACAAAATTATTTTACTTTTGATAATAAATATTATTTACAGCAAAATGGATTAGAAAAGGGAACCCCACTAACAAGTATCCTGGCGGAAATTTATTTAAACCACATCGAAACTAATGTAATACTATCACCAAAAAACAAACATTATAACAAAATCTTATTTTATCGTCGATATGTGGATGACACGATAATGATCTATAATGGTAGTTGCAGACAATTAGAGATGCTTAATAAATATTTGAATAACATAACAAAAAATTTGCAATTAGAAACGGAAAAGAATAATAAAATAAATTTCTTAGATTTGTCTTTAACAAAGAGAGATACCAAAATTAACTTTAATATTTATAGGAAACCGACAACCACTGATCATGCTATTCATGCCTCATCTTACCAACTTGTTCACACAAAATGGCATTTTTTAACAGCATGGTACATAGATTGCTATCGTTGCCCTTCTCCACAGAAGACCATAAAAACGAAGTCGACATTATTAAACACATAGCGATAGCCAATGGATATAAAAGTAACATAATAGATAAAATAATAAATAAGAAAGAAAGTAAATTAATAAATATTGACGTACCTAAAGAAAAAGTAAAATATATCGCAATAGAGTATGGCGAAATGTTACATCATACTTTAAAAAAACCAAATGAAAAAACAAAATATTGTATTGGCTACAAAAGCAAATAATAAACTCGAGAACAAACTTAAGTTTAAAAATCAAAATAAGTCTTTCGATGAATACGACGGTACTGGTGTATACAGGCTTAATTGTTCGGATTGTTCAAATTTCTACATAGGACAAACGGGTCGTTCGTTCAAATTGCGTTATAAAGAACACATCCCAAGCTCTAAGTCAAATATAGGAAGATCCACATTCGCTGAACATTTAAGTTCGCAAGATCACAACATAAAAAGTATTAGTGAGAATTTGGACATATTACATAAATGCAGGAAATCTCTTAAACTGGACACTCTCCTACGGTTTGAGATATATAAGGCCACTAAAGAGAATTACGATCGCATCCTAAATGAAAAATCAATATATAAAAATAATATTTTATTTAATAGAGTCAACGATATAGAACGAGATATTAGCTGTGTCAGATCGATAAAGTTTATCAAAGGTCAAATCGGTATCGATTAATTTTACTGTATACCGTGTTCCTGCGCAGGTTCGCGGCGGCCGCGTGTATTGTGTTTCGTTCTGTTTTGTCTTGTTTTCAATGAGTGTCAAATTATTCAAATATTTTTGTTACTATGTATGTGTTGTTTTTATCGTTTGACAAGATGTGCAAACATCAACAAATGTAGTTTTACCAATATTCATTGAGGATCTGATGATGACACTTAATGTGTTGAAACTCGAGTAATCCTGTATACGGATTTTAAGAAGCGTGACGGAAGATAATTAACCTGTTTTATAATTACATTTCTTTTTTAATTTAAGTCCTTATTATAACATTTTTCTTTTAATGTGATTTTAAAATTATCCTTGGTTGGTTACTCGCCTTGGATTTGTTAACTTCCTTATTGATTTTATACACTTTGCAGTTATTTGTTTTTTACAGTTAGGCATTTCATAGGCCTAAGCAGCAATTGATTATATTTATACAATTTATATCTCATTTTACTTTAATGTGTTTTGTTTTGTTATTTTAATTGGTTGGTTTATTTGTTGATGAGTTTTGGGGCTGATTTTATACTATTTGTAGGTTTCTATTATTTTCTACATCATGGCTTGTTAATTATTTCCTAACTGATTTTCGAGTGTTATTATTTTTGTATTGATTTACCTTCTTATTTATCTATTTTGCCCTTGTTAAAAATATGGCTATTACTTACTATTAAAACATAACATCTAGGCCTATGGTCTGTACAATTCCTTCAGCCATATCCTATTCATAAATTTAATTAAACAATTTTTAACAGTCTTTAGGTAATGTTTGTTTACAATTCATTTCATTCCTTATTATTTTTTGGGTGATAAACATTATCACTCCTTTTAAACTTATTCAATTAATTATCCCTTATAACTTGGGGTGTTTCTTGATTTCATTTCTAATTATTTATTTCTTACATAATCTCTATCTTCAATCCATGGTAACACCAACTATTTACCTTTCATGGGATTCTCCCTTTTAAATACTAGTTTATACAATTTAACTTAATTTTATTAATAATAAGATTCTTATTTTGATAATAATGTCACCATCACTATTCAGTGTTCATTACAGGTTATTATCTGTTTACTCCTAGTACTATCATTAACAACATTATTAATTATTAATATGGTTCACTATTAATCATTTAGAGTTTGTTTATAGATTATTAAGTGTTTTTTCCCATTAATATGGTTTCTAATTATTTTCAGGTTTTACACTTTCACTTTTGCACTCTTTATATGTTTATAGTGTTTATTCCCTATAATATATAGTGGTAATTCCTATAATTACTTTTTCTTTGTCACTTAGTTGATTTTGTATTCTCACTATCTCACTATCTCTCTCATTACAAATATTATTTACATTATTAATAAGTTTATGTCGTTATAGAGTTTCTTGTTACATCTAACTCTAATTCTTGGGTTAGTGTACATTTATTTTTTCATATTACGTTACTGGGTTTTATCAAATCATTTATATTTACTTTTCAATCGATAATAATAATTATTTTATATATTGATTCGTTATTGGTTTCGTTCCAATATTGCTTATGAGTGTACCATTTCTCCTTTTCATATTTTATATTATTTGTCCGTGTTTTCTCATTCGGTTTAATTTTATTTCCTTTATACTTGGTTAGTTTCATGTTCATTTTCCTTCTTCACTTTTATTTGGTTTCGTCTTTTCCCTTCTTCTTTTGGTTCTTTTTATTTGGTCAATCACTTGGGTTATGTCATGTCGTCGTTTGTCGTGTCATTGTCATTTTATTTTCATTAAATTAAACATTTTATTTTAGACGAATTATTTTTTATATTGTAGATTCCTCTTTTTTATTCCTGGTATTGGGGTGGCTTATTTGTGTTGTAACAATATGTTACTTCATGACGTGTTGGAAGAGATTTACAAATTATGAATACCTAAGGTTATAACGGTATTAATTAAGATAAAACGTTTTTTATTAATTTTTTGAAAGGCTATACAGGAACTGTCTCCCCTTACTTGCACGATAGTTGTAGACTCTGTTTTTCAATTAACATTTTGTTTAGTTCTATATATCTACCAATTGATTCCCACATTTTTAGGGACTTGCGTTAATAATTTGACGTTTCATGGAAAAAGGATTCTTCCTTTCACGACAGGTAGGATTTTTTAACAGTGGGAAAAACGTTTGATTTTTTTGAAATTTTATAAAAATCATGAACAATTTTTCTTACTACACACTTATCGAAATCATCAATAAAAATGGTTCCTTTTCTCACATATTTTACGTTTTTTCCCCGGTGTAGAGGGTTCTTTTTCTGGACTGCATTTTATTTGCTCTGTCGAGTATTTAACGAAAGCTTCCGATTTATTACAGTAATAAGCAGCTTATTTTGCTGTATGATTATAGATTATACACACACACACACACATATATATCTAATAATAGCATTTACTTATAGGCCTATTGTAATAATTAGGTAATTAACACTGTGTGCGCTGTCTCACTCTCACTCTCTCTCTAATACTTGAACACACACACACTCACAAACACACCCACTCACACACACATAGACATACACAAATATACACACAGAAACACACATTTTGTTTTGCGATTTAACAAAGAAACCAGTGAAGGGGAATGAAGATGAAAGGAGAGTATTTGGTAAAGAAGCAGATAGCGTGAAATTCGAGGCTGAAAGTCCATTTGACTATATATGTGTACATAATTTGTTTGTCTACCTTACGGTCTATAACTCTGTAAGAATCCAGACAATTAACTTTGTCTTTTGTTGTCTTTTTAAACACCTGATTGCGTGTGCTGCTCACAAGAATATCCATTTAAGTCAGAAAGGATAATTAACGGTTGCTTGAATATAAACATGAAAATATATTTAATATTTATAAAAACATATCGTCAAGATGTTTTCTCCTTGTTTAGAACATGTTTCGGGAAGCCGTGTGTTCCCATCTTCACCCTTCCTCATTGTATACACACATGAAAATATACACTGATATAAGTATAATAAACACCGATGTAATTTTAATTCCATTATTTGATGTATAGGCCTACTCTTTTAAAATGTTAGCGATAGGCCTATTTACAATTTACTCATAAAATTATTAAATGAGACTTTCAGTGTGAAATCGGATTTGTTCAAGTTATAACTAGGGCATGTTTATAATATGGTTTCGTTACATGAAAAATGTGATAAAAATCAAAGAAGAAAATCTTTTTTAGGAACAAAGTCATGAATAAAGTTATAACAGCAGTAGGACACTAACATGTAATATGGGGGAGCAACTAACGAAACAATGACCGGTATCCTTAATCAAACGACACGATAGACGTAAACATTAAATACAGTTGTAAACATCATATAGGCCTATAATTAGTGCATTAATTTTCGTCAGTTGAAGCCACCAATATGTGACCACATCTTTACAGTAATTTACATAAACGAGAAGATTTAACCAGGCTGCATACCAAACAACTCAACTGTAATCAAGATAATTTAACTCAGATTAAGATCATTTGTATTTGGTTTAGTTTAGACTCATGGTTTTTCATCGGTCTAAGGTATCTTAGACCGATGAAAAACCATGAGATCAACAAAGTATAAAGTGCGTAACTACTTTAAAACATTGTTATGAGATTCATTTTTCTGGAAGAGACGCAATGATATGGCAGATTGGGGCAGATGTACATCAAACACTCACACTACATATCAAACATCAAACAGAAATACATACACATTAGTGTTGTGGGCGCGAACATATGTCTGCCATTCTGTGTATAGCCTATAAGAGAGTGAAGTTAGAGTCACTCTTGATATTTAATTTTGCTGTCCTATCATCGTGAGTTTTAAATTAAGCTGTAATTATATTAGTAACTGCGCATTGAACAAACAACCACATGAATTAGCAGAGGCAGACGATCATATTACTATTATAAGTAATACATATGTTACATTTCTTCTGTTAATCATGAAGTTAAAAGCTTTACTGAACTAACAATATTGTAAATTTACATTTAGAAAATAATGCCCCATACACAAGTATATAACAAACAAAGTGACACTGTACTGTAGGTGTACACACTAATGATAACTTACTTAAATATTTCGTAACAGACACTGCGTTCAATTCAAATGAAAATGGTAGACGTACAGCTACATTGAATAAAATGCAATCACATTTACTTTTTAAATACATCAAATCGTTTGTTTACCAGACGGTTTCAAAGTACTCGATACAAAGGGTTACATAACCCTTTCCCAATAATGAAATCAGGAGGGAGGACTCAAATTGTAGAGACAACTTTGCTGTTTAGATACACGTATCTAAATAATATTGATCATTTCAGTTGCAAACAGAATTTTCAAAACAGTTTTTATTTTACTACAGTATTAAAAATGTTATAAGGGATACGATTTGTTAAGGGAGACAGGGGTATGATTTAATTGTTTAGAAGCTACAAATTTGTCCGTACACCTTGTATCTTTAACGTTGTTGGTTTAACTTGCTTATTTCAATAAATGCTAAAAAGTATGGATATAAATTTCAAATGAGAAATGAGATCAGTAGTATCAGTAGTAGTATATTTTACTGGTCAAAAATATTAAATATTTGATTCGTGAATGTAATAGATTGCCTATCCTAAATTGTGCGAAAGTTTCCTAGAGGCGGTCTTGGTTTTACACTGTTATAAAAGAAAAAGTTTTATAAAAATCAAAATTTAGTATTCTACATAAACGAGGAATACCTTGACATTAGGCGACGACAGTTGAGAACGTCGTTTGAACAAGACATCGTGACCCTATTCAAAATAAACTTTGATCGAATGAAACTAGCACGGAGAAGGTAACTAAGAAACGATGCTTAATCTGAAGAAGGCAATCTTAGGGACAACGAAGTTCATTGGAAATTAAAATTTCAAAGTCAGAAAAATAATTTACAATTTAACGATTTAACAGTTGGCAATTTATTTGCATGTGTTTTCTAAGTTTCTGTTGCTTTCCATTTATACTTCCAAATGGCTTAGTACAAAATGATTTTAAAAATTTGTCAGGATTTCGGTGGGTTTCTAAGCACATACAGAAATTTTTTGAATTATGCAAAAAATTTTTAGCAATGCTCCAAATAAAGGCAGCTGTTCATATTTAACAGTGGGCACAGTATTTGATATCCCGTTTATTAATTGTATCTATTTTATCTACATTGTTAAGAAAACATACAGAACATTTCAATTATTACAATTAGGAGAGAAAAAATAATTTATGGACACGGTTTGCTGCTTACAGACAGGTTTAACTATGGAGTAAACCTTCTGGTTTTTAAAATTCTTGATTCAATTAATTTGTTTATATATTGGTGAATGTTTGTGTTTACGAGCAACGAAACTACAACATTTAGTCGGTAGTTTGTACAAAGTAACTCTATTTATCTAATAGGTAGAAAAATTTTGTGATTTTAATATTTTTATGATAGTATATTAGACATACTAGGTAGAATGAAATCCTATAATCATAAGCATCGTTTCAATGAATTATATTAAGAAACCTATGTTATGAAAAGTTAGGAAACATATTTTATAGCAATCCATGTAGTTTTCTACAACTGAAAAATTTGAGTATTTTAAATATTATAATGCTTGTTAACTTATAAGGAGATAATTTGTGCCGGGTTTTGGGAAAAACGCGGCGGTGTTCCTTTATATAGCGGAATGATTAAATTACGTATTTGACTACGCGAGTGTGTACGTAAGAATTACGTACGTATTATTGGACTTTGCTGTCGTTATGAATTATCTTCCAACCGGCCGATCCGCGCGCGCTCTATGCCCGATGTTTCATACCGTTTTTTCAGCAGCTGGTTTCGTCAGTCCAATTTTGTCATTCGGCATAGCAGCGTCTTATCCGGCTGACAGAGTCAATGTAAAGGTTTTCGTCTTCTAGCTGCTCCTATGGATAAGTAGAAGTCTACGCGACCTACCGGTAAGTGTGTCAACATATATAACTTAATAATTCATAAAAATAAATTGGATTTACTTGATATTTACGCTGATGCAAGGCGATAGGTTTTGCAGTAATTGATCACCACGTGGCCGGCCGCAGGTTAAATTTGTTTTATGTATGTTCCAATCTTAACGCTGGCTAACAGATATTAGTAATTATAATATAATAATGTATTATAATAATATTATAATAATAATACTCATTCATTAAACCAGAATGGGGCGTAAGTCAGTTATTTTTCTGAAATGATTGTACATCACGAACTTGTCAAAGTTTGCTGGTTCCTGTCAGGGGGGAGTTAAGTGCTTCATGAAACCTTGTGGATAACTGTTTAATTTAAATGATTATTATGTGGAATGACTATATTTGGATATATTGTATATTATAATATTTAAAGGTGTTATTTTGAAGGGGTTTATTTGATTAAAGGGGGTCTATACATAAGTGAATTTTCGGAGTTTTAAACTGGGTGTGTCACGTAATGTCAGCTGGGTAAATGAGGTAGTGTGGGTTATTATACCTGTAAGTAATCACTGATATAATTGTGCAGGGTTTCCGATGTAGACGGGAATCTGTCTCGCTCCAGAGGATGGCCGAACACCTGCTGTCCATGATATAGATTCAAACACTTCCGTCAGCTGTCAGCCAGGATGGACGGACACACACTCAACCGGACCCTCTACCCATATGCTGCTAACCAGGTGACATTTAAGCTTTTTGAACAAAATATTTGTGGCCAATAAACTCTTTTCTGAGACACTTGTGGAGACGCTCCAGTCTGTAGACTTAGTTTCGGACAATGGGTGTACATGTTACTTTGTAATTTTCTTGTTAAAGCTTACGCCTCATTAGTATATTAATGTAAGTCTCATTCTGAGAATTGTAAACTCGGCCAGGGTCATGCAGCACCCGGGTTGAGCTGAGTTTTCTGTAAAAGGGGTCGGCACTAAATTATTTCTGTGTTGAGCAGGCATGTGCAGATGTATCTGTGCCAGTTGGGAATTTGATGGTCAGTTATTTTTTTGTTAATGGGGTTGGAGTTTTTTGCCTATTAATTAAGATCTGGAAGGTGTTTTAACAAGTGGACGACACCCGCTGGTGCCGTTTTCTACAGGACTGTATCATGTCATATTTTGCTGGATCTCGTCCGGACGCATGACCATGCCTGAGGTCAAGTTTTTATGAACACTTTAAGCATGTTTCAGTACATTCATTACATAGATTCTGCTTTTAGAAATTCAATTTTACTATTCAGCTAATTCTGTAACCATTAAATTTTGCCATAGCTAGTTGGAATATTGTCATAGTTTATATCCTGCCATAGTTTAAATTTTGTAATTGTTAACCTTTTATTGCTCACAATACCAATTAATTAATGTTCAAGAATGCAAGACTAATCAGTATCAGTTAGGAGTAATTATGAGTGGTCACGTTCCATTATTTTTATAATATATTTTTATATATATTTTGTCAGAAAAATAAAGAAATGAGAAATGCGGTTATACAACAGGACATCCATGTTGACCTAGTGATGGCACTCATTATCATTATCATTATTGAGATCCGGAATTGATAATTAAACTTCTGCGTGGTATTTGTGTACCGTTCGGGCTATTTAGCCAAATTGACCTTGGCTGTCCGTATACTTAGAATTTTTGGGGCATGTCTACTCTACTCTTTGGGGATGTATTAATTGAAGTCTTGGGGTTTAGTTTTTTGAATTGAAAATTAAAGTGGGCCGGATACTTGGTCTGAATAAGAGGGTTGAGGGTGCATGATGACAGAATATACGCTGCTAACCAGGTGAACATGTGATGTGCCATTTATATGTAAATGTGTTCTATGTTAATTATATGTTGTGTGTTATGCCTTATGTGATTGTTACATTATTATACGTGATTATGCATATATATATATTTATATCATGTTATGATTTGTGTAATTACTGGGAGGATCGAGACTATGCGCCATTTCACATTATTATTATTATTTATGCGCCATTAATATTCAAGCAACTATTTGGCGATGCATATGTTAATGGATTTATAATAACTATTGGGGGTTTTTGGAAGTGAGCTATTTTTGATTGTAAAAGACCTGTAATTATCTTACTTTTCAAGGGCGCATATATATATTGTACAAAAGCAGAATACGATAAACAATGTTACTGTTATCAGAGCAGAGTTTCATTTGCAAGTCCCATCATACTGGACCCAGCACAGTTTTGGCTTCTCTAGGCTCTTGCCTAGTTCTAAATAACTAGTGTCCTCTCTTTCAAAAAAAAGAAATAAAAAAATAAATAAAAAGAAGTTTGTTTTCTATATATATAAAAGGTATAAAAGGAAAGAGGGGTTACAAATTTAAAATTTGATTCCCATGTACGGTTTGATAAATGACCAATATTATCATCGAACTGCGCAGTTTGCGTAAAGCCTGTACTGAGGTTGTATCTAAATTCAGATGTAGTCGATTAATTTTAGAAGAATAAAACAACGTCTGGAATTTTAAAGTAGTTGATATCATGTAAGGAGAATGATACGACGATGCCAGGAGCATGCCCGTCGCCCGCTATTGCGCCGACGCGTCTCCAACTTCTTGAAGAGCCTGCGCCGAGGGGACCAAAAGACTGATGTTTTTATACACGTATCAAATTGAAAGCGAGTTTTCGTCGAGATCGGGTCCATGATTTGCCTGGAAGAGATGGGTTCTGACCGATGGCGCTTATGGGGGGATTACTGAAAGCGGGCACAGCGGCGGTATAACATACTAGAAAGTGTCCGTGTAGTGGTGTTCAGAGACCGGAACGTAGGGATTCTTTGACAGTCTGCTTCGAACTTAGGTATTGGGCTCTATATGCAGAGTGCAGTCATTGGTCTAAGAGAGATTGAAGCTTTCCCTTGTGGATCTTAGTCAAGTAGCCCCACACACGGCTCGTAGGTAACAATCTGCTCCATATTCGTAGTGACGATACGTTTTCCTAGGCATTGGGTCGGGGCTGATCAAGACGATTGCCAGTTTTACGGGTTACTTGCTGGAATGTGTCCGCCAGGTGAGATTACGATAAAAGTGAAGCCCAAGATACCTCACACCAGGAGACCAAGGCAGGGGAGTATAGCCTATATATAGTCTATAGGAGAGCCTCCTGCGTCTGAAGATGACTACAGCTGTGCTCTTGGTCGCGTTATTAGCAACCATTTATTTTTATTCTCACTAAATATTTAAATACAGCTGTTCCTGGAGACAGATAACGACCGTTTCAGCGCGACAATCACAATTTGTTTTTGTGGTCTCTGTGAGAAGACAAACACGAATGTTTTTGAATATTCGGGCCACTTCGACGAGGTCTAATTCTTTGAGATCGCAGATGCTGGAACAAGGACGTCTCAGGCGGCGGCAGCAAATCTGCGATTTGGTTTTTAGATTTCGGGATGTAGCGCTCCGCCTAGGAAACCTGAGGGCGATTGGTTTTGCTTTTGTCCTTTTGAACCACCCTAGGTCAGAGCGCTGTAGGTTCTTAGTCTGTAGAGCCGCCGATGCAGAGAGGATTTCTTCTGTTTCTTGCTGTTCTTGCAAAGAGTGTCGCGAGGTGGGATATATTACGACCTCTCAGGAATGGGATCCACTACTGCAGCGTCTATAGGAACGGGGTCAGGTGCACTGCCAAAGGCACCGTAGCATGCTCCTGGGGAACGATTTGGGACGAAGTCTGTTGTAGAGTTCTGGTCGGTGAACGGCAAGAGGTCTTCTTAAAATAGAAACATAATTATAATTTACATGTAGTTAGGACTCCTCAGATACACACACACGCACATGTTTATGTGTAGTTCAGTAGTACTTACTTTCGTCCATGCTTCAGTGTGTATGAGCGTGTAACTACTACTAGTAGTAGTAGTAGTCACAGGCAAGCAAAGAACCATATTGAATCACACAATCAAATATATATTATTTCTATTCTTTACATCCCTTTGTAACAAAACCTAATTAAGGTGGTACTACTGAAACGCAGTTTTTGACACATGAGGGGCATTTATTATATTCCACAAAAAGATCTTTTTTTGTGAGACAATAAATAATTTTAAATTAAATTGGAACTGACAACCAATCAACGTTCAGAAGAGACAGCAGCTTTCTCTTTTCTTTATCCGTTTGTATGCTTTTTTATTTTATAAAAAATGAAACCACCAGAAATTCATCATAACGTATATAGATGATGGGTAAATATAATTTATTTTAAATTAAATAAGAAAATTGATAGTTGGTGTTTGGTTATCATTTTTCTTAGAATTTAGCGCAGAATTAAAAAACAATAACGGTTTGGTAATTTTATACCACAGTAAAAAAATGCTCTTACGCTTAGAAATGGCCATTCGGTGAGTCACGGCGGCCACCAAGGGCCAGGTATAATCCGCTGCGTGTGTGTTAGTGAAGGTGAAAGTCGGTATGGCCTGTCCCAACCGCCACCGTTCATTTTACAGACAGTACAGATATTAATAACTATGCCCGTTTGTCACAACTACTAAGATTACTATTGCGTTACTACACTAATTCATTACTTTTATTTATACAAGCAATGTCAGTAATAAACTACGCATACATTCAAAATCCGGAATCTGCAACAGTTATCAGCATGTGTAGTTCTGACGTGTAATTCTTATAGTAACGAAGACAAGAATAAAATAGCCAGGACAGGATTTATTTACTACTACTACGAGTAGTACTGCTGCTGCTCTACTACTACTACTACTACTACTACTACTACTACTACTACTACTACTACTACTACTACTACTACTACTACTACTACTACTACAACAACTACTACTACTGCTACTACTGCTACTACTACTACTACTACTACTACTACTACTACTACTACTACTACTACTACTACTACTACTACTACTACTACTACTACTACTACTACTACTACTACTACTACTACTACTACTATTACTAGCCGTATTCAATTAATAATATTCTTTATGATTAAATTGATTTTGCTTAATATATTATTTGGCCTCTAGTATTCACTACTATTATTATCCATATTTTCAATATTTTTCATGCTTATTTTATTTCGTTTTAAATTTATTTATTCCATTTTTTTAAATATCTATAAACAACAGGTATAGAAGCGAATATTATGTTGTCTCTAGATCTTTTCTTATTTCTAACCTTCAAAGTGGTTCAGCGTACACCACCAGATTATAATAATTACTAATATAAAGCAGTGATAGAATCAGTAATAAACTAACAACAAACATTTGTGAGATAATACATCGATTTGCTTGCCTAATTTTTCATAGTATTTACGGTCATAGAAATAGATAAATCCGAGAGCTACATCGAGTGCCCGAAATAATAATTTAATTTAATAATACAAATTGGAATAAGTTAAAAACAGTATAGGCTACATAAAAGAGTAAATCAAATAAACACAGTACATTAATGAACCATTACAACTGAGTCAATAATCATGCGTGTCTATTTTACAGTTCTGGTAATAGGCTGCAATTATTGTAGCTATTGCTAATACGTTCATATGTTTAACACGTTACACCAATAACAGAATTAAACAAGCAGACAACTCACGATTATCGCTCACGAATCTTCGCCTTCACCTTGACATATTGGTGATTCTTATTTCCAAATTAATTGGCAGTGAATATCAAAACATAAGTGTAAAGCAGTATGTCTGACTCATATTGTACTTTAGCATTAAGTGTCTGCACTCTGTGTTATGGGCTATAATGTCCTACGTATTGCAATAATTTTTCTTCTCAGGTGTATCGCACAAAATGTTTCTAGTAGACATGATTTAAAATTTCGAAAAATTCCGTCTGTTCTTTCCTCCCTACAGTCTATTACTTTGTCAGAGCTTGCTGTACGGCAACGTGAGTTTTTAAGTTGTTACTTTATTCCTGTTCATTACTTCCAGTGAAGTAAAGCTTTTAGAATATAGATATTTCAGCATACTATAAGTTAACTACCTAAAGTTTAATTTGCTTCTTCAATGTGTGATAAATGAGAACGTATTATGCTTTCGATTTAACACAGAGTAAAAGTTATAAACTAGCTAGATAAATAACTCATACAGAAACAGCATCCATTAGATTATAACGGTAATAGTACAGTACATGGTACATGTATGTAAGTTTATGTATGATTGTTTTTCATCTTCTTAACTAGTTCTGTATTTTTGTAGTGTACAGTTGCAAGTAAATTACAACAAATTTATGTCAACAAATCTCAGTTAAAAATATGTGTTGACAAGTAACGTTATCTCTTGGATTTCAGAACATAACATAATAATCTCTTTTACACGCATTATCTTAAGTAAAATTAAGCAATTTAGTACACTAGCAAAGATTATTGGATAAACGACAGATTGCACTTATTTTCATTTTAACCGCGATACCCTTCCTAATCATTTGCCAGATAATCAAGAGCTAACTTCACTTCTTGTTATACCATAATAATTAAATATAACTGTTTTGTATAATAGTGTTTACTTTAAGGAACAGCTAAGTATCAGCTAATAAATTGTATATTATCAGATTGATATATACCTATAATTTCCTGTAAATGAATTGTTTTATTGCAGTTATTAGCTGAATATTTCAACGTTGTTCTATTCTACATAGCCTACTTATAAAGGTATTTAGATTATGTAAACTCATACGCATAAAATTTGCATGTCAAGATAATGTATTACGGGTTACATTACAAGATAATGTATGGGTTAACAAATAACTGACAAATGTTGACTCAACACATCCTTATATGTAATTTTGTCGTCGTAGCCAAGAGAATGTTCTACAACTGAATCGTTGGCTACGAGGGGGAGGCTACAACGACACGATGAATCGCTTTTGTCAGGACACCGTTCGTTTGAGTTACACAATTTTTGTGTTTGTGAGGGTGAGAAGTGCTGTCCTGTGCGTAATTACTGCTGTGCGTATAACGACCCAGTTGAGAGGGTTCAGGTCTGACCGACCTGTTTGCAATCAGACTAATTTGTGCTGATGAAACCTTTTTTGTTGTTGGCCAATATTATCCGAGTACACTGTAGTTACTGTCTACCCTGTTTTACTGTTTGTTATCAAAATTTTCACTTCATAAATTACAGATATTTTTAAATCTAGAACCTAATGTAGTTGTCATCGCTGTTAAGTACAGGCCTAAGTCTAATAAAAAATAAAATTAGGATAAAGAAATTTTAGAAAACTGAAAGCTACGTAGTCACCCACATAGGCCACACAGATATATTGCTATATTTAAAAAAAAATTTAAAACGTAGACGTTTCATCAAAACATCACAGGAAATATGTTAGTCAGTAGTTGTTTCATTATTATTAATACCGATCGGTCTTTACATCGTCAGATTTATAAGTTTATGTCGCGTATATCATTACGGAATAATACAACAAATTTGACGATTACAGTAACATATAGAGGAAAGTATTCATTCTCCAACATTGTTCATCAAAATTAAGAAGAGTATAAAACTTAAAACTTTAGGATTCATGAAAACGTGTTTTCCAAATTCTAGAATGTAGCTCAGTAGGAAATATTAGTACTTCAATAATCACACAAGATCAGCTACTAATATGAGATAATAAAAGAGAGATTGTGGAGAAAGAGAGTGAGAGAGAGATACAGGTTGACAGACAGAGACAGATAGAAATATCGGTATGGAGAACCATACATGACTTCCATGTTCTAAGATTTATATTTAAAATCATATTCGAAATGAAATATTTAAATAGAAACTACGTCTTTCTACTTATTGCTTCAGCATTAACCACAGTACTGTGCTCACTAACGTATACCACCACCACCTCACGTTTTCGCACTCGATTTTCACCGATGATGGCAGTCGATGGCACTGCCGAAAAGTCTGGTTTTACAGAAAACATTGGACTACGGCTAAAGAGCCCGGGAAGCAATTTTAACAAAAAACTACTTCTTTGTTGCCGATAACGTAGTACACATACAAAAAATTCTACCCTCCACCTTCAACTATAATTTTTTATAATAGAAAATTACCCCCACCCCGTTCACCTAACTTCTTCATTTATAGATATTTCAACTACGTTTCTACAGTGGATTACTATGAGCTTCTTATCAGGATACTTTATTTATAAAAATTAAGTACTTTACCCTTGTTAAATCATAAAATGTTGGAGGTAAACTACCCCTTTCCCTTTACCGATCTTCACCAAAATCAACAGACCTTGAGCTCTCTGCAACTCAGGAAAGGGTGTAAAAAATTATTTGACCCTCATTGAATTTTCGGCAGTTATCGTTCGTCATATAAAAAATTACCCTTGTTAAAACATAAAATGTTGCTGGTAAACTACCCCTTTCCCTTAACCGATCTTCACCAACACCAATAGGTATTGAGAACTCTACAATACAGGGCTGTATGCAAAACATCATTTGATTCTGTTTGAATTTGCGGCTGTTATCGTTTACTATAGGAAAAAATTACCCTTGATAAAAAACTGTTGCAGGTAAACTACCCCTTTCCCTTAACCGATCTTCACCAAAAACGACAGATCTTGGGTACGCTACAATTCAGGCCTGTATGCAAATAATTGTTTGATTCTGTTTGAATTTGCGGCTGTTATCGTTTGCCATAGAAAACACCCTTGATAAAACATAAAACGTTGCTGGTAAACTACCCTATTCCATTAACCGATCTTCACCAAAAACAATAGGTCTTGAGAACTCCACAAATCAGGGCTGTATGCAAAACATTAGTATATTCTGTTTTAATGTACAGCAGTTATCATAGAAAAAATAACCTTGTTAAAACATACAACGTTGGAGGTAAACTACCCCTTTCCCTTAACTGATCTTCAACAAAATCAACAGACCTTGAGTTCCGTATAATTCAAAAAGGTATGCAGAAGAGTAGTTGATTCTGTTTTAATGTACGGCAGTTATCGTTCGTCAAAAAAAAATTACCCTTGATAAAACATAAAATGTTGCTGGTAAACAACCCTATTCCCTTAACCGATCTTCACCAAAACAAACATGTCTTGAGAACTCTACATTTCAGGGCTGTATGCAAAATATTATATGATTCTGTTTGAATTTGCGGCTGTTATCGTTTGCCATATAAAATACCCTTGATAAAACAAAAAACGTGCCTGGTAAACTACCCCTTTCCCTTAACCGATCTTCACCAAAAACAATAGATCTTTAGTACTCAACAAAACAGGACTGTATGCAAAACATATTTGATTCTGTTTGAATTTGCGGCTCTTATCGTTTGCCATAGAAAATACCGTTTTAAAACATAAAACGTTGCTGGTAAACTACCCCTTTCCCTTAACCGATCTTCACGAAAAACAACAGGTCTTGAGAACTCTACGATTCAGGGCTGTATGCAAAATATTGTATGATTGTGTTTAAATTTGCGGCTGTTATCGTTTGCCATACAAAATACCGTTGATAAAACAAAAAACGTGGCAGGTAAACTACCCCTTTCCCTTAAACGATCTTCACCAAAAACAATAAGTCTTTAGTACCCAAGAAAGCAGGGCAGTATGCAAAAACGTATTTGATTCTGTTTGAATTTGCGGTTTTTATCGTTTGCCATAGAAAATACCCTTTGAAACATAAAATGTTGCAGGTAAACTACCCCATTCCCTTAACCGATCTTCACCAAAAACAAAAGAACTTGAGACCTCTACAATTCAGGGCAGTATGCAAAACATTATTTGATTATGTTTGAATTTGCGGCTGTTATCGTTTGCCATAAAAAATACCCTTGTTAAAACATAAAACGTTGCTGGTAAACTACCCTTTTCCCTTAACCGATCTTTACGAAAATCAACAGATCTTGAGAACTCTATAAGTCAGGGCAGTATGCGAAACATTATTTGATTCTGTTTGAATTTGCGGCTGTTATCGTTTGCCAAACAAACAAAATTACGCTTGATAAAAAAAAACTGTTAACGGTAAACTACCCCTTTCCCTCAACCGATTTTCACCAAAAACAATAGGTCGCGAGTACTCTACAAATCAGGGCTGTATGCAAAAAATTATTTGATTCTGTTTGAATTTGCGGCTGTTATCGTTTGCCATAGAAAAAAAATCTATAGACACAGACACACAGACAGACACACACACAGACACTTTTCGAAAAACGACTTTTTTTCATGTTTTGAGTGTAGTACAATCAGAATCTGCAATAATCTCGAACACGATTTTTTTTTGCCATCACCATACTTCCATTTCCTTAAGGAACATGGAAGTAAAAACGGAATGACACACGAAGAGTACGTTGTAAGAAAGAGCAGACAGGATTTCAAATTATCGATACCTACAAGTATTGCTTTAAATCATACGTCCGTAAATTACTGTAATATGTAGAACAATTTCGAATGGTCTTATCACATTTTGATGAATACTGAATTTCTGCTGTTTAGATACTGGTCATTGACTATAATGACAAATTTAAATAAATAACCGTGTTTGAACTCAAAATAACAAACGGTAAAAGATTTACTGGATAGGTACGATGGTTCGGTGGTCTGAAAGAGGAAAAAACTATTCAGAAACAATGTTATTAACTTTTTTAAACATTAAAATTAATAACATAACATATAAAAATAGTTTCATGAAATAGTTTTTGGTTTAGCTTCTTGAAATTTGTTATTCTCTTTATCACAAGTAGTCGCGAGAAATGTAAATTCCAGGGTACAGTTATTAGGAAGAAAACTTAAGATTATTAGAATACTCGCTAAGAACTCAACTTCTACTACATCTACAATGATCGGGTAGAACTCTTTTTCTTGAATAGTTTTAGCATGGTCTTCAATAAACAGTATCAAAATCTTAACTATTCCATAACTTTACTTTCAATCTATCAATCTATAAAGAGTTTGGTATGTAACTCACAATGTAAAGCAAAAACGAGATAGAAAAGGATTATTTCTTTTATTATATCGTCTATAATTCTGTTCATTTGTGGCTTAAAGCAACACTTATTTCTTTTAAAAGTATTTTTCTTTTACATATATTTAATACTCTTGCGTGAAGTTTAAAGTTTAGAAAACACCACATTCCCTTTATAATAAACGTTACATTTTATAGAAAAAACGCTGAAGATGTCACACTGTTTAGTGAATGTGGTAGTTTACTCAGTGGTTTTACTGAGACCACTGTAAGACTACTGAGGTTTTCATGAAGATGTTCATCAGTAACAGTAAACAAACCGGTAATACACGATGTAGTGTTATATACAATCAAACGGTATTACAGAAAGCTGTTACTGACAGAGTCCATAATTTTTTCTTTAGTAGGCTATAACTCTTTGATATTGAAAATCAAATGTTTTCTTTGTAAACGACAATTTTCAATTAACTCAAAAGCTTATACCTACTGTAAGCTTACTTTATCTAGAGAAATAATCTTACTTTGTCACTTACTTATATAAAGTAAAAAATTTACTGACGTGTACAACTTGCACTTACACGCTTTATTCTTGCACTTGCACTTACAGTAAATCGCGAAAGGGCAAAATTATTATTTGTAAGAACTAATGTTTAAGCTGTTTCATTTACTAATCTCTCATCAGGTGTTTTCACTATTTGTTCTCACATTTACACAATTTTCCTAATTGCACACATTACCTATTAAGATATATCTGAAAAAAATTGTCCATTTTTCTTCTCATCTATTTGTATTATATGACTGATGAAGGTTTATGTACTTAAACTAGAGAAATAGTTCACTTACCCCCTGGGTTATTGGCAATGAAAGTATCAGTGACAAAATAGAGTTTCGAGGAATAAAACAAACATTAGTAACGTCATAATCCAATATTTACTATGTTTTTCTGAGCAGGTAATATGAGCCTTTCTGCAGACTATAAACAATAGGTATACAATATATAAACAAACTTGTTTAAAAAATAAACGAAAATAAAAAATTCAATTGTTATATAAATTATACTGTTATAAAGAAACCAACTTTAAATATTATTGAAGATCCGATAATTGTTACACACACTCTTTCCCTCCCTCTCGCTTTCTTTTTTGATATTCTTTACTTTACATATGACATTTTAAAGAAAGATGTAATTATTTTAAATTACACATTTTTCCGCAATTTTTGTTTCACGCAGTGTTCTTTAAATTTTGGTCACGATGGTACTTACAACTTCGCAAACCGCCGGGTGCAGACAAACTGTTTCACAAAGATACGATAAAATGAGTAAAAAAGTCTTTATAAAATTAATTACTAGTAGTATAACGTGTAGGCTGTCGGTAAAAGTGATTATACAGAGTATATTGATTGTGGAGAGGGACCTAGCTTGAAAAGTAAGTTTGCATGGCAAAGCGGTCGGAAACATCGCAGCTTCCAGTGGACCAACCTCTCACTCATTTGTACAAAGAACTAATTTTGTTACGTACAGCACATGATCAATGGATCCAGGCATTTAGAAACTACTTACTGTAGTCCCTCATCCTCCTAACATAACGCTTGAATTATGTTTTTGGCAAATATTTGCTTAAAACTTACATTATTTTTCTTTACTTTAAGCTTCTAGTATGAGACTGTTATCATCGTCACCCTGTATAGTCACTGTGTATCATGAAAACTACAAACCTACATTCCGTCTTCCCTCAGAATAAAATTCTAGGTGCGATACTGATAAACTCGTACTAATTAACGAATAAAAAAACAATTGTACCAATACTTCCTTCAACCTACGACTGTTGTCAGATAGAAACAAGTAACACTAAACACCATTATTTAAGTAGAAATAAATACTTTTTGCTTCTCTCCAGCTTGTGATTTCTGTTATGTTACTCCCATGGCTCGTTTTAGAAATCTGAACCATCATTGAACAATGTCAGCTTATTAGAGGTCCTTAAACATTAAGAAATATTTACACATAAAATAACACAAACTGCTGAGCATACGTCCAAATTTTAAAAACGCGAACACATGGGTGTTTTCGGTGAGCACTGTGACAACGTTACACGACCGTTGACGGTTTTGTGCTTGCAGTGACAATGTCTGTGGGACACTTGTTGACTTGAATTTAGAACACTTCAAATTCGTCTGCAGTATTCATGTTTCTTTCTTTGTTTCATACCTGTTAGGGTTTAAAATGTGTATTAAAATCTCTGGGGCTAAGCTTTTTAGCTATCAAATTTTATAACTCCATAACTCGATTTTATTGTTAACTTTCATTCTTAGGAAACTATTATTTAAATCGTTTTATAAAATGTCTTCTGTATGTTAGAAAATGTATAAAATCGAATACATCATTAGTTTATCGCATTTCAAGGTTACGTCGTAAGCTACAAGGTACCAAGTTGTAACGGAAAATTTAACCTATTTATAATTTTAATAAAGAAGCTATGTTGAAAATAGAAATAAGGGTGTGTTTAAGAAAGCAGAGAGGCGTGAGAAAGCGAGGTGGCAATAATGTGAAAACAGAATTACTTGCTAAAAGCTTAATAATGCATGTACGGTATGTTAAGGCACGATTTGGGACACTACGGTCATAAACTGTATTATGTTTCAGAAATAAGGGTGTTTACCAAATGTTTTAAAACCTAAGTGCATATAACAATAGCTGGCGTGGGAAAGCGATCTTGTTGGGCAAGTGAGATAGAAAGAGACGCTACTTTCTGTAAACACGTGTGCGCAGAGAAACGTTGGGCGAATTAGAAAAAGTGTCATACGTTACGCGGGAAGTTTTAGTTAAGCGGATTGGTTGAATTCGTATTTAGCGGTAGTTTGGACCTATCGGAGCGTTTTGTCGTAGTTCGTAAGTAAGGGAAATTTGAGGCATGCATATATTGTGAACTTAGAGGAAATAAGGGCAGTCTTCTTAATATCGGCAGAATTATATACGGAGAGACTCGTGTACGTTGTTTTGCGTCAAATAATATAGATATTTTAATAATTAACGGAAAGAATCAGTAAATTTCTCAGAATAACAAAGTACGGGAATACTATAATAATTAATATTGAAGTTATAAAGCAAGTTTCATAAATCATAATAATTCAAAGAGTGTATAATCAAAGTTATAATAAACAATAATAAATAATAAATACATACAAAGTTCTGTTAATTCTTTACGTGGCGGTAATTCGCGGAAGGAGGCGTTGGAGTTCGAAAGAAAGCTGCGACGGTATAAATTAGTCGGCCAAACGCGACGTGGAGTGAGTTAAATGCACTTAAGTTAAATTCTGTCATCTTTGTGTCCAGTGTAATTATACAACATAGTTAGAAGTATAATCCATATGTTAGTGTAGTGCACTTGTGATAAAGTGAATTGTGCAAGTTTAACCAGAATCAACACGACGACGGCTGCTGACGAACACCGATCTACAATAGCTTCAGGACCACGCACTTTGGAAGGATTTACGCAAGTAAAGAATAATAAACATTTAAATTCTATTTTTTCGATAAATAAACATATGTTGTATGCAACATAGTGACTCAATCTGTCATAAAGGACTCACTGCTAGTTGTTAATCATATTAAATTTGTTCTATAAGTAATTCAATTCATATAAAAATATTTAAATTTTGTAATGTATAAATACAAATTGTCATTAAAGTGATTATCATACTTTAATTTGTGTTTATTATTACTGGCGCCCTGAGGTAAATCAAGAGTCGGTACACTAGAATAAGTACCATAAACTATTATAGAAATTATTATATATCATATTTGATAAAGATAGTTTGTGATCTTATTTTTCACATGCTCATAGGCCAACATAATTTTCAAATCAATAATTTTAACTCTTTTACAAAGGCCTAGCAAGAAGTGTATTACAAAGTTTTCCGGTTATCAAAAAATAGTCCGTGAGGTATACAGAATGTGTTTAGTATATTATATCCACTTTCCACTTTATGCTTAGTAACTTCAATTAATTTGGAATAATTTTAACACATGTTTTCAAAGGTTTATTTACAAAACTTTCTACTCTTGTTATGTTTCCTTAACTATAACTACCCCGTCTGTATGGACAAGGTCTCAAAAATGTAATTTGCGTATATACGGTATAGGTCTCAAGACTACGTACTATTCAAACTTATTTTTCTTTGCCCATAATCAGCTAAATAGTATTGACCTGTCATTCTATGATACATGTAGTAATAGATATATCTACATTCTTCTATTCAAACCTTATTGTTAACAATAAGTTATACCGCTCGCCATATTCCAAAAATATTTATGGTATATAAAGTGTACTTTCAGTACTATAAACAAATTGACAGATATTGTTTAAACATTATTATCGTGTTAAAAATTATGAGTTTAATATTTATTTCATCTATTAGTAACAAGAGAGATCGTTGGGACATGGTGTTCGCCGTTAAAAATGTTTAATGTAATGTTCTTTCATACTTTGAATGCTACATATGGCCTATGTCGACATCGTTAAAGCTGTCAAGTTATTTAGAAATTTAAAATCTCCCGTAATTGACAGAATTAATTTGGTTATTGTTAATACACTATTTCTTTACAATTCTATAAGTAATGTACTTCGTAGGTTTGCACGTCCGGAGTCAATGTTGTTAAAATTCCTTTCCGGGGTGTTTGGCCGTGATCCATTGTTTTCTGCAAAACAGAAGTTTCAGCAATGCCATCGACTGCCATCATCAGTGTAAAATTGAGTGCTCTAACGTGAGGTGGTATACGTTAATGACCACAGGTACTGTAGTTAAGGCTGGAGAAGTCCCCTGAACACCACTCATACTTATAAATGGTGGGAAGGAATCTTAACAACAAATTCTAGAAGTATTCACTTTTATTGTAAATTGAAGTTCATGATCTGGAATAATTCCCAGGTCACTAAATTGTGGTATAGTAGCACGACATGATAAAATTATATCTTATGCTGATAAATGTTAGATCCATGTAGTGGATTTCTAAATTTTTGAATTAGAAGAAACAAATAAAAAAGTATTAAGTTTTCAGAATTAGTTTAATGTTATATAATTTGGTTTTAGAATTTACGTAGGTGCACAAACAGCATTACTGAAATTTGTGAATAAAAAATCAAAGGTGTGAATAAAGAAAATAGTCCTTGTGACCTTTTTTCTTGACATAGAAAAAAAATCACTCAAGCTTGTTTAAAAAACTTCATTATTGCTGGTACTCCCGAGTTGCACGTGATTGGTTTCGCAGTTACCTGCAGAGTAGATGCAATGTATAAAGATTAATGATACGGTCAGGATAACTTATGTTGTCCAACAGGAGGCAGTACTTGGTTCAATTTTATTTTGTGTTGCAGTGGATATGACGCTTAATTGTATTGGAAATAAAGCAAATAACGCTTTTTTGGATTTTAAGTGACCTAGATTGTGGTTTACAAACATAATCTTCTTCTAAACACCCGTAAAACAAATTTTATTTCTTTACCTGTAAGGTATTTTTTTTTTTGCGGGGAGGAAAAATGCATTATGCACATCAGGAGACACCCGACTGGTCTTCAGGTGTGTGGAACTCGCACCCACTAAAAAACCTCCACTTTACAGGCAGGGAACCCCCCCTGGAACAACTATTCGTATGGCTTCAGGGTGGCACCTCGTATTGCGCCTACTAGGCTTCTACAGCTTTATCTGTATCATCGACCTGTGAGACAGTACAGTTCAGGCTTCTTCTGCCGCAGGACCATCCTCACGAATGTCACAACCATGTCCCAGTTCTCTTTGCTGTTGAGCATGATGCCTATGATGTTATCAGGCGTCATGGGGCCAATCTCTGATTCGAGTCCTCGCCTCTCCAGCACCCACCGTTGACACTCGAAAAAAGTATGATGAGCGTCATCAGAGTCTGAGTCGCCATACACGCACGACGGATCCTCCATCTTACCCATTCTTCGCAGGTATGCACAGAAATAACCATGCCCTGTCAGGAATTGAGTAAGGTAATAATCTACCTCGCCGTGCGTTTTGTCCACCCATTCAGGGAGGTTCCCAATCAGCTTCGCCGTCCACCTAGCTCGACTCTCCTGCTTTCATAGTAGTTGCCAGCTCCGCATGGAGTGTGCCCTGGCCACTGCTCTTGCTTCTACAAACCCCAAGTCTTCCTTGGTTGTGTAGACCCTCCTTCTCTCCTCAGCCATCAGATCTATTGGCATTACTCCACGACGACCAACACTGCTGGTTCCGACACCGTTCTGTAGGAGCTTGCAATCCTAAGTGCTCCTCTTAGTTGTACTGCGGCCATCTGCTTGCGGTATTTTTCTTGCTTCAGTGCGTCGGCCCAGACCTTGCATCCGTACAGGAGAATCGAGTTGGTCACCGACATCAGCAGTCGCCGTCTTCCTGCAGCTGGGCCTCCGACATTTGCCATTAGTCTGCTTAGCACAGCAACAACCTTAGCGGCTTTCTCCGAGGAAAATCGAATTTGCTCCCAGTAGGAAAGCTTAGTATCCAGGTGCACCCCTAGATACTTCACCGCTGGGTTTGATATTATCGCCTTTTCCCCCACCACGAACTGTGTGATTGTGGGTATACGTCGCCGTGTGAGCAGCACAATCTCTGTCTTCTCCGTCGCAAGTCTCAGATCGTGTTCTTCCATCCACATGCGGACCCTGCGCATGACCTGGTTCAGCATGCGCTGCGCCTCCTCTGCATCTCTCGCGGTGATCACGGCAGCCACGTCATCAGCATATGCTACCAGAAAGGTATCATCTGGCATCTCCATCCGGAGGATTCCATCATAGAAGGCATTCCACAGGTCGGGGCCCAAAATAGAGCCCTGAGCTACGCCTCCTGTTATGTCTTTGCTGCGTGGCCCATCTGCTGTCTCGTACCGGAGCTCCCTGTCCCTCAAGTAACTTCGTATTATTCGGAGCAGGTAGTCCGGCGCTGGAAAGACGTCCTCCAAAGCAGCTAGCAAGTCTGTCCACCTGGCCGAATTAAAGGCGTTGCGTACGTCCAGTGTAGCGAGTAGCACCATCCTTCTGGAGAAGTGATTACCCCGCTGGGCCACCTGGACGGCATTCAAGGTCTACTGTATGGCTCCAATGGTGGATCTGGCCGTTCTGAACCCGTACTGCCTCGCTGACAGATCTTCCGCATCCCGAATTGCCGCTACTATGCGAGGCCTGAGTAGACGTTCCTGTAGTTTCCCACCGTGTCCAGCATACAAAGAGGTCTGTATGTCGACGGGGAATTCGGGCCACCCTTCCCTTTGCCGACTAAGACTAGTCTCTGGATCTTCCACCTCTTCGGGAAGACTCCGTCTTTGAGGCAACGGTTGTACATATTGAGTAGCACCTGGGGGCAGGATCTAGCGACCACCCTCAACACTTCCTGAGATATACCATCCGGCCCTGGTGCCTTCTTGTTGCGCAGGGAGCTAGCAGCTAGCGATAGCTCGTCCTCGCTGAAAATCGGGACGTCCTCCAAAGGGCCTGGATATTCCTCACGATCCCTCAGTGGGTGACGAGGAAATAGACCGTCCACGATGAAGCGCATCCGATTTTCGTCCATCCTTGGGCTACGAGGCCGGGCTCCAAGCCTGCTCATTACAAGCCTGTACCCCAGACTCCAGGGATCAGAATCTAGATCACTCCTGAGGGGCTCCTACTTGAGCCGCTTGCTTCTTGTTGTTGGCCTCCTTCAGTCTTTTCCTGGCGAGCCGATATTTGCCTTGCGCTTCGGCTGCTGCAATCGCGTACTCCGTCTGTTTCTAGTCGCCATGCGACAAGAGCGCAAGCAACGTCTCCTGAGGTCAGCAATCTCGTCTGTCCACCAGTACGCCACTGTCTTCCCCCCGCGGCGTCTCGCTCTCCTGGGCATAGACACATCGCAGGCATTCCGTATTAGGCGCATTGTCGCACCGACGACTTCCTCTGTCGGACCCAAGCTGTTCATCGCCGCCTCCTTTCCGATCACGATGACATCCTGCAACAACTCCACGTCCAGTTTGGATACGTTCCAGCCAGGTGTTCGGCTGGGTTCAGCTATGGGCGAATGCTGAACTCTCCGCAGGGTGAAAGTGATATACTGATGATCACTACCAGTATAATCTTCCAGCACCTCACAGTTCATGACGCTGTGCGTCAATGAGTCGGACACCAAAGTAATGTCCGGGATTGTCTCGGCGTAACCAGGTCTTCTAAAAGTTGAGACACCGCCCACGTTGACCACCGCGAGCCCGACTCTTGCTGCCATCTCTAACACGTACCGTCCCCTGGCGCACGTCGCAGGCATTCCCCACTCCACCATATTCTATAGAATATGCAAACTATTGATATACGTTTAAAATATGATAAGAATAAATAAAACATTGTTACGGGCCGTTGACGCACAAGGCTTTTCACGAATTCAAACGAAAATATACATATTCTAACAGACAAAATCTCTGTTAGCGGCCACAGATGTAGCCGCCATGATTTACATGCCATGGTATCGTGCTGTACTGTGTACTCACGTGTATTGTACTGTACAGGCATTTATTAATAACGTAAGCTAAAATTGATAAAACTGGTAGCGTTGAGTTGCTATAACATTAAACGTAAGCACAGTGCGTAAATATTTAAATATTATGTTTGAGTGTACATTTCTGAAATTCATGTTTTAGTGATTATGAAGTTCAACAAACACACACCTACACTTATGTTTTTGTTGTGTGTTGTGTGGAGGGGGGTAGCGTGCTCCTCGTACATATATAAATATGTCACATCTCATTTTACGTGTATAGTGTGTTTTACGTCCAATATAACGCAGAATAATTACTGGTATATAACATCAAGTACTGTCTGATGGTAATAATGAGTACAATAAAAATACTCTGTAAACGAATTTCAGTAGTATTAACAGTGTATACTGTAAGAGTAAAATATATAATTTAATCGTCAATTTTTACGCTAAAAAGTTTACAGCACAATGAGTTTTAATAAATCAATTACATTCCCAGTAAAGTTAACGTTTGTCTCGTTTCACAATGCATGGGTTTTTTATGTGTGGGTTTGTTAACCCTTTAAAAATCTTGATAAAAGGCTGTACATCATTAAGAAAGAGGAAACTGTATGTGTTGATAAGAACCCATACGTTTGAATCACTGTCATTGTTGTTTTGGAAGGGAAAGAACAAGGAAATTATGTTTTCTCTAAGTGTAATAGGCCTACTAACCGCCAACAAAATATCTATTTAACGTTTATTTCACACTTTCATATAATCAGATAATACAGCACGCTTCAGAATACATCGAATACGCTTTTTTATATAACAAATACCCCTTTTTTATCTAGTGATAAATTAATTTTCATTATAATAAGATTTCGCTATAAAGATTGAAACAATTGCGTTGTTATAAAAACTCACGCAATTTCAAGATGTAAGATATTAAAGAAATTTAGGCAATATATCATAGCTTGTAGCGAATCGCATGACGTTTCTTCTTATAATGACGTTTAACGCTTGAATTGTAAATCCAGACGACTCATCGTAAGTGGTAGCGTTGAATTTTAAAGTATAATTATTTTGGCCTCACGTACAATTTTCGTATACAAAACATAATCTTCCTATAAACAGCAACATATTAACATTTTTGCTTATATGAGTATTTTAGTAATTAAAACACATTAATAGGCAAATTACGTAAACGCAACATAGTGACAAAATCTTAGCTAACATCACTATGGCTTTGTGTACGTGTGTTTTATTACTAATTTGTGTTTTGCAGTTATATAGACTATATTTTAAACTTAAATTTCTTAATGAGTGACGTGAAAAAAATAATTTAGTGAAGCATGTATTTCACAGATAATTTTAATTTAATGATACATTTTTAATAAGCAAATTTTGGTTCAAAGTAACAAGATAATTCCAGTAGATGTGACAAGTAATGATGTAAATAATGAGATACTAAAAGGTGATAACTTCAAATTGTATTATTAAAACACAAAAATAATATGAAATATGGAACGCTAGCTAATTGTGAAACATATATTCAAGTAGAGAAAAAATAAATATTTCCATGTAAAAAAAAACTGTCTGAAACAGTAGGTATTCCATTTATAGTTTAAAAATATAGTCACTAACATCTTTGCGAAATATTATTTTTATAAGGCTAAGAAATGTTAAAGGCTAAATAGGAAAAGACTCTTAAGCGATGTTGTTGTCATTACTGAATTTTGACCGATTAAGTTCGATACTTTATTGGCGTTATTATAAACAAATATATTAACATAAGATGAAATACAAAAATATATATTTTGGGAATAAATTAATAAAAGTTTATACTCTTGCATTACAAGTGTTTCATTCAAGTGTTCTCTTGTCTGTACTTCACAGGACTTTAATGCCTTCGCAGAATCATTTAATTTTTCTCTTATCTGTACTTTATTTGCAGTAGAGATAAACATAATCGCTGGTTTATAGATACACATTCCTTAGGTTAGAGTACTTAGGCCTATAAATAATTGACAAAATTGCTCACAAAAATGACATAATTATACTGCGTCCGAAATCAACGAGATCTGTGTTTGAATTTTAAACCAAAATTTGGCCTACAAAATGTAGACCATATACTTTGAATAGTCCTAACAGAACCATTATAATACTTAAGACTACTATTGATTGCACGTTTTACTTGTTTATTTACGGCACTAACAACTCCATCATAGAGTAAAATATTAAATACAATAATCGTAAGTTGACTGGCAGCCTGTATATCCTAGCAAAATAAAATTGGCACTAGTTTTCTCCATGGTATTACTGTTTATTGTAGACGGTTTTTTAAGATACTATAAGCTGAAGAATTAGAGCTGTACACGTTTTTTACTCATATCTAATGCTTGCTTAATGACACTTCCGAAAATTCACGTTGAATGGAAACGTAGCTACCAGCGAGTGACATGTAAAGCATCAACAGAAGAAGTTTCACAAAATTTAAATTGATATAATAAAGTCACAGTGGAAGGAGTCACAACTGATTTTTTTCTTTACCAAAAGAAGTTTCCAGCGTGTGATACTTGTGCAGAAACTTTTGTATACAAATGTAAATACTTTCGTCGGTGCCTATAGTGTTCTAACTAATCATATCATATGTTCTCCGGAGTAAAAAAGTTTACGCGCATGGATATGCACTCTGCAAAAAAGTGTTCTAGTTTCCAACATTCGTCACTCTAGTCTGTACCATTTAAAACCATACACAGTAGAAAGATAAGCAGTTTGTCTGTAAATAAAAATATAAATACAGGCATTTATATAAAAATAATATAAAAATCATTTGTGCAAAAATACAAATATAAGCATCATAAGAAATTTAAATATAAATATTCCTTTTATGGACGTAAACTTACAATAAATTGAATTACATTTTTATAAAATTTTACAATTTATAAATTAAAAAATACATAATCACATCTATACGCAATGTTACGCATTTACAAAAGTAAACGAAGCTTACAAACTTAGATTTATTAATGTAGTAAAAGAATATTTTTACATTTGTAAAACAAAATTTAATTATTTAATATTACTCAATTAGCTATTGAATCATTCGCAAGGAATTTTGTTAACTACTAACTTATCAATTCCTGAAAAAGTAGGAAAACGGCAAATTAAAAAATCTATAGATTAATTAATCTCATTTTTTATTAATGATAAAACCATAAAAACCATAAAAACCTTACGATGCACAAATTTATTAAAAGTTATGAATGTATTTTTAAAACTGAGATTACAATCTGTTCCTGAAATACTTCTAAAAGTTTTACAAACCTAATGAAATATTTTAACACCTTCTTTAATAATCATTTTGTAACACTACTGAATTCACTTAATCGTATTATGACCAATTTTTGTTCACTAGCCTATGCGTAGAATTTTAAAAGACTAGAATAAAAACACGTTTTCCGTTATAAATCAGGTAGCTTTCAATAATTTGTTCACTCAAACAGAATTACAATTTTAAATTACAGTACATACCGGTGAGATTATTATTATAATTTTCGAATAATTGATTTTTATTTATCTAGTCGGATTTTTTACATAAAATTGTCCATTAAGAATTCTTATAATACTTGATTTTATCAATTATTGTATACAAAAAGTTAAGTAATTTATTAAGAAATCCATAAAAATTACTTCATTCTTCATTAGGACGGTAACGATTAACTGATATGAATTAATTAAGTAGTTAAGAATTGAGAGAATTCATAAGGAGTTAAAAACATATGTAAAAACTCGGTAATATTACTGAAATATATAGATCTACTAAAAACAGTAAAATATTTTTTTATTTAAATTTGTTTTGGTGATAAGCTTCAAAACTAAATTCGTGGATTTTGCTCTCAATCGGTATTTTCTTTAACAGAAAAAGGTGTTATCGGTTTGGATTTCCGAAGAGGGTAAACAAATGATGTGTCGCAGCCGTGGTGCAAATGTGATTGGTTGCGTCGCGATAAATGAATATCGGCCGGCACCACGTGGTACTTTGTTATCATATTGAATAAAATATTTACTGCGAATATGTTGAAATGGGATTGGTATTCAGAAATATATCACTCTACAGCCAGCCATACTGAAAACAGCTGCGTTCTTATACTGCACACAGTGAAGTTACATTTAACGTGTTACTACTTCTCTTGTTTCATGTTTTTAATATTTCTTATGTGGCTACAGCATTTAGTTAAGTACTCA
This sequence comes from Magicicada septendecula, assembly GCA_034769895.1. Taxonomy (NCBI): domain Eukaryota; kingdom Metazoa; phylum Arthropoda; class Insecta; order Hemiptera; family Cicadidae; genus Magicicada; species Magicicada septendecula. Next base: position 535,943,825 of record CM068367.1, on the reverse strand, counting down.
CATCAGATTGAATGTACGTATGTAGAAATTGATTACCTAATATTTCATTAGATAAATATAATTATTTAAATAGTTCCAATATAATTATTTAATATTCCAAAATTTTATTCAATTAAAAGTTTCTGAGAGATTATGAGTCAAAACTATCATAACGTTTCTCTGTCAAATCGTCACTTAAACAGTAACGGCAATATTTTAGTTTCTACAGGTACAGTAGAATGTATCAGTGCTACATTCAATATACCCAACAGTTACTTTATACGGAAATACTGGGCGCTTTAGCAGTTTATTTCAGATAACCTGAAGTTGCCATTTATCTCATTGCCACTGCCCTGAAACAGAATTAAAATAGTTGCCTGGAGCTTCCTATTTAACATAACAACTGTTCTTTGTTTCTCTAGTTCTACAGTTTTCTCTTCACAGTTTACCCTTGTTGCTAAGCTTCATTGCACAGTAAATGTACCGTGTAGATATCTCATGTCAGAAACATTAGCGAAAAAATTTAGACACATTAGGAAAACAAGATCTGTAAATATACATGTGTGAAACAATTACATTTGAGCCGTACCAGAAGTTTAGTAAAGAAGTGTTATATTAGAAATATTAATAGAATACTCACTTATTCTTGACTGTTCATTCCGAATACTGCATACGTTTGAAGTTACAGCAAACAATTCAGAGGGAGTACTTTAATATTACTACAATGCTGACTTAGCTAGTTCCATATTGCTATTGTGCATGTTACAACACATTAATTGTTATAACATTATATGGCATCACGTCGCATCTATTTTTAGTAACGTGTCCTGATGCGTTCAAATGGTAAACGATAAGAAAACAACGCAAGCAGCACGTATTTTAACGCCACAGTAAATAGACTTGAAAAGGGTCTGTACAGAGGTGCAAACTATGTGCGACAATAGTGTATGAATTCGCAATAAGAAATCTGTTGCATTACAAAACGACGTATTATTTCCTACAAAAACTTAGAGCATATAACACAATAGAATATAACCTAATTAATAGATTATGCATAATACATGTCTTGTGTAACGTTTCTGTGCACTTCTTTAGTGTTTTCTTGTGAAAATTCATTTATCATTGTGCTAAGGTAGCCATTTCTTCTTGTTTTTCCACAACCACTGCTAATCACAATATGTGTGTGTGTGTGTGTGTGTGTGTATGTGTTTGCATCCATGCTTAGAATAGCGACGTCACGGGGTATTTTTATCTCCTGTTCTGGGACACATTTGCGCAGTAAGGTACTTTTCTGATCCTAACCTACATCGCTAGACACACTAAGATGGAAACGATCATTCTGAATTCTGAATTCTGTTGAATTCTGAATAAATCCAAATGACTTACTCTACGAAGCCATGCAAACTAATCTAAATGATTTATTGTAATTCCACCATAGTGAAAAAAATACTTATTATGAGCCCAAAATAATTTTTAAGTTTTACGAGCATAAGACAAGTCCAAAGATATGGGAAACTGTAACAAATAAATTAATCACACATAACTAGTGGAGCCAAAATTTATTAATTTCAAATACTAAATAGCATTTAACGCAACGACTGTTAAAACCCGAAAAGTATTGAAATGTTAGCATGTAGACTACTAATGAAGCGCTTTATAAAATATATCAGTAACACTAAAATGATAAATAAGATATTAGATCTCACTTAAACTAGTAAAGTAATTAGCATTACAAAGTACATGAAATTTCGTTAACCAATACTATTGATTATGACTGTCATAAAAATGAGAAATGAAATTGTACGGACTTTGCTATATTATTGAGTTCAATAAAAATAAAGAAGTGTTGGTTTGGAGACTGGCTGTGTAGAGAATAAGTTGTCAGATATTTATCACTCTCGAAAGTGGGTCACACAGACTATAATCGTAGAACGGTGGGAGGTAAATTGATTAAGATGATAAATTTGTGTCTCAAGATAAGTACATGTTAGGGTAATAACTATATCATACCGCGAATTATGAACTGTTGTTCACGTGCATTATTTTGAGTGTTAACTACGTGATGTTTGTGTGTGTGTGAGTGTGTGAGCGCGTGCGTGGTTGTCTAGGTGAGAGGTATGTACGTCACTATGCTGCCCGGCTCACTCCCGTATACTTCGACGTCCTAGGGCAGTTAACTGATTCAACGTGGAACGAATGAGATGAAAAAAAATAGCAGTGTTGCCAGGTCAATACCATGTGGGATAAAACTCTTTTCCCCACGTAGCTAGCCAAAATTTTGCCCAGAGTCTCAAATATGTGTGCTTTAAGCAAAGCATATTATTTTTAAAAATTTGAGCATATCCTAAATGTTTAAATACTGCTACAGTAAATTAAGTAAAAATTTAAAATAATGTTACTTACCGTAACAGAAAATGTACTAATTAGTTAAGAGCCTCAAAAGAAGATTGCCATTAATCCATATTTTCTCGGACTCGTGAGACTTTATACGTGGGAGAGCGAAATCCATAGCGTAATTTTTGTTCAGGTCCTGAATTATATAAATTAGAAAACACACTGTTTCAAAATGAATGTCACTATAGTTGTGTGTTTATGAATACATTATACAGCCCTAGATTAGGCATCAAATATTATATGTATATTTATTCATGTGGTAAGTGTTCTTTGTGTTTATTAGACTGTTAAACTTTTACAGTTTAAATTATATTAGTTTGATTTTTTTATAATTTTTGTTAGCTCTGCTAAATAAATTTAGGTATTTTAGTGGATGAACTTTGTTGACTGACAAGACAAAAAGTTGTTGGAAGTTAAAGCTAACATGGAATGTATTAGTAAAAAAGAATTGACTGTTGTAAGTAATCCTTTCCATATTTCTAACTCCTCCTTAAGCTTCCTTTCAACTGTGTTATTTGCTACTTTTACAATTTCGTAGTCTTCCAAAGGATTAACAAACTTATGGTTGTCTTCTATGAAATGTCTTGCATATATCCATAAGTTTGTTAATGGATGGTTAAGAAGTTTAGGGAGGAGTTAGAAATATTGAAAGAAAGAGGAAAAGGGTTAGACAATTTAATTAATACTAAAATTAAATTTGATAATGAAGAAATATTTTATAACATAAATAAGAAATAAATGATAGAGGACAGATAGATAAGATTAAGAATTAAATTGCATAGTACTAATTGGATGTTTTAAAATGAGGGTGTGTGACTGACATATGTGTGTGGAGAGCAAGACGTGTAGGTTTAAAAGGAATGTACACACAGACACACACACACACACACACACACACACACACACACACAACACTGAAACACAAGGAATTTGCTAGAAAAATATGTAACTGTCCAGATGGAGTGACAGGGCTCAGGGGGTGGGGAAGGGACATTTGAATTATAGCTTGTTGTGTGTGAGCAGGGTGGAGTGAGATGGGGTGAAGGGTTTGTTTTCTGGTTATTTGTTTCAATTCCGATCTGACGATGAGCTGTGAAGCTTGAAAGCGCTAATCGGGATAATTTTTATATAGTGGTGTGTAACAGTGATCATTCTACTATTGAATTCACTTAATCGTATTATGACCAACTTTGGTTCACTAGCCTATCAGTAGAATTTTAAAAGACTAGAATAAAAACACGTTTTCCGTTATAAATCAGGTAGCTTTCAATAATTTGTTCACTCAAACAGAATTACAATTTTAAATTACAGTACATACTGGTGAGTTTATTGTTGTAATTTTTAAATAATTGGTTTTTATTTATCTAGTCGGAATTTTTACATAAAATTGTCCATTAAGAATTCTTATAATACTTGATTTTATCAATTATTGTATACAAAAAGTTAAGTAATTTATTAAGAAATCCATAAAAATTACTTCATTCTTCATTAGGACGGTATCGATTAACTGAGATGAATTAATTAAGGAATTAAGAATTGAGAGAATTCATAAGGAGTTAAGAACATATTTAAAAACTTACTAATATTACTGAAATATATAGATCTACTAAAAACAGTAAAATATTTTTTTATTTAAATTTGTTTTGGTTGATAAGCTTCAAAACTAAATTCGTGGGTTTTGCTCTCAATCGGTATTTTCTTTAACAGAAAAAGGTGTTATCGGTTTGGATTTCCGAAGAGGGTAAACAAATGATGTGTCGCAGCCGTGGTGCAAATGTGGTTGGTTGCGTCGCGATAAATGAATATCGGCCGGCACCACGTGGTACTTTGTTATCATATTGAATAAAATATTTACTGCGAATATGTTGAAATGGGATTGGTATTCAGAAATATATCACTCTACAGCCAGCCATACTGAAAACAGCTGCGTTCTTATACTGCACACAGTGAAGTTACATTTAACGTGTTACTACTTCTCTTGTTTCATGTTTTTAATATTTCTTATGTGCCTACAGCATTTAGTTAAGTACTCACATCAGATTGAATGTACGTATGTAGAAAGTGATTACCTAATATTTCATTAGATAAATATAATTATTTAAATAGTTCCAATATAATTATTTAATATTCCAAAATTTTATTCAATTAAAAGTTTCTGAGAGATTATGAGTCAAAACTATCATAACGTTTCTCTGTCAAATCGTCACTTAAACAGTAACGGCAATATTTTAGTTTCTACAGGTACAGTAGAATGTATCAGTGCTACATTCAATATACCCAACAGTTACTTTATACGGAAATACTGGGCACTTTAGCAGTTTATTTCAGATAACCTGAAGTTGCCATTTATCTCATTGCCACTGCCCTGAAACAGAATTAAAATAGTTGCCTGGAGCTTCCTATTTAACATAACAACTGTTCTTTGTTTCTCTAGTTCTACAGTTTTCTTTTCACAGTTTACCCTTGTTGCTAAGCTTCATTGCACAGTAAATGTACCGTGTAGATATCTCATGTCAATAACATTAGCGAAAAAATTTAGACACATTAGGAAAACAAGATCTGTAAATATACATGTGTGAAACAATTACATTTGAGCCGTACCAGAAGTTTAGTAAAGAAGTGTTAAATTAGAAATATTAATAGAGTACTCACTTATTCTTGACTGTTAATTCCGTATACTGCATACGTTTGAAGTTACAGCAAACAATTCAGAGGGAGTACTTTAATATTACTACAATGCTGACTTAGCTAGTTCCATATTGCTATTGTGCATGTTACAACATATTAATTGTTATAACATTATATGGCATCACGTCGCATCTATTTTTAGTAACGTGTCCTGATGCGTTCAAATGGTAAACGATAAGAAAACAACGCAAGCGGCACGTATTTTAACGCCACAGTAAATAGACTTGAAAAGGGTCTGTACAGAGGTGCAAACTATGTGCGACAATAGTGTATGAATTCGCAATAAGAAATCTGTTGCATTACAAAACGACGTATTATTTCCTACAAAAACTTAGAGCATATAACACAATAGAATATAACCTAATTAATAGATTATGCATAATACATGTCTTGTGTAACGTTTCTGTGCACTTCTTTAGTGTTTTCTTGTGAAAATTCATTTTATCATTGTGCTAAGGTAGCCATTTCTTCAGCTTTTTCCTCAAACACTGCTAATCACAATGTGTGTGTGTGTTTGCATCCATGCTTAGAATAGCGAGGCCACTGGGTATTTTTATCTCCCGTTCTGGGACACATTTGCTCAGTAACGTACTTCTCTGTTCCTAACCTACATCGCTAGACACACTAAGATGGATACGGCCATTATTAACAGAAGTTATAATTCAGAAACAGATACAGTTTTATTAAGGATTTCTCAATTTTGTTTGCCAATTTTATTATGCGTTTCAACATTTTAATTACCATTATTTCTAAATTAAATTGAAAATCTACGTATTAGAAGATAGCGGATAACTAACATGCTCTAGTTCATGCTACAAGTGTGTCGATAACACTATTACACCTTTTTTGCTACTTAGGTATCTTCAAATACAAATAGATATCTTCTTATACAGATAGTACTATAGTTTTCAAAGTCTCTGTTATTCTTTCTTTAGTCTTTTTCCTTCTTTGTTCAATAGATTGTTGAAACTTTTACCTTAAAAATCGCAATAATAGTAGATACTGAACATTGTTTTTTTCATTTTTTTTATATTATATGTACTGAAAAGCTAAAACTAAGCATAATGTACAGATAATCACTAATTACGAAATATTTGGAAAAAGTTTATTAACAGCCAGCACAGAATATCATCGGCTAGAACAAAACCTCCAGCCATAACTATGTTTGTTCTAAGTCGTAATATGTATTTGTTAGAAAATTATAACTATATGTTCCATATTTAAGACGTGTAAAAATATTATGGTTAATATTGGATTTTACGCTCTAGAAGCAGCTCTCGCTTATGACAGTAAAATAAGAATATCCTAATGAATGTAAGTGTATTTAATTTTGTTTTCTGTAACATAAGGCAACATTATCAATAAATTTTGTTTCAAAATTATTGTAATACGAATAATTTAATGAGATCAACTTTGTCTACGGGACATTACAGTTCTAAGTATAGTATTTAATTTATTTATAAAACTAAAATTTACTTATATTTTATATTAAAATGTATACTGACAATCACAATTTTTGTTATACCACATTTTGGTCAAAATACTTGTAATATTTTTCAGTTAACAAAAAGAGAGTTGATTTACCTTAATCACCTAAAATATTATAAAAACTTTGAAACGTGGCTTGCTTAAAAATTGTACGTTACAGGTTTTTAGTAAAATGTATTCAATACATATTAAATAAATGTTACAACATTCAGTAAAATAAATATTGAAAGAGACAAACAATGTTTACATTATGTTTACTCTTGGCATAAGTAGAATCAAATTGTGACTTACTGTCATGATCCGCAGTGTTTTTGAAGTTTGTCACTGATTTACACTATTTCAGAAATTACTTTTCCCATTATGCAAGACTCACAACTATTTTAAAACTTACTGAATCCAAAATGTTTTCTCAGCAATTTACTGTTTAAAATTTTTATTTGTTAAGTAAACAGAAGATTTTAAAATTCTGAGAGGGCAAAGATCAGCCTATTAACTTACCCATTATTGCTTTATAAATATCCTGTTATGAACATATAAAACGCTTAAATAACCATAGCCAGAAAATAAACAGAAAGTACACTGTCAAATAAACAGTGAGGACACGGACATTTTTAACAGCTAAAGTTAATGTACCAAAACTAAATCAATAATCTTTTTATATTTTTCGAGTCCTTTTACAATAAATGAGAGAAAGCCAGAGGTATTAACAAAGAAGATAAAATGAGCTTAACGCCAGTTGTAAAAAACGCACTGAACCACAGTCTGCTATATATTGGGCCCATAACTTTCAGCAAATTGCTTTGACTAGCAACTACTGCCGTTGAAATGGTACCACAAATCTAATAAAGTTAGGAAACTGTCGAATCCAGACAGATTCCGAATCGATGAAACAGCCCATGTACCACGTGTTCACTATTGTTATACAACGTAACAAACAGGTATACGTAATTGTCAGTTTTGTATAACGTCTAATGTGCATGAACAAACTAACTCTCACATTACATTTTTAATTTAACAGAAAATATTTTTAAACATTTTTAGAACACATAAATGTAGGTTCATTACCACTAACAATTAACGTGTTCCTGTTACAATCCAAATCTAGAGGTTCAGTAAATCCTGATAGAGTCACGTTAAAAAAATTGTGTACTCTCAGTATAAATATACTGTCATGAGAGAAATACACAAACACGCAATTACATACGAAGTTTGTTTCCAAACATGATGATTCATCAAGACCGTAAACAAACAACTGACGACATGTTTAAATGTGGTTCGGTGTAAATAATCAGCTTCGAGAATGTCAGAATAATCGAACACATTATCAGTATTACGCAACTGTTATGGACGTGTAAGCAACAATTCAGTAAAGACATCGGTTCAGCGAGAGTTCGGTTATTTAGTGAATCGTTTTACAAGCAATAGTGCTCGTAAGTACTATGTCTTTATTATAATTGTGGTCATTAAAAATTATTGACTAAGGGCCTGCCACTACTTGTGAATATTGTGTCCTAGATATCTATGTGACATACAATAATTAATATGAGATAAGAGTGGTTTTGTTTTGTAGAAGTGTTGTCGAGTGTTGTTCTCTCAAGTATTTAATAAAGCTAGAACAATAATTCTGTTGACTAATTTGAGACGTTTTAAAATTATATATTTAATTTTACATGTTTCTTTGACATGTTTCTGCAGTTACAGAAGAACGCTTCTGCTTACTCTGTAATACAGCAGTTACAGAAGAACGCTCCTGCTAACTCTGTAATACAGCAGTTACAGAAGAACGCTCCTGCTAACTCTGTAATACAGCAGTTCCAGAAGACCTCTCCTGCTAACTCTGTAATACAGCAGTTACAGAAGAACGCTCCTGCTAACTCTGTAATACATCAGTTACAGAAGAACACTCCTGCTAACTCTGTAATACAGCAGTTACAGAAGAACGCTCCTGCTAACTTTGAAATACATCAGTTACAGAAGAACGCTCCTGCTAACTCTGTAATACAGTAGTTACAGAACAACGCTCCTGATAACTCTGTAATACAGCAGTTACAGCGGAACGCTTCTGCTTACTCTGTAATACAGCAGTTACAGAAGACCTCTCCTGCTAACTCTGTAATACAGCAGTTACAGAAGAACGCTCCTGCTAACTCTGTAATACAGCAGTTACAGAAGGACGCTTACTGTGCCGGCGTTTGCACGAGCCGGCGTTCGGTGAAATATCATACCGGTTTTCGTCGGCGGATAAATGTCGCGGCACCATAAATTAACGCAATTTCGCAGGCTGTGCTGCGACGACGACGCGATCTGGTGGGCCGAATTTGGGTTGCGATTCTGTGCACGTCGCAAGAATCAGTCACTGCATCGCTCTCGTTACGAATACACCTCGCTTCCTCCCTCGGTTCAGCAGAGAATTTTCGTGTGATTTCTTCTCATCTTTGATGGCAGGCTAAGCGCTTGAGACTTCCCGGTAAGTGACTTATAGAATTGTATACAGTGATTTAGTAGTAAAGGAATATTTAAATTCAAAATGTATTCAACCAGATGCGAACGTTAGAATGCTCGTGTTTCGATCAGACGTGTGTGTGTGTGTAATAAGAAATTTAATCGATGTTATTGTATTTAGATACCGCCAGTAAACCTTTTGATCATTTTTCATTCAGCCTAATACAAAGTTGTAACTAAATTAAGTACGTTAGAGAGAATTGTATCTTGTCAGTTATGCATGAACACGCACTGGTGACCGGAAGTGTGAACTTTTTTTAATTAATCAGTTAAAGGTAAATTTTATGACCGCCCTCGATGAAGTACTGTAATTCTGTTAATTGTATGTAGCTGAGAAGGCCTTTAGTGTGTTCATTATTTGCAAAATTGAGATAATTGTATCACCACGTGGCGAGGTGGCTCAGAACATGTATCGTTATGTCGCCACTTGTTAAATCCGGCGTGAGTGCCTCATTGCTATGCACATATTATTATTATTATTATTATTATGAGTTCATGATTATCTTTGAGTTATAATTAATTCATATGCAAATTTAAAACTTTTTATGCATTATTTTGAGTTGGTTGGGAGCTCCAGTTCTGATGTTTAAAATACTTGACTAGGGTGCAAGTTTTAGTGGACAGTATTTTTAATCTTTTTGAATCCTTAGGGTTCTCGCCCTAGAACGGAGATTTGGCCACAGCTGGTGTACTGCCGCCTTCACCAGCCATGAACCACCTGAAACTTTGTCTGTACTGAGGAGGGAGCTAGCTACCAGTAACGATGTAATACAACCACTTCAGATAAGGTGATATGAACCCTTTGATTATTTTTTTTTGGCCTGGCCCGCAGAACATCAGTGTGACAAATTTGTGCTCGAACAATGTGCTTATTCAGCTAAACAGTTAAATCAAGTGTGTGTCACAAAGACATATACTATGAACATTATTCACACTTATAACGTACTATCACTGTAATTGTGAGCTGCACTGTGGGAGCGTGCAAGAGCCTTTTTTTTCATAAACTTTTAATGCAAATGTTGTAAGAGAAATTGTTCTTTAAAATTAAGTATAAGTCATGAGTTGCTTGATTCTGAACCGGCTGGTTCAGGGGGTTCATATTTAATTATTTTCCTGTATTAAGGGCTGGGGGTTTTGGTTATTCATGCCGTTTCCGTGTTAATTTCTAAATAGGTTTTCTGGGCAAGTTAGGCACCTGTTGATGCCGTTTCATGCAGGTTTGTGACTGGTCTCACCTGGTCGGGTCAGGCCTATTCTGGCACACTCCTACAGCTGCTAGTATACCACATGGTTTTAATTTTATATATGCACAGATGGCTGATATTAAATTTAATCTCTTTTAGGCATATACGATTTATATTCAGAGATTGTCAGTTTTTAAATGGAATTAAATGTACAGGCGGTACTTGTTATTGTAACTTAGATTCTGGCTTTTACTTGCTAAACTTGTCTAGTTAATTTTGCTTATTATCAAACCGTTATGATTAAAGAATTAATTCTTTCTAAACATGTAACCGTTTTAGGACAAATGTCCTGTGCATTATATGAATCTACTAGTTTTACATTTTGCCTGTCATTATAGCAAGTCTAACGTATCCTTGTATGTCATTACAAATTAAATATTATATATTATTATTTTATTAACAAGATTAAGCATTATCGTTCTATTATCATTACTTATTACAAATGTGGTCTCAAGAAGTGTCTGCTGACATTATTAAAATATAAAAGGGGTTGCTGTTCTGATCGATTCAGATTTGCTTTAAAAAGTTTACACTTTTCTAAAATTAAAGATTTTGCAATTTTATAAAATTTATACAGGCTGTGCTAGCACCTCAAGTTATAATTGTAGTTTTTGTTATTATGGCAAGTCCAGCTATTCTCTACCGTCATGTATGTATTTGATAAAATATGCAGGCGGTGCGCCAGGCTTTATAATTGTAATTTGTCTGTGGTTATGTGATGTATAGGTATATGTGTGTTATATTAGGTGTTTAAATGATGTGTTAAATTAATGAACCAGATCGACGTGTATATATATATATATATATGTGTGTGAATTATTCGAAGTACTGTTAATTACTGTTATAATTGAAATTGATTTTTGGAAATTGATTATTGATATATTGAGATTTATTGAATTATCGAGACTATTGTTATAATTGCACTTACAGGGGTATTGGAATTTTCTGAATTAAGACGTATTAACAAATAATGGGAATTGTAATTAATATATGTATGTAACATGAATTATGGGGATTAAGAAGGTTAATAAAAGATTGTTATTGCTGTTTACCCGAGTTTTAATTGCAAGTCCCGTCTCACTGGACCCAGAGCATTTTTGCTTATCTAGGCCTTCTGCCTAGTTTTAATTAACTAGTGGCCCCTTTTTCAAAAAAAAAAAAAAAAATGTTTTTTTTGTAAAGCATAAAAATAGAAAGAGGGGTTACATTACTGCTTTAGTTCAATGTACTTACTCAACAGTGAATGCTTTTATTGGTATTTATGTACTTGTTTATATAGAAGAGTGCAACAACTACAATTATTTAAAAGGTAACAGAGTAGTTATTCGTGCATTATACAGTCTAATCGGATAATTGAAATGGTTGACAAAGATCGAAATAATTGATCAAAACAAGATTGAAACTGGTAATTAAATTATCTGCTGCAACAGTACAGCACGGTATCGATATAAAATTATAATATAGAGATGTCTTTAAGGAAGTAGGCAGATGGTTCATTCCAATGTTTTGCTTCTTTTAGCCACTGTCATCGTTTAACAGAATCTTTTCCTTTAACATATTTAATTAAAATTTTCAAATTTACAAACAAAATATAAAGTGCAAAAATGTCTCTACAATCATTCCAAGTCTACGATATGCAAATTTACCTTCTGTTATTTTAATAAGAACTCTAGTCACCAATTAGAGCAATCTGAATTCGACTACCCTGATAGCCAGAAATGTCAATTGCAAAGACATAAAAAAATATAGATTACTTGATAAGAGATTCATTATTTCTTAAATGTTCCACACCATTGCCATGAAATATATTTTTTGTACGTTTAGATGTAGAACAAATCTAACTGGCAGGATTGATGGCATTCCCTACCTACAATGTTTTCTCTTTTAAAAAATTTCCATTAAATAAGTTTCTTCAGTAACTGTGTTTAGCATAATATATTATTTTTTGCATTCCGTTGTTGTTTTAATACCAGAATATTATGCAAAGGACTAAAAAATAAAGACAAGTAGTTCATAGTTTGGACTTTCGAAAGTTCATTATTTCCACTGTCAGTTATTAAGACAAACAGACCGTTAAGATAAACAGTAAACGTTCTATCTAAACACAGATGAATTCTGAATAAAGCCAAATGACTTACTCTACGAAGCCATGCAAAATAATCTAAATGATTTATTGTAATTCCACCACAGTGAAAGAAATACTTATTAAGAGCCGAAAACAATTTTTAATTTTTATGAGCATAAGACGAGTACAAAGATAAGGGAAACTGTAACAAATAGTTTAATCACACATAACTAGTGGAGCTAAAATTTATTAATTTCAAAAACTAAATAGCATTTAACGCAACGACTGTTAAAACCCGAAAAGTATTGAAATGTTAGCATGTAGACTACTAATGAAGTGCTTTATAAAATATATCAGTAATACTAAAATGATAAATAAGATATTAGATCTCACTTAAACTAGTAAAATAATTAGCATTACAAAGTACATGAAATTTCGTTAACCATTACTATTAATTATGACTGCCATAAAAATGAGAAATGAAATTGTACGGACTTTGCTATATTATTGAGTTCAATAAAAATGAAGAAGTGTTGGTTTGGAGAGTGGCTGTGTAGAGAATAAGTTCTCAGATATTTTTCACTCTCGGAAGTGGGTCACACAGACTATAATCGTAGAACGGTGGGAGGTAAATTGATTAAGATGATAAATTTGTGTCTCAAGATAAGTAAATGTTACGGTAATAACTATATCATACCGCGAATTAGGAAATGTTCACGTGCATTATATTGAATGTCAACTACGTGATGTGTGTGTGTGTGAGCGCGTGCGTGGTTGTTGAAGTGAGAGGTATATACGACACTATGCTGCCCGGCTCACTACCGTACATCTTGACCTCCTAGGGCAGTTAACTGATTCAACATGGAACGAATGAGATGAAAAAAAATAGCAGTGTTGCCAGGTCCATACCAGTCTGCGATAAACCTCTTTTCCCCACTTAGCTAGCCAAAATTTCCCCACAGTCTCAAATATGTGTGCTTTAAGTAAAGCATATTATTTTTAAAAATTTGAGCATATCCTAAATGTTTAAATACTACTACAGTAAATTAAGTAAAAATTTAAAATAATGTTACTTATCGTAACAGAAAATGTAATAATTAGTTAAGAGCCTCAATAGAAGATTGCCATTAATCCATATTTTCTCGACTCGTGAGACTTTATATGTGGGAGAGGGATATCCATTGCGCATTTTTTGTTTATGTCCTGAATTATATAAATTAGGAAACACACTGTTTCAAAATGAATGTCACTATAGTTGTGTGTTTAAGAATGCATTACACAGGCCTAGATTAGGCATCAAATATTATATGTATATATTCTGTAGCATGACAGATATTCCACCACTAATTAATTCATTTAAGATAATAAAAAATAATTACATTACATATACTAAAAGAATATCGAATGAAATTCAATTACTTCAAAGGAAAAAACCACAATAAAAGAAAAACAATCATTAAATTATAAAAAATACCACTATTAAAAGTCAAAGAAAGAATTAATGAAAACTCATATTATAAAACCAGGAGATTACCCAGGAGGTTAGGAGCAGTAAATAAAATAGATACCCCAAAATCAAGAAGAAAGAATCAGATTAGGAGTGGTGATGAACAAAATACCCGCCACAAGAAGAAAGAAGAAAAAGATTTATTATCAGGAGATAAACGATACCCTGAAACCAGGAAAGAAGAGTAAAGTCAGTATCAAAAAATAAAGAAGATACCCCAAACAAACCATCAGTCAAGATAACACTGAGTACCTTGGTTTACCCAAGAGGAAGCACAAGAAGGAAGAAGACAAGAAAGGAAGAAATAGGATGGAAGAACCATAATAAAACCTATTATTAACTACCATAAACCCCAAACCCATAGATACAATTAAAGAAAGTATAACATCCCGAAACCCCATAAAATTGTAATTATTAATAAACAAAAGTGTTGTATAGTATAATAAGAAGTGCAACAACTAAATTTATTGTGTGATAAAAAAAAAATAAACAAATCTTCACAGTCCATGATGACTAAAGGTCTGGTCTGAGATAATAAGACTCAATATGTCAGAACCACCAGTGAAAGTGTATTAGTGTAAGTGTTTTTTGAAATATAATAAACTTGAAGTTGTAGCATTACTATAACTTGAACTATATGCTATAAAACAACTTTTATATTTGATAATTAGCAATCATGGAATAATAAAATGGAAGGTATTTCCAATATTTTATTATTATTTGTCACTTTGTTATTACAAGACATTTGTAGAAATGACAATAACTAAAGTATGGGTGGAAATGTTTACAATATAAGGGGATGTTAAATAATAGTGGCAATATCAGAAAGGACTGATAATAGTTTAAGTGTTAATAGGATTAGAAATTTTAAAATGGCTAATATTGTTCAAGCCATGAACTCCATATTTTGAAAGAGTTCTTATACAATAAGATTTATATGTTTAGAATAAGTTATATTAGTTAAATAACAGCATACATAACAATTAAAATGTTTCAGTATGTATGCTGTATTAATTAACAAAATGAGTTAAATGTATGTTAAAAACAATTTCAGCAAACATGTCCAACTTTACAGAATGCTGAGTGATGTTAATTATTATTTTTATAACAGTAGCATGAGTTAGATGCTACACATCTCAATAAGTTTGTAAACAATTTTATTTTATATCATGATAACTATTAAGAGTCAGAGGAGGAGTAGAAGTAAATTTATTTGAAAAAACCATACATGTAAAATGCTAAACTCTAGGCCAAATAATGAATTCACAGAAACTCAATATAAACCAGTTAATTCACCTATGAATCATGTAAACTGGCAAGAGTTAGGTAAGGTAGGTCAATTAACAACTACTGTAAATGAACCTATGATTTAAAAGGGTAATATAGAAAAATACCTTAAATTATTGAACATTTTTGAAATGTATAAATTAACTAATTTTAAAGAGGAATGTTAAATTCAGAAATTATCACTAAAAACCAGTTAAAATGTTCTATTTATATGTAATTAAGGAAAAGAAAGGATTTATGACCATTTGGAATTTATTATAATTATAATAATAACACTTAAAATGGCAGTAAAAGTATAGGAAGGCGGAAACCAAGGTTTTGGGCCTAGATTTCCAAAAAGAAAGAAATTTGGTAATTTTAACTAAAATCTCAACAAATATGGACTATGTCATATCAAATTAAACAGAATGAGATAAATAAACCAATTATATGGTTAATAATTCATGAAAGCGAATAATAAACTAAAATTATTCTATATATAATGTAATTTGGAATCATGTATATGGGAAGTCGTAATTATTTTAACAATACTTTCCAAATATTAACTTGGCAAGATTTTTACTAAAGTGGAGGAAGTTAGTTAGTTCTTTGTTAACGCTCAAACTGAACAGTTTATGTGAAATTGTGTTCCTTAAAACCGTATAATGAAGTGCTAACCTTACAGAGAATACAACGAGAGTTACTTAAATAAACACTTTTCCAGACGAAACATATAAAAACGTCAACGACAACAGTGAAAACGAACACCACACTACATAATACCAGTGCATTAAAACATTAAAACTACATATTAGTAATAATTCAAGCTACAACAGAATAACCATTTTTACGTAACGAACATATATAAGTGAACACATCTAATATAAAACAATTAACACCAGTGGACACTGAACACTCATCCAGACTACCCCAAACAACATCCTAGACAGTTTACACAAGTTCGGGGATCGTTAAAACAATTATAAAGTTGATTTTGTTGTGAGATTTTCTCGCGAAGAATATTGCAGTTAACCTATTCATTTTTGGGAGCGGCCATCATGGAAATGCGAAGCAGTGCCACCTACATCGACTGACTTCGTAGTCTACACCTGGTCTGATACTCAAATATATTAAACATTTTATCCAGATTATTCACATTTGTTAGATAATAATTATTTAAAATAATTTATTGTAAATGTTATACTTTCTCGTCCTGCCCTTCTCTGACTATTATTAATTAATCGCTCCAAGAACCTTTTTACAATTATTATATGAATTTCTTAACCTGTATTAATAAATCGATTATCCCTGAGACGGAGTCGAACATTGCTCGAAATCGATTTAATATCGACTATTATTTGAAAATGTTAATAAATCAATTCCTTTCAATTGTATGGTTTAATAAATTATTTCACATGGTAATTTAAGGTTTTAATTAAGCAACAAGACTTCCTGAAAGAAGAATATATTAACAAAAGGTGAAATACTGGAGCAACACGGAAAGTCGTTAATCGATTGCTGACAGGAGTTAATCTGTTTAACTCCGGATTTGTTAATATCTTCCAGAAGTGCGAATTAAACAAAATTACCTTTCAGAAGTTTAGAAATTTGGTTATAAACAATAAAACAGAATTAATTACAAATTTTGCACCAGAAACAAACATAAAATTTTTTTTTAGAAAATTTTTTTTTTAATAAAATTGTTTCTTTCTTTATCTTTATTTGTAACTTTATAGAATACAGGGTCTGGTTACAAATTGGCGTCCAACTAGAGGGCTTAATAATTTAAGCCTGGCAGCGGTTAAATAATAGAAAAAGGAGACAAAATGCAAAGACGAGCTACTTCGAAGAAGAGGGCGGCAGAGGCAGAAAAAGAAGTTGACCTGGGGGATAAGGAGGCAACACCCGTTGAGGATCCAGAAGTGCTAGTAACCCCGGTGGAACCGAAACAACCTGCACCACCAGAGGAACAACCTGAAGTAACAACGCTGACAGGGGACGGCAATATCCCAGAGAAGGAGAAGAAGAAATCCGATACTAATGGAGATACGAAAATGGATAGAATGATGGAAATGCTCTTACAAATGAATAAGAACCTAGAATCCAAAATAGAAGGAGTAACTAAGAAAATGGATAACAACAGCTAGTCCACCAAGGAAGATTTGAGTGGAATAAACAAAAACATAGAATCCACGAAGGAAGAATTAAGGGAAAATAATAAGAAGATGGAAGATTTGAAGGAAGACAACCGATCCACAAAGGAAGAATTGGGCCGTAAAATTGAAAATACCAACAAAAGGATTGAGGAAACCAGTAGGAAGATGGAAAAGAAAATGGAAGAAAATAATAAGAATTTGGAAGAGGAGATGGAAGAAACCAGCAAGAAAATAGAAAGTGACAACCAACAATTAAAGGAAGAATTGAGAGAGGATAATCAACTGCTGAGAGAAGAACTAAGAGAAGTCAACCAAGAGAACATGAACAAGTTAGACGAGAGGATCGAATTAGCGAAAGAAGAGTTGAATAAAAAAATAACTGACACTAAGAAATCCATTGTCAAAAAGTTGGAACAGGAAGTAGTTGTGGTAAACCAGCAGATCAGGGAAGTGGACGAAAGATGTCGTCAGACGGAAAGTGAAGTACTGGAAGTCAGGGAAGTAATAAATAAAGAAATTACAATTGTCAAGGAACAACAGAGAACTAAACTGGAAGAAAACAAAAATTATGCACAGGAAGAAATAAATAAAGTGCGAACACATGTCACCGAAAGGTGCGACGGCATGGAAGCCGCTGTTACTAACATCACGGGACAAGTGCGACAGAGTCAGGAGGAAATCGAAATAGTCAGAAACCGACCAACTGGCTACAATAATTTTCCCATGTCTGAAATTCGGGAATGGCTAAACTTTAGGCAATATAAGCGATAGCCAATGGAGTTCTTGGCCCGCATAGAAGAATACCTGGAAAGCATAGAGGAAACCGATGGGTCCAGAACCGGGAAATCCTAGACGAGTCTTTTCGGGAGGTGAACGACCATTGGTGGATGGCCAACCGAAGCGATATCGAGAGCTACCAACAATTTAAAAGCCTCTTCAAGGCTAAGTACACAAAACTTAATACGGGACAACATATGCCACGGCCATTACAAACAGCAAGTCGGTAGTTCCATGACGGCATATTTCCTCGGCAAGGTATGTATGGCCAAACATTTAGAACCGGCCATACCTGAGGAATGCTTGATCAATAAACTATCATACCATTATGACGAGGAAGTAATTCGAGCGAGGAGAGGCAGCCAAATTAAAACAATTCAGGCAATGACCGAACTCCTCGAGAATTACGAAAACGAGGAGTACTACCGACAAAGCCCGAGAAGAAACGATCGGCCCGAACCTAGGACGTATCCAAACAACAACCTGGGTACGACCAACACCAACACGGGATACCAGGGAGGCCGGGCATTCCCACAGAACAACAACTTTCACAACACGAATATTAATAATAATAATAATACGGTTCCTAATCATACGAACCCGAATCGGCCCAATAATGGTTATCAGGGTAACCGAAATCAATACCCTCCAAACCCTAATAGTCAGAGAAGCCCCAATTATGGTAACGAGCGTTACCATAACAATAACAATCGTGGTAGTCCACCTAATGGTAACACCAATAATAATAGGTTTTCCCGACCACGTGTGAACTTCATACGAGCAGAAGATGGTCGCCAAAGGAGGTACTACAACCAGAGGAGAAACAGCTACCATGAGTATGAAGATAGGCGGAGGAGCCGAGAACGAGACCAACCAAGGTACTATCCTGCGAGACGGAGTACCAGTTTGGACGATACTGAACGGATGACCAACAACGAACGACCGGAAGATCACAGAGCAGAGCGGCAGGGGCCCACTCTAAGCATACCAAATGATACTTCTACAAGTACGACACAACGGAACAATGATGTCGAGCCTTTAAACGGGCGAAGGGAGTAATAAATCGCCAGAACCCGTTACTGCTCCTAAACACTGGGTATCATAATAAAGAGTTGAATAAAACATATAATAATAATCGTATCACGATAATAGGGTGTAGCTACCTCAAAAACATCCGAGATGAATTATTGGAAGAGGACGACAATAGTCCCACCAATAACAATAATAATGAAATTTTACATGTAAATGCGGAGGTAGAAGGAATCCCCGCTAATTTGATGATCGATACTGGTTCCAACGTATCAATAATAAGTACCACTGAGTTGGAGAGAATACAGAGAGAGTGCAGAAGAACTTTACCAACGTTGCCATTAAACAATATTATTTTATTAGGTGCAACCGGCCGACAAAATAAGACAATACGAAGGCAAGTCTCCGCCAGGGTGATGAGCTGCGGTATAGCTATAGAAATGGAATTCTTGGTGGCGAGCGGGCTGCCGTTTAATATATTGGTCGGGTGTGATGTGCTCAGGCGGAATTCCGCCATAATTGATTTGAGAACCGAGAAATTGTCTCTATTTACCAACGGACACACTTGGACGGCTAACTTGGTTGGTAGTGACCAAGTAATTCCTGATAGTATCCACCAACAAATTCGTAAAATTAACTATATACATCCCACATCTATTATTGAACAGAAGGTAGACGATACTCCAATGAAGACTTATGGTCCCAAAAAGTCCAGGAGATCAGGGATTTCCGGAGCGGTATAACCGGAGAGAAATTAAAACTATACCAAGCGAATAAATTAATTGAAATCTATGAAAAATATAAATCAGTCTTTTCTGACGAGCCCGGTAAAGTAAAAAACTTCCAGTGTACTCTACAGTTCCGAGACACAGTGGACTTTAACCGGAAGTCTTACCCCATCGCGCAATCACGAAAGGAAGCTGTAAGAGCTGAAATAAAACAGATGATTAACCGTGACATTATAGAGAGTAGCCAATCCCCATACACAAGTCCTATCGTGGCTATTCCTAAGAAAAACGGACAAGTCCGTTTGTGCCTAGATGCGCGGGAGATTAATAAAATGATTATAAATGACAAGACTTCGCCCGGTGAGATGGAAGAGATTTTGAAACGGTTCCACGGTAACAAGTACTTTAGTACCTGGGACACGGTGTGCGGGTACTGGCAGATGGAATTACATCCACAGAGTCGCCAGTATCTGGCCTTTATATTCGAGGGGCGGAACTACCAGTTTAAGAGGTTGCCTTTCGGACTGGTAAATTCAGTCGCAGTCTTTGTACACTGCATGGACCAGATACTTGGCCAAGAAGCACTACAGTTCACCACCGTGTACGTTGATGACTTGCTAGTGTCCTCAGAAACTTGGGAGGAACACTGCTACCGTGTGGAACACGTACTAAAGAAATTAGCGGCGAATAACATCACGCTAAAGTTAGCAAAATCTCATTTTATCGCCAAGGAAATTCAATTTCCTTGAAATTGAATGACCAGGGAATTCTCGCACTGATTCAATGCTCTACTGGCAAAGCAGATCACGAGATGTTCGCCCTCCTCATCCTCCTGATACAAGGTTGTGCCGAGGCTGATGTCACTGGCATCGCAATTCAGATAGAACGGTTTGCTGAAATCCGGAACTGTAGAGTACACTGGAAGTTTTTTACTTTACCGGGCTCGTCAGAAAAGAATGATTTATATTTTTCATAGATTTCAATTAATTTATTCGCTTGGTATAGTTTTAATTTCTCTCCGTTTCATATTGAATGACCAGGGAATCTCACCGTCGGCTGAAAAAGTAGAAGCGATTCAAAACTTCCCCACACCTAAGAATCGAAGGCAATTACAGTCATTCCTGGGACTCTGTAATTACTACCGCAAGTTCCAGGAAAAGTACTCTGAATTGACCGCCAGATTTCAGCCGCAACTGTCATCCAAAAATAAATGGATATGGGGTACAGAGCAGAATAATACATTATCATTAATTAAACAGAAATTCCTGGAACCTATAATACTTCGCCATCCGGATTTCAGCAAACCGTTCTATCTGAATTGCGATGCCAGTGACATCAGCCTCGGCACAACCTTGTATCAGGAGGATGAGGAGGGCGAACATCTCGTGATCTGCTTTGCCAGTAGAGCATTGAATCAGTGCGAGAAGAATTATCACGACACTGAAAAGGAATTGTTAAGTGTAGTGTTCGCGTGTGGAAAATTCCGCACTTACATCCTTGGTTACCCCGTTACCGTCCGGACAGACCATAAGTCAATATCGTTCTTAAGGAGATGTAAGCTAAGTCACGGGAAGTTGACAAGGTGGATACTATTGCTGCAAGAGTATGACCTTAAGTGGGAGTGCATCCCCGGAAAGAAGAATGTCGTCGCGGACGTGTTGTCTAGGATAGACATTGATAAACAAACGTTCGAGGGGGAAAAGGAAAGTATACTTAAGGTATACCATATTCTGAGCAACAGCGCCGATCTACAATCAATATTGGAAAATCTGAGCACACATCAACAAGCTGACCCGAAGTTAATATCTATTAAAACCAGATTGGAAGCAGGGGACGAGACTATCGCCCAATATTATAAAATCCACAACGGGATACTGTTTTTACAACCATCTTTATATAAGGAAGAATGGAAAGTTGTTATTCCAACCCATATCGAAAAGGAGATAGTGAATAACTATCATGTTCGATATGGGCATGTGGGCGCCTTAAAGGTGATAAAGGCCCTGGAAGAGAGCTGCCACATAAAGGATATTAATCGGAAGGTCCGAAGGTACATAAAGAATTGCCGCATTTGCCAACTCGTGAAGTCCAATAACGAGAAAAAGGAAGGGCAAATGATTCCGATAACTTCTCAAGCGAAGCTAGAAAAAGTATTCCTGGACATCTGCGGGCCATTTCCCCGCAGTGGGGGCCGTCACAGATACAAGTATCTAGTCATCGTGATGGACCATTTTACAAAGTTCATCAAGCTATACCCAGCGAATCGGGCGACTACAAATAAAATTCTCGACATCTTAACCAACCAGTACTTCCCAGACGTCGGAAAACCAGTTTCGATCATCACCGATCACGGAACACAGTTCAAGGGGAGAAAATGGGGGGATACACTACTGTCGATGGGGGTTCATACCTATAAAACATCGGTATACCACCCGAGCAGTAACCCGGCAGAAAGAGTATTGCGAGAGGTGGGGCGCATATTACGGACGTATTGCCACGATCAACAGAGGAGGTGGCAAGAATACCTAGAGGCCACGGAAGAATTTCTCAACCTGGCATACCACCCAGCCATAGGAATTACCCCATACTCCGCCATGCATGAAAGACAACCCCCAAGGGAGATCGAAGAAATATTGGAGTTCCCGAAAGAAAATAAATATATCTTTAATAAAATTAAATTTTATAATAAGGTGGCCGAAGACCAGGAGAAACGGCGGATTAAATATAATAAAGGAATGGGTAGCTCAACTTACTACCTATGATTTATGAACTATTTATGAAAAAACCAAAAGGAAAAAGAATTTTGAATGAATATCATCAAAATTCAAAAATAAAGTAAGTACACATTACTAACCAATTATTCGAAAGAAACATTTTGGAAAGAGATAAAAGAATTTAGAATCATCAAAATTTAAAAATAATATAAGGTCACCTTACATACCAAAAAATTGAGGAAACTATTTGGCAAGAATATAAAAAGAATTTAGAACCGTCTAAATTCAAAAATAAAGTAAGCACAACTTACCAACCAAGTATTTATAAAACACTTTGAGGAAAGGATATAAAAAGAATTTTGAATCATGAAAATTCAAAACAATGTAAGAAAAACTTACAAACCAATTATTTATAAAACTAGGGTGAAATAAAAAGAAGAGAATTAATACCATATTTATGGTAATCATACAATATATTTACCACATTGATAAAGAAAATCTTAATGAGATAAATAAAGGAAACAGAATTTAGAATTAAACCAAGTAATTCTGAAGAAGTATGATAGTGTCTAATATCAATAAATAAAGTGTAAAAAACCTTCAATAAAATGATACAAAAGGGAATAAAAATCAGTGATACGATTTGATTGATTAAATGTGATAAAATACAGAAACTTATGTGGAAATATAAAATAATAAAACTTTGAAGTGGTATGAGGAGAAATGATGACCTCATTAACAAACTAATTAAAACATTCATTCGAAAGAGTAATAACCAAGACAGGAGTAATTTGAGAATAAAATCAAAGATATGATGTAATTAAACAAATTAATGTGAAACGATTATGAATTTGTAATAATGACAGTTATAAGAAAGTTCTTGAACATAGATCAAGTGGAACTAATAAAAACAGAGTAATGAACCAAAAATGTCATAAATATATGCTACAATGAACCAATGCAGATTGTAATAAAAAACCAAAAAGTACTAAAGCATTAATAACCAAAAACTTTATATGATAAGAAAAATTGAAAAATGTATTAATAGAAGAGCTTCCTACCACGATATTAAATGAAAGAACCATCAAGTTAAAGAGTCAGAAGAACAACTGAGATAGGAATATTAAAATCTCTGAGCAATATAATAAGTAATAAGTAAAGTAACCAAACATATTTTTTTTTAATAGTAACAAAAGTGTACTATTCTGATATAACTTTTTAATCTGTCTGTAGATAAATCCAGCAGTATTAATATGTTTTTTGAGCAGAGATGATTTGCCTCTGTACTCAAATAAGTGTGGAGTATTGGACAGCAGAGGAAGTAGCGTACTGTGCCTCTCTGAACTGAACCAGCTCACAAAGTAGGGAACGATAGGGAGGAAATATCCCAAGGAGAAAATACTAAGAAGAAATATGAAAATAAAATAATAAATATGAAACTCAGATGACTATTACTATCAAGGAAGATCAAGTGAGAATGAGAAAAATATAAGCTCAAATATATATAAGAAAATTTTTAGAATTGGAAGGAAGTCAAGAATAATAAAAAACTATAATAATTATCATAAGCAATTGTTTCAGACAAAGCAAGTATAGTCTGAAAAAATCACTTCTGGAGAAGGGCATTCTGTAGCATGACAGATATTCCACCACTAATTAATTCATTTAAGATAATAAAAAAATAATTACATTACATATACTAAAAGAATATCGAATGAAATTCAATTACTTCAAAGGAAAAAACCACAATAAAAGAAAAACAATCATTAAATTATAAAAAATACCACTATTAAAAGTCAAAGAAAGAATTAATGAAAACTCATATTATAAAACCAGGAGATTACCCAGGAGGTTAGGAGCAGTAAATAAAATAGATACCCCAAAATCAAGAAGAAAGAATCAGATTAGGAGTGGTGATGAACAAAATACCCGCCACAAGAAGAAAGAAGAAAAAGATTTATTATCAGGAGATAAACGATACCCTGAAACCAGGAAAGAAGAGTAAAGTCAGTATCAAAAAATAAAGAAGGTACCCCAAACAAACCATCAGTCAAGATAACACTGAGTACCTTGGTTTACCCAAGAGGAAGCACAAGAAGGAAGAAGACAAGAAAGGAAGAAATAGGATGGAAGAACCATTATAAAACCTATTATTAACTACCACAAACCCCAAACCCATAGATACAATTAAAGAAAGTATAACATCCCAAAACCCAATAAAATTGTAATTATTAATAAACAAAAGTGTTGTATATTATGATAAGAAGTGCAACAACTAAAGTTATTGTGTGATAAAAAAAAATAAACAAATCTTCACAGTCCATGATGACTAAAGGTCTGGTCTGAGATAATAAGACTCAATATGTCAGAACCACCAGTGAAAGTGTATTAGTGTAAGTGTTTTTTGAAATATAATAAACTTGAAGTTGTAGCATTACGATAACTTGAACTATATGCTATAAAACAACTTTTATATTTGATAATTAGCAATCATGGAATAATAAAATGGAAGGTATTTCCAATATTTTATTATTATTTGTCACTTTGTTATTACAAGACATTTGTAGAAATGACAATAACTAAAGTATGGGTGGAAATGTTTACAATATAAGGGGATGTTAAATAATAGTGGCAATATCAGAAAGGACTGATAATAGTTTAAGTGTTAATAGGATTAGAAATTTTGAAATGGCTAATATTGTTCAAGCCATGAACTCCATATTTTGAAAGAGTTCTTATACAATAAGATTTATATGTTTAGAATAAGTTATATTAGTTAAATAACAGCATACATACCAATTAAAATGTTTCAGTATGTATGCTGTATTAATTAACAAAATGAGTTAAATGTATGTTAAAAACAATTTCAGCAAACATGTCCAACTTTACAGAATGCTGAGTGATGTTAATTATTATTTTTATAACAGTAGCATGAGTTAGATGCTACACATCTCAATAAGTTTGTAAACAATTTTATTTTATATCATGATAACTATTAAGAGTCAGAGGAGGAGCAGAAGTAAATTTATTTGAAAAAAACCATACATGTAAAATGCTAAACTCTAGGCCAAATAATGAATTCACAGAAACTCAATATAAACCAGTTAATTCACCTATGAATCATGTAAACTGGCAAGATTTAGGTAAGGTAGGTCAATTAACAACTACTGTAAATGAACCTATGATTTAAAAGGGTAATATAGAAAAATACCTTAAATTATTGAACATTTTTGAAATGTATAAATTAACTAATTTTAAAGAGGAATGTTAAATTCAGAAATTATCACTAAAAACCAGTTCAAATGTTCAATTTATATGTAATTAAGGAAAAAAAAGGATTTATGACCATTTGGAATTTATTATAATTATAATAATAACACTTAAAATGGCAGTAAAAGTATGGGAAGGCGGAAACCAAGGTTTTGGGCCTAGATTTCCAGAAAGAAAGAAATTTGGTAATTTTAACAAAAATCTCAACAAATATGGACTATATCATATCAAATTAAACAGAATGAGATAAATAAACCAATTATATGGTTAATAATTCATGAAAGCGAATAATAAACTAAAATTATTCCATATATAATATAATTTGGAATCATGTATATGGGAAGTCGTAATTATTTTAACAATACTTTCCAAATATTAACTTGGCAAGATTTTTACTAAAGCGGAGGAAGTTAGTTAGTTCTTTGTTAACGCTCAAACTGAACAGTTTATGTGAAATTGCGTTCCTTAAAACCGTATAATGAAGTGCTAACCTTACAGAGAATACAACGAGAGTTACTTAAATAAACACTTTTCCAGACGAAACATATAAAAACGTCAACGACAACAGTGAAAACGAACACCACACTACATAATACCAGTGCATTAAAACATTAAAACTACATATTAGTAATAATTCAAGCTACAACAGAATAACCATTTTTACGTAACGAACATATATAAGTGAACACATCTAATATAAAACAATTAACACCAGTGGACACTGAACACTCATCCAGACTACCCCAAACAACATCCTAGACAGTTTACACAAGTTCGGGGATCGTTAAAACAATTATAAAGTTGATTTTGTTGTGAGATTTTCTCGCGAAGAATATTGCAGTTAACCTATTCATTTTTGGGAGCGGCCATCATGGAAATGCGAAGCAGTGCCACCTACATCGACTGACTTCGTAGTCTACACCTGGTCTGATACTCAAATATATTAAACATTTTATCCAGATTATTCACATTTGTTAGATAATAATTATTTAAAATAATTTATTGTAAATGTTATACTTTCTCGTCCTGCCCTTCTCTGACTATTATTAATTAATCTCTCCAAGAACCTTTTTACTATTATTATATGAATTTCTTAACCTGTATTAATAAATCGATTATCCCTGAGAAGGAGTCGAACATTGCTCGAAATCGATTTAATATCGACTATTATTTGAAAATGTTAATAAATCAATTCCTTTCAATTGTATGGTTTAATAAATTATTTCACATGGTAATTTTGGTTTTATTTAAGCAACAAGACTTCCTGAAAGAAGAATATATTAACAAAAGGTGATATACTGGAGCAACACGGAAAGTCGTTAATCGATTGCTGACAGGAGTTAATCTGTTTAACTCCGGATTTGTTAATATCTTCCAGAAGTGCGAATTAAACAAAATTACCTTTCAGAAGTTTAGAAATTTGGTTATAAACAATAAAACAGAATTAATTACAAATTATACACCATAAACAAACATACATTTTTTTTTAGAAAATTTTTTTGTTATAAAATTTTTTCTTTCTTTATCTTTATTTGTAACTTTATAGAATACAGGGTCTGGTTACATCTGGTTACAATATTCATGTGGTAAGTGTTCTTTGTGTTTATTAGACTGTTAAACTTTTACAGTTTAAATTATAGTAGTTTGATTTTTTATAATTTTTGTTAGCTCTGCTAAATAAATTTAGGTATTTTAGTGGATGAACTTTGTCGACTGACACGACAGGAAGTTGTTGGAAGTTAAAGCTAACATGGAATGTATTAGTAGAAAAGAATTGACTGTTGTAACTAATCCTTACAGCATCATTTCGTAAATAATTTGTTTAAAAAAATCAACAAATAATTTGTTTAAAAAACATTGAAAACAGCAACTTGTAGGGCTACATATTAAGTGGGCTACGTATTAACTGTTTTAATAATTGGGTTTACGAGGAGTTATATAGTGCCTTAATAAAAGTCGCACAATTATGTATTTGCTATTTAGCGTCAGAATACCAATATAGGAAGGACGTCTGCATTAATTTGCAAGATATTTTTACAAAACATAATTCCAAAAGTTTCATTGTAGTAACTTTTACCATTATATTTTAAGTCATCAAACAGAGAAACATCTTTTAAAAAGAAGCACACAAGAAGAGCAACTGGTTTTTTATTTTTCTTTAATTTTTCTAATTATTGTTTACTTTTTACGTGTAACACCTTTTTACTTCCATGTTCCATAAGGAAATGGAAGTATGGTGATGGCAAAAAAAATCGTGTTCGAGATTATTGCAGATTCTGATTGTACTACACTCAAAACATGAAAAAAAGTCATTTTTCGAAAAGTGTCTGTGTGTGTGTCTGTGTGTCTGTGTGTCTATAGATTTTTTTCTATGGCAAACGATAACAGCCGCAAATTCAAACAGAATCAAATAATGTTTTGCATACAGCCCTGATTTATAGAGTACTCGCGACCTATTGTTTTTGGTCAAGATCGGCTGAGGGAAAGGGGTAGTTTACCAGCAACGGTTTTTTTTTATCAAGGGTAATTTTGTTTGTTTGGCAAACGATAACAGCCGGAAATTCAAACAGAATCAAACAATATTTCGCATACAGCCCTGAATTGTAGAGCTCGCAAGATCTGTTGATTTTGGTAAACATCGGTTAAGGGAAAGGGGTAGTTTACCGGCAACGTTTTATGTTTTAACAAGGGTATTTTATATGGCAAACGATAACAGCCGCAAATTCAAACATAATCAAATAATGTTTTGCATACTGCCCTAAATTGTAGAGTTGTCAAGACCTTTTGGTTTTGGTGAAGATCGGTTAAGGGAAAGGGGCAGTTTACCTGCAACGTTTTATGTTTTAAAAGGGTATTTTCTATGGCAAACGATAAGAGCCGCAAATTCAAACAGAATCAAATACATTTTTGCATACAGCCCTGATTTCTCGAGTACTAAAGAACTATTGTTTTTGGTGAAGATCGTTTAAGGGAAAGGGGTAGTTTACCGGCCACGTTTTTTGTTTTATCAAGGGTATTTTGTATGGCAAACGATAACAGCCGCAAATTCAAACAAAATCATATAATATTTTACATACAGCCCTGAATTGTAGAGTGAGTTCTCAAGACCTATCGTTTTTGGTGAAGATCGGTTAAGGGAAAGGGGTAGTTTACCAGCAACGGTTTTTTATCAAGGGTATTTTTTTTCTATGGTAAACGATAACAGCCGCAAATTCAAACAGAATCAAATGTTCTTTTGCATACAGCCCTGTATTGTAGAGTTCTCAATACCTATTGGTGTTGGTGAAGATCGGTTAAGGGGAAGGGGTAGTTTACCGGCAACGTTTTGTTTTAAAAGGGTATTTTCTATGGCAAACGATAAGAGCCGCAAATTCAAACAGAATCAAATACGTTTTTGCATACAGCCCTGTTTTGTTGAGTACTAAAGACCTATTGTTTTTGGTGAAGATCGGTTAAGGGAAAGGGGTAGTTTACCAGACACGTTTTTGGTTTTATCAAGGGTATTTTATATGGCAAATGATAACAGCCGCAAATTAAAACAGAATCATATAATATTTTGCATACGGCCCTGAAATCTAGAGTTGTCAAGACCTGTTGGTTTTGGTGAAGATCGGTTAAGGGAATAGGGTTGTTTACCAGCAACATTTTATGTTTTATCAAGGGTATTTTTTTTGACGAACGATAACTGCCGTACATTAAAACATAATCAACTACTCTTCTGCATACCTTTTGGAATTATACAGAACTCAAGGTCTGTTGATTTTGTTGAAGATCGGTTAAGGGAAAGGAGTAGTTTACCTGCAACGGTGTTTTATCAAGGGTAATTTTTTCTATGGTAACCGATAAGAGCCGCAAATTCAAACAGAATCAAATGATGTTTTGCATACAGCCCTGTATTGTAGAGTTCTCAATACCTGTTGGTGTTGGTGAAGATCGGTTAAGGGAAAGGGGTAGTTTACCTGCAACGTTTTATGTTTTAAAAGGGTATTTTCTATGGCAAACGATAAGAGGCGCAAATTCAAACAGAATCAAATACGTTTTTGCATACCACCCTGATTTGTTGAGTAATAAAGACCTGTTGGTTTTGGTGAAGATCGTTTAAGGGAATAGGGTAGTTTACCTGCAACATTTTATGTTTTATCAAGGGTAATTTTTTTATGACGAATGATAACTGCCGTACATTAAAACAGAATCAACTACTCTTCTGCATACCTTTTTGAATTATACAGAATTCAAGGTCTGTTGATTTTGTTGACGATCGGTTAAGGGAAAGGGTAGTTTACCAGCAACGTTTTATGTTTTAACAATGGTGTTTTTTATATGACGAACGATAACTGCCGTAAATTCAAAGAGAATCAAATAATTGTTTGCTTACAGGCCTAAATTGTAGAGTTCTCAAGACCTATCGCTTTTGGTGAAGATCGGTTAAGGGGAAGGGGTACTTTACCTGCAACGGTTTTTTAACAAGAGTAATTTTTTTATGGTAAACGATAACAGCCGCAAATTCAAACAGAATCAAATGATGTTTTGCATACATGATGTTTTGCATACAGCCCTGTATTGTAGAGTTCTCAATACCTATTGGTGTTGGTGAAGATCGGTTAAGGGAAAGGGGTAGTTTACCAGCAACATTTTATGTTGTAACAAGAGAAATGTTTCCATGACGAACGATAACTGCTGCACATTCAAACAGAATCAAATATTTTTTTGCATGCATCCTTGGATTTTAGAGGACTGAAGGTCTTTTGAATTTGGAGACGATCGGTTAAGAGAAAGGGGTAGTTTACCTGAAACATTTTATGATTAAACAAGAGTAAAGTACTTAATTTTTATAAATAAAGTATCCTGATAAGAAGCTCATAATACTCCACTGTAGAAACGCAGATGAAATATCTATAAATGAAGAGGTTAGGTGAACGAGGTGGGGGTAATTTTCTATTATTAAAAATTATAGTTGAAGGTGGAGGGGAGAATTTTTTATATGTGTACTACGTTATCAGCAACAAAGAAGTAGTTTTTTCTTAAAATTGCTTCCCGGGCTGTTTAGCCGTAGTCCAATGTTTTCTGTAAAACCAGACTTTTCGGCAGTGCCATCGACTGCCATCATCAGTGAAAATCGAGTGCGAAAACGTGAGGTGGTATACGTTAGTGACCATAGTACT
This sequence comes from Magicicada septendecula, assembly GCA_034769895.1. Taxonomy (NCBI): domain Eukaryota; kingdom Metazoa; phylum Arthropoda; class Insecta; order Hemiptera; family Cicadidae; genus Magicicada; species Magicicada septendecula. The sequence continues at coordinate 535,912,856 of CM068367.1, read as the reverse complement.
GTGGTTAATGCTGAAGCAATAAGTAGAAAGACGTAGTTTCTATGGAAATATTTCATTTCGAATATGATATTAAATATAAATCTTAGAACATGGAAGTCATGTATGGTTCTCCATACCGATATTTTAATTAAAATATCGTTTTCGTTAATAATATGCCACAATAAATAACAGTAGTATGTGATATATTTATGTGTTTTGTTGTTTGTAAATACTGAATGTGTTTTATAAATTGAATTTTTTAGAAGCAAAAAGTAATTTTTAAAATCTATAATTTTTCCAAAATGTAATATAGTTATTATGAATTACACGCAAATAAAACTTCATATGTGATGCAGTTTTGTTGTTGTACACATTCTAAATATACGTCATAGATTATCCTAATTTTTGAAACCGATTGTACATTTTAATACCATACCAGTATGTCATTATTTTATGCTTTTCGCGACTAGAATTTATGTGTGTAGGAGGGTAAGCAAGGAAGATTAAATTGTTGATACCATGCGAGAACATTCTTCAATGTATTCAAATCGCACACATTCTGATTAATATAAAGAACGGGTACAAAATATTTGAGGTCTCTATTTTACTTCCATATTCCTTAAGGAAATGGAAGTATGGTGATGGCAAAAAAAATCGTGTTCGAGATTATTGCAGATTCTGATTGTACTACACTCAAAACATGAAAAAAAGTCGTTTTCCGAAAAGTGTCTGTGTGTGTGTGTGTAGATTTTTTTTTTATGGCAAACGATAACTGCCGCAAATTCAAACAGAATGAAATAATTTTTTGCATACAGCCCTGATTTGTAGAGTACTCACGACCTATTATTTTTGGTGGAGATCGGTTGAGGGAAAGGGGTAGTTTACCGGCAACGGTTTTTTTTATCAAGGGAAATTTTATTTGGGCAAACGATAACAGCCGCAAATTCAAACAGAATTAAATAATGTTTCGCATACAGCCCTGAATTGTAGAGTTCTCAAGACCTGTTGTTTTTGGTGAAGATCGGTTAAGGGGAAGGGGTAGTTTACCTGTAACGTTTTATGTTTTAACAAAGGTATTTCCTATGGCAAACGATAACAGCCGCAAATTCAAACAGAATCAAAAGATTATTTGCATACAGCCCTAAATTGTAGAGTTCTCAAGACCTATTGTTTTGGTGAAGATCGGTTAAGGGAAAGGGGTAGTTTACCAGCAACGTTTTTTTAAGAAGGGTATTTTTTTGGCAAACGATAACAGCCGCAAATTCAAACAGAATCAAATAATGTTTTGCATACAGCCCTGATTTGTAGAGTACTCAAAAAGTATTGTCTTTGGTGAAGATCGGTTAAGGGGAAGGGATAGTTTACCTGCAACGTTTTTTTATCAAACGTATTTTTTTTTGGCAAACGATAACAGCCGCAAATTCAAACAGAATCAAATAATTTTTTGCATACCTCACTGAATTGAAGAGGTCTCAAGGACTTTTGATTTTGGTGAAGATCGGTTATGGGGAAGGGGTAGTTTACCTGCCACCTTTTACGTTTTAACAACAGTAAAGTACCTGAATATTCATTTAAACGTTTTGAAACAATGGTAATTGTTAAAAATAAAATAATTTTGTTGCCAGGCAATACAATTATAATTTATACTTCCATATTCCTTAAGGAAATGGAAGTATGGTGATGGCAAAAAAAATCGTGTTCGAGATTATTGCAGATTCTGATTGTACTACACTCAAAACATGAAAAAAAGTCGTTTTCCGAAAAGTGTCTGTCTGTGTGTCTGTGTGTAGATTTTTTTTATATGGCAAACGATAACTGCCGCAAATTCAAACAGAATCAAATAATGTTTTGCATACAGCCCTGATTTGTAGAGTACTCACGACCTATTGTTTTTGGTGGAGATCGGTTGAGGGAAAGGGGTAGTTTACCAGCGACGGTTTTTTTTACCAAGGGAAATTTTTTTTTTGGCAAACGATAACAGCCGCAAATTCAAACAGAATTAAATAATGTTTCGTATACAGCCCTGAATTGTAGAGTTCTCAAGACATATTGTTTTTGGTGAAGATCGGTTAAGGGGAAGGGGTAGTTTCCCAGTACCGTTTTATGTTTTAACAAGGGTATTTCTTATGGCAAACGATAACAGCCGCAAATTCAAACAGAATCAAAAGATTATTTGCATACGACCCTAAATTGTAGAGTTCTCAAGACCTATTGTTTTTGGTGAAGATCGTTTAAGGGGAAGGGGTAGTTTACCAGCAACGTTTTTTTAACAAGGGTATTGTTTATGGCAAACGATAACAGCCGCAAATTCAAACAGAATCAAATAATGTTTTGCATACAGCCCTGATTTGTAGAGTACTCAAAACTTGTTGTTTTTGGTGAAGATCGGTTAAGGGGAAGGGGTAGTTTACCAGCAACGTTTTTTTATCAAACGTATTTTCTATGGCAAACGATAACAGCCGCAAATTCAAACAGAATCAAATAATATTTTGCATACCTCCCTGAATTGTAGAGCTCTCAAGGACTTTCGATTTTGGTGAAGATCGGTTAAGGGGAAGGGGTAGTTTACCAGCAACCTTTTACGTTTTAACAACAGTAAAGTACTTGAACATTCATTTAAACGTTTTGAAACAATGGTAATTGTTAAAAATAAAATAATTTTGTTGCCAGGCAATAAAAGTGTAATTTTTTTTATTTTAATGTAAATTATGTATGAGTTAATATCTTTATATATATAATTCTTCTGTACGTGTGTATGTCACTGAACTCCTCCATGTATAAAATAATATATCGTTCGTGGCAGGTAAGCATATCTCAGTTATGTAATGTTTACGTTTCCATTTTATTATTATGCCTACAGCAATAAAAAGGCAGGTAACACACACACACACACACACACACACACACACACACACACACACACACACACACACACACACACACACACACACACACACACACAATTCACGTTATTTCTGGCCTCACTCATGTTTATTTTCTTACATTTGCACGCTTTTTAAATGGAGAGTGCCGAAACCCACACCAACATAACGCGTGCAAGCCGAAAAAATGGACATCAATTTGCTTCCTGTGGATCGCTGGGCAATGTAACTGCACGTGTTTACAGAGGAACGATTCATAGACAGACTTTTCGTCTTTAGGGAATGAACCCTCTGCAAGATGCTGAGGTTCCATGAGTGACTTCGGAGCGCTCCTTCTTTTTCGCGTGTTCGTTCTGTGAAACATACACTGTAGATTCGCAGCTTTACTCTAAGCAACGCTCAATAGGAAATGTTGAAAATTTTTTTCCACAGTGTACCCTCATTCACACTAAAACTGCTCTGATGTTTTAATTACGGACATCATAATATTAAAACTTTGGAAACTTGAGCACTACTTAATGGAGATCAATCATTAACTTATACAAGCCATTAATTTTATGCATATATTTTATATATATTGTAACGCAACACAAATGCTATCATTCATGTTACATAAAAGAAGATTCACAGAATAATAAACAAATTGGTATTTAACCCCATAAAAGAACGGAGATCCAATAATTACAATTATAATCATAGACAAAATTAAATAAGGATGCAAGGTAGTGTTGACTAGAATAAACGAACCTGTAAGATAAATAATAGCTAATGATATATGTTTAATGAAAAGCAAAACAGAACAAAAATGAACAATGACTTAATTTATGGTAATAACAAATAAGAATTTTGTGTTAAGAAGTATTATTTTATGACAAAAATGTTATGATAAAATTTATGTGATGTTATATCAAATATGTGTTGAGTTAATGAAAAATAATGAAACAAGTTGTATTATTCAATGACTGTCGTAGAATGAAGTGTGAGGCAGTTAATCAATGTTCATAAATTCGAATTCTGTTGTATGTGATCAAGAGATCAAGATAAAATTGTTATTAGATATAGAAAAATAATTGTTTATATAAGTGCTAATAATTAAGATTTGATTGTATGTATGAATTTATATAAAAGGGACTGTAGATGCATAACAGACATAACCACAGGTAGATCAGTTTACAATAAAAGGCCTAACAGGCAAAAATACTATATAAACACTAATAACATGAAGATTAGGTGCATCAATTAATAATAATTAATAAATACGCTATGAAGAGCTATAAAAAAAGGAAAACATTAAATTAATAATAATATTTAATAAAATTTATACAAATTACAATAATACAATAATGCCATAATATCGATTGGTAAAATATAATATCGAAGGTGGATTAAATATAATAAAAAAGAAAAAAGCGGACTTATATAAAAAAATCAGTAGAATATGTGTATAAAGTAATAAATCAACTATCGGTAAAGTTACATCCCGATAGGACAGCAAATTGATAAAGAATAGATAAAAAATATATGAAAGAAACACTATATAGTCAAAACATGTGGAAGGCAGAAATGATTATATGTTGCTAGGGACGAAAAATAAGAACAAGAAGTTGTTGATTTTGGACAAGACAAGATTTGCTTTGAATGAACAAAACGTGATGAGATTAAAAACCCAAGAATAATCTATCTAATCGTAATATTATAATTATCAGATACGATTATAAAGTACAAGATTCTCATGACAATAGTTACGTCTAACACCAATACAGATTAACCCAAATAACACTACAATCTGAAATAATAATAGAGGGTAAATAACTGAAGTCTACAAGAAAGAACTTGGACTGTCCCATATCCGAAGGGAATTGATGAGATATTAATCAAATAGAAGAATTAACAGTAACACAACTCATAATATTCACAACACCAGAAATTATAACCTTGCAAATACACGGAACAACACTAATTGCTTCAACCAAAGGAAGAACTTATTTGGATCCTGACGGTGCAGAAGAAACATCAACCGGGCTGTAAATCAATCTAGAAGCTGTATTCCGAAGTGGACAGGACAAGAATTACTCTTATTAAACCGAAGAAAGAAAACCCGTACTGTATAATCATCCAAACATTAAATTTAGCGATCAACCGCCTACACGATTTGCTTCGTTCGAGTCTGGTAATTTATATTATATTAATCATACTAAATACACAACACATAAATTTTGTAAATCTTGCATTCTTATCTATGTATTTTTAGTCTTCCCCACAGTTACAAGAACCTTCACACCCTGAAATAAATTAAATACAAATCAAAACATAATATATAACCAAATATAAATAAAGGATTAAAATAATCAACAATCGATACCTGAAGTCTATAGTCCAAGCATATGTTAATTAGAACATATATTATTTAATGTGAATTAAGTAAACAAATAAAGAAACTTTATATATTTGTCAAATCTTGTTATTTGGAGTATGGTTTAGTGAACTGGGAACAAAAAGTAACTGAATAAGTATAGAATAAATGGTTAATATAAACATCGAAATAACCTATAAGTTTCGTTGAGCCGATACTACAGCGCTTATAGCGGAATTATCTGACACCAAAGAGGGAGCGTAAAATTACAAAATTAGACAGAATTCTCTTCAAGGTATAATAGGGTTGGATGAAATTGTAGAATAACGCTTAAGTTGTTTAAGTTCTAGGCACACTAACACTGATAATTATTAAAGAGTTAAGTTAATATTAATTAATTACATCCATATAGTCCACAACTCCAAATATCTCCGAGATTTACATAATTAAAGTAATACAAAACAAATTGACAAATACAACAGTGGGGTTTTAAGGAGAGGAAACCCGTTTAGATACAATTTGGCTTCCATCGCGGGGCTTGAACAGTAGTGGCCACACCACGGTTTATCTACAAATTGGCGCTCAACTTGTGTAGGGCTTAAGTTAAGTAATTATAAGTACAATAATATTACTTAACCAGAGCAGGCAACTGTGGGAGAGTAAACATGCATACCAGAGGTAGATCAAGGATTAGGGCAGGAGAAACGGAGAAGGAAGTAGATGAACAAGAACAGGAAATAGAACTAATAACAGACAGTGAAATGGAACAACAGACAGACGAAATAGCGGAAACTGAAATTATTGTGGACAAGGAAAGGGAACCAGTGGAAGAAGATGCCCAATGGGACCAAATAGATAAAGCGGGAGCTAGAGAAGGACTAAATTGGGAAAAATTAATGGAGTTCATGAGTAGTATTAAGGAAGATAGCAGACTCACTAAGGAGAATTTGAGGAAAATAAATGAGGAAATTAAGGAGAATAAGGAAAGCAATAAAGAAATGAATGAGGAAAACTCAAAGAGACAGGAGGAAAACTCAAAGAGACTGGAGGAAAAATACGATAAAACAAATGAAGAAAACAAGGAGAATTTTAGAAAAACAAATGAGTAAAATTAAAGAAACCTCAAAACAAATTCACGAAAGGTTAGATAGGAATGATGAGGGTTTAAAACAAATGAAGGAAGACATCTTACAAATACATGAAGAAAATTTAAAGCAAATTAATGAAAAAATTGAAAATATTCATGTGACAATTAACCAGAAGGTGGACCAAAATAATGAGGAAAGAAAATTAGAAATAGCCAAAACAAATGAAGGGTTAGAAAAAACTAACGAAACAATAGTACAGGTTCGTGAAGAATTACAGAATAAAATTAATGACCCAAAAATGGAGAATAAAACTTTGGTCGAAGAAATCCAACAGGAAACTCTCGAAAAGTATGAGCAAATTAAAAACGAAGTACATCAGGTACGGGAAGAGAATAAGGAAGGTATTACGCAAATACAGACAGACATGGGCGAAAGACTCGAAAGAGTCTATGGCAATTTAAATAGTATGGAAGGTCAAATCAATACCAAAACAAATAAAATAGAAGAAATTAGTAGACGTGAATTACAATTACAAGAAGAAGTAGATTCATGGCGGGATAGGACATGCCAGCATAGTCATACAAATAACCACGAGAACCGGGAATCGATTAATTTTCGTAATTACAAGCGCAATCCTATGGAATTTTTAAAGAGATTGGAAGAGGTGATCATAAGAAATAGAGAGAATCGCTGGAGTATTATACGAAGCATGATTGATGAAACGTTTAAAGATACTTATGATAATTGGTGGACAGCGGTGCGTCCGGATATACTGGACATGAATGAGTTCAAAAAACAATTTAAGGAGAAGTATTGGTCTGAATCGACCCAGAACATGATTAGGAATAATTTGAGTAACGGTTGATACGAAACAAATGTAGGCCAGTCCCCTACTTCATACTTTTTAGGAAAAGTATGTATGGCGCGGAACTTAGAGCCCAGAATTCCCGAAGAATGTTTGGTGATACAACTATCCTATCATTACGAGGAAGGGATAAAAAATGCGCGTATGTGTAGTCAAATCAAAACGATTCCAGCCATGGCCAAATTCTTGGAGAATTATGAGCACGAGAACCAATACCAAAGAAATAGAATGCTAAATCATAAATATCAGAAGTATGATAATAACGCGCCACCAACCAATTCTCATAATAACGATCGCAATCGACCTGCGCAGAACGTTAATACTAATAGAACACAAAATGAAAACGCGAATAATAATTCCAGAAACTATAATTATCGCGGCAATAACAATTACAATTATCGTGATAGTCGCAATAATAGAGGAGATGGGGACAGACGACCCAATAATTATAGACATAACGTCAATTATATCTACTCCAGACCTCAAGGTAATCAGCGACGATACTACCCAAGGAGTCACCGATATGACAACCATTATGACCAATCTCGGCATGAAGTCAACTACCCACATGATGGAAATTATAGTATAGCAGAACATAATACGGAGGATCGCACTGAAACAGTACAAAATCAACACAGTAATCAAAATGAAAATAGAGAAGAGGGAGTAAGCCCTCATTTAAACTAATAGAGGCAGTGAAAATTAATGAATACCCGTCACTGAACCGTAATCTTGGGGAACAACGACTAATAAATAAAATTAAGTGTAATCGTAAAATAACCATAATTAATAACCACTATTTAAAGAATATCAGGGAAGATTTGTTGGAAGAGGATCAGAAACATGTAAACAGTAAGAGTAATAACGAAATCATATATATATATATATATCAGCAAAATTAAATGGGGTAAAATCTACCATAATGATAGACACTGGATCTAACATATCATTGATAGACAGTATTGAACTTGAAAAAATCCAGCGAGAAGTCCAGTTACCCATACCGACCTTACCTGTCAATAATGTGATAATTATCGGAGCCAGTGGGAGACAAAATAAAACAGTCAAAAAACAAGTATCACTCGATCTTACCAATAACAATATGACCCTACCAATAGGATTCTTGGTCGCAACGGGATTACCGTTCAATGTATTGATTGGATGCGATGTGTTGCGCCAGCATTCCGCAATAATTGACTTGCATAAAGGTACAATATCTTTATCCAAACATCCGAAGAAGGATTATGGACAGCCGAGTTAATTGACACTAATCAAACCGTTCCAGTTACCACCAAATGTGGAGCCATAAAAAGCTATTTTTGTAAGAAAAATAAATTACCAGAAGTCATTCAATATGAGGACGATGATCCCAAACTGTGGCAGAGTAAGTTGGAAGAGATTCGAGAATTCCAAAGGGAAAAAACTTATAAACAAATAAGTAAGGTACAGGCCGAAAATTTAATTCAGATATATAATAAATACAGACGTGTTCTCCAATGCTCCAGGTAAAGTAAAAGGATATCAATGTATAATAAATTTTAAAGAACCAGTGAACTTTCGCAGAAAGTCATACCCAATTGCTTATTCTATAAAAAACGAGGTCCGGAACGAGATTAACCGTATGATTCAAGATGACATAATAGAATATAGTCAATCACCATATACCAGTCCAATAGTGGCAGTCCCGAAAAAGAACGGAAAGGTGAGAATTTGCCTGGACGCTAGGGAAATAAATAAAATGATCGTCAATGATAGGACTTCACCAGGCGAAATAGAAGAAATTTTAAAGAAATTCCACGGTATTAAATACATCAGCACTTGGGATACGGTATGTGGGTACTGGCAGGTCGAACTACACCCAGATAGTAGAAAATACATGGCATTCCTTTTTGACGGAAGGAACTATCAATTTAAAAGGCTACCTTTCGGACTAATTAATTCAGTTGCAATATTTGTGAAATGTATGGACCAGGTATTGGGACAAGAAACACTGCAGTTCACTACGGTCTATGTAGATGATTTACTTATAACTTCTTCACATTGGGATGAACATTGCGAGCGGGTGGAACAGGTACTAAGAAAATTATCTGAAAACAACATAACACTTAAGCTGAATAAATCTAAATTTATCGCCAATCAAGTAAAGTTTTTAGGTTTTAATTTGTCTGAGGAGGGTATCACACCTTCGACAGAAAAAATAGAAGCAATCCAACTGTTCCCTACTCCAAAAAATAGAAAACAACTACAATCCTTTCTTGGAATTTGCAACTATTATAGAAAATTCCAAGATAACTATTCAGAAGTAACGGCCAAGCTTCAGAAACAATTATCATCTAAAGACAAGTGGGCATGGGGACCAGAACAAGATAAAATTCTGCAATTAATTAAGAAGAAATTTTTAGAAACAGTTATGTTGTACCACCCTGATTTTAACAAACGCTTTTATTTAAATTGTGATGCAAGCAATGTTAGCTTAGGAGCTACCCTATATCAAGAAGATAAAGAAGGACATCATATGGTAATCAGCTTCGCCAGCAGGGTGCTTAACAGCTGCGAACGCAATTACAACGTTACCGAGAAAGAGCTGCTAAGCGTAGTGTACGCATGCAATAAATTTAGAACATATATACTCGGATACCCAGTGACCGTAAGAAGTGACCATAAATCAATTTCATTTCTAAAAAGATGTAAACTTAGTCACGGCCGGCTAACTAGATGGGTCCTTGCCTTGCAAGAGTATTGCATTGATTGGGAATATATACCTGGAAGAAAGAATATAGCAGCCGATATCTTGTCCCGAATAAACATACAAGATCAATCATTTGAAGGAGAAAAGGAAGAGATTGCGAAGGTGTACCATGTCCTTAAGAGTAGGAAGGATCTGGAGATTATTATCAATGAAATTAGTCAACACCAAAAATTGGATCCCAAATTAATAAACATACGCCAGAAGATACAAAATGCTGATGAAGTTATTACTAAATATTACTGTATACATGATGACCGATTATTTATTAAGGTTACTCCTAAACAAATAAACTGGAAACTAGTAATTCCCACCGCTGTGGAAAACAAATTAATATTGGATTACCATGAACGATATGGACACATGGGAGCCATGAAAATCGTCAAAGCCCTAGAAGAACAAATGTACATAAAAAATTTGACCAGAAAGGTACAAAAATCTATACAGGCATGTCACATCTGCCAGATGGTTAAACATAATAATGAGAAGAAGGAGGGAGTCATGATCCCGATAACATCCAAATATAAGCTGGAGAAGGTATTTCTAGATATATGTGGGCCCTTCCCACGCAGTGGAGGAAATCACAGATACAAATTCATAATAATAATTTTTGATCATTTTTCCAAATACACTAAACTTTATGCTATTAGCAGGGCCACTACCAAGAAAATTCTAGAAATAGTCATCGGACGTTACATAGCAGAGGTTGGTAAACCGTCATCTATTATCACCGACCATGGTACGCAATTTAGGGGCTATAAATGGAGAAATAATCTGTTAAAACACAACATTAGAACATATAAGACTTCAGTATACCACCCCAGCAGTAATCCGGCAGAACGTGTACTGAGGGAAGTTGGCAGAATACTCGGAACTTATTGTCATGACCAACAGAGAAAGTGGTACGAATACTTGTCACTAACCGAAGAGTTTTTAAATATATCTTACCATCAATCCATTGAAAATACCCCTTATACTGTTATGTTTGAAAGGCTTCCACCTAGGGAAATCCAGGATATTATAAACTTCCCAAATAACCCCGAATATCAGTTTGAAACAGTTAAATTTTATAACCGAGTTATGGAAAAGACGGAAATGAAGAGAAGAAAATATGAAAAGAATAACCCAAAACCAATTAAGTACCAAGTGGGTGAGAAAGTATTAATAAGAAACAGGGAGCTACCAAGCACTCTAGAGGGAATAACTAAAAAATTATTATTATTATATACTGGGCCATATGTGATAACAAAAAATAATAATAACAATACGTATGAAATAATGAACCCTACCACGAAAAGGATTAAAGGAACATACAACCAAGAGTCCATAAAGAAATATAATGAATAAATTCTAAAAATAATAAGAAATACTTATTACCAGTCTTGAAGAAAATTACTTGGAATTTAAAAAGAATTTGAGTTGAATACTACCACTAAATTCTAAAAATAATAAGAACCACTTATTAAAGATTACCGAAGAAAGCGATAATTATTATTAATGTTTATAAAGAAATAGTGTGAATAACAAACCCCAAGATTACCGAAGAAAGCAATAATTATTATTAATGTTTAAAAAAAATAGTGTGAATAATGAATAACAACCCAAGATTACAGAAAAAGGCGAGAATTATTATTAAATGTTTATAAAGAAATAGTGTGAATAACAAACCCCAAGATTACCGAAGAAAGCGATAATTATTATTAATATTTATAAAGAAATAGTGTGAATAACAAACCCCAAGATTGCCGAAAAAAGCGATAATTATTATTAATGTTTATAAAGAAATAGTGTGAATAATGAATAACAAACCCAAGATTACAGAAAAAGGCGAGAATTATTATTAAATGTTTATAAAGAAATAGTGTGAATAACAAACCCCAAGATTACCGAAGAAAGCTATAATTATTATTAATGTTTATAAAGAAATAGTGTGAATAACAAACCCCAAGATTACCGAAGAAAGCGATAATTATTATTAATGTTTATAAAGAAATAGTGTGAATAACAAACCCCAAGATTACCGAAGAAAGCGATAATTATTATTAATGTTTATAAAGAAATAGTGTGAATAACAAACCCCAAGATTACCGAAGAAAGCGATAATTATTATTAATGTTTATAAAGAAATAGTGTGAATAACAAACCCCAAGATTACCGAAGAAAGCGATAATTATTATTAATGTTTATAAAGAAATAGTGTGAATAATGAATAACAAACCCAAGATTACAGAAAAAGGCGAGAATTATTATTAAATGTTTATAAAGAAATATTGTGAATAATGAAGAATGGAACCCCAAGATAAAAGTTATTACCTCAAATCGACATATGCAAAATAAAGAAAAAAAAAAAAATTCATATGACCTAAAATATATACTACATTGCCACATGATGGAACAATTTCAGTAAACGATTGAATGTAACCAATATAATGTTAAAGAAGTCAAGAAAGAAAGAGTATTTATGAACATAATTCATTGAAAAATAAACAGCCAAAATAGTGAAATACGATAAGAAGAAGAATAGTTGGGGCTAAGGAATGTATTTAGTCAAAAATACAATTATAATGATCATCACACAACAACTATTTAGAAAATATTGTGATCAGAGAAAAAAAAAACAAAAAACAAACGAAGAAGATACTTAACATTACAATCTCAACAAAAATGAAAACAAAAATGACTACAAATGATAACTGTCAAAGTCAATATCAACGAATGTTTAAGGAATTAAAATGGAATTACGAAATATGAAGAATAGTAATGAAGAAAAATAAATGCAAAAAAAAAAATCTTTTCCCAAATATTTATTATTAAATGATTAAAGAGATTATTAGGAGATTATTATTATATTTTATAGCTGACTGTAGATGAATTCCAGCAGTACTATATTAAAATGTGGTGTGGGCAGCAGAGTATGAAGCCAAACAGTGCCTCTCTGAACTGTACCAACGCATGTGTTAGGGATTGTTAGGGAAATTAAATATTTAAGGAATATTAGAATAGTTGCAAGAATAAATTCAGTTTCCAAAGGAATGTGACGAAGAAAATAGAAAGAAGTGAGTTGACAGAAGAATAATTGAAAAATACAGTAATTATAAATAGAACAGATGTAAAACTAATGTATCAGTGAATAGTGTAGCCAACTACCAACAAGTAAGGTTTACAGAAATAAAATGATCAAGAATGTTAATTAAAATGATGAAATGTTATTAAATAAAAAAAAGTATTAATACTAGTCTAATGAAGTTACATTGAGAATCCCATCGTCAACCATTAACCATGAAATGAAGAAAAGGCATGTGAAAAAGACAAGTTTATTTGACCTAAACTTCATTCAGGTAAACTAAACTTTTTTAGGAGGGGAAGCATATGTAACGCAACAGAAATGCTAGCATTCATGTTACATAAAAGAAGATTCACAGAATAATAAACAAATTGATATTTAACCCCATAATAGAACAGAGATCCAATAATTACAATTATAATCATAGACAAAATTAAATAAGGATGCAAGGTAGTGTTGACTAGAATAAACGAACATGTAAGATAAATAATAGCTAATGATATATGTTTAATGAAAAGCAAAACAAAAAAAAAGAACAATGACTTAATTTATGGTAATAACAAATAAGAATTTTGTGTTAAGAAGTATTATTTTATGACAAAAATGTCATGATAAAGTTTATGTGATGTTATATCAAATATGTGTTGAGTTAATGAAAAATAATGAAACAAGTTGTATTATTCAATGACTGTCGTAGAATGAAGTGTGAGGCAGTTAATCAATGTTCATAAATTCGAATTCTGTTGTATGTGATCAAGAGATCAAGATAAAATTGTTATTAGATATAGAAAAATAATTGTTTATATAAGTGCTAATAATTAAGATTTGATTGTATGTATGAATTTATATAAAAGGGACTGTAGATGCATAATAGACATAACCACAGGTAGATCAGTTTACAATAAAAGGCCTAACAGGCAAAAATACTATATAAACACTAATAACATAAAGATTAGGTGCATCAATTAATAATAATTAATAAATACGCTATGAAGAGCTAGAAAAAAAGGAAAACATTAAATTAATAATAATATTTAATAAAATTTATACAAATTATAATAATACCATAATGCCATAATATCGATTGGTAAAATATAATATCGAAGGTGGATTAAATATAATAAAAAAGAAAAAAAGCGGACTTATATAAAAAAATCAGTAGAATATGTGTATAAAGTAATAAATCAACTATCGGTAAAGTTACATCCCGATAGGACAGCAAATTGATAAAGAATAGATAAAAAATATATGAAAGAAACACTATATAGTCAAAACATGTGGAAGGCAGAAATGATTATATGTTGCTAGGGACGAAAAATAAGAACAAGAAGTTGTTGATTTTGGACAAGACAAGATTTGCTTTGAATGAACAAAACATGATGAGATTAAAAACCCAAGAATAATCTATCTAATCGTAATATTATAATTATCAGATACGATTATAAAGTACAAGATTCTCATGACAATAGTTACGTCTAACACCAATACAGATTAACCCAAATAACACTACAATCTGAAATAATAATAGAGGGTAAATAACTGAAGTCTACAAGAAAGAACTTGGACTGTCCCATATCCGAAGGGAATTGATGAGATATTAATCAAATAGAAGAATTAACAGTAACACAACTCATAATATTCACAACACCAGAAATTATAAACTTGCAAATACACGGAACAACACTAATTGCTTCAACCAAAGGAAGAACTTATTTGGATCCTGACGGTGCAGAAGAAACATCAACCGGGCTGTAAATCAATCTAGAAGCTGTATTCCGAAGTGGACAGGACAAGAATTACTCTTATTAAACCGAAGAAAGAAAACCCGTACTGTATAATCATCCAAACATTAAATTTAGCGATCAACCGCCTACACGATTTGCTTCGTTCGAGTCTGGTAATTTATATTATATTAATCATACTAAATACACAACACATAAATTTTGTAAATCTTGCATTCTTATCTATGTATTTTTAGTCTTCCCCACAGTTACAAGAACCTTCACACCCTGAAATAAATTAAATACAAATCAAAACATAATATATAACCAAATATAAATAAAGGATTAAAATAATCAACAATCGATACCTGAAGTCTATAGTCCAAGCATATGTTAATTAGAACATATATTATTTAATGTGAATTAAGTAAACAAATAAAGAAACTTTATATATTTGTCAAATCTTGTTATTTGGAGTATGGTTTAGTGAACTGGGAACAAAAAGTAACTGAATAAGTATAGAATAAATGGTTAATATAAACATCGAAATAACCTATAAGTTTCGTTGAGCCGATACTACAGCGCTTATAGCGGAATTATCTGACACCAAAGAGGGAGCGTAAAATTACAAAATTAGACAGAATTCTCTTCAAGGTATAATAGGGTTGGATGAAATTGTAGAATAACGCTTAAGTTGTTTAAGTTCTAGGCACACTAACACTGATAATTATTAAAGAGTTAAGTGAATATTAATTAATTACATCCATATAGTCCACAACTCCAAATATCTCCGAGATTTACATAATTAAAGTAATACAAAACAAATTGACAAATACAACAGTGGGGTTTTAAGGAGAGGAAACCCGTTTAGATACAATTTGGCTTCCATCGCGGGGCTTGAACAGTAGTGGCCACACAACGGTTTATCTACAATATATATATATATATATATATATATATATGTGTGTGTACAACGTTATCGGCAACAAAGAAGTAGTTTTTGTTAAAATTCCTTCCCGGGATATTTGGCCGTAGTCCAATGTTTTCTACAAAACCAGACGTTTCGGCAATGCCATCGACTTCCACCATCAGTGAAAATCGAGTGCGATAACGTGAGGTGGTATAAGTTAGTGACCACAGTACTGTGGTTAAGGCTGAAGCAGTAAGTAGAAAGAAGTAGTCTCTATGGTAATATTTCATTTCGAAAATGATTTTAAATATATATTTTAGAATATGGAAGTCATGTATGGTTCTCCATACCGATATTTTATCTTTTAATGCAAAAATTTGATTAAGTAAATCCTAGTAATTTAAACCTTTTTCATGTTAAAATTAGCATTACACACGTATACATTTTTTTCAGTAGGCATTTATTATAAACGACTTAACTGATCATAATTTACATAACTGAATAATTTTATAACCCGTTTTAGGGCCTATATGGTGAAATTAATTATGAATACTGAAATATATCAATAACCACTCTCTGCTGTGTAGGACAATGTATACATAATCCGACTAAAATTTCTTCACTTGTAATAGCATCGGTGAAATACTATCATTGTATAATGAAGATAGT
This sequence comes from Magicicada septendecula, assembly GCA_034769895.1. Classification (NCBI taxonomy): domain Eukaryota; kingdom Metazoa; phylum Arthropoda; class Insecta; order Hemiptera; family Cicadidae; genus Magicicada; species Magicicada septendecula. The sequence goes on along the minus strand of CM068367.1, from coordinate 535,896,579 downwards.
AAAATAGCCAAACCGATACCGCCCGAATGGACAAAGCCATATTACAAATTATCACATCGTAGTTAGATAATAATAAAACAAAACAAAAGAAAAGTTCAACTTCTAGTTCTGTATGGCATCTAAAACAGCTGAATGAAATAAAAGAAATCATTTTTAATATTTTACTAATAGAAGTAACAACAAAATAAACTAATAAAAGTATAAATTATCTTTTTATTTTGTAATATACTTATATTTTTGCTTTAAATGTATATGTGTATTGGTAACTTTAAAGTTCCTGTTACTTTTTTATAAGTATCTTACACCTGGTCACATGTTTATAGGTTTACATCAAAGTTTTAAATATATTATTTACAAATTTTAATTTAAATATATATGCGCGCTTGCGCGCGCGTGTGTGTGGTAAATTTTCTTGTCTTTCCGGTTTTTGGTTCCAAAGAGCAGCCATTTATTCTCCTTGCTTGAGAAACTCGGTTCTAATTGTTGCATAATTCGTCTCTACTGTGCCAAAGTATACGCCTAAGCACGTGACATCAATGCAAGGTACAGTTTTGCCATTACGTAGTTGGTCGTTTGATTGTTCTATTCCTATCGACTGGTACTATTGTTTACCTTACATTCATGCCCAAACTCTTGTTTATTTATTATATTACCAATGCATCAATTCACTTCATTGAAAGACGTATGTAGACTAGTAAAACTTAGTTTATTAACTAATAATAATTAAAGAATTCGTCGTGTATCAGAATGTCTTCAGGACCACCATTTATTAAATATTTGCTCTAGTAAATATTTTACTATGATTTGCTCTACACTAAAATTACTTTTTATTATTTATATTAGTTTCATTTACATGAGAAAGGAAGTTTGTCTTACCAATTTTGTTTTTTTGTTTTTCTAATTCGTTTTATTTTTTTTGTCAGACGACTGTGCATACGACCTAACTTTAATGCGCATGAAGTGTACCAAAATATATTAAGTTCGTTTTATACAATTCTGTGTGGGAGTAAAAACACGGTATTTGATCTGATCTAACTACATACTAATATTTGCAAAAATAAGTATAAGATTCCCCCCCACACACAGACAAACACGCGCGCGCGCGCACACACACAGACACACACATGTATATACATTGTCAATTTCTTTTAATCTTGTGACTGTGCTTATTATTTCTTGTTTGTAAGATAACATTAACGCTATGAATAGCCTTCAAGAATAATAAAGTTGTTGATGTAATAACTTTCTCTGCATATTATTTTTTGCAAGCTAATTTTTTTTTAAATATTTTATGTTTTTGTAGATAAGAATTATTTTTCTGCGTCGTCATCTTAAATCATAGTACACAGATGTATAGTTCATTTTTTTGTAAATACAAACACAACTACGTTCTTGCACATAGTCTTGTATCTTATTAAAACTTGGCGAGGGTACAAAGCTGATGGTGTACTATTGACCTCATTACAAAAACCTTTAGTAAGCAACATGTAGCAATAATTTATGCTAAGTAGGAAGATGCAGAAAGGTGTTAAGAGGGCTAGTATATTGTTATCACATCAGCATCTTAATAATTGAGACCTTATGAGGTAAGTAAGTGTGTTATGCAGTATGCAGTATGCAGTATGTTGGTCAATATACGAAAGAAGATTAAACTGGTGTTAACAAGCTGAATATATTCTCCAGCTCCAGTTACCTGCATATGAGGGAAAACTATTCAACAATTTTTATTTGTTATTAAAAACACGTAGTTAATTTGAAACAGGTACGTTTTATTAATGTTATATACTTTTCAATTGAATGGAATGGAAGTGTGTGGAGTGAATATGAAATCTAGGCTATATGTAATTGTATCTGACAGCTGTTTCTACTCTGGCTAGACGCATTTTAAAATTTCTGTAATTCTCCAACTTTAAATTACATTTGACCTACACTTTAATCTGTTTTAAAGAAAAAATAAAGCAGCCGTCGGAGCTTAAACTGCGCCAAACAGTAGCGCTGCAGGAATTTCCTAAACACGTCACACTTATATGTTCACAAGTTGTCCATAGTTTGTGTTCTTTACGACACAGTAATTATTAGGTAATACATTAAATTATGATAAGTCATTATAAGGTAACCGTTTTTATGCCTTTGCAAGTGTACGTTAATTAACGGAAGTAATTAATTAATAGCGGGAGTATGTTGGTTTAATATTTCACTGTGTCGAAATATGCATATATAGATTTACAGCTCCCAAGCTCATGAGACGGACAGTCGGCATTAAAGCAGCATGTTGATATGTTTCTGCACATCGCTATACAACGGCTACACTGTCAGTAAAATGGCGGCGACTCAACGGGTCGGTTCCATTGAAAGTAATTAGCTGCAGTGATGAATATGAATTGTGGCAACTTGACAGGCGGCAGGTGTGAGTCTGATTGGTTTATAGAGAGTATCGGGAAGTGCCTCGCAATTAAGAACAAGTTGTTGCATAGAAGGCTTCCGAATATTTTAATACACTTAAGTATTTTCCTTTGAATGAGCAAAGCCAGGTTTCACTTTCAACGCAATTTGTTGGCATTTATCTGTTTGTCTATCTTCTTTATCTGTCTTTTTTACCTACCTGTCTCTTCAGGATTTACTTTCCTATGACGGTTGAATGCACAACCGATTTCTGTAAAACTTGACACGTGTAGCCACGCTGTTTCCCTACAGACACTTCTTGTTACTGAGATTGAGTGCCCCAAAAATAGTTGCGCGGGAGGCAAAGCGTGAGAAAGTCAAAAATATGAAATAATTTTAAAAATTGAGTATCAATTTACAGAGATCTTTATTTAAAATATGAATATAGTGGTTCTTGTTTTAATTTAAAATTGTCTGTAGCTAAAAGGAAAGTTAAAATTTTATTAATTTATGGTCACTTGACATGTGTAGCAATCGTTAAGGCTAGTTGTAAAAAATAAGAACCGTTAAGGCTATTTTAAAACCCTATTTATAAAAAAAGGCTATTTGTTACCTATTTGGTAACAAATTTGATAAAAAATTAAACCTATATAGATAATTATTTTTCTTCTGCTTTGGTCTGTAGGATTAAATAAAAAAAAAATTGTATCATACTGCGGTTCCCGTAAATAATGAATAGAATAGCTACAATACTAAAACCCAAAGTAAGTTAATTTTGTAAAATAACTGTATAAAGTTAATCTTTTCATGTAACAACGTAATGGGCCTACTATAAAAGTACCAAACAACTGAGTAAAAAGATATCTTAAATTATTTAAATAATTTTGATGGGAAATAATTCAATAAAGTTTCTTTAAGTTACAATTACAACTGATGAAACCCGTTGTAAATGTTATTCAAGGAAGTAAATAGTATGTTCTACGTAAAATTACAAGGCCGAATTAAGAAAGAAGTAAGTATTAGTACAAAATTGCAATAGTAGCGAAGTCAAAGGCGATAGCTTACTTATTCAGGTAATTCATATGATTAGCAAAATCATTTCGTTAACAGTACGTATTCAACACAGTACATTTGTATGTAAGCTACTTTATTGTTATAACTCTTGTAATTGTGTTTATAATTACTTGTTATGAAAAGAATGCAATCAAACTTTGAATTAACGCATCAATTTGGAAATTTTAGTTTCTTTACAGTTATATTGTACAAAAATTCTACTTTCAATAAATTTGTGCGAAATGTATGTGGTAACATAATAAAAATTTCAAACATTATAACATTGTAAGTAAATATATTACTCTTAAAATGTTTTATGTACGGAACAAGTTAAAAATATAAAAAAAACACAACTTGATTGTGAACACTAAAGCTACCCAAATAATACTCGTGAAGAAATCAACCACAGAACCGATTCCCGTCATTAATTTAGAGTAAACTGATGTAACACAATAAAGAAACAAACATAATAAACTAGTCAAAAACAAAACAACGTGTAAAAATTAACCACTTTAGGATTATTAAGGAGACAACATAAATTGTCTCTTTTAGAAAATTTACTTTTGATGGTGATTCGAGATGTTGAGCTGTGTCGAACTAATTTACGTGTAGGCTATGGGTATTATAATTTGTTGTCCAAATATGCAACAAATTACATTTATTACATTTGTCAGAGATGAAAAATTTTGTTGAACATTTCTAATGGTTTTGTAATTATAATAAAACTCCTGTTTTCCTTTAAAATATCAAAATTGTATATAATAAAAAGGAATATAAAAAGTTTGAAAATCTATAAGAGCTGAAATCTATTTTTTTTAAATGTTAAAATGCAGTTTATAACTTTTGTTCCCTATAGCTGATATTCTGTCCTCTGTGCTTAATAGTTATATGTTATCGTCGTCTGTTAAACTCGTGCTTTTGAATCGTGAGCAACTTATTAATAGCATTTAATTAAATTCAGTTTGAAAATTACATTGAAATTTATCGATTTACCGTTTTAACTAAAATGAATAACTAGTAAAATATATAATTATAATCTACAGTTTATCAAAGTGATCTAACGTTGGTATGTTTTTGGATTTTTATGAAATTATCCAATTAAAATGCACACTTGTGATTCTAACACTATGCAAATACTACCACAAACGATAATAGATACATACAAGAGCATATCTTTTTCAACTTATGCTCATAATTGTTACAATTTAAAAATTACATCTTTGTAGTTCATCTTGGATGAGCATTTAAAGATTTTATGACTTATGCGTAGGATACAGTCGGCCTCAAAGATAAAATTTTGAACAGATTGCCAAAAATATATGTCTGTCTTGTTCTGTTTTCTGTGAAATACAGAGTGGATTTTATATATATATTTTATACAAAGGTTTTTAAAAATATATAAACACTTGGTACGTTTCACAATTTTTATTTAAGTCTGATAGCTGTTTCCGCTTATTAAGCTATTGTCAAAATGATCAGTGAGCAACTAAAATAAATAAAGGATGTTAGGTTGGTGAACATATGTTTAGAGCGTATATCCGGACATTTTTGGGGTGTGATGATCGAGGGGGAGTTACAGAAGCTAAGGGAAGGTTAAGTGTCTGTAAAAACAAAATATATCTGAATGCAAAATATAAACATTAACTAAACTACATGACAACTTTTATTAAAGGGGATACATAGAATTCAGTTTGTTCGTTTGTTAAATTTTTGTTCCTTTTTATTGCTTTTCTAATTTGTAGAATTTCTAATATGTTATGCATTATGTTGTAAAAATAAACGAATTCTACAAAGAGTATGAATAAAAGCGGTTATACGATTCACTTACGCTCACTCGACTGTTCATTTCATACACGTACTGAGCATTTTCTCTCATGCAGAAGGATGCATACAGCTCAGACCGAGTACTTCATTATAGCACTGCTGACTCAGCTTGTTTTATGCAGTAATTTTGTCACAAATTTTATATGGCTTACACAGAGTTATTAATTGGTATCCCTCTATAAACGAATGACTGGAGAACAGATACAAATTGAAACTAGTATGTGAGAAACGCCCGATGGTGCAGTCCTAATTGTATAGAAAAATAAGAGGATTAATGCTTTCACTGCAGCCACAAAATGGTAAAAAAGAAACAATACAAGCGACACATATTTCAACGTTGTCATAAACAAACACAATGGCGTGCATAGAAAAGTGAGAACATACATACTACAGAATATATGAGTCAGGATACTCCCTTACTAGAATAATCCCTTACTATAATTAGATTACAGGATTACATAGAATATGCAATCATCCCTTAGAATATGTAACTATGCATTTACCGCTTAAAACGAAAGCAAGGCAACACAGTAGTCAGCATTGGGTACGAATGTTTATATTACGCACCGCATTTTATTTAATGTCGTGTGGAAACCTACACTGATTAAAATGTAATACCTAATGTATAAATATACCTACGACCTACGACAAATATAAATACATCAAATGTATATGTACATACATTTGCATATATATTAGTACGACAATTACGTAACGAAAAGTCGAGAGCGTTATACTACACGCTCGTCGACTAGCCCAGCGTGCGTCGCTTGTGTCACGTCGGGCACTGACATAGGTTCCAGACTGTTCGAGCTCTTGTAACTACACAAATTACGTTCCCATGCCGCCAGGAATATCTGAAGTTATTCTGGAACCTCAGCGGGCTCTATATAAGCAACAGTGGCCGGCAGTTACAACTGACGATAGAGTGCAGATCAAGTGATTGTTGCGGATCAGTATAAAATAATCATTGTGTTAATTTTTGCAGTATTGTAATAAGGTGACATTGTGGACAAATTTAACTTGATTCACTATATGACAGTAGACTGTTGATTTCAAATTGTTATCTGTAACTAATTAAAGCTGATAATTAGTGACTTCATTAGTGTCTGTATTGTATTTCTACAGTATAATAAGACGATCCGTGAAACCACAATATATACAAACATCGCAACAGTCCAAGCCGTGCTCATTTTCAATCGTGTCTCGGCGAGCCATAATTTTATTTTCATTTTCAATTGCCTCGATTTCCCATTCCTTCTTGGACATCAACGTCCAACAACCATCTCTCTTCGGATATCTTTTTTAGATTTTTTGACAAATTCTGCTATTTTTCCGTTGCATTTTCCTATTTAAGAGGGTTTCCATTTTCTAGTTTATTTGTTTTGATACTATTTTACAAAAGCTGCTGCCTTTCCTTATTTCATGATTTTGTTTTCCTCTCATCGGTTGTATGATCATAACCTCTTGGCATTCTACACAATCTTTTCAATACATTCATCTTAAGACCTGTGATTCTTTCCCGACCATTCATGTTAACGCGTTTCAAATACTTAGAGACCCTTGATTCTTAACAATGTTTCTAAAATCTTAGCTGGTCGACTAGATCCTGTAGACGTCCTGCTCAACACTCAGAATCTGGTAAGTATAACTACAAGAAGATCACCTTCAGTAGCTGTGATAAAGTAATTACTACTGCTTTTAGAGGTTCAGCGAGGGGAATATGTCTAGCGGAAAGTGTTTTTCTAAGAACTAAACCAATGCGGCACTAGCTCTGATGTTTGGAGGCATATCAGAGCGGAAGATCTCATATCTCTTAATATTTAATAGCTTCCCTTGCGGGTTCGAATATGTTTGCCTTGGTACATTGGTGTATGCCTTGCGGTAGCATTTTCTCTTTGCAATAATGCAAACTGCAACCGTTGATATTCTACTGAAGGGTGCTGTCTATGTTAGATGCTGAAGAATCAGTCGCTACGGACCGTGCTTCCATTTTTGGCTTCCTTTTCGACCAGACGTTTTTCAATTTTTTTTATTATTTTTATTTTTTAGATTGCCGAGGTTTGCCATGTCAACGAGGCCGGTAAGATCGCTGGCGCCGGCAATCGAACTGAACTCCGATCCGGAGCTCATCCCCTTCTCATCGGGGACAGGTCTTTCCTCGATTTCGTTATAAAAAATGTACCCTGGTATATTTGGGCGGACCAGGTGATTGACGACGGCATCCCTTCGCCGTATCGGTTCACTGGAGGTGGCTGTAGTCCCAACTCGTTCGCCTTGGCGGGCGAAGTATGGGTCTCCTTGTAGACCCGTCAACACTACACTTTCGTTCCATATGCGTGTCCGTTTCAGCCGCACTATCTTGATGGAATTCTGTTATTTATAGACTTCAAGAAAGTAATGCTTAAGGAACTGGGTTACTGCAGGTAATATCTGGCTTACAGTAGGAGCTGGTGGCGCTGTTAATTTTACAGTCTGTGCATAACTGATGTTGCCCTGATTTTCTGGGCATTCGAGTTTTTCGCATCGAAGTGGCTTAGTTTTTCAGGGTACAAACTTCCTGAATAGCCAACTCTTGCTTATAAAAAAAGAGAATTGCACGATCTATATAAATGGTGACCACCGCAATGAGCACATTTTATTGGTTCAGCACAGGGATCGTCACTACGAGCTGATTTCCCACTGAAGCATAATTTGACCAGAGCACATCTTGATTCAGTGTGCCCGAAAGTAAGTACTGAAAACGCATTGCATCGGCTGAGGAATGAATGCTCTCACACTCAGCCTATGAAGGCGCGCTCTTACTTTTTACTGTTGAAGATCATGATATAGGACGCAGATGGGAGCGTTTGTCCGTTCATTTGCACCTTCAGTCTCCGACATGCGATGACGCCTTGCGATCAGTTGCAATTTCTTCCTCTCTGCAATTCAGCAGGTCCCTGCACACTACCTCACCTTTTTTGGTGTTCAGCGTGGTATCATAAACGACTTCAACCTCTACGTGCCCTGCCTCTTCTGCAATTTATATAACCTTAAACCCTGATGACCGTTTAGGGCTCGACAAAGAGGCCACCTCGGGTGTTCTGGTGTCCTGTGCGAGTGGTTCAGCGCAACCGGTGACAGGTTCTTCAATAAGGAAGGGACTCAATTTAGAGAAGTCACCTTCCTTCCGTTTGGCAACGCCGGCATATTGGCAGACGATGTCACGAATCTTTTGGCACGAACCGAGGAGAAATGTCTCCTTTCCTTTACCCTCCGAGGAGGGCTTTTTCAGATCATTTTTTTGTTAAGTCATCCATCCACCAGACAATTATTTTGAGAACATGAAATTTTGGTCCCACGAGTACCGGGAAAGTGACAGACCACCGCGGCAGAGCCCTCGAGCACTACGGCTAGGACAAAGTACAACATGTGGGTACTGGTGCCCTGAGGATATCTTTCGCTACTCACTAACGTAAAGTAACCCACCCATTTTCACTATCGGTTCTACCGTGGGACACTGTGTGTTTTTGAACGGTACACACAACCTTGTCAACTCACATACCACTGCCTTGTTAGCCAACTAAAAGTAACAGTTGGTGCCCGGCCCTCACAAGGCCAAGATGTTGCTGGCTTGGCGTAGGGTTGGATTTCTGGGAGGAAATTTTATTACTCTTATTTGTACTATGTCAATAATACTGATGAAGAAAACAATGAAGATGGCAGATATTACTTTAGTTATTATTATTGTTTTATTATTAATGTATTTAACAATTGTGTACATATTTTTTTATTATTTTAATTTATAACATTATTTTTAATAGATTTTCACCGATTGTATGCGCGATATGATCTATGTGAATCGTATTGAAAAAAATTAATTAGCAATATTTTTAAATGCTAGAGTTAAAAATAGTTATAACTATGTGGGAAGTTTTATTCCTCATATCAGCCTTACACGTTATCACCAATATATCTGAAGATGTCAAAAAAGCATTAAACACATTTAAAAAATATTAGAATATTTATTCAAATTTTTCTTTTCCCAATACTATAAAGCCTGCATGAATGTATAATTTTGTTGTACAACTAAAATAAGATATGCATTCAACTATTATAAACTAACATGTATTTTACACAATGAACTAAATAGCACTTATGATGTGTGAACTTATTCAGTGAACTGTTTTGCAAAGCCGCGCTATAGACTAAACTCCATTTTACGGGTCGCAACTAAGTCGTCAACGCAAGTTAATTATTGTTAATATTAGGGAATAACAGTGGTCCTATTGGGAATAGCAAAGTATAAAAAAGAACATACTCAAACATTTTTAGGATCAGGGTTCTATAGAATATATAAATAATAATATTCTGCATTCACCTTTATAATTTGTAAACCAAAAATTATTAATTGTAAAATAATTGTCTTCTTAATTTATTGTTCTTATATTTAACAAAAGTCAAAATATTGCAGTCAGAGTACTTTTATCAGTTCAAAAAAAATGCTATACATCAAGCAATATATTTTTATTTGCAAACTCAGAATGTACAATGATGAATGCGACAAGACCAGAGGCATTAACAAAGGCAGTACATTGCTCTTAACACGCATTGTAAAACAAAACTTTCAGCCACCGTCTGTCATAAATTGGACCCACAATTCTCACTGAATTGCTTTGCCTCGCAGCTACGTACTATCGCTGAAACAGCTCGAGTCTAATAAAGTATAGAAACTGGCAACACCCAACAGCCATCCGAATCGATGTAACAGTACGTTTTGCGACATGGTAATTACACTATGTTTTACACATTGTGTAAATGCTTTGAATGCAGGTTTGTTTGTACCGTCTAAGCCTAGATAATTGTACCTACTTATCTTATTATTCTGAGCATCTTGCCTTAAAAGTTGACTTATGCATAGTATTTTTTTAAAGATTAAAGTAACAAATATATAAAGAATTGTATTTTCAATTAAGAATTGTTTGCTTTAAAAATAAAAAAATATCTTTTCATCTTCTTAGAATAAACAATCATGGTCTTATAAGTTCACGTTTAATGTATATCAATGCTGTAAATAAAATATATATATATTTCACAAAAATAACCTTATTTAAAAAATTAAGGAGTCCTTATTTCAATTTACTTAAATTTTTTTTGCACAGAAAATTAACGTTTAGAACTTCTGCACTAACAGAATCCCTGCATATAAAATCACAGGAATGCTTTACAGACTTTACAGAATGCTACTGTAATAAATAACGTTTTCCTTTATATAAATTTGACCCTACTATTCATAAGCTGAAATAAAATTTATCAACTCAGTGTTTGGAATTATTTTTTTATGTTACGAGTATGGCTGTAATTTTTGTTTAAGTAATTATGGTAAATCTGATAGACAAATACACTGAGAAACGACGGGTGTTCTTTTCTTTATTTGGGTTGTGTCAAATACTACTTAAGAAACAAAGTACTAGTGTTCAAGCTTACGTTACTAGTAATGTTGCATGCAAAACGTCGCTAAACCTGTATCAGTATTGCTATACAAAATACATTTGTAATTAATTCGAAAATAATCTCTTGTCTTACCTATGTCGTCTAAGTAAATGATTTAACCAGATATTACCTGGAAGACCAAACTTTGGTTGATAAAGGGGCGCTGCGTGGTAAACTTTCTGTGCTGTCTTACTATAATGCGGTTATAATCGGGGCCTTATTCTCTAGCTATTCAAATCCGGTAAACTTTGCGTATTCCATATTGTTAGCGTAATGCAAATGATTTCTTCATACTCGAACTTCATTAATAATTACTGGGTTATCTTCTATGGTTTTCAACACTTCTTCCCATACAACATTACAAGAGTGTCATGAGTTGTCTGGCCATAGTACGATTTCCAAACTGCTTTGCCTCTTAACTGGTGAAAAGACAAACTGTAATGGAAACCAGTATTTTCAGGTCGGTGCCAATTTACTGGAAAGTTTGTCCTTGGTTTTGTACATGGTCACAGCGAATGGAGATCTTACAGGGGACTGATGACGTTGCGCTGTACATCAAAGCTGCTACCTTCGAGTGGAATTTTATCTGTGTTTCTCAGACAGATTGTTCCACAGTTACGATTTCCAGTTTGGTGATGCGGTGACAGAGGTCGTCCACAAACAATTGTTTTGAAACACCTAAGTTACGCGGTACAGTTGACAATAGTGTTATTCTTTAGTTTCAGTTCATACGCTGGCATATAGACAGTGTCAATGGAGTTGAGATATTCTAACGTGAACTGGAACCCTCCATCTGACTCGTCATTAAATGAATCGTTGTAAGCTTTCTTAATAGCCCACGCCTTAATCTTACTAACGTATATGTTTAATAGTGCAAGTATTTGTTGGTAGAAGCAAATTTGAAATAAAAATTTTATTCTTAGAATAACATTCTGTATGTACGTTATTTGATTTTCTCCTTTTAATTGTTTCTCAAAAGTTGCCTCTTACTTTCTTAAGTTTTAATAAAAGTAACGAAAAAAAAAGAAAAGTAGTCATAGGCCTACCCAATTACTTATTTATTTAGAGTCTTTGTTGTCAGCGTATAGGCTACATTAGTTGACAGATTTTTTTCACCAGATTGTAAAAAATTTAGAAAATATATTTAATTTTCAAATGCACAGAGTTATTTTGAAGAAGGCATAACATATTTATGTGTTTTTTTTTGCTATTTAGTTTCTGTTTAACTGTAACATTCTTTTTTATCACTTTCTAAAGATTTGTGTTAACTTACTATCAAGTCAATGTTTACTCAATTTATTCACGCTTTTCAAAGTTCAGAAAATAGTTCCTAAGAAATTATTAGAATAGTTACATGTCTTCCGCAAGCAAAAAATTGTTCATAAATGTTAAATATAAAACGAAAATGTAATAAATTTTTATCATTAAAGTAATGTACTTTTCAGTTTCGGAACGCTTAATAAATACCAAATGTATATTAAACATTATACATCATGATGCATTCACTAAACCTCAGATTTCACTAAATCGGTTTTGTAAAATACTTGCGTGTAGTTGTAGGGAAAAGAGACGACTTGCATAATACCTATTGTGTTCAGGGTTGAAATCATCATTCGTTGGAAGTGTCAAGGACTCTAGGATAACAAGACCTTTCATTTATAAAATTCTACACTGATTTTACGTGAATGCGGAGTGGATTAAATAATCCTTATTACTATGTGTTTTGTAAAAATACCAATGTTAAATAGTTATCGTTTTTGGTACTACGGTAGCTCATAGCAAATTATTATTGTCTGGCTCTGAAATACACATGACTTGTTAACAGTCGCTTCATTTTTTAAGACGTTCTAGTATCTGATTTGTAGATCTAATCTGAATATAGTAAAGATAATATTCTAATTTATGATATTATTTGATGACTCGTTGGGCACTTGGTGAAACATATTAATACAAAGGTAATGTAAAATATATAAAAACACTTGGTAAGTTTCACAAATTTTTTAATTAACTCTGACAGCTGTTTCGACTAACTAAGCCATTGTCAATGAGCGAGTGAATGAAATTACTGAACACAGGATATTAGTGGAGTGTAGGTGGTGAACATCTGTTTAGGGCGTATCTCGAACATCTGTGTTGTGATGGCGAGGAGGGGTGTGTGCATGAGACAAGGGAAGGACAGGTGTCTTTAAAAACTAAATACAATCATGAATGCAAAATATAAAATTAACTGAATGCAAAATTTAAAATAATGATGAACATTCAAAATAATATAAAATAAACTAAACTAAATAACAGATTTTAACAAAGGGGATACACAAAATTCAATCTGTTCATTGGTTAAATTTTGTTATTTTTATTGCATTTTTAATTTCTAAAATTTCTAACAAATCCATTCTTTACCTTTTTGTATGTTGTGGAGTAGTGTTATGTTTTTTGTGTCTATGAAGTGATTGTGTTGTAAGCAATGATCTGCAAAACCTGTATTAGATGTATTGGTTAAAATCGCCTTCTTATGTTCAGAAATGCGATGTTTCAGAGCACGGCCACATTGTCCGATATAAATAGCATCGCATTCTGCACAGTGTATTTCATAATCTCCATTTTTCTCCAATTCATCCAATTTTTCTCCAATTCTAATTTTAAATAATTCTCCAATTGGAGAAAAATGGAGTTTATGAAATACACTGTGATGAATGCGGTGCTATTTATATCGGACAATGTGGCCGTGCTCTGAAACATCGCATTTCTGAACATAAGAAGGCGATTTTAACCAATACATCTAATACAGGTTTTGCAGATCATTGCTTACGACACAATCACTTCATAGACACAAAAACCATAACACTACTCCACAACATACAAAAAGGTAAAAAAATGGATTTGGTAGAAATTTTAGAAATTAAAAAAGCAATAAAAAATAACAAAATTTAACCAATGAACAGACTGAATTTTGTCTATCCCCTTTGTTAAAATCTGGTATTTAGTTTAGTTTATTTTATATTATTTTGAATGTTCATCATTATTTTAAATTTTGCATTCAGTTTTTATTTAGTTCAGTTAATTTTATATTTTGCATTCATGATTGTATTTAGTTTTTAAAGACACCTGACGTTCCATTGTCTCATGCACACACTCCCCCCCTCGCCATCACAACACAGATGTTCAAGATACGCCCTAAACAGATGTTCACCACATACACTCCACTAACATCCTGTGTTCAGTCATTTCATTCACTCGCTCTTTGACGTTGGCTTAGTTAGTCGAAACAGCTGTCAGAGTTAACTAAAAAATTTGTGAAACTTACCAAGTGTTTTTATGTGTTTTACATTACTTTTGTATTCTAATTTATGTAGAATCAGTATGTGATATAAATAAGCACAAATTTTAAAGTTACTGACAAAAAATTTTAAAATTTTAAAATGTGTAATTATATTTGTTAGTAAAATTTAAGCTGTATGGTTTTGTTCTGAAACAAAATGTTTTTCGGAAGTCGAGTTTAACGTGAGTAGATGCTTGAATTAATTTCAAATAATGTTTCACATCTACTACAAAGTTGAACTTTCAGTGTTGTAAATTCTGATGTGTTTTTCACGGTTGTAGTAAAAAAATTCTATATGAAAAAGTAACACGTAACTTTTGTTTTAGTAAATATTGTTATTGAGAGCTAGTTAAAAAAATCCGGTATATTGAAACTTACATCTCTACTATATTTTCATAATATAACCGTCTTTCTTTAAACAGCTTTCCAGTATTTTAATAACCTTATGTGAACGGAATGTAATTAATTTTTTACGTTCTGTTAACAAAGATGATTAACGAAGTAGACAGTAGTAGACAGGTTGTAAAAATCGATAATCCAAAAATGGGTTCTTGATTGTACGACATATCGAAATGTGTCATTATTCGCTAGATGAATGTATGCAATGTGTACAGATACTAATGGTTAACTTGCGCTGTCAGTTTGGAGAGTTAATGATGACCAAACAATAGTCTTTAAAATATAATAATAAAGTCGTAAAGACGACATAAATCTAAATTTTAATCAAAATTAATAGTGATTTAGAAGATTAGACATTAATTCATTTTTCTCTTATAACAATTCTGTAGTTGGCAAAACCCATTGTTTTTAAACTGCAACTTAGCTCTGAAATTAAACTGCCATAAATTGCTAGTTGCGTTGCAATTTAACAGTGTGTACAAATATATTGCTAATTAGGAGACATCAGATACAAAATATTATTATTTTCAAAACCGATATATGGGCAGTATTTGACCCAAAAATACAAAATATAGCATAAAATAAATAACAAGTATTGGATTACATAAATTGAATAATTGTATTTCAAACAACTTAAGAAATATCTGCAACACTAATACAGTACTAGCATTCCTAAGTTCTTTACACTAGAATTGTAAACATGTATTGTAAAACAAGACAACTGCTATGAATGTTGGTGTTTACGAAGAGTTAAACGAATGTTTAACAATTTAAAACTTTCTTTAAATTACATTTTTAAATAACAATTTTCTACTTTTTAATCGGTATGCATACACTACTGTCTATAAAAAATATTGTTCAGCTTAGGTGTTCATCACATAAAAATATTTTTAAAATCGTCAAGAGTTTATCGTATATAGTAGAGGCATTTTTATCACAGTGCATCTCAGAATTGACGAACACCACAACAAATATCCGCTTGAAAGTATTAGACATAAAATCACATGAAAGAAAATTGAAACGGCAAACATGATTCAATTTTGAGGTGCTGGGGTGAGTCAGTCTTATAGACCCCTGGGAAAACTGGGCTGCAACCCCCACCCACACTCCATTCCAGTCTCTCTTACTACTATGTATTCCGAAAGATAGCAAATTTTCTTAAATTGAAACGAAGTCTCTGGTATCATCTAATAACTATGAGACTGGGTATCACTTTAGAATGACTTTATATTTTTAGGCCTCCTAAATTTTCAAGAGTAATATGTATTTAACTGATATTTGTTTTAGTGTATTTTACAGCACTCTTTTTTCTTAGGTAAATATTGATCGTTTACTAATTACCTTATGCCAATATATTTTTTTGTTCCGAATCTCACGGTATGTTAAATAGCTGACAGTATCTAATATAAGTAAGCATAAGTTACTGATATTCTTACAGTTAATAAAAGGTTTTCAACTAGTGGTTGTCATTAAAGTTGTCTGTCGTAGCAAATACGTTACTGTATTTTAAAACACACAGTAACCACGTCCAGCACAAGATCAAATCAAACTGTGCTTTGTGATGCACTAATGTACATAAATGTAGTTACTCATGTACTGTAGGATAACAATGCAGTAAACAAACTGTTGAAATTCAATTCGTGCGTTTCAATCGTTAAATATTTAAAAAGCAACAATAATCCGTAGGTTATAAGTTTACAAGGCTACTACGTATTTCCTGCATCGCACACACCATTAATTAAATTGAGAACTCAATATGTAACACATAAAGTGTTCACAGACATAAAACGTACTTATGTTTACTTACAGGTTAAATAATAATGATAATGGATTGTTTAAGACGATTTATTCTAAATCGGTAGGTGATTACTCAAAAAGAAAAATTTGCATCCTTTTGAAGTTGAGGGCAGGTCAGTAGACCGGACAATTAAGGCCTTAAAAAGGTCTATAGCATGTAAAAAACTTGTAAACCAAGTTAACAAATTAACAAAGATACGAAAATAGTTCAAATTTACATAGTTACAAAGTTTACCATAACAGTTTAGTAATGAGCTATAAATGTTTAAATTGAAGTAGCTAAATCACATTAAATCGCTTTAGATAACGGTTAAGCGGTGAAACGTGATCAACTTTCAGATGCCAGCTGCGAAACAGTTTACTGTTTACCAAGAATTCTGACTTGCAATCCCAAAATCTAGTCTTTGGTATTAGACGCAAGGATAATCTGACTAAACTGAAACGAACTTGGATGGTGTAATATGCAGCCATACAATTTGCTAACAGTCGCAAAATTTATAATTTTTACTGCTTAAATATAAAGATAATTAATTGTTTAGAGTATTTTGAAATCACTGCTGTTTCATCCAAAAATATTTATTGAAACCCACTTAAACTAAACAAATATATTTTGTCAATTATTTACCTGTTATCTTATTTTGCTTAGTAACTTGTTGCATTGTACATACTCAATATATTGTTCGACATCACAGAACAATCTACGTGTTTCTCGAAGGATCCATTGGAATCCGGCTAAATGTTGTGACGTACGTGATTTCAACATGCGCTTGCAAGACTTTTCTAGACGCCGACAGCCTCGCTGATTATGCCAAGGCCGCAATTAGTTACGTCGAAGTGTAGAGATAACGCACAGTTGTGGAATGTTCTGGTCTGTGAGCGGGGTATAAATACTCGGGGTCAGCGGCTTTGAGTTTCAGTTTATTGTCGGACGATTTCAAGTGATTAGTCTGTGCGTTCAAGTGGTTATTTTAGCGAAGTGTTGTGTTTTATAATAGGACGGTATAATTGTAATACAATTGTATTTTATATTAGTTGACATTTTATTGGGTGTGAACATTTTTTATTCCATTTGTTGTAAGAGACTGTGTTGTTAATTACGAACCGTTTAACTGTGATAATTAAAGCTGGTGATTAGTGACTTTATTGGTATCTTGTATTTTGCTTTCCACTGTACCTACGACGATCGATCAAGTAGACCGTCGTAACAATATAAATGATATTCTTTCAAAGAAGACCATGTTGCCTCGCTGAGGATGGCGCTACCATTCGACTCGAACAGTAAATATACTATATTTAAAAACACTGACGTAGGCTAAATAAATCAGACCGTGCATCGTCCTCCCACACTCCAGCTATGCCACCACTGTGCTAAGCATTACACTGATTTACATTTAGTTAGGCGTGAAAATGGTACAATTTAGTTAAAAAACTAAGTTTTACGATTCCTACTAACAATTAGTTAAACAGCAGTATCGTTTTTATACAGACAAGCTAATAATATAACACAAAAAACAGCAAAAATAACTAATTTTGGTTTCGTCACAGTAACAACTAGTAAGCAATTGTTAAATCTACTATCCGGGCTGTAAGGGCGTGGACTTCTATTTTCTAAAACAGACGTTTCAACTTTGCCTCTCGAGCCCATCTTCAGTGTTTAAAGAACTTAATACCTACTGACAAGTTGTCCATCAGTAACGCCACAGTACTGTGGAAAAGACTGAGTTGCCTAAGAATGACCTTCTATATATAACTTATTAGAGTTTGCACGTTGTAGCAGCAAACCACCACCAGCCAATCAAAAGAAAACGCTATCCTATAGATTCGCCAACACAAGATGGCAAACCCTATGTAAAGAGAGGTGTTCTACCCGCCAATTCATTTCGGCTTCCGTGTGGGGCATTCCACCACTCGTCAGCTGACGAGACTGGTCAAATACATCACGGACGCCGGATGTCGAAAAGAGCAGGTCGTCGGCTGTTTCCTAGATGTGGAAAAGGCATTTGACAGTGTCTGGCATGACGGGCTCTTCTTCAAGCACTGGGGAATCCAGCTCCAACACTGCTACATTCCTTTGATTGCTAACTTTCTGACGGAGAGGACCTTCTGCGTGAGAATAGATGACCACGTCTCTTCCTGACGGTATCTCAAGGTAGCGTCCTAGGCCCTCTCCTGTTTTTAGTCTACGGCAACGACGTATGTAGTTTGAAAGGGCCTAAGGCCACAATTAACCTCGGAAACCAGCAAGTCAGCGCATCATAAATAATAAATTGTCGACATGTAACGTAAAAATAAGTATTTAATTGTAAATAAGTAAACAGATATAGTTTACGTATTTAATATGCCTTACATATATACGGTACAAAAAATTAAAAATTTTGAAACTCTTCTGTTATTTGCCGACCGCATGAAAAAATAAAAAAAAATGTCAACCGCATTCATTTTGTTAAAGAAACATTTAGGATATTTATTTTGAAATCCACTTATTTATACGCTGACGATGCAGTCTTAACACAACAAACGGAGGATGAGTTGTAGTATTCTTTACATCATTTAACTCATATTTGCAATTAGTAAATTTAAAATTTTAAAGGAGAAACGAAGACCATAGCTTTCTGGAATTTGAAATCATCCAGTCAGATAAGAAATTGTACTTGAGGGAACAGTGTTGTAACAAGACTCCAATTTTAATTACCTACGTTGTATTATCAATATTATCAGTAAAACAGGACGAGACATCGCAACGAAATAATTGAAGTTTCAGTATTATTAAAATTACTGAAATTATTGAAGTCTTGTTACATTATCCATCGTACATAGAAGACTGCTGAATAAAAGAAAGAAACAAAAAAAATTAAATTTTATAAAACAATGCCAGTACCTGCGTTAATGTGTGGGTGCGAATCATGGGTGCTTACAGGAAAGATCATGAACCAAATTCAAAGTTAAAAAATGAGTTTCTGAGACGAAGGAAAGGTTGTACAAGGCGAGATTGTTTGCGTAATGAGAACAATGAACTACTGGCATTTCCCATAAACGATACAATCTAGAAATATCACCTCGAATGGTTGCAACATCTGGAAAGATTGGAGGTTAGACGGTTATGAAAAGTAGCATATAAGTATAGACCCATTGGAAAAATGAATACAGGCTGGCTGATCCCGGCCAAAGTGGGCCGAAACAGTTTAAGAAAAGTAACGTCCCGCAAGTGCGGACCGGAAGAGTTAATTTGTTCAGCCCGAGCGGGCGAAAATTATGTATCTTGCATTAAATATTTGTCTGCTGGTCTTCCATTATGATTGAAGATGTTGTGTAGGATGTATTAAATTACATTAAGAAATAAGAGAAGTGGACTGTATACGAATAGTTTTAATAATTTGAATGATCACATTACAGCTGTAATAAATTGAAAGAAGGCTGGCTAATGCTGCATATTGAATTAATAATTAATAAATTTAGTTAAGAATGAAGTTGTGGCGCTAGTTGGCCATGATAGAAAATAGTAAGGCCTAAGGCCTACATCTAATGTCGACACTAACTTGACGGAAAGGTCCGGCGAACCGAACGCCGAGATTACTGAATGTGCACTGGTCAAAGTACGATTACGCGAACGTTGATGAGATATAAATCAGATTAGCCAACCTAGTAAAATAAAATCATCGCGCTACTGTCCATAAGCTGCCCGTCAAAAATCAAAAAGGTTTTTTAATACATTCTTTAATAAATTATAATACATTTACAATTCAATTTGAAATAGTGGAGTTTTAATAATTAGAATCAGCTTCAAGGCTGAGTTGAACCTTGAGTTGAGATTAGATAACGGCAATCGGCCGCTAATTTGAGATAAGCATGCAGATAGGCGACTGTAGGCCAAGGTTTGGCAAACAGCTGTTTCATGTACCACTAAGTCTGGTTAACCAATATTACTGACACAAGTGCGCAGTACGTAACATTACAAAACATGAACGAAAAATACATGATATGCAAGTCATAGAGTTAGCTTAATGCTAGCTAAGATCCGTAGACCTGTACAGAAGTTCATTACATGAATAAAATTGTTGTTGAACATGTTACAGTTGCATGTTTCATTGTATATTCAGGAGGGCGACATGTATCGACCTAAATACGCTATTCCTGAAGTTTCAGGAATTTACAATGTATGCCAACGTGTGAGCAAGCTAGATGCTGAATGTAGCCCAGATATGACGTGTATGTCATAATTTAAATAAAGAATTGTGCATGCTTACTTACAAAAATGAATAAAATATAAGTACAATATAAATAAATTAGACAAGGCAGTTACACACGGTAGACGCTTACAATAGTTTACATCGACACAATTTATGTGAATACAACAATAATAATTTGCATAATTACAAGATAAATAATTGTCAGCCAACAATACAATACTGAAATTACAGAAACAATTTAACAATTTAAGACATTCACAAAATAGTACATATTTATCAGCAACAATATAAAGAAATGAATGCATGGTTACTTGACAGCAAACATGCGAATATTATGTAATAACATTAATAAATAAGACCACCCAAAGACATGCAGTACACCCCATGAGATCAATGAAAGTGTGACATAGTATGCCACAAAAATTAACATACAATACAAATATTAAGATATCACCAGAACTGTGATACTCAGAAGCGTGCCATGACGCAAAATTGACAAAAATATTGTGACAATCCATCACAATCATGTTGACCAAATGGTCGTAATAAATAATAAGTCAATGGCGGAATAAAGCCGCATTGTGCTGTAACCATAGTGTCACATCTCGTCTCGCGCTGGCAATAGACATAATTTATGTATTGGTCTCCGCAAAACACCCGTAGGCGTGCGAATGTCCACGACGCGAACCAAATTATCTGGACCGGGAAATGTGGCGATGATCACGCCAAATTTCCAGGCTAATGGAGGCAAGTTGTCCTCAATGAGCAAGGCTAAGTCACCAATGGAAACATTATCTTTGGCAAACTTCCACTTGTGACGCTGTTGCAGCTGGTGCAAATAATCGCGAGACCACGCCTTCCAAATGCCCTGGACAAACCTCTGAAGTAATTGCCAACGACCAAGGCGAGAAACAGGAACGTGAGAAAGGTCTGGGTCAGGAATCGCAGTTAGGGGCGCGCAGATCAAAAAATGGCCAGGTGTAAGTGGCACCGGGTCATTAACATCCGAAGAAATAGCAAATAAAGGTCGAGAGTTCAGACATGCCTCTATCTGAGACAAAACGGTTGTGAACTCTTCAAAGTTTAGTATAGATTTGCCTACCACGCGCCGCAAATGAAATTTCAAACTCTTGATGCCGCTCTCCCAAAGGCCACCGAAATGAGGTGAGGAGGGCGGAATAAATGACCATGATATCCCCTGAGAGGATGTGAATGACTTGATCGAGGTGATGGCATCCTTATCGTGCCAAAAGTTGTAAATGTCATGTAAGATGGTGCGGGCCTTCCTGAAGTTCGTGCCGTTGTCGGAGTACAGTTGACTAGGTATACCCCGACGTGCCATAAAACGACGTAAAGCAGCTATAAATGCGCTGGCAGTAAGGTCGGACACCAATTCCAGGTGAATAGCCCTAGTTGCTAAGCAAACAAACAGAGACACGTACGCCTTAGTAAGAGTTCTAGACTTCTGCCCGCCATGACGAATCATGAAGGGACCACCATAATCAACCGCGCAAAATAGAAACGGCCTTGAAGGAGTGACTCTAGGGGATGGCAAGATGCCAAGCCTCTGAACCTGCTGTGTGGCGCTAAACCTGATGCACTTGAGACACTTACGAATAATGGAACGGATGACTAGCCGGGCATTAACAATCCACCAACGTTGACGCAGTGAATGATGCACGAGCTGCGCACCAGCATGAAGCAAACGAATGTGTTCGCGTTCGATGATAAGACGTGTGACATGCGCCGATGGGGGTAGTACGATAGGATGTTTCGAGTCGTAAGATAACTGGGAATGCTGCAATCGTCCGCCCACGCGTATCACTCCAGTGTCGTCAAGAAACGGGTCGAGAGAGGCTAACTTGCTTCTGATGGAAACAGAAGATCCGTTCCGAAGACAACTAATTTCGCCTGGGAAGTGGGTCGATTGAGATTGCCTTATAAAGAAATTAAGAGACTGATGAATTTCCGCAGGGGTCAGATCGCCCGAAAGCCTGTCCGCAGATGAGTGCCTAATATTTCTGATGAAACGAAAACAGTAAGCGTATACACGTGTCAGCCGGTGTAACGAGGAAAAGTCCAACGATAAGTCAACAGCCAGGGTAGACATTAGCGAACGGTTATGTGTAGTTTTCTCTTCCGCGATGACTTCCGAAGATGATGGAGTGGCCGGTACGAAAGATGGGAAGGGATTAGACTCTGACGATTGAGACAGACAGCCAGGACCGTGCCACCAAAGTGAGCAATCGCGCAAAACGTCCGGGAGACACCCCCTAGAAATAATATCAGCAGGATTGCGTCGCGAATCAATGTGATGCCAGGTACAAGTTTGCGTGCGACGCTGAATTTCAGCAACCCTATTAGCGACGTATGTTTTCCAACGCGAAGACTGCGCATGAATCCAGTAAAGAGCCACCATAGAATCGGAATACAAATGTACATCCTCAATGAATGAATGAAGAGCAGGAATAATTTTAGACACAAGTCGCGATAATAACAAACAAGCGCAGAGCTCGATACGAGGTAATGACACTTGGCGCAAGGGAGCCACGCGAGATTTTGAACACAAAAGACGACAGGAAGCAGTAGCATCTTGATAAATGACTCGGACATACACACAACAGCCGAACCCTCTCTCGGAAGCATCCGAAAAACCATGCAACTGAACTGTAACCGCCTGATGGTTGCAACGAATAGATCGCGGGACCACTATTTTACCAATCAGACTTAATTTGTTACACAAAGAATGCCAATCCGACAGTGACTGACCAGAAAGCGGTTCATCCCAACTAAGCTTACAAAGCCAGAGTCGCTGCATGAAGTGTTTATACAAAAAGACAACTGGTCCGATTAAACCCAGTGGATCATATATTCCGGCGATTATTGAAAGAATTTGCCTCTTGGATATGCTATGAAGAACCGGAGATAGGTTGACATCAAACAAAAATGAATCAGCAGTGTTGTTCCAAAGAATGCCCAGGGTACGCACATTGTCCTGTTTATTTAGGGGTCGTGAAAGGTTGTGATGACTTGCGACCGCTGTGGGTTCATTTGATGCCCATTTGTGCAACGTGAAACCATATTGAACAAGTAACGCACCTAGGTCGGGTTTCAGATTAGTCAGATCGGGGATAGTGTCAGAACCGGTAAGTAGATCGTCTACATAAAAATCGTTAGTGATGGCTAAAGCCGCTTGGGGAAAGGAAGTTTGATTGTCTCTAGCAATTTGTAAAAGGCACCGTGTGGCCAAAAAGGAGGCGCTAGCCGTGCCGTAAGTTACTGTTTGCAGCGCGAAATGCTTAAGTGGTTCGAGGGGAGAGTCACGCCACAAAATACGCTGATAGTGACAGTCCTCTTCAGCAACGCGAATCTGACGATACATTGTTTCGATATCAGCAATCAGGACATACTTATGTGTGCGAAACCGCAACAGAATAGAGAAGAGATCTTGCTGAACATTGGGGCCTACCAATAATAGGTCATTTAACGAAAGGCCATTTGTAGTCTTGGAGGAACCATCAAAGACAACGCGCAATTTTGTGGTCAAGCTAGAATGTTTAAACACGGCATGGTGAGGCAAGTAATAAATATTTGACGATCCTAAATTGATAGCGCCATGATCAATGGGTGTCATGTGCCCAAGCTTCATGTATTCCCCGATAAAGTCTGCGTAGTCGCGAGCGAGCTTGGGATCGCGCCTGAATCGACGCTCCAAGTTTAAAAACCTTGATTCGGCACTTGTGTAGGATTCCCCTAAGTGAGGATTATCAGACTTGAATGGGAGCGACACTATAAATCTACCCTCGTGGTTGCGCTGAGTGTAGCGCATAAAATGCTCTTCGCAAGCCGACTCGCCATTAGGGGTATCGCCGGGGATCGTTTCTGCCTCCCAAAATCTCTCAAGAGATTGCAGGATTTGGCTATCATTGTTCCTTGCCAAGAACGAAACAGCAGGACCCTGGGTGTGGCAGTGCTTGGGCAGATTGCCGGCCAAAATGTAACCCAGTTTTGTCTCCTGAATGATAGGGAAGTTGGGTCCGCGTGTGTACTTATTAGCTAATATTAAATCTAGATAAAATTGAGCCCCCAATAGTATGTCGATCTGTGAAGATATATTAAAATCTGGGTCGGCGAGAAAAATTTTATTTGGAATGTGGAACCGGTTGATGTCAAACGATATTGAAGGCAGATTATGAGTTAAGTTAGATAAGACGGCAAATTTGGCCTCGAAACTATGTCTCTGATAGCGAGACATAATACGCATAGAAACAATGTCAGTAGCGCAACACGCTGTGTTGCTTATTCCTGTAATCGGAATATTAGATCGGGTTAGTTTGAGGTGCAATCTTTTCGCAAATGATTTCGTACAAAAATGGATCTGAGACCCGGCGTCAAGAAGTGCGCGCGCCTTATGCCTATTGCCAGCCTGATCAATGACATATACAACTGCAGTGGATAAAAGTACATTGTTTTTACACTGTAATTTAAATGAGCAGTAGTTACTGCTGGCAGCTGCTGATTTCGGCACGTAATTAGCGTGCAGCAAGGTGTGGTGACCCTTTGAACAAATTTTACAAACCTGTTTACTTTTACAATTTGTTATCAAATGACCTGCTCTAAGGCAGTTAATACAACATTTATGGTTTGCCACCAATTGCCCCCACTCAGCGGCACTTAATATGCGAAAATTATTACACATGTAAAGCGGGTGATCAGATTTACAGCATACACATGAATAATGCCTTGCCGTAGCATGATAACTCTTAAAGGTACTGCTGCCAGCAGTATTTCTTAAACTACATTTCTCAAACTTATTGTTTGGTTTTACACTAGGTTTATTGAATTGCTGTCCGTGTTCAATTGGCATAGTATTTTCTAAAAGCTGTCGGCGCAAATTCAAAAAATGAGTAAAGTCTTGAAAACTAGGCAAGTTGTCAGGGTCTATAGACTCCTTCCAACGTTTTAAAGTGATAGGGTCAAGTTTAGTGGAAAGCAATTGTATAGTAATAAACTCAAATAGGTTTACAGACAGCTTCATTGCCGCCAGCGAATTAACAGAAGACGTTATAGTATTCGTAAACTCAGCCAAGCTTTGGACTGAGTCCTTTATTGTGGACTTAACCTGAAGTAGGTTCTGTACATAATATTTTGCTAATATAAATGGATTATTGTACCTATCGGACAGCAAGTTCAACGCTATTACATATTCTCTTGACAAATTGGTAATGATTTAATTAAGTCTAATGGTTCACACTTCACCGATGAATGCAAGTAATGCAGTTTCTGTACTGGTGTTAAATCTGATCTTGAATGCACCAGATCATTAAAAATTGAATAGAAATGTTGCCACTCAAGTATGTTGCCTGAGAAGCAGGGCAAACTTATCGGTTTTAAATGCACAGGCGTCGATAGTACAGGAGGCACAGTCTGAGTATTAACAGTGTCAAGAAGTTGTAAAATGTTTGCCTCAGTTGAGTATATCATTTCCTCAACCTCGACTCGGTCTGCCTGAGCAGTACTCACGTCTTTACTTATAAGCTCTATCTCAGACTGTACTTCGTCGTACTTCGAGGCTAAGCTCTTAAGACTTTCTAATCTCACAGTCAAAAAATGTTTTGTGGTTAAATTAATGTCAAATGAATTTACCGCGGATTGTATCCGCACTATCGCGGACTTTAATCCGCCTCTCTTTCTGGTCAGCACCTTGAGGCCTTCCTCAGACATTCTTTTACGCACCTTATTACTGTTGCTGGTGGTACCTGGTCAGCGACGTCCCGCAGCGTCGGCTCCTTGATGATGATGGTGAACAGCTGGCAAGATGACCACCTTGAGGCACTGCAGCCGGTAGGAACTTGCTATCACGTTGCCTGAAGACGACGAGCGAAATGGCGACGCAAATCACGCCACGGTCGCATTAGCTGACGTGCTAACCCGCCCGTGATGGCCAGAAAAAGATACAAAAGACATTAAGTGGAAATCCAGGTCCGGAGTGACCAAAAATGGATGATGCGCACCGTGAGGACCAAAATGCTGATTGGAATCCAGGCACGGTGGACCAAAAATATGGCTGATCTCGGCCCAAGTGGGCCGAAACAGTTTAAGAAAAGTAACGTCCCGCAAGTGCGGACCGGAAGAGTTAATTTGTTCAGCCCGAGCGGCCGAAAATTATGTATCTTGCATTAAATATTTGTCTGCTGGTCTTCCATTATGATTGAAGATGTTGTGTAGGATGTATTAAATTACATTAAGAAATAAGAGAAGTGGACTGTATACGAATAGTTTTAATAATTTGAATGATCACATTACAGCTGTAATAAATTGAAAGAAGGCTGGCTAATGCTGCATATTGAATTAATAATTAATAAATTTAGTTAAGAATGAAGTTGTGGCGCTAGTTGGTTATGATAGAAAATAGTAAGGCCTAAGGCCTACATCTAATGTCGACACTAGCTTGACGGAAAGGTCCGGCGAACCGAACGCCGAGATTACTGAATGTGCACTGGTCAAAGTACGATTACGCGAACGTTGATGAGATATAAATCAGATTAGCCAACCTAGTAAAATAAAATCATCGCGCTACCGTCCACAGGCATTGGAGGTTAAAAGCAAGATGGCGAGTGAAGACGGAACAGACAATGTTTAGGAGAAATCGGAGAGTCAATAGTTTCTCCCTTGGAGCTACATATTGAGTTTATTCAGATGGTTGGTAATGTCGGTTATAAACTCATTGTTTGTTCCTTCAAGTTACAGTATAACTATATTGTGGCAGGTAGTTAGCTTCCCTTTCTTTAGTGCGTGTTACTGAATTTTGAAACTCGGTCAGCGCGTCTTGTCTGTGTAAAATTTTAATTTGAAAACACTTACACGTAACATTAAATAACAGATGCAACTGATTACATCAGGAAAGGACTTCCACATTCATCTGCATTTGTTTTGTCTAGTTGAATGATAGAAAGAAATAGCCTGCGTCTTTTAGTACTATGAAAATTAAAGAGTATTGACTAATACACATTCCACTAAACCGATAAAGTAACATGTACTTTACGTTTATTAGTGAATCACTGAAATATTTTTTCAATTTTTTCTCCTACTACGGTTGAAATAATATTTTATTTTTTATTTTCTTGTTACAATAAATAGAGTAATTATTAAATTGGTCTTACAAAATAACCGGCGGACGGCCAGTTGAAATCACTGACCTAGAATGACAATAGTGTGGTAGACATTTTATTATTAAATATATGGAAGGCGGAATTAGCTGTGCTCTAGAATCACGATTCTCTGACTCTTGAGATCCATGATAGACAAGTTAAATTTTCCGGGCCGCCTAAATTGACAGAAGTATATTAAAGCTGATGTGAAACAAGAACAAGATAAAAAAAAGGATCCATCCTGGAAAGCTAAATTTTTTTTACCATAACAACCGGTTTGATTGAGGTAATAGTAAATCGTATTTTCATTAGTTGTTGGGGAGTTTTATGTAAAAATTATAACTTGTAAGTAGTTACACATAGATATTTACATTCTTTGCATTCATTCCAATAAAGTCCTATTTATATTCCTTTTAACTTACATGTAATCATAAAGGTAAGACCTGTGCAAGTATTCACTCAATAGCTTACCTTCTATACATCCGCAATATTATCCGCATCTCTGTAGTAAAAATTTGAGTTAGAAAAATTAGGACTACAAAAAATAGTCTTCGATATAAATTAAAAGGATTTCATATAAAATTTAAACTAACGACAATAGAATAAATTGGTGAATGAATTGTAAATATTTAATTTTCAGGGCCTCTTTAGATACGTAAGCCACTAACTCGCCAACAGCATTTAGTTTCTCACAATACTCTTATAATGCCAAATTTCAAAAAAAAAAATTCTTTTAGTTAAGGTAAGTGTCATTTAACGTGGTGACAATTGATGTATGGAGTTATTCGTAGGAGTGTGGCGAACAAAAACGGGTGAAAGCCGTCCGCTGCCGTCTACGCAAGTCTGATTGACACGCCATAAATCTAGTGTAGCAAGTGGCCACGTGTTAGAAAGACAAGGTAATTGTGCTGGGTATCTAGAAAAAACGCCAGTGAATAAAAGCTTACAATCCGGAGGAAAGTATACGAGGGTGTGAATAAACTCATCAAGTGAGAAATATTTTGTTCTGACAAAGGATGAAAGGTTACATAACAACTGCAGACAGAAAACAATGAAGGGTGTTCCTTGACTGAAACGCATCAACAGAGGATACACCGGAACAATACTATGATACCAGGAAAGAAATCGTACTCGAGGTTAACGCACGAACTAAAAGGATAGGTTTTTGCTGGGAACAAAAAAAAAATATTACGGAGAGAGTTGGCGAGGCCTTTGTTCAAGAAAAGATAATACCATAGGCGCAACTAATTGGAGAGGCAGCTGTTAGAAGAGAAATCGAAGGATTGTCTTTGTGAAGACTAAGAGATACGACAGCTAGATTTATTACCAGAGTATTTGGAAATGCCGTTGACCGAAGGGTAAAGGACCCAGGAGAAAAGTTTGGTGGGAATCAGACGACCTATCAGAATTTACCTTTGAAAAAGTAGGTGGTCTCTGGAGTAGGTTGTACGAAAAAGAGCCAATTAGGAAACGGCATCGCCGAAATCAGAAGTCTAGTGGGGAAATTCTCATATTCGATATAGGCAAGCGACAGAGACACGAAACGGGGAGTCTTTACTAAATTTTCGGAGGAATCGGAAGTAAAAGGCGTGACAAAAGTGTTACGGGAGTTCGTAATAAAATGACTTAGAAAATGTCGATACGATATGAACTGTTCAACATTTTCTAGCGTTCGAGTTTGTGATCGTATTACATTAACTGATAGTGAAACGCAATACAACGGCGGTATTAACAATTCCAACAATGTTGATAAAATTTTGTCGTGAACGAATAACAGTAACTTGCCGTCAAGTGTATCAGTTAAACAAACCAGAAAACCGAGTGTAACATACACCTTTAAACAATATCGCGAGTAAATTAAATTATATATTTACAGAATGTCAGTGAATAACCGAAGTAATAGCAACAATAATTTAGACTCGCAATAAATCCAATACAAACGCGTTGTGTAATGTGCTGTATATATGAAGGGCAACAGTGAGGTCCACGCAGACCACTCGAGATTCCGGAGGTGACTTATCATCAGTACTCCAAATGCTGATCAAGAAGCGTAGCTTACCACACCTGCGACCTCTACAAGACATGGATAATTCGTACCAAAAGTAAATTTGTTATGTACTAATTAAATTTTACACCCACTTGTCTGTCACTAAAAGAACTCACTAAAGAAATTTACTAAAAGAACTCACTAAAGAATTTTACTAAAAGAACTCACTAAAGAATTTTACTAAAGGAACTCACTAAAGAAATTTATTTAAAGTATTAATTTAGAGACCTCATTATAAGTAAGGTCATGTTGAAACCCATTGAGAAAATCCTAGGAAGTCTAGTACTTCATAAATATCTATTTTTCAATCGCTTTAAATTTAAATGAATCCGTTATGATACAATATGTTGTACTAAACTTAAGTTGATTAAATATTGAAGAATGAAATATAGTAAGAAGTAAAGTTTTAGAGATTGAAGAATTATTAAATTTGTTAATGTGCATAAATTAATATTTATAGTAATATATAATATATAATATATATATAACATTATGTGTACAATGAAATATGATGATATATAATGATGTTTTGTTAATAAATTAACTACTAGAAAGTAATGAAGTATTACTTTTATTGAATTGAACCCTGAGATAAACAAAAAGGTATTAAAATGTGAGTTATACTCTACTAGAACTGAATACAATAAGAATAAAAATTTCCTCATCATATTTTGAAATTTAGCTAGAATATTTTCTTCCTTTTATCTTTAACAATATACAATACATACGTTTGTTTCCCAAAGTATACTGTATTTTGTATTTCTAAACTCTATTACCTCTTAAGGGTCTTATTTTGTTTATC
Organism: Magicicada septendecula; assembly: GCA_034769895.1. Lineage (NCBI taxonomy): Eukaryota > Metazoa > Arthropoda > Insecta > Hemiptera > Cicadidae > Magicicada > Magicicada septendecula. The sequence continues at coordinate 535,866,146 of CM068367.1, read as the reverse complement.
AACGACAGTAACAGACTTTGTAGTTTGCTCGTTCTGTAGATTCTGAAGATTTGAATGTTTGTCCGAATCCTACAGTAAATTCAGGATTAATCAAGAATAATATTTTAACCTATAATATTACAGCAGCTTGCATTTTAGAACTTGGTTCAAAAGATCTGTTTCATAATTTCCTGACTTGATAAAATTGTTGCTCCAAACAGGAGAAAAAATTTGAGAGAAACATATTTCTCTAATTTTTATAGAAAATATTCATTATGATTGATATACAAATTTGTATAATATTGTTAATTTTATTTTTGATAATATACTAAAGTTAATTAAATTATAAACCGTAGTAAATTTTATAATTTCAATATTTTTATTTTTTTTATTAACACGTTTGTGTTCTTGCGTAAATATTTTATTCTATTTTACAGCCATATTATCCCGTTACATTTCTGACTAGTCTTGTTTGAAAGGATAATTTTATATTTTATTTCAACCTTGTAATTGTAAGATTTTATATTAAGTTCCACGCATTTCATCCCACGCTGTAGGTATAGATACACAGAAACAAATAGGTCCCTCAGATTTGGATTCAATCGTTGATAAAAATATTGTTTTTAGTTAATAATGTAAGAAAATAGATAAGGAAAAGTTAGATATATGTACTCATTTCTACATTGTTACATTGTCCATATATAGTCCCAAATAAATTTATTTGAATTTATCAATAAGAATCTCGAAACAAATAATTAGCTGAATTAAAAACATTTTATTATTATTATTATTATTATTACTAACATTTTTCCTATAATTCACCACACTAATACCTTTATAAATGTAGCACTCTCGTCTGTTCATAATGCACACCGACTCACGCACATACGCAAACACACGAAAACACACATATATAATGCAACAGTACAAATGTATACGGTACTGTGCATTGCACAAAGTAATTAAAATAGTTAATTAAAGTAAATAAATAATTCATATTGTTAGCAATAATAATTCAGTTTTCAAGCTGAACTGTAAAAGGAAAAACCAAAATTCATGTTGGGACAGGTTGATCATGCCACGCAGCTATGTCTGTGTGTACACGTGTATGTTACATGTGTGTGTGAGACCTGCCGGTTCCTAAAAAGCGTCACCCGTAATGAACGCTAATGCCCGTTACCACGATCAAGTCGGGGTGTAAAACATATACTAGTCTGTATAGACGTGTTTTCTAAGGCAGTTCATCTGTATCCTATTATGTGACCAACAACGAAATCTGTCCTAAAAATTCTGTTACAAAAATATATTCCAATATATGGTAAAATAAAGAGGATTCTTAGTGATCAAGGAGAGCAATTTCAAAGTGAAGTATGCAATAGAATATTAAGAAAAAATGGAATCCAAACCATACTCACATCTATCAGACATCCACAGGGAAATTTAGCCGAGAGAGTGAATAAAGAATTGTGAAAGTATTTACGTATTTACAGCCATAACCAACACAATAAATGGGCAGTATATTTACCATTCTTGTGTAAATTAACTCCGAAAGCCATTAATGAGAATTATAGCGAAGCAACGAGCTACGCACCAATAGAGATTGAACAAGATCGTCAGCCGATAGGTTTCGGAAGAGGTATGTTCACAAACCTGCTAATCAGAACTTATCGATACCGTTAAGCATTAAGATTGCACATGTAAAAGAAGAATAATGGGAAAAGGTAATAAGAGAATAGAACTCGCAAGTTCAACAGAACTCGCAAGTTGCAGAAAATTAATTTTGGAGAGAAAGTATTATTAAAAACCAATCCAGTGGGAAAACGTATTGATAATACTGCGAAAACATTCTTCAGATTATATGATGGACTTTACACTTTGGTAAGATAAATTGGCAAACAGACTTTCATTGTGTATGATGACACAAGACAGAAAGAATTGGGAAAGTATCATGCCAGCTCTTTAAGGAAATTCTGTGAATGAATAACTAGGTCACTGTGACAAGGTAAACTTTCAAGCTGAACTGTAAAATGAACAACCAAAATTCATGTTGGGACAGGTTGATCACGCCACACCGCTATGTCTGTGTGTACACGTGTATGTTACATGTGTGTGTGAGACCTGTCGATTCCTGAAAAGCGTCACCCTTAATGAACGCTATTAATTATATTAATTTATTTATTTTGTTAAGATTATGTGCATAAAGTCACAAAATCAAATACGCCAATGTGTGTAAAAAAATAAGACGCACTTGTGTATAAAAAATAGTGTGAAAAGAATAAAAAGTGCGATTATAGTAAAAATAAATATAAATAAAACGTATGTTAATTAAGATAAAGAAAATCGGTTTATTCACAGTGAACACATGAAAAGTACCGACATGATGAATATCAGGTAATGTGCAAAAGACTTCGCATATCGCGAAGACAAGCGAATTAAGTGTGAAAAGAAACGTGTTTAAAAAGGGACGCCAACGACAGACTCTGACATGCAGAATATTGTCGAAACATGATTTTTGAGCCATAGGGTATAAATACACGAGACGCGCTAACTTAATTCTCTTTCTCGTACAACTAACCATGGCAGCCGGAGACTCTGCCCAGAAACAACAACTTTTTCTCGATCAACCACAGCAGCAGCCGGAGGTTCTTCACGACTACTCATCACTTTCGTGAAAGCACCTGCAACCTGAAGCCATGACAGGAGACGAGGGAGCAGCCAAATACATGTAATAGAATCCAGCGTACGGGACGAGGCGACGGACGGAGGAGAGGATCCGAAGGACGAGGATCAAGGATTCAAGGACTACACGACTACAAAGGAGCATCCAGGATCAAGAACCTAGGACCGAAGAGGACACGCTGTCGATTTACCACGACAATAAGGTGAAAAACAAACATGTATTTGTAAAACAAAGACTCACATAAAGACAATATAATTAACGATGTAAAAAGAGAGACAATCTAATTCAAAGATGAATTAATAAATTTTGTAAATGTAAATATTTATTTGTATAGTAATTAGAATAATGTTTTAAATTATAATTTTGAATCAATAACTTAGTCATTGATATTGACATTAATATAAAAATAATTAGTAAATTTTTATTAGAAAACAAAGCAATGCATATGCAGTATATTCAAAAGAAACTAGATCATTAGAAAGAGATTAGTTAATCTAATAAGTATCACACTAATGAGCAAGCTGAGAGCAATATTAGTTAATTATAAATGTTTAATATAGTATAAGATTGTATATTATATCTATGTGTAATGCGAGATTATCACTTATATGTAATAATTAGATGTGTGCTACGACTACACACACAAGCAAGTAATAATGATATTTTAAATCGCAATCAAATAAGAAATTTTTAATTAATAAATTTTTAAATGATTTTAAACCATATTACATTGTGTTATTATTAATACCTGTCACATGTCATAATTCTGTAGCGTAAGTAATGTTGCAAAATTAAAGGGCTCCCAAGAACGTGGGGCATCAACAATTATTTATTGTTATAATATGTATACACGTAGATTTAAACTTGTTATACTCTAGTACACAAATCACTTATTCAACAAAACCGACTACAATGTTTTGCCTATGCAACATTCAACAAGATGCAACATTATTAAATTTTTCTCTCTGATTTGACACAACGAACGGTACGCTGTGGTTGAATGGGGTGCAACCACAATATTGGCATCGACACGACAAACCACAGCAAATATTTAACATAGACTACATATTTATACAATAAAACGTATTTGCTAATAAAACCAGGTGCAGTGGTGATAACCCGTTAAGCTGTGCAGTGGGAAAACATACTTTGTTCTACAGGTGAAAAAAGCTATGAACGATAGGACTAAAATTATATAAGCAGTCTTTATACATCCTTCTATCTATATTATGGTTCGTCTACTTCAGTTAGTTTCGTGAAAATAGGCAAATGTTGATTGAAGCATGTAAAATATTTCACTATATATAGCCATCATTGAAACGCAATCATTGAGATTGAATATAACTGTGTTTATTAGGGGTTATTTTTTATGGTGGAGGGGGAATTCGCATGTATTCAAACGTCGGAGTGACTGATGACAAACAATTGATACCTTAGCGTACTAGTTCCGGAACCAAAGCATGGTGTCGTATTAAAAATTTTGTCGTTTGTTGTTCTTTTATTCGCGCAAGTTTACCGTTCTATAATTTTTCTTGGAAAGACAACATAAAGGTTTCTAAAAAAATAACTATGTTCGTGTGTGTGTGTGTGTGTGTGTGTGTGCGCGTGTGCGTGTGCGCGAGTGCACGCGTACGTGCACACGCCAGATTTTATATGTTGTTAAATGTAAATCTAGCTTAAAAACAAAACACAACACCTCTATGTTTTTACTTCCTAATAAGCTAACTGGTATCTTTTCTAATGTTACGTGTACATTTATTGTCTACAAATACGTTAGTTCTTTTTATTTAAATTGACGTTTGAATAGTTGTATCAGTTAAAAAATAAAAGAAATTCTGCATATTAGAGAAGCCAAGGAACTGTTGACTACGAACATTCTGTGATAGCGTTATCAATCAGGAGGTGGTTCCACATAACGACTAGGAAATTACCTTGTCTATCTTCTCCACAAGTGCGCCATCAATAACAACTCTTTTGTGTATACAATGAGTAAAAAGTAAGGGCACTTTTTTATCATTCACTCTTAAGTGATGACTTTCAAGATCACTTTCATAACTTTTTGAATAAAAAGAATATTCATTTCCATAAACAAATTAGCACAGTCTGAGCTATGTTACTGTGGAAAGCTAACAGAAGCTACAGTTAATTCAATGGAAAAAACTTGTTTCAAATACATTTTTCAAAGTCGCTCAATAGCAGTGATGACCAAATTTGCCGTAAAAAGTTTGTCTATTTTTTTCAGGATTAAAAAACTCTTTTTTTCAAGTCTACGAAAATGATTTGTATTTTTGAATTCCTTTTAACCCATGTATTATTAGCTGTTGCACGACAAACATGTAATCTATGCACAACTGTCCCCCTCTAATCCATCTGTTCTAATTTGTTTTTAACTGCTTTCTTAAAACATTAGCTAAGCGTACTATTACATTAATTTTCGAAAGCTTTAATTTTATTGTTCAGTTTTTACTGACTTTTCTAAACTAAAAAAAGCACTCGGGAAATAACAATCACAAAAGTCGCTAAGCAAAAAAATAACAAAGTGCTTCATTGCATTGAACTACAGTGCAGTAACGATAGGACTATATGCTTACCTTTTCACTGTGACAAATAAACCCGCCTAGATGCAGAACAACTAATGCCACGACGACATAGTCAAGCATAGACATAAAAAACGTCTGTAGTATGAGGGGCTCTTTTCTCTTTGCCTTTGGTACCGTTTTGTTTATTGTGAAACATGCAAAAGTGGTTAAAATTATATATTCTTTTCAATATAAACTCAAGTAAATAGTATATTGCAATTATTTTTTGTTTGAATTAGTTGATGCCTAGAATTTGTCATTAGAGAAACTAAAGTAAAAGTTAAATTAATTTGAAGAGAAGAATCATCAACTGCACATAGCATGTTATTACTGCCTAAGACAATCTACATATTATCATGTCTGTGTACGTACGTGGAGACGTGTATCTACGAAGTAAAATCCGTACTAATTGCATAAAGTACTAAGTAAAGTGTATCGTTGAGGATTTGAACTTTAGTAAGATAGCACGTCGTAATATGACGCTCTCCGTGGTAGCAATAGAAATTTGACTTTTTGTGGAGTATATTAAAAATATTAATCAAGTTGACATGAGGAACGGATGGACGTTTATTGTTAGCTGTCATGTTGTGAGTAGAGTAAAGGCTACATCCTGCGCTATTTATCACTCTTTTGTAAGTCTTCCAGACGCATTACCTCTTTTTTAACCAGCTAACGCTTTACCTATCACATATATATCTTTACTTTCATTAACGTTAACTTGTGTCACTGAAAATTTGAGATGTCTGAATTAATATTATAATATTAAATTGAGATTAATTTTACACAAACACTTAAAATTTAAATTATATTTAGTTGTTTTACATCATATTTCTGCTGTATGTCGTTTTGCGCATTTTATGAAGCATAGTTTTTACTGTAATATGTGACCGTATGCAATTTTTTTACGACCAGCCTGTTAGACAGTATCAAAACTAAGCGAGATAGACACGAATATACACAATATATGCTATAAAAGTTAAATTTATGTGAACAGAATTCGTTCGAACAAATTACTGACTGAATCGTAATAACACTGGTAACATGATGTAATGATGAGTTTACATGTGGATATTCAGTTTCCTCTTATAGAATTATTATAGACTTGAAACGTTTAGATGTTGTGAACAGATTTGCATACGTCAAGCAAACATTATTTATGAAGACTATTGAGTTATCCATATTCATCATAAAAAAGGAGCATCTCTGTCGACCATAAACAAATAAACGTGTTCCTGTTTTGTGTCTCTTATAAGGAACGGTCTTGTAAACTTGGGAGTGGAAACAAATATTGTTACTTTATCAAGCGCATAAAAGTTAAAATAGTGGCCAGGAACAAACTTAACATTGGTTGAAGTTAAAAATATTATTAAACAAAGTGAAATTAAAAGAAAAACTCTATGATAAAGGAACTCATAGCAGCCTCACATACTTTGTGTAGCTCCGCCACAAATAGGGAATCGACTCTACCCTCATTACTACTAACAATTGTATTTAATTTATTGTATTTAATCACATAAGGCAAAACAATAATGTCATTTGCCACCATGTACCACAGGTTCATATTAAAGCGCTCTCGTAGAATGAAGTCTTCTACATTTTTGTAAATCCGCAGGTGTTAAGTTTTGAGTATGCGTGTTCGGTACTGAATCAACAGTTATTAAGCAACGACCTATTATTTCCGATCTGACAATGAGCTGTGAAGCTTGCAAGCGCTAATCGGAATAATTTTTCTATAGTGGTGTGCAACAGTGATAATTCTGTTTGTGATTATAACGACTAACACAACTTTCTTAAATACGTTTTCGCATATATATATATATATATATATATATATATATATATATATATATTGTAGCATGACAGATAATGCCCATAGTTCTAAATGGAAAGAAAGATCATAAAATAAAATAAAAACAAATTTAAATCCAAGAAAGCAACATTAAAGATTAATAAAGAACCACCTTAAAGCACAATCGTAGTTTGAAGTAAGAATTTCATTAAAACAGATATACAATGAATGATGAGTAATCAAAGTAAACCAAAAGGCTAAAAATAAAGTAAGGCGATACCCAGGTAGGACAGAAGTAAGTAAGGAATAAACCAGAACAAGACAACATCCACAATAAGAAGGAATGCTTTTATAAGAAACAAGTAGGATAGGAGTAAGTAAGGAAGAAACCAGAACAAGACAACATCCGCAATAAGAAGGAATGCTCTTATAAGAAACAAAAACGAAATCCCAAAAGAAAATGAAAATAACCAGTGAGAGTATAACAAAAACCCAAATTTAGAAAACCATGTAAAATAGATATAAACAAAAGTGTATAAAGTAGAATTAAAAGGGAACCAATGTGAATTAATTATATAATGGAAAAAACAAACCTTCATTATCCTCTATAAATAAATTCCTTGATTTTAATAAGACTATAAAACTGATTAGAAATAAAATCAAAGAATAAAAAGAGGACCAGTGCAAGTTTTTATATTATATTAAATAAACTTAATGTGTCAATGTTGGAGTTCATAAACTAAGTAAATTGTGCATTTATACAACTTACATAGTTAGTACAACAGTAAAATAGTTAAACTGATGAAATTTATATAAGGTAAATCAGTCACAGAGTCATATAACTGGTACTATAATTAAGAAAGATATTGTAAAAAGATAGTAAGAATTATTGGAAAAAAATGCAAATGTAATAACTCAAAATTCAAAGTGGGGAGTCACAAATTAATGAATAATATTTAAAAAGATAACCAATTAAGTAAATTACAAGTAATTAAGGGAAGATAAAACTTGTATGTCAATCTGAGATTTGGTACAATCATAAATATAACATATAGAATGGCAAACATTTTGAGAAGGACAGGAAGTAAATATTAAGGCCTACATTTTCAAAATGAAGTAAATATAGCATTTTAGATAAAAAACTTAGTAAAACTATCCTATTTGGTATCAAATGAAGCAGAATGAACTAAAGAAGGAGATTATGTATCTAGTATTTAATAAATTTAAATAATAGCAAAAATATATTCAGTAATATAATGTAAATTTCATACATGTAACGGAAACAAAAAAGACTTGAAACAATGTATTGCTAATATTAAATTGGCTAAGACGTTTTTAGATGACGAAGGAAGTTAGAACAGTTGATTATTAGATTTTTTCGAGCACACTCGAACGTGATTTTGGCTAAATATTAACCTAATAGCGAAGACAAGTATGGCGTTCATTCGACAAGCCTAGTCTTCTGTGAAAATCGCGAGTTTCGAAAAATTTCATTTAAACTTTATATTCAGTGGAATTAACACATACAAACATTAAACTAGATTAACACAGAACAGAAACTAAGTGAATTCATAATTTAAACCTTTTAAAACCAATAATACAGAATAAAGAAACGAACGGTGCAATTGTCGACCTTATTGACAAAGTGAATTATAACATTATCCAACACATTTTATCGAAGTAAATCACAAACACTGAACCAGGACCACTCCACTAACACCAGAAGGAATAATCACAACTGCAGGAACGAGAAACCATTGGAAAAGCAACATTTATTTGAAGCAGATTTTTCGAGGTGCATTCGTCTAAACACATCTGACTACGGAGCGGCCATCTTTGAGTTCCCACAATTCCAAGCGCCACGGCCAGTATACCTTCGAATGGTTCGAACAATTTCTTTATTAACCATTATATATTGAATGAAATGTTTGTATTTTAATTAATAAGTTTGTAATTTGTAATGTTATACTTTCTATACTATGCCCTTTTCTCTGACTATATATAAAATAACTGTTCAAAGAACCCGAGAATAAATAATTTGTATAATATATTGATTTGCCCTGATATAGTCGATTCATCAATCGATATAAAATCGATTACTTTACTAATTGTTAATAAAAATCATTTAATATTATTATTTTGAATCCTATTTATTCCTCACTTATAAATAGAATAATATAACACATTAGTTGAGACATAACTACCATAACAGCTGAGTTTAACAACTTTAAAGGAGGATAAACTGCAAATAAGGAAATATTACCAATCGATTGTTCCTGGAGACAATCCTATTAACATAATAAAAGAATTCTAAATACACCAAAGGATATAATTCGACACAAACAATTAATAAGAAGTTCAAAGTACAACGAAACGGTTTAAAATATTTAATAGTAAATTAATTAAAAATAAAACAAGAAAAAATTATAATAAATATGAAATAAAGAAAAAAATTTTTGTTTTAAACCAACAACAAGAAATATTTTTATTAACAAGTATACAAGAAGAAGTTTTTTAATTTGTTACAATATATATATATATATATATAAAATATTGGCAATAAGTGGATTTGACAAATTCATAAATAGTGTTATCGGAAAATGTTGACTCTTTGGAGACAACTGTATACACAAATTTCAGTAATTTTTACTACCAAATTCAGACATTCTTGTTCTTTCCAGAACAAACATAGATTCTATAACGTCTACCATAACCTATATTTACTGTCGGATATTAGGCTGTATTCAAGTGTGTGGTTAGCGCAGTGTTCCTGGAGACAATCCTATTAACATAATTAACGAATTCTAAATACACCAAAGGATATAATTCGACAAAAACAATTAATAAGAAGTTCAAAATACAACGAAACAGTTTAAAATATTTAATACTAAATTAATTAAATATAAAACAAGAAAACAAAATATAATAAATATTAAATAAAGAAAAAAAATAAAGAAAAAAAAATTTTTTTAAACCAAACAACAAGAATTATTTTTATTAAAAAGTTTTTTAATTTGATACAAATTGGCGACCAACTAAGGGGCTTTAATTAATGATTGATAGGCCACTATAATTTGCCCAATTCCTAATTTAAGCTTGGCAGCAGTTATCAAGTTAGAAGAAAAGGAAAATGCAACGTCGAGCAACATCGAAGAATCGTGCGGCGGAGGCCGAAAAGGAAATCAATATGGAAGACAAAGAGGCGACGCCGGTGGAAGACGTGGAAATGATGCTACCTCCGATTGAACCAACCAAACCGATGTTACAAAAGGAACAACCAGAGGTTCCAGCGCAAACAGGGGAAGTAAATATCCCAGAGAAACAGGTAGAAAAGTCCACACGAACAGAGAATGGGGACATGCAAGAAATGTTCAGGCTGATGATGGAAATGAGTAAGAAAGTGGATTCCGCAAAGGAAGAAATCAAATCTAACAAGGAAGAATTGAGTAAAGAAAGGAAGGAAGACAACCAATCCTTAAATAAGAAGTTGGAAGATTTGAAGGAAGACAACCAGTCTTTAAAGGAAGAATTGGGTAATAAAATTAGAAATATAAAGAAGAGAATAGAGGAAACCAGCAAGAAAATGGAAGAAAAAATGGAGGAAAATAATAAGAAAATGGAAGAGAAGATGGAGGAGAAGATGGAAGAATTGAAGGAGGATAACCAACTATTAAGAGAAGAATTAAGGGAGGTTAACCAAGAAAACCTTGACAAATTAGATGAGAGGATAGAATTGTTAAAGGAAGAGTTGAGCAAGGAAATCAACGATAATAATGAATCCACAACTAAGAAATTAGAAGAAGAAACCATGGAAATCAAACAACAAATTAAGGAAGTGGACGAAAGGTGTAGCCAGACGGAGAGGGAAGTACAGGATTTCAAAGAAGAGGCAAACACGAAATTCACTAATATCGAAGAGTACAGTAGAAGGAAGATGGAAGAAAACCGAAGAGAATCCCAGGAAGAAATAGGGAAGGTACGGAACCAAGTCGCGGAAAGGTGTGACGGAATGGAAGAGGCTATGACGAATATAACGGGTCAAGTACGGCAGAGCCAAGAAGAAATGGAAGTCATTAGAAATCGACCCACTAACTTTACTGGGATACCAATGAATGAAAATCGGGAATGGTTAAATTTCCGAAAATACAAAAGGAAACCAATGGAGTTCCTGGCCCGGATTGAGGAATACTTTGCCAAACATAGAGGGAATAGGTGGAATAACAACCGGGAGATATTGGACGAGTCGTTCAGGGAAATAACCGACAATTGGTGGATGGCGAATCGAAGTGAGATCGCGGACTAAAAACAGTTCAAAAACCTATTCAAAGCGAAGTACTGGTCAGAAACCACGCAGAACTTGATACGGGACAATATCTGCCATGGACGATATAAGGCCCAACTAGGTAACACCATGACGGCCTATTTCTTAGGAAAGGTGTGTCTGGCGAAACATTTAGAACCGGCAATACCCGAGGAATGCCTGGTGAACAAGTTGTCTTACCACTATGACGAAGACATAATCAGAGCAAGAAGGGTAGCCAGATAAAGACAGTGCAAGCCATGACCGAATTACTGGAGAGTTACGAGAACGAGGAATACTACCGTCAGAGTAGAAGGAGGAACGATCGGCTGGAAATAAGAAGTAATCACTACCCCAGTAACAATAACAACCACTATGGTAACAACTACCAAGGGAAACGTAACCATCAAAATAATTATAATTGTAATAATAACCCTCCAAATAACAATAATAATAACTTCAACAATAATCCGAATAATAATAGGAATAACAACCACTACCCAAATAACTGAAATAACAATTATCAGCACCCTAATAATTCCTATAGTCAGAGAAACCCCCACCCAGGTAATACTGAACGTTATTACCAAAACAATAGGAATTAAAATTCCAACAACTACAATAATAACAACAGGGTTTCCCAACAACGGGTAAATTTCATAAGAGCTGAAGATAATGGGCCAAGAAGGTATAACCGTCAGCGAAGAAACAGTTTCCACGATGGAGATCGTCGGCGGAGGAGCGAAGAACGTGATGGTCCGAGGTACGAACAACATAGACGAAGTACCAGTCTAGATGATCCTGGTCGGCAACCAAACCGAGAACAAACATTTGAACATAGTACAGAGCGGCGGGAACCGACGCAAGGTTTCCAGACCGACACCTCGGTCGGCCCTAATAACAACAGCGAAAAAGATAATTTAAACGGGAGGAGGCAGTGATGAATTATCACGAGCCTTCACTGCTCCTATCTCCTGGGTATAAACAAGAGTTGCAAGGTGCAACTAAATCAAATAACTTTACCATCATTAGAAATAACTATCTAAAAAACATAAGAACTGAACTATTGGAAGAGAACGACACTAGCCTCAATAATCAGAATAATGGAAAAAACAAAATCTACTTACCAGCGATTTGAAAGAAAATAATTTGGAATTATGAAAATAAGAATTTATTATTATAAAAAATTTTCAAAATCTAAAAAATAGTAAGATCAACTTACCAGCGATTTGAAAGAAAATAATTTGGAATTATAAAAAGAAGAATTTATTATTATAAAAAATTATCAATATCTAAAAAAGAGTAAGATCAACTCACCAGTGATTTGAAAGAAAATAATTTGGAATTAGAAGAAGAATAGAATTAGATGTGAATGAAACGTCAAAAATCAAAAAATAAGTAAGACCAACTTACACAAATAATTTAAAAGAAAATAGTTTGTAATTATAAAAAGAAGAATTTATTATGATAAAAAAATTGTTTAAATTCTAAAAAATGATGAGACCCACTTACAACTAATTTAAAAGAAAATAATTTGGAATTATAAAAAGAAGAATTTATTATTATAAAAAATTATCGAAATTCTAAAAAAAATAAGTAAGACCAACTTACACAAATAATTTAAAAGAAAATAATTTTTAATTAAAAGAAGAAGAATTTATTGTTATAAAAAATTGTCTAAATTCTAAAAAATAATGAGATCAACTTATAAATGATTTGAAGAAAATAAGGTGATTAATTAAGAAGGAAAATTAGAAAGAATCCAGAATAAATGTGAATATAAAACATTTGAAAGAGTAGAGAAGAAAAACAAAAAAGAGTGTGATATACAAGAGAAGGCAATAATAATGAAAGAAAAAGAGAAGAATTTGTTATTATAATAAAATCATTAAAATTTAAAAAGAAAAAAATAATAATAAGATCAACCTATGTCTAATTATTTATGAAACGATTATGGAAACGAACAGTCAAGAAGGATGTTTATGATATTACTCAGTTCTAAAAAACAAAGATGAACAACTCATACCAATCATATGAAGAAGATAGTCTTGGCAAGAAAATAATAAAACATTTATAAAAGGCAAAGAGAAATAATGACCACATGAAAAATCTAATATTAATGAATTAATTTTAATGAAGACAAAAGTGGAATAATAACTTTCTGAGAAAGAAAAGAAAGAAAAATATGTTTATAAAATATGATCATAATGACAACTTGGATGTCAATTATAATAAAACCCATTGAAGAAACGAAATGTCATAAAATAATACCATTCGAACAATTAATAAGATCTAAGAAAAAATATATGCGATTAATATAAATAACCACAACAAGAATTAAAGAGAATTCAGATGAAAAAGGAGAAAGTTACACCATAACTAGTGATAAACATGTTAACAAAGTTTCCAACCATGATAAAAATGAATATATCAGCCGAGCTAAAAAGTTAGAAGAATAAATAATGAGAATAATAAATATTAAGAAAAATAACTGAGATAGAAAATGTGAGAAAATCTGAGAAACAACAACAGTGAAGTATCCAAAGATAATTTTATTAGTCGAAAATTAGACTATTCTATATATAATTTTTATTTGATGACTGTCTGTAGATAATTCCAGCAGCATTATGTTCTGAGCAGAGATAAATTGCCTCTGATCTCAATGAGAAGTGTAGTATGGCCAGCAGAGTAAGTAGCCAACAGTGCCTCTCTGAACTGTTCCAGCTCACGTGTTAGGGAATGTTAGGGAATCAATATCCCATGGATAAAACACAAAGTTAAGAAAAGAAAAAATATAATAATAATAATAAATCTCAGAGAACTCTAACTATCCAGGAAGGATCAAAGTCAAATAAGAGACTATAAAGTTTATTAAGCTCAAGTATGAAGAAGAAGATATAGAAATGGGGAGGAAGACGAAGAATAATAAATAAAAACCTATCATAAGCAATTATTTCATCCATACTCAAGTCTGAAATAATCACTTCTGGAGGAGAGAAATCTGTAGCATGACAGATAATGCCCATAGCTCTGAATGGAAAGAAAGATCATAAAATAAAATGAAAACAATTTTAAATCCAAGAAAGCAACATTAAAGATTAATTAAGAACCACCGTAAAGCACAATCATAGTTTGAAGTAAGAATTTCATTAAAACAGATATACAATGAATGATGAGTAATCAAAATAAACCAAAAGGCTAAAAATAAAGTAAGGAGATACCCAGGTAGGATAGGAGTAAGTAAGGAAGAAACCAGAACAAGACAACATCCACAATAAGAAGGAATGCTTTTATAAGAAACAAGTAGGATAGGAGTAAGTAAGGAAGAAACCAGAACAAGACAACATCCACAATAAGAAGGAATGCTCTTACAAGAAACAAAAACGAAACCCCAATAGAAAATAAATATAACCAGTGAGAGTATAACAAAAACCCAAATTTAGAAAACCATGTAAAATAGATATAAACAAAAGTGTATAAAGTATAATTAAAAGTGAACCAATGTGAATTAATTATATAATGGAAAAAACAAACCTTCATTATCCTCTATAAATAAATTTCTTGATATTAATAAGACTATAAAACTGATTAGAAATAAAATCAAAGAATATAAAGGGGACCAGTGCAAGTTTTTATATTATATTACATAAACTTAATGTGTCAATGTTGGAGTTCATAAACTAAGCAAATTGTGCATTAAAAAATTAATGTTGCATTACATACAACTTTAAAGTTTTTATATTGTGTCAAGAAATAATATTGATAGAGTATTATAATCACAAATAAGATACAAGTGTTTCTAAATAACTGCCACTCTTTATATACAACATTCATTAGAATGACAGTAATAAAACTAGAGCAGGCCAATAAAAAAGTGAAGTGACTAAATAAATACCCAAAAACCAAACAAAAACAGCTAAGACTGAAAATAAAATTAGTTATAAGAAATAGTTAAATAATGGAAGGACAGATATGTTTTGTTTATAATAAGTTCAAATAGCTCAAGACTGAATTGTCTGAGAGTACAATTCTTTTAATGTAAAACTTTTATTATAAAATATTTATTACGTGCTAATAATTCAGTAAATAAAGATTAAAATGTCTGAGTTTATATACCATTGTTAATTTCAAATATTTGTTATGGATAAATAGTATGAATTATATACTAAATATTCTATTGTTCAAGTAAGGAATGTTAATTAATATTATAGTAGAATAGAAAGTCAGATGGGGTATAAACAAGATGTACTATTCAAAAAACTTTGTATGTAAAAACAGATAAAATCTTGGCCAAATGGTAAATCTAAACAACATTATAATTGATGAATTAAGTACAGTAAAATAGTTAAACTGATGAAATTTATATAAGGTAAATCAGTCGCAGAGTCATATAACTGGAACTATAATTAAGAAAGATATTGTAAAAAGATAGTAAGAATTATTGGAAAAAAATGCAAATGTAATAACTCAAAATTCAAAGTGGGGAGTCACAAATTAATGAATAATATTTAAAAAGATAACCAATTAAGTAAATTACAAGTAATTAAGGGAAGATAAAACTTGTATGTCAATCTGAGATTTGGTACAATCATAAATATAACATATAAAATGGCAAACATTTTGAGAAGGACAGGAAGTAAATTTTAAGGCCTACATTTTCAAAATGAAGTAAATATAGCATTTTAGATAAAAAACTTAGTAAAACTATCTTATTTGGTATCAAATGAAGCAGAATGAACTAAAGAAGGAGATTATGTATCTAGTATTTAATAAATTTAAATAATAGCAAAAATATATTCAGTAATATAATGTAAATTTCATACATGTAACGGAAGCAAAAAAGACTTGAAACAATGTATTGCTAATATTAAATTGGCTAAGACGTTTTTAGATGACGAAGGAAGTTAGAACAGTTGATTATTAGATTTTGTCGAGCACACTCGAACGTGATTTTGGCTAAATATTAACCTAATAGCGAAGACAAGTATGGCGTTCATTCGACAAGCCTAGTCTTCTGTGAAAATCGCGAGTTTCGAAAAATTTCATTTAAACTTTAAATTCAGTGGAATTAACACATTCAAACATTAAACTAGATTAACACAGAACAGAAACTAAGTGAATTCATAATTTAAACCTTTTAAAACCAATAATACAGAATAAAGAAACGAACGGTGCAATTGTCGACCTTATTGACAAAGTGAATTATAACATTATCCAACACATTTTATCGAAGTGAATCACAAACACTGAACCAGGACCACTCCACTAACACCAGAAGGAATAATCACAACTGCAGGAACGAGAAACCATTGGAAAAGCAACATTTATTTGAAGCAGATTTTTCGAGGTGCATTCGTCTAAACACATCTGACTACGGAGCGGCCATCTTTGAGTTCCCACAATTCCAAGCGCCACGGCCAGTATACCTTCGAATGGTTCGAACAATTTCTTTATTAACCATTATATATTGAATGAAATGTTTGTATTTTAATTAATAAGTTTGTAATTTGTAATGTTATACTTTCTATACTATGCCGTTTTCTCTGACTATATATAAAATGACTGTTCAAAGAACCCGAGAATAAATAATTTGTATAATATATTGATTTGCCCTGATATAGTCGATTCATCAATCGATATAAAATCGATTACTTTACTAATTGTTAATAAAAATCATTTAATATTATTATTTTGAATCCTATTTATTCCTCACTTATAAATAGAATAATATAACACATTAGTTGAGACATAACTACCAGAACAGCTGAGTTTAACAACTTTAAAGGAGGATAAACTGCAAATAAGGAAATATCACCAATCGATTGTTCCTGGAGACAATCCTATTAACATAATAAAAGAATTCTAAATACACCAAAGGATATAATTCGACACAAACAATTAATAAGAAGTTCAAAAGACAACGAAACGGTTTAAAATATTTAATAGTAAATTAATTAAAAATAAAACAAGAAAAAATTATAATAAATATGAAATAAAGAAAAAAATTTTTGTTTTAAACCAACAACAAGAAATATTTTTATTAACAAGTATACAAGAAGAAGTTTTTTAATTTGTTACAATATATATATATATATATATATATATATATATATATATATAAAATATTGGCAATAAGTGGATTTGACAAATTCATAAATAGTGTTATAGGAAAATGTTGACTCTATGGAGACAACTGTATACACAAATTTCAGTAATTTTTACTACCAAATTCAGACATTCTTGTTCTTTCCAGAACAAACATAGATTCTATAACGTCTACCATAACCTATATTTACTGTCGGATATTAGGCTGTATTCAAGTGTGTGGTTAGCGCGAGCACCCATATGCAGTATTTTTAAGTATTTTATGTAATTAAGTATTGAATACAGGAATATGACAAAATAATGCAGCTGAAATATTAATGAAAGTGCGCTTATTTAATATAATCTAATTATTTTTAACAACAATAAAGTATTCGGTTTGTTTTATATCGCTGTTATATGAAAGATAATCTTTAGAACATAACGAATTACACATATAATAATAGACCTATAACTTCCAGATTCGAATACACATAACAACTTGCTAGGATCATAAAATTGTACAACACACCGTGCTCGTGCACGCACGCACACGCACACGCGCACACACATATCATTGGCAGTGCCCGTGTGTGTCCATGTGTGTGTTTCATAGAAATGTTATAACGAAGAAGGAAGCATTATATCTTTGTTGGATTTGTATTTAGTTTTATATTATTGTAGGATAGATGTAACTTTTTTAAAATTACATTAGAGGCGATTTTGGATCCTATATTTGTGTATAGCATCATGTAAAGGAAAAAACTGGTAATGAGTGCAGTACTGGTGTTAAAACAAAAACAAATTGTTAGTTCATTCATTCTGTGTTCATGGCTCTCGTCCTAAGTACTGTGAAGTGATGTTGTGAAATTCTGGTCAGTAATATATTATCATGTGTGATATAACGATGATTAGTATTTAAATAAGGTACTTCAGTTTTTGTCAACGACTACAAAAAATGTAAAATATATGCAAAAATTGCCGTAGCGTATAAAGTAACTTCAAACATACGTTCTATGTACACCTTGCTATTTAATGCCGTGTATCTTTTTGTGCACTCATGCAAACTATCTGCACTTATTGTCACACGGGTATGTTCTATCACTTTATGTTTCCCTGTTTTGAAAATAATACAACTTTTAGGAGCCGTCTGTCATATCATATTTTTAAGAAGAACCCACGCAATATTTACTTTAATTTGAAAAGGATACTGTTCCGTTTCCTTTCGGGTCAAGTCAACAATATATTAAATTATTACATGTAAATTATATAAAATTGTATAGTATAAGAATGTAAACACACACAAAATATTATATTTACTTATAAATACGTCACGACGTATTTCCTATTCAATTTTTAAACACTTTTAAAATATTAATAGTGTTTGTTTTATTAATATTTTTAGGCTTATATAATTGTTCATTATTTACATGAATAAACTACTTGCAAATATAACTACTACATTAAAATAAAACTAAACTACTATTTTATATATGTTCATTCATGGAGACTTCTACGTCATTATCAAAATCAATAAAAACTGACTAGTTGATGCTGTTTGTTTTACTAATGTAAGCAACTGTGGTTTAAAGAAATAGAGTTTTTACACAAAAGTCACTTATAAGTTCTTCTTAACCGTTCTGTTTTCTCTGTACATTCTACAGAATGTAGACATAGCCACACCGGTCTGGGTCTGGTTAGTCTACCATTCTGAAATGAAAGCAACAATCAGATATTAATAAATATTACAAATAGCATGTTAATATATAAGAGAAACTGAATACACACAATAAACTTTAAAAATTAGTAATAAAACATATTGCAATTCAAGCTGGAAGAAAATATGAACAGACGAACAGACAAGGGCGGCGGGGTGAAAACTCAGAAAAATGCGGTCCGAAGTGGCATTAATCCACAAAACTGTTTGTATGTTTTTAAATTGTTATGTTTTGAATAATACTAAGAGCCAATTTGGAAACGTTAAATTATACGCTTAACAGTTATGTACCAAGTATTTGTGTTTAGAAAGAACAGACAAACAAAACACAAATATAAATACAATGCTACATTTACCTTTCACAATATAAATTATAAACTTATTAGATTAAAACGATGTAATATAAATAACAATAAAGTATATATCAAGTAATCGGAATTACGTACACCATAATAAATCTACATCAAGTAATCTGTCTTCTCTTGCGAGCATGTACCCTAGATAAGAAATAAAAATATGTAGACAAAACAAATGGTAAGCAGTGCTACTCATAGGCAACATTAAACTTATAAACTTTTATAGTATAAAACAATATTGTTAAGTCAGTCTCACTGATCGTCGTATGGTACAGCGGAAACAAATGACAGACACTAATGAAGTCACTAATAACCAGCTTTAATTAATCACAAATAACAAATTTGTGATCAACTCTATAACGATTCCAGATAAATTTGTCCACACGAAATAGTAATGTCAAATAATAGAGTTCCAAAATAATTATAACTCAATAATACTTCGCTACAGTACTTCAACCACTAAAGAAAATTGCTCAAAAAACATAACATAATAACCCAGACGCTCTGCTTTTATTGGTCGCGCAGAGGTCTAAAATAGCTTTCCCTCCTTACTATACGCCAGCTAATGCGTATTTCAAGTGTCATCCAGATTACTCCAGAACGTACTTGTGCGCTGCGCTGACTGAGGTACACCTGCTCACTAGTGGACGGACAGGTGGAGGACGTTCTAGTCTGTTTGGTAGTAGTCTCGGTTCACTGCCCCCTCCTTAATCCTGTTTGTCCCGGTATGGTAAACCATCTCTGAAGTAATACTTGGCCAGGCAATAAATGTAATTGGTCTACTTGCGAATTCTCCGGCTCTTCGAATTCAGTCTCGTGTGATCAGAACGTCATGTTCCTAGAGATACTAGTTTTCCGCTCAACCACTAGTTTTGCTGGAATCAATCTCGTTGCTTCATGTACTGATGACCCATACTCCATTAGCTGGTCTAAGTCTGTTTGGTTCTCATCAAAAAGCTCTTGCTTAACTTCATCTTTAGCAACTTTTGCCCCGGACGCTTCCATTAAGACAGGAAAAGGCAAGGGCCTTCCTCAATACCCATCATAGTTGGCTTTCCAACCATTTCTTTTGTCGTTACATATATTGGTACTTCCATTGCTAGTTCTTCTTCCATTTCCGCCTCCAATAGGAAGGGTTTCTCTTGACCACACTGTTGACTTCTTCTTCGGCAAATGTCACTTGCTTGATCGAATGGCTGGCGGACCTTGACATTGTAGACATACATAGCTTTATATTCTCTTGGGCAAACTTCAGGACATTCTGTTTTACGTCCGCAGTGAATCCGTAGGCACTCATAATGTCCGTGCTAAGAATGACTTGATCGACAATGTCTGCAACAACCATTTGGTGGTTAAACTCGAGAAGACCCAGGCGTACATGTACGTCTACTTTTCTAACGCTTTCACGGGTCTTCCAATCACAGTCTGTATTGTACAAGAGCTACATTGATGTCACAAAGTGTGATCAAGAGGAACCCTTCTTACTGCAAGCCGCAATGGAAGAAAAACGAGCAGTGGAAATACCGATGAGTAAAATACAAAAGAAGTGAATGGAAAGCCAACTATGGGTTTCGAGGAAAGGTTTATTTTTGCTTGTTCCTGAATTAATGAAAGAGCCCGGAGGAAAAGTTTCTGAAGATGAAGTTACGCAAGAACTCATTGACGAGAACCAAACAGATTTGGACCGGGTCATTGCGGTTAGGCCATTAGTACATGACACAACCGGCATGACTCCAGCAAAATTTGTGTTTTGGGCGGGAGATTCGTCTTTCTGGGGACTTGATGTTCGGGTCACCTGAGACTCAGTCCCAAGAGCCACAAAACTATTCCTTGCAATTAGAAAGCCAACTGAGGGAATAGAATCGATTGATAAGACGACGGCCGAAAACAGCCAGTGAGAAAATGAAAATGACGTTCGCAGCAACAGTGTGGGTTTCCAAGAAGGTTTGGTTGTTCAACCCAATGCGTCTCCGTGGTCGTTCGCCTAAATATCAGACTAACAGGGAAGGACCTTACACTGTGAAAAAAAGATTCAACGTTGTTGTCTATCGGATTCAACAGGAAGGACACCGAAATTTCAAGGTCGTCCACCTAGATCTCCTGGCCAAGTATTATTTCAGGGACGGTTTGCCAGTTCGGAACGAACAGGTTTAAGGATGGGGCAGTGTTACGCAATACGGTACGATCTCGTACAATGGAGAACGTTCTTCTACGATTATCTCGCTTAGCCCAGCAGGTGCGTGTTTCTTCAAGGTCGTCTATTGATAACCGTAATAAGTATTGCATACGTATTGTATACAAGGGTACATTAAGTATTAATAGCCATTACACAAATAATAAAAGTTAACATCAACAATAAAAAATAATTGTGTTAAAGCAGGAAAAATATTTTTAATTTTGTTTTATTCAAAGAAACAACAATGCCCAAAACGTTTTGAAGATAAAACTCTTTTTCTATAAAATCAATTACTTAATTTTTGTTGATTGTTACAAACTCATAACAATTATTTTTTCTGCGCATATTGCAAAACTAAGGACACATGTAAAAATACTAATAACCGTTACCCTTCCAAAAAAACTCTAGTCCGGTATCTGCTACATTCTTATAAGCTCATTTCTTATTTAAATACTTCACTTCGTAATTTGTTATTCATTCTTTTTTAAAGAAAAATAAGTAGTAAAAGTAATAACTTCTCAGACAAACGGACAGATATGCTTGTATTATTTTGTATTATTATGCGTATATGTATTCCGATTGTACTGTTCGAGTAGCATTGAAATTAATTAGAGGTAACAGAGAATCAAACGTTTAAATCAGTTATGTGCTTTAGTCCTCTTTCCTTACGTAAAACGAATAAAACGTATTAGCTATATCATTCAGTAATTAATCAAGTATGACAAAAATTTACAGTTACTTGAGTAATTCTTAAATAATTTGATCAATAATTATTATTTCTATAAAATACAGTGGCAAATTATAAAAGTAAACGTAAACAATGGAAAGCTATAAACCTCAGGTTTTCTTTATTTTGTAGATTATAGCTCTTGTGGATTGTGCCATATTTTACTATGTAGTACAATAGGTTTTATATATCACCAAATTTTATTGCAAAATTTATCTTTTTCCACTTTCATTAGTTACAACTTAGTACACAATTCTTGCTTACATACACTGATCAATATAATGGCATTTAATGGTCAGATGCGTGTTTAGTCCACTAGTTTGTGACAATGTACTTATTTTTCAATCAGTTTAACGTATAAATGATCGTTGCACGCATAACTACAGTATATCTACATCTGAAACGATTAACTTTATTAAATTATTCACCTTCGGCTGAAGGGAGCTCGTCTCCAAAACAGCCCCAGTCCAACCATACTGGTCGGTCTCAAAAAAAAAAAAAAAAAAAAAAAAAAAACTTTATTAAAGCACGAAGTTACCTCGGGATTCTTTTTTGTTTACTACAGTAGCCACTGTATTATACACTGTCGATCAGGTTTTAATACACAGACTGTAAGAAACTTGTATTTTGAACTGCAAGAACGTTATTACAGTTAAATGTATGAATTCATAATTATAATCTTAGTAACTTTTATAACATGAAAATTTATTTTTAATCGACAAACTAATTTAAAGTCAGAAAGTGAATTAAAAAACACATCTAATAGATGAGTGAGGTGAAAACAGATGTTTTGAACGCTATTTCTAATCCCACTGTTGGAGCAAAAACTATAGGAGTCTATAAAGTCAGTTAACATGTATGACTTGTAAATCTCAAGACATCCTGTGTGTACAAGGTATAAAACCGAAATTTCCCTACAACTGAGGCCTCGGATATACTGTATTACATGTATTTGCAATATAGTAAGTACTTCAGAGACATTGTCGGTTTATACTGCCTCTCATTTATTCACCTGCATCCACCTGCAGACACGTACTTTTAATACACAGTGATATTAAATGTATATTTAAGGGGTTACCTGATACAGGTTTAACTTAATAAATAAAATATTTTTAATTGCATCAGCATTAGCATAACTTTGATACAACTGTCTTCTACTTTCTAATCTTCTACATTCATATTGTTACGACAGTCGCACGGACCATGGTGTTCTACAGTGGAAGCAGAATAACTGACACCAGATGAAATGACTAATCACAACTATAATTAAAATCAACAAAGTTTTCTTATACAATAACGCAAGTTTAATTTGTTAAAACACACGTTTCGCAATTAAACTAACTCCCCAATTCACAATGACTCCGAACCGCATTGTAATATCGCTAGACCAAACTGAAATTCTGCCGGCCACTGGGTGCTAATTTATACCCCTGCTGTGTAGAACGTGATGACAGAGCAGCCCTGTATGTCGGTAGAATAGTCGAGCAACGTCTAGAGCATTACGTAATTCTGCCGCGCACACTGTTCAAGCCACGTAGTCACACAGGAATGCAGTTTTATCTACTTCCTTAGCGCAGCAGTATTAACGACTGGAGTTCGTGAAAGTTATGAATTTGTTATTTGTAAGTAATAGTATTTGAATCTGCATCGTACAGGTTTAATGTGACGTGTAATATGATATTGAAACGAATGGGACCGCCTCGAACAGCCGAGAGCGACTATCCCTCCGATACTCTGGAGAACACTTGAAGTACACATTAGCTGGCACACCGCATTAAGAATGGGAAGTTCGTTCTAGAACGTGTGCCACACGTATATAAGGGACAGAGGCTGGCTTTGTCAGATCAGTTGTGTTGTGCCATTTTCCTTAGTGCGAATCGAGTGGCGGTTGAAATATTGTAGCGAAGTGTTATTATTGAGTTATAATTAATGTGAAACTCTATTAACTGACAATATTATTGCGCGTGGACAAATTTAACTTCTATTATTGTACAAGTTGATTATAAACTGTTATTTATGATTAATTGAAGCTGGTGATTTGTGACTTCATTGGTGTTTGTACTTTGTTTTCCACTGTACCATACGATGATCAGTGAGAGCGTTGTAACAATATTTTATGTACTTTGTTTCAAAATCTGCAGTAGTTTAGTAAGTAGGCTATTACGAGTACTTACTACACTTACTAAGGACTATAAGTATTATTTATTTAATATTTTACTCAAAATATTTTAATATTTTGATTGTATCATGAAGTGGAGACCATTGTATGGATGAAATGTCTTGTCAAAGATTCAGCAAATGTCTTGTGTTGTACGGTTAACTATAGTTAACTATAGCCATCAATCGAATTTTAAATATTTTCTGTAAAAATTGGTTAGCAAGATGTAAAGCTAAGTTTATCAAAAAAGTGCTTGTCACGGCCACTTAATTGATGTCTGGCATGTTACAAGGGAGTTAGCCGTCCTTGTTACACCTTCTAATGTAATTTTTCAGCGTCTTCACACTTTCACTGCGGAGAGTAATTTTGGAATATCCCTTAGTTACGGGTGAATATATTTTTTAATATTTCACATTGATGTATTATAAGGTACTTTAAATGTTAATGCATAATTATCAGGAATATACATTTAATATACATTGTTTTAGAAAAAAGCAGAAAAAAGCAGAAAAAAGCCAATTTTTTTGACGCTGGGGTTGAGTAAATGAACCTGTTTGTAGTATATTTTATAGGTTTAATTGCGCGTATAAAAAAGGTTATTAACGAGGCGATTTTAAACAACATGCTAACTACAATATTACTGCTGTATAGGAACCAATGGAAAACAATAAAATAAACTTTTATAATAATTAGCTAATTAATCGTATTTACAATATCTTCTTTCCCTACGTTACCAGGGATTAGACACTTTACTTGTTTCGTGTTTAAAGGATATCTTTCCATTTCTTCCAAGGTCTTCCAACACGCCTTCGCCATACTTGATTTTATTCCAACGCTGATATTGGGATTGGTCCGAGAGGAGCTCTTTCTACATTTTCCAACATGTATCCTACCTATGCAACGATTAGGTTTCCGCAAAAATAAAACATTTCTGACGTTATAATTAATGTTTCTTGCTTTCTGTCAGTGCTCAACTATCATAACCATACAATAGCATAGGTTTGATCATGGTTTTATAAATCACAGTTTCATGTCCTTTGTAACTTCGTCCCTTAGTGTTATTTGATACTTCACGAAAGGCTAACGAAAGATTCTCTGACACACAAACTAACAACAGGTTCGTACTCTTGAATTAGAGAAACTATATCATACTCACTTCACAAATGTTTAACAAATGGTATAAACTAACTAGACTGAAGTACAGTTATGAACGTTAAGTGATTCTCTAAACTTTCATAAATTATTATTTATTTGGAACATGTTCGTGATCAATTAATCAAAACAACAGAGTCAGCACTGTATCGGCTTACGTACCATGTTGGTGTGGTTGAAACCTAGTAACTATGAGTATACACACTAAAAGAAACATACAAAAGA
Source organism: Magicicada septendecula (assembly GCA_034769895.1). Lineage (NCBI taxonomy): Eukaryota > Metazoa > Arthropoda > Insecta > Hemiptera > Cicadidae > Magicicada > Magicicada septendecula. The sequence continues at coordinate 535,840,227 of CM068367.1, read as the reverse complement.
TAAAACTTACAATAGTAAGAGTTAAGATACTTTTCTTAATGTTTTTTTTTATTACTATAGAGACAAAACAAATGAATGTTGATTTGCTATTGTTTTTCTTGCTAACGATTTCATTGTTCGTATCTCCAAGTATTGAAGATTACACACCAAACAAAAGTATTCATTCAGAAGTATCAATATTGTTTCTCTTCTTCTTCCACCATGAAATACACTAATCGCCTGTTTCGGTGTCAAACGAAATTCAATCCAAATTTATCAGCGCTTTCTAGGCCTTCCTATAGGCCTACCTCATTGTGCAATAGAATTTAATTCCCAAACTTACATAGGCAACCTGCCGTCCAGCATCCTATTCAGATGAGGAACGCAACCCTATTTGTTTTCTGCAATGCGATCTTGAATATTAAACATTTTTAACTCCTCGCGTATGTCTTAATTGTAGAATCTTTGTGTGCAGCATTTAACAGATCGTAAGAATCATATCTCTAATACATGTATTCTGCTCAGATGTTTCTTCATTGGAAACCAAGTTTTAGAACCATACTGAACACTGGCACAACCATTGGATTACCTTATAAAATTTATAGTATCTTTCCTTGTTTTTCTCGATAATGCTTGACGAATTGTTCTACACATTGACTGGCATTTAGCCAACTTATGATCAACGTTATAAGTGACACCTACTCTATACTCTTATTAAAGGGAATTTTCCCATAAAATCAATAGCGTTTTCGTGTTTTACAGTAATTCGAACACACATCTTATAAGTGAATCACCGATCTATGGAGCTTGCATTCATTGTTTCAGGATTACATGATCGTTGTATTCAAGTACGCTATGTTCTATTATTTATTTTAATTTATGAAGTTCTGGATCATCTTTTAACTTCCACTATTTAACTATGTCATCAATATAGATAATAAACAGTGCTAGAGATATCCTACAACTTAGCGCAATCTTTGATTAATTTAAATTTTTTCTGTCAAATCGTCTCATGTAGACAATACAATCCGTGTACGATAATGTAAGCTCTTTATAACGTCTATAATATGTTTAGAACAACACTTCTTATATATAATGTCCTAATGAATGTATCTATTAACTCTATTAGATGCTTCCTCACAGTCGATTAGGGAAAATCTGTTTCCATAGTAAATTCGCATCTTTCCTCAATCAGTATATTCAATGAAAATTACTTCGTGAATGCAAGAACGCACCTTATGAAATCCTGCCTGTTCGTCAAGAAGTAAAATATCTAAGATTGAACTAAATCTTAGATTAGTATTTTTTCATATAGGCCTAACTTGCAAGTTGTATTTATCACGATTATAGGCATAATTGAATGCCACGGTTGTATAAACGTTTTTAAGAAAAGACATAAACTTGGTTACTCTCTATTCGTCCACCATTATGCACTTCAATAAGCACATATTAAAAAATACGTATATCAGTGTAACCTTAAACAATGTGCAACCTCTGATTCCTTAAGCCTGATTTAATCTATTTTATGCTGTCTCTAGTCTCCTGGGGAACGTTAGGATCATACCATAGTTCTTTGTAATGCTCAATCCGTTTGTCATTTGCAATCAGATTCAGACGTACTGCCTTCCTCTTTTGTTGAAGAAGGCATCATTAATGTTTATGCTACCGTTTGCGTTCTTGTGTATCGTCGTCTATATACTAATAAATCTGTCATATGATTTGTCATGAACTTCCCGGATAATGTATTTTACAGCATTACGTTTTTGCTTATAAGTATCTAGTGCTACACTGGTGTTTGTCTAAAGACGTTTGTGATTAGCTGATTATTTTTTTCTTGTATCGCTTGTTCTAACCCTTCTTTTCACATTTCTAAACCTCTTTTACTTGTATTCATTTGTTATCAGACACGTTGTTTTACGCATGTTGTATTAAGCACGTTATAATCCTTTCTCTCAAAATTTTTTTGGGTATGACTCCATTCTAGTTCTATATTACTACTTGTGAGGATCAGTTATGTGTAATCTGTTATTACCTTCTGGTATAGGTCATAGTTATCATCTTCATGGAGCGAATATACCTTAACAGCTTCTTTTCTATGCACGCCAAAAATACGTAACCAGCATCCTGTAGTGTAGAACTAGTGATACAGTGGTACCATTGGGCTTGTGGTCTTGCACTGGATTCCATTGCAGACTCTCCCTTTAGGTTCTTCCGCCCCTAGTGCCGTTGTGAAAACTTCCTCTTCTTCCCAAAAGCCCGTTAACCGTGGCCGCCCTTTCCTACCTTTAACCCTGGTGGGGTCCTTAACGGGCAGAATGGAAAATAACAGAACAACGATTACAGAGTACAGTTGAAGTATGAAAAACGGAGGCCTCCCCTATCCATCGTAACCTATTAGATGTCGTGGTAGAAAATATGAATCAAGAGATAGGAGAGATTTTAATATCTAGCAGTTTATAACTTCATACAAATTTGTGAAACATTACTTACAAATACACATTCGCTCGCGCACGCACACGCACATTATTTATTAAAGTAAATGGTTTAACACAAATTATTTGCTCTATTGAAACACGAGATACCAATATACAGTAGTGATATCAGCATCTGTAAATAGTATTTTAGCGGACTAATTACAGTATGTAATATCAAAATATGTCCAGAATACATTTACGAAAAAACAAATGCTGTGTAAAAGAAGGTGGCTTTGAAAAAGTGGGTTCTTTCCTTACTGAAAAACTACCACCGGTTGCGCTGGATCAGTCGTACAGGATACAGACAAGTTGCAGGTGGATTAATCGTTGAGACCATAAACGACCAACAAGGTGCAAGTCTACTCAAGCTACAGAAGATAGGGGACATAGATGTAGAAGTACTACGTACAAGAATAGGGTTGGAAGTGCGCAGTGATCTAGTGAAGTACACAGATGAACAATTACGACCGAGCTTGCTGACAAGGTCTCATCGCATTTCGAAGGGTAACGGTTCGAAGGAATGGACTGACGCACCCATTTACATCCCCCATCCTAAACGTCAACAGGACAACTTTGCCAGAAAATGTGGTGAGAGCAGGAATTTATAGGCTAAGTATGAGAGATTTTGAAATGTGTTCAGTACAGTAAATGTTTTGAGCGTTTCGGGCACACTCATTAAGATGCATTAAGATGGGGTCGTGTTAGGACATGCTTCTGTGGGAAGTCGGCTCGTGATGACGATCCCTCTGCTGAACCTATAAAACGTGTGAACTGATGTGGTCAGCATTCACCGAGATCCGGCAATTGCCCAGATTATTATAAGGAGGAACAGGTATTCAGGAAATACATACTCTGAAAAATTTAGCCACTCCGATGGGAAGAAACTTATATGCCCAGTTAACATAAGCGTCTACCGCTGTCAGGTTACTTGGTGTTTGGGGAACTTTCCCTCCCAGTGTTAGTCCCTACGGTGCAAGTTTTGTATATGACGTCTCTTCTGTTTTTCTCACCACAATCCTTGTGCATGTCACAACGTCGCTTTGTGGTTAAGGATATTGTGATAACAAGTACTGCAATTATTAAAATAATGAACATACATATATATACATATACTGTATAAATAAGATATAATAAGAACTAGATGCCACCTTGCAAGAGCATCTGAAAAAACTGTGTAATTTAGCACGAACAGTTAGCGAGAGACAGAACGCTATCCTTTCTAAAAGCAGCAAGTTTACTGTATCAGATCTGAAAACATTGCTTTGTGTCCCAGCGTATACGAATTCCTACTTCTGTTGAGTTAAATAGAATGTAGGTGATAACAAATCATACAGTCAAACAACACTCCTGGTCGATATCATTGGACTAAAGACCTTACATGGCGAGTCTCGAAAACTAAAAAAGTGGTTTTTAAATACGCTGTTTTGTTTTATTCTATTTTCGATTCAAACGTTTTGGTTATTAGTGATCAATAACATTTATATTCTGAAAAATGAACTATCGTGTATCTAACTAATTGTATGCTAAAGAGAAAAATTATTAAAAATGCTTGACTTTCTGTTTATGGGTGACACGTGGATAATATGGCTTTTATAAGATAATATCTACATAAATCGATAAAAACTCGATGAGTGTTCTCTGCCCGAGTACACTTTCTATTCTGCCGTTCCGTGCTCAGTTGGCTTTGAAGCTTAAGACCACGCACGTGTAAAGGACTTTCATATATGTACATTCGTATTGTGGTAGAATTCAATTTGGAATTCAAACGTATAAATAAGTTTTGAAGGTGTTCATTATTCACAAATAAATAAATATGTATATGTGTGTGTGTAAAGAGGGGGGGCGCTGTCACGTCGCATTGTAGAAAAATGAATCATGCGTCAGACTAGCCTTAGTAAAACATCTGCAAACTCACACCTACAATTTTCAAAATCGTACAGTCCAAGTGCAAAAATTTCCAACTTCCGGCAAACGAGAACATTCGATGCCACGTGGCTTGAATTACGAATTGCATCCAGTTGAATCCATAATTAGGATTTATAAAATGTTATTTATATCCACGAACGCATAGCTTATTATTGTTTTAAACGCGTGTTTTACCGAAATGCACATGCAGTCAATTTTTTTTAAACACATTTTGTGACAAACAAAAAATGACATTTAAAATTTAATATTTAAATGACATTCCAACCTTTACTTGTTACATACAGGGGCACCATGCAGTTAATGCATTGCCTGATGTAATTTAATTATGGGATTATGGGTAATAATAGAACTCAGTAGTTTCTGTTCAGAGAAGAATTTAATTATTATTTTTAATTTTATGTTATAAATACTAAGGAATTACTATGAACTAATGGGGCAGAAAATTTCTTTAATCTAGGCTCAAATGACGTTGAAATTGCAAAGAAGAAATATTATTGTTGGCCGTATTGTTTCTGTTGAATCTTCGTTTTTAATAATGCTTAGTAGCACGTGGCATTAGATTTACTTTATGGTAAAGAAACGATAATAATTTTTCACTGGGCAGTGTCACATTCTAATAAAAAATTCCATATACCATGGAGTACGCTAAGATACTAGAAACAATAATAATTGTTCAGTATAAAACTTAATAGTATAAAGATTATAATTGTATATATAACATTGAAATGTGTGTGTGTAACTAAAGCCATATGAGACTCATAATATACTTGATATGAAATAAAATGAAAATTTACAATTAATTATATCTCGCCCGCTCAGAAGGCTTAAATGCGGAACGCTTTAACATGGTAATATGTTCTTAGAACTGTAATACTGCCTGGATAGGCCAAACAGATTTTCTGTTCGTAAATGGCAGAAATACGCCTTGTCTACGTGGACCTGACTTTGCTACAATTAGCATTTAACTACAGCTTGTCACCTCCAATGAAGCCGACCCGTCGTCTCAGTGATAGCCGATTCTGCCGACAGTGTAGGCCTTTGTTTAAGTGATACAGGAACAGCCCTGTTTTAAATCTACACACTTGGTATGAGTACATTCACTGATTCTGCCAGACATGATAGAAGGTTGCCTGATATCAAAACTTTGTCTGCATTTATGAAGCTTATTTCAGCTAGATCATGTTTTACAAGGCCCTACAAATCTAACCGGCGTTTTAAATGTGCAGAATATCTAACGAATTTATGATAATGAACATTACTTTTATTTCTGCCTTGTTCTGAGATATTTATTTTGCAGTATTATTTTCAGAAATAAATTTAATGTTTTGTGGTTGGTAGTCAACCTGCTTGCTTAATTAAATTCTGTATACATTCTATTTCGTAGCTTCCTGTTAAAGTAAATCAATATTCTAAAAACTACTATTATTTTAGATGTTACGTTTTAAGTGATGGAGGGAGTATCTGTATTCATTTACCTTTAATAAATGCCCTCAGTAGAATTTTTTCCTTGATATTAACCTACTGTGATTATTAAGTTTGTTTGCATAAGTGTGCATTATGTAACAATATTATCCTCGACAGATTTCTGTTGAGCAGTTGACTGTTCATATTACAGTACACCAATACACTTGCATTATGTTCCATGCAATTGTTGTAAGTTAAATTGATAGATAAAGCGCTATAATGAACATCCAATGCACTCTGATGCCGCATTGTGTACCATGTAGTTCAATTAACTGAGAGAGACGCGCCTTGAATTAAATCGGCTGCTGCTGCCTCTCACATCGAGTATACGAGCCTTTGCTTCTCCAGCATCACGTCATTACAGAATTGCTAAATATCATTAATTTCTCTTACAATATTAAGTAATGCATAATCTGTAAGTCTGTTTGCAAACTATTATAAAATAACTAGCCACCGCTGATATATAAATATTATGTTTTACGTTTTGAATTTAAAATTACTAAGGAAACACAATTTATTTCTTGGAGCCACTTACAACGTATAAAAGAGTCAAGACCCGTAAAAAATCTGGAAAGCAAGAATTGCTAATGACAAAAAATTAAGAAGATGGAGACAAGATAAAATCAAGAAATTGCTAAAACTGTATAAAAGAGTGGAAATGCATTTGAAGAAGCCAGGAGATTAGCAAGAGATACAATTGAACGGAAGACGTTATTATCTAAATTATTATATTTATGTTACATCATTGTTTCAACACAATATTTTTTTATATTATGTACATATATGAAGTATTAATTAAACTAATATGTATTACACAGATTTATTGCAAGAAATGTAATGAAATTTAGGCCTACACTAAATTTTTGTGTGTTAATAGGATTTTTTACGTTTGGATCTCAAACTTGGATATTGAATTAGCTACAGAATATTACAATACAAGCTGTAGAAATGAATCATAAATGAAAAACCTTGGGGATAACAAAGACAGACAAAATGAGAAGTACAGGTATAAGAAGAGAATTAGCGATACAACCTAATTTGAATTTCATAGGGAAAATATAATTGAGTTTATGGGACTCCTTAAAACGTGTAGATAATTTAAGACCTGTGAAAAGAATTTTATGAGCAATAATTGCAAAGAACAAAATTATAGGAAGGCTTAGAGACATAAAATTATAGAAAGGATATCATGGAATCAAACAAAGATGATATCTAGATTTAAATAATTGTGGAAATATTTTATGAAAATCAAAATTTCACTGACATTGTAAATTTAATGGGTGCTTCTTTATTAATTAGCTGCCGTAATTAGAAGAAAGGATAGAAGCATACAAATTTTTGATGTATTGTTTAGTCGTGAGGACGGACATATTGACACGTTCAAATTTAGGAAACCAATTCATTCCGGACAATATAATTACAGGCTGTTTAACTAGCCTGATAATGTAAAACGAGCAGTCGGAGGTGAGTGTCAGTATAGTTATTCCTTACGTGCGTGGTGTATCTCAAAAAAATTAAGAAGATAAGCTTTGAGTTTAAGCTGCAAACTGCTGTTTACTCCTGCAATACGTAGGAAAATTATTAACCGTTATGAAACCTCCGAAATATTGTTGGTTGTATTGCGTGTGAGGTAGTTGTGAATACGTAGGTGAATCTTTTCGATCTTTACAGGTCCGTGTGAATGAGAAAATGGTGAATGTTCAGAGAGGTAACACTTCTCGCTCAAAGTTGCTGCGTAGGAGGAAGCATTAATTATTGGTAAATAAAAGGTATGGTTCAAACATAGAACTAAGGAAGCTGATTTTATTGTTACAAATAATAATTAGTCAAGTTAGCAGCGAAATTCCGAAACCTGGCTTCATTCCATTTGTAAACAATTTAGTTGTTGGGTCGGCTTAGAGGTTTGTGGGTAGGCGGCATTTGCCGCCTACTTTCACCATTACTATAAATTACCATTGCTCGTTGCTCCTCTGTCGCAGTTCTCTTGTTGACCATGGTAGTGTTTTGTGAGTGTTGTGTGTTTTTATAGTAAGTATTCAGTTGGATTAATTTACCTTTTGATTACATATTATGTGACCTTTTGTTACTATTCTTTTGTCGATTCTCTATCAGTGGTTGACAGAGTATTATTAATTTATTTACATGTATTATTATATAATTCAGCTAAAAACAGCTGCCGATTGTTTGGGTAGCCAAAACATTGCATTTATATTTTTTTCTGGAATGACAAAATTTCGTCAGTTAAATTCAAATTCAAGCCATTATTGTGATCAAAAAAATGGAAGGGTAGGAGGCAAAAACTGTGTGGGAGTCAAAATTTTTACGACTCCGAGAATCCATGTGAGGTATCAAAACAATGAGAATTTTTACACAAACATGAGTATAGCGTTTTATAAACATGAACATTTTGGGAAGTCTAGGCCCAAAATGTGGGTAAAAAGTTTGATAAAGTCCCAAATTGTATACGAAGTATCGAATTAAAATTAATTTTAAACAAAATCTAAAAATAGTGTAGAATTTTAAACATTACTACATTTTTAGGCACCAGAATCCAAAAAAGGGTCAACAATTTGAAAAAATTATAAATAATCATCCGGCTGTCAAAGGGAATTTTAACTCTAGTCTCAATGTAGCGTTCACTATGAAAATGTTGTAACTATAGGGGCCCTACGAGCCATAAATGGAACTCTAGATTTAATAAAATTGTAAAAATCTCTGTAGAGGGTCAAGTTGTGGGGAATTGTATTCAAAGTAAAAACTAGGTATTATTAATATATTGTCACATTACATATCTTTATAATATTTCTTGCAAATTTTCGATCGCGTTCTAAAAATTTCTAAGCTACGTTTACCAGAAAAGTTTTATGTAGTTGTCAGTTGCGCATATTTGCAGAAGTATTAAGTATATACCTATTTGAGAAACATACGTATATGTAAAACTTGGGACTAGATTTTTGTTACTTAGGCATTGTTATAAATTTAACTAAAAAGCCAATGCATTATTTAGTTTTAAATATTATATTGCCTCATGTATTATCTCAATATGTCTCATTTACAATAGTAATTAAAAAAGTAGTTGAATGTATATTTTTCATTCAAATATTTAACAAAATATGTAGCTCAAGGAGATTACCAGATTTACTAATTAATTTTATTTTATTTTATTTTAACATTTTAATATTTGATATGAATACAAAGTGCCTATTTTTCAAATAAATAATTTTCACCACAACTTACTTTGATTGTGATTGTATATTGTACAAGAAAAACACAACTTATGGAAATGTGTGTGTTTGTGTTAAAGGTGACAATGTTATGGGAAACAGATGTTTACATTATCGATTATAGATATTTACAGAATATACTTTGATATACTTTGGTATAATTCGGTAGAGTCGGTTGAATTAATATAAAACGTACACATCTAAGTTGGAAAACATGTTTATTTCTGTATACCCACCCATTAATTGAGGGGGGTAATAATAGTGTTTTCTAAACTTTTTTGGCTCACCGCCCTTTATTTAAGATATTTTTTTCAGGTTTAGCATCGTGAGCTCATTCCTTTCATTAGTTCACTGGGACAAGTATATCATTCAGTACTGAGTTTAATCAGAATATTATATGTTGCGACGGTCTAATTTCTACCCTAGTCATTTGGGATTACACAAATCTTTTAATTTATTGGATAAGTTTTTTTCATACTAACATTACAGTAATTTAAAGAAGATTAATTCTTAATTTTAATATTTAAATAATTTATAACACAGTTATAGGTATTCCACTCTTCTACATATTCTAACCTTCAAAAATATGTGACCATATAATAAATTATTGAAAGCTGCTGTTTCTATTCCGTTTACTTAACTCAAATAGTATCTTCTAAATCGTTTAGGTATTCTAGCAATTAAAGGATTATAAACTATGTTTTAAAAGTTTCCAAGACGTATATATTTTTCTTTCGTCATGAAGTTCAAGATAGTCGTAAGGTTAAAGTTATAGTTAATATCTTACCTACAATTATTCTAAAAGTGAATAACCCCTTCTCTCGTAGTCAAATTCAGTATATAACGAAGCTTTTTAATCAAGCCAGGACTGATGATGAAAGGCCTATATTAATGTTTATTAAACCTGTTTGTTTTAACCGCCAAATTTACTTTTTATTTTCTGAATGCCGTTACACTACCTTCTTAAAGAACAATATGTGGAGATTAAACGAAAATTACTGCAAAACCTTTGTAAACATTTATTGCGACATAATATACACGTAAATAGTTTAAGTAATACGCGACGACTGACACAAGCTGTTAATAATGAGTACTTAGAATGAGTGAGATTTCATTTTCAAGGGCTGTAATATCCAGACTTGAGTCGTAGTATTCTATTGTCAAGCATATCTGATACAATTTTGTCACACTGTCAGGCACTATTGCGACTAATCGACTGAGAGAACGTTTAAAACTTGATGTTCGTACGACTTGTCACACAGTTCAGCGTCTTCATTCCAATAAAATCTTCTACAATGCAAATCAGGTTTTCGTTAAGCTATCAGACAAAATTCATTAGTGTTCGTAAAAGTTACTTTAATACGTACACACGAACGAAAGTTTGGCAATTTAGATTTTATTGTGTATAAATTTAAATAAATAAAACTTTTGATGCGTAAATCAATGCGACGTTAATACTAACTTTGATGTAAAGTCAGTTTTATATCGTTTTAACAATCACTAGACTTAAATCGTATCGTACTGTCACAATAGAGCCAGCACTTAATTTTCCAATGAAAACACATCTACATAAACACACTTGCTGATTACACATGCTCATCACACACTTCTTGCAAGTTTTTCAGAAATTAGTCAGCATCATCGTTATCGTCATCGTTTCGTCGTCGTTGTCGTTTTCATCATCATTAGTCTCTGGGTCCTGTCCCCTGAAGTCCTGTCCTATTAAGATAGAGTCCCTTGGTATGTATTTATTTTAATACTTTGTAATTAAACATTTATTCCACATAATCTCCTCCTTTATCCCTATAAATTATTATTTAAATTACAAGTTTCACGTGAATTAATTAAAAACTACATTATATTCAAAACTAATAATATATCCTAGGACATTTTTCAATACATTTATTTCAATATTTTTATTGTTCTTTGCTCTTGTTTTGTAAGGGTTCATGTATTTCATTAGTTTAAAATATGTTAAAAAATATTTAACAGTCATTTATGACGTTTAGGTGTTTTTTATATTGCATTCTTTGGTCTTATATAAATTATTCACATGTGCTTGTACACACTGATAAGTAGCCATCAGTCTATTATGTCTCATCCCCTAAAGTAATCCCCTATCTAAATCTCTTCAACCATTTATATGTTCGTATGCTCCAACCAACATCGTAGAGCTCTCAACCAAACTTCAGCCTTAAGTATCAGTTTATAAACTTTTCAACTGTAACTACGTTGGTAAAATGCACTATATTCTCATCCTATATATATTTTTTACTGATGATATTTGCTATTTTCAGTAGCCTGTTCTGTGCGTTTTACTGAAAGCAGCGTCAAATGTACAAGACAACTCAATTTAGCAAATTTGATAGGTCTAATCTTCACTTTTGCTATTCACAAACATATCAGTGGGTAAGCCTATGCATATTTGTGTGTGTGTGTGTGTGTGTGTGTGTGTGTGTTTGTGTGAATTTTTTTACTTGTGAATCTCTGTGAAAAATAGAAAACTATACCCAGCATACTTTTCGCATTTAAAAGACATTCACAAAAGTCTAGTAAATTTTATCTCTATTCTTAACATTCTAATCGTTTTGTTTTATTTAATTTGTCTTGTTTCGTCAATGCCGTAAAATGTTTGTAGCGTTTGTAATACTGATAACATGGGACCTTAGTAATTTATGTAGTATTCGTGTTGTTTAATGACTGATAATTTTGACCTGTGTTGGTACCAGGCTAACCTAACAAATTTATACAAGTTTCGACATAAATTATACAACTTTCTTAAACACTTGTTCAATTATTTCATAAATTCCTAATTATGATAATTAATGTGAAATATATAACAAAAAAAATAATCAACTTATTTTACAAACATTTCTGTAAGTTTGCAGGGATTTTAAAATAGAATAAAACAACGAAACGCATATATTATGTAAAACAATCACAAATTTTATTCATATATAGTGAGTATTGATTAAGTTTGTTTACCATTATGCTTATATGTTTATTTCACAGTGAACAATACAAAAAGTAAAACTTTTAAATTTTTAAATCGTTGTTAAAACAACATCTCGCACCCGAATAGTAAACGTTAACGGTTATCAGAGCTCTGGACTCTGGTTACATTTAAGTAGGTTGCGGTCATTGAAATATTGACTCGTCCACGTCGCCACCATTCGGGAAGGCAAAACAAACATGGTGGATGTATAAAAAAACTTTATCAATTACCCAGTTGAAACACTTTTTAATAATCCGATGTAACCTAAAACGACTTCTGAACGGTTTTTGAGGGTAGGTGCAACAGAAAGTGTGCTACCCACTATACCAATATCAAAATTTTTCTTCATGTGATACATGATGCTCAATTGGTAAACGTTTGTAGTCTCGTTGTTTTTAAAATAACAGATTGCGCCACATAAGTACTAAACAAATCTATACGTAAAGAGAAAAATATATTGCGTTAAGTCGCAAAAGACATTCTAAATATAAACTCTTTTCTTACATAAATACATTTAATATTCTTGTAAACAAAGTATATTAAGAAGAATAAATCTCTGCTATTAAGTGTAGACAGTCTCTTACTACGACTCTTATATATGATATAATATGTTTCTCATGAATACAGCCCACATTCCGCACTCCAGTACCGCATTCCCAACCCATATCATTCTCTGCTTACATACTGCCAAAGTATATTTGGTTTCTCTCTCCGCCGTTAAAACATCTTTAGTTTTCAGTTACGCAAAACACACACGTTCTCTTCGAACGTTGTCACCAAATATAACTCCCTAAATAAGACTAGGGTCACTTTATATTATTTTTGTTTAGTTGTTTCTATCTCCATGGCTTCTTGATAAACGTCTTGAAAATATAGCTGAGAAAACACACCTTATTTTGAAGAAAGTTTAGTTTTTCTCTGCCCATCGTTATTACATGTTACTTTGTAGACTTAAACATTCTGATTTAATAATAACTTTTACGTGATTTACTACGTCGCAAAGCATTTAGCCTTTTCTTTTCTGTTTCTGCAACACGCTAAATATTTTCTTCTAACAGATAACCTATTCTTCTGCCTCCATAACCATCAACGTTTCCTGTAAACTTTCTATTATTACAAGTTTGATATTTACCTCTGTGTTACTTCTTTAACAGATTATCTCTTGGCACATAAATTTATTATAGATAAATATAAAACTGTCTGCGACCAACGAATAATAAAATATTGCCTTTTATAACTGTTTTCAAAATTATTTATTGCCTATTGTTACATATATACATATCAGTATACATCTGTCGTTAAAACACAACAGTATTAAACTATTAGACAAATTGTCGCAGCCGGTTTTGACTATTATGTTCGTTTTTTTTCAGGCTATAAATCTTTCGTCTTCTGTGGTGCTTGCTAGACTATTCGATTAGTGCATTGTGATGGTTATCTTTAGTGGCGTACTGTTACTGCTATTTGATCAGTAGTCGAGCGGTATATTGACTGTAGAGTATTTCAGTTAGAAAAATGTGGCAGGACGATAGTATGCATAGATATCTTACAATTATTATGAAATACTAAGTAAATCGACGATTACAGATTTAAATAATCTGTCTAAGTAATCACATAATCATATTCGTACACAGTGATTTTCCTATATTAATAAAGTATCCACTGCGTACTATATATTATAAATATACGGAATATTATAAATATAACTATATAATTTATAAATATATTATATATTAACAGTCACGGAGTCAATAAAGTGCAACACTGCTAATTATAACAGTATGTCGATCACATTTGATGACTACAATATGCACTTGTCACTGTAAAACAGCTAGCTAACTGATTCATTCTAGATTGCACTGATTCAACAGAACGTTTTAAAACCAAGCCCCCTGCACAGTAACTAGTCGGAAAAGCGCAAGATTATTCGCTTAATTAATCTTTAAACTGTCAGCCTGTTCTTGCTTCTACTGTAGGTATTCTGTGCTTGATTACTGTATACGATCGTGCAAGACCTGAAGATATTTACTCTTACGTTTTACTTGAGTAGATAACAAGCGTTTAGCATCGCGCTAAAATAAATTAATTTCTACAGTGCATATATCTTAAAGTCGCTATAGTGCTGCCCCCTACTTAAACTTGTTTGTTTCAAACTTGCAGTTCTACCCAACGGCACTCTTTAGTTTCTGTTTGCCTATAAGCAAATAATTTTTTTCTGATTCAGTTTGTCTCTGCCAGAACACTTTCTCTATAATTCGGAAACGCGTCTGCTTGTTTTCAGTGTTACTAAAGTAACATCCTCTGTTAGCTTAGTGCACCTCTTTTTGCGTATCATCCTCTTCAGCGTTTTCCGCTCTCCTTGCAAAGAGTCTATTCCCAATTCCGAACAGTCTTTACTTTCTGAACGTCTGTTCTTACAACATTATTTGACCGTGTAGATTTACTCAATTATCATGTAACATGGCAAATTGTTCTGGGTTGTGTTTGTTCATACTATACTACAGTGGAATGTCAATTTATAGCCGTTTACACTCACGTTTATGTTATAACATGATGAATAATCAGCGGACGCTTCATGTTACCTTCTTAATTTTTTTACCTTCTTTATGACGGCAGCATCGTAACAAATTTCGTATCATCACACACTGACAATGATCGAAGAACACATTCTGTGTCAAACCAAAACAATGAAGCTATACTCGTAGGAGTGTGGTATGTACGATGAGTGCCCGCAATAGTATGCGTGTGGTTGCATAGAGTCTCTGATACATGAAAATTCATTTTTTACAAATAAATAAACGTACAGAAGAACAACAGTTATTCGAACCAATTACGACCAAGTAGTTCGGATACAAAAATTTCAGATAATCAAACACGAAAAAATGTATATTGCAATATAGGCCTACGACAATATACAGTAACCTGTGTATAGCTTTAAAGGATATCAAAATTTTTACATTATTACACTTACAGTTTCAATAATTTCGTTGATGTATTTCATTTTCAACATGTATTTCAATTTCATTAATTTTTTTCTTTAAAAGTATAGTTAACTAATAACATTCCATGTCATGCTGTATATGGAAATTAAAAATTACAATAAAACAATTATATAGTAACAAAATGTTTTGGAAATCTACTTACAGTTTTGATGTTTGGACATAATTGACTTACGAAACTAAAGAAGTGATGAAATTCTTCGTTAAAAACAGAAAATATGTACTATATTGTTGATTCGTCACAGACTCCAATACTACCAATATGTTTTGTCATACCGTTCACCATTCATATTGTCGTTTATTTACTTCCTTTCTACACGATAAAACTTATTACTACATTAAAAAAAAATCAATTAAATGTTTTCCCTTTCTGGTAATACGAAATGATAATACATTAAATAATTAACAACAACTAAAATCAAATTGAAATTAATAATATGATAATTCAGTTTGGATTGCATCCCCTATAGGACCCTGCCAACAATTAAATTCTCTTTGCGAATTTTCTTTTCCAGCAAAGACGGATATTTGGCATATTTCATGTTCTACTGTACTTCAGTTTAATAGAAGTGCCTTGATATACTTTACGTTAAATATTAATTTTTACATAAGAAGGGTGTTTAGTGTATTAATATGCCACAATATTTTCCACACAGATAAAAACCGTTTCAATGTCCTTCATTAAGACAACATATAAAGAGAAATTATTTGAGTAAGAGCCGTTTATAATTAAATTAAATTTTTTCTGACACGTAATTTAATTAGCAAACTTTTTTACAGAACCTTGTATGGGCCCTATTTATACGAACCAAGTCATCCCTTCTTCCCGTACCATTTTCTTGTATTGTACTTGACTATCAAAAGACACCAGAGTTAAGTTCAGTGACAAAAGAGTAGAAGAAGGCTCAAGTTTAAGATCAGAAAATGCATTGTTTACATTAATTTTGTATCCAATTTTTTTTCGCAATATATGAAAGTTGATTCAAATTTTTGCAACAATTTTAGTTTCACAGTTATTCCGGGAAGATCAGTTTAAGGTGTGAAATACCAAAACAATTATTTAAAAAAAAACACAATTGACAAGAACATACTGACGAATATCTCGGTGCTTCGGAATATTTTTGTAGATGTAGACAGTGAAGTCGAACAGTTTCTTAAGATGTCAAGGAGGGAGACAAATTTTTTTTTAAGGTAGGTCTAAGCATTATTATTTGTACTAGACAATAATAATTAATTCCATTATCTACGTAAATTTTGTTACAAGAGGCTAACCATAATATTTATTGCCTCAATTTTTTTTTTTTTTTGGAAACGCTTAAATGAAATGCTTCCTACGTCTATGGTTACTTCATAATCATCTTACTTCGATATGTTGAAAATACACCTCAAGATACATAACTTCTTAAAATCATAATAACTTATATGGAAGTATATTTTACTGAAAGCCGTTACTGCTATGAAATCTATGAATTTCTAATCGTTGTAGGTGAACTATATTTTTCTTAATAATTATTTATCAAAATGTCACACTTAGTATCAAATAAATCTGAAGCGGCTGTAGTAAAACATTTGTTTGAGTACCCAACATACCCACTCGCGTCTCTCTCTCTCTCTCTCTCTCTCTCTCTCTCTCTCTCTCTCTCTCTCTCTCTCTCTCTCTCTCTCTCTCTCTCTCTCTCTCTCTCTCTCTCTCTCTCTCTGTCACACACACACACACACACACACACACACACACACACACACACACACACACACACACACACACACACACACACACACACACACACACACACAAAAGCAGAGGTTTGGAAATTTAGTGTGTTAATAATAGCTTATAGTTTTGTTCAGTTTGTAATTTCTTCTTATTATTGTTAAATGTATACAGACATTTATAATTATCTTAGAGTGTCCACTGCTTGATGGAGGACGTACGCTTGTTAACCTCACAGTGATTAAGATTTCTAACTTTTCATTGAGTGTTCCACACGGTAGCACAATGAAGGCTTATGTATAAACAACAGAGGGAATTACTGTTGGAATGCCATATCCGAGGTAATTAGCCATATATGGATCTATGGTAATACTCCAACTTTTACCAACAAATCAATACAGAACGAGTAAGAGGTAAAACGATATTATTAAGAGAAAAAGAACACAATATCTATTTATTAAGAAGGTTTGAGGGGTCATTATCAGACTACAGATACATCTGTGTTATATTTATTGGTATTTATATTACAGTGTGCTTAAAAATTAAGTGTTCTACTTGGAAACAAAACGGAGACATATTTGTTGTCTAGCATCGGGGCAACCATATTTCACAGAAGCATAGATTGATTAGTTACATGCATCTGTAAAAAGCTCTTACTGTGAGTGAAAGCTTCTTGGTCGGAGGCAGTCCCCAAGTGTCGTTGATATAGATTATCATTAACATTGACGGGTACATAGATAATTTCTCGTGTTATGACTAGTAGGGAGAACGTACATTTCTTGATTTTATTGTTATTACAGACTCCTTTGTATTCGTTTCTGTGTTCAATAATATCCACAGTTATGTTGGTGTAATGATAGTATGGTGATATGACAATATCCACAGAGAATTTGTATAATACCTGCAGTTTGG
Source organism: Magicicada septendecula (assembly GCA_034769895.1). Classification (NCBI taxonomy): domain Eukaryota; kingdom Metazoa; phylum Arthropoda; class Insecta; order Hemiptera; family Cicadidae; genus Magicicada; species Magicicada septendecula. The sequence goes on along the minus strand of CM068367.1, from coordinate 535,822,543 downwards.
ATGATGACTTATGCAAAAATCTCAACATATTGCTTATATTTTTTTCTAATTGTAATCTTTGCTAAGTCTCAGTATTATCAAGTACACTTATTAGAAAACATATGTTAATAACATTATCTAGACTTACGAAATAATTTAAAATTTACATTCCGTTTTAATCTTAAAAATTCTTCTAAAATCCTATTGGTGAGGTTTATAGCTTTGGTTGTATCTTAGTTTACGACGATCGATGCGTTTGCCTCATTCCTTGGGGTATCAAACTTCAATTGTGTTTACAAGTGATAATAGCATATAAAGGATAGTTGTTTCAGAAAACGTAGAAACTACAATACTCACTACCGGTCAAATTTAAAAATGTATTCATTTCACAAAATTACTTTTAAATATTTGTAAAAAAAATTAACTTAACACGCCATTCAGTTACAAGAATCTACTAAAAATCTACACACAAAGCCCTCAGGTAAATACCATTGTCCCGTATCACGAATAATTACATACAATAATGTAATTAAGAGTAGCCACGGCTTCGTAGCGCTGGCTGTAACTGATTAAGCACGCTTTTGTGTGAAATACGACTGACGCAAAAAGCTATGACAGTATTATGTAAATTTTAGTTTAATGCTGTGTTCAGAATTGCAATGTTCCATTAGCTCAGTATGCGACTCTAAAGATAAAAGAGAAAACTAGTTCTCCTCTGCATTTTCCACATACATGTAAAACATGTATACATGTAATTTTAAGAACTTTTTGAAGACATTTATGTGTATAATCGCAATCGGTTGTAAACAGTTCTTTCTAATTATATCTAAGTGTTTCCGAAATATCTATCTATACAAGTGGAACGAATGGGATAAATTTGGTGCAAGCGCGCGTGCCCACACACACACAAAACTAGATTTTGAAACAATTTTTCCTAATATTTATAAGTCTTGCTCATACACAGTGTACTGTATTTTCAAATAGAATCCTTTATATAATGTGGTTACGACTGTTAGTGAAACCACCCCTCTTTGATCGTTGATTATACAAAAAATTAATTACGATTGAATACTACGAGTTGGTGCCATTATAACGAATGGTGCTCTACCATTTTTGTGATTAAGAAAACTGCAGATGCAGATTCTGCCAAACAATTTTTGCTCCAAAAACTTTAGTATAACATAAAATTACAGTGTGTACTTTTAATACTTAATGTTTTCAATAAAAAGATGTTGTAGTGATGATGGATATTTATTTTTCATTACATTTACTCATTATTGTCAAATAAAAAACTTTTCTCATGTTACACAATAAAAAGCATAATTTATTATTGTGTTATACTTATGAAATAATAATTTTTGATATATGTTTACGCCTATTTTATGTAATGCATATTTTTAACATACCTAAGTTTTAGAGAAAACATTTTGAGCTATTTTAGGCTAGATAAGACGATTATGCATACACTTTTTTTATAAGAAAATCAAAACCAATAAGACACATTGACGAAGTGACTATGACGTAAAAAAGCCATTGTATGAAGGGAAGAAGAACCTTTGATGAACGTGCAGAAATACAAAAAGTACGGAAAGACGCAGTTTAGTAAGATTGACCATATAAGGAATGACTAGAAAGTAAACAGGGGCCGTTGGAGAGAATCCGTTTTCTGATTTAATAGATGTTACTAAGTTGGGAAGCGGTAATTATTGGAGAAGTTTCCAATTAAGAAATGTCCTCTACAACCAAGGCAAGACTAAGAGGCGGTATAAGAAGGATCATAAAGCCACTGATTGCAGCAAAGTCGAAAAAGTAATAAAAAGAAAGATACGCATATTTCTAAAGCAAAGTGACAAGTTCGACTTGTCTACAAAATAATTTAAAATTCAGGCATAAACCGGCAAACCGGTAAAAACAAAACCCAGATTGGTAGATGTTCTAGAATCCCGACGTGTCGGACAGTTCATCAGATGATCAACCTCGACGTCTGACTTCGAAACTCCTTAGCAAACGAAAGATTACTAACATTTCCTGTGCCTGAGTGACAAAGACAGAGAAAGGTAAAGACAGTTTTGTGTGTGTGTGTGTGTGTGTGTGTGTGTGTGTGTGTGTCCTAAATTAAGATATCACTACATTGTAAGAAATATTGCCTTAAAGTTGATTTTTTCCTCTTTGAGGCTAAATACGGAATGATGGATAATGTTTTTTTTAAGCAGTTCTCGTGAGTTGTTTTACTGGTTGTGTATTCTTCAAGACCACGGCAGGCAGATAGGCGGAGTTTAAGCAGGTTGTGGTAAGACTCACACACTCTGCCTAGCTACCACGTTTAGGCGAAATGGTTGACATGCAGTGGTCAAAGTGTTAGCAAGGTGGGATTAAATTGAAGCCACTATTGTGTAACACTAGCTGCAGAAATTTGGCCAAAATCACAAAATATCTGAATAATTTACATTACTGTTGTTGATTTCTGAATCAGAATACCACAAAACAACAAAGGCAGCGATGGTCAAATTTCTGTATGCAATAACAAAAAGAAATGTTTCTTACTTCCATCTCTATCATCTTGTGAAATGTTTACGGATGTGTAATAAATTTCAAATTCTTGTGTTTCGTAGTTGTAAAAGTAGGTCTAAATCAACTTTATAAAATAATAGACTGTTTCTATTAAGATTTAATACTCTAGAATGTTATGTGAGATTCCACTGTCAGAGACCAATCTGTTCTTTCTTTTTATACATTTAAGAAACTACAAATGCTTTTTCCTTCGACCTTAATTTTAGTTATTTAAAAGTAAGATATATTTAATAAAAATTATGTTTTATTTAAAATTTTAATCCGATATAATACTATACCAGAATACAGATTAATTTGCCATTCATCAAATAGAGGCACACCGCACATTTACAGAGCAAATATAGATACTCCTGTTCCACATGTATATCACTGTTTTTCGTTGCATTTGACTTCTTAAACAACGTGTGTTGACACTTCTGTTACGTTTGAACGTGGTATGATACACTTTATTCCAGAAAAGCTGTGCACTAAGCAACTTCATTTTGAATGTAAGGGTAGAAAATCCAATTAGTAGATTCTAAACATAAAGTGTAGGCTGTATGTTATATACTTGCACTTGTCTGTGCGACTTCCAATCCTCAGTGGAGTGAGTAGATGCGTGTGTGTACCCGCAGTCACCAGTCATTGTTGATTATATCATGAGTGCAGGGAAAACGTGTTCACATTACTGTACTCTGCCAATAAACTTGTCGCTTTGCGGTACAACAGCGTTTCCGGTATACGTTGCACAGAAAATGCGCATTTAATCATATAAACCCGAATACTATGCTCGGAGCATGCAGCAATAATCAATAAATTGTTGCTAATAAAATATTATACTTAACAGAATTATATTAGTACACTTATTATATAGATTATATCCTAATTAATAATAAGGATAACAAAATAGGTTATTGTATTAAATTTATGCATTTTATTGTTATTGTATGTATTTTAATTCAACACTCTTGTAATTTGTATTATAAACAATATTATAAACTGTGGGTACTTTGAATGTAAAATTTGTATTTGTTAATTTTAATAGTAAAAAGAAACTATAATTAATAACGTATTCAAACAGGCTGTAAATCCATAATTCTAAATTATAGTATATTGTTTGCACCCATTAAATATGTAGTTGAAAATTAAATAAGCCTCTGATTCCATACCTGTAACTATACTATTTTTCTCCATTATTATATGGTTTTTCAATCGAATAATATTAATATTGTGGCTATTATAGATATTATTATTCCTATTATGTCTATGCTACTATGTATGAGATTTACGATTTTTTGGATTTTTTCCTTTTAGTGAAATAATTCAAGTAATATTATGTGTAACACGTTTCGTAAGAAAATATTGTCGTATAAATTACTTGTGCATACCGGTTTATCGTCTGTTTAAAGTTACTGCATTACGTCTGCGTGAGAGCATTTTCATATCAACAAAAGGAGTTTTTATTCTCTGTAGCACTGAATTTAATTCAAAAACAAAATTTATGGCATACTGTTCACTTTCCTCATCTGTAATGTGCTAACTACAGTTCCGAACACATACGTTTGCGTACTTCGATCGATCAGTATTTCCAAACCTAGTGGCTGACAGTTTAAGCAATAATGGTTTCCTGTTCGCATGTTAGTCACACGACATACTTAACACATAATAGTATGTTGTTGCATACTTCAAAAATAATATATTATATGATATTCTACTTGTTCTTGTCTTTTTGACTTTAGCAAACTACATTTACAAGACAGAACTTACGTTCGTACCTTATAAGAAAAGTTAGTTAAAAGTTAACAAACATTGTAGTAGCAAATGCTATTGTAACCACGGTGTCAGTACATAAGGAAACTTCTTAATTATGTCAAACGTTTGTTATTTACTAAAGTAGCAAACGTAATAACCATTGTTATTCCTTGTACTCATCCTCTTTTTACAGCGTAAAGTTCACATGTTACGTTGTCACTGTTTCATTTCTTTACAGCTGTTGTTAATAGTGGAAACTTTTCGTTATTTTAAATGCATCATCTTCTGAACCAGCTTCTTATAATAGAGTAGGGTTCTGATATAGCGAAGTACATCCACTTAATAATCTCAATATAATATTGTAACTGCAGCAGGCTAGGATTATCGAAATTTCCAGCTTGGCTCCTACGTATTTAGAGTAATTTATACAATTCATTTTTATGCGTGTAAGCCAGTAAAATAGTTACCTACAACTCTAACACTTGAAACAAAAATACAGAATCTCTCGGAGGCTCTGTAAGATTTTTTATCGTATTCTTAACTGAATGTTAATGATATATATTAAATAAGTCTTTAACGATTTCACATGGCTTGTTACTGAATATAACGAGTTCAGTTACTATTTAATTTAGCCATTATCTATTCAAACAAATCCAATTTTATTAGATGTCCAGGCTTGAAATTTTAAATTTCGTCGTTCCGGCAAATTTATATGTATATTATAAGATACCGCTTACGTACGTGTTTAAAAATTCGTCACACGTTGATTATCTTTATTCAATTCGGTTGTTAATTGATTTTTAATTATTATTTAATTGATTTTCTTGTATAATTTGTTTAATTAATTTTTATTAGTTAATGGATTAAGTATTGCAATCTCTGTTAATCGAATGTGGTTCACTTCGGAGTTCACTTGAAGTTCAGTAGCACTTCTGTAGCCCTAGATCGTCTGTGTACAGTAAAGTGTTGTTTGACAAAATTATTAGGTAATTGAAACCTTCACGTACCTTTGGTGTAGCACTGGTAGGTTAGTTCTGTCTGTACTGGTAGTTCAGATGGTCTCAGTATGTTATTATACTGTTGGTTTGTCAAAAGAGTATAACTGCACTGTTTGTAAGTAAGTGAGCTAAATTGATTTTACTTGGGCGCCATATGGAATTTCAAGTTCTTATTCCATAAAAAGAATTTATTCAAAGAATAAAAATAAATAAATTTAATTGATGTTAAATTATTTCTGTGATTGAGTAATTAAAATAATTTAATTAATTATTTTCCTTCTGGTTTGTTTATGTATTTAACCTGTTGGCGCTTCACACGCCCAAGCCGCCAACTTGATTGTTTGAGTGCCTTGAAATTGCAGCTCTTTTAATTGAGAAAAATAATTAATAACTGTTTCAATAATTGCTTACAACGTTTGGTAATTAACAATTTACATGTTTATTGCTCACAACGTGCTTACTTTAACTTTATACATTCAAATTAACAATAATAATGGATTACAATCTACCTGGCTTCAAACTCTCCTAACTCAGAAGGTTGGCAATGATTACTCTACTTATTGGTTTGTATGTTTACAAAATATTTATATCTCAAGGGTGAATTATTTTAAACTACAGAATACAATACCTATGCATCGAGTTACGATGCTTTACAAGAGTTGAATTTAATATGTTAGACACCTTTAAAATATTTATATTGATTGACGAAATGTTCGTCTAACCTCTACAAAGTTTGAGGTTAACTATATTTAGCCTAGTACATGAATTATTATATTTGGAATCGTATAATTCCTCTTGAAAAAAGTATAGACAGTGCTTATTACTTATAGTATTAATGTTTTTGCGTTAGTACATAAGTGTCTTATTTCTTATACTAGTCACATAATATTCATACACTGTAATCGTATATTGCACGGTACTCCCAGTTTTATAATCGCTTTGGATTATTTTTTTAATTCACTTTACGATCGGGTACACTGATCGTACACTCCACTTTTACACGAATGAACGATGATTACTTCTTGAAATTAAATACTTAGTTAGGTACTTCACCTAACCTCGTTCTTTTCATTTCGCACAACTAGTTAAAATGAACACTACTTGTTGCGATGCACTTTAAAAGGTATTTACTTCTTCACTGTTGTTGTTTAATAAGATTTGATGAAAATTTAGATCTGGAGTCCTGTATTGTATCTGGATAGCTGCTGGAATGGAATTTGGCAAAATGTGTTTCTCCTCACTCTTACAACCGTATATATAGTCTGCTGAAAACGCCGCTAGGCAGCGACAATTAATTTTGACATGGAATCCATAGGTATGTAATGTCTTACTCGCACGTTTCGCGAAAATCGACCGTTATGTTTCAAATGTACTTTCGGCATACCACTATCTCACGAACCGCTCAACCAATCCCAGCAAACTAGGTGTCAGGTGATCGAGTCACTCGGCCCCCTTCCAACAATAGTACTGAGAATTTTGACAACTGACTTCAGTCGCCTCTAGGCTTTGTCTGCGTGAGGGTGTTTTTGCGCCGAAAATTTCTAAATCGCTCCACTAAAACTTAAATATCTCGGGAACTACAAGTCCGATCGCGAAAATACAAAGCGCGTTGTGATCCTCAGAACTAAATCTCTCCAATAATATCAATTTCGAGTACCAAAAGCACTCACAGAAAATAATAACAACATTTGAACTCAAAAATTTGAAATGCCTCAACCTAAAAATCGCGATAAAACTCGAACCAAAACTCTCAAACCGAAAACCGGAAAATCGTATACAGAGCGTCAACAGGCCTATCATTTGAGACTAAAATCAAAGAAATCGGCGGAGAACTTAGAAAATGGCAACCATTTGAAGATTGACGAAACCCCGTCAGCGCCCAAGCGGCCCGCATCTCCGATACCTGGGTCATCCGGCGTGCCGCCAAAGCGACTCACATCGAGCGTACGGCTAGCTAGCAAGAAAACAGACGATGAGAACATTAATAACTTGTGCTTCGACAACATTGGACCCTCGATGCTCTGCGCAGAACAGCCCGGTCCAAGTCGCCGCTTCAAAGGAGTCGACGAGGAATTCTCTAAGCACTTTATTAACAATCCGTTCGGCTCGGTGTGTGGGATCTGCGATCGCATTGAAACTTATGTAGCTGTTTATTTAACCAACCCTTCATTCCTTCCCAAAGCACAAGTCTGCCCATGATTCCATGTCTACCGGTAGTCCCACGACTACCAGGTTTAATTTTTTTCAAGTAATTTCCTGATTGGCTAAAAATGACGTCATGATGCGGTCATTCTATTTTTAGCTCTTACATAATTGTTTTAAGCATGGGTTTTTTCGTTGTTGTTGGTGTTCCTTGTAACCATCCAAAATTTACAAAATTTATCATATTTACGTTTATATCTGAGTTATACTAATTACAAATTTGGTTCTATTAATAGCATCGTATTGCTCATTCCTTTCTGGTTATTATGATATGAATAGAGGCCAGTTTGGATACATCCTTCATTAATAAAATCTACCTTAATGAAAGCCTATCTTAAATATTGCATTGTTTTCAAATGTCTTCTGTTATATTTTGCAGATTCTATTTTAATATTTTTTAACATTGATTTTTAATATTTGAGTTAAAATGGTGTTATACTCTTCAAACGTGAGAATTGTTCTGCCGACAACGCGCCGCAAATGAAACTTGACGCTCTTGACTCCACTCTCCCACAGGCCACCGAAATGAGGTGCTGACGGGTGAATGAAGGACCATTTGATTCCTTGGGCACTGATAAAGTCCTGGGTAGTCTGTTCAAATTCGTTTGATTGGAGAAGTTTGTATAGGTCGTGAAGTGTACTGCTAGCACGACGAAAATTTGTACCATTGTCAGAAAATATCTGTGAAGGATGCCTCTTCGAGCTACAAACGTCTTCTATGAACGGCTGCTATGAAAGCGTCTGAGGTGAGATCAGAAACTAATTCAAGGTGAATGACCTTAGTGGCCATGCATATAAATAGAGAAATATAAGCCTTTGACATCGATTTGGAACGCTGCCCGCCCTGACGTATAAATACAGGACCGGCATAGTCGACTGCACATTGAGAAAATGGCTTAGCAGGAGTAATTCGGGAAGAGGACAATTGTCCTAATAATTGGCTTGAGCCCCTAGCACGGAACCGAAAGCAAGTGATGCATTTGTGTATTACTGAACGTATGTACGATTTATTATTAATTATCCAGTATTTCTGCGTAGAGAGTACTGAGTCAATTGTACCCCAGCATGGAGTAGACGAAGACGCTCGCCTTCTATGATTAGTTTACTGAGATGAGAATGCGGGTGGAGTATGATTTAGTGTTTGCTATCATAGGTGAGCTGGGAGTGCTGAAGGCGTCCGCCCACGCGTAATATCCCCGCATTGTCCAGAAAGGGGTTAAGTGAAAGAATTTTGCTATTATTAGGGATAGAGCGTTGTGCCTCAAGTTCTTTGATTTCGATATTAAAGTGCGACCGCTGGGACTGGCGAATAAAAATCAAAAGTGTACCATGTAGCTCATGGGAAGTTAAAAAAGAAGTGTTTCTATCAGCTATGGGAAGCCTAGAGTTCCGAATGAATCGAAGGCAGTAGGAAAATACACGAAAAAGTTTTGAAAGCGAAGAGTAGTTTTCAAAGTATTTAGGCGTAGATGAAGTGGCAACCAGTGTGGTTTGGACTTGTTTACGTTTTTCTTGCTCAAGATCGGGATGAGTGCAGGGTGAAAGGGCATCGAAAGCACTGGTGGGCCATGATGATGACTCATTGGACAACCAGGATGGACCATACCACCATTGTGGGTGACAGTGTAAAAAACGGGGTAGACAACCACGCGATAGGATGTCAGCAGGGTTGTCATGTGAGGAGACATGATGCCAGGTACCCTTTGCAGAGAGTCGCTGTATCTCCGCAACGCGGTTGGAGACAAATACCTTCCATCTGGAAGACTGCTGGGGAATCCAGTGTAAGGCGATCATTGAGTCGGAGTAAAAACACAATTCGTTAAATTTATAACTCACAGCGCTTACAACCTTGGAAACCAACAGAGCCAATAAGAGACAGGCGCAAAGTTCAAGTCGGGGTAATGTAACCTACTTTAATGGGGCGACTCTAGATTTAGAGCATAACAAGTTTGATGAAATGCTGTGGTTTGAATACACCGTACGCACATAAATGCAGCAAGCGGAACCTTTTACTGACTCGTCGGCAAACCCATGGAGCTGAAATGAAATGATTTGGGAATTATTTAAATTCTTTACGGATCTTGGAATCTTAAAATAAGTGTCTGATATCAGCTGAGCATAAAGCTCTACCAATTGATTAGATAATGATTCTGACAGGGGGTCATCCCAAATTGTTCCCGTTAACCACAGTATCTGCATGAAATGTTTGCACCAAAATGTAACCGGGCCAATAACTCCCAATGGGTCGTAAATTCCGGCGATAACGGATAATACCCTTCTCTTGTTAAAAACCTCCACTTCGAAATTTTTTTGGAAACTATATATGAAACTATCATCGTCAATGTCCCATTGAATACCCAAAGTACGTATAGTTTGATTCTTGTTAAAGTCAACGGAAGAGTTGGCGTGTGAAGTTATAATGGTTTGAACATTGGAAAACCACTTGTGCAAAGTAAACCCCTATTGACTTAATAAATTTGTAATGTCGGACTTCATTTGCGATAAAATGTGTGGGTTATCTGAGCCAGTCATGAGATCGTCCACATAGAAATCGTTTGCGATAGCAGAACAGGCTGTAGGGTGTTGAGTTTTGTTTTCCTGAGCTATTTGTGCCAAACATCTTGTGGCCAGAAATGAAGCGCTTGCATTCCCATATGTGACTGTCCTCAAGGCGTAGTGTTGAAGTTCCCTATGGGGGGGGGGGGTCGCGCTAAACAATTCGTTGCAAATTAGAATCCTTGGGAGTAACTAAAATTTGACGGTAAATTTTTTCAATGCCCGAAATGAGGACGTATCTGTGCGTTCGAAACCGAGACATAATCGAAAAAAGATCCTGCTGGACCGTGTGACCAACCATCAATGTGTCGTTCATGGACAAATTATTTGTTGTTTTGGCAGAGCCGTCGAAAACAACTCGCAATTTGGTGGTTATACTAGAACCCTTAAAAACCGAATGTTGCGGTAAGTAGAAGGTGTCTGACTTATTGACTGACAAGTCGTAAGAATCAACCAAAGACATGTGACCCAGAGTTAAATATTCCTGCAGGAATTTACTATAGTCTTTATGAAGAGCAGGGTTCTGCTTGAACTTAAGTTCCAGTGATTGAAATCTGCGAATAGCTCCGGGAAGAGAATCGCCCAAATGAGAGTTGTATCCCCTGCGAGGTAGGGACATCACAAATCTACCACTATTATTCCGGAAAGTGTTAGCGATAAAATGACTTTCGCATTCTGAGTCCTCAACTGAGGGAGTACGGACTGCAACGTCCTCCAATTGCCAGAAGTCTTTTAATTGCGATGAAATGGCATTGTTATCTTCGCACGCTATAAACGATGAAACAGGTTTCGTCATGTCGACATTAAAAGGCAGGTTACCAGCGAGGATGAATCCCAATTTTTTCTCCTGTATTATGGGAAAGTGTGGGCTGCGAATGAATTTGATCGGTTCAATCAATTGTAAATAGTACTGGGCACCAAGTAATATGTCGATTTGTGAAGAAAAGTTTAGTTGCGGGTCAGCAAAGAATATGTTTTTTGGTATATTTAAGGATGAAATATTAAACGATTCTGCGGGGAGATTATTCGTAATACTGGGAAACACAGCACAATGCACGTACAGATTGAAATCCTTGTAACGAGAATTCAGCCTTACCCTTGTACTAAAGTCAGCTTGACATAGGGAATTCTTTATACCAGTGATGGGTAGTTGAGACTTGGTTAATTTTAGACCCATGCGGCGTTCGAAACTCATGGTACAGAAGTTTGCTTGAGATCCTGAATCTAATAGAATCCTTACTGGATGCTTCCTACCGGTTTGGTCCGTTGTCATGCAGACAGCGGTGGATAACAGAATAGATTTGCTTGTTTGTAATTTGAGGGAAAATTGATTGTTGCCCCTGTTTGACGTGTTACTATCTGATATGTGAATCATTGTATGATGTCATTTAGAACATGTCCTACAAGAAAATTTGGAAGGACAGTGTGAGGGCTCATGACCTGGACGCATGCACAATTTAAACAAAGTTTGTATTTGAGTAAAATGTTTTTTCGCTCAAAGGGAGATGTAGCCACGAATTGTGGGCATTCAGACAGTCTATGTTTACCGCGACACAGCTGACAAATGTTATTGTTGATATGAGTATGAAATGTTGACCTAGTGAGCTCAACGGGTTTAATAGTCTTGCGATAGGGAATCTTATCGCTAACTTGTGTTCTGTTTGCTGAACTGGTCGAGGCGCCGACGTTTTGCATTAATTGCCTTCTACCATTTAAAAATTTAATAAAATTGTTAAATTAGGGGATTGCTCGTCGGATAGACTTTCCTTCCATAGTCGACATGTCTGGTTATCGAGTTTCTGAGTTAAATATTTAACAAAAATAATTTCAAATCTATTTACAGGTAAGCTCAATGGATTCAAACCGTTTATATTTGCGGTGATTTCGCAAATAAATTTTGAAATGCCAACCATGGACTCTTGCTGAATGGACTTCATGCCCAAGACATTCCCTATATGATACGCTGAGACAATTAATTTACTATCATACCTGGCTTTCAATAGCTCAATGGCTACCGCATAATTATCATGGGTGATTGGGAGAGATGTTATTACATTTAAAGCCTTGTGCCTTAGTGAAGAATGTAAATAATGCAATTTTCTGGATGTCCGTCAGGTCCGTTGTGACGTGTACTAACTCCAAGAACATGTTGTAATAGTGCTGCCAATCAATAATGTTGCCTGAGAAGCAGGGCAATTTAATTGGCTCTAACTGAATAGGCGATGCTTTAATTGGCGTAACGTCTGCTTGATTTAATGGTTTTTTACTCACCTCTTCTACACGTTCTAATAAATTGTGCAGCTTACACTCAATAGTGCAGAGATCATCCTCTGTCTGAACCCTGTCACTTACCGATGTGAAATCAGATTCATCAGCCTCAATTTGGGTCTGAATTTCATCATACTTCGCGGAAAACTCCATCAAGTGACGAAGTTTTATTTTTAAAGCATGGTGATCATTTGTTTCAGGATCGAAATTGTCCGCGAAGGTGCTTATACGGGATATAGAAGCTTTAATTGTGCTACGTTTTGTAATTAAAGCTTTCACATCAGCCATGATTGAACTGGAAGCTGTGATCCGAAACCAATAAATAAATACAGAACAGGTGAACAATTAATGCAATTTGAGTACTTTATCAACTTGTGATATAATGCAGCAGCCAGTAAGCGGTATATAACTTAATCTAATTCCTTATTATAATATGTACTTAATTTTTTTTTTTTAATATAGTTATATGAAAATTGTTTGAAAATATGACTCATTTAAAAATAAAAATGTACATATAGCTTCATTCCATTATTTAAGTTTCTGACTGATTTCTTGTAAAATTGTATAAGTAAAAATTTATGTGAAAATATAGGTCTATAGTCACTTGAAACTAATTTCTGTTTATATAAAAAATTTTTTGCCAATATTACTGATTTTTACTGTATATAAAATTATATAAGTGAGAAACTATGAGAAATACAAGTTCATAGTCACTTGAATTATGAGAGTCCTCGGCAGGTTTAAGATGGCTCCGTCGCCTGTCGTTTCCTTGGCGATCCTGTCCGGCTGGCCTTAGATTGGTGGCGCAAGTCTTGTTTCCGCTTGTCGGGTGATGCTTGAAGCTGTAGCTCTCTGTGCAGGCTTGAAGTTCTAATTTTCACTGATGAATGACAAGTGACGATGAATTTGAATATCTTGCGGTCTTAGAGATGATTTCCTGTAGAAGCTTGTACGGCCAAGTATGAAGTTTTTTTTTTGAAAGTAATGAGTGTATGCTCACGGCCAGCAATTTTACATTTGAGAAGATTCGGGCTTGACCAAAATGTTGTTTGGGCCCATTAAATGAAATATAGATCCGATTCCCTATCCGGCCCGGAGGACCAAATATTACGTCTTCGACGCTCTCGAAATATTCTTGAGTTGGTCTTACAACTTGAGGTGATGAGTTGGCTGGTAAGATATGAAATAAAGTAGTGGACTGTATTTTGTTCTAATTAACTGTTTATTGAAGTTTATATGGAAATGATTGCATGGCACATGTAGTGTAGCGCGGCATACATTGCCAAAGTAGAATTAAATTAATTATTAAAAGGCATAATAATAAATTGAAGCGGAATTTGCCAAAGTAGTAATAAATTAAGCACTGAAAAGCATAATAAATAAGTTGAAGTGGAATATTCCGTATTGAAAGAATTACATAGACGCGGCGAATGAAGGCCGTTGCCCGTTCGGAGTTTAACAGTTAACTAACTAGACTGTTGTGAGCGTAGTGGGACACGCTGGCAGCAGTTTAGCAAGGGAATGACGTCACTGCACGCGCCCGCCGTTTACATATGCAGATATTGAAAGGTACAAAGTTTAACACTAACAATAAGATAAAATGATTTCCTGTTTAAAATACTACCAGTATACTAGGGCGTATAGTTTCGGTGTTTTGTCATATTTGCATCTCTTTGAACTATAGCAAAGTCGTAAAAAGTATATACACGCAAAGACAAAAAGCCGGTTATGTTTATACTATAAATTCTATCATGCCTTCCACCTTTGGTTTAAAAATTCAGTATTTAGTATTTTGTCTCGTAAAAAGAGTGTAGTCGGTGTTACAGATGGTTTGCATGTATGTTTATTTCAAGATTATCGATTAATCTTGAGAAAGAAACAAATAAACACTTGGAGCTTTTTCTTCACATTCCCTCATCACTTCAAATATATTCCGTAGTACGTGATATACTATCAAATTCTAAAATATCTTTTTACCCTTTTTAGATACAAGGAAAAATATTTTATTTTATCTTTTTTCTCTATTTGTGTCCTCTACTCTACGTCACCGGTCCCTTTCCATTCTACTCCTCCCCTCCCCCAAATCTGTCTATAACACGTCTCATTTATGAAAAACATTTCAGGAAATACATTACTCTCTACAACTCTAAATTAATTTATGTCACTGGAAGCTTGTCATTTGTATCCAGTCAGTCGCTCAGATAATATGCAGACAGCAATATGAAAATATTTGGTTTTTAGAATAAATATTCATTTTTATAAATTAATGAGCAAAAATTACTTTGGCAAAACTCAGTTATTAATATTATCTTACGTTAGATTTGATTTTACATGGAAATTAAATATTTAAACAAAACAAAATAATTACAATATTTTTTCCTTGGTACAGCATACAATGTTATAAACAGCATACTGCAGAGTATATAATATTTAACATAATTTTCCTTCAACTTCATATGAAAAAATTATTTTATTTATTATTAGTATAATTAAAATATATTAAACAGATAATCAATATTACTGTTCAACTTTTGGTTTTTCAATCCTGAAAAACAAAAATGTCATATAACATTTGGTGCTGATATTTGTTAGTAATGTATAAATATATTATATTTATTTCTTAATGTTTTCTAATGTATTTCTAAGTATGAATCTGGCTTTCAATAGAACCTAGGTAGAGATTACTGTACAGTGATTAATTATTTATTATTTGATTTATTGTCTACAAACTGAACTGTATGTCACATACCAAGTTATTCTGTCTCATAATAACAATCATTGTTAAAGTGCATCGTGAAGAGTAGTCCAAAAAAGCAGGAGTTTCCAATGACGAAGCATAAGTACAAGTTAAAGTACCCGCTTCTTATCTAAATTCAGCTTTCAAACGCGTATATCACATCCTTCAAATACATACGACCTTATGTTTACTCTTCCCTCAACTAAAGCCAATGTATCTCCGCTTTCCTTCGCACGGCATGGATCTCGACCTACATCTACCTTTGCAACAACACAATAAGTTCACCTTGTACGTTGAGGAAAGTTGTGTAATTTGTAGGCTTCTTTCAATTGTAGCTTGACCAATCAATGATTTTTATATTACGTTTTAGTGTCTCTATAACTAACTCACCATCAGCTAAAATTGAAACTAATTGGTTGAACCTTGTGAGTAAACTCTTTTAATTTAAAAGAGCATTTCGAAATGCCACAGTTTATGAAGCTATAATAACAATTATAGATATTTTTGAATACGTTTTTACAAGGTTAATCAAAATTGTGCAGTCTTGCATATTTTAAAGAATTATTTTCTTTATAATTATAAAGGGATTACTAAGTTTTACAGAAATGCGGGACCGTTATGATGTGTTTACTGTTGGATTTAACTGTATATAGACCATGTAAAACACAAAATATTTTTATACCAAAGCATGCGGCATCTGATTCTAGTCTACAGGCTCCGACTTTGGATCACGGGCAGCGACACGTTATTTTATGCGTTTTTCATCCAACTGGTCAATTTAGTTTCAGTAATAAATGCTTTAGTTAAAAGAAGCACATACGCAGAAAGCTTAATGCTGTCCACATTATCTTTCTTACATGCCATACTGATCATCCTTGGCAAAATAACGTATTTTTTCTAAGGGATTGTAGAACTTTATATTAGCATTAAAACTACCGATAATGTTTCTACAACATTAATGACAACTGTTTAATGGGCTTAGGAATTTCAAGAAAAACGCAGCTTTAGAATAGATTGACGCAAAGCTGAGTAAAAGAGCAAATTACCAGCCTTATTAATATTAAACCATTAAAAACAAATCTAGTAATGAATTTGGCGGTGGTAGTAGCCCGTATTTCTTATTTTTTATTGTTTTTATTCATAATGATTTATTTTATAATCTATACGAATAAATACGAAGTCTTCAGAAAATAAGGAAGCACTGCAAAACGTTTTAGGTGCAGTGGTAATTTCAGACATGAAATGTATAGACGCATTCTAATTTTACTTTCATGTTCCATAAGGAAATGGAAGTACGGTGATGGCAAAAAAAATCGTGTTCGAAATTATTGCAGATTCTGATTCTACTACCCTCAAAACATGAAAAAAGTCATTTTTCGAAAAGTGTCTGTGTGCGTGTCTGTGTGTCTGTGCCAGTGTCTGTCTGTAGATTTTTTTATGGCAAACGATAACAGCCGCAAATTCAAACAGAATTAAATAATTTTTTGCATACAACCGTGATTTTCAGAGTACTCAAGACCTATTGTTTTTGGTGAGGATCGGTGAAGGGACAGGGGTAGTTTACCTGCAACGTCTTTTCTTTAATCAAGGCTAATTTTTTTTTTATTGGCAAACGATAACAGCCGCAAATTCAAACAGAAGCAAATAATGTTTTGTATACAACCCTAAATTGTAGAGTTCTCATGACCTATTGTTTTTGGTGAAGATCGGTTAGGGGAAAGGGGTAGTTTACCGGCAACGTTTTTTGTTTTAACAAGGGTATTTTCTATGGCAAACGATAACAGCCGCAAATTCAAACAGAATCAAGCAATGTTTTGCATACACATTGAATTGTAGAGTTCTCAAGACCTGCTGTTTTTGTTGAAGATCAGTTTAGGGAAATTGGTAGTTTGCCTGCAACGTTTTATTATTTAACATGGGTAACTTTTTCTATGGCGTATTATAACTGCCGTAAATTCAATCCGAATAAAATAATGTTTTCCATACTTTCTTGAGCTATAGAAAACTCAATGTATGTTGATTTTGGTGAAGATCGGTTAAGGGAAAGGGGTAGTTTACCTGCAACATTTTATGTTTTAACAACGGTAATTTTTTTTTTTGACGAACGATAACTGCCGCACATTCAAACAGAATCAAGTATTTTTTTCCATACGTTCATCAATTGTAAAAGACTGAAGGCCTGTTGATTTTGGTGAAGATCGGTTAAGGGAACCGGCCACATTTTATGTTTTAATAAGAGTAATTGTTTCTATGACGAACGATAACTGCCGCACATTTAAACAGAATCAAATAATTGTGTGCATACCTTCCTCAATTGTAGATAACTCAAGTTCTCTTGATTTTGTTGAAGATCAGTTAAGGGAAAGGGTAGTTTACCTGCAACGTTTTATGTTTTAACAAGGGTAATTTTTTCTATGACGAACGATAACTGCCGTAATTGCGAACATAATCAAATAATTGTTTGCATACTTTCCTGAATTGTAAAGATTTGAAGGGTTGTCGATTTGGGTGGGGATCGGTTAAGAGGAAAGGGTAGTTTACCTGCAACGTTTTATGTTTTAAAAGGGTAATTTTATTTTTATGACGAACGATAACTGCGACATATTCAAAGATAATCAAATAATGTTTTGCATACGATCGTGGAGCTGTATGTACTCAAGGTCTGTTGATTTTGGTGAAGATCGGTTAAGGAAAAAGGGTAGTTTACCTGCAACGTTTTATGTTTTAATAAGGGTAATTTTTTCTAAGACGAACGATAAGTGCCGTAAATTCAAACAGAATCAAATAATTTTTGCATACGTTCCTGAATTGTAAATAATTGAAGGGCTATTGATTTTGAAGAAGATCGGTTAAGGGAAAGGGGTAGTTTACCTGCCACGTTTTATGTTTTAACAAGACTAATTGTATATGACGTACGATAACTGCCGCACATTTAAACAGAATCAAATAATGTTTTGCATGCATCCCTGAATTTCAGAGGACTCACGACGTATTGATTTTGGTGAAGATCAGTTAAGAGAAAGGAGTAGTTTACCTGCAACATTTTATGTGATAACAAGGGTAATTTTTTCTATGACGAACGATAATTGCCGTAAATTCAAACATAATCAAATATTTTGTTGCATACATCCCTAAATTGTAGAGTACTCAAGGTCTGTTGATTTTGGTGAAGATCGGTTAAGAGAAAGGGGTAGTTTACTAGCAACATTTTATGTTGTAACAAGAGAAATTTTTTCATGAAGTACGATATCTCCCGTAAATTCAAACAGAATCAAATAATTGTTTACATATGTGGCTGAGTTCTAGAGGACTATTGATTTTGGTGAAGATCGGTTACGGGGAAAGGGTAGTTTACCAGAAAAATCTTTGTTGTAACAAGAGTAAAGTACTTAATTTTGATGAATAAATTATCCTGATAAGAAGATCTAAATAATCCACTGTAGAAACGTAGATGAAATATCTGTAAATGAAGATGCTAGTTGAACGGGGTGGGGGTAATTTTCTATAAATGAAAATGATAGTTGAAGGGGAAGGGGATAATTTTTATTTATGTCATGTGTATTACCCTATCGACAACAAAGAAGTATTTTGTTGTTAAAATTCCTTCCCGGGCTGTTTGGCCGTAGTCCAATGTTTTCTGCAAAACCAGACGTTTCGTCAGTGCCATCGACTGCCATCATCAGTGAAAATCGAGTGCTATAACGTGAGGTGGTATACGTTAGTGACTACAGTACTGTGGTTAAGCTTGAAGAAAGAAGTAGTGTCTATGGAAATATTTCATTTCGAAAATGATTTTAAATATAAATCTTAGAACATGGAAGTAATATATGGTTCTCCATACCGATATTTTTAAATGTGGCTGCTACGTATCTTCTGATGTAAGTCAACATATTATCAAAATAAAGTCTATATTAGTCAAAATCAAAATATCAATATGTCATATAATGTCTACATAATAATGTTGAAGTACTTTCTTGTATCGTAGCCAGCAAAGTAGAACAAGGAGTGTAACCTTGCAAGAAAAAGATGTTTTCCCTCTCTACAGTGACAAAAATAAAACACGTCCTTTTTTACTTACTGAACACCTATAAAGATGACGATGGGCTTAGAAGAACACTTTTCCAGCCAACTGTCTTAGCTGAAACTGAACTTAATTCTTGTGTGGTTTTCAGTTCCTGTGAAAAACAGCTGGTCGCTTTGCAGGTACTGTCGTTCAACACACTATATATATTGACACGGTGAACCAAACAGCGTAGTCTAAAGCTTCGTGTATCCCTTTGAACGCCGTTATAGGAGAAGCTAAATCCTTTCTCAGTCTCACACGTTGACCTAAACAACTTAGGCTCAACAGATTCTAGCCTAACGACATAGTATCCACCGTCAATATTTCGTGGTTCAGTGCAGTATTCACCAAGCCAACTACAACGGACTGGGGTATAACGATTGCACAGCTACTTGTCCATAGACAAAGCCCTACACAAGAAACTATGGTTCACCATAATGCGAAGTTACGTCAATGACAACATCCGCTGGAGGAGATAGCAGCACGTGACAATCTATTTATCAATTGACTAACTCCGATAATCAAAAGGAACTGCTACCAATGGCACGATCAAGGCAGCAATTCAATAAGGAATACCTGAAACCAGCTGAAAGGTTTGCCTATCAGATTTCACATAAACACAATAATTTCAATAATGAAATGCGAACTTAACACACTGGTTATGTTTTAATGCATTTTTCTGAAGTTTTAATTTCTGTGTCAAAAAAAATACATTAAAATAATGCCACCGTAGTTTCTGCTTTAAAAAGTTGGGTACAACACTTCAAAACTTAATTATTTTTAACTTTTCTGTGCAAAAAAAATTTCGAAAATTCCTAGAGTAACTGCACCAAAGGTAAACAGGTACATGAATACAACACACGTGTTGTTTAATATTTACAAATTATTATTGACAAACTTTCTGTTTTGTCTTGACACATTTTTCTGAAACACACTTTGCATAAAAAATACAAACATTTTTTATTCTTAGAATTTCATATACGTTCTTCGCATGATACTAACCATTTCACTTCAACTGGAAAAAATAAACTGAGTTGAACACTTCAATATATACATTGCTCTATACAAATTAAAAAGAAATATAATTATTTGCACGTATTTTATCTGGAAATACAAAATGTATTATTCCGACTGTATGAAATAAGTGTAAAAGCCGACAAGAGTTAATAATACTGTTCGTATTTGATACTTGACATCCATTAACAACGTTTTCTATATCTCTCCGCAATATTAGCACGGGGCAGTCAATAAATACACAACTGACTCCAAATGAAAAGAGCAGATGCAGGAAAACGATGACCTGACATTATCTTGAAGGAAATAAGGGCGCGACCGTTGAGCCTATCTGACGTTTGTTGCACGTGTACGTAACTCGGAAGCTGGTACGCACATAATGGAATTCTGATACCCACACGGGCACACTGCTGCCACTGCTGATCCTGCTGTTGAAATTATATGATTGTGCTTATGACAGACATTTTACTGATTGAAAATGATCAGTGATGAAGCGTAAACAAAGGAATTCTTTACCAGGAGGTTTTACGGTTACTGCAACACAAATCTAATTAAAGAATCGATTAAATAATATTTAAAAACCTAATAGTATTATTAAAATATAATTAAAATTAAGTATTATTGAAAATAATATTCTTATAATTAAAAATATAGTTATAATATTGTAAATATTAGAAAACAATACTAACAAATCTAGCCTATTAATAATATTATAAAAAATAAACTTGTACTATTAAGAATAATTATTATGTTATACATTACAAACATAACAATAATAACAAGAGTAATAATAATAATAATAATAATAATAATAATAATGAAAAAATACACATATATAACTATATTTTAAACACGTAGTGGTATGCAAGGATTCATAGATTCATAGATTCAAGGCTTTGATGATGAGACTACGCATGGTGTATACAAATTTATTTGCAGTTTCTCGATTTCCATAAATGGTAAGCTAGATTGACATGTGTTTTAGTTAGTTACATTTTCTGAATTTTGATAAATCACAACAGTATTTTTACAAGATTTCGATTCTTTTGACTCCTTACAAGATCCTTACTATACAAGATCCATTTTGACTCTTTTATTAGGCCTATAGTTTGCCAAGTGGTAAAATTAAATATTATTTGAATCTACTACTAACACTGTCGTCTATTATATATTTTTTGTGTTGCATGATTGTATTAATTGTTGTAATAACAACATTCATAATAATAATATTAATACTTTTTCTTTTTTTATATAGGGGGAAATGGTTTACTGACCAGCACGGCCTCCTCTGGTGTGTGGGACCCTCGCCCACTAAAAAACCCACTTCTGTTTCAGGAATTCATATCCATCCTGGAACCACTTAGTGTATTACTTCATGATGGAGCCTACTGCAAACTTATCGGGCTCCTTCTAGTTGTTCCTCATCTACTACTGCCCTCGGGTGCAAGTTGGGTCTTTTTGTTTTTTTTAGTAGGACCCACTGAATAAACGTATTGATGTGGTCTCATTCCGCCTTACCACGAAGCATAAACGGAATTATGCTTTCGGGCGTAAAAAAAAAATAAAATAAAATAATATTAATAATAATATAATAATATTAATAATAATATTAATAATAATGCTGATGACGCCGATAAAATTAGGTGACATTTACTGTTTGTTACGTTAGTGTGTGTGTGTGTGTGTGTGTGTGTGTGTGTGGTTGTGCGCGCGCGCACGCGTGCGTTGGTCATAGTAGACTCGAAAAAGTGTTTTATTTGATAGTTTATTGTTGTCTCTCTTAATGTAAACTGTTAATTTTAAAGTTCTAAATAACGATTTATATGTGTTTGATTATTAGTTTCCTCTATTTAGAAACGAAGATCCATGCAACCGTCGCGTTATAACAATATGAAGAAATAATGGTGAATTGTGAGGAAGCTATTATGTAAATTGCATGCCACAATAGACCGTAACGCGATATGTACAGCGTCGAATGTTACATAATAACAGTAGAACGTGTGAAATAATACTTGAAATTTTGCTCTGGAGAAAAATCCACTGCTTCAGTTCAATGTGAATTTGGTTTATTTTGGTGGTAGAGAGATATTATTTAACGTGTTTACAACTTTACCTTTAATAGTGTTAAGCAGCTTCAGGAAAGAGTAAAAATACAACATATGTATAAAGTGACATCTCTATTCACATGTTAGGACTAGTACATATGTTGTCTGTTAGTTTAGTCGTTACACAAAAACCCAAAAGTTACTGCAGCTTCAGAGACATGACCATGAAACTTAAGGTTATCTACGTTTTTGTTATTAAAATGCTTATAATTGAACAACCCTTTTTATACCAGTTAATGCCCCTAACAGTATCTTCAATAGTCGGAACAAAGTTTGATCGTTTTTACAATTCTACAAGTAATATATTAAATTATATATAACAAAAACAGCAAGCCATTTTTACGTACGTTTTTATTTATACACAATAATAACGTAGTGTAAATAAACTTGATGTCTATGCAGCTGACGTGTTGAAACATAGGCCTACATACGTCTACTGTGAATCTCATTAAAAACTTTTCAATTTTATATGTGTGTTACGTAAATTCTGACCTAATCAAACTGCAAAACTTATTGACTTAATAAGAAATAAAATAAAAATATAAAATATAGTCTAGAAACCTTCCGCAATTGATAAATTGTACATGAAAAATTCTTTTTGGCAGACTACTTTTTAATCATGATCTAGTCCTACATATAACGTAGCCATTAAACACCTTCATTATCTTATTAAACACCTTATTAGGGGTCATTAAACACCTTAATCTTTAACACCTTAGTTACATACTTTTTTTACATTGAATTTGTTACATTACATCACTACAAACATTTGTGAACAATCAATTTTTTAATCATGCTGTCATACCTGAATAAGAGATATCGTAATATTGGTAGTACAAAATGTAAAATACATCGCACAAAATAATATAACATTGATAAGATAACAGTAGGGCCTAATTAGCGTACGTTCAGAGCATTTCTCAAGTGGTTTGTACATTATAAACTTTTTTACACATCAAACTGAATGGAACTGCTTCATTATAGCCAATGACACAGTCCAAATACGAAAAAAAATCAGTACCTACAGTAATAATTTTCTAATGTTTAGTTTAGATTTTTATAAAATGTTCATGTAAACACGTTTTATGAATTATGTGTATAATAATAGAAATACCAAGTGCTACGCTCGCTTGTAGTTTAGGTAATTTTACTATACATATACATTTCAATCACTTTCTGCTATAGTCCGTTTCTTGATGTATATAATACATTTATAAATAAATTTACCTCAAGATATACCTTTTTTTTTCTTATTAGGTACCCGAAACATGTTCCTAATAAGGAAAAAAAATGTATATCTTGGGGTAAATTAATTTATAAATATTAAATGTAACATATATATTTGTATATGTGTTATTTGTATGAAATTCGCTTTTTCCTTCTAGAGTTAACCGCTTATATAGAAAATCTGTAATTGGTAGGAAAAACACTACAGACTCAAGTATTTGAATTACTTGTTAAAAATTGTTCTATATGCTTCCTGTTTAGATTAAAAGGAAGGGGATCTATTTACAGGTGAGATTCCGGTGAGTTAACGCATTGCCGCTAAAGAAGGAACAAACGACTTCATTCGAACAATTTGGACTATGCCATTTCAGCATTAAGGATTTCTGTTTAAATCCGCATTAATTCATACTGCTCTACTACCTACACATTTGGTTTGAACACTTTCAAAGATCATGTAAATAAATTAATTACAACACTTTTGGCAAATGAATGATGTGAAATTCATGGCAATTTGAATTGTACTTGGTATCATATTGGCAATGAAAGTGAAAATATTCCAAATAAAGTACTTTATGATTAGGTATATGTGTACATAAGACAACACAGCAATTGGCATTTAAGGTGGAAACTACTGATACATACTATGAATGTACTATTGACCTCCCTAGTGGGAGACATTTTTATAAAAACGCTCACAGACCAGAACATTCCAAACTACACGTTATCTCTAAACTACGACGTAATTAATTGCGGCCTTGACACAGTCCGCGCGGCTGGCGGCTTCCAGAAAAGTCTCCGAGCGCATGATGAAATCACGTACGCCACAACATATAGCCGTATCACACTGGATTCATCTGGAACATTCGATAAACATGTAGATTGTTCTGTAATGTCGTACAGTCGTACGCGTAGATTGTTCGGTCTGTTATTAGATTTCTTCAAGCTGAAGGTAATAGTGCTACAGAAATTCATCGAAGGTTGTGTAATGTCTATGGAAAAAATGTGATGAGTGATGGTTCAGTTCGGGAATGGTGTCGAAAATTTAAAGGAGGGTGAGTTGATGTTCATGATGAAGGAGGGCTAGGAAAAAAGTCCGTGGCTACTGATGATGTTGTTGAAAGGGTAGACGGGATGGTTCGAGAACGCCGTTGTTTCAGAATTACTGAACTTTCTACTGATTTTCCTGAAATTTCTAGGTCTCCTCTTTATGATATTCTTACTCAGAAGCTTGGGTATAGTAAACTGTGCTCGGTGGGTTCCCAAACGCACGACCTCACGCAGCTGCACTCACACAAAACCTGCTTCATGAATTTGGTTGGGAAGTCCTTGATCACCCACCTTATAGCCCAGACTTGGCACCAAGTGACTACCATTTGTTCATTGACTTGAAAAAGTGGTTAGGTGGGCGGCGGTTTGACTCCAATGATGAGTTAAAGTCCAGTGTGGCAGATTGGCTGACTACACAGGAGCGAACATTCGACAACATGGGCATAGAAAAGTTGGTGCCTTGCTACAATAAGTGCCTCAACAATGGTGGTGACTATGTAGAAAAGTAGTTTACATACATATGAAACTTTTGTATATAATAAAATTACTGATGTCATTCATGTGTCCGTTTATTGGTCTATCGGACGTTGAAAAACAAATAGCCCTCGTACATTGAAAGTTAGTACTATATACACATTGAAAGATCTCTTACGTAATCTGTATCAAAGAATAAACACAACTAATTCTTTTAAAAAAGACAGACATATATGAAAGTCCTAAGGTTTACTTTCCTTTTGTTATTTTATAAACATTTTACAAGAAACATCCCTAAAGCTGTTCAACACAAGTCAATATTTGTCTTGTTATTATTATAATAACTTTATTATTATTATTATTATATTATTATAATCACTGTCAACGTGAAAATACCAGTCTTATTGCTATTACTATTATCACATTTATAAATTAGTTTACCCGGGTTAGGGGTAGTATAATATGATTAATACGGTGACTAGTATCAAATTTTCTGCTCTCTATGTCAACAGTTTTCGCAATTTCAAATAATATGAACTAGGATAATAGGGTCAATAATTTTAAATCATTCTAAATAAATATATACAATTGTAATTTTAACATACGTAATTTTTTAATAACAAATAATGTACGTTATGTACTAGAATATATTTTTTTTTATAATTCACAATATTTCGACAGTAAATTAATAATATGTAATTTCACATATGTCAATTATACCGTATGCAATTTTATAATCGCATCAGTTAAAAAAACAATTGTAAAATTAATTTTTAGTACGGTGTGAGAAGTGTGATTAGGAATAGGTGTATGTTTTAAGTATTTAATACCTAGTAATAAAAATATAAAGACCGTTGAATAAGAAAAATTGTATCATAAGATTTGAAAGTTTTAATCTCAGAATAGTAATACAAACGAGTAATAGAGTCCAGAGAATTCTTATGCAAAATATTCAAAAATTATTTAGAGCCATTCCTTTTAACCTTTTAGAGCGTCAATCCCTTTCTATCTCTAATTACGTCGGATTTCAGGAGTTCATAAGGAAGGACGCAATGTTATCGGACATTCTTTAAAAATATTGAATCCATGTAATTGCTTTTTTTTTAACTCTGCCCTTAGATTACTTTGTCTAACCAGATGCAGATCCTACATCAAGAAACGTGAGAGAAAACGACTTCTTAACATATGCAGGAACAGTTATCACAAATCTGGTATATAAATACCTATACTATTTATTCAAACGTAGGGGAATAAGTTAAACTGCAGTACAGAATGCGACATACGTCAAGTGTGACTGGAAAGTCATCACACAGAAAACACTTATATCTGACGCACTTCCGGTGAAAAACTAAGAATTTGCTATATACTTTATAGTTAAATCACATACAATTTTTCTAACAGAAATTCGACATTCCTAGGTATATGCCCCTTTCCATTTAAAATGCTTGATATACAATTGAGAGGTCTCAGCGTATCTAGCGTATAGCTCAAGGAGGTTATAGTTCTCTAATAACTAATACTCTAATACCTCGGGTATAGCATATTTGAATGCATTCAACTATATGGTTATATACGACTGCGCGCAATCGTATGTATGTATTTTTTTTTGTAGCGTACATATATTTCATCTTGAGTGACAAATTTGCAGAAAAGTATGTTCTCATGACTACCGTGAATACGTTACACCTTTACAGCAGAATAGTACGCTGTAAAAACGTGAGATGTATTCATTCAATTAAAATGTCTCCCACTAGGGAGGTCAATAGTACATTCATAGTATGTGTCAGTAGTTTCCAACTTAAATGCCAATTGCCGTGTTGTCTTATGTACACATACACCTAATCATAAGATACTTTATTTGGGATATTTTCACTTTCATTGCCAATATGATACCAAGTACAATTCAAATTGGGATGAATTTCACATCATTCATTTCATTTGCCAAAAGTGTTGTAATTAATTTATTTACATGAACTTTGAAAGTGTTCAAACCAAATGTGTAGGTAGTAAAGCAGAATGAATTAATGCGGATTTAAACAGAAATCCTTAATGCTTAAATGGCATAGTCCAAAGTGTTCGAATGAAGTCGTTTGTTCTTTCTTTAGCGGCAATGCGTTAACTCCCGTTAACTACCTGTAAATAGATCCGCTTCCTTTTAACCTAAACAGGAAGCATATAGAACAATTTTTAACAAGTAATTCAGATACTTGAGTCTGTAGGATTAAAGTAAATTTATAAGGAGTACAAACATTATTCTCTGTCAATTTAATATTGAAGCTCTATATTAACATTGCTCTTCATTTACATCTTGAAATACATGTGTGGTCAATTTTATGTTATAATGTTGGTCTTGATTTTTTTATTAAGATTTGTAGCTACTTATTGTTTGTAATCATTAAAATTAATTTATACACAAATAGGATGTATACCTATACAAATGGTTTAAATAAACAATGTTATACAATTTAGATCTCAGTGTTATTGTTTCGTTTTTTTTTTTGTAAACGGAACAGATATTGTAGCTTTAAAGTTAATTGCATAGGTAATTAAGCAACAAATCTAGTTAACTACAGACGTTGGGGGAAACTACAGAAAAATAGATAATATTGCAAGTCACGCAAAGAGATATAAACTGTTTCAGTCATTTCAATTTAAAACACAGCTAGTTAGCGTGTAGGCCTGTTTGTTGGTTAGTAACGTTTACTGAAAACTTTCTTGAACTGCGTGTTTCCACGTAAAAGAGTTTGTAGAGTAGTTGTAAATTCTGTCGAGGTAGATCAGGTCTGTGTATGTTATGTATGCGTGTTGTTGATTTCTGGAATTTCAATTTACCGTCTTTCGTTTTCGTTGTAAAATTAAGTGTACTGACGTCTTATAACTAATCATAAATTCTATAACATCTCTCTTTATTTAACTGGCATAAGGCAGAATTATTTACTTTGTTGGATTTTTAAGTAATATAAGTTGGATTTATTTAATTATGAAACGTGACTTCAGTTTAAAATATACGTATATTTATAGTTGACAGTTGGTTCACATTTAATATTTCCAAAAAAGTAAACTTACTCAGCGGCATATTATATTGACGTTTACTACATCCGTAATGACAATTTACCTCTTCGTAAATAGGTAAATTTTTCATCTAAAAATTATCAAGGGCTATTAGCGTTCATATTTTTAATAATTTTTCTATTCTTAAATTTTTACTAGGACTAGTATGTTTTTTTGGTCATAGGCACTAGTGTTTAAAAGTTTTTAAAAGTACGTACTTGATCTTTTTGCATCAACGTTAGCCATATCGTGTTAGTTTACGCTTCTCCATTCCGTCAGTAAAGTCGTTGATTAGTCCTTGCTTTCTTGAATTTGTCACTCGTGTAGCAACGTTTATCTACAGACTTTACCAAATACATAATTTCTGTTAAGTGTACTTTACTTTTATACACGCTTGTTAAACAAGATGTGAATTATATATTTGTAATCTATAGCAAAATAAAATTGTTCTAATATTTTTTATAGAACAGAAAAAGAAGCCTTATGTTTTATTTTTGTGTATAATCTTAAACTGAAAGTAAGGGGACATATCTGTGACTAGTGAAAGTCAATATTTCTCGACTCCAATTTTTTTCATTGTCTCCTTATACACATGTGGAATCTACAATTTGTTTTAATGAACTTATTATTTGTGGCCCTAATAAAATTATGAGAAATTTATATTTTTAACTGTTTGACAATAAACCATCTATAAGAAAATGACATTCTCTTTCGGTCGTTTTATAAATTTTTAACAAGCAGAATGATCACTGTTGCACACCAGTATATAAAATTATCCCGATTTACTGATAAGATTATCCTGATTAAAAATGTCCCGCACAAATATAAATTTTTAATCAATTGTAGAAAAACATCCTGCCTTTCGTCAGTGAAAACAATCTAAAAATTATGGATACCAACAACCGCTTTTGCTCTCACTTTAGAGAATTATTTTAACTATGGACAATTAGAATTTACTCTTCTTATATATACCTGCCGAAAGGTTGTCGTTGCTCACTCTAAAGAGCACTCACGGACAAAAGACTTTTATAGTAAAGAGAAATGGTTTTCTAAGTTCATATAATGTCATTTAAATATGTGACACAGTAGTGTTTCACATACATTAGTATTATTATTTCCTAATGGGCATTATAAATTAACCGTTTGACATAACTTGAAAAAATCCATTATTTCCATAGAAGAAAAATAATCAATTTTTGTAATATAAATGCTACTGTACGATCAGAAATATCAACGTCTCAGCCATAGGACAAACGCTATAAGAGCTTTCAGCTTATTACTTACGTAGCTTAATATACTGTAGTACTGATTTAATTATTTTATTATATTTTTTCATCTGAGATTAACGTACGGAAAATAATAGTTTCTTAAATACTTGTAACATGTATTTGTTTAAGTTACATTATATAATCCAACTGCAACAAGAGCATGAAGCAAATACATCATTTGCTTAGAAAATTCCACCTGAAACATATAATATTTATTTGTTTTGTTTGGATAACAATGCTTTATGGTATATTTTATTTTTTTATTTGTATGGAATATCTATCTGAAGGAATGATCAAGATTCAGATATGGGACTAACGTGGGAATGGATGATCAAACCTTCAGATTACTAATTAAAAGAAACTATAATAGTCACCGTATGTGGTCATAGCAAAGACAATACAATTCTTTTTAAAATTTCAACCGCTGCAACGGATTGGTTTGTCTCTGTATTTTTAAACACAATAGATTAAATTAGTTTAGCTTCTCGTATTTAACTGCAATATTGTAATTCTAATTATTTCTTTCCTAGGAACCTCATATCGAGATAAGCTGAGGCTGTAACAACAAGACTAATATGTGCAAATTACATATATAGATTGTACAACGCGCTAGTTGAAGAGGAGTACGAACAATGAGCTTACTTTAATCAACAGGCATAAATTTATAATTTATAAATCTTCCGACTGAGTTATGGTTTGTTAATGGTCGAACACTTCTCCTCACGTGTATGAACACGTATGTGCGTAGTATTCTAGATGTAAAGATATAATATATACGTAAAATACAAAAACCTACAGAGTATTTCGTACAATATACGTTTCAGGACTGTTACAGTACATTCGTCATTGTTACGTAGCCTACGCTTGTAAGCGCCCTGCTGAAAGTGGGATAAGGAGACTTGTAAACTAAAAGCCATCATAAATAAGAGTCACAGCTGTGTAACACCGTTGTAAAGTAGCGTTCGTGCACGACGCGACGGTAAGAGTGGATGTGATATAAAAGTCGCTACCTTACAAATAATATTTTATTTGACTAGTCGCTGTAAGGAGGTAAAGCGGTTTCTCAAATTGAGAAATACATTTTTTTCCAATATGTTTGTTCATTCTAAAGTAAAAAGTTTATTATAGTAAAATAATTTTCTTATTGCAAAAACGATAAATTTGCTAGAGGTCTATCACAAAATTGTGCAAGGGAAAGCATCCCCTAAGATACTTGTATCTAATTACACATGTTTACGTCCAAGAATAATTAAATATAAAGGCACGCTACGCCTATAGAGCTCTCCTTATGTAAGATCGTCTGTCCAGTTTTACTCTCTGACCTGTGGTGTTGAACGTAAACATTCAAACAATTATTTTAGTCTAATTATTATAATTGGGATTAAAGTTAATTTAATTCTCAGACCAATATATATCTTAATCAATTAAAATGTAAATTTAATTGGAATATTTTGTCTTTTGAATTTGTAATAGGATCTTCTAAACTTGACATACTTATTTTCATAGCTGACACAGATTTTTCTACTTCAGATATTCTGTCATATTTGTTTAGCTCACCTCGTAACAGGACGAATTTTTCAGTGGTATCGTCTTGTACGAACGCCTTAATGTCGTCTGCTTGACGACAAAATTCTTCTTTTTGCCATCTCTCTGGTGTTTCACATTCACGCTTACGTTTTTCGTTTAGTCGTTCTTCCATTAGTCCTTTTTGTCGTTCCTCTGCCGCTTCTCTTTCCTGTTTGTGTTTCTCATCCTGTAGTTTTTTCTGCGTCTTCCGCTTCCTGTCGGCGTCGTTCTTTGATCTACAGTAACATTGCTTGGAATGCTTCTATCATCTGACTGGTATCCATTTTATTTTTATGGATAAAATAAAATCCACTAACACCACTCTTCTCTGTTTCCAGTGTTAACGGATCTATCCCACTTTTAAAGCCACTACTACGACGGTCTCCCTGATCGTCGTATGGTACAGTAGGAAGAAATACATACATCAATGAAATCACTAATAACTAGCTTTAATTAATCATAGTTAATAATTTGTAATCAACACGTACAATAAATCAAGTTACATTTGTCCACACGCAATAATATTATCAACTATTAGAGTTTCACACTAATAATAACACAATAATCACTTTGCCACAATACTTCGAAACACACTTCAATAAATCGCCATTTATACCTGACTTCTAAGCGGCAGCTCTCGAACCCGAAAACTCTAGAGGATACTTGAGTGCGCACTTGGCAGAAAGGCTCACCTGTTGGGGTAGCTGAGAAACGTTAAAACAACATCCTCCATTGTTCGAGAACGTTCTCTCGTCGTTACACTATATTGTTTATTATTGTACCCTAATCACACAATTTTGTTGTTATTTTGTAAAACATCATAATTTTTCCATGGTGATGGAAAAAAAAATCGTGTCCGAGATTATTGCAGATTCTGATTGTACTACACTCAAAACATGAAAAAAGTCGTTTTTCGAAAAGTGTGTGTGTGTGTGTGTGTGTGTGTGTGTGTGTGTGTGTGTCTGTCTGTCTATCTGTCTGTCTGTCTGTCTGTCTGTCTGTCTGTCTGTCTGTCTGTCTGTCTGTCTGTCTGTCTATCTGTCTGTAGATTTTTTTTCTATGGCAAACGATATCAGCCGCAAATTCAAACAGAATCAAATAATTTTTTGCATACAGCCTTGATTTGTAGAGTACTCACGACCTATTGTTTTTGGTGAAGATCGGTTAAGGGGAAAGGGGTAGTTTACCTGCAACGGTTTTTTTTTTTATCAAGGGTAATTTTTTTTCTATGGCAAACGATAACAACCGCAAATTCAAACAGAATCAAATAATGTTTCGCATACAGCCCTGAATTATAGAGTTCTCAAGGCCTATTGTTTTTGGTGAAGATCGGTTAAGGGAAAGGGGTAGTTTACCGGCAACGTTTTATGTTTTAACAAGGGTATTTTTTATGACAAACGATAAAAGCCGCAAATGTAAACAGAATCAAATACTTTTTTGCACACAGCCCTGAACTGCAGAGTTCTCAGGACCTTTTGCTTTTGGTAAAGATCGGTTAAGGGAAAGGGGTAGTTTACCTGCAACGTTTTATGTTTTAAAAGGGTATCTTCTATGGCAAACGATAAGACCCGCCAATTCAAACAGAATCAAATAATTTTTTGTATACAGCCCTGATTTGTAGAGTACTCAAGACCTATTGTTTGTGGTGAAGATAGGTTAAGGGAAAGGGGTAGTTTACCTACAACATTTTATGTTTCAACAAGGGTAATTTTTCTATGACGAACGATAACTGCCGTAAATTCAAACAAAATCAGCTACTTTTTGCATACATTTTTTAATTATACAGAACTCAAGGTCTATTGATTTAGTTGAAGATCGGTTTAGGGAAAGGGGTAATTTACCTGCAACGTTTTATGTTTTAACAAGGGTGTTTTCTATGGCAAACGATAAGACCCGCAAATTCAAACAGAATCAAATAATTTTTTGCATGAAGGCCCTGAATTACAGAGTACTCAAGACCTGTTGTGTTTGGTGAAGATCGGTTAAGGGGAAGGGGTAGTTTACCGGCAACGTTTTTTTTTTATCAAGGGTAATTTTTTCTATGGCAAACGATAACAGCCACAAATTCAAACAGAATCAAATAATTTTTTGCATATGGTCCTGAATTGTAGAGTAAACAAGGCCTATTGTTGTTGGTGAAGATCGGTTAATGGAAGGGAGTAGTTTACCTGCAACGTTTTATGTTTTAACAAGGGTAATTTTTTCTATGACGAACGATAACTGCCGCACATTCAACAGAATCAAATAAATGTTTGCATACATCCATGAATTGTAGGGAACTCAAGGCCTTTTCATTTTGGTGAAGATCGGTTAAGGAGAAGGGGTAGTTTACCTGCAACCTTTTACGTTTTAACAAGAGCAAAGAACTTGAAAATTCATTTAAACTTTTTCAAACAATGGTAACTGAATTGTTAAAAATAATATAATTTTGTTGCCAGGCAATCTAAGATTTTCATTTTAATTTAAAACATGTATGAAAGAAAATATGTCGTTCGTGGCAGGCAAGCATATCTCAATTATGTAATGTTTACGTTTCCATTTTATTATTATGATTACCGCAATAAAAAGGCATGCAAGACACACACACACACACACACACACACACACACACACACACACACACACACACACACACACACACACACACACACAATTCGCGTTATTTCTGGCCTCACTCATGTTTATTTTCTTACATTTGCACGCTTTTTAAATGGAAAGTGCCAAAATCCACACCAACACAACGCCCACAAGCCAAAAAATTGTCCATAGTGGATAGCGATTTGGTTCCTGTGGTTCGCTGGGCAGTGTAACTGCACGTGTTTACAGAGGAACGGTTCATAGACAGACTTTTCGTCTTTAGCGAATGAACCCTCTGTAAGATGCTCAGGGTCCATGAGTGACTTCGGAACGCTCCTTCTTTTCCGCGTGTTTGTTGTGTGAAACGTACTCTGTAGATTCGCAACTTTACTCTGAGCAACGCTCAATAGGGAATGTTGAAAATTTTTGTCCACGGTGTGCCCTCATACACACTAAACCTGCTCTGATGTTTTGATTACGGACGCCATAATATTAAAACTTTGGAAACCTGAGCACTACTTACTAGAGCTCAAACATTAACTTTTACAAGCCATTAATTTCATGCATATATTTATATGTGTACTACATTATCGGCAACAAAGAAATAGTTTGTTGTAAAAATTCCTTCCCGGGCAGTTTGGCCAAGGTCCAATGTTTTATGAAAAACCAGACGTTTCAGCAGTGCCATCGCCTACCATCATCAGTGAAAATCGAATGCTCTAACTGGAGATGGTATACGTTAGTGACCACAGTACTGTGGTTAAGGCTGAAGAAAGAAGTAATTTCTGTGGAACCATTTTATTTCAAAAATGATTTTAAATATACATCTTAGAACATGGATGTCATGTATGGATATTTAGTTTTCCAGCATTGATTTATTAGATAAAAATCCTAAAACAAAACATATGGAATGCAAATTGTACGTGAACTTTTCCAATTTTCAGCCTAATTTATCCTGCATATACCTCTTAAAAAGTATATTCTGGCAAACAAATATAAGAAGTGACCAACAGCAAAAGTAATCTATCTACCTGATGGAAAGTCGTAATAGACGTCGTTCGTTTGGATCAGTGGTTCCCAACCCGTAGAAGTCTGCGGACCACTCAGCCTGAAATTGAATCATGTACGGACCACCCCCAACCCCCGCCATTCCACCTGTCAGTTGTAACCCTTCCTCAGCGTCGTCCCCATAACCAAATTCAAAGGTGATTAAGTAAAACAGTTTTTTAAAACACATTATTTATTATTACTATTAATTAGTGTACAGTACAACTTAATTACAAATTATTTAATAAATAAAAATTACTTTTTTATAATGTATAGCCTACTACATATTATAAAAAGTCTCAATTACAAATTTATGTTGAAACAACAATTTTGTTTGAAAAGGACGTTGAAAATAAATTTTAACTCAACATTTTTCTCAGTGTGCACGAATTTGTTTGACAAGCTGAGGAATTCTAGGAGTTAGGCTCTTGCTTAGAGCTAATCTCAAATCACTGCTTGTACCTAGCCGATTTCTTTGTTTGTTTTTAATCAACAATAAAATCGGGAATCCCTGCTCACACAAAAATGTTGTCGAAAACACCATGAGATACCGCAAAGCTGCTTGCCGAATGTTTGGGTAAGATATGGCTTTTTTACACCACAACTCTTCTAGGTTTACACCAGATTCAAACAAGTCCTTGAAGTTACTGTCATTTTGAAGTTCAATAACCTCTTCTTGAATATTATGAGGGATATCCTTAGGCTTGACAATGAAAGGATTTCGAATCAGTTTTTTTATAGCTTGAGTCTCACTGCTACCATATTCAGGGAAATAACGAGCAAATTCATCCTTGAGAGTGCCTAAGTGACTGAGTACGTTATGTTGTACCTTGTCTGTAACAGTGGAGTAGTCCCCGTTGTCAGCAAGGGTTTTCAAAGTCGGGAAAGATTGAAAGTTTTTCTCTTCAACTTTGGCTATCCAAGATCAATTTTACACAAAAACGCACGAAGTTTGTCCTCGAATACAAATATATTACCAACACCTTCAAACTTTTCGTTTCCAGAACCTTGAAGTTGTAAGTTCAGCTGGTTCAAATGGCCAAAAATATCTACTAGATATGCGAGTTGCATCACAAAAGTTGGTTCACTCGATTGTTCCAAGAAATGCTGCATTTTCGTCTCAATATAAAATACTTTTAGCTCTTCTCTCAACTCATATAAGCATGCCAACATATTGCCTTTTGACAGCCAACGAACCTAAGTATGAAAAAGTAGTGTCTCGTGCTCAGAGTCTAATGCTGCACATAAATTTTTGAAAATACGAGTGTATAACGCACTACTTTTAACAGCGTTCACCATCTTTATGGCTTATTTCATTGTATTCGACAAGTCTTCCGGCAATGTTTTTGATGCTAATGCTTGGCGATGAATTATGCAGTGCATCGTCACTGTGGAGGGGTTCTTCTCTCTCACCAACGTTGCTAGGCCTGA
This sequence comes from Magicicada septendecula, assembly GCA_034769895.1. Taxonomy (NCBI): domain Eukaryota; kingdom Metazoa; phylum Arthropoda; class Insecta; order Hemiptera; family Cicadidae; genus Magicicada; species Magicicada septendecula. The sequence goes on along the minus strand of CM068367.1, from coordinate 535,786,631 downwards.
ACGTGATCCTAGCATAGCAGGGGCTCCGTCGGTACAAAATCCAGCCAGCCTCTTCCACTCAATTCGATGCCTCTCAAAGTAATCACAAATGATTTTCATGATATCGTTTCCTGTAGATGTTGTTTTCAACTCTTGGGATATTAAAAGTTCTTCCTTGATTGTGTTGTTGTCTCCTAAATACCGAACAAAAACTAGCAACTGGCAGCATTGAGCAACGTCGGTAATTTCATCACACTGCAAACTGAAATATGGAGAATTTTTAATTTCACAAACCAGCTGCTCTTCAATGTCTTTGGACATTGTATCGATCCGTGCCTTCACAGTATTGTTCAATAGGGGAATATCTTGAATTTTCTTAGAAGCTTCAACCCCTAAAACGTGTTCGACTGCTTTGATCAAACATGGCTTCACTAGGGTTTCGCCAAGAGTATGCGGTTTCTTTGCCTTGGCGATTAACTGTGAAACCTCAAATGAAGCTGAGAGGGCTTTTTCAGACAATTCATATGCTGTACCAGTTTTCCCTAATTTAATTTTCTTTAAGTTTTCTAATTTTCCAGCGAAGAATTCAGGTGGCCGGTCACTCAAGTTAGAATGAACTGTCTTTAAATGACGTTCTAGTTTTGCAGGTTTCAAGGCTTCATTGCTGAGGACAGCAGCACAAATCACGCACTGAGGTCTAATCTCCTTATTTACCTCAATTGCTGTAAATCCGAACTTGATATAATCCTGTCATATTTCCGCTTTGGAGCCATTTTCAACAGAAAAAGTACAGACACCCACAATAATATCGCGCAATATCAGTAAACACAGCAAAAGCTACCGAAATGAATCGCACTGCTCTGCAAGACTCACTGATACAGACTGAGCAATTGAGTTGCCGACTGCCGTCTCATCACTACATGACTACACAGTACACACCCAGCACTGACAGCCAGTGAGCACGTGACTGCGCGGCGCGCGCAGACAGGCAGACATAACCACGAAGTGTTCACGTGATAGAGCTCAGATAGAGCCCTGTGCCTTTCTGGTTGTTTAACGTTGGTGACAGTTCATTTGCCACATTTAAACATAAGTTATGAAAATTATTTTGTATCATATTCTAATAATAATTATTTTAAAGATATTTTAATTCAACAGCTGATAGTCATCGGCACGGATATATTCACCCCATCTCGTGCAACGCAGATCGCTTTCAAAATCCCCATTTATTGGCAACTTTTTTATATGTGCTGTCGGACCCTCCCACGGACCACTCCCGAGGCTCTCGCGGACCACTTGTGGTCCGTGGACCACCGGTTGGGAACCACTGGTTTAGATAGAAAGTTACGCATTGAGAACATTAACAACATAGCCTTCTAAATTTAAAATTCCTGAACGGAAGCTGAAGACCGGATTTGATGTTACTACAGACAAAAAGCAGGGAAGTATTATGCTCTTAATGATAATATCTTAGAGTATTTAAGTCAACCAATCACCAAACGGAAATTCGTAAAATTTTTTCAAAGAAAGTGTGTAGTAATTAATGTAACTGAACTTACTTTTTTATAGGTAGTGGCTTTTTATTTATACCTTGTTTAATTGTGTAATTCTTGGAGTTATACAATTATTGAATACTATTAGAGTGTTAAAATAATTAATTATGTACACTTTTTACTTGAAGTGACTTAGATACACAAGTACACGATTGCGTAGTAGTGTCTTAATAGTTTTTCAAAAGTGTTAGTTATACATTTTATAGCTGCTTTTCAGGTGTAATAGCCTTTCTAGGTCAATTTGCGTCGGTGGGGTAGTTGAGTCGCAGTTATAAGCCACTAGATATAGTTTCAAGCAAATTGATTGACTCTCAGTGGGATCCCGCACATATTTTCTCCTTTCATCGGAATTTCTGGAATGTGTATTGAAAGCTCCAGTTTTAATATGCTGCTCTGCCACTAGTCCCGTCTCACCGTATTACGATCAATAATAACTGATGCCTTATTCGTTGCCCATTAGCTTACACTCGTAGGCGTACATAATACTTAAAAAATTATTAATTAGTTTAAACAAATATCAGTTTCTTCTAAAAGTAGTAATGTTATATTATATATTGAACTGTAATAATATGTGACTGACACTGAATTAACATTATTTGTAATTGCGTATTAAGACAGGTAAATTGGAGATATTGTATTTAGGATATGTTAGGTCCTAATATTACCATTGTTATTTTGATATAGATATATTTCATAAACCGGATAATTTTGGCATTCGTTTAGTTACTGGTAGAAATAGTGTACTTCGTGTTCTAACGCTTATGTGGTAGACAATCTGCGTGGCGTCTTTTTCATACCTAGTGGCAGAGACGTGTACAAAGTCTGCATCAACGTATATGGAATCTGCCAGTGTTATCTCGGTGCCTTCGACTATGCGATTATTCTTGGCGCATCGCCCAGAAATCGGTAGATTTTTCGCGCAACCTCGATAGGGAATGTAAATGGAGTTACCAAAGTGGTTAATCAGTAAGTCTAAGACTGCGTAGCGGAGCGATAAAGAATTGAGTTGTTGTTGGGAGTGTGTTTAAAAGGGTTTAGTGAAAATCGATTATTTTAAATAGTTGTACATGAACATCTATAATTAATTACTCGCATTATTTCTTGCGTCAGCGTTAATTAGGTGATTTTTTTGTTTTTTACGTTAGCTTGCCTTAGAGATTTCTAAACTTGAGAAATCTCCAGTCTTGAAATGAACATTTTTTTCTTTACTTAAGTTTTCATAAAAATTGTAACCAATAAGTTTTTTCTTTATTACTATTTTAATATTTTTATTTACTGTTTAAACACGACGATCCATGCAACCCTCCTAACAGTGGTGCTTAGATATACGGCGTAGGGTCTTGAACAGTAAAAAAAAAAACAGAATTCGAAATAGAGGACACAGAGCAGACATGAAAGAATCAATAGAATTCATAAGGGAAAAAATAAGGTTTACAATCGATCAATTAATGAAAATGCAGATGTTTATTTCAAAACAAATTCTTGAATTCACACTACCAGTAATAAACAGAGAAAAATTCAAAGAAAATAAGATAATACAGAAAATGGCTTTGCCTGTATTAAAACCAGCTGATGACGAGAAAACAGCTTTTGGCCAAAATTTGATAAAACCAGACGCGTCGGGAAAAACCAGTATTTCATACACCTGAAAATTAGTAGAGGAAGTTGAAGAGCTATTAAACCGGTATTACGACTATCTATGGATAGCTAAGATTAAAGAGTCCCTTTAAGTATACGTGTAAGCAATTTCGCACGAATTTGAAGACGATTTTTGCTGTTCTGAAACTATCTCTTCAAAGAACCTCTTTCAAAACATTGGTCCAATACAGGGAATACAACACTGAAACGCTAGATTCTTCGAAGACTTTTGGAAGTGTCTCGATTATTATTGGACATACTAACAACGGAGATTAGCCAGCCGTCGTCAAGTATTTGGTCTTTTCTAGAAATGCTGATTGTGGTGAGGGAATGGGGGTTTCGTTTCTGGGTAGACTACTAGAAGCTGAACGATGTGACGAAGAATTACTTCTTTTCACTACCTTGCGTCGACGACTCGTTGTCGAGGGCTCAGTAGTTTTTCATATTGCATCTTATAAATGGATATTGGAAAGTGAATTTTCATAAAGAAGAGAAGCAGACACTTAGTTCAGTCGTCCTCTTCCAGTTTACATATATGCTGTTTAGGCCTTACAACCCGTCAACTGTATATGAAACACTAGTGGATCTGATTAACTTATGTCTGATGTAGTAAACTTGCATGTTTAATTGGAGTATGTCATAGAGCTTAGTAAATCTTTTATAGATAATTTAAGAGATTAAGCCAGTTGAGAAATTTAAGAACTCTCAAATGCGATGCCTACAGCTCGTGCCGAGGCCGAAGTAGCATACTTAAAAAGAAATTACACTATTTAAGCTATTTAGCCTCAACAGCCGGTTGTGAACCCCAATACAAAAAGCAATACAAATTGAACATACCCAAAGAGTAAACATAAAGGTAGTAGATTCCTGTGACATACCACATAATATGAGCTTACCACAGATGTTATTAAAATATTTCACTACTATTTGTAAAATTCTAAGTAAATTAACGGGAAATAAATGAAAATTCGATTGGATAGAAAATGAACGATTGGAAAATTTGCAAAAGTAAAATTTCTAGACACAGCATCGGCGGGAGCGTTTTTATAGTAAAGCAAATAATTTACCCCGATGAACATGCTTAGAAGATTGCTACATATCTGCAGAAAGGAAGATCTTATTTTGATTCGATCTTGAAGAAAAGAGTGGGTTGGGTGCTTTGGTTGTTCGGTTCTAAAGAGCAGAAGGGCAACTGGACACGGTGGGAATCAGCGACGTTGAAATACGGATAACGAAAAATGGATTAGGAATGTGCAGATGGACGTGACGTGGTCATGCGGCTAATATTTTCCAAAAGCAAAATATACATTTTTGTTTAAGTACGTGTATCCGGAAATTATCTTAGTGTTGTTAAAGCAATTGACAAAATATGGAAACGATTCTGTTGGTCTCATCTTTGCAACGATATAGAACAATGGTGTCAAGGATGTTCTACATGGAGGGTCCACAAAAGAGAAACAGTGTAAATTGGGACTGCATGGTGTTGGACATCCGCTCCAAACAATTACATTTTCCTGGATCTTTACTGTTAAAGATAACAAAAATCAGTACATATTAGTAATAGGAGACTACTTTACCAAGTGTGTGGAAGATTATATTATATAAATCGAGAGGTTACGGCTGTGAAAAAGCGTAAGCTCACCTCTGCTGTTCCCGTTCTAGAACACCTATGACAGGTTTAATAGAAAACTTGAGCGGAATCTATCTGAGGATGTCGACTGGAACCAAACATACTGGGTTCAATGTATACCATTATTCCTAATAGAGTACAGATCATCAATATACGACACAACGGGCATGACATCTGTAATACTAATATTTGGGGGAAGATTCGTCTTTCGGAGACTTAGTGTTTCAATCGCTTATTGCTCTTCCCTAATAGTATCAGTTTTTTTTTTAGGAAATTAGAGAAGCACCTTAGATAAGGAATCATCATATGAGAATATTTTAAACATTGTCCATCTAGAACCCCTAGATGGCAAATTACTACTGCATAGAGGATTTCTCACTTCGGGAAAAAGAGGCTTAAGGAGGGATGAGTTTACATCTATAAAATTGCTAACCTCCGTGGCGTGCGCATCGTACAGATAGGTTACAGGATCGACGTAGTTATAGTCATAATCTCCTGGGATCCTTCTACTTCGCGCCCCATCTCGGCGTATCACCCAGAAAACGACAACGTCAACTCGTGATCTCGGCGGAGTTAATTACAAGGTTTTAAAAGAACTCGTCGATTCTTTTATCCAGGTACCAAAAGTAACAGCGAGAGCGAGTGCGTATCGGCATAACATACTTGCCGTGGTCACCGGAAGACAGTCCCTCGGCGTCCACCCAGTTACATAGCAAGCGGCGGCTCGTCTAGGCTCACCGTCTCTAATACTTGCAAACAAGATTACGACTCCTAAGATGTGGAAGTTGATCCTCGACGCAAATTTTTGTTGTCGATCATCACCTACGCTGTCCTGGTCTGGGGATACATAAAAGAAAGATGCAAAGTGTTTTATACAGAGACTTCAGCTACAGGCCAAAGTCACACGTCGGTTCCTTTGTTGCTTGTTGAAAATCGGATTCGGTGTAAGCTTCTTGGACGACACCATATAGCGGACTTTACATAAATTTACGTACGAGCGGCAAGGGCCCAAGGCAACTGCTTATGCCCGGCCTTGGCAGGTCCAGGTCTTTTGGAAACGGTCTAGGTAAATATTGTAACAATCGCATCAATTTAAAATTCTATTCTAGACCAGAACACAATGTAGGAACTCCAGCTGGGGGCTCGAAACTTGTAAAGTAAGTAGACCGTCTTGCAAACTCACAATCCACAAGGACCTAGATGATGATAAGTTAGGCTAAGTTAGCGAGTGTTACACAGTTGAAAACTTGAACAATCTCTGTAGAAAAGCGTGTTCTGAGATTTTATTTACTTAACCTTTCATTAGTATTCATTAGACAATACCTTTGTTGTTCAGTGATTATATTTCCACTTATCAAACACAATATTCCATACGGGTGTCGTAAAAAATATGAACTTTCATATTCTTTGCAAGTATGATAAGTGAATAGGAAGAGGAGTAATTCTATGTTTTAAATTTCTCCGCCATTACGTCTCGGCTGTTTATCCTCCAATATGTCGTAAGTTATTTTAATCGAGATGTGTTATTTTATTATCCTACGTTATTTCTCTTGGGTTAAATTATTGGAACTGCTCACTGCAAAACATGAGCTTTGCTTTTGTATCAGTCATGATTCTTAAAAGCCCCCATGTAGCTTAAACTTTGACAGTGTAATGCGTTTAAGTAGTTAAAATAAAAAAAGCAGCTGCAATAAGCATTAATGCGCTACAGAATAATTTACCATTCATAATTAACACAAAGAACGTTCGCCAACTACAGGAGCACAAAACACACACTTCATGGGATTGTTAATTACGCCGTACGCAGCCCATTTTATGTCACCTACAATTTTATTTGTACTCATTTTTTATTTATGTTGGTAGTAAATATGAGTAGTTATAAAAATATATTACGCACGTAATTATTGAGATTCTGCAGAAAGCACACATTTAGTGTACTCTCTTTCATTTTGTTTTGTTAAAATTTAAAAAAAGGATATATTATAAGATATACTGACTATCTGGACTGACGGAATCGATTAGGCAACCCTGTAGTGTGCTAAATAAACTAAAAATAAATTAAAAAGTAATCAGTGTTTTGAATATAAGTAAACGGTAAGATTATATGATAAAAATTATTTAAATATATCACCATAACTCTCATTTTGTATTACTCTAATAAACTATAAGAGTATGAGTAAATAAATTGATTAGAAGCCTACCTAAAAAAACGTAATAACCTTATAGATTAGCATAGACGAGCATAATAACACAATGATCATATTTAGCATAATAACCTTGGAGATAAATATGAAATAGGTCTTATTTATTTTGTGTGGGTGCTTGTCTATGCAAAAAAATTTCACGAAAGAAGAAACTATCAAATTCGTTCTTTTCGGTTATTATTCAAATAAATACTTGGCTGCCAAAAATACTTTGAAAAGCAAAAGAATATTCTAAAATTGTGTAAAACATTCAGATTTATTCTTGAAAGTCTCTATTGTACCTTGCACGCGGTAGCTCTAACCGATGGTTATGGTTGCTTGTGAACAAAATAAAAGTTACTTGCACTAAAATCTGAAATATAAATTGTTTACATTATAAGTAAAATTTGAAAGTTGTTTTACCTATTTATTCACTTTTTTGGCTTACGTATATTCAAAACATGGCAGTTATGTGATCAAATGTGACGTTATGGGGTCATGTCAGATAGTAGGTAGGTGGCTGAAGTCATATATAGGCTAATGTCATTTTAACAAAGAATGTATAAAGACTTCATTCAGTCAAATTATCATTATGGTTTAGATTGAAATTATATAATAATAAATTAATTGTAATAATGTCAAGTATAATATGAATAGTAGTAATGATGGTAAAAAATGTCGGTAGTAATCAAAATTTAACAAACTTAATAAAGTTCAAATAAATTTAATATTAATTAAAAATAATCACAAATAATATTAATTAATTGTCTCAATCATTATTATTGTTTTTTTTCATTATGAAAATAGTCTACTCACTCAAAAACACACACCAGCACACATATACTGTACTGCTGTAAATTCAACAGTATGTAGACCCTGAAAAAATAAACGAATTTGTAAAAATTAGGAACGTTAATTTTTACAAAAGTAACAAGAGATTTTAAAATGTGCCAAATTGAAATGTAATTAGAAATTTGTTCCGAGTATTTGAAGTAATAGTATTGGTAATTTTTAAGGGTAAAGAATGTTTTAAAAAACTCTACATTAATCCTTTCAAGCTATGCATGCAAACTGTAAAACTCAAAATTCTGTAGATTTATGATTTATTACATGTGAACATAACCGGTAAAACATAGAATTGAAAACAACACAGAATAATCAAGTTGTCACAGGCTTTATATAAAACTAGGTGTTATAATAAATTGTATAAGCCACTAGTATAACAACAAAGTATTGTAAATGACTAAAAAAACAGTATTGAAAGTAATTTTTATGTAAAATAACTGGATAAAGTAGTATACATTACTATTTTATGTAGGATAATAAAATAAAATTATAACGATATTAGAATATGAAACCAAACCAGGGAGAAGAAGAAAGTCTAGCTTCAACAATGCAACAATTACCGTAATTTCTTATTCCTTCGTGAACTTTAAATAGAAAGTGTCTCTTAGAGCGAAATACCAATTTTACAACTAAATATTAGTAAACAGTAGAAATATTTAGAAACATTTTGTAACGTCTCCCTTGTTAAGACATTACAAAAGTCGGGAACCAGTTCAATTTGTTACCTGTTAATTAAACTGGCTGCCGTTGTTAGTAGACCTTACTCACTAACAAATTATAACACATTATTATTTAGGAATTAGTCAAGGATTGCATAAATTTATTCACTCGTTGGTTGTTAGCAAAAACATCTCTTTATTATGGTATTTAAATTTCATAGTTTACTTTACTTATAAAAGAATTGCTCTAGTAAATTCTGCATTTCAGATTTTAAAAATTTTAATGTCTTATTCCTTTTATCTCAAAAGTATTCATATAGATATTGTTTTAAGTACCACGGATCCGGGTGTCAACTCTGTTATGTTTTAATTTATCACAAGTTTAACCAAATTATTTGAAGAATAATTTCGGTTGTAAATTTTAGAATTACCTTACATTTAGATATCGTAATGTTATTACTACTGCATTACAGAAATTACAAATCTTATAAGTTATTCTTTAAATTATCAAAGTTCTTTACTGTTCTTTTGTTACTTCTCTTGTTGAAACAAATTTTTACAAATGTTATGTTTGGATATCACCTGAATTTAACATGAGGTTGCGGTGGGGTCCATGATGGTCATCTTCTGTCGTCTCCTAGGGTGGAATACACTGTTCCTCTTGATGCTCCATGTTGTTGATTGATTGTTTCTGGTAGTCTCGTACTAGACGATCGGATTTTTTTGTACTTTGCACTTCTGGAGTCAGTTGTTCACATTTTACACCTTAATTACAGTTCTTATTTTTGCAGTACTAAAATCTGGTAAGTAACATATCTTACCACTTACAGTTTCTTTTTTCTTTAAGAGATGTGTCGGCTAAGTTTTTTTTTCTTTTTCTTTTTATATTTCGTCACACACTACATTATATATTTTTTATTATTATCTCCACGCTACATTGATCAAAACGAAATCATTACAAACTGGATAAAATATTTTTCTTAACGGAATACACCTATGTGTATATTGACAACACAGTACCGACATCTTTACATGTCGAAGTTTCTCCAGCGAATGTGTGCATAGTTTAGCGGCGAGGGGTCTGTAAGCTGGCGCGGTTTTACGCACTGAGAAAATAGTTCGTTCTTTTAAGTGGTATTAATTATTCATTAATTAAATCGTAATACTTTACGTTACTTTTTGGTTATGAATTAGGAATTTCCTTATTTATTTAGTACGTATTTTATTTAATTAACGTAATTATTATTATTAGCTAAATAACACCGTGCTTTGCGTGTTGGTACGGGACAATTTCAAGTTGATGCAGGAATCTAGGTACAGGTAAGGGGTGGATAATACTCTTATTTGTTATAAAGCAAAAATTTTCATTTGTGCGATTTAAACATTTTTTAAAATCGTCACAATTTAGTGAAAGAAAAACTCAATACATTAATTAGTTAATAACTCATTATACAAAGGAAACTATAAAAAAATGAATTATTAGTAAAAAATTTACCAAGCAGTTTAAGAAGAAAGTAGTAAGCCAGAATAATCCAAATGTTGATCGTAAACATCAAGTAACAGAACGTCTTAAACACCAAACACAGTGAATTATTTTTCAACTAAAAATTCATAACCTCAAATCTGCATTTTACATATTTCGGTCAAGAACTTAAGTGAAACAAAAACTATTCCGTTATAATACACCGTTGTGTTATATAAAAGTGTTGTACTAAAACAGTACATTAATAAACTGTTTAGTATAAAGGAATTTTAATATTTAAAATTTTTTTTTCAAACGTTTTCACTAACAACGACACAAATGCATCAGACCAGAGCGGGATGTGTGCTCAGTAAGGAGAACAGTAAGCGGGAAACTTGGCTACTGCATTATAAATAGTAAACTAAATTAAATAATTGTTTATGTTTAAAAATATCTGTTATAAACTTTTTAAAACACCAGAAAAATAGTTATTTACATTATTTTCTATATATAAAATTGGTTTTTTTCTTGTTTGTATACGGTGTCCCTGAGGTTAAGAGCATGTTATGTTCATGCAATAAAAAATAAAACCTATTTGCATTGAGTATATTTTGTTGTTGTTTATCTCTGAAAGAAAATAATAAATAGCAGCACAATATACTCAAAGTATTCTTTTTCTTTTCCTCATAGATTGTGTAGATTTCTATTTTTCAGTCTCCGTTTCTATAAATTCTTCTACAATGTTTTCTTCAGGAATATAAAGCTTTTGTTAACTTCGGTTCCCCTTATTTTATCCGGCCAGTTCTGTTAACTTTTCTAATTTGCTTTAAATTGTTACTTTTGGACTGGCTGTTCTTTCTGAAAACTGTTGTTTTGTAGAACGGATGAAAATGTTTGCATGAATACGGTCTACGTTACGTGCTTCATAACTTGCATATGAGTACTTTTACAATAATTCTGAGTATATGGATACATTCTTTTTCTATGTGAGTTTGGATTTCGTTTTCTATTAGTGTTGGTAGCTTGTATTCTAGTGTCTTCTTCACATTTTATGGTGAGTCAGGTTTATTGTGTGTTTAGATAATTGTATATATGAATGTAACACATACACAAAGGCAAACTGTAACAAGTTAATTATACATACGCCTACACTATTATATGGTACAGTTTACATTTTGGTAAGTGTAAGTACTCTATACTATACAAAGAGTTAGGAAGCCAGTTTAATATAAGAAAATTTATACATGTAAGGATTTAAGATCGATATGATAATTTTGCATATGAATAGAAATGTTGGTTTATCTACGTCAAACACCACACTTTGTTAAATAGGAGACAAAATAACAAACCGCGAGAGAATCCATGTGTTTTTTATACTTAAAGTTAAACTTTTTGACTGCTGTACTTTTAGTTAAATTATTTTTCAAATATACTTATTTTTTGTTGACATATAAGATGGTATTAATTTAATTAGTTCTGGTTCAGTTACAATATTATATAAAACCTACTTTCTTCACAAAATAGCCTAGATTATTAACGTCAAAACGTATAACTATAAGTGAGTTATTATATATTGGTTATAAAAAAATAATGTTTTGAATAACAACAAGGCTAATGGTAAAAAAACCTGGACATTCAATACTAGATACCGATTGTTGTTGCGATTTTGTAACTGAGGTTTCCTGAAACTGAACATTCTTACCTAATGCTGTAAAATTCAGCAGTAATGAATATTACTGTGTTGTTCACGAAAAGGTAAAAAGCTATTTAGTATTACAAGTATTGTTAATAAGTTAAGTAACGTTCATAAATTACAGTAAAATAAGAGTCAGTAGAAACAAATATATTTTACAATTGACTAGTACTTAACCGCTTTTCGATAACACTTGTCTGTTACACTTGGTAACACATTCCATAAAATACGTAGCGATGACACGGCGTAACCTGTCAACCCCTACAACGTATTTGCGTCTCAGTAAGTGGGGCTATTTGTGTAAGCATTAGGACAAAGAAAGAATGACAAATACCGATGAAATACTACAGATTATTCAATTAAAACAATTTAAACAATTAAAGTGTCTGACGTCTGTGCTGCATAAAAATCCCACTGACAAAGTGTTTGAAATGAAAGAGCAGATACCACACAGCAAGGCGGAGTGTATGCTACTGTACCTAACAAACGAATCGCTGCAATGTAATTAATTACTGCAAACTGTTAACCTTAGCGTGTTAGCAGCGTATCACTTGGGATGCTATGTAGAATGTTAGAGTCAGCCATTACAAAGGAAAGGTGTAGCACGTTTGTATCTACAATAAACCTAATTACATGTTGTTTCAAACGTTTTTCAATCCTTTTAGTTATTTGAATTTACGTAATTTATAAACATGACACGTATCCTTAAAACGTTATTTATTTGTATAAAACTTTGATTTAATATATGATTGAAATAGGCCCATGTGTGTGATCAAATAACCATTTAGAACATTGGATGAAATATTTAATCTTTCTTTCTACTCACACATAATAAATTTTTCACAATATAGTTGCTCATAGTAACAGTATGATGTTGAGATGGTGATGCACGCCAAGGAAAACTTTTGTGTTAACACTATTGTTAACTTACACCGTGGATGTTTTCACTCTCTGTCGGCCCCTCTCATCACTTCCCATTTCCACTTGTCTGCCCGTCTAATCTATCTGTCTGTCTCACTCTCTCTGCCTATATATCTGTATCTGTCTGTCTGTTTATTTATCTGCCTGACTCTCTCTATCCCTCTCTCTATCTCTATTTCTAAAAATTTATTCTTCTTAAATGTCAGTACTCTATAAGCTTTTTAAAAATGACATACATAGTGTTAGATTACGTGATGTAATTACAGGGGAAACTTTTTAACATCCAAGAAATACCTATAAAAGTAACTCTTAAACCGTCGTTTTCTTGTTCTTAAAATTATACTAGTCCTTCTTCACCCCTTACAAAATATATAGCTAAAATAGAATTCTGTAAACTTAGTTTTGTATATGCAATCGCACGTTTAGCCCCCTGCAAACAAACTCTAACTCATTCTAATTTTTATTGGTTTGGCCTCGTTGTATTGGTTTATAAGACAATATATTGAATTCCTGTAATAAGTCTTCTTTGTATCACATGCATTCTAACTCGAAGGTAGTATTTTAATTTAGTAGAAATTTACATGAGTCAATTTTCTGTATCATATCCAAATCCTGGCTTATAGAAACAACCTGTATACTATAAGACGTATTTACAGCGTTTCGATGCTGACATGGTACACTTAAAATTCACCATCATTAAAGGCATTTAACAAATTGTTTCGGGATAAGTAGTCAAGAGAGGAATGGGTTCTCTCTAATTATAGTTTTGTCTTGATATTCGTGGCCACCTACCAGGAAAATACTAGACTGATATGCATATTTTCTGTAAGCTGTCTGATCAACACGTTTCCTAATGTGTGTGTTTTTTCCATATAAATTTGGATGGATTCCTTTTTCCATTATTCCATTACCCGTTGCAAAACTACAACACTTGTCATCGCTATGTGCAGCTATTACATTTTTTAAATATTTTAATAAAAGTTATTTGTTTTCAAAATTGGTAAGCAATATTTCTATATATTTTTTTATCTTTTTGGGGCTCGGCAATTAAAGTTTTTAGCCCTACGGCCTCTTCCAGGAGTGTTGGTCAACGGATATTTTTCTTTTCACCTACATTTTCGTTCACACAACGATACGATATGATAGTCTACTATAGTAAAAAGCCGTAAACATTTAGATGCAAAACAACATTTTCAAAGCCAATACAGTATACTTGCTGATTTTAGAAAGGACAGAGTTCTGTCTATTGCTAACTATTCTTCTTCGAGATCTTCTTTCAAGTTACCTTTAACTCTGTGTCTCTCCCTCAGTTCCGCAAGAGCACTACAGTATTCGATGATAGGTTTCACTGTAAGTGCTCCGCCACAAGTGCAGACGGGTCGTTTTTTTCCTTGTAGGAGGTACGAAGACGTCAAGTGCGTGTGGTCAATGCGCAGTCTCGTGATACAAACTTGTTCACGACGACTGCGGTCACCTGCTACTTACCATTTTCGGACGCTCTGCTTCAAGGCAGAAAGTTTGCTCTGCCGTGTGTTCCACGTCTGGTGCCACACATTAATAATGGTGCTTGTGGCACCTAGTTTTGGTCATCGGGTCTTATAGTAATAGCATCGAATCGTGAGATGTCGGCAGCGATTCTCGCCGCAGCGTCAGCTTCTTTGCTACCTTCGGTACCTACATGACCCGGATACCAATCAAAAATAAAAGATTAGCCACGATCCTCTAACGCATAGAATAGCGCCATTATCTGCTATAATAACGAATCCACTACGCTCGGATTGTCCAAGGCAGTTAGAAAACTCAGTGAATCCGTTAAGATAACAAATTTCCTGTCACATCTGTATTCACAGAAAAGAATAGCCTGCCACACCGCTTATAGTTCGGCGGTGTAAACGCTTGCTGCTTTGGCAAACGCACTGCTCACTCTGCTCTCCGTCTTCGACCCATCAGTGTACACTATGGTGTGTTCATTGACGTTATCTTTCAGAACTGATCAAAACAGGAGTTTCAGTTCAGTTGGGTGGCACGATTTCTGGCTTCTACTGGTGACATCCAGCCGGCAATTTTCATTGAGAAGCAGCCAAGGACCGTACGCCTGGACCCTCGGCGCCTCGATGTTGTAGGGTCGGGCTGTTCCAAGCGCACGAATACCGGCTGGTCTGGTGAACGTCGAACGGCGGTCGTATATCCTAGCAAGTCTGTTGTTCGCCAGTAACACGCTGTTTATGTGACTCGGGAGTGCTAATATTTTATCTCAACACACATATTTTAATATTAAAGGATTTTTAAGAGGCCTAATTCAGACATACCTAGAACTTTGAAAGTAGCGATTACCAGTGATTGTTCCTGTTCATGATAAATTATTATTGTCTTAATTAATGCATGACTGCAATAAGTTGACATTTATATTTAGGCAAATTTGACTTGAATTATTTTGTAAGATTGCTTTGTTAATTTTTGACTACTGTTTGTGTATAATAAAAATTTGTATTTTTCAACTTCATTGGTGTCAGTCTGTTTCCACAAAACAACACGACGATCGGTGTGACTGTCGCAATAATACTACTACCACCTATCGCTCTCCAACATGCTGTTGTGCTAAACGCGCTATTATCTCTTTTGAAATCTGACCCATGAAGCTAACTAGTAAAACAAATGGCAGTACTAATAAATTTCGACAGACAATTGACATGGAATGGACATATAAATACAATGACATATATCTGGCTGCGAGATGCAAATCCTCGTTGAACGCAATCAGGTGTGTATACTTTATCTCAGAAGTACACATATCTCAGCAACAACAGTTGACGTCGCAGATCTAAGGACGTCATTCCTGCTTCACAATACAAGCTTTGTGCAGGGCTAGTACGGAACGCTCCTGTTGCGTAGCGCACCCCTGCGTTATGAACACGATCCAGCTTTTTCAAGCACAACCTCCTGGCTGAAGAGTACACCACGCATCCGTAATCGATTTTGGATAACACCAGCGCGGCACACAGACGCAATAAAATTTCTCTATCCGCTCCCCAGGTGATATGGGAGATACACCTGATTGCGTTCAACCAGGATTTGCACTTCGCAGCCAGATCATTTATATGTCCATTCCATGTCTATTGTCTGTCAAAAGTTATTAATCCTAACTAAAGGTATTAGTTGTTTTACTAGTTAGCTTCATGGGTCAGATTTGAAAAGCATGTTGGAGAGCGATAGGTGGTAGTAGTATTGTTACGGCAGTCACACCAATCGTCGTGTTGTTTTGTGGAAACAGAATAACTGACACCAATGAAGTCAAAAAATACAAACTTTTAGTATACACAACCAGTAGTCAAAAATCAACAAAGCAATATTTATTATGAACAGGAACAACAACTGGTCATCGCTACTGTAAAATATCTAGGTATATCTGAATTAGGCCTCTTCAAAATCCAGTATTTATTTCGACGCCACCTTGCCTTATAGTGAGATAGCAAGCGGGGATGATAGTAGAGTAGTCGTTTAAACGTCTGGAAGCGGCACGCCCAATCTAGAAAAAAACAGAACTTTATGCAACTCTGCCACGCAGAATGATCTCAAAACTACGACTGGAACAGCCTCGTGTGCTCCGGCATGCCAAGAGTCAAGTAGGCACTCAGCGATGCGGTACTCTTTATTTCCTCAGCGCAGTAGCATATACCGCAAAGGAGACAAATTTAAACGCTTATGTAAACGTTTAGAGAACAAAGTTTAAGACTGTCCTGTTACAGTGTACAACAAAAGAAATTATAGTTACAAATTAATTATAAATATTATACAAAAAAATTGTAACCTTTTGTGTCCAAACCAATTTACCGTAAGAAAATCACAAGCTTACAGTAGGCAAAAGGCTACTGTGTGTTATTTGTAATTATCTAGCGCCTATACTTTGTTTTGTTCTAAACTGTAACAGCAGAGTTCAAACATAGTTTATTAACTGTTTACCTTGGGATTTCCAATTGTTCCCTTTGTTATACAATATCACGCTCCCTCCTCTTCCCAACAAGCTGTTTTACCATCAAAGCAAAATACACGCTGTGGTTACCTCAGTTCAAATCTAACTTCTGAAACTGTCTTATCTGATAAAACAGTATTCAGTCCTAAAAAATATATATATGTAAAACTAAACCAACATTTAAAAATATTCAGTCAAGTGTCGAGTGACCATTCGATTATAGTATTTTAAGTTCAGATTTTATATAAATTTGTTCTGTTTGTTTGCACCAAAGATGATATAAGTTTTGAATTTTACTATAATATTCATTTTTAAAAGAAATCCCAGTACCGACTGGATGACAATGCTGTCTGTGATATACCAGAATTCAAACTAAAATACAAACTTTGATATTTAAATTCATGAATTGTACACAGACCGGTTAGTGTTATACGACAGTGACTCGGAATTGACTAAGATTGAATCAGTAAATATGCTACAAAGACTTTCAGTTAAAACAAACTTAAATTTTGAATAAATTGAACTTTCCAGTTAGGCCTTGATTTTTCTCAGGAGCGGTATTTACTAAAGTGATGCCTTCTTTGCTGAGACAGGCATACTGCTCATTTCTCTGTAATTTAAATTTTAATTCTTAATAAATTTACGTAAATAAGATTCAAAATTAACTTTGCATGTGGATTATTATACAGATACAGAAAAAATCAAAAAAGTTATAATTAAGTGTTTGTATGATTTTTGTAGCTCCAGAGTTTTCGAATTATACTTCTAGGACATTGGGTTACAACACAAAAACTTAAAGAATGACTGGACAGGAAAGAACGGTACTTTTCTGAAAGACGTAAATTGTGTAGTAGGAACATATGATACAAAATTAAACTATCAGGCTAAAAATTTAAAAAAGCTAAAAATTACAAGTAAAATAAAATTAAAGAAATAAAATGAAATAAACATATTGGTAGAATAATATTAGGACTGATACTATTAAAGTATGATTAAAATATAAAGCAATCAAGTGGTGCAAGCTTTATAATTTAATATCTAACAGACACGGCCTATTAAAACACGCAAAATAGTGAATTATCGTTGGTCTGCGAATTCTGATGAATTATCGGGCAGTAGTTTCTTGATTAATAAGCTTCAATCTTCTCTAAAAATTAATGAAATATGAACTTAACACTACTTTGTTCCTACACAAAACGGTTACCGTTTGTTTTGTGTATTAGTAGTTGGTTGATTGTCACACTCAGACTAGAGGCTTGTTATTAAATTAGAAACTCACACAACCAACCGCAACGGTAGGCCTTCTGCTTAATTTTCACTGTGGGCTCCAACTTAATTAATTAATGTAATAGTTAATGCCCTTACTACATCGATAGCGTGTCAAATTTGTCAAGCTATACGATATTCTTTTGCAAAGGTTGTGTGTACAAACTGTACGGTTTGTGTATGAAAATAGTGTATATTCAGTATTTGCTAAACGCATTGGTCGAATAACAGTAACTCATTAATTTGTTGTGTGACCAGTATACATTAGATACGGTTAGCACCTTCTCAATATTTACACCATATAATACTTCCTTAACAAATTAAGAAACTCCTGTTATTTATTAAAGTATCGTTATAGTTGTGTAATAGCTAATTATAAATACGAACTAATAATAGTTAAACATAAGAGACCTTGTTGCAATTTGTAAAAGTTAAATACAAGAATCTGTGATAGCAATATCTGATTTCAACTATTGTGAATAGGAACAGCAGGCATACAGCAAAAATTTTTTCAAAAGTGATGTCTGTATTAATACAGTATGTATGTGCACACGCCATGTTAGAGTGTATGTTGTGTGGAAGGTGGCTGGTAGGCGACTGGGTAGGTGGCTGGATATGTCCCTCAAATGCTTCTGTCAGAGAAAGAAACGTGCAATTACCTTTCCTACTGAGTCCGTGTGTGTGCTGTATCTGCCCATTAAAACCACTTCGGTTTCAATTAAACCTCTGTAAGAGTACATAGTTAAGGTCGCCGTGAAGAAGAGAGGTGACACTAACCGACAATATTCTCCCTCAAGCTCCTCACCTGGTTGAACTAAAAAATAACATTGTATTCTCCTTTCAGCGGCCCATTTACAGGGGGAGACTTGACCAAACACAGACGGTCAAAAAAAAGTTGACTAGGAATTTTATTGATCTTTTAATTTTTACGCTCTTCTATTATTTTTTCAGCTCTGTACGGTAATATAATAGTAACTCTTTTTTAAATATACAAACAGGTTTATTACACAGTATGTGGACATACGTTTGAAATATGAAATATAGGAAAATCATATCAATCTGCAATAGAGACAATAGATTCGTTCTATGGAATATGACTTACCTTGAGCGCCAGCACATCAATGTAGGCCTACACTTCCACCCCCCTCCGAGCAGAAGACACTGCACTGTTCCACCTCTCCTTACGCTATAAAGTTGCGGTTTTAAGGTCCTTTATACGCAGATTTCAGGATAAGTTAATGAAATATACGATCAAGTATTTTTTCATATATTAAGTAGTTTCCTGAAATATGTGTTTATGAAATTTTTGAAGATAGCTGTTTTAAGTTTTTTAGATATGTAATGATTAATTGTAATGAAATAAAGTGTAATTGTAATAACGTAACACTGGTGACCTTACGGGCGTCTAATTACTACTCACCAGTGCTTAGTAATTGAAGAACATACATTTATATTATTAGCATAACCAAAAATATTTGTGTTATGTATTATGTAAGAGGTAGTTTATGTTGTATACAATAACGAACAATAAATGAATGTTGTATATGTGAATATATATTCTCGATAATAATTAAAATTATAAGTTTACAAAGGTTTTTAAAAACACAAACAGTTGGTAAGTTTCACATTTATTGTTAACCTTTGACAATTGTTTCAGCCTGTTAGGCTTATTCTAAAAAGTGGCTTAGTTGTTCTTAGCCGCTTTTGGAGATTTTATATATAGTTTTTCTTATTTTGTTTGCAAGTTTAGTAAATAACTTTTTTATTCTATGGCTGACTTGTTTGTAATATTTTGAAATTTTGTTGCATTATATTCATTTAAATAATACTGTTTTCTGACATTCATATTTTGAAAAAGTTTATATAATTCAAATCTTTTGTCTTAAGTATTTGGACTTTGTAGAATATAGCATGTGTCTAAAAAAATATAAAATTTGTTTAATTGAAAGTGAAATAAAAATAAATCTCTTTTGTTACACAAATTTGCATCTGAAGATGTCAAATAATTATTGTTCAACTATAGTTGGTGAGTAAATACTTAGTAACTTTAAAAACTAAAAAATACGTGTTTCTCCAAAGTTGTAATTTGTGACTTTTATTGTTTTCCATTCGTACTTTTTATATATTTATTTTTAACATATCTTATTTGCATGTTGCATTGTGTATATTTATTGTTAGGAATATAAATAATTTACAATCAAAACGAAAAATAAGCTTTACACTTATGCGCTTCGTAAGTAAAAAAATCTAATAATACAATGTGAAACGACAGTATAAACGTCAGTATTAAAACATACAAAATTGACACCGGTTAGCATACAGATTCACTTAAATTTCCAAATTTATAACTCATACAAACGTATATGTACACACAAACATGCTAAGGACATACGAAATTTTAGTTTTAGGCATTAATCTTTATTACACGTGTGTGTTCGTATCATATCCGCAATTAAAAAACAGATTGTCTTGCCAAATGTTGTTTATCAACAAAAATTATGATATAACACAAGATAAATAACACAATTTAATAAAGCAAAAGTATTAAAACTTATATACTATCTATGAATACTCGGCTGAATGCAATCATTTAGCGGCAATGTCTACTCATAACTATGTCTCACAGTGAAAAAGCCAAACTCAACTCGTTCTCCGCTTACTGCCGGTGACGTGGGAATAGGCTGAGGTAGCGTCACCAGTCACACCTCACGGCCAATCAACGCTTACAATAGCCTACATATTCCCCTAATTACGTTAATCAAATTGTAGCGACATTTTCACTATTCCTTTCCTCTTAATACTATTGGTTTCTCTACCAGCTATATGTGTTTCATTCTACAAGATTCTAGTTTGCTTTCTCCATAGATGACACATAACGTAGATGTATTAATTTGTTTTCCTTTTGTAGTAACTACGATATTTGTAATCTTAGATCTGAAACTACGAGGTCTTTGACAATCTTCGACAAATGGTATACAAAATCCAAACAGAAGACAGAGTATAAAATATTTTGTACTACTTTTACAAGTTTTCTGTGTAGCCCATATTTCTTGGCAATGCTCCGATTCTTTTCTAAAATTCCACTGGCACTTCGCATGATTAAGCTGTCCCTCAGTCACTTTTCTATTGCTGAAATATTATTAAAACATTGCTTTCTATAAAAATTTCTCGAAACTTTCATAACAATGTTTTAGTGGATGGTTAGTGAGGATCGGTCAATAACACAAATTTTTAGCTATTTTGGGAGTGAAACATGGTAAAAAATAACTTTTAATAATTACGTAGTGAACATCCCCTAATCTGTTTTAGTTATAGGTAATATATTACTTTGCTATATGTTGACTGTTGTAGGTATAAACAATTTATGTACCAATCTAATATCCAATTGTTGATTACTGTTTGTTTAATTAATTAAAATAACATTACATTTAGTAATTTAAATTATAATACTGTATAAATTAAGTTCTCTCATACTATAATTTGCTCGCTTTCTTAAAGATAATTTGAAGATGTAAACAAACTATCATAAATCTTCACATACAAAATGATACATACATACGCACGCACACACTCACATCACCAACAAGTTCACCTAAATATTTAATTGTTTCGTTATGTTTGAAATTTCTATTGTATTTCATACACAGGTCCTGAAGACGACAATAAATATTGTCGAAACGTCGACGCAAAATAGCTAAAATTTGTATTATTGACCGATCCTTACTAACCATCCACTAAAACATACATTGATTGACGGTCACTAAAAATTTAAGGGTTCATAACAATATTATTAGTTTTACTTAATCCGTCTTAATATCGTACACTGTAATAAGGATTCTTAAAACTATAGTAGAATAAATACAAATAATATGACAAAATCAAGTACAAATGATAGTAATGGAAAATCAACCGTAAAGTATCCGCTGTCAAAACTTACATCCGTGTGTGCTGCACGAAGTATCCAGTTGCTGACCTTGCTATAAACAAGACTGAAGCTGTTTTCATAGTATGTAGCAAGCCTATACATCTGCGTCTGAATAGTTTCTAACTTATAAAGGAAAAAGATATTACAAGAGAACACAAAGTATTTGCCATAAAAAAAGAAAGTAATACAGTAATTCAGGGATATTGTATACAATATATTGAGCGACGTGTAAGAAACGTACAAAATTACCTTAAAACAAAACAAATCAATATAAAAGATTCTTGCGTTGAAGTAAGCGTTGGTTAGAAAATATACTGCAGAAGTTCTGAATCTGACTCAGGCCACGCCGTATTTCTCAAATCGTTGTAGATCAGTATTGTGTAATGGATAGTTATTAGCCTTATTAAAAGATACAGAATGACATCTAAATAGCTCCCAAAGTTGTAGTTAGCCAATATATAATGATCTTTACTGAAACAAGAAAAGACGATTTAAATCATGATTCATTTGAGACATTTCTATATCATAAAAGAATAGGAATATAGTTAGTACACAAATTATTACAATTAAAATAAATGTTACGTAACATTCTATGTAATTTTTTACATTAGGTACTTCAACAGGTACGTACTATCTATGCTCTTATCTACATACTCGAAATCGCTCAAGATATATTTTAATAACGTTTCCTTTATAAACAAATGTAGTATGATAACTTAGCAATATTACTGTTGTTGCTGCTTCCAAGAATAACAACATAAACTTCACAAACCTTACTTCTATGTGACAGAGTTTTACAACCAAAGACGCTGCACACATTAAGAACGCCTGCACTGGTATGGGCGTATAAGTTAGTAACAGTGAACGATTACACAAGTTATTTTGGTACCGACATCAGCTGCAGATAAGCCAAACAGAATTCCATTTATTGTTAGACGTAATACTATGCAATGTACACCAAACGGTAAGTTTATCATTCTGCAAGCGTACAAAATTTGGATGATTTAGCTTTTCTTGAAAAACTTTTTTTGAATACAGCACAGCAGGCGTATACTATATTGCATTAGGTTCGAAAACTTTATACTTGTACATCTATAGGATGATACGAAAAGTTTATAATATACTAAATATGCGAAAGACAAATTATTAGGTAAACATGTGCAATAAAACAATAGTAATACATTGTTACGACGGTCTACTCGATCGTCGTAGGTACAGTGGACACAAAATAAGTATAAGACAACAATTAAGTCACTAATCACACCTTTAATTTTTACAGTTAAACAGTTCGTAATTAACAACACAGTGTCTACAACAAATCAAATGAAAATTGTTCACACGCAGTAAAATGTCCACTGATATTACAACTCAATTGTATTACAATTATACCGTCTGATTATAAAACGCAACACTTCACTAATAACTACTTGAACGTACACAGTAATAACTCGAACCGCTCTGTAAATATATAGCACTAATACTCTCGAACCGCACAGTCAAAAATTCGCCTAATACTGAACTGAACGTCGTTTAAGTACCGGTATTTATAGCTAGTCGAATATCTAGACGATTCCTAATTGCGTTGTAGCGTGCGTATGAACTACGTAATTAACTACGGCCTTGACACAGGCCGAGGGCCCGAGCAAAGCCCGGCACAGTCGAGAATATTCTCGCAAAATGCGTCTAGTAACGCGCACACCACACGCTTACATTCTGGATCTCTCTGGAACGTTCGATAAACACGTAGATTGTTCTGTGACGTCGTAACACCGCCTCCTCCTTTAGCCTGTTCGTCCCGAACTGGCAAACAGTCTCTAAAGTTGTACTTAGCCAGGCGATCTAGGTGGATGACCTTGAATTTTCGCTGTCCTTCCTGTTGAATCCGATAAACAACATCGCTAATTTTTTTTTCACAGTGTAGGGGCCTTCCCAGTTAGACTGAAGCTTAGGTGAGCGACCACGACGGCGCTTTGGATTGAACAACCAGACCTGATCTCCTTCTTGGAAACCAACACTATTGCAGCGAATGTCATACCGAGTTTTCATTTTATCACTGGCAATCTTCAGCCGTCCTCTTAACAAGCGATTCATTTGTCCCAGTTGGTTTTCTAATTGCGAGGAATAGTTCTTTGGCTCTTGGGACTGAGTCTCAGGTGATCCAAACATCAAGTCCCCAGGAAGACGAATCTCCCGCCCAAACACCAATTTTGCTGGAGTCATGTCGGTTGTGTCATGTACTGATGACCTATAAGCCATAAGGAATAGTGGTATACGTTGGTCCCAGTCTGTTTGGTTCTCGTCAACAACTTTCGAAAGACGCTGCTCAAGTGTCCTGTTGAATCTCTCAACCATCCCGTCCGACTGAGGATGCAGAGGCGTTGTCCTGGTCTTTCGAATTCCGAGTAGACGGCATAATTCTTTAAACACTCCTAATTCGAAATTTCTCCCTTGTTCCGTATGGATTTCCATAGGGGCTCCATAACGGCAACAGAAGTTGTGAACTAACTGCTTTGCCACAGTGGTAACCTCCTGATTTGGAATTGCGTAGGCTTCCACCCACTTAGTAAAGTAGTCACCTACAACCATGATGTACCGGTTTCCATCATAAGTAACTGGGAATGGTCCAGCAATGTCTATGGCAATTCTCTCGAAATGTTGTCCAATGTTATACTGTCTCATTTTCCCCCTGCTTCTGGGTTGTGGGCCCTTGCTTGCAGCACATATTTCACACCTACGGACCCATTCCTCTACGTCGTGGCGAAGATGAAGCCAATAAAATCGCTTCCGTATTTTGTCAAGTGTTTTGTTAACGCCAAGCTGGCCTCCAGATGTTCCATCATGCATCTCCTTCAAAACAGACTGCACTTTACTTCGGGGAACTATCAACTGCATGACCACGTCTCGTCCATCTGCACTTTCCCAAGCCCTTTTCAGCAATCAGTTTTCTAAGGTGAAAGATTCCCATTGTGCCTAGTAGCCCTTCAGCACTTCGGAACCATGGCAGATATCTTGCCAATCCTGGCGGTGACCTTCCTCTTTTGCTGTCAAGATCGGTCCAACGTCTTCATCAGTCATCTGTTCTTGTCGACAGTCTTGTGTTGTCCAGCCGTCAGCCAGGAAATCTACAGTGATGGCTTGAACATGTTAGCTTGAGTTTTGTTCTTCCCTTCTGTGGCAATGTCGGCAGTCTTCCGGGCACGGTCTTCGTGATAAGCCATCTGCATTACCGTGCAGGCGCCCCCGCCGATGTTGTACCTTGAAGTTGTACTCTTGCAGACGTTGGAGCCACCTTGCCAACTGTCCTTCCGGATTTTTAAATCTCATGAGCCATGCAAGTGCAGCATGGTCGGTACGTAGTGAAAACTCTCTCCCATAGAGGTATTTATGGAAGTGCTCCAAAGGTCTGACAATTGCCAACAACTCTCTTCTTGTAACACAATAATTTCTCTCTGGTTTAGAAAGCGTCTTGCTGTAATGCGCTATTACTCGTTCTCCACCGTTCTGCACTTGAGACAAAACTGCTCCTAGACCAGTATCGCTTGCGTCTGTGTCTACGATGTACTTCCCTTCGGAAGCTGGAAAAGCGAGAATTGGCTGCGAACATAATGCAATGTTCAACGTTCTAAATGCTTGGTCACACTCTCTCGACCACTGGAAGTTTCGTTTATTTTCCGTTAGCTCATGTAGTGGTTTAGCAATAGTAGCGAAGCCTTTATCAAAACGTCGGTAATATGAGCATAACCCCAGGAAACTCCGAACTTCGTGTTTATTCTTCGGAACTGGCCAGTCTCTTACGGTGTCTACTTTATTAGGATACATGCTAACACCCGTTGCCGAAACCAGATGGACCAAATACTGTACTTCCTTCTGGAATAGAGAACACTTCTTCGGGCTCAGCTTCAGTTGTGCACCATGAATTCTAGGTAGAGGTAGGACATCATGAACAAGTTGATGTCCTGCACTATCTTTTCTAAATCGGATCTGTCCTTAATAATATTATAGATTTTCAAGATGCTCTCCTTTTCGCCTTCGAACGTCTGTTCTTCCAGATTTACTCTCGACAACACGTCGGCTACTACATTTTTACTCCCAGGAACATACTCCCACTGTATATCGTATTCCTGCAGGGCAAGTACCCATCTGGTCAATCTACCATGGCTTAACTTGCATCTTCTCAGAAATGATATAGATTTGTGATCTGTTCGAACGGTCACTGGATATCCGAGGATATACGTCCGAAACTTCCCACAGGCAAAGACTACACTTAGCAGTTCCTTTTCCGTCACGTTATAGTTCTTTTCACACTGGTTAAGGGTTCTACTAGCAAAGCTCACTACTAGATGGTTTGCACCTTCGTCTTCTTGGTACAGTGTTGATCCCAAGCTAATGTTACTAGCGTCACAATTTAGAAAGAAGGGTCTGTTAAAATCCGGATGGTTGAGCATTACTGCTTCTAAGAACTTCTCCTTAATTGATTTGAAGGTTTCATCTTGTTCTTGACCCCATCGCCATTTATTCTTGGACGATAACTGCTGAGTTTCTGCGCAATATGTCACATCCTATCATGATGTTGAAAGGTAATCCGGCTGCAACAAGAAATATCATATCCATACTAATACCCTGACTGTTGACACTTAGGGATACCTGTTTTCTTATGGTTTTGTTCTATCGGCCGGTAGCTCCTACAAGTACAGTATTATTAATAGGTAGTACCGGTAAGTTTTTGTGGCATTCCTGCTGTATCCGGTCCAACTCATTACGATTTATTATAGAGACATTTGCTCCAGTGTCTATCATTATAGGAACAGAAGTACCCTCAATTTCTGCAATTATATATATTATTTCATTGTCATTATTATTAATGTTAATTTCGTTTTCTTCTAGCAAGTCCTTACGGATATCTTTCAAATAGTTATGGTATATTATTGTAAAATTTTTTCTTTCTTCCTTCAAATTTATTTCTTGGTCAAACCCAGCAGATTGGAGCAGTAAAGGGTTATTGGAGTTTATTACTGCCTCCGTTCGTTTAAATGTTCCGCATCATTACGGAATAGGCCGTTGGAAGCATCAACTTGGAGTCCTGAAACTGCTTCGTTTGGTTCAGCACGATCGTCCTGTTGGGCTTCCGTTACAGGTAGTCTTCGTTGATTGTCCAGGCTGGAACTGCGTCTGGGCTCGTACTCTCTGTAACGATTACTTCCCTGACTTGAAAGGTCTCATACTCATAATATCGGCTCCTTCGTTGAGGCTGGTACCTCCTCTGTCCACTGCCTTCCGCTCTGATGTAGTTAATATGGGGTCGATATCTCCTGTAATTATTGTTATTACCTCCATTCGGGTAATTCCTGTTATAATTACTATGATAATTGTTATTGGAGGGGTTGGGGTTTCTCTGACCATTTGGAACATAATTACGGTTATTATTATAATAACCGTTGTTGTTTGGTGGACGGTTATTATTATTATTATTATTGTTGTTGCCCTCATTATTATTAATTCGAGGAACATGATTATTATTATTATTGTTATTAAATCTAGGTACATTATTGTTATTACGGGTGTTATGATTGTATTCGGCATTATTCCGATTTGCGGAATTATAATTATTGTTTTTGCCCACAATCTGCCGATTATTATTATTCGAATTATTGGTGTTACTTTTTAGTTCCTGCCTTTCATATCTCCTGCGACTTTGGCGATAGTAATCCTCATGCTCATACATTTCTAAGAGCTCGGTCATTGCTTGTACAGTCTTTATTTGACTGTTTCTTCTAGCTCTTATTATATCTTCCTCATAATGGTATGAGAGCTTGCTGACCAGGCATTCTTCCGGTATTCTGGGCTCTAGATGTTTGGCCACGCACACCTTTCCCAAGAAGTACGCCGTTAGAGTCTGGTTTCCATATACGGGTTGTATTTTCCATGACAGATCCCGTCTCTAGCGATATTTTGTGTCGATTCAGACCAATATTTGGCTTTGAATAGCCTTTTGAATTGTTGGTAGTCGGTCACTTCGTCTCTTATCGCCATCCACCAGTTATCTGCTATCTTCTTGAACGATTCGTCAAGTACTTCTTTATTCTCCCTCCATCGATTGCCTCTGTGTTTGGTGAAGTACTCTTCGATTCTGGCTAGGAACTCCATCGGTTTTTTTTATAAAATCTGAAGTTAATTCTTTCGCGATTCTCGCTGTTAGGACAACTGGTAATGCTTGTCGGTCGACTATGGAATAGGTCTATATCTGTTTCATTCTGTCGCACCTGACTGTTGATACTGGTCACAGTAGCTTCAATTCCGTCACATTTTTCTGTGAATCGGTCCTGCACTCGCTCCCAGTCTTCACGTGTTTCTTTTAGTTTTTCCTCTAAAGTCTTCCTATTTGTTTCTTCAATGTTGTTAACCTTAGTGTTTATTTTTGTTTTGATACTCTGTACTTCTCGTTCGGTCTGATTCCATCTTTCGTCAGCTCTTGTAATCTTTTGTTCGATTACCGTTACTTCCTCTTCTACCTTCTTGCTGATTGTTTCATTATTTTCAGCTATCTTTTGCCCCAGTTCTTCCTTCAATGCTTCCATCTTTCCATCTAATCGGTTCATATTCTCTTGGTTCGTCTCTTTCAATTCTTCTCTTAATTGTTGATTATTGCTTTCCATTTTCTGACTTGTTTCTTCCATGTTCTTGTTGGTCTTTTCCAGTTTTTGGCTTATCTGGGTTAATTCCTCCTTCGACTGTTTATTGTCAGTCTTTATTTCCTCCATTTTCTCCTCAATTTTCTGAATATTTTCTTCCATCTTCTCTTCTATCTTCTTACTGGTATCTCCAATTTTATTACCCAATTCTTCCTTCAATCGTTAGTTATCATTCTTCATTTCCTTACTATTTTCTTCCATCTTCTCCTCTATCTTTTTACTATTTTCTTCGATTTTCTTATTGGTATCCCCGATTTTATTACCCAACTCTTCCTTTGTCGTTTTAAATTCTCTGAGTAACATCTCCATCATTCTATCCAATATTGTATCTTCCTTTGTGGTGGATTTCTCCGGCTGTTCCTCCTGTGGTGCAGGCTTGTTTGGTTCTGCTGGCGGTAACATCGACTCCACATCTTCCACTGGTGTCGCCTCTTTATCCTCCATATCTATCTCCTGTTCGGCTTCCACAGCCCTTTTTTTGATGTAGCCCTCCTGTGCATCTCGCTTCTTCTTCCGACCTATTGACCGCTGCCGAGCTAAAATAGGAAACTGGACAATCGTCCTTATTTTATAACTCTATTAACTCCTATTTTAAGCCCTTTAGTTAGACGCCAATTTGTAATATATTTTTATTACAAATATATATATAAATTATATAATTAGTAGATAGATTTTATAATTATTAAGTTGATTTTATAATAACTGAAATCCCACTAGTGATCTCGCCAGTTGGTAATAAAACGTGCAAATAGAAGGTGATGATGATGCCCCACTGTTGTGAGCGCCAATTTGTAATATAATTTTATTACAAATAAATTTAATAATAAAATAAAGATATAAAGATAGAAATTGTGATGCTAATAAACGTTGTCTGAATCTCGGTGTTGAACTCGCCGATGATACAGCTCCACTTTGGATTC
The DNA here is from genome assembly GCA_034769895.1 of Magicicada septendecula. Lineage (NCBI taxonomy): Eukaryota > Metazoa > Arthropoda > Insecta > Hemiptera > Cicadidae > Magicicada > Magicicada septendecula. The sequence goes on along the minus strand of CM068367.1, from coordinate 535,757,297 downwards.
ACCAATTGGTAATTATTCCCAATTACAAAGAATAAATTAAATATAAATAATGTATTATAATAAAGTGTGATTTGTTGATAATAAAAAATTTTTGTAAGTTATGAAATTTTACTTATATTTTTTTTTGTTTAATTAATTATTTCAATTAATTAATTAATTGTATGTGTTTTATATACTTCCAATTAAATAGGTATGAATTTGTGGTTCGAAACTATTTGTTTCTATTAATAATTTAATTGTGTAGTTAGATCTGTGGATTCTCTCTGCTGACTTTGCTTCTTCTTCTTGCTCTCAAATATTTATTTTATCACTGTAAATTTTTTTTTTTTTAGAAGAAAGATTAGCTAACATTCACTATACAAATAAATACAAACTCTTATAACTGAATAATTATGTTAATTTATTGACATTTAAAATTATGCGCCATTCTGGCTGCGCTGAACCAGGCATTGGCTAATATTTGCTCAAGTCGGTAGCGAACAAGATTGACAAAATATATTTGTACAAGATTAATTAATTAGGATTCTTTTAGCGAGTCGAAATGGTCAGAGAGGGCAAGGAACAAGATACAATTCTTACAGCTATTTTTAAAATAAATCATTATGGCTGAAAAACAATATTATTATGTAAATTGTCAATTATTAAAAGTAACATCGAACCATTCGTCGAAATGACGTCACTGGCTTCAAGCAGGCTGTGTCCTGGACTCGTTCGGAAATTAAGTATGGCCGCCGTAACCTCGAGTTTCTCTGCTATGCACTGCTGATGCTGGTTGAGCTTCTCCCACAGAAATAAATGAGTATTCCCTTCTCTGCGAAGTTGTAGTTGTCCTGGAATATAGTGTAGAGTGTTCCCCCTTCTCCTGCGATGTCGTTTCGTGATGGTTTACTGGTGAAGTGTCCGGTGTTCAAATGTGTTGTATTCGTGTTCTGCTAATATGGTTTAAAATATTCTCAAAATGGCCGTTGATTTCTTGTGCTCGTGTTAGATAGTGTTATTGCTGTTGTTCTGAATTAGTTAGGTGTTAATTCTTATCTGTTAGTGTTATTTTTATTTAGTAAACCTCTGTTACACTTTTCGAGGCTACACTCATGGTTTTGCACAAAATTATACTTTTTCGGTCTTCTGTTAGTAATTTCTCAACTGGTCATATTAACGATTAACAATAGACTAAACTATGAAAGTCGTCGTTTTGGGGTAATTTATGAAATGTCTTTTTCCTCTTTCCATTGTTTATTTATAAAAGTACATGTCTCAGATTTGGTTCATCCTCTAAATATACATAACAAGTTTTCCTATTTATTGCTGTAGTTCAATTATTTCTTAATTTTACTAAAATCTAACTATTCAGCAATATTCTTAAATTAATTTTACATAATTGGATATATAGCTGGGTTTGTTTCAAGTTCATATAAGCCTAAAATTTACAATTTTTGATAATTATTGTAGGCCTCATATTTTGTACAAATTTAGTGTTTAAATGGTTTACAAGTGTTTTTCTGATAATATTTCCATGGAATAATATTAATCACTCCGTGATTATTTTTTGTTTTTCATAATTTTGTTGTTATAACACTTCAATATTGATTAATTTACTTTTTAGTCTGATTTAATTACCATTATAGGCCTAGTATTATTTATTTCCAAAAAAAGTTAATTTTCTTTCCTTTGTCATTCCATTCGTTATTATTTGTACCTGTACTAATTACCTTTTCATATTTTTGTGTTGTATGGACTGAATTCTATTCCCTATATTATGTAGTTTGATTCTCTGATAGATAGTTTTGGTTTACATTACTGGTCTGTTTTTCTAGAGTGGTGTATTAGCTAGTCTGCTTTGTACCTTTCATATGGTTTACAGTTTTAAATAAAATTATAACATGCCTATTTCCTACTTGCCTCTCTGCCTTACAAACTTGAAAATTAGTTAACATGATTTTAAATACAACAAAACATCTTATTATCTACTATTTTTCATATATCACCTAATTTTAACAAAAACATCTTATATCTATTATTTTTGACTGTATCATTCAATGATAACAAAATATCCTATGCCTATTATTTTTTATATATCATTTAACTATAATAGAAACATCTCATTACTAACAATACCTTCAGTCATTAACTGTCCTTTGTTTTTATGTTCTTTTTGTAACAAATTTAATTATATTAAAACATCTTATTACTAATAATACTTTCAGTCATTAGCTGTCTTTTGTATTTGTTTTTTCTGGTAACAACTTAACTGTGATAAAAAATATCTTATATCTATTATCACCTTATATTTAACATATTATCTGATTAACAATAAATAACAAACATCTTATTATTAGTTATACCCTCAGTTATGAACTGTCCTCTGGTATTTATTGTCCTTCTCACAATTTACTTAACTGTAATTAAAAAAAAACATTTTATGGGTAATATTATTTCTTATATCTAATTTAAAAAACTCTTATCACTAATAATGTTGTCAGTCCTTTTAAATAATTTTTTATTTCCTACACTATTTTTTATTATAGTGTGTCACTTGTTATTCTCTACACTCACTGTAGTCTCTAACTTTTATTGTATTTATTATGGTATTTCACCTTATATTTCCTACACTAATGGTAGTCTTTTGTTTTTACATTATGGTAGTTTTTGGTTTGTTTCTACACTATTGGTAGTCTTTTGTTTTTACACTATGGTAGTTTTTGGTTTTTTTCTACACTATTGGTAGTCTTTTGGTTGTTACATATAATACTTATATCTAGTTTACAACTCGGTTTTCATTGGATTGTATCTTGTAACTTGAGTTACGGGGTCTAAATATGTTGGTTTTAAATTTAGTTCAAAGGTATGTATTCCTTTATTAACATTTTTGGAATAGCTCTTCTTATTTCTAGGCTCTTTGTAGGAATCTTGACATCTTTGTCCTTTCTTCATTATTATATTAGCAAATTTCTTGTCTTGTGGTTTCTCTGCTTCTTGACCTTATAAATTTCCCTTATTAATATTGTTTTCACCCTTTTATCTCCTTTTTCTTTTCTTTCCTTTTTACTGCTTCCCCAATCTACTGGGTATACTGATGGTTTATTGGGTTTTTAGATAGTAAGTTATTTTGACCAATAGTTTTCTTTGTTATTGTTTATTCTTATTAACATTTTATTGACTTAATGTACAGTTTCTTTCGTTTAATCTTTAACCAATTCATTCTTCTCACTCACTATGGACCTTTTCTTCTTTATTTATGTTGCATTAAGTTAAAATTTGAATGTGATAATTTTGTTATGCTACAATATGTGTAATATTAATGCTTCTTTGTTTGTGGTTTTTAGTAGGTATTTACTAATAAGAGCGTCAAAATTATTTACGTATGTCCTTTGTTATGTTAATTAATTTGAGTGATATGTTAATTTATCTGTCATGTTTTATTAACAGTCTAATTGGATAAAGTGTTCTGTTAAAAGATAAAAGTTACAAATTTTCTTTCACTTTCAGCTAGTAAACTTATTCCTGTAATTCACAAACTAGATCAATATATTTATGTACTAACGTTTTTTGAAGGTGTTGATAAACAGTGAATAAACAAATTCTTATTTTGCAGATGCTATAGATGGACACATGGGCGTCACAGGTGCCCAATTATTGGAGAGTACTGTTGAATATATGGTGTATGGTCAAATTTCTAAAAGACTAGGGGCATTCTTTTCTATTTTAATAAGTTTTAATCTTTTAATATTAATGTAATTGTTATATTATTATAGAAATATACAATTTATTTTTACATTGTAAAGTAATTTTAAGACTGTATTAATTCGCAAGATTAAGATCAGTTGTAGAAACTTTAAACAACGATGCGTCAGTTTCTGGCTAAGGGGCGAATGCTTTACATTCTTCTTTTTCCAAAAGAATGTTTTCTAGCAATAATTCTTGCGTCACATAAGGGTGATTCAGAATAATTCGGTTTTGAAGCCCTGCTACAGCTGTAGTTATCACTTCAAAATACCCTTGCCTACAGTATTCTTTACACGACTGACAATATACATGTAGGTCAGTTGTTCCACCAATTCTTTTTGGTACTTTAGTTTGTCTTGGAAGTTTCAACTCTTCCTAACCAAGCTCAGAAATCTTGTCATTCCATTACTTAAGTACAGATGAAATTTTTTTGATTTGTTCTCAGGGCAAACAACTTATCAATAATGTGTTCAACTGATTTATAAAGCCCTGCCACTATTCTATTATTTACCTGGAAGCATTTGTTTAAAATTCCTGGAAGGTCAATTACGTCTCGTCCCATGATCAAATCAAGGTATGACCCTCCATTGTCTTATACACTAAGTAAACAACTAGTGGCGCCATATCCTTATTATCATAGTTCGGTCAGTATTATAATTACCAATTTATAACTGTTCAAAATGTCCTTCATTTGTGACCGCCAACTAAGCCATATTGTGGGATACAGTGAATTCATCTTCGCAATATTACGAGTAAGACCTTCGACTATATTATCTTGCAAACGCATAAACGCAAATTTTTCTTTGGAGTTTGAAAACAAAATTTCTAATTTATGAACCTATTTCATAGCATTTTGTACTGTTCTAGAAGACTCACAACTTCCTTTCATGATTAAAGTACAGCTATGAGCACCGTAGTGTACATAATTAACCAAAGGCTGCTTCTGGATTATACTGGCCTGTACGCCTTTATTGATGGCACTCATACCCCAGCTCCATCATAAGTATGTCATTTCAAACGTCTAAACTACAAGATACCCAGTTTTATAGAAACCCATAAACTTTCATCATGTTTCAGGATATCATCACACCAAAGAACACAGACACTCTCTTGTTTGTCTTGTGAAATACCTTGTACACCATTACAAAACACTAAACAAATTTAAGGATTTATTAGTGTGCATGTTTAGTGATATAAGCAACTGTTTAATTTCCTTGCATCTGGATGATTTCATTTTGTAGGGCAAGGGATGCAGTGGATTATCTATAATTTGGTCTTGAAGGGGGGCTTCACACAAATGTAAAAAAAGGCAAAACTAATCAATATTACTATCTCAAAAATGGTTGGAAATGTGTGATAACATCCTGAAATTAATCCCATCAAAATTAACGATAATAACACAACTAAAATATGTATTACTTAAACACTGTTTAAAAGATACTTATTGACTGAACTGCTTTTCCTATATTTCATATTTAAAACGTATACGCAAATGCTTTGTAGAATACCTGTCTATATATTCAATAAAAAGTTATTACTGTATTAAAGTAGACATCGAAAAAATAATAAAATAGGTTAAAAATTAAGAGATTAAGAAATTTGACAACCTTTTTGACCCTCTGGGGGTCTGATCTCATACGCCCTCTCCCTATAAATACGCCACTAAGAGTGTGTACGGGTATATAATTCCGTTTAATTTTTTGAACCACAGCCTAAGAGGAACCACTCCCTTGTCTTTATTGCAAACATTCAGCCAGCTATGAAATTTCCTTCAAAATTTATATGACTTCTAATGGCCAATCTCTGTCTAACAAGATATTCAAGAGAACTCAGAATAAGTATTAATGCCTCTAGAGCTACACCTTTTCCTCATCAGCTTTAAATTTTCACAACTGTCATTTGATAGGAGCTTTCGGTAGAGCATGGCTATATACAGCTTGGGTATAAGCAACCCTTTTCGCCTCTATTCAGTTACTGAATGCTTTCCCACTACAAGCCATGTCTGCTTTGGTTGCAGGTGTTTTATCTGGACACAATTGAACATATTTTGGACAGTAATGACAGCAGATACATGCTGCCCCGGAAATGTTGTGTACCGGTACTATTTTTTGAAAACCTAATACTCGTCCTGTTAAATGCTGAAGAATTTAAAAACCATCAGATAAAATTTCAGGCTGGTATGGAAGACATGCTGATTCAGTTCGTGTGTAACTAGATCACACGCTGTAGCCACTGGCGTCACTGGTTATCGTAAGGTTTCAGGAAATTTTGGAATGCGAGATTCATTGGTAGGAAGTGGGAATTTTCTATTACATAGCTCAAGACCTAGAAATAAACTACATTGTATTGTGGAATCAAAAATATAAATATAATTAGGAATAAATATTACGAGGGCTATTTGAAAATCAACCGTCTACTGTTTCACAAGAAAATGCAAAAAGTTTCGTTCATAGCTATGCTACATTTACTTATAGTTGTAACATGGTCACCACCTAAGTTTATGTTCAGGCAGTTATCGTATTTTAGCACTAGCTTCTGCTTCGTCGGAAAATCTTCCGCCAAGGTACCCAGCCAATATTTGACGCCGTCAATGAGGTTTAGAAGCACTAGCATAGGCGTGTCCAACGAAGGTGCCACCGGTGCCGTGGCACCACCACTAGATTGAGAATTTTTGTTTGTTTTTTTTTTTTACGTGCAGAATATGTTTTTACGTAGAAACTGCATAATTTCCGTGACAGCACTCCTATTAAACCGAAAAATATATGAATCTAATCAACTTTAATTTCGTATAGCTTTTGTCACATAATCTGGCGTCGGCCGTCGCGTCGGGAAGCGGCTGCATGAATAGTGTAGTTGCCGTCGTTGCCGTGTTTTTAGGCCTTACTCAGCGCCAGGGTGGCGGCGCCAGCTATCGCGGTGCTGGTGCCAGTCAGACTGAGACGAAAGACTCAGTCAGCCAGTGGCGTTCAGTTTGGGCACAAGACAGTACTGTTCATTATGTTATTTAATTGTTGAATAAGCTTATTTTTATGATGTATAAATGGCTAATTAAAAAACCCGACCCCACCAAGGATTTGGACACTCAACGACAAACCGGTATGTTATTTTCACTATATTTTGTAATATACTTCTTACAGCCATGTCTGTCTTGTAATGTGTTACTTTCTTCTTGCTTAAATATTTCGATTATTAATTTTGTTTTTGATAAATTAATCCAAAATTAAAATTAAATTTACTAACTTTTTGTATGTGAGTGAATAATAGTGTACAATATATTGTACACTATTACTCACGTGCCCCTAACATGCAATTTTGTTTATATTTACAATAAATGGCCATCCACATATTACGAAGAGTCAAGAGGGAAAAAGATGTGTAGGCTATAGTAAATTGTACAGCATAGTATAATTTAAAGCGATAAAAATAGGCCTAAGCCTAAGTGTATGTTCCCTTTTCAGATGCTGTTGCTGGTCCCAGTTCGGAAATTATTTATAATGATGATGATGAAAAAAAGGATGATGTCGGTGAGCCAGTGAAGAGAGCAGCTGAGCTCGATGATCCTTGTCAAGACTTACCAAAAAACAGGCAAGAAAAGTCAGCTAGGGTTTCTCGTGGACCATACCAACCACGAATTTCAAACTACCCTACAAAAGAAGTTGGTAAGGGGAAAAATTCTAGGAAAAGATCGTTTAAACCCAAATGGTTCGAAAATTACAAATGGCTGGAGTACAGCGTCGCAAAAAATGCTGCTTATTGTTCTGCCTGTCGTTGTTTTGCTTTAAATGACAGTTCACTTCCTGGGCTAGTTGAAAATGCGTTTACAACAACAGGGTTTAGTTTTTGGCATAAAGCTAATGAAATGTTCAGAGCTCATGAAAAAAGTAGATGTCATGTATCGAGTATGGTTGGCTGGGAAAATTATGTTACTAGCAAACCAGTTGATGTAATGTTGGATGATGCTAAGGAAGCTGAACTAAAAGAGAAGGAGAAAAAACGCCTAGAAAATCGTGAGTACATGTCGCGGCTTTTCGATATTGTCCGTTTGTTGGCTAAAGGTGGAAAACCTCTTAGGGGACATGACAAGAGCGAGGATAGTACAGAGAAAGGTCTTTTCCTGGAAATTGTTGCTATCTTGCAAAAATATGACTCTTTTTTTCATATTTAAGAACTGTACTTATCTTAGCAACCTCATTCAAAATGACATCTTATCGTCACTTAGAGCAGTGATACTGAAAACTATAAGTGATGAAATCAAGGGACAGCCCTTTGCAGTTATTGGCGACGAAACATCTGACGTGAGCCATCACGAGCAATTAGCAGTCGTGTTTCGCTACATACCGAAAGGAAATGTATATCCTGTCGAGAGATTGGTGTCCTTACAGCGATTGAAGTCTACTGATGCGGAAAGCATATTTAAGGCAATAAACTGTGTGCTGTCTGAAGTAGGTGTGCTGTGGAGAGATGTAGTTTGTGTGTGTTTTGACGGGGCTTCGGCGATGGCCGGTGAATTTACCGGAGTACAGGCCAGATGTAAAGAAGTCAATCCACCCATAATGTACGTGCACTGTTATGCACATTGTTTGAACCTTGCCTTGGTAAGTGCCTGCACAAATCACAAGGAAAATCCAATTATTTTCGACTTCTTTGGAATAGTCCAGCTAGTTTTTAACTTAATCGAAGGTAGTCCAAAGAGGCACGCAGTCTTTGAGGATATTGTCAAACAAACTACAATGAAACTAAAGACTCTAAAATCCCTTTCAGACACTAGATGGGCCTGCCGTTCAGAAGCGGTGTCTGTTATTTATGTTCAATTAAACGAAATTGTAAAAGCCATTGAAGAGTGTACGGAATCTACTTCCGATTCAAAAGTTCGGGCCCAAGGTAAAGGTATTTTGCTGCAAGTAAAATCTTTTAATTTTATTGCGTCTTTGCAAATTATGCATCCCGTACTTCAGCTTGTGGTGAAAGTGAGCAAAGCTCTGCAAAGTCCTAAAATAGACCTTTGCCAAGCAGTTGAAGATGTTGAAAGCCTAGCTCTTGCCTTGGTAGAAATGAGAAATAGTGAAGAAGAGTTTGAGGATTTTTTATCAAAACAAAGCAAATGTATAGTACATTAGATGTTCAAATCCCTAATGTTCGGAAAAGGAAAGTATCAGTCCTCTTATAAGACACTAGTTGCCCTTCTTCTGCTTTCTACGCAGACACAAAAAAAGAGGAATTGAAACTGTTCACTTACAATCCTGTTTTGGACCGCCTTGTGGAAAATCTAAATTCTCGATTTGCTCAAGAAACAAAAAACGTTATCTCTGCCACAGGGAAACTGATGGGATTAAATCTAAATGATTGTTACAAGTGTGAAAATAAGGACTTCGAAATTCTCACAAAACAATTCAATATCAATGCTGCAGAACTAGAGGCAGAATTTAAGCTGTTGAAATCAAAGAAGCGTGGAGAAACTGATTCAAACTTTCCGCCTAAAAGTGTTCCGGACTGGATTAACTGGTTATCGAAGTTCCAGCGAAGTTCAACCTTTGAAGACTTTAGTGCTGTTATTAATAAATTTTCCACGATGCCTGTAACTAGTTGTACAAGTGAAAGAACCTTCTCAAAACTGAGTATCATAAAATCCAAGCTCAGATCTACGATGTGTCAAGATCGTTTGGAAAACTTGATGATTCCGTTTGTGGAACAAGAACTGGCTGCTAACGCTAGAACATGTGATGTAATTGACAACTTCAAAAACAGTGTTGCATTCGACCGTTGGATAACCCTGTAATGTAATGTAAAATATTTCCTTACTTTTATATTTTGTTCTGGACACTACTAACTATTAAATACTAAACTTGAACCTGTTGCAGCTTTATTTTTCTACAGTACAAATTAATCAGTTTTTCAATTCTGTGTTTTTTTGTCACTAATATTGTACATTGGATATAAATAAATATTCTAAAAATCAAAGTTGTTTCGGTTTTTTGATACAAATTAACCAGACTGGATCATTCATTAAAAGACAAAATTCGTCTAAATTGATATTTCTAAAGCTACTTTGTTAAACATGTGTGTGTTGTCAACTTTTGATCGGTCCGGTAAGTGCAAAGAGTTGAGTCCCTTAAAAAAGTAAAAATTTATTTGAAGGCCCTCAAAAAACCTCGCTTTTCAAAATGTTTTTATGGCCTCCAGATAGCATTAAAACATGTTTTTAAGCAATAAATTTTCAAAAATCTTCCGGGGGAGGACCCCAGACCCCCCCGGAAGCGATTCTTGGCACCACCACTACTGAAGTCCTGCACACGCCTATGAGCACTAGATTATCAAACATACTTTTACTCTGATAACAAGACAACATCCCTGCCCAAATTCTGCTGCTCCTGCTATGATGGTATACCGGCCTCGCTTTTGTCACCGACAATGAATACAAAAGATTGCCGCCAAGTTCCCAAGTGTAAATTCTCCAGAACGTGAAGTCTATTGATACATGAAGCCTGCCCTCCGCAATTGTTAGGCCCATGTTAGCGAGTTCCCTGCAAAGGGGGATCGACAGTCTAATAAAGACACATCAAAAACTGAGCACTCCGTACTAACGTGATTCGTCGGTGAATGGTCGGGTTGACTGCCGGGTCGCTGAAGGGCACGGTTTTGCACTGACATGGCAGCGTTCAGACGATCTTGCTCTCGCTTTTTAATTATTCGAGAACCTACTCGACTGACGTCGTCGATTAATTCCGGGTACAGTACTAAACATACCCGCCAGGAGACAAAAGGTTTCAATAAATAGCTTGTCTCCAATTGGCGTAAGAGTAATGACAGGCTCTCGCGAATTGGTGAGAAAAAATTCAAAACAATAGTGGTCTCAACTGCGTATGCGTTGTTTTGCTACTGGAAACTTTTCGTGTATAACAGCCAGTCTGTAGTCGATTGTCAAGTAATCCTTGTACATTCGTGTCCACATAAAAACTCCTTTTAATTTTATACTCCAGTTTTTGTCGTTTTATGAGAGTTAGTAATTGTTTTTGATCGTAGGTCCCCATAAAATTTAGTTCCTTTTATTACACAGACACGTGCAGAGGGTTACAAGGCTCAAGGCCTATAAGCCTGATTTAATTATTAGATACCATTTTTGCTGATTACAAACTTTTATTCATTGTATAAAATATAGATATATGAAGTTAGCCGTATGGGTTACGACATTATTCACTAGGAATAAAGCGCCTTTAAATATTTACCTAAACGTTTCGAAATTAGAAATAGTAAAATCCTGTGATCCATCAGAAATTTATGATTCCAAATAAGTTAACTCTCCGATTCAAAAATATCGAAACTGTGCGTTTAATAACATTTCAAGCACTAAAATATGAAATTTTTCTGTATGTAAATGACTGGACTAATAATTTTTCTTCCACTTACTCTTTTTATGTTTTTCGTTTTTATTCAAGTCGGAAGCTTAGCTTCCTTGGCATTACATGTTAATGTCGTCAGCTAAGTTTAATTGAACCCTGTTTTTTGAGTTCGTTTTTACTTCCACTGTCTCTCTTTATTATACCAATACAAAAAAAAATTTAACTGAAAACAAATTAAAGTGAGTAACAAGTACAAACTAGCTGAAACGAAAGATATAATCTTAAAACCTGTGACAATTATTCGTCAAATAACGAAAACCTCGTTTGTTGCCGTGTACAGGCAATAAACTCGTCAGATACACAAAAATAGAGTAAAATAACAGGGCGAAACAGCACAAGACATACTCTAAGCCGAATCCGTACACACTGCATTTGGAAGAATGGGAATATAGTGGACGGATGGTTTGTCGATGGTTTGTCGGGTAAGGCGTTATTCTTCTGGGCGTATTTACATTTTCATGGTAGTGACTTCTTCACAAAAAACTGCCAAACCTACGTTCTAGCCGTCAATATTACTTGGGGGAACCAATTACCTCTATATATTAAAACAATGAAAATAAATTTGGGCCTCAAATTAGAATTTGTATTAGAGTTAGGCATCAATGACATGGAATTTAAGTTATAATTTTTATTCAACTAACACTTTGTGTAAAAAATAAAAAATTAATTCGAAAAAATTATTCAGGATATAACCTTTAAAAAAATATTGGGGGGACGGCTTCCCCTGTCCGTCGCATCCGTGACGCTGTTGATGGACAGAATTCATTGTTTCCCTGTGTATATGCTTGTATATGAGACAAGACTCAATATAATTCTAACTTATAATTTGTGTAATAGTTGTTTCTTACGGAGTTATAACTACAATGTGAATGTAAAAACGTTTATTCGTGCGTTTTACAGGATTGTATAAAATGCTACTTATCCTACCAATTTTCTGTAGTTACTACTGTTTCCAAATTTACATATCAGGTTCTGATGCGTCACACACTTGCCTATAAGTTAATTCCTTCTTCATAGACATGTAAGTGTCTGTGATTGAGAGTCCACTGATAAAACGTTTGATTTGTCTATGTATTAAATTTCAGTTGATTTTTAACAATTTGTTTCTTAATTTTTATTTGTGTTAGATTTTAATAAACTGAAAACTAGCTCAATTTGTAACTAAGATTACCAGTTACAATTGAATCTTTTGTTTTCTTATACAATTGTTTTTTTAATAACTCTTTAGGCATTAGAGAAAATAAATAAGATAAGATTAAACTATTACTTCTAACACTTTAGTGAAGTGGAGCCAACAAAACGTTTTTAAAGCGGTAATTATAAATACATTTTTTAAGGAGGAGGAATAATGTTCGGTTTTTTAATCAAAGAGTGGAGACAGGAGTAAAGTTACTGCAATTTAGTTACAATTATGTTCGCGACAACAGTAGAAACAAGTTCCGTAAATGCTGTAAATTCAGATGAATAAACGAATTAATTGTATGACTTCAGTATTGGGTGTTATTTAAGAACACCTAGCTGTATACTTCAAAGGTGAATTTGAAAGTTGCTTAGCCTAATTTAAAGATTAGCCGAGTGACTTTATCTCGGTAGTTGAGAAAACAGTAGAATAGGTTGTAGGAGGGATTGGCATAGGGAAATAGAATAAAAATGAAACATTATAGTACTTGGTATAGATACGAACGTAATGTTTCTCAATAATAATTAATCGCATAGAAGAAATACATCAGAAGTGACACACAGAAAATCTAATCTAACATACATTTGTAAAAATTATTATTGTTAAAGTAAAGTGTTTTCTAAAATTGAGAATGATTAGTCTCAGATCAAAATAAGGTTGCATAGAGAATTTTAAATAGATCATTGAACCCTACTCTGTTAAAAAGTTTTGAATCATTGACCTTTCAGAGAGAAGGAAGTAAAGATTAAAAGTTTTATTACAAAATATAACAGCAGACTCGATGGAATTTTGTTGAAAGTTAAAACTAGCAACGACCAAGTGTTCAAGATAATGATAAAGGTGAAATTTCTCAAAAGAATACTATTTATTTTTCTGCGGCAACTAGTTAGGCACGATTACTGTAGACAATGATGATGATAAAAAATGTAGATGAACATTTTTCCAGATGTTTTATCAACTGGCAACAGAAACGTATTTACAGAGACAGATTTGAAAGGCAGTAAAAAAAAAAAAAGTAATTTGGCGCCACATAACAATTTCCAAAACAAGGTGGCGAGAAAAGGAAGCTATGCAATATGTAGGCCTATAGAGTAATGTTCGTATACTGTTAATAATATAGAATAACGTTGTTATATATGTATTCATCTTTAATATGTAATTACTCGTTTATAATCCTTTACACGTTAAAAAGGTCAAAACAGTACTATATAAAGGAGGAATAATTGACTACATTATTTGTATATCTTTGTAAGTATTACTTTTTGTTTATATTCTATTAAAAATTGTATAAAACTTTTAATATAAATTGAAATAATTAATTGTAAAAAAATTTAATAATATTTACTTTCCGTTTTACTGTGCATGTCTATTTGTATTATGTAACTCAATAACATTACTTTAAACTCATATGCATGGAAGCATACTCACATGCTCGCACCCATTGTATTTTTCTGTTAACAAGTTCATTATGTTAAATTACCTACTTAACTTTACTTAACAAATTACAAATTTTACAAACTAATTAACTTTAGAAATTAGATTATTTGTAATCTAATTTGAGATGTAATGTGATGCAATTTTATTTATATTTGTACTAATTTATTTATATTTCAAAAATACATGTCCCGGAAATAAAATTTTTAAGAGCAGTTAACTGATGTAGCTTGTGAGTTCGTTTACGAAACGACGACATAAGGAAAGGCCTGAAGTTACAGTCGCTTCTGGAGAGAATAAAGGAATACAGGCAGAATTGGAAGTCCCATGTGGAACGCATGGTAGTCACGCGTATTCCTAATGAAGCGTTTGAATATAGGCCAGTGGGGACCAGGGATCGTGGACGACCCTACAAGAAATGATCAATCTCTAAAGTCGGAACGGGCTGTAGCCCAAGCCATGTAATGAAGAAGAATACTAATTTACTTGTCTTAAATAATGTCTAAATTAAACTTACCGAATGGATGTAATATTTAGAGTGATGTGTTAGTGAGTTGTTACTGTTTTAGACTGTTTAATGTGGAGAACTATAGTGTATGGAGAAACATAAAAAACGTTTATTTATCTCACTAAAGTGTTACAGAACAGTGTGAGTTGCATATATTATATTCACGACAACACTATTTCTCAGAAAAGGGTAGAAAACCAAAGGTTCCTATGTACGTAACATGTAGTAGCTAATCTAGTAACAGATTTAATCAATGTTGATGAAAGGCTACATATCTGTTATGTAAAAATTTATTGCTAAGTATATAGGCTACTGAAATCCACGTAGGTACAATGCCTTTTCTTTATCTGCCAATAAAACAACAGCCTCTGGTACTGCAATGGGGAAATATTCTGAATTGTATATTTTCAAGTAAAATGATCAGAGCTCTGGTAAGCCACCGTATAAATGAAGTACAATCCCGGTTAAGTTACTAGTTGTTTATATACTTTTTAAGTATTTCTCTTTCGTGTTTAGATTGTAACTTTCAGGTACGTCACATTTCTTACGCACGTTTATATTATTCTCTATAGTATAGGTTATTTTATGCGTAATAACTAATAACTTTGTTATGTACACTTGGTGTTCAGGTAGCCTTTCAGAGTAGTATGGAAATGAGCATTATATGTAAATAGACTAACTGACTGAAAACACCATTTGTTTTTACATTCACAAAGCAATTCTTAAGAAAACGATCATGAGTATACGTAAGCTTTCAGTGTTTATACTTGCACAAACATCCTAGGAAACAGCCCGACGATAGTGTAAACTCTATTAAAGGTATAGTTTTGTCAGAATCCATATCATTTGTAAGTTAGAATTTACATAATGTTATACACAATTTGGAGTATTCTATTACACTGACGCAGTACGTTTTTATGATAAGCCTGATGTTCAAAGGGTTTCTGAAGGGAAAAGTTATTGTTCCTTACAAATGTGAAAATAACGTTTGTCTAAGGAGAAAAACATGTCCCTGGTAATTAAACACTGAGGATATATACGCCCAGATCCCTAACTTATTAAAATGAACTCAAATTTTACAAGTCATATAACAAAACCTAATAGCAATAATTTGTAATTATAAGCACCTTGTTACCATTAGTAGGTTTGGGTTTACTAATACAATTAATTTTGATTATGCTAAATTTACTACATCATACACCTGCATATAATTAATATTTAGCAGATAAACCATAATATTAAACTCATATATATGAAAATTTACTGTTATTTTATTAAAGTAACACACGTTAATAAAATTTTCAGATGTAGCAATTTGTCTACATAGAAATGTAATTGTAGTTGCTATCCCTATGCTTATATCCTTACAGCCACTGTAAACAATTATATTTTATTTTTCCATTCCTAATCAAATTGACGTACTTATATTTAACGAAACCATTACCTACAAAAAGTTAATTATTTGTTGTTATTACACAAACGTAAATTTAATTGTAACATCTATTTGCTACAATATACTTGATTATTTCTCAATTGTAGGTCAGAGAAATAAAATTGTTTCTAAATAAATCATTATAGATCATGCATATTTTAAACGGAACAACAAAGCAGCAGAGCTTGTGACTAACGTGTAGAAAGTTTACAAACATCAAGGTAAAACTCTCTAAATAAAGATCGTTTATTAGAGCTGCCCTGCTACAGGGAAAGAATTCCTGATTGACCTGGAACTCTACTGTTAACATAATTTCCATTGACGTTCACTGCATACTGATTGTTGGCCACATTGTGTTACTAGCATTATCGAGTTAACGTTTAAGTTCAAGCAAAACTAATAGCAATTTGTCTAATAAATCTTCTGAGCAAAACCACTGCTGCATTTGGAGCAAAGTTGCACATGATATTACTGAGGAATAAAAGTGATGACAGGACGCTATTTTACAAGGGGAAAGAGATACTTGGTTGATATTAGGAAAATGTGAAGGAACAGTGCACGGCAAACGTAAACAAATTTTTGAATTTCAAGTATATAGTGAGCATGTTGATTAACCGGTGGGCCAGTGGACAAACCTAATAAGTATGAGAGCCCTATTAAAATTTAGACTATAATAGTAAAAGGATTATTTTGCGTAGCAAATAGACTTTGATTTAAGAAAGACACTGGTAAAGTATTTTATAAGGATTGGCCTTACATTATAGCCTAGTGCCATGGGAAATGAGAGAAGTGAATAGAGATGTGATTGAGACGCTGTTACACACAATGTATGAGAGATGAATATAATAAGGTGGATGGATAAAAACGGTATGAGGAAATACCAGAAAGAAAAAAGGTAGGTACAACAAATGTCTTCGTACAAAGAATAGAAGGGAAGCTAAATTACACATAATCTGAAGGCAAATACAATACTTACACCAGTGAGAACACTAAAAGATGGTAATAATTGGCTTTTAGAATAAACGTTTCTAAAGTATAAACTCTCTCGTCAGGAACGAGAACTTTGCAGTTGTCATGTGGCTTGTTATGTAACAGAAATTTAAGTAATGATTCAGTATACTTTTAAATATCTCTTCATAGTACTCACCATAAGAATAAGTGTTCTTACATAGGTTGTTTGTTGTCAACTGTTGGTGTAACAAAGGGCTTTTGCGTACGATTTATTGGCAACAATAAAACATTCAGAAATCATGGCGGTAGCTAGTTTTCATTAGACCTATAAAAAGAGATGTAAAAATATATCATCTAAGTGACTTCGTTTAATAACTATGACACTATGGTTACTTTCCATTTTGTGTTTTTCATTTCTTCACTTGACTTTATTCCTCTACGAGAACACATACTATTTGTTTACAATATTTCTGTGACGGTCTGTATAGGTAGTTCAGAAAGTCGTGTGTGTGTGTGTGTGTGTGTGTGTGTGTGTGTGTGTGTGTGTGTGTGTGTGTGTGTGTGTGTGTGTGCTAAATATACACGTTTTAATATTGTAACAGTACATATCATTACCAAAATACAAACATCAACAAGAAACCATCATAATCAGTCAAAGACCATCAAAACAACCAAACTTGAAATTTAAAGAAGGGAGAAGACTATATAATAAACTAACAGAGAAGAATAAAACGATTAGAATTAATAAATAATGGACTATGAAAGAAATGAAGACAACGGACTAGAGACAAGACCAACGTCAACCCAATATACCCAATAGAACAGACAGTGAGAAGAAGACTGAAACCTCCGCATAATGATATTAATCAAATGATGTTAAGGGAATAAGTTAAATAGGGAAAAATTGAATTGACTCAACCAAGAGAATAAATAGATAATGACAAGAATATAACAAATAAAGAGAATAGAAAATATTCCTCATGATTGAGAAAAATAATTAGTTTAAAACAATATGAAAACCCTATGCAATGACTTAACAATGACGTCAAACCATTAACAGACTATTCTAGGTGACTTGACTGTGACCATCACCCGAATTTAAAATAATAATATAAGAAAAAATGATCAGGATAGTGAGATTAAAACTTGTATTAGGATGAGTTAATAATGTATAAAAGATAACAACAAGATTGTATCTTATCTACTATTTATGTAAATGATATAGACACAGGTATATCAGAAAAACTTATAATTACCAATAATGTTGTAAATATAACATAATAAAACTGGAAAAGAAATACAAAACAATAAATAGTAAATAATAGTATTAGTACATTTAAATATTTAAGTAAAATGTATAGAAACCAACTATCAAATGACCCCATGGTTGTAAAACAGAATAGGGACACACATAACCTAGCTCAGCAAGCATTTTGCACTTATAATGACAAGAATTAATAACTAAAATGTTATTAAACCATATTATATTATACTGTACTCAAACTACATGTTATAAGGAGCATACCAGCACCAAGACTGATTGCCAAGGAGAGATTTGTATTTGTGATTAGTGTAAATTAACATACTGAAATGGACAGAATAGGATTTACACAATAACCAATCAGTAGAATCAATGATGTGTAATACAACTAATATAACGTAAAGCAATAATTATTATCATGAAATTGAATCATAATAATGAAAATAAAAATACTTGTCATATAGCACTAGATGCAAGAAGTATTAAGAAGTTAACAGCAAATGGGAATATCCTGGTGCAAACCAAAAAAATATTGTGAAACGTTATTTTCATTGTAATGATCATTTATGTAAGAAATAATGCCTCAAAAAACAACTTTATAATATATAATGAAGACAAATAATGTGACACCCAATAGTACAGAACTATGGTATGTTATAAAGAATAAATACAATAAAATAACAATCTAATAACTAAAACTGAGGTGATCTGAAGTTGTAATGGTCGTCTCAGAGTAATTGTGTCATAATAGAAATGGTTCAGAACTACTATTAAAATACAATAAGTGAAACTAGTTGGTCACCACCAACTATTTATAATTGGTTGGTCACTACCTAGCCAAGTAATTTATAATGTTTATTAGAAATAAGTATTAATTGAGGTCATGGGTAATATGGTAATAGTGATATGAAGTTGTAGACAACAATTGTGAATAATAGTATTACAGTAAAATTAAGTAATATTAATAAAAAAGGGGAATTAAGATGTAGTAACTAATATTGAGTTGTGCCTAACCAGCCAAAGATGATTTTTATCAAAATACAGCTTTATAACTTATTGTAAAGAGTTCATACCCGATTATTAGAGAGTAATCATCAATGTTTATTGAAATTAAATTATATAAGTAAATAAAAGAAACATTATTATATGTAAATAGCCAATAAGAAATGTTAGTAATTTTATTTTTGTTAATAATGACCAAACCCATATGGTATGGGGAACCAAATTGCTCGTCTCAGAAAATACTGAACAATGGTAATAATGAATTATATATTAGAGCAAAGATAAGGGAACAATACTAATTATAAAGATATAATAGTTGACAAGCCCTTGGAAATACTTATGTCAAGAAATTTGTCATAATCTCAAACCCCGCAAAAGGACACTTTGAAAGCGTCTATTTTGCCGAGATATACCGAAGAATGACGAAAATTAAGAAAATCAATAAATCAGCGATCATCACCAAACATCAATATACTCGAAGCCAATTTCGGACAGAGGTGAGAACATTCCATCACAGTATTCCGACGAGGAAGCCACGCCGCTTCTGAGACCAATTTTAAGAACTAACCGCGACCAGCTGAGGAGAAGCAATAACCTCAAAAGTGAAATTCAGGTTATGCCGGTAGTAAACAAAAGTCGAGTTAACACGTTTTTAGTGAATCTTTACGGAGTATGTGCGCATAGGTGGTGAATTAAATATTAATAAGAAATTAAAAGTTCAATTAAGGAAAAGGGCATTACAAGCAAGTATAGTGATAATTACCCAATACCTAGAGCAATTATGACTTCTTACGATAAAAATTGTATCGAGTATAAGAAATAAGATGATTTCAAATGAACACAACAAGGGTTTTGGACCTTATTAAATGAATAATTTTGTTTATTATTAAGAAATTTAAAGACAGTTAACCTTACTCATAACAGTTGTTAACTTATTTGATAAATTTCATCAAATATAATGAAGGAGATGTTGTAATATGAACACTAAGAGAGCATTGAATATGATGATAGCAGTTAATTTATTTAAAATTAAAAAAGATTTAACAATAGGTGATTATAATTGTCAGAGTCGTCAATTGACCTGATAAACTTTACCAGATATGATGCATAAGATGCATAAGTTTATAATTTATTATGAACTCTAAGAAATCGTTAAAAATATTTAATAACAGCTAGCTATGCTTACAAGAGTTATCAATTTACCTGATTTAATTTTACCCAATAACGAATCAGACGATTATTTTATGAACACTAAATGAACTTATAAGCTTATTCTACTTGTATTTTGTATGTTGTTTAAGAATTATTATTAATTTAAAGGCAACTGGTTACTATTCAAATACGCCAGCCTTAAACTAAAATATTGACGAGAGTCATATTTTGAATTTCATGTGAGTAGTTAAGATTTTATTTGTTATTATAATCACTCTCCTACTACTCAATAATTATGGTAGTATAATTCTTCAAGTTTGTTTATCTGGTAGTCTAAAAGAACCTACATTTTACATAAAACAATTTAACCAAAATATAACGTTCCATGTTATGATTACTGGAATCAGAATAACAAACCCTGAGAAAGAGAATTTTATAGAGTCAATCAGTATTGTAAAATGAACGGTCATCAATATAAAGGTGGTTTAACATAATTTCATGAATATTATTGAACAATAGACTATACTTTTATCCAATAAAAGAGTTAACCAAATTATTTCATTAGACTAGACGATTACAGCTTAGGGGAACCGATCACCGTAGTTGGCAACACTTGCAGCGCCAATTGAGATAATTTAAATAATTTTAAATTGTCATTACAACTCTGTATTGTTAACAGGACGATTAACAATTCTGACCTTCACTCAATGTAAGTGCTGAACTAATAAATAAAATCTAATTTCAGTGAGGAGTGAACTTATCAACTGTTAACCGAAACTACGACAACTGACAAAATTAACAGGTACCAACGAAAGAGTCAACCTAGCCGATTCGTCTCGACTGAAGGAACCCGAAAGATTAATTTACGAAATTAAACAACAATTAAAATATTTTAAATAAATAATAAAAATAAATAACCCAATTTCTAGTAGCAACTCAAATGCAGAAAGAACACGGATCTACAAGTTTTGTTACACAATTGGTGCCAACAACTTGGGGCCTTAACAACATTAACCAGGGGATACTATTTTAACATACCCTACACAAACGATATTAATAATACAAGAAAAACAAGATTTGTTACAATATATGAGTAAATATTTATTATCCTGTAAATGGGATATTACTAATCGAAAGTAATGAATCATCACTCCAAAAGGATCATTCAGTATCAAAACTTCTCATCGTTATAGACTCCGCCTTATTTTATAGGGAGCTCTTTATAGCCAGGGGTTCTGCACATCATTCTTAACTGAGTTATTGACCCATTGTGCAGGCTCCTTCTTTTTTAGGTATCTAAAGCTCTCAGTCATAATGCATAATTTAGATTTTACCGTTACCTATTAATCCTTAGAGTAGGTTATCTGAATAGTAATATTGTTACGACATTACAGAACAGTCTACTTGTTTCTCGAATGTTCCAGAGGAATCCGGCTGTAATGTTGCGTGCGTACGTGATTTCAACATGCGTTCGCGAGACTTTTCTATACGTCGCCAGCTGCGCGCACTGTGTCAAGACCGCAATCAATTACGTCCTAGTATAGCGCTAATGCGTAGTATGTGGAATGTTCTGGTGTGTGAGCGTGGTATAAATACAAGGATTCAGTGGCGTTAGTTCAGTTATTGTCGGGCGATTACTCTGTGCGTTCAAGTGGTTATTAGTGAAAAGTAATTATTGTGGCGAAGTTTTATGTGTTTTATTTTCTTTACATTGTCTTGCGGGACAATTGTAATAGAATTGTCTTATATATTATTTACATTTAATTGTGTGTGAACAATTTTTATTTGATTTGTTGTAAGAGACTATCTTGTAGATTACAAACTGTTTAATTGTGATAACTAAAGCTGGTGATTAGTGACTTAATTGATGTCTTGTATTTTGTTTTGAACTGTACCATACAGTTTTGATCTGTAGACTTTCGTAACAATATGTTAATATACTGTATTATGTTATGGAATGTACGTTAAATACTTTTGTTTGAAACGAAAAGCAGATAATAGTAATACAAGAAAGAAAACACTAACAGTAATATCTAAAAGAAAACTGCATTTATTACTCAGTTGTAATTCTTAGACTTTTTCAAATTTGGACTGCATAATTTGTATTTTTGCTTTTCTGATAAGCTTTTGTATTGATGAGATGTGTTTTCTGCATTATTATTTAACTACGTTTTAAATGATTTCTCCACGATAAATTGTTTTGTTCACTTTCCTATAATTACCAGCATCTTATGTAATGAAGGTTACCTGACTCTTTTAATAAAATATTAAAATATGTTTACTTCAAGAAAGAGACTGTAGCAAAAAGTGTTTGGATTTAATTATATTTTATGTTATATATTTACTTGCTTTTTTACAGCTACTAATGTTTAGTGTTGCTGAAAAGTTGATTTAAAAAATTCAAACCTTATCTCATATAATATATCAATGTGAAATGTTTAAAATACTTCTTCACAAAAAAACTTTTACTTAATAAGAGCAATAAGTAAAGCACAGAAGACAATAAATCCAATAAATCAATATGTTAACAAACCGTTTCATAACAAACGTAGCGTATTCATTACTCTGTTCTACGTTATTGGAGCGTACCAGGAGTGAAACAAACAAAATTTTTACTGCATGCCTTTGACCGTTGATGGCTTATTAACACAGGCGTTGTAACTTGTAGAACTGGTAGGATACAGATCATTTTTTGAACTCTTGTTCCACGTCGTTGCATTAGTTTCCATATTTTAATAGCCTTAGACTTAATAAGCCAAGCTTCGTCGGATGTACTTGATGACAGTATGACGCAATGTACAATCGTTCAGTTTCAACCATTTTTGTCAATGAAGGCAAGAAAATAATTTTTATTTAAATAATTTTCTTTAAAATTCCGTTCTGTTTACAACTGCATTAAAAAATTCTTCTTATTTTTCCCTTCTCGCTTTGTATAGGAAGCAGCCTATACAAATAGGATATATTAAATAGGAAAAGTTAAATAGGATTGCTGCTTTTGTGGAGATGAGTCTAACGAGAATATTTATTAACTATTTAGTTACACAAATTATTACGCAGTAACAAAAAACATTTTGTCTTCGAGTGCAAAATATCGCGACACAAAACCAGTGTTGTATCTGCTATGAGTGGTTTCACAAACGATGAAAACCGCCAAAATAAGTAATTGTTTTGGATATTGTTGAAAGTGACGCCAAGTCTGTTGTAACTATCTTTGACAGACGTAGGACTGTGTAATGAATCCTCGAATATCAAGCCTATAATATAACGTAAGCGTGGTAAACCATTTTCTCTTTGAAACCAAATTTTCATTGTTAATCAAAGATGTCATTGTTAACATCGTGTTCGTCGCAAATGCTGTCTAGACGTCTGACGAGCCACGAACCCACACACACATAAAACTTTCAGAGGACCACGATAAACACACACATCAGGATAGAGTGATCAACAAACTCAGGTGAAAATGAACTAAATTATTTCAATCAAAAAATGGAAGTATACAACTGAGACAGTGATGATAGTAAATAGTTAATGTTTAGCGATAGACGGTTTAGCAAAGATCAATCTTTAAGTATAAACACAATTTTTAAATTATTTGCATGCACTTTTCAACAACATGTATTGTCATCACCAGGACAATTACTGTTGAGTTACTACTACACCAAACGCACGACTGTGACACAACAGTTGTGCACTACAATGCAGTTGTGTGTTTGGCGTGTCAATGACAATAAATATAGTCGGAACGTCGATACAAATAAGTTAAAATTTTTGCCTATACTTATCTGCTGATGCTCTCTAAACCTTCCAGCGCTGAGTAGTTATTCATCTGCGGTGACTACTAAATAGAAAAGTTATTATAACATTTAAACTCAAAATTAGAAAACTACAAATTTGATATGAATATGTAATGAGCACTCTAAGCATTTAATATTTTGAGTGCTATTAGAATGTATTTTTAATATTTACTGATAGAATTTTAATATGTTAAATTGTTACTAAAATTGCTAACTCTTAATTTTAGTGATATCTTTATATCAGTTAGAACCAAAAGTAAAAAAAAAAAATTATGTTATATCAATAGGTTTGTAATTAGAAGTGTCAGTTATTAATATGTTTCTTTGTACTGAGACTATAATTCGTGCATACTTATGAGAAGAAACAGAGACATTTTTTATTTTATGTTTTAGCTTATAGGGCCTAAGTTAAACACAATTTTAATCTTTTCAAACTCATCATAATTATTTTGTGTTATTAAACTTTTTCTTTCTAAAAAATTAATCTTTATATGTAACGTAGTGTTTGTTCGTTGCTTCAATAAGCTGAAATACCGTAGCCTTGTTGGGTATGTAAATGTATTCGAGATACGTTCACACAAGTCATATGCACCAGATCATAAAGTTGCATATGCATTGCGATGGAGAAGGGTCGAATATAATAAGCAGTCGATGGAATAGAGGTTATCGGAACAAAACGGATTTTTTTTAATAATGTTATTACTTTTTCAAGCAAACTACAGTGACTGTAATACAGCTTACAAAAATACTTAATTGGTCTATGTTGGCCTTCGTAAACTAAATTCTAATTTTTGTATAATGAAATAAATTGCTATTTAAAAAGTTTTATGTTTTATCTAAACTATAAATTATTTACAGGTGCATTTTGTACTAGAGTCTTTCTTTTAAATAAGTTTAAAAGTATGCATAAAGTAACACAAGTTTGCTGCGTTGTAATATCGACTGCACATCCTTCAGACGACGAGTTGTTACTCTCTGGAGGAATACGTAGGTTAAGTTACTCTGTCAGCCTCAGGACCGCTTCTGGGCGTGTAAATAGTTTTTGCGGGCACGGTTACATACAATTACATACAGGGGAACCGATACTGTTACGGATCGAACTAGTGTATTAGGCTCACACCTTTGAGTGAGCTTCAAGTGTCTATGTATTACTAGACGGACTATCTTGCACTTTGCGAATAGCATAGAATTATAATAACTATTGCAGTAACTCTACAAGATATTGCAACTTGTTCACAGCGCTGAAAAACATTATGTACCAGCGCAGCGTTTACTTGTTATGGATTCCAAAGAGAGACTAACTGGCATTCACATATTTACTTTTAAACTGATTTTCTTGCAACTTGATTGGTTTTTGGTAACCACATCTCATGATTTTTTTTACAAATAGCGTTAACTGTACAAAAACGCTTAGGAACAATTTAGGTTCAAAAATCATGAAATATTTTAAGATTGATTATATGGGCTTTTTACTCAAAAAACGCACACATTCTGTTACTAATCTTTAAAACATCTACTGTCGTCAAGTAGATGTTTTACTACGAAAACAATGATATATGTTTCACTTCAAAATTTCTCTCTTCAATACTTATTTAAATAAACGTCTTTTATGAAAATTCCCATTAAATAATTACGTACCCTCGTACATTCGCATTACACATTACTCGAAGTATCATTAAGTATCATTACGCACAATTTTAAAGTTTACTCCATTTTACTTCACAAGTCTAACAATATTAAAACTAACATTTTTCACAACGTTCCTTATCCACTATTTTACAATGTTGAAGCCTGCAAGCTCTACTTTATCAATAATCTTCTTCATACCCGATCATATTGTAATATTGTTTGCTAAATTCCAGATGCAGTTAGAATGCCCATTGCAATATGCACATACCTATTTGTTTGTGTGTGTTTGTGTAAAACCATTTTATTGTGTTCCGGTAAAGTCCCAAACACCAATGAATTTTCCATTGCACGGTTTAGGTAAAAATATTGACTTCACTTCAGGCTCCCCTTCAATAGCAGTGAAGTGCAATTATTATAATAGCTATAGAATTATTATTAATAGGAATAATGATTATATGGAATAACAGATGCGAGAATCGTAGCGCTGATCAAAGTTTTGGTTCCTTTATTACTTGTCATTAAACATAGCATTATATACCGTGACGTAAAAATTAAACTATATACCTCGTAGACAGTTTTGTAAAGATATAAATTAAGATTGACGCTACGTCAATATTTTATTGAAAATTCTATTGTATCGAGTAACTAATGTATTATTCCACAAATTTGAACATAACTTTAATTCTGTTAGTTTAAATATTATTATGAACTATTTTATTATTGGTTTTAAAATTATTTTTGTTATATTAAATCTTCTAAGAATGTATTTCGCAAAATGTTATATAAAGTAAAATTATTCTAGTAAATTGTGGTATCTTAATGAATTCAAATAATAATTAATATATACTACTTTACATAATTATTAATAGAAGCAAAGATTTGAATTTTCTTACACCAGGTAATGGTGAAACAAAGAAAAAATTTATAGTATGAAAATTATATTCTGATAAGAGTTGAATAAATGTCACCAAAGGATAACAGCATTACATTAAGTAGATATAGTTTGTAAATTATGAAATGTAAATACAGAAGAAAAAATTAATGACAACAAGAGTTTTAATTTTCCGTTGAAATATGTAATAAAAAATTAACGAAATACTTTCTTGTTGTTCTAACACAAAGCCATGGTTGGTTGTAGAAACCCTATTAGTTGTTTGACAGTCACTTACAAACCAGAGGGCAGTTGATTATATTACAAACTCGCACAGAAAACCGCAGACGGTGGGCCACTTGCATCAATTTTACAGGGTGTTCCAAATTAATTAATTACTATAATATATCAACAGCGTATGGAATATGTTGTGGTATAGGATACTGTTTACAAGGGCTCTGTGTATTCTCTATAAGTCGTTTCTATTTGAATACGGTCAGCAATCAGCGTTTTTCAATCCCACTTGTGTAATATAATAATTTCGTATTAATATTTTTTGTCTGCCTCTAAAAAATGTACTTTTGTATTTACTTTTCCTAGTTAAGTATTTATAAAAAGTGTCTCAGCCCATGTTTTAGTATAAATTATGTACAGATTTGTACCGGTATTCACATCGAACAAATCGACTATTGAGGTGCAGTAGAACCAAACTTGCTTAAAACAGTATTATATAAATATGTGAGTATTGGTATGAGGATTACTTTAATTATGATCATCAATTAGACGGATTCATAAATGCCAGAGAAATCGACAGCATGAATTTACTTTAACACCACCTTCAATCAGGCACTCTCGTTTTCAAATGGTGTTCCTTCTACTTAGATATCAAGTTCTTACTATAAATGTCAAATTACAATATGCACTATAATAACAAAGGATGCCAAGTTAAATAAACATATCTTAACATGAATTAACAATTAATTAAACACGTGGCAATTACACTAATACCAGTCAATGAAGCATTTTATTTTCGAATTCTTTGCAATAGAACAAACAGTCATGAAACCTTTTGTAATATCTTCTACATAGTGTCTAGATAAAAGTTAAAAAAAGCCATTGGCGCCCTTCCTCATGGACTGTCCTCACCTTTTCTCGTTGACTAAAAAATAAAAGATGTAACTAACACTTAATATCAATAAGACGTTATATACAATTTTTAGAGAAGCTGATTTTTTATTTATTGGGAGTTTTACATCGGTACATCGTGACAGACATTATTAAATGACTTTCAAAATATAGAATATGTTTAAAAAAATTGATGAAGGGTCAAGATGGTACTTATTGCACTCCAAACAAGCTGGGATTTTTACAAACAGAATTCTCACTGTTGCACACCACTACAGAAAAATTATTCCGATTAGCGCTTTCAGGCTTCTCAGCTCATCTTCAAAATCGGAAAATTATAACCACTAACACAACTTTCTTAATTAAGCTTGACATTTTTTGTTTCTTTCGATTCAGTATGAATTTTCCTTTTGGAGGTATGATTGTTGAAACGGTGATTCGATTTATTTTTTCCAAAAACAATTTTTTACTCTGAATGAAACAATCAATCTTGATAAATCGTAAATGTTTATATAAAAATGCATGAAGTACGTACGTAGTTAGTTGAACGGGTCGAAAGGAAAAGAAATGGTGCTAGTAGTCCTATTAATTGTTTTCCTGTAATCTAGTGCTAATTTTCATATTTCACTACTTGTTTATAAAACAAGCTTTCATATACCAATTTTTCCTGCAGATAAACTAATCAATCCACCATAATATGCTGTAATAGCAGAATAGAAATCTAAACAATAGAGGCTAATATCATGCTCTCGCAATCGCAGCCGAATCGAGTATTAACTGCAGTCAGGTGATCCAATTTACCAGTAACGTTTATTGGTTTGTGCGTGATCACAATTCAGTGAACACATTGTGATATGCCAATACATTTCGTGATGAAATAACATGATACTTGACAGCTTATCATCATAAAGTTTAACACGGAGCCTGTGAAATGTAATGAAAACGGAGCAGTTTGTAACCAGCAGAAACTTTATATTGTTACGACATCACAGAACAATATACGTGTTTATCGAATGTTCCAGAGTGATCAAAAATGTAACGTGTGCGGCGTACGTGCTTGTTGGCGCATTTTCTAGACTGTGCCAGACTTCGCTCGGGCGCACGAACTGTGGCAAGGCCGCAAGTAATTACGTCGTAACTATACTGGTGCTATCGCGGATTATGGAATAATCTAGCAATTTGGGGCGGTATAAATACCAGTACTCAACGATGTTCAGTTCAGTATTAGTGCGAGATATTGACAGTGCGGTTTGAGAGTTATAGTAGCGATATTACTGTGGGCGTTAAAGTGGTTATTAGTTAAGAGTGGTGTTTTATAATCGGACGGTATAATTGTAATTCAATTGTGTTTAATTTTAGTGGACATTTTATTGCGTGTGAACAATTTTCATTTGATTTGTTGTAGAGACTGAGTTGTTAATTAAGAACTGTTTAACTGTAAAAAATTAAAGGTGTGATTAGTGACTTAATTGGTGTCCTGTATTTTGTTTCCACTGTACCTACGACAATCGAGTAGACCGTCGTAACAGTGGTGTCAGAAGTGGAATTAATTAATAGAACGGTTAACAGTGGAAACAGTGGACACTTTTTACAATACGAGGTAATTCGTAACTAATCGGGAAAAAATGAATGCCAGTCTCAGATGATGGAAGCTTTCCAAACGCTGCTGCGGCAGACACAGGAAAAAGTAGGAAGACGACAAAAAGAAGAACGAAGACAAGAAAGAGGAGAAGCAGAAATACGACAGGATGAGAAAATCAGACAGGAGGCGGAAGAAGCAGAAAGACGACAAAAAGTAGAACAAAGACAAGAAAGAGAAGAAGCTGAAAAACGACAGTATGAAAAACGCAGGCAGGAAAGACAAGAGACAGAGGAACGGCGACGACAGGAGGCAGAGGAACGGAAGCGTGAAACAGAAGACATCAAAGCATTAATACAGGAGTAGAAACAGATTCAAGAACATAGTACCGCAGAATACGGTCTCCTACGAGGTGAGCTTAATAAACAAGTTACTAAAATAACAGAGGTACAAGAATCAATGACATTAAAAATAGCTGAAGTAGAAAAATCAGTCACGAGTGTAGAAAAAGTTATATCAACAAAAATAGACGACTTGATTACTAATATAAAAGAGCATATCAAAATTAAGTCGAGGAGTGCCTGAAGATACAACCAAAACAACTTTGTGAACAGACTGTACCAATGATAAAGCCAGAAAAAGGCACAGAAAATAAGTTAATACAGAAAGTCACTTTGCCTGGAGTAGGGACAGTTCATGTCAAAGAACCAAACTTTGACGGAAGCAGTCACTGGGCAACGTACCTCCGACAATTTGAAGCTGCTGCATGCGCAAATAATCAGACAGAAAAAGACAAAGCAGTCTCACTCGTTCCCTTATTAAAAGGACCCGCGGAAGAACTACTACAGAAAGTCCTACCTGACAGCCAGAACATCTATGCCGAGTTGATAAAAGGTCTAGAATTACGGTATGATGATAAACATTTGCGAGATCCATATATAACTGTTTGCGATAAACATTTTTTAACACCCAGTTGAGAGCAAGGCGACAGCATTCCCGGGAGAGCCTTGAAGAGTTTCAAGCAAGTATAGACGGACTAATTAGACAGGCCTATCCTGAAGCGGCAGAAGATTTTCGAACGAGTTCTGCGATGCACATATTTACTGCTGGTGTCCGAGATAACGAACTACAGCGAGTGTTACGAATGGAAAGACACCAGAACAGTGCGGATGCCCTGGTACATGCTTTGCAATTTTAGGCCGCCAAATCAGCGTCTGGTTGGACAAGTCATAAAGTGCGCACGCTAAAAGATCGCAACGGCACAGACGATGAGTAAGAAGAGTAAGGAACAGAGACTCAACGGCCGGCACAACAGAATAAAATAAGAAAGGATGGAAGACCGAAGTGTTATAGATGTGCGAAACCCGGACATCTACAACGAGATTGTCGGGTTAGAATTCACCAGCAGGGAAACGAGCAATAGTCGGTACAACGGGGCGTGTGCTGACTAACTGGAGGAACGAAGCCCATGGAGAATACGCAATTTCTACACTCCAGAAAAACAGTGGGAGCTTGGTAGTTACCGGATTTGTTGAAGAAAGGCCAACCTCGATTACAGTTGACACAGGCGCAACAGTTTCTATTGTGCGCCCCGACGTGGTGAAAGATCTCAAGCCAATCTGGTGCTCTTGCAGCTTGCGAACAGCTACTGGACTGCCTGTAAAAGTGTATGGAAAAGTGGAGATACACCTACGCCTAGGTCGACTTGAGTTTAATCATCAAGTACTCATTGCAGACATTGTGGATGAAGCAATTATTGGTGTGGACGTTATGAACGCATACGGCTTTATAGTCGACTTCAAGAACAATGTCTTGAGAGTCGGAGGCGAAGATGTAATGCTATCAACAATGACGACAGCAGAAAAATCGATGGACGTCATAAACCAAGTGGGCGTAATTGTTCCTCTAAACTCCGAAAAGATCATCATGGTTAGAACCGAGATAGATACTAGAGGCAACCAGTGCCCTATATTCGAACCCCACGTAGTCAGCACACCGAGCATACTAATAGCCAGAAGTTTAGTAAAATCTGACGAAACCGGAAATGAACCTATTAGAGTGGCGAATATTTTGGATCAAGCTATCACTTAAAAAAAGCAATTCGCTCCTAGGCAAATTGACTCATGTGGCCTGGGTAGCCGGAATAACGCAACGAAGTTCCAGTGTTTC
Source organism: Magicicada septendecula (assembly GCA_034769895.1). NCBI lineage: Eukaryota > Metazoa > Arthropoda > Insecta > Hemiptera > Cicadidae > Magicicada > Magicicada septendecula. Next base: position 535,726,090 of record CM068367.1, on the reverse strand, counting down.
GGGTAATTCCAAATTACCAGAGGAACTGCAGAATTATTGAAAAGGTCGTCTAACGACCTCTGAAGTGGTGAGGCAAAAGAACTCGGACAGTTTTTACACGAATTCTAAGATTGTTTTGCAGTTCGGGGCAGTCACTGGGAAGAACCTCTCTTGTGCAACATCGCATCAATACCGGGGACACAACACCGATACGCCAACCTCCTCGAAGGCCTCCATTACCTAATTAAGAGGAAATGTCTCGGTTAGTACAGGCCATGTTGACAGAGGGAGTAATCGAACCTTCGTCAAGTGCTTGGTCTTCTCCTGTAGTGCTGGTAACGAAGGAGGATGGTGGGTTACGATTCTGCGTAGACTACCGGAGGTTAAATGACGTTACAAAGAAAGACTGCTATCCATTACCTCGCGTTGACGATACACTCGACACGTTGTCCGGAGCACAGTGGTTTTCCACATTGGACCTGAAGAGTGTGTCTTCCACATTGGCAATTGTGTCTTCATCAAGAAGACAAGGAAAAGACCGCTTTCTCGACCCCAAGTGGCTTATTCCAATATAACGTTATGCCATTTGAACTCTGTAATGCACCGGCAACATTTGAAAGATTGATGGACCTGGTACCTGCCCAGTACAAACCGGAGAATTGCGCCACAAGGAGAGAGTTTCTGGTAATCGTCCGAGCGTTGGAGCACTTCCATAAATACCTCTATGAGAGAGAGTTTTCACTACGTAACCACCATCCCGCGCTTGCATGACTCTTAAGATTTAAAATCCGGAAGGACATTTGGCAAGGTGGCTTGAACGTCTGCAAGAGTATAACGTCAAAGTACAACATCGACGGGGGCGCCTGCATGGTAATGCAGATGGCTTATCACGAAGACCGTGCCCGGAAAACTGCCGACATTGCCAAAGAAAGGTAGTACAAAACTCACGCGAACATGTTCAAGCCATCACTGTAGATTTCCTGGCTTACAGCTGGACAACACAAGACTGTCGACAAGAACAGATGACTGATGAAGACACTGGATCGATCTTGACAGCAAAAGAGGAAGGTCGCCGCCCGGATTGGCAAGATATCTGCCATGGTTCTGAAGTGCTGAAGGGCTACTGGCCACAATGGGAATCTCTCACCTTAGGAAACGGATTGATGAAAATAGCTTGGGAAAGTGCAGATGGACGAGACGTGGTCATGCAGTTGATAGTTCCCCGAAGTAAAGTGCAGTCTGTTTTGAAGAAGATGCATGATGGAACATCTGGAGGCCATCTTGGTGTTAACAAAACCCTTGACGAATACGGAAGCGGTTCTATTGGCTTCATGTTCGCCACGATCGACGTAGAGGAATGTGTTCGGAGGTGTGAAATATGTGCTGCAAGCTAGGGCCCACAAATCAGAAGCAGAGGAAAATGAGACAATATAACGTTGGACTGCCTTTCGAGAGAATTGCCATAGACATTGCTGGTCCATTCCCAGTTACAGACGATGGAAACCGGTACATCATGGTTGTAGGTAACTAGTTTACTAAGTGGGTGGAAGCCTTCGCAATTTCAATTCAGGAAGTTACCACTGTGGCAAAGCAGCTAATTCACAACTTCTGTTGCCGTTATGGAGCCCCTATAGAAATCCATACGGATCAAGGGAGAAATTTCGAATCAGGCCTGTTTAAAGAATTATGCCGTCTATTCGGAATTTGAAAGACCAGGACAACGCATCTGCATCCTCAGTCGGACGGGATGTTTGAGAGATTCAATAGGACACTTGAGCAGCATCTTTCGAAGGTTGTTGACCAGAACCAAACAGACTGGAACCAACGTATAGCACTATTCCTCATGGCGTATAGATCATCAGTACACGACACAACCGGCATGACTCAGGCAAAATTGATGTTTGGGAGGGAGGTTCGTCTTCCTGGGGACTTAATGTTCGGATCACCTGAGACTCAGTCCCAAGAGCCACAGAACTATTCCTCGCAATTAGAAAACCAACTACAAGGAATGAATCGCTTGGTAAGAGTACGGCTGAAGATTGCCAGTGATAAAATGAAAACTCGGTATGATATTCGCAGCAATAGTGTGGGTTTCCAAGAAGGAGATACGGTCTGGTTGTTCAATCCAAAATGCCGTCGTGGTCGCTCACCTAAGCTTCAGTCTAAGTGGGAAGGACCCTACACTGTGAAAAAAAGAACTAACGATGTTGTTTATCGGATTCAACAGGAAGGACAGCGAAAGTTCAAGGTCGTCTACCTAGATCGCCTGGCTAAGTACAACTTTAGAGGCGGTTTGCCAGTTCGGGACGAACAGGCTTAAGGAGGAGGCAGTGTTACGACGTCACAGAACATTCTATGCGTTTATCGAATGTGCTAGAAGGATCTCGATGTAAGGCGTGTGGCATACGTTCAACTATACGCATTTTGCGAGAATCTTCTCGACTGTGCCGGGCTTCGCTCAGGCGCTCGGCCTGTGTCAAGGACGCAAGTAATTTCGTCGTAACTATACTGGCGCTATTGCGCATTATGGAATAATCGAGTAATTTGGGGCGGTATAAATACCAGTACTCAACGACCTTCAGTTCAGTATTAGTGCGAGATATTGACATTGCGTTTCAAGAGTTATAGTAGCGATATTACTGTGGGCGTTCAAGTGGTTATTAGTTAAGAGTGGTGTTTTATAATCGGACGGTATAATTGTAATTCAATTGTGTTTAATTTTAGTGGACATTTTATTGCGTGTGAACAATTTTCATTTGATTTGTTGTAGTGACTGTGTTGTTAATTACGAACTGTTTAACTGTAATAAATTAAAGGTGTGATTAGTGACTTAAGTGGTGTCTTGTATTTTGTTTCCAGTGTACCTACGACGACCGAGTAGACCGTCGTAACAATATTATTCTTCCATTCATGATTCGTAATATACTGTCTGTCATTCAATACTGTTATTATTGACTTGGGTCAAAAGTTTCTACGACGATGTCCGATGCCTAACTCTATTGTAGTCTGTCGTTGCAGTTTTCATCGTTTAGTCCCTTATCGCTCATTGATCTTTTTATGTTTTCTTGGGTCTTTGTTTTTTTCTGTGCTCTTACGTGCCTAACAAATTTTACGTAATTACTTTTAATTATTACTAAGTTGTATGTATATTCGATTTTTAAACTTATAAAACCATTTAATCGAATATTACTCTTCTGTTCCGAATGAACATTAATTTATGATATTTAGTAATTAAGTAATTGTTTATAAATTTAAGTCCTGTTTTTTTAGGTTTCACAGCATTTGAAAATAATTGAAATATATTTTATAACTTACGTTTTTAACCTAAAATTGTTATACATTTTTTAGTTGTTTGATTCTTCTTGCATACTTTTTCTTCATACAATTTCTATTTTTTTCTTTTTTGAAACAGATATGTCGTTGACTTCGTTAAAAGGAAAATAGTTGTTTTCACTTTCGTCTGTACTTTGCGCGTGGGTGGTTAGCTCTAGTTGCAAGTATTATGTGACATATTTAGAAAAATTTAGACTTGATTTGACGTGCTTACCGAATTTATTCTTTACTGATGACAACAAAGAATATTCCATTGATATATCCAAAAATTTATAAAACAACTTCTGACTACTTCTGTTGGCTTTATGTATACAAAACTGCATACACTTGGCCTTTCCCTTTAAACGCTTAGTATTTAGGGCTACTCTTAAGTTCATTTATATTCACAACATCACACTTAATTTCCAAAAGATCACATCCTGCAATGGCACAAATGTTGATTTACTAATGTGATGACTCAACAACTTAATTGATAAACATTCTAAAATACTAAAACAAATGTCTGAAATAATTTATATTATACCTTTTAGCAAGTTTATTTCAAAACATATTGCTACGACGTCACAGAACAATCTACGCGTTTATCGAATGTGCTAGAAGGATCTTGATGTAACGCGTGTGGCGTAGGTGCTAATATACGCATTTTGCGAGAATCTTCTAGACTGTGCCGGGCTTCGCTCGGGCGCTCGGCCTGTGTCAAGGCCGTAGTAATTGCGTAGTTCACGAGAGATAAGACGCAGTTTGGAAGCTTCTGGTGTGTGAACGTGACTATAAATACATGGGGTAGCGGCCTTAGTTTTCAGTTCAATGCGAGATATTGGATATTGCTGTTCGAGAGTAGGTATTAGTGCGATATATTTCCAGAGCGGTTCTAGTTATTACTGTGTACGTTCAAGTAGTTATTAGTGAAGTGTTGCGTTTTATAATCAGACGGTATAATTGTAATACAATTGAGTTTTAATATTTGTGGACATTTTATTTCGTGTAAACAATTTTCATTTTATTTGTTGTAGAGACTGTGTTGTTAATTACGAACTGTTTTACTGTAACAATTAAAGGTGTGATTAGTTACTTAATTGGTGTCTTGTACTTATTTTCTTTCTACTGTACTTACGACGATCGAGTAGACCGTCGTAACAGTGGTGTCAGAACTGGGGTAGAACGGTTATCAGTGGAAACAGTGGACACTTTGTACAAGACGAGTGTAGTTCGTAATTAATTAATAAAATGGATCCCAGTCAGATGATTGAAGCTTTACCAACACTGCTGCGGCAGACACAGGAAGAAGCAGAGAGACGAGAGGATGAGAAACGCAGACAGCAGGCGGAAGAAGCAGAAAAACGACAGGATGAAAAACGCAGAGAGGAGGTGGAAGAAGCAGAAAGACGACAAAAGGAAGAACGAAGACAGGAAAGAGAAGATGCTGAGGAACGTCAGAAAGCACTAACGCTAGAAACAGAATAAAGACAAAAAGATAAAACGGAAGCTCTCTTTGAAACTATGCAGAAACAGTTGCAAGAACATAGTACCGCAGAATTGGGTTTCCTACGAGGTGAGCTTAATAAACAAGTTACTAAAATATCGGAGGTACAAGAATCAATGACATTAAAAATAGCTGAAGTAGAAAAATCTGTCTTGACTGTGGAAGAAACTATGTCAACAAAAGTATCAGCAGTAGAAGATTCGATTATAAATATAAAAGAGCAGATTAAAAATGAAGTCGAGCAGTGTCTGAAATTACAACCAAAACAACTTTGTGAACAGACTGTACCAATGATAAAGACAGAAAAAAACGCAGAAAATAAGTCAATAGAGAAAGTAACTTTGCCTGCAGTAGGGACAGTTCATGTCAAAGCTCCAACCTTTGACGGAAGCAGTCACTGGGCAACGTACCTCCGCCAATTTGAAGCTGCTGCATGCGCAAATAATTGGACAGAAAAAGACAAAGCAGTCTCACTCGTTCTCGCATTAAAAGTACCCGCGGCAGAATTACTACAGAAAGTGCCACCTGACAGCCAGAACATCTATGCCGAGATGATAAAAGCTCTAGAATTACGGTATGGTGATAAACATTTGCGAGATGTGTACTGCACCCAGTTGAGAGCAAGGCGACAGCATTCCGTGGAGAGCTTTCAAGAGTTTGAAGCAAGTATCGACAGACTAATTACACTGGCCTATCCTCAAGCGCCAGAAGATTTTCGAACGCATTTTGCGATGCAGACATTTACTGCCGGTGTCCGAGATAACGAACTACAGCAAGTGTTACGAATGGCAAGACACCAGAAGTGCGGACGCCCTGGTACATGCTTTGCAATTTGAGGCCGCCAAATCAGCATCTGGTTGGACAAGTCATAAAGCGCGAGCGCTAAAAGATCGCGACGGCACCGACGATGAGGAAGAAGAATAAGGAATAGAGACTCGACGGTCGGCGTCACAGAATAAAATAAAAAGAATGGAAGACCGAAGTGTTATAGATGTGGGAAACCTGGACATCTACAACGAGATTGTCGGGTTAGAATTCACCAGCAGGGAAACGAGCAATAGTCGGTACAACGGGGCGTGTGCTGACTAACTGGAGGAACGAAGCCCCTAGACAATACGCAATTTCTACACTTCAAAAAAACAGTGGGAGCTTGGTAGTTACCGGATTTGTTGAAGAAAGGCCAACCTCGATTACAGTTGACACAGGCGCCACAGATTCTATTGTGAGCTCCGACGTGGTGAAAGATCTCAAGCCAATCTGGTGCCCTTGCAGCTTGCGAACAGCTACTGGACTGTCTGTAAAAGTGTATGGAAAAGTGGAGATACACCTACGCCTCGGTCGACTTGAGTTTAATCATCAAGTACTTGTTGCAGACATTGTGGATAAAGCAATTCTTGGTGTGGACGTTATGAGCGCATACGGGTTTATAGTCGACTTCAAGAACAATGTCTTGAGAGTCGGAGGCGAAGATGTAATGCTATCAACAATAACGACAGCAGAAAAATCGATGGCCGTCATAAACCAGGTGACCGTAACTGTTCCGCCAAACTCCGAAAAGATCATCATGGTTCGAACTGCCGTAGATACTAGGGGCAATCAGTGCTCTATATTCGAACCCCAGGTAGTCAGCACACCGGGCATACTAATTGCCAGAAGTTTAGTAAAACCTGACGAAACCGGAAATATACCTATTAGAGTGGTGAATATTTTGGACCAAGCTATCACTTTACAAAGCAACTCGCTCCTTGGCACATTGACTCCTGTGGCCTGGGTAGCCGGAATAACGCAACGAAGTTCCAGTTCTTCGGATACTTCCAAATTACCACAGGAACTGCAAGAATTATTGAACAGACCTTCTAACGACCTCTCAAGTGGTGAGGTACAAGAACTCAGACAGTTTTTACACGAATTCAAAGATTGTTTTGCAGTTCGGGGCAGTCACTGGGAAGAACCTCTCTTGTGCAACATCGCATCAATACCGGGGCACAGCACCCATACGCCAACCTCCTCGAAGGCCTCTATTACCTAATTAAGACGAAATGTCTCGGTTAGTACAGGCCGTGTTGACAGAGGGAGTAATCGAACCTTCGTTAAGTGCTTGGTCTTCTCCTGTAGTGCTGGTAGCGAAGAAGGCTGGTGGATTGCGTTTCTGCATAGACTACCGGAGGTTAAATGACGTTACAAAGAAAGACTGCTACCCATTACTTCGCGTTGACGATACACTCGACACGTTGTCCGGAGCACAGTGGTTTACCACATTGGACCTGAAGAGTGGATATTGGCAAGTCGGTCTTCATCAAGAAGACAAGGAAAAGACCGTTTTCTCGACCCCAAGTGGCTTATTCCAATTTAACTTCATGCTATTTGGACACTGTAATGCACCGGTAACATTTGAGAGATTGATGGACCTGATACTCCGAGGCCTGACGTGGAAAATTTGCCTTGTTTACTTAGACGATGTCATAGTGATCGGGAAGGCTTTCCGAAGATCATTTGGAAAACCTTAAGGAAGTTCTAACTAGAATTCACGGTGCACAACTGAAGCTGAGCCCGAAGAAGTGTTCTCTATACCAGAAGGAAGTACAGTATCTGGCCCATCTGGTTTCAGCATCGGGTGTTAGCGTGGATCCTAATAAAGTACACACCGTATGAGACTGGCCAGTTCCGAAGAATAAACACGACGTTCGGAGTTCCCTGGGGTTATGCTCATATTACCGACGTCTTGTTAAAGGCTTCGCTACTATTGCTAAACCACTACATGAGCTAACGGAAAAATAAACGAAACTTCCAGTGGTCGAGAGAGTGTGACCAAGCATTTAGGACTTTGAAGATTGCATTATGTTCGCAGCCAATTCTCGCTTTTCCAGCTTCCGAAGGGAAGTACCTCGTAGACACAGACGCCAGCAATATTGGTCTAGGAGCAGTTTTGTCTCAAGTGCAGAACGGTGAAGAACGAGTAATAGCATATTACAGCAAGACGCTTTCTAAACCAGAGAGAAATTATTGTGTTACAAGGAGAGAGTTGTTGGCAATTGGATCCTAATAAAGTACACACCGTATGAGACTGGCCAGTTCAGAAGAATAAACACGAAGTTCGGAGTTCCCTGGGGTTATGCTCATATTACCGACGTCTTGTTAAAGGCTTCGCTACTATTGCTAAACCACTACATGAGCTAACGGAAAAATAAACGAAACTTCCAGTGGTCGAGAGAGTGTGACCAAGCATTTAGGACTTTGAAGATTGCATTATGTTCGCAGCCAATTCTCGACTTTTCCAGCTTCCGAAGGGAAGTACCTCGTAGACACAGACGCCAGCAATATTGGTCTAGGAGCAGTTTTGTCTCAAGTGCAGAACGGTGAAGAACGAGTAATAGCATATTACAGCAAGACGCTTTCTAAACCAGAGAGAAATTATTGTGTTACAAGGAGAGAGTTGTTGGCAATTGTCAGAGCTTTGGAGCACTTCCACAAAAATACCTCTATGGGAGAGATTTTTCACTACGTACCGACCATGCCGCACTTGCATGGCTCTTGAGATTTAAAAATCCGGAAGGACAGTTGGCAAGGTGGCTCGAACAACAAGGTGGCAACTTCAAGAGTACAAGTGTACAACTTCAAGGTACAACATCGGCGGGGGTGCCTCCATGGTAATGCAGATGGCTTGTCACGAAGGCCGTGCCCGGAAGACTGCCGACATTGCCACAGAAAGGAAGAACAAAACTCAAGCGAACATGTTCAAACCATCACTGTAGATTTCCTGGCTGACGGCTGGACAACACAAGACTGTCGACAAGAACAAATAACTGATGAAGACATTGGACTTGTCTTGACAGCAAAAGAGGAATGTCGCCGCCCGGATTGGCAAGATATCTGCCATGGTACCGAAGTGCTGAAGGGCTACTGGGCACAATGGGAATCTCTCACCTTAGAAAACAGATTGCTGAAAAGGGCTTGGGAAAGTGCAGATGGACGAGACGTGGTCATGCAGTTGATAGTTCCCCGAAGTAAAGTGCAGTCTGTTTTGAAGAAGATGCATGATGGAACATCTGGAGGCCATCTTGGCGTTAACAAAACCCTTGACAAAATACGGAAGCGATTCTATTTGCTTCATCTTCGCTACGACGTAGAGGAATGGGTTCGGACGTGTGAAATATGTGCTGCAAGCAAGGGCCCACAAACCAGAAGCAGGGGAAAAATGAGACAGTATAACGTTAGACTACCTTTCGAGAGAATTGCCATAGACTTTGCTGGACCATTCCCAGTTACTGAGGACGGAAACCGGTACATCATGGTTGTAGGTGACTACTTTACTAAGTCGGTGGAAGCCTACGCAATTCCAAATCAGGAGGTTACCACTGTGGCAAAGCAGTTAGTTCACAACTTCTGTTGCCGTTATAGAGCCCTTATGGAAATCCATACGGATCAAGGGAGAAATTTCGAATCAGGAGTGTTTAAAGAATTATTCCGTCTACTCGGGATTCGCAAGACCAGGACAACGCCTCTGCATCCTCAGTCGGACGGGATGGTTGAGAAATTCAACAGGACACTTGAGCAGTATCTTTCGAAAGTTGTTGACGGGAGCCAAACAGACTAGAACCAACGTATACCACTATTCCTCATGGCGTATAGGTCATCAGTAAACGACACAACCGGCATGGCTCCAGCAAAATTGGTGCTTGGGCGGGAGATTAGTCTTCCTGGGGACTTGTTGTTTGGATCACCTGAGACTCAGTCCCAAGAGCCAAAGAACTATTCCTCGCAATTAGAAAACCAACTGCGAGAAATGAATCGCTTGGTAAGAGGACGGCTGAAGATTGCCAGTGATAAAATGAAAACTCGGTATGATATTCGCAGCAATAGTGTGGGTTTCCAAGAAGGAGATCAGGTATGGTTGTTCAATCCAAAATGCCGTCATGGTCGCTCACCTAACCTTCAGTCTAACTGGGAAGGACTCTACACTGTGAAAAAAAGAATTTACGATGTTGTTTATCGGATTCAACAGGAAGGACAGCGAAAGTTCAAGGTCGTCCACCTAGATCGCCTGGCTAAGTACAACTTTAGAGACGGTTTGCCAGTTTGAGACGAACAGGCTTAAGAAGGAGGCAGTGTTACGACGTCACAGAACATTCTATACGTTTATCGAATGTGCTAGAAGGATCTTGATGTAACGCGTGTGACGTAGGTGCTACTATACGCATTTTGCGAGAATCGTCTCGACTGTGCCGGGCTTCGCTCAGGCGCTCGGCCTGTGTCAAGGCCGTAGTAATTGCGTAGTTCACGAGAGATAAGACGCAGTTTGGAAGCTTCTGGTGTGTGAGCCTGACTATAAATAAATGGGGTAGCGGCCTTAGTTTTCAGTTCAATGCGAGATATTGAATAGTGCGGTTCGAGAGTATTAGTGCGATATATTTTCAGAGCGGCTCTAGTTATTACTGTGTACGTTCAAGTAGTTATTAGTGAAGTGTTGCGTTTTATAATCAGACGGTATATTTGTAATACAATTGAGTTTTAATATTTGTGGACATTTTATTGCGTGTGAACAATTTTCATTTTATTTGTTGTAGAGACTGTGTTGTTAATTACGAACTGTTTTACTGTAACAATTAAAGGTGTGATTAGTGACTTAATTGGTGTCTTGTACTTATTTTGTTTCCACTGTACCTACGACGATCAAGTAGACCGTCGAAACAAAATTTTATACTGTCATTAAGTCTGAGATTTCCTTAAAGTTTATTTTACAGTTGAATAACTAAATTTTGTTAAAAAATATTATATAATTAAGATTAGGACTTGAGGACTTATTGTTCCTGATGAGGAGGCAATGACAGTTCGTCCAGAGACTGGCCTACACCGATTTCAAAGCTGGCCTACGCTTAGACGTAGCTCCAATTCAAGATACACTCTCAGTCTGCACAACTTGTTTTAAGAATAATTTAAGCTGTACGAGTGCAGACAATAGTGAACACCAGAAATTAATTTTATGTCGGCAGAGTTACTTTAAATGGAATTTGTAGCCTCGCCAAGTAGATTCTAAAAAAAAATTGAAAACCACAAAATTTACCATCATGTCTGAAATCTAACAAATAAACGAGCATTTACGCGCGCGCGCCTGTGTGTGGGTTGTACGTAATGTGTGCTATTAGTGTAGAATGTTGCAACAAAACGTTTCCTTGCGTTTGTAGTATGGTACCCTTTTCAGCTGTAACTGCGCATTCTTCAACATCAAATAATGAAAACCGACGCCTGTAGATAAGACGACAAAGTGTTGGAGATCTCTGTAACAAATTTTCATTTCAATATAAGTCACACATAATTAAATTCCCTGTGCAAGTACTGCCGTGTCAAAGCATCAAAGGTGTACTTGACTAAAGAGAATTTATTCTTTTCCTTCACTCAAAGTTACGGTTACTAGTAAGAAATTAATTTTTACTAAAATAACATTCATAAATAATATTTCTTCAGCAGGTTTGTTAACAGTTCATTATTGTAACCTCCAACATATTTGAATTAGTGTACATGTATTCAACATCGTTTAATAACAACGCCTTTATTTCCGTAAATAATTGCTACAATCGATCTTAAACTCTAAAGATTAAATGTTTCTAATTTATTTACGTGACCAGTGAGTATGTAATATGCACAATGTGTATAACATATGCATACAATGATATATGACTGCTGTTTCTGTGGGTAACCTTACAAATGTGTAATGCAACGAATGTGTTAGACCATTCAGTTTAATCGTTAGTAACTGAATAATAGAAAGATGGGAAAAAATAACGATAACGTGAAACAATGAACTGTCTTTCCCCAATACGAAAAATGTATGTATTTTATAGTATATAGTAAGTTTTTTTAATAACTATATTACAATAACTATGTAATAGTTACTTGGTAAATGTATCTTACGTAAAATTTAAGGTTATAGCGTACAGGAACATATTCGTCATAAGTTATGATTTTGTTTACCACAAAAGTAAAGACAACAATATAAATGAATTGCAGATAAATTAGCATTCATTCTCAAACTCTATTAGCGTAGCCGTCTGAAAGACATTTTTGCTTTTATGCACGAAACGTTTGCTGCGTTGCACTGGCCTGAAAAGATATCACATATCAAGAAGAGGGTGCATTGTCTTTTCTCAACGCTGACAACAAGTTTTTCTTCCTAACTGTATTCTTAAAATTAATTCAGTGGCTTATCTGCGACGATAGTTTTTGCGTTCTAGTATTTTAAAAGCTTTTTACTCCAGTGACCAAGAAATGTTCAAATTATCTTTCGTTAATAAAAAATTTGTGAAATACTCGCCACACACTTTTATTTAGAATATAACAATAATGCAACAGTTAAATGTGACTAGTATGGTTTTCCCTAACGTACACGTAACTAATAGCTAGCAGCAAACAATATGAAAAACAAATACGTTATTAATCAAGATGTTGTGTAATTGCATTCTTATATAACTACAGTCAAGATAACATAAGTACGTGAAAAATAAATGCAGCCTAAATGTTACACTCATACTCGCTGTTTAATGTCTTTTTTCAGAATATTTATGGAAAGTTTTAAGAAGATTTTTATAGGTTTTGGCTAAATCTTACGTAACTTTTTTGATTTTTCATATCCCCGTGAATAAAATACTACATTTAGCTTAGTCTGAAATAAATTCTTATTGCACCAATATTAAAAGTTAAAAAAATGCTTGATATCTTGAAACCATGAAGGTCAAATACTACTGAGTACTGCAATTTCAGGGTTTGTGTCAGCAGATGTTATTTAAAAAGTTTTTTAATAGCGTCTTGACAAAATCAGGACGTTTTTGATATAATTTTTTTATTATCTTAATGTTAAATTAGTGAAAATATCCAAACTATAAACGTGTGAATGTTTTTTAATTTGATTGTGATTATAAACTTTTCTGTTAAGTGCATGTTTTGTCTTCCGTAAGGATGTGCTGGATTATACTCTTATGTGCATCTACACGTTTTGTAGTACAGACACATTGTCAATCCTGAACAAACAATGCAACGTCCAAACTAGAGCAGAACATATCTTAGAACGTTTAATGTGTGGTTACAGAAAAATTTACAATTTGTTATACGTTTTAAAAATGCAAATAACTTTGACTTACTTTATTTCTATAGTAGGATACACAACATCATTTAGAACATTTATGGTAATTTATAATTACTTGGATAGCATTTTTCGCACACATAATTTCCACCAAAAATACTACACAAACGTCTAACTCATTGTGGGAAACGTTCTCATTAAACTAATGAGTACCTTTGTGTAAACGTAATATTTTAAATCGACTTATCTACGTAAAATATGTTTTCTTTTACTAACAACTCCTTTCTACGTAATACCGTTTTAATGTTTAATAGTATAAACAAAATTATTATCTGTAGTTGTTTAAACTAATAAACTTCTCGATAAAATGTTGAACCTTTTGTAAAGGAATAAAAAATAGTCTTTAATTTTATGAGTTGCGAGAACTGAAAGACACCCAAAGTCGCGTTTCACGTAAGCAGATTTAAATCGGGTTATACCATTGTATTTGGTGCGAACAACGCAGTCACAATAGTTTCAAAGACTAAATCGTTTTCAATTTTTGAAACTTGATTTTATATATATATATATATATATATATATATATATATATATTGTAGCGCAACAAAAATGATAGCATTTATGTTACATAAAAGAAGATTCACAGATTGATAAATAAATTGATACTTAATCCCATAATAGAACAGAGACCCAATTATGACAATTATAGTCATAGACAAAACTAAATAAGAATGCAAGGTAGTGTTGAATAGAATAAACGAACCTGTAAAATAAATAATAGCTAATGATATATGTTTAATAAAAAACAAAACAGAAAAATGAAACAATGACTTAATTTATGGTAATAACAGATAAGAATTTTGTGTTAAAAAAGTATTATATTATGACAAAAATGTTATGATAAAGTTTATGTGATGTTATATCAAATATGTGTTGAGTTCATGAAAAATAATGAAACAAATAGTGTTATTCAATGACTGTCATAGAATGAAGGGTGAGGCAGTTAACCAATGTTCATAAGTTCGAATTTTGTTGTATGTGATCAAGAGATCAAGATAAATTTGTTATTAGATGTAGAAAAATAATTGTTTATACAAATGTTAATAATTAAGTTTTGATTGTATGTACGAATTTATATAAAAGGGACTATAGATGCCTAACAGACATAACCACAGGTAGATCAATTTACAATAAAAGGCCTAACAGCCAAAAATACTAAATAAACACTCATAACTTAAAGGTTAGCTGCATCAATTAATAATAATTAATAAATACACTATGAAGAGCTAGAAAGAAGAAAAAACATTACGTTCATAATAATATTTAATAAAATTTATACAAATTATAATAATACCATAATGCCATAATATCGATTGGTAAAAAATAATATCGAAGGTGGATTAAATATAATAAAAAAGGAAAAAACGGAATTATATCAAAAACCAGTAGAAGATGTGTATGAAATAATAAACCAGCTATCGGTAAAATTACATTCCGATAGGACAGAAAATTAACAAAGAATAGACAAAAAAAATATATGAAAGAAACACAATATAGTCAAAACATGTGGAAGCGGAAATTAATATAGGTTGCTAGGGAAAAAATTAAGAAGAAGGTTGTTGATTTGAAACATAACAAGAATTGCTTGAGAAAAACTGAACGTGATGATTTAAAAAACCCAAGAATATTTATTGAATCGTAATATTCGAAATCAACAGATACGATTGTAAAAAAGACAAAATTCTAATGATAATACTTACATCCATCACTAACACAGATTAATAAAATAACGATACATTATGAAATAATAATCGAGAACAAATAACCAAATTCTACAAGAAGAAACTTGGACTGTCCCATGTCCGAAGGGAATTAATGAAAAATTAATCAAATATAAAGCATTAATAGTAACACAACTCATAATATTCACAACACCAGAAATTATAACCTTGTAAATATACGGAACAACACTAACTGCTTCAACCGAAGGAAGAACCTATTTGGATCCTGGCGGTGTAGAAGAAACATCCATCGGGCTGTAAAACAAGTCAGAAGCTGTATTCCGAAGTGGACAAGACAAGAATTACTTTTATTAAACTGAAGAAAGAAAACTGTACTTCATAATTGACCAGAACAACGAATTCAGCGATCAACCGCTTACGTGATTTGCTTCGTTAGAGACTGGTAAAGTTATATTATATTAATCATACTAAATACACAACACACAATTTTTGTAAATCTTGCATTCTTATTATGTATTTTTAGTATTCCCCACAGTTACAAGAACCTTCACACCCTGAAATAAATAAAATACAAATCAAATATAATATATAACCAAATATAAACAAAGAATTAAATAATCAACAATCGATACCTGAATCTATAGTCCCAACATATATTAAATGGAATATATCTTAGTTAATGTGAATTGATAAACAAATAAAGAACCTTTATATATTTGTCACACCTTGTTATTTGGAGTATGGTTTAGTGAACTGGAACAAAAGTAACTGAATAAGTAGAGAATAAATGGTTAATATAAACATCGAATAACCTATAAGTTTCGTTGAGCCGATACTACAGCGCTTATAGCGGAATTATCTGACACCAAAGAGGGAGCGTAAAATTATAAAATTAGACAGAACTCACTTCAAGGCATAATAGGGTTGGATGAAATTGTAGAATAAATCTTAAGTTATTTAAGTTCTAGGCACACTAACACTGATAATTATTAAAGAATTAAGTTAACATTAATTAAGTACATCCATATATTCCACAACTCCAAATATTTCCGAGAATTTATACAATTAAATTAATACAACACAATCGACAAATACACCAGTGGGTTATTTAGGGAGAGGAAACCCGTGTAAGTACAATATATATATATATATATATTATAAAAAGACCCTCTTGTTCCCGTAGTATCTTAATGGTATAATATATAACGTTCCTGAAATAATAACGCATGGGTATGATTTAATAACATAATGGTTTATTCTCTGTAACATAAATTCAAATTATTGGAAAATTCCATTCGATACATACGGTTGTCACAATCGATATTTATCTCAGGATTTAATAACTAAATAATTTTAATATATTTCGTGGGAATTCTTGTGGCTGCTACGAAAAGTTCCTTTACATGTTAATTAATAATAGAGAGTACCTTTACAAACAATATATTACTTATAATCTAAAAAATTACAAAATTTATATATTAAGTTACATACAAATTTTGACGATATTCAATACGCTTCGTAAAAGCATGTAGGTTAGAGTAACGTCAACATCATGACTATTTGTCCGTCTCAGAAAACAATGTAGCTTATTAATGTGTACAATAAATGTTTTCCTTGTAATCACTGTTCGCTTAGATATTGAATTTGTTTGCACTTTAAAATGTTTACTAGTGATTAGTGTTAGTGTAAATTGTTATATTGTCTAGTGGTTGTTCCTTGTTGGATAAAAATATTGTCAAATTATACTTTACACACCTAGACGATATTCTGAAGGTTTTCTGGTTTATTCTGAAGATTTTTCTTGATTGTGTGTATTACTTGTTCATGAAAATTGTAGTGGAAGGATTATTATCTTCGATGATGGTCTTTCAGATCTTCTTTCACAAACGGGTTATCTATTTTTATATTTTTTTTAATTACATCTAGACACGCACTATTCAACTGTTTTCCATCACAATTAACAATTAAGTGTTATTTCTTCTTTTTTAGTCACAGAACTCATACAAATTTCTTAAATTTTGATTGGTCATTTATGTACAGGTTAAATGTTATAGGATCAACACCCATTACCTACTTTATATTTTATAAATTACCTTTAATAGATAATTTTATTATTATACTCTAATGATACATGCAATGTTTATACAATTATTAATTAGATAATTATAAACAATTTGATACTAAACATGCCTCAGTTTATAACTGTAAAACCTTATTAATTTGAATTTCTATGATATGTGGTGGAACAATTTGTTATGGTAGATTGTAATTTCTACTTTGACTACCTGAGATAAATATATTTACATAAATTAACTGGTGACATAAAATCTTATAACATACAACAAAACTCTTAGTAATAATAATAATTGTTTTTGACAGTTTTAGTTTATTTATACTGCTAAACTATTGTCTGTATGATAAACTAAAATTCTGTCTAATAATAACAATAAAACACTTTTCATACAAAAATAATTAACACTGTTTAACAGTAGTCTGTGTCACTATTTATATTATGTCACTCATATAACTGTAAGGTTTGTGTCCCTTTTTCTATCCTTAAAATATGTCGATACAATTTTGTTAATACAATTTTAATTTATGATTAGGTACTCTTCATTGGGTTTGGTTGTTATTCAGGGTAAGCTGATTAGGCCTGCTAGGTTTATTTATTTAACTTTTGCCTGTTTACTGCCCTATTCTACTGTGTTATTTCTGGGTTTCTTGATAATATTAAATAAGTTAAACCAACTAGGTTTCCTTTAATTTGCTTTCAATTATTATTTCTTGTTTCTTCTCTGGATCGGATTTCACTATTATTTACTATTCTTTTGTAACATTTGTTTCGTTACAAATTGCCTCCCTTCAGAAGTAATTATTTCTGAACACTTCATTAGGTGTGAGGACATAATTACTTATGTTATTTTACCTTTTCTTCCTCATGATATTTTTCCATGGATTGTTGATTATAATTGCCCTTGATCTTACCGAACAAACCAAAATTATAATAATTTTAGGAGTAACTCAGGAGTTAATAACAATAATAATCAGGGTAATTATAATAATAATCGTCCGTACCGACCCCGAATAAATTATATCAGTGCCGAAGAAGGGGATTACTGGAGATACCATCAACCTCGGAGGAACAGTTTTAATAACAGTTATGATCAAAGAGGAAATCCCAGAGGGATGAGTCTCCATTATAACCGAGTAAGAAGTAGAAGCCAGGAGGACTTCCGAGAATCAAGGGGAAGTGAACAATTAGACAACCGAGAGGTTGAACAACCAGGAACCAGCATACCATTCCAGGCAAATCAACAGTCATGCCCGGAAAATAAACATGATAGCCTTAATTTAAACGGAGTGAGGCAGTAATAAACCCTCGTGACCCCTTACTGGTACTAACTACTGGGTACAATAACCACCAAATTCAAAAACATAGTAATAACAAATTACTACCAACTAATTATGAAAAACTAATTATGGAAAATAAAAGAATTTTGAAGTACAAAAACCACCAAATTCAAAAATATAGTAATAAAAAATTACTACCAACTAATTATGAAAAACTAATTATGGAAAATAAAAGAATTTTGAAGTATAACAACAACCAAAGTTTAAGGACGGATAGTCAAAATCTTACTATTATTTACAATTATTATTTGAAAAATCTTCGAGAAGAACTGTTGGAGGAAACGGTGACAAGTAGAATCAACCAGCATAATGAAATTTTATACATAACCGCTCAAATTGAAGGAATTCCTACACGAATAATGATAGATACTGGTGCAAATGTATCACTTATTAACGACGCTGAACTGGAGAGAATACAGAAACAAAGTAAAAATATAATACCTACCTTACCTGTCAATAATGTTATTTTAATAGGTGCCGCTGGGCGTCAAAATAAAACAGTGAGAAAACAAGTGTCATTGGAAATAGAAAGCAAAGGTGTTACAATTAATATTATATGTTTGGTCGCAATCGGCCTACCATTCGAATTATTAATCGGATGCGATATGCTGAGGAAATATTCAGCCATTATTGATTTGAGAAAGGAGAAGGTGTCCTTGAACTCAGAAGGTGTTATGTGGACGGCAGAGTTAACAGGAAGCGTACCCATCACCAAGTTAGGGAATTACATTTTTTAAATAATGACACCCAATGCAGAAAAATAATCTATAATATGACAAATGAAGACCTGTGGAACAGTAAATTACAGGAGATAAGAGAGTTTAGACACCAAGGCACAAATAATTTGACAGTAAAACAAGTAGAAGATCTCATTACAATATATAAGAAGTATAAACATGTATTTTCAGAAAAACCAGGAAAAGTAAAAAACTATCAGTGTAGAATACAATTTAAAGAACCAGCAGAATTCCACAGAAAATCCTATCCTATACCATATTCATTGAAGGAGGCGGTTAGAGCTGAAATTAATAAAATGTTGTTAAATGATATAATTGAGCATAGCCAATCACCATATACTAGCCCAATAGTAGCAATTCAGAAGAAGAACGGGCAGGTTCGACTTTGCTTGGATGCCCGAGAAATAAATAAACATATTGTAAATGATCGCACGTCACCTGGAGAAATAGAAGAAATTCTAAAGAAATTTCATGGTACAAAATTTATCAGTACCTGGGACACAGTTTGTGGTTACTGGCAGGTGGAGTTGCACCCGATGAGTCGAAAATATATGGCTTTTATTTTCGAGGGTAGAAACTACCAGTTTAAAAGTTTGCCATTTGGATTAGTCTATTCGGTAGCAATTTTTGTACGATGTATGGATCAAGTATTGGGTCAGGAAGCGCTACAATTCACCACAGTTTATGTAGACGACCTGTTGATTACCTCATCCAACTGGGAGGAACATTGTCACAGGGTGGAATATGTATTGAGTAAGTTAGCAGAGAACGACATAAC
This sequence comes from Magicicada septendecula, assembly GCA_034769895.1. Taxonomy (NCBI): domain Eukaryota; kingdom Metazoa; phylum Arthropoda; class Insecta; order Hemiptera; family Cicadidae; genus Magicicada; species Magicicada septendecula. The sequence continues at coordinate 535,706,553 of CM068367.1, read as the reverse complement.
ACTAAAACTCGAAAAATCCCAATTAATAGCGAAGGAGGTTCAATTTTTAGGTTTCAATTTGACTGAACAAGGTATTTCCCCATCACAAGAATAGGTTACTGCAATCCAGAAGTTCCCACAACCAAAGAATAAGAGGCAACTCCAATCCTTCTTAGGACTGTGTAATTACTACCGGAAGTTCCAACGCAATTATTCCGCATTGACATCTAAATTTCAGGAACAGCTGTCTTCCAAAAACAAATGGACATGGGGACATGAACAGGACGCTATACTACAACAGATAAAGGATAAATTCTTAGAGACAGTAATCCTTCATCATCCAAATTTTGATCACCCATTCTTTTTGAACTATGACGCAAGTGATGTCAGTCTTGGGACGGTACTGTACCAAGAAGACACAGAAGGAAACCATTTAGTCATCAGTTTTGCCAGTCGTGTGTTAAACCACTGTGAGAGAAGGTATAATGTTACGGAAAAGGAACTATTAAGCATAGTCTTTGCTTGTAGTAAATTCCGAACGTACATTTTGGGATATCCTGTAACTGTCAGAACAGATCATAAGTCCATCTCATTTTTAAGAAGTTGTAAGCTGAGTCATGGAAGGCTTACAAGGTGGATACTCGCCTTGCAGGAGTATAATATCAAATGGGAATATATTCCAGGGAGTCAAAACGTGATAGCAGACGTGTTATCTCGAATAAACCTGGACACCCAGACATTTGAGGGTGAGAAAGAAAGGATTATCAAGGTGTACAACATTCTCAAAAGTAGATCTGATTTGGAGGCATTATTACAAAATATCAAAGCTAATCAGCTATTAGACTCAAAATTAATAAAAATCAAGGAACGTGTGGCGAACCAAAACTCTTCAATAAACCAATTATATTGTGAACAAGAAGGAATTTTATTTATAAAAAATACATTGAACCAAGAAGACTGGAAAGTAATCATTCCCGGAATCATGGAGAAAGAACTAGTGTTGGAATATAACATAAGATACGGACATATGGGTGCAGTAAAGGTAGTGAAAGCATTGGAGAAGAATTATTATATTAAGAACATACACAGGAAGGTACAAAATTATATAAAACCCTGTCATATCTGCCAATTGGTCAAAATTAATAATGAACGAAGGGAAGGTGTAATGATATCTATATCGTCAGAACAAAAATTGGAAAAATTATTCATTGACATATGTGGACCATTTCCTAGGAGTGAAGGTAGAAGCCGGTATAAATACATTATAATCATTATGGACCACTTCACCAAATTCACCAAATTGTATCCAATCAGTCGAGCAACTACGCAGAAAATTCTTGAAGTAATAACTACTCAATACATTCCAAAAATAGGAATACCTGTTTCAATAGTTACAGACCATGGTACACAGTTTCGAGGCAGAAAATGGAAGAACACATTGTTAGAACTGAACATCAAAAGCTATACGACCTCCGTATACCACCCCAGTAGCAATCCATCAGAAAGAATACTGAGAGAGGTTGGTAGAATCTTAAGAACCTATTGTCATCAACAATAAAGGAAGTGGCCTGATTACTTATCAGCCACAGAAGATTTTTTAAACTTGGCTTATCATCCATCTATAAATTGCACTCCATACACTGCCATGTATGAAAAACAACCACCCAGAGAGATCCAAGAATTGATTAAATTTCCTAAGTCTCCACCGTACCAATTTAATAAATTAAAATTCTATAATCAGGTGATGGAAAATCTGGAAAACGCAGAAATAAATACCAGAAAATAAAGGGTAAAATAATTAAATATGAAGTAGGAGAGGAAGTTTTGTTAAAGAACAGGGAATTGCCTAGAACTCTAGAAGGGATATCAAAGAAATTATTATTACTATACGTTGGACCCTACACCATAACAAAAAACAACAACTACAACACGTACGAATTAACCGCCCCCATTTCAAAGAAGATCAAGGGCAATTATAATCAAGAATCCATGAAAAAATATCATGAGGAAGAAAAGGTAACATAACATAAGTAATTATGTCCTCACACATAATGAAGTGTTCAGAAATAATTAATTCTGGAGGGAGGCAATTTGTAACGAAACAAATGTTACAAAAGAATAGTAAATAATAGTGGAATCCGATCCAGAGAGGAAACAAGAAATAATAATTGAAAGCAAATTAAAGGAAACCTAGTTGGTTTAACTTATTTAATATTATCAAGAAACCCAGAAATAACACAGTAGAATAGGGCAGTAAACAGACAAAAATTAAATAAATAAACCTAGTAGGCCTAATCAACTTACCCTGAATAACAACCAATCCCAATAAAGAGTACCTAATCATAAATTAAAATTGTATTAACAAAATTGTATCGACATATTTTAAGGATAGAAAAAGGGACACAAACTTACAGTTATATGAGTGACATAATATAAATAGTGACACAGACTACTGTTAAACAGTGTTAATTATTTTTGTATGAAAAGTGTTTTATTGTTATTATTAGACAGAACTTTAGTTTATCATACAGACAATAGTTTAGCAGTATAAATAAACTAAAACTGTCAAAAACAATTATTATTATTAAGAGTTTTGTTGTATGTTATAAGATTTTATGTCACCAGTTAATTTATGTAAATATATTTATCTCAGGTAGTCAAAGTAGAAATTACAATAAACCATAACAAATTGTTCCACCACATATCATAGAAATTCAAATTAATAAGGTTTACAGTTATAAACAATGTTTAGTATCAAATTGTTTATAATTATCTAATTAATAATTGTATAAACATTGCATGTATCATTAGAGTATAATAATAAAATTATCTATTAAAGGTAATTTATAAAATATAAAGTAGGTAATGGGTGTTGATCCTATAACATTTAACCTGTACATAAATGACGAATCAAAATTTAAGAAATTTGTATGAGTTCTGTGACTAAAAAAGAAGAAATAACACCTAATTGTTAATTGTGATGGAAAACAGTTGAATAGTGCGTGTCTAGATGTAATTAAAAAAAAATATATAAATAGATAACCCGTTTGTGAAAGAAGATCTGAAAGACCATCATCGAAGATAATAATCCTTCCACTACAATTTTCATGAACAAGTAATACACACAATCAAGAAAAATCTTCAGAATAAACCAGAAAACCTTCAGAATATCGTCTAGATGTGTAAAGTATAATTTGACAATATTTTTATCCAACATGGAACAACCACTAGACAATATAACAATTTACACTAACACTAATCACTAGTAAACATTTTAAAGTGCAACCAAATTCAATATCTAAGCGAACAGTGATTACAAGGAAAACATTTATTGTACACATTAATAAGCTACATTGTTTTCTGAGACGGACAAATAGTCATGATGTTGACGTTACTCTAACCTACATGCTTTTACGAAGCGTATTGAATATCGTCAAAATTTGTATGTAACTTAATATATAATTTTTGTAATTTTTTAGATTAAAAGTAATATATTGTTTGTAAAGGTACTCTCTATTATTAATTAACATGTAAAGGAACTTTTCGTAGCAGCCACAAGAATTCCCACTAAATACATTAAAATTATTTAGTTATTAAATCCTGAGATAAATATCGATTGTGACAACCGTATGTATCGAATGGAATTTTCCAATAATTTGAATTTATGTTACAGAGATTAAACCATTATGTTATATAAAACCATTATATAAATCATACCCATGCGTTATTATTTCAGGAAACGTAATATATTATACCATTAAGATACTACGGGGATAAGAGTCGTATTATAAATTGGCTTTTACACTTTAGTTCTCGTTAATCTCTTCCTTCATACCGTCTATTTTCTCATTTGTTTGTCTGTGATTTTCCTTGATGCTCTTCAAATCTTCCTTCGTTTGCTTGTTTTGTTCCTCCATTTGTTTTAATAAGTTTTGACTCAAAATTTTATTTTGTTTCCTTGAGTTTTCAGCGAATTCTTCCTTCTGCTTCTTAGAGTCTTCTTTAATTAATTCCCATAGTTGTTGTAAATCCAGGCCTCCTCTGGCTTCCTGTCTTACTACCGTTTCCACATCCTCCACCGATGTTACTTCTTTCTCTTCCATCCTGACTTCTTTCTCTGCCTCCTTCGTCCGTCTCAGTGACGACGCCCATTTATGCATCTTTATTATTTTTTGGAACTTATAGCAGTCGCCAGCTAAAAATTAGGAAATTAATTTATTTGTTTCAATTTCTTTAACTAATATTCCCTAATTTCAGCCTCACTAGTTGGTGCGCCAATTTATAATACGACCCTCTTGTTCCCGTAGTATCTTAATGGTATAATATATTACGTTCCTGAAATAATAACGCATGGGTATGATTTAATAACATACTGGTTTAATCTCATGTAACATAAATTCAAATTATTGGAAAATTCCATTCGATACATACGGTTATCACAATCGATATTTATCTCAGGATTTAATAACTAAATAATTTTAATATATTTCGTGGGAATTCTTGTGGCTGCTACGAAAAGTTCCTTTATAAAAATTATATATTAAGTTACATACAAGTTTAGACGATACTCAATACGCTTCGTAAAAGCATATAAGTTAGAGTAACGTCAACATCATGACTATTTGTCCGTCTCAGAAAATAAATGTTTTCCTTGTAATCACTGTTCGCTTAGATATTGAATTTGGTTGCACTTTAAAATGTTTACTAGTGATTAGTGTTAGTGTAAATTGTTATATTGTCTAGTGGTTGTTCCTTGTTGGATAAAAATATTGTCAAATTATACTTTACACATCTAGACGATATTCTGAAGGTTTTCTGGTTTATTCTGAAGATTTTTCTTGATTGTGTGTATTACTTGTTCATGAAAATTGTAGTGGAAGGATTATTATCTTCGATGATGGTCTTTCAGATCTTCTTTCACAAACGGGTTATCTATTTTTATATATTTTTTTAATTACATCTAGACACGCACTACTCAACTGTTTTCCATCACAATTAAAAATTAAGTGTTATTTCTCCTTTTTTAGTCACAGAACTCATACAAATTTCTTAAATTTTGATTGGTCATTTATGTACAGGTTAAATGTTATAGGATCAGCACCCATTACCTACTTTATATTTTATAAATTACCTTTAATAAATAATTTTATTATTATACTCTAATGATACATGCAATGTTTATACAATTATTAATTAGATAATTATAAACAATTTGATACTAAACATGCCTCAGTTTATAACTGTAAAACCTTATTAATTTGAATTTCTATGATATGTGGTGGAACAATTTGTTATGGTAGATTGTAATTTCTACTTTGACTACCTGAGATAAATATATTTACATAAATTAACTGGTGACATAAAATCTTATAACATACAACAAAATTCTTAATAATAATAATAATAATTGTTTTTGACAGTTTCAGTTTATTTATACTGCTAAACTATTGTCTGTATGATAAACTAAAATTCTGTTTAATAATAACAATAAAACACTTTTCATACAAAAATAATTAACACTGTTTAACAGTAGTCTGTGTCACTATTTATATTATGTCACTCATATAACTGTAAGGTTTGTGTCCCTTTTTCTATCCTTAAAATATGTCGATACAATTTTGTTAATACAATTTTAATTTATGATTAGGTACTCTTTATTGGGTTTGATTGTTATTCAGGGTAAGTTGATTAGGCCTGCTAGGTTTATTTATTTAACTTTTGTCTGTTTACTGCCCTATTCTACTGTGTTATTTCTGGGTTTCTTGATAATATTAAATAAGTCAAACCAACTAGGTTTCCTTTAATTTGCTTTCAATTATTATTTCTTGTTTCCTCTCTGGATCGGATTTCACTATTATTTACTATTCTTTTGTAACATTTGTTTCGTTACAATATATATATATATATATATATATATATTACAACGCTCCCTTTCGTCTAACACAATTATCTAATATTTGTGATGTTAGATAAAAGTTTACTTACCCGTGATATTACTTTACCTGGGCGCCAGAACGAATCCCAGATACAAATGACACGGTTTCAGCTTAGCTCAGCACATGGAGACACTCTTTCTCAGGATTCGTTCAGTGATTGTGGTTTTCAAGGGGAATCGTTACAAATAACCCTTTAGGATTTTCTTGTATATTATATTTAATGTTTAATCAATAATTTTTAAACTTTAAATTGTTAATGGTAGGACTTAATTATACCCTAACCTTATAATTATTGAGTGAGTGTGGAAAGTAATGATTAAGACGCTCAAACGACCTATAGCTCTTATCTGGTTTGATTAAGAGATTTCTATCTCCCAAACCAGTGCTAAAGAACAGGTCTGCAATAATTTGCACGTCCAATACTACACATCACTTTCCATTCAACACTCCTATCCTATATAGGAACTAATCTTATAGTTAAAATACAATGTGTGCTTTTCTTAGTGACTTTTTAAAATTGTTGATTGTTTTATTAATTTGTTTAGCGCTTATGTCATTGATCAATGAATCTATTTCTTACTGTTTGATGCGTTGACCGAAGGTAGGAATCCGTAGAGGTTCCTTTTTGATGGTGTTGCACAGAAGAATGGATTGATCAGTGCTGCTGAAGATGCCCTGGCAATTACAGATGCTGTAGCCTTCTGTAGCACAGGTCCTTCACGGCTGATTGATTAATTAATTAATTAACGGTTGTTTTACGCAGCTAGTGTTCTTGATTGTTGTTAATTCATCTACACTGCGGACTACTTCTCGATTTAGAACTAAAATTTGCACTGTTGTGTAATTTAAAAATTTCTGTATGTGAATTATACACGTCTAGTGTGTTCAAGTACCGAACGAAGAGTGATGTTACCCCTCGCTTTTAGCTGGCGTCTGTTTTAAATACGGGCTGCTGATTAGTTGCACCAATAATTCATGCGTTTTTCTAGTTTCGACAATTTCTAACAAGTCGCTCAAACACTCCGTGACAGGTTCCAAACGGCTGAGAATTTCTTGTCAAAATCGTACTTCCTGTATTTGCAAATGGATTGATTTCAGGTATTTGCAAATGTGTTTCCGAAGATCTGACCACAGAATATTGTTGCTTAGGTCTTTATCTGTGTGCGTGTGAAAACACCTTATTCCTACGTAGCATAATTCTCTCGTTATTCCTGTTGGCGTGCGTCATCCGTATAACTTCTTCAATTGTTAATTATATTAACTGAGTTTGCGGCTACTTATAAAGCTTTTCTTGCTGAATACAATGCTGTTTTCAGAATTGCCGTATATTTACAACTTTTGAAGTTATCGCAGGTTGAACTGATAATTCGCTTTGAGTAAAATTACCTGTTTGAACTGGATTCTAATGTAGCGGTGACGTGGTTAGAGTGAGATGGCTGCGATTATACGCTCTCTCTCTTTCATTCGGCGTTACGCTCGTACCGTCTATAGCTTTCATATAACGCTCTGATAGGACGCTATTATGAATCGTTATATATACCCCCACTCGGTATAAAAAAATTGATTATGTAATTAATTAATTTTTTTCTAATGTACAGTTTTACACTGCTTAAAAATTTTGCACATTTACTTTAGCACTTTTTCCCGCAGAAACTTGCACTTGTACAATGTTACTTACTTCTATCTTATAACTAAAAATTACAATGTTTCTTAACCTAACATGGTATATTGGAAAATTATATGATCACTTTTAATCATCATTTTGGATTAATTAATGTCAATAATTTAAATAAAGACACTCACATTTATTTATATAAAATTTATTATTATTATCATAGACCATAATTCAAAACAATTAATTATTTATTTTATTTCACCAGGTTTGAGTCTCATATATTATGGCTCAAATTATTATTTCTTTATGGGTCAATATTTTTGTTTATTCTTCCTCCTATGGGAACATAGCTTATATAGCTTACCGTCGTATATGGAAAATCCTGGTTAGGAGTTGGTAACTGCACTACTCCAAGCTACACTAATCCTAGGGTCTTGTTGATGAGTCCCTATTTCCTTAAGTCGTCTAACTACTTCAGGTTTCGTTATATGTTTTACTGCGTAAATACCAATATCATTGCTACTATATTTAATATTACCTATTTCCATGTTGTTTTCTAATGGTGGATTTCTACTGAGTACATCTGCTACTAAGTTGTCTTTCGCTTTGCAATACTGTATTTCAAATTGATACTCTTGTATAGCCAAGATCCAACGAGTCAGACGAGTACCTAGCAATTTACACTTTAATAAAAACACTAACGCCTTATTGTCGGTGATTATAGTAAGTTTAACACCCAGAATAAAACTTCTAAACTTTGACAGGCTATGCACTCTCGCTAATAGCTCTTCTTCTGTCGTGAAATAGGTTAATTCTGCCCATTTAAGTGTGCGACTTACAAATCCTAATACCGCTTTTTGGCCCTTCTCATCAGTCTGATACAAGTGTGCTCCAATAGCAATATTGCTGGCGTCTGTTTGCAAGTAAAATCTTTCTCCTATTTTTGGATGATTTAGTACAACAGTATTTATAAAAAGACTTTTCACTTGTTGCAGTGCTTCATCGTGATCCTTTGTCCACTTCCATTTAATACCTTTATTTAACAACTTTAACAATGGAACAGTACTTTCCGCGTATTTACTTGTAAACTTTTGATAGTACTTAGCTAAACCTAGAAATGACTTTAGCTGCTTGCAGTTCTTTACTACACTTACTTGCTTACATTCTTTAATACCTACATTTATTTTATTAGCATTTATTTCCATCGTAATGGTATTTATTTTAAAATTTATTTTTGAGTAGGGTAAGAATGAGAGTTCTAACGCGGAATTGACGTCACAGCCCCCCTTTTGGAGCGAAATTCAAAAATCCTGGTGGTGGGGGTAGACTTCCGTCGCAGTGTGTCGTCTTGTGCAGAGGTTAGGATGGACCGGGGGGGTAGTGGTGTGTCCCACGTGACCTCGGTGGGCGTACCGAAGTTGTCGGCCATGTTGTCGGCCTTCGGCCATGTTGTCGTCGTCGTCCATTTTGTGGGGTTATGTGTGCGTTAATTGGCGGAGGCGTGGCCGCCGTTCGCTGTTCGCCGTTCGCGGTTCGCCGTCCGGCGGTGGCTTGGCCGCGGCCTGGTCGTGGCTTGACCGCCACCAGGAGTGGTGGGGTCGTCGTCCATTTTGTCGGCGGTGTAGTGGCCATGTTGGGAAAGCTGGGATGTTGTCGGTTTGTGCATGTGTGCTGGTTAAGTTTGGGCCACGTTGCCGCTTCGTGGTGTGTTATAGTGTATGGGTTTGGATATATACTGTGTTTTACCGGAAGGGTAGCCATGTTGGAAAAGCGTCGACGTTGTCAACTTGTGTGCTGGTGTCGGCCACGTTGTCGGCTCGTGCATGTGTTATAGTGTACGGGTTTTGGATATGTTTACACTGCCACCATTGTCCGTCGACGTTTAGAGGTGAGTTGTATTGTTGCCAACTTGAGAACTGTAATAGCGTTGGTCACGTTGTCAACTCGTGCATGTGTTATAGTGTATGGGTTCAGATATCGTCGATGTGAAGAGATGAATTGCAGTGTTGCCAACTCGTGAACTGTAAATTTGAATGTGTGCTTTTGTGGTAAGTATATATTGTAAAAATGCAAAATGTGCACATCATCGATGTGAAACTCTTGTTGACTGGCTATTGCGGTGTAATTGTTCTGATTGACACTTCACTTATAAAATATGCATAATAGAAGGAAAAAGGATAGTTGAAAAGAAACAACTAAGCAAATCAAAAAATAAGCACATATTTATATTGTAGCGAACACACAATATATACAATATATATACAGAAAAAAAAATTACAGACACAATATATATACAGAAAAAAAACATTATAAATAGACATATAAATATTATAATTTAATGAAAAAAAAATTACAGTTCAGTATATATTACATTTTATATACAATATATATATACAGAACAAAATTACAGATACAATATATATATACAGAAAAAAAAACATTACATAAAAAAAACATCACTTTGTACATATTTAATGAAAAAATAATTACAGATACAATTTATATACAGAAAAAAAACATCACTTTGTACATATTTAATGTGCACGGCCATCTGTAACAGAAACAAAAACAATAATAGTGATGTATAGTTGATACGTGTAGGATGGATTAGAATAATGTGTACTCTTACATACCTCAAAAATGCATGCGTGCGTAAAATGGATGTACTGGCCTGCTGAACGCATACACTCGACATTGTGGACATCCCGGCGGTGACCCCTCCAATGCCACGGTTTGGATCCAGTTGATGATGCATAGATAGTGGTATGTGTGTCCACACATTAAGCCGAGGAGTCTCTGCCCCTCAGTATAATTTTCTTGGCACACACTGCATGATGTGTGCCCTAACATAACCTGTATGGGGTAGAGGTCTCCACGGCTCCATCGCCACGTCGGAAATCTACTTCTTAGAAGTAGTCTCATCGTGGCGACTTCACTATGCATCCTCGGTGGTTCCACCGTGTCGATGATATCATAAAACACGCATGGCGCCTCTTCTGGAGGGGACTGCAAACGAGGATCCTGTCGCATATGCTGTTTCTGAGGTTGTGGTTGAGGCTGCTGAAGCTGCTGAGGTTGTGGCTGCTGTTGAGGCTGTGGGGATTGCGGTTCTGGTTGTCGTTGATTCGCTGTACTGATCCATTGCGGACGTGGTTGCAGTTGTTCCTGTGGTTGTGGCGGTGGTGGCGATTGTGGCGGCGATTGTGGCGGTGTGATTGTTATTTGGCGCGCTTGTGGACGATTATCACTGGTGAAAAGTAAAAAATATAAAAATCATGTAAAAAAAAAACGAAAGTATGTACACACAAGAAGAAGAGAAGACTTACATATTAAATGTGATGGTTGGTAATTGTTGTTGATGCTCATCAACATTATTATTTTCATCATCATTATTATTGCTTTCGTCTAGAAGTAGTGTATCACTGTCACTATCATCATCGCCATATATCATCATCTCATCATTGCTGAAAAAAAGTACACTTTTAATACCAGATGTAAACGCAATAGTACAAGTGAACGTTAATGAAAAAAAAACGTACCGACTCGTGCCGGCTTCCTGAGATGCAGCAGCAGCAGCAGCAGCAGCAGCAGCAGCAGCAGCAACAACAGCAGTAGCGGCAGCTGAACCGGTAGCATCACTGAAAAAAAAGAATAAATTTTAATACCGAACGTAAACGCAATAGTACAAGTGATTGTTAATAAAAATGGACTTACCGACTCGAGTTGTGTTGTGATACTGAAGGTCCCAATAAGGCCTGTCGTAATCTTTGGGAACTATAAAAAAAAAAAAAAAACAGTAAGTCAGTCGAATGTTGTATTCTGTTTTTACTCGTTAAATAAAGAAAAATGTTGTAATTTACCTTCGAACTCGTCGCTGCTCCTCACATACTCTTTTGTATGTTTTGTTATCACTTCCGCTCATTCTGTAAAACGTAACAAGAAAAATGTTGTATAATAATTTGCTAACATAATAATGCGTGTGTGTGTGTGTGCGTGTGTGTGTGTGTAATGTCAATTATTAACGTAAAAATATAGTAAGTACTTAAATGCAACTTGAAAAATTATAATGAATGTGATAATAATTATTATGACAAAATGCTTATATATACGTATATGCTTGGTGGGAGTCTGCTATAGACAAAGTCCCCTTACCCTCAAAGTGTTCACCACACACACACACACACACACACACACACACACACACACACACACACACTACATCACACACGGCTTGCATCCTGTACGTAACAAAGCCCCTCGCCCTCACAAAGTTCACACGCTGCGATAACATATGGCCAGTCAGCGAATAAAATTAACTGCACATGTGCATAGTGTGGGAAGGTCTTAGTGGGAGTCGATTACATCCTGTTACAAATATTAACCATTAATGTCTAATCGTCTACCTCACCCCTCCTACCAACTGAAAATCAAATGAAAGTATAATAAATAAATTTTATACTTGCAATATAAGTTTATTATTACCATGAGTTACTGCTCTGTGTATATTAGTCTCTTCATGTTAGGACTGGTATCGTCATTGGTTAACACACGTTTACACACTCTGTAGTGTCCGTACGCGAGTGTAGTTACACCATCGTCCAGTACGTACCTCTTATCGTCATAAGGAGACAGGGAAAGTTTTGTTACACGTTGCGTGTACAGCTTATGACGGTCGCTTCGTATACACTCGGCAGAGGTGAAAACTGTACGACTATCGAAAAGACACTCGCTGTATAACTGATGACGTAACCTTTTTTTTATTGCCGTTCTTGGAAAACCTTTCGCCACCTTTTTGTCGGTACAGTCGGACAACAGGAGCGAGTAACATTTAGCTGTGAGTCCGACGAATTCCCTGATGGGTTTCCCATTAGTTTCATCCTTGAACTTCCCCACGACTTTTTTGTTGTCGTCGCAATGACAAGGATGATCTGAGGGATAGTCCGACGTGTCGAAAAGGTGGAGATCCTCTTTCATATCCAAGTACACATCGTCAGTCTGTATGCTGTAAAGCAAACTGTCGGTATCAGTCATTAATAATGTTAATCGTTGTCCGTACTTGCTGACAGCGTACCGATAATGAAAATCGTACATTATCAATTTACTGACATCAAGTACTGTGAAGCCAACATACACTGGACGGGAAAGGTATATAGTTCTGTTTCGTAAAGCCAGTCCGACCAAGTCGTCGGTGTAGCGGATCATACGCTTTAGTCGTGGATTGGAAACAAGTTTCTGCAGCCGCCCTTTGGTAGAGACTAGTTGGAAGTCTATGCGTTTCCTTACGTTCTCCAGCGATTTACCATAGACAGCGTTGACCATCAGTTTGAAAAAATCTTTTTCAAAACTCTTGGTGGCTGCTGCTCTCTTTTGTGTGTTGAAATCGATAAACGGTTTCATCCACGCTTTCTGTTTAAAACTCAACACCCTATGGATCGCTTTCAATTCTAGACCAAGGTTCAGATACAACTTTAAATTTCGAAAATGAAGAACGTATTTTTGCTTATCGTCCAAAGTCGTTAGCAACTTGGGAACGGACGATGAGGGCGTTTCTGATCCGTTATACGCTTTTGTATAGTGTAGTCGTGTGTGGAGTCGCCGAGAGTACGGTGAAAGTATGTCAGGATTGACGCAGGAACGCACAGGTGCAAGTGGATAATCTGAGTGAAGATCATGAAGTTCGGATGGATAATGCAGGTCGACCTCAAGTATGTAGCCCATGTCACTGTCATCACTCAGAGTACGTACGTCCAGTGAGTCGATCTCGTTACGATCGAGCCATCTAAAGTCACCGTAAGGGAGTGGCTGTGACATGGCTGCACCGTAAAGGTTGTTGCAGTCGGTGTACAATATGAAAGAGGTCGGCTTTGAAGCATCATACTGATCAGCGATTAGCGGGTTGTTGGCCTTGGCATAGCGGTTGGGTACCATGCTAACACCACCGCGAACGGCTGATTCAATAAAAAGATGCTGATCTATATCCGTCAACAGTTCCAGTCGCACACCGGTCATCTTTAACATCGCGTGCCAAGCAACGCCGGGAAGCGAGTAAAGATGAGCCGGATCAATCTGGTAGTACCGTATGGCCATCTCACGAAACGCCTCGAAGACGTCAGCCAGCAGCAGTACATCTGTTTTAAGATAAAGATCGTGATAATCACCCAGCGTGCGGATTCCGAAAGTCTGCCACACATTCTGTGCATGTGCGTAATCTTCGTCCAACACGGGTGATTCACTCAGCCTATTGAAAAAGTGTTCGCGTGCGGGCAGACATGTTTCGTCGAACTTCTCGCTACCCGTCATGTAATCGTAAGGGTACACCCCCTTACGTAAGAGTAGCTCGAAGTGTTCTTGGAAACATTGCTTTGTTAAAGCGAAATCCGCACCGCTCGCGCGCAAGTTTCGAACAAGTGTATCCAAGGACGTGTTCAAAAATTGTAACGTGTCTACGAAACGTAGGGCACCCAACGTGACTGATACGAAGCGTTCACTAGTGGTAGCGATACAAGTGAGAGTTTCATCATTGTATTTACCCAACCCTTGTATCAAGTGATGTGCGTCGTAACCTCGTAAGTTATGGAAAAAGACAGGAATATGTTGGGCGGACTTGGAGTTGAGGTTACATACGTTGTGAGCTGCGCCAAGGTATCGTCCAGTCAGATGACAATGGTTGCGCACCTTGTCGTCATCAGTCAGTGGTTTTTCGCAGAGATGGCATACGACAGCATTCGTGAAAGATAATACGTCACGATCACTCATAGTCATAGGGATATTGGTACGCATGATCCTGTACAGTTCATGCTCTTCATCGATTAGTCTATCTAAAAAGGTTTCTATCACGTTCACACCGCGATAAACGACCTGTGGTTTGAAAATGTTACCCTCGTGGTCGACTATGAGGTAGGAGAAACCTGAAGGAAGATGTAACGACTCTGTTGTGGTGGACGATGTGTGTGGAGGAGCATCGCAACGATGGCAAGGCACAATGAACGATTCAAAGTCTGCATATATAGCGAAAGGGACTTTATGACAGTACGTGTAATTTTTGAAGTACATAACCTTCTCCTTCTCTTTCGTCGGTAAACGAATTCTTTGTTCACCATACGGTGAACAACGAGGGACGTGTTCACTAAGGAGTCGTTCTTCACAGAATCTGTGCAGACAGTAGTTGCAATAGAAAGAACGTCCGTTGTGTTTGGTTAGTAAAGATAGTAAGCGGCTAATATTTTTCATTAAACAGTAATGTTTTCGGTCAGCGGTGGTGAGAAGTAATAGATTAAAATGGTGTTGTCTGTCACTGAAAGGAGTTATTCTTAGCGGGTAAATTTCATTTTCTTCGTAACCAAAAACATTTATAGAAATGTCAGAATTGTCTCGTTCGAACTTCACAATATCGCATAGACGGGTGGGATAAGTTATACCAGAAGTGGTGATACTGTGAATATGTGATTTGTATTTGGATACACGCTCGCTGTCTCTGTGTTGTGGAAACAGTGCGGCCAACGCTGACCATATAAAACACGTTTGATCGCCTGTATTGTTTACGTTGATGATGGATTTAGTACAAGACAATTCAGGATGTGTACGGATGAAACTGGAGGCGGCCAGCGGTTGGTATCGTGAGAGAACGAGTTCTAATGAGATTATATGATCCAACGCCCAACCGCTACCCTCACGAGTGAATTTATAAATCGATTCGATGATTTTTTCGTACGAAGCTTCTAAACGTTCAGGCAATACGTTCTGATCAGCGATCAATGTCGTATGACATCGTCCATGAAAATAGCCTTCACTCATCACTTCTTCGTCCTCGTTCGTGTCGGCGTTTACAATGTACTTGACAAATCTCGCTTTTAGCGCTATATGCCACTTTATAGTAAGCAAACGTGTCAGTTCGTTTAGAATGTTCGTACGTAACATATCGTGAATTTCATCGAAAAAGGTAATGACATCGTTGACACATTCTTCTTCTTCCTCTGCAACAGGTGTGTAAACGTACGACACCAACGAGCCACGCAACGAATGTTTACGATCAACAGAAAACGTCTGCATTGTTAGAATAACGATAAAAGCAAAATCAATTACTTGCTCACTTGAAGAACATTAGAATACTGATACAAAGTTAGAAAATAAGTAATATTTTATATGCAGTGCATGAAAGTTAGCCTGCACGAGACTCGAAGGTGAACGCCGGCAGCGATCATCGCTCCACTTATACTATCTATGATGACTGCGTGCGCAGCTATTTGTTCCCACTACTGTGCTTTATTTTATACCGACCAATTGACAACACCAATCCCCACTACGATTGCGCGCGCAGCTACCACTGAGGAAGTGAAATGCAGCGCAACAAACCAACATTCTTGCTTCAGATATGGACGTGCACACATATTCTTTTGCAAGCCGATTATAAAGCTTTTATAACATCCATCGTCGAGGTAACATTAAATTTTACGTTCGTAAATTTCCGAATACGAACGTGAGATTTTTTGACCTAGCCAAAGCCGGGTTTATTTATGAAGGCGATGATGATGTAAGATGCTGCAAGTGTAAAATACGAATTATGGATTGGATGGCGGGTGATGATCCTGTCCAAGTCCATAAGGCGTCAATGCCCACATGTAGTTTCGTTCGTCAACACTTGTAGAAGTCGACGCACGCAAAAACGGCTCTTTTCAGAGCCGACATAAACTCATGTACAAACATACCCGTTTGGGTATTACTAGTAGTACTCTGTGTTAGTACTATACTAGTACTAGTAGTACTATATGTATTACTATTACTAGTACTACTACTAAATGTGTGTACACAATTCAATGTCTGACTGATGGCGCCAATGATAAAAAAATAAAAAAAAAGATTTCATAAAAATTATACCTATTAAATATCATGTCAATTTCGAAGCTGTATCACTTGCATCACAGATCGATGACACAATGGATGTCTATCGATACGACGATGGGAAACATTTCACACTAACAAAACCGTTACGAAGCGCGATACGCTCCAACTTGTGTTCCATGTATTTTGTGAAGAAAAAACGGTTTTGTGGTAACTACTGTACACGTTATAAGTTCGGTGTTGACAGATATCACGGACGTTGTTGGCATCACATAAAGAAACGTAGCGGTTATCTGCCACCGATCGTGCTGTTGATGATAATCTCTGATCGTATACACAACAAATCACGATGGCTTAATTTTATCGAAGAGTGTGATCGAAACAATGTACCGATTGAACTCGTGGTTTATGAAAAGAATATGTTCAAGTGTACCGTACGTCACGCGTGGAATTTTATTTCACGTTTCCGGCCGATTCCTGAACTGTATCATGCCGTTCAACGTGTTCACGGCTTACATGATTCACACGGACAAATGAACTATGCGACTGTGTACACAGACATGCTCGCCTACGGAAGTTCAATCCCACACGCCTCGTGTTGCATTGTCATTACAGAGCGCACTATTCCGATACGTACAGCGATTGAAATATACAGAAGCGCAATTATGATAGCGCCAAAGTGCGCAGTGGATCCTAGCTACAACGTAAGTTTTGACGTGCGCTGCCCACTATCTTTGTTACCGACACTAGCGAGAGGGAAACAGTTCACATTGGTGAACAACAAGGCGCAGGGATTGTTTTCAGTAGCCTTTCTGAAGGAAGCATTGCCTACACTCCGCAAGTATTGTGAATACTTCGGTCTGCAGTATTCACATGAAAAAGGGTACACAGTGAAAGACCGACGTTTATACGAACAGTGGCAACGATGCACAGGTGCTATGGCAGACGAGTTTTGGTTGTTGAACTCGTATCTTATACACTTGCATATGGAGTCGAGAAGTCATCGTCCGATCACAGAACTCAAAGCTAAACACATGTGCGAGCATCTACCCGTAAACGATAACGTCATAGTCGCGGAAATGCACGAGTATCGCGCCAACGTTATACGCAGCGTCATGTTCAAAGACATGAATTCCGTCAAGACCGTAAGAGCGTTGGAGAAGAAACAACACACGCTCATGAGATATTACATCGGTATGAGTCTCGTGCGTAATGGATGTATGAACATCAGTTTAGCGCATGTTTTAACGTACTTACGCAATCACAAGAAGAACGCGTTGTTTTTCCGTTCGGTCGAGATGATATAACTGGACGTGGAGTGGAAAACTTACTACAGTCACGCGATGGAAAGCAGACGTACCAGAACGGTACCGAGGAGAGTTACATTCAGCACTGATTTAACGCTTTACCACGTTCCGACGTATTGTGAATCACGGTTCGTACGATATGAGAATGAAACGACAGGTGAAGAATATACAGCAGAGCGTTCGCAAGACTATCGCGAAGGAGTTGCACAGACCGGTAAGAAGGAATTTTCCGAGACGTGCGGTGGAGTTAAAGGGACTTCACGACTTGTACCAAGCGGACCTGGTAGAGATGATACCGCACGCGAAGGTGAACAAGGGATTCAAGTACCTTATGACAATCATTAACGCGTTTAGCAAGTACGCGTACGCTGTTCCGTTGAAAACAAAGACGGGTGCAGAGGTCGCACGAGCTCTGGAAACGATTCTTCGTGCTAATAAAATAAAATATCTGCAGACAGACAACGGGAAAGAGTACTATAACAGTAGCGTACAAAAATTGCTGAGCAGATACGGTATCACACTCTGTTCCACGTATAGTGAAAAAAAGGCCTCCATTGTGGAACGTTTTAACCGTACGTTGAAAACGCACATGTATCGTGCGTTCAGTGAACAAGGTCATTATCGTTGGTTGGATATGTTACCGGAACTAGTCAACACGTACAACAACAGCGTGCACAGAACGATTGGAATGAAACCGTGTCAGGTGAAAGAATCCAACGAACGTACAGTGCTACAAAGGATTCGTGAGAACACGGCGAGGAGCATCGTTTATAAACGACCGAAATTCAAAGTAGGCGATCGTGTGCGTATAAGCAAACAGAAAATGACATTCGCCAAAGGATACACACCAAATTGGACAAACGAGATATTTCTTGTTCATTCGGTGCGTACCGGCAGCGTACCCATTACCTATTCGTTAAAGGATCATACAGGAGAAGTGTTGAAAGGTGGTTTTTATGAACATGAAATCAGTAAATCGAACGTTGGTGACGTGTACTTAGTAGAAAAGATTGTACAACGTAAAGGCGATCGTGTAAAAGTCAGATGGTTAGGATTCGATGGTAAACACGATTCGTGGATACACAAGAAGAACTTGCTATAACAACTATTCGACTCATGGAAATAGAACCAGTATCCATCGATGCGTTATGATGACAACATGCACGCTGTGTACAGTGTAAAAGACATTGTGTCACATCCTGGTTACGATGAGTACATCGTGAACACGACTGCAAACGACGTTGAACGCATGCGTAGGATCTTGACAGTGCACGAGTACTGGCAACGGGTTATCAATCGTGTGAAGAGATTCCGTCATAACGAAATAGTACCAAGTGGTACCGGATTCGATCACTACAAAGAATGTGTTTGGTCGGATCCGAACTGTGAAACGGGTCCGGACACTTGTGTATGCAGTTACATATCTACCGACTGCTGCAATCTAGTGCGACTATTAAATAGACTGTGCACGGAACGTCAACATGAAAATATTGCAACAAGCGCACAGATTAAAAATAAAGGACGTGGACTATTCGAAATTGTGCGGCGATGGTGGTGGAGGTGGTTGTGGCAGAAAAAAACGTAAACACGGACGTCTTCTGCCCGATACCGTTCGTTCGATCATCTGCGGACCTTCCGCGTGCGGGAAGACAAACGTCATGTTCAAACTGTTGTTCGATGTAAACGGATTGAGATTCGCGAACTTATACGTGTTTTCTAAATCACTATTTCAACCCAAATATCAGATGCTGGAGACCCTGATGACACAACTTTCCAACGAAGGAATGGGTTATCACGCCTACAACGATAACGAAGAGGTACCGCCTCCCGACGAGGTCGATCCTGATTCTATTATGGTGTTCGTTGACGTGTCTTGTGAAAGACAACACAATATACGCAAGTATTTCTCTATGGGACGACACAGCGGCGTGGACGCGTTTTACCTTTGTCAGACGTACAGTCAAGTGCCAAAACAGTTGGTTCGTGACAATGCCAATCTAATAGTATTGTTCAAACAGGACGATCGCAACTTGAAGCATGTGTACAACGATCACGTCAACACGGACATGAAATATGACACGTTTAAGAACATGTGCGCTGAAGCGTGGAAAGATCGTTACGGCTTTCTCGTTGTGGACAAGGATTCTTCTATCGACTCCGGTAGGTACAGAGTCGGTTTCGATCGTTTCATAGTAGTCGCACCTAACGATTAAACAAAAAAAAAATTGTCAAACGTTTAGCTAAATACACGTGTCTTGCTGTCAACGACTTTAGTTGTCGTACTACCGTTTATCGAGATGGATGACAAGAAAAAACGATTAGCACGTGATATCGACACGATCAGTGATGACATACGGAAGAAATACCGTGCGTTAAAACATGGTATTCGTGAAGAAGAAGCAACGTTATCCAAAAGTTACAAACCGATTCTGGAACCGTTACAAAATATTTCGCAAGCATTGCTTGAAAAGAAACGTAAAACAGCAAATGAAAAGCCAATAAGAGTGAAAAAAATGAAACGAGAAGAAGAAGAGGAAGAAGAAGAAGAAGAGGATCTATTGGATGCAATTAGTAAGATCGATGTAGGAACACCACTTCGTTCCCGAACGAAACCGTCTTTCCTGAAAACACCCGTGATAGCCGAAACATCAGGTGATGACGATGAGGACGATCCTAGTCAAAACATTGAAAAAATGTTAGACACACCGGAAGGAAGACGTGAAGCGCGTAGATATTTTCAGGACAAATACGACAGTGAATCGTTAGCGAACAAGTACATGCGTATGATCGTTTCGTCCGAACGCGATCGTCTGATGGACTATACGTACGGTGTAAGACATGAAAACGGAAAATGGATGATTGGTGATTCACAGTTCGAAATCGATACGGACGATACGATTCTTATCAACGGTAAACGATACGAAGGTACACCAGGACTCTACGAACTTGTATTCATGAAGCATCCTAATGAAAATATTTACAAGGAATCAGATCTGAAAGCGTACAAAGATATACTACGTAACACCAACGCGCATAAGCAGTATTACTTAGCGAACGCACAGGTGAACGCGAACAGAGGTGTAAAGTATAAACGAATAATATCGCAACTGTTTCCACCGAAACGTACAGGACAGGGGCATAATAATATTGATACATCGTATATGACGCTAACGAGAAAAAAAGACAAAATCGATTACGTGCACTGGGACGATCCGAACGAACTGGTGGACAGATTGCGACTGTTAATGGCATCACAACGTGTTGGAAACAGTGGGCACACGAACGAAATCGTCTCCATAGTGGAAGAACTACGTGAAGCAGACATAATCGTATAACAAGAGCGGTATATATCATCATCTGACATTAGCAGCAGCAGCATCATTGTGATGGAATCGATCTTAAAGGACTCGTTAATGCCGCGTAAGGACATTAACGTTAACGAAATGGTCACTGCTAAACTGTATCCCTTGCATTATTTTGTGACCAAAGCGTCCGTTAAAAATAAATACAGAACGGATGCGTTTGCCTTCATAGTCGACGTTGAATCAGAGACGATGTACGTGCTGACCTTGACGCGAAAAAAATACAACAACGAAGAGCTGATAATAGAAAGACGACAAGAGTTACACACAGAACAAGGTTCAGTGTACTACTACACTCCGCGCGACGGTCTGTACGTTGTAAAAAAGAAGAAACGATTCACAGTACCGTTAGGATTCACAAGGGTCGAAAGTAGTCGATGTGCTCCCTATTCGATTCTGAAAGCCGATAAAGTATAAATAATACTGTCGTACACACACCGGGGACATTGCACGTTTGGTTGTGACAACATGGATATCGTGCTACTGTTTATTATTGTGTGCACAAGTGCCGTCGTCGCATCGTCCGTTAACGCTAACGATGTAGATTTCGCTATAGATTATTTGGTGCGATACGGATACGTGCCCGACGATAGTTTACGACTCACGGACAACACCACCATCGATATGGACGCCTACCTTCGCACGTTTCAAGTGAATTACAATTTAACCGTAAATGGAGAATTGAACAACGAAACGATGAATCTGATGCGTGCGCGGAGATGTGGTAACGAAGATTTCGTGTCGTACACCTTACGAACACCGTGGGCCAAGAAACGTCTGTCGTGGCGATTCTTTCACGGTAGCGCCAGCGCTATAGAAGCGTCACGACAAGCGTTCGCTATGTGGCAGAAACATTCGAATCTGGAATTCGAATATCGACCCAACGACATAAACGCAGACATGGTTATCGCTATGAAATATTTTAAACACAGGTGTCTGACTTCCAGGTGCACGATCTGTGGGTACGATTTGGACGGACGAGGAGGTATACTCGCTCACGCTTACTACCCGCCCGATTTACCGTATAACACTACTGAAATACATATGGACTACTACGAATCGTGGAATTATACAAACGCAACCGAAATACCGGACGATCAGACCAGTTTTCTTCAGGTGCTAACGCACGAAATCGGACACGCGTTAGGACTGTCACATTCCCTCGAGAGGGATTCGATCATGTACCCGTTCTACGTACCACGCTCGGACGGACCGTTCGACCTGAGAGACGACGATATAAGAGGCATTCAACGCTTGTACGGGAAGCCGCCGCCGCCGCCGCCCGCTACGACGACGACGACAACGTCAACGTCGACGACGACGTCAACGACGACGACGACACCGACAACGAACGAGACCGTGCGGACGACAACGGATTTATTTCGACTAAAGAACGTTAACCAATTTCCAATAATCGACAGACATCTGTATATTTTGCACGATAACTTTTTGTGGACATTGGATATCGAGTCGAAGCGAACGGGCGGGAGTCCGCTTCTGTTGACGGATTGGTTGACTTTCTTACCGCTGACGTTCACCAACGTTTCGGCGATGTACCAGAGACCGCGGACCGAAGAAGTGGTGCTTTTCATAGACAACTATGTATACATGTTTGATATACACAGTCTGCAGCCAGTGAACGGGTATCCGCGTTCAATCACAACGCTCGGTGTTCGCACGATGACGAAAATAAACGCTGCAATACACACGTACACGGGTCGAACTCTTCTGTTGTACAACGATATGTATTACGGCGAGATAGACGAGTGCACGTTCACGATCAAGAAACATGGTTATGTTAAAGATCGTTTTGTCGGCTTACCAGAAGCCGTTGATAGTGCGTTCCGATACATCGACGGAAAAATTTATTTCTTCAAAGACACACACGTATACGTGTACGATGAATTTTTAGATACGATTGTAAAAGGAAAACATAACGACGGACTCTCCGTTGTCGGAATAAAATGCATAGACAGTACGATCGTATCAAAACTAATCGATTTATTACGTGAATACGTATAAATGCCGTGCACAACGAACGAGACGCATCATTCACGAGATGAGTGTCGACAAATTTGGCAGACACCAGAGCGCTGTCAGAGCGCGAAGAGAGACGCGACGCAGTGTGCGAGAGGATATTGGTATCACAATGACCGAGGACGGACACTTTGATGTAGCGGGAAAAAAAATACATAATTTGGGCGAACCGCGCGATGATAGCGATGCCGTTCCACTGCGCTTTGTGCGTGACAATTGTCTGTTAGCTGGCGATCCGTCGACGGCGACGCAAGGAATAGATGCGAAAGGTCGTAAGCTCGTCAACGTCGGCGCTCCTGTCGATCTCGGGGACGCCGTCAACAAGCAGTACGTAGACTACTTGTGCTTACGTTTCACACAGTTGGTACCGAACAAGAAGAACGGGGCTGTCGTCGACGCACGAGACCATCGCATACAGTCTCTGAGGGAACCGATTCGTGCGAGAGACGCTGCGACCAAAATATACGTGGACTCGAAAATCATACCGAAGGATACGAACTCTAACCTAATGGTCGGCAATGTGCGGATAACACAGTTAGCTCCACCCATGAACAACAAGGACGCAGTGAATTTGGAATTTTTGAACCGACACACGATCACCGCGGTAAACGATGCTTATTTTAACGCACAAGGAAAAACCATTCTAAACGTTGGCGATGGTGGCGCACGGGCCACAGATGCAGTGAACACACGTCAATTAGAGGACGTGAAGCGGTACGCGAAGAGCGAAACGTACAAACTAGCAAAAGTGTTCCAACGTCGTTGGGAGAAAGTGGTATCGTATATCTATAAATTGCATACACGCGCAGCGCGTACTTCACTTGGTGCCGAAGAGGCAGACTTACTACTTATGAACAAGACGGAGACGAACGTGTTGATTAGTGATCTGGACAAATCCAACGACGAGCAAGATTGGAGATCTCTTTATCGAGAGCAAACGAAACAGTAGTCATGTATGAACTACGTAGCCGTGTTGATAAAAAAAAAGGGGGGCGTGGTCTTATCGGAAAAATAGTTAAAAGCGCGGTACCATTCGTCGCGAAGTCAGTACCTACACTGATCAATCGAGCGGTGGACGTATTACCGGTAGAACTACATTTGCCTGGCTACAGGTTCTGTGAACCAGGAACGAAACTAGAGGAGAGATTGAGTCGTGGTGATCGAGGAATCAATGAGTTGGACGAAGCCTGTCGCGAACACGATATCGCTTACAGCAAGTACAAGGACAACGAACGACGAGGTATAGCGGATCGTGTGCTAGCCGGTAAAGCGTGGGAACGAGTTAAAGCTTTGAATTCAGGCATCAGTGAAAGAGCGTACGCGGCAGCCGTAGCAGCAGCGATGAAGGCGAAATCTGCGTTAGGCAGCGGGCTATGCTGTAGTGGTGGTGGTGGTGTGCGTAAACGTCGACGTCTCACCAGACGACGCAAGCCGGTTCGACGCACGATAATCAGGAAGAGGAGGAGGACGACGACAACAGGGACAGGAAAACGACGAAGAAGGAGCGGTGGTAAAAAGGCTTCAGGACTCTATCTTCGTCCGTACCGAAAAAACTAATCAAAATACCCGTGCGTCCATTGTCCGATCGTGATCTTTATGAGTACACGAAACGATTGCGTATACCCTATTTCAGAGGTGTGTACATGCGCGACGCACTTCCTAGTACATCACCGTGGGTGAACGAAAGTGCGATCGTGAATCTGGACGATGCTAGCGGACCGGGCACGCACTGGGTATGCTACAAGAAGCGAGGCGACAGAGTCTGGTACTTTGATGGATTCGGCAATCTACGTCCTCCTGTCGAGCTAATACGGTACTTTGGATCGAACGTGACCGACGTTCATTACAATTACATGCGAAAACAGCCGTCGGATACAGTCATCTGCGGACATTTATGTTTAGAGTTTTTGACATCGAACGATCAGTAAACTACAAGATGTCTTCGCTTACGGTCACCGCCACAGGAACGGATCCAAGCGCACTGGTTTGTGACTTTTTTCCACCGCTTGAATTGACGGACGGTGAATGGTACGCAGGACTGCTGGACTTTACCACGTACAACTCTATACCGAACGTGGAGAGTGGAAAAAACAATGTCTTTCCCGTACTAAAGGGAGCACGTAAAACGTTAGACCCTGTCAATATACCGACCGGTGTGTATGAAATCAGTGATATTGAAACGTACCTGAAAAAAGAACTAGCAGACCCGAAATTTTCTCTACGACCCAACAACAACACATTGAAATGTGAAATTTATTGTTCATACGATATCGATTTCGGATGTACGGAACACACGATCGGTACCATGTTGGGTTTTTCCAAGAGCCGCAAGTTAGAAGCGTATATATTACACACGTCGGACGCGCCTGTAAACATTAACAAAGTGAACGTTTTGGAGATAAGGTGTAACGCTGTTCAAGGTTCATACAAGGCGGGTCGAAACGAGCATATATTGCACTCGTTCTATCCAACGGTTGAGCCAGGATTCAAGATAGTCGAAACGCCTAGAAACGTCATTTATTTTCCGCTTAACGTACTACACTTGCGTAACGTTACAGTGTCCGTACACGATCAGGACGGCGATATTGTGAATTTTCAAGGGGAAGTCATCACTGCACGTATACATTTGAAACGTGTGTAGCAATAATGGGAATTTATTTCACCGAAACCTCCATGATGATGAAAAGCGGAGGTAGCAACGGCTCGCACTGCAAGATAAAAGAGGACAACGCTTTTGGAAAAGGTATCAGTAGACGTTCGTCGTTGACACGATTAACAGCAACTAACCGACGCTACCTGATTTCACTAGGATTCAAACTCAAGAGAAACAAGTAACGTGACGGACAGCGGTATAGTCTTATCGGTTGAACGTCGACCGTTCTTTGAAGACAACATCACACATTACGAATATCATCCTCATGCACCGTACGCGTCGGCGTCACGATATGGAAATAATGATGAGATACGCATACCTATCCTGCAACAGGAAGTCTTCACTTTACCGATGGAAAGTTTCCTGTACGTTGAAGGCAAGTTGAGCAAAAAACCCACTGACACCGGTAATGTGAACGTGAAAATGATCAACAATGCGATCGCGTTTTTCTTCGAAGAAATCCGTTACGAATTGGCCGGTGTGGAAGTAGATCGTACCAAGAGTGTCGACATCACGTCCACTATTAAAACCATACTATCTGCCAGCAAGCAGGACATTGTTTCGATGCAAAATGCCGGTTGGGTTGCTCCTACAGCTGACGAGCTAACACCATCCGGTAAAAATAATGAATTCAACTTTTGCATACCGTTGAGGATGCTGATGGGATTAGCTGAGAATTTCACACATGTTATTTTAAACATGAAACAAGAACTGATACTATTACGCACTTCCACTGACGTTAACGCTCTGTTCTCGTCAACGGATGCGCCCGCTAACGCTGATATAGAACTAACCAAAATCTCTTGGATGATTCCGTTCGTGTACGTGAACAACGAAGTACGGATACGATTATTGGATATCATACGCAAAGACCTACCACTATTCTTACCGTTTCGTAGTTGGGAACTGCACGAGTACCCGGTTTTACCAACGACTGACAGACAGACTTGGACAGTGAAAACAACTACACAACTGGAGAAACCGCGGTACGTGATACTCACCTTCCAGACCAGCAGAAAGAATAATCTGAAAAAACATGCCGGCGAATTCGATCACTGCAATGTGACAAATGCGAGACTCTTTCTGAACGACAAATACTACCCGTACGATAACCTGAAACTGGATATCGATAACGGACGTTATGCATTGCTGTACGACATGTATACACGATTTCAAAAGCCGTACTACCACAGAAGTCAACCCAACGTACTTCTAACGCCTACTGAGTTCATAGCAAAAGCACCGTTATTCGTCTTTGATTTTAGCAGACAGGATGAGTCGCTCAAGTCTTCACCAGTCGACGTCAGATTGGAATTCGAGTCATCGAGCAATTTCCCCGCTCAGACCGCGGCCTACTGCTTGATACTGCATGATTCGCTCAACGTGTACACTCCGTTATCCAACACAGTGCGCAGATATAATTAAACATTTACTATAAATTATTGTTTTTTTTTGCTGTAAATATAATGTTGGTTTTTAGAATGTAATGTGTGCGTTATATGTATGTGATTTTTATTTTTAAAAAATGTAATCAATTTTCATGTATTTGCTGTAAATAGAATGTAATGTATGACTTTCATTTTTCATGTATTTAATTTTGTGGAGGGGGAAACGATTATCCTCTTCTTCCTATTTTTTTTTTGCTCAGTGTTTCATCAACACGACTCGCGAGAGGACGCACATGATGCTTTCACACGATTTCGATGATGATGATACCAAACCCAAGAACGACCGCTATTTCAAACAATGCGGTGAAGCGACAGCAACAACAATCAAGTCCTTATCACCAGACGATAAAGAAGTGCAAGTCATCTTAATTCAAAAAATCACATCTCCGTACCCGCGTTACAGAAGCTTGGAAAACCGTTTAAAGAGTTTTAAAGAATGGCCTGTATCGTTAACGATAACACCTAAAGAATTATCAGAAGCGGGTTTCTTTTACACTGGATGCAACGATAGAGTGATTTGTTTTTGCTGTGGAGGCGGATTAAACAAATGGGAACGTGGAGAATATGCTTGGATGGAACACGCACGTCATTTCCCCGCGTGCTCTTACGTAATGTTAATGAAAGATAAAATTTTTATCATCAAGGCACTGGGTATCGTTACCGAAGCGCAAGCACCAACAGCAGTAGCGACAGCAGAGAACGAACAACGCGCCGACACGATCAAGGAGAATATAAAAAACGTAGAAGGAAGCTCAAATCGTGATACAATGTGCAAAGTCTGTTACGCACAAAACGTGGAAGTTGCACTTATTCCCTGTCGACATTTTATCACATGTGTGAATTGCGCCATAACCCTACATACTTGTCCCTTATGTAGAACCACATGCACCGCTTACATGAGAGCGTATTTCTAGTTCGTTTTCACGCTTTAATATAATCGATTAGTGAACACAAGGTTTGAAAATATATGCTGCCGTGACAAAAGTGTTTAATCCGAGTCCACTAATATCGCATACCTCAGTGTTTGAACAGCACGCGTTGAAGACGGACGCATGGAGCTGTTATCTCCGTACCAGTACATACGCTGTAGTGAATTAAAGCACACAATACTATACCCTATAGAAATTTTTGTATACAACATTTTGACCTGTAAATTTGTTGCACTGATCCGTGACGAAAATATAAGGTACAAAATAAACGTTCCGAAAAAATTCTTTACGAGCGTTTCACAACATACAACGTGTCTGTTCCGTAAGACGGACGGATCTGCAGCGTTCTTAGTAACACCAAACACGTTGTTTATAACGAAAAAAGGATGTGCGAGGATAATCTAGCAGTCATACTTGAGTTTCACTGTTTCATCGACAACGATGGAAACGAACTCGTTAAGGAACTAGCTATTATGGATGTCACTGCATTTGCCAGCAGACATTGGATATTTACACCTCCAGCAAACATGATTGTTTCGAATCATAAACATGTGAGGACAAACAGATGGTTAACAGAGCATTATCATGGACTAGCGTGGACGGACGGGGACACATCGTATGAACATCTTGTACCGATATTAGAAAAATATACATTTCCTTTTAAATTTGTGTTCGTAAAAGGATTGCAAAAAAAAAATTTCTACAGAAGCGTATCGTGCATTTTAATATTATAAATTTAGAAGATTTCGGTTGTCCCAAATTCGATCAATTACAATCAATACATGGAACAGCCTGTCTCGCGCATCACTTACTTCCAGAAATATGTACAAATACTAGAGTACACGCTTTACGCGAGTGGGTTGTATCAGATTTTAGAGTAATCAATATGTTTCTGATAAATTACTAATTGAAAACATTATTGTTTAGCGCTTACGTAAAACAAATTAACCTTTCTGACGATTACATCACCCTGTATAGTCATATAAAAAAAATTAGCTTCACCGACATGTTCTAACACGCATGAGTGCTGTTAATTACATCATTCTGTCTATTCATAAAAAAAATAACCGACTCGTCTCCTCTTCCCCGCCTACCCATCGAGTCGTGAGAAGTCAAGTCGTATCCTGTTCACACGGTTAAAAATAAACGCTTACTGTACGTTATGTAGTTCCCCTCTCCGGTTCCACCTCCACAACTACCTCCCTGTTTATTCCGCTGTGCGCGAGCGTTATTCGTTCAGTCCTTGAGAGACGCGTGAGACAAATATAAAATTCTTTATTTTAAAATGGCATCATTCACTGAAAAATTTGCAACTATTAGCGCAATTAAATATAAAAAAATAAAAGAATTAATAATCGGCGTAAAATATCCGATAGAAGAAATGCAGAATATAGACGCAAAGTACGGGAAAGCCGTACTCGTCACTCTTCAAGATTATAAAGACCCTAAACTAAAATATCGCGCATATCTACCTAAAAGATACGCGGGCGTTTTCTAAGATGACGAATTAAAAGATTTAGTACCGTGTTCACTGCATCTAATTTTTCGTGGAGAAAAGGATAGAGCGTACATAGTAGAAATTGTACAGTAAGACCGAATGGACATACTCACTTACCATGTATAATTTTCATTGTAAATACACATAATTGTCATTAGCTGCACGTACGATTATATATATATTAACATGTACTTAGTTGTATTTTAACTTATAATATATTGTGCTTACACATATATTTCATTTAATTTAATTATATTTAATTATCAATGTACTTACTGTATATCTAGATAATAAAACAAGGCTTACGTGGTGTACATTTTAGAGTAAGCCCGGATAGACATCTTCAAAATTAACAAATATATTTGTTCATAATTTTCATTGCACACGTGTACAAATAGTAAATATAATGTGCTTACACTTATTTTATTTTTATGTAATTCAAAACAATTATTAAAACAATTACAAATAATAAATTATTATGCGTAATGAATTTATAAATTAAAATCTAATTTGCTTACACATAATATAATTGTATACAATTGTATTTTTATAATTGTCACTACTTTGTGTGTGTGTGTGTGTGTGTGTGTGTGTGTGTGTGTGTGTGTGTGTGTGTGTGTGTGTGTGTGTGTGTGTGTGTGTGTGTGTGTGTATTTTTTTACATATTTGACATAACATATTGCACTTATTTATTGTAACTTTTAATTATTAGTTTTACTTAGTTGTATTTCATACACAATTGTCACACATGTTTACATAATAATTTTTGTCACTACTGTGTACGTTTACATATTTTAATTTGTAATTAATTTGTAATTAGTTTATTTAGATGAATATTGTGTATTTTGTACTTGTCACCACTGTTTACTATTACTTAATATGTATTTTAAATTGTAATATATTTTGATTACATGTATTTAATTAAATAGTATTGCTTTAACATTTTTATTCTATATTTATTTCACAAATCCTTGAAAGATTAACACTAATCATCACTCAATATACAAGCTAGAACGAATGTTGCACAATGTGCATTCATGTGTTATTACATACAACTAATTTAAAAATCAATATTATTAAACAATAATTGCTTGATTATATTATACTTTAGAAATTACAAAATTATTTAAAAATGAAACTTACCTTGTACGAGTTCTAGTTGAGAATTGCTTGAATATATTATACTTTAGAAATTAAAAAATTATTTAAAAATGAAACTTACCTTGTACGAGTTCTAGTTGAGTTACTGAATGTGAATCTCGTCGAACGAAAATTAAAAAAAATTATTAAAAAAAAATGAAACTCACTCTGTACGACTGAATGTGAATCTTGTCGAACGAAAATTAAAAAAATTATTTAAAAAATGAAAATTATTTAAAAATGAAAAATT
Organism: Magicicada septendecula; assembly: GCA_034769895.1. Classification (NCBI taxonomy): domain Eukaryota; kingdom Metazoa; phylum Arthropoda; class Insecta; order Hemiptera; family Cicadidae; genus Magicicada; species Magicicada septendecula. The sequence continues at coordinate 535,675,561 of CM068367.1, read as the reverse complement.
CACACTGTACGAGTTCTAGTCTCGTTGAACAATGTGATGATGTGAGCAATTCGTACAGCGTATATATACGCTATCTCAAGGATGAACGCGAAAGCAGCTGGTATCAACCAGAGCTGCTACACGTGCAGTCAAGGACAACCATTTAGCTTGGCTTTTCTGTTTCGTCGACAAAAAAAACCTAGAGCTGCTACACGTGCAGTCAAGGACAATGACTTAGCTTGGCTTTCTGTTTCACACAATAATTTATGTACGGTCATCACTTCGTTCACACACAAACACACGCACACATACGCACACCCACACACACACACACACACACAACATTAACAAATGCACAGACAGCTGGAGCCCAATTAAATATTACTTCACCAACGACTTGTGTTCTTCAAATTATGTACGACTAATAAAGCCTCAGCTCTCACGCTTTGGTAATAGATGGCTAGACAATTACATCATCACCAGCATGTGTACATATGCTCAGATAGCCGAAGCCAATTATTATTCATTACTTAGTCAACGGCTCGGGTTCTGTTATTAAACAAATGGATGTACGCACACGCATGCGCCACACAACGTTAACAAATGCACAGACAGCTGAAGACCAATTAATAATATTACATCACCAACGACTCGCGTTCTTCAAATTATGTATGACTAATAAAGCCTTCGTTCTCACGCTTTGGTAACAGATGGGCACACAGATGGATTGATTACATCATCACCAGCATGTGTACATATTATGCTCAGATAGCCGAAGCCAATTCATTACAACTAGACATTCAATTATGCAGTGCATATCATGTGTATTTCTTACATGTACACAACACTACACATTTTTTTTACGTTCGCGCAATATAGATTACTATAGTAATAATTATTTATGCATAAGTATATATGCATAAATGCATATATTCAATATTTACAAGTGAAATGATTTTAAATTTTGCACCGAAGGACTGTGTCAACAAAAATTTCACACTGATGATGTGCATATTTTTTATTTTTACAATATATACTTACCATAAAGGTAACACACATACAAATGTACAGTTGGCAACAATGCAATTCACCTCTTCACGTCGACGGACAATGGTGGCAGTGTAAACATATCCAAAACCCGTACACTATAACACATGCACGAGCCGACAACGTGGCCGACACCAGCACACAAGTTGACAACGTCGACGCTTTTCCAACATGGCGACCCTTCCGGAAAAACACAGTATATATCCAAACCCATACACTATAACACACCACGAAGCGGCAACGTGGCCCAAACTTAACCAGCACACATGCACAAACCGACAACATCCCAACTATCCCAACATGGCCACTACACCGCCGACAAAATGGACTACGACCCCACCACTCCTGGGGGCGGTCAAGCCAAGACCAGGCCGCGGCCAAGACCCCGCCGGACGGCGAACCGCGAACGGCGAACAGCGAACGGCGGCCACGCCTCCGCCAATCAACGCACACATAACCCCACAAAATGGACGACGACGACAACATGGCCGACAACCTCGGTACGCCCACCGAGGTCACGTGGGACACACCACTACCCCCCGGTCCATCCTAACCTCTGCACAAGACGACACACTGCGACGGAAGTCTACCCCCACCACCAGGATTTTTGAATTTCGCGCCAAAAGGGGGCTGTGACGTCACTTCCGCGTTAGAACTCTCATTCTTACCCTACTTTTTTCCTTTCCATTCAAGCAACGTATCTACCTCAATAATACAATCATGAATGAGTTTCGGGACTATTAGAGCTACTATTTGAGTTTGGTTACCATTTATACTGCAGGTAAATATATTTGTTCAGTTATCTTTTGCATTTTGGCTCCAGTGGCTCCCTGTACATTACAATGTTTTACGGGTAGTCTGGGACAATTTCGCAATTGATAATTATCTACAAACTTTGAGCTAACACAGGTAACTTCACTGCCAGTGTCAATAAGCGATCCTACCAGTAGATTAGTGATCTTACAAATTATTTCCGGACATTCAGGATAATGGTTTCTACCCACTTCTTGCTCCTCTTTTAACAGGAACTCCCTATCGCTCACTTGTTTTATATTATTAGCTACATTCTTCTTACCTGTTTTCTTTTGTGATTTCACTGCAGGTAATGGTAGGTTTAGTTTTGTTTCTTTTCTACCTGCAGTGGCTTCCCGTTTCCCGTTTTCATTTTACTAGTCGACGGTTGCTGCTCCGTAGAGGTTATAGTTGTTTTACACACTTTATACCTTTATTAGATTTATTTTATATACTTCTACTCCTACCTTTATCCTCCACTTCCTGTCGATTTTGTGGTTTATTACCCGGATATGGGGTAAACCTTTTTTCTTTCATACGTTCATTATCTCTCCTTCTATTTGAGTAGAACGTTGGTTCTTGCTGATCGCCTCTAGAGTAGTTACTCAGCTGATTACTTACCCGCTGTAGGTCCCTCTCTAAATCTAGACACTCATCTACAACCATAATGAACTTCTCTAAAGTATCCACTCTTCTAGTTGTGGTTGCTACTCTAGTGCGTTCTGAGAAATGACGCGCTAGCTTATATACTAGGTCCTCTCTCTTCTATTGGTGGTGTTAGATGTGTAACTTGCACCATTACATTAAGCACATAATTGGTAGTTGTCATATTCATTGACAGGTGATACTTACCAAATTCTAAATGATCGCGTACCCTTCTTTGTGTCTGAACGTTCCAGTACTGAGCTAGAAATTTTTCTCTGAAGTCTGAGTAGGTTTGGACTCTGTCTGAGATGACTTTCCACCACGTACCTGCCCAATTCTTGAAAAATCGGCCTAACATGTCCTTCTTATCCTCGTCGTCCATCAGTGGATTTACAGGAGTTACATACGCTTCAAACAGCTTTAGGAATTCCACAGGATTCTCATGTGGGTTACCTGAAAATGCAAGGTTTTCCGGTTCTTCCTTATAGCCGCCACACCTCACTACTTTGGTTTGCTGTGACTTCATCGCTTTAGTCAGATCATCCCGCATTACGTTCAACTGTTGCTCCATCTTTTGATGTACTTCGTCTTTGTTAGCCTTACTCTCTACCTGTTTCTTAACTTCATTAATATTTACACCCAGTTGGGTACACTCTTCCCTAGTATTCTGGATTTCTTCTTTATTTAGAAGTGTTTGTGTTTTTAGTTCAGCTGTTACTTCGCTGAATTGTTGATTAATGAGTGTTACTTTCTGTTCTAACCTTTCATGTAATTCATTTCTAAATTTATTTAGCTTTTCGTCTTGACGGCGAAAATTAGTGTTTACTTGTTTTCTAAACTCTTCTAATGTAGTTCTAACCTCTTCGGTATGCTTATCAAATCCATTATTACTCTCATCTATTTTACCAGCTAAGTTAATAGCTAAATTTGCTATTTTTTCGTCTATTTTAAAGGTAGCCTCTTTACTACTTTGTTCTATTTGGCTAGACAAATTTTCATTTATTGTTTCATTTCACTGGACAAATATTTATTAGTTTGTTCTATTTTATAATTAACATCTCTTATTAATTTTTGATTACTTTCCTCTAAACTTTTATTATTTTCATCAATTTTATTATTGATATCTTTTATTTCACTTTTTAATTGACTATCTGTACTTTCAATTTTACTTTCTATTTTACCATTATTTTCATACATTGTAGTGGTCAACTTTTTAAACCTTTGCTCAATTGCTGCCATATCTAATGCTGATGATTTTGCCATTTTTAAATTTTATTTTTAACAAATAAATTTAACAAGTATTTAATAGTTATTTGTAACCTTGAATTCCACTTTCTTTTTTATTTATTAATACTACAATTTAATTATCACTTGGGTAAAAGCAACGCCAAATTATATAACTTTATTTATATCATTTTGTGAGTTTAATCGGGCCCATTAGTTGTGGTGCCAAATACATACAACGCTCCCTTTCGTCTAACACAATTATCTAATATTTGTGATGTTAGATAGAAGTTTACTTACCCGTGATATTACTTTACCTGGGCGCCAGAACAAATCCCAGATACAAATGACACGGTTTCAGCTTAGCTCAGCGCATGGAGACACTCTTTCTCAGGATTCGTTCAGTGATTGTGGTTTTCAAGGGGAATCGTTACAAATAACCCTTTAAGATTTTATTGATTATTATATATAATGTTTAATCAATGATTTTTAAACTTTAAATTGTTAATGGTAATACTTAATTTTACCCTAACCTTATAATTATTGAGTGAGTGTGGAAAGTAATGATTAAGACGCTCAAACGACCTATAGCTATTACCTAGTTTGATTTAGAGATTTCTATCTCCCAAACCAGTGCTAAAGAACAGGTCTGCAATAATTTGCACGTCCAATACTACACATCACTTTCCATTCAACACTCCTATCCTATATTAGAACTAATCTTATAGTTAAAATAGAAAGTGTGATATTCTTAGTGTCTTTTAAAAATTGTTTATTGCTTTTATTATTTGTTTAGTGCTTATTTCATTGATCAATGAATCTATTTCTTACTGTTTGATGCGTTGACCGAAGGTAGGAATCCGTAGAGGTTCCTTTTTGATGGTGTTGCACAGAAGAATGGATTGATCAGTGCTGTTGAAGATGCCCTGGCAATTACAGATGCTGTAGCCTTCTGTAGCACAGGTCCTTCACGGCTGATTGATTAATTAATTAACTAACTAATTAATTAACGGTTGTTTTACGCAGCTAGTGTTCTTGAATGTTGTTAATTCATCTACACTGCGGACTACTTCTCGATTTAGAACTTAAATTTGCACTGTTGGTAATTTAAAAATTTCTGTATGTGAATTATACACGTCTAGTGTGTTTAAGTACCGAACGAAGAGTGATGTTACCCCTCGCTTTTAGCTGGCGTCTGTTTTAAATACGGGCTGCTGATTGGTTGTACAAATAAATCATGCGTTTTCTAGTTTCGACAATTTCTAACAAGTCGCTCAAACACTCCGTGACAGGTTCCAAACGGCTGAGAATTTCTTGTCAAAATCGTACTTCCTGTATTTGCAAATGGATTGATTTCAGGTATTTGCAAATGTGTTTCCGAAGATCTGACCACAGAATATTGTTCCTTAGGTCTTTATCTGTGTGTGTGTGAAAACACCTTATTCCTACGTAGCATAATTCTCTCGTTATTCCTGTTGGCGTGCGTCATCCGTATAACTTCTTCAATTGTTAATTATATTAACTGAGTTTGCGGCTACTTATAAAGCTTTTCTTGCTGAATACAATGCTGTTTTCAGAATTGCCGTATATTTACAACTTTTGAGGTTATCGCAGGTTGAACTGATATTTCGCTTTGAGTAAAATTACCTGTTTGAACTTGATTCTAATGTAGCGGTGACGTGGTTAGAGTGAGATGGCTGCGATTATACGCTCTCTCTCTTTCATTCGGCGTTACGCTCGTACCGTCTATAGCTTTCATATAACGCTCTGATAGGACGCTATTATGAATCGTTATATATACCCCCACTCGGTATAAAAAAATTGATTATGTAATTAATTAATTTTTTTCTAATATACAGTTTTACACTGATTAAAAAATTTGCACATTTACTTTAGCACTTTTTCCCGCACAAACTTGGACTTGTACAATGTTACTTACATCTATCTTATAACTAAAAATTACAATGTTTCTTAACCTAACATGGTATATTGGAAAATTATATGATCATTTTTAATCATCATTTTGGATTAAGTAATGTCAATAATTTAAATAAAAACCCTCACATTTATTTATATAAAATTTATTATTATTATCATAGACCATAATTCAAAACAATTAATTATTTATTTTATTTGACCAGGTTTGAGTCTCATATCATATGGCTCAAATTATTATTTCTTTATGGGTCAATATTTTTGTTTATTCTTCCTCCTATTGGAACATAGCTTATATAGCTTACCGTCGTATATGGAAAATCCTGGTTTGGAGTTGGTAACTGCACTCCCCCAAGCTACACTAATCCTAGGGTCTTGTTGTTGATGAGTCCCTATTTCCTTAAGTCGTCTAACTACTTCAGGTTTCGTTATATGTTTTACTGCGTAAATACCAATATCATTGCTACTATATTTAATATTACCTATTTCCATGTTGTTTTCTAATGGTGGATTTCTACTGAGTACATCTGCTACTAAGTTGTCTTTCGCTTTGCAATACTGTATTTCAAATTGATACTCTTGTATAGCCAAGATCCAACGAGTGAGACGAGCACCTAGCAATTTACACTTTAATAAAAACACTAACGCCTTATTGTCGGTGATTATAGTAAGTTTAGCACCCAGAATATAACTTCTAAACTTTGACAGGCTATGCACTATCGCTAATAGCTCTTTTTCTGTCGTGAAATAGGTTAATTCTGCCCATTTAAGTGTGCGACTTACAAATCCTAATACCGCTTTTTGGCCCTTCTCATCAGTCTGATACAAGTGTGCTCCAATAGCAATATTGCTGGCGTCTGTTTGCAAGTAAAATCTTTCTCCTATTTTTGGATGATTTAATACAACAGTATTTATAAAAAGACTTCACTTGTTGCAGTGCGTCATCGTGGTCCTTTGTCCACTTCCATTTAATACCTTTATTTAACAACTTTAACAATGGAACAGTACTTTCCGCGTCTTTACTTGCAAACTTTTGATAGTACTTAGCTAAACCTAGAAATGACTTTAGCTGCTTGCAGTTCTTTACTACACTTACCGACTTCCAATGCTTATATTCTTTAATACCTACATTTATTTTATTAGCATTTATTTCCATCGTAATGGTATTTATTTTAAAATTTATTTTTGCTTTCCATTCAAGCAACGTATCTACCTCAATAATACAATCATGAATGAGTTTCGGGACTATTAGAGCTACTATTTGGGTTTGGTTACCATTTATACTGACAGGTAAATATATTTGTACAGTTATCTTTTGCATTTTGGCTCCAGTGGCTCCCTGTACATTACAATGTGTTACGGGTAGTCTGGGACAATTTCGCAATTGGTAATTATCTACAAACTTTGAGCTAACACAGGTAACTTCACTGCCAGTGTCAATAAGCGATCCTACCAGTAGATTAGTGATCTTACAAATTATTTCCGGACATTCAGGATAATGGTTTCTACCCACTTCTTGCTCCTCTTTTAACAGGAACTCCCTATCGCTCACTTGTTTTATATTATTAGCTACATTCTTCTTACCTGTTTTCTTTTGTGATTTCACTGCAGGTAATGGTAGGTTTAGTTTTGTTTCTTTTCTACCTGCAGTGGCTTCCCGTTTCCCGTTTTCATTTTACTAGTCGACGGTTGCTGCTCCGTAGAGGTTATAGTTGTTTTACACACTTTATACCTTTATTAGATTTATTTTCTATACTTCTACTCCTACCTTTATCCTCCACTTCCTGTCGATTTTGTGGTTTATTACCCGGATATGGGGTAAACCTTTTTTCTTTTATACGTTCATTATCTCTCCTTCTATTTGAGTAGAACGTTGGTTCTTGCTGATCGCCTCTAAAGTAGTTACTCAGCTGATTACTTACCCGCTGTAGGTCCCTCTCTAAATCTAGACACTCATCTACAACCATAATGAACTTCTCTAAAGTATCCACTCTTCTAGTTGTGGTTGCTACTCTAGTGCGTTCTGAGAAATGACGCGCTAGCTTATATACTAGGTCCTCTCTCTTCTATTGGTGGTGTTAGATGTTTACCTTGCACCATTACATTAGGCACATAATTGGTAGTTGTCATATTCATTGACAGGTGATACTTACCAAATTCTAAAAGATCGCATACCCTTCTTTGTATCTGAACGTTCCAGTACTGAGCTAGAAATTTTTCTCTGAAGTCTGAGTAGGTTTGGACTCTCTCTGAGATGACTTTCCACCACGTACCTGCCCAATTCTTGAAAAATCGGCCTAACATGTCCTTCTTATCCTCGTCGTCCATCAGTGAATTTACAGGAGTTACATACGCTTCAAACAGCTTTAGGAATTCCACAGGATTCTCATGTGGGTTACCTGAAAATGCAAGGTTTTCCGGTTCTTCCTTATAGCCGCCACACCTCACTACTTTGGTTTGCTGTGACTTCATCGCTTTAGTCAGATCATCCCGCATTACCTTCAACTGTTGCTCCATCTTTTGATGTACTTCGTCTTTGTTAGCCTTACTCTCTACCTGTTTCTTAACTTCATTAATATTTACACCCAGTTGGGTACACTCTTCCCTAGTATTCTGGATTTCTTCTTTATTTAGAAGTGTTTGTGTTTTTAGTTCAGCTGCTACTTCGCTGAATTGTTGATTAATGAGGGTTACTTTCTGTTCTAACCTTTCATGTAATTCATTTCTAAATTTATTTAGCTTTTCGTCTTGACGGCGAAAATTAGTGTTTACTTGTTTTCTAAACTCTTCTAATGTAGTTCTAACCTCTTCGGTATGCTTATCAAATCCATTATTACTCTCATCTATTTTACCAGCTAAGTTAATAGCTAAATTTGCTATTTTTTCGTCTATTTTAAAGGTAGCCTCTTTACTACTTTGTTCTATTTGGCTAGACAAATTTTCATTTATTGTTTCATTTCACTGGACAAATATTTATTAGTTTGTTCTATTTTATAATTAACATCTCTTATTAATTTTTGATTACTTTCCTCTAAACTTTTATTATTTTCATCAATTTTATTATTGATATCTTTTATTTCACTTTTTAATTGACTATTTGTACTTTCAATTTTACTTTCTATTTTACCATTATTTTCATACATTGTAGTGGTCAACTTTTTAAACCTTTGCTCAATTGCTGCCATATCTAATGCTGACGATTTTGCCATTTTTAAATTTTATTTTTAATAAATAAATTTAACAAGTATTTAATAGTTATTTGTAACCTTGAATTCCACTTTCTTTTTTATTTATTAATACTACAATTTAATTATCACTTGGGTAAAAGCAACGCCAAATTATATAACTTTATTTATATAATTTTGTGAGTTTAATCGGGCCCATTAGTTGTGGTGCCAAATACATACAACGCTCCCTTTCGTCTAACACAATTATCTAATATTTGTGATGTTAGATAGAAGTTTACTTACCCGTGATATTACTTTACCTGGGCGCCAGAACAAATCCCAGATACAAATGACACGGTTTCAGCTTAGCTCAGCGCATGGAGACACTCTTTCTCAGGATTCGTTCAGTGATTGTGGTTTTCAAGGGGAATCGTTACAAATAACCCTTTAAGATTTTATTGATTATTATATATAATGTTTAATCAATGATTTTTAAACTTTAAATTGTTAATGGTAATACTTAATTTTACCCTAACCTTATAATTATTGAGTGAGTGTGGAAAGTAATGATTAAGACGCTCAAACGACCTATAGCTCTTACCTAGTTTGATTTAGAGATTTCTATCTCCCAAACCAGTGCTAAAGAACAGGTCTGCAATAATTTGCACATCCAATACTACACATCACTTTCCATTCAACACTCCTATCCTATATTAGAACTAATCTTATAGTTAAAATAGAAAGTGTGATATTCTTAGTGTCTTTTAAAAATTGTTTATTGCTTTTATTATTTGTTTAGTGCTTATTTCATTGATCAATGAATCTATTTCTTACTGTTTGATGCGTTGACCGAAGGTAGGAATCCGTAGAGGTTCCTTTTTGATGGTGTTGCACAGAAGAATGGATTGATCAGTGCTGTTGAAGATGCCCTGGCAATTACAGATGCTGTAGCCTTCTGTAGCACAGGTCCTTCACGGCTGATTGATTAATTAATTAACTAACTAATTAATTAACGGTTGTTTTACGCAGCTAGTGTTCTTGAATGTTGTTAATTCATCTACACTGCGGACTACTTCTCGATTTAGAACTTAAATTTGCACTGTTGGTAATTTAAAAATTTCTGTATGTGAATTATACACGTCTAGTGTGTTTAAGTACCGAACGAAGAGTGATGTTACCCCTCGCTTTTAGCTGGCGTCTGTTTTAAATACGGGCTGCTGATTGGTTGTACAAATAAATCATGCGTTTTCTAGTTTCGACAATTTCTAACAAGTCGCTCAAACACTCCGTGACAGGTTCCAAACGGCTGAGAATTTCTTGTCAAAATCGTACTTCCTGTATTTGCAAATGGATTGATTTCAGGTATTTGCAAATGTGTTTCCGAAGATCTGACCACAGAATATTGTTCCTTAGGTCTTTATCTGTGTGTGTGTGAAAACACCTTATTCCTACGTAGCATAATTCTCTCGTTATTCCTGTTGGCGTGCGTCATCCGTATAACTTCTTCAATTGTTAATTATATTAACTGAGTTTGCGGCTACTTATAAAGCTTTTCTTGCTGAATACAATGCTGTTTTCAGAATTGCCGTATATTTACAACTTTTGAGGTTATCGCAGGTTGAACTGATATTTCGCTTTGAGTAAAATTACCTGTTTGAACTTGATTCTAATGTAGCGGTGACGTGGTTAGAGTGAGATGGCTGCGATTATACGCTCTCTCTCTTTCATTCGGCGTTACGCTCGTACCGTCTATAGCTTTCATATAACGCTCTGATAGGACGCTATTATGAATCGTTATATATACCCCCACTCGGTATAAAAAAATTGATTATGTAATTAATTAATTTTTTTCTAATATACAGTTTTACACTGATTAAAAAATTTGCACATTTACTTTAGCACTTTTTCCCGCACAAACTTGGACTTGTACAATGTTACTTACATCTATCTTATAACTAAAAATTACAATGTTTCTTAACCTAACATGGTATATTGGAAAATTATATGATCATTTTTAATCATCATTTTGGATTAAGTAATGTCAATAATTTAAATAAAAACCCTCACATTTATTTATATAAAATTTATTATTATTATCATAGACCATAATTCAAAACAATTAATTATTTATTTTATTTGACCAGGTTTGAGTCTCATATCATATGGCTCAAATTATTATTTCTTTATGGGTCAATATTTTTGTTTATTCTTCCTCCTATTGGAACATAGCTTATATAGCTTACCGTCGTATATGGAAAATCCTGGTTTGGAGTTGGTAACTGCACTCCCCCAAGCTACACTAATCCTAGGGTCTTGTTGTTGATGAGTCCCTATTTCCTTAAGTCGTCTAACTACTTCAGGTTTCGTTATATGTTTTACTGCGTAAATACCAATATCATTGCTACTATATTTAATATTACCTATTTCCATGTTGTTTTCTAATGGTGGATTTCTACTGAGTACATCTGCTACTAAGTTGTCTTTCGCTTTGCAATACTGTATTTCAAATTGATACTCTTGTATAGCCAAGATCCAACGAGTGAGACGAGCACCTAGCAATTTACACTTTAATAAAAACACTAACGCCTTATTGTCGGTGATTATAGTAAGTTTAGCACCCAGAATATAACTTCTAAACTTTGACAGGCTATGCACTATCGCTAATAGCTCTTTTTCTGTCGTGAAATAGGTTAATTCTGCCCATTTAGAGTAATCAATATGTTTCTGATAAATTACTAATTGAAAACATTATTGTTTAGCGCTTACGTAAAACAAATTAACCTTTCTGACGATTACATCACCCTGTATAGTCATATAAAAAAAATTAGCTTCACCGACATGTTCTAACACGCATGAGTGCTGTTAATTACATCATTCTGTCTATTCATAAAAAAAATAACCGACTCGTCTCCTCTTCCCCGCCTACCCATCGAGTCGTGAGAAGTCAAGTCGTATCCTGTTCACACGGTTAAAAATAAACGCTTACTGTACGTTATGTAGTTCCCCTCTCCGGTTCCACCTCCACAACTACCTCCCTGTTTATTCCGCTGTGCGCGAGTGTTATTCGTTCAGTCCTTGAGAGACGCGTGAGACAAATATAAAATTCTTTATTTTAAAATGGCATCATTCACTGAAAAATTTGCAACTATTAGCGCAATTAAATATAAAAAAATAAAAGAATTAATAATCGGCGTAAAATATCCGATAGAAGAAATGCAGAATATAGACGCAAAGTACGGGAAAGCCGTACTCGTCACTCTTCAAGATTATAAAGACCCTAAACTAAAATATCGCGCATATCTACCTAAAAGATACGCGGGCGTTTTCTAAGATGACGAATTAAAAGATTTAGTACCGTGTTCACTGCATCTAATTTTTCGTGGAGAAAAGGATAGAGCGTACATAGTAGAAATTGTACAGTAAGACCGAATGGACATACTCACTTACCATGTATAATTTTCATTGTAAATACACATAATTGTCATTAGCTGCACGTACGATTATATATATATTAACATGTACTTAGTTGTATTTTAACTTATAATATATTGTGCTTACACATATATTTCATTTAATTTAATTATATTTAATTATCAATGTACTTACTGTATATCTAGATAATAAAACAAGGCTTACGTGGTGTACATTTTAGAGTAAGCCCGGATAGACATCTTCAAAATTAACAAATATATTTGTTCATAATTTTCATTGCACACGTGTACAAATAGTAAATATAATGTGCTTACACTTATTTTATTTTTATGTAATTCAAAACAATTATTAAAACAATTACAAATAATAAATTATTATGCGTAATGAATTTATAAATTAAAATCTAATTTGCTTACACATAATATAATTGTATACAATTGTATTTTTATAATTGTCACTACTTTGTGTGTGTGTGTGTGTGTGTGTGTGTGTGTGTGTGTGTGTGTGTGTGTGTGTGTGTGTGTGTGTGTGTGTGTGTGTGTGTGTGTGTATTTTTTTACATATTTGACATAACATATTGCACTTATTTATTGTAACTTTTAATTATTAGTTTTACTTAGTTGTATTTCATACACAATTGTCACACATGTTTACATAATAATTTTTGTCACTACTGTGTACGTTTACATATTTTAATTTGTAATTAATTTGTAATTAGTTTATTTAGATGAATATTGTGTATTTTGTACTTGTCACCACTGTTTACTATTACTTAATATGTATTTTAAATTGTAATATATTTTGATTACATGTATTTAATTAAATAGTATTGCTTTAACATTTTTATTCTATATTTATTTCACAAATCCTTGAAAGATTAACACTAATCATCACTCAATATACAAGCTAGAACGAATGTTGCACAATGTGCATTCATGTGTTATTACATACAACTAATTTAAAAATCAATATTATTAAACAATAATTGCTTGATTATATTATACTTTAGAAATTACAAAATTATTTAAAAATGAAACTTACCTTGTACGAGTTCTAGTTGAGAATTGCTTGAATATATTATACTTTAGAAATTAAAAAATTATTTAAAAATGAAACTTACCTTGTACGAGTTCTAGTTGAGTTACTGAATGTGAATCTCGTCGAACGAAAATTAAAAAAAATTATTAAAAAAAAATGAAACTCACTCTGTACGACTGAATGTGAATCTTGTCGAACGAAAATTAAAAAAATTATTTAAAAAATGAAAATTATTTAAAAATGAAAAATTCACACTGTACGAGTTCTAGTCTCGTTGAACAATGTGATGATGTGAGCAATTCGTACAGCGTATATATACGCTATCTCAAGGATGAACGCGAAAGCAGCTGGTATCAACCAGAGCTGCTACACGTGCAGTCAAGGACAACCATTTAGCTTGGCTTTTCTGTTTCGTCGACAAAAAAAACCTAGAGCTGCTACACGTGCAGTCAAGGACAATGACTTAGCTTGGCTTTCTGTTTCACACAATAATTTATGTACGGTCATCACTTCGTTCACACACAAACACACGCACACATACGCACACCCACACACACACACACACACACACACACAACATTAACAAATGCACAGACAGCTGGAGCCCAATTAAATATTACTTCACCAACGACTTGTGTTCTTCAAATTATGTACGACTAATAAAGCCTCAGCTCTCACGCTTTGGTAATAGATGGCTAGACAATTACATCATCACCAGCATGTGTACATATGCTCAGATAGCCGAAGCCAATTATTATTCATTACTTAGTCAACGGCTCGGGTTCTGTTATTAAACAAATGGATGTACGCACACGCATGCGCCACACAACGTTAACAAATGCACAGACAGCTGAAGACCAATTAATAATATTACATCACCAACGACTCGCGTTCTTCAAATTATGTATGACTAATAAAGCCTTCGTTCTCACGCTTTGGTAACAGATGGGCACACAGATGGATTGATTACATCATCACCAGCATGTGTACATATTATGCTCAGATAGCCGAAGCCAATTCATTACAACTAGACATTCAATTATGCAGTGCATATCATGTGTATTTCTTACATGTACACAACACTACACATTTTTTTTACGTTCGCGCAATATAGATTACTATAGTAATAATTATTTATGCATAAGTATATATGCATAAATGCATATATTCAATATTTACAAGTGAAATGATTTTAAATTTTGCACCGAAGGACTGTGTCAACAAAAATTTCACACTGATGATGTGCATATTTTTTATTTTTACAATATATACTTACCATAAAGGTAACACACATACAAATGTACAGTTGGCAACAATGCAATTCACCTCTTCACGTCGACGGACAATGGTGGCAGTGTAAACATATCCAAAACCCGTACACTATAACACATGCACGAGCCGACAACGTGGCCGACAACAGCACACAAGTTGACAACGTCGACGCTTTTCCAACATGGCGACCCTTCCGGAAAAACACAGTATATATCCAAACCCATACACTATAACACACCACGAAGCGGCAACGTGGCCCAAACTTAACCAGCACACATGCACAAACCGACAACATCCCAACTATCCCAACATGGCCACTACACCGCCGACAAAATGGACTACGACCCCACCACTCCTGGGGGCGGTCAAGCCAAGACCAGGCCGCGGCCAAGACCCCGCTGGACGGCGAACCGCGAACGGCGAACAGCGAACGGCGGCCACGCCTCCGCCAATCAACGCACACATAACCCCACAAAATGGACGACGACGGCAACATGGCCGACAACCTCGGTACGCCCACCGAGGTCACGTGGGACACACCACTACCCCCCGGTCCATCCTAACCTCTGCACAAGACGACACACTGCGACGGAAGTCTACCCCCACCACCAGGATTTTTGAATTTCGCGCCAAAAGGGGGCTGTGACGTCACTTCCGCGTTAGAACTCTCATTCTTACCCTACTTTTTTCCTTTCCATTCAAGCAACGTATCTACCTCAATAATACAATCATGAATGAGTTTCGGGACTATTAGAGCTACTATTTGAGTTTGGTTACCATTTATACTGCAGGTAAATATATTTGTTCAGTTATCTTTTGCATTTTGGCTCCAGTGGCTCCCTGTACATTACAATGTTTTACGGGTAGTCTGGGACAATTTCGCAATTGATAATTATCTACAAACTTTGAGCTAACACAGGTAACTTCACTGCCAGTGTCAATAAGCGATCCTACCAGTAGATTAGTGATCTTACAAATTATTTCCGGACATTCAGGATAATGGTTTCTACCCACTTCTTGCTCCTCTTTTAACAGGAACTCCCTATCGCTCACTTGTTTTATATTATTAGCTACATTCTTCTTACCTGTTTTCTTTTGTGATTTCACTGCAGGTAATGGTAGGTTTAGTTTTGTTTCTTTTCTACCTGCAGTGGCTTCCCGTTTCCCGTTTTCATTTTACTAGTCGACGGTTGCTGCTCCGTAGAGGTTATAGTTGTTTTACACACTTTATACCTTTATTAGATTTATTTTATATACTTCTACTCCTACCTTTATCCTCCACTTCCTGTCGATTTTGTGGTTTATTACCCGGATATGGGGTAAACCTTTTTTCTTTCATACGTTCATTATCTCTCCTTCTATTTGAGTAGAACGTTGGTTCTTGCTGATCGCCTCTAGAGTAGTTACTCAGCTGATTACTTACCCGCTGTAGGTCCCTCTCTAAATCTAGACACTCATCTACAACCATAATGAACTTCTCTAAAGTATCCACTCTTCTAGTTGTGGTTGCTACTCTAGTGCGTTCTGAGAAATGACGCGCTAGCTAATATACTAGGTCCTCTCTCTTCTATTGGTGGTGTTAGATGTGTAACTTGCACCATTACATTAAGCACATAATTGGTAGTTGTCATATTCATTGACAGGTGATACTTACCAAATTCTAAATGATCGCGTACCCTTCTTTGTGTCTGAACGTTCCAGTACAGAGCTAGAAATTTTTCTCTGAAGTCTGAGTAGGTTTGGACTCTGTCTGAGATGACTTTCCACCACGTACCTGCCCAATTCTTGAAAAATCGGCCTAACATGTCCTTCTTATCCTCGTCGTCCATCAGTGGATTTACAGGAGTTACATACGCTTCAAACAGCTTTAGGAATTCCACAGGATTCTCATGTGGGTTACCTGAAAATGCAAGGTTTTCCGGTTCTTCCTTATAGCCGCCACACCTCACTACTTTGGTTTGCTGTGACTTCATCGCTTTAGTCAGATCATCCCGCATTACGTTCAACTGTTGCTCCATCTTTTGATGTACTTCGTCTTTGTTAGCCTTACTCTCTACCTGTTTCTTAACTTCATTAATATTTACACCCAGTTGGGTACACTCTTCCCTAGTATTCTGGATTTCTTCTTTATTTAGAAGTGTTTGTGTTTTTAGTTCAGCTGTTACTTCGCTGAATTGTTGATTAATGAGTGTTACTTTCTGTTCTAACCTTTCATGTAATTCATTTCTAAATTTATTTAGCTTTTCGTCTTGACGGCGAAAATTAGTGTTTACTTGTTTTCTAAACTCTTCTAATGTAGTTCTAACCTCTTCGGTATGCTTATCAAATCCATTATTACTCTCATCTATTTTACCAGCTAAGTTAATAGCTAAATTTGCTATTTTTTCGTCTATTTTAAAGGTAGCCTCTTTACTACTTTGTTCTATTTGGCTAGACAAATTTTCATTTATTGTTTCATTTCACTGGACAAATATTTATTAGTTTGTTCTATTTTATAATTAACATCTCTTATTAATTTTTGATTACTTTCCTCTAAACTTTTATTATTTTCATCAATTTTATTATTGATATCTTTTATTTCACTTTTTAATTGACTATCTGTACTTTCAATTTTACTTTCTATTTTACCATTATTTTCATACATTGTAGTGGTCAACTTTTTAAACCTTTGCTCAATTGCTGCCATATCTAATGCTGATGATTTTGCCATTTTTAAATTTTATTTTTAACAAATAAATTTAACAAGTATTTAATAGTTATTTGTAACCTTGAATTCCACTTTCTTTTTTATTTATTAATACTACAATTTAATTATCACTTGGGTAAAAGCAACGCCAAATTATATAACTTTATTTATATCATTTTGTGAGTTTAATCGGGCCCATTAGTTGTGGTGCCAAATACATACAACGCTCCCTTTCGTCTAACACAATTATCTAATATTTGTGATGTTAGATAGAAGTTTACTTACCCGTGATATTACTTTACCTGGGCGCCAGAACAAATCCCAGATACAAATGACACGGTTTCAGCTTAGCTCAGCGCATGGAGACACTCTTTCTCAGGATTCGTTCAGTGATTGTGGTTTTCAAGGGGAATCGTTACAAATAACCCTTTAAGATTTTATTGATTATTATATATAATGTTTAATCAATGATTTTTAAACTTTAAATTGTTAATGGTAATACTTAATTTTACCCTAACCTTATAATTATTGAGTGAGTGTGGAAAGTAATGATTAAGACGCTCAAACGACCTATAGCTATTACCTAGTTTGATTTAGAGATTTCTATCTCCCAAACCAGTGCTAAAGAACAGGTCTGCAATAATTTGCACGTCCAATACTACACATCACTTTCCATTCAACACTCCTATCCTATATTAGAACTAATCTTATAGTTAAAATAGAAAGTGTGATATTCTTAGTGTCTTTTAAAAATTGTTTATTGCTTTTATTATTTGTTTAGTGCTTATTTCATTGATCAATGAATCTATTTCTTACTGTTTGATGCGTTGACCGAAGGTAGGAATCCGTAGAGGTTCCTTTTTGATGGTGTTGCACAGAAGAATGGATTGATCAGTGCTGTTGAAGATGCCCTGGCAATTACAGATGCTGTAGCCTTCTGTAGCACAGGTCCTTCACGGCTGATTGATTAATTAATTAACTAACTAATTAATTAACGGTTGTTTTACGCAGCTAGTGTTCTTGAATGTTGTTAATTCATCTACACTGCGGACTACTTCTCGATTTAGAACTTAAATTTGCACTGTTGGTAATTTAAAAATTTCTGTATGTGAATTATACACGTCTAGTGTGTTTAAGTACCGAACGAAGAGTGATGTTACCCCTCGCTTTTAGCTGGCGTCTGTTTTAAATACGGGCTGCTGATTGGTTGTACAAATAAATCATGCGTTTTCTAGTTTCGACAATTTCTAACAAGTCGCTCAAACACTCCGTGACAGGTTCCAAACGGCTGAGAATTTCTTGTCAAAATCGTACTTCCTGTATTTGCAAATGGATTGATTTCAGGTATTTGCAAATGTGTTTCCGAAGATCTGACCACAGAATATTGTTCCTTAGGTCTTTATCTGTGTGTGTGTGAAAACACCTTATTCCTACGTAGCATAATTCTCTCGTTATTCCTGTTGGCGTGCGTCATCCGTATAACTTCTTCAATTGTTAATTATATTAACTGAGTTTGCGGCTACTTATAAAGCTTTTCTTGCTGAATACAATGCTGTTTTCAGAATTGCCATATATTTACAACTTTTGAAGTTATCGCAGGTTGAACTGATATTTCGCTTTGAGTAAAATTACCTGTTTGAACTGGATTCTAATGTAGCGGTGACGTGGTTAGAGTGAGATGGCTGTGATTATACGCTCTCTCTCTTTCATTCGGCGTTACGCTCGTACCGTCTATAGCTTTCATATAACGCTCTGATAGGACGCTATTATGAATCGTTATATATACCCCCACTCGGTATAAAAAAATTGATTATGTAATTAATTAATTTTTTTCTAATATACAGTTTTACATTGATTAAAAAATTTGCACATTTACTTTAGCACTTTTTCCCGCACAAACTTGCACTTGTACAATGTTACTTACATCTATCTTATAACTAAAAATTACAATGTTTCTTAACCTAACATGGTATATTGGAAAATTATATGATCATTTTTAATCATCATTTTGGATTAATTAATGTCAATAATTTAAATAAAAACCCTCACATTTATTTATATAAAATTTATTATTATTATCATAGACCATAATTCAAAACAATTAATTATTTATTTTATTTGACCAGGTTTGAGTCTCATATCATATGGCTCAAATTATTATTTCTTTATGGGTCAATATTTTTGTTTATTCTTCCTCCTATTGGAACATAGCTTATATAGCTTACCGTCGTATATGGAAAATCCTGGTTTGGAGTTGGTAACTGCACTCCCCCAAGCTACACTAATCCTAGGGTCTTGTTGTTGATGAGTCCCTATTTCCTTAAGTCGTCTAACTACTTCAGGTTTCGTTATATGTTTTACTGCGTAAATACCAATATCATTGCTACTATATTTAATATTACCTATTTCCATGTTGTTTTCTAATGGTGGATTTCTACTGAGTACATCTGCTACTAAGTTGTCTTTCGCTTTGCAATACTGTATTTCAAATTGATACTCTTGTATAGCCAAGATCCAACGAGTGAGACGAGCACCTAGCAATTTACACTTTAATAAAAACACTAACGCCTTATTGTCGGTGATTATAGTAAGTTTAGCACCCAGAATATAACTTCTAAACTTTGACAGGCTATGCACTATCGCTAATAGCTCTTTTTCTGTCGTGAAATAGGTTAATTCTGCCCATTTAAGTGTGCGACTTACAAATCCTAATACCGCTTTTTGGCCCTTCTCATCAGTCTGATACAAGTGTGCTCCAATAGCAATATTGCTGGCGTCTGTTTGCAAGTAAAATCTTTCTCCTATTTTTGGATGATTTAATACAACAGTATTTATAAAAAGACTTCACTTGTTGCAGTGCGTCATCGTGGTCCTTTGTCCACTTCCATTTAATACCTTTATTTAACAACTTTAACAATGGAACAGTACTTTCCGCGTCTTTACTTGCAAACTTTTGATAGTACTTAGCTAAACCTAGAAATGACTTTAGCTGCTTGCAGTTCTTTACTACACTTACCGACTTCCAATGCTTATATTCTTTAATACCTACATTTATTTTATTAGCATTTATTTCCATCGTAATGGTATTTATTTTAAAATTTATTTTTGCTTTCCATTCAAGCAACGTATCTACCTCAATAATACAATCATGAATGAGTTTCGGGACTATTAGAGCTACTATTTGGGTTTGGTTACCATTTATACTGACAGGTAAATATATTTGTTCAGTTATCTTTTGCATTTTGGCTCCAGTGGCTCCCTGTACATTACAATGTGTTACGGGTAGTCTGGGACAATTTCGCAATTGGTAATTATCTACAAACTTTGAGCTAACACAGGTAACTTCACTGCCAGTGTCAATAAGCGATCCTACCAGTAGATTAGTGATCTTACAAATTATTTCCGGACATTCAGGATAATGGTTTCTACCCACTTCTTGCTCCTCTTTTAACAGGAACTCCCTATCGCTCACTTGTTTTATATTATTAGCTACATTCTTCTTACCTGTTTTCTTTTGTGATTTCACTGCAGGTAATGGTAGGTTTAGTTTTGTTTCTTTTCTACCTGCAGTGGCTTCCCGTTTCCCGTTTTCATTTTACTAGTCGACGGTTGCTGCTCCGTAGAGGTTATAGTTGTTTTACACACTTTATACCTTTATTAGATTTATTTTCTATACTTCTACTCCTACCTTTATCCTCCACTTCCTGTCGATTTTGTGGTTTATTACCCGGATATGGGGTAAACCTTTTATCTTTCATACGTTCATTATCTCTCCTTCTATTTGAGTAGAACGTTGGTTCTTGCTGATCGCCTCTAGAGTAGTTACTCAGCTGATTACTTACCCGCTGTAGGTCCCTCTCTAAATCTAGACACTCATCTACAACCATAATGAACTTCTCTAAAGTATCCACTCTTCTAGTTGTGGTTGCTACTCTAGTGCGTTCTGAGAAATGACGCGCTAGCTTATATACTAGGTCCTCTCTCTTCTATTGGTGGTGTTAGATGTGTAACTTGCACCATTACATTAAGCACATAATTGGTAGTTGTCATATTCATTGACAGGTGATACTTACCAAATTCTAAATGATCGCGTACCCTTCTTTGTGTCTGAACGTTCCAGTACTGAGCTAGAAATTTTTCTCTGAAGTCTGAGTAGGTTTGGACTCTGTCTGAGATGACTTTCCACCACGTACCTGCCCAATTCTTGAAAAATCGGCCTAACATGTCCTTCTTATCCTCGTCGTCCATCAGTGGATTTACAGGAGTTACATACGCTTCAAACAGCTTTAGGAATTCCACAGGATTCTCATGTGGGTTACCTGAAAATGCAAGGTTTTCCGGTTCTTCCTTATAGCCGCCACACCTCACTACTTTGGTTTGCTGTGACTTCATCGCTTTAGTCAGATCATCCCGCATTACGTTCAACTGTTGCTCCATCTTTTGATGTACTTCGTCTTTGTTAGCCTTACTCTCTACCTGTTTCTTAACTTCATTAATATTTACACCCAGTTGGGTACACTCTTCCCTAGTATTCTGGATTTCTTCTTTATTTAGAAGTGTTTGTGTTTTTAGTTCAGCTGTTACTTCGCTGAATTGTTGATTAATGAGTGTTACTTTCTGTTCTAACCTTTCATGTAATTCATTTCTAAATTTATTTAGCTTTTCGTCTTGACGGCGAAAATTAGTGTTTACTTGTTTTCTAAACTCTTCTAATGTAGTTCTAACCTCTTCGGTATGCTTATCAAATCCATTATTACTCTCATCTATTTTACCAGCTAAGTTAATAGCTAAATTTGCTATTTTTTCGTCTATTTTAAAGGTAGCCTCTTTACTACTTTGTTCTATTTGGCTAGACAAATTTTCATTTATTGTTTCATTTCACTGGACAAATATTTATTAGTTTGTTCTATTTTATAATTAACATCTCTTATTAATTTTTGATTACTTTCCTCTAAACTTTTATTATTTTCATCAATTTTATTATTGATATCTTTTATTTCACTTTTTAATTGACTATCTGTACTTTCAATTTTACTTTCTATTTTACCATTATTTTCATACATTGTAGTGGTCAACTTTTTAAACCTTTGCTCAATTGCTGCCATATCTAATGCTGATGATTTTGCCATTTTTAAATTTTATTTTTAACAAATAAATTTAACAAGTATTTAATAGTTATTTGTAACCTTGAATTCCACTTTCTTTTTTATTTATTAATACTACAATTTAATTATCACTTGGGTAAAAGCAACGCCAAATTATATAACTTTATTTATATCATTTTGTGAGTTTAATCGGGCCCATTAGTTGTGGTGCCAAATACATACAACGCTCCCTTTCGTCTAACACAATTATCTAATATTTGTGATGTTAGATAGAAGTTTACTTACCCGTGATATTACTTTACCTGGGCGCCAGAACAAATCCCAGATACAAATGACACGGTTTCAGCTTAGCTCAGCGCATGGAGACACTCTTTCTCAGGATTCGTTCAGTGATTGTGGTTTTCAAGGGGAATCGTTACAAATAACCCTTTAAGATTTTATTGATTATTATATATAATGTTTAATCAATGATTTTTAAACTTTAAATTGTTAATGGTAATACTTAATTTTACCCTAACCTTATAATTATTGAGTGAGTGTGGAAAGTAATGATTAAGACGCTCAAACGACCTATAGCTATTACCTAGTTTGATTTAGAGATTTCTATCTCCCAAACCAGTGCTAAAGAACAGGTCTGCAATAATTTGCACGTCCAATACTACACATCACTTTCCATTCAACACTCCTATCCTATATTAGAACTAATCTTATAGTTAAAATAGAAAGTGTGATATTCTTAGTGTCTTTTAAAAATTGTTTATTGCTTTTATTATTTGTTTAGTGCTTATTTCATTGATCAATGAATCTATTTCTTACTGTTTGATGCGTTGACCGAAGGTAGGAATCCGTAGAGGTTCCTTTTTGATGGTGTTGCACAGAAGAATGGATTGATCAGTGCTGTTGAAGATGCCCTGGCAATTACAGATGCTGTAGCCTTCTGTAGCACAGGTCCTTCACGGCTGATTGATTAATTAATTAACTAACTAATTAATTAACGGTTGTTTTACGCAGCTAGTGTTCTTGAATGTTGTTAATTCATCTACACTGCGGACTACTTCTCGATTTAGAACTTAAATTTGCACTGTTGGTAATTTAAAAATTTCTGTATGTGAATTATACACGTCTAGTGTGTTTAAGTACCGAACGAAGAGTGATGTTACCCCTCGCTTTTAGCTGGCGTCTGTTTTAAATACGGGCTGCTGATTGGTTGTACAAATAAATCATGCGTTTTCTAGTTTCGACAATTTCTAACAAGTCGCTCAAACACTCCGTGACAGGTTCCAAACGGCTGAGAATTTCTTGTCAAAATCGTACTTCCTGTATTTGCAAATGGATTGATTTCAGGTATTTGCAAATGTGTTTCCGAAGATCTGACCACAGAATATTGTTCCTTAGGTCTTTATCTGTGTGTGTGTGAAAACACCTTATTCCTACGTAGCATAATTCTCTCGTTATTCCTGTTGGCGTGCGTCATCCGTATAACTTCTTCAATTGTTAATTATATTAACTGAGTTTGCGGCTACTTATAAAGCTTTTCTTGCTGAATACAATGCTGTTTTCAGAATTGCCGTATATTTACAACTTTTGAGGTTATCGCAGGTTGAACTGATATTTCGCTTTGAGTAAAATTACCTGTTTGAACTGGATTCTAATGTAGCGGTGACGTGGTTAGAGTGAGATGGCTGCGATTATACGCTCTCTCTCTTTCATTCGGCGTTACGCTCGTACCGTCTATAGCTTTCATATAACGCTCTGATAGGACGCTATTATGAATCGTTATATATACCCCCACTCGGTATAAAAAAATTGATTATGTAATTAATTAATTTTTTTCTAATATACAGTTTTACACTGATTAAAAAATTTGCACATTTACTTTAGCACTTTTTCCCGCACAAACTTGGACTTGTACAATGTTACTTACATCTATCTTATAACTAAAAATTACAATGTTTCTTAACCTAACATGGTATATTGGAAAATTATATGATCATTTTTAATCATCATTTTGGATTAATTAATGTCAATAATTTAAATAAAAACCCTCACATTTATTTATATAAAATTTATTATTATTATCATAGACCATAATTCAAAACAATTAATTATTTATTTTATTTGACCAGGTTTGAGTCTCATATCATATGGCTCAAATTATTATTTCTTTATGGGTCAATATTTTTGTTTATTCTTCCTCCTATTGGAACATAGCTTATATAGCTTACCGTCGTATATGGAAAATCCTGGTTTGGAGTTGGTAACTGCACTCCCCCAAGCTACACTAATCCTAGGGTCTTGTTGTTGATGAGTCCCTATTTCCTTAAGTCGTCTAACTACTTCAGGTTTCGTTATATGTTTTACTGCGTAAATACCAATATCATTGCTACTATATTTAATATTACCTATTTCCATGTTGTTTTCTAATGGTGGATTTCTACTGAGTACATCTGCTACTAAGTTGTCTTTCGCTTTGCAATACTGTATTTCAAATTGATACTCTTGTATAGCCAAGATCCAACGAGTGAGACGAGCACCTAGCAATTTACACTTTAATAAAAACACTAACGCCTTATTGTCGGTGATTATAGTAAGTTTAGCACCCAGAATATAACTTCTAAACTTTGACAGGCTATGCACTATCGCTAATAGCTCTTTTTCTGTCGTGAAATAGGTTAATTCTGCCCATTTAAGTGTGCGACTTACAAATCCTAATACCGCTTTTTGGCCCTTCTCATCAGTCTGATACAAGTGTGCTCCAATAGCAATATTGCTGGCGTCTGTTTGCAAGTAAAATCTTTCTCCTATTTTTGGATGATTTAATACAACAGTATTTATAAAAAGACTTCACTTGTTGCAGTGCGTCATCGTGGTCCTTTGTCCACTTCCATTTAATACCTTTATTTAACAACTTTAACAATGGAACAGTACTTTCCGCGTCTTTACTTGCAAACTTTTGATAGTACTTAGCTAAACCTAGAAATGACTTTAGCTGCTTGCAGTTCTTTACTACACTTACCGACTTCCAATGCTTATATTCTTTAATACCTACATTTATTTTATTAGCATTTATTTCCATCGTAATGGTATTTATTTTAAAATTTATTTTTGCTTTCCATTCAAGCAACGTATCTACCTCAATAATACAATCATGAATGAGTTTCGGGACTATTAGAGCTACTATTTGGGTTTGGTTACCATTTATACTGACAGGTAAATATATTTGTACAGTTATCTTTTGCATTTTGGCTCCAGTGGCTCCCTGTACATTACAATGTGTTACGGGTAGTCTGGGACAATTTCGCAATTGGTAATTATCTACAAACTTTGAGCTAACACAGGTAACTTCACTGCCAGTGTCAATAAGCGATCCTACCAGTAGATTAGTGATCTTACAAATTATTTCCGGACATTCAGGATAATGGTTTCTACCCACTTCTTGCTCCTCTTTTAACAGGAACTCCCTATCGCTCACTTGTTTTATATTATTAGCTACATTCTTCTTACCTGTTTTCTTTTGTGATTTCACTGCAGGTAATGGTAGGTTTAGTTTTGTTTCTTTTCTACCTGCAGTGGCTTCCCGTTTCCCGTTTTCATTTTACTAGTCGACGGTTGCTGCTCCGTAGAGGTTATAGTTGTTTTACACACTTTATACCTTTATTAGATTTATTTTCTATACTTCTACTCCTACCTTTATCCTCCACTTCCTGTCGATTTTGTGGTTTATTACCCGGATATGGGGTAAACCTTTTTTCTTTTATACGTTCATTATCTCTCCTTCTATTTGAGTAGAACGTTGGTTCTTGCTGATCGCCTCTAAAGTAGTTACTCAGCTGATTACTTACCCGCTGTAGGTCCCTCTCTAAATCTAGACACTCATCTACAACCATAATGAACTTCTCTAAAGTATCCACTCTTCTAGTTGTGGTTGCTACTCTAGTGCGTTCTGAGAAATGACGCGCTAGCTTATATACTAGGTCCTCTCTCTTCTATTGGTGGTGTTAGATGTTTACCTTGCACCATTACATTAGGCACATAATTGGTAGTTGTCATATTCATTGACAGGTGATACTTACCAAATTCTAAAAGATCGCATACCCTTCTTTGTATCTGAACGTTCCAGTACTGAGCTAGAAATTTTTCTCTGAAGTCTGAGTAGGTTTGGACTCTCTCTGAGATGACTTTCCACCACGTACCTGCCCAATTCTTGAAAAATCGGCCTAACATGTCCTTCTTATCCTCGTCGTCCATCAGTGGATTTACAGGAGTTACATACGCTTCAAACAGCTTTAGGAATTCCACAGGATTCTCATGTGGGTTACCTGAAAATGCAAGGTTTTCCGGTTCTTCCTTATAGCCGCCACACCTCACTACTTTGGTTTGCTGTGACTTCATCGCTTTAGTCAGATCATCCCGCATTACCTTCAACTGTTGCTCCATCTTTTGATGTACTTCGTCTTTGTTAGCCTTACTCTCTACCTGTTTCTTAACTTCATTAATATTTACACCCAGTTGGGTACACTCTTCCCTAGTATTCTGGATTTCTTCTTTATTTAGAAGTGTTTGTGTTTTTAGTTCAGCTGCTACTTCGCTGAATTGTTGATTAATGAGGGTTACTTTCTGTTCTAACCTTTCATGTAATTCATTTCTAAATTTATTTAGCTTTTCGTCTTGACGGCGAAAATTAGTGTTTACTTGTTTTCTAAACTCTTCTAATGTAGTTCTAACCTCTTCGGTATGCTTATCAAATCCATTATTACTCTCATCTATTTTACCAGCTAAGTTAATAGCTAAATTTGCTATTTTTTCGTCTATTTTAAAGGTAGCCTCTTTACTACTTTGTTCTATTTGGCTAGACAAATTTTCATTTATTGTTTCATTTCACTGGACAAATATTTATTAGTTTGTTCTATTTTATAATTAACATCTCTTATTAATTTTTGATTACTTTCCTCTAAACTTTTATTATTTTCATCAATTTTATTATTGATATCTTTTATTTCACTTTTTAATTGACTATTTGTACTTTCAATTTTACTTTCTATTTTACCATTATTTTCATACATTGTAGTGGTCAACTTTTTAAACCTTTGCTCAATTGCTGCCATATCTAATGCTGACGATTTTGCCATTTTTAAATTTTATTTTTAATAAATAAATTTAACAAGTATTTAATAGTTATTTGTAACCTTGAATTCCACTTTCTTTTTTATTTATTAATACTACAATTTAATTATCACTTGGGTAAAAGCAACGCCAAATTATATAACTTTATTTATATAATTTTGTGAGTTTAATCGGGCCCATTAGTTGTGGTGCCAAATACATACAACGCTCCCTTTCGTCTAACACAATTATCTAATATTTGTGATGTTAGATAGAAGTTTACTTACCCGTGATATTACTTTACCTGGGCGCCAGAACAAATCCCAGATACAAATGACACGGTTTCAGCTTAGCTCAGCGCATGGAGACACTCTTTCTCAGGATTCGTTCAGTGATTGTGGTTTTCAAGGGGAATCGTTACAAATAACCCTTTAAGATTTTATTGATTATTATATATAATGTTTAATCAATGATTTTTAAACTTTAAATTGTTAATGGTAATACTTAATTTTACCCTAACCTTATAATTATTGAGTGAGTGTGGAAAGTAATGATTAAGACGCTCAAACGACCTATAGCTCTTACCTAGTTTGATTTAGAGATTTCTATCTCCCAAACCAGTGCTAAAGAACAGGTCTGCAATAATTTGCACATCCAATACTACACATCACTTTCCATTCAACACTCCTATCCTATATTAGAACTAATCTTATAGTTAAAATAGAAAGTGTGATATTCTTAGTGTCTTTTAAAAATTGTTTATTGCTTTTATTATTTGTTTAGTGCTTATTTCATTGATCAATGAATCTATTTCTTACTGTTTGATGCGTTGACCGAAGGTAGGAATCCGTAGAGGTTCCTTTTTGATGGTGTTGCACAGAAGAATGGATTGATCAGTGCTGTTGAAGATGCCCTGGCAATTACAGATGCTGTAGCCTTCTGTAGCACAGGTCCTTCACGGCTGATTGATTAATTAATTAACTAACTAATTAATTAACGGTTGTTTAACGCAGCTAGTGTTCTTGAATGTTGTTAATTCATCTACACTGCGGACTACTTCTCGATTTAGAACTTAAATTTGCACTGTTGGTAATTTAAAAATTTCTGTATGTGAATTATACACGTCTAGTGTGTTTAAGTACCGAACGAAGAGTGATGTTACCCCTCGCTTTTAGCTGGCGTCTGTTTTAAATACGGGCTGCTGATTGGTTGTACAAATAAATCATGCGTTTTCTAGTTTCGACAATTTCTAACAAGTCGCTCAAACACTCCGTGACAGGTTCCAAACGGCTGAGAATTTCTTGTCAAAATCGTACTTCCTGTATTTGCAAATGGATTGATTTCAGGTATTTGCAAATGTGTTTCCGAAGATCTGACCACAGAATATTGTTCCTTAGGTCTTTATCTGTGTGTGTGTGAAAACACCTTATTCCTACGTAGCATAATTCTCTCGTTATTCCTGTTGGCGTGCGTCATCCGTATAACTTCTTCAATTGTTAATTATATTAACTGAGTTTGCGGCTACTTATAAAGCTTTTCTTGCTGAATACAATGCTGTTTTCAGAATTGCCGTATATTTACAACTTTTGAGGTTATCGCAGGTTGAACTGATATTTCGCTTTGAGTAAAATTACCTGTTTGAACTTGATTCTAATGTAGCGGTGACGTGGTTAGAGTGAGATGGCTGCGATTATACGCTCTCTCTCTTTCATTCGGCGTTACGCTCGTACCGTCTATAGCTTTCATATAACGCTCTGATAGGACGCTATTATGAATCGTTATATATACTCCCACTCGGTATAAAAAAATTGATTATGTAATTAATTAATTTTTTTCTAATATACAGTTTTACACTGATTAAAAAATTTGCACATTTACTTTAGCACTTTTTCCCGCACAAACTTGGACTTGTACAATGTTACTTACATCTATCTTATAACTAAAAATTACAATGTTTCTTAACCTAACATGGTATATTGGAAAATTATATGATCATTTTTAATCATCATTTTGGATTAAGTAATGTCAATAATTTAAATAAAAACCCTCACATTTATTTATATAAAATTTATTATTATTATCATAGACCATAATTCAAAACAATTAATTATTTATTTTATTTGACCAGGTTTGAGTCTCATATCATATGGCTCAAATTATTATTTCTTTATGGGTCAATATTTTTGTTTATTCTTCCTCCTATTGGAACATAGCTTATATAGCTTACCGTCGTATATGGAAAATCCTGGTTTGGAGTTGGTAACTGCACTCCCCCAAGCTACACTAATCCTAGGGTCTTGTTGTTGATGAGTCCCTATTTCCTTAAGTCGTCTAACTACTTCAGGTTTCGTTATATGTTTTACTGCGTAAATACCAATATCATTGCTACTATATTTAATATTACCTATTTCCATGTTGTTTTCTAATGGTGGATTTCTACTGAGTACATCTGCTACTAAGTTGTCTTTCGCTTTGCAATACTGTATTTCAAATTGATACTCTTGTATAGCCAAGATCCAACGAGTGAGACGAGCACCTAGCAATTTACACTTTAATAAAAACACTAACGCCTTATTGTCGGTGATTATAGTAAGTTTAGCACCCAGAATATAACTTCTAAACTTTGACAGGCTATGCACTATCGCTAATAGCTCTTTTTCTGTCGTGAAATAGGTTAATTCTGCCCATTTAAGTGTGCGACTTACAAATCCTAATACCGCTTTTTGGCCCTTCTCATCAGTCTGATACAAGTGTGCTCCAATAGCAATATTGCTGGCGTCTGTTTGCAAGTAAAATCTTTCTCCTATTTTTGGATGATTTAATACAACAGTATTTATAAAAAGACTTCACTTGTTGCAGTGCGTCATCGTGGTCCTTTGTCCACTTCCATTTAATACCTTTATTTAACAACTTTAACAATGGAACAGTACTTTCCGCGTCTTTACTTGCAAACTTTTGATAGTACTTAGCTAAACCTAGAAATGACTTTAGCTGCTTGCAGTTCTTTACTACACTTACCGACTTCCAAAGCTTATATTCTTTAATACCTACATTTATTTTATTAGCATTTATTTCCATCGTAATGGTATTTATTTTAAAATTTATTTTTGCTTTCCATTCAAGCAACGTATCTACCTCAATAATACAATCATGAATGAGTTTCGGGACTATTAGAGCTACTATTTGGGTTTGGTTACCATTTATACTGACAGGTAAATATATTTGTTCAGTTATCTTTTGCATTTTGGCTCCAGTGGCTCCCTGTACATTACAATGTGTTACGGGTAGTCTGGGACAATTTCGCAATTGGTAATTATCTACAAACTTTGAGCTAACACAGGTAACTTCACTGCCAGTGTCAATAAGCGATCCTACCAGTAGATTAGTGATCTTACAAATTATTTCCGGACATTCAGGATAATGGTTTCTACCCACTTCTTGCTCCTCTTTTAACAGGAACTCCCTATCGCTCACTTGTTTTATATTATTAGCTACATTCTTCTTACCTGTTTTCTTTTGTGATTTCACTGCAGGTAATGGTAGGTTTAGTTTTGTTTCTTTTCTACCTGCAGTGGCTTCCCGTTTCCCGTTTTCATTTTACTAGTCGACGGTTGCTGCTCCGTAGAGGTTATAGTTGTTTTACACACTTTATACCTTTATTAGATTTATTTTCTATACTTCTACTCCTACCTTTATCCTCCACTTCCTGTCGATTTTGTGGTTTATTACCCGGATATGGGGTAAACCTTTTTTCTTTTATACGTTCATTATCTCTCCTTCTATTTGAGTAGAACGTTGGTTCTTGCTGATCGCCTCTAAAGTAGTTACTCAGCTGATTACTTACCCGCTGTAGGTCCCTCTCTAAATCTAGACACTCATCTACAACCATAATGAACTTCTCTAAAGTATCCACTCTTCTAGTTGTGGTTGCTACTCTAGTGCGTTCTGAGAAATGACGCGCTAGCTTATATACTAGGTCCTCTCTCTTCTATTGGTGGTGTTAGATGTTTACCTTGCACCATTACATTAGGCACATAATTGGTAGTTGTCATATTCATTGACAGGTGATACTTACCAAATTCTAAAAGATCGCATACCCTTCTTTGTATCTGAACGTTCCAGTACTGAGCTAGAAATTTTTCTCTGAAGTCTGAGTAGGTTTGGACTCTCTCTGAGATGACTTTCCACCACGTACCTGCCCAATTCTTGAAAAATCGGCCTAACATGTCCTTCTTATCCTCGTCGTCCATCAGTGGATTTACAGGAGTTACATACGCTTCAAACAGCTTTAGGAATTCCACAGGATTCTCATGTGGGTTACCTGAAAATGCAAGGTTTTCCGGTTCTTCCTTATAGCCGCCACACCTCACTACTTTGGTTTGCTGTGACTTCATCGCTTTAGTCAGATCATCCCGCATTACCTTCAACTGTTGCTCCATCTTTTGATGTACTTCGTCTTTGTTAGCCTTACTCTCTACCTGTTTCTTAACTTCATTAATATTTACACCCAGTTGGGTACACTCTTCCCTAGTATTCTGGATTTCTTCTTTATTTAGAAGTGTTTGTGTTTTTAGTTCAGCTGCTACTTCGCTGAATTGTTGATTAATGAGGGTTACTTTCTGTTCTAACCTTTCATGTAATTCATTTCTAAATTTATTTAGCTTTTCGTCTTGACGGCGAAAATTAGTGTTTACTTGTTTTCTAAACTCTTCTAATGTAGTTCTAACCTCTTCGGTATGCTTATCAAATCCATTATTACTCTCATCTATTTTACCAGCTAAGTTAATAGCTAAATTTGCTATTTTTTCGTCTATTTTAAAGGTAGCCTCTTTACTACTTTGTTCTATTTGGCTAGACAAATTTTCATTTATTGTTTCATTTCACTGGACAAATATTTATTAGTTTGTTCTATTTTATAATTAACATCTCTTATTAATTTTTGATTACTTTCCTCTAAACTTTTATTATTTTCATCAATTTTATTATTGATATCTTTTATTTCACTTTTTAATTGACTATTTGTACTTTCAATTTTACTTTCTATTTTACCATTATTTTCATACATTGTAGTGGTCAACTTTTTAAACCTTTGCTCAATTGCTGCCATATCTAATGCTGACGATTTTGCCATTTTTAAATTTTATTTTTAATAAATAAATTTAACAAGTATTTAATAGTTATTTGTAACCTTGAATTCCACTTTCTTTTTTATTTATTAATACTAAAATTTAATTATCACTTGGGTAAAAGCAACGCCAAATTATATAACTTTATTTATATAATTTTGTGAGTTTAATCGGGCCCATTAGTTGTGGTGCCAAATACATACAACGCTCCCTTTCGTCTAACACAATTATCTAATATTTGTGATGTTAGATAGAAGTTTACTTACCCGTGATATTACTTTACCTGGGCGCCAGAACAAATCCCAGATACAAATGACACGGTTTCAGCTTAGCTCAGCGCATGGAGACACTCTTTCTCAGGATTCGTTCAGTGATTGTGGTTTTCAAGGGGAATCGTTACAAATAACCCTTTAAGATTTTATTGATTATTATATATAATGTTTAATCAATGATTTTTAAACTTTAAATTGTTAATGGTAATACTTAATTTTACCCTAACCTTATAATTATTGAGTGAGTGTGGAAAGTAATGATTAAGACGCTCAAACGACCTATAGCTCTTACCTAGTTTGATTTAGAGATTTCTATCTCCCAAACCAGTGCTAAAGAACAGGTCTGCAATAATTTGCACATCCAATACTACACATCACTTTCCATTCAACACTCCTATCCTATATTAGAACTAATCTTATAGTTAAAATAGAAAGTGTGATATTCTTAGTGTCTTTTAAAAATTGGTTATTGCTTTTATTATTTGTTTAGTGCTTATTTCATTGATCAATGAATCTATTTCTTACTGTTTGATGCGTTGACCGAAGGTAGGAATCCGTAGAGGTTCCTTTTTGATGGTGTTGCACAGAAGAATGGATTGATCAGTGCTGTTGAAGATGCCCTGGCAATTACAGATGCTGTAGCCTTCTGTAGCACAGGTCCTTCACGGCTGATTGATTAATTAATTAACTAACTAATTAATTAACGGTTGTTTTACGCAGCTAGTGTTCTTGAATGTTGTTAATTCATCTACACTGCGGACTACTTCTCGATTTAGAACTTAAATTTGCACTGTTGTGTAATTTAAAAATTTCTGTATGTGAATTATACACGTCTAGTGTGTTTAAGTACCGAACGAAGAGTGATGTTACCCCTCGCTTTTAGCTGGCGTCTGTTTTAAATACGGGCTGCTGATTGGTTGTACAAATAAATCATGCGTTTTTCTAGTTTCGACAATTTCTAACAAATCGCTCAAACAATCCGTGACAGGTTCCAAACGGCAGAGAAATTCTTGTCAAAATCGTACTTCCTGTATTTGCAAATGGATTGATTTCAGGTATTTGCAAATGTGTTTCCGAAGATCTGACCACAGAATATTGTTCCTTAGGTCTTTATCTGTGTGTGTGTGAAAACACCTTATTCCTATGTAGCATAATTCTCTCGTTATTCCTGTTGGCGTGCGTCATCCGTATAACTTCTTCAATTGTTAATTATATTAACTGAGTTTGCGGCTACTTATAAAGCTTTTCTTGCTGAATACAATGCTGTTTTCAGAATTGCCATATATTTACAACTTTTGTGAGGATGCTGCTTGTCTGCTCCTATCCTCTTTAAAATATACTTAGACAGATCTCCAGTAAGATGGACAAAGAAGTGTAAAAGCAGGGGGCTGAGAGTAGGAGATGACAATCTTTTAAGCAGAACGTGTTAGGCCTAAGCAGGGGCGAACCGTTATAAGAACGCTGAATTCTCTTCTATGGGAAAGAACTATAACACGAAAGACAAAGAAACATATATATATATATATATATATATATATATATATGGTATGGTGCAAAGTGTAATCCTTTATGGAGCAGAAGTTTGGAACGTTTCAAACGTAAATAAGAAAAAACAAACAGATGGCGGCGGAAATGGACTTCTTGAGGAGAAGTTGTAGAAGATAAAAATTATACGGGGTTAGAAATAAGACTATTGGAGTCGAGATGAATATTGACAGGACAATAATACATGAATAGAAAGAAGACAATTGACTTGGTTTGGGCATGTGAAGAGAATGGAAGATGACAGATGGCCCCACAAAATACTGTAATGGATACAACCGGTGAGGAGGA
Source organism: Magicicada septendecula (assembly GCA_034769895.1). Lineage (NCBI taxonomy): Eukaryota > Metazoa > Arthropoda > Insecta > Hemiptera > Cicadidae > Magicicada > Magicicada septendecula. Next base: position 535,640,905 of record CM068367.1, on the reverse strand, counting down.
AAAGAGATCTCCACGGAGGATTTGGCGAGATGACGTAGCGGAAGCAAAGGTTGCGAGAAATTTAGAAGAACTTACATGCTACGATAGTTTAAAATGGAAGTTGGGGACGGAGAAACGGCGACAGCTGTAAATATCCGTTATATATATTGCAAAAATACATATGTTTGCATATTTGCTCAGGGCGGTATGTTTAATATGTAATTAGCATATAAAGTATAAGGAACAGTTTTATACAGTTTTGTGCAAGAAAATGCAGGCTGGAGCCTGTCGAGAGAAGAACACCTGCTGTGCCAGTGTAAGATACGGCGTGTGTGTGTTTGTGAGCCAGCTGTGACCTGTTTTGAACGACGCGATGGGGCGATGCTACGAATTGTTTGTTCCAATTATTCAGATCTTAACAGAATTATAATAAACTAATTACTTGTGTTAAACCTGTAAGCAAAGACTTACGCCAATTATAAAAACACGATTGCATTAATGAATTCTTAACGAATGCAGTGATGTAAAATTTATTTCCAGAGATGCAATATTAATGATGCTTTTAAATTAATATTAATTACTAGTGTAATTAAAGAGTAATTAATATGTGTGGTATATGTGAGTGACCATAGAAAAATTACGCAAACAATGAGATTGCTCACGTAACATATATGGTTATAAGTTCGCGATAATTAACCAAAAAGTGAGTGTAATAATAAGGACGCTCTCGAGCGAACTGACCATCTCTGACCTGTCGAACGCAGAAATGTTCCTGTCAAGTCGCCACCAGTATAAATACCACTGGCAATTTTGGGCGATCAGACACTCGGACTCAACAAATCTACAGGACGTTACGCTGCCCGTTTGCCGATCGACTTCTGAACACACACGCACACTACCACACTCACACCAAGACGTAAGAAGGAATTCTGAAGCATCACCAACAACAACATTTAGAAACAACGACCACAGCACCATCATCAACATCATCATCATCATCATCATCATCATCATACTCTCAGCATTCTGGACACACACACACACACTCACGCAACGGTAACAGCAGTTCCATAATTGTTGTAACATTGCAATATATATATTGTAGCATGACAGAAAATCTACCTTATTATAATTTAAGAATAAGCAAATATAAAATAAAAACAAACTGGCATAAAGAATAATTACTATAATAATTACTAAATAACATCAGTAAACTGAAATTCTAGATCCAAAGAAATCAAATTCATTAAAACCAAACATACAATCTCTAATAAATAATAGGAAGTTGATTATAGTCCAACTTATAGTGTAGATACACCCATATAGAATAGGAGCAGGTAAGGATAAACAAACCCACTGAATCGGAAAGTAAATATCAAAAAACAATACCACATTATAAAGGGCCGTAAGTACGAATTACCGAAATTATTTGAAAGAGTCCATAGGAATGAACGGTGAAACCCATTGGAACATGACAAAATAACTAAATATAATTTAATTATAACTCTAAATGTAAACATAAAACCCCAAAAAGATAAAATAAGAAAGGTACAATACCATAAAATAAAAACGATGTAACTTAATTTTAAGTAAAGATGTTAGATATAAGACGACCTCAAGACAAAAGATAAAAGCAATTATGTCATAAGACTATATGACTAAAGGTGGACAAGTGTAACTTATTTTATTGTGAAAAATGACTACTAGTGAGCAAACAGCATAATACCTATCAATGATGAACAAGAAATTGAGTTATTTTTTATAAACAATACATAATTCAATTTGGAAGTATTGATAAACAATGTATAATGCAAATTAAGTGATGTTCCTTATTCCCCAAGACTAGATAAAATTATTAGAGATAAGACTAGGGAATACAGTGAATAGTGGGGGGAACCAGGGTAAATCTCTAAATCAAAAAACAAAAACAGAAATAGACTGAATAAATGTTAATTTTAATAAACTGTTTAGATAAAAACAGATTTGTTTTGTTGTATTAGAGGTTCATTGAACCAATAGCATTGAATGCTTGGGATTAAATTCAGTTTAAGAGAATACCTTTGTTATTTTTAAATAATGCTAATTAATCATAGACTATGTTGTAGTTAAGTAAGGGAAATTTAGTTGTTAGGATTGTATTGGAATTGTACGTCAGAAAGGGTAATAGCAATCTGAAATAATTGTAAACTTGGTGATAGAACTAATATCAATACATAGGCCAAATTGTAAACCTCACCAACATTATAAATTAATAGTAAATAAGTTAATGAAACAAATCAAATGAATGAAAAATGTTGAATGTAACACACTAACAATTTATTATAAATGTAACAACTCTCTGTTAATGTAATTAAGGAATGTATAGGATATTATTAGAAAAAGGCAAGTGTACTAACACTGGGGCCTAGAGAAAAGTCTAAATTGAAGGTAAGTTTCAAATTTGCTAAGTAAATCATCAAATTACTAAGAATTAAAGAAACCAAATCATAGTAATTCAATCAATGATTTTGTTTAATGATAATTGGGATCTAACATATACTGTAAACCATTTAATTTGTAATGAAGTAAAGGAGGTATAGGTCTACAAGCCAGTATTATGTAAATATGACTTTTGAGTTAAAACTACACTAAAATGTGTCATGTATGGTATTAAATTATGCAGAATTAAATAAGAGATTTGATTATGTAATTAGAATTTGATAAGAATAAATAATAATCAAAATGTAATTTACAATATAATGTAAAAGTCAATTATTTTGAATAAAATCAAACTTGAGACTTAAGTATCAGCTAACTGAAAACAATGTAAATTTACTAAGAAATCAGCCAGTACCTTTTGAATGATGGAAAAGAAACTGGGAGTTGATTGCTAGACGTCAAAGCGAACGCATCAGAATGTTATAGCGAAAAAAGGATAACATTTTTTGAGAAGAACTAAGCCTAAGAAACTAAATCTAAGTTACGAGTTGATCATACAAAAATTAACTGATTCAAACCAAACCATTACTTTTATGAAGATTGGCAATTATCAAACAGATATAGAAACAGTCAAGATTATTGACAATAATATTGTCAATATATATATAATATAACTAACAGAGAAAATTTCACAGTGAAAATGCTCATGACATTCTGGATAAACTATTTGAAACGAAGACACTTTTAACCAACACCTATTACCGAACCAAAAACGGATCACGAACACGGAATAATCACACTACAACGAAGAAAATTAATAACTACTGCTCGGATGAGGGACACTTAGATAATAAACATTTATTTGGAGGAAAATCGTTGAGAAGCTCTTTGTATAAATCCGAAGTGAAGGAATCGGCCATTTTTGATGAGATAATCTGTTGAGACGAATTCAATCAGCTGTGATGACGTCAGCCCAAGCGTAGCCTCTGGTTCGAACATTTCCATTTTACTAACATTTTTTATGATAAATATTATTTCTATATTATTAAGTAAGAAATTTTAGTTGTATGTATTGTACTTTTCAGCATTGCCCTTTTCTGACTTCTGATAACAGTAAAAAGAACCCTATTAATATTAAAATATTATTAGATTGAAAAAAAGTTTACTCGATTAAAATCTACCTGAGATAAGAGTTCGAGCCGTCAATAATTATTTCGACTCAAAGTCGACTAATCGCAATAAGATCAATAAATTAAATTAAATATTCCATATTTGAGTTTTATTCCTTTGTAAAGTATATAATTAAAAGAATTTCAGATATTAATTGAAACCTGGACGTCAAGGAGGAAGAGAACGACATCGAAAAGAGTAAAGACACCGAATCTACAAATACTATAAACCTGTTATTAAAATCACATAATCTATTTAACGGTTTTAAACAAATTATTCATCACCAACCAAAATAAGTACTCTGAGAAAGGAATTAATATAACAACTAGGATTAATACAATAACTCATAAACTAAAAAATAATAAATAATTAAAAAAAAAAATTTCTCAATAAATTAAACTTAAACAAAATTTTTTAAATTTTTAATTGATCAATAAACAGGAATTGTTACAATATATATATATATATATAATTTAAAATAAAATATTATAAATTAAAGAACTACACAATTTGCCTTAAAGAGAACACACAACGTTTTAATAGCTTCTAACAATACTAAAAATGTCGAAATGTAATCCAATATATACTTTAGAAGTCCATCAAAATATGTTTGTCATTTAGACTTGTAACACGCATTGCAATATTTGTTTTCACCTTAATAAATGTAGTTATCCTATCTTGCCTATTTTAATGTTTAAATTAATTTACTAAAAATTACAGACAAATTTTTTGTAATTTATTCGGGACTGCCTTTATATTTAATGAAATACAAAGTGCTGCTTGCCATATTTTGCTGCAATCAAATCATGTATTCTACTACGCAATACTTATCAATTAATATCAAGGAAATCAAAGAGTACAGTTCACAAAATTAGTAACTTTATAATTTAAAATATTGAAAGAATATTGGAAAATACTAAATACGGACGGAATTTGTGTGTTCACAGTATAACCCAACTAAAAAATATAGGAATAGAGACAATTGTATTTCAACATTTAGGGTTGTTGTGACAACCTAGATAGTTATTATCACCGTTGTTTATTTATATATTGTTTGCATTTCACCTGCAGCTAAAACATAATTTTACACTTTCTAGGGTGTGACTTAATTATACATCGTTGTTTGTTTATGATGATGAAACCAAACACCAATTAACTCGTGATTACATTTACGATGATCGGACGCAACACAATATGTGCATCCAGTTGAAGCACGAATTGTAATTTAAGGAACACCCTCCAAACTTGAAATAGATTTTTGTTTACTGATAATTGCGTTATATTTTTTGAATTCCTAATACGTTTTATAATATTTGAAATTCCTATATTAATGATAATGCAGTATTTATAATATACACACACTTATTATTTACTAATGGTACCTATAATCTCAATTTTTTATTGTAGTATATTTATTGTTCATAGGCTAAAGGTACCATACTATGAATGGTATGTATTGTTCATCTATAGTACTTTTAGGCTATGAAAAATAAATACACTACAATAGAAAATTAGGAATGCCTATACTTTTCGTAAATTAGTTAACGATTATTTGAGAAAAACGTTAACTTTAAAATAAATTAAAAATTTTGAATAAGCATTTAAACGAAATTTAAAAAGAATGCTGGTGATTGCTGTTAATACCTACAGTATTATGACTATAATGTACAACTATCTAAATCACAGTGAAAGAACTATCGGAGAATTCTCGTTCAAAGCAGTATATAAATTTACTTAAAATATGTTAATTAACTGGTTAGAGATTAATTTGAATTCAAAAATATTTTGTGTTTATAAAATTATTTAAATTTATGAATATAAGGAACCAATGTTTAATATACAATATAAGGAACACGTAAATCTCGACCGACATAAAGTGAACTTACACGCACAAATTACTGTCCCAAACGTGTTTGGGCAAAAAACGTGTTTGAGTCCCGTTAACAGAATAAGTTCTTGTTTTCTGTCTTCTTCTTTCACCTGCATTGGTATCTTAAAATTGTAATTGGTTAAATTAAAAAAAAAAACAATAATTAACTACAGGTGCGCTACCTACTGTTGGCTCACTGCAACAGTCTGCTTCAGTTAAATGGACTTCACTCAATAACAATGCGACATCTACACTGGTAGCACACGACGCCTCTACCTACCACTCTCGTAGTTGCCGCACGTGAATAAGTACAGCTCAGTTATCTCTGATCATGGCGTGTATTGAGCTGTATCATGACTAAATGTGCAACAGACTATAGACCCAATGTGCGAGTAAAGTTGACAGTACTATTTTAAAATCACACTGTGTATTTCAATTAACGTTTTTAATACGTACTGTTAAATTTGTAAATTATACACAAACAGAGGTATACTTAAATTATTTATTTTTAAAATCGTTGATTTAGAGTTTATTTCAATTTAAAAGTATTAATGACTACAGATTTTATGAAAATAATATTACGTATTAATTACTTATATTTAAAATAATCGATTGAGAGTATATTTTGAGTTTAGAAGTATTAATGAGTAGTGACGAGTAAATAGTTACTAAATTACTTGTACAAGAATGCAGAAAAATTGTTTGCCTGTACTACTGTACGTTCTTGCCGTAATAAATTGTCTGTTAACGGCCTTTTCGTTCTTCGAATATTTGTCAATATTTCTTTGTTTAAATATTTTTCTTTACACTGTCACCGGACAAAAGGCTTGTCACATGACAAATCGTACATTCGTACAACTCTTCATTATTTTGGTGACCCTAAAAAGGGCCGCGTGGCGAAAACGCTGTGATGTTTGTTCCGCCCGAGCCGGGCTGAGATTGTGTACTGCACTCACCCACACGGCATCGCTTTGTAGAGTCCGCTCAAAGCCCACCGCTCAAAGTCCATCGCTGGTGCGTTACAGGGCGAAGAATGCGAAGAACGTTCGTTCTACTCATCGGCTGTTTCTTCCGGCTTGTTCCACGTCGATGTCGTCCGATAGAGGAGAGGGGATGAAGTGCGTCCGATGGCGTGGCGATGGAGTGCGCCAAAAACCACGACTTGGGTTTGCGCGGCTCGCGCAAGGCGCGAGTCACGATTTGTGAAGTGTCACGAGTCTCAGTTAGGACTCCTGCCAGTGGGTCAGTTATGAGTTAATTTATATTATTTACCTACTTGTGGAGGGCCTGAAGCGACCCACGATGGTGGATTATACCACCGAGGCTAGTATACGGGGTCGCTTCCAAGACTCACCTGGTCTCGGATTGTAATTACCAAGTCCTTCAATGAGGGAATTGTGACAGTGAGCTGATTGTGTCATTGTCGTCACACGTGCTGATCGAATATAGAATCTACGCGCCAGGCGTCTCACGGTGTCATCAAAAGAGCGGACACCGAGTCCTCTCCTCAAAAGACGAGAAGAGTACCTCCGGGGGACTTTACACGCGAGCTTATGTTCCCGGTCGAGAACGCGCTGGAGCGCTTATCTATGACATCGAGCAAGGTATCCCCAAACAGGACAGGCATAGGTAATCACGGGCAACACGTACGAGTTGATGATGAGCTTACCCACCGGGGGGGGGGGGGGGTCATCGCAGGATTACATAGCACGGGCCAAAGTCTGCTGAGTTGCGCCGAAGCGCGTTGTCTGATGTATTGTGTGTGGGTTCGCCAGGTGAGTCGGGAGTCCACGTGGAGTACGAGGTACTTGACGCTATTGGTCCAGGGCACCTCGACGGGGCCTACTTTAAGCGGCCGAGGCCGCTTACGTTTGCGCGAGAATATTACCGCGGCACTCTAGGAAGCGTTGATGGCAACTCTCCAGACATCGGCCCACCCTACATACGCGTCGAGTTGGTGCTGGAGCTCGATTGCCGCATAACGTGCGTTCTGCTCTGAGGCAAAAGCCGCAGTGTCGTCCGCGAACAGCAGCAGTCTTACTCCACGAAATCGGAGCGTCTAGTTGACAAATAGAGAGAACAGGAGAGGCCGAAGTGCAATTCCCTGATGGACACCGGCGGTAATAAGCCTCTCCGAAGAGAGAACGTGGTGTACTCTCACTCGGAAGCTACGGTCTCGCAGAAAGCTGCCGATCAAGTGAACGTAGCAATCCGGGAGAAGGACTTCCGTTAGTTTGTTAAGGAAACCCTCGTGCCACACGCAGTCGAAGGCTTTCTCTACGTCTAGGAAGATCGCGGTCGTCTGTTTGCCCTGGCAGCCAGCCTCGGTAATGTATTCCACGTGTCTCATCAGTTGATGAGTCGAGGAGTGCAGCTCACGAAAGCCGAAATATTCGGGGATCAGCACGTCCAGTCTTTCTAGATGGTTGCGGATCCTACGCTGGATCAAACTCTCGAAATCCTTAGACGTCGCGGACAAGAGGCTGATGGGTCTGAGGTTTTCCGCGCGAGAAGAATTCTTATCCGGCTTGGGTATCACTGTAGCCGTTTCCATTCCGACGGAAAGTAGGCCAGCCTGAGACTGACATTGAACAGTTCAGAGAGGAACCGTATTCCTCGCTCCGGAAGGCGGTGGAGTGCGGAATTCATTACTCCGTCAGGACCAGACACCTTCCGGGGTTTGAGCTGAACTATCTTCTCAGATACCTCCTCCGGCGAGATGGGCTCCGGCTGGACTGTGATACCGGCCGATAGAAAGCGCTCTTCCTCGCGGCAGATTCGCTCAGTGAAGGTCGGGTTCTTGGATGGGTTGGGAGCGAACTGCCGCTAGAAACTGTCAGCCAAGAACTCTCCCTTCTCGAGGGGACGTCCAAGGGGTTGACCGCCAAGTCCTTCCAGCGCGGGGAGAGGCGCGCGTTTACACTTTCCCGTTAGGGCACTGGGAATCCGCCAGACATTACGGTTCTCGGCAGGGCCATCCATCTGTACTACAGCTAGCTCGTAGTTGCGTCTACGGAACGCCAGCATGTCACGACACAACTTGCCGGTCGCTCTGTTAAACGCAGCCTTGTCGGCTGGGTCATGAGTCCTCTGCCAGCGTCTCCGGAGGCGATTCCTCTCGCAAGCGAGCTGGACACCTCTTCGGAGATTCGCTGATAGTCGGGTGTGAGCGCCGGCTTCATCCGGGAGGACACGTCCACCGCCGGGACTACGGCTGTGTCGAATAAGGCAACTGCTGTTTAGTGTCGAGTGGTATACGCTCAGGTAGGCGGCGACTGAACTCCGGGCCAAAGCGTTCCCACTCGAGGTTCCGCCGCTGAGGCAGGACAACGCGGTGATGGCGAAGAGACGCCTTCACGGCGATGGAGGTGTCCCCTCCTGCGCGACCCGATCGGTCGTACCGGTAGCACACGTAGTTGTAGTCGTCGGAATCGACGATGCGGGGTCAGGTATGTCCTCCCCGCACATAAGAAGAAGCACATCGGGCTTGTGACGGGCAACGAACTCTATGAGCTCAGAATGCCAGGACATGAGACCGTTGGCGTTCCACGCCACGAGCTCGAGGTCTCGCTTGAGGGATTGCCGTTGTTCATAACAGACCAATAACACGGCAGGCTTCCACTAAGACGAGGAATTTGTCCTGTGACGAGGCTGTTGCCAAGCGTTCATTGATGTTGTGGAAAGTTTGGGCTACTTTCTGCAATTCGTAGCTTGCCAGAAAGTCTGAGACGACGGCGAGACCATCGGTAGATGATTGTGGAGAACGCTTGGCGGCAGCTGCATAGCTGTGGCGGGGCGAGGCGGTGGAAGCCTTGGGGGTAGGTTCTGGAGCGTATGGTCGCTCTGGCTTTTGGCGGACAGGCTTGGGTCCAGTGGCAGATAAAGGCTGGCCCGTGTTCTTGGCCTGATGTCTTTTACCTTTCTTGCCTGATCTGGGGTAGCGAGGTTTGGGTGGCGGCGGCATTGGAGAATCAATTTCCTCGTCATCCTGCGGCAACGGGACTTTACCATACGCGGGTGTCTCGCGTTCCGGTTTCGAAGGCGCGACTTCAGGTGTGGCCTGTTTCGTTTTGCTCGGGCTCACTGCACTAGATGGTTTCGGAACCGGAGCAGACCTTGGGGCTGGTTTCCGTGCCACAGGCTCAGAGGCTTTGGCCGATGTTTCTGGCTGAACAACATGATGAGGCTTAGGCTGGACCGGCTTTACAAATTTGTCCAGCTGCTCTTTGTAAATAGGACAGGGCCTGTTATCTGCAGCATGGGCGCCTCCGTAGATTATGCAGTAGCTGTGTACTTAATGCTCCATTTTGCTTAATATTTCAGTTTGTAATTAATATTCTCTTTGAACGGCAAGACTTCCAGAAAAATAATATAGTGAGAAAAATATGCGTAATTGGAGCTGCACATAATACGTATTTTTTATGTTCTGACGATTATAGCATAATTGTTGAATACGTTTAACAAAATAATATATTGAAAATTTATCAAATAATAGCATGGCATAACATGATGACATAATTGTGAGCCACATGTAACCAAATAATCATATTTACTGACATTATTCTCCTTTGCATTATTAATAAGTAATACTTTATATACACTTTTTAAACAAGAAGAATTTTAACTGTTGTTACAATGTTAAATTAAATTTTTCATTCATAAATTGAAATAAATCTCTCAAAACATTGAACACCAATAATAAAATACAGTTTTGTTAAAAAATGAAGTATTCTAGAGTATTATTTTTTTAATATGTATATATATATATATATACGTGTTCTCAAACATTTGAAGGAACGATTAAGAGTACGCCATTGTGCAAAGCGTTTACTTGATACACCATTCACTGTCTAGCGTTAAAGATTGTAAATACGTCAGTGCATTTCAGAACGTTACAGGACTAACAAACGATCATAAAATCATAGAGAACATCTAGTTTTACGTGTTTTATAGTCTTTATTTATGAACCTTTACTTAGCTGGTTCTTTTTAACATGAAGGGCATTGCTGTCTGTTGGGTCAGTAAGTTATCTTGCAGTGAATAAGAGTGCTGAAATCAATCAGAGCAACATCATAAGTGGTATTAAGTGCTGCTAGAGTTACGCTGTCAAGTAATCTTCCTAAGTTAGTGAACGTTAGTTTTGGTTGCAAATTGAGCATAAAAAAATATTTTATTTATATTTGTACTTAAATAATATATTTATAGTACTAAATTAATAAATATATTTTTTCAACTAATCGTAGGTGCAAAATGTAACTACCGCACAATTTTTCATTTTCACTCCTTAGATTGAACAGTCTATTTTTTACATATAGTTTCGTGTAGGCTACAACTAAAGCCTAGTGTTTCGTAAGAACTGTCGGTCTATGCTCTGTGTGTCTTTCTATCTGTCTGTCTCTAATTCTCTCTGTAACAATTTTTAAACTGTCCTTATTGTTACACAATTGGAACGTTTACTAAATACTTGCGGACAGAAAATAAAGTTATAACTTTAAGGGTTGCGTATAACTAATGTTTGCGCAACAATAAAATTATCAACGTGTGTTTGCACAATATACATTCAAGCAAATATTGAATAATACTATTATGTAATCTTCTTTTCCTTGAAAGAAGTGATCAAGGCTTTTATTATGAGGTGACGCAGACGAAATTGTGATGGAAAGACGAAAAGGAAGAAGACATGTTCAGAGTTGACATGCGATGTGAACGTGTGTTTGGTGTAATTGAAATTTCAAGATGTTTCAGCAGCAATAGAGATAAGCCAGTAAACTGTGGTAGTATCTAAGCTGTGTATAATGTGAATCTGGAATTGTGGTGGTACGGTATGCCTATATGAGATTCAGATTACGTCAACTCTGAGCGAGGTAGTTTGAGGCTGTCTTCCCTTTACATCATACGTATGTTTTATTCTTAATATACTCCGTTCACAAAAATATTAAGTTTATTTATTCCAGAAGAAAATGTATATTTCGAGACGCCCTTTTTTGATATGTATTTGTATTTGGATTATTCTTTCACAGTCTTTAAGGATATTTATTCTTGTATTCTGTTGTGTAAAAGTGGTTATTTACACTGTGTTTCAGTGGCAGGGCGTGGGTACCTATTTAACAGCTGTTGCCGGTTCCTGTTCGGTCTAACACGTAGGGAAAAAATTAATTATTTTTACCTTACCTTAGAGTTGTATTTGTAGTCTACTTGTACTGCAGCTCGAATTAGCAATCTTCTCCATAAAGAGGTTTATAAAAGTGTCATAAAATGCAGGCATTTTCAATAGGTTCTGTAAAAGAGATATAAAAATCACCGTATTTTTGCAATCTGGTACTGAAAGAGATGTTAATATATCAATATCTAAAAATTTTACAGTAATTTAGCCTTTTAGAATGAATGAATTCAAACAAAAGCCATCTGGAGGAAACTTTGTCATCAGCAATAATACTAATTTTATTTACTCTATTCCTTTTTTGTGTATGATGCTTTGTCCAGTTCATTTAAAGTTTCAATCTTGTGCCAAACGTCATCAAAACCATCATGCAAAGATGATGAATAGCTTAAACATTTTCAGGTTTTCTTTTTGCACTAGCCTGCATCTATTATTTTTTTCTGTGAAATATTGAACAAAACATCAGACTTTGGAAATATAGCAGAAAGCTTTAACAATTTAAAGCAAATGTCGCAAATTTCTGATAAAAACCAACTTCACAAGCTAGTGCTTTGGGATTCAACTCCTCACTGTAAACTACGGACAGTCCTAAGATTATACGTATTACCAACATCATCACTGTTCCACACACTTTTTTCTGTCCAAAACAAAATACAGCAGAAAGGTTTCATCAACTTAGTACACCCACATAGCCAGAAATATTCCGTGCATCATGCGGTGTTAAAATGCCAATCATAACGGCTTCATTCTTTTGATTTTAAAGAGTTTATATTAGGAGTAGATGTACCATTATTAACAATATCACACATTTCCATAAACGTACGCGAACCGAAAAATTCTTTAGCGTTGTAAATTTTTCATCACACAATTAAATTCACTGGCAGGAGGATCCTGGTTCAAAAGAATCGGGAGACCATTATACTTACACAAAACAAATAATTCAGCAACCAAGTATTTAATTTTTAAATACAAATAATCGAATTACAAATAATACAGTAACACAGAGAAACACATAACTAAACGAACAAAACAGAAATAGATTCAAGTAGTAACATGTACGCGCTGCTGAGCGTTTTCCCGGTTTATACAGCGGCAACACATCGGGCGGACGAACGTGTCTGCTTCACTAGTATGTACAGTGACTACTACAAAGAGATCAATGACCACTCCCAGTCGGATGTCGCCGACGTCTGATTTCGGCAACACAACATTAAAATGACAGTTCAAGCGCTCAGTGGTGAGAAAGCAATATTACGCTTTTCCTCAAGTATCCCTACTAATGTTGTTCACATTTCAAATAAATCAATAACTAAAGTATTTAGTCTTTGATATGATTAATTTTATTTTCTTTCATTTCCTGTAGTGGTGCCGCCGGTAACAGCGGTTACATGGACGCCACGCTACTGCTGTGTTTAGCAAGAAATACAAAAAGCGTTACGATGGCTACATAAAAACTGTCCGGCTTCCTTCGCAACAATTGTATTCATTTTTATAATTTTTAAGATTGATAAGTTGATACCAACCTATTACAACTAGTAACTAGTAAGATTATCTAAGTTCTGACACGTTTTAGACTGCACTTTTTTAATTGTAATTATTTGTGACTGGGTTTTCAGGTTTTCAGTGTGCGTATCGTTATGATAGCATATTGCAGATTATTTTGTTATTTGTAAATGTGGGTTGTCTGATTCAGTAGTGGAAAGTAGAGTGTGCATATCGTTATGTTAGTATGCTGTGAATTAATGGATATTATTACGGTAAAAACATAGGCCTAATAATGTTAATTGAATAGACGACACTTTTAATTCAATACAAACATAATCTCACACGTTTATAGTTTAAATGTAAGATTTTGTCACTTTCAAAACCAAACATCGTTGATCATAGTACACAGTACTGTGGCAACAGTTAAGGTAAAGCTTATCAAGGAGACATTGAAACATGTTTGATAGGATTATGGAAATTTCCTTTTCTGTAATTGGTTTACAGATCAACAGAAATGGCTTACTGATTGGTTTACTGTAATTGCTTTTATCAGGAGAACGAAAGAAAACAATTTTTTTTGTCTTGTATCAACGTTATTGTATCAACTAGAGGAAATGAATATAGGCCGACCACTCTCTTCAGCACAACGTTTAAACCGGATGCACTAAAATTAATACCAGTATTTAAAATTTTAATAGGCCTACTTCATTAAAAATGTAAAAATTTACTACCTTTTCAAATTATTATTTAAAAATAAATAAAGTGAATATCACTCAATTTATATTTGCATTGTTGTAACGCCCGGGGCTGGGGCCTCAGAAAGTGAAAGCTCCAGTCGTGCGGACAGGATAGCTGTGAGATTCGCTCGTCATTAAATAAGGCATTTACTTAGATTAACAGTATTTCTTTAATTCGTTAGAGTAACTACGTTCGTTAACAAGTTTTATCTTGATGAACAAATGACAATAATGACAATACAAATGAACAAAATAAAAATAATTGAAGTGACATACTCTCGTTACAATAATTCTATTGAGTGTTTTCATTAAGACATAATATTATATAAAAAAAAACATTCTTTAAATACTGACTATCCTTTATTAAAACATTATAGAACCTTTACTAACTATATTTCTGAATTTGGTACGTTACCACTTTAAATTAGGCATAAATGATTAAGATGTCAATTATTCATATTTCTTAAAAAATTTAGAACACTACTGAGCACTTCTGAGTATAAATAATTCATTATCCAAATTCGATTAATGCTTTAAGTTTGAACAAAGTAAAACAAACAAAGTTGTAATTACGCTTTCGATGTGGCTCCATCGTTGACAGAGGATGTACGGAGAGTGCGCAAGGACGCCAAAAAGTGAACAAGTGACAAAAGAGTGAGTGTACTTCCCAGTGCTCTCGTCAGTTTTATACCCTGCTTGACGGAAAAATTCTTTATGAGTTAACGCCCAAATTCAGCCAATCAGAACTGGACCCTGCACGTGTCTCGAAACATATCAGGTCACACGAGAGGACAATTTGACATTGATTTTTGTGAACCAAAGCGGAACTCGTTCGCGAACACTGACAAGTAAACTATTCTTAGCTTCCCTGGTTGATAACTCACTACACGTGCGTTGATAAAAATGGGCAGCACACTTCCTCATAATCGCTCAATTTTTTCTTTAAAATAATTCTTAAGATAAAGTAAAATAATCCATTGATTAGTTTGAGTATGAGTAGAATCGTCATTTACAATTATATATATATATTGTTACGACGGTCTACTCGATCGTCGTAGGTACAGTGGAAACAAAATAAGTACAAGACACCAATTAAGTCACTAATCACACCTTTAATTGTTATAGTAAAACAGTTCGTAATTAACAACACAGTGTCTACAACAAATCAAATGAAATTGTTCATACGCAATAAAATGTCCACTAATATTAAAACTCAACTGTATTACAATTATGCCGTTCGAATATAAAACGCAACACTTCACTAATAACTACTTGAACGTACACCGTAATAACCCGAACCGCTCTGTAAATATATCGCACTAATACTCTCGAACCGCACAGTCAAAAATCTCGCATTGAACTGAAAACTAAGGCCGCGACGCGATGTATTTATAGTTACGCTCACACACCAGAAGCTTCCAAACTGCGTCTTATCTCTCGCGAACTACGTAATTGCTGCGGCCTTGACACAGTCCGAGCGCCCGAGCGAAGGCTGGCAAAGTCGAGAAAATTCTCGCAACATGCGTTTAGTAGCACGTACACCACACGCTTAGGTCAAGATCTTTCTGGCGCATTGGATAAACGCGTAGATTGTTCTGTGCTGTCGTAGCACTTCCCCCTCCTTAAGCCTGTTCGTCCCGAACTGGCAAAGCGTCTCTAAATTTGTATTTAGGCAGGCGATCTAGGTGGACGACCTTGAACTTTCGCTGTCCTTCCTGTTGAATCCGATAAACAACATCGTTAATCCTTTTTTTTACAGTGTAGGGTCCTTCCCAGTTAGACTGAAGCTTAGGTGAGCGACCACGACGGCGCTTTGGATTGAACAACCAGACCTGATCTCCTTCTTGGAAACCCACACTATTGCTGCGAATGTCATACCGAGTTTTCATTTTATCACTGGCAATCTTGAGCCGTCCTATTACCAAGCGATTCATTTCTCGCAGTTGGTTTTCTAATTGCGAGGAATAGTTCTTTGGCTCTTGGGACTGAGTCTCAGGTGATCCAAACATCAAGTCCCCAGGAAGACGAATCTCCCGCCCAAACACCAATTTTGCTGGAGTCATGCCGGTTGTGTCATGTACTGATGACCTATACGCCATAAGGAATAGTGGTATACGTTGGTCCCAGTCTGTTTGGTTCTCGTCAACAACTTTCGAAAGATGCTGCTCAAGTGTCCTGTTGAATCTCTCAACCATCCCGTCCGACTGAGGATGCAGAGGCGTTGTCCTGGTCTTTCGAATTCCCAGTAGACGGCAAAATTCTTTAAACACTCCTGATTCGAAATTTCTCCCTTGATCCGTATGGATTTCCATAGGGGCTCCATAACGGCAACAGAAGTTGTGAACTAGCTGCTTTGCCACAGTGGTAACCTCCTGATTTTGGAATTGCGTATGATTCCACCCACTTAGTAAAGTAGTCACCTACAACCATGATGTACCGGTTTCCATCGTCAGTAACTGGGAATGGTCCAGCAATGTCTATGGCAATTCTCTCGAAAGGTTGTCCAACGTTATACTGTCTCATTTTTCCCCTGCTTCTGGTTTGTGGGCCCTTGCTTGCAGCACATATTTCACACGTCCGAACCCATTCCTCTACGTCGTGGCGAAGATGAAGCCAATAGAATCGCTTCCGTATTTTGTAAAGGGTTTTGTTAACGCCAAGATGGCCTCCAGATGTTCCATCATGCATCTCCTTCAAAACAGACTGCACTTTACTTCGGGGAACTATCAACTGCATGACCACGTCTCGTCCATCTGCACTTTCCCAAGCCCTTTTCAGCAATCCGTTTTCTAAGGTGAGAGATTCCCATTGTGCCCAGTAGCCCTTCAGCACTTCGGAACCATGGCAGATATCTTGCCAATCCGGGCGGCGACCTTTCTCTTTTGCTGTCAAGATCGGTCCAATGTCTTCATCAGTCATCTGTTCTTGTCGACAGTCTTGTGTTGTCCAGCCATCAGCCAGGAAATCTACAGTGATGGCTTGAACATGTTCGCTTGAGTTTTGTTCTTCCTTTCTGTGGCAATGTCGGCAGTCTTCCGGGCATGGTCTTCGTGATAAGCCATCTGCATTACCGTGCAGGCGCCCCCGCCGATGTTGTACCTTGAAGTTATACTCTTGCAGACGTTCGAGCCACCTTGCCAACTGTCCTTCCGGATTTTTAAATCTCAAGAGCCATGCAAGTGCAGCATGGTCGGTACGTAGTGAAAACTCTCTCCCATAGAGGTATTTATGGAAGTGCTCCAAAGCTCTGACAATTGCCAAAAACTCTCTTCTTGTAACACAATAATTTCTCTCTGGTTTAGAAAGCGTCTTGCTGTAATACGCTATTACTCGTTCTTCACCGTTCTGCACTTGAGACAAAACTGCTCCTAGAACAGTATTGCTTGCGTCTGTGTCTACGATGTACTTCCCTTCGGAAGCTGGAAAAGCGAGAATTGGCTGCGAACATAATGCAATCTTCAACGTTCTAAATGCTTGTTCACACTCTCTCGACCATTGGAAGTTTCGTTTATTTTCCGTTAGCTCATGTAGTGGTTTAGCAATAGTAAAGAAACCTTTCACAAAACGTCGGTAATATGAGCATAACACCAGGAAACTCCGAACTTCGTGTTTATTCTTCGGAACTGGCCAGTCTCTTACGGTGTCTACTTTATTAGGATCCATGCTAACGCCCGCTGCCGAAACCAGATGGCCCAAATACTGTACTTCCTTCTGGAATAGAGAACACTTCTTCGGGCTCAGCTTCAGTTGTGCACCGTGAATTCTAGTTAGAACTTCCTTAAGGTTTTCCAAATGATCTTCGAAAGTCTTCCCGATCACTATGACATCGTCTAAGTAAACAAGGCAAGTTTTCCACGTCAGGCCTCGGAGTATCAGGTCCATCAATCTCTCAAATGTTGCCGGTGCATTACAGAGTCCAAATGGCATGACGTTAAATTGGAATAAGCCACTTGGGGTCGAGAAAGCGGTCTTTTCCTTGTCTTCTTGATGAAGACCCACTTGCCAATATCCACTCTTCAGGTCCAATGTGGAAAACCACTGTGCTCCGGACAACGTGTCGAGTGTATCGTCAACGCGAGGTAATGAATAGCAGTCTTTCTTTGTAACGTCTTTTAACCTCCGGTAGTCTACGCAGAAACGCAATCCACCATCCTTCTTTGCTACCAGCACTACAGGGGAAGACCAAGCACTTGACGAAGGTTCGATTACTCCCTCTGTCAACATGTCCTGTACTAACCGAGACATCTCCTCTTGTTTAGATAATGGTGGCCTTCGAGGAGGTTGGCGTATCGGTCTTGTGTCCCCGGTATTGATGCGATGTTGCACAAGAGAGGTTCTCCCCAGTGACTGTCCCCGAACTGCAAAACAATTTTTGAATTCGTGTAAAAACTGTCCGAGTTCTTTTACCTCACCACTTGAGAGGTCGTTAGAAGATCTGTTCAATAATTCTTGCAGTTCGTCTGGTAATTTAGAAGTATCCGAAGAACTGGATCTTCGTTGCGTTATTCCGGCTACCCAGGCCACAGGAGTCAATTTGCCTAGGAGCGTATTGCTTTGTAAAGTGATAGCTTGATCCAAAATATTCGCCACTCTAATAGGTACGTTTCCGGTTTCGTCAGGTTTTACTAAACTTCTGGCAATTAGTATGCCCGGTGTGCTGACTACCTGGGGTTCGAATATAGAGCACTGATTGCCCCTAGTATCTACTGCAGTTCTAACCATGATGATCTTTTCGGAGTTTGGCGGAACAGTTACGGCCACTTGGTTTATGACGTCCATCGATTTTTCTGCTGTCGTCATTGTTGATAGCATTACCTCTTCGCCTCCGATTCTCAAGACATTGTTTTTGAAGTCGACTATAAATCCGTATGCGTTCATAACGTCCACACCAAGAATTGCTTCATCCACAATGTCTGCAACAAGTACTTGATGATTAAACTCAAGTCTACCGAGGCGTAGGTGTATCTCCACTTTTCCATACACTTTTACAGGCCGTCCAGTAGCTGTTCGCAAGCTGCACGAGCACCAGATTGGCTTGAGATCTTTCACCACGTCGGGGCGCACAATAGAAACTGTTGCGCCTGTGTCAACTGTAATCGAGGTTGGCCTTTCTTGAACAAATCCGGTAACTACCAAGCTCCCGGTGTTTTTCTGAAGCGTAGAAATTGCGTATTCTCTAGGGGCTTCGTTCCTCCAGTTAGTCAGCACACGCCCCGTCGCACCGACTATTGCTCGTTTCCCTGATGCTGAATTCTAACTCGACAATCTCGTTGTAGACGTCCAGGTTTCCCACATCGATAACACTTCGGTCTTCCATCCTTTCTTATTTTATTCTGTGGCGCCGACCGTCGAGTCTCTGTTCCTTGTTCTTCTTCCTCATCGTCTGTGCCGTCGCGATCTTTTAGCTCGCGCACTTTATGACTTGTCCAACCAGACGCTGATTTGGCGGCCTCAAATTGCAAAGCATGTACCAGGGCGTCCGCACTGTTCTGGTGTCTTGCCATTCGTAACACTTGCTGTAGTTCGTTATCTCGGACACCGGCAGTAAATGTCTGCATCGCAAAACGCGTTCGAAAATCTTCTGGCGCTTCAGGATAGGCCAGTCTAATTAGTCTGTCGATACTTGCTTCAAACTCTTGAAGACTTTCCCCGGAATGCTGTCGCCTTGCTCTCAACTGGGTGCAGTACACATCTCGCAAATGTTTATCACCATACCGTAATTCCAGAGCTTTTATCAACTCGGCATAGGTGTTCTGGCTGTCAGGTGGCACTTTCTGTAGTAGTTCTGCCGCGGGTCCTTTTAATGCAAGAACAAGTGAAACAGCCTTGTCTTTTTCTGTCCAATTATTTGCGCATGCAGCAGCTTCAAATTGGCGGAGGTACGTTGCCCAGTGAGTGCTTCCGTCAAAGGTTGGAGCTTTGACATGAACTGTCCCTACTGCAGGCAAAGTGACTTTCTCTGTCAACTTATTTTCTGTGTATTTTTCTGTCTTGATCACTGGTATAGTCTGTTCAGAAATTTGTTTTGGTTGAATCTTCATGCACTGTTCAACTTCAATTTTAATTTGTTCTCTTATGTTTGCCATTGAGTTTTCTACTGCAGATATTTTATTTGACACAGATTCTTCTATAACAGATATTTTTGTAGACATCGATTCCTCCACAGTCAAGACAGATTTTTCTACTTCAGCTATTTTTAATGTCATTGATTCTTGTACCTCCGATATTTTAGTTACTTGCTTATTAAGCTCACCTCGTAGGAGACCCAACTCTGCAGCGGTTTGTTCTTGTGTCTGCTTTTGCTGCTGTATTAACTCCTTGATGTCCTCTGTTTCACGTTTACGTCGTTCCTCTGTTTCTTCCTTTTCTTGTCTTCGGTCTTCTTTTTGTCTTTCTTCTGTTTCTAGCATTAGTGCTTTCTGACGTTCCTCAGCCTCTTCTCTTTCCTGTCTTCGTTCTTCTTTTTGTCGTATTTCTGCTTCTTCCGCCTCCTGTCTGCGTCTTTCCTCTCCTTCCAGCAGGAGGGTTTTCTGTCTCTCTTCCGCTTTCTCTGAATCCTGTCGTCGTCGTTCTTCTGTCTGCAACAACAGCGCCTGGAAATTTTCCATCATCTGACTGGCATCCATTGTTTTTCGATTAATTACGAATTACACTCGTCTTGTACAAAGTATCCACTGTTTCCACTGTTAACCGTTCTATCCCACTTCTGGCACCACTGTTACGACGGTCTACTCGATCGTCGTAGGTACAGTGGAAACAAAATAAATACAAGACACCAATTAAGTCACTAATCACACCTTTAATTGTTATAGTAAAACAGTTCGTAATTAACAACACAGTGTCTACAACAAATCAAATGAAATTGTTCATATGCAATAAAATGTCCACTAATATTAAAACTCAACTGTATTACAATTATACCGTTCGAATATAAAACGCAACACTTCACTAATAACTACTTGAACGTACAACGTAATAACCCGAACCGCTCTGTAAATATATCGCACTAATACTCTCGAACCGCACAGTCAAAAATCTCGCATTGAACTGAAAACTAAGGCCGCGACGCGATGTATTTATAGTTACGCTCACACACCAGAAGCTTCCAAACTGCGTCTTATCTCTCGCGAACTACGTAATTGCTGCGGCCTTGACACAGTCCGAGCGCCCGAGCGAAGGCTGGCAAAGTCGAGAAAATTCTCGCAACATGCGTTTAGTAGCACGTACACCACACGCTTACGTCGAGATCTTTCTGGCGCATTCGATAAACGCGTAGATTGTTCTGTGCTGTCGTAGCACACCATAACTATAACCATAACGCCGGGGCTGGGGCCTCTCAAAGTGAAAGCTCCAGTCGTGCGGACAGGATAGCTGTGAGAGTGGCTCCTTATTACATAAGGCATTTACTTAGATCAGTGGTCGCCAAACTTTGAAGCCACTGAGCAACCGTACTGTTCGTAAATCTTACTGTGAGCTACCAAAAGAAACCAGGACAAAAAAAATTTTTTTTCTAAATCACACATTTATTTATTACCTATAAACATACATTTCTAGTAAATATTACATCCAATTGAATAAAATTCTTTATATTGTAAAGAATTTAATAAGAAGTGTAAGAACAAAATTTTTTTCATCTGACTAATTAAGTATAATTTGAAGGATGGCTCTCTTTTTTATCATCAACAATTTTTTCAATGTTAGGTGAGTAGGTCGTAGCTGCCATTTGAATGCAGTTGTCCAAATGTTCATCAGTCAATCTGTTTCTGTACTTGTTTTTTATAAACTTCATACTGGAAAAAGAAACCTCTCACAGATATGTAGAGCTGAACATTGCCTTCACCCGTAGACCAACCTGAACCAAAATTGGATATTTTCCTTAGGAACAAAAGGCCAAATATTTTCAGAGCTTAAAGTGAGTGATTTTGAAGGAAGGTCATTTTGAAAGTCAATCAGTTCCATCTCCACTGCAGCGTTGTCTTCTTCAAAATGTTGCATGACACAAGTAGAGAATTCTTCAGCATCAATCTCAATAAAAGGAGATTTGACGAACTGCGCTACAATTGAAGTGCTTTTGAAGTCTTGAAAGCGTTGATTGAATTGACTTTTCGAATCTGAAAGAATTGCAATGTATTCTTTTCTGTTGTAAGGGAACTGTGAAGGGCCTTGCTTGTCAAGGGTTTGCTTCAAACAGGCAAAGTGCTTGTATTCACCCTGGATGAGATTTCATTCCCACAGCTCCAGCTTTTTTGAGAATGAAACCACATCTGAAATTGTTCCACCAATATCTTTATCCTTACCTTGAAGCTGCAAGTTAAGGATATTTAGCTTTGATGTCTGCAAGAAAAGCAAAATATTGCAGCCAAACCGGATCTTTTAGTTCAGGGAAAGATTCACCTCGTTCTTTAAAAAAATTTACCAAAGCAGGAAGTAACTCTGCGAAACGTTGCAAAACTCTGCCTCTGCTAAGCCAACGAACTTCTGTATGAAGCAATAGATCACCATACTGGCATTCTAACTCTTCAGTCAGTGCCCTGAACAAACGTCTCTGAAGTGCCTGTGCTCTCATTTTATTTACTACTTTTACGACTGTTTTCATTACATTGTTCATACTTAAGAACTTTCCACATAATGACTGCTGGTGTATTATACAATGGTAAGTCAGAAATTTCGGAAAGCTGTTGTCTTTACGACACAAAGCAATGAATCCCTTCTCCCCACCTACCATCCCAGGAGCTCCATCGGTTGCTAAGCCAACCAACTTGTTTACAGGAATACTTTCAGAGTCGATAAGCCTTTTAAATGCTAAAAATATGTCCTGTCCCGTATTATGTCCTGTAAATGGTACAATTTTTACCAGCTCTTCTCTTATTTCAAAATCATCAAAAGCCATTCTTACCAAAACGGCCAACTGAGCTGTATCAACTATATCAGTTGATTCGTCAAGTTGGAGGGAAAAATAACTGCAGCGATCAAAGTCAGTTTTAAGTTCTGAAGTTACATCAGAACTCATAGCTTCAACTCTTCTCATTACTGTATTTGCAGAAAGCTGTACAGATTTAATAGCAGACATTATCTCAGATTTGTTTCTTAAATTGTCAAATAATGTATCTGCAGCTTCTAAAAATGCAGCTTTCATTGACTCACCATATTCGTACGGTTTCTTATTTTGGGCGATCACTTTGGAAACTTGGAATGATGCCTCAGTTGCTGCCTTATTCTTGGCTAATGTCTTGGAAAAAGTAGATTATTGAGCATTTATTTGAGATTTTAACTGCATTACATTTTCTTTACTTAACGCAGAATTCAGTGGGAAATCCTTTTCAATTCCTGAGTGAAAGGTTTTGAAATGACGTTCGGCGTTCCCTTTCTTCCCAACTGATACACTTACATTACAAAGTAAGCACACACATTTGTCCTTTACCTGGGTAAAAAAGTAATCGGTTTCCCATTCGAGATGAAAATGATAAGTTTTTGCTTTTTGCTTGAACTCTCCATCATTAGAACAAACCTAGTTTAGTATACAAGATTAAATCAAACTATCCACATTAGCAAATGTCTGATATATACACGAAAATAATAAAGACATAACCTTAGTCTGATGTACGCATGAAACACATTACAGACATAACCTGACTCTCGCTCAAACAACTATGACACTGAGTGACAGTTGCGCGGGAGTAGTGCAACTTCAGGTTAGCCAACCTGAGCGTGACCGCGATCTACCTAAAATTTCCCCGCAAGCTACAGGTAGCTCGCGATCGACGGTTTGGCGACCACTGACTTAGATTAACAATATTTCTTTAATTCGTTAGAGTAACTACGTTCGTTAACAAGTTTTATCTTGATGAACAAATGACAATAATGACAATAAAAATAAACAAAATAACAATAATTGAAGTGACATACTCTCGTTACAATAATTCTATTGAGTTTTTAATTAAGACATAATATTATATAAAAAAAAACATTCTTTATATACTGACTATTCTTTATTAAAACATTATAAAAGCTTTACTAACTATATTTCTGAATTTTGTACGTTACCACTTCAAATTAGGCATAAATGATTAAGATGTTAATTATTCATATTCCTTAAAAAATTTAGAACACTACTGAGCACTTCTGAGTATAAATAATTCATTATCCAAAATCGATTAATGCTTTAAGTTTGAACAAAGTAAAACAAACAAAGTTGTAATTACGCTTTCGATGTGGCTCCATCGTTGACAGAGGATGTACGGAGAGTGCGCAAGGACGCCAAAAAGTGAACAAGTGACAAAAGAGTGAGTGTACTTCCCAGTGCTCTCGTCAATTTTATACTCTGCATGACGCAAAAGTCTCTATGAGTTAACGCCCAAACTTCATCCAATCAGATATGGACTCTGCACGTGTCTCGAAACTTATCAGGTCACACGAGAGGACAATTTGACATTGACTCTTGTGAACCAAAGCGGAACTCGTTCGCGAACACTGACAAGTAAACTATTCTTAGCTTGCCTGGTTGATAACTCACTACACGTGCCATGATAAAAATGGGCAGCACACTTCCTCACAATCACTCAGTTTGTTCCTTAAAATAATTCTTAAGATAAAATAAAATAATCCATTGAGTAGTTTGAGTATGAGTAGAATCCTCATTTACAATTATATATATAAAATCATAACGTGTAGTGTGCTGGGCACAACAGCATAAACAAGTATGTTACTTACTGAAATACTGTAATTTTCAAACGTAACCAGCGAAAGTTCAGCAAGGTTAAAAATTGTACCTTTTGTGTATATTCGTCTTAACCATTAAATAGTGGCCCGTTTTAACCTACGACTAGTTACATACATATGTAAAAATTACATTTACACAGAAGTGTTGCGGGTTGCCGGATTACGTATTACACTACTGCCTTTACTGTGACAACTCAGTACATCTTCAATTCAATCAACTGCTTTTCACACAGAAACAAACACATTGCTGGATACTAAATTATGCATGAGCACCACTTGTCGTTATTTAAATTTAGGTACATAAATTATTGCTAGACTCGTGATATTTTAGAAAAGCTGGCATTATTACTTTTGTTAAGAAAAGAAAGATTTAATATTTGAGGATCAAAAATCGAATTGCCATGATAACAAATTACTGTTATTGTTCATCTTGTTATTCGAAGTAGCAATCTCTGTAATTCTAACTTTGTCATATTCACTTGCTGAACTGCTACTTGTCATGTTCCGGACGAAACCTTTCAGTGTTTCCACCATTTTCAAGTCCTAAATCACGACAAAAAATATACCACTGGATGTGGTATCAGTGAATCTGCCTTCACGGCTGGTCAATTCGTATACAAGTCTACTTGTCACTACCCTCAGCTTTGTTAAGCCACGCCCCTGCTACCTACTACGAAGTTTCGTCTCTCCCTCTAACACCTTATTATTCTACACCAAACTTCTTCTATTTTTCAATTTTCAAGGCGATTTTTGTAATTTTAAACATACTAGAAAAACTTGTGTTATTGATACAAATAATAATATTTGTTATTTATTCCAATAATTGTTTATAAATGGTTTTAGTTTTTAAAAAAAATTGAATATAACTTCAAGACAAACCGTTAAATGGGGGTTATTCCATGCCACTGTATTTTGATCCCCCCTAACCACGAAATCAAATTTCGGGGATTTAGGAATGCTTGGGGGGATGGCCTACTAGGCACCATGGCCTTTGGGGTGGATGGGCACCTCTGAGCAGTTCAGCAAGAAAACAGGACAAAGTTGGTATGTTATAACAAAATACTCGTAATGCCTCTGTGCATTTGTGACATCTGAAATCTCACTGGATTCTAAAAGCACTTCTTATCAGTACATGTTATTAATAAAATAGGAAATTATTATTACGCTATTAATTGTTTTATTGTCTGGTGGATGAATGTAGCATAGCTCGTCTTTCGCAATAGTCATAGGATCTCACCATTACAAGTCATATTGGTATTCCAGATCATATTCCAAATATGCATCCACTTAACCAGTAGGTTTAGGTTAAACTGTTTTGATCACATGTTGCTATGTGTTGTTTGACGTCATTCTTGGTTATCACCTACTAACGACGTTGAAGCTCGTATCTAGTTTATTTAATGTTTGCCTAAGGAGTTCTGTAAGTAATTGCAAAATCCTCCTCTCAAAATGCTTCTGGCATTAACGAAAATTATTTTTTATGCTCGAGTGAATTTTCATGCTGCTGTCATGCATAAATTTTGTTTAGTTCGTACTTCTACGTGTTTATTTATCGTTACTTTTATTATTTAAATGACACGTATCTTCTTTAACTTTAAATCACAGTTTCATTTTACAGCAATAAGACAAGTACACGTAACATATTTTTTATTAAAAATAGCTGAGCCGATGTATAGCTATGAGTATTGTATACCAGTCGTTCCATCTATATTTTTTATATGAAATAACTTTTAATTTCGTATCAATTTAAGTGTACACAATGCACAATTTTAAATGTGTACAATTACATGTATGTCTGAATGCAATTGTATGTGTGAAAATATTCAATTTCACATTTGTATATTTCCAAAGAGATTTTCAGAAAATTTAGTTTTAAATTATAACATGAAAATGAAAATTTAGTGATAATTAACAAATAATAAAAGAAACAAAATTATAATCAATATAAGTAATTACATATTAATGGAATATAGCCTACATATTACGCGCAACACCTTAAATACCATTTTTGTAAAAGAATAAATGATGAAATTAAAGTGCTTTCTGTCTTAAACTATCTAAGAGCTGGCTTTTTTCGATGTTTTTCCTCCTGTCTTAACGTCTTCATCTTGCAATAAAATTTAACGATCTAGTTCTGCCTTTCTAAATAGAAAACAACTAAGCTAAAAATATGTACTATTATGTTTTTGCTAATTTTGGAATAACTGGGGCAGTTGTTTAGTATAATTATTGATATTAGCATTTATTAGCATTACCATATCTATAAATTACTATTTGATAAAGCTGATAAGAAGCTATCTTTCAATTCACATTACGGCACACGATTAAGTATCTATAAGGATTATTTCTTGAATAAGTCGGTTAAGTAAACTGTAGGCCTACTTTCATTTTATAATGACTTATTTAATATTACTGATTGTGCAACTGATTATTTGTAATTATTATACCGTAATTCAATATTTTACTAGTAGGCTATTATAGAAGCTAAGTTTTCCTGTTGGGTAAGTGTGGTTCACTATGGCAATATGTACTTTCTACTTTGTCCTGATCGTGCCGATATTTCAGTTGAATCTGAGGCAGTCGCAGAACATTGCGTTTGCTGAGGGTTCAGGACAACCGTTAACAGTCCTGCGTTTGGAATGCGAAAATTGTAGTTGTAATTTTTAATATAATCAATCCTAACTGTATTAGGCGTTGGCATATAATTTATGCAAATTGGTTTGAATTAACAAAATAAATTAACTACCTGTTATTTATTATGCGTTGTTAGGGGTTTTGAAAGCTCAAGGACGTTGTTTCTTAGATTATGTTGAAATATGGAACCTTTCAATCACTTTGTTATGACAATAATTGAATGGAAATTTAATAAGAATTTTATATAACAATGTTCTCACAGAATACCTATTGTTATAAAGGTATTCGTGAAATGCATTGACGCATACAGTTTGTTTCGTTCAGCGTTAGCGACTTGCATCTTTAATGTATAAAATTTACCTGATGTACGGCACACCATTTGTTGGAGACAACACACATTTTGTTATATGTGTATATATACCCTCAGATATGGCTAGCTAAAAATAGACGTCTTATGAATATAGTAAAAATTGTATTATATAACCTTGAATACACATATGCCTTTGAATATGTATAATGAGCACAGTCCGATTTGCTGATTTTCAGGCTTATTTGAGATCCTGTCTCTTCAGTCTCCATGTTTTGAACATCTAGGTTAGATTGTAGGTTTAATAGGCTCCATGGTTGAAAAAAGTCATTAAAGACGTCTAACGACTTATAATATTACCAACCATTAATATTCAATTTAAGTTAGAAAGTACAATAAATTTTCTTTTAAATTAGGTAACATTTTAGCCCCAAGTATTGCATTCTGGAGGACTATTTAGTCCTATTTGTTCGTTAAGGGTAACCATAAGTATTGCACAGTGAAGTAAGGTTGTTGATATTATGTGCTTCTTTTATTATCACCTTATGTTGTCCAAGGTGTTAGCGCTCCCCACACTTCGCTATAGGTCTGAGAATTGGACTTTAATAAATTACCAGGTCAGTCTCATTCGATCGGCCAAAATGAGAATTTTCAGGCACGTTGCAAAGTGAACTCTTGAAGAATGTAGAAATAAAGCATATGTACGGCAGGAACTGAATATTATTAGTAAAATCGATAGGATTGTCCCACATCCGCTAAAATGGTTGGGACATAAATCGAACGGATGTTTGCCGCATTCCCAAACGACTATTAAATTACAAACCAAAAGGATGTAGAGGTTTGCGAAGTCCGCAGAAGGGTTAGAATGACCAGTCTACCTCTGTTGAACCTAGAGACAAAATTGCTGGTTAAATTCTTGTTGAAGATGATGAATTAGAGACAATAAACTTTATTGATTGAAAACTGTCTTTAAGTACTTAAGGCACCGACAATTAAACTTGATTAGATAGTAGCATGTTTTAAGGTAGCTAACCAGGATTATCTATGGTAATATGATTGATTAACAATGTTAGGTGACTTATAATTTACGCGCAAGTTAAATGAAATCCCAAGTTATTTTTAAATTAAAAGAAAAACCTCTGCTCAAATGTTCGTAAAGGACCAAGACACACCGCGCGGTTTTTGTGTTTAATGTGACGGTTCCATGGCTAGTACAACGCGCCGCCAGCTTCTAGTTGCAGTATCCGCAGCCAGGAGGAGCCGCTGTTCTCTCAGCATCTACTCAATTGTGCCTCACGACACTGAGTGCACGCCGTACGGAGCCTCTGCCGGGAATTGAGCCCGGGACTACGAGCATATCAATCGCCCGTGCTAGCCGCTAGACCACCTGGAGGCCATTAATAATGTTTATTTGAAAATGAGCCTCCAGGTGGTCTAGCGGCTAGCACGGGCGATTGATATGCTCGTAGTTGCACAATCAGTAATATTAAATAAGTCATTATAAAATGAAAGTAGGCCTACAGTTTACTTAACCGACTTATTCAAGAAATAATCCTTATAGATACTTAATCGTGTGCCGTAATGTGAATTGAAAGATAGCTTCTTATCAGCTTTATCAAATAGTAATTTATAGATATGGTAATGCTAATAAATGCT
Organism: Magicicada septendecula; assembly: GCA_034769895.1. Classification (NCBI taxonomy): domain Eukaryota; kingdom Metazoa; phylum Arthropoda; class Insecta; order Hemiptera; family Cicadidae; genus Magicicada; species Magicicada septendecula. The sequence continues at coordinate 535,611,770 of CM068367.1, read as the reverse complement.
AATATCAATAATTATACTAAACAACTGCCCCAGTTATTCCAAAATTAGCAAAAACATAATAGTACATATTTTTAGCTTAGTTGTTTTCTATTTAGAAAGGCAGAACTAGATCATTAAATTTTATTGCAAGATGAAGACGTTAAGACAGGAGGAAAAACATCGAAAAAAGCCAGGGGAGATGTGGATTTGGCGGAGAATGACAAAAACTAGTTGGACAGATAGGAAGACGAATGAACAGATCTTAGAGGAAATAAATGAGAATAGAACATTGCTTAGGAGTATAGAGGTGAGGAAGATTAAGTTGATAAGGCATGTGATCAGACATAGTGCTTTTTTAACTAACATCTTTGAGGGCAAAGTAGTGGGGAAGAAGCTCAAAGGAAGACCAAGAACTGCATACTTCCGCAGCACAATGAGTGTCGTGAATAGTAGGTCCTATGAAGAAATGAAGAATATCGCAAGGGATAGAGTGACGTGGCTACAGCGACAAGTCATTGCCTTTAGGAGTTAATAATAATGTAATGAGGGCTGTTAATACGTCCTAGTGGAACAGCCTCCTGCAAATGGGAAATATATCAATGTAATTGAACCAAACATAAGAATGTAAAGCATAACTTTTAATTTAGAATAGCCAACATAATTTTCACAATTAAAAACCAAGAAAATATAAAAATTATAAAACTTAAACGGTGAAAAATATTATTAAATTTATAAAGAATGTGATATAGATAATAGGAATGGATATGAATTAGGAAATCCGTTTTTTTATGTTTTCAGTTCTTTCGGTTTTAGAGTCTATTGAAGGAATTTTGATTTGCATAATTTTTACAAAAACTGTAATCAAAGCAAAGAATGCGTAAAAAAAACGTAAATTAATTGACGCTCGCATCGTGCTTAATGTTCTGGAAACAAATTTATGCATCCCCCCCACTATGTAGATAAATAAGTCTCGTGACTTTCCAATATACACTTATTATTTCCTTAATGTAACTGATTTTACAAACGGCATTATATTATGTTTTCGTTATTTTCAAGCGGATCTTTATAAACCAGTAGACAACTGTGAACGTGATCACAAAAACTTAATTAAAACGTTTAAAAAACTAAAATAATTACACATCACACGATTTCCGTTATGTATTTCATTACTAATTCAGTTCCTGTTGGTTTCCAAATTTGTAGTACAAAAAAATTAAAAAATGTTATTTCAAACATTTACAAAAATATTGTTAAAATTGATGACCTGAGAGCTGTAAGGCCGTGGTCTAAAGCTGTTGTTTGCAGCAGATGTTTCAACCGCGCTTTCGACGGTCATCTTCAGTGCTAATTCAGAAGGCCGCCTGTGCTAATCTTAACCACAAAGGCCGCCTTTACCACAGTACTCTGGTCGCTGATCGATACATCTGTCTCAGCGTGAAGCCTGAAGAGGGCTGTCGAAGGCACGGCTTAAACGTCTGCTGCAATAAACAGCTTTAGACCACGGCCTTACAGCCCGGAAGACAACAAATTTTTATCAACATTGACTCCGGCCGTGTAAGCCTCAGACAAAAGTTACACAAATAACCAAGTTCAAAGTTCAAAATTTTAACCAAGACAATAATTTAAAAAAATTTTAGATACATAAACTATAAGAATCTGTATTTGATATTACATTCTTTTATACAAATGAAGTGCTTGTTTCGCAACTAGTTTATTCACACGTATGCCATAGCGATATCAGTTTTATTTGTTTGTTGTGTAAAATTTATAACACAGAGGAAAACGTATGAGAATCAATAACAACAACGACGATGACGACGACGACGACTCAATAGCAACAACAATTATTACTTTCATTATTATTATTGTAGTTGTAGTTATTATTTTTACTATTGGGTTATTGTTATTTTAAATAACTCACCTCTGCAACAAACAAACCAACTTTATTGCTAATTTTATGTTACATGCCGGAAGCAATCACGATTAAAAATATAATTTCCCAAACTATACGTCAGTGGATTAATGTTAATACAGGATAATCTCATATTTGATCAGTTGTTGAATGCTAGGTGTGTGGTCGACCAACGTCGTTATTATTCGTGGCGAACAATCTGAATGGTAACTTTGGTGAGCAACCGATCCAATTAATATAATTTCACGGTGAAAACAGGTAAGTCTTTGTCTCCATCATAGAAAGGATTACTGAACTGTACAGTGTAATATGGAGTGGCTTGAGAGGTTAATTGAAACCAATGAAATGACTGGTTTGTTGTTATAAGTTAACTGAACATATATTTTAAAATGATTTTGACTGTTAACTAAAAACTTCACTCATTATTAAAAATATATTAATTTTTATTTCAATCTAGCAGTATAATGATATTACGATTCTCACTTCGAACTAAACACAAAAGTGCTGTGTGTTTCAATAGCAGTTAATAAAATATATTGAAAACACTAATTACAAACACACACAGAAACACACGGGTGCGCGTCTATAGAGTATAGATGGATGGACGTATACTTACATATGTATGTATGTACATATGCGTGTATGTATTATAATAAATTAAACAAAAGGCTTTTATCGAGTTAGTAAGGCCAAAGATATATCTAGAATACAAGGAGCGAGAATGAGGTTCTTGAGGGCTGCATAGGGTTGTAACAGGAGAGATCTTATCAGAAATGATCGTATTAGCATAGAGCTAGGCATAGTCGAAACCTTAAATGAGAAAATCTCCCGATACAAAACGGAGTGGCGGTTACACGTAGAGAGGATGGATCTTAGTAGTTTTAAAAAAAAAACCTTGACTATCCAGGGGGGAAGAGAAGTATGGGAAGACCCCGTAAGCGATGGTTAGATAACTTCCATTGAGACTGAAACAGGTTACTAGCCTAAGCTGTAAAGGATAACGACGACGACGACGGCGACGAGTTGTATCGAGAAGAAGCTGTACTACCGAATGAACAAAACAATTGTTTAATAAATTATAACAAAGAACAGAATTATAAAACCTTTGTATGTATTTCTGTGAGTATGTGTTTGAGTATTTGTTTTGCTGTTTATAACACAACGTAAATCGCTTTATATCACATAATAAACTCAGAGGTTATTTTTTATAAAATGATAGCAATTTTATCTTACCACGCTAAAAATAATCTGAGAAAATCGGTATCAACGGTGGTAACGACCGGTGGTAAAATGCTGTAAATCCAGAAATATCATAATGTTAATTATTACTAAACATTTATTAAAATAAAAAGTTGTGTTTACGGTAATTATTATTTACTTTATACAAGCGAAAATTTTATTTTTTATCTTTTCAGATGACAAAGAGAAAATCTAAAAGAGAAAATACGTGGCCATAACCTGCCAGTTTGAAAAGGGAAATAAATAAACTTTTCTGCAACTTTCCTGCTCAAATATGAATAGAAACAGAAATAAAATTAGGCGAAGTCCTACTCATTACAGTCTTTATTTACACTTCCTTTCAGTTTTGGTTTTGACAGGAGTACTTTGTCTTTATGTACATTTTAAGGACAGATGATTCAACCTCTCCTGTCGAATATATTGTAAACGTTCCTCGTATCAATTTTCAGTATTTTCTTTGCCTAAATTTAATTATACTTTTTGAAAATAGTCAGAACCTTTTATACGAGGAACTAAATAGTACTCAATGTTTTCCTACGGATATGATAAAAATATTATCTGAAAGAGAACATCAAGACATGGTGAATTAATATGATCCATTGTGCATGCAAAATAAAAGAAGAGATTTCTACCATTCGTTCGACTTGATCAATGAATAGAACACAGATATATATATGACATGTCGGAGACCCTCCTTAAAATAACTAATAGTATTTATCTCATTGTAAAATCGAGTCGTAATAATCAGCCAATCTTTCCAAAATAATGTAAGAAATGAAACTACTGCCTTTTTTTTTTAAAGACACGAAAAGCGTCTATCATTGAGGCACTTGCTTGCATAATCGTTCTGTATTTAATTACTTAACGTTATGGTTAAGAGGATACTAGTTTACGACACCTACTTGTGTCCTGGTCTCATCGTTTAAGACAGTTGAACACCATTGATATGTAAAAGTATCCAGAGTATTTAATTTACTGTCGGTTATTTTAAAGTCATGAACACAGTGTGGAATTACACGATGTTCTTTTTCAATCCTAAGAACATCAACGTTTTGACTACACTTATAAAAATGTTTGCGAGGGACTTGCTAGCTGAGATTTGTTGAGAAAAGTAACCAGCTTTCGTCTGTTCTAGTTATTGCTACAAAGTAGTAAGTTAGCATTTTCTTTTGTGGGGTAATAAATGCTATAAAGGCATTATCAATTCTAATCCAAAATCTAAAATTGTACAGATTTAACATTATGTTAGTCGAATGCAAGGCAATGACAAAATGAGTTGTAGTATTCACTACTTTCTTAATACTTATAGCTTGAAATTTTACTCAACATATTTTGTACCTTTATTAAATAAATACGCGAATATATATCAATATTAAAAAGCAGATGTTAAATATGTTTATAAAAAGAAGACTTTTATAACTGTAATATTGAATGTAATTTAATTATATCTTTTGTTTCTGAGATGATTTCTCATTAGTCTGGAAATGTAAAGAATTTTCGAAAGTCAGTTTCACGTGATTTTGCTGTATAGTCTGAGCATTGCTTCTGAAAGTTGTCCCGGCAGATATGGTTCAGGTTTCTTGCAGGTTACGCGTACTGTTTATGTCGCGTTGACGTTACAGTACATTTTGTCAGAAACTTTAAAGGATTTCTTTCTAAAAATAAGTACTTAAGAAGGATTCTTGCTATATTTATTAATAGTCCTATTATTAAACAGGAAAATGTTTGAATCATTATCTGCGATAGCAATCTAATTTGTCTCCCCACTGCTAAAAAATCAGCAGCACCTTCGATTTTTGTTGAGTAAAGTCAAGCCTTGTTGAGTAATAAAGTAAAGTCAAAATTCTTTTTTTTTTTAAATTAACTTATTTAAAGTATTTGCAAATTACGTAAATTAAGATTTGTTTTACATAACTGCTGATACTATTTTTCAAATTAGGAGGCTACAAATTTTGACTTTTTCAGATGTTAGTATAAATTGAGTAGACTGACTATTTCATCACAAGAGAGTTTTTTGTCACACCCTTACTGTGGAAGGTAGTTAATTAGATTGGAACGCCCAATATTAATCCTCCTTCTATGTTAGAGATTTATGGTACTAATAGAGCATAACGTTTCTTAATTAAGGGTTGATTTTCTAATACGTGTTTCACTTAACCTCTTTTCTCTCTTTTACTCGCGTCTGTATGTACACAAGTCTGTGTTTTTACATTTCTCTTGTTTAAAAATTTTACTTATGTTGAATCACTCAACATCGCACATTAATCGCAATATCGACAGAAAATACACATTTTCCTGTCCCTTTATTGGGAAAACGTATTTGTAAAATTTTATTAATTGAAATGAATGAATGGCTATAGTTTTCCCACTTGTTACCTTATCACTTTACTCATGTCATTATCAAACTTGTGATATTATCTTTCCAAATTCTATCACTTACATCTTCCAGTATAATAATGTAATCAAGCCTTGTTTTTGTATGTTACAAGCAAACCTGGTTTACACATAATAAATTCCAGTCTACAATGTTTTCCTTTCTTCGGGGGCATAGCACCGACGTATGCCATAGTAAGTACTTATTTATTACTGCCATATATCCTCGGCTAAACTTTAATCTTAATATTATTATTAATCTTACGCTCACAAAGTTACACTTTTGTATTCTATTTTACTATCCCCTTCTATCAGTACATTTACTTTGTAGCATGTTGCTTTTTATTTCCTGGGCTCTACAATACAAAAGTACATACGCTGTTAGTTCTTTAAATATTTTTAGTTTAATTTAAATTTGTTTGTTTATATATATAATTATTTGTAGATAGACTTGTTTTATATAAATCTATGATATTTGAGCGTTTTATCTCGTTGTTTCAAGACTTCAAGAATTCCGTGTAGCATCATCTAATTATCCGTTATACCAGTTACCTGTTCCCTCCGCCGAGTCTGTACGTAAGGATTCTGATTGTATTTCTTGAATCCCAATCCTTGTGGCACTTATAAGTGTGTCTAAATTTAAACATGGACACAAATCCAACAATTCTATTCCCAATTTAAAAATGACTGTTGTTATTACGGTAGCATAATAGACAAAAATAACGATAAAAAGTCCTCAAAAAATGGAGTTACAATTAACATGAAATCTTGTGACAGATTTTGTAAATATATAGAATTTCGTATGTTATACATAGGAGCTTCGGCGGAAGAAAAGGTCTAAAAAACTTTGATGATTGTTAAAGCAAGCGTTTAAATGAGAAATTAAAACTTGTTAAATATTCTATAATAAGAATTATGAAGAATACTAATTGTACCGCTTTTTCCACTTAGAATCGTACAAAACAGAGCGATATGCCGTCATGTTTGTTTGTGAACGGTGGTTGATTGCCATTTCCCACAATGAATGTACAATATTTAATTTTTAAACAACATTTTCAAAAGTATAATTAATATTTGTTAGTCTTACTAAAATACATTTCTAGTGGTACATATTTTATCAAGTTTCGTTGCGTAGAATAAAATAAAAAGGGTAATTGTACCTTAGAAATAATATATGTTGCAAAAATTATGCAGTTTTCTAAAATCATGCCAGGAAACCAGAAAGTGTGCATACTAAGTTTGTTATTTAACTTGGAACCTTTTTAAAAACTACCAGTTTTATTAATTATTAAGGTAATAACCTTTTACCACACGTACCGCCTTTCAAATATCTTACACTTCCATTAACGTGCAATACTGTAGTACAAAATTGAGTTATAATATCTACCTGCTTTCCACAATTCCACATCGCTGGTAGTGAATAATAATGTCTTTAAGCCGAGACTCACAGTTGTCTAAAGACTCACTTGACTTGACATCACTGTTCTTGCTTGTTTTGTATGACTGGTTGTATTCATATGCAAATCTCTCTGTCTGTTACAAATCGTTATTTTTTATGTTGCCAAACCCAACTTTGGCTTTAAAGTAATATGTAAATTTGGAGACATCATCGTCATAATATTTTATTATTTTCCTCTATGTCAAATTTCTAACACAAATGATTCATTTATTGTTTGTAATAATACTTCATCCTGCAATTAAATAGTAATAGAAAACATAGTTCATAAGAAAATTAATTAATATGAAAAATAGGACAAACGCAAATATACTAATAAAAACTTATTATGAATATCGAATACTGTCACTCCCTTTACCAAGTGGGTGGAAGCTTATGGTACCGCAAATTAAGAGATTACCTCTGTGGCAAATACAATAATTGACAATTTCTGTTGCTATTGTGGAAATATCCATACAGGTCAAAAAAGAAATTTCGAATCGATAATTTTTAACGAGTTATCTACTTGATATTTGAGAGGCTGAGATAACGCCTCTCCATCCTCAGTCTGGCGGTACTGGTGAGAGGTTCTAGAGCAGCATCTATCAATAATTTAAATCACCGTATACATTATTCATAATTGCTTAAAGAGACAATGGCCAAGAGATAAGGCAGTTTGCAAAATATAATCAATTAAAAATCTGTAATCCCTTTTTTTAGAAAGAAAGACATACATAAATATATGTGGACTGCTAGGTTGATAATATATTATATTTTTGTAAATTCAAAACTGAGAAATCAAACACAAGATGTTAGAGTGTATAGAGGAAAAGATATCTACTCGGATCATTTTCTGGTACGTAGTTAGAACTATCACACTAATAGCCAGATACAAAACGTTTGTTAAAAAGAAGCCTGTACTCACAGATGAAAAAGTTATTGTTTTCTACAAATTTTATTCTAGGCAACGATATTGAATATTTGTGTTCGATAAGTCAATTTATATCTAACATTTTTAATGTGTTAGGCACAACAAAACTTAATAAAGCTAGTGATTCTCTTATACACAAGACGAGGAGTAAGTCAGTTAACTAATTTCAAATAACAGACACAAAGTAGTATATAGATTAACATTTTGGTTATTTTTGTTCCTGGACGATAGTAAACAAATTTTTGTAAAAATATATATGATATTATTAGCTGCAGCAATCAAATACACACAGTAGATTGGGAAGGATGTTTTGCCTCCTACTAACGAGTAGGCCTACTTCTGAACATCTAATTTTCAGCCGGTATTGAGTATCATTATTCTTAAATTCTACCAAAGTATACTGAGATGTATTCAGTACGGATTGTTACCGTTATCAGTGTTTACCAATGTATATTTTATTTTTGTTCTTCCTTGATGGATCAATTTATCAATTTCATTGATTAATGGTTTTAAATAATTACTTCCTAATTTAACTAAGTATATTACTATTATCTTGCTGAAACGTTCTTTCTCATGCTTTAATACCATCGGTTTTATACACCAAGAATAGATTATTTTTCCTTTAGAAGAATGTGTCCTTTAAGGTATTTCTCTCTTTTACATACGAAAGTAAGATAGAGTATTAGATCCATGTAAGCACATGGAATTTTGCACCTACAATTTTTAAAAAAATCTAACTTTGAACTGTTTTTCGATTAAAATCAGTATGAAGAAAATGTTTTTGTTAAAATATTTTTGTAATAGCAATAGCTTAAAAAAATATTCATTTTATTTAGGTTACTCTTCTCTATGATAAAACTTGTAAAAGTTTTAGAAACGCAAATTTATTACGTACCTCCAGCTAGGTAGTTAGGTGATGGGGCTGCTACCTTAAGGCTTCTCATCTGCTTGATGTTCTCTTGGGGTTTTCTCCCTTAGCTTTTGAGAATCCGTCCACGCCACAAGGTAATTTTTAACCAGGCTTTTCTTCTTCCAACCTCTGACGAATAAACACTGGACTGCATGGCAGCAGCTTCACCGTAACCTGGCACGGGCCTTTACAGGGTGGTATCATCCGGGCCAGATGAACTGTGATTTTCTAAAGAGGTTGTTACTCCTCCCCCTCACCCTTTTTGCAACCTGGCTGGGGACCGGCTTTATTAAAAACAGTTAGGTTGTTTAATCTCTAAACTTTAATTAACTGTTCTGAATAGTAATCCTATCTGTGAGATCTCCATGCATCTAAAAGAACCTTTCGCCATTTAGATGTTGTCAGTAATGACTTGTAGCGTTTACATGAGAGGCAGCAGCTAAAAGAAATGATATTATATTATACTAACAGTGTTTAAAATTTTGCGATATATTAGTTTGTCTAAATTAGTATACACATAGATATTAAAGTATTTAGAAAATGTGTACATAGATAACATACTTTTTCTTTTATATTTGCGGTGAACTAACACTGAAATCACAACAAACACAATTGTACCCCTGTTTAAGAAAGCCTTATAGACTGTCTTGTGGACCAAAGTAGGAAACCAAGATAAGCCTTGGGCTCTTAAAATATATTGTAACACGTGTGTAAGGAATTTAAAGTGACAGCACTTTTGCTGTTGCTTGTGTAAATGGAACAGTCGCGACAAAACCAACCAGTTTGTCCGTAAAGAGTGGCATCAAAGAGCAATTAATTGCATTCCAGGTTTAAAAAATGTTTCCCGTACAACATTAGGAAATACCGATTATTTGTATCATTTCTATTACACATTAAACTGGGGTTGATGAAAACATTTGTGAAGGCCGAAATTAAGGAAGGAGTAATAACAATGTAAACAAATTCCACGATTGAGCGACGCATAAATAAAGGAGTGTGTTTTTATCGGGCCAAAAATTATAGCAATGGTAAAGAATTAACTCATTTGAATCTACATTAAATAATTTTAAGAAAATAGTTTACGCTTTATTTAAGTAAGTCTATAACAACTGTCTTGGAAATAATGGATTAGGAGGGTAGCAAGAAATGGTAAGCAAACTAATAGACGCCTACGAAAAAATAATTGCATTATGTCATTGTAAACTGCATTTCGATCAATGAAATCTCTAGCTTTTCTCTTCAAATGAATGACAGTGCAGGTTGAATGACAGTTTTTCTCTTTAATGAGTGCAGTGAATGACGAACGTGTGGAAAGTGGAAAGGTTTCATCAAGACGCCGCCGTTATGCAGAAGACATACTCAGGGATGTGAAACGTTTCAATGCTTACTAGAGTTTGTTGAAACATGGTAAGAGAGACGCTCCAGAAGATGTTAAAGAAAACGACCAAAAAGTCATTTAATTTGGTGATTGTAATAATAATTATTTTTCTCTATGCAAATTCAACAAAAATTATGCAAATTTGTAAGTAAAAGTGAAAAAAGTAAAATGTTTTTATCATTCCAAAAAAAAAACTATCTGTGCTAGAGATATTTTGGTTAGAGATTCTAATTAAGTACTTAGAAATGAATAATGCAAATTATCTGATTTCATCAAAATGTGAGAAAGTCGGTTTAAAGTTGTTATTCAGTGTTTTTGGGTTGCGAAAAGAAACAGTGGACATAATTAATCTTTGTATTTTATTTCAATAATACACTAAAAATTAGCAACACGGATAGATAAAATCTATTTTACGTATTCGGGAATTACTAAATACAGATAAAAACTAGTTTTAAGTTTTTTAATATTTTGTTAAGTTTTCTTCTAACGTTTTTTATCACTCTCATCCTCCTGTGCATATTATAACGCACTTTACAGCTTTTATCAGCATTAGTCATAATCATTCCTATGTAAATTATTCGGGGCATACGTTGTATCTTATTAGTTATATTCGACATTTTTTAATTGATGATTAAACATTTCTGTACATTCTGGTCTGAGGTAATCAGTGGAATTTTCTTGACGAGTCAAAAGGTAGAAGAAAATGTTTACATTTTGGGGGAAAGGCATGGAGATGAATTTTGTGCCAGTGACTTCTCTTTAACGTTAGAAATCTATTGTTTGAATTGAGGATAACGTGTTTCTAAGATATAACCATTTATGACTTATGTCTTGCTTACATCAGTAACAGTTGAATTTAACATTCTTAAGCAATAAAACAATTAAGATATCATGCTTCGCAGAAGTAAACTGGAGACAAACATAAAAGGAAAAAAGTAGATAGGCTACTAAAAATAAAGAGAGATCTGCTATTTTCGTCAGAGTACCTTAAACTTAAACAGCCAAATTTTTGTGTTAATTGAATAAAATATGTATAACCTGTACATTAAAATTGATGCGGAACATATATATTGCATAATTCGTTTAAACAATAACAAAATATAAAATTTTTTAACCTTAATATTTAATTCAATTACATTGAAACTGGAGCTGAAATAAATACATATTTACTATTGGCAGCTAGTGTTAAAATATAAGTGTCAAGTATCTGAATTATCCCATAGGCTTAAAAAATACAATTGGCTTTTGTATACAGCCGAAGTCAGATGAAATGAGTTCAACACGAGTGGAATTAATTAACTACTGAAAACATTTGAATGTGTGTATTGAGTACAGTCGAATCAGAACTGGACGTTTCACATACATACAAACGAATTGTGTGTAACAGTGAAATCCAATTTACAACTAAAAACGGCTGAAAACAAGAATGTATACGCTTTGTGAAAACATTTATACTACCACGGTACCAAATAGACAAAAAAGGTGAATACGTTAGTATGTTAAAAGTGGATAATGAACAGGCGTAAAAGAGACAATAGCTTTTGTTGTGTATATTTCGTTGACTGATGTATCGCCAACGAATTTTAATCTTGATTTCAGTAAACCTACATGTGTTATATCTTTATACCGTCTTCTGATGTACTTGCTTCTGTATGCAAGTTTTTATATAACCTACCCGTGTAAGTGTGTTCTTGTATGTTATCCTCCTTACAAAGATTGAATTACTAATTAGACTCACATACGCCTGTTAGAATACAGTATACAATTTATAATAAACATATAAGTTTGGAGGAAATAGGCTTACAGACAATACGTTTTACAGTAAAATGCCTGTAAATCATTTACTAAGACAATATTTATTTGATATTAAAACAACGATAATTAGACAAATATGGAACTGAAATCCACAGAATGTGAACAGATTCAACAGCAGAGGAAGTAAAAAAGGTAAGAAAAAACATGCGATAGTTTCTTAGTCATTCTAAAATCACTTCTTCACAATTACAATAATAGAGAGTGTGAACTACATACAGGGCTCGCATACATAGATCTGACTGCCAATCAAAAGTGCCAAAAGAACAGATTCGTCTTAACTTTCGTGCAGACCCCACATTTTTTCCAATAATATCTGCATTTCAATGTTTTGTGTCGCTCATTGGCGATATTATAACCGAATTGGATTTGGCACTCGGTTATAAAAGTGTATTAGTTATATATCGTCAAAAAATATTTCTTGTGAACTAATTAATTTTGTCCTTAATTGTGAATGGACTTTATTAATATCTTTGAGGTCCAGTTTATTTCAATTTTAAACTGTCTTCTTGAACACAGCTTAGTAATATAAATCGTTTCAAGACATTTTGTTGTATTCCAGTATGGAATTAAAACGGTACATGATACCGGCACATACTAACAAAACTTTAACCATAGTGTACTATTTCTTTTATAAATTTGCTAACTGCTATAACTTTATTGTTCGACTAAGCTTTTCGTCATAACTGACATCATCAGGTCTTAAACAACGACCAATAGTGTACTAGTTCACATTGATTGGTTCCAATGCTACACTTCTAATTCGAAGCATTCAAACATTTTATATTTACGAAATATTCATTAAATTTACTACTTGTTTATTTGTATCTAATAGAACCACAATTTTATTTATCTTATCATTTGTTCTGTGTTTGAATGTTTAAATTATAGTTTATATTAAGATTTATAATAAAACAGTTTTAATACCAACAGTTTTATACAGTTATAATTACATTAAAATGAATGATAATATTCTATAGTGGAAGAGGGATTAATTAATATAGTTTTATTGAGTTACTGCTGCAATCGGGTTATATAAAATATTCTACATTGCACATAGATTTGCAGTGTTTCCTTTTGCAGAACACAATTTGTAATGTAATTATGAATATCAATTATTAAATCCTAATTTGTTTCCAAAATTGTACAGGAATATTTCAGTTCCTAATCTCAAGTTACTTGTAAATGATGAGAATGAACAGCGTACTTAATGAACAATAAAGAATAAATACATAGTAAGAATACACTAAAACCGAATTGTTAGCATATTTCAATGCTCATTTTGAATTATCTTTCAGTAGTTATGTTTGGAGCAATGTCAATGAGTAAAATAAACTTGTGTGATTTAAAATTTCTATATGTAATAATACGAGAAAAAAAGTGTACGGTATGTACCTGTATTCTATCCTTTAAATTAATGTAAACTTTTAGAAATAACTTATTTCAAGTTCAACAAGCATAAAGTATTTATTAAATATGTTTATATTGTTTAAAACAAAAGTAGGGCAAAGTTTTATATTTGAACACTAATTCGACTTTACTAGTTGCTATCGTTGGTTCTAATATTGTAATCACACTGAGCAACTTAAATTCTGCATTATCACAGTGACTGCACGTCATTCCTTTTTTCCAGAAGGAAAAATTTTTAAAGAAATTTGTAATATTTCATCTAAGAGAAGTACGTGTAATAGAAAGAGTACTTCGTATTATCATTTTGATTTTGCTTATTACACAGTGTTAATCTGTGTTAAATATAAATCTTTATGGTTGGAAAACAAGATGTAAATACTGGAATATGAAATGTATAGTTAATATACGTGCTCGCAAAATAATAATTCAATTTTTTTAATATAAGCCACTGGTGGGGAAATTTTTGCCAAATGGATGATCCCCAAACAACTATGGAACTATATGCCAAAGAGATGGAAAGTTATGGAACGTCCGTGGAAGTGCTGGAGTGACCAGCTCTAATCTTAGCCCAGTCAAACTAGGTTTTCACCTAAAAATAATTCCAACAGTTTTGAAACTTAGCACACTTACTTAGAGGTGTCTAGTGATGAACTATACGAAAGTCCTGATGAATCGGAGGTGAGCTCTAGCGCCAGTAACGTGAAACATGTCACTGTTTTTGGTTTTTCGTTTTTATCTCGGAAACTCTTTGTCCTAGTAAAAATATAGTCATATACAAAAATAAAGCTTATAAAATGTGCTACAAAATTAGTTGTGTAAATCGTTGTCGTATCAGTAATAGTTATAGAGTTATTTGGCGCTGAAAATAGGGATTCCTTTTCGACTGCCAAACTAGCGCTGGTTTTCATGCATATACTATAACTGCAAATGGTTTTAAGCACTTGAGCGACAACCTATAGATCTGGCCGTGTCCGTCCGTCTATCCACGTCCACCCCACCCCCACTAACACCTCACCGCCATTTCAGAAGTATTTTGGAGTCTAAAAAGATGTTACAGCATAATCAGTGCGGGCACGTTATTTTTTTACCGCGTGGTCGCTTAGCTGTTAAAAACGACGCTACTTTCTAAAATCGTAATAAGTATTGGGCTGTCATCTTTTGATTTCTGAAAGACATCGACCGGCTTTTCTAACGGTATTCGCCAGTTTTTTGCTGTTTTCGATACACAAAACAATTTACGCGTTTATGGCATACTAGGTACAGTCGTCTATTGTAATTTTATTTCGGCTAGCGACAGACTGTTGGCACACAAGCCTCGCCCTGTTCATTCTTTACTCTACGTATTACTTACATTTATGTGTATTACAATTTCATATCTTATCATACCTCTATAACTATGATTAATAATTGAAGTTTTTATCTATATATTACACATGTTGCATTAATTTATATAAGTATCTATTGTACATATTGAATTAATTTATAACGTTCCACAGTAACGTTACATTGGTCCTCCAAAATGATTTCTCCATAATTGTCTTAGAGAATTTGGAACATCATTTTGTATGCCTCTTACAGCACAACCATTCAATGAAGGGTTTGTTTACGATTTTGGTGTGACACACTTTAACAATATGGTCAAAACCGGTCCCCTTAGCTCGTCACTCTCGCTTTCGCTCGGAGGGTTGGCGCGGTCATTCACATCTTACCACCCTAACTTCTACCTTACATAACACTACATTTTCACACCCTCGCTTACCCGCTACGTTAACATATATTTTAAACAATCACTATCTCCTTAAAATTACATTATTCTTAGTACATTACATGGATTTACACGCAAAAAAATGTTTTTTTCATTAGTTTTGTTACGTACAAAGTTTCTCATATTAAGTTAAGTTTCATATAAAATTTTCATGTTAAGTTACGTGCAAATTTGTTTTATGTTAAGTTTATTTAAATATATATTTTTTTACGTTAAGGAATTTTAATATTCTTTATTTTCAAATTCCCTATTAATTATAATGAATCATCCATGGTAGTATGGCTTTATCTGCCTGACGTTGAAAATGCCTCGCACCGATTCAAGGTTGTCGACTTATCTGTTCTCAAGCCTAATCTCACTGATTGGCTGTTCCACTTGTACTCTGTGTTCGCTTAATTGTTGTGTCACGTTCTGTTTAATATATTTTCTTAATTTATTATAGCTTTCATTAATGCTCTCTTTAACATCTTCAATTCTTTTTTTCAGCTGCTTGTTATTTTCTGCCAGTTTTCCGTCATGTGTTGCGTTAACTTTTTCTTCCAATTTTTCCGTTCGTTTATTGATTTCCGTCATTTGTTTATTGTTTTCCGTTGTTTGATTTCCGTCATTTGTTTATTGTTTTCCATCATTTGTTGTGTTAATTTTTCTGTTGCTTGTTGTATTAACTGTTGTATCATTGTGACTATGTCTGTATTTGTTTTTGTCTGTTGTATTGCACTGGTTACGTTTTCTTCTGCTCGTCCCCTTCCTCTGAAGGAACCGGTGCGGTTTCGTTATCGGTTAGTTCGTCAAATATTCCCGTCTCCCCCATATGGTTATTCACTTCGAACTCCCCTTCATCACTATCGTTGATATTATAGTTACTTTCCATTTTTACTTCACTATTTTTAATTTGATTAAAATTCCTTAACTTTTTACTCTTACTTCGTGTTAACATTAATTATTTTATAAACTTTCATAAATATACTTCTTATTATCTACCTCATCTTATTCTACCGAGCTTATTTTAATTTTGACTTTAAGCTCCACGTTGTTGAGCGCCAAATATAAAGAGTCTTACTAAAGGGCCCATGTTTTTATGTTGATTAGATTAAAGATTTATATTATTTATGATTTAACTTTTAACCTCTGTTACTAAAATACGTCTACTCATTATTATGTAATTCATTAATTCGGTTGGGCGCCAGAGCAGAGTATCCTAGGGTTTACTAAGAAAGAAAAACTCGTTCAGTTCAGATACTAATATAGGCTTACTATAATATTCCATTTTATTACAACTAAGGCATTTGACATTTTATCATAAACATTATGATATTTAATAGAACATTATTGATATGTTTAATACACATTTACTACTAACTTCAAAGTATCATGATTCTTTACGATTACTATTATTTCGTATTCTTCAGTTAACGAGCCGCAATATTATATTCTATTTATCTGACATATATGTATATATATTCAATATTTAACTAACACATCGCATAATTATTCCTTAACTAACATAATTTTTCTTAATAACCCTTTATCTACAGTACTTGTCTCGTATTAAAATGGTATTACTATGATATTCAATTCATTCCCTTAATTGTACAATGATTATTAATAATACCTTTCTAGTATGTCATATTACATAAATTGGATTGTTAGTATCTGAACTCGTGTGGGTCTTTTGAGAATGAGATGAGTTATACTTATGGTAGATATTAAATTTTATGTTTATATATAAGATTTCTGAATTGTTAAGATTTTATATGTTACTTGTTTGCCGGATTCCAGACTTTGATTAGTTGCTCTTCGTCGCTTATTGCACTTCACTTTCACTACCCATAATAGATTATCACTTCTTAAACTCGAACCACACTCTCGCGTTGTACTTACGTCACGCACATAAATAAATATACTTTTCAACTCAACTTCGTGCGCACATCTGAAATATCTTCCGAATACGTACTTTACGCGCACTTATGAAATATTCTTCCTTTACGTACTTTACACGCACTAATAAAATGCTCTTCTTGATACTTTAACGTGTTACTTCTCGATTTGTTTTAATTAGTGAGCTAATCTATATGTTTTAAATAACAAACTATTATGACGTTCCGCTATGTTATTGAAAGTTTGTATAGAGTAACGCAGATTCTGTGTGCTTGTCTTGGAATTTACTTAAAAAGAACTCTAACTAACCAACTAACTAACTAACTAACTAACTCTCGTCTTCGCTTGCGTCTCTCTTTTTATAGTTTTGCTATTGAGTCCATCACCACATTCCTAGTTGAAAACACTTTCATTGGCCAGGGTTTGAAATATTCCCCGGAGAATTTGAAATTCTCCATTCCTGTCTCGTTATTTTCACGCGCGCTGAACTGACGCTTTTTCTTATCGGTTAAACAGTGCGGGCACGTTATTTAATTACCGCGTGGTCGCTTAGCTGTTAAAAACGACGCTACTTTCTAAAATCGTAATAAATATTGGGCTGTCATCTTTTGTCTTCTGAAGGACATCGACCGGCTTTTCTAACGGTACTCGCCAGTTTTTTGCTGTTTTCGATACACAAAACAATTTATGCGTTTATGACATACTAGGTACAGTCGTCTATTGTAATTTTATTTCGGCTGGCGACAGACTGTCAGCACACAAGCCTCGCCCTGTTCATTCTTTACTCTACGTATTACTTACATTTATGTGTATTACAATTTCATATCTTATCATACCTCTATAACTATGATTAATAATTGAAGTTTTTATTTATATATTACACATATTGCATTAATTTATATAAGTATCTATTGTACATATTGAATTAATTTATAACGTTCCACAGTAACGTTACAACCTCTCATGTTTATCACTACAAAGACTATTTGCATGCATTCATTTTCTGTTAAAGAGATGACGTTCGTGACATATTACTGTTGCAGTAAAGCCTGATCATCAGTTTTCAAAGCTAATCTTATTGAATACGTATACAAAAGTATAATGCATGCATTATAGATATTCTGAATACAAACAAAATGCATTTCAATATCGCTAACCTGCTGAACGCGGGAAAAGGAAATAAATGAAAAAAATAGTTTACAAAGAAGAAAAAGCAATACAAATGGCTGACGTCCACTTCAAACGCGCTAAAGGAAATGAAAACTTTATCTGAGTTTCAGTCAGCGTATTCAGGTATCTACAGTAGACACAAAGACAACAAATTCATACATTAAAAATATATTACATCAACTACAGATTTTCAATGTAAACTAGTTAACGAATATAGCTTAAATAAAAAAATGTGTTCCAGGCTATACTTTACAACAAGATACATATAATTAATGCTGCTCAAAGTAAGAAAACTGTAATGAGACATTTGAGGCAACGCCTTATCATCTTATAGCGGGCGTAGTACAAATTAATGTTTCCACTGTATCTAGGTGGAAGTGACGAGTTTCCGTTTAATTTTCCAGCGCGTCCTGTGTCTTTTTTCATGCAATATTCAATGTTCCGCGTCACGGTGGATAACAGTACACTAGTTACCAAAATATATTTGCACGTGTAGCGCTTGAATGTTTATAGCCTACAATGTAACAAGTAAGCCTACAATGTAGCACATACGAATATTTACGTATGCATTAATACACATTTAATAAATGTAATGTTAAAAATTTGGAACATAACGATTGAACAGTAACAATGAATAAAGTGCAAAATTGAAATGTAATATGAATATCTCTATATATACGAGTCTAAGCCTCGTATAAGCGGCTTTGTCCTAACTGACAGAGAATCAACGTAGAGCAAAAACTACTGAAGATAATGATCTCAAAATTTGAAGGTATATTCTTATGGGGTCGTAGATGCTCACTAAGAAACGGTTTTAAAAACTTTCACTCCTAAGGGGCAAACCCCCCCCAATTTTATGTATGTTCCACATTTCCTCCTAAACCACTGGACCGATTTCTACCAAACCTGGCATAAATATTTTATGCGACGGGGAACCAACATAGGATAGGTATTTTTTTCGATGGGGTCCTTTGGGGGGTCCTTTGGGGGGTTCTTTGGGGTCTTCCACATCTCCTCCTAAACCACTGGACCGATTTCAACCAAGCTTGGCACAAATATTTTACGCAACGAGAGAACCAACATAGGATAGGCGTTTTTTTCGATGGGGTCCTTTAAGGGGGTTCTTTGGGGTCTTTCACATCTCCTCCTAAACCACTGGACCGATTTCAACCAAGCTTGGCACAAATATTTTACGCAACGAGAGAACCAACATAGGATAGGTGTTTTTTTCGATGGGGTCCTTTGGGGGGTTCTTTGGGGTCTTTCACATCTCCTCCTAAACCACTGGAGCGATTTCAACCAAACTTGGCACAAATATTTTATGCAACGGGAGAACCAACATAGGATAGGTGTTTCCTTCGATGGAGTCCTTTGGGGTCTTCCACATCTCCTCCTAAACCACTGGACCGATTTCAACCAAACTTGCACAAATATTTTACGCAACGGGAGAACCAACATAGGATAGGTGTTTTTTCGATACGATCCTTCGGGGGGTCCTCTGGGTCTTAAAAAACTATTAGATCTGGTTACTATGGCAACCCAATAGAATAGATTCTGGTTACCATGGCATCGGTGGATGTTTCCCGCGCAGGAAATAGCGCGGGAGTCGTCCGACGGGCCTTCCCCGGAGTTCATCCACGGAACCCAGGGAGTCTTAGGTCGGATCCCGCGAAAGACGGCGGGTCTAGAGTCGACGGTTTTTATAAATAAAGATATAGGTTATGCTATCAAAGGTGGTGTATGCATCTTAAGAAACTTCTTAATAGTGTGTGAATTCAGAGTTGTTTCAGTTTGAATTTAAAAGTGGATAAGTTAAGATCAAAGTAAGTTATAAGCGAGTATAAAAAACAAAGTTTTGATAGCGAATGTATTCAGATCATAGTGTTCAGACAATATAAATGCACTTGCTTCAGTTTGAATTTAAAAATTGATAAGCTAAAATCTATAGAGGTATTGTATTGTTAGAATAAGTTTAGGAGACACTAATTTAACAAATGCCTTATTTCAACATTAACACAATGAATGAATTATAAAACGACAGTTAAATACGCAGCGTGTGCAAGTACTGTAAACATTTTATTGAAAACTAATTTAGCTGTTCGCCCTCTCCCAGAGTTAGAAATCGAGCAGAAGCATCACGCGCAACAGAATTCTTCTCCAGATATAAGAATACAGTTTATGACATGGTCTTAAACAGGTGCGCTACAGAGTATTCCTCCAGTGAGAATGCGAACGTAACAATATAAGGAAGATTATACAATATACAAGTAGGCCTAATATAACTTTAGAACAAGAATAGGTGCCTATAAGCCTATGAATAAATTATGAACCCGAGGAACGCTGGGTAAATCGGCTAGATATAGATATCTATATAACCCAAATACCACTGACTGACTCACTGATTACGATATCTCTGAAACCACTGAACGGATATCAATGAAACTTTGAACATAGCTTCATCATAGGTCTTAGGTGCTCAGTTAGAAACAGTTTTTAAAACTTTCACTCCTAAGAGGCAAAAAACCAAATAT
Source organism: Magicicada septendecula (assembly GCA_034769895.1). Taxonomy (NCBI): domain Eukaryota; kingdom Metazoa; phylum Arthropoda; class Insecta; order Hemiptera; family Cicadidae; genus Magicicada; species Magicicada septendecula. The sequence goes on along the minus strand of CM068367.1, from coordinate 535,591,047 downwards.
TGATATTTATCGCGGGAATTGCATACTTTGTAAATGAAGTGGTTGACATCTCAGTTTACTGGAACCCCCGAATACATTTAGTCCTGAGATTTTAATCATTGTTTTAAATTGAAAAAAACTTCGTTGTTTGCAGGTTCTGATAATCTAGAAAATTTCGAAGTTCAATTAATTAATAAATGTATGTCCTTTTTATCTCGGAAACGGCTCTAACGATTTTCTCGAAATAAATAATAAATAGCTGTTGCTATGAATGTAAATAAACAAACTAAGAGTTGAGAATTTGTACAAACTATCTAATCCTATACTATTAGGCGAGCAATAATTGTACAATTACGTACAAAGTGAAACTCCGTAGCGAAGCACGGGTATTTTACTAGTATATATATAAGCCATTACCACTGACTGATTCATACTTTCACTCATCACGAAATCTCCATAACTATAAAGAGTACAAACTTGAAATTCGGCACGTATGTTCCTCTTGGCTTCTAGGTGCTCGCTAAGAAACGGTTTTAAAAACTTTAACGACTAACCGCGAAAAAACGGGAAAACCCGCTAAAAACCGTGACACCGATAATGCAGGTTTTTTTTTCAACTGAACGCTGTCTGGAAGTCTAATATTTATTTTTTTTACTTTCCTTTAAGCTTTTGGGGACTTACTAAAATAGTATGTTTTTCATCTAACCTATAACCACGAGGAGGCGCGCAGCACCTATATGTAAGCCTATCTATATCTATATATATAAAAGCGAAATACCACTCACTTATTCATACACACACTCATCACGAAATCTCCATAACTATAAAGAGTACAAACTTGAAATTCGGCACATATGTTCCTCTTGGCTTCTAGGTGCTCGCTAAGAAAGGGGTTTGAATACGTTAACGCCAACCGCGAAAAAACGCGAAAAACCGCTAAACACCGTGCCACCGATAATGCTCCTTTTCTTCAACTGTACGTTTTTTGGAAGTCAGTTTATTTTTTACTTTGCTTTAGGCTCAAAATGGCAAGTGGGGAAACGGTGGGGTTTTGTGTAAATGTGGCGAATTGTCGGTGATTTCAAATAATTATAATTTCAAATAATGCAGATGTGAGCAAACTGCTGTACAGAAATCCTGCGAAGTTTACAGAACTACAAAATATTTATGTAGGTGCTATAAATGCAGTGGTAAGTAAAAATCGAAATCTCTCACTTGAAGAAATACAACATTTCAAAGTAAATTGCTTAAATTTCTATGTTGAATGTCCATGCCAACAGTTAGAAGCTTTCCTTTTAACAGTTAAAAGCCTAAAACATGTAGAATTTCTAGATAGGATAAAAATTAATGATATTCGGTCACTGTCTTCAGCAGAGGCAGCAGCCTTTGAGAAGAGTATTGAAATAAAGATAATAAATCTAGACAAGGAATAGAGAACGTTCTTAGGAATACCAATATGAACACCGGTACAGATGAAAGTTCATTAAGCTTTTAGAGAGAATTTAAAAATACAAAGAACGCGAATGATACTGAAACTTTTCTAACTTAAATAATTTTGTGGCTTATGTATTTACCAGTTTAGTAGTGGGCGTGTTGAAAGGTTTTTTAGTGTAATCAATGTTAATAAAAACAAAATCAGAAATAAATTGCGTGCGGAAACACTGTTTGGTCAGTTGCATACGAAAAACGTTCACAGCACCTATATGTAGGCCTATACGAACTAAAAACCGGTGTGAATGAGTGTAAATTGTTCTTGTAAATTAAACTGTTGGAAACTTTTTAAATATAGTGTAATGTGTGAATATTGACTCAAGCCTATAACGAACTAAATGCATAAAAAAGGATTTCGAAAAGTACTGAAACTGACCTTAGCAGGTGAGAATATTCTCTTTTATCGTGTTTGTGTTAAATAAATAAATTCACATGGTAAGTATAACAGTGTATCATTGTGTCTTATTATTGTGTTGCTGACTTTTAATACAGTTGTTATTAACCTTTAGTAGGAGGTTAGTGTTGTTGTTAACCTTTAGTTGAATTCAATCAGGAAGAAATTTATTTGAATTTCAAGAAGTCCTATTTCAGTTCAGTAGTTTTACAGCATCTCATTTTCTTTTTCCAGCAAGCTCTTGCTTTTCATTTTTCATTCCTGTTTACCCCTAGTTAATCTGGGAGACAACCCACTAACACTTTTAGTTCATAGTTTACGTTTAGTTTACTAGCATTTAATTTCTTTCGACATTTCATCAATCAAACGTATTCTATTTTTAAGCATTTTCAGAAAGCCTTATTCTACTTAATGTGTAGTTAATTTTCGCAACTGTACGCCATTTATTTCGAACGTCAAGCATTTGTGATATGTTTTACTAGGATTTTAAAGAAACTCCTTACAGTTTTTAGTTTACGTTAAGTAAGTTTTACTAGCATTTCATTTTGTTCTACAGAAAAGTTATATTTCTTTTTATTTTAAAGTAAATCTAGAAGAAACGTTTCTTTGTTTAAGTATCTTTACTTTAGTTCATATTTAGTTTTATCGATTTGAAAATAACAAAGCATACTCTTATGGATGAGGAATTTATTGTAGTTAACGAAATACAGGACCCTCACAGAATAGAAAAGGTCCGTGGTAACGGTGCGTGCCTATTCTCCTCCCTGTCCTACCTAATGAACGGCGACGTCTCAATGGTTGCTCAAATTCGGGCTGACATTGTGCGTCACGTGTCCAACAACTGGCAGAGGTTTAAGCCCTTCACTCAGAGCCGGTCTGGGGCTCCTTACAGTACTAAACTTCGGTACCTCACCGAAATGTCTACGCCTTACACCTATGGAACAACTTGTGAAATCAAGGCGGCGGGAGAGATATTCCCTAATGAGTTTCAGGTGTTCCAAGGTGGCATCCTTTTTGCCACCTTTGGGGAGGCACTACAGGGAGTCAAAAAAATCCGGTTCACAGGAGATTTCAAGGAAGGGCACTTCGATGTTCTAATTTCATTAGCCGATCCAACAAATCTTGATAATGTTCAATTAACTAACCCTGATAATGCCCAACAACCACCAACCACCAGTGAGCCAACGGAATGTGAACCGAATTTGTTCTGCATCGTGTTCCAGCCCCAACTCACTCCGTACACTGACCTCTCAGTTCAGACGAATCTGTTCCTTCTACTACAATACCATTAAAAGAGAAAAGAGGGAAAAACGCAGGAAGAGGTTTACAGATGCGATTAGAAAAAAAACAAGTTAGGGAAGCAGCTTCAAAATATGCAAAAAACAACCCCGACGTAAACAGATTAGCTGCAAAAAAGTATAGTCAAAGTCATCCCGAAGTTAACAAAGATGTAGTAAAAAAATACCACAATACTCATCCGGAGATAATTATGAAAGCTGTCTACAAATATATAAAAATAAATCCCGAGGTACATAGGAAAGCTGTTGAAAAATTCACAAAGACTAATCCTGAGGTATATAGAGAAACTGCAAAAAGTATGAATCTAACAACCCCCACGTTAATCAATCAGCTACAGCAAATTACAATGAAAAGAGATTACAAATCAGATTATTGCCTTGGACTAATAAGTTTCTGTCTGGTTTTAAATATGAACCTCAGACTGATTATTCCAATGACAAGGTTGTTGACCTCTGACCTCAGTCACCCTGTACCTGGTTCCGTGCCCTGAAGTGGAAGGATGAGACTCCCGGAATGTGCTGCAGTGGCGGTAAAGTCCAGCTCCCTGCCCTTGAGCGCTACCCTTAACCAATACACAGCCTCCTCACCCACCAGCATCCAATGGCAGAGCACTTTCTTTCTGCTGCCCGGAAGTACAATGGATGCTTCCAAATGACGTCTTTTGGAGCCAGAGAGGTGAAAGAGGGCAACTTTATGCAAACATTCAAAGTGCAGGGGCAGGTCTACCACAGGATAGGGAGCCTCATGCCGGAGCCTCAGCAGCAGCCTTTATTTCTCCAGATATACTTTGTTGATGACGATGAAAATGAGACGGACATCCGTTGTGATATCTACCCTGGGGTTAAGTCAGTACTGGTTAGCCAACTGCAGAAGTTGCTGCATGATCACAACAAGTTTATTCTCGACTTTAAGACTGCTGTTGATTCTGTTCCTAAGGGCCAGAAAAACTTCCAAGTGGTGACTACCGCCAATAGGAAGCCTTGTGGAAACCGAGGTCGTTTCAATGCCCCACGACTAGAGAAATTGCAGTTCTCATTGTCGGTCAGGATTTTGAGAAGAGGGACATCGTTCTCCACAGCAGAGACAACAGATTGGTACGAATCAGTGAGATGCACCGTGCCTATGACTCTCTCCAGTACCCTCTGATGTTCTGTCGTGGAGAAGATGGCTCCTCTCAAGAAGACTGTGTCTGCTGCTGACTTTCACAGCTACAGGATAATAGAGCGTGATGGGGAAGAATGCTACCTACTCCTGTTCCGCAACCTTCTCAATCAATTTCTGGTTGATATGTATGCGAAAATTGAGGCTGAACGACTCAGTTGGATTCGTAACAACCTCAAAAACTGAGAAGTGAGGAGTATATAAAACCTGAAGGACGCCATGACAATAACTGACGGCCAGTTTCAGAGCTTGGCAAGATGGTTGTGTTGCCCTCCTCTTTTACTGGAGGACCTCGCTACATGCATAAGCGAACTCAAGATGCTATGATGTATGTACGGCCGGATCTGTTTATTACATTTACCTGCAATCCAAAATGGCCAGAAATCTTAGAGCTCTTGAAACAAGACTAAAAGTCTCACTATAGACATGACATAGTAGCAAGGGTTTTCCACGTGAAAGTGAAGCATATAGTAAAGCTCCTCACTAAAGGTTGCATCTTTGGCCCTACCAGGTGTCACATGTACTCCGTGGAATGGCAGAAACGTGGACTACCCCATGTTCATATTCTCCTGTGGCTAGAAGAGAAGATAAGACCAGAGTCCATTGACAAAGTTATAAGCGCTGAATACCTGATCCCGACCTAGACCCAGCCCTCCATGAGATTGTCAAGACGACTATGATCCACGGCCCATGTGGATCCCTCAACAGGAACTCACCCTGCATGGTGGATGGAGCCTGCACCAAGAAATACCCCTTTCCCTTTTTAAGGAAACTCAAACCGGAGAGGTAGGTTATCCTCAGTATCGCAGGCGGTCCCCGGCAGACGGTGGGTTTACTGCCAACATCAGTGGAGTCGATTTTGACAATCGCTGGGTGGTGCCATACAACCCCGTCCTATCTCGCACCTTCTGGGCCCATATTAATGTTGAGTACTGCAATTCTGTAAAATCGATAAAATACATCTACAAGTACGTTAACAAAGGGTCTGAACAGGCAGCGTTCACCGTTGAAGATCTGGACGAGGTGACGTGGTACGAGGCAGGACGATACATCAGCAGCTCTGAGGCAGCCTGGCGCATTCTCTGCTTCCCTATTCACGAAAGGTTTCCTCCTGTTATGCACCTTGCCGTACATCTCGAAAACGGCCAAAGAGTTTATTTTACTGAGGAAAATGTCGTTGAGGGGATCAATAACCCTCCGAAAAGAACACTTCTGGGCTTTTTCGAGCTGTGCATAGTCGATGCTTTCGCAAGGACCCTTTTTTATTGCGCGAAGTTCCAACTTATTACGTATTGAAAGGGAACAAGTTCTGCAGGAGGAAACAAGGAAAGCCTGTGCTAGTTTATCCGGGGGTGAAGAAAGATCAGGTTTTGGGCAGAGTGTACACAGTCCATCCCGTTAATGCTGAGTGTTACTACCTACGCCTCCTCTTGCACGAGGTCGTGGTCCTATGTCATTTACTGCCCTAAAAACTGTGGCAGGGGTAGTCCACCCGACATTTCACGCGGTGTGCAGAGCACTTGTCTTGCTGGAGGACGATGCTCACTGGGACCGCACTCTGGAAGAAGCCTCCATCTCTGACTCTCCTAACAAAAACCGTTAGCTGTTTGCCATCATGCTGGTTTTCTGCCAAGTAGGAGATCTTATAAAATTGTGGGAGAAACACCGAAACAGTCTTGCGGAAGATGTTAGACGGCAAATGGAGAGAGAGCACGTAGATGCCCAACTGGTCTTTGACATTGTTTACAACCAAAGCCTCATCCTTCTTGAAGATATTGTCATTTCCATGTCAGGTAAAACACTCCTACAGTTCGGATTTCCACCACCTTCACGAGTGCAAAGAGCCGTTGTCGCCAACCGTGAATACCTGAGGGAACTGTCTTATGATACCGTTCAGCTGTCCAAAACAAATGCTGTGAATGTTCTAAAATTAAATCAAGAACAGAGAAAAGCCTACGATGAAATCATGCACAGAATTGCTTCTGATTATGGGTAGTTGTTCTTTCTTGACGCTCCTGGTAGCACTGGCAAAACGTTTTTGATCAATCTATTGCTAGCCACAATTAGGGGCGAAAGGAACATCGCCGTTGCCGTTGCTTCTTTAGGTATTGCAGCTACCTTGATCGACGGAGGCAAGACGGCTCACTCTGCCTTCAAGTTACCTCTCAACCTGAATCATTCTAAATCTGCACTTTGTAACATCTCTAAGCAGAGTGACATGGCTCAGGTGCTTCGAGAAGCCAAAGTTATCGTGTGGGATGAGTGCACAATGGCCCACAAGGGAGGTATTGAGGCTCTGAACAGGACGCTCCAGGACATTAGGGGCCGCAACCGTTTTATGGGTGCAGATACGGTGCTTTTGGCTGGTGACTTCAGACAGACCTTGCATCTTGTGCCACGGGGGACACGTGCAGATGAAGTCAAGGCCTGTCTCAAGTCATCCCTCTTATGGCCTAATGTCAAAGTCCTGTCCTTGAAAGTTAACATGCGTATCCACCTCCAACTTGACTTGAGGGCAGAGGAGTTTTCTAACTTATTGCTTGATATTAGTGATGGCAAGCTTTTGGAAGAGAAGTGAAGAATAAATATTCCTGGTAACCTTTGCAATGTTGTGAGAGATCTGATCAGCTTGAGTGACAGAATATACCCCAACATTCGTCAGGCTAGAGAGGATTCCACTTCATGCCTGAGGGAAAGAGCTATTCTCACTCCAACAAACGACTCAGCCAACAGCATCAACATCTTTCTGTTGGAGAAGTTGCCGACTGAGCATATGAGATATGAGTCTGTGGACTCTGTTGTGGAGGTCGAGGATGCTGTACATTACCCTGTGGAGTTCTTGCATACTCTCGATCCACCAGGAGTACCACCTCAAGTCCTCTACCTCAAGATTGGCGCTCCAAACATGCTGTTGCGCAATCTAAACCCTCCGAAACTGTGCAATGGCACCAGGCTTCAGGTGAATACTCCGCACAAACATGTCATCGAAGCCACTATTTTCACAGGCGTCGGTAAGGGAGAAACGTCTTCATCCCCCGAATTCCTCTGATCCCATCAGACTACCACTTTCAGTTCAAACGTCTGGAGTTTCCCGTTAAGGAGTGCTACGCCACGACCATCAATGACCAGACACAGGGCCAGAGTTTGTTAGTGGCTGGTGTGGATCAGAGGAGTGACTGTTTCTCCCATGGCCAGTTGTACATGGCGTGCTCCAGAGTCAGTTCACCTGACACCCTGCTCATCCTCCAGCCAGAGAGCAAAACCAGGAATGTTGTTTCCAGGGAGGTCCTGTGCACTTAATCTGAGGGAGCAACTGAAAGTATATGCTAAGCAAGTTATTAGCCTGGCTACGTAGACCAAAAACCAGGGATGGTGGTGGGATCAAAGGGCTTAAGCCCATCTATTTTACTGTTGTTAGAATTACAATAAAGGACTGTCTTAATCTGTAACAGAAACTTGGCTTACCCCTTTTAACTAAATAATACGGCATCATTTTTGATAACACGTTAATTTTGAAGCTTTAATAGTTGATTGATTGAGCTTAAATAGTTTCTCTTAGTTTCAAAATACCGGTATCTAAGCTTGACAAATAACCTATTTCTTTTATCTGATTTCACATTCCGTTTTTCCTGATAATCACCGTAGCGAAGCACGGGTATCCAGCTAGTATATATATAAGTTATTGCAACACCTAACGTGTGGTGTAACCATAATTTTATATTAAATGCTAACATTTCTAGAAGCCAAAGTTTATTTAAATGTAAAATATAAATACGTATACAAACCAGCACATTCACCCACGTTTCTATATCTTATAAGAATATTTTTACAACAAAAATAATAATTTACGTTTACAAATTTGTAAAATAAAACGTCTCTGTTAAAGACAAAAAAACACACACTATTCCAAAATATATGAAGTTCGTAAAACCTTGATTGAGTCATGTTAGCCTGAGAAAGACGAATTTATAGCCTGTACGGACAAAAGTTAAGGTGTATATACTTTAGAGCTTACATATTTGGTTATGAATGAAAAACGAGTGAGCTATATTGTAAAAACCGAGACTAGTTATGGTTTTAAATAAAGTAGCAGAGTAACGAAAAAGACAACTTTGATCTGTTAGAGAGCCAGCGAGTGAAATATTTTACAATAACTTACTACCTCAATTAAGGGCTGTTAACACGGGTGTTTCCCAAGTGCACTTAGTCAGTGAGCAGTATAAAGTCAACGTTTCAGACACTAACACGTGTTTTTGATGTGTATGTGAGTGTGTGTGTGTGGTGTGCGCGCGTGCTTATGTGTTTGTAAATATGTTTTACCTCGATTGTTTATAGTTAATAACTAGTAGTTACTTTTTCTCTTACGATCACCTTGTTTAAGTTTGGAATTTCGAAAATTCTTAATAGCTTTTACACTTTACATAATAATAATGGCTCCCATGTGTACCACCGAAGTAGCTTATGAGTAGGCAGGGTAGGCTGCCTTATGTGAGCCGTTCGGCATACAAGGAAGGCAGTGTGGCCAGCACTACGCTTCAGCACTACACTTTACATTCATGTCCAAAATCTACTACAACTATTTTAAATCAGTTTTGGTTTCATAAATACAAATACAGTTTTTAAAAACAGTAAATCATTTTCAAAATTTGTTATAGCTTGTTTTAGACAAACAAATCTTATTTTTCTGTTAACAATTACAACTTTGTAGTCAAGTTTGTTGTCGAAAATTCCATCTTTCTAGATTTTACCCAGTTATAACGATAATAAAGTTGTGCTGACATGTTTTTTAGTTAACTATTATTGGTAAAATTCCTCATTATTATGTCCAATTAATGAACTTAACATAATACTTTAACTATGTTTTGTTAAAAAATACTGTACTAAAGAGTGTCAATAGCTCAAAATAATTACTATTCCTTACCTTTTCTATAACTCAATTATGCTTTGCAAAAGAGAATATTTAATTTGAGCCTTAGCAAACCGTATCATATGGGTCATATAATTTAATAAATTGTTATGAATTTTTTTGTAATCTACTGGCTTCACGAGAGCTATCGATAAGCGGTATTATTGTATTTGTATTTTACAACTGTACTTGTACATACACTAGGCCTATTTGCATGGGTTAGGAAACCTATTGCAATACAGTTTTATTGGAAACATTAAATAATTTTTATGTCATTCATTGTTGTTAATTGCGATAGTAATAAATCCCGTAGGCTGTACTATATACATTAAGTAACGTAGAAAACTACTATAAAATCAGTTCAAAAAATAAAATAAAAAAACAATCGTATTCCGATAACTCATATTTGCGGATACCGTCTGTTGTACAATTATTACACCGAAACTTTGTTCTTCAATTTTTTTTTATTTATATATACAGATACATAAAAATAGTGCTAGACACACGTGTTCACGTAGATTTCAAAACGAAATCAACATTATAATAACAGTATCTACAAAAAAAAACAGTATTCACTTTATTATTGAAACATTCGATATCAAGAACTATCTGTATATGTCGTTACACGGTAAAAATGGGAATTCTTTATAACATTTTAAAAATATACTACAGGAATGCCATTGGCTTGTTACTAACCACACGATTTTTTCAGGTAGTGTAAGAGTTTTTGTCAGTTCTGGTTAGGGAATCGGTTTTATTAATGTTAGTTTGACATATGAAGGAATACTTATGAGATTTTTTATTAATAAGCAAAATTTGGCAGACTACATGTGCTTCAGTGAGTGTCTAATTTGTTCCTGAGACAACAGTGTATAAGTGGTTATGGTCAGTGATGTCCTATATCGTACGATATATAACATTGTGCTGACGCTGATAGCGGTTTGTTACAGTAGGTTGGTCATGTTCACTGGTTCATGAACGCCGACCGTATTGGCAACTAGTCAGAAGCATGTTAACATGTTCGCGGTTAGTAATGAGGAAATTATATTTACTAACATTAAAACTTAGTACTTCAAGCGGAAGAGTGCGATAGATTGGGTGTGAACATTCGTTGGTTAACGAAATTGAACTATTTCTGTTATTATGTAGTTCTTGTTGTTCTGATGCTGTGAGTACTATTCTTAACGTTTAATCAACGTTCCTCAATTATTTTAACGTGTTTAATTTCAATTTTTGTTATTTTATCTCTGTAGTAAATTAAATCGATTGCTATTTAATGAGTAGTAGGCTACTTGTGGAAAAATAATTAGTGCGTGGTTAATACTAATTTCTAATAAAATGTAGTTAGCACTACTTTTAGTTGAGAGAACGGTACATGTTGACGGTTAACATCTCTTTAACGTCACAATAAATGTTTAAATATTGTGCCCATTCAGTGACCGCAACCTACGAAATCTAATATTTTGTTGGTTATTGATTCACGGTTACTACTAAACGCAGAGTGTTAGTGAAAAAAAATCCTTCGTTTTAATAAAATGTGGCATCTAAAACACCACAAATTATTGTCTTGCACATTATAGTGAGCAGTTACTTAAGTTTATACAATTTTACCCATATATGGACATTAATTTAATTAGGATTTAAAACAAATTACAAACTTTAATTTGAATGACCGTATTTTCTATACTACACGTAGTGGTAATTGCACAGTGGGATGCTGTAAATAGCACGCATTACGTCAATCAGGTATAGCAGATATATGTTACCTCTTGTAAGCAAAACTTAGGACAGAGATAAATCGGTTAACCTAAATGCCTAAATCACAAGAATAATAACAACAATAATAAATTGGAAAATATAATTATATCTAAGTTGAGCACACTGTTTTTGACATTGTATACAACACTGGAAATTTTCAATTACACATAAAGTTAACGTACTTGTGTAATGAGCATGTCATTCATGACTTCCTTATTATAATTTTGTAGACTGTATTAGTGATTAGTTTGTTCATCATAGGAAGGTTACGCGTTGCACAGCTTCTTGAATAAGATGTAGGTGATCTGGTTTTTAACAGACTAACACACACAAAGCAGGCTTGCGCGTCTGCTTTCAAAGTTTTTGAAAAATTTTATAGAAATAAAATTTGTGTTAAGTATAACGTAATATTTTAATTTTTAATTAAAATTGGAAAATTTAATGAAATAAAAATTCCTTTTTTTTCAATTAACCGTCAGTGAAATCAACTCTACATAAAGAGTGTTACGAGGATTAATTATAACTTTTCTGAAAATTATTAATATTTTTAAAATTTGCCTTCCTTCATCAACGTTTATATTTCCACATTCAAAGTAGCCTCGCCGGTATATTATACGACTACGCTAATTTTTCTGTCAGTCTTCGAAACATCCTGCATTCTTTGACATAGCCTTGAACACATAGACATTGACATAGCACATCGTTTTTCTTTTACGTCTTCAACGGTTGCGAAACGTAGTCCTTTATTGATACTCTTCATTATTAGGATGAGGAAAAGTTTTTGGGACGTAACTAGGGAACACGGCAGTTGGGTTGTCGTTATAAGGTTTACTTTGCATAAAACTATTAAACAAGTTTAATATGCATTGTCACGCATCATGGTCCATTATCGTCTTGAAATTTACATAAATTATCCTTTCGTAAAATGTCTTCACCCAAATTGCGTAAAATGCCCGAAGAGCGCTTTTTACTTACCATTTGCCTTGTGATTGTAACTCATGGAACATAAAACCACAATTTTGTCTGAGGTTACACGGCCGGAGTCAATGTTGTTAAAATCGTTGTCTTCCGGGCTGTAAGGCCATGGTCTAAAGAGGTTGATTGCAGCAGAGGTTTCAGCCTTGCCTTCGACGGCCATCGAAGGCACTGATTTAGCACTGAAGATGAAAGGCATAGCTGAAACGTCTGCTGCAATCAACAACTTTAGACCACGGCCTTACAGCCCGGAAGACAACAATTTTAACAACATTGAAACCACAATCTTCATTTTAACTTTCAGAACACTTAACTCATTCACTGCTGTATTTAAAGTTTGTGTACAATTTTCAAACTGCAAGTTCAAGCATACCAGACTTTCATGTTTTAGAAAATTAAAAAAAATGAAAATGTAACAAGTAAAATAATATTATCGGGGAAGGTCGGCTAGTATCGGACGGCGGATTGTATCAGGCAAGTAGTATTTCGGATAATTGCCACGCGTAGCAGCACCTCTCGTACCATGGCATTATTGACAAGGATGAAAGAGGAGAGCTCACGTCATTTTGAATTGCGCCGACGCTGAGTAAGGAAGTAACTGCGGATTTTTTGTTTTGTGTGAGATTTGTCGTGCACGAAGATAGGTTTGCAGTGCTGCACCTTGCTTAAAAGTATGTACAATTATATTCTAACAATATTGATAGCAACAGAGGTTATTGCCCTTTGTGTTGTGCGCGGTAAATTTGATTAGGCCTTGTAGTACATACGTGACATCGAATTCGTTCGTCGTGCATTAATTTTCATCATATGTCGGCCGGGCTGTATCGTACAAACGTGTTAACGGTTGTATAGATGTCATTTATGAATGAATAAAATTAAGTTTTGACAGATTTTTTTCATTTCAGATATGCAACATGGGGAAATTTGGGCATACTTGGACAGAGGAAAATATGAAAAAGGCTGTTGAAATAGTTACTTTAAAGGTAATGATGATTCGAGAAACGAGCAATCGTCTTCCAGTCTTAAAAGCACTCTTGGCCAACAGCTTAATAATTTTTAAAAGGGAAAGAAGTACAGATGAAGCCGAAATTAGGAAATTTGAAAGAGTTTGCAAGAACATTCAACGACGAGCAAGAGCAAGTATTGTATAATCATATCAAAGACCTAGATAGTCAGCTAATGCCATTAAGCAAAGATGAGTTTTTGAATCTTCCTTACCAATTTACTCAAAAATTGAAAATAAAACATAGATTCAACAAAACAAAAATGAAGGCAGTGTAGGATTTCTACTTTCATGAAACGTCATGGAGATCTGCGGTTGAGAACATCAGAATCAAAGAGTTTACAGAGATCAGCAGGTTTCAGCAAAGAAAAAGTAGATAGATTTATCAAAAAACTTACTGAATTAATGTACAAGTATAAGATCAGCCTTTGCAAGATCTTTAACGCCGACGAAACTGGCGTGACATTTCTCCATGCTAACAGACTAAAAGTGATTTCAGTTAAAGGAAAAAAAGCAAGTGGGAAAGTTGACATTAACTGAGAGAGGTAGGAATGTAACATTTCTTCTCTCAATTAATGCTTCTGGGGATGTGTTCATATCTCATCTGTTTGTCTTCCCCTGTGTACGAATCGACAATAAATTGAAAAAATGCACCAGTAGGAAGTTTCTTTGATTGTCAACCAAACAGAGTGGCTTACTCTGTTTTTTGAACTGATAAACCTAACTAAAAAAGATCCTGCCCTAATTAGATGACCACGCAAGCAACAAGGACTTGGAAGTGATGAAATTTGTAAAGGAACTCCACATTTACATGTTAAGCTTACCACCATGTACTTCCCATAATTTGCAGCCACTTGATAGGGGAGTTATGAATACTTTTAAAAATGCTTATCATGAAGCATGTTCACTGTGGATGCGACAATATCTCAACATTAAGATTGTCTTGAAGGATATGGTCGGTTTAGTAAATACGACCTTGTCGAAAAATTGTAGGATGGAGTTGGCAAAGTAAGGCTTCAGATGTAAAGGCGTTTTCCAACTGAATCGCAATATTTTTAGTGATTTGTATTATGCTGTTTTACTGAAAAAGAGTGGTGAATCATAAGATTCTAATGTCTCTAACGCGACAACCACGGCTCCAGAAGAAAAATATGCTCCTTCCTCGTCTACTACTTTACCGAACCTTCAACTTTACCTGACCCCTCATCAGCCTTGAGTTTACCTGGCCATTTACCAGGTATGAGTCTTTTGAGTCTCCTGAATCTCAAAAAATTTTAGATGAGATTTCACCCCTGCCCAGTAACTCAGGTACAGATATTTCAAAATATGTGTTTAAATCATTGCAATGCTATATCCTACATTGATACATTGATATTTTTCAGACATTTAAATTAAAGAACATACAAAACAGAAGGCATTTGTAAAATGTTATCACCTTATGATTACAGAATATGTAATAAATAATATTAATATTACAGAAAATTAATGCTTAATGAAAATAGAAATTACTGAAAAAAATCTAGAACTGGAAATATTACGTAGTTGTAAGAAGACAGTTTAACCAGATTCATTTTCACCAGGTTATACAATAGACCTAAAAATAACACAAAACAGGCCTCTACATTACTGACAAACTCAGAGACTATATAGGTAATGCTTAACCCACAACAGTAATACTTGCTACAGCGTTAACTGTGTCACAGCGTGTCACAGTGATACAATTATGTGTATAGTTCATAAGAGTTATTATACAGTTATTAACGCTCCAAAAATAGAGTTCATTATTTAAATCTTGGCTAAAGTTAAATGACATGAGAAAATAAGAACGTAAATTGTATAGCTATCATAGCAACTTTCATAAACAATCGAGTTCAGTACTAACATAAAAAGTTACTTATGCAGCCTAATCCTATTCAGTAGAACCTTCGGAAAAGATGCCATGATTTATTCGTAAAAATTGATTTTTGGCGTAGGTACTGTACAAGGGGTAGTTTTTTCTTCATTCGTATTTTAATAATGCTGTATGTCTTAAACTTACTATGGACTATGTGTTTAACTGTTTCAAAATTGCATACGGGCAATGAGTTTTTGCGTTTAGGCCGGCACACGTAAAACGTGTTTATGTTCAGATAACTGTGTCCTTTACTTACACATCGCAAGTGCTATGAAACATAAGGAATGCGGTTTGACGGCTATCGGTTTCTCACTGATGTTTATAATACATTTTTTTTCTTGTCCTCCTAATGTGATACGTAAATTTACATGCAGGTTAAGAATATTGTAAAAATTTACTTACGTAATCTATTTTATTTAATTTATTAACGATAATGTGCTAATTTTCATAGAGTTAGTTGATGATAGAAAATAGTTCTTAGTTTTTAACTTAATTATTTGGCATTTGTCTGTCTGTCTATCTACCTGTCTATCGGTTTACATATGTCCTACAATAACTATTGCATATCACAAATAATTATTGTTAAGATTAGAAAGCGGGTGTATACTTGTAACCACAGACTGTGGCCTTTGTTCAAAATAATGAGCCACTAAGTTTAGAGAGTTTACTAGTTTATTATTTGGGCTAGAAATTAGGCCTACAAGTAGGTCTATATTGGTTACTCTTCTTGTTTTGTGTTTCTACGTAATTATATTCCTGTATTCCTATATAACTGCAAACGTTTTTATTGCATTTTGCAGGCAACATCAAAATTATATGAACGTAACTGATCTAAGTACACCTGTATAATTTTTATATCACCTTACAACAATATTCACGCAAACACAGGCGCGCGCATATACCCACACGCAAACAAACAAACAATAATCATTTCCTTCTTTGGACTCTTTATTTCTTTCCCACACTGAATCACAGGGACTAAATACAACTGAATTACTACAGTTACATGTTACAGGAAAATAGGATACGTTCACAATCGTAATTAGTATAGTACAGAATTCGAAAAACATTTTTTTCTGTCTCACTGGCGTGTCTACGTGAAGTTAATCACAAGGTCAGAAATATCTACTGGCTGATAGGCAGAAAATCACTGTTAAGTCTCGTCAACAAACTGTTAATCTATAAAGCAGTCCTTAAACCGGTATGGACTTATGGTATTCAACTTTGGAGTACTGCTAGTACGAGTAATATTGAGATTATGCGGCGCTTTCAGCCCAAAACGTCAAGATCAATAGTCGACGCTCCATGGTTTGTCTCCAACAACTCTATACACAGCGACCTCAAAGTTCCAATCGTAAGAGAGGAAATCATGCGCCTCTGCAGGGCTAACATCTCCAAATTAGAAAATCATCCAAACCACCTGGCAGTTAATTTGTTAGATAACAGTCAAGATATTTATAGACTGAAATGGCACAAACAGTTAGACGTACCATTCAGGTTTAGCTAATAATGTATTCTCTTTATTATATGTATAGTAATGTCTGTGATATCTGTTCTGTTCTGTTTTGTTCTGTTCTGTATGTTTTGTATTCGTGTCAACATTAAGTGTTAATGTCAACCAGTATATGTGCCTTATGGCGCCAGTGTTTAACATTTGAATTTATTGTACCATACCAGCAGCAAGTGGAAGTGATTTTTGTTCATTTGTTTACATGTTTTTGTCATTTAGTTTTGTAACTTGTGTATCTCTTTAATATATTAACGAAAACAAGAAGTGCTGTCAATTGTCAGCTCTTCATAATCCTGTATGTGTGTTGTCAGCCAATTTGTTCAATGTTCGCTTAGTCGAACAGATTACAAATCTCTAATAAATTGAAAAAAAAATATAATTATAAATTTTTTTAAGCATTACATTAGTTTACCATTGGATGCACTGCACGACAATAAAATTAGCTTTTACTTACCTGTTTTTTAAATGTATAAAATGTTTATGAAATACGTGGCAGTGATTGGCAACTAAGTGGATACATGTAACTCAAAACAGAATAATGCGATTCAAGATGCGCAAACTTTTACATTAAAAATTCGCGGAACAGTAAGTTGATTAAAGAAACATGATGTTCACTAAGACGTAGGGCTCACTCCATTCTACTTGAAATATTCAAAATTTTACAGCCGTGCCGGCTCACTTCCCAGGAGGTTATGCAGCTGCTTCTACAGAGGGGTGTTGACCGCGTTTACTTGTTTATAAACTTCCATAAGTTTAGAGGTACACCTTTCAAGCCTATTTTGAAAGAACACTATTAAAAATATGATATGCTTTATAATTATATAACGAAATCAATAAAATGTGTGTGGTGTGTGAGTTATTGACGACAGATATAATACTAAATTTATATTGTATTATGCTTGTTCAGGTAAACTGGATACATTACTGTAAGTGAATCATTGCATATTCTGTGTAACATCTGCGTTGGTGAGTGTACTGACTAGCCACGTAAGAGCTACTAGCCCATTTATACCTGCTGTATCAATATGCTAATCGACTGTTATGAAACAACTGACGCTCAACTGACTACTTTTCATAAGCGTTTTATTAAGCAGTGAAAATTGAAACTTAGAATAGCTTGGCTTAATCCAGTGATTTTGGAAAGTGTCAAAGAATTATTTGAGGAGACTAAGGTTGTTTTACAAAATTAAAATTGATATTAAATGCTAATGTGCCTTTTCAATTCTGTTCTGCATCATATTCTGTTTAATCAAAATAAGAAATATGTGTTGTTATTTCAAAACTAATCACAATTTTTAATTTTCCTGAAAGTTTACTTTAGGGAATAAAACTTATTTTCGGGGAGCAGAAAAATGTACAATACCTATTTATTATGCCTGTAGATCTACCTATCATATAGCTTGTCAACACAATTTGAAGAGCTGACTGACCTGTGATCAATGGACTGTATAAACGATCCGTCCGTCCACTTTGTATCTCTCACTTCCAGTACCTGATCCTGTTCAAACTGAATTATTCCCACATTTTGTAAAGTAATGTATTGTAATGTTCGTTCCAGTATTTCATTTAACTTATACACGATGATTTGAAAATATTAGGGGTTACGTACATTGCACGCTGCAGTCCGTAGAAAGTTAGACAGGTGAAGGTACAAGACTGTTACAAAGAGAACAGTTGCGGCATTTATTACAAAGCTCAAAGCAAGTGATGAAACATCGATTGGAAGAACCTTAGTTTTATATTCGTCTAAAGCTTGGTGGTGTGCTCTTAGTGAAAGTATTATAGAATAAGTATGTCTACTAAAATGTAATTTGCTTAAAAATAGGAACGCATTCAATTCTTCATAGAGTTAGACATACAAACTTATCATGAGTTTATATATCATGTTATCAAAAACTATATGCCTGTGTCATTTTTTTATGATACATGATGAACCGTAGTAAGTAATAACCTACAGCTCGTTGTTAGAGTATAGGGAAAATAGATTCAGTTAAACTCATTTGCGGAAGATTAAGCCTACATAAGAGAAATTAAGACGGACACTATGTTAAAGTTTTATAAAATTATGGCTGTCTTGTAGTCTACATGGAAGCGAAACCTGTATACTAAATATACTGAGTCCAACTGGCTGAGATGAGGTATCAACGGTCAGTTTGGGAGTGAAAAAAGGATAGATTTAAAAACAAGGCAATCTGTGAGAGGCTTGGCATTTACTATATGATTGAAAAATAGTGTAGAGTGTAGAAAAGCTTTCTGCGTCTCCAGCACGGTTAATACTGTAGAACGAATGCCTTCCCAAACAAACCCTATTGACCTAGAGACAGGAAAAAAGAATATTGGTCTACGAGCTAGTCGCAACAAACCAAACGGTCGAATGCTTGTGAGATAAAAAGAAGAACAATAACTACAAATTGTTTGTTACATCTTCTACTTAAAATTTTATTCTTTCTAAAAGAAGAAATAAAAAAGAACTGTATAAAGAACTCTTTACGTGAGCTCTTTATGTTTTAATATATTGTAAAAAGTAATACATAATCTGTGTACAATTATTGTTTGATTTAAGAGATTTCTTGACGTACTGTCTGTTTTGTTAAAAAATTCAACAAGGCTGTTCATGAGTTGTAGGTATAATCGTATTTACTAATGTGCGGCATGAGTTAGATGAGTTAAAAGTGAATATTAAGCCAAAGTATTTACTTAAAAACACAAACTATTTACTCAGTATTTTTCCATGTTATAGGAAGAAAGAAAGCAATCTAGAATATCTAGGTTAAGGGATTAAAATCTTATAATTGCATAAGCAAATGCTTGGCAAATGAACCACAGAAATGAGTGAACCGTCTCCTTAATGCACATTCTTTAATGAAAATAATTTCTGACGGTACAGCTACTGCAGTTTATATAGGACCCAACCATCGTATATTCCAAATAAACACAAGGTTTTCAACATCTAAATCGGCGATCGTCTTTAGTTGCCATAAAAATTAACCACTATTAAAAATGTAATATTTGCAAGAATAAAAAAAAAGAAATTGGCAATTAAAACTAAAAAATTTCTGGGGTTGAAAACAAACTATAATGAAAGTAAAATATAACAAAATATAAAAAAAATATGATTAACTTTTTACTACACTTGGAAATCCGATGCGCAGGATTGGCACTAGCCAATCATTATACCTAACAAGAAACTGATGGATATCGGTACACTTAATCATAAAAATTGTCACATCTTAAATTTTGACAAAGATTAGGTTAATTGTTGTTAAATTTGAAGATGATCAGAGATCTGTGATCAAACGTGTTTATTGGAACATTAATTTTTTTGACATTCGACTCAGTTATGTTTCGATAAATGTGTATATTTTTTTCACTAAAATTAATACTTAAAGTCTTTATAATTTTATAACTCGTTTATAATTAAAATTTTCAAAATCTGTGTGGGGCATTTATAAGGCAACTGCAGTCCGTTACAACACGGCAATATTTTTATTTTGTTAATTGAATTTATTCGGACAATTAATATATTTTCTGTAACGTTTAACAGAAAATACAAAAAGTAAAAAAAATAATTACAAATCGGAAAACCTTAAATATGGAAAATGATATAGAGTCACTTACACGTGGTATTACTTTGTTAATGCTAACAATTGTACACTCGCTGAACTTTACTCTCACACTTGTATAATAAAAAATTTTCTAATTTGATTTCAACCAATAAGAATAGTAAATACATTCTGCAGTTTAGATAACTTCTTAGTTACATGGAGTGAAAATATTTAACCTTGGGCGTCCAGATTTATTAGCACCCTTACACAAAAGTCACAAAATGAAACTGTATCAGACAAACAAGACACTCAGTGTGTTGTTTTGTTTCTAGGAAATTTAATTAAGTAAAATAAAGTTATACATTGGTCTATTAATTTTGTGAATTATCTGCGAGCTATGTAGTAACAGTAAGCAGAGGCAGACATCTTTAGGTACAACGTCATTTAATTTTTAGCTTTAATAATTTTATTTACGCCTGTATGTGACAAGTAATTTTTTCATATCCTCCATTATATTTTAGAAGTGTTGGAAACGAGGTAAAGATTGTGGTAGCCTAGAAAGGGAGTCTTGAAGTCATTACTATATTGTTACTTTTGTCATAGCAACAATTACCAGACACTGGCTTTATCTTCAGTTACTCATCAGATACTTACAAAGTGTCCTTATGCGGTGTTTCGTATTCCTTAAAATAAACACTTAACACAAAAGCAATAAAAACGTTTAAAGATTTGGACACCTTGTAATCGCCTTTATAATGATTATTACCAAAACCTAGGTATCTCTGAAAGTTGTGTCTACCCATATGCTTAATTTCAAACGTATTTATTTCTGTAATTATAGCAAGAGTCATACGGCGTTTACGTAACTACGGACGTACTCGTTGTATTGTAGAGTAAGTCCAGTAGTGGAGCTGCTACCTTAGAGCTTCTCTAACTGTCCTACTTTTCACTCAGAGTCAAAACGTCTAGATCCTTCCGCTCGTTGTTAACGTACTCTACTTCCGCTGTCAAAACCAGTTTCTCCTCGCACTAATAAATTAAGGAAAAAGAGATACAGAGAAGTAGAGAAATGGATATACAAACACTCGCCGCGCGCGCGCGCGCGTGTGTGTATACAGAGAGACAGAGATTGGGGGACTGAGCGTGGAGGGAGGAGTGACAGAGAGTGAGAAATGGAGCATGCAAGCAGTATTCCTTTAATTCTGATTATGGTTGCCCTACGTATTTAATTATTAATTGCTGATACTAAATTTGAAACACAATGTATTTCAGCAATAAACTTAAAAAAATAAATTTAATGCTAATTTATTATCCAAATCAAGAGATGCTTTGAGAAATAAACATTTTGTATAACTACTGTAAGCCTGTGAAGTATTTCTAAGCGTTCATAGATCACCGTTGATGTACAAATATTGATAATTTGCAAATTTTGGACTTTTTTTGACAACAGTAAAGAGTCTATTATTGAGCAAATAAGAAATTCTGTATACCACTTGGCTTATACCCAGATACTAAAATTTAAACTGTTTTATCAAAGTCATGACAAGTAAAATTGTCAACCTAAACAATCAATTCAAACAATAAAAACGTGCAACTTATATCTCTTACAAAGGCCAGTGTAATTCAATTTTGAGAACAGTTTTATTTTCTATTGAAGCGTAATTTTAATGGCTTACGTTATACAAGTGGCTGCCTGGGGTCAAGATAAATTAACAAATTCTTTAAAATAATGTAACCACGTAAATATCTTGAAATTCAATTATATTTTTAAATTCACTGAGGAAGATGTTAGAGGATAGAAATATAAATTTTATGATAGTAATAGAAACAAAAAAACTAAAAGGATCAAAATATGTTGAGAATTATGCCATGTTTTATAGTGGCGTAAGTCTGAAACAGAGAGCGGCAAAAAAGTTTATTGACAAAAAGTGGGAACCTAGAATAAAATAAAGTCAGAATGTTAATGATAGAATCATTAGTGTGAAACTGAAACTTGACAGGGTGTGTTTCGTTGCTATTGGGGTTTACGCTCCAGATGAATGGAGAAAAGAGGAAACAGAAGAATTTTATCAAACTCTCCAGCACTTAGTTGATATATTTAATTTGATTTATCAGGTTCTATTAATGGAGGACATGAATGCAAGGGTAGGAAATATAAGTATACTAAAAATAATGTGGACGTGTGGCGAAAAGGTAAAAAACTCAAATGGAGAAAAATTGAGAGCATTTGCAGGTTTTAAGGAACTAAGCGTTTCTAATAGGATATCTTTAAACAGAATATGGATTTACATAAATATTCTGTACGATCAGAGGTTGTAAATCTCTAATCGATTATGTCACAGGTAATAAGAGAATGGCACAACGTATAGAAGATACTACAGTAAAAATAGAATGCGATGTAGGCTCTGATCATTTCTTAGTGGTTTCTAGGATAAAATTTTGTGCAATGTGGAAAAAAGACAGGAATTGTCTAAAAAATATATTATACTAACCGTCTGTGACTTCGCGTATTTGATGTCTCTTCTTATTACGACATGTTTCAAGACTCTTGTTCCATTGTCAAGCATAAAATTTATAGCACATATCAGATATGTTTGTCAAACGTTAAAAACCATGTCATGATGACCACAAATAACGGATTATTAAAATACAGTATTAATTTGTAACTTGAGTACCCGCATCGGGCGAACAGTGTACACTGCACAGCGACTCACCGCGCATTAACCTAAAATAGGGTACTAAAATAGGTTTATTCCTACTATAATAGGAATAAAGCCATGACACCGTCAAGGAAAGTTCATAGAGGCTCTTTAGAGAGATATATAGGGTAAGTTGAGTATTATTTATATGGAAGGCAATCATTAGGCTATAATGTAATTTAAACAAGTAAGTAGGAATGAGAGAAAAATGTGCAATTATATGTGGTTGGCAAACAAGCTTGGATAGAACATTATAAGCACTTATGGTACAAGGAGGAAGAACAAGAGGATGTAGACAGTCAGATACATACACTGAAGTAGACAGTCTAACTATAGAGGAATTGCTAGAGGCATTAAGAAACAAAAACAAGAAAGCACTAAACACTGAATTATTAAAATATGCAACTATAATGTTTCACTCACGCCTCCTACATTTCTGTGATATGTGGTGGAAGAGATAAATGATTCCAAAAGAATTACGCCAAACGAAGATAGTTATTCTGTTTAAGAAGGGTGACAGAGCGAACCCAAGTAACTGTCGAGAGGTAAGTTTGTTAGGCACATCATATAGGGTATCCAAGGATAATGAATGGGTGGTTAAAGCTCCTGTCAGATTTTTTACTGTCCGAGGAGCAAATGGGTTTCAGGAAGGGAAGGTCATGTGTGGATACCATCATTTTTACATGGAAAAGAATAATTGAATAGAAACGGAAATTTAATTGTGAAACACACTGGAGTTTTGTAGATTTGACAAAACCCTTCGACAATGTTAAAAGGACATTATTATGGCAAATCCTTGACAGAAGAGGTTACTCTATTCATCTAATGCAAACTATAAAGAGCCTTTTTGTAGAATCCAGTGTACAACTGGTTACAGGAGTAAGCATGACTGGGGACGTTTCCACTCATAAGGGGGTAAGACAAGTCTGTTGTATATCGCCGACGCTTTTCAATATAAGTATAGATGGCATGTTTAAAACATAGATATCTTTTGTTGACCTGGGGATTTTACTGAAACGAATGTTTTTAAACTGCATTTTGTACACAGATAATATGGTAATAATTTAGGACAGCGAGGATAAACTACAAAATTCACTGTACATACTAAATCGAATAGCAGATAATTATAGCCTCCATATATCAGCAGACAAGACTAAAACAATTACATTCAGAGGGAAGCAATAGTAAGAACGAAGATAGTTATAGATGGTAATATTATGGAACAACTCCAGCATTTCAATTACTTGGGATATTACGTTACAGATGGAACAGAAATTAATCTGTTTGAGAAATTAAACAAATTTTCGAATATATGTGGAAAAATTGACAGTTACGTTAAAAATAAAACAAAGATGGAAACAAGCATAAAGGTTTTTTTTAACATTGTATCAGTTTTGATGTGTGGAGATGAAGCCAGAGTTATGACAGAAAGAGACAAGGCAAAGATTCATGCATCGAAGATGAAGCTTATGAGAAGTGCTCTGGGCTAGACCATTCTCCATAGAAAGAAGAATGTGGGTATAAGGACAGAACCTGGGGTCGACCCATTGTTGGAACAGCTAAGTAGCAACAAAGAAGGTGGTGTGAACATTTAGGAAGAATGGTGGGTGACAGGATTCCAGTGCTATCAATGGAATATAGACCGGTGCGGAAGAGAGATGTAGGACGGCCTACAGTAAAGTGGGTCCCGGAACAGGTTCGGAATTAGCCTAATCCTTGAGGTTGATGATGTAACCTCAGGGAATAAACATTTCTTTATTAAATGTAATACAGAAAAATAATTTGTATGTAAACAGAAGACGACAGACATTTATTTCTTTAAATTAATAATGAAAATCTGAATACATATTTTTGGACTAGCGTATACTTCTATAAGTATAGACCTATATACGAGTATTTATAGTGGAGCTTAGCAGAGAAGTGGGTATGCCGTTTAGTCACTAATCTAGAAGTCCCGGATTCATTACCACCGCGTAATGCAACCAAGGTGTACATATGTTATTGATTTTAACAGCTAGAAATTGTTTTAAATGTTACATTTCAGTTTTGCACTATGAAATAATGCTTTACTTTGAAATAACTACAAAATTTTGCTCTTTAGTAGCTTGTACTTATTAGCTCCACAATACAAATTCCTTGTAGTTGTGTTTGAAGTAACTCAGAATGCTATGTTTTTAATCGTTTTTGCGGGTCGAAAAATGTCTACGAATGTTTACTTATTACTTCATCGTAATCGCAGAAGAAGAAGAAAGAGCAAGAGACATCGAAGTGTTAAGCACATGAAGTTACAGAGTCGTTAGGCGAGAGTGCAGTTATATTGAAAGAAATTATGAATAAAATTTATTGTTATAAACTGATGTCTACAGTTATATTTAAAAATTATAATAACAAATATATAACATAAGTATACGATAATACTGTTACACCGATGTTCTAAAATGACAGGCGTAAACTACGTATAACGTGTCACCTATTTAAACCTACTTGAACAATGTACCGTCTTGGTCATGTGCACAAGGTTGTCATTCTCCCAAAGTGCTGCAACGAATCTACGAGCAGTACCTGTGTGCTGTGTATTAAAGATATAAGATAAAGTCCGCCAAAAAAAATTGCAGAGTGTTTTAAAAAATATAGTATAAACCAAATTATTAATATCACGCTTTAAATAAAATACATTTTTATGACGATCACACGGAGGGTCGTGTGTCAACAATAGAAATAAAATAATTGAAACTACTTGAAATTAATATTTAGAGCTTAAGTTTAATTTACATGAGTTACATGACAACAATAAACACTGGTATACAACAAAATTCTTCATGCTTACGATTGTACAGTACACAGTAATGTAACGCAATTAAAACAGTCACTTATTTAACAGTATCGCACTAAATTTTATAAATTACAAATTGATAAGGTCCGCACACAATACGTCAGAAGTCACAATAACTATAATTACGATAAACTACACCAAATTACAGACCTAAACTAACTAAAAACACGTTTATATCATTTCACTTTGCAGCACGCAATTGACTGGGTTTTATTTATTTATGACTCGCTAACGTCCGAGCTGAATTATCTCTTTATAAGCCATACGTTGAGAACAATCTCGTAGTTTATTATTGGCCTTTCGAAAACATTAGAAGATAACGTATTATGTCAGCTTTACGAAACACCTCCTAGTTTCTCAATTTATCTGTACAACAGAACCTGAGCACCCTTCTAGAGTACCACGCCAGGAAAGCTATAAGTTTCATCTTGTCTTTTCTCTTCTATTGTTAATGGGAAATGTAAAATGTCCAGTACCTATGAGATAGGCGGCTGGTTGGTGTATTGCGGTTTTGAATGGCTTAGAGGATTCTATGCAACACAGGCGACATTTCTCAGTATAGATGGCAGTTTTCCGGAAGCGGGCAACTAACAGTCCGCTGGTCAACTAACTGTCTGAGTGCTGCAATTCAATACTAATTAATAGTTGTCGTTGCGATCTAGTGGACGTTACTTGACTTGGGATTACTGTAAAATGTCTTTAGTTAATTATTTTATGCAGACATTTGAAATTAGTGACTTTATTATTTTATGCGATATTATATATTTGAGAATTATGAGCATGAAAGTTTATTGTATACGAATAGTTTTGTTTGTTGAAGCTAGTATTAAGCTTCAGAGTAAATATTTTTTGTAAAAAGAAATATGTGTTTGGCGTTCAATTATTTCTGACTATCTGAGTTACTAAAGATCTGCTCTCGGTCTCTGTATGTCTGTCCGTCTCTGTCTCTTTCTCTCTCTCTCTTACACACAACTACCTCTTAAAAGTTGATAACGAGAAGGACAGAATTGTCTGAATAAATTTTGTCATTAACGAGTTTGCAAATTGATATTTTCTTAGAATTATTCTAATACTAAGTATTACCGTTTATTTTCAAACAATTGATGTATCAATACAGAACAATGATTAAAGAAAAGTTTAATTCAGTTATTAAGGAAAAAGTTATTGTAGTCCGGTAACAATTTCATATTAGTATTATGACAAATCTCGTGCATGAATACATATGTATACAAATGTAAACAACAGGAAAACATTTGGAGATTTTTTTTTTCTGAGATATGTGTCGTACCTCAACTTTAAGGAATGCAGTTTTTATATTCAGTACATAGTGACAATCCCCATTATGTTTATATTGTCTATTTTACCTAAAAAAATTAAAAGTAATGAAGGCACTTGAGGAACACACTTACATTAAGAATATCAACAGAAGAGTTAGAGAATGTATTCGGCAGTGTCACATCTGTCAATTAGCAAAATGCAATAACGAAAAAACAGAAGGAATTATGCAACCTATTACATCAACTGGTAAATTAGAGAGAGTATTTTTAGATGTGTGTGGTCCGTTACCTCGTAGTGGAGGGAGAAAACAGTATAAATTCATTATAATCATGTTCGACCATTACTCCAAGTTTACAAAATTAATCGGGCAACTACGAAAAAGATATTGCAGATAGTGATCCAACAATTCATACCAGAGTTAGGAGCTCCACGATCAATTATTACCGATCACGGAACTCAGTTTCGAGGAAGGGTTTGGAAGGAGACTTTGTTAAACTTAGGTGTCAAGACATATAAAACATCTGTCTATCACCCAAATAGCAACCCAGCGGAAAGAGTACTGAGGGAGGTCGGCCGTATACTCAGGACATATTGTTTTGATAAACACCAGAAGTGGAGTGACTACATTATACAAACTGAGAGCTTTATCAACTTAGCTTACCATGAAGCAATACAAGATACTCCATATACCATAATGCATGAAAGGCTACCACCCCGAGAAATTAGTGAAATAATCAATTTCCCAAACAACCCAGATTACCAGTTCGACAACGTGAGATTCCACAGCAAACTCAATGAACAAGTGGAGAAAAGAAGGAAAAAATACAAAATAACTCAGCAGAAAGTGATCCAGTACAAGATTGGAGATAAGGTATTGTTAAAAAACCGCGAATTGCCAAGTTCTAAGGAAGGAATAGCAAAAAAGCTATTATTACTGTATAATGGACCATATGTTGTTATAAAAAACAATAACAATAATACTTATGTCATTAGTGATGTGGAAACAAAAAAGATTAAGGGAACATACAACCAAGTTTCCTTAAAAATGTATTATGAACCTAATAAACAAAGTTGATAAAACCACAAAATTCTAAAGAAATAGTAAGATCAACTTACAACTAATTATTTATGAGAATTAATTTAGAAGTGAAGAATCTATTATTATAAAACCTCAAAACTCAAAGAACATAGTAAGCTCATCTAACCAACTTTGATAATCCAAAATATAACTTTAAATTAAGCCAAATAAACACATTTGAATATATCAGAATGCAAATGAATAGTAAGGACAACTTACAGTACAGTTTGATAATATTATAATGAATCAAGCAGACAAACAACTGGGAATAAATTTCCAAATTCTAGACAAGATAAGCACCTCTTATTAAACACAGATATAAACTTATTATTGGAATATAAAAGAAGGATGCAACATCCATAAATTAGAAGAAACCATAGTGCTATAAAATGAATAAAAAAGGACAAGTGTAGACAGTCGACGATGAAAATAAGACAAGACTAGAAACAAATTTACTACAAATAACCTATCATGATTGTGAGAGAATCAACAACAAATAAAGATGTAAATACTTGTTATGTTTTAATTTAAATGAAGATAGTGAATGAAAAATGAAGATTAAGCAGTACTGATAAAGAAGGAAGGAAGATAGTACCAATAGAAAATAAAAAATGTTATTAATATCGCCACAAGAAAATAAACACCTGAAAGAATCAATGGAAGGAAATATTTAGATCTGAGAAGTTAGACTGAGTAAACAATCCCAAGAATATATTATATTATTTTATTTATTTTAGTCGTGAATAGACTAGTGATTATTAAATGTGATTGACTGACGAGATAGCTCCAGCAATCGATATTATTTATGTATTATGTATTGTAAGGACAGCGGGGTATTAGGTCAAGAGAGGCCCCCGACTGATTCCAGAATATATGGTGATTAATTTGTTAGGGAAGTAACATGTTCCAGGGATAGAACACTTATAATTAAAGACAAGTATACCAGATCATAATAAGAATAACAAATGATAATATGAAAAAGAAGGTAATTGATAATTTCAACAAAAAACAATATTTTATTAAAATGATCAAATTTGGTGGCAGGGTAATATGTAACATGACATTTAGAACAACATAATATCTTACCTGATTTAATGAAGACTTTGATTAAGAAGCTGACAAGAAGGACAATATCTTCAAGGATGATAGTGAAGAAGAACGACTAACAATTTCAGACTGACTAGTAAGACAACTGACCGTACCCAAATTAATGATTTAGGCTAAGTGATGCACATATCTTCAAACCCCAACTATGACAATGAACTTTCAGTATTGACCAAACAAAGATTTATAAAGACAAACAGTTTATGAACCAGGACTATAAAGAAACAAATGGTTTCAATTGATGTATCATTAAATCCAGACAATCAAAATACAAAGTGAGGGATAATAGACCCAAACATATAATATTATGTAAGAGAAATATTGTTAAATAATTAAGTTAATTGATGTAACAAAAATATAAATACACCTGGTTATAGATACAAGAACCATACAAAAAGTGTCACATATAGAGTTCATAGAGTTGTCCTGTAAACAACAAATTATAACATGGTCACAATTACATTCATAACAAGAGTAAAACCCAGATAAACAATAAATGTAACCAGATTATTAGAACTGTGTGTGAGGTAGAGCAACAGTGTTCACTTTATTGTAATTTTTGTAACACAAAACATCAGTAAGTATACGGAAGTTTAAACCCATATGAATAGTCAATATGACATGGACAGTGTCAGAATAAGTCATAAATTAGCTGACAAAGGACTAAATAATTAGTATAGGATTTGTTTTGTTAAATGTGCATGTTTTATGTTATAGCACAGTGTTTATATAATAGTATTTGTGTTGTGTTTTTTGTATGTACCAGGGGATACAGTTAGTTTAAAGGAATGTCAATCTAATGATGTTAATTCCATTTTTTCTATGTTGTGTTAACAAATATCACAACAGAGTTGATGATAAACCATGGTAAATTAATTAACCAAGCAGAATGGACTATACAAAGATGTTTTGTTAAGTGTCAAACACCTATACAGTTTGAGTAGAAAACAACTATTTGTGCAAGGAAGTGGTATAATCATAGCCATGTGGACATGAATTTAAATATTAGAATAATATATATT
Organism: Magicicada septendecula; assembly: GCA_034769895.1. NCBI lineage: Eukaryota > Metazoa > Arthropoda > Insecta > Hemiptera > Cicadidae > Magicicada > Magicicada septendecula. Next base: position 535,561,118 of record CM068367.1, on the reverse strand, counting down.
TTGTGTTGTTAAAATAACGTTATATGTTAAACCATTTTGATGAATGTTAGAAGTTAATTTAATTGTTAGAGATGTTATAACATGATGATGAAAATAATACTATTACATAGGCCAGGTGAAACCAAATTTAGTAAATTTTGAACAATTATATTAGAAATTTTGTAAAGCAAATGTGGAAAGGTAGATGTATTTATAGGTAATAATGTATGCAAGGAATATAGAAACAAAATAACACATATCAAGTTATTTAAGAAAATTCCGAATAACAAAATTGTAACATCCATAGTTCTTAAGCAAAAACAGGCATGTTTGGTGTCTAAATATAACACATGTGAAGATCAAAATAATGCTGATAATGGTTTTAAAATCCCATTCAGTATAGAAAAGTTACGTTATTTTAAAGATTTTGGACAAATTTAGATTCTGAAATAATAAAAGTTTATGACAATGTCTATTCGGATTGACCAACCAGGTTCCAAGTTTACCCTTAGCAACCAGAAATTTCGGATAAATAAAAGGAGACTTCTTTGACAACGATCTTAGCAGATAGACGCGTTCTTAAATCGTCTTACATTATATGTTATAAAGTGTGAAAAAACAATACAAATAGATAAATACTGTTAGAAGTACATTATACAAACGATTTGCAACAACAGAAGACTACCCATTAGATGGATGAGAAGGAATAATAACCAGAAAGAAGATTTGAAGTGGACGAGGGACGAGAAGGAAGACCTGACGTGTACTTAGGACCTATTTCCAACCAAGAAGAGAACAAGAAGAGGATTTGGTGATCTGACATCTCATTATATCGTACTTCAACACATACACTTGTATACACGTATTTTAAGCAATAATCAACTGAATTACAGACACCATATAACACGAACACTAGAAACAACCACTAATAACACCATATAAGATTAACACCTTTTTAAATCACAACAAGAACCTTTAATTCACTTAATAAATATCAAAGCCTGATATAGACATAACCTTTTTAAAACTGGCAACCACTATATGATTTCTGTGTGCACCTATCACTCTAACGTTGTAATATCCCATGATTGTGAACTTGTATTTTGATTAATAGTGTAATATTTTGTATAATTATAATTCCCCGAACCATATACGCCCTGAGATAATTGATATATTTTTATTTAAAACGATAACAAAAAGCATTGTTTTGATCTAAGGAAGGAATACTGAACAGCTACTGCTGCCAACTGGTAAAGAAGACTAATAATTTGTACTACAATTGCGATTATTCTGTTTAAAAATTATTAAAACAAGTTCACCAGTGCTTTTCCGAATAAAGGATTCCACAAGGATATATGTTTGATGATAATTGTGAGTCATTATTATTGCCGTTACATTTAGTAAATAGAATTCACAGGTTGTAGCTGACCCGATAGTTGGCATCGGTGAGTGACGTCACGTAAAAGAAGCAGCGTAGTGGGAGTAAGCGGCAACTTACGAAATTATTCGCCGTTCGACATAATACATTTATAATTTACATCGACGACTCCAGTGCGAGTTTGTCGCTACATCATTTATCCATATTACAAGTCGACATTTCTAACGGACGGTGTATTCAAGCGTACGCAACATAAATACAAGTAAACTGATCCACAATAACATTGTATGTAACGAAATATTCTCTGGTTACGAATAGACGAACCCGAGGTGAGGCTACATCTCGATCGTAAGTGAACCCGATTACGAACACGTTTACAAAACTATACCCCATTCATTATCGTTACAATATCCACGATGTATTGATGAAAGAGCTGGCGGAATTTTAAGATGTGGTTTGACGACCTCATCATGTGATGCGGTGCGCATAAAAGTTCATAGAAGAGACCTTTTTTGAGTACTGTTTCCCGTGCGGGGATGCGTTTGCATGATGTTGAAGAGGTAACCGTCGTCGCCCTCCAAGAAAGTAAGAGGATATTGCAGAGCATCGTATGAACGGTGTGTTTCTGGAATCCGCAGCAAATTTTCGCTCGGTCTCTGAATAATTATGTCACGACGATCGTATTGTTCCTGACCAACAGTGACTATGGCTACATCGTTAATGGTTGGTGCGTTAAAGCGCCGTTCATGTTCACCGAATGGCCTCTTGTCTGCCCGTATGACTACTTTGTATTCGTCCGTAGGCATCCTTTCTAATGCTGTTTTAAACATTTGTACTAAGTGATTGTGCGAATGAAATAGTCTCTGCAGATTTAAAACAATGTCTTGTCGCACGTCAGTTATATTAACACATCGTTAATCAGCCTCTAATTTTTCGTCGCCCATGAACTAAACATGTAAAAATTTCGGATTTTCATCTGGAAGGGGAAGGAGAACCAGCTTTGTGGGAAATTTGGCCCTGTACTCAAAAGTTGGCATAAAACCATGTTCTTGCACTATAGATGACGCTCCAAACGATGTCATTTCCAAGCTACAATTTTATGCCCTTACATTTTTGAGGAAATGTTTGGAGTCTGCTGTACTACCAAATAAGTAAGACAGCAGTGGCTCAGGAGGCACTTTAAGAGGCGCCAGTTTCACTTTTCCATTTGAGCAACACATCCCAGATATTTCTTTGCCTGATAATGGTTACATAAGACATCCATCCGTCCTTTTACGACTTTAGGATCAGTATAGTAATCGTATCCAGCATGGTAATTAAATGCCCCTAATTTTAGATCAGAATGTCGACTCACAATTCTTGATTCCTCCGTTTTCGTCGAACTTGTTCTAGACGCCAGTCTCGTTACTGCAACGTTTCCCTTGCCCTTGATGCAGATGCTCTGACACTGTCCTGGTGCAGGCGAAGCTCTCTTTCCTCCAACGTTTCCCTCACTCTTGACGTAGAAGCTCTGATGCGCTCCTGCTGTAGACGAAGCTCCGGTTGTTCAAGTGTTTCCGACGCAGGGATGGCTTTTTTTTGGCTGCAGGAGTTATCTGACCAATACTCTTTCTTTTCTTCGGTGGCATTTCGATAGGTTTGAAGTAATGGGTAACCGCTAACAGTAAAGAGCACACAATACAGTATGCCTATTGACTTAGAAAGTCGAGTATGTATGCTTTATTTTCGGTTGTGTATCGTAAACTGTCATCCGATCCAGGTCCAGGTGTACGGAGCAGCAGCTTGTCGTGCTCCGGTGATCGCAGTGTCCGGATGGATGGATGGATGGATGATGCGCGGGCGTCTTGCGCCCTAATTTGTGTGCGTTGTCCAGGCCTAGGTCTGATGAACGCTAGGTGCCAACAGGTCAGCGCGGTCGTTTGCTCTGCATAAGGGAGTTATGGTGCAGTCCGCGGGTCCATGATAAATTACATGGCCACCACGGAGGCAAGCTTAAGCTTTTGCTTCACCCAATTGTCCCGCCGAGGCGCGACACCATGGTCCCCTCAGGCTAGCCTTTGGGAACGTAGTGACGCACTGGCGAGGACAAGAGGCTCGAGCGCCCTAGGGCGTCGGCCGAAACGGTAAGGAATGACTCCGAGACAGCTAGCTTCCGCAAGGAAGGCACTTGCCCAACCTCGCGAGAGCCCGTGTCTCAGGTCATTACCCTGCCGAATCAGCAAAGCAGGTGCTGACGGGGATCTTAGTGGTCATGGCTTCAGCCAATTGCAACGCCTGGTCGCGGCTCCTTGGTCTCCGAGGACATAGCCCACGGAAAATTAGAGGCAGGCTGGCGAGGACAAGAGGCTCGACCGCCCGAGTCGAAGGAACTTATCACCGGGGCAGACGGCTTTCGCAAGGAAGGCATTTGCACAACCTCGCGGGAGCCCGTGTCCCTGATCAAAGCCCTGCCGAATCGGCAAAGCCGATGCTGGCAATAAATCAATCGATTCCAATCTGCCGCAGCATGATTGACTACAGTTTCGGCAGGCGCAGTTAGTGAATGATGGTGATCAATTCAGTCTCCAGAAGGTTGGGGGGTTCGTTTCTGGGATTCATGTGATGAACTTAGGGGGGGTCGTCTAACAGCGCCCTAGGGCGCCTGACACGGCGAGGGGGCGGTGCATTCTCCATGCTGTTAAGCCTTTGGAGGTGCGGATAAGGGGACTCGCCGGCCTTGGCGAACAAATTCGTTGCCAAGGACCAGACGAATACCTCTAAGGTGGGAACACGGAGGCCCCGGTGAATGGCGGAATTTCGCACATACCACGGGGACCCCGTGAGGGAGCGTAGGGTCCAGTTCTGAAATGTCGTCAGCCTATGCCTGTTGGTGGCCGACAGGAGAGGCCACCAAGCGGGCGCCGCATAATTGAGTACTGTTCGGAGGAACAGTAGATACAATGTTAGTTTTGTACGGACAGCCAGGCGGCTATTCCGCGAAAGCATAGGTGATAGTTTGGCTCTGACGCCACGAGCCATGTTGAGGGTTGCGGTCACGTGGGCGTTGAAGTTTAGGTGCCGATCAAGCCGAACACCTAGGTACTTCACCGTCTCCGTCCAGTTGATGGGTCTCCCCTCTAAGGAGAGGGATTGACATCGGGAAATGGACTTATGAGTAAAGCAGATCGCCTCGGATTTCTCCGTATTGATCGCTACCCGCCATTACCTTAGCCAGTCCGGAAGCATAGCCAACTGGCGTTGTAACATTACGCTCGTCCGCCAAGGCGAAAGCGAGCTAAAATGAAACATCGCGTCGTCGGCAAATAGAGATAACGTGACCTCGGGATAAACAGGCAGATCGTTCGTGTACAGTACGTACAGAACGGGGCCGAGGACAGATCTTTTTGGGACTCCGGCGGCGACAGGGAGAACCCGAGAGAACGCCCCATCTACGCTGATCCTGAAGGTGCGATCCGTCAGATAGGATCGGAGCAAGTGGACGATAGATGTCGGGAGTGGCGAATGCGCCAGTTTGTAGAGCAGGCCTTCGTGCCAGACTTTATCGAAGGCTTTGCTCACATCCAACAGGACGGCGCCTGTTGCCTGATGATTTTTGGCGGCGTCGGCTAGACATGTGACAACCCGTACTAGCTGAAGAGTAGTCGAGTGCCTCGGCCTAAACCCAAACTGCTCCTCGCGGATAAAACCATCCACCAGTGGCCGAATACGGGCCAGGAGAAGACGCTCGAATACCTTCGAGATTACTGGCAATAGTGATATCGGGCGGTAGCTTCCAGGTAGCGTGGGCGGCTTTTTAGATTTCTGGATCATGATGACATTAGCAGTTTTCCACAGGCGGGAGAAGTACCTCAGCCGGAGACAGGAGTTGAACAGCTCAAGAACGTCAACTGTCGAAGGCGAGAGATTCTGCAACGCAGCGGCGCCGATGCGATCGGGGCCAGGGGCCTTTCTCTTCTTCAGTCGGCTTAGGACAGACGCAAGGTCTTCCTCGTCGACCGAATTAGGAGGATCATTGGGGGAGCAGAAGAGTATCCAGATAGGAAATCCCTGACGACTGCCGTATGAGCCGGGTCAGAGATGCCTCTATGGACGGTGAACTGTTCCTCAATACAGTCGGCGAAGACTTCCGCCTGCCTTCTGCAGAGTATACAGTGCCGTCCGGGGTATTCAAGGGATGGCGAGTCCTCTTTTCGCCTTTTAGTCTACCAGCGGCTCTCCATACGTAGGCGTGGTCGACTTCCAAGGACTCCAAATAGGAGTCCCATCGATTCGCGTTTACGTCAAGCAGAAGCTGCGAGACGTGTTCCGACTGGGCTCTAAAACGCCGTCTAGCGGCAGGGTCACGGGTATGCTGCCATCTGCGGCGGAGCTGGCGCCGTAATCGGATGGCTTGGAGAATTTCCGCAGGAAGGTCGGAGCGTTTATTACTCACCGAAACAGTATATGTGTGCTTGTCCATTGCAGACTGGACGAGGTCCTGGAGCTGATGTACCCGGAGATCCACGTCGTCACAAGAGACGAGTGGGTCCGGAGGGACAGATGGCAACTGCCTGGCCAGATCATCATGGTAGGATCGCCAATTGACTCTCCTAACATGATGATCGGGAAGTCGGGGTGAGACCGACGGCAGCAAGACAGTTATAAGCAGGGGGTCGTGATCGGACGATAGGTCCGACACCGCGCTGACTTGTAGATGAAAGGGGATGGCCTTGACAATTACAATATCAAGGACATCCGGCGGATAATCCGCTGTGGGAAAGTGTGTCGGTTCGGACGGGCCCATGATGAGGACACTGGGATCATCTTCAACAGCCCTACGGAGAGAATTGCCGTAGGGGTTTGACGTTCTGCTGTTCCAAGAGGGATGCTTGGCGTTAAGGTCTCCAGCTACGATGGTTGGGAGATCGCTGTCGAGGAGGGCGTCCCACTCCTCGTGCGGCGGAGCTCGATGGCCGGGCGGGTGGTACGCAGAAACAAAGCACACCTCCAGGCCGGCAACATCGAGCGCCACAGCACATGCTTCGATGAGGGTCGTTGCAGGGGCAGGGAGTTCTCTATGAGAGTGCCGCCTGTGGACTAAGATCGCCACTCCGCCAGATGCGTGGCGGCGATCGGGACCATTCCTGTCTTTCCTGTAGCAAGCATAGGCTGGCAGGGAGAATCGACGATTAGGGACAAGATGTGTTTCAGAGAGGAGTACGACATCTGCGTCGTACTCTACAAGGAAAGCTGCCAGTTCGGCCCGACGCGCCGGAACACCATCTGCATTCCACGCGACGAACCGAAACTGTCTAGCCATGGTTAGATGTAGGGTCAATCAGGGCGATCAGCGATGTTAGGATCGCCATGAGTATAGTCGGGACATCCCGAGCAGCAAGAATTTGCGGGACAATGCCGCTGACCCACGCCACCAGCTGAGCTTCAGTGACCAATGGCGAACCACCGGCCACAGGGGCCTGACTGCTGTGTCCGGGCGAGCCCGATGACTGCATGTTGCCTGTCTGTTACCATGACTAGCGATCTTGTGCTATTATAACCGTCATCCGAGACCTGCCGGCATCCTTATATACCCAGCCACGATGTGGGAGGGGGCATGGCGAGGGTGCGGGGGAGAAGGGAGGAGGAAGGGGACGGGCGCGCGAGATAGCAGATGAAATGGTGACTCACACTCACAACGAGGTAAAGAACAAAACAGTTGTGCACCATTTTAAACTTTGATTTTTAATAACTTCGGAACTAAGAACGCTATCTGGCAATTGCATTTTGTAGCAAATGTTATGGGCTTTCAGAAAATCACCTTCCACTTTGGTCGATTTTCTCACCGTTTTCCAGGTAGTCGCGAAAAAACTGCGCGCTAAAAGTTTGCATGGGGTGAAAAAGGGGGTGGGGTAGTTTTCAAAATGAAATGTAAGTAAGAATTTTCGTTTTGTTTTGAACTGTTAGTGTGCAAAATTTCATCACGATCGGAATAAAACTGTAGATCTGTATAAAAGACAAACGGACACACGGACACACAAACCTTCTTCTTTATATATATAGATATTCAATACTGTAAAGATGGTCGTACGATCGCAAATCACAAAGTGGAATTTATAGTGCAATTAACAGTTTATTCAAGGGGATTTAGTAAGCGGTCTTCCTTGGATCATATAAATTGTATTCATCTATATTAAGAACACGGCTGAATGCAATAACGGATACAATGCTTTCAGAGATCCAGAACGGTTTCAGAGAGGGTAGATCATGTTTAGATTGTATATTTACAATAGCCCAGCTTATTGAAAAGCGTAGAGAGTATCAGCTGCCCACGTACGTAGCTTTCATCGACTTCGAGAAGGCGTTTGACAGAGTGAATCGGAGTAAACTATAGACAGCAATTTCTTTTATGAATTTGCTAACTGTTATAATTTTTATTGTTCGACTAAGCTTTTCGTCATCACTGACATCTTCAGGTCTTAAACAACCTGAAGATGTCAGTGATGACGAAAAGCTTAGTCGAACAATAAAAATTATAGCAGTTAGCCAATTCATAAAAGAAATAGTAAGGATGGCTGCTAATTTAAACAATACGAAGAATAGACAGCAATGGTAAGGAAAGGGATCCTACGCCATTTAATCAGAGCAATACAGAGGAGCATAAATTTTAATAGAAGCAGGGAAACCGAGAACAGCTTCTAGAGTTGGCCTGAGAAATTGGGGAGTAGGACAAGGGTGTCCATTATCACTTTCTCTTTTTAACTTACATTTTGACGATCACACACAAAACTGACAGATGTGTCTACCAAAACGTATTATGATTAGTCACTCTACAATTGACACTTTGTTGTTTGCGGACGATGAGGCTATTCTGTCGGACTCCGAAAACAGATTGCAGATGGGTATAAATTTTTAAATCGAATCTGTAAAGACTCTGAATTGTAAATTTCCACACTTAAGACCAAGGCGATGGCTTTTCGTGAAACTGACCACGTACGGGCAAACATTGTTATAGAAGGTACTGTCCTGGAAGAAGTTAGCAATTTTGAATACCTGGGCTAAAGTGTGTCTTATAATGCAGGCAACGACGTTGTGAATAAGTTGCATAAGTTCAACTTTATGTGCGGGACCATTATGAGAACCCATAAGTCAGCAAGTAAAGGAACACGCCTAAAATTCTACAAGATGATGGCTCTTTCCATACTTCTTTATGAGGATTGGACTTTAACGAAAGGTCAAGCCAGCCGCATCCAAACGGCTGAAATGAGATTTCTCACACACGTGGGAGGGTATACTCTCCATTATCATAGAAGAAACACAGATATACGGCAGGAACTGAATATTATGAGTATACTCCACAGGATAGCTCAGTATCGGCTCAATTGGTGGGGACATCTTTGCCGAATGGATGACTGTCGCGCCCAAAACAACTATGGAAGTATAAGCCGAGGGGACGGAGAGGTGTGGGATGTCTGAGGAAGCGCTGAAGTGACCAGCTCTAACCTTTGCCTGTTTGAGACCGGAACAAACCATCCTTGGTTTAATCCTTAAGAATGATGATGATGATGATTTCGTGGGTATATGTATTTACCGTATACAGTAATATTTAAAAATTTGGCAATTGTAAACTCTGCTCTTTTTGGTTGAAACCATGTACTAAAAATTTAACACTTTATTTAACTTACAAATTTAATGTATTTTATTTGAACAAGTTTTGGCTTTCCGTCAAATATTTCGATCATACACCTGATTGTTTACCAAGCAGAATTTTTTTATTTAGAAAACTCTTCGGTATATAGGACTCGCACCCACTGGAACACCATTGCCTCTTCAGGCTGTCAACTTCGTTCCCTCTTTTACATTTTATCAGTGTGAGTCATTTACAGTGTATAGAGGCTACCTGGTTCCTTCTTGCTTCTTCTTCAGTACTCCATGATTCAAAGATCTCTTGCTTTTGTTTCTTCCTGCACAGCTTCCTTTCCAAAAATGCGCTGCCTGGTCCTGAGCAGATAACATGATCTTCAAGATATTGTCGGGCGTTACCTGACCCATTTCAATTTCCAAATGTCTGTTTCTCTATGAGCAGCGGTTAGAAGACCCTCTGAAAGACCCAACAACAGGGTATTTACTTAAAATTTAAATATTTCAGAAACTAATTAGTTATCTAATAATGTAAATGCAACTAACTTTATTACAGAAATACTCATATTCAAATTACCGACAATTTAATTGTTAGGCATCCTACCAATTTTATAGGAGTTTCAAACCAAAACGACTTTTGTATTATTATAATAAATATAGCACCTTTATTTTCGTATGTTGTATCCGTAACTATTATATGTTATACATTAATTAATTATATTCAGTTGCATTATTTTTTGTTTAAATTCTGATTGGTTGTAATTACAGTATACCGGTTTTTCTTATAAAAATTTTGGAGTACCTTCATTAAAAAAACTGAACAAAACCTACTAGAATTTGACGTAGACGTTTTTGTTTTTCTAATTTCTTTTCTCTCACTGTCTGATCAAACAAACTAACTTATCTAACGTGGTTGATAAACAGACAACGTGTATAAGAGAAAAAGAGAAAGAAAATAAGAAAATAAAGTTCTCTTTCTCGTTTTTATGCTTTATCAAAACCCGTTTTTTGTGCTGTAAAGTCTTTTATTTTGTAATCCGCAACACATTTATAAAATAACACTAATCAAAACATGTTCAAAGTAAATATCATGGTGAGTTTGGCAGAGCAAGCACTCCTCCCTTACTCTGAAAGTTTATTTAGTGTATCCGTTTGTTTGTGTAGTGTTATACGTTCTGTTTGTCATACTTCACGCCGCAGAACATTGACCACTATTCTGATTACCATATTCCGTTTCAGATGTTCGAATTACTAGCCGTCCTCTGTAGGCCTTAAACTGTAGCTCCCACAAGTGTAGACAGTTCTGTAAGTACGTATACAGAACGGCCGCATACAGGCAGATGCATACGCCGATCAAGTAGTTTCACTCAAAAGAGAGAATAATAATAATTTTGGTCATGACTGAAATACTATTTTAATTGTCGATTGTGTTTCGTTGCCATCATATCCATTCATGTATTGGGCACTTTAATTAGCAAAGGTACGTATCTTCTCTTTCGTTAACATAAGCTTCAAAATTAGGTATGAGTTTTATGTACCTGGCGATAAAATGAAAGAAGCAGTTTATTGAAAATAAAGTACTTGAAATTAGGCTGTTCCTTTAACGTAAATTGCCACATTTAGAAGATATAATCTTACAGATTAAGGCCTACAAGATATATACTTACAACAAGGTACAATAATACTGAACATTTTAGACAGAGAGCAAAAGTGCGATGCAACTCAGTCGTGCGTAATAGTATGAATGACCACTCAGTGTTGAAAAAAATGTTGACATGATTTCATCGTTTGTGTTGTATAGAAACAGAGTAACTAAAATACGTCAAAAGTACACAGATCAAGTTAATTTCCAAGAATTGTTTGTTTACTTTAATGGTTCTATTCAACGTGAATAACGTTGTAACTAAGACACGATAATATTTGTAAAAAATATGGATGTTTTTCAACCCACAACAAATGTTCGCTACCAGCAAATAATTCCGTCGGCACGTAGGCGACTATGTCAAATTTAGTATTGCCTGTGACAATAATGGCTACACGTACTCTCTGCAAATAGCGTCTAAAATATAAATAGTCTTGAAAGTTAGAAAAATGGTTACTTCATTCAGAAACGTACAATGTAAACGGTTAGATTATATATTAATGCTCTTATAGTTGCGAAATAATTATATTTTAAGAAATATAATGCGTAGAGAAATAGTGTATTTTAATTTAGATTAAGAATTACAGAAATTCTTTAAATGAAAATTATTATAATGTTTCTGGATTTTATGAGGCAATCTGTACTAACTCTACTCATGTAGATTTTAATCATTAACTATATTAAAAATTGTTAAGTTTAAAGAAACAATCTTAATATATTTTATTTCTTAAATAGAGTTATTATTGTTACAATGTAATATGGTGTTTGTTTTGTTTTATTAAATATAAGCCACACACACACACATATATATAATTTATTTAAAATTTATAAATGCTTTACCTAAATTTTAAATAAATTATATATGCATCAAGAAATAGACTGTAGCAAAAAGTGTATCAACAATACTTATTTGCATATTCGCCCAGCCTAATTTATTTGTACATATAAAATAATATAAACAGCTATATATAGTTTTAGATGAAGCATACGGAACAAAACAAGATTGCACAATTCTTAACTTGTTTTTATACAACTTTTACTGGTTACCGAGGGGTGGGAAACTGCGTGTGTGTGCATAGTGTTTCTTATATATGTGTGTGTGTTGCATCACCAGATCGAGGGAGGAGAACAGTTGTCTTTGTGTACAGTGTATTTAACTTTTACCAGTCCGAAAAAGGCAGTAAATGCAAAGAATTAAATATGTTTATTTGATACAAATTCTCACACTGACATTTCATACAGCAAACTGAATGATTTCGTTATAAAACGTCAAAAATAACGCATGTACAGATACAGTTTAAAGATAACGGGTAAATGTATAACAGAACTATAAACAAATTAATTAATTACACCTTTAATTAATATGTGACGAGCAATTAATTAATATATAAATAATTATAAAAATCTCACGAATTGCATAATTTCATTAGTGTGCACATGAACATTAATTATGAGTGCGAAAATACGGAAAATTTTGATGTGTGAAAAACCGACGCGCTGACCCAAGATGTACTGTCTGAATGATCGTAGACAGTCTTCAACGTGTCGGAGTACCGTCAATAAATAACCCTGATATATTCTGAACGAGGGAACAGACTCTAATAATTTGTTCACGGTGGCACTATGTCCGGTTGCTCAGCAACATAAGACAGACGCCAATCATTCCAAGACGGGGGACACTGTTCAACGGACAACCGACTACAGACTCCATCACCAGGAAACATCATCATCATCAAGGAACAACACACACGCCACGGTAACTCAACAGTGAAAAATAAACAATTATTTTTATAAAAAAACATAGTAAACAAGTATAATCAGGTATAAAGAAGAAATAAATAATTGTTCATAGTGTGATTACAAAATTTTAATTAAATAATATAATTTAAACATGTAATTTTAGCATCTGTGGTCGAGTAAATTTTAGTTAATTAAAAATTGGTGCATAATAATTAATGTTTATTGAAGTAAAGTAAACACTATTTTCGATTAAAATACTACAAACTTCTTATTATTATAATAAATATTTAATTGTTATCAAATTTTCAACATTGAAAATGATTACTTGAATTTTATATTGTGCTGTCACATACCCAAGAAATTAAAACAATTATATAATAGGTTTTTAAAACAAATTTCAAATGTTATAATTATTTTGTTTCATATATGCGTTTTATGTTGTTATTTGTATGTTCATATCTGTGTTTAGTTTTGGTTTGTATATTACTTATGTTTAATTTATAACGTGTAGACTTAAACTAGTAGTGTAAAACAGCTTCTCTTAAAAGGTAACTTCCAATACAGATTTTTTGTAAATTTTTAAAGAATTGGTTCTTTTATAAATTAATCTTTTATTAACATTCATTGTACGCGAAAAAAATCGTTTTTTTCTCTTTTCATATAAAATGTATTGTTCATCAAAGGGACCTAACGTAACGAACGCAGAAATCCCACGAGTTAGCTGGTAAGTTATTTGATAGTTACGTTGAGTACTTCAGACACACAAAATATATAAATTGCAACGTTTTAACACTGGAAATCTTTATAAGGACGTATCGCACATTTGCGGCCGATCGTTGGTGCGTGATCGAAAATGGGAACCGGTGAGTTTCCATAGAAACTACTTCTTTGTTGTCAATAACGTAGTACACATATAAAACTTCTGTTATGAATGCGACTACACTTAACTTGTAATCTGTACATTGGTAAATGAAGAATGAATTCATTGATTGGTGAATGAACATAAATATATATATTTTTTAGATTTATTGAAGCATTTTCAGTGCCCTTCTCTGTGCAATGCCTGTAAATGTTTTCAATTAATTTAGTTTATGTATACTAATATGCTGCTACTACTAACTAGCCTATTTTCAGCTGACTTGTGTCTTCCCAGTCATTTAGCGAAACCTGTAGAATTAAAATTAATAAATGCATGTGAGGCCGTAGGACTCAAAGAGAATTTATAGGTGAATTTCTACTAAGATGGGGCTTAGTTTTTACACATTGTGTTTTGTTATTTCGTATAAAGAGTTTTCCTATAGAATTCCTGAAATATTTTCTTACCAGTTTATTCTTAGCACATAATCTTATGTTTTTATAAAGCTTGTGTTCCTTGTATTGTTTTGTTTGTCTTTATATTTGCTGGATTGTAAAGACACTATGCGTGATGTATTTATCATACAAGTAGTTTGACCATCTCCATTGTATTTTCCTGCACATTGTGATGTGTCATTTGGTAAAATTGACTACCTAATTTTATCTTGATATTTATTTTATCTTTATATTGTCTTCTTTAGTAAAACAGTCTATGACAAGTGTCAACTAGGTGCTCTCTATTTTAATGAGGCCTGTGGATTGTCTTTACATGACTATAGCTGCTTAAGTTTTTGATGTCATCAAGCATTCCAAACATTCTTCTTCTCCGTCCTCTCTGTCCATCTTCTTTTATCCTTAGCAGTAGTCAGTTTCTAAGCAAAAATAGAAATTGGCTTTCAGGTAATGTTTATGTTGTTTTAATTATGCTGGATTTAATTGTGCTTGGTGGTAATTTTGTTTGTTTGTAATAACTCTCTTTTCTCATTTCAGAAATGTATACATGCTCATTTTTCAAAATGTATATTTATTGCAAAGTGTTTGTTGTTTCCATTAGATCTTCTACGTAGATGACTACACTCCACCATTGAGATCAGACTACCATAATCTTTTTAAATAAAATAATCTGTAATTTTTTGTTATGTAGTATTAGAGCAAAATATTTAGGAAAATATATCCAAGTATTATCACTACTGTTTGATTTAGGACATAGCGCTAGATATGATTCTTATGTTACTGAGCAGTCTCACCCATCATCATTTCCTCCCGTCTTTACACATAATGTCACGTCTTAGTTTTAACGTTTTCACGTTAAATAGCGGCATTAAGTCAACAAAAACTCTTGGAAATCAACTTGATTTGTGTACTTTTAATATACTTTATTTAAATCTGTTTTTAGACAACACAGTTTTAAATATAAACTGAATATGAAGAACGCAGAGGTATTAATTAATATCGATCACAGTAAAGTGAACGTGGTGCCTCTAGATATTAGCTGGTCGTAGTCAAGAGCTATCCAATTCACAGTAGACATAGGCAGCAGAATGTTCTTGACGTAATAAAACAAGGTTTTATGAAAAATACAGTACAATTTCTAGGAAAAGGAATGTATGCGAGTGTGGGAGTTCAAGAGTTCAAGTATGTCGTTTGCGTTCGTAAGAAAACTGTATAGTAAAAACACAGATAGCCTCGTTCATTTTATACTTTCATTGTATATGAGTCATCAAATTAAATTCTGGATTACAATTCACTAAACGTCCTATAATCATTGCTTTAACTATGCAAACAAAATAAAAGGTTTATGTGTATGTAAATTTGGAGTTCGTATGAAATAAAATTTGGCAAATTGGCATTAAATAATTAACTTGTTTCCATTTGTTTTACGTGAAAAGGCAGAGGTTACATGTACGCAAGTAATACATAATTCTCAGACACACCTAGCACTAACAAAGAATTACGTACTGTATTATGTACAATAATGTTTAAAAAAACTTTTCTACCACAATTTAATGGTATTTAATCACGTAACGCAATAAAACGAGGACATTAAAATAATACAGTTGCCGTTCTTATTTGTATATTTTATAGTCACATGTCGGATAATTAGTTTCACATTTTTTTGTTGGATAAAATATAAAAAAGAAATGTCTAAATATACAACTAATAGTCCTCATTTACGTTACCCATGTTGTTGTATGTTGCAAATCGCTCAGTTTATTTACTTTCTCATCATATAATTCTTGTCTCTATTTCGTATTTTATTTTATATTTATAGAATAACCGATTTTTAGTTCGACAGTAAAACAAATTCTTATTAAATATAACCATACGATTTATTATTCTTGATTATATGATCAAAGACTTAATATTAATATCAAATTGACTTTACATTTTAATTGACATTACATTTTAATTTTCAGAGATATAAGCAACGTGTACATTATATTGCTTTACTGTTACGTTGCAAACTCGGCATCCTTACATTGCTTAAACACAACGTTTCTATGAGCTGGAGCATAAACTGTTTAAGAAAGTTAAAATACTTTAACTCAATGGAATAGCAAAGTCCCATAGAAATAGTACTTGGTCTTGTCATTACCATTTCACTGTGTGAACACAATCTTGATTTCTTTAAATACAATTTAAATAGTCATTCGATAACAAAATAGTCGAATATACGATTAGTCGAATTGATCCTATTAAAATAATTATTTATAAATATATGTTTCTGTAAAGGAATACAAATTACTGATATAAGAAGACAATGTTTTGTTTATTGTAAGAACTAGTTTATTTTTTCTTTTATAAACTTTTCAATAAAAAAGGAGTTTAGCAAATTCTTGGAGTTTAGCAAATTGTGATAGTAATTTTACCTGTGTCCACTGAAATCTATAGCTGTAGAACTGTGTAAAATAAAATAACAATTAAAGATAAACTCTTTCCTTACTTCAGTGTGCCTCTACATTTAACCTCGCTACAAAATAAATATGTACGCTTGTGAATAGAAGACATCTTCTAATGTTTGTAAAAAGCAGCTTTCATAAATCTCAAACAGACAACAATATAAACAGGTGTTTGTGTTTGTTTGACACAAATGTATGCAAAAACTGTACCTCCTGAAATATAAAGCCTCTGAGCTTTATAATGTCAATAATTGGAAGAATTATCTGTTACTATTATTGTTATATTCTCCTTTAGTTTTCATTACCGTACATTGAAAAACCATCGTACAAGATACAAACAATATATAGCTTAAAATAATTGTGATAAAATTAAATTCTAAAATACAGCTTTATTGGTAGACGTTAATTTACATTTTGCAATACACATTATAAAGAAATTGTTTTTAACAAATTTGCTAATATGATTGAAAGAAATCATGATTGTTATTTTGAACGGGGAGTTTAGACAGTTTTAAACAATTTTTAAAAATTAACTTTCAACGTAAATTTATTTTAGCTAAATATAGGCAATATTTTAAGCGCGCATCTTGTTTCCTGGTAGAGATCCGCAATAAGTGTCGGCGATAAGTTCGGTAGGGTTTACCACAACATTTTAGGAGAAACGTCTTTACCAATGTGCCTGCCATATACTTCTTTTGTTTTCAGCTGAAATCAAAAAAGTAAGTAGATTTATTTAAGGAAACTGACAGCTATGACTGTTAGTTATTAAATTTTATTTTAACATTCAACCAATAGTTATTTTATGTTTCGTAATTTTAGCACATTGAAAATAGGGAATGTTATGGAAAGAAAAGTTGTAGGTTGATAGCATCTCATTTGAGAAGTTTATTTGTTGGTAGCAAATAAGTACACCGTATGCACTTAAGATTAAGGAACAGAAGTAGTAGTGATTTTCAAACTTGCGATTGTAATAAACACCGGCTTTGCGTGTGGGTAGAATTTGCAGTTGTCGATACGACTTTACACTTTACTCTTATACTTTATTAGCAAGAAGAAATAGAATTTTATTTTCTTAATTTCTTACTCTTCTCTGCGTACCATTACACTTTGTCTGTTTATCAACCACGTTAGATATGGTAGTTTGTTTGATCAGACAGTCAGAGAAAAAGACTTTAGAAAAACTGAAAAAACAAAAACGTCTACGTCAGATTCTAATAGGTTTTGTTCTGTTTTTTTTTTAATAAAGTTACTCCAAAATTTTAGAAGAGAAAACGATAAAATTGTAACCAATAATAATTTTAAACAAAAAGTAATGTAACTGAACAGAATTATTTAAAATATAACATATAATAGCTACGACAACAAAATAAATGCAGGTGCTACATTTACTAAAATACTACAAAAGTCGTTTTGGTTTGAAACTCCTATAAAGTTTGGTAGGATACCTAACAATTAAATTGTCGGAAATTTGAATATGAGTATTTCTGTAATAAACTTGGTTGCATTTACGTTATTAGATCACTAATTCGTTTTTGAAGTATTTAAATTTTTAAGTAAATAACCTGTTTTTGGGTCTTTCTAGAGACTCTTCCAACCGCTACTCAGCATCGACGAATTCTTCTTCTGGATGTCGACCTGAAAGGATCTCGTCTACTCACTTAATCTGCTCTGCAATTTGGAAACTTTGCGGAATTATCTTCTTCGCACGTTGCCTTTGACTAGCGTCATTTGCAGTCTCTGCTCTTGGTCTAGCTTGCGCCGGAAGAAAGGTTGTTAACTTGCCAACTGTAAATGCTAACCTACCCACCTGTACTGCCGGTAACAAGAAATAACAAAAGCTAGCTACGGCCACGTGTTCAGTAGGTCGTGCGACTGCCTCTGGAACCCTTCAAAGGCCTGTATATGGCAGCCTACACCGATCTGTAGCGGGTAGCGTCTGGTACGTTTTGCTTAAACTGGTGCGCGACTAGGTCGTTGGTGCATGTACTGTTCTCTGGACGAGTGGTTTCCGACGATTGTCTATGCTCCGGCTGGTGAATTAACTACGCGTGTATTGGACCGACCAAGCCTCAGTGAAGTGCTGTGAGTGTGTGGTGTTGTGCTCAGGCTTTCGATGGAGCTCCGGTGTCTGATGGACCTGTCTTGATCGTAGTTCGTCGTTGGACTACGCCGGTTGGTAAGCCAGCGCACGTTATTTCTCGTCCGCTGAAAAAAGTGTCGCTAAAAAAATTTTAAAGAAAATAGAGGCTGAATATGAAAACAAGAAGACCTAGAAAACCCTTTTTACTGAGCAGGAATATATTCTGAGATAAGAAATAATGTATTCAGGAATATATAGTTACGTGCATACAACTCCCACTTTCTATTGCCTCAGGAAAAATTCTGTATTTCCAGGTTATAGGCAAGGAATCTCCTTCAACCATGTACCATATGTTAATGCATTTCTATACATCCTGTGACAGTACTTCGCGGCTTCTTAATTGTTGCGCATTTAACACTACACCTGTGAAAAATTCTCTCTTATCAGGATTTGAATTTATACATTTTAATGATTATTAGAACACTTACAAGTTTACTAAAAGAGTGTTATAATTGTATTAATATATGCATACCTGCAGTTCAAAATGTGTAAGAATTATGCTGTTATTTTGAACTACAGTGTATCTGGGAATTTCAAATAACATAAATAACATAACAAATAGTGAAATAACATAAACTCAAATTCATAAACATGATCTGTTTTCTAATTTTTGGCAAATGTTATGTTACATGCGTGTTTGTGTTTTGTTGGCAAGTGCTAAAAGACACAATATAGGTCGACAGAAGTTTGTTGAGACGTAGTACTAAATTTACTGGGAGGCTAAACGTAGACACTTAAATAATTAGTGGTGTGTAAATATTCGTTAAATACATTTCATAAATTCGTGGCCGTTTTGTCTGATGGCAAACTACACAAGGACAAAATTGCTTCAAAATTATTAAAACATTTATTTCGAGCTAAAGAATGTTACAGTCGTTTAGTTTATTTAAATTCGATTCGTCTGTTACACTAGATGGTAAATTTATAAAATTCTGACATATATCTTCAACTTTTAATGTACCCGCCAAAGAAGAACACCCACACGCGCACATATATTACGAATAATTATTATTTATTGTGTTGCTAGTAAAAATCCAGTAAAATTTATCGAATCTATAAATAAATATAATTTGGTCTAATTTTTTTTATATTGTACGTTGTACAACTTTTCACAATTATGGAATTAATACAAATAAATATACGGTTAGGCTGCAAATAAATCCGTTATGTGTTTTTTGAAATATGACAATTACGCAACATTTTAACTTTTCCGGACTGGTAGATACGAGCATGTGATGCTGCCAAATTTGATTCCTCAGATTAGAAGTTATTAAAAAATTTATTGCTCAATACTGTAAAATTTTTATGCCATTAGCACTTACTATATTAGGGAAAATGAATCCGATATTTACATAATAGATAAATAATCATTAATTTGTAAATACTACTTTTGCACCATCAAATTGTCAGTGCAGACTATTTACCAAAACAGGAATATGACGTTGGAGAGTAAAATATGTAAGTAGTAGTGTAATGTTTAGTATGCAATATAAGCCTTCTAAAGACAGTAAACAGGCATTATTAATGCATTCATACTTGTAATCTTCTAAAAATTAACGACAAATATACTTCTACATACCTTTATGATTCAAATTAAAAAAAAAAATTTGAAGGACTACTATTCACTATTAAGAATCTCACAAATAATTTTTAAGTCATAAAATTAAGTACAAATTAATGATTTCCTTTACTGATTGTTTTCCTTCTTACTGTTTGCAGGTAATGTTTTATGAAATTAATTTACATCTGTGCCAGTATAAGCAATGTAGTTACTGGTATACTATTACACGAGTTAACATAAATTTATGATGACCTTTTATCAAAATTTTAATACAATGAAACAAGGACAAAAGAACAACATTTATAAATAAATGTCTTATGACTCGTGGAAGCTCTTTATTCTCACAAGTAACATATGTTAATTGCTTTTTCCGATCTGTTAAAAACGATCTCTTATAGAAATACATCAACCCGTAGTGAGGTAATTGATACTTTACCTAAAGAAAAGTATTCACTGTAAACTGCTTCTTTTCCCTGATTTTGCATTCGCGTACCGCAGCCCTTCCAACAGCTTAGTTCACAAAACATTTGGTCAGTCAACAAATTCTTCTACCTCTTCCCGGTTACTGCTGGTTAGGTTTTGTGTTTCCCTTCATGATTTTTCCTAAAATATCTTCCATAGCTTTCCATCTATCTTTGGGGCTTGAATTTCATGGTAATCTTGCTTTAGTCTTCACTACACACTTCATGTTGTCTACAGGAAGCGTATGTAACACTATGTATTTCAACGACATCGTTCTTCAACTCTTTATAATGTTAAAAGATCTATTTGTGTATGCATCCGTCCTCGTAACGGGCATTTTAAGATATGTGTTCTCCACCAAGCACTTGATTCGTGTGAGACAATCGTTGATCCTTCTTTATATTATTCCCATATATTTATCACGGCACACAATAACGGCACAGTCTACAACATCCATTCTTCTTGTGTTATTTGCTAGTTCCTTTTCCAAGACTTTGTCATACGTAACGTTGCATCGACGTGGTTCTTTCCATGAGCCTTGAGTCACTTGAATAATTTGTCAACAGTCTCAAACATTATTCTGGTATTTTTTGCCTGGAAAACGGAAGTAGCAATGTCACTTCATCCAGCTGAATTAAAAGACTTTACAAACACCATAAAGCATTTTAAATACTATAGTCTTCATGTCCGCAAAAAACCCTTACTATCCTTTGCCTTGCCATCTCAACAAGTTTTACAATTGCATTAATAGTGTCTATCGTAGATCGACCATTTTTGAACATAATTTGCCTACCAGACATTTATTTTCAACTTAAAATGTGCCTCTACAGTTTTTTTTTTTAATCATATTCCTTAGTAGTTTACCTACTGTTTCCAAGAAGCACAAGAAATCAATGTAAAAAATCAATAATTGACTCTTACAATCCTAAAAGAGCGTTGTTTGGTGCAGACAGATATTTAATGCATACAAAGGCATTTCTGAGCATATTTCTATCAATTTTAATCATGACACTTGGCATAATGTTAGGTTCCTGTGATGTTCCTGGTACTGTAGTTCTTATAATTTCCAAAACATAAAAACAATTTGCAAGCACTTAATCTGTCCCGTGCTCTATTTTTCAACATTCAAACTGTATGTGACTTTAAATTAGGTTTGGATATTTATAGTATATTACATTAGTGTTACTATTTATAACGCTATACTCAGGACAACTAATGTTTTGTAACTCAAAGTCAGCTCAAGATACAAACACAGTATAATGTGACGGCATGTGAAGGCAAACGTAGTTTAATTTTACTTTATGGTTCAGTCGTCCAGTGTTCGTGCATAGTCCAGTAACTTCTTGTTTACGCTCGGTGTGTAATATTCACGTACACGACAATCTGCTGTTGCTTTTAAAGTTCCAGTTAATACAGATCCACTTACGATAATTAGCAAAACATTTGGAAGAGACAGTGATATTATAGACTGACGTCTTGGGTAAAACTCAATTTTTCATATATTAAATTCAGTGAATCGAATTCGTTACTTACAATGTATCGTATAATATTAACGTATTACGCGACACTGTACAAACTCCGAATTATAACTGACGTTGCTAAGGTTACTACTAATTATCTTTAATAATTTGGAATTTAAATTACGTTAGTTCTGTATCTTACTGATAAATTAGCACTCATCAATTTAAATTATTGTAATAACTTATTATTCTAAAATGTATTTTAAATCACTGATAATTAATTAAAAAGTTAAGAAATATTGCATCCGCACTGAAGCATAGCTCACCAGGTTGATAGCTTGTACTAAATTACCAGTTTAAAATTACAGTCGTCTCTTGCTATTTTTGACCTCACTCATAAATTCTTTTAAAACCATATATTACACTGCACTTCCGGTTTCTGTCAACTTTATGATATATCTGCACGCAATTATTATAAAGTACACAGAAGACCATATATGTATTTTAAGTCTTAAGTTAGGACATAAATTGTTAAAAACAACGAACATTAGAAACATTCAATTATGCACTGTACACACGTAATATATCATATTTTACTCATACATTTTATTTTGTTTAAATGGCGTGTAAACATATTATATGAGACAAGAGAGAACGTAGCAAGCCAAAAAAGTTATTATAAAAAATGAAGGTGAGAAATTGCTCTGACTACGAGGAGCATAAGATATGTTGTATTAAAAGTGGAAAATCCTAATGTATTGTATGAGATATACAATGACGTCAGAAATTTACAAGTGCAAATTACATTCACTTCTAAAGATAAATTGAAGAACTATGGTCACAAAAATATTATTTAACTGATCGAAAAATACACATATACGTATGAGTTTTCTCATTGCCAAAGTTCAAACCAATTTTTACATTGTGTATTCATTAAATTAGGTTCTTTTATTCTGATATGTGTATATTTTTACTTGATCTAAAATAGTGTAGTTTGAAAAAGATTTTTGTGTTATAAATTACCTACTTATCTAAAGAATGTAAGAGACCTAAAATACAAATTATTAAATTATGTGAATAATCTATATCCGTAATATAAGTAGTACAGCTGGAAAAAGTTTGATTTTGTTCTAATTTTTCTACTCCTATCTTAGTTTGTGATTTTATAAAACACACGATTAAAAAATAATAGTACAGAAGTATTTATTTATTATTCTGCTTAGTCAGATGATTTTACTTCTACACCATTTAAGAAACAGTAATAGCCTACTTATGTAAATGTTTAAGTAAAGGTAATTTTTGCAAAATTTAACTTCCACTTAGCTCCCTAAATAACTATAAATTTCATGCAACCACTAAAACTGCGTAGCCACTAAAAGACTTTGTAACCAAGAAACAAAACGTTTATTGTATTAGAGAATAAGTAAAATTAGATTAATCAAGATATATTTTACTTGTAAATCGTAAACACATGAAAGTAAATTTAGGTGTACTATAACAAAGTTGTAACAGTAAATAAATTTTTATTATTTATGCAAATGTTATTAAATTTTCTTTAATATAACATTATTATTATTTTTATTGTTGGTATTATTTTTCGTATTTCTAATATTAGTTTATTATTAAGTCAGTGTTAAGTAGCCGTGAGCACTTTCAAAGCGATGATCTGTTCAGGACATCTTAATTTATGAGTATAAAGTAAATTTGGACTCCAAGTATATTTAGTTTTAATGTTATCTAACATTGTAAATATGAAACCTTAAATATTTCTTAAAAGAAATGTAAAATTTTTAAACCTAATGTGTCTAGACTAAAGGATTGCTTTAAAATAAAATGAATGGTGTTGCAGTAATTTTTTTGAATACACATTGTAATTTATGTAATTTCTTCTGTCTAATAATACATAATACCACTATCCTAATACCCACTACCCTGTAGGTTATCTTATTATGTTAGCGTGTATTTAAAATTTGAAAACGCTTACAACAAATACCGTTGTCATTTTAAATGCGGTCATACTTATGAATTAAAATAGAACTATAAATTTTGTATGCAAACAAACGTCACAAAATTTGCATTAACATGATGGATGATCTGTTAAGATTGATTTCACGTGTTCCAACAAACCATCACTTTAATTACAACATTTTGACAATCTCAATATGTCCAAACTAAAGATACATACTAATTATACTTACTTCAAAATTTCTTCAGTATTGTCAATCGTAGCATTTAACAGCAGACGTGTAAAACCTGCAAAACAAATATGGACTAACACAGGCCAAGGAAAACATTTTGAGGATCAAGACGTCATTAATATAAAGGCAATACAAACACGGCCATTGATAATTGCATTTGATATCAATAAAAACAGACTGAATTGTAAGGTAGTTTGTAGTTACAGTATCTGTTTCAAGTATTAATCAGATTTATTACTCCCACTTTACAACTCTCTAAAAATTGTAATCAGAATTTGCATATTTCACAACTTCTAAACTGACATTAAAATAAAAATCCAACTTATTGAAGTATTTACCTTACATTGTTAATTGTAATGTCGTAGTACGAGCTTTCATTGAAGAGGCTTTCTCAGTCACCGTTCAGTTTATTTCAAACACTACAAAATATGAATTATATAGTCAATGTTTCATCTAAATGAAACTTTTATACAATTCGATTCTGCGCCTAATATCGTAGCAACTCTGTTACGTTCCTAATATTAACGTAGAACAAAATTTAATATATTTCTTCAACAATATTTCCTGTTTGTATGAAACAAAATTTATTAATTATTTTTAATGTAGATTACCCTGAAATTTTTTTAAAAGCTATATACCAGCTTTCAAAGAAGTTTCAAAGTATATTACTTTCGTTTAAAAGTAGTTTATGAATTATATATTGGACATGTAACTAGTTTCACCACTTTCTGTTTATGGTAGGCTTTGTAAAATTGTTTATGTTAATACGATTTACTTGAAACTTTCAAGGCAAGTAATATGAAACGAAATTTTTATAAAACGGTTTTTATTTTGAGGGGAAAGCATATTATAAAGACAAAATGACTTAGTGTAAAGGATCTTATAACACCATGTCATGATTTACGTAGACTGTACCTCATGTACGTAATCTACCTTAACTCTAATCCCCTGAAAACATTATTCTTCACTTACGCTTTGCCACAGACTACACCTAACGTATCTATTTTTCTTGCTGAAACAGCCTATGTTTTGAATTATACAAGATGCAACGTTTCGGTTTGCAAGTTGTTAGCCATAATCTGTTATTAAAAACACTTTTTTTAAATCGTCGTGTGCTTTTTATTTTTCTAGCCCAGTACTTAAAGATTGCCACGCTAAACATACAACGGTACTCCATATAATTAAGGTCCGTTTGATTTTCCGATTCAATATAAAATTATTGATTCTCATATCAACATATAATATTGAGAAAAATGGTCATTTTCTAATAACAGGAACAGTTAAGGTTATCCTCACATGTAAACTGTGCTAAACCTGTTTTGCAGAAACATTTTTAACCATGACCATGCACTTTCTAACTACGCATATTTCGTTACCAGCAACCAATTAAAATATTTTAATTATTAATACTATCTTTAACTACCACTGATTATCCTTATCTGTCCTCTTTAAGTATCAATACTGCTGGATACATATAGGCTTCAAATCAAAATAAATAACATGGCATTGTAAGAGCTTTGTGTGTGTGTGCGCGCGTGCGGGTGTGTTGTGATTGCACAGCATGTGTACGATTAAAAAAATTAAATTTTCATTTTGTTAGAAAATCCATACAGTTACTATTTTGGGAACTGACGTTATCATGTAACTTTATTATGTAAATAATTTTAATGTGTAAAACAAATATTGTTAAAATGTTGATATGAAAGTAATGAGCACAAAATCATTTATTTTAAGCAAAACCAAGTAAGTATCAAAAGTTAAGTATTTTTTATAATATTGTTTTTTTGGGATACCTCTACAACTGACAATAGCACAACAATAAAAATATACAAAATAGAAAAATAAAATGTTATTAATAATATTTGCTGTATGATTTGTCGTTCAAAATTTACTGGTACCGCACAATTTTTCTTAATTAGTAGATAAGTCAGGAAAACAATCTACATACTCTTCAGTGCATTCTAAAATTAATTAACATAAACCGAATGATTTTCTTATTAACAGGGAAAGTAATGATTAGTTGTTAAAAAACCAGTAGTGAAAGGTAAAGAACGTTATATAATAAGGAGGAGTGTTTTTAAAACCATTGAGTAAGGAAAACTGGTGGGAGAGAATGACGAGACTACAAACAGGAAGATATTTATTCAGTAATAAGTAGCAATGTGTAGTGAAATTGAAAGAGTCAACGAAATAATCTCTGATAAGAGGCCTTGGTAGAAGTAAATTTTTATGTTGGAAAATCTAAAATTTAAAAAGCAATGAATTTTAAATTGTGGAACAATCGCTAACATTATTCGCTACCGGCATCTTCATTGTATAAAGAACAAAGAAACATATTCAATGCACCCGAATACAAATGTTCAATCACGTAATCTGTTTTTGAGCATCCAATATTACTCCGTCTATGTTTTCACATTTAATTCCTCTGACAATCTTCTGTGCGACATAGGTTTGGGCTGACCTCTGGTTTGATACCCTGTGGGTTCCAAACGAACTTTTCGCTATATTAAATTCTTTTTTTTTATGATCTTCTTCCGGAATTCCTATACTTGTTATGATGGTTCCCTAATGATGCGATGTTCATATAAATTAGTTTGTGCAGGCACTACAATAAATATATCCGCCTATTCTTTAATCTACCCCTTGGTCTTTGTTATTAGTTCCGTCATCACAATGCTTAGCGTAGCTTACTGAAGGTTTGAAGATGGGTACAGTCTTATTTATAGTTGGCGACTAATCTTCCTCGGCTACAGTAAATTTTGTATTTTGTATATCGTTAAAAATTTATTGATCGACGGTCACTACTAAGTTAAGGGTTTTGTTACGCTATAAAATGTCAACATTGTTGAAATCCCGTAAATGTCAACTTTTTTCAATGTGTAAATTTGTATGTCTCAAACTTATAGCGTATTCGTTTTAAACTAAAGCTGAGAGTTTTATATAAATATAATTGTTCTGTATATTGTATATTTTATTTTCATCATACAATATTTTATTTTAAGTTATAAAAAACTGAAACATTTATAAAATATAATTAGTCTTATCCGTTGCAATAATGCAACTATCACACTGTGATCAACCAACACGTTACCAACCATCAATAAGAACCAATCCATGCAGAATTATTTCGCTGACGATGAATAATCACTGCGACGATCTGTATGCGCCTATTTTGAAACATGTTCAATTAACTGCAACAACATCTTGTGTATCATGCAACATTATTTATATGTCAAGGAAAGAAACAGTAACAATTTTAAATAAGTATAAAGTTACATAAAACCGCTCACACTCTCATACACACAAACGTTTATATCTACAGATTGCCTTTTGTTTACATGCGGACTCATTAATGAAAAATTATCACTCATAGGTTTTAAAATTATTAAAGTGTTAGAGCTTTCCATCTTTTTTTTATTACTGAAATTTGTAAATGGTTAATGGAGGAATAACTGTCTGTTATGTAAGCAGACCAATAATTTACAGTAATTGTGAATTAAGGAGGATATGAATAATACTAGTATGGAAAATGAAAAGTTCGTAAACAATAACCACTTTAAAATAATCTCATGTGTAAGTTGTGGGTATATGTGTATAGAAACAACCTTTCAACTAATCTGCTAGGTAAAATAATTAAATCAGTAGATGTTATTTGATGCCTAATAATTTGAAAGAATGTGTGAAATCAGTGATAAGGAACCTGAGGCAGGGTTTATTAGGAACATGTGTTAACAAGTCAAAAAATAAAACAAAAAAGACTAGTATGTGAAGAGTAACATTATCCATTTAACATAATAGTGTTTAATATAAATGCATAACAGACAAGTCATCAACTTTACTGCTTGTATGTAGGTAAATAAGAAGTAATTGCTAATTCACTAAGGTAAAACACAATTTGAAATATAAAGCAAAGAAAGCCTTTGCTTTTTATATTTTATTTTTCTATCAGATTTTTTTTACATACGAGAGAAACGTTGTGTGTTTCAGATAGTTGAAAACGAAAATTGTTTTAGATGATTTATAAGTAAACCTGTACTGACTATGGCAGTGACTAAGAATAATGTGATGGGGGAATAAAGCTGATTCTGTTTAGCTATTTGACATACAGACTACATAAAATATTAAACGTGCTACTTGGAGAGCCGTGTAGAGTTTATATCAGAGACATTATTTCTCATTTTTTATTGTTTAAAAGAATGTCAAATTTAGTTATCTCATAGACAAAGTTGGAGCTGCATATGTAGGCCTTTTTTTTTTCCTCTGGGCTTTACGGTTGTGCGTCGCAGAGACGAACCGCACGGTAACTGAGTTCCCAGCTACCTTCTGGAGCTCCTGCCCAAGTAGGGCGTGTGCTCTATAGCAGGCCTATTCTCGGCTGTTGTGCTAGCCTACGCTAGCGCAGTATACACTGAGGGCGTTTCCACGAATCACCTGGGCGTATACGGTACCTTCCCAGCCCAGTCACTAGAGGATTGTCTGGGAACCTCGCCGCACGTGCCTAAAATTTTTCGTGCAAGCCGCCTGAAAGTGTCGTCTAAGGAGCGGACGCCAAGTCCTCTCCTTAGAAGGCGAGATGAGAAGCGACGGGGGACTTTGGCCGCTAGCCGAAGCCCCCTGTCGAGGACGCTCTGCAACTTCTTTTTATGCATTGCATTGGAATTATCTTCTTCGCACGTTGCCTTTGACTAGCGTCATTTGCAGTCTCTGCTCTTGGTCTAACTTGCGCCGGAAGAAAGGTTGTTAACTTGCCAACTGTAAATGCTAACCTACCCACCTGTACTGCCGGTAACAAGAAATAACAAAAGCTAGCTACGGCCACGTGTTCAGTAGGTCGTGCGTCTGCCTCTGGAACCCTTCAAAGGCCTGTATATGGCAGCCTACACCGATCTGTAGCGGGTAGCGTCTGGTACGTTTTGCTTAAACTGGTGCGCGACTAGGTCGTTGGTGCATGTACTGTTCTCTGGACGAGTGGTTTCCGACAATTGTCTATGCTCCGGCTGGTGAATTAACTACGCGTGTATTGGACCGACCAAGCCTCAGTGAAGTGCTGTGAGTGTGTGGTGTTGTGCTCAGGCTTTCGATGGAGCTCCGGTGTCTGATGGACCTGTCTTGATCGTAGTTCGTCGTTGGACTACGCCGGTTGGTAAGCCAGCGCACGTTATTTCTCGTCCGCTGAAAAAAGTGTCGCTAAAAAAAATTGTAAAAAAAATAGAGGCTGAATATGAAAACAAGAAGACCTATAAAACCCTTTTTACTGAGCAGGAATATATTCTGAGATAAGAAATAATGTATTCAGGAATATATAGTTACGTGCATACAACTCCCACTTGCTATTGCCTCAGGAAAAATTCTGTATTTCCAGGTTATAGACAAGGAATCTCCTTCAACCATGTACCATATGTTAATGCATTTCTATACATCCTGTGACAGTACTTCGCGGCTTCTTAATTGTTGCGCATTTAACACTACACCTGTGAAAATTTCCCTCTTATCAGGATTTGAATTTATACATTTTAATGATTATTAGAACACTTACAAGTTTCATTTGTACTAAAAGAGTGTTATAATTGTATTAATATATGCATACCTGCAGTTCAAAATGTGTAAGAATTATGCTGTTATTTTGAACTACAGTGTATCTGGGAATTTCAAATAACATAAATAACATAACAAATAGTGAAATAACATAAACTCAAATTCATAAACATGATCTGTTTTCTAATTTTTGGCCTATGTTATGTTACATGCGTGTTTGTGTTTTGTTGGCAAGTGCTAAAAGACACAATATAGGTCGACAGAAGTTTGTTGAGACGTAGTACTAAATTTACTGGGAGGCTAAACGTAGACACTTAAATAATTAGTGGTGTGTAAATATTCGTTAAATACATTTCATAAATTCGTGGCCGTTTTGTCTGATGGCAAACTACACAAGGACAAAATTACTTCAAAATTATTAAAACATTTATTTCGAGCTAAAGAATGTTACAGTCGTTTAGTTTATTTAAATTCGATTCGTCTGTTACACTAGATGGTAAATTTATAAAATTCTGACATATATCTTCAACTTTTAATGTACCCGCCAAAGAAGAACACCCACACGCGCCCATATATTACGAATAATTATTATTTATTGTGTTGCTAGTAAAAATCCAGTAAAATTTATCGAATCTATAAATAAATATAATTTGGTCTAATTATTTTTATATTGTACGTTGTACAACTTTTCACAAATATGGAATTAATACAAATAAATATACGGTTAGGCTGCAAATAAATCCGTTATGTGTTTTTTGAAATATGACAATTACGCAACATTTTAACTTTTACGGACTGGTAGATACGAGCATGTGATGCTGCCAAATTTGATTCCTCAGATTAGGAGTTATTAAAAAATTTATTGCTCAATACTGTAAAATTTTTATGCCATTAGCACTTACTATATTAGGGAAAATGAATCCGATATTTACATAATAGATAAATAAACATTAATTTGTAAATACTACTTTTGCACCATCAAATTGTCAGTGCAGACTATTTACCAAAACAGGAATATGACGTTGGAGAGTAAAATATGTAAGTAGTAGTGTAATGTTTAGTATGCAATATAAGCCTTCTAAAGACAGTAAACAGGCAATTTGTATGTCTCAAACTTATAGCGTATTCGTTTTAAACTAAAGCTGAGAGTTTTATATAAATATAATTGTTCTGTATATTGTATATTTTATTTTCATCATACAATATTTTATTTTAAGTTATAAAAAACTGAAACATTTATAAAATATAATTAGTCTTATCCGTTGCAATAATGCAACTATCACACTGTGATCAACCAACACTTTACCAACCATCAATAAGAACCAATCCATGCAGAATTATTTCGCTGACGATGAATAATCACTGCGACGATCTGTATGCGCCTATTTTGAAACATGTTCAATTAACTGCAACAACATCTTGTGTATCATGCAACATTATTTATATGTCAAGGAAAGAAACAGTAACAGTTTTAAATAAGTATAAAGTTACATAAAACCGCTCACACTCTCATACACACAAACGTTTATATCTACAGATTGCCTTTTGTTTACATGCGGACTCATTAATGAAAAATTATCACTCATAGGTTTTAAAATTATTAAAGTGTTAGAGCTTTCCATCTTTTTTTTATTACTGAAATTTGTAAATGGTTAATGGAGGAATAACTGTCTGTTATGTAAGCAGACCAATAATTTACAGTAATTGTGAATTAAGGAGGATATGAATAATACTAGTATGGAAAATGAAAAGTTCGTAAACAATAACCACTTTAAAATAATCTCATGTGTAAGTTGTGGGTATATGTGTATAGAAACAACCTTTCAACTAATCTGCTAGGTAAAATAATTAAATCAGTAGATGTTATTTGATGCCTAATAATTTGAAAGAATGTGTGAAATCAGTGATAAGGAACCTGAGGCAGGGTTTATTAGGAACATGTGTTAACAAGTCAAAAAATAAACCAAAAAAGACTAGTATGTGAAGAGTAACATTATCCATTTAACATAATAGTGTTTAATATAAATGCATAACAGACAAGTCATCAACTTTACTGCTTGTATGTAGGTAAATAAGAAGTAATTGCTAATTCACTAAGGTAAAACACAATTTGAAATATAAAGCAAAGAAAGCCTTTGCTTTTTATATTTTATTTTTCTATCAGATTTTTTTTACATACGAGAGAAACGTTGTGTGTTTCAGATAGTTGAAAACGAAAATTGTTTTAGATGATTTATAAGTAAACCTGTACTGACTATGGCAGTGACTAAGAATAATGTGATGGGGGAATAAAGCTGATTCTGTTTAGCTATTTGACATACAGACTACATAAAATATTAAACGTGCTACTTGGAGAGCCGTGTAGAGTTTATATCAGAGACATTATTTCTCATTTTTTATTGTTTAAAAGAATGTCAAATTTAGTTATCTCATAGACAAAGTTGGAGCTGCATATGTAGGCCTTGTTTTTTCCTCTGGGCTTTACGGTTGTGCGTCGCAGAGACGAACCGCACGGTAACTGAGTTCCCAGCTACCTTCTGGAGCTCCTGCCCAAGTAGGGCGTGTGCTCTATAGCAGGCCTATTCTCGGCTGTTGTGCTAGCCTACGCTAGCGCAGTATACACTGAGGGCGTTTCCACGAATCACCTGGGCGTATACGGTACCTTCCCAGCCCAGTCACTAGAGGATTGTCTGGGAACCTCGCCGCACGTGCCTAAAATTTGCGTGCAAGCCGCCTGAAAGTGTCGTCTAAGGAGCGGACGCCAAGTCCTCTCCATAGAAGGCGAGATGAGAAGCTACGGGGGACTTTGGCCGCTAGCCGAAGCCCCCTGTCGAGGACGCTCTGCAACTTCTTTTTATGCATTGCGGCGAGGTAACCCCAGACCGGGCAGGCGTAGGTAATGACCGGCAGCAGATACGCGCCGACGATCATCCTACCCAATTTCCTGGTCATGGCTGAGCTGATCAGGAGTGGAAACAGTGCTCACAGGCGAGTGGATGCTCGCTTAAGAACTGTCTGTGCGTGGGTACGCCAGGTGAGCCGACGGTCAAGGTGTAAGCCGAGGTACTTGACCTCGTTGGACCAGCGCAAGTACGTTCTGCCGATACGTAGCTGCCTAACGGGGTTCTTCCGTCGCTTAGAGAATTCGACGGCTACACTCTTGGTGGCGTTGAGTAGCACTCTCCAGTTCTCAGTCCAGTCCACGAGCGTGTCGAGCTGGCGCTGCAGTCGTAGGACGGCCCTTTCCTCGTGACGATCGGCCGTAAATACGGCCGTGTCGTCAGCGAAGAGGGCCATCTGGACTCCAGGCTGTCTCGGCACGTCGTTGACGTAGATCGAGAACAGAAGGGGGCCTAGAACTCTACCTTGAGGGACGCCGGCTGTGATTCGTCTCTCGGAAGAGACTGAATCGCCAACTCTCACGCAGAAGGTCCTCTCCGTCAGAAAGCTAGCAACCAGATGGAGGTAGCAGTCCGGGAGCTGGACTTCTCTAAGTTTGAATAACAGGCCATCATGCCATACGCTGTCGAAGGCTTTCTCAACATCTAAGAAACAGCCAACGGTCCGTTCTCTCCGACACCCGGATTACGTGATGCTTTCCACCAGTCTCATCAGTTGATGAGTGGTCGAATGCCCCACACGAAAGCCGAACTGTTCGGGGACCAGCACGTCAAAGTTGGTTAGATGTTCTCGTACACGACGCTGCACGAGGCGCTCAAAAACCTTGGACGTAGCGGAGAGTAGGCTGATAGGCCGGAGGTTTTCCAAGCGGGTGGTATCCTTTCCCTGCTTCGGGATCACGATAACCGTCGCCTTTCTCCATTTCTTGGGAAAGTAGGCCAGTCTAAGACACGCGTTGAACAAATCAGTCAAGAATTGAACTCCAGGCTCGGGAAGAAGTCGTAGAGCGGTGTTGGTAACACCGTCCGGGCCTGGAGCTTTCCTTGGCTGAAGTTCAGCGAGCCGATCTGAGACCCCTTCCTGGGGGGGCAGCGGTATGCGAACCTCTGCTCTCCGGTACCAGCGGTAGACACAGCGAGCCAATCCAACAACGTGCTCGGAGCGAGCCAACCAGCGACCCCGGTTAGTGCATAAAACCCGGGCAGGCAGAAAATCTTCATCGCCACGCCATCGGACGCACTTCATCTCCTCGCCTCTCTCAGGCGACATCGAGGCGGGGTCAGTCGGAAGGAACAGCCGAAGAATAGAACCGCCGCCGTTCTTGCGTCTTCGCACTCCCGTTCCGCGCCAGCGATGGATTTCGCTGGGCCGGCAGCCGACTCTACAACCGGTGCCGAAAGACGAGGAGGACTGTAGTACGCCACGAACAGCGGGCGCAGCCGCCGAACATCTTAGCGCGGCACAACCAACATCAGCCTTCTCGCCACAAGGTCCTTTTTAGGGCCACCGAAAACACTAGAGTGCACGATTGGCGCCATTTGTCATGCGGCAAGCCTTTTGTCCGGTGACAGCCTATATTTTTTCTTATTTAAAACTTTTAATCTAACGTCATAATAGTTATTTCTATATATATTTTTAATACGCTTTGTTTTGTTTAATAAACAGTAGTAGTACTTAAAATCAGTGCTCACTGTAAGTCACATGAGGCTGAAAAGTCTCTTAAACTTTAGGTTTTAAAATTAGGTCATATTCTTTATAAATGACGAATTCCACAGAAAATTATAAACATATAATGGGTACGTTTTTGTTTCGTAACTTGCAAACAAACTACAGTATTCGTTTCAAAATAAAACCATTGCAATATGAGAAACGCTAACTGCGTTAATAAAGGAACAAAACAGGGAAAACAAAACTGTAACCCATTGTGGAACAAAAATTTCCCTATTCAAAAGATAACAGTCATATAATTTTTTGTAAAATTAGTCAAAAGAAAACCTAAAATGTAAAGTTTTTAGGATACAATAAAACTCAGAGATATACAATATAAACTTTAAACATTTATTTTAGTACAAGAATGTGAATTTTTCATTCAGTATTAAAGTTGTATATACTGTGGCAATGTCTTTTCCCTCTGCGATTGCTTAATAAACAACATAGAATAAAATAAAAAAAATTTTCATAAATTGGAAAACGTAAATAAATTTTAATCTGACGATATGAACTCAAACAAAAATAAAAATATATATATGAAAAATCAAATAAAGTTATTCGTTTGAATAAATAAATACAAAAATAATATTGCATATTCTCTACCATAAGCTTAGTGTTCATTTGTTTAGTTCAACTATGACTTCTCGTATATTTGTCCAGAAAGACAAAAGCAAATATAAACAGACAACTATAAATAAAAAGTGTTAAAATTAACATCTAACCACTACTCAACTAAAAGATATTTTAGTTTCGTTCGTGTTTTTTCGTTTAACATAATAAAGTGAGGATACCTTGGAAATAAGGTAAAGTCTGGTTTATACGTAATTGTTAATTAAAAACACATCATTATTTCTCAGATAATATAGTATGTTGAGTTGATATCACTGCTGGAAATTTTTAAAACGACCACACAACGATTCAAAGAAATTAATAAACTAATTATATACCAAACGAATCAGCGTTACTGACACTTGTTTTATTAATAAAGGAATGTTATTTTACCATTGTAAACTTACAAAGCTCTGACATTAACCTTCTTGAGTTCTGTGCCTTGTGATTTTTCATAAAAACGGTATTAACCAAGAGAAACTTGAATAAATGAAGTCTGAAAAAACACTGATAAAACCTTAAACGAGTGCTTCATAAAAGTAATCTACTCGACCTAATACAATGGGAAACGCCAAATTGATTCTACTCGCTTATTTACATGATGTGGTGAAAAATTAAAAAAATTTTAACTTTATAAGAACAATTACTTTGTTACAGTATAGACAATAAATAGTCATACCAGTAAAGGTATTCAGCATACTAAATTGCGTTGACAAACAAATACAATTCAGTGCATGCGAATGTCAAGGCACATACTAATACATCTATTCATTTTTGTACACCTTATAGTTAATGTCGGAAAAGTAGCAAGCAAAATAATCTGATGTCATCGTAAGAGCTTAGATTACGGTGTCCTGATTCATACGGTGATCAGATTATTACTTGATGTGCAACAACATGTCATAAAAATGGAACTGATCTACGACTACCTCGTTTTACCCATTCTCAGTGTTTTTTTATTCCTCACTTAGTTTGATGCAGAAAAAAAGATACGTTATTTTATTTTTGTTGAACAGTGTGATAATCTCCCACATTTAATCCGGTAGGCTGTTATGGATGAAAAGTACATCAAATAGGATATGAAAGTAAAAAAACATAATGTTTTGTTTCAATAATATCTCAGTTCACAAAATTGGTAAAGTAGTCGTTCAAAATGTTTTTTTGCGCAGCGCTGGAAATCTATGCTACGTTTCAAAACTTTTCTCAAACATACAAGTCATATTGTCTTTCCCCTTCAGCAGTTTGAATGACCATGAAACTATTGTGTTTATATTTCTGTTTTATTACATTCACATGCTTTTAGTTGCGATCACCGTTTGTAGTTAACAATCTCTATTCGATCGCATGTATAAGTTTTTTATATTTTGAAACGTATTTTATCATTTTAATATATTAGTCTACCATGTCTACTTTCCTTCACATATATCACGCGTTAAGATATATATTCTACGTTTACTTTACATTCAAATTTGTCACTATTTACATACATTACTTTTGAAGAAATCTGAAAGTAAACGTAAAATTTAATTATTCAATTATTTATCTTTTAAAAGGTCAATGTTTTCCTCGTTCGCCTCTACACTTTGAAATAAATAGATGAATACCATATATAGCAACCTTTACAGTTTGTAATATTGTTACGATGGCACACCGATCGTTGTCTTTTTACAGTATCAATTAAAATAGCTGAACAGTAAGCAATTACACTTGTATCCACCTAACAACAATAATGACTCGTATGCAACAAATCTTTAAGTTCATGACTGTATTATAACAACAGTATTTTAATAAACAATAAATATAAACATAACAACACTGTGACAATAATTAATAAAATCCTTTAATTATAGACATTAGCACAATATTAACCACTTTACAAAAAAACCGCTTCAAACACACGCACGAATCAATCTTAAAAACTGACTTAAGGAAGGCTACAAGATTGTTCCACGGCAATCTTCTCAACGAACTGAATGTGACCACCAGCCGTTGAATGCAGTTTACCTGTATATGGGTATTTTACAGATCTAATCCCTAATTGCTGGCTTCTTACTGCGTATTCCCACGAGGTAACATCACTCGGCCGTTAGTATCTTGTGAAGAGACAGTTACAATGAAAACTACATTGAATGTTTAATAATGTGTGGTTTGTGTAAATCTCCCTTTAAAATAGAACCCTATAACACAATTTTGCCTTCTATGAGAGTAAATAAAAAATAAGGTAATGTGACTCAATAATAAGAACTCAAGTGTTATATTTGCTGTACCTGTGGGAAAATATGTTCAGTACAGCCTGTCTACAAAAACTTTTATCTGAATTGAATACTAAACACGGTTTATGCATCAATGTTTTTGTGTAAATTTGCATACATTTGATTTTTCCAATTCAATTTTTGAAAGCGTCGTTGCGGTCTGAAAGTGTAAAACCAACTTTTATCCACAAAAATATTCATTGTTTAGATAACAAAAGTTAATTTGCATATAAATAAAATTGTCAATTTTCAGTAGAGTGAAGCCAAAATGTCATATCAACATTCAATATTATTCACAGTTTTAAAATTCAGTTTTCTATAAAACGTTAGTGCATATTCTATTTCCTTGACGTTTGATGTCATCACCTTACTTCCAACACTACATACACACAAATATCAAAATTACTTATACAGTAATGCAGGACTTAGGAAGAACTTTCGTTTGATTAGTATCGTCTTTCACATGCCTGTGTGAAAGCAGCACAACTTACTAACTTGATTAAGTCACGGAGGATAGTTTTAGCGACTTGGCAGATGAAAGCTGAATATTAAGTAATCAGAGGAATGTACCTTTCAAAGAGAATAATCTTTGATTTTTGTGGCAGGTGAATAGTGTGTATTCGATTACTAATCACAATGATGAGGTCTAGAAGAGAAATTAATAGGTCCTGGTAACTAATTACCTAACTAGGAACTAATAATTTGCATCTAATTAACTAATATTACCTACAACTGTTTACTTTAGGAACAGTTAGCGCATTTTGTCTCTACAATGCAGTGGCTTTAAGTCTTTACATTTTTTATGTACAGTCGCATTGTTGCTTTAAATTTTCAAGGCAGTAAGTCAACACATTTTGTATTGTTCCGTTACCATAATTGAACTAGCGTACAGGAAAGTTAATAAAGTCTATATTACTTATTTTGTTACCTATAACAGATATGAAAAACAACAATACACTGGAGGCTTACGTAACATCATATATTATGTATCGTGGTAAGAGAATTTTGTGCAGATGTCCTAAACGGCTAAAGATACTTCTATTCCAAACTATCTGAATTATAAATAAAGATGATAGCATAGATTGTACATACTTGCTCATGTATACAAAATCAATGTGACAACATTTTTTTAATTTGGACTAACATTCACGGTAACTAATTTTAAACCTACTTAGCTGTTTTTGTCTTTTGTCTGTTTGGTGTATACGTTTATTAAAGTTTATAACAAAAAATAAAGTCACTTCCCTTAACGACGAATGTAGATTGCCGAGACGTTGATGATCCAGTCTGGCTACAGCTGTAGGTCGTTCAATCTAGATGTAGGTGCAGGCTGCTTTACTGTGGATACAGACGCGTTGATTAGCTCTGGATAACCACGTGAGCTCCTCCTGGTGTCGATCTCTCGGGTTAAACGATTCTATAAATTGGAGTTCCTTAATTTTTCACTGCTATTTTATTTTTACTGCAATTTTGTGTATTGGGTTACACACATACATCCAGTCGTATTGAAATGTCTTTGATCCCTGTACGGACATATTCCATTTCCCCGGATTTGCATTATCTAAAATTTACGATATCAGCAACTAGCAAAATTTTAAATTTGTGTTCGTAACGCCTTAGTAGACGTAGCGTCAAAACTAGAGCAATAAGTTCACACGTTGCTGAATTCACTGATAAACTATCTGTCTGACAAGAAATTAGAATTCGACTGAAAATTTGCGCCATTTCTCATACGCTGATTAGTTAATTCGTAACACTTTTCTGCGTTATGAATTACCTTCTCTATGAGGCCAAGGTAGAATTATTCTTGCATAAGATTGTTCGAAAGCAATGCACGGCCTGTTAAAAAAACCAGTTCAATTTTACGACTTATAATACTACAAAACAGAAAGTAGTTTTGTTAGTTACTTTTCTTTGTTAGAAACTCATATATTCAGTTCTTTAAATTACTAACAATTAGTGACATCTGATTCTGACAATCTGACATCTTACTGACAACAATCATTAAGCGTATTCTGATACAAGTCTCATTTCTAGACTCAACTTGTAACAAAAATAATTAATTTAAATGATTTTTATTATTATCTCGTGAAATAATGAAATATCCTCGCACACGCGCACTAACCACACGCCTACGTATCTTTCCGCAACATTCCACAACACTAACAGTTTATTTATTGTGTAAAATTACTTAAAACTAACAATTTTAACATGTCTTTTATCAATTAACATGCAATGTCCAAACCTGCACTCTTTACATATAGACATTTTTACTTAAACATGCTATCATATGCTTTCAGTCCCAGTACTAATTTATATGCATATTCTACTCATTGAAATATGTATACGTCAGTGTGTCCTTGACATTTTTATCAAACGAATTGTGTTTTAAACTTTACTATTGAGGTTTTAAACTTTGAGATAAACCAATTATACTATATTTTTTTAAGACAGACTCAAACCTTTGCTGATTTCATTTCTTTGTAATTATAGTATAACAAATTTTATTATTTCCTGTTGAGTAACTCTTTATATAAGTCACGTAAGAAAGCATAATACTTTTACAATTTGAATATATGTAGCATATAAATGTGTGTTGTGTATTATAAAATCATTTATTATATTTTGAACAACATAAATTTAATGTACTTTAATTAAATACAAATCCGCCTGTAGCAACTACGAATTTTTCAGTCAAAACTTTATAAAGTACAAAAGCTGCACACACACACACACACACACACACACACACACACACACACACACACACACACACACACACAGCTTTTGATAACTTAAAAGGAAATTAGAAGTCAATAAATAAGTCGACTACAAACTAAAGAATTGTTGTTAGCACCATACAAACATTGTAAAAATGGTTATTTAAGCTACTTAAATTAAAATAATCCTTAGTGGTACTGCTGTTGGATGAATAAGTGCAAAAATACTAATTCTAGTATCGTTTCCACTGTAAATTTAAATATCGGCTGTATTAAAAGGTAATATGTTCTGCCGGTACCTGATTGGTGTGTTTTGAAGCAGAGTGAAATATGAAATAGAGTGTGGAAAATTAAGGGCATACCAGGACAGTCTCGAGATCAGTGTAATAGAAAATTTAATTGTAGATATTCCGAAAAGATTATAATTATTAGATAATAATTATAAAGTTTTTGTATCAAATTTAACCAAAAAATTAAATAACAAGGTAAGATTAATTATTTACTGTACACCTACATACCATTTCCTGTCAAAATTAGATAAGTGACAGTGGCAATACATTTTTTTTTCAGTATAAATTTATGGGAACTGTTTTTTAATTCTTAATTATTTATGGATAATAGGGATGCTAAAACCTCAATGTCTACTCTAGTCTAAACCTCCGTTTGGAAATAAAATTTAAGGGATGTTTAACTACCTAAATAATTTAATTAAGAATAATTACTTTCTCCAGTGAAGAGACAGGATTGTATTTCAAGAGAATGCAAGAAAAATTTGAAGAAGCCTTAGGGCAACTCGGTTATAAGTTGGTGTAGCGTACCTAAGTTTTGTTAACTTTCCTGCCATTACAATTACATTCCAATTAGCAATGAACATCCGTTTTAACACCATTTATATTAAATTAACAGGCATATTCTACAGATGCACTTTCTGACACGTACTTTTATTTTTGCTTAGAAATTTATCATTCCTTCTCCTTCTTACCCTAAGGTGAACTCCAAACTAGGGACAAATATTGAGATTAACCACATCTGGAGTGTAAAGACCAACAACTAATGTTTAGACATCAAGCTTGACCACTCAAAAAGTCTTTTATACAGTAACGCAAGTGTTTAGTTGAATTGGTCGTAGCTAAATTTTGGCGATGATCAATATATAGGTGGTTAGTGTCATACACCAGATTCATGGAAAGTGAATTACATGGTTGAGTAATGGAAAGTTCAGAACAGGCAAACCTGCCAAAAGCTTGACAGTCCAAAAACATTATTTCTTACATTTAATTCAACTCATAAGACTTGTTAAGTTTACGTTAGTCCATTTCCTTTAGTAGTTAATTTAATAACAGAAGGTAAGAATATTAATTTTGATTTGCCTAGACAATTTACTTCCAATAATTACACCAACAATAATTCGTAGACTCTTCCTTGAAATTAGACGTTTCTGTATTTATATGGCATTAAATTACATTTATTTATTTAAAGTTATTCGAAGTTTCGCTAACTGTTATATATGTAATTTTTATTTATAACGATTATATTGTGCAAATGTAAATTCTCATACGTTTCCACGGTAACGGAAAAGCAAGAAAGAAATATATGTAAAAAGTTTCTGCAGTACGCTAAAAATCTTCATAAAGCAAGCAACAGATTAATCGGAAAACTGAATATGTCAAGTTAATTATTCACAGCAAGTTTGCGAGTTGTTTTACATAACGTTAGTTCATTGCCAGAGGGATGAGACGTCCTATGCTGCCATCATACTGGTGCCCCCTCCCCCCAACGATTCAAAATTAAAACTTTTATCTATTATTTGCACTGACAAATGGCATACACAACTCTGAAAGTTAAAGATTATTTTATTAAACTCTCAAATTACAACAAATATTTAGCTAATTATTGATTACAATGACCATCGGCTAATTAAACTCAGAAAACCCATTTTTCCTTGATTTTGCCTTAACGGAGTATTGTATAAGTTCTTATAAATCAAGCGATCCATATTTCTCGATTTCAATATTCAGGCTTGGTAACGAAGATAATCTCTCATATCCCATAGTTGAACTGAACATATCTGTAATGCGTTTTAAAACAGAAAATGATATTCCATATTCCCAATTAGCTCTTGGAATCGTCAAAAGCAGATGATAAGCAATGTTTATATTCGTAAATACATCTATCATTTTACAATGAGTAATCCAGTTTAATGCTTTGAGCGGACAAACTGTAGTATCGTGAAATCTACCCTCTGCAGTCAAATGATCAGAAAATAAACCCATTTCTTGCAATTTTATTTGTAGCACAAAGGACTTCAATTCTATTAGAAGATTTGGTTCACATCGTTCAAGTAAACTCCTTTAAGAGCTTTTGCTTGACATTCCAACTTGACACTCTTCACGATTAATAAATTTGTAAGAAAACCAAAAACAATTGCGTATTGTGATCGTAAGCTTTGCTTCGCTTAGTCAATTCAGCTGAATTGTGCCTCCTCTGAGAGCTGAGGACCTGGTGCCCGGTGCTGCAGCATACCCTAGCGTTATGGATTATCCGCCACTGTTTATTGCACATCATTAGAAACTGCTTAATTCTTAGTCAATATAATATGCGTAATATAAAAACGCCTCGGAATTTAATGTTATAACTATAAGTACACATAGTATTTAGTTTCGGAATTCAGCTAGATCAAACATTTACAGTTAGTAAATTACATTAAAATAAAGCCTTATGAATAAAGATTACTCTGCAGCATGGTTGATCCATCCTTTCTCATCTGTTGATAACGATTCACACTTAACATTGCGCATGAAGGTCCCTTAATGCCTGTCCCTCAGTGTAACCGTTTCCTCTAAAATATAAGCTATGGTTACACCATCGTTACTATTTTTTATAATAATTAAGTCTCAAACTTAGTGATTATAAACAGTAACGACTTACAAATTAGGCACTGAAATACGTGAGATTTACTTATAACACAGTGTGTTTTTAGACTTACTACACTTATTAAATTTTAAGAAATGCTATTAGATTTTAATATGTTTATTATAATTTTGCTAGTATATAACAGTATTTACATGACGGAATTATAGTGGAAAATATTATTTGTAGTTGGTTTTACTGAATGACTAAGATTAACAAACTTCCTTGTAACTATTTTTTTTAACGCCTAAAACTTGAAAACGTTTTAACCAAAGTAAAGTAAAACTATTTCTATACTATATTATTCCCATTCTAGTCAAACCAAAGAGCAAATTGATAACATGTAGATACAAACATATAATCATTACTTAGGACAAGTAAATTATTTCAATGCAATCTAAACCACTACTTCCATGTTGCAACCATTGATTCTTGACCCTATTTTGAAGACCTTGATGTCCTTAAAACCCCATAGCCTATCTATAGTGAATGTTGTATTGTGTAGATAACAACAGATTATAGAGCTTTATTTGAAAAATGTATGCAATTGTAATACCGTTTATTTGGGTGTAGTAGAAAAATTTGGTGTCGTGTCTCAGAAAAATTATTAAGCGATTTACAATTTTTATATTTGATCTCTTGCTTCTCACACAGCACGTTGACTGAAATAGCATATATTTATGGCAAAGACATACTTTACACAACTGTTAACACGGCAAAAATATGTATAAATTTACTGTATCGTAGCAAGTAATAGTGCATATTTTATCGACGTATAACTTGATTCTTTTTAAAAGAAGAATATGGTTTGCTTAAACAAAAGTCTCAAAATTTTGTCTAGTATTTGTTTCATATATTTACCAAGATAGCATATTTACTGCTGCTGATACAGACCACTGAAACCAATTTATTTGCCCAGTAGTTATAGGAAATTTGGTAGCCTGTGGTAATATTGCGGTGGCTTATGCCAGACTGAAACTGTCGGTCGTTCTGTGTTGGCATCACATCAAATTACTGCGAATCAGTAATTCTGCAGTGCAGCAACTTATGTTGCCTCACGTGTATATAGAATCATATATACGAACGGATTATTAATATTTGTTACTTCCCACATTTTGATAATTCAAATTGTTAGTTTAAATTTCTAAAGACAATTTGGAAGTACGTTTCAATATACAAAACATTTGCTAGCAATATTGAATAATGCAGTCGTATTGTAAGTGCTTTACGTCTGTTAAGTTCTTTGGCAACAAAACTGTCAATACATCTCGTCGATAATTATTATATTTTCATCAAAACTTAATCACTTATTACCTTCCTCTAATAACCAGTTAGTGGATTTTGTCTGAGGTTAACGAGAGTAAGTTAAAGATCCTAGGTTTGAGGAAGAATACAATACTTTCTAATTTCGTTTGCATTTACATCTCAATATAATCTCAATTCTCAGCAGATGCAATTTTCCTTGAGTTCTTTGGAGTTGGTTTGTTTTATGTGGCCTATTGTTTTGGCTGTTGTTTGGTCTCAGTACTCTTGAAGTGCACCAAAGTCACATTACGGTTATAAATCAACGTTCAAATTAGTATAATTTCACTTATGGAGTGTTGATTAATTGGTAAAAACATCCTTTCGACATTTTTTTTTTCAAGTGTAAGCAAGTGCGGCACCCGCACATAATAAAAAAAAAGTGGATGCGCACTGATTTGTTTTAATCAAATAGTCGTGTACGATAATGCACACGCATTGAATTCATATGTCAATACTCTGACGTCTCATTTACTTTTAGACTTTGACTATTTTATGGATAAAATTTCTTTAAAATTTGTTTTGGGTGGCTTAGGATCTTAGAGTGCACATTGTTGCCGATGTGCAAGAATGGATGTGTTGCCGTTCCCCGGTGAAGACTGGAAATAATAAGAAACGTTCAGTATCAGAATAACTGATACAAAG
Organism: Magicicada septendecula; assembly: GCA_034769895.1. Taxonomy (NCBI): domain Eukaryota; kingdom Metazoa; phylum Arthropoda; class Insecta; order Hemiptera; family Cicadidae; genus Magicicada; species Magicicada septendecula. The sequence continues at coordinate 535,516,602 of CM068367.1, read as the reverse complement.
CCCGAATTTCCTTTGCGCCAAAACAGGAGCCTTTCGGCTAAGGTATGATGTCCTTGACAGAATAGTCTTGCGTCCTGCTTGTATGTTATTTTATTTCTGTTGGTCTAAAGTCGTTCTTTTAATTTTCCAAATTTACACAAAAATGTTTATTACCTAATACGTTTTTGCTACAGTAATACATACTACAAATTTAAAAAAATTGAAAAAATGATAATGTCAAAGTATTTGACGTACACAAATACGCACACGCAAAACTGCACCCATAAAACCGTACTGGGGTTTCCTGTCTTAAAAGTGAGCACTCAACGCATGCATGTAAGAAGGAAATTAGGAACTAAATTGAACTGATACGTTTTAATATAAGCGGCTAAAAGTACGTTAAAATATTTATTTGTAATATGACACAGCCAAAGACTGACAGACAGAGATACACACACACACACACACACACACCAAGAAGAACAACAGGCACCCTCAATTATAGATTGTATATAACCTATTTCATATTGCTTAAGGAAATAAGTTAAGCGTGTCCACAGTTGAGGTCAGTGCGATAGGCTACAGTTTGGTAACTTGTCGAGAAAAATAACTTACCTAGACAGGAAATAGAGACCTATCGTGTAGCGACACAAATTACTACTCACGGAAGTTGGACGGAAATTAAATATTTACATTTGTATCGGGGAGTGATCGCATCGAATTCGTTCACACGGTTACCCAGTATTTTCTCTCGTAATTTATAATCTTTCGAGATTTTTATATTCGGTCCTCCATAAAGACAGTTTATAAATGTTTGTCATAATTAACAACTATTTTTATGGATCCATTGGTATTTGATCTAAAAATAAGTGACGATAGAAATTATTTCATATGAAAAAGTATAGTACTTTTACGAGTACACTACCTGTAGGTAAAATAAACGTTTAACAGAAACACAACACAGGCATTGATAATATATTCATATACATAAACTTACTAACTTACCGTGTGGTGAACATATATATATATATATATATATATATATATATATATATGTTTTATGAACATTTGTGCGTCCGTCTTAACAAATTTTATCATCGTAGTGGCGTCTGTTAGATTTTGACGTCCGTATATCGGACGCTAAAATGTAATCCCTTATAGAAAATGTGTTCTATGGAATAAAAGTTTATAAGTTCCACAAAAATCCTTTATGAGCACATTGTTAATGAAACATCTTAATTTTTTTAACTTTCACTCATTATTTTGGCACCACGAATTTTTAAAGTTTTATCTGCGGGTGCCAAATTGACAGACTTTTGAAAATTGATATTCAATATGTAGTTCATGGTTTGTCCACCACGTAGTACTACCATCGTCTGTATACACTCTGCGCGCCTTTTTTTCATTTAGTTTGCAATCATTATGGAATCCGTAGATTTGGCAACACTGTCATAGCATAAACGCACAGGTCAAATGACAAACGCAATCCAAGCCTGTTTCAGACTGTGCTAAGTGGGTCAAAGATTATGTCCTTTTTTAATGATTCGCTTCGTTTTTCTGATATTCTCATGTTCACTTATCAGTTCATTTTCCCACTTAACCTCATTTTACTTTCTCCTACCTACCGCACTTTTGATTTTATTCTCTTTATAAACCGTTTGATATGTGCTTTACAATAGTTTAAGTTTTGAATCAACAGAGAAAAAGTGTTCGGGACAAAAACGTTAAAAATTTGATTCATCACAACAGTTTAATTTTTGTGTGAAGAAAGAGAAACTGTGTGTTTTGTGTGTGTGTGTGTGTGAGAGAGAGAGATAGAGAGAGAGAGAGAGAGAGAGAGAGAGAGAGAGAGAGAGAGAGAGAGAGAGAGAGAGAGAATAACACTTATATTAGAAAGTTATACCTTTCTGTCGAAGGGTTAGAGAGAGGTAAAACAAAAGGATACATGGTGTGGGAAAGAGTGAGTGAGAGGGGTTGGTGACAGAGTAAAAATATTAAAAATTTGATTGTCATTTGCAATTTAATTTCTATTAGAGTGAGACGGGGGAGGGAAAGGGAGGGAGAGAGTGAGAGAGAGAGAGAGAGAGAGAGAGAGTGAGCAGGCAGAGAGATAGAGAAAATAGAACGCGTAGTACGTGCATTAGCGTTCCTACCGAGAAGCGTTACGCCTGAGGAGGGGGAGAGGCTAGTGAATGAATATGCGACTCTGCTACGTTTACACTGCGAGAAAATTTCGACGGAAATACGCAAGCAGTGTCCAGTAGGCGTTTGCACTAAGCCGTAGTTTCTACCGCGAGAGACAGTCCAAGTGTTCACTACGTGCTTGCGCGAGCTATTATCGTAATTTATTCCGACAGATGTATGAAACTCCGTTTACACTAGACTGTAAGTTTGGGCAAGTAGTCCTGTCCCAACTTTTCCCCGCTGAGCACTCTTCAGAGAGGTGTCAGCCATGGCATGACGTTTATTAAAACAGTAAATTAAAAATAAATAACTATTGTATGTATTTGTTTATTTCCCATTTAAATGCTTGTCGAATTAGATTTATTACAGTATTGATTTAGTAAAATACAGTATGGTTTTACGTGAAAAAATATATGATTTTCTTTTTGAGAGACAAGGTTGAATTTTCATAATGTTTTTTATGAATCATCATGTCAAACATGTATAGCTGCTTGGTGACTGAACAAACTAAACAAATGAAATATCTTGGCTTCATAAGAGACAGTAACCTCTCACAGAAAAGTTTTATTTGTAACCTGAAGAAATAGTTGCATACATTCTTACGTAAATTCTATTTGTTACGAGATTTTTGTCCCGAAAGTAACAATTGCTTACTACAAAATTGTCATGTGTAAAAGTTTTCGTATTGATGACTAACAAAATTGTTTTATGAAGGTATGCAGCAATAAATTGTTGTCAGCTGTGGTACTATCAAGGAGAACTAGCTAATAACAGACATCAGCTGTCTTGTGTATACGCACACGAGGCAGTTGAAGACATAATACGCAATCCTGTTCAAATAAACAAACTCGTATTCTCTCAGCGTGCGATCTTGCATAAGTAGTCATAACTAACTGTTACGTGATTATAAACACCAGACAGGTTGATGAAAGAAAGAAGCCATGCTTTATATTCTCGTAGAAACGAGTGAAATTTTAAAATAATAATGTCCATTTTAGATCATTTATTTACATTTTCTGATAAACCTATACGTAAATTATACGTAACAGTCTAACAAGTATTTACATTAATACTCCTACTTTATTAGATATTTACACACATACTCTAGAAATATTTCAGTTTTCACGTAAGTTTTATAAGAACAAAAGTAATGTTCTCATAATTTAGTGTTTATTAGTTTAAAATGCTTTAAGCATAGCAACTAAAACAGTATTGTATTCTTGCTATTAATTTTATGACGTGGCATAAACGCGCGAATACAAACACTCGCACCCGCACGCATGCACACATATTATTAACTCATGAGATTTCGACAATCTGATGTTGAAAATTCCAATCGTGGATATTTTATAGATACAACCTTTTTTAGACTTTGGTTATTGTGGGAAACATAGTGAATAGAATACCGTAGCGTTAAACGAAATGTATTTACTTTATTCAGCTGTTAAAATAAGATACTTAAATTCGATTACGTTTTTTAATGTATTTGTATTTGTATTAAGTATGAACTACAAAGTTCTAATTTAAATTAAGATTGAAAGTGCCTTTGATTCACAAGAATTTACTGTCATGTGTTCTTCTCTGATACGCTTTAAATAACGACAACTCACATTTTAAAATTTACAGTTCAGGTCAAATCACTAGTAATTCAGTCCAGTGTGTCACTATTAAAGAAGGAACATAATTCCTATTACAAATAATGAAGCTTTTTAGACCTGGTATTACTAGATGGTAAGTAAATAATCAAAATGTTTTATACAATTTGTAGGTTCCTTGTCATTCAGTTCATACTATCTATAATCAAGTTAAAACATTCGCTAACATTTTGTATTTAATTCCTTCAAAAAAAGAACACTCGCGAGGAAGTTTTTAAAACGGTTCGAGTAGTTGTCAATATTGTTCTTTTGAAAAATAAGGGCATTACAGTCTGTGTATGAATGCCAATTTGTTTACGTTCTAAAAAATATCGGTATGGAGAACCATACATGACTTCTATGTTCTAAGTTTTATATATAAAATCATTTACGAAATGAAATGTTTCCATAGAAACTACTTCTTTCCACTTATTGCTTCAGCCTTAACCACAGTACTGTGGTCACTAACGCATACTACCTCACGTTATCGCACTCTATTTTCACTGATGATGGTAGTCGATGGCACTGCTGAAACGTCTGGTTTTGCAGAAAACTTTGGTCTACGGCCAAACAGGACGGGAAGGAATTTTAACAACAAACTACTTCTTTGTTGCCGATAACGTAGTACATATATAAAAAATTATCCCCACCCCGTTCAACTAGCCTCATAATTTATAGATATTTCATCTACGTTTCTACAGTGGATTATTAAGATCTTATCAGGATACTTTATTTTTCAAACTTAAGTACTTTACTCTTATTACAACAAAAAATGTTTCTGGTAAACTACCCTTTCCCCCTAACAGATCTTCACCAAAATCAATAGGCCTTGAGTCCTCTACAACTCAGGGACATACGTAAACTATTATTTGATTCTGTTTGAATTTACGGCAGTTATCGTTCGTCATGAAAAAATTTCTCTTGTTACAACATAAAATGTTGCATGTAAACTACCCCTTTCCCCTTAACCGATCTTCACAAAAATCAACAGGCCTTGAGTACTCTATAATTTAGGGATGCATGTAAAACATTATTTGATTCTGTTTCAATGTGCGGCAGTTATCGTTCGTCATAGAAACAATCTTGTTAAAACATTAAAAGTGGCAGGTAAACTACCCCTTTCCCTTCACCGATATTCACCAAAATCGATAGGCAACTATATCTATATAACTATATCGATAGCAACTTGTTCTTGTTCCCAGTTCATTGGGAGACGTGTTCGGCGTATCATCTATTCGAACAAGATTATTTCGCTACTGAAGATGGCCACCGGTGGTGCGGCCGAAACGTTTAGCAGTATTTCAAGCACTCGACCACGGCCTTTCAGCCCGGAAGTTTTAGAAGATAATCATAATTACACCGGCCGTGAAAGCCTACGTACTAAGATTATTTGATTCTGTTTGAATTTGCGGCTGTTATCGTTTGCCATAGAAAAAAATTACCCTTGATTAAAAAAAAATTTTGCAGGTAAACTATCCCTTTCCCTTAACTGATCTTCACCAAAAACAATAGGTCTTGAGTACTCTACAAATAAAGACTGTATGCAAAAATTATTTGATTGTTTGAATTTGCGGCTGTTATCGTTTGCCATAGAAAAAATCTACACACACACACACACACACACACACACACACACACACACACACACACACACACACACACTTTCCGAAAAATGACTTTTTTTCATGTTTTGAGTGTAGTACAATCAGAATCTGCAATAATCTCGAACACGATTTTTTTTGCCATCATCATACTTCCATTTCCTTAAGGAACATGGAAGTAAAATCAATACTGTGCATTCACTAGATGTGGCTGTAGTACTCGTTTGAGCAGAACCATGACAATCAAAAGCCTTTCATGTAATAACTTGTATTTAATTACGCAGCACTTTCCGACACTATATCTGTGCACCAATCAGATTAGACCTTTAATAAGATTAGATTACCGTATTGAGTGCACGTTGACGCTATGTAGTCACAATTAGTATTCATGAAACGCAGCTTGAAGTGAATCGGCCTATCGTGTCGTCGTCATTTTGCTGCCGGTATAGTCGTTGTTTATTAATCTACAGAAACATGATAAAAACGAACTACACATATAAATTAATAACCACTGATGACGACTCCCATCCTTTTGATCGAGGGTGTATTAGATTTTTAACTGTTTACACATACACAACGATCTTTTTTACATACCGATTTGGCAATGAAAGTACTGCAATTGATAATTATGTCTTTGTTTGGGATTAGATTGTAATTTTGTGTAGATCTAATTATGTAGCTGTTCCCTCTAATAATATATGTCCAAAATGTTTTATTACAAAATATGTAGCATGCACAGAATTAGCACCAAATAAATACCAGAACTGTTAGCTTATTATAAATTTATACAGTATTTTGTAACAATTTGTTACTGTGCTTGTTATGTTCCAACATTAAAAGTTATAAATACATTTTTAAAACATTCCGTTTTTACACTGAGCATTTTATTACGACTTGTACTTTTTGTGTAGAGTGTGATAAGTGTACTGAAAACGTATATTAAAGAAACCGTAAATCAGTATTTGACAGTATTGACACTACTGAAGTATATATCTGAACAGTGTATGAAGCCAACCTCAGTTTTTAATATATTTTATTACAAATTTTATGTCCGTTTGGACATCCCATTATTCTTGTGTCCGAATGACTCTCGATCCCAATTTATTATGATACTGATGCTCTACTTTGATGCAGATCACTATCAAGACATTTGTATGTGCATAACTTATTTTTTCAGCCTTATGATTTTATAATTGAAAAAGGTTTTTACCCTGTTGTTTTCTTATTATTACCTGTAACACCACTCTTAGGCTTTAAAATTCTAACTTGAATGTGCCCATAAGATTTTTAAATTTCAAAAGATTAACGCTACTGATTAACCAAATTATCGTAATTATTAACATTTTATAATTCTCAAATAGTTAAAAAATGCTGACTTATTCAATCAGTTAAACGTTTAATTAGCTACCTTTATTTTGAACTTTTGGATACTTCATTTTATTAGAATTTTGAATTTCAAAATTTTTCGTTTATAATTCTTTTTAATCACAAAGTTTATCATTGATTCCTTTCTCAAAATAAATATTTTTGTTTAAAATTGATATAATTATGTACTCTGCTTGTAATGATCTAAATTGAAATGTTCTCTCTACACTTAATTTAGCTTTCTAATAATTCATCAAATCAAGGACAACATTTCAGTAACTGTTTTTTATTAATACGGTATATTAATAAGAACCATATTGGATATCTTCACTAAACTCATTTACCACTCCATAAATTTGAGGAAAAGCAAATAAATGAAAACGTCAAAAGTAGCCTACTACTCATCATCATCATCAGCAAGGGTTATACAAAAGTGGTTTGTTCCGGGCCTAAGCAGATAGACTAGAAATGGTCATTCTAATGCTTCTTGGGACGCCCCATACCTCTCCGTCGATTTCGGCTTATAGTTCAATAGGTGTTTGAGAATGCTTTAGTCATCGTTTCAGTTAAAATTTCCAAACATTTTAGCCTATAATGGGGCAGTCCTATCAAATATTCACATAACATTCAGTTTCTTCCGTACATCGAGATTTATTTTGGGATCAGTATTTGTGAAGAGTATATCATATTACGCTTCCGAGACCTCGTGAAGACGACTGCTCTGCGATTTCGTCCTTAGAAGTCGGAATTCTTAAACCCATAGACAATGAAGAACTTCAAGCGTGTTTCTTCACTCGTTGATTAAAAAAATAGGTTGGGTACTCGTTGTACCGGGTTAACTAGGCACTGGTCCTCATATTCTTAGTGTTGGATGAAGTAATGCTAGCTTTCAAAGAAGCCTTCACCTCTCTCAAGCCAAGACGGTTCTGCGGGGTAAAGTGCAATATCTTATAAGAGGTTACCCTTTTGATGTTGAACAGTATAGATTTAGACCGGAAAGTCGATAAATATTCTTTGGAGATCAGTAGTAGCCAACAGTACCAAGTTGAGGCGTAAGGGAAACGATTCTGGACTGTTTTATATTTGGAATATTACAGGCGCAAATTAAGTTGGATTTAATGGGTTGTACTATTGTGTACAGGGAAATTTGGTCTCCTTAGTATGATAAGATAGTCAGTTTATGGGAGACAACCTACAGAAATCGGACTGGACGTTAAGCCCAAAGGTGGCAACCCCACTATCGCATTGCCGTGCGATATGCAAGTAACATATTCAGGAGACATATTAGTTATCAAACGGTCGCAAGCAAGATGTAACCGGAGGGAAAACGTCAAAAGTGCTTTCCAACAAATTTTAACGTTGCGTATTTATTAAGTAAGGAAATTAGAATAAATTTGTAATGGAATGCTCTAACAGAAAACCTATATTTCACTCACATTGTTTATAATTATTTTCTCATTGTGTTCGCAAACGGTAATTCGTATTTTTAAAAATCTCAATTAGCCTATAATGACATTGCACATTTAGTTGCCATGGAAATTTGTAAACAAAGATATGATGAAAAAGATATGTGTATTTTAATGTGTCTAAAAAACACTGTTGTTTCTATGACATTTTTAAATATTAGTTTTTCTATAAATAATAGTTTTATATAATTGAAAGTAAATTAACAAAACAGAAAGAAAAATTCAAGACAATACAAAATTATGGGCGTGACGAGATGTAAAACGAGCAGGCAAAAGCTAAAACAAATGTTGAAGGTAGATGAGATATAAAGCAAAGATAAATAAGGAGGACCGATTCGAAGATACAAACATACATGGGAGAAGGTAGTATATTATTTACCATCAGGGAATAACACACGAAACTGCATCAAACACAATAAAACTAACAATTTTTTTTTAATTATAAGTGAGGTCTTGTATTAGGCAACAATAAAAATGAAAGAGTGGATTCTTCAGTACAAAACGTGTTACCCCAGAGAGTCCTCTTTAGTTAGGAAATTTTAGACTAGTTATACTTTTTGTGGTTCAAATCCTCTAATCGACACCATATCTAGAAGATTCATGTCCCCGTTTGTTTAACACAATCCGCTACGTGAAGCTATTCAGTAATATGTTTTTTGAATTCAACGTTAATTACTACATTTTAATTTATAGTCATTATTAATGAAACTTTGATTTACTTTCACAAATTTACAAAATATTGTTAATGCCTTTATTTCAACAGCTATTTCTGAGCGGTATGACAGTTGCAGTTTGATACATGCAGCAGGCTCAGATATTGGACTGTGTTGAGTGAAAAACTAATTACTAGCTTTGGAGAGGGAATTGATCCCTTGACATTGCCCGTAGATATGCCACTGCCTAATTTTATTTTAAGAAGTACCGAGGATTCCCATGCCGTACCCCCTTGCAAACCAATGTTCACGTGTGTTAGTCTCGTCTATACAACGATTCTATAGATGCTTATTTATGCTTATTTATAAAATTTAAAATGCTCAAGAACTGGTGTAGCTATCATGGAAAATAAAAGCGTAAGTAACGCGGTATTAAGTTAGCAGCGGGAGTTCAGTAGTTATTGAACTACGCCCTCTCAACTCTTTAACATGAATACATACAGAGCAAGTAAACGGCTCATTTTCGGAGTTTGATGACACACATTAAGAATAATTTTATGCAATACTGGAAAGAGACAGTAAAAAAACTGTTAACGCAAAGAGTAACTATACTTACAGACTTAAATAAAAAAAATAAAAGAATGGCTAGAGAATCAGAATAATGGAAAAATGGATTAAGGTCACGAAGTGAATAGGTGAACAATAAATTTACTTCAGTTCTGATAACAATCTTTATTACTTGTAAGCCAGAAGTCATCATTACGTAAGATAATATGTTCATGACGTTCCCCTACTGATAGCTTTCGCAATCAAGTAGACTACATCTTAATTATCGCTAGGTGGAGTCTACGACCTTTACCTTTCCAAACAATTAAAGACTCTACGAGCTCCCCAGAGAAAGATTTTCACAGTAATCAGATTCTTGCACCTAAAGTAGAACTAAACCTGGAAAGGCGTACATAAAAAAAAAGTCAACAAACATGATGGTGTTTAAAAATAGACATGTCATATTAGCAAAATGCGGATATAAGAGTGAAGAGGAAAATTGTTGGTCGGCAATGAACCTATGAGGCATGCAGATAGCGCCTAGCTAAAAGTAAAAATTATATTATAAGAAGAAACTTCTAGAGTAACCACAAACCTGTAATTTCAGTAAAAATAGTTAAAAATGGATAAATAAAGATACGTTTAACACATACAAACAGCAAACGGGACTACACAATTAAGAGACAAGTATCCTCAAGTAAGCAAAGCCAGAATACAGCAATGTAGGTACGACACGAATAAATACATAAATAAAATCTAGAAAGATTAAAAACAGATAGAAACAAATATCAATTATAATGTCTTCAAATTTAAAACAGTACAAGAAAATTTGTAACAAATTAAAGAACATACGATGCCAATATAAATGAACGACGGAGAAGCTACTGCATAAAAACCTATTCAAAGATAAATGTATAGAGAGAGAATACAGGCAACTTTGCGTTTGACCTGGAAGTCAATATTACCATGCAATATTAATAACCACGTTAGAAAAAATTAAACAAAAGAAAGCTGTTGAGAAAGACTGCATAGTAATAGAAATGATTATGTCTCGGTGAAATGGAAATCTAAGTGGTGTTAACAATTTTGATACAAACAGTGAAATTCTGAAACAGGCTAGATGATTGAAGAAGTTCAGTATATGTCCCTCCCAATACATAAAAGTACTTAAAGATCACTGTGACAGAATAATCTTATTTTTCGCCTACTATTAAAGTTTAGTTACAAGAATTCTATAACAATTAAAGTATACCTATTACCCCAAATACAACGTAAGCTAGCAAACGTTTTGCCATATTATTGAATACTAGCAAGATTTAAAAAAAAATGTAGGTAATCACACATTATTTTTCAAAATACAATAAAACTTAGATTATTTTAGAAGCTAGAAAATGTGGATAATTGTAGCCGACGTTAGGACACCGTAACACATAATCACTTTACGTAAACATGGAAGGGTTACAAGAAATCAGTATCACTATCATCACATCAGGGAAGGTAAATCAGGGTTAACTCCCAGCTCACGGAATTTCTCATCGTAAAGAAGGGGTATGACAAGGATGCATTCTCAATCTTATACGATTTAAATTCTAAGGGTTTAAATAGACAGGAGCCACGGATGAATGGGAAGGAGGTATCGCAATGTTAAGTAAGAAGGTTTGCAATCTATAATATCATGATGACATAGTACTTCCAGATGCAAGTAAAGAATTTCGTTTATCCGCAGAATGAAAAAGCCAACAACGATGCAACGTTACAAAATAAAGGAATATAAGACAAAGTAACGACTGTAGAGAGATCAGATAACAAACAGCTAATCTACTTCGGACATATACAGTGAGTGGGCAGAGATTCCAAAAACACGTGTTAAAGTGGAAACACAAGGGAAGAAGGAACCAGGCTGGCCAAGAAGTAGCTGGAGAGGTAGTATAGACTCGAAACTGAAAGGGGCCTTGAGGACCACCTCGATAGGTGATTGATCATTGGACACCTAGTACTGCAGATAGGTGAAATAATTGTAAGAATTGTGCCTTTAATGATAGAAGCATTCAAATTGGGGCACATATACTAAATATATAAAGGTTTAATTTTGGATATGAGGCCATCGCAGATTTCCCCTATTACAGTAATGGCGGACATTCAAAATGGCGGCCTCTGAATGTATTTTATGTGCTCCTTTTTTATTGTTATTTGATAATGTTAATAGCGTATTATATGTGATTTTACATGAACTGATGCTATAAATATGTGTGCATGTCATCACACTCCACAAAACTAAAAAACAGAGTACTTGCATACTTTCCTGACATGGAAGCACATAAGCAAGGTCGAGATGTGATGTTAATATTTAATAATGATGTTGGATTAGCTCTGAAGAAAGCTTGTGAATACGATGCAGATAGTGACGCTATTCATCTTGCTAAAGCAGCAAATATAGTTAGAAGAGACATCTTTAAAATGAAAAACCCCTTCAATGGATCATTTGAAAAAACCTGTCAGGAAGACTCCGTACCAGCATCTCTGTTAGCACTGGTTGCTATGGTTACAAATGGTCCAAATATTAAAGCACAGTCAAGTATTTCAACAATACCACAACCTATCCTTACTGTTGCACAGTTACTAATGTATAACAGTTTGGTGAGACGTCGGGAGTGTCATTCTGGAACAATCTACAAGCACAATCGAGGAAGGGAAACACCTTTGCCTATATACTTAGATATTTTAATTCATACAAAAACTCGCAAGCGTGAACTAGTTGAAAACCTTCACGAGCTCGGATTAAGCATATCATATGACCGAGTGCTAGACATTTCATCAGAACTTGGAAATGAAATATGTTATCTGTATCACATGGAAAATGCTGTCGTTCCTCTTCAGTTAAAAGGAGGGCTTTTCGCAACTAGTGCGGTTGATAATATTGACCACAATCCAAGTTCTACTACAGCTCATGATTCTTTCCATGGTACAGGAATATCCCTATTTCAACATCCAGATGGTAATTCCAGAGGGACTGATCGAACTAGGACTTCAAGTCCTTTTGTCGTGAAGGCAACCAAACATCTTCCTGAAAACTACACAAGTGTTACCCCTGTTCCTCTTATTAGAACTGACTGTCCTTTGCCAACAGTACAAGAAAACTTTGTTGACTACCAACTGTCGTCGAAAGATATGGTTAAAGAATACACCTGGCTGAACACGTAAAAACTGTTTTGGTTGCTGACAACCTACAAGGGGATGAAATAATCACCTGGGCAGCATACAACGCTAGTCAACAAGTCAATAAACCTAAAGAATGTGATTTAACAATTTCTTCGTTGCTTCCTGTATTTCCAGACCATGCTACATCAGTGGCCATGATTCGCCATTCAGTGGATATTGTTAAGACAGCAATTTATTGGCTTAATCCGGGGCAGATTCCTATCATTGCATTTGACCAACCACTCTACGCATTGGCAAAACAAATCCAGTGGAACTGGCCAACAACTCATGGTGAAGGTCAATTTGTTATACTGTTTGGTGGGCTTCATATCGAGATGGAAGTTCTCAAGGTTCTTGGAAATCTCTTAGATGAAAGTGGATGGACTGAAGCACTTGTTCAGGCTGATATTACAACAGCTGGAAAAGAGGATTCATTTGTAAAGGGTTCCCATGTAACTCGTACCCGCAGGGCTCATCAAATCACAGCCAGTAGCCTATATTTACTTATGCAGCAGGCTTACATTGACTACAGCCAACACATAGAGCATAGCATAGCAGTCAAGTTAAGTCATTTGAAGAGGGTGTAAAGAAAGAGTTGATGTATGTCCCAAATTTAGATTCTGGTTTATCGTTCTAAAACTAGAACTCCTTTTGTTGACTTTTGTTAGAGCAATACGAGAAGGAGATTTTCAGCTCTATGTAAAGGCGCTATCCAGTATTGTTCCCTGGTTCTTTTCTCTTCACCATACTCACTATGCGAGATGGATTCCTGTCCACTTACATGACATGATTTCACTTAAACAGAATCACCTTGCCACCTATGAAGAATTCATGAAAGGAAAGTTTGTCATCAAAAAATCAAGTAGGGCATTCTCTGCTATTGCTATTGATCAGGCCCATGAACAAAATAACGCATCAGTCAAAGGTGATGGAGAAGCTGTAGGCCTAACAGAAAACTCAAAAGCTCTGCTTCGTTGGATGGTGTCTGGACCTGAGATGGGCCGCTTAGTTTGAAGAATTTAATTCTACCAAGACAGAGAGATGGGAAAAAGATGAGCGTCACCACGAAGCTAACAAGCGTTCACAGATGGCATTTGCAAAAGATGTCAAGTCTCTGACTCATGTAATGCAAGATCTGGGAAACCCGTTCAGTGAAAACAGCTCTGATCTTCTGGTACTTGACAGCAGAAATATTGTAAATACGGCAGTTTCAGACACATTGTTAAATATTGAAAACATTGGAATTGAACAGTGTGAGTTATATGTCAGCGAGAGGCTTATTAATAAAACTAAACGTATATCAGATCCTATTAAGCGGAATAACCTACACCTCTTCAGCCGTCCTCCAGTTCGTGAAAAGTCTAATAAACAGTTACAGTTGACATCACTAAAGAATGACTGCTCGTTGTTCTCTAGATTGTACATTGCATCACAGATACGTAATGGAGATTTGGATGAGTTCTTTAGACACGAGAACCAAGCTTATCCTCCAGCACTGTCGAAGTTGGGGAGTCTAAGAACCGGAACAAAGTCAGATTTATTGACTTGTCTTGAAGGACTCGCACCTACTAGCACTACCAAACCAACAGCAGAAATTACAATCATTGACGGTGCTACAATTGTCAACATGCTGCGACCAGGATTGGCAAAAACATTTGAAGATTATGCCAATACTGTATTCATACCCTACATCAAAGCTCAGCTTCAACATGTAAGAAGGATAGATATCATCTGGGACGTGTACATGCCTGACAGCTTGAAGAGTGACACACACAGCAAAAGGGGAAAAGGTGTTCGAAAGCGTGTTGAACCAAGAAGTTCACTTCCTAAAAACTGGGAGGAGTTTCTCCGGGTTGATGAAAATAAGACTGAATTGTTCTTTTTCTTGGCTACAACATTAGCAGCTATTTCCACGGACAAGCAGGTGATTACCACAATTGGTAGCGATGTTCTTACTATAAATCGTCAAGATGTCTTAGAACCGGCTCCATGCACACATGAAGAAGCTGACACTCGACTCCTACTTCATTTATGTGATGCTGTGCAGCAAGGATATACCAAAGCCGAAATACGCACTGTGGACACCGATGTTTTAGTTCTTGCCATCTTATCAGCACAACGTCTAAACATTGAGGAACTGTGGGTTGCTTTTGGAGTGGGAAAGAACTACCGGATCTTCGCCGCGCATGACTTAGCAAGATCTTTGGGTCGTGATCGTTGTACTGCCTTACCATTGTTTCACACAATAACTGAGTGTGACACTGTATCCTTCTTTGGAGGAAGAGGCAAAAGGACCGCATGGAACACCTGGAATGCATATCAAGATATCAGCGCTACTTTTTGTGCATTGGCTGACAGACCTACTCAGCAGACTGTACAAGATATGCTGAAACCATTGGAGAGATTTATAGTTTTGCTATATGACCGTACTATCAGCGACAAATGTGTTAATGATGCAAGAAAACACCTGTCACCTGTTTACTCAGAAAGGTAGAGCAATTGACAATCTACCTCCTTCACAAGATGCTCTCATTCAGCATACAAAGAGAGCTGTCTACCAGGCTGGTTACTGCTGGGCTCAAATGATGGTCGCAACTCCAGTGCTCCCGTCACCAGGTGATTGGGGTTGGAAGAAGAAGGTTGAAGGTGGATGGGAAATATCTTCGACAACCCTACCAAAGGCTTCGCAAGCATGCAGGGAACTCATACGATGTGGCTGCAAGAAAGGCTGCACACGACAGTGTCAATGGAAGGCTGCCCTACAGTGTACCGCTTTTGTGCTTGTGGTGCTCTTTGTACTGAGTGATATCAGATTTTGAATCTAATCATTATCTATTATATCTAATCTATTATGTGTTTATCTATCAGAATTCTATACAATACAGACAATGCAGTATTAGTATTTCCATTAAATAATCCATCAACATTTGTTATAAACAGAATATAAATAAAATATGGTATATATTATTAAAAATAGCAAACTACATGCACAAAACAACAATTACTCGCCATTGCTTTAATAGCTGTCATTTAACATCATCAAATAACATTTAAAAGGAGCACATAAAAAATATTCAGAAGCCGCCATTTTGAATGTCCGCCATTACTGCAATAGGCGAAATCTGAGATGGCCTCATATCCAAAATTAAATCTTCATATATGTAGGTTATGTGCATGTGCCCCAAGTTGTATGCTTCAGTTATTGCCCCAAGTTGTAGGCACAATTATTTCACCTATCTGCAGTACTAACCACACAATAATGTAGTCTAATACGTATTTTATTTGTGTGTGTGTGTGTGTGTGTTGTGTGTGTGCGTTCGCGCGCGCGCGCGTGCGTGTCTTAGGTTGGAGGGGGAGAATGGAACGTTAAAAAACTGCTTTATGTTATGAATGCTTAAGCCTACAAATTTTTATTGTTATTACTATTGTTGTTATGTTTTTACTATAAAATATTCATATTATTTTAATATTATTTTCTTAAGGAGTACGAACACATCAGCCTACCAACACGTTTGGTGGAAACGTAAAAACAGACAGATGTACATATAAATAAGAGGTTGCATTAGTTCAGACATAGATCTGTTTATATGTGTCAGCCAAAACAGTAGTAAACAAACGCTGCTGAGCTATTAAAAATTAGGAATGTCATTTGACCTTGAATACTCTGTTGGCGGGAATCTGATGAATGACAAATCTCTGTGCTGGTGCCTGTGGTGTTACGCTGAATAGACACAACACATTATCACGCTACACAGCAGTGACTGACATGTATTAACCATTTATGAGTTCGCGATACAACAGCTCAGACTGTGCACAATGTTTGTAGAAAAGACTGACGTGTGTGACGTTACGCTAGGTTACAAAATGCATCTTTCATTCCCGCCAGAAATTTAATAACATTTCTTGTTTATTTTGACTCATCAAAATAAACATTACTGTGCGTTTACCATGTTCCAGTGTCCTTCATACTTCATAAACACTTGAGAAATTTTATTGTTTTAGAGGCACCCGTAGGGGTGTCCGGCAGGTGTAATTGCACATAAGCTCCTTGGCTCATCTTTAACAAAAATGACAAAAATAAAACGAATAAGGAGAGAGAGAGAGAGAGAGAGAGAGAGAGAGAGAGAGAGTGATGGCGAGGGGTGAGAGTAAGAAAATGAGAGAGTTACACAGACAGAGGTTAGCTGTATACATTTTTCGCCATACTTCATTTAGAAGTAGCATGACAATTTGCATAGACCATCTAAACGAGCGGCCAGCACGTCGCACTCTACTTATAATGCGACACCAGTGGCGTAGCTAGGCTTTTTGACGCCCGGAGCAAGGAGATCGTCGGCCGTCTTGCCTTCACAATTAATAGGGGACAAAAGAACAAAAATGAAGGCCCATCCACTGAACAAAGTACTTAATAAATGCAAATATGTAGATTTTCGTATGAAAACCCGTCCAGCAAACGTCTTAAGAATATTTGTTAAGTCAAAATTAAGAAATTACATATTATAATATTACCGGTATTCAGTTTCTAACATTTATTATTTAGACTATAAAAAATGTAGTAATATAACAAATTTATAACATAAAAATGTTCTAATGAACATACAAATTCCTTATAGGTATAAATCGCATCTTCAAAAGAATATCCTAAAGCAACATAAAGTTAAACAAAGAACTACATTAAAAGTAATCAAATAAATCACTTACCATTACAGGTTTATGGTTCCGTCTTCTATCAATAAAGACTTAATATTTGTTTGTAATATTTAATAAATATTTAAAACGAGACATTTTGAAACGTAACTTTCCAGGTCTTAATTGCTGTAAAGTCGGTTGTTAAATCAGTATAACCTAAAGACGGAGCAATGTCGTTTTCAACTAAGAGTATCCGTAGATTTGATCCCTGTCTTGAGATATTGTTAATCGTAGGTATGATTTTTAAGTTTACTAAACGATCTTTCACAAGAAGGCACAATCACTGGTAAAGTATGAAAATTTTTTAAATCTATCGCTAGTGTTTTGTAGGCTTCTAATCCCATTGAAGAAATGTACTGTAGCAGTCCCTGAGTGTAAAGTCCATTTGTTCTCCTTTAACCTTTGCCGTTTTTAATAAAAGTATGACGTCTTTTAAGTCACTGAACAATTCTTCACTGTTTAGGTCATGTGGATACAGTTTTGCAAGCACTGTGCACTTAATTTTGATTTGGGAAAGCTGTTTCTTAAAATGTATATCCCCATCATTTACGTACGCCTCAAATTTATAGAGGAACCCACAGCGTTTTTCTAACTCTTTTTAATGTAGAGAAACGCCTTGAAATTTTAACTGATAATTTGTCCAAAATTTCTATTAGAGAACGTAGCATTTCTTGCCGAACGGTTAAGGCAGAATTGTCTGGATACTCCCCTGGCATCGTGTGCTCCCTTCTTATTCTTTTTGTGATACTGACATCCCATTCATTGCATACCTGCTCGGCCTTAGAAATGACATTGTCACACAGCTCATTCCTCCAAACGTTTAAATTGTCCGTTAGCTTCTCCAGACGTGTTAATGCTTGACTAAAGCTTATTTCTTTGGTCTGCAAGATTTTATGGTTTTTGTCTATAGAAAAAGAATATACGTCCAGAAAAAGACCAAGGCCACAAAATTAAAGTATTCTATCGCATTAATTATTATTGCTGCATCTTCCCTCGTATCAATTGTTTCAGTCGGTGTATTCCTTTCTCCAGTGCAGCGATCATTTCATCCAGCTGAGTGGATATTGCTTTCACCACATCTGCTTCTGAACTCCACCTGGTACCACAATATCTTTTAAGAATAATTTATACGAAGTCTTTAAGAACACTCAATTTATAAGTGGAACAGGAAAAGAAGGTGAATAGACGTTCTACTGTCCCAAAAAATGTCACTGCCTGAACATTTCATGAGCTGCTGAACTCGAACCAAGTTAAGTGAATGGTTGTCACAAGGAACAAACGTAGTTAGTGGATTCAAAACTAATATTCTCTTTGGAACTCTTGAATGGATACTAGCAATTGTTGTTTGATTGCCATACGACAGATCTCTGCAATCGCTAAGATTCAATCCATCACTCTCAAGTTTACTTGTAATAGATTGTGTGATCCCCTCCGCTGTTTTCACTTTTAAAGAAATAAAATCTATGAAGTATTAGTATGATATCATACACGTGAAGTATTATAGATATACCCATAAGACACACAAACCAAAAACAAACCGCACATTCAAGATACTCATCGATGATCAACACGTTCGCTGCGTCGAACCGGGAAAAATTGCACATACCTAGCCCAAGTAACGTTTTTTTTGCAAATAATATATTCGTCTGTATACGAACAGCAATTAACATTATGTATACAAAGCTAATACTGTATGATTATCAGTTCTCCTTTCCAGCATAACAACTCACTACAAAATCACCACAAATTTATTACCATAATGAACCGTAATTACGATGCTTCAGCATAAATAGATTAGTACTGTTTATCACGCAAGGTTTATGACAACAGAGAAGTTGGCTGGTTATGCTTCTTTTATGAAAGGAATAGTCATATCAAAGAAACAAGTTGTTTGTAGTTTTATAAATTGAAAACAATTTTTTCAAGAGTATGCTCACTTTGCCGCCCGGGGCGGCTGGCCCCTTGGCCCCCCTTCATACGCCTCTGTGCGACACAATACGTTAGGTTTGTACAGTTCACATAAGTTTCTTTTTGGTAACTACTGTATTACTTTTTATAATATACTTAAGTACTTTATAATTTATAACAAATGTGTTACATTGCGTTATAATCGTTTATTTAAGTACTAAATAGGCCTGTAATGCGAGCGCTGATGTTGCTTACTGTAGATCTAAGTCTATGTAGACCTACCTGTGCTTCGTATTAGGTTACTAATTAATGATTTTACTGCATGTTCATAATAGTTATGTTATATCTTATAATGTGTATTTTATAATCATTCAAGGAATTTCGTATTCTGTTAAATAACCGTATTTATTTACTTTTGTACGAAAATTGTGTGTTAATGCTTGTTAGTTTGTTTGTTCCCTTGTAACCATAAAACGGCTGGACCAGTTTTGATGCACGAGATATGAAGTCACTTGTCTTGATTTTAGAAGAGTCAGCAAAGATATAAAATTTTGGAAAACAAATTGGCGGACGCTACAAACCATATTATGTAAAATTTAGGCAAACTTGTCAGGCTGCGAGTTATTTTTATTAATAAAGAGCGTATTAAAAGATGGTTACAACAAATGCGTTGCGTTCAGTAATGTGTGTTACACTGATTTTCGTAAGTATGTTACAATTGTTGGACTATGTCTTCATGTCAATGACCTTTACGTTAGTAATTTATTGTTTAAATTGCACAAGAAGAATCTATACACAACAGGTTATACGAATAATTCTTGCTACAGGTTGCATTACGGTAGGCCTACTCAGTACTAATTCATTCTATCGGGTTGACTTCACAGAAGTATTGATGGAATAGGCCAGAGCACAAGACACTCATTTTCTTCGGTTACATTATCATCGTATTCACTGAATATTACCTTATACGCCTCCCCCTATAAATGCAATAATTGACTATTCAGGCCGTCCTCTAGAAAATTTATTCCTTTTTCCTCAAACCAATTCATACTTTTTTTCCGTATGAGATGTCGTTGGTAATGCTTTGCATTGAAACGAGACATTGCCCATAACAAGAACAGAATTGTTTTTAAGATGCGTAAGATTCGGTGTCTCTACACTATTGTTCAAATTCTGGATCGTCCGTACCATCACTGTATTCGCAAATTTTTTTTTGGCGGAAAATTGTTAGAAAAGAAGCTTTCTTAAATTCATATCCTTCAGTCCTATTACGACTACAAGACTAGCTTTTAGTGCAGCTTGAGGTGCTTTGATAATCCTCTCCCTCGACATATTCGTCTGAAAGACTCCCATTATCAGTAGTGTTAAATTTATTATGCAGGTTATTAGGCCGCCATTCATTGAATACTGATGTAGAAATATCTAGATGTTTCTACTGTGCCCACTACGGCCATCATTAGTAGTGCAGGAACAAAGACAAAATACACGTTATAAGATGTAACAGAACTTTTATGAACATGTAGCCATCATTAATTAGTTACCTAATGCGAAGCACAAGTAGGCCTACATAGACTTATACCAAGCAACATCAGCGTTGACATTACAGGCCTACTTAGTACTTAAATAAACGATTATAACGCGATGTAACACATTTGTTATAAATTATAAAGTATTATACAATATAAAGTGCCCTGAGATTGTGTGACAGTTGCGATGAAACAAGACCTTCGCTTTAAACTAAGAAAAAAAAGGGAAACGAAAAAACATGAGTTAAATGAGACTGACATACACTATCTATACTACCCCTCTCTCTTTTTCTCTTTTGCTCTCTTTCTATCTATCTATTCACATACTTATCACTTATGTAACTACTTGTATAATTACTCGTATTATAAAGAACATTTGAGTTGAAGGTATTAGAAGTCGCCGCATACCTGTACTGGTTGTAAATCCAGGAAAAGGTTATTTTATGATACTGTTCTCTGACATGTCTATTGTTATATAGGCTTGTGGTTTCTCCAAAGGTTATAAATGTAAGTGGCTACCAACAGTGTCTTGAGAGACATTTTCATGCAACCCGATATTTTTATGCAGAGAATGACGCAAATGATAAGCGAGAAATGTTGTTACTTGTTTCAACAATTGCTTCACTTACTAAAAGCGGCCATAAGGCCTTGTCGTTTTTTTACATGTATGTTTATATCTTTAAATCTATTTAATTTTGTTTAACATTCATTCATCAGCGTTGTTCACATCCGTATCTTACTGAAATCTACGCCTGCAAATCAAACCTCATAATACAAAATTGTTAATAATTTTCGGTGTTTCATTAAAAAAAAAAGGTATCAGAAAATGTGTTTGTTACTGAAATATTCTTCCGTTTTCAAAACAATGTGTAAAGTGTGATGGTAATATGTTAACAAATGTAAAAGGACAAATAAACGTCATCTTCAGATGTGGTAGACGGAATTGCAGAGCTACAAAAAACATATATGATGACACTTTTTTCGAAATAGCGCGTGTTCCTGCATTATCTGTATTATGCGTGTTAGTCGCTTGTATTTTGAAATATCAAATTTCAGTCATTTCGAAAGAGATCGACATAAACAGGAAAACTACACAAAAATTAATAAACGAGTTTACGGAGATCCTTACTGTCTGGCTGATGGATAACAGCTCAAAAATTGACGGCCTGGGAGATACTGAAATTGATGAAAGTGCGTTCGTTTGAAGGAAGTACAACAGGGGTCGAATAACCAAAACTCGTTGGGTACTTGAGGGAATTGGCAGGAGAATAAAGAAGTGTATCCTAAAGGTGGTGGACCCACTAAATTGTGTAATTTTAAATAACATGGAACCAGGAACCACTATAGTTGCAGATATGTGGCGCGGGTACAACTCGCGAGTACCCATACATACCAAAATGTACGGGTATATACTTTTGTCTGTGAACCATTCGCTTAATTTTGTATGTCCTTGCAATTCTGCTGTTCACACCCAAACGATCCAGAACTAATGGTCTAAAATTAAGCGTGTTATGCGGAGAAGAGTCAGCAGAATGTCTGTTAGTACATTTCAGACGCATTTAATTGAATACGTATGGAGAAAACTGTTTTTCTGCAGAAGAATTGTTTAATGATTTTTAGCGGCTATTCATTATTTTTACACACAATTTTTAAATTGAATATACAGTAATTTGTAGTCAATAAATTTAGCTAAAGTAGAAATAAATTAGAACAAATCTAAAAAATACATAAAATTAAAATATAAAAATAGATGTAAAGATATAAACATAGAGGTAAAAAACGACAAGGCCTCACTGACCGCTTTTAGTAAGTGAAGCAATTGTTGTTGAAATAAGTATCAGCATTTCTCTGATACATGTATTAGCGGCCGTGAGCATTCTCTGTATGAAAATGCCTCTCAAGCCACTGGATGTAGCCACTACGTTTATAATCCGTGGAAAAACCCACACGCCTATATAACAATAGACATGTCAGTGAACAGTATAATAAAATAACCTTTTCCTGGTCTTACAAAAAGTGCAGGTATCCGACGACTTCTAGTACCCTCAGCCCAAAATATTTTAATATTGCGTGTATCTCTCTCCCTTTCCTTGCCTGCATATCGCATCATCTAGCTATTATCTCTAACACAAATAGAACTAATATTATAAAAATTTTTATATAAAAATTTATGCTATCTCACAACCCTCTGTCTCTCTCCTTCCTTCTATCTTTCTCTCTTTTCTCCCCTTTTTATATTTCTTAATAATAAAAATAGAACTCTTATTAACAAAAAAATACGTACAGTAATTTTCTGTGTTTGTCTGTGTATCTGACCCTTTACTCCCATTTAGCTTTCTCTCTCTCTCTCTCTCCCTCTCTCTCGCTCTCTCTCTCTACCCCCTACTCATCCTCTCTCTCATACTCTCTTAATTACACACTTTTATCATTTTACTATTTCTCTCTCTCTCTCTCTCTCTCTCTCTCTCTCTCTCTCTCTCTCTCTCTCTCTCTCTCCCCTACTCATCCTCTCTCTCCTACTCTCTTAATTATGCACTTTTATCATTTTACTCTCTCTCTCTCTCTCTCTCTCTCTCTCTCTCTCTCTCTCTCTCTCTCTCTCTCTCTCTCTCTCTCTCTCTCTCACTCACTATCTCTATCTATCTATCTATTTACCAATCTCAATCCCAAACAGAACTATAGACTATTAAGAACTACAGAACTACAAACTAAAATTATACAATTTTGTTAACCGCAAAACTGATACAAATAAATGTTTTATAGCATTACTTCAAAAGACTGTATGTATAATGATGAACACTGACCAGAAATATAACTGATTATACTTTTTATATAACTAGTATAAGTTCATAACGATTGGCATTACATTTATTATTTCTGACTGCCAATATGCACAGGAAATTTCTTTAGTAAAAGAAATCGAAGTTACATTATCGCCCGGTGTCAATGCATGTGAGAAAATACGCCCGTTAACATGCCCGTTAATTACGTTATTTGATCCGACGAGAAGTGGTCAATCTTTACATAATTCGAAAGGCCAGTACGCTACGTTGGCATGCTTCGTAAAACACAATAATTATATTACCACGGTTAATAGAATTGGATAGTGAAGTTTAAAAATTGTTGATAAATATTTAGTTAAAATTATGATGTAAAGTTGGCGCGTGAACGAAGGAAAAGAATAATTTTCATTCGCCTTGAGTTAGTCACTCTTTCGTACAAACAAATAAGCGTCAACGTAAACTGTGGGATACCCGGGGTTGAAATCTGGCAACGTCGCTGGAAGCAAAAACGGCGAAAATTCGAAAAAAGTATACATTTCAGACGCTTAATTGTTGGGAAATTGAAAAGACGCCCTATTGTCGTAATTATGAAAAGATGCCATAATGAGAGCGTTTTGTACAAAAAAAATTATTTGCTTATTCTAAGAGTATATTGAAGTATAAAATGCAAAACACAAATAACATAATCACAAGAACGTAATGTTACAAAAAAATTTCAATATACTCTTCGTTTTCGGGTAGACGCCAAAACGTATACATTTTGAAAAGACGCCAAAATGTTAGAAAAATGTATATATATATATATATTTTTTTTTCAATCATTTTCTGCTACAGTCCGTTTCTTGATGTATATAATACATTTAATATTTATAATTAAATTTACTTCAAGATATACCTTTTTTTTTTAAAAAAGTATATCTTGAAGTAAATTTATTTATAAATATTAAATGAAATATATATATACCCTACACAGACAAATATATACACCACAATCACACACGATAATACCAATTTAAAATACCAAAAACCAACAGGAAACCATAACAACAACCAACCAACACACAAGTACTCCACAAGATTCAAAATTAAGAAGGCTGAGGATGGGAACACTAAGTGTCCCGAAACATGTTCCAAATAAGGAAAAAACATCTTGAGGTAAAGTTATTATAAGTATTAAATATCTTTTATACATGAAGAAATAGACTGTAGCAAAAAGTGTTTGCATAAATAAATAAATAAATATATATAGTATAATACATGTAACAAACATTAAAAACTGTAAGTGCCTTAAATATCACATCGTGTAATACTGTTGACTATCTCAGTGTCTCGCGGGACTTAATTCATCCTTGCCGCCACACTGAAGAAGGCCATAGTAGCCACGGCCGAAACGTCTGCTGTTCTTGTTGTAAATTTGTTTAGCTCGTAGCTAATGAGGGGACGGGGCTCAAGGCCTCTGCATGGTAGCAGTGCCCGGAGTGACTCCTCCGATGACTGCAAGTAGGTCGGGCTCTCTCAAGGACTTTAGGTAAAACAAGGTCAAGTGGGTGGGATGGTGTGCTCCTTTTGCAGTTGGGTAGGGGAGAGGATCTCACAATTGAGGTGCTCAGCCTAGCCAAAGTCTGGTAGAGTTTGGGCCCTGAAGCCAGCGGTGACGCGTCCGAGTCACAGCGGAGAAACCTCCCGGGACATATGAGTACCGGTTGGCCAGCGCTGCTGCCTCCGACGTGGCCCCACTGTCCGCATAGCGGTGATCAGTACAGGCCCGTTGCGTATCCGGGGCGGGCGCCTGATGAAAGAAGGCACTTGCACAACTAACATAAGACAACCCCGCCGAGGCCGCAAACGGCCAGGGCAGACCATTCAGGGCAGAGTGAGAGGTAATGCTACGTCTAAGGTGTGGTAGGTGTTCTGTTTGAGGTAGGGTACTTGCGGTAGGGTGTTGACTCCCTCAGGAGAAGGGCCCTATGTAGGAGACTATGGGGGGTCGTCCAGCAGAGTGCGGGGTCTCTTGACTACGTGGCAAGGGGGACCTTCGTCCCTGGCCAGGTCACGGAGGTGGGGGTATCGGGAGTCTGCAGCCCGGAAGAAGAGGCCCACAGAGAGTCTGAAGACAAACTCTTCCACCGTTTGCAGACGGAGGCCCGTCCTGATAGCTCTGTTACAAACAAACCAGGGCGAGTTGGAGAGGATACAGACGGAACTGTTTTGGAACTGTTCCAGCTTACGCTTCGTTGTGGCAGATAAGAGGGGCCACCACGCTGGGGCTGCGTAGGTGAATACTGTCCTGATAAGCAGGAGATACAGGGTAAGTTTAGTGCGCAGTGAGAGGGGACTTCTGCGCGAGATGAGGGGAAAGATTTTGGCTCTGACGCCACGGGCTTGTCGGAGTTTGGTTTGGACGTGGCCGGCGAAGCTTAGTCGACTGTCAATAGACACTCCCAAGTACTTCACCGACTTCTTCCAAGCGATAGGGTTCCCATCTAGGGTGAGGGGCTGGCATGCGGTCCGCTTGCGCGTGATGCAGATCGCTTCGGATTTCTCCGCGTTGATCGCCACGCGCCACTTACGTAGCCAGGGAGGCAGAAGGTCGAGTTGGCGTTGTATCACTGTGCTAGCAAAACCAGGGTTCTGCGAGCTGTAGTGGTACATGGAATCGTCAGCAAAAAGGGAAAGAGTGACGTTGGGATATACGGGCAAGTCGTTCGTGTACACGAGGTACAGAACCGGGCCGAGGACTGATCCTTGGGGAACGCCAGCGTCTATGGGGCGGTCAGAAGAGACCGCTCCATCTACGCTAATGTGAAAAGTCCGGCCGCGGAGATACGACCAGAACAGTGTCACAGTAGATGCGGGAAGGGGCGTGTGTGCCAGTTTATAGAGCAGACCTTCGTGCCAGACACGGTCGAAGGCCTTACTAACATCCAAGAGGGCGGCTGCGGTGTGCAGCTTTTTGTTTGCAGCGTCAGAGAATTGGGTAACGACGCGGACTAGTTGTAGGGTGGTCGAATGCTCCCTGCGAAACCCATACTGCTCGCTGCGGATGAACCCATCAAGCAGCGGTGTAAATTTGTTTACGTTTTTGTATAGTTCATATTGGCAGTGTTGTTACCGTGATTTGAAATAAGGTATAACGATTTCTGTCTCGTTCAAGCTTTAAACAACTTTAACTTCATATTTAAACGACCTGATACGTGCACGAGAAGGGTTGTTGCTATGTCACTGAGCTTCAGTACTCTCCCCTGCATGATGACTGTCTTTTGAGTCTACTAGAATTAAACTCTACGTTTTGAATATTACTGCAGTTACTAATATTAAAATCCAAAATAGAAGTTGCAGTTATAAAATACAAAGATTCTGGCAACTACAGCAATTTAAATTACTGTGTAACAGTGGAAAATGATAAGTAACAGCAAAATGTGTACACACACACACACACACACATATATCTGTTACCGGTAACGGTTACCGAATACATTGCAGGAACGGTTACAAGTACGCGTATCTGTTACCGCGTAACTGCTACATTACAGATACCGTTTAGTTGTATAACGCTTCCTTTTAAACCAGTATTTCACTCATCCTCACTGTCTTCATATACTTACTAGCATACTGTTAGAGGTTAGTTCCGGTTCTTTTTTACAGTTTACGAAGTACGCCTTTCTTTTTACAGTTTATAAAGTATGTCATAATGTTATAGTATTGGCATTGCTGAAAGTCGAATATTGCCTTGCTACATTAAAAACAAGATAAATATATTTGATACCAAATAATTTATTAATTATAATAATATATATTATTATATACGACAAATAATGTAACTATAATATGTGTTATGAATAATAAAAAAGTGTTCAACAAGAATATGTTTTTTTTTGTAAATTACATACGTTTCAATAATAATCGAACTATCATCATCATATAAAATCATTTAACAACTTTATCTGATGATGATAGTTGGATTACTATCGAAACGTACGTAATTTACTAAATAAATACATTCTTGTTAAAAGTTTTTTTAATTATCAACATTAACATAAAATAACAATAACAATTTGAGCAGTTATAAATATAATTATAATATTTAATAATTATAAAATCAATAAAAAAACGTATTAAAATAATTTACATGCTTTGATAAAAATTGTTAAGTTAATTTTTTAAATTACACTGATTCGTAATTTTGCTAATTAATAAATTATTTCAGACTAGTTCTTGTTTAATTCGGTACAAAATAGTGTTAATGTATGTCAATTAGTAAAACGTTATGGCTTAATATTTTTATCTCTTAAAAACTACATACAACTTGATAGTATCTTTTCATTTTTAAGTATACTAATTGATCAAAACTAATTTTCAAATAAAATTATACTAAAAAATGTTTAAAAGTATATACGTTTTTTATAAATATGAAGAGTATACAGTAGATAGAAATTCCCGTCGCCTTTCTGTATACATTTATGTGAATTAACAACAGTAATTCGAAGAATTATGCTTCAATTCTAATAAATTTTTGAAATGTAAAATTTATTGCTTTTAGAATTCTTACAGCTTTGTTCAAGGTCACAATAATTTTAAAATTTGCGGAATGATGGATAATAAGGATAGTTGATTACACGAGATTAAAAGTGATAATCCTCTAAACATTTGGACAACTAAATTTTCAAGTCGGACAATATTTACAAGTGAAAACCCACTTACGCAGTGTATTTCTCTATCTATACCCACTGTATTATGTGACTTATGAATGAAATATAGTATAATTTATGTGAAGTGTGCCGTGAAATTAAAATCATTTCAATTAGTTACAATCATATCTGAAATAACGAAACAACAAGTTACTCTATAGCCTATCAGCCACTCTCTAGGTTATAACACGATATTGTAATTAACTAACTTTATGAATATCATAATTTGTTATTATCATCTGTACTATATATCTGCATAACACACGAGAATAAATGTAACATTAGTGGGATTTTGCTGTCCCCTACTACATATTTTTTATTCGTTCTTTATATGTGATTCATATCTGACGTCGTAGCTTCCTCTAACTAGCTAGTCATTTTCTAACTGCCTCGTTTTGCTTCGTACTTTCACGAGAATCTACATATGCACAGAAACAAGTATTCATTACCAGTAACTCCTACTTGTAACTGCAATTTTCTATCTGTTTACTTGTTTAGGGGGGTTCCGCAAGTAACCTGAATAGATATTTCAACTTTTCGGTAACCGTTACATCTGTTCCACAAAAGTATCCGTTTAAAAATACTAGTTACATTAGTATCAACCTACTTCTGTAGTAATTACAATCTCATAACAAAAAGCCTTTGAAATGGATAAAATTATGAAACATATACGTCCTGTAAGATTCACCGGCTATCAATATTTCTGTTATACATTTTCAAATGTATCGGAGATAAGCTATATTACAATGCCCAAAGCGTATAAGTTAGAAGCACATTATAAACAATCCATAGGGAAATGTAACACGCTATATAAGGACGCAGCTGTGAGCAGCGTGTACTGATCGGAAGTGTGTGATATGTTTGTGAATACAAATAAGAGTCCAATACATTTTACAGTTATCATTTTGTTTATTATGATAAGGACATTTCATTGTAAAACGACCGCCATTACTTATCGCGATGTTCATTACAATTTTATTTCTAATTGATTTTTTCTTTTTTATATAATTATATGCAGCTGCATAGATTTTTTCATCTTTTCTTCTCTGAATCCAATAATGAACTCACGAATTTTTTTGTAAATGTTTGGTTGTCAAGGCACCAAGCCTATTCCTCCCATTGGTTGAAAAATCTTTTACATTGTTAGACATAGTTACTGATTTTGATACAATATTAACAAATATTTTAAAATTAGTACAATCTTCTTATACTACTATAAATCCTTAAGATAATAACACTATTGTATTGTTTTTTTTTTCATAAATTAATTTGAAACCAAACATGAATAGTTTCTGTACAGTATTTATCAAGTTACTATTTTAACAATTTTGTTTTTATTATTTATTAATTAATAACTAATTCCTTTAGTATACATTATGTTTCTCTAACGTTACATAATCAAATCTAATATGATTACATACATTTTGCCGTTAATTACTACTTCCATAGTATTAAATTTTACAAATTTCTGATTTTTACTATAGGCTTCTTATGGCCTATTGCATCTGAAGTTCATTACACCTTTATTATAACAGATTCCTTTATTGTTTATAGAACTTAACTATTTTAAACACAAATACAATAAACTAATGTATAATATTTGATTATTCCTAATCATTTTAAAATATAATACAATTCTTTTTTAATACGCTATGCAAATGCCAGTCTTCAATACATGACATACATTCCTAATCACATTAATTATCATTCATTAAGTATTCTGTTTTACTCTTATATATACTTTTTAACACAAACAAATAATTATAACAATTCCTTAACTAGTATTTCGTATTTTAAAATATAAATATTAATTCTACTTATGTCATAGACCTAGTAGGTTTTAGTTTTTTACCCTGTACCTTATTATTATTTATTTCTTTTCTCATTAAGTATTATTTTTAATCTTCACACTTTGCTTCTACTAATAATGATTTTTAGTTAGTATCACTTTCTTGGTTTTTTATTCACTGGGGCCTATTCACTTGACTCACCTTACCAATAAAATTGCAGGTTTATTATAGAATGGTTTTATTCCCTTTATTCTAATAACAATATTCCTTATCATTACACAAATTACTTTTATCTACTTATAGATGTACATGGAACTACTTATATTTGTATCTACAGTTCCGTACTTTCATTATTATATTTATCATTTTATTATTATTGGGAAAGGGGTTGTGTTAATGTCATAATCTTATTCATTTTTATCCTTCACACTGCCAATCAATTGGGTTTTGTCATGGTCTTAGTCGTTGTCTAGTTTCTATGTCAGTATTCTGCTGCATTCTAATACTCCTATTCATTAATTCTTTGATACTTTGATTTTTTTCATTCCTTCAATGCTGTTAACTTATTTTTCTTTTAAATGGTAATTGCTTCTTTTATAGATGGGCTACTTTATGTAGTGTTATAAGTTTCAACAGGATTTTGCAACTTAGAATTCTGTAAGGCACCGGCATCGCAGAATGTAGGCATGCCTTTGCCACCAAAATATTTAAAAACACTAAGGAACACGAAGGAAATAAATCAGTGGTATTTTCGGGATACTATATGGAAGTATATCATTCATGTAGTATAACTATCAAGAAATCCACAATTATAAATTACTGTATATATTCAATTTGATGTCAGTGCGGGAAAAATTGGTTCCAACAAGTGTAGTAAATAAAGTAGTAAACTATAAATAATAACCTTCTGGTATACGGACTGAGAAGTAAGAGAGTTTGTTATGCTAAGTGAATGGCAAACTAACTGACGATTCGATCAAATTAAAAGATTTTATTTGGCCATTTGATGTCAATATCCTATTCACTAGTATTTTAATCTCTTACGATAATAAGAGCGATAATTTATTTCAAGTATAATTAAGTATTGTGTGTTTCCAATACATTATTGAAGAAAATTATGTAATAAATACTATATTTAACGAAAATACTATATCAAACAACGTATATTTGCCAAAAAAGGAATATATTCTGGTTTTGTTAATGTATATTAGAAGACAGAAATATTTTTCTATTACATTATTTATGCCGTATAGATATTTACCTATGAAATATTTCTCGTTGACTTATTTTTCTTTGATAATTTTTGAAAGATTTCCTTTCTGCCAGTAATGAAGCTGTTTTCTCTTGTAGATAAATGACACCTTAGGCATACGGATCGCTACTTAGTTATACTGTCTTTGATTAGAAATCGTTATTTAAAAACGCAGTGAATGAAGAAAATGTACATGTACAGGAATGTTACAGCAAGGGGGTCACATATCGGTGTGTGGTAAGGCGAAAATAATTAAATTATATTTATAATTTGCTTTACGACAAACGCTGTTTAAGGAAAGTTTAATAATTTATTCTTCAAACGTGTGAGCTTCTAACATCCTTTTCTAATTCAGTAGGGATTGTATTCTTATGTGCGCTATAATTTTAGCTTATAATTTGTAAGCTTCTTCTCGTCTTTTTAAAAATATGTAAAATTTCCTTATCCTATCAAAAAAAAACCAAGTTAGTAGAAATCGGTAAATGTTAACTTTCATTTATTAATACACTTTTTAAAATCTTGATTCATACTAAATGTTATTGCAATTTGTATTTAAGCAAAAATCTTAAAATAAGTCCTTAGTTTATTTATTTTTTTGTATCTAACTAATTCTGTAGTGTAACATAGAATATGTACAGGTGCTACTAAAAGATAATTGGCTGATTTTCAAAGCCTGTTTGTACATGAAGATGAAACCAGTTTAAACACACTTCTTGTGTTTAGAGTTTAAAAATTTGACCTGCACGGTAACATTATTGGATTTCCTATGTTTACTGATATTTTGTTGAAACATTTATGGCTCTAGCCTGATTAAACTTCATTAACAGTTTATTTATCACTCACTGTTAACGAAACAATTACCTTAGCTACATTATTTTTAAATAAATTATTTTGAAACGTCTTTTGTGTTTAATATAACTCATAAAACCCAACACAACAATTTTTTTGTTTATAGTAATACACACTACAGTGTATAGAGTAACTACACATATTGAATAAATCAGTATTTATTCCAAAGCTGTCTGTGAGCTTTATTCCAAAGTGTCTGTGATACTAATTTAGTGTCTACCAATGTAGTGAGTTTAGAAAATAGCGGCAGTATAAAAACCAATTAGATACTGAGGAAAAAGTAACTGAAAATTAGTTTTAATGAAGGTCTTGAATTAAAAATTTTAGTAGATATATACAAATCTATGTGGCTACGTGTTACATGTATCAACAATATTAGGTAAAAATAAGTAATAAATAAATTTTACTAAATATTCTCCATTTTTTGTAGACACAGGGTATATAACATTTTTAGACGGTACGCTATCTGTATTAATCAAGAGTTAGAATATTTACTCAGAAGCGTAATACAAGGTGGCCCTAAATTATTAAATTTATTTCTGGTGATGAGTCTAATACCTATTTGTGGTGATGCCTGTAATACCAGAATTAGTACACTTTAACTTTATTTTTAAATATTCATATGTTAATAAATTAATTTCAAAAAGGCGCTATTATTTGTTATAGTGAAAAGTGTTATCTAATGAAAGAAACAAGAAAACGTATGTGAATTTTGCTTATAAACATAGTATTCTTTGGGCGTATTGCGTTTTCTCTCCTGTTTTTTTCTACTGAGACTGGGGCAAGCACGTTTATCAATTTATCAATTATTTTATCGCATAAATAATTATACAAGGTGTAGGATAAGCGTCCTATGGTTAATCATTTTTTTCTTCTGATGCCTGTCACTTGACACATTACATCAAGTCAAATAGCTTCATTCTCTTTAACCTTCGCATTAGTTCAGTATTGTCGAGACTTTGCAGCATCTCAACATTCTAGGATTTATAAAGAAGTTTCTCGCGCTTTTTAGCAGATCGCTGAACTTCACTTTTGACTGACGGAATCTTTAAATAGCTATTTATGTCCTAATTTTTTATGTTCAATAGGGCATTAACACACACCTCTGTACTTTATTTTCAAGTGTATGGATACTTTTTCTCTTACTTTTCTCCGTGCGTCCTCAGCGTTGCACACCAGATGTCCATACAGAATACAGAATTTGTTTATACACTAACAGTTTATTATATACAGACAACTCAGAATGTTGCCTGTACCTACCTAGTAATTGTATTAATGCAACATATTGTAGTTTGTGATTACTGTTGTGACTGTTACTACTGTGCGTTATTACAGTTAGTTACGTACTATAATGTATCATATACAATTCCACATTCATAGTAATAATTACTCGACATAATTACTAATTATCACAAGTTATTAAACGCGAGTACATTTTCCAAAATTACAATGTATTGAGTTTGCATGACAGAAAAACAGCAATTAAAGAATTAACATGATATATTATACCTGTATGACTATAGTCAAAGTTTGTATCTTTAATATGTTACAACTTAATTTATTATGTACAATTATGACGGTCAACATATCGTCGTGTGTGCAGAATAACTGACACCACTGAAGTTACTAATTACCAACTTTAATTAGACAGGAACAGCAGTTCAAATTAAATCAACTGTAAATCAGCAAAGCGTTCTTATAAAATATTTCAAGTTAAATTCGTAAAATAATAAATGTCACCTTATTACAGTTTTGCATTGTTTAACACAATGATTACTTCCCACAAATCCGCCACAATAACTCCAAACGGCACTTCTAAAATTGCAAGGTCTAAGTTGAGGCTTTAAGTTGGTCGCTGACGCTTGTATATACCACTCAGAGGTTCCAGAATAATCTCCAATTTTCCGAGCGGCACGGCGAGCATAATTTACGTAGTACAGGCGCTAGAGCAATCTGAAGAATAATCCAATCCCGAACTTGAACGCAAGATGCCCACTGCGTTCGCCAAGTTAGATGAGAAACGTGTACAAAGAAAATCTGGAATTTTCAAGAGTACTACGAATATAACAACGCATTTTTAAAACAACACTGTTTATTAAATTAAATCAATATCTAACATATTTACAATCGTAAGTTATAATATTAAATGCTATTTGTCATTCTTCTTCTTCCTACACTGACTACAAAATAAATTAATATTAACATATGTAGATGTTAACCATTTTCAAATATTGAAAGAATTACGTTGCACAAATTAGAATTGCTGTAAAATTTCGTTGTTTCATCTCACTGATCCGTGAATGACGTTCATACAGTATACTCACAGGTGTGTGCTTATTTACACAAAACATTTGCCTATTTTAAATCGCTTCTTGTCCTTTGACCATCTTCACTCATCGCTTTCCACTTTTTCTGTCAGTATGCCTGTACGGTAGCAAATGTTTATGTTTATGGAATTCGTACCGAAAATTCCTACAATTTAAATTATTAATGTTTAATTAGCAGTGGAATCTAGTTACGTGACAACAAGCTCTACAGTTATTAATTAGGCCAATGTAATCAACCCGGACTAATTTGCATGGGGATGTTGTAACTATAACCGCTATGCCATGCATTAACTTGTCCATATGCGGTAAATATGAACTAAAGTTTGTTGGGTTATTATAGATTCTACCTGCTTCACACCTATCATAAATAGAAACAATATTGGAATATCAGAGGATTAGTTAACATCATCATAATTTTCTTCTTAACGGTTTTAGGCTTTAGCGCCTGTTTCCATTCCACAGTCCACTTTTTCTTAGGCTTACCAACTTTTCTTGTGCCTCTAGGGTTGTACCTGTCCTAGTTTCCGAGGCTACTGTTGAAATTGTGAGTTGTTGATTGAGACCACTGTATAGGGCAACCAACCCTATGCTGGCTATATTGTTTATTGATCTTTTCTGGTCTAGATCCGTCGTGTTCTGTTACACGACTACCTCGAAAAGGATGTGGCTCTTCACCACGCATGACGGTCTTGAGTAGGTAGAGAGTCTAGTCCAAACGCCTCTATGTTCCGCATATCCTACTCCTGGATGCGTGTTAACTGGTCTGTATAGTCACATTTATCTATATATTGATATACGAGAAGTAAAGACGTATAAATTGAAATATCTCGTATAAAGTGAAGACTTGTAGGAAATTCGTAACATGTTAAAAAAGGAAACGGTTTATGTAATACGACTACAATTTTGTTCTGCTAACTTCTTAACTTGTAATTTACCGTTAATTTTAACAAAAAAGCATTAATACCTTACAATAGTTAAATTTATTATATTTATTTAATTATTTTATTCACTTTTTGTCTGAAATCTACTAACATATGAAAATATACTATTGATTCGAAAACAATCAATCGTTTGTAATTTATGAGTTTACTCCTCTACCTTTAAAGAGCAGTAATTACACACACATATACACGCACAAAAACATACATAGAATCAAGTTTACTGATTCTGTAAATATAAATTTTGTTTTCACATTTCAAAATACACGTGATTTTGTTACACATTTTACACATACTTTATGATTGTGTAAAGTCGTTAAGTAACTGAATATTCATGATTATCAATTTTCCTAATTTTTACTAAATTACTAAATGTTCATTTTGTTTTGCAATTTTAAAATAAAGAGTTTATTAAATTACTGCAAACTCATCAAGTAAAACTTATTTAATTTAACTTTGATTAGCAAGATGAAGTTTAGTATTTTAATCTGTTTTATGAGGGATGTATGCGCTAGGTGTAAACAATGGCTGGAAGATTTTGAAGTATAAATGATGTTTTAAATTATAAAACATTAATAAAGTAGTGAAGTACGATTAGAACTGTTAGAAGTATATTTTTGTACTCTTGCCTTTAGTGCTACCTGAGACAGACACGCATATTAATTGTATCATTTCCTCGACCTTATTGCAATTGCTGTTATTGAACCAAACTTCCAAGAAGTGAGTGTGGTTATTGAACGTTGCCAGAACCTTTTACACTAATCTCTAGAGCTTTACCCGTCATTATTCAGTTTTTTCACAAATAAGCTTTTTGTGTCAAAAATTAGTTTCTTTCTTTTACTGTCATAAAACTTTCAATGAAATATTATCTGTTACATAACACTGATTTACAGCAATGTAATCTGTAGAAAAATTGAAATAACTTTTATAGTAATATATTTATAGAATCTTTAGGTGACATTAATATTGTAGATGCTAATATTATTACAAACTATATATAGTCTCTGCTACGTATGCCACTTTGTTTTTTGCATAAAACTGTAGACCATATTATGTTTAGAATATTGTTAGAAAAAGTAAAGTAATACAAAAGTCGAAAACGAATTATATCGTCCTCAGATTACAGCAGTTAATTATTAATCGCCATCTTTTTACAATAAAAAAAGTTAAGCAATATTTAATTATCGGTTACTTTAAAACATCATAGATATTACTTTCAAGGTAACAAAATGCTTTGATAATTTTTATTAGGAAGATAGCCTTCCTTCCGTAAAATTAGTCCTGTTGTGTTTCTTCGTGACGTTTATCTTGCGTGTAAATTTATTCCATCTGTGTAGTATGTCCGTATAATTCTATAGACGCGCAGTGAATTTTTGATAAAATTTTCATATAGTACACTACAAATTATTGTCATATTCTACCAAGTTGTGTTACTGTATTTTCTCTTCAAACACCCACTTGAAAGATATATGTATACCTCATTTTCACGTGGAAGCATGTTTGATTGTTTTAGCGCAAGGTGTGCATACGTGATGAAGGAGACGTAGGTGTTTGGTTTAACAGTGTACTTACGTCGGGGAATATGTTACCAGCTACACTGTTTACTTCCGTACACCATATTGTGTAAACGTTATTATCATCACGAGAAACCACCCCTGATACAGCGAGTGAGAAAGTGTAGGTTACCGCGCACGCTGAGGCGGCACAATGATAATTACTCTGTGTGCAACTGAGAACGAAGTCTGTAGAAATTAATTTCTTGAGAAACCTTTCTTTTGAGCACAAACGGTGATATACTTTGTAAGCCTGGATAAGGTTTGCAATGCTTTTAGTCTTATGAACAAATGAACTATGTAAAATATGCCTTACAAACAATTTCCAATTAAGCAATTATATGAATTTTAAGCCAACATAAAGAATTATTAAAGAATTCTTTTGTATACCCTTGTTAGTAAATTTCCAACTTATTTAAATGAACATACAGATTACTTGAAATTTGAATGAACATATGAGAAAAGATAAATAACTACTGACTCGAAGTAAGAATTCGTAACAATCGAATACTCTAATAGAACAGCAAAGAAAAGGGTCTTCACCCAATACAAGTAGAAGCAAAGTAAGGGTTCCGCTAGGTAATCCCGGCTTGCCGCACCCTTATTGACAAGATGCAACCTCGGGGAATAAATAATAATAATTTTGCCAATTTGATATACAAATTGTAGGTTTCAAAATAGTCTTCTGCTCGACCGTGAACAATGTTATATGTTAGTGAGAACAACTTGTTGGCCATTCGTTTTCTTATACAGTGTAACAATAGTCCCTACCATGAGTTTGTTCTTCTCATCGAGAGTGTTTATTTCTAATGTGCTTTGTAACGTGGAAATCAGCTAGTTATAGCTGACGTTGCTAAATGTACAGAGTTGCACACGAAAAAATGTAACGTGTACAAATATACTTTACGCGTATACGTTTAAAATATAGTAATTGAACAACATTTCCTACTTATCGTAATCTTTTGATGCTTATATGATTATGTCGCAGTTTCTAAAATATACGGTCATGCTTTCGCCGTCTTCACCTCGACAACATCCTTACAAAGTAATTCTGATGATAAAAGAAATGGAAAAAAGTTTTATGACTAATTTACTTGAAAATTTAAATGAGTAATAATACCATTATTTCCGATTGTCAGTAAAAAGAAAATTTGTGTTCATGAATTTTGTTCTCCCTTCTCATTTCATTGTCGGAAAGGGGACTTTTACATTGCTTGTGTTGGAAGCCAGAGGGAAAACAATCTACTTGATGCAGCTGTTAAGCAAATGTGACTACTTTCGTTTCAGTGCGGCTGTATACTACTTGGCAATTCCCGTACCACCAGCCGCTTGCGACAGCTTATCCCTCACATTGATACTCTGCTGACTTGACTTTATGAAGTAAATTATACATTATTGGAAACAAACATTTTACAACACTGTGCATTAAAATGTTTTGTTTTAAATTATGAACCGTATTATTGGAATGCTTGAATCAGTATCCCAACCTAAGATAGTGTTACGACGGTCTACTTGATCGTCGTAGGTACAGTGGAAAACAAAATACAAGACACCAATTATGTCACTAATCACCAGCGTTAATTTTCACAGTTAAACAGTTCGTAATTAACAACACAGTCTCCTACAACAAATCAAATAAAAATTGTTCACATGCAATAAAATGTCAACAATATTACTCAAAGTATACTCAATTGTATTACAATTATACCGCTCTATTATAAAACGCAACACTTCACTAATAACCACTTGAACAGTAATATCGCCCGATAATAACTCGAACCGCACTGTACATATATCGCAAATATACTGAATACTAAGGCCGCTGCCGCCTGTATTTATACCCCCGCTCACAGACGAGAACATTCCTAACTACGCATTATCTCTACTACGGCGTAATTAATTGCGGTCTTGACGCAATACGTGCTGCTTCTGGCACAGTCTAGCAAATGCGCCGACAATCACGTATGCCACCCACATTAGAGCGAGATTCTTCTGGAACATTCGATAAACAAGTAGACTGTTCTGTGATGTCGTAACAATAGACATCTTGACATAATATCTATAACTGTGTCTCACGTCGTTATTTCAACATCAGGAAAATTTTTTCCCAGTTATATTTACAATTTATTTGAATCAAACTATAAAGCTGCACAAAAGGTCGTCTTTAATATATGAATAATATGTATTGCTGGGATGTAATTTATTGCGTTAAGGAGCTCTTTTCACCATGTTTGTATTAAACTATAAAACTATCGGAAAGGTCGTATACAAAATATGAATAATATATATTGCTAAGATTTAATTCATTGCCTTAAAGAAGCCTTTTCCATCAACATGACTATGCATTTAATCATAATTTTTTTAGTAATTAAATGCTTATAAAATTTGTCA
The DNA here is from genome assembly GCA_034769895.1 of Magicicada septendecula. Lineage (NCBI taxonomy): Eukaryota > Metazoa > Arthropoda > Insecta > Hemiptera > Cicadidae > Magicicada > Magicicada septendecula. The sequence continues at coordinate 535,477,282 of CM068367.1, read as the reverse complement.
ATTCGTAATCGTGAGCCATTAGAGAAACAAGTTTTGGAATTATTTTTGTACATTGTTTAATGTTTAGGTTAAACTTTTGCTACCAGTTTCGACATCTATGCGGTTGCTTCTTCATCCATACTGTGATATTACCTTTCTTTTACGGTTACCTGGAAAAATCTGACGCCATTCAGATCGTGAATCAATGAAACCTGTTATTTTCGTAGAACTATTTTCTACGCTATGAAAATTTTCCTTGCAGAATACGCTGTGAGTAAAATCACCATTCTTTCGATAGAAACAAATTGACTTAAATTGGCTTCTTTAAAAGGGCAACTATTAATATAGTTCATGATGCAAAGCTGGCATGGTTTCACAAATACTAAACCGTAAATTAAACACATGGCAAACAAACATAAAAATACATGAATCCATTTCAAGTGTTTGCAAAATGTGGATAGAGTTCGCATTTGTTGTGGTACATACCATCTGCTAACAATTGATTACAAAAATAAATGGAAACACTAAATTAATACTTTTTTTATTTTCAACTACCAGTAAACAACCCACCGAGGCTTTCAAAACATAAAGTCAATTACTGCTCCGTTGAAATTAGTCTGTCTCACGTTCATCCAGTGTTTGCGGCGTAAATTACGTTTGTACGCTGCGCTGTAATCAGAGGATGGTAGAAAACCAAAACACCAGCATTTAAATTAAAATCATTGACGTTCATTGTACTAAAGTACAGGCTACACAAGTGAACAACAATTTGCGTAATGCAGACGTGCAGATCATAGTTGTAAACCAAGATGCAAACTCTAAAAGTTTGTGTAAGTAATTTATTTAACGTATCAAAAATGATTATTCTGCCACAAAAATTATTGTATTTCATAACATTAGTAAAAATGTATGTACATGGTTAATACAACTAAACTTTTGAATTTTTGTAATTTTATGTTTAATAAATTCTTACACTTGTAATACAGATGTGAACATAATGTAAGCAATATTTGTTGACAGTAAGGGATTTTTATGTAAAGTAATGCGAATTAAAAAGAACAGCTTATATATAAATCTAATAAACCTAAACTAAGTTTGTTAACATTTGAAACCTATATTTAATCTAAATCATTTCATAGGCAGAATCATAAGAAATTCGCCGTGCATTTGCAACTTCATGAAGAGTTTGTTGTTTGTTGAACAGTGGTTACAGTACCAATGATGTCGTCACCTGTGACTGCAGACGGGTAACAACTCCTTTCGTACGTGACAAAAATACCTTTTCAGAAAGTACAAATTAAAGTAAAACCGTACACAATTCGTGGCGGTAATACTTAGTTTTGAAATTGTGCTAGATGCCTTTGAAGAACTTTAGTCTGAGTACAACTCATACCCCAAAATCGTATCATGTATCTCCTTCTTTTCAAAAATAGAAACGAAAAGACCGTCTATAACATTATGGCGGCACCAGTGGATATGATGTAAAAAATTGAAAGTGAAGTGTAGATACAGCAACGTAGGGAATCTTTTGCAACACACGCACACACACACACACACACACACACACACACACACACACACACTCACACACAAATTCACACACACTCACACGGCAGTAACAGTGTATCACGACAGAATAACAGAGTAAAAATATATTTCATACAATTATTTATTACCTTAAAAAATTATTGGTGTCCCAAACAACTTCAAAATTTATGTCTTCAAAAGTAATATTAATTTTCAACATGTTGAAATAATATCATTGTTATATTATATTTTTGAACCATGATAAACTTACTTGTTAATATCGTTAAGTTTTTAAAATTTATTCATTTATTAGGAATGAGACAATACATTTTTAAAAAATAATGTCTTGATTAGTGTACACACATAAGTAATGCCGCGTACAACTAGATGGCGTGGAGAAGTGTTCCATCCAGCAATATCACCTTGTGGTCCTTAAAGATCGGATGGAATAGGTTTTCTCCATATTCTGTAGACTGCCAGGTATGGAAGTGGCCTGATCTTTGATTGTAATTACTGTACGATTGCTATGCTAGTTTTGTGGCGCAGTCCAAAGTTTGATTCTGTAAAGCCATATAGTTTAAAGAACAGTTTTATAGGGAACAGGTTTGTTGTTTATAGATAGACTAGATTTTCTGCCTATCGGCTTCCCTTAAATTTTAAACTTACTTTGTTTCCTTTTCTGTTTTGTGTGGTGTTTCCAGGTCAAGTTAGTGTTCTCTAGGTTCCTCACTGTTTGTTGAGGTATTTCGATGTGGTTGAGATTAAGTTTTGGGGCAGTTGGCTGTCTGTAAGGTGAACGTTATGTGTGACGACTTGGATTCGATGGCCATGATATTCCATTTTCGTAAACATTCTTCAATGAGTTGAATTGTTCTTGAAGAATGAATGAGGCGACTGTAGTATCCTTATTAGTTAAAAAGATGGCTGTGTCGTCAGGAAATGTACCGAATGTTGTTTCTCTGGTCGTTTTATGTCGAAAGTGTGCGGCACATTCAGTAGAGGGCCTAGAATACTCCCTTGAGGAACTTCTGATTGGATGTAGTAATGTCTAGACATTTAACCGTTAACCTTGGTTTTGAATTCATTTTTGTGTAGATAAGATTTACTAAGATTGAAATAAGTTGAAGGAAGGATTCTTCGGATTTTGTATAGTAGTCCTGAGTTCCATACTTTTTAAAGCGTCTACCTGATATCCAGGAATGCGGTTGTGCAATACTATACATATGTGTAGTTGTGGTTATTGGTGGTATCGTTGAACGTTGCTGGTTGTAGTTACTTTTGCTAGTTCCTTGCATAAAACTTCTGTAGGCCTATTGCTCGCACCCTTTATAACTGGCAGGATAATTGCCTTCACAAAACACGCATTTTACATGGGGGGGGGGTTCTCTAAGTTATTTTGTAATACACTGAGCTGTGCGACTCTACGTATTTGAAAAATACGTACTGTTCAGTACAGTAGGATTTTGATTGGCCATACTGTTGGCATTGTTTATACTGAATTAGGTTATATTGGTTGTAACTGAGCGTGCTGTCTCAATTCTACAACTTTGTTTTGTAAACGTGTTATTTTATAAAGGTCTGTGTTATTGTCTGCTGCTTCAAGGTCTACAAAGAACTTGTTTAGCGTGCGTAATTATATTTCTGACTTCGTGCCTAAAGTTAAATCAGTCCTGCTTAATGACTGCTACATTTGTTGAGTGATGTAAATATTTGTTATCTATTCTGAATGCTCGTTCTTCTTGCAATTCTTGTAATTGGTATATGTGGTAGAATATACCCTTTTCTTTGAGGTCTCTGATTAATGTATAGTAGGATTCTGAGAACTTACTTTGACGACATTATCAGCCAAAGAAGTTGTGTGGTATTGTTTGACCTCTAGGATTTTCCATGGCGCTATAATTTGTAACACCATGTATGAAAGTGGGAGGGGACTTTGGTGGTTTTTTCATTGCCACTCGGGATTTGTCAGGGGTAAGCGAAAGTACTTCAGTTACTTTGATTAAAGGAGGAAAGCGATTGTTTGTTTCTGTTTTGTACTCATGGATCTTTTGTTTTATATTTCAGACTTTTCTTCTTTTAGTATTCCTAACTTTTATCACTTGCCAGCCACTGTTTTGATTTGGAAGAGTTACATTGTCCTCATTGTTGGTGGGCGACATTGTTTGGAATTAAAATCCACTGGGTTCGTCGGTTGAATGGTTACTATTCGATAATTGAATTGTTGGGACATTGGTAAAAAAGTACCGGATTGGCGTAAATTGATGAGATGAATGCGGCAAGGCTTGATTGTGTGTTATCGGTTTAAACTGCATATCCGATACCTGAATCTGCTGATCGCTATATTGTTGACTGTTAATTGTATTGTTTTGTCCAGAGCATACTGAAAACGTAAATTGTATTTCTTAATGAGTGGTTGCGTATGGAGTACATACACAGACACACTTTTCACACCCATGAACGAAAGTACGCGCAAGGGACAAAGTATGTTTGAAATTTTAGAAGTAGATGAGAATTTGTTTATGGTTGAAACAGATGAAATGAATTTTAAAGTTTCCCTTACAATAATAATAACGCTGAATACAACGACTTTGTTATCACCATTTACAAGGCAAACCAATAAATGTACGTCCGCGGCAAACGTCTCATGACAAACTGATATCTTTAAATGGCGTAGCATTTTCCACATAGTTAGGTGTATGAACTTAGTTATTAACTTCAGTGAAGGTGTATGTTAACTTTAGTTAGGTGTACGTTAACTTCAGCTAACATGATAACTGAAACAAGTCGTAATTCAAGTGCTTAAATATGCATTGGCATATATATATGTAAATTCGTTAATCATGTGTTTATTTTGATAGAAAGTGCTTTACTGTTTACTCTCCTAATTACACAAACACATATGTCACTACTAATTAGATAGTTTTAAAGTTAAAAATAGTTTTATTTTCAGTGAAAAAGAAGCATACATAGGACTTTCAAATGAGTTATGTCAAGTATAATTAATAATATATTCGTATAAAAAAAAATTATTGCAAATGTGTAAACGGTTGTAAAAACATTATACCATTTCTTTACTTTTACTTTTACACAAAATATATGTTTAATAATGCCAAACACTCTAATTTATTATACTTTGTATTAAAATAAGATTCTATTTACCTAAGTAGGAAACGACAGATATGACATGTTTAATATTATGCAATAAAATTCATTTTATTATATAAAGTTAACATAACGCATTAACAGAAGTTTTGTAATCGTACTCTGTTGCGTACAATAGAACTTACTTTCTTTTTTTACAATGAACAGGCCAACCGTGGACAACGCGAATTCCTTTTCTTTCCTTTTTCATTTCCTTTTCTTCTCCTCCCAGAAGACCCTCATTTGCACCCTTTCTCGTCTTCTTCTCACGGCAGAAAACCTCAAATTTTTGAATTTTGTTTCTGTATGTATTTCTACCCACACAGCCTTTCAAAGAGATACACAGGTTCATCATTTCCTCTTTGAGTTGTTTGGTCTACCCGTTCAGACTGGAAAGTTGCCAAATATAGTTAAAAATTTGTTTATTTAATCTGGACCGATCTATTCCAACCATATATCCAAGGAATACATTCGATTCTTTTCCTTCGGAAAACCGTACATAAACACATTAATTTATATTAAGTACATTTATTCTTTTCGTAAGACTAACACATCTGAAAAACGCAAGAGATATCTCGAGAGGACTACTGTTTCTTCCTCTCAGTAATAATCAAACAGCAAAATCCAGAGATGAACATATTTTCTTAATGCTAAAAGTTCCCATTTCAATATTCTCTAGAGTTTAAGCCGACATTGTTCCAGCCTTCGATAACCTCGCAAGTGGAAAAAATCTAGTTCCCATGCACGCCAAACACAAAAGCCTTTTACAAAACGGAAATTTAATTTTATTTTAAATTAAAATTTGAGGGGGAATAAAAAAATTACGCTTTTACAGGCATATACTCTAAATGTACAATTACTGTACAACAAGTTTAACAATTTTTGTCCCTTATAAAATCAGATAATGTTTATTAAATTTGTTTAGCGTTGAGTTCGTATCTGCATTCAGCAAAGCTCTATCACCTACATTTTTTTGGTATAATGAAAACAACCTTATAACTTTTTCAACTTTTATTAAAATATTAAATAATATTATAATGCCTGTGGAAATTAACAAAAACGGTCACCACATTGTAGTAATAGGTGTATATGCACCCAGCGATGATGCCGATATAACAATAAAAGATAATTTTTACGGAAAACTTACAGCCATACTTACAAACATCAAAGACGATAAAGAAATATTTATATTAGGAGACCTAAACGGACGCATTGGAAGAGAAGATAACAATTCTCTAGTAGGCAAATACAGTATGAAGAATCTACAACCAATGCTAATGGAATGCGCCTTAGAAGCTATTGTGAGATCATGCCTTTAAAATTATGAATGGTTATTTCCCTCATAAAGATATCCATAAATTTACTTGGGTACAAGCAACTAGAGGGTTGCTAAAGTACAAAAGAATTGGTAGACTATTAAAAAACATTGTTTATTGAAAATATAAAAGATTAAAGCATTAAAGAAAACTAAACATGTTAGTTTAGTTTCCTTTAATGCTTTAATATAATGGATTTTCATCAAGTAAAGGCCTCCAGTATAAATTATTTGAAATATAAAAGAATTTGAAATGACAAAGGTAGATATCGAAACAGCCGAAAATGACAAAGTAATCGAAATAACGGTGGAAGAAATAAAGGAAGCTTTGGAAATATCAAACAACGGGAAGTTTGCAGGGCCTAGTAACATGCACATTGAATTGAGTAAATATAGACCAGATATATTCCTTGAAATTGTAACAAACGTATTAAATAAATGTTTGTTACACGGTGATGACATTTCAGAAGACTGGAACATAGAATATATTAGCTCAATTTACAAAAGGGGAGATAAGAAGGCATGCCAAAATTATGGAGACCTAAGTGTGACAAGTGCAATTGGGAGGTTGTACGGCAGAATAGTAAAACATAGAATTCAAACGAATATAGAAGACATAGAATAGCAGTCCGGATTCCGTGCAGGATGATCATGTATTGACAACATATTTGTATTGCAACAAATACTAGAAAAAAGAGTCTCGCAGTCTGTCTACGCACCTCGTATTTGTCGATTTAAAGAAAGCTTACGACACACTACCCTTAAAAGATTTTTGAAACATTAACAACGTTTGGTTTGAATAAAATTTATGTTCGCGCTGTCTGAAACATATATAAGGACTCAAAGATTTCGGTGAGAGTAGGAAATGTCCTATAAGAATTGTTTCCTACCACAAAAGGACTTACACAAGGTTGAAGCTTGTCACCTACCCTGTTTAAAATATATATCCAAGAAGCCATTAGTGACTGGAGAAGAAAAACATCAGGAATGGGAATTAAAATGGATGAGCAGTGCTTAACAACTCTCCTATTTGCCGACGATCAGGTAATTATAGCGTGTGACGAGGAGGAAACCGACTATATGTTTAGAAAATTGAAGGAGGAGTACGAGAAATGGGGTCTAAACATAAACACTACTAAAGCAGAATATCTGAAAATAGGAGACAGGAAAGAAGAAGACCCAGATCTGCAAATCCATAGAATCGGAAAGGGTAACGAATTCATATATTTTGGAAGTATTATTTCAGAAGATGGAACAACAAAGAATGACATCAATAATAGGATACAACAGGGAAAAAAGGCCATTCTTTTGGTAAACTTTTGTAGAACAAGTAGTGTGTTGGAGAGGATACTGAGCCAATGGACGAGGGTGGTGGTGGTGATGACGTCATGACCATGACCTGCCTCAAGGCACTGACGTCAGACATCAACAACAACAACAACAGTGGTGGTGGTGGAGGAAGGGGTGTAAAGGAACGAGGAGGGGAAAAAGAATAACGCTTCTAATGTTAGTCGATACATGTATTGTAAAAAAAAAAATAAATAAATAATAAAGTGTTACAAAAATACAGACAAACAATATTTTACAATGTTGCAAAAGTAATGTCCGATACACGATCTTTTTGTCAGTTGTACTATAGGTAGAGCGTGTTCGGTTGTACGCCTTGTAGTTCCTCGTCCGTAAACAGTTTCGCGTATCTCTTTGGCAGGTAAACTTTTAGTAATCCCGAGCAGTCCTTTCCCTTCGTTATAACAGCCGCCAGAGAAGGTCCGTACCGCGTCGTCTCGTTCTGCAACAGGCGAATCGGATACATCGTCCCCGTTTGTAGGTCATGACATCGTACGTATTCATAAACTGTGACGCTCCCAAATTTCTGAATAAAGGATTCCATCGTGCTTGCTTGCTTAGTAGGTCCGCTGGTTGCGATGCGTTGTTTGCGACTGTCGACACGAGACTGAACGGTATAGCGAACAAGCTCCCGTTTATGTAGACGAACGATCCCCCTCCCACCCGTTCTACTATTGCGTGTAACTATTGCACAACATCCTGTCAACACGTATTGCACCATACTGTTTCACGATGATATGACGTGACATCTCTTAACAATATTGTGAAATAGATATGATGCACCGTTTATAACAATAATGTGATACAAAATTTACGAATAAATAATTTTATAAAATCGCTCTGACATACGCACGAATCTTGGTCCTACATAACGGGCACTTCCGCACACGTACTGTACACAACGTGCAGGCGACGAAATGACGACACGGTAGTAGAACTACTTCGATGGATTCCGCGTAACAGACCTTACACCGGATTTGCTGTTCTTCGTCTTGTTTCTCGGACGTCTCCGTACGTTATTTTTCTTCTTCTTCTTCTTCTTCTTCTTCTTCTTCTTCACGCTTGCGTTAATGACTCACCGCGTTCCTTACAGAATCGATGAAATCCCTCCCCTTCCTCAACAATAGGTAATGACAATCTGGCAGATGGCGAGCGTGTTGCGTCCACGCATAGTCCTCGGCTTCCCACATGGGTAGGCCTCCACCACAGGCAAAGCAAACGGTGGGTCGCTGCGTCCCGTGTAAAACCACCCAGCTTCGGCCAGTGTTTCGGCTTGTACGCACATCGCGATCGGCCACTTTTTTCAACGAACGTTTTCATTATTTTCTCGTTCGTGTCGAAGGCGTGAGTGGTCGCGGGTACCGTACAACTGTTTTCTCTAAATTAGTCAATTTATTGTGAAATTTTTCACCCGTTAGAATTACTTTTATTCTGTGGCCCGATAAAAACACTTTCCTCACTTCTTGCTTTGCTGAATCTTGGGAACTGATTCCTTGTAAATCATTTTATCATTTTTCTTTTTTACGCAGGACTTTCTCATTTATTTAAACCTCAGTTTGTTGTGTGACGGAGGAAGGTAAACAAGCAACTCATTTTGATGTGTAATGAAAAAATGTTAACATCTTTCATTCACTAATGATTTGTGGGAAATGCTCCTTAAAACTTAAATAATATTCTTTTTCTGAAGCCAGTCTTTACAAACAAAGTGGTTGGTTCTGTCGCGACTGTTCCATTCACATAATAATCTTACACCTGTGCAAAACGCAAGTATGCCTATTGTGATTTTTGTAGTACAGTAAACTTTAAAAGTGGTGTATATTTTTATACGACTCTTCCATGTGTATAGAATTAGCTAAAGACACTAAGGTGTACGCGTTAGCATTGTGTAGAAGTACCGCTTTTTAAGCTCAAATTTGAGGAATCAATTAACAAACGCTATTCTGATGAAATGTGAGGGCTGCCCTAAAGCTAAAATTAAAATTTCCATATTGCAGCTGTACACTACATTGCCCTTAGAAGAAAAAGTATTTCAAAATAAGCTCATCTTTGCCAACATGAGTTATCGTTAAATTTATATCCAGAAGATCCCAACATTATATGTAAACAAAATTCGAAAATCTCTGATTGGGCTTTTTAGAGCCCTGGGTCTCTTAACAAATCATTTAGTTCGTCTTGAGTTAGGTTATAAGATGAGACGTAAGTGACACGGAGGTATTATTTCGGCTGCTATCACCTTGTTTGTTGTTGTCATATTCATTATCAGTAAATGTGCAGGGTGCTGGAGGAGTAGGAATTGGAAGACTTATTGTCATGTGGTACAAGTCATATGTATGCAGAATCTAAATTCGGATAGTTAATTGTGTTCTTTGATTTTATCACAGAAACGTTCTACTACTAGTAAGGCAAAAATAACAATTTCTTACCTCAATATACATTCATACCATTCCGTATACCCGCATAAGAACATAAGAAACTTAATGTCTTCTGAGACGTAATGTGATCCACAGAAGATATCTTACTATGCACAATCACTGTACTATGCACAGTAGAAAGTGTATGTAATGGTCTCATATTAAAAAATTATATTCCGTAGGGCACAAAATAGTGGGTGTTACACACACACACACACACACACACACACACACACACACACACACACACACACACACACACACACACACACACACACACACACACACACACACAAATATATGTTGTTATGACATTACAGAACAATCTACGTGTTTATCGAATGTTCCAGAGGAATCCTGCTGTAATGTGTTTGCGTACGCAATTCTCAACGCCTTTGCTAGACTGTGCAGAAGCCGCGTGCACTGTGTCAAGGCCGCAACGAATTACGCTCTAATATTTTCCTTTATTGTTAATGCGTAGTGTATGGATGTTTCTGGATATTAGGCGGGGTATAAATGCAAGTACTCAGCGACCTTCAGTTCAGTTTGAGTTGCGATTTATTGGAATGCGGTTCTTAGTATTTAGTTAGTTATTGTCGGGCAATTACTCTGTGCGTTCAAGTGGTTATTAGTGAAAAGTAATTATTGTGTCGAAGTGTTACGTGTTTTATAATCGCGCGGCACAATTTAAATACAATTGTGTTTTATATTAGTAGACATTTTATTGCGTGTGAAGAATTTTTATTTGATTTGTTGTAAGAGACTATATTGTTGATTACAAACTGTTTAATTGTTATAATTAAAGCTGGTGGCTTGTGACGTAACTGGTGTCTTGTATTTTGTTTTCCACTGTACCATACGACGATCAGTTAGACCGTTGTAACAACAGTATGTATGTGTGAGAGTATAGGTGTCACTTCTGTGTCTATAAAATTTGTACATGTTATATTATTACACTCAAAACCTATTTTTAACCTTTCAACATTACAACTAACGAAACCTATTATTTATTACGATTATTGTGACTCGTTAAAGTAATATTTGCCTAGTAAGTTGTTAGTAATTGTGCTTCTATTTTAGGTAATGTTAACAAAATTGTTTTCTTTCGAGAGTCGATTTAATTGAAATAACAAAAAATAAATAACAAGCTAATTATCAATGAAATTTCATTCATTAGGTAAACATTATACAATTAAGCATGTATTTTGGTGAAATTTTAAAGTAAAAACTGTGTTTCAGAACTAGCGCCCTTATCATACTGTTATCAGTTACACGTACATAGAATGCTGATGGTTGTCGACGTAAACTTGGGTCAGATACAACTTAGAAGTAGTAACTTTGTATTCTTTTAAATTACACAAGACAGACTTAACCTCTTAGTCTGCTGTGAAAATAAAGTTCTTTTTACTGTTTCTGTTAGGACGCTAGACAACTACGTGTGTCGTTCTTTACAGAACACGAAAGTGTTTTAAATTATACTAGTACATACACGTTTCCAAATAATGCAATAAAAATAAAAATGTATAATATATTATACATTATTACTTTAGTAAAATGCTCTACCAAGTGGAGGTACATTTCCTGTTACAATTGTGAATAATATGATAGCCTAAAATTTCTTCCTAATTCCATCTCTCACTCAGTCTTTGCTTCCATAATTGCTCCTTGAAATTATAGCTACTCTGAGTAAAGATAAGTGAATGGCAAGTAATAAACCATTCCGAAAGACAAATAAACTATTAAACTGAGCGGACAGTAGAGCAGAAAATGGAACACAAATAGCTGATAGCTCAATTATTCAGACGTTGCTTTGCTTATAGGCCGTTATTTTTTCTTATGGTCCTATTTTCCTTTTCAACGGATAATGCCTATTGCGATACATATTACTGCTTTACATTTCTTTTGTATTTTTGTTCCACAGCCTATTAAGTAAGCGATTAATGTAGTCCGAACAATATCAGATCAGTAACCACAATGGGCAAACCTGAAAAGCATAGAATTTTACAACTTTTAAGCAATCTCCTGTATTCCAGGACAATTTAAAATGTGTTCACACGATTTATAATAAGAACAACATTTTCTGTTTTACTGTACTAAAATTATAATTTTTAAGTACTTAATAATTTACCAGTTCAATTGCTTTTGCTTTTAAATTTAATTAATTATATTTTCTAATATTATAACTGTAATTTTTGAAAAATTAAACTACTTGTTGCACCTGAAAAATATTAAAACTCCTTATTGACTTCGCTACAACAAAAATGGGAATATAAGTTGAAATGTAATAATCTTAAGAGGAACGTTGTGTTATAACAAAATAGACATTGCACTTCTTTAGAATTTACTAATGAAGGACGTTTCTGAATTTTCCACGGAAGTGTACAATTGTAACAAATAAATAATTTTGTCCCTTATCTACGCACTTTACGCGTTTTACACGTAATATACGTACTTTTACACAATACTTACACATTTCGTAATTGTTAGCCTATAGCTTACAGGTAACAAAATGTAACATAGTACGTTAAGTCGAGTAATTAGACAACCCCTTAATAGCATCTCTTATACTACAAGAATAATTAAACAGCGTTCAGTTATGGCTTGATAAACGGCGTATGAAAATCAATACATCCAAGTCAGTCCACGTTACCTTCACCACACGTAAGGCAAACTGCCCTCCAGTAACAATTAACGGTTAACCAGTACCGCAAGCTGAAAGTGCTAAGTACTTTGGGATGCATCTGAACAGGAGACTAACATGGAAAAAACATATAACATCTAAGAAGTTTGAACTTAATCACAAGGTCAGAAACATCTACTGGCTGATAGGCAGAAAATCACGGTTAAGTCTTGTCAACAAACTGTTGATCTATAAAGCAGTTCTCAAACCGGTATAGACTTATGGTATTCAACTTTCGGGTACTGCTGTTACAAGTAATATTGAGATTATCCAGCGCTTTCAGTCCAAAACGTTAAGTTCAATCATCGAGTCGACGCTCCATGGTTTCTCTCAAACAACTCTATACACCGCGAACTCAATGTTCCAACCGTGAGAGAAGAAATCATGCGACTCTGCAGGACTCACATCTCCAAATTAGAACACCATCCTAACCACCTGGAAATTTGTTAGACAACAGTGAAGATATTTATAGACTAAAAAGGCACAAACTATACAACCAATGGTATATACAAAATTAAGTGCCAAGATTGCAATAAATATTACATAGGACAAGCAAAAAGAAAACTGAGAAAACGTTATTTTGAACATCTAAACGCATACAAAAAACCAGAAATTTTAAATCTAATTTGGCCACACATGCATTAAGCACTGGACATGAATTCCCAGACATAGCCAACATGACACTAATAAAACACACGCCACAAAAAGGCACGAAAATGAACATTTGGGAAAATTTACAAATATACAAACACAAACCATAAAATAAACTAATACTTGAACTAATACAAATCAATACAAAACATCTCACAATTTTCACAGCACTCAACATCGAAAATAAACAAAATACTACTATATACACCACAATCACACACAATAATACCAATTTAAAATACCAAAAACCAACAGGAAACCATAACGACAACCTACAAACACACAAGTACTCCACAATATTCAAGATTATGAAGGCTGAGGATGGGAAAACTAAGCGTCTCGAAACATGTTCCAAATAAGGAAAAAACATCTTCAGGTAAAGTTATTACAAATATTAAATATATTACGTACATCAAGAAACAGACTGTAGCAAAATGTTTGAATATATTGCAACGAAACTTTTCATAACGATGAGAAGGAAATATTGTAGAATCCCTTCTTAATAAAAGTATATGTACAGAGAACAAGGTAATTCAACTTTTTTAATTAGGCCTATGTATTGTATTGTATTTAGGATGTTGGAGTGAGACACATTAATTTGTTAACAACTTCTCCTTGAATCCATATACGTGTACCCCCGTGCGCGAGTGAGCATGTGCAAGAATTAATTAAATTAAACAGATTAATTCCGTTATTTGTTAACGTATAGAAACGAAAATTTGACATATTATAAATCATAATTAACGCTACAGCGGAGGGGAGTTATTAAGCTGTTATCCCTTTTATTAAAAGCTGTTATTTAGTTTAGTTAATTTTATATTTTGCATTCAGATTATATTTAATTTTTACAGACACTTGAACTTCCCTTAGCTACTAATTCAAATCTGGAGGGCGCTTTTGGGAAGTCAATGTACTACTGCATAACAATAAGTTTAGATTGTACGTAAAACGTAGGCTATTCTAATAAAAGTACAGAAATTTTAAGTACATTTTTATAATAAACTAACCATATTATCTTCTGTAGGCCTATACTAGTGAATCTCTGTCGCAATTGACAAAAGTGGTATAAGTCAAATGATTGTGCTATTTCTTAACTCATTCATTGTCACAGATATCCGTCTGTATTTATTTATTTTAAATTTATTTATTTTTCAGGTCGTTGCAATAGCATCGGTCATTAGCGACAAAAAAAATTATAGAAATGAATTTGTAAATCACACAGAAATTCTTATACAGGTGCAGTAAAATATATTAAACTAGAAAGTGCTTAGTGAAGACAAACACTGCAAACAAACAAAATACACAGGAACTGGTACGATTTAAAAACTACATTAGAGATTTGTTTAAATACAAGTGAAAATGCAAAATAAAATCATAAATATTGCCCCAGACAACACAAACATTATAAATACACAGCATGGAGATAATATAATTATTAATTAATAACGTATTAAGCGTATATGTAATAATAAATATAACACAATAACATATGCAACGACAAACAATATGTGACAATAAATGTGTCAAAAAATTATATATTTAATAAATAAAACAGTAATAACAATCTCGACCACATATCGATCCACTATTTTAAACATCTTATAAATTACACAAATTTTAATGTTTTTATCAAATTAATAGTCTGTACATATATTTTTGCTATCAGCTGTATCTCCTTTAGGAGGAGAAGTATTCCGGCGGCTGCAGTCTTGTCATAAACTTCTTCTGACATCTGAAGTGATATTAACTTTTTTTCGCAAATGATGGAGAGCAGGGCATTCTCAAACGAGATGGAAAGTTGTCAAAACCCTGTCACAGTGCTTGCATCTAGCAGGAGGCTCGTTCATGAAGATGTGCTTGTGAGTTAGTAGCTTATCATGACCATTTGATTTCTTCTGGAGTCTGTAGCCAGCGAGGGTTGTTCGTAAATATTTTCTCTCACTCGGAATAGCTTTGGTGATTCCTATATATACTATATATATATATATATGCTATTGCAACGACCTGAAAAATAAATAAATTTAAAATAAATAAATACAGACGGATATCTGTGACAATGAATGAGTTAAGAAATAGCACAATCATTTGACTTATACCACTTTTGTCAATTGCGACAGAGATTCACTAGTATAGGCCTACAGAAGATAATATGGTTAGTTTATTATAAAAATGTACTTAAAATTTCTGTACTTTTATTAGAATAGCCTACGTTTTACGTACAATCTAAACTTATTGTTATGCAGTAGTACATTGACTTCCCAAAAGCGCCCTCCAGATTTGAATTAGTAGCTAAGGGAAGTTCAAGTGTCTGTAAAAATTAAATATAATCTGAATGCAAAATATAAAATTAACTAAACTAAATAACAGCTTTTAATAAAAGGGATAACAGCTTAATAACTCCCCTCCGCTGTAGCGTTAATTATGATTTATAATATGTCAAATTTTCGTTTCTATACGTTAACAAATAACGGAATTAATCTGTTTAATTTAATTAATTCTTGCACATGCTCACTCGCGCACGGGGGTACACGTATATGGATTCAAGGAGAAGTTGTTAACAAATTAATGTGTCTCACTCCAACATCCTAAATACAATACAATACATAGGCCTAATTAAAAAAGTTGAATTACCTTGTTCTCTGTACATATACTTTTATTAAGAAGGGATTCTACAATATTTCCTTCTCATCGTTATGAAAAGTTTCGTTGCAATATATTCAAACATTTTGCTACAGTCTGTTTCTTGATGTACGTAATATATTTAATATTTGTAATAACTTTACCTGAAGATGTTTTTTCCTTATTTGGAACATGTTTCGAGACGCTTAGTTTTCCCATCCTCAGCCTTCATAATCTTGAATATTGTGGAGTACTTGTGTGTTTGTAGGTTGTCGTTATGGTTTCCTGTTGGTTTTTGGTATTTTAAATTGGTATTATTGTGTGTGATTGTGGTGTATATAGTAGTATTTTGTTTATTTTCGATGTTGAGTGCTGTGAAAATTGTGAGATGTTTTGTATTGATTTGTATTAGTTCAAGTATTAGTTTATTTTATGGTTTGTGTTTGTATATTTGTAAATTTTCCCAAATGTTCATTTTCGTGCCTTTTTGTGGCGTGTGTTTTATTAGTGTCATGTTGGCTATGTCTGGGAATTCATGTCCAGTGCTTAATGCATGTGTGGCCAAATTAGATTTAAAATTTCTGGTTTTTTGTATGCGTTTAGATGTTCAAAATAACGTTTTCTCAGTTTTCTTTTTGCTTGTCCTATGTAATATTTATTGCAATCTTGGCACTTAATTTTGTATATACCATTGGTTGTATAGTTTGTGCCTTTTTAGTCTATAAATATCTTCACTGTTGTCTAACAAATTTCCAGGTGGTTAGGATGGTGTTCTAATTTGGAGATGTGAGTCCTGCAGAGTCGCATGATTTCTTCTCTCACGGTTGGAACATTGAGTTCGCGGTGTATAGAGTTGTTTGAGAGAAACCATGGAGCGTCGACTCGATGATTGAACTTAACGTTTTGGACTGAAAGCGCTGGATAATCTCAATATTACTTGTAACAGCAGTACCCGAAAGTTGAATACCATAAGTCTATACCGGTTTGAGAACTGCTTTATAGATCAACAGTTTGTTGACAAGACTTAACCGTGATTTTCTGCCTATCAGCCAGTAGATGTTTCTGACCTTGTGATTAAGTTCAAACTTCTTAGATGTTATATGTTTTTTCCATGTTAGTCTCCTGTTCAGATGCATCCCAAAGTACTTAGCACTTTCAGCTTGCGGTACTGGTTAACCGTTAATTGTTACTGGAGGGCAGTTTGCCTTACGTGTGGTGAAGGTAACGTGGACTGACTTGGATGTATTGATTTTCATACGCCGTTTATCAAGCCATAACTGAACGCTGTTTAATTATTCTTGTAGTATAAGAGATGCTATTATGGGGTCGGAGTGTGTCGCTAGGATTGCTGTGTCATCGGCGTAGGTAGCAACAGTGGTTTCACTTGCTGACGGTAAGTCTGAGGTGAACAGGAGGTAGAGCAGAGGACCCAGGACACTACACTGCGGAACACCTGACCCCACTGGTAATAGAGGAGAAGTAGCATCCGAGTACTTGACTTGAAACACTCTGCCCACTAAGTAGGAATGTAGAATACGGTAACAATTATATGGCAGATTTTTCTTTATTTTGTATAAGAGTCCAAGATGCCAGACTTTGTCAAATGCCTGGGAAACGTCGAGAAACACACCTGAGCAGAACATCTTCGATTCCAACGATTTATTGATAACATTTGTTAGTCTGTGCATTTGATCTACCGTAGAGTGCTTTCTCGAAAGCCAAATTGGTGATCATGAATTAGGTTGTTTTATACAATTGTTGCCGTAAGTCATTTTACAAACAGCTTCTCTATGATCTTACCAATATCGGTAGAAGGCTTATACGTCGATTCGAAGAGGGCCTTTGAGGGCTTCTACAGGTTTTAAGACCATTATTACTTAATCCGATTTCCAGAGAAGAGGAAAGTATTTAAGTCTGAGTATGGCGTTGAAAATGTATGTTATTAGTGCAACGCCTTTGTGAGCTTTCCCCGATAGCAAATCAATGCCGGGAGCCTTTTTACTTTTCCAATGATATAGGATAATTTCCTTGATTTCCTTAACCTTAAAAGGCATAAGTCAGTTGGAGCGGGGAGTGTTTTGCACCTTCTTTGTACCTCTTCATCGAAAGCGACGTTCTTGCTGGCTTCAGGTTGAAAAACGTTGACCAAATATTCTTCAAAAGTCCTGACCTCATTGATTTCTTTTTAATACGAGGCTTGTCTCATAAATACTACAAAGTTGAATCTTGTTTTGATTTGTCCTCTGACCACACTCCAATTATTGCCACTATTATCAATACTATAATTGAGTCTGAAATTCTACCAACACTCACAAATCGTAATGCTGACTGGGACTACTGTAGAGAGCTTATAAATGATAATATCTCGCTAGAACTTCCACTCCACACGCCTGTTGAATTGGGTGCGGCTGTAAATTATATCACCAGTACTTTTCAAAGATCAGCCTGGGAAGCTACACCTTGCAATACAGCGAAGAATAAGCACTAAAACTTTTTCTGGTTGTCCGAAAGGAATTAGCTGCGAAGCGTAGATCCCGACGAATTTGGCAGCATACTCATCATCCGGATGATAAAAGAAACTGGAATTCCGCGGTCAGAAAACTAAAACAATTGTTAAAAAATTTAAAGAATGAAGGGATTCAGGATTATCTAGAAAATCTGTCACCTAATGAAAGTACTGATTATTCCTTGTGGAAGGCTACTAAACGAATAAAGAAGCCAATATTACAAATACCACCAATACATAAACCAATATTTGTGTCAGAAGGCCAATAGTTTGGTTGACCAGTGGACAGAAAGGACTGGGATTGTTGTCTAATGACGTTATATAAAATTCTACCTCTTGGATTAGCTAATCTCGAACCCCATAGCGGGTGTTTTGCATTAAAGTCACCTCCCACCATAAAACGTGCACCAAGAATTCCAAGAAAGGAGCTGAAGTCAGTTTCATTGATTCTGTGTTTTGGGGGACAGTAGACTGCAGAAACAATTAGAGGGCATCTTTGATCTTCAATTAAAACATTTGTCGCCTGTAGGTGAGCAGTTTTGACTTTAGAGAAGAGATAATGTGTTATATTATTTCGGATTAACAGAGCGGTTCCGCCACGAGCTGTACCGTCAGGATGTTGGGTATCATAAGCAATAAATCCTGGAATCGTAATATGGCTTCTGTCTGTGAAATGTGTCTCAGATATAAGCATTACGTCTAACCTGTTGTCAATAATAAAAGTTTTGAGTTCTAGGGTGCGTTGAGAGAGTCCATTGGCGTTTCATAATCCAATCATGTAATTGTTATTCATTATTAATAAGAAATTTTATTGACAAGTGTTGTAAGGAGATTAAGCAAGACGCTATTTTCCTGCATGAGTTGACTGAACATAGTCTCAAATTATGTCAGGAAGTGTGAAAGAGTGATCTCCTCATTTGCTGTCTGTTTGAGATTGTTGTCATAAGGGGGCGAGGATTCTGAGTGTCGCTGTAGTCCTGCATTTTGAGCGTAAGTAGGGAAAGAGACGTTACGGGTATTCATGTTCTGTTCCGTGTTCATAGTCCTAAACATTGAATGGGTTCTCCTAGGTATGGTGTTAGGTATGGTGTTATGGGGCTTTTTCTGGCTGCAGATTTTGATAAACTTCACAGCCTTTATAATTATCTGTATGAGGACCATCGCATAATACACGTGTGGCTGGTGTATTCTTATATTTGGAACAAGTTGCGGAGTTGTGTTCACCTCCGCACTTGGCACACTGGAAAGGTTATCTACAGTACGTCTTACTGTGACCGTTTGACTGACAACGAGTGCACTATATTATGAAGTTTTTTCTCCGAGGTGGTTCTACAGTAATCTGCATGTTACCTAAAGACCTTAGGTTATATATTTGTTTATTGTTTGCTGCAGGTTCAAGATCAACAAAGAACTAAATACGAACAATTTAAAGAATCGTTTGAAGGCAGCTATTGGAATACACACAAAGACAAATACGAGACCAATTAGAATATGGTAAATATCAACATAATGGTAGACTTACCTTAGAGGAGTATGTCATACAACTCGTGGCAAAAAGTAAACACATAAGACCCACATTTACTCAACACGAATAGGTACTTAAATTAACACATCACTTTCACAGAGATATAAGATTGGCCATATACACACAAGGAATTAAAACTGTTGAAGATTTATTAATTTTACTCACGCAGTCCGAACAAATGTTTCACGCCGATTACAGAAATGAAACTAATTTCCAAGACGAGAGAAGTATGATGAAAACTTCGGGCGGAGAGAATTTAGAAGATAAGAGCGCAAGGTCGAGAGTAAAACAGAGGGAAGTAATATGAAGAGTGGATACACCTGGCCGAATTCGAATAAGAAATGTACCAAACCATATACCCGGAATGCACAAACAATAGCTTAGAAGTCAACGAAGCCGATACCGGAAATGCCATCTACCTCAAAGCAGAGTTGACCGTCACATGAAGTAGAAATGAACAGCCTATTTTCGCCTGATTTGTACGCCGACATCATAGCACCGGATACAATTGCAAGACGTCTGAACGAATGTAACTACTGTCCAACCGTTACTGTACACATCAAAAACTGTAAAGTGCAGGCATTAATCGACACAGGAAGCGAAATATCTGTTATTAGTAAGACATGGCTACACAGCAACAAACAATGTTTTAAATCGACACCCACTCTACCTGTTAATGAATGTTACATAACCTCTGCTAATTGTACCAGGGAACGAGTTAAGCAACAAATATTAGCGAATATAACGTGTGGGAATGTACAATATGAATTACCTATGCTAGTAGTAAATAAACTAGTCCGTCACTGTATATTAGGAGTAGATGCTTTAAATAAAATGAAGGCTGTAATAAATATAGCAGATCAAACGATGACGTGCACTCTGAATAATGTCACACAAAATATTAAATTGAGTGTAACCGAAGAAGATCAGTCATCAAATATAAGTGAACCGGTAACTATCTCCAGACCTTCAGTAACATATGCGAATGATAAACATCGTAGCGAAGAAAACAGTGGTGAACACCAAGGGGTAGAACATATAGACACCTTAATTAAAAGAGTATGCAGACATATTTAGCGAACTGCCTACACAAAAAAACGTATATGAACATCGCATAAAGGTCACAGATCCGTCAAAATTCGTGAGGAGGACGTATCCAATTCCAATGAAGTATGAGGAGCAAGACGATAAAGAAATCAAAAGAATGCTGGATAATGACGGCATACTTCTTATAATGATCGAACAGTAACTTATTAAAGTTGGTTGTGGTGAAAAAGAAGAATGATGAAATTCGACTAGGTTTGGACATGAGGAATTTGAATAGCGTCGTAGAAAAGGATTTTGACTGTGCACCTACGGCAGATGAGTTGTTCACAAAGTGCGAAGGATGTAAGTATTTAACTAAACTCGATTTAACCTCTAGTATTTGGCAGATTCTCATTCGAGAAAGCGATAGAAAACATACTGAATTTCTGTATAAAAATAAATGCTACCACCATAAGTTAGTACCTTTTGGTCTAAGCACAAGCCTAGCAGCCATTGTAAATTATTTAGCAATTGCGTTAGGTCCGGAAGTAGAACCTTACACCATGATTTTTGTTGATGACATATTGGTCATATCGAAAACATTAGAACAACATATAATCAATTTACGCACTATTTTAGAGAAGTTTCGACAAGCTCGCATCTCATTAAATTTAATTAAATGTGAATTTATGCGATGGTCTATAAAATGTTTGGGTCATATTGTAGGTATACAACCAGATCCATGCAAAATAAGCAGTATCACCGAGTTTCCAATACCGAGAAATGGGAATGGATTACGAGCATTCCTAGGTCTAACGGGATACTATAGACGATTTTCACCGTTATATGCAGAAGAAATCAAACACACTATTGGAGCTTACTAAGAAGAAAGTGAAGTGGAAGTGAGAACATCACACGAATGTATTCAAAAAGGTCAAGGCACTGTTTGTGGAAAATATTATGCTACACCATCCACAACGTGAAGGAATGTACATCATCTACTCGGACCCCAGCGACTATGCAATAGGGAGCGTACTTTACCAAGAAGATTCAAAAGGAGAACTGCGAGTTATCGCCTACGCAAGCAGAGTGTTCAAAGGTGCCGAGAAAGATTACTGTACTTTGGAAAAAAAAATATTAGCCATTGTATATGCATTGAAACAATTCCGATATTAAATCTATGGAACGCACTTTGAAATACACACTGATCACCGAGCTCTATCATTCCTACTGAGGTGCAGAATCACAATTGCGAGACTGATGAGATGGATTCTGGCCACAGAAGAATATTCTTTTATCATTAAATACTGCAGAGGAACCGACAACAAGACAGCAGATACGCAGATACACTAAGTCGATATGTCACGGAGACGAAGGAAGAGACTCATTTCTCCAATGATAAAGACTTGAAATTACTGCATATCCAGTATAAACCAAACGACGAAGTAAAACAGCTACTCCAGAACTTAGTAAGAGAGCAAGATAAAGATCCAAAGCTTCAGCATTTAAAACAATAACCATCTCACGATAAGTATGCAGTTAAAAATAACATACTATTTAAATTAATGGACCAAGACTGGAAAGTAATGATATCACCAGAAAAGTTACAATAGATAATTACACCATGTCACGAAAGTCTAGCCCATGCGTCAGCATTAAAATGTTACTGGACTTTGAGAGAAGATTTCACCATCAATAATATGTTTAGGAGGATTAAAGCCGTCTTAAAAAGGTGTCATGATTGCCAGACCGCTAGACATCCAAATTTACATACCTATGTATCTATGCAAAGCATCAGAGCAAAGGAGGAAGGGGAGTTGTTAGTTCTGGATTTCTTGAGTCCGCTCCCACGATCAAGTCGGGGTGTTAGGCACATTCTTGTATGTGTAAATGTGTTTATCAAGGCTGTCCAGTTATACGCTATTATGCGACCCATCACAAAGAATGTTCTGAAGATAATACTGTAAAGGTATGTACCCACATATGGTCACGTAAAGAAGATAATTACGGATCAATCCGAACAGTTTAGGAATAAGCTATGGTCTGAAACGTTAACGCAGCAAGGAATAAAACCCATGCTCACATCAATTAGGCATCCTCAGGGTAACCTTGCCGAACGTGTTAATAAAGAATTGAGCAATTATATGCGTATATATTATCATGATCAGCATAACAAATGGGCTGAATACTTGCTGTTCTTTGAAAAATCTATTAATGAAAATTATAGTGAAGCTACTGGATACCCACCAATTGAATTGGGACAAGGGGAGAAATAAACTAGATTTTGGAAGAACTTCGTTAGTAAACCTGAAAATCAGAATCTCCCTATGAGTCAAAAATTAGATAACGCAAGAAATAGGATGAAGGATAAGGGTATGAAGAGGGTATTGAGATTCAATCGAACACACAAGTTAGTGGAATTTAAAGTAGGAGATACGCTTTTGAAACGAAGTAATCCAGTAGAAGAGAATATATCAGACTCAAGATATCTTCACACAACGTCACGCTGCTGGTCTCCCGACCGATAGAAACATCTTTACCACACACACCAAGACTTATGGAGGAACTCTGGACCATCACAAACAACAAACCGTAGAGACAGAGAACACAGCATCAGCATACTCATCATCATCAAATTCTCAGGATTCAGGACACACACACACACACACACGCGCAACGGTAACGTCGGCAGTACGCAGGTGATGAATAAAAAATTATATTTTTTGTTTGTGAAAAGAACTCTTGAAAAGAAACTTATATATGAACAGTAAAGACTTAAAGTTTTAAATATAATCACTGTACATAATTTTAAATGGTAGTTAAAGAAAATAATTTAATTTAACAAGAATATTTGAAAATACTAATCTTCTGTTATATGTTAAAATTTGGGTGTCAGTAGAAATAAATAATAGGTTTTAAGTAAATGTATTTTTTATAATTTTTTTATATCAACAATTAGTTTTATTCCAGAGATTTAATATTATTTTTGTTTGTAAATGAATTGTTATTATTGTTTAAAATTTGAGTCAAAGTCAGACACACTGAAATAAAATGTCTGTTTAGCTAGTAAGATTATATACTTGTTTATTTTTATGTCATAAACAGCATAGAAGGTTATATTGTATTTTTGTAAACTTATAAAAGAGAATATTTATTTATCTTTATAAGTCGAAATTTTATTATTTGCATATTTTCTATTAATATTAATAAATCATAGAATGGTAATTTTGGAACGGTTTTAATTAATTATTTCAAGTCATCAAGATCTCACTCTTCATTGAAAATTATTTTTTTATTGTCCAACTACATATACATGACACAACGAAAATAAAAAATTCCTGCGACCTGGCCGGTGTGATACACTTCATAGTTGCGTTGAGTACATGGTATTGTATTTGTGTAATATTTTATAATACTTTTAACGTTGCAATATATATGTGTGTGTGTGTGTACACATACACATATATAAAACATTAACCAATTATGTTAGAACATAAACGAAAAGTGCATTAGTTACGTTCTTGTTACATAATACTTTTTGCCACTGTACGGTATTTTAATAGCACAACATACATTACGTTCCACTGCTGGTTTCCAGTGGTACACTGTGGTAATATGTGTCGTGATAACGCCGATATTTTGGTTGAATCCCAGTCAACCGCAGTACTGTGAGGTCGTCGCGTCAGACCTCAGCGCGAAAACATTAATGGTGCAGTGTTTGGAGTTTGCAATTTATAGTTAGAGCTTTTGATATTCATACATTATGTACAAATGAAATTTATTAACGTGATAGGATGTACGATATTGACATGTGCACAAGTCCTATTTATTCAAACACTTTTTGCTACAGTTTATTGATGTATATAATATATTTAATATTTATAATAACTTTACCTCAAGAGGTTTTTTCCTTATTTGGAACATGTTTCGGGACACTTAGTGTTCTCATCTTCAGCCTTCTTAATTTTGAATCTTGTGCAGTACTTATGTGTTGGTTGGTTGTTGTTATGGTTTTCTGTTGGTTTTTTGTATTTTAAATTGGTATTATTGTGTGTGATGGTGGTGTATATAGGGTATTTTATATATTTTTGAAGTATAGTTTGTGTATTTAAATCCTATTTAATATATACTTACCGATAAACTCGTCTGCCCTTATATGATATAAAGTATTGGAGTCGTTTGTCAGCGACTGGATAATTTATAATAGGCCTATATGTGTACTATGTATATTTTATTGTACAAGTCATAGTATACACAGGTTATTTAAAATATAACATAATACTTTATACAATAATCAGTCATTCTTATAATTGTGTCTTCAATTTTTGTAAAATTATCATTTTATATGAAAGGTAGAAACTGGTTTATTGTGTTATGGTGGAAACCATTGCATTCCATGGAATTTTTTTTGAATCCGTAACGATACATTTAACACTCCTTGTGGTTAATCGGCAATCAAGAGACAAACGAGTAAACACATCTTTGATGTGAATTCTCTGGTACCACCAACCAACATCTGCCCATTCTATGATTTTCCATAATTCATCTGTACAGGAGGTGATCCTGGTCAATACCCAACCCCAACCCAATACCTACGCTCTAAACGTCACGTGTGGTAAACGTCAATTATTTAGAGGGAACATGAAAACTTAAGAAAAATTGTGTTGAATATCAATCAGACTGTGGCAAGTCAGACAAAATCGAATAGGGAAGAACAAGGACTGAAATACTTCGGTCTGTGGAAACCCAGAAAACAAACACACACACACACACATTGACTCTCGCTTGGATATATTGCTAATATTAAAGATATACACACGTAAAAGGTTTATTCATACTTACTTGAAAAGTACTTTGGTTAGTTAACTGAGATTGATTGTGGGACCATCTGTGACGCGGAATTTATTGCGTGTTGGCTACGACAGAGTGTGCAGTGACTACTGAAAACGGATTTATCAATATATTTTTATGTTATATGATCTCAATATATCGCTTATTAAAAAAAACACCTATTTCGTTCTTTGAATGGATTTAAATTTGTTTGATTATCGGTTTTGCATTTCACGTCTTTAAATAAGATTTCGTAATTTTCCCCAGATGTTCGAGTAACATTCGTGTGAAATATGCTTTAAAAGAAAGCATGTTAGCAAGTTACACACACGCATGCGAGAATGTGTATCTTGTTATTGAATGTGTTACTGTAGCCTGTTTTTATTTTTATGTAGTGAATAACGAACTTGCTCCTCTGTCGGAGGAGTCTAGTGTTAGCATTGTATGCCTTATTTCCTACTTGTATCCTGTCAAGTATTGTCGTGTTCTTGCAGCCTCCATTATCTATTGTGTTAACTAGATATCCAAACTCATTAACCTTATGAAATGAATTACCATCTATGCATATATTATGTAAATTACTTTTCCTTTCTGATGCAAAAAATTAGCATGTATTTAGATTTGCTGACATTTACATTCAATTCCATTCCAGCGCATTTTTTATTTTAATGCTTATAAACCACAACCAGCCGTTTTCTTGATCTAGCTATTATCACATCATCAGCGCAAGTATATAATATTGAACAGTTTTGAAATATTCACACTGATTGGTAAGCAGGAGTTGCACATAATCCAAGCTAAAATTTTAGATATACTGGCCGTGTTTGCATACGTAAATATCAAATGACGTAATGTAAACACACACACACACACACACACACACACACACATACATTTATGTATAAATATAAATATATGTTTTGTTGAAAATTATAATTAAATTATGTTTATAAACATCATGTAATGGAAGGCATAGTTTTCATAAGAATTTTAATCATGATACGCTGAAAAACACGTAAGTAGGAACGTAATTTGAAAACAAGCACCATTTACGTTTACTTGACATAATAATTACAATTAATTTTAAGTCGGTTATTGTTTGATCTGACAATAAGTCATATAGATACGGTTTTTAATCAATTAAGTGCTGGTTTATAACACCTACCTTAAAAGAGCTCACAAATAAATAACTTATTACACTAGCAATAATGTATGTCTACGTTACTATATGAAGTGTATTCACTAGTAAATTATATATGTAGTGAATCGTGGTAGCGATGCACATAATTTAAATGAATTGCAATAAAGAGGTATTTCAGTTAGCTCTGTGCGTTGAAAAGGAATATAAGGCAACTAGCCAAGTCGTTACTTCCACGCCAACTCATGATTGATATTATCATGCAATACTCATAGTCTGATATTCTGTTTTCTGCTACACTCTGTGCAGGACTTCCTTTTTACTAAAGTTGACACAAAATTATTTTCCTATAATTGGTAAGACTTTTACGACAAGTCTCTTTGACATTACAAATAACGCGTCGCTGCCGAAACTCGAAAGATAAATCGTTCTGTTTTGTTGAATATTGAGGAAATGTTTGGGACGAATAATGACAAATAATTTTCCTAGGTACTCTGTTTCACCACTCAGAGAGAACGCAATAGTCTGTATGTGTTAGCAAACAACTGGTACTAGTACTGTGTTAGCTAACAACTAATCCTTAACTAATTTTCCTTTTTGGAGAATGGCAAAATCTGTTATGATTGAAGTTAAGACAGTTTTCAAATTAGGCCAAATAAATTCATTATATTTACTTTTGATGTAAAAGGTGAGATTGTACATTGTCGGTGGGCAGCATTGCATTTTATCAATATCCCTACTGATATTGATTATATAAGACTGATTTCTTATTTGGTAATATTAATTTATGTAATATTACGTTTAGTGTAATCATATTTAAAATTTATTTATTAGCTTTAAAGTTATTTTCTCTAAAATATTATAGTGTATGTTAGACACCTCCGCAGCAATAAGAGCAGATGAAGGTTGGCCTCTCTCTACTTCTATACTGTGTTAAATAGTTATTATCAACGCATATGTTTTTCTCTACTTTTTTATACTTACTACTAATATTACTTTCTACTACTAACATTGAGAAGTTTCTACTACTTACATTGTGTTAGTAATCAGTCCTCGATTGTTATAGTCACGTCAATAATTAGCTTATAATTACAGTTAATGATTTACTTAATAATTAACTCCCCTTTACTACGTCCTGACAGTAATTGAGCTTTGGATACTTCTGTGCAAAGAACGTTAATTTTATCTTAGTGTTGTTCATTTCACTTTCACTTTCAATTCTGTAATGTACACACGGCTCAAAAACTAGATAACAAGGCATCGATTTTTTCCATTTATAACAATAATTATTTTATTTCTTGCTTTAAACAGGAGTTATGCGTATGATTTGCAAAAAATATTTTGCTAAATAAACTTTGTAGGTCTGTTCAGGCCTACCGTTTACTTTTAGTTCTTGCTGCTGCTACAATCTTCTGTCATTAATTATCAGAACAGGATTACTCCATTCACGTCTTTCATTAACACAAGTCTTCAACTAACTTCTGTAATTAAGTTGAAACTCAATCATCTTAATTTGAACGTAGACTTTCTTAACATTTCAGTTTTTTTTTGGTTTTGCTTGTTATAAATTTGTTTTACTTTAAACTGTGTTTTTAGAAGTTTTTTATGTTATAGTCGTATTTGTACTTTACAGTTGTAAAGAGTACGTTTATTTTCTGGAGAAATTGTATTATATTTAGGCCTATATGTTTTTAGTGTTATTTCACTTTTATAATTTCCTCTTTGTTCTTTTGGTTTTTGTACTAAATATTTATGACAAGTAATATTCCATTAAAATAATATTATTGCACAAGAAACTTCATTTAAATCCTTAACGCTTTATTTATTTTACATTCATAACAACAAAAACATTTTTAATTAGTCATAGCATTGATATGTTTTCTCTAAATTATTCAGAATAAAATTATTCGCGTACATCAAAATTTAATTATCAGAGGATTTAATCATTTGTTTTTATTAATTTTAATTTCACAGAGTATAACAAAAATTCATACTTACGATTGTATTGCATAGCACTAAATCTCTTAAAAATTATACCACTTGAAATATACGAATTTTTGCATGTTAAAACGTATGTGTCTTACTAGTTGCAGCGGATGTTTGCAACAGCAATATTTTGTAACTGCACGGGAGACTGGAAACAGATAACATGCTAGAGAAAGAGGGACAGAGAATCCACAAGGTAATTTAATTTAGGAAACTTACGGGATATCGGTATTAGCTCGTGGTTGGACTAGTAACTCTCCCGCTTGATTTTGCGCCAGGTATGTCTGCAAGGTAATAAATTGGTTTGCTTATCGGGTTATACAGATACACCTCATTAACCTTAAACAATTCACTAGTTAAATCAATATGTACACATTAAACATCAAATACTACATTTTAAATACAAAACTTATTGCCACTAGATGGCTAGTAGTGTAATTAATTTCCGAAATTGTCGTTTCTAATACATTTACATATACTTATATTTAAAAATTAATTACCTTACCTCTCTAACTTAAAATGTTACATTTTTTAATGTATCCGCTTCCTTATTTCGGTACGGTTGTATATAATTACTCATTAGAGACTTTAATTAAAATAATTTACAAAAAACAGTATTTTACAAAATACGTTTTATAAAAATAACATAAATAAATAAATAAAAGTGGAGCAAAAGAAGATATAGTATATTTATGCTTTTTTAAGATGTTCATAAACTGTTCCCATTACTTCTTGTTTCAGGGTCCGTCTATTTCAAAACATCCCAGGCGTGCCTCTAAATTTCAGTAATTTATTATGTGTATTATTGATTTATAAATATAATATAGAACTGGAAAAATTAGTTACCGCTTTAACCGTAAAACATAAAAATTACCAAAATTAATTTTAGTGTTCTAGAAGAGTTAGAGAAAAAGAAATTGAGTTTCTCACACAGCTAACAAAATAAAGCAGGTAGTACCTATAAAATTCCAGCTGAAATAATTAAGTTGATCAAAGAAGAACAAGTACCAGTTCTTGTAGGCATGTTTAATTAACATTTATAGGAGGGGATCTATTTTTAAAAAGTGGCTTATTTCAATATTTGTAACAGTATCCAAATAACGAATGAAAAAAGTGTGGTGATCACAGAATAGTCAGTTTAATGTTTTACATAAAAAAGTTATTAATACAAAATATTGCCTACACCAACGTGTCTAAAGAAAATTCGACGTTTTTATTGATAAAACTCAATGTGGATTTTGAAACTTCCTATTGATTAGAATGGTTATTTTCGCTTTCAACGTGCTAGTTCAAAGGTGCGTAGACATACATCAGGCATTGTATGTTGTTTCGTAGACCACAATGAGGCCTTTAATACAGTTTGACAGAATCGAATTACGCAACTCCTCAACGATAAAAGTTTGGATATGGAAGATCAGTATGAAAGTTTGTATATGAATCACCTTGTATAATATCAGTTTGTATCGGTCACCTTTACTTTAACCAGACAGGGAGCGATAAAAGAAAACGAGACTTCAGAGACAATAAAAATAAACCAAGGGGTTAGACAGGGTTGCTTACTTCTATCTGTGCTTTTTAATCTGTCTTCAGAAGAAATAATTAAGGAAGCGTTGGCAGATGAGACAATAGAAATCAAAGTTCCCGGACGAAAATTAAACTATTCAGCTTCGCAAACGATACTGTATTGGCTTCCGATTGCCTAGAGAATCTGTAATGATTGTTAAAAAAATCTGTGACTACAAGTAAAAAAGTTGATTAAGGTTAAATGTTGAAAAAAAAACTTTGAGTGTTTTAAAACACAACAGCGTCAAGGAAATTTGAGGAATAATGAAGAATTAGTACGAAAAGCACAAAAGTATAATCATTTGCGAGCAGCTGTCAACTTAAAAAACGACTATACTGGAGAGACCACAGCAAGAATTGGGCAAACAAAAACAGTGTTCAATAAGATGCACAAACTATTTTGCAGCAACGGCCTATGCTTGACTTTGAAGATTTAAATGTTTAGACGCTAAGTGTTATCAATTTTGCTGTATGCAATGGAGGCTTGGAATGTGAAGAAAAACGTCACTGATGTATTGCGAGAGTTTGAAAAGCCGATTTACCAAATAATTTTATGAATACGTTTGCAGACAAAGTCTGAGATATTGGGGTTGTCAGAAGAATTCAAAAGAAAAGAGAAATTGTTAATACTGTTAAATCATAACACTAGAATACGTGAGACAAATAATGCGAGTAGAAAGATATAAATTCTTAGAAGTTATTATAAAGGGCAAGATATAAAGGAAAAGAAATCTAAGAAAAAGCGCAGTTTCTGGCTGAATGACTGGACTGGTTCAACTGCAACTGCATAGACTTATTTACATGTTCAATGTTCACTTTGCAATGTTGATTGACAAGCTTCTTAGAGGATATGGCATTTGAAGGATAAGAAGACGGTCTAGCAACTTAATGTGTGTTCTACAAGAAGTATGTGAAATAAGTTAAAAAGAGCATGACATAAAACTTGTATGACAAAAAATATAATGCCAGATAATGTAAATGGACATATTTTAATAAACAAAATAAAAGAGTAAAAATTACAAAGAATATTTGTTAAATCATCTACCTTTTGATGGTTAAATTTATTGTAGCAAATTTTATATAAACTATATATTTATTAACCGTTTTAAATATGTTCATACAGTTAGGTAAACCATGTACGTGAAAACAATGCATTCCATTTGGCGGCGAGATTACAGTAGCGGTTTTGTAAAGTTTTTTCCGGTTTGGCAGAGTGACAAAATTTAGAGTGTTATTTCAGTTTTACCTGTATTTTCGTTCTGCGTTTGTGGTTGGTTTTACCAGACTATACGGCATGTTCAGTGCAGCACCGAATACGAATTATTCTCTCTTCCTTATGTTTACAAGTTTATTGTATTCTGCAATTTTATACATTATTCCACTAACAACTTAAAAGATTTAACAAAACGTACACCATTTATTGTGTGTTAACGTCTACAGTAACTACTTCTTGTCGCAGAAATGATTTGTCCGTTATTGATTAGTTTAATATTCTTAGATAAGTAGAACTTATATGCTTTTTAGTGCAGACATAATTAACAGTTAATTCTAACGGAGAACGAGTAGATAAAGTTTTATAATTTAAATTTGCAGAGTTCTCTGCTTGGCTAATCCGGTCATCAACGTTAGTGGGATCATATATGTGTTGGATGGAACTAACACCGAATCCACTTCTCAAGAAACAACTAGAGTACAGAATACTGCCAATACCGCAGAGCAAGACTGCTTTTTGCAATAGTTGCGGGTAACTCCAAAATGTGTTCGTTTGATCCTGTAATGCTGGAGATTTTATAGCAAAATATCGATGTTATAATGAAACAACCCACGATCCACTTGAAAATACCGACAACGCACAGTAATTTAATTATAAAAAGCAACTCCCTTTTTTAGAAAATTATGTTTTTAAAATGTCTTAGATAACAAACAAAAATTTGCGGACATACGATATTATATTCCTAATTATAAATTATTACAATTTAAACTCCTTATACATGGGCGTATCCAGGGGGGGGGCAAGGGAGGGCAGCTGCCCCCCTTCCAACAACCTGGAAAAAATTTTAAAAAACCAATTTGTAAATAATTTATTAACAGACTGGTTGTTGATATTTCAAAATGAAAGAAACTAATTACGAAATAGATACTCGCGTCATCTATGAGAAGTTATAAGAACTATAACCTTACGATTTCTCGTAAGATTAGCTTATGTAACTCGCAACTCTTACTGTTACACGCCATGATGCCATCTCTGAGAAGTGAGAAGTGATAAGAACTACAACCTCTTTTTCTTATTAGAACACAACTCTTACAGTACTTACAGTACTTATCGTTAGAGTGAGTGCGGCGAAGTTACTTTCGCAAGTAACAATTTTTACGACATTAAGAAGTCAATTACCACAATTTTTACTACAGGAAGAAGCCATACACTGAAAGATAAATGGATATTAGAAAATTTTGTGGTAAGTAAGGACTTTTATTTGGTTATCTACACTTGTATGTGTTATTTAGGCAAAAAAATTGGGCATGTGGGCAAAATAACCAATATTACAATTTACATATACAGTATATTTAAATGTATAAAACGGAAACGGTATTATCCTGGACATTAATTTTTCAACCCTATAATTTTCGCTCAAAGTACTTTTTCACCCTTTTTCGAGGTTTTTTTCACTGCTATGTGTATTTTAAAACTATCCTAACCTAACCTAAACGGTGGTTTTGCGAAAAATTTGTTTTTTAACCGAATTTTGTCGTGGACAAATCGGGACATGGCTCCGGAATAGTCACGTTTTACGTAAAAGAGAATCCACAACCGTCTCGGAAACTCTAAATGTCCTGGAAAGTCCCATTTCTCGCTAATGTATGATTTATCATTATGAGTACATAAAAGCATGAGTTATATTTTTCAATTAATAAAATAACCAACTTCCTGTAGTCAGTTTCACTCATGAGCCTAACCAGGGGAGGTTTTGGGGCTTATAACGGTGTAACCTATCCTTGCTCTCAAATAATTGCTAGAATAAAATCCGTAAGTGCACGTTTAGCCCTACCAATTATTCCGTTCCAAAACCCACAATTATCAGCTTTTTATTATACACGAGATGTATCTAGCTATACAACAGTCAGAGTCAAATATTGACTCATGATTATTCCTAATATGCGAATGACGAAGAAGCGTTGCAGTATTAATTAAAGCAACCACTTAAACTATTTTTTCTATTTAACAGTTCATTGTTAATTTGCTTAGTTATAAGATGATCTCAGGTGATCATTGAAACACAAATGTGAGCTTACATTATTGGTTTTTTTTTAAAACATAAGAACTGAAACGAACAATCACGTAGAGGTTAAAACGTTGAAGAAGTTAAGCTATTGTTGAAGAAGAAAGGCAAATTGCGTGCTTTACTTTGTCCAATTTTGCACAAAGGAACAACTTTAAGTATGTTCTAGCAATCATCAACGTTTATTTTACATGATTAAGCATGACTTTGGAAGTTTCATTTATTTATATAATTAAAATTATTTTTCTAAAAAAAAATGTTATAAAAATTATACAATTATACTTTAGCTTACTTTTAGCTTATGCAAATACAATAGTTAAAAGAAGCTTAGTATAAATTATTCTCCAACGTGCTTTCGGTCAGTTACTATGTGTACCATATTTCACCTAGATAACCTATTAATACCTCTTGGTAATCTTACTAAATTTTGTATAAAGGCATGGACCAAAAAACACGTCATACCGATCACCTATCATTCAAAATGAAATAATTTATCTCTGTGGTGCTATAATCAGGGAACAAATCATCACAAGGGTTAAAGAAGCTTGCGCTTACAGCATTCTAGCTGATGAAACCGCAGATATTTCTGGAAAAGAACAGCTGTCTATTGGATTCCTTTTCTTTGATGAAAAGGCCAACGAAATCAAAGAGGAATTTTATGCTTTGTAGAGGTTGAAGGACTTGATGCCAGAAGTATTGCCAAAGCTATTGATGATTTAGTTACAAACTTAAATCTAGACCCTGATAAGTGTGTGGGATTAGGTTTCGACGGATGTTCCACCGTGTCTGGCAAAGAAGGGGGTGTGCAGGCAATCTTGAGGTAAAAGTACAAAAAAGCCTTATACTTCCATTGCTCCTCGCACAAGCTAAACCTGGTCATGAACGACTGAAACTTTATCCCAGAAATTCGAAACTGCGTTGGAACTATCAAGGAGATAATCACATTTTTTCGCGAGTCCGTTTTACGACGCAAGCTTATTGCAAACATTCCTAAATTGTGTGAGACTAGATGGTCAGAAAAGTACAAGAGCATTCATGTTTTTAAGGATAACTTCGTCAATATTGTTGAAGCATTAGAGATATTAGCTGAAGAGGGAAATGTAGCAACCAGAAATAAAGCATACCAAATGCATGCATCGGCGTGCAGATCTTCATTTATTGTCTCAGTAGCATTAATTGCAAAATATTCCGCTATACTGCAACCCTTAGCAAATACACTTCAATTGAAGACACTTGACATAGTCAAAGCCAACCAGCACATTCAAACTATTCTCGACATGCTAAGAGATCATCGGAAAGATGCAGAGAGCATCACAGATGACGTTTTGAAAGAAGCATATGACATTGCAAAGCATTTGAATATTGATATAACCGCCACTCGCGTTTCTGGCCGACAAAAGCATAGAAGTAATACTCTTGCTGAAAATCTATCCGAATTTTGGAGAAGGTCTCTAATAATTCCTTACTTGGATTCCATTATATCATCTTTAGAAGTTAGATTTTCTTGAGACAAATCGCTTGCATTTTCATTGACACATTTCCATCCGAGTAACATGAGAGATGCTTCATTGGAGGAATGGAAAGAAAGTACTGCATCTTGTGCAACATTTTACAATTTGGAAGGCATCAACGGGGAAAGGGAATTGTGGTTTAAAATGTGGAATGAGGTACAAGAAGCATCAGACATCACTGAAGTTTTAAAAAGAGCGAATTGTTTTTCCCGCCCATTAGAAAGGCGCTACTGATATTGCTCTCACAGCCCTGCACAACAAGCAGTATAGAGCGTTCATTCAGTTCTCTTCGCCGAATTAAAACATGGGTAAGAAGTACTATTGGTGAAAACAGATTAAATGGATTAGCCATGCTAAGCATTCACCGTGAATGGGTTTTAGTAAAAGAGGAGCGATTAATGGAAGCAGTAATTCGAAAATTTGCAACTAATCCTCGCAAGCTATTGTTCAAGAATTAATTTCTTTTAATAAATGGTGTTCTTCCTTTTATTATTGTTTATTAAAACATGGTTAAGAATAAGTATTGGTAAAAATAAGTTAAATGCTTAGCCAAATGCTAAGCATTCATCGTCAACGAGTTTTCGCAAAAGAGGAACAAGGAGCTGTAGTTAGAAAATTTGTAACTAATCCTTAAAAACTATTGTTTAAAAATTTTTTTTTAATAAATGTTATTCTTCCTTATGTTATTGTTTATTATGTATTGTTTATTATATAGTATGGCACTATGGACCCTCCCCCCCGCCATCAAAGAGGTTGATTTTCGAAAACTGCCCCCCCTTCCGTTTTGAGCTGGATACGCCCATGTCCTTATATCTTAGTTTCTATCGCTTGTTAAACTTAGTTGCTTTTTTTAATAATGTAGGCTACTTTTCGACAACGATTATAAGTTATTTACGTAATAACACAACGTGTACTGACAAATAACAATAATGTCAACTACAGGTACATATGTGTTTGACAAGTATGTAGCATTGCATTACATTTACAGTCCCTCTCATATATTCTTTTTGTTACACATTCAAATATATTTGTTCAACTTTTCCAGTTTTATTCCAAAATGTAATTAACGTAATTACTTTTGAATTCAAATGTAAAATTTTCACTTGATAGTGAAAACTATGAAGTACGGTGATCAATCTACTGGATATTTTTTTGGGTTCCTTTTTTGGGTTCGTAACGACCGTTTGCCTCCACTCAACCACTAAGGGTATACAAATAAGTTGTACGTTCTACTGTATTTGTGGTAAGCATTAGGCATAGTCTTTTACGTGCTACATGTTGCAGTTTATTTGTCAATTAACATTCGTACACACCTCGAAAATACACTTCTGCAATTTAACCTCGACTCCTGAATAAAGACTAAGTTATACTTCTGACTAACAAATAATTAATCAAATTTGTTTGCATGCAATGCAATTTCTAATGCCCTTAATAACGTAAATTTAGCGGCAAACATTCCATGTTCTATCATTAATAAACCTAAATATTTGGAGCATGTTACCAACAATTCTTACACCTATCATAATATAATATTTTAAATAATATATTTTTATTATACATATTTCGCTTTAAATATTATATATTCTCGTTGTAATTATCTTTATTAATAGCAAATAATTTGTTAAATATATACGTTATGTGAAATTATAAATATATTTAATATAATTGTATATTGGTATTAATTACAATAAAACACAACTAACGATGGAAACATGAAATCAGCAGAAGGAACATTTGAATGGTTTGTCGTACTATAATCTTAAGTACGTCTTAGATAATTTTATTGTCTGTATTCGACAACTGTTCGGCCGTAATTTTATATACGTGTATGTGTCTCTACACAATGCTAAAGTATATATACAATTTCATCCTTTAAGACAGCTGAAGTTTATTCAGGTGTAGAGGTATTAAATATAGTTTACCGGACACATTTAATTACTTCTTGTTAAGGTTAAATTCATAATTAGATACATATAATACAGTCTTCTCTACCATGGACAATACGCTACGTATTAATTTAACTATAGGCACCCATTTACTACGTTATATTTAAACAACACAATAATTATCCGAATATGCCTTCTCTTAAATTGTCAATTCATTTTGTTAGTACCAGCTTGTTATTTTATGCGAAAGATGGAGATGCGCATACAATGAAAATGAGAAGTAAGAGAGAGAAGCAATATAAAATATAGCTGCGAATTGTGCACGTTCAAAGTCTTTAACTACGATTTCCTAATAACTTTATTTATTTATATATATTGAACAATATATGTTGAAAAATGTCAAGCAGTTGAATAATATTCTGCTAGTGTAATTTTTTTTAAAATGTTACAAAAACTTACGCAGGTTTATGCAAAACCAAAATACATGATAAAATGCACATCGTTCTGTGTTTTAGAGAAACAAATTTATTCTCAAAAGTTTTCCAGGTGCAGTAAATTTCTTTATCATAGCAATACTAGTATCTTTAATACCATAATAAACTGCATTTACATAGCCTAATTAAAATTGTAGACAAATTTATTTTAGCACAAAACTTAAGAAACGAGATGTGGAATAAAATGTCCATTTAAGCGCAGAAACTGGAAACTCTAAATTAGAGTACAATTCTCACATGGTAGGATTGGGTTGTTGCGACAAGTAGCGTCTTGCTTTCTCATTACATAGAAAAAACGCTTGAGTTCTCTTACATAACATAATGCAAAGTGAATTTGTAAAAGTAATACAGTCTCTATTATTACCTTAGAGTAGTTGTATTCTCTCAAAGGACAAGTTTTTGACTTAAGTACATTAAAATTGTTTTTAATTACAATACAAACAAAGGAAAAAATTGGCAAACAACTTTTAAAGCAATAATAAACATCATTTAATTTAATTTTTTCTTTTTCCTTTTCTTCTTTCCCTGTTTTGTTTCAAAATATATTAGTCAGTTGAGATTTACCATGTACTTATACTGACAGGATTTGTAATATTAGTCATATATTATAAGTAAAATACACAATAGCTTGTATATTTTTTATTTACGTTTTCCTTAGTTCAGAACAAATTATTTTAGAATTTGGCAGAATATTAAGGTAGTAAATAACAAGTAATAAATACTAAACGTTTTTGAGAAATATTCAGTTTATTCATTTTGTTTTTAGAGAGCAGTACTTGAAATTTTTGCTTAATTATATGTCTGTCTGGTGCTGCTTACGTTTTCTTTTAAATGCCATCTGTTTAGACATTAAATAAATAGTGTCGATGACAAAGTACATCTCTACCTACGTCTTGATTTGTTTTAATTTTCAAAGTCAGTTATTTGCCAATACCCGTAACAGCTACAACTTTGATGTTACTGTAAAGGGATTGTACTGTTTCGATTCAATATCTGAGATATCCTGCTTTTCCATTATAGACCAAGGTCTGACTCTATGAACACTATGAAACGTTTTACCTTAGTCTATGAAGACTGAGTGTAACTTTAATTTAAATTCTCTACGCCTCTGTGTAATCGTTTCCATTGTGAAACCATTGTCAATACAAGAACGTCCTTTCCGGAATGAAGTCTGTTCCTCAAGCAATATAACTTCAGAGATAGTTTAGATCTTTCGATTGGTCACTTCGTTATGTAATTTACAAGCAGTATACAACTCATTATAACCCTATATTATTTTTTCTTGTTACGTATCCTCTTATTAAATAACGAAGGAACTTGAACAGTTTTCCATACATTGGGAATTTCATAATAGCATCGGCACATATTAACAAGATGTATCAGACATAAATTAAAGAAGAAACTTCCATATTTCATTTATTATAATTAATCCCATTTTAAATTAATTTTTTCCTGTTTTTGGTGTCTTACATGACTTTAACATTCCCATCATCGCAATAATGTGGACACCTATTATATCTGGTCTTTTAAATGCATTTTGTTTAAGTGGATCAAACCAGAGTTGCTGTTAATATTTAGTCAAATTTTTTCCTCGAATTATACTTACCAGTATTATATACCTTTCTGTTGTGTTCATATTTGAAAATACTTTTGATTAACGAGAAATTGTGAAAGATTAATTGACTGCCTGTTAGTTGAACAACAGACATGAGCAAATGTTTTTAACTTGATTTGACTCACGTGTAATGGCACCGAAGTGTGTGTGTTTACAGCGTTACTGCTATTGTGTTCATAACCTGAAGGAATACATCACCAGTACGATTGGTTTTTCAGGGTGTCCCGGGAGGAGAGGGAAATAACTTGAGAAATCGTTCTATAGTGTAAAAGAAGAAAAAAAGTTCATATAAACATATGTCCGGAAACGCTTTGTAAGCGAGTTACGGCTAGCGAAAACTTTCGCCCGTGTTTCGGTTCCCCCGGGTAAATGAAGACTTTCTGAAATTCTTGGAAGGTAAATTAATGGGCGAATTCTGTTGTTTCTTATGGTTTTTGACCTGAAAAATCGAATAAAACAGGTCACAGAACTGTATCTCCCATAAGTTTCATGATATCTGAAGTAAAACAGAAAAATCTTTGCCTAAAAACAAAAATTAGTTTTTAACCAAAATTGGAATTTGTTGTTGTTTGTATTGACTTTATTTACACCATTTTTCTCAGAATTAAATTCTTCACAAGTTTTGTTAGGTTAAAAAACTTTTTTTGTTAAAAAACGTTTATTTAGGTTAGAAGTACAACAACTTTGTTAAATGATTAATAAATGCATAAAAGTTAAAAACAAAACATGTAAAGAATTTAATTCTGAGAAAAATGGTGTAAATAAAGTCAATACAAATCAACAAAAAATTCCAATTTTGGTTAAAAACAAATTTTTGTTTTTAGGCAAAGATTTTCTGTTTTACGTCAGATATCATGAAACGTATGGGAGATACAGTTATGCGACCTGTTTTATTCGATTTTTCAGATCAAAAACCATAAGAAACAACAGAATTCGCCCCTTAATTTACCTTCCCAGAATTTCAGAAAGTCTTCATTTACCCGGGGGAACCGAAACCCGGGCGAAGTCTTTCGCTAGCCGTAACTCGCTTACAAAGCGTTTCCGGACATGTGTTTATATGAACTTTTTTTCTTCTTTTACACTATAGAACCATTTCTCAAATTATTTCCCTCTCCTCCCGGGACACCCTGTATAACTAAAAGTATCATGAGAATAGCTCCAAAATTTTCAGTTTTTTATTATTTCTTTAAAAGGGAGGGTCAAGGAAATTCCACCTACACTGGAATAGAGTGTATATTAGTGTAGAGGCGTTTTTCGCGATTCGGAATAACACGTTTAAGAACGGAAGTGTTACAGTAACTCAAAAAGCAACAGCAAATCACTGTCGATTACTGATCACAAATTGTATCAAAGGTTTTTTTAATTGCAACATCAAAAATTTACGTAAGTTAGTGACCATTATTTAAAATATATAAAGTATTTATTTTAAATAGGTAAGACGAAACCGATGACTTCATGCATTTTGAAAAAAACAGTTGTTAAAATGATTGTGTCTTAATAAAATTAACTGATAAACTGCTAGATTTAGAATGACATAAAATATTGTATCAAGTTCTATAATTAGCCTACAGTTTTACACAATAAAGTAAGTAATATGTTTCCTGACGACATAACAGTGTGGTTAAATACCTCTTCACTTGAAAACAATAAGTCATTCCTAAAATTTATATAGTTAAGAACTAATCCGAATGCTTAATATACGCTGCGCTACATGTCTATATTTTTACAGTTATTACAGTAAACTTGAAAAATTACAATACTTTTGACAGTCAGGGACATAAAAATAATAAAACAATAATATGCATCGACAGAAGAAGTTATATTAGACTGCGGTAGGAGGATAATTTCTGATATACTATTATATTTTTTTAAATGTCTACAGACATTCAGACATTATTCTTATTTGTATTTTAATGTTCAAGGTGTTTATAGCACGTATAATTGACTCGTCTGCTTAATTAGTAGTACACAATTATTTGGAGAACAGTTATACGTAGAATCGCTGGATGTCATCGTTTCATCTAGTTACTCAATAACAAATCCTAATTAGCTCACGTTCAGTAAGAACTAGGTTACGTTTAATTAGTTGCATTCGCAGCTTAAGGTAATGATCTGTGTTTAATACTTGTCTCACTACAAACCAGCAACAAGAAGTCGTTTACATGTAAGCTAAGTCAAGTGCAATATAGTTGCAGGAATGTCATAGAATAGTAACAATGTGAACGAAATAATAATTATTGGACATTTATTTAATAAATCAAATACCAGCCAACTCAATATTAAACTGAAACTGAAATTTTTTAAAGAAACGTAGTCAGCCCTTTATAGTGCAGGTAGTGTTGGTACATTAAATTAAATTAAGAAATTTGAAATTTATTGCATATTTGATTAAATTGTTATCAACAAATATTAGATAAATGTAAGTTGTATTAACAGAAATGAAGAATCACTTCTTTTAATACAATAAAAATAAAATAATCTAGTCTAATTGAATCAATTTGTCTATTTCGGTATTGAAAGAAATAAAAGTAACAAATAAATAACAAACCAGTGGAATAGAACATAAAAATACTAACCATTACCTGTGCATGCCATACATACAAATGTGCCCGAAATTGTTTCATCGCTGCATTTTCCTTTGAATATAGAATTTTCCAACGTATGAGTTCAGATTTCACAATAACTATTTACAATATAGAGTTGTATTTAGTCAGGCATGTTGAATCCATAGAATAAGTATATTGAGGCAATGATTGACCATTAAGACACCATTTGTATAATTGCGTTTCTTTTTTAATTGAATGTGTGTCTCATCAAATAAGACACGATTCTCTGCCTGAGAAAAATCTAAATAAAACTGATATCCAAAGCATTGATCACTCCAGTAAAACGTTTGCTAGAACGTTAAAGTTTGGACGAAATCTTGCAAAACGTTTTGTAATATACTGTGTAAACTTTCGTACGATCTTCGTTGGAACTTCGACAAACGTCAAAGTGTGTAGCAAACATTGATGGCTGTTAAAACTAACACGTCTCTGTAAGACTTAGAATGGACCCAATTCATCTTTTGCAAAAGAGAGTATTCAAACTTTGTTGAAGATCAGAAACTTGATATAAACTTTTCTCTTGTTTGCGTGAAATATGCGAAACTCATAATATTTATGTAAAAGATTTTGTAAAAGTCTAAAACTGCCTACAAATCTTATAATTTTCTTACACATATTTTTTCTTTTTATTTTCCTTGCATTATATCATGTTATAAATTTTTTAGTTAATAAGCATTTTTAAAACGGTTTTATTACACATTTTGATTCATGTTCAAATTACAGAATACAAGGAGAGAGTAAAATATGCTTTAGGTTCTAGGATACATATTGCGACAATACAAGCATATGCTGTAATGTGCATGTATTAAATAAAATAAATATTTAAATTAATTTTAGTAATATGTAATAGACAAGCAGGTGTGAAATTGAAAGCTGAATTATGAACAGGAATCAACAGGAAAGATCACGCGATTGCCGCTGAGAGCGTGTACACGAGTAAATAGTGTGTGTGCGTGAGGCCTGTTCAGCCTGAAAGTTTGCAATCTCACCCCAAATAGATACTAAATTAAAGTTTTATTTAATTATAAGCAAACCGTAAATATTAGAAAGATTGTAAAGATTTTTAAAATGCATAAAAATCAGACACATGTGCAGTGCGAATTCTATGTAATTATGATGTTCAGTGCAAATTCTGTGCGATTTTTAGTGCTTATTAATTACATTAATGATGTGATCATTACGATAATTACGTACAATATGTGTAATTGAATAAGAAAATATTAGATCACTTTTAAATCCTCATTAGACATTGCAATTGGCAAAAATGTGCGAATACGTAGAATTGGACGATGGAGGGGGAACTGACGCCACTGACAGCTTCTGACCTGCAGAATTCTGAGCCGACAGGTGTGGGTTTTTTGGTGAATATATATATACGAGCCCAGGAGAGCCAAATTTACTCTTCAATCAGTCTTCAGTCGTGGCGGTACGCTATGTCCGTCAGCGACGAGAATTTTGAAACTCTTCAATCAGTTTTCAATTGCAGCGGTAAGGTCTGTCCGTCAGAGACGCGAATTTTAATTACTTAGACATAGCTGGACGCTATGTCCAATATCGACAAGATCTTTTGTTTATAAACTGTAAAGTCTAACGGACAATACGTTAGTTCAAGTAATAAAAAAAAAACAGTAACTACAATTATTATCGGACGTCTACAAACAGTATACAACTACAAGCATCAACACTCTAGACAAATGGCGAGAGAACATCGAGCAGAGGAACGATATGCAGAGTAATAGAAGCGGTTAATAGAACAACAGCAGCTGATTCAGAGCAACACATTATTCCATTCTACAGCCAGCAGATGGGACCATGAAGGACGAGTGACTGGAGGACGACCAGTTGAACCGGAAAACGCAAGACGACATCCAGTAGGAGAAAACCGAAAGATCACCGGAGGACATGGGTACGATCTACAGAATTGAGGTGACGAAAAACCAATTTATAATTATAAAAGAAAAGAGACATTGGAAAAACATTGATTAAAAAATTTTAAATTAAAGAAAAATTATGTAGATAGAGATAAGAAAATGTGATTTATCTATAGTAAGAATTTTCTTTAATGTGACCAATTAATTTAAAGATAATTTAAATCCTTGCTTGGAGGATCAACAATTGATTTAATAATTTTAAATTTTCATTGAAAGCGTATAAAGTAAAGTAGTTATAATATAGAAGACGACTAACGATTCGATTAGTTTATTTAAAATGTTATAAAGCCTTAAGATGTATGCCAAGCATAGAATAATAATGTAAATAAGAATAAATTTATAAAGCACACATTCAGACTGAGTAGTCGAGAATTTATAGTGTAACGAAGAAATGTTTAACATAGAGTTTTGCTAATATAAGTTATAAGATATAAGATTTATTTTATGATGAATGTATGGAAACAAAGAAACATTGAAACAATTGATAATGAATATTTTATGGCGAAGTAAATAATATTATTATTATATTTGTTTTTATTTTTCGTTTGAATAAAGAAATAAAAACATGTTACGATTCATAGAAGGACTACTCTTATTATGATTACACCTAAACTCCAATTATACATACACGTTATCAGTAATGTTGTATGAGCTATACCACTACACAATTTAGATTACATTTAATTAATACATTGTGTCGTTGTATAATTTTGTCTCCCAAAATCGTGGGGCTATACAATTTAAATTATATTTAAAGTTGTACACAAAATTGTAACGTTGTACAGTATAATTTTGGCGTCCCAAGAACGTGGGACTCCTCAAACACAAATAGATTTGTATTTGCAACCTGTATACACAAAACCTATCGTTGAAATATATATGTAAATTACATCCAAATTTTTGTTAGTAGGCACAATTTTAAATGTAGGCTATAGTTCTAAAGAACTGGGGAATAAATAAAAACCGTGAGTTGACTAAAGAAGATTAATTTCAGGATTGCATAATAAACTTACTGTTTCAACAAATTTTTGCAACTCTATGCATAATATGTAGTGTATATCCATATATAAAAAATTTAGTTTATTATTGATCACATTAATTTAGACTTGCAATCTGTTAATTAGTTTTTGGTGTGTTTCGTGAGGAAAATATTTAATAGGTTTAATAATATTAATAAGCGACGATCACTAAAATAGTGAAATCTTGTTAAATAAGACCTTTATGACTACGATTGTTAGTAAGATGAAGCCAATCGTGTTTTCCTATAAACAACAAACTCTTACATCATAAAACTCATCGTAATAAATTTTACGGTAGCTTTAAACAGAGCTATAATAACTCTTAAATGTTGCGTCCTTCTTGTCAGCAGTCTTTATTTTACCAGTCATCGATCCCGTAGATAGTTATCATGACCGTTAATTGAGTTTGCGTTGT
Organism: Magicicada septendecula; assembly: GCA_034769895.1. Taxonomy (NCBI): domain Eukaryota; kingdom Metazoa; phylum Arthropoda; class Insecta; order Hemiptera; family Cicadidae; genus Magicicada; species Magicicada septendecula. The sequence goes on along the minus strand of CM068367.1, from coordinate 535,432,283 downwards.
GCGTGCATTGGCATCTCCACAATCATCAAGTCAAATCGATTTTTACCACCTGACATAACCTAACACTTAGTAAAATAGTAAAACCGCATAATAATGGCACGTAGAATTAGTATGTTGCAAAGCAGATTTAAATAATTTTACATAAAGAAACTGACAACAATTAAAACATGAGTTTTAAATAATTCTACTCGGCGGCGTGACATTAGTGTTATTGGTTAACATATCCCTTATACGTAAACAAGTTTCGGTGCTACAATTATCATTTTTGTTTACAGTGATAAGCAATTAACGTTTAGCAATTAACTATTTTTAACAAAAAATAGTCTAAAACTGCATAATGTATCAATACATGGTTTTATACGTTTTACAGATTTTATTCGTATGGCATAAACGCACACATAATGAGTTGTCTAATCTACAGAATTTTATTTCATCATTTTTATAAGTTTACCTAGAAAACACCAACTTTATCTTCAGGAGTTGGATGGGATAATGTTCAGAATAGGAATTTCTGCTACGCGTATATGTGTCAAAAGTGTTTAGTTGTAATTTAGGTAAGGCTATTCTGGGACAAAAGTATGAAAAGGCATAAAATTGAATTTACCCTAAGGGTCTTTTTCAATCAATCTGACAGACAGGACCCCCGGTGATGGATGCGCGCTAGATTTTAAGACTTACGTTAACAGAGAAGGGTAAAGTCATATATAAAGTGTACTTTTAGAACGTGGTTGATCGTTTCACCTAATTTCTGAAGAGAGAATACAGAGAAGATTATGCACATACAGGAAAATATAGAGTGAAAAAACGAATCAGCAAGAGAAGCCTTTTATACGCAACGAAGCTAGCTTTCTTACCTTTCCTACAACTGTTTTATTTACGCCAATAATAATTTACAACTCTGATAGTATCCAGAAAGTAATTTAAGTTTATTTGACTTTGTTGCTTTATACTGACTATTTTTAACGTTTCTTGTTTGATGACCTCTGCTTTCCGTAATCCAATATTGCTAAAAGAAACAAAGTATTATATAACTGATAAGTACTGAATCAAAATATTCAATAATGTTTGCTGGTTTCAAAATGATTAAAATTTTGGTTTTATAATTTTAACAAGTCAGGTGGCAAATAATTTTAGTAGAATAAAATATGTAACTAATTAACTGAGAAAAATTGGGGAAACCGATCTATGGGGTTCGGTCAGTGAACGAAATAAGAATTGTACGTGCTTTCATTTTTTCTTCACATTCATTATATAAGTTCTCCATAATTTCCAGCATCTACTTTTGGGTTATATGGTTTTACACTATTACAGCAGCTGACTATTGGAAAATTATATTCCGTATGGTAACATCTTTTTCGTTACAATATATTTTTTACTTTTCAAGTTTATTTCAAGCTAATTCAAATCTATTTCATAAAGAAATGTTTAATTAATTTTATTTTAAACTGAAGTAGAACTTTAGGCAGAATAAACTCACCCTGTACGAAATTTAGACAATGACACTAGCTTATGTCTAAAGCATGTTGATTCTGGTTTTATCTTAAAGAGAAAACGGTCATTTATAATTACTTGTTGAATTTAATAATGAATTGTCAGTACTATAAAATGTTCTTAACATTAAAATCTAGAAAACTAAGCAAAACAAACGTTAAAATAGTAGAAAAAGAAAGAAACCAAAAAATTAAGGGAGCAAAAAATTTAAAGAAATATACAAAGTATAAAATATTATTTTGAGTAGTTAAGAATAATAATTGACTTTACATTTAAAAGAAACAAAATTAAATTATTTCGAAACGTATTTACATTTTTGATACATTTGCTTAAGAAAGCATTTATGTGCTGTATACAAAGATAAAGCAAAGTTACTTTATCTTCATAAAAAAAGTATTCTTTAATAAAATTGAAGCTTATTTTATGAACAATAAAAATCCACCGCTATACAGAACTATGTATCCCCCCTGATACAGCGCTTTCACTGAACAAGTATGTGCAATTTGGTAATGTAACAAACTTTCAAACCCTGACATCTTTAAACATATTGTGTTCCTGGCGTGTACAAGATGTAACAGTTTAGAAAAGATGTTATTAATGGATTTATAGAATCAAGTAACAAGCGATGAAATTGAAATATATTGTTGTACAACTGTAACAAAGTGCTATGGCGCTATTATCTTTACCAAAATATAAAAAGGCAGACTAATTTCTGTCTTTATAGTATATAAAGGAAGACCCTACTTTTGCGTACAGATTAGTGCTGTGTTTATTGACGTTTGTAAATCAGACATGAGAACATTAATCCTGCCTCCAAGAAAATTTGCTTGTGACCTTATGATGTTTCATTTCTGATTATATCCTTTTTCTGAACTTATAATTAAAGCAAATAGATGCAGTGTAGACACTGCTGGTCTTATAAGAACAGTCTCCTTTCTTTTTTAGTAATTTATGACCTTTGTAAGAGGATCATTTAGTCGTCATTAAATTCAACAAATGTCGTGTACCTAATCATGGACGTAACATAAGTTGTCGTAACAAATACAATTTGACATCAGTGAAAAAATGCAATTTTTCCTTTATAGAATTCTGCGTTTTGCGGTCTTTTCTTTAGTTATAGATGTATATTACAACGACACATATCATATATAATTTATTTTGTGGAGCCCCTTCGTTCGTGGGGTGAAACAATTATACTACGTTACAACTTTATGTGTTACATAACGATACTTTTTATGTATGCAGGTTGTATAGCGGTACCAGGTGTAACTATAATAAGAGTAGTGGATTTATGAGTAGTTAAAATTTTATGTTTATTGTTTTAACAAGCATTATAAATAATAAACATTGTTAATAATCTGCGATCAAGATATCACTCATTATTAAGTGTTTATCTCTTAAGCTATACGGTGTTACACACATTTAAAACACTCTTACATCTAGACATGTTAATAATCTTAATCTAGACATTTATTCAATGTGATTTACTAAAACAAAATAAAATTTAAATGTAAGTTTAATTGAATTCATTTACTCAGATCTGACCTCAACTTGCTCAGTCTATACCAATGTTTTTTTAAAAATTAAATTCAAAATTATATTATTTACTCTTAGACTGGCATTTGTTTCATATTAAAAATTTAAATTATTCTCTTCTACAAAATGCAAATATAAAATCATTTCAATTATTTTACTTTGATAAATAATATACTATCTCAAAATTAAACTACCTTTTTTTCTACATTTCTCTATATGCGATCGCTTATTCTTACGACTAAAACATTTACCTAAGACTCTATTACAGTATTTCTAATTATAAACCTTTTTTGTTTTAATTCATTCTCTTTATATAGTCTTTATGAGCTCTTTTAAAATAATCATTTATGCATTATGCATGTTACCTCGAGTTTTGATGACCTTACGACTTATTGACGGGGTCCAGCGTTGTCCAGAGTTGGGTTTCCGTTACTCCTGGCTTGCCGTGGTACTGGATATGTCCAGAGTCCAGCGTCGTTCTCCAGTAGTGTGTGGTCCGTCCCAGAGAATTACTATCTGCTGCGAGGTGGATCTCGTACGGCTGTTAGGCGTTTCAAAAGCATTTCCTAAAGTCTAGCATCTCGTGTCGCTCTTGTAGCTTCTCTGTTGATACTCTTGCTGACTTAAACGGTCCCGGTACTCTACGTTTCCCGTAATATTGTAAACATAATTACTGAACGTCTTTTTTCGTTCATCGACGAGACTTATAACAAAATGAACTGTTCTGCCGACGGACAGCGTGTCCAACTGCAACTGTGTTTGAAAAGAAGAGAAGGGCTTCCAGTCGAACCCTTAATTTATACCCTCTCGAGATTCCGCACCTGTTGGTTCCGAAATTATCCTGTCGAGATCTGCAGATCACATGCTAGCCCCCACTCCCGAACCTTTTCATATATTTGCAAATTTTTGCAAATGGCAATGTTTTGTACGGAATCGAGATAGCACAAATCATAGCTAATTTGCTTAAGCACTCACTGTATTAATTTGAGCGTCGTAGTGTAATTTGCGTATTTTTGGCACATTTATTTCGCACTGACTTCGCGTAGTGTGTCCTATTAACGTCATTTTCTTAGTGTGGATAACTATAAAATTTACACACACTTTGGTGCCTTTTGTTTGTTTATACACTAATTAGTTTTCACACAGTGAATTAAAATAATTATTTTTGTAATTACTTCGGGAGGGTAGCTGAGATTCCTGTCTGTACATGCATCACTAACACACACAAGATACACGCGTAACACACATACAATCAGGCAGGTGTTCTTTGCCTGTTGGAACAGGTTAATTTCTCCCCTAGTATAACAATGAAATATTTTTACAATCCCAGACCTGTCCATTTACCCCAAACTTATAATAATTTTACAAATTTTATATTTATTTAAATCAATGCTTAATACAGCATATGGCTGTATCATTGCAATATACATTCAGTTCTTCTTAACAATATTACTGATATTTGTTTATAGCTGCAACTGCCAACTGAATAGACTATGAAAAAATAAAATATAACATTCTTAGAAGTTTCCTTTATCCCATAAAATAAAATTATACTCGCCTTTCAAATATTATATCAACCGTGACGAAGAGAAAACAAAACATTAAGTTTTAGACGTGGTCAAAATTATAGAGGACTCTTGTACAAGAAATATGAAATGTTGATGTTTTATTGCAAGGAAACTATTCGCAAGTTATATATGGCGTATCATTCGAATGAGAAATACAACCCTTCTGCCACACATACACACGGACACAACACACTGGCACCTAAAATATCAACTACAAATTGTAGAACGATAATACTCAAACTTTCAGCCTTAAGTAAACGATGTCGAAAAAAACTCTAAGAGTTATATAGGGTCCAGAAGTGAATCATACACTTACTTATGCTCACGACTGCATAAATATTTAAATGGTATTTGATTATAAAAACATACCAGGAGAACATACATTTTAGGATAACAAAAAACTCTATTAGGCGCAGAAACTATATCGGCCGCACTGTATTTTACGCCACATAGAATAGTTTAGATTCTACAATTGTGGCAAACGCCCAACCTGACATTATGTGCGGCAAGACACACACACATCACACATCGCTGTGTTGTGTCGTTGTTAAAAGTGAAGTTGAACAGTTCATGAAAATACAATCAAACAAATTTCTGTACAGACTGTACCAGTGATAAACACAGAAAAAGCCACAGAAAATAAGTCAGTAGAGAAAGTCACTATGCCTGCAGTAGGGACAGTTCATGTTAAAGCTCCAACCTTTGATGGAAGCATGCACTGGGCAACGTATCTCCGCCAATTTGAAGCTGCTACATGTGCATGTACATGTGCATGTGCTACATCGCTGTGTTGGACATTAACACATCGTTTCGCGTTTAAAAATGAGACTGTTAACCTCATTAGTCTTTATATATTAATTTCGTTTTCTCAGTTGCTTGTCAACTACATCTTCTTACATTTGTTCAAAGCCCCGTGGCTAGGTAATTCTTTCTACCTCATTTTGTCCTTGTTGTTGTAATTTCTTATGTGATATTTACAGCTCATTCTTTGAATCTTACCTTGTACGCTTGTCTTTAAACTGTTATTTTATAATAATCCATTAAAACCCATCTTTCGCTGGCATGTTATAAAATCGTTATTTCTGTTAATTTGTAGAACTCTGTCTTTTCGTCCTTCCATATGTTATTCTATAAAATTCCAGGAGTTGCCAGTATCTAATACTTCGTTGATTCCTTCAAAATATCACTGCCTGTATAATATTCAACAGACAATACTGCACCAGTTTTCAACATTATTTAAAAAAATATAATTTATGAAATAATATCAGTTATACCCTTTTCAAATGTGGCTGGATTCAATACTGTTTACTGCTCACATACGATTTTGGATCACTTCTCGTAAATGAGTTTACGACATAAATATGTGATGACCTAACTCCGATTAGAAGAATTCTTTTCTTTTGTATGCAAGAGACAAGAGTCCTATTTGCACAATTTGGGATAAGGTGTTTTGCATAATCATATTGTTTTTTGTTCACTTGTAACTGTTTTCATAAATCTATAAGTCGTCTAAATAGTATGTACAAGGGATGAGGAAACACAGGATCAGTACTAAGAAAATTTGTAATCAAACAACCGCATTAACACAATGTAGTTTTGATTAACAGTTAACCATTTAAATTTAAATATATACTGCAAACGCCAGAGTTAATTTTATGTTGGCCTCTCCGTCTTTACTAATTACCGTACAACAGGAACACGTAAAAACCTTTACGAAAGTAGAATCGTATTAACCGAGTACACAAAAAATCGCAGAAAGGAACCTCGGGAACTGGGTTTGTTTAACAAACGCTTCTGAAACAGTGAGCCTTCGGTAAGTGTTGCCGATAAACCATTGTATTATCCCATACTACCTGCGTCATTCGGCCTACTGCAATGCAAATTCCCACTGTCAGTGGCTCCTGCTAACCTTAAACAGGTATTTCACGATCAGAAGTACACACTCATATAAGATTCTACTTTAATTGTTGGTTTGCCTACAGTATTGTTCAATATTTGCGTGATATTGTTTATCATGTAGCTTTTAAACTTTGTATTTATGTTAGAGGACCGCACATCAGTTTTATGTGTAGTTTAGTCACGTTACATGTAAGAACAGTTAATTTCGGTACCACATTAGTCGCAATATTAGAGTATAACTAGCTGTATACGCGTGCTTCGCTACGGTTTTTACTGAATAAACACATTGGTTCAGTGGTTTTTTTTTAACCTTGGGTAACCAAGCACATTGTATAAACGTAATATTTACTAATTTTTAAAAGCATAAATGGGTGCTAACACTAAGCCTACTGAAAACGTATGGCGAAACGAAATCCGGCACTTATAAAAGTTCCTTGTAGATAACGTTCTTTGTTTGACCCTGTGGCTGAAGGATAGTTAAACTCTCAGAAGAGCTAACTCGTGAGCAAGCAACATACAACTGGCCATGGGAGAAGCAGTCCTCCCTCAGATCAGCACCGGCCATTTTCAAAGACTGCCCTTGTGATTTATTTATTGTCATAGCAACGCAGAGCTTGACAGGGAACTGGAGTCTTTTAAACTGAAAATGGTAATCCGATGGAATTAAGGGAATGCGTGGAATGAAGACTGCTTCCCCCTGACCACATCCAGTGAATATTGTTGCTTCTATGACGTTGTTGTGCAACGATTTAATCTACAGCCTAGTACCGTTACAAAGCTTAGGCGGTACCAGGTTTCGTAGCAGCATTATTGGAGCTCCAACTTTAAGGCAAAGATTGTGCGGTGGAATGCCTGGAGGATTAAGCGTGTGCAAGAACTCTACTGGGTAATGGACCGCATCTTCTACTTCCACCACAGAGTCCACGGATTGGTACTGGACAATCTCAGTTGGCAGTTTTTCCAATAATGTGTTATTGATATTTGCAGCAGTGTCATTCTTTGGAGTAAGGATAGCTCTTTCTTTCAGCCAAGATACATCTTTCAAGTAAAAATTAGTTAAATCTGGGTAAATTTTTTCAGCCAACGTCAAGTCGCATACAACTTCACATAAGTCTTTTGTAATATTGACTTTGCCATTTTCTTCAGGTAGATTTCCATTACCGATCTGTAAAAGTAAACTTGAAAACTCGCCTGCCTTTAAACTGCCTTTAAGATGCACCCACATTTGACTCTCAAGGAACGAACTTGGACTTTAGGCCACAGGACAGAACCCTTTAGACAGGCTTTAACTTCATCTGCTCGTTCCCCTAGGTACAACAGTTAAAGTCTGTCTGAAGTCTCCGGCCATTAGAAGTGTGACTCCACCCATCAGGATTTTATTGCTTCTAATGTCCTGCAGAGTTCTATCCAAAGCTTCAATTCCTCCCTTGTGAGCCATGGTGCACTCGTCCCAAATTATCAACTTACAATCCTTAAGTACCTTCGCTGTGTCGCTTTGTTTTGATATGTTGCAAAATGGGGTCTCAGAGTGGTTTAAGTTGAGAGGCAGTTTGAAGGCAGAATGAGCTGCCTCCCTCCATCCAACAACGTTGCTGCTATACCTGACGAAGCCACAGATATAGCAATTTTCCTATCTTGTCTTACCGTGGCTAATATTAAATTAATCAAAAAGGTTTTCCCTGTACCACCTGGTGCGTCAAGGAAAAATAGTCGTCCAGCCTCTGATTAAATGCTCGCAGTTACTTCATTGTAGACTTTTTTTTGCTCGTCGTTCAGTTTAGGCACGTTTTCAGCAACCAATTCAGATAGATGGACCGTGTTGTAAGAGAGTTCTTTCAGGTACTCGCGGTTGACTGCAGAACTGTTGGGCTCTTGTCTTGGAGAAGGAAGACCGAGTTGTTGGAGGGATTGATTGGACATTGAAGAGACTAAGCTTTCTAATGAATGTAGGCATTTGTTGTAAATGATGTTGTTCCGTAGTTCAGGCTCTAAGCCCGGACATTCATACTCCATCTGTCTCTTGAAGTCCTCTGACATACTGTCTGTGTTTCTCCCACAGCACTAAGGGATCCGCTGCTTGACAAAACACCAAAATGACAGCAAACAGTTGTCTGATTTTCTGTGGTGACTCCGACAGAGCAGCTTCCTCCAAGGTGATGTCCCTATAATTGTCATCTTGAAGTAAACCCAACGCTCTGCAGGCAGACTGATAGGTGGAGTGAACTATGCCAGATACCCTCTTAAGATCATTAAAACTCGTAGGCCCTTTAACTTCATGAAGGAGAAGACGTAGGTAGTAACATTCTGCATTGTTAGGGTGTACAGTATAAACCCGACCGAGCACTTGATCTTTTTTCACTCCTGGATGTCCGAGAACGGCTTTGCCTTGTTTCCGCCGACTAAACTTATTGTTTTTCCAGGTGTAGTCAGCAGGGACTTCACTGTAGATTATGGTTCTGGCAAAATTGTCTGATTTGCATAGTTCAAAGAATGCCAGTAGAGTGGTTTTGGGTGGATTTTGAACTTTGTCTTGAACGTTTCCGGGATTAAAATAAATTATCTGGCCAGTTTCAAGGTGTACAGCCAAATGCATTACGGGAGGATATATTTCATGGATTGGGAAGCAAAATATACGCCATGCCGCTTCGGAACTACTTATGTAACGGCCTGCTTTATATTTGGACACTTCGTCCCACTCATTTTCCAACACAAAAGCTGCTTGATCACTGCCCTTGTTCACGTATTTGCAAATATACTTTATCGATTTGACAGAGTTACACAACTCGACATTGATATGTGCCAAAAAGGTACGTGACAGAACAGGATTATACGGTACCACCCACCGACTGTCTAGGTCTACTCCATTGATGTTGACTGTAAAACCACCATCAGCAGGAGACCTTCGACGGTACTGGGGGTAGCCATCGTCAGCAGTTTGGGTTTCTTTAGATAAGGGACGTGGATATCTTTTGGACCATGAGCCGTTAACCATGCAGGGCGAGTTCCTGTTTAAGCTTCCGCAAGGGCCATGAATCATTGTCGACTTAATAATTTCATGAAGTTCAGGGTCAGGTACCTCTGCGCTTATGACACTGTCAGTTTGGTCAGCCATGATCCTGTCCTGCACCCATAGCAAGATGTGTGCGTGAGGCAAGCCAAGCTTCTGCCACTCCACAGTATAAATGTAACACCTACTTTGATCGAAAATGGAACCTTTAGTTAAAAGATGAATAAGTTTTTAACTTTCAAATGAAACACTCGAGCTATGATGTCATGTCTGTCTTGAGGCTTTTGTCTGTCTCTTAAGGCAGCTCCAATTTCAGACCATTTCGGGTTACATGTAAATGTGATAAACAAATCAGGACGACCATAGTGACGAACATATGTCATGCCGTCCTGAGTTCTCTCGTGCATATAGCGGTGCCCACCAGTAAAACTGGATGGTAACACGACCCTCTTTCCCATATCTGAAACGTTAGCATCCCCCTTACACATGGCGTCTTTAAGATGAACATAGTTTTCCGCTCGCAGCTTACTCTGGTTGAATCTTATAAAGTTAAGCCTTTCTGTCTCAATCTTAGCATACATATCAACCAAAAACTGGTTGAAAAGACTACGATACAGCAATAGGTAACTTTCTTCACCTTGTCTTTCCATTATTCTGTAAGCGTAGATGTCTGACGCGGAAACTGTTTTCTTGAGAGATGCTTTAGATATTGGATCATATTGTGCATTATTGATAGAGTAGCCGTCTTCTCCACGGCAGAACATAAGAGGGTACTGGAGAGCGTCGAATGCACGATGAGTTTCGCTGATCCGTACCAACTTTGTGTCTCTGCTGTGAAGAATTATGTCTCTCTTTTCAAACTCCTGTCCCACAATAACCAAAGCTACCTCGCTTGTTGCTGGCGCGTTGTATCGACCCCTATGTTCAACTGCAGGCTTCCTGTCTGCATGAATAACAACTTTGAACTCCTGCGCCTCCGGAACATTTTCCATTGCGGTTTTAAAATCTCGTATGTAGGAATTGTTATCATGCAGACATTTTTGAAGTTGGCCAACTAACCAAGGCTTAACCACAGTAAAGAGGTTGGATCTGATTTCTGTTTCTTTTTCATCGTTTCCAACAAAATAAATTTGTAGAAAAGAGGGGTCTTGCTGGGGAGAAGGTAACAAACTTCCTATTCTATGGTAAACCTGCCCTTGGACCTTAAAAGTTGTCATGAAATTTCCTTCGTGCACCTCTTTAGCTCCAAATGAAGTCATTTGAAAACATCCGTTATACTTTCTGGTATTTGATAAAAAAATGCTGAGACTGACGGTGACTGTAAGTAAGAAGACTATGGAGCGGCTCAGGAAGCTGTTGAGTAGAAGGAAGACGAACCTTGCCATTGCTGCAGCATAAGCCAGGGCTCTCTTCTTCCCACTTTTTCGCATGGCACCACTTGCATTCAATGTGGTGACCAAGATAAACAACCTTGTCATTATTGTAGTCTGTACTACGGTCATATTTAAATCCTGATAAAGACTTTGTTTTCCATGGGATCAGTTGCCTTCTCAGTGTACCTTCGAACAGCTTCCTGATTAACTTCCGGATGTTTTTTGAGTATCTAGAAACTGAACCCCTGTTAACGTCAGGGTTTGCCTTGTTGTATCTTTTAACAGCCTCTCTATGAACTTTTTTGCTATTGTATTTTCTTACGGACTCCCTATTTTTGTGTCTTTTGATTCTGTCATTAACTCTTGAACGTCAATTTTTTCTTCTTTTCTTCCCAACACTCGACGAATTAACTGTAGCACTGATCTCTGAGGAAGACGAAATTAGGTCAGTAGGGGGCGTCACACAACGGTTCTGGATATCACGTTTAGCAGAGTTTAGTAAATAAATAAGTTGTATATCATCCTCGGATTGGTCTTGGGCAGTTTGCTCGACAACGAATTTTTCTAGGCTCTCAGTACCAAGCGAGGTGGAGATGGGACGGTTAACAACAGTAAGTGTTATATCATCGTCGGATTGGTCTTGGGCAGTTTGCTCGACAACGATTTTTTCTAGGCTCTCAGTACCAAGCGAGGTGCAGATGGGACGGTTAACAACAGTTGATGTATGAGGAGGAATGTATTGAGGACTAAGAGGTTCAAAGTGGGCATTCATCATGGGTCCAGAACACTTGAATCGCAATATGGGCTTTCCCTCCTCATACTCATCAGGCTGTACACTGTACAATCACCTCACCATCACGATACACCACCAGATGGTAAGGGTATATTTTGACAGCAGCCTGAATTTCACAGTGGGTGGTATATGTGGTGTACAGAGACATGTGAGCACGGTATTCAGCCAAACTTCTATAAATGTTACCACACGCCATCATTGTATCCTCCTCAAACCGTTGCCAGTTGTTATAAATGTACTGTACAACGCTTGTTCGCACTTGAGACGCATGGGAGACAGTACCGTACATGAGGTAAGACAGGGAGTAAAAGAAGCACGACCCATCTGCACCCACAGGCACAATACGGTGAGGTACCATGATCCCATCAACTTCAATTTGTTCCATCATGTATTAGGGATATAGAATTTATATAAAAAACAGAAAAGAAAGCCTATTTAAAACAAACTAAAACAAAATTATTCTCTTCTTAACAAAAACTGTAAGAGCAACAACGGCGGTAGAACAAAAACCTATTGAATAAAGTGGAACCTACACTGCAAAAATAAGAAAAATATTCAAACTTGACAAATAAACTAAAAAATAAGATACAAACTAATAAAACAAATATAAAAAGTAGAAAAGAAAGCCTATTTAAAACAAACTAAAACAAAATTATTCTCTTCTTAACAAAAACTGTAAGAGCAACAACGGCGGTAGAACAAAAACCTATTTAATAAAGTGGAACCTACACTGCAAAAATAAGAAAAATATTCAAACTTGACAAATAAACTAAAAAATAAGATACAAACTAATAAAACAAATATAAAAAGTAGAAAAGAAAGCCTATTTAAAACAAACTAAAACAAAACTATTCTCTTCTTAACAAAAACTGTAAGAGCAACAACGGCGGTAGAACAAAAACCTATTTAATAAAGTGGAATCTACACTGCAAAAATAAGAAAAATAGTCAAACTTGCAAACTTGACAAATAAACTAAAAAATAAGATACAAACTAATAAAAAATCAAGAATATCCAATGCTCAAACTAAAACTGACAAAATAATCGTCTTAAACAAAGTAGCAGGAGTGTGCAGTGGCAGTGTAGCGACTCAACTGAACTGAACAAAGCAGCATTCTGGCCTGTTATCAGTGGCCTTCAGACTGAACCCCAAGGCGCAAGTGTGACTGAGTTGTGTCCAGACCAGACTGAACATAACAACTCTTTATGGACTACATTGCAACGTAAACAAATATGTTACGTATATTGTGTGATAGTACTTTTGGGAACACGTTCTAATCGCAGGAATGGATAAAATTCATGTGTTCATAATTAATTAATATTTATTTAAGACAATAGTTAATATATCGTATAATATTGTTTTCTACCGACATATGTTTTCTATATATTTATTACGCTCCTTTTACAACTTTGAATCAATTTATTAGGAAATATTTTCTTTGTAGGCCCTGTTGTTCTTGAGATACAGTGATGACTAAGTGAGTAAGTGGGCTTTGGCAAATATATTATAGATTACTCTAGGGTAGTTTTAATTAAAATTATTTAAGATTGACCTTTGTGTTCTTTAAAAGAGAGTTAAGTTAACTGTAGAACCAATTTCATGTTTCTATCTCATCTAGAAGCTGCCTAACAGTTGTCACGTTTTAACTGTCATGTATTTCTTATGAGAATATTCGGTCAATTTGACCACTCCAAAACCCCCCTAAAATTTTGAATTTTGTCAAACCCCGTCTTATTGCACATCTACAGTATCTAATGAATATCTATGTAAAGTTTCATGTTTCTAGGCCTTGTCATTGTTGAGATACAGTGATGAGTGAGTGAGTGAGTATGAGAATATTCGGTCACTTTGACCCCTCCAAACCCCCCTTAAATTTTGAATTTTGTCAAACCCCGTCTTATTGCACATCTACAGTATCTAGTGAATATCTATGTAAAGTTTCATCTTTCTAGCTCTGATCAAGTAATCCGTCTAATGAGTTTAAAAATGTACTTCCTTGCCGCATGTTTTTCTCAAACATTTCAGATGCAGTGTTGTTACTTTTATTACCGAAGATGTTTTTATAAATGTTTTTTTTTAGTGGATGGTTAGTGAGGGTCGGTCAAATAACACAAGTTTTTAACTTTTTTGCGTCGACGTTTCGACAATATTATTGTCATCTTCAGGACAATTGTTGCTGACGCCAAACACACAACTGTGATTTGTGTGTTTGGCGTCAGCAACAATTGACCTGAAGATGACAATAAATATTGTCGAAACGTCGACGCAAAATAGTTAAAATTTGTGTTATTTTGACCGATCCTCACTAACCATCCTCTAAAAAATTCATTGATTGACGGTCACTAAAAATTTAAGGATTTATAAATGTTACATTTATGAGTAGTTTTTGGTTGAGATGTTTCTAAACTTACTAAGGTTAGAAAATATCTCTTCGTTGATAGCTCTAACAAATTGTAATTTACGTTGATATGATAATTTTTTTATTTCTTAAATTAAATACCACTAAATAGGCATTAGATAGAAATAAGATGTAAGTAGATCTGACAGTAAAAATGTGACTCTTGAAATAATTACGTACAGTTACCTTCGATATTGACTACACTGAATTTATCACCAGCTCCTTAAACTTAGATACATACTAAAAGGAGCGGCTTTGTCTGTCTTGTGTTTGAATAGATACTAAAACGTTGATCCTGACAAATTAGGACTAAGAATACGAAAAAACTACTTGTTTACTTTAACTTCCTCCGTGTATTAATTAACCTTACTTATCAATATTCTAAAACAGGTGCGTCAACAACAAAACTGATTATATTTTATCTCGATTGCGCTTTCTTGATTATGTCTGTAAACCTGAATGTACGAGTTCTGTTGAATCTCCTAAGAATGTTTATAATCCTTCGTTCATTTTATGTAACAAAGTTCTTTGGTTTGTCTTTAAATCTTTGATATAGGACTATATTATACAGGAATATTTAATTCCTTTTTTTTACTTATTACATTAAGTAATATAACATGTGTTTTCATCTTAACTACGTAGTAGACATTTAGATGTGCATGTAAATAATTTAATTACTAATAAATAAATATTGCAGTGAGACAAACATTTACACTGTGCGTGAATGTGTGGGAACATATTTACAAGAAGCCTTAGTTAGTGTCCTTTGCAAAGGGGTGTGAATGTATGAAAACACTATTCTTCTTAGAATTAGTACTGAATGTTAGCGTAGATTAAAACAGTTATAAACACAATGGTCAACGATATTTAATTAATCGGAGTCAACGAGGACTGAATCAAGAGAAACCTGGATGGACACTATGCCCACGAGGAAACCATGAGATCGACATCCCAGCTTAAGTTGACAACAGCCGGTGTGAAAGCAAAGCAGGCCCGCGAGATCGTCCCCAATTTAAGCCAGCAAATTCAGGGATGTAAAATTATAAAACTCTTTATAACACATAAAACAATTAGAGACACTTTTTAGTTAGCTATCTGTAAAATATTTCAACATGTAGGCTACATATTTTCATGATGATAAGTTTTAGATATAACTGTATATGTTTAAAATAAAAAATGTAATAACCAATAAATATATTAAATCACCCAAACAAATTATTTCTGCAAGTGCAAGTAACGTCTATTTACATTTTTTCTTTGAAGATACTCTTGTACAGATACTGAGTTTGACTAAGTATTGATATGAAACAGTGTTACAACACGTTTTGTAACTGGTATTTTGTAAATTATTACTTGTTTGTACATTGTAATGAAGATTTGTATTTGCCTGCGAATGTATATTTTCAATACATTTTTACAGTGATTCCATAGTAGGTAACTCACTACGTTCCTTGCACGATTCGTGTAATACATTAATGTGATGTCAAATAAAAATTGAGATTACAAGTATTTTTTAAAATTTTAAATTACAAGATAAAAAATAATAAAAATGCAAATGTAATTACTACTCGACTAGTTTTTAATATAATTTTCACGTTGCGAATATAAGAAAATCCTATCGCCAGCATATGGTATTGTTATTTCTTCGAAATTGCATGCTTTCTGTGTTACTACAAATATGAGATTTCTTGACGGAGTTTACTACCAATGTGTTTACTTAAGAAGTTTGACGTGTAGACGATTCATAAATTTAATATCCAAAAGTTGATTCACAAATGCAAAGCCAAGGTATAAATATGTAAATTACGTTAACATTCTCTGTTTACTTTACCTCACTAATTATTAGAGGTTTACCATGACACTGTGACTTAACCATCTTTTGGAATATTTATTTTTACGTAAATAAATTACAATATTCTTGCTCCTAAATAATTAACTGATATTGTGTTCAAGAGAGCGGAGCACGTAACACACAAACTACTGTAGTCTAAGTTTGGCTGGCAACTGCAAGCAGCCACTTAACAACTCGCAACTCCGTGTTTCATTAAATTAACAGCCAGTTACAACCAAATTCTGTTATCTGTACGTGCTAAATTAATCACACTAGTGTTTCCAAATGTTGGACCACAAGTGATAATTATATAATCTCTTTGGCAGGCTTATTAGTTTTATGCTTAATGTCTACAGAGTGGTTTTACTGTAATATATAGTGTACACTAAGTGTAAGTCTCAATCTAAACAAAAATACAGCTCTATGTACTTTTCAAAAAATAACATTTTTGTATATACTATTTTTAGTTGACTTTAAATTACGTGGGGAACTGTGATACTACTTATGTCTACTAAGCATGTCGTTACTGTAGGATTTTTTATTTTACACCATGTTTATATAATCAGAATGATCAATATTGCACACCACTATATAAAAATTATTCCGATTAGCGCTTTCAAGCTTCACAGCTCATCGTCAGATCAGGAATAGACAGAAAATATGTAATACCCAACCCTTCACCCCTCTCCACCACCCTGCTCACCCACAACAAACTAAAAATTAATGACCCTTCCCCACCCCCTAAACTCTGTCTCACCATCTGTACAGTTACATATTTTTCTAGTAAATTCCTTGTGTTTCAGTGTGTGTGTGTGTGTGTGTGTGTGTGTGTGTCCTTTTAAACTACCCTCTTCCTCTCCACGCACGTGGGTCAGTCACACACCCTTATTTTAAAACAACCAATTAGTACTATGAAATATAATTCTTAATCTTATCTATCTGCCCTCTCTCATTTACTTCTTAATCATGTTATAAAATATTTCTTCATTATCAAATTTAATTTTAATATTAATTAAATTGTCTAACCCTTTTTCTCTTTCTTTCAATATTTCTAACTCCTCTCTAAGCTTCCTTTCAACTGTGTTATTTACTACTTTTACAATTTCGTATTCTTCCAAAGGATTAACAAACTTGTGGTTGTCTTCTATGAAATGTCTTGCATATAACGAATTGGTTGTTCTACCAACCAACGTTTGTGGTCAGACAACCTGCATGCGAATTTTCGTCCTGTCTCCCCTAGGTACACTTTGTTGCAGTCTTTACATTTTAATTTATAAATTCCGCTTTTCTGTAATACTGGAATTTTTTCTATATTCTTATTCCTTATCTTATCAAATACCGTTTCACATTTTTTTAATAGCTATATCTACTCCATATTTATTAAAACATTTTATAATTTTTCTAGTATGTGAACCTATGTATGTCAATGACCCTGCATAATTCTTTTGTTCTGGTTCTATTTTAGCTTTTTGTATGTTGACCCTTTTCATAACTTTATCCACTATGTTGGTGCTATAATTATTATTCCTTACAATTCCCTTTATCGTTTTTAACTCCCTATCTTTTGATTCGGTCTCTTTTAAACACTTCTGAGCTCTGTAACAAAAGGAATTGATTGCCGCCATTTTATATCTGTATGGGTGGTACGACTCTCTTGGTATAATTATATCAGAATACGACTCTTTCCTAAATATCCCAAACTGTAGTTTCTCATTATCTTTAATTTCTATGTTTAAATCTAAGTAATTTATTTGCTTACCTCCTATCTCTTCCTTAAATTGTAAGTTTTTATCCTTATTATTTACCTCCTTTATAAACTCATGCACTTCTTCTATGCTTCCTTCCCAAATTACTAATACATCATCAACGTATCTAGACCATAATTTTATATTGTCTTTATACTTAGTGGAAGTTATTAATTGCTTTTCAAAATCATTCATGTATATTTCAGCAAGAATAGGGGATAATGAAGACCCCATAGGTAAACCTTTTTTCTGTATATAAAACTTGTTATTAAACCTAAAATAGTTCTGATTTACACATTCTTTAATTACTTTCATCAACTGCTTTTTATACCTGTATTCTCCCATATTATTATCGTTTATTAACTTAATAACTTTATTTACTGTGATATTAGTAAACATGTCCTTAACATCCAGTGATATCAATTTTGTATTTACATTAATGCTAATATTTTCTAATTTTTCTATCAATTTTATATTATTCTCTATGTTGTATTTTGTCCCAAATTCATATTTCTCTTTCAGTACTCTGCTAAACTTCCTTTGATAGTTTATAAATAGGTGCATTAATAAAAGAAACAATCGGTCTAATTGGTTTTCCTTCTTTATGTATCTTAACCTGACTTTTAAAAGTTGGTGCTGTTGGATTACTTTCCAATAAATACTTTTTCTTATTTTCTTCTATAAATGTTATCTGTTTCATCATTTGTTTTATCCTTGACTGGTACTTACTTGCATAATCATACTTTATTTCCTCGTATGGTCTTTCCCTTATAAATTCTTCCGTTTTCTTTATGTATTCTTCCTTTCTCATTAGTACCATTGTATTTCCTTTATCCGCCTTCGTAACTATAATATCATTCTTCTTTATTTTATTCTTTAGTTTAGTTACAGTTGCTTTGATTTTTTGTTCATTCTTTGAATTATACAAACTTTTCTTAAATATTTTAGTATAGAAAGGAAAATAGTCTACTTAATATTTTAATTATGGATGGTAGTCCGCTCGTATATGTGTCTGTACTGCCTGCTCGGCACTTTAAAATATATGTCTTTTCAACATACCAGGCAATATACTCGCTTCTAAAAATCGAGTACGACGACGTTCGTCCGACTGAATATCAAATTGGAATAAATCGCTATTAAAACACCAGTGACACCAGAATTTCAACAGATGAAACAACAATAAACACTAGTATACAATGATTATATTCAAGTTTAATAATGTCTATAACAATATTTAATGAAATTAAATGTCACTTAATTAGCAGTGCCACAATAAACAGCGTTCGTTGTCAATCGTTATGTCTGCACACAATCATCACTGTAATCACTTTACACTAAACGGATACTGAAACGCAGTCTTTCAATGACTGACTGGCCGCTTCTCAATCCCGTATTTATACCCCGCCGCGGTTGCGACTGAATCTACACTGTCTGGGGGATGTATCGAGAATAAGTGCATAATTATGGTTGTCTAAAATACTGAAAACCTCTTGTACGTTGCTAGGACAAATACGGTACGCAGGTTGTCTATCTCATAGGTGTAAGCTTTTTTATAAAATAACCGTAAACTTTCATATTATGAAAGTGTGAGAACTTTGGTAATATAAGTGTGTTTTCCAAACGATTTTTAAGAAGTGCTGTGAGTGTAGATTTTTCTGTTATTTTATCATAAATCAATTGTTCTGAAATCAAGACGTTTCTACCACGCGACCAAATAATAAATAAAATAGTATATATATTTTGCAATAGACATTCTAATTGCATATGGAATGTAGCAGAGAATAAAGCATATGATAGCATATAAAGTCGTTGCATGAATAAGTATGAATTTGCAGTGAAACGATGCATAAGGATACTTAGCCGCGTATGTAGTGCGCGTGTGCGATGTTATGTAATTATTTTACAGCATATTCTTAAAATAAACGTTAATATAAATAACTATAGAAATATTAAAAAAAAATTATATGAGGCTTATATCATAAAAATTGTAATGTAAAGCCCAAGACCTACCTCATAACACGACAGTTATTATTTTAAAAATTAGTGACTGAATGTATACGTTTTTTAAGTAAAATGTTTTTATGACATATACAATCAATAGTGAAATATTTCAGGTTTTTTTAACATTAATTATTCTGTTGCTAAAAACCTTCTTGCACAGGAAAATCTGTTATCGTTGGGGTACCATAAGTAGGGCTTACTGAAGAAACCATCAAAGCAGGAGAAATTCAGTTTTCAAAAATTAGACTCTGACATACAGTTCAGTCTTTCTTCGGAATCGATAACGAGTAAACAACACTCTAGTAAAGACGATTGGTCCTACTAGTTGCAACAACGCAAGTTTAATTATTCCTCTAAACTTACTGCGAGAAGTATTGTAATTTGGCTATTCCGCCAAAGTATACAAACACTTCCGCGGAAATATATCTTTAGGTTATACTTCAAGTTTACTGAAAAGGTGTAAGCATAACACACTAATTAAGCGGTGACAGTATCGGTTCGCGGTTAAAAATGTATGTAGTCGTGCCTGTGATAAATATCTACACGCCCGAAATCGAACCTGAAGCCGGACAGAGTGAATTAATCCACGTACTCATCCAGGTAGGAGCAACAGGCTACAAAGCTAAAGGCTGAAGGATCTGTAGTCAATATTAAAGAGAAGTGAAATTATATTACTCATATACAGTTTTAAAACCTTTTTAAAAATTAATACTCTGTTACACAAGTAAAAACTGTATAGTATAATAAGGCAAAATTAAATAAAACTATAAGTCGTTTTAGACAAATTAGTTTCAGTTCGTGTTACAAAAGGCGACAGAGGCAATTTCT
Organism: Magicicada septendecula; assembly: GCA_034769895.1. Taxonomy (NCBI): domain Eukaryota; kingdom Metazoa; phylum Arthropoda; class Insecta; order Hemiptera; family Cicadidae; genus Magicicada; species Magicicada septendecula. The sequence continues at coordinate 535,411,813 of CM068367.1, read as the reverse complement.
TTTAAACTGAATTAAAAGCACAGTACATTGTCAGAAAGTAATGGCATAATTAAAGAAACCGTTTCATTTCAAGAACATATATCTCGACTACTTATTCTATGCGACACCCAGACATTGCAATGTACAATGTGTATAAAGCCTATGCTTATGTAATTCTGTATTTCTTCTTGCCTGTAAATCAGAACATCCATAAGCCAATACTATGTCTTATTGATCCAAGAAAAACTAACTTGAAAGAAACAATATTTTTAATTAAGAAAGTATATAAAATTATATTTTTCTTTCAGAACAACCTAACCTATGTATAGAAGCCTACACCTATTGTGCAATTGTAATGAGTATCCGTTTGCTATTCTGAATTTTTGGAACGTGTTGATAATGTGAATAAGCGTGAAATACCAATGCTATTTCAAAAACATCCTTTGACCTACTGCTTAGAGTGTGTGCAGCTGTGCAAGTGCTGAGGTGATTTCGTAGATGTCTTCTATTTTTGTAGATTAGTGATTAACATTTTGTGTAGATAACAATCTTGAAATACTTATCTTTGAATGTGCGAGGCACACGATACAAGACATCGAAGTGGTTTTAGTAACAGATGGTGGCTAATGACTTACAAAAGGTAATATTGCGTCTTGTATAATTCAAAACATGTAGGGCTTACCTATTGTTTCATAGAGAGACGAAGATAAACTGGGAATGGTCTCTGAAAGCACGCAAGTTAAGGATAACGTTTACAGGGGATTGGGATTATAATGGGTTGCCTACATGAGATATCGTGACACAAAATATGGATTTGTGTACAAAACTGTGTACACACAGTGTGTTGTGAGACTCTACACGTCATGACACTTTGCTTTATAATGTGATTCCTTTTCTAATATAGAATATCTTTTACAAATATACATTCACTCTTGTGTTTCTTGATACATTTTAGTCTGCTTTGATGTGATGAAGTTACGTGTTGCTATTGACTAATAATGAAAAGATTTACAAACCGCGTTTTATGTTACATTCACTGCAAATTAAAATTAAGTGCAACACTACTTAAAATGTTTACCAATTTTGGATGTTTAACTGATAGGTTCACTGCAGTACTAAACCAATGTCTCAAAATATTATTGAATATTGCATGTAGCAACGGACAAAATATCATTCAAGAGATATGATTTTTTTTTCAATTTCAATACTTGATACACAAATGAAATTCAAAAGTTAAAGGTGGAATACAGGATCGGTCTACGTAAAATTGACAGTTTCATAAAATATTGACAGTAAAGACCTTAGGCTTATGTAGCCTCAATAGTGTAGTGACTGAAAATGATTACTTATAAATAGTGGCTTTAAATGTGACATTATGACTTAATGTTTACTATGGCATCTTTAAATGTGACATTATGACTTAATGTTTACTATGGCATTTAATTCAGCGATTGGGAACAAGCAAATTTTGTATAATTTTAAAAATAATATTGCCAATAAATAATAAGTAGGATGATAATTTGCAGCAGTTTACTATGTGGATTTTAACACGGCAACTATCAGCAAGTCTTCTAAGCAACATTTTAATCCAGTTTTTTGTCTTACTGATATTTTGTGACAAGTGTTTGATGGTCTACAACTTTCATGATTGTAATTCAAACATTAAGTAAGGTATAATTTTAAAAATCGTGAGCGTTTTATAATATGCAAATACAAGCTAATACTAATGTAGTACTCCTGGAACAGTCGTATTCGTTACTGCTGGAAATATTTTTAGTTTGCTACTAATATTAAGAAAGAACAAACTTTCTAAACATTATTTGAATTTATTACTAAGGTAAGGTAGACAACAAATATCCCAATAAAATCTATAATATCCAGGAAACATTTTTGCTGTGATATGAGACTACCTACGTCCTCTGCTATGCTATCTCTAAATATGTAATTCGAAAAAAACTTAGTTAGATTTGTGATTTGACTTTCTGTGATTTTTCTAAGTTAGGGTGTCAGGTAACATAAAAATTAAGTGCACCTAAAACTTAAATAATCACTGTATACTAATGTGCCTAAAGTTTTCTTTTTACCACATGTGACTTTATTTTATGAAACTCTTTGATTCACTAGACTTTGATCATTGCAAGTTAATTACTGTAACTTATTATTACTTTCTTCTTTGTAGCATAGAAGACGTGACATAATAAATTTTGGTTTAATAAATAAATTTCTTTTAATGAGTAAACATTCTTGTCCTTTAGTTTTGTTCCTGTCAGTATATCAGTCATAATCTGTTAAACATACAACACGCTGCGCTTTAAAAGTTAAGTACTGTTTTTTAGATTTGTTGTTGATCGGCATTAATAATTAGGTGCTTTTAGTTTTGCTTAAAAAACTGTCTACTAAATTTCGAATGAAGCTCGATTTATTTCTGCAGCACCATAATCGAAAAGACTCATAACCAAATAGGCACAGAACACATACTCGTGCGTGTGTTCACTAATCAATGTAGTATGTAAGTATCAGACACTTGAGTATTTTAATGAAAACAGGATTTCGTGTCTACTTAACACTAATGGGAATCATACAACAGGGCTTGGAACGTACAGGGATCTACGGATAGAGTGCAATCACTAAATGCTTTTTTGAATTTTATGGTAGTTTTTTAAGTTCAGCTTAGAGTAAATAAATGGCGTTTTTAACCTGAAAATACAAACGTACGTTATAACCTATGCTCTGAGGTGCAGAAACTTCTCAATCATTATAAACCTGTAAGTAAACAAACGTTAATATTCGTAAAGACAGTGTGTTTTATTATTACCTAAAACACCTTTTACGAAATTGTTAGTTCAGTTTACAAAAATTAACATTTTCACACCTCTTGTTAATATAATGCGCACTACATAGCAACGGAAGAACGCTCTGAAGCGACTAATGTATAAGGGACTGCAAATGGTGCTTTCATTCCTTAAGAATATCAAAATGTAAAGTGCTGCTTGTCGACAAACCACTTGGATTCTATTACCCATTATTTTAAACTACGGTGGAAACTATATTTTAATTCACGCTAGAGATGGTAGTTTTACGTTCATCAACTCGTTGCTTATGTTCTGCTCCTTCATGGAAACAGTTGTACGTATTAGGCTGTGATAACATTGCATCAGAATTTGTGGTCGTGCAAATTCGTGAGGATTCGCGAGGAACGGTTCGTACGATACCGTAAGAATAGCGTGGACACACTTTATCTCCGAAATCGTACGAGTATTGAGTGTAATAGAAAGAAACAGGAATCCAGCTGAAATTCATTTCTTTTTGGACTCTCCTGCAAATAAGGTTTCTTGTAGTGGAAAGGTTGAAAAGACGTTCAACAATATTTTGAATCGAGAAGTGAGAACGGGGAGTTTGAAAGATCATACGACGAGCTTAGAAGAAATTATGAATAGTTCTTTGAAGACACACAAATGGCACGTTCTACATTCGACTACATTTTGGAGACTGTCGAGGCGAAACTTCTGAAACATTCACACTTTCGGATATGTATTCCTCTACAGGTAAATTGATTATAACATTAAGGGAAGTGAAACTATAATTGATAATCAAAATACTTGTATTTAATCAAAATGATAAAAAGTTAATTTTACATGTTCAACAAATATGGTTGAAAGTTAGAAAAATAATTGTTAGGTGTCTGAGGAAGGGTTTCCACCATTATTACAAGTAGCATCCTATTACAGCTTGAGTTGTCAATATCGATAGATGATTGCAAGCATTGCTGATTCGGAAGTTCTATTGATTACACAGGACTTTATGATGGTGAGGGTGTTTTAGATCCGTAATGGAGTGAGGGTGTGGGGACTGTTGCAGGGAGATATTGTTACGATGTAATTCTTCATGTTCCAGAGCGCACATTTCTTGAAATTTTGCTCTAACAAACATCTTACGATGACAAGCAGAATGATCACTGTTGCACACCACTATATAAAAATTATCCCGATTAGCGCTTTCAAGCTTCACAGCTCATCGTCAGATCGGAATTGCTCTGCTCCAATTCCGACCTGACGATGAGCTGTGAAGCTTGAAAGCGCTAATCGGGATAATTTTTATATAGTGGTGTGCAACAGTGATCATTCTGCTTGTGATTTCAACCACTAACACAAATTTCTTCATCTTACGATGAGTTGGTAGTCGGAACGAGGCCTAAAGCAAATTAACAATCATCATCTTGGAATTTCTGAAAATTCTGTTTGAAATATCTTAACTTCCCTTCTTCCACCCTCATTAATTAAGACTGCAGTATGCTGTCTTTCTCATGTTTCATTCTTTTTGAAGGGGTACTGGTATGTTCTAAATCGCTGGCGACCGACAATGGTTTCTTGCTATGAGATGATCTAGTAAACGTTGCTTCAGCTACAGTTTCCACGTTCACGTCTGTTTGTAACTGAGATTGTTCGCTCTCACTGTACGCTGCATGTGGTAAGCTCTCTTGCACCTCTTCAACTGGTGGCTCAGATATTTCATGTGGAATGGCAGGAAATTCCCATCCGTTTTCCGTGGAGTAAACTTATCTCTAATAAACAACATGTTTGAAAAAAAAATTGCCATTTGCAGGACATTTCATCATCAGCAGGGTCTTCAGATCTCTTTTTTTGTAACTTGCAGAATTCTTTACGAAATGTGTCACGAAGGCCCCTCCACTTCTGACAAACAGCATCTTCGCAACAGGAAGCATTTTTTATATTTCTAATTTTGCCTAATTCTTTATAATTTTGCCATTTTCTTAAGTAAGAAAGCAATAGTGATTTGAACAATATGTTATGAAAGTAAAGAATAAATAATCCTAACAGTAGACCTGAATCTTTAATGAGCATGGGAAAATAAATTAATCCATCAATTCAATTAAAATAATTGCTTTTTTTAGGTACCAAGCTACTGGCAACACTTTTGATCTATGGCGTTTTCATTCCGGATGTCACATACGACAGTTCGGCGAATAGTTTACAACACATGTTGAGCGATATGGGACACTTTAAATCAAAAGCATATGCCATTTCCAACAAAGACAATTTTTTCATCAATTTCATCTCAATTTTATTCGTAATGGAAAATCCTTAATTCTTTCGGAGCCATCGATGGCAATCATATAAGAATTAATGTCTTTATGATTCCGGATCTTTCTATTATAATTGTAAGGAATATTTTCTATAGTCTTGCAAGCGTTAGCACCAAAGGTTTTACCAAATACATGAATATATTACTGTCCCACATGTTTTTGTAAGAGACGCAGCATATCCTTTAAACAATTATTTAATGGGACCTTTGTAAGGCAAACAGTGTCAATAGAACAAGAACTTTTCAATCCTAACCTTTCACGAGCAAGGTGCTTTGTTGAATGTGCTTTCGGTATAAGAACGTCAAAATGGCGAATTGTAAAAACTGAAATTAAAATTCATCCTGTAAATGTAGATGTAGTTGTGAAGTGCCATCTTCATAACATAATCATTAATTTAGAAGGTATCCAGATGCTTTTCAAGCAACTCAACATTTAAAACCACCTCCAATCATAAACAACCGAGCACGATGTTTCAACAGAAGTACGAATGCAGCCTACGAAATCAACAACTTTTCACAATATTTTAACAGTGTCAACATTAATTTTTAAAGTACCGACAAATTAAAGACTGCTATTGAAAACACTGCGACTCTAGCAACTAACGTACTAGAATTAAAAAATTTACTATAATAAGTACAGTAAGCGGTAAATACAGAAATAATTGTATACCTGTAATTTGCTATACGCAGAATGTTTGTCATTTGTACTTGCAGCTTGATAAATGAATAATTATTGTTTGTTAATTAAATAGGTAAAATTGATATCAGTGCTTACTGATATTTAAATATTTATATTTAAATATTAAATAGGTATCGGTTTAATTATTGCAAACCCAAATTTAACATCTGTGAAACTTTGAGTCGGTATATAAGTCTGACGTAACTTAGTTTAATGAGGAAATTAATTCTCTACAGGAGAGAATGAAGGCTATTTGGTTAAGCTACCTCTGTCAGTTATCGTTTCAGTTGTGTTTATACAATTTGTTTACAAAAGGTTCCTTCTAATTTCCATTTAAAACAATTTAAATCGTGTGACCATTACTAACAATAAATGACATCTACGTATATAACATGACACAAATTTTAAAAATGTAGAATTTATGGAAACGGATGTAAAAAAATTATATTTATTGACTTTGTAAATCACAATAAAAAGATGAGGTAAAGATTTTTCAACAATAAACGTATGTTTATAAAGAACAAAAAAATTTCCATTTTACGAAGTAATTGGAATTTCTATTCAATTATGTAAGTGCGTAATGGAAAATGGCCCTCGTTTACCAAGCTAATAATCATTACCAGCAGGCAAACGTTCAATGTTATTGCCGTGCACACTTAACTAAACTACAAACTATTAAAGCCTCCCCTGTTATTATTATTCTAGCTCAGTGCCTAATGATAATTGTTTCATAAACAACACCTAATTGTTGAAAATATTGTGAACAATTTTTTCACGCAGTATATTTATATAGGCCAATAAAATGTTTATATAAGTATTAAGACTACAATATGGTTACGTTACAATAATGACGACATTGTTATAAAACTTATAGTGAAATTAAAGTATTATGTTATAAGTTATTCTTTTGTGTTCATGATGAACATTTATAGTATAAAAGAATTTTGCGCAAAAGATCTATTGCAGAAGCAAATTTTGTAAATGAGTAACATCAGCTATTTTTGTTTATCTTTACAAAATTTATATTCTAAATGTTTTAGCATAATAATCGACGGATTTTGGGAGACTCTACGAGTACGTATTAAACAATATACTAAATACAAACGACTTAAATAACATAACTAACAAATCATTGGGAGAAGTCGCTTAACATTTAAAAATAGTGGAGACATTATAAAGCTTTATCACGAAGGTAAAGGTATAAGAATAATACCCTTTTGACAACAGGTGCTGTTTCTAAGCTCTTTTTGACTCAGCAAATCATGTGCAGTATTATCTGTTGCAAGTTATCTATTACAAAATTGCACCACATAACCATTGAAATAAGTAACGAGCACGCAATACGGGATGCCCCCTGAAAGATTAGGACTTAAGATGCCGCCACGTAATTTGTTTAAAAGTATTTCTTCTATGCTGCAGTATTTATATATATCAGCCAAAGTAGGAAATATAATGCAGATAGACCCTACAGTAGATTGTGAAAATTTTCAGTTTCTGATTAACTAAGCTAGAGTAGAGCATTTGAGCTAGAAAGAAAGCAAAATTCCTTGGCAAAAGATGAGTAAGGAGATTGATGACAAACGTTGCTAGTACGCCTATAACCTACAATTAAGAAAGTTCGATGAAAACTTCTAAACTGTGTAAATCCTCTGAACAAGGAAGTAACACAAAATTTTACAAAATAATATTTCCATCCTTTTTGTTTAATTTCTTTTACACGATAATGTTTTATTTAATTTTTTTTTGTATGACCAGTAATTTTTTGCAAATTCTTAGCGCTATACCAATTTGCCTGGATAAAAAATTGCAGTTTTACAACTATTTCTACTGTTATTTGAAATAAAGCACAATAATTGCCTTTTGATTAAATATTTGTGTAGAAGTGTAAATTTTCAGTGCCACTAGAAAGTGACATACCAGTATCAAAATTGTAAGTAAATTATATAAATGTTTAATATTTAAGTAAGTCTAAATATATTGACAATAAATTCCTACTTGACTGTTATTTAATCGCAAACAATGCTTGTTTTTCACTTTGAATATCATAAAATTGTTAACATTTTTAACATTTTAAATTTTAATTTTTTATCATTCATTTCTATTATTCAACCACCTTCTTAACATTTAAACGTTTCAAGAAATGTTAGTTTCAAATTTAAACTCAATGAAAGTTTTTTTAAGACGTTCATAACCTTACTATATGAAACTATCTGAAAAAGTATATTTTATTATTTTCCTTTCTGCTTAGTTCCGTTGATTTAGCAGCAAATATCTGCAACGAGTCCCATAGTTAAATTACTGCTTAAAGTAAGTTTTCTCTCTGTTCAATGACAATAATTTGTGTGTGTCTCTTATTACCTCTCCCTGCTTGCCAACGTAGTGCTACTACTACTGTAATTATAATAGATAACCAATGCTTAGGCTATAAATAGATTGTGTGGAAGAGAATCAACATTTCATTATTTTTAAACTAGGAAACGTTTAAAAACCTGCAGTATTCACAGAACAAAGGTTAATTGATTTTCTAATTGCTAAAATGTATAATAACAGCAACTGAATTTCTTTGGTTAAAATGTAATTTTACTGTTATACTATAAATTGAAGTTTTATAAAGTTTTGTGTAAATACTATTTTTACCGCCTAACTCTCCTAGTTGGTGAAAATCTACGATATTGTTTTAGTAATTGCATTAAGCCTACGTATGGTCACATTGTTAACAAATAAGTGAAGCTTGGTTTTAAATGATGTTGGTTTCTTAAACCATTACAAAAGTAGTCCTAATTGTCTTTGTTTACAACGAAAAGATTGACAGTTGCATACACCAATAAAAATTAATTTTTTTTTAAATTCTGAATAAGATAGGTATTATTTTGCGTAAAACATTTTTGAATTCTTTCTTTTGGTTTCCCATAAACTTTTCAGCTTTACTTAGATGATACAAAACATTATAAATTATTTATATTATCTTTAATAATCAGCACTTCTCCACACACCGTTGTGTAATATCTCTTGACATTTTGTAGGATCAGTTAACCAATGTGTCGACAAAGTGACTTACTTTCCTATACATTACTTTAATTTTTATTTTCTTGTGAGAAATTACATAAAATTGTGTATATGATACTTTGCAATTTTTAGAATTCAGACATAGATAAATAGTCCAGTCTTGTGTTTCAAGTCGATTACGTTCTACGAGTTCTATCTCGTATACCGGTTTCAGTAAAATGTACCCAAAATATTAATCAGTCATGTTGTACTGACTAAACAAACTGAGTTGAGAAACTGAGTTGAGTTGAGTTGAAAACTAACAAACTCCTGATCTAGCACTTACTATTAAAACTGTAATAATAATGTGTAGAAATAGGAAAACGTAAGCATGCAAGCTTTTTTCTTTAACTTTAAATATTCCATTAAATTTACATTGTTAAGTCGAGGAATATACAATATTTACAACGTAAATTATTTACAATAAATTATTTAAATTATTCTCCCTTTATAACCATTTCTAACGTACATATTTTTGTAAACACTAGCGGTGGTAAACGTCCTTTTTATCCAGTCTTATGGCCCATGGGCGCGGTAATGACAAGTGTAAGTACTTTAACCTTATACGTTGTACATTTTACGTGTGTCACTTCCTTTCTACACATAATGCTTTACATCCAATCTCGCCATTTTAATTTTTAATCATCAAATGGACAGCAGTCAGTCAGTTCATAATGCATAACTTTCGTCTCGTAAATGTCTGCATTTGATGCAGTCACTAATTTAATGTGCATTATATACCTGTAAGCTACAGCTACTGCCGGGAATTCAGCTTTGAGATTGCAGCCGGCTAATTTAATTTAATCAATTGTATGCGTCCCAAATACTTGAACTGCATGCATCAACACGTCGCATTATACTGTCCTGCAGGAATATATTTGCCCGTGCAATTTACTAAAATGTAAGTGACTAATGCTTAGCAGTGGCAGTGCATAATCGTTTTTTAATGCGCAGTCGTCGATAGTCTCCTTGAGCCATTTTTAATAGGCTTACACATATTCTATATATGTTTACGTATTTCATATCTAACCAATATAAAGGTATGGCTATATCTTATATTGCCAATGCTCTTTAGTATCCTAAATTTTGCAATCGAATTTATACCACAAAATATATTTTACAAAGTATAGAGTTTATTACAAATTATTACATAAACTAATACCGTGGCTATTTCTATAAATTTGAAACTGTTTTCTTCCACATGTGTATTTTCGGCATCCTGAAGGATTATAACAATTTTAATTAATAATAAAATGGAGTTTTATTAAAGTTACTTAACAGTGAACAAATCGTTACGCGTTATTACAAATTTGATGTCTTTATGAGGTGAATGAAAAGGATGAGAATAGACCTACGTGAAGAAAACAGGAAAGAGGTGGATTAGGAGTATGGTAGATGTCATTAACACTAGAGGAGGGAAAAACATTAAGAAGCTGTTTCGGGACCATGAGGTACAGAAGCCCGTCACGTAAACCCAAAGTTGTTAGTTTGGTAAATACAAAGTATATTTAGTTCGGTAAATATACTATGTAGTTACGTTATACAGATTTATTATATATTTGTATTTACATCAACAATCGCATAAGGCCAAGGAGGAAATCGTGAGTATCTTTAAAAACGAAATGGAATAATACAATTAAGTTATATTATTCCGTGAAAAAAATGAATTAAAATTTTGCATGTAAACTGTTTAATAATTTTAATTTGAAAGATATTATTTAATGAATGTAAATATTTCTTCAACCCTGAAACAGTATTTACGGAAACGCATTCAGTATAGAACTAGAAATGCACACATTTATTTATACAAAACTCGCAGTATCTACGAGCTTTTTTTTCCTACGTCTAATAAGAGCTCGTGTAGCATTCTTTTTTCTTAGAAAAGTAAAGTAAAGTGTATTTAATTGTAGGGGCGTGTTATTGCAGTGAACGAAATATTACACCAGAAGATACTGCATATTCATTAAGCTGGCTTGAAATGTGCCCAGATATGATACTGCATATTAAACAAGAACGCTGCCGCATACATTTCAACTCAGTGTAGTAAGCTGAGTGCATCGTAGAACTGGGTTTCGTAGATAAAAAGTACTGGAGGAATAAAGGAAAACTTTGCAACATTGAGCTTACGTCGTTATCATTTGCCTTGAAATGTTTGAACATGTTCATTACTTTATATATGTATACCAGGAACATCACTGAAACCCAATAAAGTTTTAGGTTTTGTACTGTAATAAAATATTTAAAAATCTTGATGTTGTACTTATTTTTATATCCCTTTATACCTTTTAAGACATATTTCACCATGTCATATTGACAGTTGAAATTAAATTTTTAGTAGCGGTATTTAAACTTTAAATATTTCTTTTGTAAATTACCTATAAGTAGAGAAATCTTTAAATGAACATACACAGTGCTTTTAAATTACGTATAAACTAAAACCTTAATTGCAAAAGTCATTTATTCATTTTGTTTTTGCAGACATTATTCTAACTGAAAAAACAACACAAGAGATACAAAATTTACAGGCAATTAGAACTTACAAAAAATATTTTTTTATAAAGAAACTTTCAAATAGTAAAACTGCTTTGAGTTTAGTCATTGGCATCAGACAGCAAACATCACATAACAATCGGGTAAATTAATTTCATAGGAAACAGAACGAACAATGTTTAATCTCGGTACACATTTGGTAGAGGCGCAACAGTAATTATCCACAGGCTAACGCTTCCCTCTCAACCGCAAACATCAACGCCTCTCAGTTAATCCACATTCGCTTCAACGAGTCATAGTCAGCTACTATTCTCTGTACCTTTACTCTTACTATTCCTATTATAGAGAACATACGTATGGGTGACTACGTGTACAAGAGCTTTCTTCAAAATATTTCGTTATTAAATCATTATAATTATATCACTATTAACATAATATACTTGATACATATATCATAATCATCACCTGTAAGGATAATTGACAGCCATTGTAATTCTTATTAGTAACTAAGTGAAAATACAAGAGTAACTCTGAAAGAGACTAGAATAAAAACAATGATTATTGCAATCCGTATACATTCTTTACTGTCTGTATTGTAGGTTATAAATTTTAAAATATAAAATACACATTAACATATAGAAAAAAACACAAAAACTAAGCCTTAAAGAACAACAAAATTTGTTGACGGCGGATATTTTTTGTGTTAAGGCGGATAGTAGTACTACAAATTTAAAATAGAATTTTAGCTTTATCAAAATTTAATTACAAAAGTATATGAATTGGGCCATTAGGATTAGGATATTTTGTATGTATCCAAATATTAAAATTTTTCAATTTTTTTTCACTCAGCAAAACTTTTTAAGAGACCGGTAAGACGTAATACTTTAAATAATTTTCTGTAGCACAGGAACGTCCTATGCCAGCGCCAGTAACAGAAGAGAATTCTCTTAACCACGACACCGATATATCCATTTAATCAGCCGTGAAAGTAGTTAAGCTTGGATGCAATACAGAAATTATGATTATAATATAAAAGCCTCATATTTATAGTCCTCATGATGCTGCAGACATATGGCAGATATCGGAACTGATTATACCGCGTTCTTACCGACCTCGGACCTTATTATATTACATATGTTTGGTCTCACTTTTTATTTAGTGTATTGACGTTTCCTTATTTGGTTTTGTAATGAAAACTACATTTAAATTAAGAAAGAATGTAGGTGTTCTTTATCAAAATTCTTAAATTATTAAAATTTTATCAGATTCTGTTAAAACCATACGTGTTTTATTTTTATATTAAACAGTAAAATATACAAATACGCATATACAGATTTGGTATAATTAGTTATTTCTAATGAAACTCAACTAAAAAAGAATATTTAAAAAAAATCAAATATATCGTTATAACATAAGCCTATGTGTCCTTAGGCGCGTGAAAATGTGCAGAAACATCTCTTTACTTCTAAAGAAAAATTACGGTGTATACCGAGTTCGATTTGTAACAATTTTCGGAGACCTTTGTTTACGTGTTTTAAAATCAGTAAATATCCGAGAAACCCTGGAAGTTTTAAAAAGTTTTTGAAGTTTCATGTCTAGACGCTCCCAGTTAAGCCAGATGCCCACTTCAAATAATTTTAATCCCTTGTTTTCTGTGAAGCTCCTGTAACGGATACATGTAATATTTTCGTTTTGAATTTGCTCACAGAGTTAAAATTTTACAAAAACGATGCAACACGTACTGTAATGTTTAAGTGGTATTGTCACACGACGAATTTTGTTAACCGCATGACAAAAATTTAATAATTTCTGTAAGCAAATATCTAATTACATCAGTAAGTTTTAAGTAATTGTACTTCTCAATTACATTGCCTACATGAAAACTTCAAGAACCTTCTAGGTAGACCCTACCTAACCAATAAAGATTTTCCTAGGTGCGAATATTACTAGCTAATCAAAAAAAGGCGATGTACCTAAACTCTAGCGTGAAAATAAGAAGAAGAAGAAGAAGAAGGAGAAGAAGAAGAAAAAGAAGAAGGAGAAGGAAAAAGAGAACGAGAACGAGAACGAGAACGAAAACGAGAAGAATTAGGAGAAGGAGGAGGAGGTAGAAGAGGAGGAGGAAGATGAGGAGGACAATAAGAAGAAGAAGAAGGAGGAGAAGGAAAAGAAGACTCTTTTGGTGTATATAGAAGACACAGACTGATTAATAGTAAGTTGTTGTGAATTTACTATTACCCTAAGCACATAGACTTGACTCAAGTTGTAGGACTACTTCATACTGATATGACATGGTTTGATTTTTTCTTTTACAACAGTTTATCAGAAAAGAGACGTTAGTTAATATCGTGTGTTAACACTTTCAAATGCATATATTATTACAATAATGTTTGACGGTCGGCAAAATAAAACAAGTAAAATGTAAACCTACATAAACATTTGAAAGGAAAATGCTACGACGTAGTGTATATATAGTATTTTAAAAACTGAAGTTCATATATACAAGAATAGGTATTGTAAAAGAATACGTGTATGCAACTGTTCCTCACAGGTGTGTTACTTATTACAGGATGTAGACTTACTCTAATTTTCAGCAAACCTATGATGGGCTATCCTAATAAACATTAAACACGACAGTTTTAGATGTTACGTATCAATACACGGCAGTCCCTTGCTCGGCTGTAGCACTTTTATAGGTCCTAATAACTCTTCTGATCTTAATAAAGTACAGGTTTATTTAATCCACATATTTTGCAATTTCTCAGATTTTAAATTGCTTTTCGCCTTACGATTGACCATGAAAAAAGAGTATAAAATTAATTTACATAAATTATTTTTTTGTAATATATGTAAACCTTATTTGTATTTAGCTGTGGTTCTTTGAAGAGAATAGTTATATAAATATTGCTGCAAAGAATTTTACGGCGCATTGAAAAATATCTTCCTCATATTAGCGGATACTTTAAATTTTGTACAACCTTACTTTATTTATCAACACAAGAGGATTTCACAATATTCAATAAAAATTTAAAAGGGTAGTATACTAAAATCGTGATGATATATTTGCTAGAAATAGATACTCTATATTTCAGTAATACAATAATTTGGAAACTTACCGTTATGGATTGTTTCCACACTGCTAAAAATTCGGCAAAAGTTAGTTGTTTTAATTATAATTTGTGTTTCAATATGGTAAATATATAAATAATATTAGGTTAAAAGATTGAAGGATGTTACTGTAACTTTTAGTTAATTCACATTTGTTCGACTTTTAGGGACAATTAACAATTTATAAAAGTACACAACTCAACTCTTTAAATTTTTGTTCTTTTAATATAAGACACGGAATAGGTAGTAAGTAAATTTTATTATAATCATTACTTTACTAAATAGTAATTTTAAAAGTGAACAACGACTTCAAACTGGAAACTATTATTTCTTTTACTATTGCCTATTTAGACAGAAGTGAGTCAATTAACTAAGTGAAATAGTTAGGTACATTGATGTGACTGTAATAATAAATAAAACATTAATATATCAGCATCAGGAGACAAATGTTTGGCACGACACAGACTGTAGCGCTGAACAAGCTAGGGTAGGTACGAATTCAGTACGTTTGCCATGTAAGTGCATTAATTAAACTACGTTTCCTTCTCTCTCTCGCTCTCTCTCTCTCTGCCTCTCTCTCTCTCTCTTTCCCCTTCTCTCTCACTCTTTCTCCCTCCTCCCGCTCCCCCTCGCTCCGTCCCCCTCTCACCACTCTCTCTCACTCTCTCTCTCTCTCTCTCTCTCTCTCTCTCTCTCTCTCTCTCTCTCTCTCTCTCTCTCTCTCTCTCTCTCTCTCTCTCTCTCTCTCTCTCTCACTCCCTCTCTCAACATTTTTTGTGCATTTCTCTTTATTTATTTTTTTAACCTTCTCCTCCCTAATAACCCAAAACTTTTAAAACATCAACTACAATGTCTTCTGTAGCTCAGCATAAAAGCTATTATTGTCAAGTGAAGTAAAGAAACTACGAGAATATAAGCAATAAAAAATAATTCCCAACAACCGTGTAATGTTAGTATTATAATCTTTTTTCCTCTCCTAACACTACTGGTTATTTTCTGTTAGACGGTCCCTATTACATACCCTAATATGCTGCTTACGGTGGCATATTAAAATGTGTAGGAGAAACACGTAAGTTATCAGGAGTCATTGATATCTGAACCGTACATGTTATGCGTTTTGCAGTTTACGTTTTTCTACATAGATTAGTTGGCAGATTCATGTATAAAAGACATATTACTCTAATTGTCAGCCATATTACTTCAGCAGAATAAAATCTTTAAAGGTATTTCTATTACACGGAAAATAGAATATAATCTTTACCTTCTCTTCACAGCTCTATTTATATTACATTTTAATAACAGTATATAATAATTCTTTCCTCCAGCTTGTATTTTTGAAGATTTCATTATCATTTTTTATGTAGTTTCTTAAAGTTTGTTAAATTATCAAATGCCACACAAAGTATTTTTCTTGAAGTTCTTTAGTATCTTCTTGAAGATTATGTATAAATCTGCAATATTATCTAAACTTCTTTTAATTTGCGATCGTTATTTGCTAAGCTTTCTCTTTTATCTAGATGCCTTTGGATATTTTTGTACAAATTTACCAATGGCAAAATAATATTAGAATTGTATAAACCACACAAATCATGTATTTAAAAAAAAATTTTGCTTTTTATAAAAATTGTTATCATTTATTTTCTTAGTATACTTACATAAATATAGATAATAGACGCTGCTTGTTAAGAATGTTAATATACAATTGTTTAATATTGTTGTTTCTCATCTCACTGCTTCAATAACGCCTGGCTACTGTCAGTTCTTGTTTCCTTGTTATTAGGAAAACGTTTTAGTTACTCAATGTTTGATTTTAAAAATAGGCAAATAGTAAAAGAAAACGTGAATGAATACAAGGTAGGCCTATTATTAAACAGATTGTGTTAAGGTTGAGCAGTATAAAAATACCTCACGACAACCTAGAGATATTTGTAAGTAATGTACTATATTTATATTTAGTATTTTTTACTAATTTTATTTTATATTTCAAAGATTAGTAAACTGACACGAGGTACATGGAAAAGTTTATGTCATTGATTCTTTTATAATACTGTTAATCCAAACTGGCATACCAGTAATAAATATCAAGGCATATTGCCTATAAATCTGATTACAGTTGTTCTAAAACTACATGGTAAATTTCTGCCAAATAACGAACTATTACATTATATTTTCTCTTAAAAGCTGTTATTTGCTTCATCATCATCATCAAGGGTGCTACAACAATGAGCGGGCCCAATGAGACTACTTCAACGATTTCTGTTTAATACAACAATACTCAAATTGCAGATTCCTCTTCTTTCTGCACTCTAATTTGTTTGCTCAGTTTTGGTCTACACTTTCCTTGTAGCGCCTGGATCACACAGCAAGAGGCGCTTTACATGGTTCTGAGGGACCATCTTGACACCACTACATTCCCGCCTATTTCATTTGCCTTTTGCCTTTATATTAATCTATAGCTATGCAGGCCAGCTTGCTTAACCTGTGAAACAAAGTAAAGCTATTGATAATTTCGTGTACAGTACATACACAAGTTTACTGCACAATGACCTAAAATACAAATAGTAACGTTTGGTACTTCATACTTTTATATATTTTATAATGACTTTACCTCAAGATGTTTCCTCCCTATTTGGAACATGTTTCGGGAAGCCTTGTGTTCCCATCCTCAGCCTTCCTGATTTTGAACTTGAACCTTGTGAGGTATTTGTGTGTTGGCTGGTTGTTGCTTTGGTTTCCTGTTGGTGTCTGGTGCTTTACATTGGTATTATTGTGTGTGATTGTGGTGTATATATTGTAACATAATGATTAGGAACCAAACAGTTAATTTTTAATACTGAAATAAAAAATAAACATGTTCTAGTGGGGGAGCTTTATGTAAAATTACATAATCAGTGCCTAATACTGAGTAAAGTAATACTAAGTCAGTAGTTACCCAATTCCCCAAGTCAGAAATGAATGATAGTTAAGTATCATACTATGAAACATTTGTATAATCTTTACACCAAACAATAAACACTTTAGCAATGAAAAAACAGTGTACTAAATGTTACTATAGAAGTGCAGTGTATACAAAGTGCAACATAGTATGATATATGTAAATTTAAAAAAAGACATCAATCACAAATTATGATAAAGATACAGAACTATGGTAATAAACAATAAGTTTAGTTATAAGTTATTATAGTTTTATTTTCACAAAGGCAATATCAATGGAAGTAAAATGTTATTTTTGTTTATTTTTGAAGGATCCAGGGTTATGTAAGAAATTAATCACTGCTAATTAGTATAAATTGTAAAGAGATAGTGGAATATAAAATAGGGCCTAGACCAGTAATACATTTACAGAAGTAAAAGTCAGAAATAAACTAAGTTAAAAACCACTAAATTATAACATACAAGTATCTAAGTTTATGTATAAATATGAAGAAAAACATTATGTAAATTAAATGTAATTAGAGTTAAAATTCATAAAGGAGTATTTTTCTAAAAAATGGAAGAACTAATAATATCTTAATACTAGCCTATTTACTAAAACTGTACCTAGGTTAGACAATAAAACTCATCAATTTCTTAGTTACTAAGAGTAACAGCGTTAACAAGATGGGTAATTGTTAAATTGGATTTTCAAGAGAGTAGATGATGCAGAAATAGTGTCCAGCAAATTTATAAAATATTAACGAAATATTGCACCATTCACTATAGAGATTTGACGAAACGATTCAGCACAAGAAACTACGTCTGGGGCATACATTGAAACATAATAATTGATGCTGGAATATCCAAGAACATTGAAAAATTGTCCAACCATCAGATCGCTTGAAAAATTCGAACTGACATTACGTTGGTGAGAACGCCTACCTTAATAAACTAAAAAAACTACACATCACCACCAAGTAACGAACACTAGGAAACCAGTACAACATTATTCAATTTATAAGAAAACTTAGTGTGAACATTTTAAACTTTATTTATTTAACCCAAAACTGTAAACACGTGGTTTCATTAGAAATCCACAGCAGCCAATTTCTTTTTTGCCATCGGTATGAATACGAGTAGTCTGCGCTCTGGCTTCTAAAAAACGAACTTATTGAATCAGACTTTAAGAAAGAAAAAGATATTAATTATTGTAAAATATGATACTATTATCTAAGCATTTCTGACTTCCTTACAGCTCAAAGAATCCCCAAATAACCCTGAGATAAATAATTTATTAATTTTACTAACAACGATAATTGAATATATCTGTTGTGTTATAGAAAAACGTATATCGAAAACTGTTGTAATTTCGATAATAGTCGATCTGAAAATCGATGAACTGGATGTAATAGTTTCCAGAAAATAAACCAATTTCAATCATTAAATACCTTTCTTTTAGGGAATTGACTTTGAATTATTCTTTGTAGATAGAAGATTTGTTACAGGAAACCGGGGAAAAGCTGAGAAGAGTGAGAAAGTTCGCTCTGACATCGTAGCCTATGAAGTACAACAGCCAACATAACTTGTAACTGGTTATCAAATTGAAATCAGCTGATGCAACGCGCGTTTAAATAAAACGATTAAACAGTATACCAAGAGAGGATCTCTCTCTCTCTCTCTCTCTCTCTCTCTCTCTCTCTCTCTCTCTCTCTCTCTCTCTCTCTCTCTCTCTCTCTATCTCTCTCTCTCTCTCTCTCTCTCTCTCTCTCTCTCTCCATAACAACTGAACTGTAATACCTGCCAGTAGATAAGAAACGGCAAAGGATCCCGTGGTTTATTTTTACTTAAGAATTACACAATAAATAAAAATAACACAGTTAGAGTATCAAATAGACGTAACACTGAGAGAAATAAGACGTAAGAAAGCTCGCGGTACGTTAAAAATGGCGCTCAACTTAGAGGGCTTAAATTAGGAATGAATTTCGAAATATACGCAAGTACTTAATATAACGAAAAACCTAATTTTTGTCGGCAACTGTAAGAAGCTAAGAAATGCATACCAGAGGCAGGCCAAAGAAGAGGACAGAAGACCCGGAGAAGGAAGAATTTGGGCAGGAACAAGAAATAGATGTAATCACGGACAGTGAAAAGGAATAACAGACAGGCGATAAAGAAGAAACCGAAGTCGTTATGGACACGGAAAAGGAAATGTTAGAAGAGGATGCTCAAGGGGACCAACCAGATAAACTCACCCAAAAAGAAGACATTAGCATACAGGAGATGTTAAGAATTATAATGGAAGGGAATAACAATATCCAGGAAGATAATAAACAAACAAAAAAGAAAATAGACAAAATGGAAGAGGAAAATAAGGAAAACACAAGGAAACAGAGAAAAACTCAAGGAAACATAATGAAACATTGAGCGAAAAATTTTACAAGATATATGAAAATTTTAGGAAACAGGAGGAAAACTCAAGGAAACAAGATGAAAATTTTAAGACAAGCTTAAAACAAATTGAGGAAAGGATAAATGAGAGCCTTCGGAAGCAAAACGAGAGTAATCAAGAGAGTCTAAGACAGATTCAAGAAAACAATAAGCAGATGAACGAAAATTTGGAAAATAAGATTGAGAAAGTAAACGAAGAAAACTTGAAACAAATTGAGGGTAAGATGGAGAATTTAAATAAGTAGTTAAGGGAAACTCTCGAGGGGAAGATTGAAAATGTTACCAAAACGCTTAACCAAAAGGTAGATGGATATAAGGAGGAAATAGAAAAGCAAATAATAGCGACCGAACAGAGATTAGAAAAAACCGAAGAAACCATCGGACAAATCAGAACAGAAATAGATGTCAGAATGGATCGAGATGAACAAAGTAATGAAGTCCGAATAATGGCAATACGACAGGTAAATAATGATCAATTGGACAGTATGAAGAGCGACATAACCGTTAAAATAACAAATTTTTATGATAAAATAAGAAAAATGTGTAAAAAGAAACTAGGAAAAACAAGTGAAGAATTGTAGATGATAAAGAATGGACTAGGTAATGCACTAATTAACCTACCCACTAACAACCATAAAGAAATAATTCAGATTGAGAATTCCAGAAGCACCTTAATAAAAATCCTCAAAGGCACTCACAACCAAACACCGAGTAAAACCTTAAGTAAATCCATAGTTAAATCAAATATACCAGAAATAAAAATGCATAACAAAATGTCATGGATAGCATCGAGGATTGATATACAATTGACATATTTATTTAATAAGCGAAATGATAAAATGATTGATGTAGGCCTAGATACTACTGAACATGTATTATTAGTAGGATCGCTGTATAAGGTAGCCAAGATCTATATCACCAGGACACAAATAGTTCTGCACACCAGAGTGATCCGAACAACCAGTACAGAGGAAACAATGGACCATGGTTAAACGGATTCCAAACAAACTATAGAGACAAGGGACTGTATGTATCATTACCGACAAAGCAAACTATTGGAGAAATGAGAAGGAAAAATAAAAAATAAATGTAATGACAAATGAAGATTTCAGAAAACATAAACAAGAACCACCAAATTCTAAAATAAGTAAGAACATCTTACAGGGTACTTCAGAGAAATTATTTTGAATCCATTAAGAAGAGAAAGACGGTTAATAACAATAATAAGGTGATAATAATAAGTAAAGAAAATAAGTACTTAAAACAAACAAATGAAGTAATGAACTTGCAGGAAAGAATTTATGTCTGTAAATAAATAGAATAACAATAACGATAGTAGTAATTGCTAAAAAGGGGCATTGAAAAAGGAGATGAATAACATAGTGGCAAATGAATTAATTAACGACGAAATAAAAGTAAATGGAAGAGAAGAATTATACAAAGGATATTACCAAAACTGAAAATAAGTTATATGAAAGTAAGGGGAACTGCTGGGATGCAAATAATAATGATGAGAAAAGGTAAGAAGGCAATATGATTCTCAGGGGGTATTTAAAGTAACGCAAGAGTTACCATTTTTGTAAGAGTGTAGAAAGCTACGGCGCCACTCAATAATTAATATGATGGGCAGGGGCCAATGAGCACTGTATCATGCACGCGGTGAGTGGTCGTATGTGGAATAGGTTAGTATAGTGCCACTCACAGCCGATATGCATTCACCGTGCCATTTCGAGTTAGGGAGGAATTGATAACCCCAATTAAGGAATCCATAGGAACAGAAAGAAAAGAAACCCCAGAGGAAAGGAACAATCAGATGGTAACAACCTATATAAAAGTAGATGAAGAAAAACAATATATTTTCGTAGATTCGCCAAAGAAGAAAAAGAAGTTATGTGTAAATAATGAGATAATAACAAACTTAAAAAATTCATCAAAACCTGAAACCATAAGAGAGAAGTGATTGAAAATAAGATTTACAATACCTATGAAATAATGTTAATTCCAAATAACAAACTAAAAGGGGTATATAACCAGACAGAGATGAAACTGTATTATGAAGAATAATAAAAGAAGGTGAATGATTAGGAAACAAACAGTTAATTTTTAATACTGAAATAAAAATAAACATGTTCTAGTGGGGGAGCATTATGTAAAATTACATAATCAGTGCCTAATACTGAGTAAAGTAATACTAAGTCAGTAGTTACCCAATTCCCCAAGTCAGAAATGAATGATTGTTAAGTATCATACTATGAAACATTTGTATAATCTTTACACCAAACAATAAACACTTTAGCAATGAAAAAACAGTGTACTAAATGTTACTATAGAAGTGCAGTGTATACAAAGTGCAACATAGTATGATATATGTAAATTTAAAAAAAGACATCAATCACAAATTATGATAAAGATACAGAACTATGGTAATAAACAATAAGTTTAGTTATAAGTTATTATAGTTTTATTTTGTTAGGCCACAAAGGCAATATCAATGGAAGTAAAATGTTATTTTTGTTTATTTTTGAAGGATCCAGGGTTATGTAAGAAATTAATCACTGCTAATTAGTATAAATTGTAAAGAGATAGTGGAATATAAAATAGGGCCTAGACCAGTAATACATTTACAGAAGTAAAAGTCAGAAATAAACTAAGTTAAAAACCACTAAATTATAACATACAAGTATCTAAGTTTATGTATAAATATGAAGAAAAACATTATGTAAATTAAATGTAATTAGAGTTAAAATTCATAAAGGAGTATTTTTCCTAAAAAATGGAAGAACTAATAATATCTTAATACTAGCCTATTTACTAAAACTGTACCTAGGTTAGACAATAAAACTCATCAATTTCTTGGTTACTAAGAGTAACAGCGTTAACAAGATGGGTAATTGTTAAATTGGATTTTCAAGAGAGTAGATGATGCAGAAATAGTGTCCAGCAAATTTATAAAATATTAACGAAATATTGCACCATTCACTATAGAGATTTGACGAAACGATTCAGCACAAGAAACTACGTCTGGGGCATACATTGAAACATAATAATTGATGCTGGAATATCCAAGAACATTGAAAAATTGTCCAACCATCAGATCGCTTGAAAAATTCGAACTGACATTACGTTGGTGAGAACGCCTACCTTAATAAACTAAAAAAACTACACATCACCACCAAGTAACGAACACTAGGAAACCAGTACAACATTATTCAATTTATAAGAAAACTTAGTGTGAACATTTTAAACTTTATTTATTTAACCCAAAACTGTAAACACGTGGTTTCATTAGAAATCCACAGCAGCCAATTTATTTTTTACCATCGGTATGAATACGAGTAGTTTGCGCTCTGGCGTCTAAAAAACGAACTTATTGAATCAGACTTTAAGAAAGAAAAAAATATTAATTATTGTAAAGTATGATACTATTATCTAAGCATTTCTGACTTCCTTACAGCTCAAAGAATCCCCAAATAACCCTGAGATAAATAATTTTTAATTTTACTAATAACTATAATTGAATATATCTGTTGTGTTATAGAAAAACGTATATCGAAAACTGTTGTAATTTCGATAATAGTCGATCTGAAAATCCATGAACTGGATGTAATAGTTTCCAGAAAATAAACCAATTTCAATCAATAAATACCTTTCTTTTAGGGAATTGACTTTGAATTATTCTTTGTAGATAGTAGATTTGTTACAGGAAACCGGGGAAAAGCTGAGAAAAGTGAGAAAGTTCGCTCTGACATCGTAGCCTATGAAGTACAACAGCCAACATAACTTGTAACTGGTTATCAAATTGAAATCAGCTGATGCAACGCGCGTTTAAATAAAACGATTAAACAGTATACCAAGAGAGGATCTCTCTCTCTCTCTCTCTCTCTCTCTCTCTCTCTCTCTCTCTCTCTCTCTCTCTCTCTCTCTCTCTCTCTCTCTCTATCTCTCTCTCTCTCTATCTCTCTCTCTCTCTCCATAACAACTGAACTGTAATACCTGCCAGTAGATAAGAAACGGCAAAGGATCCCGTGGTTTATTTTTACTTAAGAATTACACAATAAATAAAAATAACACAGTTAGAGAATCAAATAGACGTAACACTGAGAGAAATAAGACGTAAGAAAGCTCGCGGTACGTTAAAAATGGCGCTCAACTTAGAGGGCTTAAATTAGGAATGAATTTCGAAATATACGCAAGTACTTAATATAACGAAAAACCTAATTTTTGTCGGCAACTGTAAGAAGTTAAGAAATGCATACCAGAGGCAGGCCAAAGAAGAGGACAGAAGACCCGGAGAAGGAAGAATTTGGGCAGGAACAAGAAATAGATGTAATCACGGACAGTGAAAAGGAATAACAGACAGGCGATAAAGAAGAAACCGAAGTCGTTATGGACACGGAAAAGGAAATGTTAGAAGAGGATGCTCAAGGGGACCAACCAGATAAACTCTATAAAATAGGTTATTTACCTTCTGTCAACGTTTCTTAAAATCCTTTAAGGATTACTCGTGTTTCGACACCATTTGGTGTCATCATCAGATCAGAATATGTATTAAGTTAAAACATTTCGATGTATATGCATCTCGTCAGATATTTAAAGATTAAAACAACACATAAAATTATATATAACAATAAATAAACTATATCAAAATAAAATAACATTAATAAAAGAATATAAAAAACAACGCGGCCGCAACGAACCTGCACAGGAACGCACTCCACGGTAAAATTAATCAATGCCGGTTTGACCTCGGTTCAATTTTTCGATCTGATATCGCCAATCTCTCGTTCCATAAGATCGATTCTATTAAATAAAACATTATTGTTATATATTGCTTTTTCATTAAGGACACGATTGTGATCCTTCTTTATGGCTTTGTATATCTCGAATCTTTCAAGGGTGTCCAGCTTTAGTGACTTTTTACAATTATGTAGGATATCTAAATTATCATTGATACTTTTTATATTATGGTTATATGAGCTCAAATGTTCTGCAAATGTAGATCTTGTTATATTTGATTTGGAGCTTGGGATATGTTCTTTATAGCGTAATTTGAAAGAACGACCTGTTTGTCCTATATAGAACTGTGTGCAATCAGAACAATTAAGTCTATATACACCAGTACCATCAAATATATCGGAGGGTATATTTTTGTTAGTAAAAGTGAGTTTTTTCTCAAGTTTATTACTTGCCTTTGAGGCCAATGTAATATTATGCTTTTTTAATAGGTTTTTTAAAGTATGGTATAGATTTTCGCCATATTCTATAGCAATGTATTTGTTTTCTTTGGATACATCAATATTTATTGGTTTGTTTTGTTTTTTATTAATTAATCTGTCTACTATATGACTTTTGTATCCATTGGCCAATGCTATGTGCTTGATAATGTTTAGTTCACTGTTATAATCATCTGTAGATAAGGGCAATGCCAGCAATCTATGAATCATGCAGTTAAAAAAAGCCATTTTATGTGACATAGGGTGATACGATGAGGCATGAATAGCATGAGCTGTGGTTGTTGGTTTTCTGTAAATATTAAAGCAAATTTTATTATTTATTTTAGTTAAAGCTAAATCTAAAAAATTAATTTTATTATTCATTTCAGTTTCTAATGTGAATTGTAAATTATTTGTAATGGTATTCATATATTTTTTAAGCATTTTTAATTGTCTGCAATTGCCATTGTAAATCATTATTGTGTCATCCACATATCGTCGATAAAATAAGATTTTTGTATAATGTTTGTTTTAGTCGATAAGATTTCGTTTGTTTCAATATGATTTAGGTAAATTTCAGCTAGGATGCCTGACAATGGGGATCCCATAGCTAAACCATCCCGTTGTAAATAATATTTGTTTTCGAAAGTAAAGTAATTTTGTTCTAATATTACTTTTGTCAAATTGATTAACTCATCAACTGCTTCATAATTTAATGTGGATTTAGATAGTAATAAATTTTTAGCTATTTCTAACGTTTCGGTAATAGGTATGTTCGTGTATAGATTTACTATGTCGAATGAGGCGAGAGTGTGTCTCGGTTCGATTGTAATAGTTTTTGTAAGTTCGACTAATTCTAAGCTGTTTTTTAAACTATAATTTTTGTTAAACGTTATGTGTTGTCTAAAAAATTTTTCAAGTTTTTTGGCAATTTTATATGAAGGTGCAGACATAAAATTAACTAAAGGACGGATAGGCATATTATTTTTATGTATTTTTGGAAGGCCCTTAAGTTTAGGGGCCTTGGGGTCTATCATTTTTAGGTGTTTTTTCTCATCATGCGTAATGACATATTTTGATTTATTCAATATTGATTTCACTTTATTGTTAAATGTAAGAGTGGGATCGCTATGAATTTCAATAATGTTATTGTTTTTAATGAAATCCAGTATCTTATTTTTATAATCATCATAAGTTAAAATTACTAGAGTTTGACCTTTGTCCGCTTTGGTGACGATTGCGTTATGGTCTATTAATTTCGTCTTTATCTCGTTAAACACCCTTGTTTCGCTATGGTAAATAGTTTTTGTATTCTTTATGTTTTCGGCTTTTAAAAAGTTTTTTATTTTATTGTCAATTGCATGTCTTATTACTGTTTTCGTTTCTTCATCGGGTATGGAGTTTATTGCGGTTTCAGCGTTCAATATTTCGTTACAGAGTGATTGTTTGGAACTATTGTTTTTAAGATTGTATTTTAAGCCTTAATTCATTAATTTGGTTTCTTCGTTGTTGAACTGTATTCCAGTAAGATTAACAATACGTGGGTAAAACTGGTGATTTATAATAGTACCATTATAAAGAAAAAGAAGACACAAAATAAAAAAATTCGTAACTTATTGAAAAAACAGAACGACACGCAAGAGAACAATGTAATAAATCACCAGTTTTACCCACGTATTGTTAATCTTACTGGAATACAGTTCAACAACGAAGAAACCAAATTAATGAATAAAGGCTTAAAATACAATCTTAAAAACAATAGTTCCAAACAATCACTCTGTAACGAAATATTGAACGCTGAAACCGCAATAAACTCCATACCCGATGAAGAAACGAAAACAGTAATAAGACATGCAATTGACAATAAAACAA
Source organism: Magicicada septendecula (assembly GCA_034769895.1). NCBI lineage: Eukaryota > Metazoa > Arthropoda > Insecta > Hemiptera > Cicadidae > Magicicada > Magicicada septendecula. Next base: position 535,384,960 of record CM068367.1, on the reverse strand, counting down.
AAAACGTTTTAAAAGCCGAAAACATAAAGAATACAAAAACTATTTACCATAGCGAAACAAGGGTGTTTAACGAGATAAAGACGAAATTAATAGACCATAACGCAATCGTCACCAAAGCGGACAAAGGTCAAACTCTAGTAATTTTAACTTATGATGATTATAAAAATAAGATACTGGATTTCATTAAAAACAATAACATTATTGAAATTCATAGCGATCCCACTCTTACATTTAACAATAAAGTGAAATCAATATTGAATAAATCAAAATATGTCATTACGCATGATGAGAAAAACACCTAAAAATGATAGACCCCAAGGCCCCTAAACTTAAGGGCCTTCCAAAAATACATAAAAATAATATGCCTATCCGTCCTTTAGTTAATTTTATGTCTGCACCTTCATATAAAATTGCCAAAAAACTTGAAAAAATTTTTAGACAACACATAACGTTTAACAAAAATTATAGTTTAAAAAACAGCTTAGAATTAGTCGAACTTACAAAAACTATTACAATCGAACCGAGACACACTCTCGCCTCATTCGACATAGTAAATCTATACACGAACATACCTATTACCGAAACGTTAGAAATAGCTAAAAATTTATTACTATCTAAATCCACATTAAATTATGAAGCAGTTGATGAGTTAATCAATTTGACAAAAGTAATATTAGAACAAAATTACTTTACTTTCGAAAACAAATATTATTTACAACGGGATGGTTTAGCTATGGGATCCCCATTGTCAGGCATCCTAGCTGAAATTTACCTAAATCATATTGAAACAAACGAAATCTTATCGACTAAAAACAAACATTATACAAAAATCTTATTTTATCGACGATATGTGGATGACACAATAATGATTTACAATGGCAATTGCAGACAATTAGAAATGCTTAAAAAAAATATGAATACCATTACAAATAATTTACAATTCACATTAGAAACTGAAATGAATAATAAAATTAATTTTTTTATATTTAGTTTTAACTAAAATAAATAATAAAATTAGCTTTAATATTTACAGAAAACCAACAACCACAGATCATGCTATTCATGCCTCATCGTATCACCCTATGTCACATAAAATGGCTTTTTTTAACTGCATGATTCATAGATTGCTGGCATTGCCCTTATCTACAGATGATTATAACAGTGAACTAAACATTATCAAGCACATAGCATTGGCCAATGGATACAAAAGTCATATAGTAGACAGATTAATTAATAAAAAACAAAACAAACCAATAAATATTGATGTATCCAAAGAAAACAAATACATTGCTATAGAATATGGCGAAAATCTATACCATACTTTAAAAAACCTATTAAAAAAGCATAATATTACATTGGCCTCAAAGGCAAGTAATAAACTTGAGAAAAAACTCACTTTTACTAACAAAAATATACCCTCCGATATATTTGATGGTACTGGTGTATATAGACTTAATTGTTCTGATTGCACACAGTTCTATATAGGACAAACAGGTCGTTCTTTCAAATTACGCTATAAAGAACATATCCCAAGCTCCAAATCAAATATAACAAGATCTACATTTGCAGAACATTTGAGCTCATATAACCATAATATAAAAAGTATCAATGATAATTTAGATATCCTACATAATTGTAAAAAGTCACAAAAGCTGGACACCCTTGAAATATTCGAGATATACAAAGCCATAAAGAAGGATCACAATCGTGTCCTTAATGAAAAAGCAATATATAACAATACTGTTTTATTTAATAGAATCGATCTTATGGAACGAGAGATTGGCGATATCAGATCGAAAAATTGAACCGAGGTCAAACCGGCATTGATTAATTTTACCGTGGAGTGCGTTCCTGTGCAGGTTCGTTGCGGCCGCGTTGTTTTTTATATTCTTTTATTAATGTTATTTTATTGTGATATAGTTTATTTATTGTTATATATAATTTTATGTGTTGTTTTAATCTTTAAATATCTGACGAGATGCATATACATCGAAATGTTTTAACTTAATTCATATTCTGATCTGATGATGACAACAAATGGTGTCGAAACTCGAGTAATCCTAAAAGGATTTTAAGAAACGTCGACAGAAAGTAAATAACCTATTTTATAATCTTAACCGTTTCTGGAGGCAAGAAAAATGTTTAAACAGATAAACTCACCCAAAAAGAAGACATTAGCATACAGGAGATGTTAAGAATTATAATGGAAGGGAATAACAATATCCAGGAAAACAATAAACAAACAAAAAAAATAGACAAAATGGGAGAGGAAAATAAGGAAAACTCAAGGAAACAGAGAAAAACTCAAGGAAACAAAATGAAACATTGTGCCGAACTGGCTTCGGCAACGTATTATTATTATTTTAAAAACGAGCGCCGCTAACGTCACGCAATGCCACACTGTTACGATTGTTTGTTGTCGGTCGGTTATACACACAGACGGTTGTGCTGCTACGCAATACAGCTGGCGCTGCCAGCCAGCTGTGTGTCTGTACGTTCCTGCTTTCGGAGGTTACTTGGCTGGAGCGAAACGTTGTATCGCTCTCATTTCTGCTTCATCCTCCAAGCTGTTCATCTGGTCTCGGCTGGCGGCGAACTTCTAACCAGGACTTCCGAACCTATCACTATGATAGGCTAGATAAAGTGTTGCTCCAGGTACGTGCAAGTCTGAGGGTTCTGAAAATATTCTAACCCCAAATATATTTTGCGTTTCAGCTTTCATTATGAGTTATGCCTGTGTGTGTGTGTGTGCGTATAGAGCAGTTTTTAATCTGGGCATTAATGCTATTACAAAATCAAATTAAATTAAAGTTATTAAATTATGAATGTGAGAGTCGTGAGTCAAGTTGATTTCAATAGAGAAAATGCTAATGTATCTTGCACTCAGCTGTTTTGATGTAATTAATAACAACGAAAGACACAGCTAATCAATTTGAATATTTCAATGAAACATTAAGAAAGTAATTGCTAGACGAGCTTAATGCTGTTTAATCTGAATTAGTGGCGATGTGTGTGTGCGCGGTTGCTGCTTAAAGTTAGTGTTGGTATTTAATGTGGACGGCCTAAGTGGCGTGAATTTCTTTATGACACCCTCTACAAGTATTGTATGTCCAGGTGCTCGACCAAGGACGAGATGGGTGTCAGGGGCGGACGAACATCTGTCCCCCCTAATGGCAGAGACGATCTATAGCCACAATGCCGTCAGTCGAGGACTTTTTCGATGCTAAGCTGCACCAAGGACTTTTTCCAACGCTAAGCTGCACCAGGGACGGGTGACACGACTGTGACATCACTGATCCGCGCCTATACGAACTATGTACCCCGGACAATCCAGGTGGGAAAATTCTGATTATATATTCTCTCTCTCTACAACTTGTGAATGCACAGAAGCCGCCAGAAGCTCACTCGTGAAGTTCTGAATACTATACTCTAGCACAAACTCTCATGTTCAATTATGTGTGATCATCATGTTATTGCATGTGTGAACATTACCACAGTACACCTAATGAAGTATCTTATAACTGTATAATGTGTAAGAAGTTACACACATACACAAACATCCGCAGTTTACTGTAAGATCTAACTTTCATCTAATTAAGACCATTAGGGAGTTAATTATCTCGTGCTATCAAGTCATCTGGTTATTGCTGAGTTTCAATAACGTAGCTGGGGTTGTCTGATGCTGTAGATGAGAAACGATTTTCTTTCACACACATACTTAACGCTTAATGTTTAAGCTAAGGGTTCGTTTGGCTGGTTGAGTTTCGGGGCGGTAACTTACATTCTCTGGTGTGAACTATGCTTGTGAATATGCTGGCAAATCTATGCTTAGGAGCTGAGATATTCCATTTACGTTGTCATTCATATTTGTACCTAGCTATACATATTAGGCTTCATTTATTTACTGTAGTGGGAATCGGTTTATGTGGAGGTTAGTGTTGAAATGAGGGATGTTTTGTTATTCATGTCGTATATGTGTTTGTGTGTGTAATTTTACTATATATATATATATATTTTTTGGGGAATATGTAACTGATTTAAAACAAGAGAATAACCAAAAATGTGCTTGCTGAGACAACAGGCTAGCCTAATTGATATTATACAACACTGATGGATTAGTATTGCTTTATGAATGAGATTATTACTAACTTTGACTCATACATAATCAGGCAGAAATGTTTGCAATTAGTAATATCAACTCATTTACTTTGTGACATTATGAATTAATGGAAATACATAGATATATATAATTCTGCCTTTAATGGTGTGCTCACACAATTACGAACTTGTTATGTATGTAAAATCTTACAGGTTGAATAAAGCACACGCTTGTTGGTTAAAAGAGTTTTTCATTTGCAAGTCCTGTCATTCACCTGGGGGGACATGTCTGTAATTGTATTTGGGCCTTGCACACTTTTGCTTCCTCTAGGTTTTTTCTTTACCTAGTTCTAAATATGATGTCTCTCCCCTTTTACAAAAAAAACTTAATAAAAAAAAAATTACAAAAACTTAATAAAAATAAAAGGGGGGTTTCAAATGGTAGCAGAGCGTGGTTGTTATGATTCTGGATGGATAGTAGGTATTATTTCTGCTTTATTTTCTCTGTTGAACTTGAGAAATTTTAGAATCTGGGGACTTATATTTATTTTCTTAAATGAAACTTAGTGTGGCTACAGACATGTCAGCTGGTGTTAGGACTTGCAAATTATTTCAAATTATTTTTGATTAGAATCCAAGTGTTGTAAGAAAACTTAATGGTAGAGTAATAAATTAACAGAATGAACAACCAGAAAAAAGAGCACATTTTATAAAATGAATAAGGGGTTAATGAAGTTTAGAGTAATTTAATATGTGTTAGTGTTTAAGTGATTATTTTGTGATGTTGAGTGTGAGATGAATTTTGAAAAGGAATTATGAGAATGTGATTAATTGTTTTAATGAATGTGTGCTGATTGGTTGCACTTGCACATACCCTGGAGCTCATACGGAGTCTGGACATGATGAGGGCCGTCGGTACTTGTTGAGTTTGATTATGACTTGTCTCTTGGATTAGACAACGTGTTTGGTAGCATCCCAGTTATATGGTAATTGTTTATTGAGGGCGTTGCGTTGCGGTATCGTATTTTGAATGCGGTTATGGTCCGACCAAGGGCATGGATGTGATACTTTATATTTTCGATTATATCGAATTTTATGTGTACTTTGTGTGTTGTATTTAGTGAGTTAGTTTGGTTGTTTTGTGTTGTGTTCTCTTCCGGAAATTTTACATGGCTGTTTCTCTGCTTTTATGACACCCATCTCGTCGTATCGCTAGAGCATTCTGGTGCCACTTGAATGATCAAGTTCTTCCTTATGTGTTGGTGTTAAATTGTTGTCTGTGATGTATGTTGTAAATTGTATAATTCTGGTGGATACTGAGCGAATTTAAGTAGTAAGAGGGGCGTTCCCATGAAGAAGGAATTCAGATGAATTTGAGTTAGGAATTTTTTTGGGGACCTTGTTTTTGAAACGGGAATTCTAACGCCGACTGCACTAAAGACAATAGATGTTAGAAAGAATAAATTAAATATTAAACCAGAATCGATGCAATCGTTTTGAACAGTGATACAAACTGATCCGAAAGATAACCTTTGGACAGCTGATAGCCGCAGCTGTAACAGTATTTCAAGCCTTGCTGCCTGCTTATCTGATAGATTGTGTATCGTTATATCCGGCTTCTAAATTCAAAGACCAGTTTATTTGTTTTCTGTCTGATCAGCTGTTCGAGTGATATAAAATGTAGGTCAGTTTTTCAATGTGGATTAGTGTTTGGCCCGAACCATGCCGCATTCCGGGTTGATGTCCCCAGGGTTGTTTGGGCGTCGGTTGTATGGCTGAGTGTTGGCTGTCCGCAGAGAAGTTACCCACCCCCTCCTCCTTAGGTAGAGAGATAACTATTATAAAGTGGAGATTGGGAGATTGATGTTCGCGTGCCCTCAATGCGGTCTTCTCGCCCTTGCTAATCGGGTCCGTCCGCCCTAGTGTAGGGATGTGGGCCAGTCGTGTGTCAAGGATTGATAATGCCTTGTTTTGCTGCACACGGCTGGTCGGTCCACAAGCTGGACGGTTGTAGAAATGGTACTCACATATCAAGGTTGTAGCACCTTGTTAGCCTTCGGGCGTGAATATGTGAGTACCAGGAGAGTTAGGTGGTGGTCACCGGAGATGGTGACGTGTTGGGGCGGTCCCGAGAGTTTGGCATGGAGGAGAGGACACGCGTGGGGGATGGCCGCAGTGGGGTGGAGATTTTCAGTCCTGGGGAGTAATAGTGTTAGTGGTCCTGGGACTCAGTAGTTGATTTGGGAGGCCTTGGTGGTCAGTACTCAAAGCTGGATCCCGTGATTCTTCTCTTTCTCCTGTTCTTTTCTGTCTCTTATATCTGCATGCGGACCAGGGCCCGGCGAGCATGCAGGACTCACACTTACACCTTCTCTTTCAGACACACATTCACTGACTCACACCTCTTCCTTCTGCTTTTTCGTTTTCCTGTGTTACTGAACCCAACAAGAGCGGTTTTAGAATCTGAGATTTTCCAGGTTTCCCGCAGCCGTCGTGCTTGAGGACTTGTTTGTTTTGGGTCAACCATGTTGCCCTTTTGGGGTGAGGGTGTGCCGAACTGGCTTCGGCAACGTATTATTATTATTATTTTAAAAACGAGCGCCGCTGACGTCACGCAATGCCACACTGTTACGATTGTTTGTTGTCGGTCGGTTATACACACAGACGGTTGTGCTGCTACGCAATACAGCTGGCGCTGCCAGCCAGCTGTGTGTCTGTACGTTCCTGCTTTCGGAGGTTACTTGGCTGGAGCGAAACGTTGTATCGCTCTCATTTCTGCTTCATCCTCCAAGCTGTTCATCTGGTCTCGGCTGGCGGCGAACTTCTAACCAGGACTTCCGAACCTATCACTATGATAGGCTAGATAAAGTGTTGCTCCAGGTACGTGCAAGTCTGAGGGTTCTGAAAATATTCTAACCCCAAATATATTTTGCGTTTCAGCTTTCATTATGAGTTATGCCTGTGTGTGTGTGTGCGTATAGAGCAGTTTTTAATCTGGGCATTAATGCTATTACAAAATCAAATTAAATTAAAGTTATTAAATTATGAATGTGAGAGTCGTGAGTCAAGTTGATTTCAATAGAGAAAATGCTAATGTATCTTGCACTCAGCTGTTTTGATGTAATTAATAACAACGAAAGACACAGCTAATCAATTTGAATATTTCAATGAAACATTAAGAAAGTAATTGCTAGACGAGCTTAATGCTGTTTAATCTGAATTAGTGGCGATGTGTGTGTGCGCGGTTGCTGCTTAAAGTTAGTGTTGGTATTTAATGTGGACGGCCTAAGTGGCGTGAATTTCTTTATGACACCCTCTACAAGTATTGTATGTCCAGGTGCTCGACCAAGGACGAGATGGGTGTCAGGGGCGGACGAACATCTGTCCCCCCTAATGGCAGAGACGATCTATAGCCACAATGCCGTCAGTCGAGGACTTTTTCGATGCTAAGCTGCACCAAGGACTTTTTCCAACGCTAAGCTGCACCAGGGACGGGTGACACGACTGTGACATCACTGATCCGCGCCTATACGAACTATGTACCCCGGACAATCCAGGTGGGAAAATTCTGATTATATATTCTCTCTCTCTACAACTTGTGAATGCACAGAAGCCGCCAGAAGCTCACTCGTGAAGTTCTGAATACTATACTCTAGCACAAACTCTCATGTTCAATTATGTGTGATCATCATGTTATTGCATGTGTGAACATTACCACAGTACACCTAATGAAGTATCTTATAACTGTATAATGTGCAAGAAGTTACACACATACACAAACATCCGCAGTTTACTGTAAGATCTAACTTTCATCTAATTAAGACCATTAGGGAGTTAATTATCTCGTGCTATCAAGTCATCTGGTTATTGCTGAGTTTCAATAACGTAGCTGGGGTTGTCTGATGCTGTAGATGAGAAACGATTTTCTTTCACACACATACTTAACGCTTAATGTTTAAGCTAAGGGTTCGTTTGGCTGGTTGAGTTTCGGGGCGGTAACTTACATTCTCTGGTGTGAACTATGCTTGTGAATATGCTGGCAAATCTATGCTTAGGAGCTGAGATATTCCATTTACGTTGTCATTCATATTTGTACCTAGCTATACATATTAGGCTTCATTTATTTACTGTAGTGGGAATCGGTTTATGTGGAGGTTAGTGTTGAAATGAGGGATGTTTTGTTATTCATGTCGTATATGTGTTTGTGTGTGTAATTTTACTATATATATATATATTTTTTTGGGGAATATGTAACTGATTTAAAACAAGAGAATAACCAAAAATGTGCTTGCTGAGACAACAGGCTAGCCTAATTGATATTATACAACACTGATGGATTAGTATTGCTTTATGAATGAGATTTTTACTAATTTTGACTCATACATAATCAGGCAGAAATGTTTGCAATTAGTAATATCAACTCATTTACTTTGTGACATTATGAATTAATGGAAATACATAGATATATATAATTCTGCCTTTAATGGTGTGCTCACACAATTACGAACTTGTTATGTATGTAAAATCTTACAGGTTGAATAAAGCACACGCTTGTTGGTTAAAAGAGTTTTTCATTTGCAAGTCCTGTCATTCACCTGGGGGGACATGTCTGTAATTGTATTTCGGCCTTGCACACTTTTGCTTCCCCTAGGTTCTTTCTTTACCTAGTGCTAAATATGATGTCTCTCCCCTTTTACAAAAAAAAACTTAATAAAAAAAAATTACAAAAACTTAATAAAAATAAAAGGGGGGTTTCAACATTGAGCGAAAAATTTGACAAGATAGATGAAAATTTTAGGAAACAGGAGGAAAACTCAAGGAAACAAGATGAAAATTTTAAGACAAGCTTAAAACAAATTGAGGAAAGGATAAATGAGAACCTTCGGAAGCAAAACGAGAGTAATCAAGAGAGTCTAAGACAGATTCAAGAAAACAATAAGCAGATGAACGAAAATTTGGAAAATAAGATTGAGAAAGTAAACGAAGAAAACTTGAAACAAATTGTGGGTAAGATGGAGAATTTGAATAAGTAGTTAAGGGAAACTCTCGAGGGGAAGATTGAAAATGTTACCAAAACGCTTAACCAAAAGGTAGATGGATATAAGGAGGAAACAGAAAAGCAAATAATAGAGACCGAACAGAGATTAGAAAAAACCGAAGAAACCATCGGACAAATCAGAACAGAAATAGATGTCAGAATGGATCGAGATGAACAAAGTAATGAAGTCCGAATAATGGCAATACGACAGGTAAATAATGATCAATTGGACAGTATGAAGAGCGACATAACCGGTAAAATAACAAATTTAAATGATACAATAAGAAAAATGTGTAAAAAGAAACTAGGAAAAATAGGAGAAGAATTGTAGAAGATAAAGAATGGACTAGGTAATGCACTACTTAACCTACCCACTACCAACCATAAAGAAATAATTCAGATTGAGAATTCCGGAAGCACCTTAATAAAAATCCTCAAAGGCACTCACAACCAAACACCGAGTAAAATCTTAAGTAAATCCATAGTTAAATCAAATATACCAGAAATAAAAATTCATAATAAAATGTCATGGATAGCATCGAGGATTGATATACAATTGACATAATTATTTAATAAGCGAAATGATAAAATGATTGATGTAGGCCTAGATACTACTGAACATGTATTATTAGTAGGATCGCTGTATAAGGTAGCCAAGATCTATATCACCAGGACACAAATAGTTCTGCACACCAGAGTGATCCGAACAACCAGTACAGAGGAAACAATGGACCATGGTTAAACGGATTCCAAACAAACTATAGAGACAAGGGACTGTATGTATCATTACCGACAAAGCAAACTATTGGAGAAATGAGAAGGAAAAATAAAAAATAAATGTAATGACAAATGAAGATTTCAGAAAACATAAACAAGAACCACCAAATTCTAAAATAAGTAAGAACATCTTACAGGGTACTTCAGAGAAATTATTTTGAATCCATTAAGAAGAGAAAGACGGTTAATAACAATAATAAGGTGATAATAATAAGTAAAGAAAATAAGTACTTAAAACAAACGAATGAAGTAATGAACTTGAAGGAAAGAATTTATGTCTGTAAATAAATAGAATAACAATAACGATAGTAGTAATTGCTAAAAAGGGGCATTGAAAAAGGAGATGAATAACATAGTGGCAAATGAATTAATTAACGACGAAATAAAAGTAAATGGAAGAGAAGAATTATACAAAGGATATTACCAAAACTGAAAATAAGTTATATGAAAGTAAGGGGAACTGCTGGGATGCAAATAATAATGATGAGAAAAGGTAAGAAGGCAATATGATTCTCAGGGGGTATTTAAAGTAACGCAAGAGTTACCATTTTTGTAAGAGTGTAGAAAGCTACGGCGCCACTCAATAATTAATATGATGGGCAGGGGCCAATGAGCACTGTATCATGCACGCGGTGAGTGGTCGTATGTGGAATAGGTTAGTATAGTGCCACTCACAGCCGATATGCATTCACCGTGCCATTTCGAGTTAGGGAGGAATTGATAACCCCAATTAAGGAATCCATAGGAACAGAAAGAAAAGAAACCCCAGAGGAAAGGAACAATCAGATGGTAACAACCTATATAAAAGTAGATGAAGAAAAACAATATATTTTCGTAGATTCGCCAAAGAAGAAAAAGAAATTATGTGTAAATAATGAGATAATAACAAACTTAAAAAATTCATCAAAACCTGAGACCATAAGAGAGAAGAGATTGAAAATAAGATTTACAATACCTATGAAATAATGTTAATTCCAAATAACAAACTAAAAGGGGTATATAACCAGACAGAGATGAAACTGTATTATGAAGAATAATAAAAGAAGGTGAATGATTAGGAAACAAACAGTTAATTTTTAATACTGAAATAAAAAATAAACATGTTCTAGTGGGGGAGCTTTATGTAAAATTACATAATCAGTGCCTAATACTGAGTAAAGTAATACTAAGTCAGTAGTTACCCAATTCCCCAAGTCAGAAATGAATGATAGTTAAGTATCATACTATGAAACATTTGTATAATCTTTACACCAAACAATAAACACTTTAGCAATTAAAAACAGTGTACTAAATGTTACTATAGAAGTGCAGTGTATACAAAGTGCAACATAGTATGATATATGTAAATTTAAAAAAAGACATCAATCACAAATTATGATAAAGATACAGAACTATGGTAATAAACAATAAGTTTAGTTATAAGTTATTATAGTTTTATTTTGTTAGGCCACAAAGGCAATATCAATGGAAGTAAAATGTTATTTTTGTTTATTTTTGAAGGATCCAGGGTTATGTAAGAAATTAATCACTGCTAATTAGTATAAATTGTAAAGAGATAGTGGAATATAAAATAGGGCCTAGACCAGTAATACATTTACAGAAGTAAAAGTCAGAAAAAACTAAGTTAAAAACCACTAAATTATAACATACAAGTATCTAAGTTTATGTATAAATATGAAGAAAAACATTATGTAAATTAAATGTAATTAGAGTTAAAATTCATAAAGGAGTATTTTTCCTAAAAAATGGAAGAACTAATAATATCTTAATACTAGCCTATTTACTAAAACTGTACCTAGGTTAGACAATAAAACTCATCAATTTCTTGGTTACTAAGAGTAACAGCGTTAACAAGATGGGTAATTGTTAAATTGGATTTTCAAGAGAGTAGATGATGCAGAAATAGTGTCCAGCAAATTTATAAAATATTAACGAAATATTGCACCATTCACTATAGAGATTTGACGAAACGATTCAGCACAAGAAACTACGTCTGGGACATACATTGAAACATAATAATTGATGCTGGAATATCCAAGAACATTGAAAAATTGTCCAACCATCAGATCGCTTGAAAAATTCGAACTGTCATTACGTTGGTGAGAACGCCTACCTTAATAAACTAAAAAAACTACACATCACCACCAAGTAACGAACACTAGGAAACCAGTACAACATTATTCAATTTATAAGAAAACTTAGTGTGAACATTTTAAACTTTATTTATTTAACCCAAAACTGTAAACACGTGGTTTCATTAGAAATCCACAGCAGCCAATTTCTTTTTTGCCATCGGTATGAATAAAAGTAATCTGCGCTCTGGCGTCTAAAAAACGAACTTATTGAATCAGACTTTAAGAAAGAAAAAAATATTATTTATCGTAAAGTATGATACTATTATCGAAGCATTTCTGACATTCTTACAGCTCAAAGAATCCTCAAATAACCCTGAGATAAATAATTTATTAATTTTACTAATAACTATAATTGAATATGTCTGTTGTGATATAGAAAAACGTATATCGAAAACTGTTGTAATTTCGATAATAGTCGATCTGAAAATCCATGAACTGGATGTAATAGTTTCCAGAAAATAAACCAATTTCAATCAATAAATACCTTTCTTTTAGGGAATTGACTTTGAATTATTCTTTGTAGATAGTAGATTTGTTACAGGAAACCGGGGTAAAGCTGAGAAGAGTGAGAAAGTTCGCTCTGACATCGTAGCCTATGAAGTACAACAGCCAACATAACCTGTTACTGGTTATCAAATTGAAATCAGCTGATGCAACGCGCGTTTAAATAAAACGATTAAACAGTACACCAAGAGAGGAACTCTCTCTCTCTCTCTCTCTCTCTCCATAACAACTGAACTGTAATACATGCCAGGAGTAAAAAACAGCAAAGGATCCCGTGGTTTATTTTTACTAAAGAATTACACAATAAATAAAAATAACACCGTCAGAGTATCAAATAGACGTAACACTGAGAGAAATAAGACGTAAGAAAGCTCGCGGTACGTTACAATATTAGTAATTTGTGTATTTTCTATGTTGAGTGCTTTGAAATTTGTGTAATGTTTTGTATTGATTTGTATTTGTTCAGGTATTAGTTTGTGTTGTGTTTTATGTTTGTATATTTGTAAATTTTCCCAAATGTTCATTTTGGTCCCTTTGTGTGGTATGTATTTTATTAGTGTCATATTGGTTATATCTGGGAATTCATGTCCTGTGTTTATTGCACGGTTGGCCAAATTAGACTTACACATTTCTGTTTTTTTTTATGCATTTAGGTGTTCAAAATAAAGTTTTTTCAGCTTTTTTTTCTTTGTCCTATATAACATTTATTGCAACCTTGGCATTCAATTTTGTATATACCGTTGGCTGTTGTATTACCTTTGTTGTGTGGGTTATTTAGTTTTCGTAAATTATTTTTATTAGTTTTGTATGCTATTTGATATCTGTGTAAGATAATTGTATAATCTATAACGTATAATGTTACATTTGTATAATTCTATATATTTTATTATTATTATTCCGGCTGTTTAATGTTTACCCATTTTCCGGAACCAAAGATTAGAGAATTGATTAAATTCTTATCTTCTACTGCTGGTTGTCCATCCAAAGAACTTTAATTTCTCTTTCCCTCAGTATAGTCTGAATTTCTTTTACCCAGTTGATAGGTGGTCTTCCTATTTTCCTTCTTCCTGGTGAGGTCCATTCCTAATTCTCCTTGGTAATCCTTCCTGTACCATTCTTGTTGTGTGTCCAATGTGTATATTTTATATGTACTGAAGCAACTATAATTTCCCTCAAAAGTATTATTTTCTTGTTAATTGACCACACATCTACTTGTTGCATGTGCAAGGGGCTCGGTGAGAAAACGGAAATTAGTTTTGGAATATGAGGATGATAAAAGAAATGGAAACGGAAAGTGTAGTGTATGTTAGTCGAGAAAAAAACAATTTTTAGGAAACCTTAAGAGATTGTTGTTCTATGGAAATTAGATAAAACTGCGTTTCATGCAAAAGGTTTATTTACCGTGTATATAAGGAAGTCCGGTTTCCCACCTCAGTTGACAGTGGTTTCCATACACACACGCTGTCTTATCACAACACACACACACACACACACACATAAATTCTACAACACTTTTCATTCTTCATGAAGACACTAGGGCAAAGGGACCAAAATAATAATGTTAGATAAATTAAAAGACGTCTAATATAGTTTCAAACAAAGACTTCAAACCTGTAATAAAAAGTCAGTTTTTATTTTTCTGACTTAGGTATTCTATGAAAGAGCGAGGTTTCTTAAGTTAGAAGCAAAGCGCCTTACAGCAACTTTCTCATATTTTATTTAGCTTCTACATTGTGTAGACAGGTCGCTGCAACCCTACTGAGCAACGTTTTACCAAAGTTCATTAGCTTACCAATACAGCTGCTGAAACTCTGCTTTCCAATTATATAATACACATATTTTTTTAAGTCAAACCCTCACAGTAAAATTATTTATGTTTTCTTTACTTTCTTCATTTTATTTTATATTAATTTTTAATAATTTTTCCATTCCCAGAAAAGATTATATTTCAAGTACCGATACACTCTATAATACATTTGTTTTATATCTGTAGACACTACATTGGTTAGCCTGTAGTATTACACCGTAATGTACAATATTATTTTAACATTATTTATGAAACACTTCCTTAGAAAAAAATACAATATTATTGGCAATAACCAGACAAAATATATTTGATATGTACAGATCTGATATGTATTTGTTATATTTTATATAATTTTATAGTTTTGTAAACTTAATCCTACTTCTGACTATTGTTATAAGGGAACCGGTGATAATCTTTTCAATTGGGAAGAGACTCACTTTCGCAAAATCACCTTACTTCCTCTTTACACTAAGACACTTTGCCACAACTGCCACACTTGCAGACGACGTTAGAAATCTTTTAAACTTTCGGCATCGACCAAGGGGTAGTGCCGCTTTCCTTCTGCCTCCGAGGTGGTTTTTTCAGATGAGGTTTTCTAAGGGATCCTTGAATCCCAGAATTACTGGGGGATTTTAGCATATCTAGCAGTTCTCTATCCAATCTAACCTAACCACAGGAAACTTTGTGGAGGTTGTAAAGGTCTTGTCAAGATTGATTAATAGCATACGTCTATTGCAATTGAGCCCAACAATTGGATTAGGTTGTGTTTCAATTGCAAAAGTCGAGTTTTAATTTGTGAAATATTTAAGTTAAAAGATGTAACTCTATGTGAGACACTTGAGGAAGTGTTAGGACTTTGCTAACTTCTGGAAGAATTGTAAAGTTTCTTTTGTGGTTTCTTTTGTTTCAATTGTATTGTAGTGTCTCCTACATTGTTTCATCCAAAGAAAAATATCTTCAAAATTTGGAGCCCTAGCTTACATATGGCAACACCGGATAATTTTAAATATTTTGTCGGATGTTCCTGAAAAAGTCTACTGGGAATTCTTGATTTTGTCGTAAACACAGCAGAATCAATTTAGTTTCGTGTCTTTTAGCGCAATAAACCTATAGCCTGTATCGTGGCTGATACATATTTTAAACAATTTAGATTACCAATTGCTAGGACTAAACATCGGCAATGCCAAACATAGCATGACATCTACGCTACTGAAAGTGCGGACTGTTCAAACTCAAGTTCTTCTACAACTTAGGCAGCTGCCTCATAAACAGAAATTGTCTTTGATAAGTATAAGCTCAATGTAAATTAAGTCTATTTGTCATTAGTCTAACCACACTTGTCCTCACGCGCCACATTTTGAATTCGTTAGGAATGACTACTTGTAGAGGGTATCTTTAAATAAATAAATTTTATCAAACGGTAAAGAGTTAGTAATAACGCGGTTTAATTTTATTGTGAAACTAATAGTAATTTTTTGCTGTGTACGAACAAAATATAATTAAGGAACAATCCCGTATTTAAATTCTAATTTCAAACATTATTACACCAAACACAAAACGAAAAAAGTGCATTGTCTGTTTGGCTGGGGTAGATAGGGTAAAAGTTAGGCAGTTAGTTTGACGCAATGATTCCAGTCAACTATTTGCGCTATTTCTTTAATTGTATTACATTTTACAAGCTCACTAAATAAAAGGACACAAATAAAACCCAACTAACTTGATATAGATTACATAACACACTGACAAATGTCCCCTCTCAGCTCCAATACATGACATCAACAGCTGGATCCTACTGTTACCTAATACCTGATAGGTTCATTGCCAAAACAAGGTGAAGCTTTAAAGGTGACCCTCTGAACACTCAAGCTCTTTGGTTAAATTCTAATGAAGGAAAACAACTTCAGCTAACTACGCTTCCTTCTTCTGGTTATTTAGCAATAACTTTTGATATAATACAGATAACTAAACAACCTTTGTTTCATTATATTTTTTATTAAATAAATTATCTTTCCATTGATATATAATTGTACGGTATAACCCCCCCCCCCCCAGTGCTGTTATGAGTAATCAGACTTGAGAAATGCACTTATTCCAAATTTTTCCACAATTTTGCCCACTAGTGTCGTCGTCATGTAAATGCCTTTCAAAGACAATTTTGTTAGAAATAAGCGTTACAGTTTTCTCATACCCACTGTGTACGTCTGCGCTATTGTAAGCCTATGGGTTGCGTTATTATGATTAAGGTAACATACTTTCAAAATTATATGTGTTGCTACGTAAATTGTACACCTCCTCAGGAAAGATTATATCATAAATTTTATTGGACTGATAACGATCATGAGGATTGATGTTACGAAATTTGAAGTAAATTTTGAGTATGCAGCGTAGATGTTGTAAAGTTCTTAAATCAGGGCTTAGTATAGACAAGTTTTGTGTTTCTTTTAATAAGTGCCAAAGCTTGACACTAGAAGATATAAACAGGCCATATGTGTGTTACTGAAATCGTTTTTCCGTTATAAATTATATAAATTATGTTGTTCATTTCTATAAGGCCTATCTGCTACCATATATAATATGGTATTATAATATCATCAAGACGATAAGTTAGTGTCGGTAAATTACAATAATTTATACAAGAAAAAATAAATTAGACGATAAATTACAACACATATATTGTAAAAGAAAGTTCTTAACAAAAGCTATATCATATTATTGATGAGAATTACACAAGTGATTTGGTTAATTCGCATAAAGCTAACCACAGATTACTTAGAAGTATTAAATCTTTCCTTTAGACTTTTCTTGCTTTAATATCGTTTGTTAGGAACAAGTACATTTACAAATTTATATAACCATAATTATCTAATACACATTATAATGTAAAATAATCTGTCATTAATAAAACACAAAATTGTGAGTTTTTCCTCTTTTAGATGTACATGCGTAGTTAGGATAATAAAGCTATAGGGACAGTGAATTAATTTTTGAACGTAACGGAAATAGTGTAGTGCACAAACGTAGTGCACTAACATCTGCATGCGGTCGGGCAAGGTATATAAAGAATGCAAGCCGATTAACGTTTAGAAAAGTGAGGAGGCGCCATTACCACGGATGGTATGATGCGCATCTTCATGGCGGTGCCACGTGTAACTAATGAGCTCTAAATTAAAATTTTTGCATTGTAATTAAAATTATAAACTTTTTACAATGCTGGATGGTTGTTATTTTAAGACGATATATTTCACATAATTGTAAAATTATATATTTTCATATTTATAAAAAAGGTAAAAACCATATTTATAAGGTACAAATAATATCTTATAAGAACAACAATACCGTTGAACAGACTGTAGGTAATTTTTAAGTTATACAGTAACACTAAAAACAGCGCCGCTAGGTTACTATGTTCTTCACTAGTTTATTTCAACTGGTTCCTAAAGTACACTGTGTGCTGGAATCCATTTCATGGGTCGTAACAGAGCCACTAACCTTAATCGGATTTTGTAGCGATTCCGCTAAGAAAAAAAGTTAGAGTTGGATGAGCAGTGGCTGTACTCAATTGCGTATTGTTTGTAGTACAAGCAGACTGATTTGTCAGAATCATATACTGTAATATAATTTACGCGTGTACGATGCGATGGAATTCAAGGAAAATATAAGATAAACGAGAAATTACTAACAATTTGGGAATCTAGTGTTTGCAGTTTTAGGATCTAAGCGTATACTAAAAACATTTGAACAAGGTCGTTTACAGCATATTATTAGATTTTCAATAATTAGAAAATACAGGTTTCTTTACTTTCAGTGAAAGTCACCTAACTGAACGTTTCGAAAGAAGGGAACTCAGAATAAGCACTCTTCTATTACAGACATCAGATACTGTCTTGACACGTATATTTTAATTTTTTAATTGATAATTTTCTTGTTCTTTTCACAGTATTTTAATATCTCAATTTCAGTTATAACAGATTATTACAGGAAAAAACAAATTTTTTAATATTTTGTTCTAAAAATGATCAAATTTAATTACTGTAGAGGAGTGCGTTTTAGCATTAAGATAAGAAGAAAAAAAATATAGAAAAATTTTAAATATCTACAATATTTATTTTTATGCAGCTTACAGGAAATACATAGGCCTATAAGAGTAACGGATTTTTGCCACATTTAGGGTTAAAGTGTTACATAAAGGAGCAACGAAAAAAAATTATATTGATCGTTTGTTAGTTAATGGCATTTACTTTGTTAGTTTACAGGAAATTAGGTACTGATTCAAAATTGTAGTCGGAAAACTTGTCTGTCAGATACTGGCTTATTCACTTATGTAACTTATATAAGCAACTGTAAGTTTAGAGGCATATTTAAAAAAAAAGCTGTTACTTTGTTTAAAAATAGCATTCATGCAAATAAACTTATCATTGACATTCAAAGAAGATGTGGTAATTTGCAACACACGATGTTATAACCTATTTGTGCAAACATGTATCTATATAAGACTGCTACACTCTACTACTGTGATGGCTGTATTATTTAAATTAGTTAATACTTTAGATATATTAAGATTTTGAAAATAAGTAGGAGTGGCGGAATTTCTATGTTAAATACAGTCTTCGTGTGTGCCATGTAGCAGGTGGCTTATGACAGTGCCTCATGCTCGTTTAGTTCGACAAAACTGATGAAGTTTGGCAAATAAGCAGGTACTGTCCGAACCATTTAGTTAATGTTTTGAGATCAGACTTATTTTTATAGTTTCTGTTGTAGTGTTCCACCAATTTACTGAAAAACAAAATGATATTTATTTTACTGTAGTTAAAACTGTGTGTCTTACTCTTTGGCTTGAAAGGAAAATTTTTGTTTTAAAAGAGGATTAAAATGAAATTAAAATGAGATTAAATTAAATTAATTAAAGCGATTTAATTCCAGTTTAGATAATGTAATCACGTACTTGAAATACCTTTAATATATTTTAAGTGTAATTTAATTATTCAACAGTGTTTAAGTAAATTATATTACTTATCTTATCGACATTATAATTTTTTAAGTATAAATAAACTTTATTCTGTATTAACGTCTATGATGGGTTGATATTTACCAATAGTCTTTCCTCTTTTTTGTCAATGATAACAATTTTTAGAATCAAATGTGTCTTGAATGTTTTGTGTGACCATTGAATTGTTTACATCAATACGGTAATAACTATTCATGTTAAGTATTAAACATAAAATCAATTGAGAGAATCTGAACGTCGAATATTATTCAGTCTCTAGGTAAAGAGGGTGAGTCAGCCTAATTGATTCCCGGGAACACTAAATTACAGCCCTTCCTAACGTAAAATAACGCTTACTTACTACTAGATATTTTGAAAGTTTACAAATCTTCTTTGTAAAACGAATTCAAAGAAATCTGGCAAGTCCATAAGAGCGTAAACCAGCATAAATTTAATGAATTTGCGGAAAATAATTTTTACAGTTATTGTACTTGCTAAACTGCAACAGTAACAAGTTATGGGACTTGCTATAATACATAGTTTTTAATTAGTATAAAAATTATTGTAAACATGTTTTTAAATAAAATAAATATTTTAATTTCTGAGTGTAGCGTTAAAGCTGCCAGTGAAGTATGAATAATTTAAAAATATTACTCAACATTTTAACCTTAAGTTTCAAAGTGCTATAAATTAAGAAGCTAATACTTAAAATTGTTGAAGTTGAAAAATTTCTTTAAAAAAATAAATTGTAGTAATTCTGATATAAGTGAGGATATTATTACTACCAAATTTTTTTTGTAGGAAATTAAGTTGAAGTGAATCAATCCACTAACTTTCAGGTTTGCGGGAAGCATAGGTGAGATTTTCTTGGTGTCCGACGCATTGGCGCACAGCGTAATGAACTGGGAGGTGCTGGAAGATTTTACTGGTAGTGATCACCAGTATATCACTTTCACCCTGCGGAGAGTTCAGCATTCGCCCATAGCTGAACCCTGCCGAAAACCTGGCTGGAACGTGTCAAAACTGGACGTGGAGTTGTTGCAGGATGTCATCGCGATCGGAAAAGAGGCGGTGGTGAACAGCTTGGGTCCGACAGAGGAAGTCGTCGGTGCGACAATGCGCCTCATACGGAATGCCTGCGATGTGTCTATGCCCAGGAGAGCGAAACACCGCGGGGGGAAGACAAAGGCGTACTGGTGGACAGACGAGATTGCTGACCTCAGGAGACGTTGCTTGCGCTCGCGTCGCATGGCGACCAGAAACAGACTGAGAAACGCGATTGCAGCCGCCGAAGCGCAAGACGAATATCGGCTCGCCAGGAAAAGACTGAAGGAGGCCATCAACAGAAGCAAGCGGCTCAAGTGGGAGGCCGTCAGGAGTGATCTAGATTCTGATCCCAGGGGTCTGGGGTACAGGCTTGTAATGAGCAGGCTTGGAGCCCGGCCTCGTAGCCCAAGGATGGACGAAAATCGGATGCGCTTCATCGTGGACGGTCTATTTCCACGTCACCCACTGAGGGATCGTGAGGAATATTGGAAGACGTCCCCCAGTTTAGATAATGTAATCACGTACTTGATATACCTTTAATATATTTTAAGTGTAATTTAATTATTCAACAGTGTTTAGGTAAATTATGTTACCTATCTTAATCTACATTACAATTTTTTAAGTATAAATAAACTTTATTCTGTATTAACATCTATGATGGGTTGATATTTACTAATAGTCTTTCCTCTTTTTTGTCAATGATAACAATTTTTAGAATCAAATGTGTCTTGAATGTTTTGTGTGACCTATGAATTGTTTACATCAATACGGTAATAACTATTCATGTTAAGTATTAAACATAAAATCAATTGAGAGAATCTGAACGTCGAACATTATTTAGTCTCTAGGTAAAGAGGGTGAGTCAGTCATATTGATTCCCGAGAACACTAAATTACTGCCCCATCTAACGTAAAATAACGCTTACTTACTACTAGATATTTTGAAAGTTTACAAACCTTCTTTGTAAAACAAATTCAAAGAAATCTGGCCAGTCCATAAGAGCGTAAACCAGCATAATTTTAATGAATTTGCGGAAAATAATTTTTACAGTTATTGTACTTGCTAAACTGCAACAGTAACAAGTTATGGGACTTGCTATAACACATCAATTTTAATTAATATAAAAATTATTGTAAACATGTTTTTAAATAAAATAAATATTTTAATTTCTGAGTGTAGCGTTAAAGCTGCCAGTGAAGTATGAATAAATTAAAAAATTACTCAACATTTTAACATTAAGTTTCAAAGTGCTAAAAATTAAGAAGCTAATACTTAAAATTGTTGAAGTTGAAAAATTTCTTTACAAAAATAAATTGTAGTAATTCTGATATAAGTGAGAATATTATTACTACCAATTTTGTTGTTGTAGGAAATTAAGTTGAAATGCAGTCCACTAACTTTCAGGTTTGCGGGAAGCATAGGTGTGATTTTCTTATGTAAATCATGTGCTATTAAGATGACGCACAATAGGAAGATTGTAGATTTTTATTAAAACGTAACCCAGAAATGTTTTACATAGCTTGCATAACATGCTTGTTGCTGTAATTTGTTACTTAAATTATTTTTTAAAAAATCCAACGAGTTTCCTAAAATAGAAACTAAAACACCGGGGGGTAATTCATTATGTATTCCTAGAGTCATCATTATGTTTTGTAGTCACCATCTAACTTTATTAGATTTCAAACATTTAGTGTAATTTTGTGATAACTAAGTAAGTTTATAAATTCTTAATAATTTGTAGTACTTTTTTACTTACATACGTTTTCAGGTTTTGTGAATGGAATTTCATTAAAATTAAAGACATAACGGAGAGATGTAGCCTACAATAAATATAAATTATAATCATTAGACAGGTTCAACTGAACTGTATCAACACGTTGTTTTATCCTGTGTCGCTCTCTTTAGTTGTTCATAATTTCTCCCTATTATCAAATGTACTAACACATCACTTCTTCTCCCACGCCCTATCCTATATTCTATTTTTGTCCCCATTTGCAACTCTTGAATACAGTTCTTTCTGAAATTTTGACTAATTTAGTATGCTTTTCTCTTTCTTTAGATATTGTAGTACTTCTGTCTTTACATATTTCCCTTTTGCACTTACTTATTTGTTACCGTTCCTTTCCATCTAATCTTTTTTATTTTTCGCCACAACCACAATTTTTTTTTTAGCTTTCCAAATACTTCTTTTGTCCGTTAATAATGGCCCATGTCTTCAATGAACAAAATACAACGCTCCAAGTAAACAATTTGCAAATCGCTTCTGTATCTTTACGTCAGTTCCTAATGCAACCAGTAGCCATGTGCAATTCTGACTCTAATATCCTCTAAAATCCTATGAAAAACATCCATTCTTAGTGACTACACTCAAATGTATAAAATTAAACATTAGATGTTAATATAGTATTTGGAATTTCGTGTAAGTGGCATATTAGGAAATCTGTACATCATAAGATTTTATTCCCCAAATTGTATAATTGAAGACACTCAAACGCGGATGTAGCATGACTATTGTTTATTACAAATAATGTAAAATATTTATTACAAATATCTTAGCTTTGACAGACAATAGAAACACAGGTTGAGAAAACACAATTTCTTTTCTTTTCAGTAGTTACTGTAAATAAACTTTAAAGCGAGAACTGAACTTTAAAATACTTATTCAGTACATTACTTTACCTTCTACACAAAAGGGGCTTCGTAAAAAATGCCATATTAGAATTATTATTATGTGTTATATGTTTTTTGAATTAGAAATATTGTTGCTTTTTTGATATCTTTTAGAAAGAATTTCAAGTGCTCTGCCTGGTAAGAGGAATCCTATTATATAAACTTGCTATGGCTAAATTAGTAATAATAATTATAAATCATTTCTATTTGTGTTTAGAACAGGCGAAGGTAAAAAGTACTTGATTAAAAGCCCCGTGTTAAATGATTAACAAGTAAAGGTTACATATAGCAATAATTAACATTTAATGAAGAAAGTTGTGTTAATGGTTATCTAACTAACTAACTAACACACAACCTGTGTGTTAGTGGTATAATTTTTCTGTAGTGGTGTGCAACAGTAATAATTCTGTTAATAATTAGAATGCGCTCTTGAATTAAAATTTTGTTGTAATCGAGTAACGGAAATTTTAATACCTAAATTAGAACAAGTTTATATGAGAATTATTATTTAATTGTAAGATGCAATTTTTATTAAAAACATTTTATCGTTTTTTACTTACATAATATTGTATTTTATATTAAAAGTAAAAAGTTAGTAACTAACGTTATACGGAAGACAAACTGGTATATAAATTATTTTTATACAATGGCGGTATGTCCTGAGTTTCTGTACCGTTATGTTAACTTGACAGATTAAGATTCTGCATCAAATTTAGCTCTACAGCCCCAAGGTATAAATGTGTTAATGCGGTTTTAGATATACAGCATGGACAAAGTAGTTCTCGCTATTGCTAAACAGTGGTCATTTCTGTGGTCAGGTTTGCTAGAAGTTGCTCTATTTACAAGTTATAAACACAGCCTCCAACTGTAAAATTTACTAATGGTTATAATTTTATATTGCAGTATGGTAGATTAATAACCACCATTTATGGATTTTGAACAAGTAGATTTTAGATAATAGCCTTGTATTTCAACTACTACCACGGAAAATGGCGACACAAATCTAACACGCTGACAACCGTAAGAATTTTGGCACAAAATGGAAGATAGAAAATACCCTATACGTGTAAGTAGTATAGAAGTTATACTATACTTCTTCAAATAAAATCCAATTCTTCAAACAGTGAATGCGCAAACGGAGTGGCAATAACATCAATTATCCATAGGACTATGTTCTCTGTCTACAGTTTTCACGCTACTACGATCAAACTTTGTTAGCCCACGTACGAGTACATGAATACAGTACATATTAAGATTATTATAAACCAACATACTTAAGCGACTTGGATCTTACAAGGTGGGGTTTATGGACTGTACTACGGTATGATGCAGCATCTGTAAAAAGTATAGTAGTAAAATGTAAACAGTCAAAAAGAAAAAAATTAAGATTTAGTTTGATGGCTTGATAGTTCGGATTCTCAGAAAACGTCAGCAGGTAGGTAAGACAACCCTCTTGAGACAATGGATACAGAAGGGATTGAGTACAATTTTTGAACACTAACGTCGTGATTATAGCAGTATATATTTTTTGCATTAAGGAAAATAAATGTTAACAATAAAACAATTAAATTTATTAGTCACTTTTGAATGCAATTTATTTGTTTCATTTTTTATTCAATTTGTGGACTGTGTCTATGACATTACGTAAGTTGTTACAAAGTCATCATCATCATCACCATGATCTTCAAGGATTAAACCAAGGATGGTTTGTTCCGGTCCCAAATAGGCAAGGATTAAAGCTGGTCACTCGGACGTCCCACACCTCTCTTTCCTCTCGGCTTACAGTTCCATAGTTGTTTGGGGATGCTGCAGTTATCCATCCGGGAAAGATGTTCCCACCAATTCAGCCGATACTGGGCGATCCTCTTGAGTATACTAATAATACTCAGTTCCTGCCGTATATCTGTGTTTCTTCTATGATCATGGAGAGTATACCCTGCCACGTGCCGAGAAATCTCATTTCAGCCGCTTGGATGCGACTGGCCCGATCATTCGTTAACGTCCAATTCTTAGACCCATAAAGAAGTGTGGTAAGAGCCATTACCTTGTGGAATTTTAGACTTTACTTGCTGACTTAAGGGTTCGCTAATGGTCCCGCAAACAAGGTTCAACTTGTTGAACTGTTAC
Organism: Magicicada septendecula; assembly: GCA_034769895.1. Lineage (NCBI taxonomy): Eukaryota > Metazoa > Arthropoda > Insecta > Hemiptera > Cicadidae > Magicicada > Magicicada septendecula. Next base: position 535,359,773 of record CM068367.1, on the reverse strand, counting down.
GACGTCGTTACTTGCATTATAAGACACACTGTAGACCAGGTATTCAAAATTGCTAACTTGTTCCAGGGAGTACCATCTATAACAATTCTTGCCCGTATGGGATCAGTTCCATGAAAAATCATCGCCTTGGTCTTAAGTGTGGATATTTGCAATCCAGAGTCTTTGCAGATTCGATTTAACAATTATATACCCATTTGCAATCTGTTTTCAGAGTCCGACAGAATAGCCTGAGCGTTCGTAAACAACAAAGTGGCAATTGTAGAGTGACCAATCATAAAATATTCTTGAAGACACATCTGCCAGATTTGTGTGACATCGTTAATATACAAATTAAAAAGGGAAGAGGATAATGGACACCCTTGTCGTACTCCACAATTGATCAGGAAAAATCTAGGAGCTGTTCTCGGTTTCCCTGCTTCTATTAAGATTTTATTCTCCACATAAAGACTCTGTATTGCTCTATTTAGATGTTGTGGGATCCCTTTCTTTCCCATTACTGCCCATAGTTTACCAACATAAAATACGATAGCATGCTTCAATGAGAACTAGTTAAAGTAAAAGTTGCGTGTTGGAACATTGTATTAATAGACAGTAAGAATCGTGTCAGAATTGTTAGATTAAGTTAATTTTTGAATGTATAAAAAAATATGAGTGTTGTGAAATAGTGCGAACGTATGCATAGGCATATGGCGAGTGCGCGTGTGAATAACTGTGTTACGAATAATCAATAAAAAACGAATTAAATTAAATAACTCTTATGTAAACCAAATGTCTGACATAAGATTTATACCAGATTATGCATAAACATAAGACCAATCTGGTAATAATGTTTGTTAATGATATAAAGTACAAAATATATGAGTTTTTCAATAAAAAAAGTTTATTTCAAGACTTATACCAGACTTATACATAAACATAAGACCAATCTGGTAGACGTATACCAGATTATGCATAAACATAAGACCAATCTGGTAGTAATGTTTGTTAATGATATACAGTACAAAATATATGTGTTTTTCATTAAAAAAGTTTTATCACCCACCAGAAAAGTAATAAAATTATACCGGTTTTTTTGCACGTTTTACATTGCCCATATGCAATTTCTTACAGGTAGAATGTTTTATCTGGACTGTAGTGAAAGGATGAGGGAACAATTTTGACCTATCAGGTGGGCTGATATATCAGTCAATTTGTTCCGTGACGAGACGCAAAGCAGTCTACAGTAGTACTCAGAAAAGGCAGTATCACTACTCTCTATAACGTGTAATCGTTAACTCTGATTCAGTACGATAGGTCTGTCAGGAGTTACGAACACTAATAGTAAAGTGCCAGACTGATATTCGAATGCTAATTCGGTAACAGTTTCAAGATTGTCCGATTAGGTTTCTATGAACACATCAAGTTGCCGGAGCTATATAGACTAATTAACTAACAATTAATAATTAAACATTGTCATAGGAGTACCCAACCCGTACAATGACCCTGAGAGCTTGAAATCGAGAGGAGATCCTGAAGAAGAACCACAGGAGGAGCGGAGGTATCCTGACGACTACCTGGAAGGAGCAGCTGTCAACATTCACCAGGAAACCAGGAGTAACATCCCACCATTCAGCTTATTCAGGAAAGAGGACCCATTTATAATAAACTAAATAAAACAATTATAAACTATTAAGACACAGAAACTTATAGAAATTAACATGTAGGTTATTAGTGTGTAGGAATTATTTTAAAGTAATATTGAAGGTAAAAGAAACTGTTTATTAATTTGTATTTACAAAGAAGTAGTAATTTATTTAAACAGAACCATTTAAATTTTTTTATTTGTATTAAAAAACTGTTTATTAATTTTGTTGTGCTCATATAAACTGTAGTAAAATCTGTTCTGTCTGAATTTAAGAAAATCTTTGATTAAAACCAACATTTCCATATATAAGATATCGACTTATTTATTCTATGCGACCTTGTACATCGCAATATATATATATATATATATATATATATATATATATATATATATTATAACGATACCAGGTGTAAACAGTTATAACGATACCAGGTGTTAAACGTATATAACGATACCAGGTGTAACTTTAATAAGAGTAGTATATTTATGAGTAGTTAAAATGTCATGTTTATTGTTTAAAAAGCATTATAAATAATAAAACATTGTTAATAATCTCCGATCAAGATATCACTCATTATTAAGTGCTTATCTCTTCAGCTATACGGCTATACGGTGATACAGACATTTAAAACACTCTTTCATCTAGACATGTTAATAATCTTAATCTTGACATTTATTCAAATTGATTTAATAAAAGAAATAAAATTGAATTGTAATTAAGTTTTATTTTAATTGAGTTCATTTAAATCAGATCTGACCTCAGCTTGCTCAGTCTATACCAATGTTTTTAAAAAATAAACTTAAAATTATATTAATTACTCTTATACTGGCATTTGTTTTGTATTCAAAATTTAAATTACTCTTTTCTACAAAATGCAAAACATCAAATCATTTCAATTATTTTTCTTTGATCAAAAAAATAAAAATATACTATTTCAAAATTAAACTCTTTTTTTCCTTCTATATTTATCTATATGCGATCGTTCATTCTTACTACTAAAATATTTACATAAGACTCTATTGCATTCTTTACCTAATTATAAACTGTTTTGTTTTAATTCATTGTCTCCTTTATATAGTCTTTATGAGCTCTTAAAAAAAATCATTTATAAATGCATTATGCATGTCACCTCGAGTTTTGAGGACCTTACGACTTATTGACGGGGTCCAGCGTTATCCTGAGTTGGGTTACTGTTACTCCTGGTTTGGCGTAGTCCTGGATATGTCCAGAGTCCAACGTCGTTCTCCAGCAGTGTATGGTCCGTCCCAGAGAATTTATATCGGCTGCGAGGTGGATCTCATTCGGCTGTTAGGCGTCTAAAAAGCATCTCCTAACGTCCAGCGTTTCGCGTCGCCCTTTGTAGCTTCTCTGTAGGTACTCTTGCTGACTTAAACGGTCCAGGTACTCTACGTTTCCCGTACTAGTGTAAACATAATTACTGAAAACGTCTTTACTCGTTCGTAGATGAGACTTATAACAAAATAAAACTGATCTGCCGACGGACAGCGTGTCCGACTGCAACTGTGTCTTGAAAAGAAGAGAAGGGCTTCCAGTCGAACGCTTAATTTATACCCTCTCAAGATTCGGCACCTGTTGGTTTCGAAATTGTCCTGTCGAGACCTGCAGATCACATGATAGCTCCCACTCCCGAACCTTTTCATATATTTGCAATTCTTTGCAAATGGCCATGTTCTGTACGGAATTGAGATAGCACAAATCTATACATAATTTGCTTAAGCACTCACTGTGTTAATTTGAGCGTCTTAGTGTAATTTGCGTATTTTTGGCACACTTATTTCGCGCTGACTTCGCGTAGTGTGTCCTACTAACGTCATTTTCTTACTGTGGATAACTATAAAATTGAAACACACTTTGGTGCCTTTTGTTTGTTTATACACTAATTAGTTTTCACACAGTGAATTAAAATAATTATTTTAGTAATTAATTGGGGTGTGTTGCAGGGATTGCTGTCTGTACATGCATCACTAACACACACAAGATACACGCGTAACACACATACAATCGAGCAGGTGTTCCTTGCCTGTTGGAACAGGTTAATTTCTCCCCTAGTATAACAATGAAACATTTTTACAATCCCAGACATGTCCATTTACCCCAAAATTATAACAATGTTACAAATTTTACATTTATTTAAATCAATGCTCAATACAGCATATGGCTGCATCATTGCAATATATATAAAAGTAAATTACCCTAGACCTGTATCTAATGATTTTTTACAAATTGCATAACTGATAATAATATGTAAAGATTATTCTCAAACAGAACTTATGAACTTGTTGAAGGTAGTCCGCAATTTGTAACGCTTATTGACATATGTCAAATAAATGTCTATTTAAATTTAAAATAAAATTTCTCATAAATTGATTCCTCCTGCTGTCAAAAAAGTTTGAAATTTTTGAAACTGGAACTATATGTAGATTTGATTTGCAGTTACCTCTAATTTAATATGTGGATTTTGCGTTTTCTTCAAACTATTTACTCCTCAAATATCTGTTTTATGCAAATATCTGTTTACATTTTTTGAGGTGATAAATCTCAACACAAATAGGATTTCTGGAGTAAAACCATGGATACAAATAACATTTTTTATAAAAGTCGATTGATAAATTAAAAACATATCTTACACCAACTAGATAGATCCATAGAGACAGAGAGAGAGAGAGAGAGAGAGAGAGAGAGAGAGGTAGGTAGTGAGAAAGGGGAGAGACAGAATCTACCTAGTAGTTTTTTCTTTGTCTGGCCTACGTAAAATGTATTGCAATTTGGACATTTTATTTTGTATATTCCATTTTACTTCAATGTTCCTTAAGGAAATGGAAGTATGGTGATGGCAAAAAATATCGTGTTCGAGATTATTGCAGATTCTGATTGTACTACACTCAAAACATGAAAAAAAGTCATTTTTCGAAATGTGTCTGTGTGTGTCTGTCTGTGTGTCTGTCTGTAGATTTTTTTTTTGCAAACGATAACAGCCGCAAATTCAAACAGAATCAAATAATTTTTTGCGTACACCTCTCATTTGTAGAGTATTCACGATCTATTGTTTTTGGTGAAGATCGGTTGAGGGAAAGGGGTAGTTTACCAGAAACGGTTTTTTTTATCAAGGGTAATTATTTTTTTATGGTAAACGATAACAGCCGCAAATTGAAACAGAATCAAATAATGTTTCGCATGCAGCCCTGAATTATAGAGTTCTCAAGACGTATTGTTTTTGGTGAAGATCGGTTAAGGAAAAGGGGTAGTTTACCAGCAACGTTTTATGTTTTAACAAGGGTAATTTTTTCTATGACGAAAGATAACTGCCGTAAATTCAAACAAAATCAACTACGTTTTTGTATACCTTTTTGAATTATACAGAACTCAATGTCAATTGATTTTGTTGAAGTTCGGTTAAGGGAAAGGGGTAGTTTACCAGCAACGTTTTATGTTCTAAAAGGGTATTTTCTATGGCAAACGATAAGAGCAGAAAATTCAAACGGAATCAAACAATTTTTTGCACACAGCACTTATTTGTAGAGTACACAAGACCTAATGTTTTTGGTGAAGATCGGTTAAGGGAAAGGGGTAGTTTACCTGCAACATTTTATGTTTTAGAAGGGTATTTTCTATGGCAAACGATAAGAGCAGAAAATTCAAACACAATCAAACAATTTTTTGCATACAGCCCTGATTTGTAGAGTACTAAAGACTTATTGTTGTTTGTAAAGATCGGTTAATGGAAAGGGGTAGTTTACCAGCAACGTTTTTTTTATCAATGGTAATTTTTTCTATAACAAACGATAACTGCCGCACATTCAAAACAGAATCAAATATTTTTTTGCATGCAGCCTTGAATTGTAGAGGACTGATGGCCTATTGATTTTAGTGAAGATCGGTTAAGAGAAAGGGGTAGTTTACCTACAACGTTTTATGTTTTAACAAGAGTAAAGTACTTAATTTTGATAAACAAAGTATCCTGAAAAGAAGCTCATAATAATCCACTGTAGAAAATGTTCCCAATGCGTACCTTGTACTGACTGTTCCTGAACAATACCAGGACTGGTTTAAAATAATTAAAATTTGTTTGACCCCTTTTGCCCTGTTACAAAACGTAGATGGAATATCTATAAATGAAGAGGCTAGTTGAACTGAGTGGGGGTAATTTTCTATTAATGAAAATTATAGTTGAAGAGGGAGGGGAGAATTTCTTATATGTGTACTACGTTATCAACAACAAAGAAGTAGTTTTTTGTTAAAATTCCTTCCCGAGCTGTTTAGCCGTAGTCCAGTGTTTTCTGCAAACCAGATGTTTCGGCAATACCATCGACTGCCATCATCAGTGAAAATCGAGTGCGAAAACGTGAGGTGGTATACGTTAGTGACCACAGTACTGTGGTTAAGGCTTAAGCAATAGAAAGAAGTAGTTTCTATGGAAATATTTCATTTCGAATATGATTTTAAATATAAATCTTAGAACATGGAAGTCATGTATGGTTCTTCATACCGATATTTTATTGTGAATATTGGGTTTAGTTTTAGTTTTAGTTTTTATTAAAAATTATATTATCTGTATTATAAGATATTTTTCATTTGTATCTTTAAATATTTTATTTAGCTTTAGAGTTATATTTCTATAATATGTGAAGGTTGTATATTTTATTTTATTATTAATAGGTGAATTTTTAGATGTAGTGTTCTTGATAATTAGATTAGTGATTTTATGCTTAATTTTATTTTCAATTTATTAGTAGTTTTTATTTTGTATCCTTTTCTGTATTAGTAACTCGATACAGAAAGTATTAATATTAATAGATATAATATTTCGATATATAATTTCTATATTATATTCTCCTTCTCTATTTTATTTGTTTAATATTGCCAATATGCGTCTTCATTTATTTATATATATATATAGGTCTACTAACCATTTATGAACTAACTGGCTTTCACAAGAATGTAAATGGACTGTTTTTGTTATAGAAACGATAGTTTATTCGCAATTTTTGTACACAATAATTTCGTTCCTTTTTTTACTTCCATATTCCTTAAGGAATGGAAGTATGGTGATGGCAAAAAAAATCGTGTTCGAGATTATTGCAGATTCTGATTGTACTACACTCAAAACATGAAAAAAAGTCGTTTTCCGAAAAGTGTCTGTGTGTGTGTGTCTGTCTGTCTATGTGTCTGTGTGTCTGTAGATTTTTTTCCTATGGCAAACGATAACTGCCGCAAATTCAAACAGAATCAAATAATGTTTTGCATACAGCCCTGATTTGTGGCGTACTCAAGACCTGTTGTTTTTGGTGAAGATCGGTTAAGGGGAAGGGGTAGTTTACCAGCAACGTTTTTTTAGCAAGCGTATTTTCTATGGCAAACGATAACAGCCGCAAATTCAAACAGAATCAAATAATTTTTTGCATACGTCCCTGAATTGTAGAGGTCTCAAGGACTTTCGATTTTGGTGAAGATCGGTTAAGGGGAAGGGGTAGTTTACCTGCAACCTTTTACGTTTTAACAAGAGTAAAGTACTTGAAAATTTATTTAAACTTTTTGAAACAATGGTAATTGTTAAAAATAAAATAATTTTGTTGCCAGGCAATAAAATTATAATTTTTTCATTTTAATGTAATATAATATTTTTCATTTAATACAGCAATAAAAAGGCAGGTAAGACACACACACACACACACACACACACACACAATTCACGTTATTTCTGGCCTCACTCATGTTTATTTTCTTACATTTGCACGCTTTTTAAATGGAAAGTGCCGAAACCCACACCAACATAACGCGTGCAAGCCGAAAAAATGGACATCAATTTGCTTACTGGTGAAGCTAGTAGTTAATGAATGGGTAGGCAAAAATCTTATCTTAAATTTTTTTAAGGAATCACTAAAAGGACGGTGGTTCAAATCGGACGCTGAGGTAGAGTTTGCTGTAACCGAATGGTTCCACAAACAGCCGTAAGAATTTTACTAGCAGGGAATCTACAGGTTAGCGCAACAGTGGAACTCATGTCTTAATGTTATTGGAGACTTCTTTTAAAATCGTTGAATAAAAAATGCTTTACGGCTCTATACGTGTTTCTATTGAACAATCCTTGTATTAGTCATACACAATAATACAACTGATTGAACTTCAAATTTTTAAACTTGATTAGTTTCTATATATATGTTTAATGTTACAAATAATTCAAATAACAATCTTGATCATCTGTTAGTTCAGCGGAATAACAGTGACACTTTTAATAACCGCATAAAATAAACACTTAGAAACAACACAGGCGCTTTAACTTAACTGTTTGGACCACAGAAGTGAGGCATGCCTCAACGCTCTATGTGTACAGCGCGGGACAATCCCCCCTCCCTACACTTCCCTATCACACCACTACATTGCTTACATACGATGTATACAAAAAACGCTGAGGCAAGTTCAGGTTGCCTCATTCGCTTTAAACGAACTATGCCGAATCTCACCTGTCACCATCTAGCGGTCGCTCAATAAAGCACGTTTCGGTTTAATAAATTTGACAGTCGCAGTAACAATGTATAATCTTTACGTTATGTAGTTCATACGTATTTATAATTTTTATTCTACAGAATTTTTTAGGGTAGGCATTGCCTCAATTGCCTCCATGTAACTTCGCCACTGATATATATGTGTACAACGTTATCGGCAACAAAGAAGTAGTTTTTGTTAAAATTCCTTCCCGGGATATTTGGCAGTAGTCCAATGTTTTCTACAAAACCAGACATTTCGGCAATGCCATCGACTTCCATCATCAGTGAAAATCGAGTGCGATAACGTGAGGTGGTATACGTTAGTGACCACAGTACTGTGGTTAAGGCTGAAGCAGTAAGTAGAAAGAAGTAGTTTCTATGGTAATATTTCATTTCGAAAATGATTTTAAATATAAATCTTAAAATATGGAAGTCATGTATGGTTCTCCATACCGATATTTTAACATTATGATTTCGTCATTTGTAGTGTAATAACGTCTTTTATGGTAATTTATGAGTCTCTTACTGTCTTGAGCTTTGTATAAACGTACTAATTTTCTTTGCGCTTTCAAACTTAACATTATATGAACCTGAAAAAAGTTATAAAAGCATTTACTTTAAATATAAATTTACAGCTACTGAGTAAAATATTTGTACCTGATTATCTTTGCATAAAATCTACTTTGATCAGTAACGATCCTTTCTCCTAAATGCATGATAATTCTATAAGTAGTTCTAATTATTGGATAAAATTAATTTTTGAACCATCGATTAAAAAACAATTTTATCGTTGAAAGTATTTCCTGCAAAGCCATATTTCGATTGGATTAAAACTTGGAAGAACATCAAACACTAGGACTACTTTGGTTTTTTCTATTAATTGGAACAGTTCTATAAGTCTTGAACTGCCAATGATAGTCTTTTTCTGTTTTCTGATAGTCTTTTAGAAGTTTCTCATACTTTCTATACTACGGCGCCGAAGTCCCTTTCTCGTTTTGGGAACAACATTAATTAGGTTAAAATAACTCCTTAGATTAAGGACTCTGGAATGCCATCAAAGTGCCCAATTTTGCCAAATACTTGGTCACTGAAAATGGAATACAAATGACATTGTGCATTATTATTATTAATAATTCAAAAGCCAACAATGGCAGGGCAGACTCAAACGTTTATGAAAAGTCGGGTGAATTTAATTTCTTTAAACAAGTTTTGTTACTCTCATATGATAATCAGAGTAATTTATTGCACCTGTCATTTTTAACACATATGAGTTTTGGGCTCTGCTTGACGTTCAGAACAGAGCTCATCTTCATCGTGAAGCGACGGAGAGGAATACAGAATTCTGGTGCAGTTGTGTAGGAGAAATGTGTTTGCACGTATTGATGAAACGTATTTATTTTAAAGCCTGCAGCAACTGCACCAGAATCCGCCAATTCTATAAATATCTTCCAATTTTTTCTGTCATGTTACTTTCGTCTTGAAATTTTAGGCACGTAAATAGAATAGATTGGCCACTAATTTTTTTATTTAAAGAACACTGTGTAATACCTGGGTTAAATCTTGTCTACAAACTTGTTTTAATTTACATTAAACAACATTTGAAATTTTTATCACAGTTTGAATTTCTTAATTATGATAATTTAAGGTGAAAAAATTAGCCTTAATATATTAGAATGTATTGTTTCTTTGTTACATATTCAATTTTAGAAAAAAGCCTTTTGTACTAAATGATATTACAACAGCTAGATATTTAATGCGCAAATATTTATTTTTTATACTTAAAGAAACACAGAAGTTACAAAATTAGTATTCATAACGTTTTAATAAAAAATTTTGTTGTTAACTTGTTATACGACTACGAAATATCAAGGCTCTGATAATGTGGCAGGTTACGATGCTAGTTTACCATTATAAATAAGGATGTTCATTTCTTATTTGGTTCCTACTACGTAAGGTTCTTTGGTTCTAAGAGACTGGTCTTGTGCAGCCGGTATCATGATACTAAACAGATTCCATTAAACGTGATCCGAAGTGTTGCTGTCAGGCTCGTTGTCAGAAGAATGCTATAAGAGCAGAGTAGCATCGCCGTTATCGACCAGTACCGGCGTACGTGATTGACGTTCCGTCTACAGTACACTCGTATCTCGTTCCGTTCTGTTACTGCAGCATGACTGAATGAATTGATCACTATTTCAATATACAATGGCTTCTGACACAATATTTGTTTGTAACATGTTGGTTTACTTTTAAACGTAAACAGGAGAGTATTGTAATTTGGAAAGCCAGCAACTGAACACGTCTTGAACATATTATTACTGACAGGTTTCTTCTCGTTTATCTTTTTAATTTAATTAAAACTTTCCTCTTCTAACCAGAGAGTAAATATGTTAATAAATGTCTTAAATATATTAGATCTTGTGATGTGTGACAGCATAAACTGTAGCACTCGAGAGTTACTAAATTTGTAGTTATCTGATATGGCCCGAATCAAACTATTTGACAGTTTATTTGACAGTGCCTTATACTAACCGCCAAGTGCACTACTTGGTAGCAGAATGTTTTCAACTAGCTGCCACGGAAATTACTTTTAATACGCGGTGTATGTCACCACTATACGTGCGATAATTTGTAATTCTGACAACAAAAGTATATGATTTTTGTTTTGAAACAATTCATCCAATTTTACATAAGTCTTTAACTGAAACCTCTACTATAGGAGCTATAATAAATCAACAATCCTGGATATTGTCAATATTTATAAGTGTATTTTTATAATGATTAATATTACTGTTATCAATTACATTACTGATATTTTTGTTGTAGTCGTATCAGTTTGCTAGCGCAGTTTGTAATTATTTGACCTGTTTTATTTGTGAGAGTCGCAACAAGTCACGTTACTTCTATGATCAACACAAACGCAAATGTTAAAGTTGTTTTATTCTCTCGGGCTAATACTTCGTATTGCTGAGACTACTAGATAATACTATGTTTCGTTGTACACACGTTGACAAAATCTATGTGATATTTAAATAAATTCTGTACATACTGTTTACAGTTATATCGGTCAACAAAAATTCAACCCAGTAAGGAAGATTTAGGAATTTTACATAGTGCGTGTATCTTTACGTAGATGTAGGCCTATGTGAGGTGAATGTAATCCTAACCCAATAATTCTCGATGCAATATTCTCAACAATGCTGTAACTAATAACCAACTTTGTATGCGATGTATTTAGCAGCATTTTGTTTCATAGATTGCGTTTTTTTTCATAATAACGTTGTGCTTAACACACAGAGAAATTTACTTACTTACTTAATCCTTAGCTTTTTCACCTTTCGGTGTAAAGCTATGTTGGAGTTGAGGTCTCTGAGGTCGTCTTTTTCCACATATCCTCCATTTAATAGAGAAAATATATTTAAAAATTTAAAGGCCCACTAAGGTTTAAAATTAACATATTAAAATTTATTTTTTCTTTACAAAAAAATGTTGTCTTGTTTGAGAAGTTTATCTGACATAAGAGACAACTGTACAAGTGAAAGGATTAATTCGTTTGTTTGAAAATATAAATGAAAAAAAAGTGATGCATGGTTAATACCAATTTGATAGTACACAATAATACCAATTTAAACTACAAGAAGTCAACAGGAAGCCATAGCAACAACCAACCAGAACACAAATATTCGACATGATCCAAAATTAAGATGGCTGAGAAGGGAAAAAGTAGGATTCCCAAAACCTGTTCAAATAAGAAAATAATATATCTTGAAGTAAAATAGTTATAAATATTAAATAAAGTATACATATATATTATAAAGTTGCAGAACTCAGACCCTATAGGGGATCCAAAAATATAATATAGCTGAAGAAAAGTAAACTAATTTAGGGAATAATGATCAAAAATATAAAATAGTATTGAGAGAATAAAAAGAAAAATAGTAAACAAAAATAATAAATGAGTGAATAGACTAGACTGACAGACAAATGACTATGACCCAACCCCAGTGATTGGCCAGATAAAAGCTATAAATAAAAATAAACTAATAAAAAACACAAATCATATATCAACTTTAATAACAAGTATTATATAAGTTATGTAAAAGGAAGTACACTACCAGTAAGAAACAAGTAAACCAACTGTTAGTATATAATTATGATAGAAATACTACCAATAAAGGGTAGGATCAACTAAAATTTTAAAGAATGGATGAAGGAATGGAAGGGTCTAATATCAATAGGCCAAAAAACTAAATTCATACAAAGTTTTAGTACTAACTTTGTGAATTAATATATTAGGTGTGTTAAAAATAACCTTACTGAGATATAAAAGTAAACATGTTTAAAAACTGACTTTAAAATTAGGTTTAAAAAATAATATAAACCAAGAGTGATAGGTAAGTAGGAAGTGTTAATGATAAGCAGTGAAAGTGATAGAGAGGATAGGAAGGAATTAAGACAAACAATTAATAATCTTAATAAGAAGAAAACGTCCTATGTTACCAAAATAGTCACAAGGATGATAATCACAATATAAGAAATGGTGTCAAGACACCATGCACCAAAATTGTTATTAGTTTATTTAAAAGAGTTGTGTTTCATAAGAAGGAATATGGCTGGATCATGAACAGACCATAAACCATTTTTAATTTTATATGTTATCATAGTAGGAGTAAGTGATAAAAAAGTGTGTAAGAGATAATAGAAGGTATAAACAAGCAATTATATAAGTTTAATAATTCCAATATTACTCATCATTTTTAAGATAGAAAAGAAAATTAGACAAGGAATGATTTTGTAAAATTATAATAAAATTCATTTATTGTATAACAGCCCAAAGTAATTTTAAAGTAGACAATGACTAAGTGACAGTAAGCAGAATATATGAAAGTAATAAATAATGAATTAATGGTGTAAAATAAGAAATTCTAGACATTTACAGCTTAGGCCTATAAAATGCCATTTGTAAGCAATTAACCATTGTATTTGAAAATTAGGACCATGTAACTTATTAATTTCAATTATCTAACCATAATGGAATGTCAGAAATAGAATAAACATAAAAAATAAGTAAACTATGTAATAAAATAACATTAGCAAATTGGCCAAAACATTAATACATGACCAAACTCAGCATTGTGGGATATCAAATTAATCTTTTGAAAGAAAATAGAGACATTTATGTTAATATCTCACACATTGGTAATAACACCAAGGGATAGTAGCAATTATAAGATATTTATTCATTTCGAGCAAAAACCCAAGATTTATAACAATGAGTACAAATGTTTTCAACCAATAAGATAGGAGCTGGTTACCGTAACAACGAAACTTTGTTAGAAAAGAACCGTTAATAAATTGTATCAGTCCATTATTAACGATCAAGAGAGACGGATGCCAAACTGAATTCGACTGAATTAAAAGTTAAAAAAGAGGGAAAAGCAATCAAAATTAAACTAATACGAACACTAGAAGTTGAACCTAGATCTATTGAATCCAGGATGAAACTATAAAACAAATTTCAATAATTAAAATTAATAAAATCTTTGAAAAAATAAAATAGAAACCAGAAAAAGGAAGAAACCTAAATGATGAAGAACTAATTAATATACCGTATCAACACAATCTGGAAGGATTACCTGTGTCTCATCACAAGAAACGACAAGGTTTTGTTAAGTATAAATGAATTATCAGTAATGGCGAACAAAACTAGTTAACTTTTTCAAAACACAATAACTCTCACTCCGAACTTGGTATACTAAATTCTTTCAAGGATTAATTGAAATTATTTATTAAAACTGTATGTGAACCGTAGCTTAACCTCTGTGCGAGGCCGAAAAGGTTGACACACATTTTAAACACTAAGAACCGAATTGTATGTAAACCTGCATAGTATTTAAGTAACATTGATGTAAGGTTGTGTACTTTAATAACATCTTGTTTATTTTTTCATAATCAAAAGAACTCTTTGACTGAATAATATTAGTGTAAAAATTAATGCCAGCATCCATGCTGTTGTAGTCAAACTCCCCAGTCAACATAGCCAACCGCTGAGTTGTAATTTATTTATAGCCTGAGCAAACTTTTTGTAATAACATATTTTGTACTTAAATGATAAATGATTAGCTAATCTGGACACTAATAAATTAGTACTGAACATTAATAACCGTCCTTTGTTTTATTTGATATATATTGTAATATTTGTGTAGTTTAGCAGTGAAGAAAATTTTTTATCAGAATTATAGATTGGCAACACGTCGGACGACACGCGGGATTTGAATTCACGCCAGTCCGTGTAAGTTGAAATTATTATCATCGAAAAGAAGACGACGCAATTAGAAGTTTTTAATTTTTTTTTTTATAAAACAATTTGGCGCCTATCGGGAAGTAAGTACATCAATTAAGGACAGGCAAGGAGAAGAACGAGAAAGATTCGTTCTTCTTTTCGTCGCCTTTCTGCTTCTTCCAACTCTTGTCGGCGTCTTTTCTCTGTTTCTTCAGCATTCTGTCTTCATCGATCATCTGTCTGCAACAGCAGCTCTTGGAAATCATCTGACCGGCATAAATTGATCACCGATTAATTAAAAATTACACTAGTCTTGTACAAGGTGTCCACTATTTTGACTGTTAGCGGTTCTATTCCACTTCTGACCACTTTTACGACGTTCTCTTTGATCGTCGTATGGTAGAGTGGAAACCAAATACAATACACCAATTAAGTCACTAACCACCAGCTTTAATTAATCACAAATACAGTTTATAATCAACATGTACAATAATCCGAGCAAAATTAGACTACATTCAATAATAATGTCAAGAATTCCGCACTATAATCACTTTTCATTAAGACACCAGCTGAGACGCACTGTGTAAATCGCCGGAGGTAAACTAAACCAACTCTCGCTGAGATATTTATACCACGCTGAGATGCCAGAATAAGGTGTCACTTTTGGGTGATGTGTAAAATAATTGCCTCTTGCGGCGACCTTGAATCCATTAGAAACTGTGTCGTGTCTGGCCTTGAACACAATGCGCGTGTACCGTGAAATCTGGAACAGCCTCGGTTGTTGGCGCGTGATAAGCGTCACGTAATTTTGTTTCATCGCAAGTAGCAGCAATATGTATGCGCACACTCATTGCAGCTGGGCTCTGCTGGGCAAGCCAAGATACTTGTAGAAAGTTCCGTATTACGTAACAATAGTTAATGTACTCTGTGTCAAATAAACATACGCCTAACTGTTATCATCTGCTAATAACTGTCGCAGTCTATATTGGCTCATATTTATTTCTTCCAAACCATTTATAGTTTTTACTTCACAACACAAATTGTCCTCTCCTCCTTGCCATCAAAACATCTTTAACTAAAAATGTTTATACTTCCTTGCATAAAATTGTTTACAGTGTTACCTAACATTTTATCACCGTAAAGTGAGTAAGTTAAGCATAATTAAGTGTGAAATTCCTTCTGTTTTTATTAAAATATTTTGTTTAGGACGTGTATTTATAGTGTTTTTAAATGTATAATGACCAACGTTATTTCAAAGATTGTAACAAGTAAGTACAGGTATGTATGTTCTTTACACCATATCTAAAAATATTTTGTTATAGTGTTAGTTAATAATGAGTCCTAATAAGTAATTGACTATGAAACTAAGAAATTCAAACTTGAGAAAACATTTGTTGTTTGTAATTGTGTGCCTATAATATACATTTAAATTATCATTATGTATAATCTATAAGTGCATAATTGTGACATTCACTTTCAGTCTTTGTCTTTATACGCAATATAAGAATTTTCAAAGTCTCACTGATTAGTATTCTTTACAAGTGTATACATATGTACCAATTATGTACAAACAGTAAACGTTCAGGTTTGTGTGCTGGTATGTACCTATGTTAATAAAATATTTAGTAAGAGCAATATTTTTAGTAAAGCTTGAAGTGAAGAAGAAAAAGTTAGATTCTACAAACTTGATGCCCAGCTGAAATGGTTCCATTGTTATATGAGAAACACAAAATTGAATTAACATGAAACTTTGTATTGTATATTAATGTGTTCTGTGTATGCGGCAAATGAATTTCTTGGTTACCATGATCGACTGTTTTTACCCTGACAGTTCATTTTACAACTGAGTCATATTACATTTCGTTTCACATTATGTGTGTAAGTAATACGATACTAGTGAATAAAATATATACAGGTGATAAATTGTGTTTTGGGAGTCCAATTACCAATGAAAATGTCAACTGGTGTACAACACTTGCAACTCATATCAAGTGTATGTACTTCCTACCTTCGTTTTTTCCATATACTGATACTGTACCTTAATTGTAGCTTTTATGTTCATCATAGCTTCATTTACCTTAGTACTAATTTACTTCAATTATTTTTGTAGTTATAATTTACATTCAATATCCCATACCAACTTTTAACAATAAACAGCAGTAACATTGAAACGTATTTTTATTATTATGACTAACGTGTTTAAATAGACAGAATCTGTAATAGTCCTCAAGTCTTTTATTAGTTTGCATTTTACTTTGTAATTATTTAAATTTAGTTATTCACACAGTTTATTTTAATCAACTAAAATGTATTATTTTAATTAGGTTACAATACAGAATGTAACAAGTATACAGTGTCAACAAGACCCATTAAGTAAACGTCGCACGCTATATAGCCGTGTGTTGTATTTTGTGTAACTTTAGACTTGTAGGTAATCCAGATAATAACAAAAACTTCTGCCACGTTTAGAGCAACGATGCGCGCTTCTTTAAACTTATGACGAAGCAGATCACAAGATTTTTTTTTGCAAGTAGGCCATTAGATGCGATTTTCTATTCCACTTTTATTAAACAAGTTGACTGTGGTATACTTGTTCGTTTATAAAAGCTTTTATTATATTATGTGAATTTAATATTCATTACAGTATAATTATAAAACTGACAATTAATCGTTAGATGGTAGAGAAATGTGTTTTAATATACTATTACTGGCCTACGAATGAGTTCATATTCATTCCTGAAACACATTCAGTACATGTGTCATTTATGTGTTTAATCTCACCACCTTATGTAAACTTTAGTCACCACCTCATGAATAAGTAATATAAGAGTTATTTTTTATAATATCCCTAGTAAAAAGTAAAATATTTTTTAACTTTTAGACTAGAAAAAGTTTAAAAAGATTGTAATAGATTGAATTAAATTGCTCGGTATATCAATGACATTCAAAGACAATCTATCGTTTTATAACAAACAGAAAATTCTCACTACGTTCAATAACAGATATTCCAAATTTAGTAGGTTTTGTCAAATTCAAAATTGTCAAAGCGCTTTTATAAAAGCTTTGTCTAAAATAGGTATTTAACCAATTTTTATGGAATCAACGACCTGAAAAACTATCTTGAGCTAGTGAAACTCACAAAACTGTATCATGACTGTATTGATAGTAATGAATTTATTGTACAGGTTTAGGAAGATGAGTCGGAGATTACTGTCATCTGAGCAGTAAATACAGAGAAGAAGCTCGTAGGATAAGTAACGGGAATTTAAAATAAGATGACATTATATCTCTACTTTGCTTTAATGTGATCTGTTACGTCACCCATCTCTGCGTAGTTATCGAAGACGTACGAAAAGGTTGACATTGTTTTTGTTACATTATATTGTTAATTTTTATTTTGTATGATATTGATATATTTTTAAACCCTATAGTTTTATTGACTTTCAATTAGCGATTTGTTTTTAAGTTGCAAATATTATAATTTTAAGAAAGTTGATTTTCATAACACTTGAACTCGACCGCCGATTTCAATGTTGTAAAATCAGTGTTTATTGAGATTACACGATGGTTGGTGTTCAGTTAAATATGTAAACTGCAGTAGTGTACCATCAGGATTTTGTTTATATTTCTGCGATATATTTACTACAAAATATTTACATATGTTAAGCCTTTAACATCTTAAACTGATTTGTTCCTTTATGTTCTTTATATACCAACTCAACCCATGTAACATAGAGTTAAATTAATTTTTCAGTTTTATTCCTGTTATATAGTAAGAATAGCTTACGTTGGAAAATGCGTTTATACCTACAAGTAATAAACAGGCTTGTTAAATGTTCAATGGAAACATTAAAGGCGACATGTACGTCACAAAGTCTCTTAAATTCGTGTATGTAGTTCTCGGTACCGCAGCCCATATAACCAAGAATTGTATAGCCGTTTGTTGTTTTTCTTCAAAGTGTATTTCAGGAATGATTATAAGTTCTATTTCTATTTCATCTAGAAACAAGAATGAAATTATAAGTAGAAAATATAACTAACAATGCATATATTACTACACTTATTTTACTGTCATAGTTATGTTTTTAGATTCTACCTGTTTCCCTTCTGAGTCTTTCACCCCTACCCTTTCTCTCCTGTCAATACTGTTTTCAGTTATAACAAGGAAACATAGATAGTCGTTTAAACCGCCTGATCACGTATGACTTCCTCATATTCTTTCGACTATGTCAACTTTTATTAATACGTGTAAATATTTCAATGTATTTTCAAGTAAAAAAATTAATAAAAATAAAGTCAAACATGTTAGGTAATTTTTATTCAAAATATAAATTGCTAAAAATTGCGTTAAATAGAGTTAATCAACTCTAGAGTAGTAAAACTACTGTATACTTGTGCTCTTTTGAATACGCTTGAAATATTAAACTAGGAGTTTTTGTTTAGTTATCTAACATCTCTACTAATGATTTTCTTGGAATTACAATTTCCATAGGGTATACTTGCTTATCAAACGTTGTAATATCCTAGTTAATTAATCCTTAGAACCTAACTCGTCATTGTTAAATCCCCTAAAAATCTCCCACGTGTGAAGACAAAGACCCTATTTGCACGAGAAGGATTGCTGTTTACATTACATACGTTTGCTTAATGTAAACTGTGAGTAGATTTACGAAAAGGTACATCTTACCCCGTACTAACATCCTGATGAATATTTCATGTTTTCTGTGACCAGGCTTTTTAAGCAAACAAATCTTTTTACATATTAAACGTATGAATAGAATAAATGAGAAATTTTTGTAGAATATATTGCCCAACGTTGCACAGACTTACTCAAATATTAGTATATATTCCTATTTAGATAAGAAACTTGTCTATGACAGAGTGGGCTTAAACAAACAGTTTTTTGTACTTGGTGGGAACCCAATAGATTATATTATTTTTATAAGGAAAAATTTTTTTAACACGTGTATAATTTGACATACAAATAGTTGCTTCCATTAAATTGTATTACTCACATAAATGTAGTGCTTCGGAAAGTTAGGTTATTCAATTTTTTCTTCTGTAAGTAGTGTAATTTTGTATTTTCTTTTTAAAATCTGACTCACATTTCAGTTACCTGAAAAACATCAGTATCATCAGAGGTTTGTAAGTAAAATAATAAGAATCGAAATAATTCTATGTTAATATAGAAACTAACGAATACTTGAATTTGTTTCGATTTTAATGTAAAATAACTGATAATCGATTTAGGTCGAATAGTTAACGATTGTTTCAATGTTTATTTACTTCAGCACCTGTTTTCTCGGTTATATTTGAAATATTTAATGTTTATATTTTATTCAATTTTATTTATTTTTATAAATTTATAATTTTAAATAGATCGTGTTCTTTTTTTAATTTGAGTTTGTTCTTTACTTAATAAATTATTGTTATTGTGTTTGTAAATATTAAGATTTTTCTAAATATTCATTTTTTGTATAGAAAATTTTTCATCTTCAGAAAGTTATATCTTATGATTGTATCTCTGTATCTATAAATTTCATAGAATGGTAAAGTTATATAGAATGTCATCTATACTAAACTCCGAGGTAATACGTCTGACTATATCGTATAAGTAGATAAAGCATTTTTCTGTACTTCTCATGTTACAATACTTATGATGACATGTGTTGCCGTTTTAAAGAAAATATCTAAAAATTCATACACAAATAGGGGATTTAGGTATGTAATTACCATTTAGGTGTATATGTTGCGCCTATAGTAATGCAATAACATATTAAAGTGGAAATACTTAATGTTTCCAGGGATTAAATCAAATCTACAGGTAAAAAAATTAGGATTATTAAACATGTTTTAAGCATCTATTTTAATACTCAACATAATTATATTTTGCCTTCTTATTCTTCTCGTCTTTTTGCTCTAGGGATTATGCTCATTACATCTCTTACCTTCGTCAAGTACATGTGTTTTTTTTCACGAGGTATCATCTCGCTTTCCCTGTGATTTGTAGTCCATTATAAATTTTTGTAGATAGTCTGAGTCCATTCTATCGATGTGTCGCTTTTATTTCAATTGACTTTCATATATCTTACAATTTATGTTATTAATTCTTGTTATTCCCTATTTTACTCTCCTATTGTTTGCTCGTTGGTATTGTGCAGACATCAACATAATTCGTCATTATTAGTTGTTATTATTATTACATAATAATACTGGGAACACAGTACATACTACATAACTATTTTCTACATAAACAATTGTTTTATGCATTTATAGGTTGTTTATGTAAAAATTCCTTCACTTTTCACAAGAGTAGTCATATTATCTTTGGAGACATAAAAATAGAAAAGATAGAAAGAGCGTAGGCTTTCACGGCCGGGATCTGGCTGGAAAATAAATACCGGGTTGTTGGGCTGTGGTCCAACATCATTAACATCCCAAACTCCCATTAAAATCGGACAATTGGAGTCTCTTGCGGAACCTTTCACCTTCTTCCCGCATCTCTGAAGAAGGCCGTCGCGGACGTGAATTTTTAAAGATTTTTGTATAGTCCATGTGCCAGTGTTGTTATCATGAACAAGCAATTAGATAACAACGATTATTTTTGTTTTCCCAGGATCAGTTTTCCAACATAAAGATTGAATTACCCCATTGGACTGATGTAGTTTAATACTAAAAATTATTTCTTATTATATTTATTATTATTAACTGTTTTTTGTAATTCATGCTCACAAAACAAGGCTAATAAAATCCAATGCAGTATTCTATAATACCAAACTATGCTAATAATAATGTTGGGATTTAATGCTCCCTATAAAAATTAATTGTAAATCAACAAAATTATACGTCCGGTTGTTAATCTTGAATGTTTCTCATTAAAATAGCTGCCATTTGAACAGGACCTTAAATAATATACAGGAAGAAACCCAGTATCAAACAACGTAATCCATTGAGAAGACAAAACAAAAAACAAGACTATAATTAATTACTACAGTCTACTAAATCTCATATATCAAGGACGCGTATTGGTTAGTATATGGATAAGGTATTATTTTACAAAATTATTTACCTGTTTTAAGAATCAGATTTTGTATAAGTGATTATTTACATGTATTCATAAAATATTCATTGCAGTACGTTTGTGAAAATGTAGGACGTCTCTTCTTGACATAAGTAATTAGGCGGTTTTGGCAATTAAGATGTTTTGTTTAATTAATATTTGCTCATTTTAAAAGTGATTTGATTCCTGGTATGTATACTTGTTTATTAGTGATTGCCTACTCTTTACGCGTCTCAATAATTTACGTGTTATCTCGGTTAACCGTGTGGTTAGTGCCTTGAAAAAAATAATAAGAATCAAACAATGCATGGGAATTATTTAATACGCTACAAATTTATATATAACAATTTTCCAGTAAACAATAACAACCTTGGATTTATAAAATAATATGTGTGTGTGTGTGTGTGCGCGGATTTTAAAACGTCCTTCGACGTTATCCGATGCCTAACACCCACTCCATACAATCATTCCACATTATAATCCGCAGATCTATGCGATGGTTATCCTTTCCATGATTTTTTCGGTCCTCCCCGGTTCTGACGATCAGGAGAAACTCATCACACTCTTTGAAAGTCTCTCATCTCCTGTACCCTGGACGTAGCCGTAGCAAATCTACTGGTTCTTTTCAATATCTTGAAACAAAGTTTCCTGTAATACCTTCGTCCTTCTGATTTGTTCATTTAAAATTCTGCTGCGTCTATAAATTCTGACGGATATTCGGAGCACATCCACCGCCTCTAATTTTTGTTTTGTTTTTCTCTTTAACGCGCCATGCTTCTGCTGTATACAGTAGGCACTTTATGTCTTCTAACGCGTCTATGCTATTTTTAACTAACGCATTATAAATAATATACGTTTCTTTTTACCTATGTCCTTAGTCCACCAAATTCTTTATAAAACAATATCACGTAAAAAGACATATATAATGCAGTTTTACACATTCATAAATGTACAGAGTTTGTTTTCTTAAACTGAAACGAGTAAAGACTTTGCTAAAACGTTGTGGTCAAGTGTTTTAGTTCATGTTTTGTAACTTTGATACAAAGCAAACCACGTTCTGTTCTATTGGATCTAAATGACGTCAGTTAATTACATGAAATCCTACTGTTGCTATTCGTTTGCGGCTTACATATTATACGTGAGTGATGATCACGTTGACAGTTTCAATGTTTAACATACAAACTCATTGGTTTCATAAAAACGTCATAACAGTTATTGATTATTACACATGTTTTCATTATCGTAATATATTGAAATTACAATAGTAAAAAGTAGAAGGATTAATTGTTTGCAAAGCTTAACATATTGGCATGCTATATTGTTAATGTGGTATATTGTTTTATTACTGTCTATATGATATGTATATTGTGACCACTAATTTTAGTTTTCATCTATTTCATTATGTCAGTAGTCAGCAGACTAGACAATATATTAACGGTTTGATACAGAACAACCAACAGCGCGTCCACAATCTGCCTGGTCTGTTGATCTCTTTCTGTCTTTCGTTTCCTGCCTTTTTCATTCATTTTATATGTCTTTACTTAACACTGCTGTTTCTGTATGCATCTAACACTTAAGATTAATGTTGTATCTACTAGGTTTAAACATTATTATTTACATGAGTTGATCTATTTATCTGTTGTTCATCAGACAACAATGGGTAATTCATGTAGAGCTACATATTTATTATCGCTTTATCTTGTAGATAATTTTCACGACTCTTTGATCAAAGAGACTACTGTTTAATTCCTTACACACCAATTATATAATTGGTTCATGTCTTCTTCTTATTATGCCAATCCTCTTCTACCGCAAGGTGTAGAGGTTGATCAAAGGTCTCGCTACCGTGGTTTCTGCATAATCAGTTCATATATTAGTGATAATCATAACTATAAGAACCTAAAATTATAGTTTTCATAGTTGTACTTAGGCGCTGACTGTGGTGTCTTGTTACACCACACGCCATGAGTTCGTTTACCGCTGCGGAAAATGTCTAACATTTATACGGTCACTCTACAACGCAAGGCGATCGTAAACTGGCGAGTGGTATTAATGAAAACTAATTACCTGTCTATTAATATCTTACCACTAATTCGTCTAGAGCCGGTAATAGATTAATTCTACAGACAGTGATCCGTTTGTAGAATGGACTCCTGATTCTTCGAAATATCACGAGGATACACACATACCTCTTTACTGAGTGTGCCAAATATATTTTCTTTCCTTAGTATTAAATGGCAGTAGTGTTCATTCCATTGCAATATACGTAATAATATTTTTTACTGTTACTTTTCCTTCAGTCTTATTGTTTCATCGCCATTACAAGAGGAAGTAACATTATAAGTCAATTGTAAAAAAATAGATTAAAGTAACTACTTAAACGTAATTTTTAATTTTC
The DNA here is from genome assembly GCA_034769895.1 of Magicicada septendecula. Lineage (NCBI taxonomy): Eukaryota > Metazoa > Arthropoda > Insecta > Hemiptera > Cicadidae > Magicicada > Magicicada septendecula. Next base: position 535,335,904 of record CM068367.1, on the reverse strand, counting down.
CTAATTTTAAATTGGGGACCGTATAAGTCCCTATATGCTATTATGATTTTATAACAGTAGAAAAATGTGGAGCCACAGATGCTAATACACAGTATTCAACACGCACGTGTTTCCTCACTTTTCAGTATTAGTTATGGCATTAAGTAAAATTAATTAAGCTAATTAAGCGATTAACAAAAAATATATACCTGTAAACCTCTTACCTATTTTAGTCGGGTGCGTAAATTAATATTTTAGTCTTAATGTCGCTGTAGTGTGTAATATAGCATTTGAGATCATTAATACCCCAATTCAACGAGTAGGCTTATAGATGCCTAAAATTTCAGAGCATTTTAAACGTTTGCGGTGATTTCTAAATTTCAGCAATATTCATTTCTTGAAGGTTATTAATAAGAAACTTAATAGTAAGTTGTATTGAAAACAAGAGTATAGATATAAATTTAAAAAAATAGTTCGATCGTAACAATGACATATAAGATTAGTCATATTGTCGTAACAATAACCGCTACAAGATTTTTATTATTGTTGTTGTTATTGACTTATTATGATGTTGTTTGCAGTATTGTTATTACTATTATTATGAATATGATTTTTTGTTGTGCTTATTAAGTTTGGCTTCTAATGTCTTTAGCTCATTAACGATAACCATGGGTAGTGTTCATTATCGTTTTCCTTCTCGGCAAATTACCGCTTTATCAATGAAAAATTAAAATTATATACCTTCATTTACAAGGTATTTTCTATTACAAATGATATAGAGTTGGAGTTTTTAGGAAGGACAGAGTTATGTCTATTTGCTGTTTATTATCCAGTCCTTTTTTCAGTTTATGTTTTACTTCTTATAGGTGTCTGCATTCCGTAAGAGCACTGCAGCCCACAATTATGTACGTACTTTACTCCACATGTGCAGAAAAGTCGTTCTTGTCTTAGATGGAGACACGAAGACATCGGGAGTAAGTTCCCAATTTGTAGTCTGACGTTGTAAACTTGTTGATTACGAATGCGGTTGTCTAGAACTTACAATTTTTGGACGCGCTATTTAGTGTATAAATTTATTAAGGAGAAATAAAATATATGTACGTAAACATTAATAGTGGTGCTTGTGGCGGCTACTTTTGCGCAATCGGGTCCTATGGCAATGACAGCTTGTTCTGGGATGTCTTCAGGTTTCTTGCTGCAACGTCGGCTTCTTCATTATTTTTTTTTTCCTACATATTGCAGACACCAAACCATCAAACACAGGTAAAAAATATAAACTCAGATTTTATAGCGCACGATATGATTCCATTATCTCTTGAGGTAACGGATCTACGGTTCATGTATTAGGCCTATTCTATGTAGTTAGAAAGTTCAGTGAATCCGTACAGGAAACGTAGCCTGTTTTCTCACATTCTGGTTTTTGGCAGTATAGCAGCAGATCGTTCCACATTGCATATACTTTTTCTGTGTATACACTCTCTGCCTTCCACAGTGTCCACGAGTGGGAGGCACCCTCGATTACTAATGCTTTACACAATTTTCTCTCTGTTTTCGAGCAATCAGTATACACAACTGAATCATCTTGTACGTACATCTGTAAATAGATATAACATGGAGCGTCAGTTAGTCGCGTTGGTCGCAAAATTTCTTACTTTTTTTAATTAAATATTTTCAGACGTCAACTTTGTTTACTAAGTGTCCAGGGATACAATTTGCATGGAACATGTGGCTAACTCATTGCCGTCTATATCTCATAATGCCGGGCTGTCTCGAGGACACGAATATACGAATCTAGTAAGCTTATATAACTGGTCGATTGAGTGTACACGACGACTGTGGTTCTGACAGTATGTGGCTTGGAATCAAAACGTGGTTTAAGACGTGGTTTAAGTAGCCTATTAACCATATACTTTAGCCACATGTATGAAAACAGGAGTTGTCTTTTGTGCTGAAATAATTCATAATAAAATAATCTTCCTGCTATCTAGTGCTTGCGATATAATACTGTATGTACCAACATTGTGGCCCGACTTTAATTTAATTTTTAAGCACGACTTCTTGACTAAAGTATACCGCTAGCCAATCGTCCATTTTTATGTAGCACCATCTCAGTGTACAGATGTAGTAAAACTTCTATATCCGTTTATAGTTCATAAGGGAGATGCACCTAATGATGAATTATTCCTATCAGTCAGGATTTCTTCATCAACCTCCTTAAACGCTTCTGAAGTGTTTGTCAAAAATAAAGACTAAAGAAGTAGTTTCGGTTTTTTACTGCAGCCAAAAACAGTTTTCAGTTAAAGTCAGGTCCGGGTGTATTCCTCATTTTCAACAGACGTAATACAGGTCGTCTTTGCTGCTGAAAAAGAAAATTGTTTTTTCAGCATTTTTTATTATCATGTTTACATCGCCTTGCAACGTCTGCTTGAGGACACCGTCGTCCACATATACGGATTTTAGAGCAACATGTTTCTATACCTATAAAAATCCTGTGGAATTCTATGACAAAAAACGTCCGCTAGAAGAGGGTCCTTATGAAACTCTATTTTGCTGCCCGACAGTAATTTATCTGAACGCGAAAAGTCTTGTTTTCGAGAATGCTGAAACTAAATTTGGACAGGTTACCTATCAATCACCAATCGTTAACATATTTTAAGGTATTATGTCTGTAGATTTTATCTTGTGCTTTATTCAGTTTGCAGAATAAAAGAATATATGCTTTCCTTTTATTAAAGTGAATTGATCTTTCAATGAAATCTGTAGCCGTCTTCAGGCAGAAAAACGCTAATACATCACAAATAAAAAGTAAACAATGCTCAGTCTCACAACCGACAGAGAGCCAAAACCTAATTACACAAAAATACTCAACAACACAAAAATTAATATATAAATTAAACTTACCAATTATGAAATACCAACATGTTTACCAAAATATCAGAGTCCAAGAAATGTTGTGCTGGTGATGTATTTAAGGTTATCTGGTCATCTGGAGTGCATGTGTTTTAAATATAATACTCGTATTTATCTCCTACGTATTTTGTATACTTCTTAATATCACTGAGTTACTTATTTCTCACTAGGCTTTCCGTTGCACATTGGTAGGTACAGTCTGTTTTAAAAATTATTCTCTTTCTTGTGATGTCAATAATTTTTTTTAGTAACTTATTTTCTTCTCGCCTTATGAAGACTATCAGGTTTATTTATATTAAAACTTCTTATTGCCTTTGATCTACCGGATTGATTCTGATTAATAATAAAATATAAAACCGCACTCCTTTGCGGTATTATATACACTTATTTTTTTCCAATTTACATTTAGTTGACATTTTAAACTTCTTTATAATTTATAATTTATAAGATGTATTATAGTATAATGCCTTTACATAATGCCTTGCGATTTCCTGACCATGTCTATGCATGCTATTAATTTCTGTTTCTTACAGATTACTTCTAAATTTTATACTTTATGAATTAGCTTTGTTTATTTGCACTATTACATATTTTATGTTACTGTATATCTAATTGGGTTACAAAGAAATATGATACTGGCGACGCGACGTGCAGATTTACAAAAAAGTAATTACATTTTTTTGCGTCTGTGTATGACGTGTATACAGTCCGATATTATACTTTCTCGTTGCAGGTAAAACATTAATTCCTCCAACCTGTCATACTTTATGTATAAACTACAACTTTAACAGTATTTATCAAGGTCTGTTAATTCAGTATTCTACGCTGTTATCGCGTTCAACGTCGTATGTTTACTCAAAATAGACATGCACTGCTTCAAGTAACTAAGAAGAATAGTACTGTAAAGCAGCTACTCTAATATAAAAGCCATTGTATAATTACTGTGCATTAAATGTAACCAGTATATTTTTTGTCAGATTCATGTTATTTAGATTTACTGACAATTTTGGCCTACTAGTTAGGCTAAAGTAAATACTTAAAATTATTTATTGGCTTGCGTTTAACAATTATATCTTATCGTTAGTCTAAACGACATGTTGATTTTCTAAAGTTTTTTTAACTGTCAAGTACAGGCTATGGTTGGTCATTACATGAAAACCCATTCAGACAACCGCAAACGGCAGGCCTGCGGATTCATTGATTTTTCAGGGCGCTCCAACTTAATTAATTACTGTAATATGTCAACAGTGTACTGAATTTGTCGTGGTATAGGATATTGCTCTGCAAGGGTATTGTATACACACTGAAGCGTTTGTGTTTCAACAGGGCCTGAAATCAACGTTTGTCAATCGCGTTTATATAATAAGTATTAACTAGTATTTTCTTTTTTTTTTAACAAAAAACACCTTACAGTTACCATTTTTAAATTAGTAATTAATTTTGTGTCAGCAAATTAGTAAAAATTGAGTCAGCATTTATTACGGATTTTTTACTACAGCTTATTGTGATAGGCCTAATTATTGACTGGTGGTTGTGGGTATGGTAGAGTACGCCTATAGTGGCATGTAATAGTTATAGTGCGATAACTGAAAAAGGAATGACCCTTGCAAGACCTCATGCAATGTAAACATTAAACTGTATACATTGAATTCATACACCAAACTATGCATTACCCGTTATATAAATTAACTCTGTTTAAGATTATATCAATATTAAGAACATTATAAGGTAATAAGTTTAAACATTTCATGCAAATGTAGTCGCATAAATATGTATGTTAAATAATAGATCATAGGTTGGCACGAATAAATCTAATATTTATTGTAAAAATTTATCTTCAACACAGTGTTGAATCCGTTATACGAATACAATTATTGTTTACTTATTATATTTATTATGAAACTACGGAAAAGTAATTTGTAATATCAGAAGATGAAGCGATGAATCAGATCAGCTGATCTGCCGTAAAGTAGCATTTTTTAAATTTGACTACAGCATGTTTTTTAAATAGGTAAAGAAATTGGCCAAGCATAATTTCACTGCAGCTCAAACTGTCAGCTATTTTGGTTGATTGACGTCTTTCAGTTTTTTGATTTGTTAATAGTTTTGTTGAAATACGTCGCTAACACGATGAATTAACTAAGTACAAGAAACACAATTATGTATTTCTTCACGAAAAATTTCAATTCTTTTAATGTTGTTTATACTTGATACGGTTTAAATAATATGTTTACATTTGTCTTTTATATCAGTTTTATGAAGTAAATCAGTTTTACCAAATAATTTGTCACTGGACAGAAGCTGCTTCTTTAATTTTGTATTTTTGTCTTTGTAAAATTGCTTAACAAAGTATAATATTGTAGTATATTCCTAATTAACTATTGAAATTTTTAAAAACAGTACTTTATAAGAAAAACATCTTTGTAAAAATAGTCCAAATTTAGGTCTATGGGGAAGAAAGTGATTTGTTATGAATTTAAGTATTAAGAATGCATTTGTTTACACTTGCAAAACAAAAACACTTGCAATATTATTAAATTATTTTTGTTTGTGTTTATCAACTCAATTTGTAAATGTTTGGTTTTCTTTCCACTTAAATGTTTAACGTAGCGTTTTTAACGATTTTTCGGCGTATGTTGACTTTTTTTGTAATATTGTATTACATTTTTAAATATTATTTTATAGTATGTTTAGTATAATATATGATATATATGTCAAAATTATATATTGTTCTCATACTTTTTAAGTTATTATTTTATTTCCATGTTTTGTCTTGTCTGAGTTTTCCAATGGTTCTAAATATGAAGCTCAAGAACAGTAACGGGGATATGATTAGTAGAATAGTTTTTAATTTCCCGATATCAATAAAAAGTACCCCAATGAGATCAGATTGTAGCGCTACTCAGACTCAGACAGCCTTGTGATCTGAATTGATTAAATTTTTTTAAAATATCATGTCTTGTCAGTGTTTTAAAGCAATATACTAGATACGCAATACACTTTGAAAACTCAGGTATTAAAAACTGCGTTTACCTTACGTTTCTTGGGTCCATCTCGCTCTTAGTTTACAACTATTGTAACACTGTACAACTGTAACTAAGTCAACAGACAAAGTTGTTTTTAATCCTTATATGCCTGTAGACATTCAGAAAAGATGAAAGTTTTCGTAGAATTATATTTTCGTGGCTAAATATCATGCAGAAAGATTGATTTACTTTTTTAAAATATCAAGTCTTGTCAGTGTTTTAGAGCAATATATTTGATACGCAAACAAAATAGTCCTTTGAGCTTTCCGAAAACTATTCAGAATAACATATCTTTTTCTAGTCACAGTTACAATCTCCAGTCACCCTTATGCGGCGCCATACTGGAGTAAATTAAAACAATACATTTCGGCTAATGGGCTAAATAAATAATGGTGCTATATTATCACATTTTAGTATTTAATATGGATTATCCACTAAGGAGAAATTTGTCAATCACTGTTTGTCAGCCAATTAGTATTAGATCTGTAAATATCGTGATTTCAATTATATTAGATAACAAGGATTTATATTCTCTTTCAATTGTACAGTATCTAAAGTCTCGCCTGTAATTTAAGGCATGTTCCTTAAAATTGGTTACTACCTTTGTTTATGAAAACGATTTAATTGGCCTTTTTCGGAATTTATTTCCCAAGTCTGTTCACAAGGAATATGGTAAAAAAGTTTGACTTTTATTTTGAATATATGTTCTACTACCAACAAATTACAAAAAAATTCAAAATATCAACAAGCCGGTAGTCAATCATTTTACTGATTAGAAGGGGATGCAAAACCCAAGTAATATAAAATTTGATTAAACCAATCAATTTATATGAGGTCTGTAAAACCATAACTAACTTCAATCATGTTTCCCTAGAAAACTTTATAGGCCTATTGTTTTTTAATGTAACAATAAGTAATAATTACAATGCAATTTTCTGTTTTAAAATTACAGTATCTCTCTACTAATTTGACAATATTACTTAATTGTCTACCTTTATTACTTTATTGCGTTTTTAATTAAGACCCCTTAAATATCACCTAGAATGCCAATTGCCCCTAATCTGGAACACAAAATTCTCCTCGTGAATGGCCAGCACAGTATCCAGCTCGTACAATTAAATTACTTGTAAGCTGGAGACGTACTGTGTTAGAATTGTACAGTCAGTATCGCTGTTACAGATAATTGTATTTATATTTGCATTATTAAATGTTAGTTCAAATTTATAAATTTGTACATAGTCAAATAATTAAAATTGTTAAATAATAACTTGATTTTGTATTAGTTTTGTTTCTTACCGTTTCCTTTTTCTATTGAGTCTCAGCAACATTATCGTCCTGAAGTATGTACGTTAAAAACAAGCGACTTAACTCTATTCGTTTCTGCATTGTATGAAAAGACTCTACATTGTTTCATATATCATTGTTTCATATTGATATACATTGTTTGCATCCTCTTTAGTGTTCTTCGTCGTTACAATAACCGCTATGTACAGAACAATAAAATTCGTTTATTGCCTGTAGTTTCGTCTTTTCGTATCGATTTTACTGATTACCGTTTACGACATCCCTTACGTGATTTGATCATGGCTTTGTTTTCAGTAGTAGAAGTTACTTCTTTAATCAGTGGTCTTTGTCAGATGTAATTAGAAAATAAACATAACTGTTAAAAATGTGTATAATAATTTATTATAAAAATGCATTATACCTATATATTATAAATAATTATTATAATAATATAAATAAATATATTATATATAAATAATATATTATTTATATCGTCAAAGAATTTATTATACCCGTAATAATGGTAATAGGATATATTTATAATATTTCGTACCTAAAGCGTAAATTATATTATAAATTAATATTATCGTATTAATATTTTAACATATAATGAAATTTAAAAAAAAGTAGTCAATCTAAGTCTGATAATTATTTCTCTATACCCGGGTATAGGTTGTGAAGATGATAATAAATTGTGTTGAAACTTCAAACACCTATTTTTCAATTGTGTCTAGTTATTGATTGAAAGGAGTTGTTGACAAGAATTGTAACAATTTTGGCAGTTTCTTGTGTGAATGTTGTTTTTGTTGTATTTTCTTAAACAGTCCAATTAACAAAAATTGTCTTGTATTTTCTGTAATTAAATTTTAGTAACCTGTTAGAGCTGCAAAGTTCTAATAAGTTTTTAGACAAAACTAATATGAACAGACAAAATATGAACTTACCCTTACGTAGGTTAAGTGTGGGTAAGGCTATTGTTACTTTTCTACAAGGAGTACATTACATTATTAAATGTTTATCGTTCTACTGGAGTAAACAAATACACGTTCCCTCTTTAAGTCTCAAAATAATTCCTTAATTTCTCTAAATTCGCTAAATGATTTTCAAATTAGTTCAATTTTGGTGTAAAATGTGTAAGATTTTATTTAATAAAAATTATCCACACCAATTCATTGACATTTTCACGGTAAAATACACTACATACATAGTGGGTGTCCATATTCATAGGTCTTTTAACGTGCATATACAAAACGTAATCATGAATGAGTAGTAAAATGAATTGGAAAACCAATTTAATTATTCTTTAAAGCAATGAACTCCCATTATCAGCGAGAGGGTGTTTTTTTTAATCCACTTACATATTCTGTCCGTATTAAAGCTGATCTAAAGTATTTAAATAATTTATTAAAACCGGATTACATTCATGTTATCAGTGTGCGCAATGCAAAATTGTTGCAAAAAATAATCTTGCTTCATATTTGGCACCATACTTAGTTGGAATCTGAGACCCAACTTAGATAAAGTTGTGTCTAAAACCTTCTAAATACCTAACAAAAACCTTCTAATATAAAAGAAACAGAAACGACGGTGTGCAACACGGTAATCATAATCAGCGGACAGCATATATTATAACAGATATAACGTTAATTTCGGTATTGCAAACAATAATTGAAAAAGACAGGAAAAGACAAATACATTGGAACCCATATTCGAACAAGATAGTGGAAAATATCACCTGTGTCGCCATGGCGTATTACGATTGCCTGTGCCGATGCACGACTGTGCATTATATAAATAAAATGGTTGCCTTTATATGCCCAACAGAGTAGTGAAGCAAGGGAGCCATGAGGAGGGAGACGTGTGTAGATGTTTGTAGTAACAACGACGCACACAGTCTGTTCTCTGTAACAACCATTTACGTTTAATTTATTTCCAACCCTTTATTGCTTCATTTTATGTGATCGTTTCCATTTCCTCAGCGAACGCGTACTTTATTGCTTACACTTTTATTACTTGCTAATCAATTTCAGACAAGTAAGTCGTTCTATTAAAATTTAGATTTCTTCATTTAACACGATATGCTTGTCTACGTCATGTAACAAGAATTAAATACAGACGTATTTTATGTTAAACATTTTTGATATCAGTACATAAACCTGAGTATTTCTGATTAAGCAGTGCAACTACCGTTAGTGAGAGTAAAGTTTTTTACTAGACAAAATAACATAAACAGAGTCTGAAAAAGTTCGCGCCAACATATACTTATGTGTGTGTTTTTAGATATTTATGTTAGGTAGAGAAAATAAAGGTCGGATATATGTCAACATTAGTCGTAATAGATGACGTCTTAGTAGTAACATGTATTTTATTTATTGGTATCAGAACCGAAAATTGTAAATCTAATAGTGTATGTTAATAAGAACGGATTAATGCTGCAGGAAATTTTACTTAATTTTTTTTAATATAGTTACTGACATATTACTTCTATAAATACCAATCTGGCTACTACTGTTTTGGCGCCCTGACTAGATTCATTCTATTTCGATTAGCTGATTATTAGCGATATATTACCCATGCTAAGTAGTAAACAGTTTTCCTACAGGTTATTCTTTTCGTGAATAGATTAAGATTTTAGTAATTGTAATTTTCATAACTCTCCTAATATTCTGGTGATTTTTTTTATCATTTTGTCTTATACAGACACAGGAAAAATAATTGCAAAGGGAGATCGAAATTTATGGAAAGCAAAAAACACCTAAAGCGTTCACCGATTTCTGTATTGCACGCCACCGTAACTAAACCACAGCAATTGGACAGTAAATATAGCTTTCTTGGTTACGTTTGTTAAACGTTTTATTATAACTTCATTGGTATGATTGTGTAGTGTTTCTGTTATTGTGTCACTAGTGTTTCTGATCATGAAAATCACAAGTAATAATCGCAGCAGAAACCTTTTACTCAGGATAAACGTAATTTCAATTTACACCTATAGGTCACGTTACTTCAAAAGATTTCATGAGGTCGTATAAACTTTGAGCAAGATTACGCACGAAGTTATTTAAATTCTATATAAAAATTGTAAGCTTGGTAACTTTACGTCACACCTTTTTGAGAAAAGTTAGGTAAAGGAACTTCGATTCTATTTTCAGTCTACCGTAAAATTTAAATATTTTTAATATTTCCTTCAGAGCCCATGTGCAAAGCTATATTGAAATTTGAAATTTTCTCCTATTTATAGTATAGACATTATATTAGTATACATTAAAAATAGTAGGTAAACCCGACCGCTGGATTCAAAAGCTGCAATACTCGTGTTTAATGGGTATTGTTGTGTGTGTGTGTGTGTGTGTGTGTGTGTGTGTGTGTGCGTGTGCGTGTGTGTGTATGTGTAAAAAGGAAAAAGTGTTGTTTTCCATTTCATTTTTCCTTACGTTGAAGTATCGTGGGTGTTTTAGTTTTCATTATTCTGTGGATTTAATGAATTTTTGTCATCGTTTTTGTGCTTATATTATTTTACACAAAATGTTTCAACTTTAGCTTTAAAATGTAAGCAGTATTTATCGCTAAACCGCAAATTCCACGCGAAATTATTCAATCTTTATTCTGACGCACCAGGTTAAAAAACAGATACAGAATAATAAAAGTACAATGACGTACAATACAGTAAATGATTGCATTCCGTTTATATTTAGTTTAGTTAATTTTATATTTTGCATTCACGATTGTATTTAGTTTTTAAATACACCTGACCTTCCCTTTTCTCTTGCACACCCTCCTCTCCATCTCAACACAGATGTTCCAGATACGCCCTAAACAGATGGTCACCAACACCACCACCTTTACTCACATCCTGTGTTTAGTAATTTCATTCATTCGCCTCTTTGACAATGGCTTAGGTAGCCGAAACAGCTGTCAGAGTTAAATAAAACCTGTGAAACTTACCAAGTATTTGTATATATTTTACAAAACCTTTGTATACGTTGTGTGGTTTGATAAACGTCATGTACACAAAAAGGAAGGTACACCATGACTAAGAATTAAGGGGCATGCATTTTCAAGACCAGCTGCGAACAAAAATGTGAATGATGTAAAGTCGGAGGTTACTGTCACATGCATAAAGATACTGACTAGACTAATTTAACATCAAGTGGAAAAGAAAATTCACTAAACTTATAAGAAGAACAAAGTGGCTTTCAGAGAACTCGAGGCTAATAATTGTGGAGAAAACTCTAAGACTTAATAAGGAAATCATATAGTCTTTTTTGACATCAGTGATGTAAAAGTAGATAATAGGGGTCGAAGAATTATGCTGCAAATCTACAAACACCAGAGAGTAAGAGGTGTAAAGATCTCCTCTGGCGTCCAGATACGTGTTTCTGAAAACCAAGATAAAATTTATAAAAATAAGAATTTATAACTTTTGGAGTGTATGCACATATGGCTCGGAAAATTAATCACTAAGGAAATTGGAGAAGAGTGCCTTGAAGCTTTTAAGATTTGGTGTTGGAATAGGGGTTTGAGAACACCATAGATAAAAGGGTGCCTACCATGAGATTTTTAAATGAAATGGACGAAACCGTTGGTTCTGAATTAAACAATTGCGGAAAGAAGAACCAATTGCAGGTATTTTTGGTTACCTGCTATGCCATTAAAACTGGTTATCCATACTGATCGAGGAAATTATTGAGGGCCGAAGTAGGAGGTGCAGAGTATGTGAATGACATAAAAAAGTGAAAAGAGTTTGTCTGACTAAGAGTCTATCCTCGGAAAGAAAGAAATTGCAAGACTACCAAGCTGTGGGTTGTGGAGAAGAAAAAAAAAGAACATTTAAGTTGATTTGAATGGCAACATGTTTGGCAGGTTGTAACTAAGAAACTGAATAGGTGCGAATGAAATCGCATAAAACGAATTAAATGATTTTATCTAACACCTGGAGTGTAATATACTGAAGTGCATTGTGATATGCTTGAAATAATATCTTAATATACATTGTTACGCAATAATTTTACGAAATAAAACTAAACTAAAATAAGTTTGATAATCTGGGGTATTCATACTCGACTTTTGAGTTTCGCATTACTTCGAGTACAGACACAGAGGCGCGGCTATGACTACCCTTATCTTGAATTACTTGTCAACCTTTCAGTTAATTCTCTCTTTTTTAAAATTTGTATTAGTTTAAATATTATTTTATAAATTATTTTCTTTTTGACGACGTTTCAGTGTTTAAATCACTTTTGAAAACAAAATAAACTAACTTACAGTTTGACTATATAACAAGCATTATACCTCTAAACACACACGTGCCTGTGCCAACAGATGTGTGTGTGTGTGTGTGTGTGTGTGTGTGTGTGTGTGTGTGTGTGTGTGTGTGTGTGTGTGTGTGTGTGTGTGTGTGTGTGTGTGTGTGTGTGTGAATTTTAATGTTGGTGATTGTTGTACATATTTTGTTTCTATATGTGAGTGTGCGTGTTTGTTTTTTTGACTTATATGTAAGCTGACAATACCACAATATCCCGTAGCGAAACTCCTATTCGTGACAGTGTTTATTGTTACGACATGACAGAACAATCTACGTGTTTATCAAACGTTCCAGAGGGATCCGGAATGTAATGCGGTGGTCTGCGTGACACTTGACATGTGAGGCAGTATTAAGCAAGGCGCAAATTGAGACACGTATAGCACGTGTGAGGTGGCCTGACACGAGGGACACGACACGTGCGTGCCACACGTGCTGCGTGGGGATCCGCAAATTGAGGCGCAGTTGAAATCAAGACACCCCACGTATCGGTTGTGCGGTGATCTAAATATTTTAAGGTGCAGTTTGTGGGATCTCGCAACCAATCCAATATTTGAAAATGTCGGATGCAAGAACCAAACATTTATTATTGTTAAACTTGAATTCTGAATCAGAATCCGATGATGCTGAAGAAGATATTTTGTTCTCTTTCTTATTAAAAAAAAAAAAAAAAAAATTACCAAATAAGTACATTTTATCAGAGAGAAATAGGCGTGGACAGTTTAAAATTACTACTATGATGAGTGATGCTGATTTTACCAATTACTTCCGCATGAATCGCAACCAGTTTTGTGATGTTCATGGGATGATTCAACAAGACATTGACTCAAATGGATGTAATGCTCAAAAGCCGATATCAACAGAGGAAAAACTTGCAGTTTTCTTGAGGTAAGTAATAAATATTTCTAAATTCAGGTTAAAGCTATTTATTTTATTTTGTTTTACAATCTGTTATGAGAATCAAATGTCTGTACATAGTTAGCCAAAGCGGAAATATCAGGTTGATCTTGGAGGTCTCCACCATGTGGTTGTTGGGGTAATGGGATGTGTGTCTGATCTTGCTGGTCTCGATCTTGTAGTTGTTGGGATATTTGGAAGTGTGTCTGATGGGAATCAGACCAAGCATGAGTGCTGGGAGAGCTTGCAACCGAGTAATTATACGAAGTTAACGATGAAGATGGTCGACTTTGTAGGTTCATAACGTCCTCTTCTGCTTTTGACACAGCCTGAAAAAGTTGGCCCCTCACCCTATGCTGGTATTGGGGGGGCAAATTTTTTGTTAGCTGGTACATTGAAAGGAAAAAATTGTATAGAGGGTCGTCTGAAGGATTATCCCTAGATTCCAATTTTCTCCGTTCTTCCTCCCGTTGTTTAGATCTCTCCTCTCGCTTCTGCAGAGACCTCTTCAGCAAACAATGCACATCGTCCTGCTTTCTGATTTTTTGTTTTTTGGTGTTGGCTACTGAAGTTTGCTCTAATGTACCCGTCGTTTTTGTGCTGGATTCTTCAACTTTGTCTTCTTCAACATCTGCATTGTTGGATTGTTCATGATTCGAGGAACAATGCTCCCCTTCTACATTTTCGGAGTCCAAAATTTCATTGCTTAGGGGTAGTGCCGATGAATGTTGTGAATCGTCATCGCTGTCGTTAACGTTTCCTTCACGGGGTCCAGCAGACATAAAACTTTCCAAAAACGTCATTTGCTTCTGAAACCGCCAAGGTCTAATGTTTTCAGGAGCAGCACCACTTTTAAGAGATTTCATTTGTCGCCGTCGTGCGTCTCGATAAGAATTTCTCAACTTGAGCCACATCGTTTTCGCTGCTTCACCTGAAACAAATACTTATTATGGATCCACATCTATTACATTACATACATCAACTATGACATATATGCAAACAAATTAATTTTAATAGATATTGTAAATACCTTTTTTGCAAACAAATTAATTTTAATAGATATTGTAAATACCTTTTTTTTTTTCTTTCTTTGGCTTATGGTTTACCAGCACTTTTTAAAAATGCTTTACACAAATTAAAAAGTGCTGGTAAACCATAAGCCAAAGAAAGAAAAAAAAGAAGATAATTAAAGCACAGCATAGGAATAAATAAACTGTAAATACCATATTATGACAAATAAAAATGAAGGAAGAAAATAAAAGAAAAAAAATTGTTAACTACAACACAAGGTTTTCCCAATGTCGCTCTTGTAGGTTAGTTGCTAGAGCTTTGGACTAGTAATCCAGTAGACGTAAGTTCAATCCCCACCTCGGGGGTAGGTACAACTTTTTTCTTTTATGTTCTTTCTTTATGGTAATTCACGTTAATATTACATAATACATATATAATGTACGATAATCAATTTTAATAATTTTGTTTCCTTTCAGATATTTGGCTTCTGGAGACAGCTACAAAAGTATTGCTTATAACTACCTGTTGGGAGATCGAACAGTGTCTAATATTGTCCAAGAAGTAGCTACCGCTATATGGAATAATATGCAACCAGTCTATGTAGCCGAACCCAAAACAGAAACATGGAAATCTATAGCTTTACGGTTTGAGGATAGATGGCAATTTCCACACTGCGTCGGTGCTGTCGACGGAAAACATATTGTTATTAAAAAACCAGGCAAAAGTGGATCATCATACTTTAACTATAAACATACATTCTCTATTATTTTAATGGCAACAGTGGACGCGGATTATAAATTTATCACAATAGATATTGGAGCGATGGGAAGATTTAGCGATGGAAATGTATTTGCAAGTAGTGGATTGGGCAAGAAAATGATCAAACACACTATACTACTTCCCAATCCTGAACAAATACCTACGATTGCCGAGCCTCTGCCGTATGTTTTTGTTGGAGACGAGGCTTTTCCTTTATCGGAAAATCTAATGAGACCATATCCAAGAAGGCAAGTAACTGGAAATTATCAACACCAAGTTTTCAATGCACGACTTTCTCGAGCTCGGCAAACAGTGGAATGTGCCTTCGGTATACTGTCTTCGCGGTTTCGCGTATTCCGAAGACCATTTGAAAGTAAAGTGGACACTGTGAGAGATGTAGTAAAAGCCGCTTGTGTTTTGCACAACTACTTACGACCCTCAGCCCTGGTAGAAGATGTAAATGATATCGAACAGCTGCCACAAACTCAACTGTTACATGTTCAAGGAAACAGGGCGAGAACTTCATTAGCTGCATTTAGAGTCAGGGATAGTTTTACGGAATATTTTAACAATTGTGGGGCACTTCCTTGGCAACATCAATCCGTTATGCTTGGAAAGTATTGACAATATAGTGCTTATCACTTTAGGTTATGTATTTTCTATAAAAATGTAATTTTTATGTACGAATAGAAACCATTTGTGACAATAAAAATAAAAAGTACTAGTATTTAAAACTATAATGAATGTATTTTAACTTACCTTCTAAATTTAGATCTGTCGCAATATCCTGCCAAATCCGGGTTTTCAACTTTGTTTTCATGTAGTTGGCATGTTTTGTGTCGTAAAGCTCCGGGTTTTTTCTTACCGCCTCTATTATCTTCTCTTCTGACATCTTTCGATGATAAAACGACGACGATGATCTGAACGAAGGACAAAACAGACAACGGCGATGATAAAACGACGACGATGATCTGAACGAAGGATAAAACAGACAACGGCGATTCACACAAGTGGCACGTGGGATGCGAAAAACTGTGTCTCAACCACAACGTCACATGGGTGGGTGGTCACAACGTCACACGTCTAGTCACGTCACTGGTCAATTTGCGCTGATACAATGGTTTCAACAGGATACAAAAACACGTGCTGTGCTGTGTCACCTCACACGTGCTATACGTGTCTCAATTTGCGCCTTGCCTTACGTATGCGGCACGTCTCGTGCGTTCTGGAACCATCTCAATTAACCCAGCGGTGCGTGTTTCTGCGAAGGTCACGCTGAAGTGTCCTCTAGAATTTTCGATGGCTTGTTAAGGACGCATGTAATGGAAGACAGTAGACTATAGGCCTAAATAGCCCATACCTGCTGCTTAGTTTTCAATTATTGTTGCGCGATTACAAGCGATATTACTGTGTGCGTTCAAGTGGTTATTAGTGAAGTGTTGTGTTTTATAATCAGGCGGTATATTACATACAGTTGTGTTTTAATTTTAGTTGACATTTATTTGCGTTTGAACAATTTTTATTTGATTTGTTGTAAGAGACAGTGTTGTTAATTACGAACTGTTTAACTGTGAAAATTAAAGCTGGTTATTAGTGACTTAATTGGTATCTTGTACTGTATTTTGTTTCCACTGTACCTACGACTATCAAGTATACCGTCGTAACAGTGGTGTCAGAACTGGGATAGAACGGTTAACAGTGGACACTTTGTACAAGACGAGTGTAAATCGTAATTAATTGGAAAACAATGGATGCCAGTCAGATGATGGAAAATTTACAGGCGCTGCTGTTACAGACGGGAAAACGACAGGATAAGAAACGCAGGCAGGAGGCGGAAGAAACAGAAAAACGACAGGATGAAAAACGCAGGCAAGAAAGAGAAGAGGCTGAGGAACGTCAGAAAGGACTAATGCTAGAAACAGAAGAAAGAGAAAATGAAGAACGAAGGCAATAAAGGGAAGAAACAGAGGAACGATGTAAACGTGAAACAGAAGAAATCAAGGAGTTAATACATGAGCAAAATCAGACACAAGAACAAACTGCCGCAGAGTTGGGTCTCCTACGAGGTGACCTTAATAAGCAAGTTACTAAAACATCGGAGGTACAAGAATCAATGATATTAAAGAAAATTCAATGGCAAACATAAGAGAACAAATTAAAAGTGAAGTTGAGCAGTGCCTGAAGATGCAACCAAAACAATTTTCTGAACAGACTGTACCAATGATAAAGACAGAAAAAGACACAGAAAATTACTTAATAGAGAAAGTCACTTTGCCTGCAGTGGGGACAGTTCATGTCAAAAGCTCCAACCTTTGACGGAAACAGTCACTGGGCCAACGTACCTCCGCTAATTTGAAGCTGCTGGCAGTTTCACTCGTTCTCTCATTAAAAGGACCCGCGGCAGAACTACTACAGAAAGTGCCACCTGACTGTCAAAACACATATGCCGAATTGATAAAAGCTCTGGAATTAAGGTATGGTGATAAACATTGGCGAGATGTGTACTGCACCCAGTTGAGAGAAAGGTGACAACATTCTGGGGAGAGCCTTCAAGAGTTTGAAGCAAGTATCGACAGACTAGTTAGAGTAGCCTATCCTGAAGCCACAGAAGATTTTCGAACGAGTTTTGCGATGCAGACTTTTACTGCCGGTGTCCGAGATAACGAACTACAGTTCGTTATGAATGGCAAGACACAAGAACAGTGCAGACGCCCTGGTACATGCTTTGCAATTTGAGGCCGCCAAATCAGCGTCTGGTTGGACAAGTCACAAAGTGCGCGTGATAAAAGATCGCGACGGCACATACGATGAGGAAGAAGAACAAGGAACAGAGACTCGACGTTCGGCGCCACAGAATAAAATAAGAAAGGATGGAAGAACGAAGTGTTATAGATGTGGGAAACCTGGACATCTACGACGAGATTGTCGGGTTTTAATTCAGCAGCAGGGAAACGAGCAGTAGTCGGTAAAACGGGGCGTGTGCTGACTAACTGGAGGAACGAAGCCCCTAGAGAATACAAAATTTCTACACTTCAGAAAAACAGCTGGAGCTTGGTGGTTACCGGATTCGTTCAAGAAAGGCCAACCTCGATTACAGTTGACACATTCGCAACAGTTTCTACTGTGCGGCCCGACGTAGTGAAAGATCTCAAGTCAATCTGGTGTCTGGTGCTCTTGCAGCTTGCAAACAGCTACTGGACGGCCTGTAAAAGTGTTTGGAAAAGTGGAGATACACCTACGCCTCGGTCGGCTTAAGTTTAATTATCAAGTACTTGTTGCAGACATTGTGGATGTCGACTTCAAAAACAAAGTCTTGAGAATCGGAGGCGAAGAGGTAATGCTATCAACAATGACGACAGCAGAAACATCGATGGACGTCGTAAACCAAGTGGCCGTAACTGTTCCGCCAAACTCCAAAAAGATCATCATGGTTAGAACCGAGGTAGATACTAGAGGCAACCAGTACTCTATATTTGAACGCCAGGTAGTCAGCACACCGGGAATACTAATTGCCAGAAGTTTAGTAAAACCTGACGAAACCGGAAATGTACGTGGCGAATATTTTGGATCAAACTGGTACTCAATTTACAAAGCAATTCGCTCCTAGGCAAATTGACTCCTGTGGTCTGGGTATCCGGAATGACGCAACGAAGATCCGGTTGTGCTTCGGATACTTCCAAATTACCAGAGGAACTGCAGAAATGATCGAACAGATCTTCTAACGACCTCTCAAGGTGTTCGGTAATAGAACTCAGATGGTTTTTACATGAATTCAAAGATTCTTTTGCAGTTCGGGGACAGTCACTGGGAAGAACCTCTCTTGTACAACATTGCATCATTACCGAGGACACAACACCGATACGCCAAACTCCTCGAAGGCCTCCATTATCTAAGCAAGAGGAAATGTCTCGGTTAGTACAGGACATGATGACAGAGGGAATAATCGAGCCTTCGTCAAGTGCTTGGTCTTCTCCGGTAGTGCTGGTAGCGAAGAGGGATGGTGGATTGCGTTTCTGCGTTGACTACCGGAGGCTGAATGACGTGACAAAGAAAGACTGCTATCCATTACCTCGCGTTGACGATACACTCGACACGTTGTCCGGAGCACAGTGGTTTTCCACATTGGACCTGAAGAGTGGATATTGGCAAGTGGGTCTTCATCAAGAGGATAAGGTAAACACCGCTTCCTCAACCCCAAGTGGCTTATTCCAAATTAACGTCATGCTATTTGGACTCTGAAATGCACCGGCAAAATTTGAAAGATTGATGGACCTGGTACTCCGAGGCCTGACATGGAAAACTTGCCTTGTTTATTTAGACGATGTCATAGTTATCGGGAAGACTTTCAATGACTATTTGGAAAACCTTAAGGAGGTTCTAACTAGTTCAGGAGACCCAACTGAAGCTGAGCCCGAAGAAGTGTTCTCTATTCCAGAAGGAAGTACAGTATCTGAGCCATCTGATTTCGGCAGCGGGTGTTAGCATGGATCTTAGTAAAGTAGATACCGTAAGACACTGGCCAGTGCCGAAGAGTAAACACGAAGTTAGGAGTTTCCTGGGGTTATGCTCATATTACAGACGTTTTGAGAAAGGCTTCGCTACTATTGCTAAGCCACTACATTTGCTAACGGAAAATAAACGAAACTTCCAGTGGTCGAGAGCGTGTGATCAAGCATTTAGGACTTTGAAGATTGCATTATGTTCGCAACCAATCCTCGCTTTTCCAGCTTCTGAAGAGAAGTACATCGTAGACACAGACGCAAGCAATACTGGTCTAGGAGCAGTTGTGTCTCAAGTTCAGAACGGTGAAGAGCGAGTAATAGCGTATTACAGCAAAACGCTTTCTAAACGAGAGAGAAATTATTGTGTTACAAGGAAAGAGTTGTTGGCAAATGTCAGAGCTTTGGAGCACTTCCATAAATACCTCTATGGGAGAGAATTTTCACTACGTACCGACCATGCCGCGCTTGCATGGCTCTTGAGATTTAAAAATCCGGAAGGAGAGTTGGCAAGGTGGCTAGAACGTCTGCAAGAGTACAACTTCAAAGTACAACATTGGCAGGGGCGCCTGCATCGTAATGCAGATGGCTTATCACGAAGACCGTGCCCGGAAGACTGCCGAAATTGCCACACAAAGGAAGAACAAAACTCAAGCGAACATGTTCAAGCCATCACTGTAGATTTCCTGGCAGACGGCTGGACGAAACAAGACTGTCGACAAGAACAGATGACTGATGAAGACATTGGACCAATCTTGACAGCAAATGACAATAGGTCGCCGCCCGGATTGGCAAGATATCTGCCACAGGTCCGGAAGTGCTGAAGGGCTACTGGGCACAAAGGGATTCCCTTACCTTAGAGAACGGAATGCTGAAAAGGGCTTGGGAAAGTGCAGATAGACGAGACGTGGGCATGCAGTTGATAGTTCCCCGAAGTAAAGTGCAGTCTGTTTTGAAGGAGATGCATGATGGGACGTCTGGAGATCATCTTGGCTTTAACAAAACCCTTGACAAAATACGGGTGCGATTCTATTGGCTTCATCTTCACCACGACGTGGAGGAATGGGTTCGGACATGTGAAATATGTGCTGCAAGCAAGGCCTCACAAACCAGAAGCAGGGAAAAATGGGACAGTATAACGTTGGACTTCCTTTCGAGAGAATTGCCATAAACATTCCTGGACCATTCCCAGTTACTGATGATGGAAACCGGTACATCATGGTTGTAGGTGAGTACTTTACTGAGTTGGTGGAAGCCTACGCAATTCCATATCAGGAGGTTACCACTGTGGCAAAGCAGTTAGTTCACAACTTCTGTTGCCGTTATGGAGCCCCTATGGAAATCCATACGGATCAAGAGAGAAATTTCGAATCAGGAGTGTTTAAAGAACTATGCCGTCTACTCGGAATTCGAAAGATCAGGACAACGTTTCTGCATCCTCAGTCGGACGGGATGGTTGAGTGATTTAATAGGACACTTGAACGGCATCTTTCGAAGGTTGTTGACGAGAACCAAACCGACTGGGACCAACGTAAACCACTATTCCTCATGGCGTAGAGATCATCAGTACACGACACAACCGGCATGACTCCAGCAAAATTGGTGTTTGGGCGGGAGATTCGTCTTCCTTGGGACTTAATGTTCGAATCACCTGAGACTCAGTCCCAAGAGCCACAGATCTATTCCTCGCAATTGGAAAACCAACTGCGAGAAATGAATCGCTTGGTAAGAGGACGGCTGAAGTTTGCCAGTGGCAAAGTGAAAACTCGGTATGACATTCGCAGCAATAGTGTGGGTTTCCAAGAAGGAGATCAGGTCTGGTTGTTCAACCCAAAACGCCGTCGTGGTCGCTCACCTAAGCTTCAGTCTAACTGGGAAGGACCCTACACTGTGAAAAAATAATCAACGTTGTTGTTTATCGGATTCAACAGGAAGGACAGCGAAAGTTCAAGGTCGTCCAAGTAGATCGCTTGGCTAAATACAACTTTAGAGACGGTTTGCCAGTTCGGGACGAACAGGCTGAAGGAGGAGGCAGTGTTACGACGTCACAGAACAATCTACGTGTTTATCGAACGTTCCAGAGGGATCCGGAATATAATGCGGTGGCCTACGTGACACTTGAATGTGAGGCAGTATTATGTAATGCTGTCTGGAACCATCTCAATTAGCCCAGCAGTGCGTGTTTCTGCGAAGGTCGCGCTGAAGTGTCCTCTAGAATTTCCGATGGCTTGTTAAGGACGCATTTTATGGAAGACAGTAGACTATAGGACTAAATAGCCCATACCTGCTGCTTTAGTTTTCAGTTATTGTCGCGCAATTACAAGCGATATTACTGTGTGCGTTCAAGTGGTTATTAGTGAATTTTTGTGTTTTAT
Organism: Magicicada septendecula; assembly: GCA_034769895.1. Classification (NCBI taxonomy): domain Eukaryota; kingdom Metazoa; phylum Arthropoda; class Insecta; order Hemiptera; family Cicadidae; genus Magicicada; species Magicicada septendecula. Next base: position 535,313,865 of record CM068367.1, on the reverse strand, counting down.
AATCAGGCGGTATATTGTAATACAATTGTGTTTTAATATTAGTTGACATTTGTTTGCGTGTGAACAATTTTTATTTGATTTGTTGTAAGAGACAGTGTTCTTAATAACGAACTGTTTAACTGTAAAATTAAAGCTGGTGATTAGTGACTTAACTGGTGTTTTGTATTTTGTTTCCACTGTGCCTACGACTATCAAGTAGACCGTCGTAGCTTTATATTTAACATTTATTGTATTCGGGTGAAATAGGAACGCGTTGTAATGAACAAAAACAAGTAGGCCTACGTTGTCAGAGAAAGTGTTTGGGAAGTTGTTACCGGTATTAATTGACTAAAATATTAAGAAACAGCTATTGAAAACAATTTATGTTATACAATTAAAAGTACACTAACAGCTAAACTAACAGACTAAATAAAACTCAACAGCCTATTAATCATATAAATTTAATAGTAGGTAACTTAAAAAAGTAACTATAACCGGAACAGTAAAATTCATTTATCTTGTAATTTGGTGACTGATTCATCCAGGCAACCCATTACGATTAAGATCAATTTATTGTATTACAAAAAAGCAAACCCTTCTGTGCAACTAGTTTATGTCAATTACGTTACACCGACCCGGAAATAATACACCATCACAGATAACATAGCTTTTCTCTTCCCCATGGGATTGTTTGAAATCACAGCGGCGAGCCCTTTTGTGACAAATGAGTCAGTTGTCTCAGTGAGATAATTACAGAGCGGATATTTACCCATTACTCAACACTGTAGCCACAGAACCGGTAAACATCAACCTAATTTCTCAGAGCGATTAGAAGCTGTACTGTGTGCCTGGGAGACACATATGAAACACCCTACTACATATAACCTACTGCCTGTAATATTATACGATATGTCTTTGAAGTTTTCAAGCTAAATTAATAAGTGGAATTTCTTTACTTGAGACATGTGTGTGTGTGTGTGTGTGTGTGTGTGTGTGTACAGTCATACACAGAATAGTTACTTCACAATAAAACTCCACGGTGCGGTAGATAAATTTGGAAACTTATATAGCTTATATTGAATTCTAAATACAAATATTTAAAATATAGAATTATACCAAAAATCAATAATGTGTAAAATAATGTGAAATCTTTGTAGCAAATATTGCTTAGGGCAAACTGTAATATTCAATAAAGTATTAAAAAATTACATTTCTGCTTCCATAAAGAATAATAATATACCATCTAATGTAGCTAAACACTGAATAATGACGTACGTATAAATACTGTAGATAGTAATTTGAAAATGTTAAAACCACATAAATACAGACAACTCAGTGACTGCATGGGAAGAGCTGTATGTATTTAAACGAAACGACAAAGGTAATTTGAAATTAATAAATGAACAATGCCGCCATATTGGAACCAATAAGAAGTAACGCCGCCATATTGGAACATGAGTGATCACTGCTCAATTTCGTCTGAAAATGGTTATTTGGTTAACCGTAATCGACCACCGTAGTGTGTTAGTGTATAGTGACTGTTTTGAGTGAACGTAGATAAAATCCTTTATTATTTAATTTATCAGAAATTATCACATAAATTTATCTGAAACGTTATCATTAAAGTATTTTCATATTTGCAGACATATTGGATTGTATGGTCTATTGAGCCTTAAAGCTAAACATAGAGTTTACAGTCGTTACAATTGTACAAAAATGTGTCAGTATTAAATGTGTTAATGTAATATTATATCAGCCAATATACACTAAATAACTAAATAACCTTAAGAATTAAATGTCAATGATGAATTCGTTATCTTTTTGCAGGGCCATAGTTTTAATAGGTGTTTGTACGAAATAAATTTTGCTGTTTCCATAAACTTTCAATCGGACAAAGTTTTTATGTGTGATTTAAAAAAAATTACCTTATAATTTTAAATAATAACGTACTTACATAGAAATTAAAAGATTCTTACTGCACTCAATGTTGTATGTGTAAGTAAATGTATATAATTAATTTAAAAATATTAAGAATATGCAGATGCGTTTTTTACAAAAATGTTCATTCCTTTGAATATTTCTTTAACTTAAGAAACTCAATATCTAAAAAACTATATTGTGTACAAATATATAAATATATTGTGTATCAATCTATAATCATATATTTTGTATAGATTGAGGATTACAAGAAACAAGTAGGCCTATGTGTGTGCGTTTGTAATGATTGTAAAAATATTGTTAAATATCATATAATTACCCTTACATTCTTAATCTAGTATTATAACCTAGTTTGTTAATTAAAATAATTCAATTATGCAGTTTGACTTATTAGGTTATTACCAACAAAACTATGTGTTTTCGTTACTCACATAGGTAATACCTGATCACAGTTTTCGGTAACCAATTATACGGAGACAGCGTACAGTTGTAAAGTTTATCATTATTTTCTTTCCCACCATATTATCTGCTTGCTGACACTTCCACTAATCTTCTAAAAACTCTACACAATGCATACCAAGTTTTAATGCATACAACTAATCCTCCAAATATAATAAATATCAAAGATTTTTGGAAAGTTTGATAAAAGTGGCGACAACTTGAATCTACATTGTTTTCAACATTTGCAAAATTGCCAAAACCTTGTACCTCCTATATTTCAAAAACTAACGTCAAAAATCTGTTTTTCTTCTCTACTAATCAGACATTAACGAATTGTTGTAAAGTATAGTTATTAGTTTTATACATTAAAATATATTATACATATTAAATCTTTAGTTTGAGAACTATTAAGGAAAAGAACTAAAGTTGTGTTTTATATCTATAACAGCATTGCCGGTTCACTTTAAACTGCACTTAGCGTTCCTAAAATTGTTATGATGACCGACGTACCTTGCAATCACTGTATACAGTATAACATATTCATCTTATATATATATATATATATATATATATATATATATATATATAATATACCTTAAATATATTTATCCATAACTTGTTTTTTTTAATGAATTTTTTGACGTATAAGGGAAGCCGATACTTACATTGATAAGCAATTTTTTAATTATTTAAGGCTATATTTTTAATGTGGAATTTACCTAACACAATCGAAGTATACATAAGAATGTTGAATATTGTATATCTAGAGTCTAGAGGAACTGCTAGTGGAACCGTGCAGTTTTACAAGTGTAAGACTGCTGATCGGTTGATATCAAAAGTTTTTATTTCGGTTTGTGTCCTGCAGCTTATTTTTCAGTTAAAATATAGTATAGAAAATTTTATTTGTAATGTGAATTCTAAATTGTAGATTTCATTTGATTTACATTATAATTATTAATATAATATTTTTTACTTAATACCTTTAATGTGAATAGCCGTAATGTCTTTTATATATTTTGTGACGGCAACGGTATGCGAACATCTGCTGTCCGTTACCAGCGGCGGACACAGCGAGCCAATCGAGGATCAGCAGCCGAGACGTGACCAACTAACGTGCTCGGAGCGAGTCAATCAGCGATCCCGGTTAGTGTATAAATCCCGCGCCGGTAGAAAATTTTAGCGCTGGCAGTTGCCGCGTTTAACGAGGCTGTCGTATCTGCGATCGACGCATCTTCCAGGATGAAGCCTGGCGTTACGCCCCACTGGCAGCGGATCCCAGAGGAGACGAATGCTCTCGCTTGCGAGAGAAATCGCCTCCGGAGACGCTGGAAGCGGACCCGTGATCCGGCCGACAAGGCAGCGTACAACCGGGCGACCGGCATTTTACGTCGTGAAATCTCCATTATAGGAGACGCTGTTGGGAACTCGCCGTGGCCCAAGCGTGGGACGGACCGGACGAAAGTAGCCCTTACCGGATACCTTCGGCGTTGGTAGGGAAGAGACGCCGACCTCGTATCCCAGCCATTGCTGGACCTTTCGGTCAAATTCTGGCTCACCCGGAGGCGAAGGCCAAGTACTTGGGCGCGAGTTTCGAGCGTCAGTTCGCTCCAAACCCGCCCATGGACTGGGACTTCGATGAAGAAGTCAAGAACGAAGTGGAAGACTTTCTGACTCTTCCGATCACTGAGGAGCCCGAACCCATTACTAGGGAAGAGGTCTCAGATCAGCTTGTTGAACTCGTACCGAGGAAAGCTCCTGGCCCGGACGGCGTCTCGAACGCCGCTCTAATTCGACTCCCGCAGCAAGGAATAATTTTTTTGGTTACGCTGTTCAACGCGTGTCTAAGACTGGCCTATTTTCCCCAGAAATAGTGAATGGCGACGGTTATAGTGATCCCGATGCAGGGAAAGGACGCTTCCCGTCCCGACAACCTCCGGCCCTTTAGTCTACTCTCAGCCACGTCAAAGGTCCTCGAACGTCTTGTACAACGGGGAGTCCTAGACCATCTAAGGAACTTCGATGTACTGGTCCCTGAACAGTTCGTTTTCCGTGTGGGGCATTCCACCACTCATCAGTTGATGAGACTGGTGGAATACATCACGGGCGCCGGCTGTCGGTAAGAGCAGACTTTCGCCTGTTTCCAAGATGTGGAGAAGGCTTTTGATAGTGTCTGGCACGACTGGGCTCTTGTTCAAGCTCCGGGAAATCCAGCTCCCAGATTGCTACCTTCCCACGATTGCTAGCTTTCTGACGGTGAGGACTTTCTGCGTGAGAATAGACGACCACGTCTCTTCTGAGAGACGCATTACAGCCGGGGTACCTCAATGTAGCGTGCTAGGGCCTCTCCTGTTCTCCGTGTTCGTCAACGACGCACCCAGAGAGCCTGGAGTCCAGATCTCCCTGTTTGTCGACGACACGGCGGTCTATACCGCCGATCGGAACGCTGACAGGGCTATCATACGATTTCAGCGCCCACTCGATGCGTATACAACGTGGAGGGAAAGCTGGAAAGTTGCCGTCAACGAAACCAAAAGCTCCATTGTGCTATTGTCAAAGCTCCGAAAAGAACCACGCGGACGAGTGAGACTCGGTAGAAAATATTTGCCCTGGTCTAGAGATGTTAAATACCTCGTTGTCCACCTTGATCGTCGGCTCACCTGGCGTGACCACGCTGAGACGATGCGTCAGAGAGCGTCCGCTCGTCTCGCGCAACTGTTTCCGATACTCGCCAACAAGGCTATGGCCCGCAAGCTGGGTAAGGTGATTGTCAACGCATACCTGTTGCCGATCATTACCTACGCTATTCCCGTCTGGGGTTACCTCGCAACCGTTCATAAAAGAAAGTTGCAAAACGTTCTCGATAGGGGTCTTCGGCTAGCGGCCAAAGCCCCCTATCGGTTCGCTTCTCGCCCTTTGAGAAGAGGACTCGGTGTCCGCTCCTTGGATGACACCTTAAGGCGACTTGCACGTAAATTTTACGTCCGAGCTGCAAGGACCCAGGCAAAACCTCTCATAGCTGGCCTTGGCAAATACGTCCAGGTGATTCTTGAAAACGGCCTCGGCAAATACTGTACTAGGACGGTTGCCGTTGTAGCGGCCACTAATTAATTAATTAAGATTCCATCCTTACAGGACCACTAGGCAGGAGCCCCTACCGGAGGCTAGATACTAGTAAACCATTGGGACGTCTCACGACGCGCATCCCAACAGCTCTGGCAGCAATTTTGGCACACTCTTCATCGCCACGCCGTCGGACGCACTTCATCTCCTCTCCTCTCTCGGGCGACATCGACGAGGAGTCAGCCGGAAGGAACGGCCGAAGAGTAGAACCGGCGTTCTTGCGTCTTCGCCCTCCAATTCCGCGCCAGCGATAGTACGTCGTTGGGCCGGCAGCCGACTCTACAACCGATGCCGGAAGAAGAGGAGGACTGCAGTACGTCACGAACAGCGGGCGCAGCCGCCGAACATCTCAGCGCGGCACTACCAACATCAGCGTTCTCGCCACCCGGTCCTTTTTAGGGCCACCAATAACACTAGAGTGTACGATTGACGCCGTTTGTCATGCGGCAAGCCTTTTGTCCGGTGACAATTTGTTTTTGCACTGAAGGAAATAATTGACATACACTAAATCTACACTAAACTAAATCTGCTTTGAAATTCCTGTATACGTACAACGGTTGTTCCATAATGAGTGAAAAGCTAGTCCTGGATGCCGGTAGAATAATGGACGGACGACTGGGAGGCGCGTATGGAATAACGTAGAGCATTTCGTTACTCAGCAGCACATGTTCTCTAGCTCGTCAACGAAGCAATATCATTCAATTTCCAAGCCACTGATTTCAATTTTTTCTTTACTGATGACATCCGGATTTTTCAGTGCTTGATGATAACAATCTTTATAAACTTATAACCTGACAGATCTAAATAATTTGATTCCCGGTAGTTCGTACGTACATCGGAGAATTGTCATATTATTTCTTTTAAGAAATTACAATATTACAACAAAGATGAACTTCCTGTTCTGAAACACAAACTATTGAGTAGATGCATAACTGACCATAATATTCTATTCTTACTAGCTAAAAAGTAAGTATGATCTTGTAAGTTAATTTGGGTTTTCACAGTGAAGCAAATTTAATATCGTAGTTATTATGATTCACTGACATAAATTTAAAATTTACGTTGATTACATTAATTTTACTCCGTATAATCTACTGCAGATTTTCGTACGAATATAAAGTTAAAGGCAGAACCTTAACTGCAGTGACTATAAAAATTCAGAGATAACACACCGTAGACAGGCCTTGTTTATCACTGACATTAATAATTCTAAAATTATTTATTAGAATAATTACTGTTTACTTAGGGCGTACCACGTAAGAATAATTAATATTAATTTTCATTCTATTGTAGGATATTTTAATTTTAGTCTATTAGCATGAATTCGTATGTTCCGCATTACAAGTAATACAAAGTGTGATTGCTAATATGTGTTATATACAAGAGTGTATTCGCGTCTGTGTGTGAGCACGTGTTCGAGTGTGTTAATAGCATGTATATATCACCTGGACTCGACATTTCAATTTTAACATGAATATTTTAATATTTAACAAACCTATAAAACTGTAATTATTTTAAGTAAATTGTTGGGTATTGATTTCATATTGAAATACATCAAGAATAACAATATAACGTTCACTTTAATTTTAAGTAAATATTCTAATAGTTTTCCCTATGTATAGTACTTGCGTTTTATGACAGTTGATTACATCGTGCCCATAAACTAAAATATGCCACGAGTAAGTTTTACAGTGCTTATGAATTCCGCATAATATTTTTTAGATCACCATTCTAATTTACAGTGTATTAAGAAAAAGTTCTTTAATCTTAAAAGTATGTCGTAACTTCATTAGTACAAGAGTATGCTACTAACGCAATGCAAGTGAATGTTCTTTAATAAAGGTGTTTAGAGTTGGTTTTAAACATATTTTAAAATTGTTCAGATTTTCCTACATCCAGTTTTGTTTAAACTACCGCTATGCGCATCAAATTAAACAATATTAGAAGAATATGTTTTTAAAGAATTTTGAGTATAACATGAAGCAATTGATTCGTGAAACGCGTATAGAAATAATAGTCGATCTACTTACAAAGCTACCTACCTACCTAAAGTATTGTCTACCTAATTAATTAAAAAACAGAAGACTCTACATTCAAAAATATCCTGAGGCAACCAAAATTTGATTAGATTATTTTTGAAGCAGATAATACCGTTGATTCAGTTATTTTTAGTGTTACACAAGACCAATTAAGTGATTATTTGTGTTCGAACATTATTTAACAATAGTGGAACCAAGTGAAAATAAGTAGTTCATAAGTTGACTGCACATAAACACGTGTTATACGAAATTCTGTGCTAAGATCCCGTTAAACTGGAATCAGTTATATAGAAATGGGCTAGATAACACTGATTGTATTCTACAAAACTTCACAAAAAACAAATCTATTATTCCTAATACTTTCTACACAAAAGACTGCTTGTAGTGTGACTTGTGGAGTTGGATTTTCAGCTTGTAATTAACCTTAAGCTTTCCACAATTAACATATCATCAGCGTGTGTGTTATATAAAATTGGATATGTTTCAGTAATCTCATGTCTATCTTGAGAGACACTTAATGAGAAATACTAAGTGATATGTTTAGTATCTTGAGAGTCTATCTCAACGTATTCAGTGTGCGTATATTGAGTAATTGAAAATTACTTATATTTTGTTCAGGTCTTTAAATCTTTGTGAAGTCACAATATAAACAGAACTGATGATAAACCATCCTCATATTTTACCTTTATATAAATTTACGATGTTCAATAAGTTGATATCGTTCTTTTACTTTTGCTCATATAATGCTCATTATGCCATTTAACGTCTCATTAGTTTAAGAGGTATTCCCAAAATTATTCATTAGATAGTTTAGCCCTGTTTACACTGTCAAATACTTGTGTAAAATCTTTGAAAAATATATTCAAAATACAATATCGGTTCATATTTATATTAATATTTTTAACCATAAATAGTGATCAACCGTACAAATCAATCTCTTGGAAAAGATAGCCAGCCAAACAGGACTAAGGATCTCAGTTGAAAAGACCAAATTTATGACAAATGACAAACATAGACCAAAATTCCTTGAAACGGAGATAGGACGAATTGAAAGAGTCAAAAAGTTCAAGTACCTGGGTGAGACTATACAGGAGAATGGGTTAGAGAAAGCAGCTGTTGGAGATCGAATTCTAAAAATGGAAAGAGCATATGGATTAACAAAAAATATCTACAACAAGAAATGCATCTCCTGGAATGCCAAAATAAGGCATTATAACACCGTCGTAAAAACGGAATGTCTCTACGCCAGTGAATGCTTCTCGATGAACTATACCCTCGACAAACTAGAAGTCCTGGAAAGGAGAATTCTAAGAAAAATCATGGGTGCAGTTCGGACTGAAGATGGATGGAAGCTGCGAAGCAATAGGGAAGTCTACCAGAACGTGAAAAGAATCTCGGAGACAATGCGGAGGAGGAGGCTGACATTTATCGGACATCTATACAGAATGGACAAAAATCGATTAACCAAACAAATATTCGACTACCTCTGGAAGAAGAAGACCACTACAATGTGGATTAAGGAAGTTAGAAAAGATTTAGAAAAGTCGAATATCACAGAGTCCCAAATGTTAGAAAGAAGTGAATTTAGGAGTACAGTGAAAAATCTGGAATTGTTTCAAGATGCAGGAAGACATAATAGAAGTGGACGAACTTGGACAGAGGATCAAAGGAAACAATCCAGTGAGCGTACGAAGGAGTATTGGAGACAGAGGAAAGTCCAGGCAAAGAAAAAGGAATAAAGTTGTAGCGTGATCCTAAGTGGTCAATTCGCTTAAAAAAAAAAAAAAATAGTGATCTATTGTGTTTCTGTTAGGCCGAAATCCCGATAGGTATTCCCTTATTGTAACGTCGACAGTTACCTTAATTTCGTGATTTAATACAGGGGAAAGAAAATATGTTATGCACTGTATTCATAAGCATATCTCGTCTGTAATTGCACATGTCTAGAGAAATACCCGATTCAGCCGTATTTGGGCTACTGTTCTTCACCTGTTTCGAAGCTACAATTATTGATGAACCCTTTCAACGTAGTCATCCGTTATTCAAGTTGATGGCCTTCCTTCCCGGTAATCATCCGCGATATCCGTGCAGCTTGTTTTGAACAGCTTACACTAATTAGTGATCATTATTCTATATCATCACACACGTTTCTCAAATGGTGATAACATTCAGTACGAATAGGCTACACCTTGGCCACAAAACACGAGCATTACGCGGAACTTGACGATACTTACAAATGACATGTTTCGCAGCTTACAATGGACTACAAGTTACTGCTAAGTAGGGAAAAGTTACTACGTCTAACGGAAACTGATATTTACTATTGTTGCCAACAACATCCATTAAAAGATCTTTTTTTTCAAAAAACAAAGTCATGTTCTACTAATTATCCGACTGGCCCTCTCATCCGACTGTGTGCTTTTATATGGCAAAACTTTTACTTTATTTAAGTAAGCAGACAATCAAATATCAGCTTGAGAAGCTTAATTTAAAATGAAAAGTAAAAACGATTTCTAACATTGTAGCATAACAAAAGTATCACGCTAAACATTTAACTTAATGCAACATAAATAAAGAAGAAAAGTTCCATAGTGAGTGAGAAGAATGAATTGTTTTAAGGATTACACTAGAAACTGTATATTAAGTCAATAAAATGTTAATAAAAATGAAAAATAACAAAGAAAACCATTGATCAAAATAACTTACTATTTAAAAACCCAATAAACCAGCAGTATACCCAGTAGATTGGGGAAGCAGTAAAAAGGAAAGGACCAGAAAAAGGAAATAAAAGGATGAAACCATATTAATAAGGGAAATGTATAAGGTCAAAATGCAGAGAAACCACAAGACCAGAAATTACTAATATAATAATGAAGAAGGACAAAATATGTCAAGATTCCCACAAAGAGACTAGAACCAAGAAGAGTTACTCCAAAAAATGATAATAATGGAATACATACCATTAAACAAAATTAAAACTAATATATGTAGACCCAGTAACAAGTTACAAGATACAATCCCAAAGAAAACCGAATTGTATACTAGTTGTAAGCATAATATGTGGAAAAATTATTAAAAGGACTACCATTAGTGTAGCCAAAATAAGTGACACATTATAATAAAGTGTAGTATAAGAAATCTGTTAAAAAGGACTACCATCAGTGTAGGGAAATACTAAATAAAAACTAAAGAGACAGTCTAATGACTGAGTGCAATTTTGATAGTAAAAGTGTTTTGGTGATTAGGCATAATAACAATATAATAGGTATAAGATGTTTTTATTTTATTGTATTAGCAAATTAGGTATAGGGAACACAAGAGACAGTTAATAACTGAAAGTGTCATTAGTTATAAGATGTTTTTATGTTAATGTGTTATCAAAATAGTTATAGTAATTAAAAGAGACAGTTAATAACTGAAGGTGTTATTAGGAATAAGATGTTTTAATAGGATAAGGTTTGTGATAAAAGGAAACATAAAAACAAAGGACAGCCAACGACTGATAATAGTGCTGATAATAATATGTTTCCATTATAATTCTAAATATATAGAAAATAATAGGCATAAGATGTTTTTGTTATGTTTAAATGACATTATAAAAAAAAGTTTAGTAGATATAAGATATTCCATTGTATTTTAAAATCATGTTATTTAATTTTCCAGTGTGTAAGGCAGATAGGCAAGTAGGATATATAAATGTAATAATTTTATTCAAAACAGTAAACCATATATAATGTACAAGCAGACTAGCTAAGACACCATTTTAGAAAACACAGACTAGTAAGTGAACCAAAACTATCTATCAGAGAACCCAAAATTATATAATAAAGGATAGAATTCAATACATACAATACAGAAATTGAAAATATAATTAATACAGATACAATTAATAGCGAATAGAATGACAAAGGAAAGAAAATTAACTTCTTTTGGAAACAAATAATAATAGGCCTATAATGGTAATCAAATCAGACTAAACAGTAAATTAATCAATATTGAAGTGTTTTAACAACAAAATTATTAACAACAAAGATAATCACGAAGTTATTAAGAATATTCCATGGAAATATTATCAGAAAAAAACAATTAAAAACCATTTAAACAATAAATTTGTACAAAATATGAGGCATACAATCATTATAAAAAATTGTAATTTTTGGGCTTAAATGAGCTTGAAACAAACCCAGCTATATATCAAAAGATGTAAAATTAATTAATCAATATTACTGAGTAGTTAGATTTATGTAAAATTAAGAAATATTTGAAATACAGTAAAAAATAAGAAAACTTATTATGTATATTTAGATGGTGAACCAAGTCTTAGACAGATATTTTTATAATCGAACAATATAAAGAGCAAAAAGACATAGCACAAATTACCCTAAAACGACGACGTTGAGTCTATTAGTCTATTGTTAATCGTGAAGACGACTAGTTGGAAATGTGTTAGCAGAATATCGAAAAAAAGAATAATTCTGTGTAAAACCGAGTGTGGTTATGCGGCGTGTAACAGAGGTTATCTAAAAGTGAAAATAACATTAACTATTAATTTTTAACACCTCACAAATTCCAAACAACAGTAATAACACCATCAAACTCAAACACAAGAAATCAACAGCCATTTTGAGACAATTTTGGACCATATTTGCAGAACACAAATACACATATTTGAACACCGGACACTTCACAAGAAACCCATCACGAAAACGACATCGCAGGAGAAGAGAGGACACTTTACACTATATTCCTGGATCAACACTACTTCGCAGAGAAGGGAATATCATTTTATTTCTGCGGGAGAATCTCAGCCAGTTCCAGCAGTATAGCAGCTAAAATCGAGGAGACGTCGGCCATACTTGATTTACTAAGCAGCACGAGTGCACTGCCAGCTTGAAAGGAGTGACGTCATTTCGTCGAATCTGGTTCGCTATTCATTTTTCTAATTGACAATTTAAATAATAATCTTGTTTTATTTCAGCCATAATAATTTAGTTTAAGAATACCTGTAAGAATGTATCTTGTTCCTTGCCCTCTGACCATTTCGACTCGTTAAAAGAACCATAATTACTAACCTTGTAAAAAATATATTTTGTTGATCTTTTCGCTACCGACTGGAGCACATATTAGCCAATGCCTTGGCCATGCGCAGTTTGAATGGCGCATAATTTTGAATGTTAATAAATGAACATCATTACTCAGTTACAAGAGTTGTTTTTATTTCTATAATTAATGTTAACTATTTTCTTTTTTAAACAAAAATAATTTAAAGTGCTAGAATGAATACCTGAGAAAAGTACACGCACAATTAATTAATTAAGTTAACCAATTAAACCAAAACTCAATATTAGTAAAAATTCCATAATTTACAAAATTTTATTTTATTATCAATCAATCACACTTAATTATAAAATATTATTTATATTTAATTTATTCTTTGTAATTGGTGAATCCATGGTGGAGCTGTATCATCGGCGAGTTCAACACCGAGATCCAGACAACATACATAATTCTTGCTAGCTTTAATGAGACTAATCCAGTGATTAAGAACAACAATACAATACATACTTATATATATATTTATTTTATTTGTTTTGGTGTTTGTAATAAATATTATATTACAAAATTGGCGTCCAACTAAAGGGCTTTAAATAGGAGGTAATAGAGTTATAAAATAAGGACGATTGTCCAATTTCCTATTTTTAGCTCGGCAGCGGTCAATAGGTCGGAAGAGGGAGCGAGATGCACAGGAGAGCTACATCAAGGAAAAGGGCTATGGAGGCCGAGCAGGGGGTAGACATGGAGGATAAAGAGGCGACACCAGTGGAAGATGTGGAGTCGATGTTACCGCCAGCAGAACCAAACAAGCCTGCACCACAAAAGGAACTGCCAGAGAAATCCACCACAAAGGAAGAGACAAAATTGGATAGAATGATGGAGATGTTACTCAGAGAATTTAAAACGACAAAGGAAGAGTTGGGTAATAAAATGGAAGAAAACAGTAAGAAGATGGAGGAGAAAATGGAAGAAAATGGTAAGAAGATGGAGGAGAAAATGGAAGAAAATGGTAAGAAGATGGAGGAGAAAATGGAAGAAAATAGTAAGAAGATGGAGGAGAAAGTGGACGAAATAAAAAACGAAAATAAATTATTAATGGAGGAAAATATTAAGAAGATCGAGGAGAAGATGGAGGAAAATATTCAGAAGATTGAGGAGAAAATGGAGGAAATAAAAACTGACAATAAACAATCGAAGGAGGAATTGACCCAGATAAGCCAAAAACTGGAAGAAACCAATAAAAAGATGGAGAATAATAGTCAACAATTCAGAGAAGAATTAAGAGAGACGAACCAAGAGAATATGAACCGATTAGATGGAAAGATGGAAGCATTGAAGGAAGAACTGGGGCAAAAGATAGCTGAAAATAATGAAACAATCAGCAAGAAGGTAGAAGAGTAATTAACGGTAATCGAACAAAAGGTTACAAGAGCTGACGAAAGATGGAGTCAAACCGAACGAGAAGTACAGAGTATCAAAACAGAAATAAACACTAAGGTTAACAACATTGAAGAAACGACTAGGAAGACGTTGTAGGAAAGACTAAAAGAAACACGTGAAGACTGGGAGCGAGTGCAGGACCGATTCACAGAAAAATGTGACGGCATTGAAGCTACTGTGACCAGTATCAACAGTCAGGTGCGACAGAACCAAACAGATATAGACCTGTTCCACAGTCGACCGACAAACATTACCAGTTGTCCTAACAGCGAGAATCGTGAAGGAATTAACTTCAGGTTTTATAAAAACAAACCAATGGAGTTCCTAGCCAGAATCGAAGAGTACTTCACCAAACACAGGGGTAATCGCTGGAGGGAGAATAAAGAAGTGCTTGACGAATCGTTCAAGGAGATAGCAGATAATTGGTGGATGGCGATAAGAGACGAAGTGACCGACTACCAACAATTCAGAAGGCTATTCAAAGCCAAATATTGGTCTGAATCAACACAAAATATCGCCAGAGACGGGATCTGTCATGGAAAATACAACCCGTATGGAAACCAGACTCTAACGGCGTACTTCTTGGGAAAGGTGTGCGTGGCCAAACATCTAGAGCCCAGAATACCGGAAGAATGCCTGGTCAGCAAGCTCTCATACCATTATGAGGAAGATATAATAAGAGCTAGAAGAAACAGTCAAATAAAGACCGTACAGGCAATGACCGAGCTTTTAGAAATGTATGAGCATGAAGATTATTACCGCCAAAGTCGCAGGAGATATGAAAAGCCGGAACCAAGAAGTAACACTAATAATTTGAATAATAATAATCGTCAGAATGTGGGCAACAATAGTTATAATTCCGCAAATCGGAATAATGCCGAATACAATTATAACACCCGTAATAACAATAATTTACCTAGATTTAACAACAATAATAATAATAATCATGTTCCTCGCAATAATAATAATGACAACAACAACAACAACAATAATAATAATAATAATAATAATAATAACCGTCCACAAAACAACAACGGTTATTATAATAATAATCGTAAATATGTTCCAAATGGTCAGAGGAACCCCAACCCCTCTAATAACAATTATCATGGTAATTATAACCGGAATTACCCGAATGGAGGTAATAACAATAATTACAGGACATATCGACCCCATATTAACTACATCAGAGCGGAAGGCAGTGGACAAAGGAGGTACCAGCCTCAACGAAGGAGCCGATATTACGAGTACGAGACCTTTCAAGGAAGTCAGGGAAGTAATCGTTACAGAGAGTACGAGCCCAGACGTAGTTCCAGCCTGGACAATCAGCGAAGACTACCTGTAACAGAAGCCCAACAGGACGATCGTGCTGAACCAAACGAAGCAGTTTCAGGACTCCAAGCTGATGCTTCCAACGGCCTAATCCGTAATGATGCGGAACATTTAAACGAACGGAGGCAGTAATAAACTCCAATAACCCTTTACTGCTCCAATCTGCTGGGTTTAACCAAGAAAGAAATTCGAAGAAAAACAGAAAAAATTTTATAATATATACGGTAATTATTTGAAAGATATCCGTAAGGACCTGCTAGAAGAAAACGAAATTAATATTAATAAGAATGACAGTGAAATAATATATATAATTGCAGAAATTGAGGGTATTTCTGTTTCTATAATGATAGACACTGGAGCCAATGTCTCTATAATAAATCGTAATGAGTTAGACCGGATACAGCAGGACTGCCACAAAAACTTACCGGTACTACCTATTAATAATATTGTACTTGTAGGAGCTACCGGCCGACAGAACAAGACCATAAGAAAACAGGTATCCCTAAGTGTCAACAGTCAGGTCATTAGTGTGGATATGATATTTCTTGTTGCAGCCGGATTACCTTTCAACATCATGATAGGATGTGACATATTGTGCAGAAACTCAGCAGTTATCGACTTGTGCCGAGGAAAGTTATCACTCTTTGCTGAAGGTTCGACCTGGGTAGCCAATTTAACTAATAACAAGACGTTAGACTCCAGACAACTCATCGACCACCAAAATAAGGTGAATTACTTGTCCAACTACTCAACAAACAACAAGCCAGTACACCAGGATTCGGAGGATGACCTATGGCAACAAAAGATTCAGGAGATACGTAACTTCCAGTGCCATAATACTAACGAGCAATTAAAGGAAAACCAGCTGAATCAATTGGTCAACATATATGAAAAATATCGAGCTGTATTTTCGGACGAACCTGGAAAGATCCGGAACTACCAATGTTCCATACGATTCAGAGAACCGGTAGAATTTAATCGAAAGTCGTATCCCATAGCACAATCTTTGAAGGAAGCCGTACGCACAGAGATCCAGAATGTGATCAGTAGAGATATTATCGAGAGCAGTCAATAACATATTACACTAGCCCAATTGTGGCTATACAAAAGAAAAATGGAAAGGTAAGGCTTTGCCTTGACGCACGTGAGATAAATAAAATGATAATTAACGATCGTACCTCACCTGGCGAAATTGATGAGATATTGAAGAGATTTCATGGAACTAAATTCATTACCACGTGGCATACCGTCTGCGGCTATTGGCAAGTGGAGTTGCACCCAGCAAGCCGGCAATATATGGCGTTCATCTTCGAAGGGCGCAATTATCAGTTTAAGAGGTTGCCCTTCGGGTTGGTGAACTCAGTAGCTGTTTTTGTCGCCTGTGTGGATCATATACTAGGACCAGAAGCGCTCCAATTCACGACTGTCTATATTGATGATCTCCTAGTCACATCAACCAATTGGGAAGAACACTGTTACCGTGTGGAGCATGTCTTGAAGAAGCTTGCTGAAAATAATGTTACCCTTAAACTAGACAAGTCCAAGCTTATAGCTAAAGAAGTACAATTCTTGGGTTTCCAGCTAAACAGTCAAGGAATAACACCATCAACAGAAAAGGTAGACGCCATACAACGATTCCCTATACCAAAAAACAGAAGGCAACTACAATCATTTTTAGGCCTGTGTAACTACTATAGGAAGTTCAAAAATAATTATTCCGAACTGACGGCCCAGTTTCAGTACCAGTTATCGTCCAAAAATAAATGGCGATGGGGTCAAGAACAAGACGAAACCTTCAAATCAATTAAGGAGAAGTTCTTAGAAGCAGTAATGCTCAACCATCCGGATTTTAACCGACCCTTCTTTCTAAACTGTGACGCTAGTAACATTAGCTTGGGATCAACACTGTACTAAGAAGATGAAGTGGAAACCATCTAGTAGTGAGCTTTGCTAGCAGAACCCTTAACCAGTGTGAAAAGAACTATAATGTGACGGAAAAAGAACTGCTAAGCGTAGTCTTTGCCTGCGGCAAGTTTCGGACGTATATCCTCGGATATCCAGTGACCGTTCGAACAGATCACAAATCAATATCATTTCTGAGAAGATGCAAGTTAAGCCATGATAGATTGACCAGATGGGTACTCGCCCTACAGGAATACGATATACAGTGGGAGTATGTTCCTGGAAGTAAAAATGTAGTAGCCGACGTATTGTCGAGAGTAAATCTGGAAGAACAAACGTTCGAAGGCGAAAAGGGGAGCATCTTGAAAATCTATAATATTATTAAGGACAGATCCGATTTAGAAAAGATAGTGCAGGACATCAGCAAACACCAGCAGTCCGACCCGAAGTTAAACCACATTAAACTTCGTCTCTCCAACCAAGATGACACAATAAACAAATTTTATTGTGTACATAATGGAATTTTATTCATCAAAACATCCCTTGATGAAGAGATATGGAAGATCATGATCCCTACTACAATCGAAAGGGATATCATCCTGGACTATCATCTACGATACGGTCACATGGGAGCCATGAAGGTGATCAAGGCGATAGAAGAGAATTGTCATATAAAAAGTATCAATAGAAAGACGAGGAACTACCTCAAAACCTGTCTGATATGTCAATTGGTGAAAACCAACAATGAGAGAAAAGAGGGTATGATGATACCAATTACCTCACAAGCCAAACTGGAAAAGGTCTTTCTGGACATATGTGGTCCATTTCCCCGCAGTGGCGGACGCCATCGATACAAATATATTATTATCATGATGGATCATTTCACAAAATTCACAAAACTGTACCCTGTGAACAGAGCCACCACTTTAAAGACTCTAGGAATAATAACAAACCATTACATTCCAGAGATAGGGAGCCCAACATCCATAATCACAGACCATGGAACGCAATTTAAGGGTTGGAGGTGGAGAAACACTCTAAATACGTTGGGCATTAAGACATACAAGACATCCGTCTACCACCCCAGCAGCAATCCAGCGGAGAGGGTACTGCGAGAAGTCGGAAGAATATTACGGAATTATTGCTATAATCAACAAAAGAAGTGGCAAGAATATTTATTAGCTACTGAAGAATGCCTTAATTTGTCATATCACCCCGCTATAGGTACCACGCCATACACGGCAATGTATGAAAAACCTCCTCCAAGAGAAATACAAGACATAATAGAGTTCCCCATGAGTCAAGAATACAAGTTCAATCGTATCAGATTCCACAATAAATTGGCAGAAGACCAGGAAAGGCGCAAGGAAAAATATCAAAAGGCAATTAAGAAAATAATAAGCTATGAAGTCGGAGAAAAGGTACTGCTAAAAAACAGGGAATTACCCAGTACTTTGGAAGGCATTACCAAAAAGTTGTTACTGCTGTATACCGGCCCATACCTGACTATTAAAAACAATAATAACAATACGTATGTACTAAAGGATATCATTTCAAATAAAGTAAAAGGAACTTATAATCAATTATCCATTAAAAAATATTTAGAGGAGAAATAAAGAATGAAAAATAATTTTCAAAATTCAAAAATCAGTAAGGACAACTTACACAAAACATTCGAAGAATTATGAAGAAGAAAAAAGAATTTTGATGGAATAAAACTTCCAAATTCAGAAACCTAGTAAGTACAACTTACACCAAATATTCGAAGAATTATGAATAAACAAAAAGAATTTTGATGAACAAAAATTTCCAAATTCAAAAAATTAGTAAGTACAACTTACACCAAACATTCAAAGATTTATGAATGAATAAACAAAAAGAATTTGCGGAATAATAAATTTTTCAAAATTCAAAAATCAGTAAGGACAACTTACGCCAAACATTCGAAGATTTATGAACGAATAAACAAAAATAATTTTGATGAATAAAAAATTTCAAAACTCAAAAAATCAGTAAGGACAACTTACACAAAAACATTCGAAGATTTATGAATGAATAAACAAAAAGAATTGGAGGAATAAAAAATTTCCAAATTCAAAAAATTAGTAAG
Source organism: Magicicada septendecula (assembly GCA_034769895.1). Classification (NCBI taxonomy): domain Eukaryota; kingdom Metazoa; phylum Arthropoda; class Insecta; order Hemiptera; family Cicadidae; genus Magicicada; species Magicicada septendecula. The sequence continues at coordinate 535,294,509 of CM068367.1, read as the reverse complement.
TACATCTTACACCAAACACTGGAAAGATTATTATGAATGAGGCAAAAAGAATTTGGAGAAATATAAAAATTTTCAAAATTCAAAAAATCAGTAAGTACAACTTACACAAGTCATTTGAAAGACTATTATGAATGAGAAAAGAATTTGGATGAACATAAAAACTTCCAAAACTCAAACATTAGTAAGTACAACTTACACAAAACATTCGAAGATTTATGAATGAATAAATAAAAAGGATTTGAGGAATAAAAAATACTTCCAAAATTCAAAACAATAATAAGTACAACTTACACCAAAATATTTGAAAAACAACTATGAATAAGAAAGAATTTAGTTGAATAAAAATATCTAAAGTTAAAAAATATTAAGCTCATATCATTACTCATACAAATGATGAGAAATAACTCATCAATATGAAAAAAGATTTTGTAAGAAAGAGATACAAAATTCTAAAGGAGAAAGGAAACCAAAATATCATATGACTTAATCGAAACAACTTAACCAAACTCACAAAGAAAATAATTTAATAAAAATGGAACAATGAAGAAGGACCAACTCAGTAAAGACCAAATAGTGAGACCCGAAACCAAAAACCATGATATTATTAATGATAATGTTGTTGCAATAACCACTGTTATAGTGAAAGTGATAAAGAATTAATTCATGTTATACCATTAGCAATAAAAAATAACTCATTGGATACCAGATGGTAGAAAGAATAAATATAAATGCTAATTACTATGTAAACATGATGAAATGTATATTATACCACATACCTAAAACACATAATATGGAATAAGCTTTAAGAGAGAAGAAGAGTCAAGTGTATAAAAGTATTAATTAATATAAAGTATTATGAAGTGAAGAATCTAAAGATGTTTATTTTAGTCAAAAATGACTACTTTTACTGTTTATTTATTTTTATGACTGGATGTAGAAAATGCCATCAGTCTTATATTTTGAGCAGAGATGATAATGCCTCTGGACTCAATTAATTGAAGTGTTGGACAGCAGGGATTGAAGCCAAAAGTGCCACTCTGAACTGTTCCAATTAATTTGTTAGGGAATGTTAGGGTGTAAACATACTGGTGAGGAAGCACTAAATAAGAAAGAATATAAAATGATAATGTTATACACAAGATTGAAGATCACTTATTAATGAAGAAAGAAACTAATGAAGGAGATACACATCATCTGAGAGGAAGCAACGGTGGAAAAAGAAGGAATATAAAGTGAAAACGTGTAATCACGAAGAAAATATGGTAAATACAAAAGATTTAGTAGTAATTATTTCATCCATACTAAGAGTATGATCTGAACTAATCACTTTTACAGGAGAGCATAAGTAGCATAACAAAAGTATCACGCTAAACATTTAACTTAATGCAACATAAATAAAGAAGAAAAGTTCCATAGTGAGTGAGAAGAATGAATTGTTTTAAGGATTACACTAGAAACTGTATATTAAGTCAATAAAATGTTAATAAAAATGAAAAATAACAAAGAAAACCATTGATCAAAATAACTTACTATGTAAAAACCCAATAAACCAGCAGTATACCCAGTAGATTGGGGAAGCAGTAAAAAGGAAAGGACCAGAAAAAGGAAATAAAAGGATGAAACCATATTAATAAGGGAAATGTATAAGGTCAAAATGCAGAGAAACCACAAGACCAGAAATTACTAATATAATAATGAAGAAGGACAAAATATGTCAAGATTCCCACAAAGAGACTAGAACCAAGAAGAGTTTCTCCAAAAAATGATAATCATGGAATACATACCATTAAACAAAATTAAAACTAATATATGTAGACCCAGTAACAAGTTACAAGATACAATCCCAAAGGAAACCGAATTGTATACTAGTTGTAAGCATAATATGTGGAAAAATTATTAAAAGGACTACCATTAGTGTAGCCAAAATAAGTGACACATTATAATAAAGTGTAGTATAAGAAATCTGTTAAAAAGGACTACCATCAGTGTAGGGAAATACTAAATAAAAACTAAAGAGACAGTCTAATGACTGAGTGCAATTTTGATAGTAAAAGTGTTTTGGTGATTAGGCATAATAACAATATAATAGGTATAAGATGTTTTTATTTTATTGTATTAGCAAATTAGGTATAGGGAACACAAGAGACAGTTAATAACTGAAAGTGTCATTAGTTATAAGATGTTTTTATGTTAATGTGTTATCAAAATAGTTATAGTAATTAAAAGAGACAGTTAATAACTGAAGGTGTTATTAGGAATAAGATGTTTTAATAGGATAAGGTTTGTGATAAAAGGAAACATAAAAACAAAGGACAGCCAACGACTGATAATAGTGCTGATAATAATATGTTTCCATTATAATTCTAAATATATAGAAAATAATAGGCATAAGATGTTTTTGTTATGTTTAAATGACATTATAAAAAAAAGTTTAGTAGATATAAGATATTCCATTGTATTTTAAAATCATGTTATTTAATTTTCCAGTGTGTAAGGCAGATAGGCAAGTAGGACATATAAAAGTAATAATTTTATTCAAAACAGTAAACCATATATAATGTACAAGCAGACTAGCTAAGACACCATTTTAGAAAACACAGACTAGTAAGTGAACCAAAACTATCTATCAGAGAACCCAAAATTATATAATAAAGGATAGAATTCAATACATACAATACAGAAATTGAAAATATAATTAATACAGATACAATTAATAGCGAATAGAATGACAAAGGATAGAAAATTAACTTCTTTTGGAAACAAATAATAATAGGCCTATAATGGTAATCAAATCAGACTAAACAGTAAATTAATCAATATTAAAGTGTTTTAACAACAAAATTATTAACAACAAAGATAATCACGGAGTTATTAAGAATATTCCATGGAAATATTATCAGAAAAAAAAATTAAAAACCATTTAAACAATAAATTTGTACAAAATATGAGGCATACAATCATTATAAAAAATTGTAATTTTTGGGCTTAAATGAGCTTGAAACAAACCCAGCTATATATCAAAAGATGTAAAATTAATTAATCAATATTACTGAGTAGTTAGATTTATGTAAAATTAAGAAATATTTGAAATACAGTAAAAAATAAGAAAACTTATTATGTATATTTAGATGGTGAACCAAGTCTTAGACAGATATTTTTATAATCGAACAATATAAAGTGCAAAAAGACATAGCACAAATTACCCTAAAACGACGACGTTGAGTCTATTAGTCTATTGTTAATCGTGAAGACGACTAGTTGGAAATGTGTTAGCAGAATATCGAAAAAAAGTATAATTTTGTGTAAAACCGAGTGTGGTTATGCGGCGTGTAACAGAGGTTATCTAAAAGTGAAAATAACATTAACTAATAATTTTTAACACCTCACAAATTCCAAACAACAGTAATAACACCATCAAACTCAAACACAAGAAATCAACAGCCATTTTGAGACAATTTTGGACCATATTCGCAGAACACAAATACACATATTTGAACACCGGACACTTCACAAGAAACCCATCACGAAAACGACATCGCAGGAGAAGAGAGGACACTTTACACTATATTCCTGGATCAACACTACTTCGCAGAGAAGGGAATATCATTTTATTTCTGCGGGAGAATCTCAGCCAGTTCCAGCAGTATAGCAGCTAAAATCGAGGAGACGTCGGCCATACTTGATTTACTAAGCAGCACGAGTGCACTGCCAGCTTGAAAGGAGTGACGTCATTTCGTCGAATCTGGTTCGCTATTCATTTTTCTAATTGACAATTTAAATAATAATCTTGTTTTATTTCAGCCATAATAATTTAGTTTAAGAATACCTGTAAGAATGTATCTTGTTCCTTGCCCTCTGACCATTTCGACTCGTTAAAAGAACCATAATTACTAACCTTGTAAAAAATATATTTTGTTGATCTTTTCGCTACCGACTGGAGCACATATTAGCCAATGCCTTGGCCATGCGCAGTTTGAATGGCGCATAATTTTGAATGTTAATAAATGAACATCATTACTCAGTTACAAGAGTTGTTTTTATTTCTATAATTAATTTTAACTATTTTCTTTTTTAAACAAAAATAATTTACAGTGCTAGAATGAATACCTGAGAAAAGTACACGCACAATTAATTAATTAAATTAACCAATTAAACCAAAACTCAATATTAGTAAAAATTCCATAATTTACAAAATTTTATTTTATTATCAATCAATCACACTTAGTTATAAAACATTATTTATATTTAATTTATTCTTTGTAATTGGTGAATCCAAGGTGGAGCTGTATCATCGGCGAGTTCAACACCGAGATCCAGACAACATACATAATTCTTGCTAGCTTTAAGGAGACTAATCCAGTGATTAAGAACAACAATACAATACATACTTATATATATATTTATTTTATTTGTTTTGGTGTTTGTAATAAATATTGTATTACAACATTTGTTATCATTGGATTAAAATAATTTTGTAGAGCAACTTTCATATAAAACAATCTAATAAATTAATTGTTTAATTCGGTTTAAAAAATATCAATTACAACCAAAAATAGAAAAATTGTAACTGAAAAACAAGAATGTGATTTATTAAAATTATTATTCTAAGAAAATATGAGGCTTTAATAATGTTTAAAAACCATTAAACGTTCAGATATTCCTGCATTCAGATATTAAGACCTTCCTATAAACTAATTTCCTTCTATACAAATAAACCAATAAGCTATTCCAAATATACATTATAGAACAAAGGAGGTTTTTGTAAACTGACAAGTTTAGTACAGTCATTGATCATATAACGGTTTGTTACACAACTGTTACGTAGAAGTTGGACACTGTAAAAGCTGAGTAGTCACAGCCATCATAGTAAATCGTAATACATCACTGTCTCCTACAGCTTGCGCAACTATATTAAGTGTATTTTATCTCTTCCATTTATAGAATTTAGATTAACTGAGTTAACTGACGGCTTAACAAAATAGAAACATACATTTTGCAGTGTATTTCTTTGTAGTATACATGTCTAGGCCTATTACGATTCTTCACCGTTATTTATTTTGCCGTTTAATTCCCAACAGTTTTATACAAATCTGCATATAATCTGTATAAATAAATAATATAAAACTGTGGATTTTTAAAGTTCACACAACAACAAAATAGATAATGTTACACATATTGTTTCATAATACTTGGAAGGCCGATTATAAATTTGTGGGATAAAGTAGTGGATTGTTTTTAATCTTTAGATTTGGTTGTATCTTAATCTTCAGATTTAACAAAATTATTAGTGTTTTACTTCATCCGCAGGAAATATTTAATTTATTATATTTGTTTAAGTAGTCGATTTTACTATTTACAATAAAACCATCTATACACTAAAGCGAAAACTCAGCATTCAAAGTAATAGTGACGATGTAAATATGTAGAACATATTTGGTTTTTGTCAATCACAAAACGTAATTTTACGGTTAATATCTAACTTCATATTTAACAGTTTTACTTTTGTTTTATTAATTTAAAATGTCTACTGCGTTTATCTTGCATACAGAGGCCAGTTTGGGAAATGACTAATGTTTTATTAATACTTAATTTTCAGTGTCACAACAGTAGTTTAGAGTCCAAATTTTTCAAACAATACTGATATTCCGCATAAGTCTATGAGACCAAATAATAACATTCAAATGACTTAAACATTTTACGCACTTTGAAAATCATTTGTTTACGTAACGTCATGGTTTCTTTAAAATAGAAATGGGTACCCAACTTCTCTCAAGTATCATCCCTCAAAATATAATATTATCCGGTTAGTGATAAGTGTCAATGTGCAAAATATTTGAGAGGGAAGTAATTATCTTTATTTAATACTGTATAAGATAGCGAAAACTAAAATAAATTCGGCTAAAGACTTTTGCAAACACTAAGGTATCATAATCTCTGCTAAATAATTTTAAATAACATTCTTAAAATGTAAATAATATTTGCGAGCATGCATATTAAACAAAGATTGCGTATTTCATAGGTATATCTTGTTTGCCATCAACGAGAAAGTAAAAGTATTCTGTTTGTATAAATTGGAGTTGTCTCTAATCAGGAAAATAATAAAGATAATACGAAGTATTATTTTTGCAACACGCAATTCTTTTTGTTAAAGTGCAAATTAATTTGTTATTAAAACATCTTTATCCACAAAATAAGAAATGTTACAAAAAGTCACATTGATTAACATATTAAACATTGCTTATTGTTTACGGTTTCTGTATTGTAAAACAATGTTTACATTGTCATTTGACACGAAATGAGATTACATTTACAAATTAAAAATTTATAATAATGTAATAAACACATGTAAATGCATAGCAGTATCAGAAATAGATCACAACATTGTACTAAAAGCAAATTGTAAAGTTAAGAAATTTTTAATACTGTAAACTGTCATTCTCGTACTAATCATTTCGGATTTGAAGTACATATCTTCAGTAAAATGACATTACCTACGTTATTTGAAACGAATTAACTCTTGGGTGTATTTCCATAATAATTGGTTATGACGAACTTTTCCATGATTTGGTCTCTCACAATGACGTTTCAAACTAAATACATGTGTATGTTTATTTTAAAATAGTGTTTTTTTACTAGGTACATTGTTTACTCTTATCACTTACTAGTCGCCATACATTAACAACTGAATACTTCTTGTACACTTGTAAAACATTAAACAGAAAATTATATACAAATCCCAGATTAAATATATGTCAATATAAAACTCGGCTCAATTTTTAAGGCTAAATATTTGAATTACTTGAAGATTAAATTAGTACACGATATCCAATCGAAATAACATTGATAAGCCCCTATCAACTAAAATCTATCTGAAACACACAGTAGCTTACGACAGCAACCAACCTACAGAAAAATGCTTCACCAGACGGAAAACCAACATGGCTGGCAATGAGCCTACTGCATGATGCTTCAAACATGTTATGAAAAAGTGAAACATGTCTTGTTTTTATATTATATAGTGTAAGTAATTTTCATATTAGGCCTACATAAAGGACAAACATGTAGCAACATGTATTTGAATTAGGGAAGAAATTGGCATCATATTTTATTCAAATTGTAATTATTTAATGGAGAAGAAAACATTTTGTTTGCGTGTGTGGAGAGAGTAAGTGTGTGAGCGGAGAGCCTGCTACAGTGGTCGCATCTCACGTCTCAACTGCCAGTTTTCTCTTTTCCCACTCCATCTCCTGTAAATTCCAGTTTCTCATATCCTCTTCTACGTCTGTCCCCAATGTCTCTGAGGCCAACCTGTTTTCCTAAAATTTAGTTGGCGATATTCTAGTATTCCTCTAGATCATCTCTTTTTTACTCATTTCTGTGTGTCCGTACCACATCAAACTACGTTTCTCAACTATCCCTATAATGTATTCTTTAACATTTGCTCGCTCCCTTATGACTTCATTTATTACCGCCAGAATATACGACAAGATGATCTTTCGTAACATTCAAAAATCATTGTGCAGGTGAGAGCAGTATATTCTCTATTACGCCTTTGCAGTTTTCACTGACTTAAAAAAAATTCTATTCCCCTTACCACTTTACAATATTATCGCCCGTTTCAATTTCAAGTTGGAAAATGTAATGAAAGTCATACCGTGAACATTTTAAAATTAGAAAAATAATAATATAAATAAATGTATGATTCAGTTATTTAGAAACAAACAAATTTTGTAATAAATGCACACATACTTTGCTTAAATATAACTACATATTTTACAGACTGTAAAAGGTAAAATAGTTAAACTAAATTGGATAATTAAAAATCTTCAGCGTAATTTGGTACGTTTTCTTTGAAATACAATTAGTATGTCGAGTACCAAATAACAGTTTAATTCCACGCCGCAACACAATTAAATGTTTTTTTAAGTTTCAGATGTATTGAAGAAAACAAAAAATTGCAGGGACCTGTTGAATTAGCTAATACAGGAAGCTGCATCTTAAGTGTAATAAGAAACACATACTGATTCAAATATTAAAAAAGATACACATACCTAATTAAAAAAAATTAAATATACGTAAAAAATTTACCCTAATAAACAAATAACAAATCTCGCTCTAACCGAATATATACAGATTTCAGACTGAGTAAAATAAAGTAACATGAAAATTCAGGCTTTTACAATATATTTCAAGAATTTTTTAAAATACATCATAGTTTTCCTAATGGATCGTAATAATAATCTTGCGAAAATTAACACAAAACAAGAAATCTTCAGATGTGAAGGAAAGCGTAAAACAGGACTCCGTACACGCGAAACTGAGGACTGTAGCTGCATGAAAATACCGTCACAACGAAAAGTCTCCAAAAAGACAAAACAGTTTCTTAACGTCACTTAGTAATCAAATCGCAAAGATGCGTTTCATTTTGTCACATAAAATACACAGAAGGTGATATTTTATTCTGTAGGTAGTTTGATTCATAAATAAGTTTAAAGCATACACTTTGAGTCATAAATGGCTTAATTAAAATTAAGAAGTAGGATGCATATATAAGCTTATTGACTTCTATCCATTTCAACTTACTCGGCAAAACAATTAGTCTTACTACAGTGGCCGATTAAACTCTGTTTTATATAACATCATATGCTCACTAATGAGCGAAAGACTGACAAAGATACGACAACAATTCTACATTTGTGTTTTATGCACACGAACGATGTGAAACTAATTAACAGGTGATATAATTTAAAATTAGACAAGTGAGAGACTTTTATATTTGTTCTAAGCAGCTGTGTGCACGTATAGTACGTCTCGAAACAGAATATAACCTTCAAAATCTGGAGTTGTTTTACAGAATCTCGTCTTTTACGTTAGAATTTTTTAATAAAAAGAACCTCGTTTATAATAAATTGGAGCTTATAATAATTATCAATGCTTAGTTATAAAAATTACTAGGTAATTTACTGACACGTAAGTCGAGTTAGTGACAATAATCGGTTTTTCTAAATTGTATATTCGTTAAAATTTACTGTCTTCTCCCAAACAAACTGTACGCTTTGTATAACCCTATTCTTAATTACGTCCGTTATGTTCTATTATCTGTACTGAACAGCCTTGATCTGCTTTGAATAGAGTCAGACAAGTCTATAAAAGCATGGAGTCAGGTTACCCACCATTCTAGTTAATATTAATTAATTATTCCCTCTCCTTGTTTTTAGCTGTAGTTGGCTTGCTAATAAATCGGAAAGTATACTTGCACATGTTACATATGTTAGACTACGTTACACACATATAGGTTTATGTTGTTTAATATGCAATTATACAATTTATACTAAACACATAATATGTATATATATTATATACGTAAGCTTGTTGAGATTCTGTAAAAATATTCTTTGCTGGGTCCAACTTGACATTACGGATTAGTAGTGTAAAAATATGATTTGATTATTTTCATCTCCTTTTTGAGTTTTCTACAGCCTAATACAAATCTTGCATTCAATGCACTGTTTTACTCGGGTATGCCAAGCATACTCATTAGTCCCACTCTTTGCCGTAGAGTCTGTATATTCCTTCCATTTTGCAACAATTCCCAGACTTTTTTGACCATCTTTTACTTATGCGCCCTCTAAAGACGATCATGTGACGTAGGGTGTTTTTAGACTACTGTTTCCAGAATACTCACACTGACCCACAAAATGTCGCTGATTTCCTTGTTTGTTCCGAGTTAGGGAGTTGCGTTGGGTCCTGCGGGTATAGGGCCTAGGTGTGTCTCTCATGGTTCTTCTACGGAAGATCAACTACACCAAGTCCTTCGACGCTCAAACACAAACTGATCTGCACAAGTAATCCAATACCACTGGCTTCAACAGTTTCATGTCTTCTGTTTACCTTGCATATTTTAAAAAAATAAATTCAAATATTCTACACAATTACTCCAATTCAGTGGTTTATGTTTCTCTGTAAGTGTACCTACACTACGAAATACCACATGAAATACTACAACATTCTATTTAGCTGTTAATTTTAATCAATTTTTATTTCTGCTTCTGTTAAATGGTTCTACAATGAAGACTACAGCTTAATATTAGTTTTTGTAACGCTGCTCAACATCACATACATATTGTCTTAGTGAAGCATTTATAGGCATTTTAAAATGAATTTTCTGTAAACGTACTTTCCAGACTTTAGAGTGTTGAATACGAATTATTATTCTTTGCTAACGGCCGGAAATGAAACTTGTTAGTAATTTAAGTTCCCTCAGATACTAAATGCTCTAAGCCTACAGCAATAAGCTAGATGATGTAAAAGCATGAGATAAAGTTACGGCTAAAGTGTTATGTATAAACTTGTACACAAATTACAAGTATATGCATGCAGAAACCATTATAAAAAGTTCGATAATTGTACATCGTTCTATGAATGTACACAACGGTAAAAATTGTTGTCTCATACAGGAGCATTCATTTCACATTTAATAAACTCCACGCGTCCAGCGTTTTCTCTATTTAGTAGCGAGTTAGTAAAAATATATTTTTACAAAGCGGATAAATGTTTTTTCAGTACTTTTGTCTGTAAATTGGATTTAACTGATATTTGCTTTTTTTTGGGTTATGTGAATTGACTGGTTTTTATTCGGTTGTACTCTATTTTTACAGTTCTGTATGATTATTTACTCTTCTGAAGCTTAATTAATCTGACTTCCACTTTACATAAATTTTAACACAATTTTTTATACTTCTGGACTAACAGAAATACATTTCACTTATATTTAATCACTAGTTTCAAGTATGGTATTCATATTTATTTCAAACTTAGTTTTAATTTCATTGAGTACTAAGAATGGAAAAATAATATTTTAATATTATTCAAACGAACTATGCAAATCACTGTGCCACAAATTTAATACAGCATGCACAATTCTAGCTGATTGCAGACAAAATTTTATGGCTTTTAATTTAGTATATATTTCACCTAAACAGCAACATTGTCAATAATAGTCAATTTTCTCTGTTAATTTTTGTTTGTTGCTTTGTTTTCTTGTAATAGGAAAGGTGTAAGCCAACTGAATTTATTCTTGTCTTAGAAAATTTTCTTTCAAACATTCGCACGGCTGATGTAAACATGGATTTACAAGAATTTACATTATCACCGGATAATATATAAGCGGTGAATCTCCAAAAAAAAAAACATATTGTTTAATTGGAACATTGGTTATGAAACACTGTGGAGTTAAAATTCAAATACAATTTAGCTCCCTTACTTGTGGTGCCAATTGTAAAACACTGTTTTGACTAAAACAGAAAACCTCTTTTTACTGGTCAAGGATATCTCATCTTCTTATTATATTTGAGAATATATGGAAACCTTTCAAGCATTAAAAGGAATCTAAACATGACTAACTTCCAAAAAAGTTGCATTGAAATGATTGTTTTTTTAGTAGAAAAAATTCTAAAATGTTTCAAAAGTATAACTTCGACAATTGAAAGTGATAATGAAACTACAAGTGGAAAACAACAAAAGATAAAATACATTAAATTAGTAAACTATTTCTGCAGTCAGTAATTTGCGGTTAAGTAAAATAAATGTTGTGAATTTCTCTTGATGTTTGCCAGCGTGATTTAAGTAAAGTGTTAAAAAAATTATAATTTTAATTTTCACTTATCGAATGGGGCTCGGCACTTGGTACATTTTGTTAATACTTCAAATTCATAAATTAACTCTTGGTACAGTTCTTCACATGCTGACCGTTTCCGGCCTTCAAGAGATTAGTGTCGGTAGGTCTTTATGTTAAGACGCCACTATCATATGGTTTAGGCACTGTTCATTAAAGCAAATATGATAATTAGATTTCCTCAATTTTAGGTGACATTTTTGTAAAAACAACCAAGTTCTGCTTGCGTTATTAATTATACTAATCCAATGGTTGCTCGGTTTTTGTTAGAAAATTTTATTAATGCTTGAATTTAGTAACACTTGAAATACTTTTGTAGATAGGGTATTTTCATTTTAGTTTAGTTTGCTCAATATTTTTTCCAGAAATTTAATTCTTTTAAGCATTTTTTTTGAAGTTACATTATGCTACAAATTTAAAAATGCCTTTTTTAATAAATACTTAACTCAAGACATTATGGTTTTTTCTTTGAAACTATTTCTTATTAATAAGTGTATGAGTTTTGTATGCGACTGAATCAAAAAATAAAACTTTATAATATTTAACACGTTTATTTGATCACATTCGATTAAAGGTATATTCATGTTTTTTTATCTCTAATCCTCGGTTTTTGGAGGCAAAAATTAAAAGCAAAACAAGAAAAATTTTCTTAAGATGTAACCTTTGATTTTTAGTAATAGTAGGTATATGAAATCGAGACACATGCTATAGTATTATATTTGGTCTGCGTTATTTTGTGGGTTTGAAAGCTGTTTCCTCAGGAAGCGACCGTTAGCCAAATAAAAGCCTTTGAAATGTGGCTTAACACAAGAGTGGTTTACGTTCCATGGGCAGCACAGAAACCTAATGACGAAGTTTCAAGAACAGCCAAGGTAGGATCAGATATTTCAATATCAGTTAAATGTAGGGACTGGCATATCTGGGACACGTACTCGGAGGCAGCCATTGTGAATTGTATTACTATAATATTAGGTATATAAATTTCATAAATTTAATGACTTAATACTGATATGAGTGATTAGTAATTTCACTTCATTTCTTTTAAAAATTGCAGTAACGGAATTTTTCAACTAATACTGACTAATACTGCATATTTTTATAGTATTTTAGTTATATAAGATCTTATTATTTAAATACAATCACTATTTCTATATGAATCAGTTCACGTCACAGGCTGTTATACAAGCTTTTCTCGGTTTTAGTTCGTTAATTACAACATAGCCAGGTATACAGCCCTGTTTCCTACATATTTTAGAGGCATTTAGTTCATATAAAAAAAATATAACTGAATGATTACTAGATCAAGAGGTTTGTGATGAAGATTTGAATAAAAACGTATCTCGATTATTGTGATTAAATTAATCTTACGATTGCTTTAGAGCTTTTGATTTGGAATCCTCTTGATGTTAAAGTGGTCAAACAAAACTCCATTACTTTAGCTAGGTTAATCGGACGGCAAATGACAGGTAGTGAAGACGATGTTCAAACTGAAACCCAAAAAGGTGCAACCGTTGACCAAGGAATGGTTAGATGAAAGAAATAAAAATTGATGAGAGCACGGAACTTGCAAACGTCCAGCTGTGTAACCTGTGGCAAAGTAATTACTAGTAATTTGTTAGTGGAATATGTTGTGATCATTTTGTAACACATGCTAGTTGTATACTAATCATAGTATTCATAGCAGGCTTCAAAGAGCGCAGACATGTCTATTTGTTCAGTATTAGTAAATATGTGCAAGAGTAGCGTATTTAAACCAAGGTATGTATTATTAATTTAAACTCATATATTAAAATAACATTAAATACAGATCACATTAATATCGCCACATGCAATATCCTCCTATATAAGCCTGTGATCAGTAATATTGTTATGCATAAAGTTAATTGTGCTTTGTTTCCTTGAATACACATAAACTCTTAAATCCCAACTGATAACAATTTAGGCATACACTATAAAAATTGTATAGGGTCTAATCAACAATGTTTCATTCTACTGTGTTCCAAAGTTACTTTTCTTATTAACAGTCATATTGTAAAGAATATTAGGTAAAATATAGTGTAATTATTCTTACCCTGGGAGTTATATAATGTTTCTCAATATAAGAGTTTGAAAAGATGTTATTACTTTTGTACGGGAATTGATACTAAATTGTACTTATTGTGCCTGAAGTTCAACAAACACGTTATCGAGCCTTTGTTCATCTACTTTAAAAACCCTCACACTGTACATAAAATGCAATCTTCGACACACGTTATTAATGTCTGTACTACGAAGGTAACCAGATATTCTGCAACAGCGTGTTATTTCATCATCAATATTAAATATACATTTTGAACACTAACATTAAAAGGATGTAGAATTTAACAAACCTTTGAATCTTGTCCTAGAGATTAACAGTTAAAAACAAAACATTTATGTGAGGGGAGCTATTCTCTCTAAAATGGTGTTTTATCGAATCTGATATATTTTCAACAAACCTTATAAATACCTTATTGAATTACGGGAACAATGAAAGCCTCGTATAAAAATCTAAATGCTTCAGACGAATTTAAAAAGGAATTCTTAAATCGACTTCAAATGTTATGTATTTGAATGTAATATTTTTGAATGAGTATGAAATAATTAAAGACATAAAAAAAAATTATGGTGAAACCTAATCACCATTGTTTAAATCGATCAAAAATGATAAATAACTTATGTAATTATAAATTGTTTCTGCAAAACAAGCCAAGTAGTGAAGCGTGTCTCAAAATAACAATGAATATGCTTAGAACATATTTGAAAATTTGTTTGTATAGTTTTTAAAGTGATTGTATCAATTCAAAATGATATCGTTTATCTACGTTTGTTTCTTTAACAAATAAATAGGAAAATATCCTCTTATTTTACACTTCTGGAAGATATCGCTCTTCTGTTTAATAATAATTAAAAGTTGTAAATCTGAAGTGTAAAGTAAACTACTGAGTAATATCGTACAAATTATAACGTTTATAGTGTAGTACTGAAAAAGGTGAATTGAATTTTCTGGAACTCGGAACTTTTCAAATTGGTAAATGATGCAGTAAAGTAATTTACATTAGTTACAGGCCACAATGTTGGCAAAACAATTTAAAAAGATTTTCTGCATATTATTTCATAGGTATTCACAGAATACAGAATGTTTTCGTGTAAATTCATGATATCTTAAGCACTTGGTAGTCAATACCACTCTTCAGTGAATAACTATACGTATATTCCGTTGAAAACTTAAACCTAAAGCAAAGGCACTTTCTGCACAATTATGTTAGTTTAATAATTTTACACGTACAGACACGCACACACATAAATAGTAAGATTCTGTTTTGCATCTAGCTTGTTGTCTTGTTAAAAAACGGAAACCGAGAAATCCATATGTAGAAAAAAGGTAGTAAGAAAAAGGGCAAATATAGAGTTAGCGGCAAATGATGCAAGCTCAAAGTATTTAACTCTGCTTTCTTAATATTTTTTTTTGTTTTTTAATGACTTAACAATGCACATCCTAATTAAAATTATTATTACAAATTCACAAAGTTTTGCACTTTCAGTAAAAAAGTACAACATGAAAATGCACATTATTCTGTTACATTTATTATATCCACAGTATTCTTTGATAGCAATTAATTTTTTTCTTAAACATGTTCCACGTCTATTAAATTACTTTAACTTTATAAGTATATTTAATTATTTCGTAAGTTGTAAGTTCCACTAGTTCATAATTTAAATTTATTGTACTGTACAATTGAATAAACGAGAAATATAATAAAGTGTACATGTAAGCGGACAAAGTGGAAAGCCCTAAATTAGAATGAAATTTCTACAGGGTTGGTTAGGGTTGTTATTACAAGCTGTTTCTTGCTTTCTCATTTCACAGAGTAGATGCTTGAATTCCCTTAAATAATGAAAAGTAAATTTGTATAAAGTAACATAGTTTCTATTGTTTGCTTTCAACAATCGTATGGACCTAAAGGAAGCGTTTTTTTAATAAGTAAAACAAAAATAATGGTAAATATAATGCAACCTACAGGAAAAGGAAACTACAAAAGTAATAACAAACACAATTTGAATAACTTTTCCTTTTTCATATTGCTTTACTCCTTCGTTTTCAAAGTATTTATAGAAGTTAAAATTTATAATGTAAGCTCACTTGTAGTGTTAATTTACAACACTATTTATATTTTAGTAAGACACAACGGATAACTTGTGGATTTCACATTTATGCTTGCCTAAGTTGAAGAGCTTTACTGAATCCAGACTACTGCAAAGTTGAAATCAATAATACGCATAACTTATAATAAAACATGCTGAAAATATCTGAAAAACTGTGACACTATTAATTTTGTTTTGAGAATATTAAGAAAACTTCAAGTTTTTTAGATAAACGAATAACTTTTTGCAAGAAGTTTTAAATCGTATTCTGATTTTTCTATAAAAATGTAAAAACGTCACTTGGCAAGAAATCTTTGCTTTTTTTTATTATTCGGTAAGATAAATATGAATTTGTACTATAATTTATTGGTTAAGTGTTTAACCAGTGTAAATGTACGTGTAATGTAAGTGTTTATGGTATGTAATTTTCTTTAAATCATAAAGTGTGTAGTTATGGTTTAAATTAATGTTTCACTACTAATTACAAAGCAGTCATTCCACACTCTATATATTCTGCGCTGTTTAAAATATTCTATAATATATACAATTGTCTCTCCCATAGTCTGATTAAACACTATTTTTTCACAACAGAAAAATATAAAAATTTAACATATTATAGATAAGCCTAATATTAATTAAATTTTAAATAAAATTGCCAGTTCTGAAAACGACTATAAATTTATAAAGTTAAAAATTTTTTAAAATTAATTGTTCTAACTAAAAAAATTAGTGAAATCAAGGATGACCAATGATAAAAAAAACAATAACGTAAAGCTGTATAGTTTTAAATATTCACTCTATTTCCAAAATTAAACAAGAACTTGTAAATTTTATGTGATCAGAACACGCGTACAGAGAGTCGCTTACACCGATTATTTTACTTGTAAGGTAAAAAAACGTTAAATAACACTTTCTGACCCAAGTGCATATAAAATTCATAGAATATACAGAATAACAAATGTATCTATTTTAAAAGGATTTATTTTGCACGAAAGGACATCCGATTCTTCAACTTCATTCAACACTTCTGATAAAGATATATAGCGTTTTCCAACTGCAGCTTTGGACATCGTATGATAGACAACATGTTAAATTTGTTAGTTTAAGTAAACGTTTGACAGTAAAAATAACAATTATTTTTGTAAAGTGATGCGGAAATATGCGGAAATTATTGGTTCTGTGTCTCACCACCATACAGTGCGCCAAATATTGTACGTCATGTGAATGTAGAACTTGCACATTCTTGTTCTTGTCACACAGGAAGGGGCTACATAAGAGGCACAAGAAATATGTTAGTCCCTAACACAACATTGTTAGTCATCTAACGTAATTGGTTTTCCTCGACGGCTCCGAAACGCTGTCGCGCTGACGGAAACGCTGGCCTGTCCGTGCCGTGTCTGAGCACTCAGTGTATTCTAGTGCCTAGAACACAATTATTCTACTTTCGGCCACACTCTCTGGGTCGAGTCAAACTCGAGGCCTCGGTTCTTGAAGGGCCTTGATGTTCAAGCATATTTGGTTGAGTATGTAGCTTTATAAGAAGTGAATAAACCCAGCTGTGTAAAAACATCCGTCCGAATGTACTATCGAATACTAATTACAAAATCGCGCAATGTATTTAGGGTAGTCCCCTTATGAGAAGCCACTCAAATGTTCCTACATTTAAACTTAAGACTATTTTTGTAATTCATTGTATCTTCATGTATAAACGATTATTAAATATTTAGATTTACTCAGTTAACAAATTACTTAAATTAGTAAAATTAATTAAAGAAAGAATTGAAAGTATATTATTTTCAATTAAGTCGGAAATAAACACTAAATTTGGTTGTGTAAATTACTGACTCTTTCGTAAGTATTTCGGTTATTAAATACTAAAATATGACAGCGTTTTTCTCGTTGTTTAACATTTAAAGAGAATAAACAGTAACATTCAAAATTTCTTTTTGGTCAAAGTCCAGAGATACCCTCTTTGGAGTCAAAAGAAATAAATACACAAATCAGAGGTAAAGTAATTTGACAAATAAAGGAATACGCTTGAATTTTCAATAAGTCAAGTGCAAATGTCTTAAGTGACAGAATGAAAAGGAAAAGTTGTGGCTATTAAAGTATGGATAATACTTGAATCTAATATTTAAATTAAGAATATATCAAGGAGTTATTCCGAGTTGTTAAATGTGTTACTATTAAAACAAACTGATATTATTTTTGTTTTTTTTTCTGTCATCGTAAAATGTTAAGGATATGAAACATGATCATTGACATTAACAACTAACTACTCATTGATTACTAATACAAATGAGAGTTTTATTACAGTGGAATATTAAAATGGCCAGTCACTGGAAAATTTTAAATTGGATATAAGCAACTGCAACGATAACATCCAGAAACGTGTGCCTTTACAAATGACATGCCATTTGCTCAAGTCGGAAAGAAACTTGGAAAAAGGAGATACGCATATAGAACGTATTTAGGAAATTAACGTGGTAGAGAAAAAAAGGCACCATTCGCTATTAACAAAAATGGTTGGGCTTAAATATTTTAGACAGGGGATGTGTAAATAATAAAATAAAAGTTAAACAAAATAGTAGGAGTAACTAGCAATGTATACAATGGTCAGCGAAAGGTAGTTTTGGAAGTATAAAATATGATTTACAAGAGAAAAGTGTGTATGTTTGCAGTGGCTGAGTTGAATTATTCAGGGAATTAATAACTGAGCGATGTTTAATTGGGAGAAAACCTTAACTTACGCAGTACGTAAACATATGCCGATGAGATCATACAATTTACTGAAACCACGGACTTCGTGTAAGAGAATTATTCATGCAAATATAGGTATAATAGCCATATACTTTAAATAAATATGTAAACAGCTTCCCGCTTTATTTATAAATAAAGTGCTTGCCTCAGATAGCGTAACAAAAGTAAATGAATTTACCAGCCATCTTGTATGACATTTGTGTAATTCCTGTTGAAGTATTTTAATAAACATACATTTAATATTCAATGTTTACACTTTTAGTACAGAAAGCGAAAGAAGCTAATGTTCACCATACTTCAGTATCAATGAGTACGGTATATTTGAAGAAGTGTTGAGAATACTAATTTTACTCGAATGCATTCACTGTAAACACGTTGTTCTGTACAAATAACAATAGCGCTGCCCAGTGACATTCCCATAACACGACTCAACCAATCACATTTGTACCTTGGCTGGCCAGACCATTTGTTTACCCTTGGGTGATCCCAAGCGATAAAACTTATTGTTGAGAAGGTACAAAACGATTGGCTGGAAATCACGAATGCCATTTTGCACGAATCCATTTTAGACTACACTATCACGATCTTCGAACTTTCCAAAACACTGTCACCAATTGTTTTTTATTACGTAAATGAATACATACGTAACATTACAAATTTAGATTTAGACATGAATACTAAAAAGATTGAGCTTGAAATAGTCAATGTAAGTTATGCTCTTAATGTGTGTGTGTGTGTGTGTGTCGTATGAATTATGTAGGATTGCGACCTTCATAAAAGCCGTTTAACAACATCAATAAAACTTTTGGTACTTTAAAATTTAAAGTTTCTCAGTAACAGGGAAACGAGGGAAACGATACACTAAATACACTAACAACTGTTACATACGGTCTGGAAACCGTTGGTACTGCTTATTCTCAACGTTCCAGATTTTGTTTTCGGCTAATTATTTAACACGAAATGAGCATCGACGTATTTATGCTACAGGCAGCTCAAACGTTACGATCACAGTATACAACAACACGGTCTAAATTTATTAAGCTGTAATTTCACCATGGTTTTTTTTTATAAATATACAAAAAAATTGCCAGTCTTGTTGTCTTATACACAGAAACAAAATTAACAAATAAACGAAGAACGTCTGACACGTTAGGAGTACACCATTTGTTCAAACAGAGCAAAAGCCACAAAATCATAATTCATAAACTCTGTAAGTGTATTCATGAATATTTATGTGATGAATTTTTAATGAGTATTAATAGTGCTACTTTGTCGACAACAAGATTATAGATTTAAATGTCACAAATACAATAGTGGAATGAAAAACAAGTTTAAACTTGAAATGTATATAGTGTCAGTTTTATTGTAAGCTCATTGCAAATTTCTTTGTCACAGTTAACATTAAATATTATACTTATTTGAAAATGGTAACAACTCATATTTAAAATTTAACGACCACTGGGAAAATTAGTTTTATTGTATATTCTATTGGAATTGTAAATAGTTGTAGTAATTAAGTTTTGTTAATTATAGTCACAGCTCTTAAAGCTAGTTAACTAACTGCAGGTAATAATTTACTGCAGTTACAACTGTCAGGAAATCGTTTTCACATTGATTGCTTTAGTTATTTGTAATGCTTATTATTTCAGAGATTGATATACATGAAAGTGTTCGTGAGTATATGTATATATGTTTTTGAAAGAGTAAACCTATAACTTAAAATTTGTATAATAAATTCTGATATCGCAACAGTTTTATACAATTCTCAACTACAGTTAACGAAGAGGATATCTTAGTGAGGTGCAGGTCTATTGATTGAATGCACATATAGGTTAATGAGATAAAGTGAACGGTCTGTTGACATCCTGATAACAACTGTCTTCACTGGGATGGTTTTACATTTCCAAAATTGAAATATTTTATAAAAAGTTTTAGTATTTATGTGATAAGAGTGTTTAACAAGTTACTACTCGCACTTATGCCGAATATGATGACTAACAAGGGTTAGCACATGAAGCCTCCTGAAACCCTCCATGATGTGCCCTGGGTGGTTCAGTACTACTCTCGCTCACACAGATTTAACAACATTAATTTTATAAAATACTTTCTTTCTCTATAAATTATTTGCAGTATATTGGTTAGGTAAATGATTTTCTGTTTACCTTGTCAATCGAGTACTGTCGTTGTGGGCGTTTTTGGCCGACCATTCACCTACCGTTCAACAGTTGATCAAATATAATAATATCCTCAAGCAAAGTTAATCCATCAATGTGTAGGTTGAAAATTTATACTTTCACCCACTGCAGCTTTCTACGTTACCCAAAAGACTCGAAGTATAAGTGAAAACGAGGTTTGTTGACAGTTCTTATTTGTCGCGTGAGGTGGATTATATTATCAGTATTCAAATTTTTATTCTCCAAATTTATCACTCTATGAACATTCAGCCGTCTGTATATTTGTGCTCAAATTTATTATTATTATTATCAGGGCCGGTCCCAGGACTTCTGCCGCCCTGTGCAGTATTTATGAGTGCCCCCCTCCCTATTTTAACTCTCAAAACGTTCACGCGCACTAGACCTACTCTAAAGATTCGGCGATTGCCTTCAAATGACGACTAGGAATGTTTGGGTTGTTGTGTTTGTCAAATAACTAGAACTTTTTCGCGTTTACGATGCGGCGACAATACAAGGAATAGTGAGACAATAAGAATGTATGCCTATGTGATGATTTGATGACTTAAAATTAAAATATTAACTAAAATTCATTATGATTGAAATATAACAAAAATAATGTATCATATACCTTAGTTAAAAAATACTCGTCTAGCTTTCGCACTGGGAAACTTTTTTATGACTTCGTTCTAATCAAGTGATTTAGTTAACTGATGTTCTATAGATATATTCGCCAGACCACTCAGGCGAGTCTCGGACATGCTCGATCTGAGATAAGTTTTAATAAGTTTGAGCCTCGAAAAAGTCCTTTCTCCGCTTGCCACTCTCACAGGTAATGTTAGCAAAATTCTTAGAGCGACACCAAAATTTGGCGCGAACTCATACTCTTGAATAAATTTTAAAGTCTCGACAGGCGTGCTTTTAGGTTTTACAATTGTTGAAAGCACTTTAAGTTCATCCTGTAAGTCACTAGCACTGATTTTTTTTGATTCACCATGAGCTAAGCCATTACACAGTTTAGTACAGTTATCCGACAAGACTTCAGGTGACATTTCTTTGACTTTACTCACGTCATGCAGAAGTCAAAAAGTTTACTATGACTCTTAATCTGTTGGAATGTTTTACTTCAAGCACAAATGGTAATATATATGACTTTAAAATAAAAATTTACTTTGTGCCGCAACTCTGGATCATCAATGAATTCGTCTTTTCCCTTATAATCAAATTGTCTTTTAATCTGTCTTAATATTTCTCCTTCGTACTTGTGCTGATCCTCTAATTATTGGGTTTTCAATGTCCAATTTAGTGTCTAGTTCCATAGCGTCAACTATATAGCTTTGAAATTTTAAGTCAACTATGGAAGTGCCTATGGCGGTTAAGAGGAAGGAAGGGAATTTTGTAGGGGCCCTGAAAGTAATAGTTACAGGTGCCAACATTAGGGGACATAAGATGGCCATTGAAGGAATTAACGTAAAAGGCGCAGATGAGGTCCTGAATTTTCAGCGCATAAAAATTGGCTAGGTGAATTGCAGAGTTCGGCGTATTGAAAAGGTTATAAGCTCTTACAGGTGCTTTGGCTATGGTCAACGGCAAACTAACTGCAATGGACCAGGTAGAAGACAAATGGGGCTGTGTATAGAGTGCAGAGAACCAGGGCACATGGAGAGTGACTGTAGAAGCCGATCAAAGTGCTCTTCCTGTGTACTGAAAAGAAAGTATTCTCATGTACGCTTCCGCAGCCGGTGACCATTATGTTTTGAGTAAATACAGAAATATATCAGGATAGTATTCCAATATAATAGTTAGTGCAGCTATCTGGATGTCAGATATTGGGAAAGTCTCGGTAGGGAGTCACGGTACTTGCAGAAACTTTATTTGGTTTTGAAGTGCGGGGGGTTGCATTTGTAAGCTGCTACTTCATCCCAAACGAGGGTATACACGAATTTCAAGAAACACTGGACAGACTGGAGGACATTCTGCAGGAATGGGAAGAAAACATCACTGTTGCTGGAGACTTGAACGTCAGGGCGATTGAGTGGGGTATGCCAAACACTGACACAAGGGAAAGACGAGTGCTTGAGTTGGCTGCACGGTTATCACATAACGTGATCAATGTCGGGAAAGTATCGACATGTAGAAGACCCGGCTATGCAGAAACTCTTCCGGATATTACGCTTGCGTCAGAGTCTGTAGGTTCAAAAACTCTTGGATGGAAAGTCAGAGAAGAATACACTGGTAGTGATCACCAGTAAATAGTCTTTAGCCGCCAAGATGAAAGTAGACAGGAGGATAAAAGTATTAGCGCAGACGTAAATGGAATGTTGAAACTCGTAGTACTTGTAGTAGAAACCCTTGTGTCAGAAATAGAGAGTGAAGAGCACGACATGCTGGAGAGGTCTATTCCCGCAGTGCGTGTAGTCGAGACCATAATGAAGCTGATACGCTAGACCTGTGACGTTTCAACGCCTCGGAAAAGAAAGTTATCTGAGAGAAGAAATTCGTCTACTGGTGGACTGGTGGACAAACTCTGACTGACTGACTCTGGGCTGTGTCGTGCTGCATCGAAGAGACGTACCACAATGGAATCTGAGTTCCGAGTTTCCTCCAGGAGGTCCTGCCTTGTGGTCCTTCCCAAGTAGGGCGACTTGCTCTTTAGCAGGCCGTTTCTCGGCTGTGGTGCTAGCCTACATTAGCACAGTTTACACGGAGAGGGTTTCCACGAATCACCTGGACATATACGGTACCTGTCCAGCCCAGCCACTAGAGGATTGTCTGGGAACCTCGCCGCACGTGCGTAAAATTTGGGTGCAAGTCGTCTGAAGGTGTCATCTAATAAGCGTACGCTAAGTCCTCTCCTTAGAAGCCGAGATGAGAATCGGCGGGTGACTTTGGCCGTTAGCCGAAGCCCCCTGTCGAGGACGCCCTTCAACTTTCATGCTGGCGAGGTAATCCAAGACGGACAAGCGTATATAACGACCGGGAGCAGATACGCGCTGACGATCATCTTGCCCAGTTCCTGGTCATGGGTGAGCTGATCAAGAGTGGAAACCGTAAGGTCAGAGGAGCGGATACTCGCTTAAGAACTGTCTGAGCGTGGGTACGCCAGGTGAGCAGCCGGTCGAGGTGGACACCGAGGTACTTTACCTCGTTGGACCAGGGCACGTACGTCCTGCCAATGCGCAATTGCCTTAGCGGGTTATTCCGTCTCTTAGAGAACAGGACGGCTACACTCTTGGTCCCGTTGAGACACACCCTCCAATTATAATTCCAGTCCCCGTGCGGGTCTAGCTGGCGCTGCAGTCGTAAGACAGCCCGTTCTGCGTTGCGATCGATTGTAAATAGAGCCGTGTCGTCCACAAAGAGGGCCACCTGGACTCCAGGCTGTCTCGGCATATCGTTGACGCAGACTGAGAACAGAAGGAGGCCAAGAACGCAACCTTGAGGGAGGCTGGTAATGATTCGTCTGTCGGAAGATAAAGAATCACCTACTCTCACGCACAAGGTCCGAGAACTAATTTCACGTTCGCTTGGCTAAAATTCAGCGAGCCGATGGGTTCATTATTTCTTCCAAAGTAATGGGCTCGGATTCCGCCGTGATCGGAGGAGACAGAGAGTTTTCCACATCCTTCCCGACTTGTTCGTCGAAGTCCCAGTCCATGGGAGCATTGGGACCAAACTGACGCTCGAAACACGCACCCATGTACTCGGCTTTCTACTCCGGGCGACTAAGGAGATGTCCGAATGGTCCAGCAACGGTGGAGAGTGGAGGTGGTCGCCTCCTACCTGTCATCGGGGTACGGGTGACTTTGCTGGTCCGCACCCCCCGTTCGGCCACGGTGAGTTCCCAACAGCCTCGTCGGGACACTTTGAGATTGCCAAGCAGTCGTTTAGTGAGCCGGTTATAAGATGCCTTATCGCGCGGATAACGGGTCATCTGCCAACCTTTCCTGAAGTAATTCCACTTGCGTGAAGAGAGACTTCCTCTGGGATGGGTTGGTAGTCAGGCATGAGACGGGATCGCATACCAGACATGTCCGCTGCTGATTCCTTCATCAATTCCCCCAACAGCTTTGTCGATGAAGCGGACGGTATCGAGTGAGCTCGCTGGCGGCAGTCGACGTCAAGGAGCCGGGTAGTAGCGGTTCCAAACGATAACCTTCTTCTTGTCCCGTGCAGTGGATGCTAGGTAGAGGTGTGGACCAAGATGGCGTTGTGGGCGGGTGTCAGATCCGTAAGCGAGAATACCTCGACCGAGCAGGCAATTCCTTAGGTAATCGCAATATCCAGAACATCGGGGGCCGCATTAAACCTAGTCGAAAAGGACGTGGGTGCGCTGGACCAACCACTGCTGCCTGGTGCGAATAAACATACGTGAGTAAGGGCTTCCAGTTCGGAGTAATCAAGTGACTATTACAAACGTGATGCTTGCGATTCAGGTCGCCTGCCAAGATTACCCTTCGGTGTGAGCCAAAGATGACGTCGAGGTCGCCGACAAGGAGTTCAGCGTTTATGGTTTGTATGCTGAGATCACGAGGACTCCGCCAATAGCTCCATGGACCTCAATGTCGGTGGCCTCGAGGTGAGTATGCTGCGGTAAAACGATACAATGGTGAACTGTTTCAGTCCTCACCGTGATCGCCGTGCCGCCTCCTTATCGGCCAACTCAGCCATCCCGATAAACCACGTAATTCGGTAACCGAAACCGGTTCGTCGGGGTCAGATGAGTCTCTGACAGGAGGAGTACGACGAGTTTGAACATAGAACTCTAGAAATTCGGAATGCTTGGGACCGACAGAATCAGCATTCCAGGCTAGGTATGAGAGATCTCGTTTGAGGGCTGGGTTCATAGAAGACCTATGAGTTCTCAAGCTTCCACTAAGAGCATGAAGGTCTCAGGTAGGTTCATAGTTTTCAGGCTGGCTCGGATAGACCTGAAGGCTGATGCGACTTTTTTGAGGTCGTAGCTGGCCAGAAAGTTGCGGACGAACTGTGCGCCGTCGGAAGTTGCTGACTATGTGGTTTGCCTGGAAAATGTAGCCGCATAAGAGCGACAAGGTTTGACGGCAGAACGGGTAGTAGTGGAAGCTACTGGGCCAGGGGCAGTCGAAGCTGAGTCTTCGGATGTAGTGCGCTACTGCGGTCTGTCGGACTTATAAGACCGGGAAGAAGGACTTTTCTTGGGCAGCGGAATGGCAGGAACTAGGGAACGAGCATCCGGTTCCGGTTAGAACACACCCTTAGTTTTGGACTTCGGGATGCCTAAGTCCGTGGATATCGCGGGCGTGGCAGTGGTGGCGAGGCTACCTCTTCCTCAGAAGCGAGAGTTGGTGGTTCCGCGGAAGTGAAGGGTACAGTCTCTGCCTCTAAAACCGAGATGTCTGTTACTTGTCTTGTCTCTGTTTCGGATGTTGGCCCGAGACGCTTCTGTGCCTTGGGGGCAGAGGCTGGAGGTGGAGCCGGAGAGGACTCGCGCTGTGCAGGTCGTGCCTTTGGTTTCAGCGGAGCCTGTAACTTAGGCTTTATCTGAGGGGGCTGCACAACTAGCAGCCTGATTTTGGGAGGGGCCACTACGGCTTCCGCTTCAGGAGCTCCGCCTTATATACCGGGTAACTGCTATTATTTGCTCCTTGGCCTTGGCTGCAATCAATTCAGCGGTACTTAGATTTGTCTGTCACAGTGCAGGAGAGCGTCAGATGATACAGCAAGCAACGTAGGCAGGCCGGAGCACTGCGACAGACATCGGTGTGATGACTGAACCTCTGGCACCGTTGGCACTCCGGCAATTTGCCCGGTGGCGACTTGATTCCACCCTGACGCGGAAGCCAAAAAGCCGCGTCAGGTGGAAGATTTTGTCTGCTGCCTTGCCCTTTTCGAGGTAGATACGGACTACTGGGAGCGGAATCCTGGAATTAGAATTAGTGAACAGGCGGAAATTGCCTGGACCAGGTATACCAGGTCGCTGAGTTCCAAAAGGATCTCCTGAGGATCGGTACGCGCGTCGAGCCCACGCTGAATAACAGACAAGGGCTTGACGCGGCGAGGAGAGAAGGTGTGGTACTGCAGATTGTTAGATTGAAGGTAGGTCTTGACCATGCTATGGTCCTCGAGCCGTTTGATGACAACCTTGACCGTGTCACCGCCAAGCAGCTTGAGGTCAAGTTTATCAGCACACAGTCTGGGGGCTCCAATAAGCCGCCTGTAAAAAACGGCGACATTGGTCATTCCGTGGACAAACACGGCCTGCATACGACCAACAGCAGAGAAAGCCGAAGCAGTCGTGACCGCACCGGGTTGTCCCTGCGAAGGACTGCTGTCCATAGCCGAGGTCCGGGAGGAAGAGGAAACATGTATAGGGTATCTTCAAGGTATATAAAATAACAGTATAATGAGTCGTCCGATTTTACTATAATTTTTATTTACATCGAGATTGTGTAAAAGTATTTTTGATATAATAGAAGTTGGGGCTTCCATAACGAAATCATCTGCTTGATAGTATACTTCGTTACTATACTGAAACTAATTTTGAATTAAGATAATTTTTAAAGTATTAGTGAATTGTTTAATGTATGTCTCCTTTTCATTATTTGTTTTAGGTTTAATTATCAGACACACACACATACACACACACACACACACACACACTTATTTTTATAAAGTAATATATATTTATTATATATAATATCTTCAAGTAAATACACTAAAAGTAAGTTTATTTTCACCTGATGAACGTTTCACAGAAATTATTCTGTGTCTTCAGAGATTTGATTGAATAATTGTAATTGAATGTTTCGCTTACAATATCGCTAGCGAAATATTAAGCGCTACAATTACAGTAGATATTGTAAGAGAAACATTCAATTACAATTCAAACAAACCTCTGAAGTTGCAGAATAATTTCTGTGAAACGTGCGTCAGGTGAAAATAGATCTACTTACAATGTATTTATTTGAAGATATTACAGTAGGAGACCTGCAGGAAACTCAACGAGTTACTTACAAAGGTAAAGTTTATTTTATATATTGTTCCATGCCACTTTGCCATGCAGCTTGTTAACATAAATATGCTCTAATTCTCCTACCAAAGGTACCAAGAAACATGATAGTTTTTTTTCAAGAAATAATTAATTAAATACTTAATTAAATATTGTTTATTTTATTATTTAATTCGTGTTAGCTAAAACTAATAATTATGTCTATTACAGTTAAAGTAATGTTGATAATAATAAGTAAGAAAGACAATGTTTAGGAACTTACTTAGAGTGTTTGGTTGTATTTATAAAAACTCTATTGCATACAGAAAGTTAAGAGGAATTGTCATCTATTACTAATAGTTATTAGTAATTAGTTTGGGTCACATGGATTAATATTATATGTGATAATATTAATAACACTAATGTTTATATTAGTAGGAAAGTACCAAAATAATAGTAATAAAGATTTGTAAAACTAGGCATGTTAAGCTTAGAGAGTTGAGGGATTTTGAATAAGAATTTCTTTTAAAATTAGAATAAACAATGTCAGGTTAAGTTATATGATTACTAAATGTGTCCAATTGTTTTAATGAAGTGAAAAGTACAAGAAGAACTAATCATAAATAAAGTTGGGATAAATAATTAAAAGCGTAATATGTAACTCAAGAAATACGTAATAGAAGATAGTCAAAAGTGGTGTCAAAATAATCAGTGTTTCATCAGAAGATCAAAGAAACTAATAAAGTGAAGATCAAAGATCTTATAAAAAAGTTATAACAGTTTAAAGAAAATGAAAGATAAAATATTAGAAGTTTGTTTATGTTGATGCTTAGATAGCTCCATAGTAACATAAAATGTTACATTAGATACCAATAAAAGCTGAGATAGGCCTTAGCAACTGAAATGTTATAATACAAAAATTATATAGAGAGTTGATTATTGGATCTGAACGAGAAAGGTTGACATTAAAATAAGAGTGACTAATCTAACAAATTGTAATTTTTCTATCAGTGAACATAAAATTAAATTAAATAATACTGCTAGACAAAATAAATAGAAGAAATAAGTACCACACTACTCTAAAGAAGTAAACCAAGGAATCTCTGAAGAAATACCATCAACCTACCCAGGAAGAGAAGTATTTTTTGATAAATTATTAAACTGAACAATTTTCTTCAAAGGCCTCAGCCAAACTTCTCAAAGACATGTTTACACTTTTAATTAAAACAATTTTGAACTGTCACAGTGAAAATAATCTATGTATAACATTATTTTCATTATAAAAAACTATTAATATAGAGGAATACTCTCATCTAAAGTGAACTAGGTCTTAAAAACCTTTAACTCAACATAACCTAAACACTGAAGATTGTAAAACCATTAATATAATCTTGTTAAGGCACTTTGTAATTATTTATAATCCCATGTATTTTGGTACTTTTCCTAACATATCGTCGTTTATATCGTATTTAAAAGAACCTAACTTAACACATTCTATTTGTATTGTATTTAATAAATATACAATATGAAAATGTGTATATCCTGAGATATAAGAATTACTACTGCTACTGCTGCCATACTGAACATATGTAAAGAACAGCCGGTCAGACTTTGTTAATGATTATATTTGTCTTTTAAAACAATTTCAAGAAAATAATAAAAGGATTTGAGTTTAATACATACTGATAAAAGGTTTTCGTTTCTTTATTTAATGGGTACAAAAATGTGTATGATATTATAAAACTATATCAGTGCTGTGAATTTGCTTCATCAACTAGATTAAGTTGGCAACACTCTTCATTAGGAAAGATGGCAGCCTATTCGAATCTGCTTTGATGAGCTTTAGTTATCACCATCGTCTATTAAATAAAAGATTAAAAGATATTGAATTATAGCTGAAATAGAAACCTTTATGATATTTTAACAAAGATAATACTTACTATTTTACAAATAAATTTTATTTGCAACCTGTGATTGCAAATTGGCGCTCAACAAATATTACCCTCACAACATACTCCTCCTATAAATATTAACAAAGTACACATTCAATAACTAAATTTAAAAAAAAAAAGGTACACAAACCAGAACATATAGAGACTTCTCGTTACAATATATACTTTCGACAATGGAAATGTTTATATATCTTTCATGTTTGATGTCTCGAAGGAATAGGATTTTTTATCCTCGTTTACTTTTGCTTTTTAGTTGTTCTCTAAGGTCAATACTCCATATCGTGTTTGGCTGGCCATTTTATTTGGGTTAGTAATATAGCTATTTATAATTTGGTACTGTTTTACCGTTTATTAAAAGTGAAATAGGCTTATTAATTTTGTTTAATTAGTGTAATTATTGGTTAATTTTTATATTTAAATTGAATCAATTTGGTATTTTGCTCATTCATTTTGAAACCTCTGAAGGTAAGTCAGTGAAACAAGCGTTAGATCAATTGAAGCAATAAGAATAATACAATCTACTTGCAGAAATAACGACTATTTGATAATAAAAATATTTGTGTATGTTTGTACACAACTTTATGTATTTGTATTTAAAAGTAATACCTAGAACTGACGAATAAGACTGGCAAGTATTTGCTTTCCCTCTCATAGAGTTTGTCATCACAAGTGTATACACATATGTATTTCACATATTTCGAACTTTCCAATCGTCCATTATTAAATTCGGTTAGTTAATCAAAACTAGCTTCGAATTACAACTAGCCAACTTCTTTGGCAGAAGTTAAACGTCAACATTTTTCCATACCAAACTGGTTGTTTCAACTGACATGTTAATAAGTTTTCATACTAGTATTTATTCACTTCAAAATATTTGTTACAAACCTCATTACTTCAAATTAAGATTCAAAATAAAACTTACGTAAAGTATGACTTTTCGCCTTAACGAATTAAATAAAAAAATTAAAATCTAGAGATACTCAAATAAGAAAAATATAAAACTGTCAAACAAGTAAGACGGAGTTGTCCAAAATAAACTGTGCATGCTCCTCTGTAATATATTTCTGGGATAAGATTAACGTAACTATTAAATACTGATGTTCAGAAACTCTATGTAACATTATCGGCGAAGCAAAAAGAACACGATCATTACCGACTCACAGGGTAGTTAATGTCAGTCAGTACAGTACAAAAAAGTACTACTTGCAGAAGCGAATCAACAAAAATGAAACTAAGGTAAGAAAATGGTAAAAAGTAGTGAGATGTTCGTGAATGAAGGCGATTAGTATTCTCACTTTCTCAGTCAGACTAAATTAAACGAATATGTTCCAACCGTACGGTAATCTCATTTACTTTTGTTATAGTATTCATGTCTATGCCTTTCCACTTTGAAAAATACTAATTCAATACCTATATATAATTACTAAATTTGTTCTACTTTAAAGGGACATATGCTAATTTACAATATCGGTGAATGTTATATTTAAACTATTTGTCGCACTCATGCACACATATGCACTTAAGCGAACTCACATACCCCGCATTAGCTCATGTAGATTAGCCACGTTTGATACACTGATTAACCTGTGTCTGCGCTTTGTGCTTTGGATTAGTTTGTGAAGGCATTCAATTAATATAGTGATGAACAATTTCATAGTAATAAAGCCCTTTGTCAAGATCTTAGCATTAATGATTCAACCGTCAACCATTATCGCAATCTGCACTATATCTGAAGCCCTGTAATTATGTGCAGCGTCCGGCAAAACTGCTTGCTGACATCACTGTGCGTAATTCTGTATTACTGTACTCTTGTATTCACATTTTTTTATTGTTTGAAATTATTTTCAAATGCTCCTAAAACGTTTTAGTTCAGGCCTACTGTGTTATTTCTCCTTATCTGCAACTCATACGAAATATGGAAGTTCTATGTATTCTAACCAGTCTACTAAATTTACTATCTCCTTTTTGTTTTTTGTTTTATTGTATCGGTCACCTAAGGACTACACGCTAATTTTAATTCTTTACTCTTTGTTCTTTTCTTTTTCTCTAATATTCTTTACCTTTTCACTGTACCGCTTCTTCCTGTCTTCATTCCACTCTAAACCTGCGTTTTCTCTCTCCTTTTTGTCTTATTATTTGCAGTTTTGATCTTCTTTTTATATATTTTTCCTGTGCTTCTTCTTCTCACTATGTACAGAATTCTATTGGAGTCTGTTGCTAAATTCAGTCACCACCAACGTTTCAATAACCCACTCTTCTGATCTGATGGGAGTTTATCAAATTCTTTTATCAAATAATTTTATAAATGACACACAATACCAGTATAAAATACCAAAAATCAACAGGAAACCATAACAACAACTAACCAAAACACGAATACCCCACAAGATATAAAATCAGGAAGTTTGAGGATGGGAACAATATGATTCCCGAAGCATGTGCCACATAAGGGAAAAACATTTTGAGATAAAGAATTTATAAAGGCTTAAAAAATTGTATATGCATCAAGAAATAGACTGTAGCAAAAAGTGTTTGAACACACACACACACACACACACACACACACATACCAGTGTATTTTTAATAATAAATAAATAATATTTTTCTAAATTAATTTCTGAATTTTTAAAAATATTTACAGAATTTCAACTGTATGTATATACTGTCATCTTCAAAATCTCAGCAGATGTTGACATATAATACTTTATATTTTTAAAAAAGAATATATTTATTATTGTTTTTTAGAATGTATGGAGAGTTTTAAATTACAGTCATAATCAGAAGTATAATGTATTAAACAATTATAGCTTGTGTTAGGAACACAAAATATTATTTATTATTAATATGAATAAGAAGAATGTGAGTTAATATGAATACAACACACACGCGCGCACACACACACACACACACACACACACACACACACACATATATTAGGCTAGGGACCCGTGTGCCTATAGGCCTATATAAATATGACAGAAACGCGTTTTTACTAGGCTAACTTGATGGTTATTTTTGTATATTATTTAAACTTCTAACCATAATTTTTCATAATTTAACACGGTATAGTAATATTCGTATTTATTGATTTAAAAAAAATTGTAGTTACTTTTAACGCAGTGGTATCAGTACTTTACCATGGTAACATCGGAATCAATAAGATAATAGCGTGCTATATATCAAAGTAGCCATATTTATAAGGACGGCAATTATCAAATACCGTACGTATACACGTACAGCACTGTTACAGACGGAATTCACAGTTGCTAAAACTAACAACTCTGCATAAAAAGAAACCAGCATAACGGTTTAATATGATGTACTTGTATTAAACTTAGACGTAGGGTCTACGAGTATATACGAGTATGTACAGCCGGTTTTCATTACATGTGTTGTTTTCATTCATCACTTGGAGAATCGATTTTGTTTTGTATTATGCTGTATCAATTTTGATTTTTTGTTTTGATTTTAATTAATAAATGTAATTAAAAATCCTACCATAATTTTTTATCAAACGTACTGTAATCAATCAGAACATAATAATTTCCTCTGTACCACGATTTACGGATTTCTACGCTCACCGACTAGAAGTGTCAGGAGACCTTACTATTCCTTCCAAAGTAACCAGGTAACTGTCATTAAGTAGTCAGTAGCATATCACTTCAAACATTTGTTCATTCTACCAGCAAACAACAGCACTTTGGCCAAATACTACTATTTTCTATTTCTGAAGGTGTTGACTAATGTACTGGTTAGTTTGATTGCAACAATAAAAAGAATACTACATGTATCAGGAAGTTTAATGCCAGGAAAGAATAATAAATTTTAATATCTCTGTGACAGGCATTTTGTATATTTATACACTATTTACTGTCCTAAATTCACAACACCTTTAGTAAAAAGTACTTATAATAATATTTTGTTATATAGTCCTTTATGCTTCGTGTTAGCTTTACTCTTTGTTAAAAATAAAATCTTGAAAAAGCGGCAACTCTTTTAAGTCAAGTTATGGTTAATTTGTATATCTTAGTTTACAACTATTTTGAGGAACAGTAGTATTTGTGTTGGCATAGTTAGTATTGTTATCTTAATTAATTGTTATCTTAATTGTTAGTAATGTAATTTAGAGGATATTTTTAAGTCTTTGACCTGTTCATATAATATCACCATTCCACTAGTCACTTGTTTACTTGTGTGTGATTAATTACAGTCAACACTAACTTACGTAATGAATGTAATCTAGATGCTAGTCACTCAGTATTCTACAACCGACTCATTGCGGTGCCGCGAACACAGGGAAACTAGACAGAACATATTCTATGAACGTGGAACAATCAAATTTCAACGTTTAGGCTAAGCAGTAAGTGACTTTATTTTCTAAAAGTCTCAATAGTATAAAATATAATATTATTCATTGACTTGATATTATTATTCATTATTTTAACGAAGTAACTTCGTCTCTAATCTCCACCTTGCGAAGACTGTAAATGGGTTGATATACTTCTATATCAT
Source organism: Magicicada septendecula (assembly GCA_034769895.1). Classification (NCBI taxonomy): domain Eukaryota; kingdom Metazoa; phylum Arthropoda; class Insecta; order Hemiptera; family Cicadidae; genus Magicicada; species Magicicada septendecula. Next base: position 535,260,306 of record CM068367.1, on the reverse strand, counting down.
TGTTCCTTGTGTATCACCTACGTCCTAGTGTTTTTGATGTTTTAACGAAACAAAATGTTGTAAAAGAATTATAAATATCATAATGAAACCCTATACAGAGAGGGAACACGAAATCATAATCAATAGATAATTAAAAGAAAATATCAAGTTTTGAAAAAATCAGTAAGGAACCTATAGTTATAAGACCCAGCTAGTATTTACCCAGTAGAATAGGGCAGTACATAAACCAAAATTTAAATAAAGAAACCTAGTAGGCCCAAATAACTTGCCATGTGTAACCCAAACAAACCCGATAAAGAGTACAAATTCATAAAATAAAATTGTATTAAATGATATAAATTGTATTAATTTTATTAACTCTATTATAAAAATTGTATTAAACAAATTTTTATATAATCAAGGAAAGAAAAAGTGACACAACCCCTTACAGTGATATAAGTGACATAATAATAATAGTGACACTAACTACTGTTAAACAGTGTACTATTTTTTTTTTTTTTTAAAGTGTTGTTGTTATTAACAGAAGGTAAAAATAGTTTATCATACAGACAATAGTTCAACAGTATGAATAAATTAAAACTGTCAAATCAAGTATTATTATTAAGAGCTTTGTTATATATTATAAGAGTCATGTTATTAGTTAATTAATTTACGTATATTTATCTCATGGAGTCAAGGTATAACTTACAATCAACCATTATAAATTGTTCCATTATATATCAGAAAAATTCACTAAGTACTAAGGTTTTACAGGTATAAACTGAGGCATGTTTGGTACCAAATTGTTTGTAATTGTATAATTAATAATCATATAAACATTGTATGTATCATTAGGATATAATAATAATATTATATGTTAAAGGTAATTTGTAAAACGTAAAGTAGTTAATGGGTATTGGTCATATAACACTTAACCTGTACATAAGGGGCCAATCAAAATTTAAGAAGTTTTGATCAGTTGGGTGACTAAAAAAGAAGAAATGACACTTAATTGTTAATTGTGATTGAGAACAGTTTAATAGTGCTTGCCGAGATATTATAAAAATGAAAATCTAAACTCGGAAACCGTTTTGTGAAAAAAATTTTTATGACCACCACTGAAGATAAACAATTCCTTAACTTCAATCATATCACTAACCAGGAACAACCACAATAAAGAAAATACCAAGCAAAAACAAGGAGACATACAGCGAAAATCGCCTAGATGTGTAACGTATAATTCGACTTAATAACTGACAATATTTTTCATCCAAAACGAACAACCACTAGACAACACTATCATTCTCACTACCACTAATCACTAGTGAATATTTTAAGAAGTGAAAAACAATATATACATATATATATATATATATATATATATATATTGCGACAACACAAATTACTAAACTATTGGCGCATAGGATATGATAGTATGTGTATTTCAAATTACAAGTCTATATTGGAGGGTTTAAGATTATTTATTGTACAAACACAAGTTATAGTTTATATGGTATATTTGAAATGTACAGAATGTAATGTTTGATATAGAGTCTTTCTTTTAAATGTTAAATAATGTTCATACGCAAGACGTGATACGTTACATAAGACTCCCACGACGATGTTGTTGAAGAGAAGGGCCGGTCTTTGGGGTACAGTTGGTTCGTCAGGTGTGGCTTACAAATGACAGACGTTTCACCAGAAACGTTTACAGCTGGGCTGGCGTCCTGTAACAGCTGGGCTGGTCCTATAACAGCTGGGCTGATGTCCTATAACAGCTGGGCTGATGTCCTATAACAGCTGGGCTGATGTCCTATAACAGCTGGGCTGATGTCCTATAACAGCTGGGCTGATGTCCTGTAACAGCTGGGTTGATGTCCTGCAACTCCCACGATGAATCCGACACTTCGCACACACAACGGTACTACGGATTTTATTACTCGCAAAACTTATATAGAGTTTAAGACCAAGTAATATCTCAGGTGACAGTGAGTTTAATCAATAACGGTATATTGAGCTTATACCTCTCCGGCTTCTTCAAGTGTTCTCGCGAATACAAAGGTCTACCGCGATCAGCAGACCACCCTATGAGGAAATCTTGCACTAGCACGGAAACGTCTTGATAGAACTATTGCGTAACAATTAATGATACTGTCACTGCGGAAAATCTCCCACAGTGATACAGTTACACTCACTTCTTACACACGTAATACTACAATATTAATATCGTGTGTAAAGATATAAAATCAATTGTTATGCGTCACACGCGTTACTATCCCCGAAAAGTCTTAACAGATCCTTGCAAGCGGTAGAGTCTTGTACAAGGATTGTATGTACCGTTCGCGGTAGCAGCAGTGAAGAACTGCTTGTAAATTTTCGCACAATGCGTTAAAACACTGATGTGTGCAAATGTACTACACACACAGTTCTGAGTCTTCCCGTTTCACTAACGACGAATAGTTTTTACAACACCTTGCAAGCGGTAGAATCTTGTACAAGGAGCGCACGTTCCGTTCGCGGTAGATGGCGTAGAAGAACTGCCTGTGTAACGACAGGCTTAAGAAAATTTCCAACCACCAGTCAGCATTCTATTGGTGGATGGACGTCACATGGTTAGTATAAAATGACCATGCACTTTTCATGCAGTAGAGTGCATTTACTCTGTAACAGCATGCATAGCGGTAATCAGACAACACGTATCTCATGCATGACTGCCTACATACTAATAATATACATGAACGTAAACAATAGTCCGACAGGTATAGGGATTGTAGCGATACACATGTCTCAGTTCAGCTAATGTCAAAACAACGATAATACTTCCCGCACCGCCCGGGAAACGTTTCCCACTCGCGCACACGCGCACATTTCCACTAACACAGTACATGAATAACCATAAATAATAATGCACAGTTTTTCTAAACTAAACCCTTAACCTTACTAAATACAATTGATAATAACCAAACTTAACCATCTACCAATATAATATGAATGTCCATTGTCTGTGTAATATATGAACTTGCCCCGCCTATCATGATCCTGTGATTCGTTGCAGGATTAACTCCTTCCCGCATAAAAAAAAAATTTTTTTTTTTTTTTTAGTTAACTAACAAAAAATAAAAAAATTTTTTTTTTTCAATATACCAAAACAACTTCCTAATCCTGAAATAATAATAATACCCTCGAACTAAAATCAAATAAACATCCTCAATTAATACTAACATTTCCAACTGTCACTTTGACAGAAGCATCAAATCAAAAGACATGTGGTAACCTTCAAACCAAAACAAACACACATGTTCTTGACACACAGATAACGAAATCTTATGCAGGGTCACAGGGTACACAGACAACATTCCTAATCAAAACTAGATTATTGTTCATTCACAGAGCCATCTTACATACAACATTTAAACCTGAATTGACATATTTAAATCACTACACATTCTTACCCCTATATCCTGACATTTATTTCTGAGTTTACGGATCCTTTGTATAATACTTCCTCAATGAGGACGCATGGAATTTACCAATCGCACGGTTGGTATTTGGGTTGGTTAAGATAAAGGTATTTTTCCCAACTTGCTCCGACAGGGTATACGGACCATTATACAGCCTAAAAAACTTCGCGGCTGTGTTGTCCTCCCTTCTTCCAACATTTAATGCTCGTAAAAGCACACTCTCTCCAGTCTTGAACTTGACTAGTTTATGTTCCGCATTAAATTTTTCCGTGCGCTCCTCGGCACACTTTTTAATGCGTCTTCTAGCCTCGATTTTCTTTATCTCAACTGGTATAGGCATATTATGCGTCGCTATCCTTTCAATGTGTTTACCCCAGACCCGGCCTGGCATTTCTCCGGTTTGGAGTTCATTCGGAGTATACCCAGTAGTAGAATTATAATTTCCATTTATGGCATACTCAAAAAATTCTAGGAATTCCGGCCACTTACTCTGGTTTGTATTACAGTACGTACGGAACAACCGTCCCAACTCCTTGTTGACCCGCTCGGCCAAGTTACCTTGCGGTCTCCGGATCGCAGTCAAGACCGTCTGGACCCCGTGTTTCTCAAGCTCGGAGTGCCACTTGGTGTTCGTAAATTGCTTACATTGATCTGAGAGTATCTTCCTTACGGGACCATTTTTCGGCATGTATTTATTTAGCATAATGTTTATGACCGCCGACGTAGTAGGTCTACCAATAGCATATAGGCTAACATGTTTGGTAAAGGCATCCGTAACAACCACAAGGTTCTTCACTCCACGTGCCGCCCGAGGAAGTGGACCCAAAAAATCAATGCATACAAGGTCATTTTTATTACGCACAACAATGTTACCCATTTCAACCTGGGTATGTTGGTTCGGATATTTCGCTGTTTGGCAGATGTGGCATGAGCGGAGTATGGCCTTTATTTTCCTGGTCATATTTAGCCACACAAAATCCTCCCGCATTGCCAGGTAACATTTATAAGGCCCAGCATGAGCCAGACTCTCATGACACATCCAGGTGAGGTCTGCCACCATGGCGTCCGGTACCATAATCTTCCATCCGCCATTGATAATTTTATACACTACGTCTTTATATATTCTGTACTTAGGGTTTTCTTGTATCCGGATAGCGTCACATATCCGCTTCAATTTTGTGTCCCGCTGTTGTTCCATACCAATATTTCTTAACTTATTTTTGAGACTGTCTTCTAATTTATATTTGACAGCTAGAATTTGAACTTCCTGGTTATTAGACGCATGACGTTCTTCCACCATTGGAGGGTATCGGCTTAACGTGTCAGCTGCTTGGTTCTCGCTTGCCTTACAGTACTTAATGGTAAAGTCGTACTCTTGGATGGCCATGATCCAACGGGATATGCGAGCGTTCGCCAACTTGCAGCGCAACATGAACGATAAGGCCTGGTTGTCCGAAAGGATTTCGAAGTGTTGTCCAACCAGGTAATAACGAAATTTACTAATGCAGTACACAATAGCCAATATTTCTTTCTCCGATGTGAAATAGTTACGTTCGGCCCCTTTTAGTGACCTACTGCTGTGCGCAATTATTTTGTTTTCACCCTTCTCATTCCGTTGGTAGAGTACCCCCCCAATGGCGTAATCCGAAGCATCGCAATTCAGGACATATGTGCCCCTTTCCTCAGGATGGAACACGTGCAGGTTCCTACTATACAAATTTTTAGTCGCGTCGAAAGCATGCTGATGACGCTCCTCCCATCTCCATTTAGTACTCTTACGAAGCAGTTCTAACAACGGCTCAATTGTCCCAGAATATTCTGGCGTAAAACGTCTGAAGTAACCAGTCAATCCGAGGAACGCTCTGATATCCGTGGGTTTTGTGGGTTTTGGGAACTCCATGATCGCACGTATTTTTTCCGGGTCAGTTGTTATACCTTCCGCTGAGATAATATGTCCCAAAAATTTAATTTGCGATTTCCCGAATTCACACTTTTCAAGATTGAGAGTCAGGTTAGCGGCTTGCAATTTCTGAAATACAATCTTGAGATGTTCAAGATGTTCTTCAAATGATTTGGATATGACCAAAATATCATCAACAAATATGCTGACGAAGTCCTCCACCTCGGGTCCCAGAGCTAATTCCAAACATCTGACCATGGCCGCTAAACTGGTAACCAAACCAAATGGAACTACTTTAAACTGATAGCATTTATTTCGATATAGAAATGCTGTGTATCTTCTCGACTCTTTGGCAAGGGGAATCTGCCAGAATCCACTTTTAAGATCAAGGCGAGACATGTATTTAACACCTTGACATTTTATGAATAGGTTCTCCGCATTCGGAGCACAGTCGTAGCATTTTTTTGTAATAGAATTTAGATTTCTCATGTCGAGACATAATCGAATGTCGTTATTTTTCTTTTTAACAACAACCATAGGATTTAAAAAATTGCTATCAGTTCGTTCAATCACACCATTCTGAAGCATACTCTTAACTTCGGCATCAACCTGTTGTTGATAGTGAAGGGGGATGGGGTACGTCTTCCGTACAAATTTATTTTCATCAGTGACCTGAATACTGTGTTCATAAACATTCGTGACGGTAGGATTTTTTGAAAACACAGATTCGAACTTATCAAGCATACTTTGCAGCTTACCTTGCTCATTGCTCGTTATCTGCCTGCTGTGAGTCCGCATATTATGTGTTATCTTATCGGCAAGTTGAACCGCTGGGCGAGTTATAGTAATAGGTTCACAATCAGACCCCGTCTTACCCCTCCTGCGTCCTAACCTGATATCGTGTTTACTATTATTTATAGTACATTTTAGTATTTTATTTGGAAAATCAATGTTCGCGTGCAGTTTATTTAATGTGTCCACTCCCAAAATAACATTATACACGAGTTTCTTGACAATAAGCACAGAGACTTCTATTTCCATTCCCTGAATGGATACTGTTATCATAGCTTGACGGTCAACCCTCTGAGATTCACCCGTCGCTGATTTTATAATTTTGTGGGCTGCTGGCAGAATCGGGATTTTTTTAAAATGTTTCCTGTGCTTCTCTAGGAATCGCTCATCCATTAACGAGATTTCTGCGCCGCTGTCAAATAAAACCTCGCCGACACATCCGTTAATTTTCGCGTTGACAATGAGGTCAGTGTCATTTTCAACACTAATACCTTTCTCATTTTCCTTACTATGGTTATTGCAAATTAAACTATCTCTAATTACGGCAGGATATAGGCCGGACACTACAAATTTTCTCTTATAATTAACATCTTTCACATTTTATTTATTGAACTGCTTTTTATAGTTACACCGGGCTTTTGAAACTTCATTCCTACCTTTACGTGTACTAGTTATTTTGTTGCACGGACTCACGCCGTGCAGCCTTACACGTTTTTTGACTGTTCTATATCGGAATCCTCTTCCGCTACTACTGCTACTTTATTGGCATTAAATTTTTGATTGGTATTTCTATTAGACATCTTAGGTCGTTGTTGTTGTTGCGACTGTGTTTGCTTGGTTTGATTTTGATATTGAAAACTTTTATGCGGTGTTTCATTACTGCTACCATTGATATTCGGGTTGTCGATACCTTCCCATTTTGCAAGTAATGTGAGTAGCTCGTCCCACGACTTAACTCCTTGCGTAAGGACGGCCACCTGTATCCCGCGTCCAAAGTGGTGCGCAAGTTTACTTACCATGTCAGGTTCGGTTAAGCTAGGCTCAAGATATCTAGCTCTGGATATCAACTGCATCACATATGCATCTTTAGGACCTCTGGTATTGGAATATTTTCCAAACTCCAGCTGCGTACGTATCTTCCGCTGGATCTCCTCATTCCAGTATCTAGCTCTGAAATGTCTTACCAGGTTTTCCAACGTGTTGATTTTATCCTGGACGATACTAAACCACTCCGCAGCGGTACCCTTAAGTCGCCGCACTATGAAATTAATTCTATCAGCTTCACTTAAGGTATCACCAATTTGCTCCAGATCCCGCTGGCAAATTTGAATGAAATCCATGGGGTTTTCATTCTCCCGTCCATAAAATCTTTGCTGTGAATTAACGTCATCCAAAGTCTTATATACATACGTAGTACAGTTTAGTGGTGACGAGGTACTTTGCAATCGTGACACTTGCTGTTGCAGCTCTTGAATCCGCACGTCTTGCTCAGCCATTAATTCACTCACCGTGGATCTGTGTTGTATTACCTGTTCCTCCACTCCAGCGAGTTTCGCACCATATTCATTAAGTCGTGACTTATTAACCTCCAAACTCGCCTCTATATCAGCTTTCATAGCTTCCACGGTCTCGCTAATACGCTTTTCTGCCGCTTCTATCATTTGTTTGCTTTGTTTAGATTGCTCCTGCACGGCCGCATATATTCTTTTGTTTTCGTCGTGGATCGATTTACTTCTTTTCTCGGCTTCTGGACTTCTTTTCTCGGCTTCTGCTGAAAGCTTCTGTATACTCATTTTCACCTCCTCTTGACGGGCTTTATTTTCCTCTTTATCCGCTTTCCGCTCTTCTTTACTGGCTTTCATTTCTTCTAATAAGGTCGCTAAAGCATTCTTGATTTCAGCAGTATCCGCCATAATGATCAAAATTTAATTTAAAATTTAGTAAATTTAAATTTATTGATTTATACGCCAAGCAAGTTATTATTATCACAACAAGATTAGAACGTATTGTAACCAGTTTATATGCACACAGAAAAAGCAGTTCAAAATATCAACATGCAAATACCTTATCTAACATACAACAACTAATAATCAACCTCCAATATACTGATAAAATCTGTTCATATATGATATACAAGAGAATATGCACACTTGAAAAATTATATCCTCAGCTTTTCATATGAACAATACACATACAATTTTTATGTTAATTATATTTATACGTCGGATTTTTCCAACAAATTTTATATTCATAGACAAATATATAATAGCGTAAAATTTCCGCTATTTTACGAGCCCTACGTTGCTAAGCGCCAAAATATCTCTATGCGACAACACAAATTACTAAACTATTGGCGCATAGGATATGATAGTATGTGTATTTCAAATTACAAGTCTATATTGGAGGGTTTAAGATTATTTATTGTACAAACACAAGTTATAGTTTATATGGTATATTTGAAATGTACAGAATGTAATGTTTGATATAGAGTCTTTCTTTTAAATGTTAAATAATGTTCATACGCAAGACGTGATACGTTACATAAGAAGACTCCCACGATGATGTTGTTGAAGAGAAGGGCCGGTCTTTGCGGTATAGTTGGTTCGTCAGGTGTGGCTTACAAATGACAGACGTTTCACCAGAAACGTTTACAGCTGGGCTGGCGTCCTGTAACAGCTGGGCTGGTCCTATAACAGCTGGGCTGATGTCCTATAACAGCTGGGCTGATGTCCTATAACAGCTGGGCTGATGTCCTATAACAGCTGGGCTGATGTCCTATAACAGCTGGGCTGATGTCCTGTAACAGCTGGGTTGATGTCCTGCAACTCCCACGATGAATCCGACACTTCGCACACACAACGGTACTACGGATTTTATTACTCGCAAAACTTATATAGAGTTTAAGACCAAGTAATATCTCAGGTGACAGTGAGTTTAATCAATAACGGTATATTGAGCTTATACCTCTCCGGCTTCTTCAAGTGTTCTCGCGAATACAAAGGTCTACCGCGATCAGCAGACCACCCTATGAGGAAATCTTGCACTAGCACGGAAACGTCTTGATGGAACTATTGCGTAACAATTAATGATACTGTCACTGCGGAAAATCTCCCACAGTGATACAGTTACACTCACTTCTTACACACGTAATACTACAATATTAATATCGTGTGTAAAGATATAAAATCAATTGTTATGCGTCACACGCGTTACTATCCCCGAAAAGTCTTAACAGATCCTTGCAAGCGGTAGAGTCTTGTACAAGGATTGTATGTACCGTTCGCGGTAGCAGCAGTGAAGAACTGCTTGTAAATTTTCGCACAATGCGTTAAAACACTGATGTGTGCAAATGTACTACACACACAGTTCTGAGTCTTCCCGTTTCACTAACGACGAATAGTTTTTACAACACCTTGCAAGCGGTAGAATCTTGTACAAGGAGCGCACGTTCCGTTCGCGGTAGATGGCGTAGAAGAACTGCCTGTGTAACGACAGGCTTAAGAAAATTTCCAACCACCAGTCAGCATTCTATTGGTGGATGGACGTCACATGGTTAGTATAAAATGACCATGCACTTTTCATGCAGTAGAGTGCATTTACTCTGTAACAGCATGCATAGCGGTAATCAGACAACACGTATCTCATGCATGACTGCCTACATACTAATAATATACATGAACGTAAACAATAGTCCGACAGGTATAGGGATTGTAGCGATACACATGTCTCAGTTCAGCTAATGTCAAAACAACGATAATACTTCCCGCACCGCCCGGGAAACGTTTCCCACTCGCGCACACGCGCACATTTCCACTAACACAGTACATGAATAACCATAAATAATAATGCACAGTTTTTCTAAACTAAACCCTTAACCTTACTAAATACAATTGATAATAACCAAACTTAACCATCTACCAATATAATATGAATGTCCATTGTCTGTGTAATATATGAACTTGCCCCGCCTATCATGATCCTGTGATTCGTTGCAATATATATATATTGTAGCGTGACAGATGTATGCATAATATTGAATGGCAATTGATCATTAGAATAATGAAGTTATAATATTTAAATTTGGAAGAAAGCATTAAGTTTAATATAAATAGGTTAATTCATAGCAACTGTGGAAAGAAATCATTATTATAAAGAAAATACAAGTTCAAGTAAAAGGAGTTACTAGTGATGAGTCATCCAAGACCAGTCTCATAACCAAAGGTTTTCAAGGTATAACCCAGGAAGGTAAGAAAGTAAATAACCAAGCAGTACAGAATATGACCAAACCCACAACGAGGGAGAATAAATAGAATAGAAACCCTAAAATAAGCCAAGATCAACCAATACAGGTTGTGTATTTCTAAAATAAAGAAGAAGATGGAGAAAATCCCAAGAAACCTGATGGCATCAAGAAGAAGATGGAGAAGATACCAATCCCAGAAGGCAGGAGAAAAGAAGACTGATGAAAGAAGAAGAAGGCAGCATCCTGAAGAAGATGTCATGCTCTTATAAAAGACACCCAAATCCCTATATCCCCAAAATAAATATTTAAAAATAAAAGTATAACGAAATGAAAACCACATGTATATAAATTTAAGAGAGAGAAGTGTATAAAGTAAAAGTTGCCTGTGAACTAAGATGAAACAATAATATAGTACCCATGGAACAAATCTCCATTGAAAAAACGCTAACCAATTTATTATGTTAATAAGACTATACGACCATTTAGCATTAACATAATATAAGAGTGCAAAGTGGACCAGTGATAGTTTTGGGTATTATAAAAAATGAACCTTGTGTTTCATTCTTGGCAATCACAAACATTGAATGCAATGAAATATGCATTTTTAAATGACTTGAAATGTGTACTGTGACAATATGTTGTTCATAAGACATGAATCTGTTTAAAATAACATTTTGTTTTACATGCTAAAAGAAAAACAGATTTCATAATACTTTTTGAACATTTCATACTATTTATTTATTAATGACAGGGTACAATTCCCCAAAGACAATGTGCAAAAGACGGTATGAAAACTGTAGAATCCTACTTATAATAATAGTTAGAAATAAGAATATAGATATAAGGTTTTTATGTATATAATATAAGAATGTTTAAAAATGTTTTAGATATAAGGCCATTTGTTTGGGTCTGATACAACTAACATCAGAACTATAAAAATAGTTACTACTTGTAAATAGTAGAGAGTAATTAAGATGTTAGTTAGTAAAAAACCTTTTTTGTAAACCATATTTCCATGTTAGAAATAAGGATTTTGTTGTAAAATGTCTGACTTGAAGACAACCATTTATTTAAAAATATTCTTTATTTTGTTTAACTATTATTTGTATTGTAACCAATACTAATTGTTATTGTGTAATTTGAAAACATGTTTAATTTATAATACTATATGTAAAAGTCAGAGAGGGTATCACACATCATATATTGTTTGTAAAATATTTTGTAAGAAAAATTGTTAAAAAATCATAGGCCAAAAGATTGGAAACCAAACTTCATCAAAACAGAGAAATTGCTCATTTAAATGCAAATAAACAAAAGGGGTTTAGACAAAATAAACTTGAGATCAAGCCATATAATTGCACATACCATTTAAAAAGATTTTAATAAATTATATTCAGAATTATAAATAAAAATGAAAATGACTAAACTCAGAAATTTAGACATGGGAGTCATATATTCCAGAATAATGTTTCAGAATACAACTAATTCAATTAATTACCAGAAAATAAGGGAATATGAACCTTTTAATACAATATAGGATTATTAATATTAAATATAACTGATAAAATGGCTGAATTTACATAATGACAGGAAGTATGTTTTGACTTTTCAGAGTATACTAAACTGAAAGTAAAATTACTATTTTTTGGACAGAAAACACTATAAAACGGCATTATTTAATCTGAAAATAAGCTGAATGAACTGAAAGATTAATTTAAATAACATCTAGTGAATAAAATTGATAAATAACCCAAGTTTAGGTATTTATATAGTGAAATATTAAAGTGCACAGGATATGAAAATATATTTGAACAATGTTAAGAATAATATTATATTGGCTAAGAGTTTAATTGAAACTGGAGGAAACAGTTAGTTGATTATTGGTATTCGAACGATTAACATGACGAGAGTTTTGTGACGATCTAACCTATCTTACAACGGTGAAGTTGAGCGGCGAATAGTACGATATTGTGAAATCGCGAGTGATCTATAAAATACATCTAGAACTCTCACATTGTGACAAAAACAATCAATAAACACTTATTAACACTAAACAATACATTTCTACTCCGAAAAACACCACAAAACACCAGAAAACTGTATAACACATTAACCAAGTATTAGTGTCGGTATCGGGAAAAGTGTTTTGACTTATAATTACACGGATATACTAAATACAACCCAGAAACATTACACCAGTCACTACACAACATTTAACAAGAGATTTGCAGACACCAGAACAGGAATACTGCCAGAAAATACATTATTTGGAACGCAGCAGGAACGAGCGACATTTTGATCAACTTGACGGCAGCCATCTTTCTTTGACAATCCCAGTGCCTTCTCCGTGCTCACATATCAGCTGTTGGTGAAAACAATTACATTATTTTCAAATTATTATTCAATGTCTGTATTTAGTAATAATTATTAATTTGTTGTAACGTTATACTTTTTAAATATTGGCCCGATTTCTCTGACTTTGATAATAATTGGCTGTTTAAAGAACCCTGTATGATTTTTTTATATAAAATAATTTGTAACTTTTTCGATATCCTGAGAATCGATATTATAATCGGTAAGAGTCAATATTGTTATTAATTAATAAAACATTAATATTCTTCAACACTAAACAGTTCTTTATTTCATAAATATTATTAATTATCACTAATATAATTCTAATTAATAATCTATCAGGACTTTACCACCTATAAGTGAAGATAACCTAAAAAATAAAAAGGTAAACAAGTATCGATTGATTTGAAGACAGTCTTATGAGTGGTGATAGTTTATTTAAAATATACCAAAACTTTAATAAAAATTTTCAGAAGAGCATTACACTTTTTAAAACTTCACAGCCCTATATTAATTAATTGATTATAATTAATTAATTAATAAAATTAAAAAAAAATTTTTTAATTATTTTTTTTATAAACATAATTTTTTTTTAAATTTTCTTCAAAACAATAAATTTTGTTTTGAAACTTTCGGTGAAGCTGAACATATATTTCTTCATCAACATTACGCTACTCGACCGGTCTTGCTGCCATTGAGACTCGACCAGCTGGGAAACTTAAGGAAGTGTTTCAGACCAGTGAGACGTCGAGAGCCACACCAATTACACACTAATTTAAGAACATACACACATCAATCATTTATTTTATTACAAATTGGATAGCCCGAACAGTGGGGCTTGATTACATCGGAGTCTCATACTTCACAATCTCTTATCATCAATAAGACTCATTTAATTTGTAAATTATTACAAATTGGCGCACAACTTTAGGGGCTTTAATTAGTCGATTGTAAGGCCAATACATTCTGCCCAATCACTAGTTGGAGCTAGGCAACAGCTACAAAGCCAGAGAATTTCAAGGGAAAATGCAACGACGTGCAACATCTAAGAAACGGGCGGCGGAGGCCGAGAAAGAAATAGAAGTTGACATGGACAACAAGGAGGCGACACCAGTAGAGGTGGAAAGTTCATTGCCACCAGTGTTGTCCAAACAAACTGAACAACCGGAGATACCCACGCAAACAGGGGAAGTCAATGTCCAGAAGGAACCATTGGAAAAGCCGACACGAACGGAGGATGGGGGTATACAAGAGATGATCAGAGCAATGATGAAACAAATGGAGGAGAATAGGAAGAAGGACAACCAACAAATGGAGGAGAATAGGAAGAAGGACACACAGTCTTTGAAAGAAGATATCAAATCTACGAAGGAAGACTTGAGTAAGAAAATGGGGAGTGATAACCAGTCCTTGAAAGAAGATTTAGGAAATAAAATCGAAACAACAAATAAGAAGATGGAAGAGAAGATGCAAGAAAACAGCAAGAAAATGGAAGAGAAGATGGAAGAAAACAGCAAGAAGATGGAAGAGAAGATGGAAGAAAACAGCAAGAAGATGGAAGAAGAGATGGGGAAGAAGTTAGAAGAATTGAAGGAAGACAACCAATTGTTCAAGGAAGAATTCAAGTCGACCAAAGAAGAATTGATTAATAAAATCGAAAATACTAATCAGAAAATCGATGAAACCAGGAAGAAAATAGAGAAGAACAACCGACAATTGAAGGAAGAGTTGAAAGAAGATAACAGGAAGTTGGAAGAGAAGATGGGGGAGAAGCTGGAAGAATTGAGAGAGGACAATCAAATTTTAAGAGAAGAATTAAGAGAGGTCAATCAAGAGAATTTGGACAAACTGGACGAAAGGATGGAATTGTTGCGAGATGAACTGAACAAAGAAATCAATGTTAACAAGAAAGCGATGAATAAGAAGATGGAAGAAGAAAATATAATGGTCAATCGACAGATTCGAGAGATTGATGGAAAGTGCAACCAGACCGAAAAGGAGGTGAATGAGTTTAAAGAAGTGGTGAACATCAAGTTCACAAATATCGAAGAACATAGTCGTAGGAAGGTAGAAGAACAGAGGAAGGAGAATCAAGAAGAATTCGGAAAAGTACGCAACCAAGTCACAGAAAGATGTAATGATATACAAGAGACCATGGCCAATATCACCGGTCAGGTGCGACAAAGCCGAGAGGAGATGGAAGCGATTAGAAACAGACCGACTCATTTCACCGGATTGCCCGTCAACGAAAGCCGAGAGTGGCTCAACTTCCGGCAATACAAACGCAAGCCGATGGAGTTCCTGGCTAGGGTAGAAGAATATTTGACCAAGCATAAAATTACTCAATGGAGCCATAGCAGGGAGATATTCGACGAGTCTTTTCGAGACATAACAGATAATTGGTGGATGGCCAACCGGAGTGAAATTTCCGACTACCAACAGTTCCGGAAAATGTTTAAGACAAAATACTGGTCTGAGACCACCCAGAACTTGATCCGTGACAATATTTGTAATGGAAGATACAGGTCACAATTAGGTAGCTGTATGACGGCATATTTTTTGGGGAAGGTGTGTATGGCAAAACACCTTGAGCCAGCAATCCCAGAAGAATGTTTAGTGAACAAGATATCGTATCACTATGATGAGGACATTATCAGGGCCCGGAGAGGCAGCCAGATCAAGACGATCCAGGGAATGACCGAGTTATTGGAGGGATACGAGAACGAAGAGTATTATCGGCAGAGCAGGAAGAGAAATGAGAGACCAGAAGCAAGGCCGACTACCTACCCCAATAACGGCAATAACCATACAAGTAACCGGAACCAGCCCAATAATTATGACGGTCCTAACAACCCGCCGCGTAATAACCAGTTTAGCGGTAATTTTAACGGAGTGAGGAATAACAACCCTTACCCAAATAATAGAAACAATTTTTACCAACATAATAATGTCTCATACAGTCAGAGAAATCCATATCCCAACAATAATGGTGACAGACCTTACCCACCTAACCGAAATTACTATAATAATAATTTTAGTAATAACAACAATAGCAGTAATGATAACCGAGTGTCGCGCCCTAGGGTAAATTTTATAAGAGCAGAAGATCGCGGATCCAGGAGATATTATCAACCGAGGAGGAGCAGCTTCCACGGCGCCGACCGAAGATGGAGGAGTGCGGAACGAGACGGCCCAAGACACGAACAGGGAAGACGAAGTACCAGCCTGGAAGATCTTGGCAGACAACAGAACAGGGCGTTAAACATCAACCAGGGTACAGAACGTCAGGAAACAAACCAGAGTTTCCCGAACGATGCCTCGGTCAATAATAATAACACAAACAATGAACAAAATACTTTAAACGAGAGGAGGCAGTAATCAACAACGATGACCCGTTACTGCTTATACTTCCTGGGTTAGAAAAGGATGATTTGCAACAAGCAAACAATAATAAGAATATCACTATCATAAGTAACCATTATCTGAAAGACATACGAACTGAACTTTTGGAAGAGAACGAGAAGAGTCTCAGCAACAGTAATAATGAGATAATTTATATAACAGCGGAGGTGGAAGGAGTTCCCGCTAAAATAATGATAGACACAGGAGCTAATATTTCAATAATAAACTCCAATGAGTTGGAGAGAATACAGAGTACATGTGGTAAAACTTCGCCAATGTTACCAGTCAACAACATTGTGTTGGTAGGTGCAACTGGCCGCCAGAATAAAACCATTAGGAAGCAAGTTTCCTTAAGTGTCGTTAGCCGTGATATAGCTTTGGACATGGAATTTTTAATCGCCACCGGATTACCATTTGTCATCTTAGTCGGTTGCGATATTCTTCGTAGATATTCGGCAGTAATCGATCTTAATTTAAATAAAGTATCACTTTTCCCAGACGGAGTAACATGGACCGCAGATCTAGTAGGAGGCACAACTATACTTCCTAGCCCAATACATCAACAACTTCGGAAAATTAATATTATAAGAAACAGCCCTCTTTATAAACCCATAATATACAATCATGGAGGAGAGGATTTATGGTCAGTTAAGATCCAAGAAATACGGAATTTCCAGTGCGGAAGCGATAACAAGAAAATACCAACACATCTGGGTGATCGTCTTATCGCTATATATGAGAAATACAAGGCGGTGTTTTCGGATGAACCAGGGAAGGTAAAAAACTACCAGTGCCAACTTCGTTTTAAAGAAAACGTAGAGTTTAACCGGAGGTCATATCCAATAGCGCAGTCGCTCAAAGAAGCCGTGAGAACAGAGATAAACAAGATGATAGATAATGACATAATTGAGATTAGTCAATCACCTTACACTAGTCCAATTATTGCTGTTCCGGAGAAAGACGGACAAGTCCGGCTCTGTTTAGATGCGCGTGAGTTGAATAAGACAATTGTGAATGACAGAACTTCTCCCGGTGAAATAGAAGAAATCTTAAAGCGTTTTCATGGTACTAGATTTATTAGCACCTGGGATACGGTCTGTGGTTATTGGCAGGTAGAGCTGCATCCACAAAACCGCCAATACGTAGCGTTCATTTTCGAAGGGCGCAATTACCAGTTCAAGAGACTGCCTTTCGGACTTGTCAATTCTGTCGCCATATTTGTGGCATGCATGGACCAGATTTTGGGACCAGAAGCGCTCCAATTTACCACCGTCTATGTTGACGATTTACTAATTACATCCGGAACCTGGGAGGAGCACTGTTACAGAGTGGAATTTGTACTAAACAAACTAGCGCAGAACAACATAACACTGAAGTTGGAGAAATCCAAGTTCATAGCGCGCGAGGTACAATTCTTAGGCTTCAACCTAGACGACCGAGGTATTACCCCATCAGCAGAGAAAGTGGAGGCAATTCAGAGGTTCCCGCAACCAAGAAACAGGAAACAATTGCAATCTTTCCTCGGACTCTGTAACAATTACAGGAAGTTTCAGAGTCGATATTCCGAGTTGACCGCCAAGTTTCAACCACAGTTATCTGCAAAGAAGAAATGGACTTGGGGTGAAGATCAAGATATTACTTTCCGTTTGATAAAAGAGAAGTTTCTGGAGAGTGTCATACTTCGTCACCCAGATTTTAAGAAACCGTTCTTTCTAAACTGTGACGCTAGCGATCTAAGCTTAGGAACGACATTATACCAGGAAGATGAGGAGGGACAACATCTGGTAATAAGCTTCGCTAGTCGCACACTGAACCAGTGCGAAAAGAACTACAGTGTGACAGAAAAGGAATTGTTGAGCGTGGTATTCGCATGCAGCAAGTTCCGGACGTACATTCTCGGATATCAAGTCACAGTACGAACTGATCATAAATCCATCTCGTTCCTTCGTAGGTGCAAGTTGAGTCACGGCCGATTGGCTAGGTGGGTACTCGCCCTACAAGAATATGACCTGAAATGGGAATACATTCCAGGAAAGAAGAACGTGGTAGCGGATGTGTTGTCACGTATAAATCTGGATGATCAGACGTTCGAAGGGGAGAAGGAGAGCTTGGTCAAAATTTATAACATATTCACGACCAGAGCCGATTTACAAGCTTTGTTAATAAATATTCGAATCCATCAGCAGTCTGATCCTAAGGTGAAAAACATTGTGAGTCGTTTGGAAGCCAATGATGAAACAATTTCTAAATATTACCACCTTAACAAGGGAATTCTATTCATAAAAACCGCCTTAGACGATGAGACATGGAAGGTGATAATCCCACACCAAATCGAAAAGGAGGTCATCATCGATTACCATGTCAGGTATGGTCACATGGGAGCGTTAAAAGTGATACAGGCTCTAGAAGAAAACTGTAAGATCAAGAATATCAACCGCAAGGTGAGAACGTACATCAAATCCTGTAAGATCTGCCAATGTGCCAAAATAAACAATGAAAAGACAGAGGGTATCATGATACCAATAACTTCCAACGCAAAACTGGAAAAAGTGTTTTTGGATATCTGCGGGCCATTTCCCCGTAGCGGTGGTCGGCACAGATATAAATACTTGGTAATCATAATGGATCACTACACCAAGTATATAAAGCTATATCCGGTTAATCGGGCAACAACAGCAAAGGTTTTGGCGGTGATTATCGATTTGTATATCCCAGAGGTCGGTAGACCATCTTCTATTATTACCGACCACGGTACACAATTTAAGGGGAGGAGATGGCGAGACACTTTATTAGCACTTGGGGTCAAAACGTATAAGACATCAGTCTACCACCCAAGTAGCAATCCGGCTGAGAGAGTACTGAGAGAAGTGGGTAGGATATTGCGCACGTACTGTCACAACCAACAGAAAAAGTGGCAAGAGTACCTAGCAGCGACAGAAACATTCCTAAATTATGCCCACCATCCAGCTATAGGAATTCCACCATACTCAGCCATGTATGAGAAGCCGACTCCCCGAGACATTGAACAAATCATTGAATTTCCAACGAACAATAATAGGAAATTCAACCAGTTGAAGTTTTACAATAAGGTAGCAGAAGATCAGGAAAAACGGCATGCCAAATACCAGAAGGCAATAGGGCGAATTGTAACATATAAAGAGGGTGAAAAAGTCCTCCTAAAAAATAGAGAGCTGCCTAGCACCTTAGAAGGCATAACCAAAAAACTATTATTACTTTACACTGGCCCATATGTTGTGGTAAATGATAAGCATAACAATACATATGAGTTGAGGGAAATCGTTTCAGGAAAAATCAAAGGAGTGTACAATCAAGCTTCTATGAAGAAATATTATGAAGAATGAGTTGTGAGTTTTAGAATTTTGAATTTATTTTGAAAAAATTCTAAAATATGTAAGAACAACTTACAACCTAATAATTTGAAGAAAAAACTTTATGGAAGAAAAAGAGAAAGAGAGAGAATTTTGTACTTATTATTTATAAAAATTTAAAATTGAGTGAGTACATCTTACTACAACCTAATAATTTTGGAACAAACTTTATGGAAGAAAGAAAAAGAAAGGATTTTGAATATAACTTATTCTAAAATATGTAAATACATCTTACTACAACCTAATAATTTTGGAACAAACTTTATGGAAGAAAGAAAAAGAAAGAATTTTGAATATAACTTATTCTAAAAAAAAAAATGTAAGTACATCTTACTACAACCTGATGATTTTGGAACGAACTTTATGGAAGAAAGAAAAAGAAAGACTTTTGAATTGAAATATAATTATAAAAATTTTAAATTAAGTAAGTACATCTTACTACAACCTAATAATTTTGGAACAAACTTTATGGAAGAAAGAAAAAGAAAGAATTTTGAATATAACTTATTCTAAAAAATGTAAGAACAACTTACAACCTGATAATTTTGGAACAAACTTTATGGAAGAAAGAAAAAGAAAGAATTTTGAATTGAAATATAATTATAAAAATTTAAAATTGAGTAAGTACATCTTACTACAACCTGATAATTTAGAACAAAACTTTATAGAAGAAAGAGAAAGAGAGAGAATTTTGAACTTAATTTTAAAAAATTTAAAATTAAGCAAGCACAGCTTACTACCACTGAATTATGAGAAAAACATTTTGGAAGAATTAAGAAGAAAGGAATTTTGAATTTAATATACAAAAAATTTAAAAAATAAAGTAAGACCAACTTACTATAACTAAGTTTGTGAGAAAACTTTATAGTAAATAATTAAGAAGAATTTGAATTTGGAGAAATATCAAAACATTCAGAAATAATAGTAAGATCACAGTACTATAAACAATTCTGAATGAAACAATTCTGGGAATAAATGAATTAAACAGAATTTGAATGTTGATAGAACGTCAGAACTTTGAAACAAGATAAGATCAACATATTACAAGGATTTATGAGAAATATTTTTCAATTAAATAAAAAGAATAGTTTGAATTTTACATTAAAACTAACCAAGTTCCAAAAAATAATTATGTGTCAATTATGATTGAATTGAGAAGAAAATAAAGTGATTAATTCAGAAAAGAGAATTAACGTTAATCCAGAATAAATGCTAGATATTCACAATAGCATTTGAAGGGGTAGAGAAGAATAACAAAGAAGAGTGTAATATGCAAGAGAAGAAAAAATTTGGAAGCAAAGAAACTAATTATCTATGAAACGATAATGAAAACAGTTAATTAAGAGCAAAGAAGAACAACTCATACCAAACATATGGAGAAGATGATTTTGAACCAATGATAATAATAATACCTATATGAAAGGCAAAGAGAAGAAATACCACATGAAATATGATATAAATGAATTAATGTTAATGAATGCGAAGGCGGATTAATAACTTTCTAAGAGAAAGGAAAGAACCAAAATGTTTAAATAAAATGATCAATATAACAACCTGTATATCTAATGTAAAGATACAAAGTTAAAAAATTAAATATAATATATTAAGACCATTCAAATAATGAATAAGAAAGACTATATATATAAAGACCATACTAATACTATGAGTAACCAGAAGAAAATATAAAGAGAATTCAGATGGAGAAGAAAGAGAGTTACATTGTGAACAGTAACCAGAATTATTAAAAGAAAGGTTTTCAACCATAATTAAATTAAATATATCAGACAAGTTAAGAGTTTTGAAAAAATATATATGTAATGAGTATAATAATGATTATGAAGATTTATTAAGATAGAAAATGTGAGATAATCTGAGAGACTACGAAGTGGAGAATCCAAAGATATTTTTATTAGTCGAAAATGAGACTACTTTTTATTTATTTATTCGATGACTGACTGAAGATAATTCCAGCAGAATTATGTTTTTTTGAGCAGGGATGGATATGCCTCTGTACTCAATTTATAGAAGTGGTGTATGGCCAGCAGAGAAGTAGCGTACAGTGCCCCTCTGATCTGCCCCAGCCCACGTGATAGGGAATGTTAGGGAATTAATATCCCAAGGATGCAACACGAAGTTGATAAAGAAAGAAAATGTATTACAATTATAATATATCTCAGAAGACACTAACTATCCGAAAAGGATCAGTAGTAAAACAAGTAACCATATATATAAAATTAATAAAACTCTAATATAAAAAAGTCGATATAAAAATGGAGAAGAAAATGAATTATAAGAAATGATGAAATTATCATAAGAAATTATTTCATCCATAAACATGTCTGAAATAATTACTTCTGGAGGGAAGCAATCTGTAGCGTGACAGATGTATGCATAATATTGAATGGCAATTGATCATTAGAATAATGAAGTTATAATATTTAAATTTGGAAGAAAGCATTAAGTTTAATATAAATAGGTTAATTCATAGCAACTGTGGAAAGAAATCATTATTATAAAGAAAATACAAGTTCAAGTAAAAGGAGTTACTAGTGATGAGTCATCCAAGACCAGTCTCATAACCAAAGGTTTTCAAGGTATAACCCAGGAAGGTAAGAAAGTAAATAACCAAGCAGTACACAATATGACCAAACCCACAACGAGGGAGAATAAATAGAATAGAAACCCTAAAATAAGCCAAGATCAACCAATTCAGGTTGTGTATTTCTAAAATAAAGAAGAAGATGGAGAAAATCCCAAGAAACCTGATGGCATCAAGAAGAAGATGGAGAAGATACCAATCCCAGAAGGCAGGAGAAAAGAAGACTGATGAAAGAAGAAGAAGGCAGCATCCTGAAGAAGATGTCATGCTCTTATAAAAGACACCCAAATCCCTATATCCCCAAAATAAATATTTAAAAATAAAAGTATAACGAAATGAAAACCACATGTATATAAATTTAAGAGAGAGAAGTGTATAAAGTAAAAGTTGCCTGTGAACTAAGATGAAACAATAATATAGTACCCATGGAACAAATCTCCATTGAAAAAACGCTAACCAATTTATTATGTTAATAAGACTATACGACCATTTAGCATTAACATAATATAAGAGTGCAAAGTGGACCAGTGATAGTTTTGGGTATTATAAAAAATGAACCTTGTGTTTCATTCTTGGCAATCACAAACATTGAATGCAATGAAATATGCATTTTTCAATGACTTGAAATGTGTACTGTGACAATATGTTGTTCATAAGACATGAATCTGTTTAAAATAACATTTTGTTTTACATGCAAAAAGAAAAACAGATTTCATAATACTTTTTGAACATTTCATACTATTTATTTATTAATGACAGGGTACAATTCCCCAAAGACAATGTGTAAAAGACGGTATAAAAACTGTAGAATCCTACTTATAATAATAGTTAGAAATAAGAATATAGATATAAGGTTTTTATGTATATAATATAAGAATGTTTAAAAATGTTTTAGATATAAGGCCATTTGTTTGGGTCTGATACAACTAACATCAGAACTATAAAAATAGTTACTACTTGTAAATAGTAGAGAGTAATTAAGATGTTAGTTAGTAAAAAACCTTTTTTGTAAACCATATTTCCATGTTAGAAATAAGGATTTTGTTGTAAAATGTCTGACTTGAAGACAACCATTTATTTAAAAATATTCTTTATTTTGTTTAACTATTATTTGTATTGTAACCAATACTAATTGTTATTGTGTAATTTGAAAACATGTTTAATTTATAATACTATATGTAAAAGTCAGAGAGGGTATCACACATCATATATTGTTTGTAAAATATTTTGTAAGAAAAATTGTTAAAAAATCATAGGCCAAAAGATTGGAAACCAAACTTCATCAAAACAGAGAAATTGCTCATTTAAATGCAAATAAACAAAAGGGGTATAGACAAAATAAACTTGAGATCAAGCCATATAATTGCACATACCATTTAAAAAGATTTTAATAAATTATATTCAGAATTATAAATAAAAATGAAAATGACTAAACTCAGAAATTTAGACATAGGAGTCATATATTCCAGAATAATGTTTCAGAATACAACTAATTCAATTAATTACCAGAAAATAAGGAAATATGAACCTTTTAATACAATATAGGATTATTTATATTAAATATAACTGACAAAATGGCTGAATTTACATAATGACAGGAAGTATGTTTTGACTTTTCAGAGTATACTAAACTGAAAGTAAAATTACTATTTTTTGGACAGAAAACACTATAAAACGGCATTATTTAATCTGAAAATAAGCTGAATGAACTGAAAGATTAATTTAAATAACATCTAGTGAATAAAATTGATAAATAACCCAAGTTTAGGTATTTATATAGTGAAATATTAAAGTGCACAGGATATGAAAATATATTTGAACAATGTTAAGAATAATATTATATTGGCTAAGAGTTTAATTGAAACTGGAGGAAACAGTTAGTTGATTATTGGTATTCGAACGATTAACATGACGAGAGTTTTGTGACGATCTAACCTATCTTACAACGGTGAAGTTGAGCGGCGAATAGTACGATATTGTGAAATCGCGAGTGATCTATAAAATACATCTAGAACTCTCAAATTGTGACAAAAACAATCAAGAAACACTTATTAACACTAAACAATACATTTCTACTCCGAAAAACACCACAAAACACCAGAAAACTGTATAACACATTAACCAAGTATTAGTGTCGGTATCGGGAAAAGTGTTTTGACTTATAATTACACGGATATACTAAATACAACCCAGAAACATTACACCAGTCACTACACAACATTTAACAAGAGATTTGCAGACACCAGAACAGGAATACTGCCAGAAAATACATTATTTGGAACGCAGCAGGAACGAGCGACATTTTGATCAACTTGACGGCAGCCATCTTTCTTTGACAATCCCAGTGCCTTCTCCGTGCTCACATATCAGCTGTTGGTGAAAACAATTATATTATTTTCAAATTATTATTCAATGTCTGTATTTAGTAATAATTATTAATTTGTTGTAACGTTATACTTTTTAAATATTGGCCCGATTTCTCTGACTTTGATAATAATTGGCTGTTTAAAGAACCCTGTATGATTTTTTTATATATAAAATAATTTGTAACTTTTCGATATCCTGAGAATCGATATTAATCGATAAGAGTCAATATTGCCATTAATTAATAAAACATTAATACTTTTCAATACTTAATAGTTCTTTATTTCTTCTATAATACTAATTACCAATAATATAATTCTAACTGATAATCTATCAGCACTTTACCACCTATAAGTGAAGATAACCTAAAAAATAAAAAGGTAAACAAGTATCGATTGGTTTGAATACAGTCTTATGAGTGGTGATAGTTTATTTAAAATATACCAAAACTTTAATAAAAATTTTCAGAAGAGCATTACACTTTTTAAAACTTCACAGCCCTATATTAATTAATTGATTATAATTAATTAATTAATAAAATTAAAAAAAAAAATTTTAATTATTTTTTTTATAAACATAATTTTTTTTTTAAATTTTCTTCAAAACAATAAATTTTGTTTTGAAACTTTCGGTGAAGCTGAACATATATTTCTTCATCAACATTACGCTACTCGACCGGTCTTGCTGCCATTGAGACTCGACCAGCTGGGAAACTTAAGGAAGTGTTTCAGACCAGTGAGACGTCGAGAGTCACACCAATTACACACCAATTTAAGAACATACACACATCAATCATTTATTTTATTACAAATTGGATAGCCCAAACAGTGGGGCTTGATTACATCGGAGTCTCATACTTCACAATCTCTTATCAATAACAACAACATTTCAATTATTTTATTACAATATATATAAATCAGTGAACAAGGAACACATTTATTTCAACATTAGTAAAACTTCAGTTATTATCTGACACGGACGAAGGCAGCCATGATGATGACGTCACTCTAACCAGCATGCTTTGTACGAGGTGCACTGAATAACATCAGACATTGTATGTTTTCTTAATAATTTTTTTACTCTCTTTTTAGGTTATAAGTACTAGAAATTACTACTTTTTGTAAATGTACTCTATATTGTTATTTATCATGTAATGGAACTTTTCGTAGCAGCCACAAGAATTCCCACGAAATATGTTACACCTATTTTATTATTCACTCCTGAGATAACTATCGATTGTTACTAACGTGTGTATCGAATGAAAATTTCTATCAATTTGAACTCCAATTATAAAGATTAAACGATAATGTTAATAAATCATATCCATGCGTTATTATTTCATGAACATAAGATATTATCAACATTTATTTTATAATTACCAAGACTAAGAAGACGTCGGGGAGTCGTTGGAATTACACAAACTACAAAACCAAGATTAACCTCAAAGAATAGGGTTAAGCCTAATATCGAAGGTGAACCTTGAGAATTGTTTGGGACGACACGACCGCTATTTTTGAATTAATTTTGAAGTTTTAACTGCTGAATTGGAATAATAATAATTCTGATTATTAAACCAAGGCAGAATAATTCATTTCTTAAACTTATATATTAAACACGTTACAAAACACGCAACATAAATAATTCACGATCAACTGATACACTATTTACAACTTTTTATCACAATTTAACATTAAAAATAACACGGGCAAATTATTATATAACGGATACACGAGTCTTACTATAATGTACGCACACATTTTGCTTATTACAAAAAAGTTATTCATTCATTTCTAAAGATTTGCATTTTTAGCAAACATACATGTTTTACATCTTTTGCGTATACATTCCATATAGACCTATACACATTACATGAATCCAAAGCATACAATACACTTTCTAGTTGTACACAGAACTTTCCAGTGTTACTCAGTGCACTAAATCAACTATCTACAAGCATTATTGTTTGCTTCTGAAGCAGTACAATCATGAAGCTAGACGTAGTTTTAAATGGTATAGCTAATATGTGGGCGTACCGAAAGAAATTTATTACATCTAGTTTATATAGTATAAGAAAAATATACGTTTCATGAAACTTCTTTTCCGTTAATCAATAATACCATTTAGTATGTTGCGTGATAATGTAGATACAAACCTACATACTTGAAACCACGTCTGAAACGAGTGGACAGTCATTTTCTGAATGCGTCAAAAATCACAGATTTGAACTTTCTAAATGTATAAAAGCAGTAGGCCTACTTGTTGAAAACATTGTATTAATTTCTAAGCAACAAATTATTTTACAATATTGAAAATAGTTGTCAAACTATACTTTAATTTGGTGAAATCGTGTGCAGTGTATGAAACGTAATAAGAACCCAAAAATAATATTACACGCCAAAGGGTAATTCATACTGCACTCTATGTATATTGATACTTATATTGATACTATCCTCCACATCAAACGTTAAAGAAATATAATGTGGTCAATCAATATTTATAACTATATACATTATTTATCAATGTAAGATTAGTGTGGAAATTTAAAAATAAATACAACAGCCCAAATTCACAACAGATAATTTAACCATAATAAAAACCGTGCGAAACTTACTTAAACACACACACACACAAACATATATATTAAAACCTTTAAAAATTTTAATGGTATATCTCCCAGAAATACAATAAAAGATCGTTCGTCTTAAGACTTTGAATATTTGTTATTTTTAATACTTTGTTAGTTAACTAAGAAGAAAGAGTAATACTTAACTAAATATTTAATCTTAAACATTTGTGACGATTTTAAAAGAGGAAAAAATGAAATAAAAGAAATTTAAAATAATTTAAAATCTCACATTAAAACAGAACATAAACCCCTAATGAAAATGATAATGTAACCCCGCCATAATACCCAAAATAAATAGTTTTAAAACCAAAAAGAATTCTATAATAAAATTGCGATAACACCCCTCAATAATTAACCCGGCTTTAACCTGCCGAAACCGGAATCAACACGCATAATTACCCGTGAATATGACTAATAATTGTATTAAATCGGAACTTGATAAAAAACATAATGATGTACAATAATAAAATAATAAGTAAGAGATACCGTAGTATAATTAAATATAGTTAAATATGTCAGACGATAAACGAGTAAATATTAATCGAATATGGAACTACTTTTATGCTGAATAGTAAGTGAAGCGAGATTACTACTCTTACCCCTTAACTAATAAATCACTTGCAATGGAGCGGTCGAAGCGTAAACAGCATACTGCCGAGATGCGGTATAATAATTATATTTTCAAAAGTAAATAAACTCACAGTTGAGATGTAGCGGCACTAAATATAAATTTAAACAACATGTGAACCGCGAATATAATCTACAAGTATAATTAAAGTAAATATGTAGTGAACAAGTGAGTGTGAATGAGAATAGAGCGTCTATGACATCTCTGGGAATCTAAACAATAAAGTGTATGTAATTAGAAATATGGTGAAACTATAATGTGAAACTCAATAACTAAATCAACATGTGACGTGATTACAAGTGAATAAAACTTTTGTGTAAAAGTCCAAAACAACAAGCGATTACTACAACTTATTAAAAAAGGAGAGAACCAGGACTCACCATGACTAAAATGACTTCCAAACTTCACCAACAACAGAAACCTGATCTTCAGAAGAAAACTACAAGACACCAGGACAACCGAGAGAGTCGCCGATTCGCCGAGGATGATACCCACAGGTGACACTGAACGTTGAATTCAGTGGTTCAAAACTTGAAGTATAATATTGTATGATAAACACTAAATAGATAAAAACTGAACGTTAAGTAAAACAAGAAAGACTGATTTAATTAAATTAAATGTAATTTCATGTTTAGCAATAACATGCGTTAATTTAAATAATTTTGGTTAAATAAAGCAGTATTTAAGATAACACAAGAATAAATATTATAAATGTAATATCATATGCTGAAACGAAGTACTCGGATCCGAGGGTATTAATAAAAGAAAAACTATGCTAACTCAGTACTAAATTACTCTAATTCTCTTTGTACAAGAGGTACAAATGTTTTATCTTTAATATACTCATTGCTAAATTTATGTAATAAAGAGATGTCATGGTTATCCAAAAGGTGAGTGAATATATCTACCAAATCCCTTGTCAATATCCCTCAATTCACGGGACCCTATTTAACATTTGTGTACGTAATAGTTATTTATGATTTTGTAAAGGTTATGGCAGCCTGTTTAATTGACCTGAGCCAATTAACCAGGTTCCCGAATTGTAACGTAGGTAAGACGTTTCAAATGCGCAACTCTGCTTAATTGCTGAATAAATGATATTTAGCAAAATAAAATACTCTGTGTTTGTCATTTAATATGTGGTAGAATTATTCACTCTATGAATGTTAATTTAAAATACGCAAGAGGAAGAATTAAAGTAAGTAAAATCAAAATTAGGATAATGTGTTTTTATAATCGTTATGTGGCGTAATAATATAATATAATACAATAACCATGATATATAAGGTAAGGATATTTAAATATAATATAATAATTATTTAAACATTGTAAGCCCTGGGTAAAACCTGTTTAAAAATGCATTCCCCAACTTGTCTGGTTAACGACAATCTCAGACAAGAAAATGACCTGTTCCCGCTTGTACCAAACTATCCCTTTGTTACGCTCTGCCACGTCGAGTTAGACAATACATCACCTCCCTCTATTGTATTACAAAGTGTGTGACCCCTTGCCCAGTAACAAAAGATTTCAGACGTTGTTGAAAATTAAAACAAAAAAAAATTAAATAATTTTATTATTAAAATGCGCCACTGTTTTTGGTTTCATTTTGTGTAAATGCTTAGTGTACTTAGTGTCAATTATAAAATACTCTACTCTGTAAATCTATGCACTCAGTTAGGAAATTGTATGTAAAAAGAAAGAGGCTAAGTAGCATATATGAAAAATATTGACGATATTTATAAGTGTATATTTTGTGTGAGATTACGCACATACTCGTATATAATTATACGTGAAAAGATTAGATTGTATTATACCAATTCATGTATGTACGTGTCAAAGTATTCAGTCTCTAACACGTCTATTTTGCGACAATATAAGACCTGTAGTTTTCCTGTGCAAGCCTGCATAAATGTGTAATTCGTGTTTCTATTGACACGATGAGTTATATAAACTACTGACTAAATAAAACAAGTGTACTGATTAATTTTATGGAATGATGCTCCCCTAAGTAAATAAACGAGTTCGAAACAAAAAAGAAACCCTTTCTTAAATCAGACCAAAATAATAATAATAAATGATAAGTCATTTAAAATAAAAAGTTTAATAATATCGTAAATTATTATAACACGTTAGTATAATTATAATTATAAAAGTGTATTAGTGGAATAAGTAAAAAGAAATTAATAATAAAAATATGTGTGAATAATGTAAACACCCGGTTGTGTCCTGCTTGAAAATAATTCCCCAGCTGCCAGTATTGAAGACAAAACTCAGCTTGGTAACGGGCCGTAACATTGCGTACGCATCGCACACGCCACCCCTCTTTGATGCAAGCCAGTGCAAGTTAATAAGCTTTCCGTTAGCTATTGTTAAATGGAACAATAGAGAAATATTCTCCCTCGAGTTGACTTCTCCCCTTTGTACGCATAAACGATGCCATTGTTTGAAGAAAACTAGTTTGACCCACATTCCAGCGTAACAGCTGATCGTTGAAAGTAAAGTGTTGCCCCCTTTTGTTTATGTATTACAACTGATCATTTAAAGAGAGAATAAAAAATTATCTTCGTGAAATTCCGCTTCTCTCGGTAGTATAAGAAATTAGGATAAGAATGAATCTAAGGTCAAATATGGGATTGGCTTTAGATTTCTGTAGTAGAATTAAGAATTATATATAGGTAACGTAACATAGTCACAACGGCGCCGACTGAAAAGGATAATGATGAGGCAGAAAGGTGCCAAGAGATCATTAAATGAGTGCTGAAAGCTAACTGGTGTAGTTAGAGTAAGCCGATGTCAGTCGGGCCACGATATTGTGAGTTAGGGATATTAGTATTAAGAATTAAAATATAAGTTAGCGTTTTAAGAAACGAGATAAAGGAAATTTCACGGAGGAGAACATTTAAATGAATAAAATTATTTAAAGAGATATAGAGAAAACAAATCGTGTACTAAATTAAATTTTAACACAGAAATCCCCGAGCATACTCCCAGTACGTTGCTCACCTAATGACCCGTAAAAAACTCACCCGGTGTCGATTTTTAAGCAGAGGAGTATGTGACGATTTTAAAAAAGGAAAAAATGAAATAAAAGAAATTTAAAATAATTTAAAATCTCACATTAAAACAGAACATAAACCCCTAATGAAAATGATAATGTAACCCCGCCATAATACCCAAAATAAATAGTTTTAAAACCAAAAAGAATTCTATAATAAAATTGCGATAACACCCCTTAATAATTAACCCGGCTTTAACCTGCCGAAACCGGAATCAACACGCATAATTACCCGTGAATATGACTAATAATTGTATTAAATCGGAACTTGATAAAAAACATAATGATGTACAATAATAAAATAATAAGTAAGAGATACCGTAGTATAATTAAATATAGTTAAATATGTCAGAGGATAAACGAGTAAATATTAATCGAATATGGAACTACTTTTATGCTGAATAGTAAGTGAAGCGAGATTACTACTCTCACCCCTTAACTAATAAACCACTTGCAATGGAGCGGTCGAAGCGTAAACAGCATACTGCCGAGATGCGGTATAATAATTATATTTTCAAAAGTAAATAAACTCACAGTTGAGATGTAGCGGCACTAAATATAAATTTAAACAACATGTGAACCGCGAATATAATCTACAAGTATAATTAAAGTAAATATGTAGTGAACAAGTGAGTGTGAATGAGAATAGAGCGTCTATGACATCTCTGGGAATCTAAACAATAAAGTGTATGTAATTAGAAATATGGTGAAATTATAATGTGAAACTCAATAACTAAATCAACATGTGACGTGATTACAAGTGAATAAAACTTTTGTGTAAAAGTCCAAAACAACAAGCGATTACTACAACTTATTAAAAAAGGAGAGAACCAGGACTCACCATGACTAAAATGACTTCCAAACTTCACCAACAACAGAAACCTGATCTTCAGAAGAAAACTACAAGACACCAGGACAACCGAGAGAGTCGCCGATTCGCCGAGGATGATACCCACAGGTGACACTGAACGTTGAATTCAGTGGTTCAAAACTTGAAGTATAATATTGTATGATAAACACTAAATAGATAAAAACTGAACGTTAAGTAAAACAAGAAAGACTGATTTAATTAAATTAAATGTAATTTCATGTTTAGCAATAACATGCGTTAATTTAAATAATTTTGGTTAAATAAAGCAGTATTTAAGATAACACAAGAATAAATATTATAAATGTAATATCATATGCTGAAACGAAGTACTCGGATCCGAGGGTATTAATAAAAGAAAAACTATGCTAACTCAGTACTAAATTACTCTAATTCTCTTTGTACAAGAGGTACAAATGTTTTATCTTTAATATACTCATTGCTAAATTTATGTAATAAAGAGATGTCATGGTTATCCAAAAGGTGAGTGAATATATCTACCAAATCCCTTGTCAATATCCCTCAATTCACGGGACCCTATTTAACATTTGTGTACGTAATAGTTATTTATGATTTTGTAAAGGTTATGGCAGCCTGTTTAATTGACCTGAGCCAATTAACCAGGTTCCCGAATTGTAACGTAGGTAA
The DNA here is from genome assembly GCA_034769895.1 of Magicicada septendecula. Classification (NCBI taxonomy): domain Eukaryota; kingdom Metazoa; phylum Arthropoda; class Insecta; order Hemiptera; family Cicadidae; genus Magicicada; species Magicicada septendecula. The sequence goes on along the minus strand of CM068367.1, from coordinate 535,228,000 downwards.
GACGTTTCAAATGCGCAACTCTGCTTAATTGCTGAATAAATGATATTTAGCAAAATAAAATACTCTGTGTTTGTCATTTAATATGTGGTAGAATTATTCACTCTATGAATGTTAATTTAAAATACGCAAGAGGAAGAATTAAAGTAAGTAAAATCAAAATTAGGATAATGTGTTTTTATAATCGTTATGTGGCGTAATAATATAATATAATACAATAACCATGATATATAAGGTAAGGATATTTAAATATAATATAATAATTATTTAAACATTGTAAGCCCTGGGTAAAACCTGTTTAAAAATGCATTCCCCAACTTGTCTGGTTAACGACAATCTCAGACAAGAAAATGACCTGTTCCCGCTTGTACCAAACTATCCCTTTGTTACGCTCTGCCACGTCGAGTTAGACAATACATCACCTCCCTCTATTGTATTACAAAGTGTGTGACCCCTTGCCCAGTAACAAAAGATTTCAGACGTTGTTGAAAATTAAAACAAAAAAAAATTAAATAATTTTATTATTAAAATGCGCCACTGTTTTTGGTTTCATTTTGTGTAAATGCTTAGTGTACTTAGTGTCAATTATAAAATACTCTACTCTGTAAATCTATGCACTCAGTTAGGAAATTGTATGTAAAAAGAAAGAGGCTAAGTAGCATATATGAAAAATATTGACGATATTTATAAGTGTATATTTTGTGTGAGATTACGCACATACTCGTATATAATTATACGTGAAAAGATTAGATTGTATTATACCAATTCATGTATGTACGTGTCAAAGTATTCAGTCTCTAACACGTCTATTTTGCGACAATATAAGACCTGTAGTTTTCCTGTGCAAGCCTGCATAAATGTGTAATTCGTGTTTCTATTGACACGATGAGTTATATAAACTACTGACTAAATAAAACAAGTGTACTGATTAATTTTATGGAATGATGCTCCCCTAAGTAAATAAACGAGTTCGAAACAAAAAAGAAACCCTTTCTTAAATCAGACCAAAATAATAATAATAAATGATAAGTCATTTAAAATAAAAAGTTTAATAATATCGTAAATTATTATAACACGTTAGTATAATTATAATTATAAAAGTGTATTAGTGGAATAAGTAAAAAGAAATTAATAATAAAAATATGTGTGAATAATGTAAACACCCGGTTGTGTCCTGCTTGAAAATAATTCCCCAGCTGCCAGTATTGAAGACAAAACTCAGCTTGGTAACGGGCCGTAACATTGCGTACGCATCGCACACGCCACCCCTCTTTGATGCAAGCCAGTGCAAGTTAATAAGCTTTCCGTTAGCTATTGTTAAATGGAACAATAGAGAAATATTCTCCCTCGAGTTGACTTCTCCCCTTTGTACGCATAAACGATGCCATTGTTTGAAGAAAACTAGTTTGACCCACATTCCAGCGTAACAGCTGATCGTTGAAAGTAAAGTGTTGCCCCCTTTTGTTTATGTATTACAACTGATCATTTAAAGAGAGAATAAAAAATTATCTTCGTGAAATTCCGCTTCTCTCGGTAGTATAAGAAATTAGGATAAGAATGAATCTAAGGTCAAATATGGGATTGGCTTTAGATTTCTGTAGTAGAATTAAGAATTATATATAGGTAACGTAACATAGTCACAACGGCGCCGACTGAAAAGGATAATGATGAGGCAGAAAGGTGCCAAGAGATCATTAAATGAGTGCTGAAAGCTAACTGGTGTAGTTAGAGTAAGCCGATGTCAGTCGGGCCACGATATTGTGAGTTAGGGATATTAGTATTAAGAATTAAAATATAAGTTAGCGTTTTAAGAAACGAGATAAAGGAAATTTCACGGAGGAGAACATTTAAATGAATAAAATTATTTAAAGAGATATAGAGAAAACAAATCGTGTACTAAATTAAATTTTAACACAGAAATCCCCGAGCATACTCCCAGTACGTTGCTCACCTAATGACCCGTAAAAAACTCACCCGGTGTCGATTTTTAAGCAGAGGAGTATGTGACGATTTTAAAAAAGGAAAAAATGAAATAAAAGAAATTTAAAATAATTTAAAATCTCACATTAAAACAGAACATAAACCCCTAATGAAAATGATAATGTAACCCCGCCATAATACCCAAAATAAATAGTTTTAAAACCAAAAAGAATTCTATAATAAAATTGCGATAACACCCCTTAATAATTAACCCGGCTTTAACCTGCCGAAACCGGAATCAACACGCATAATTACCCGTGAATATGACTAATAATTGTATTAAATCGGAACTTGATAAAAAACATAATGATGTACAATAATAAAATAATAAGTAAGAGATACCGTAGTATAATTAAATATAGTTAAATATGTCAGAGGATAAACGAGTAAATATTAATCGAATATGGAACTACTTTTATGCTGAATAGTAAGTGAAGCGAGATTACTACTCTCACCCCTTAACTAATAAACCACTTGCAATGGAGCGGTCGAAGCGTAAACAGCATACTGCCGAGATGCGGTATAATAATTATATTTTCAAAAGTAAATAAACTCACAGTTGAGATGTAGCGGCACTAAATATAAATTTAAACAACATGTGAACCGCGAATATAATCTACAAGTATAATTAAAGTAAATATGTAGTGAACAAGTGAGTGTGAATGAGAATAGAGCGTCTATGACATCTCTGGGAATCTAAACAATAAAGTGTATGTAATTAGAAATATGGTGAAATTATAATGTGAAACTCAATAACTAAATCAACATGTGACGTGATTACAAGTGAATAAAACTTTTGTGTAAAAGTCCAAAACAACAAGCGATTACTACAACTTATTAAAAAAGGAGAGAACCAGGACTCACCATGACTAAAATGACTTCCAAACTTCACCAACAACAGAAACCTGATCTTCAGAAGAAAACTACAAGACACCAGGACAACCGAGAGAGTCGCCGATTCGCCGAGGATGATACCCACAGGTGACACTGAACGTTGAATTCAGTGGTTCAAAACTTGAAGTATAATATTGTATGATAAACACTAAATATATAAAAACTGAACGTTAAGTAAAACAAGAAAGACTGATTTAATTAAATTAAATGTAATTTCATGTTTAGCAATAACATGCGTTAATTTAAATAATTTTGGTTAAATAAAGCAGTATTTAAGATAACACAAGAATAAATATTATAAATGTAATATCATATGCTGAAACGAAGTACTCGGATCCGAGGGTATTAATAAAAGAAAAACTATGCTAACTCAGTACTAAATTACTCTAATTCTCTTTGTACAAGAGGTACAAATGTTTTATCTTTAATATACTCATTGCTAAATTTATGTAATAAAGAGATGTCATGGTTATCCAAAAGGTGAGTGAATATATCTACCAAATCCCTTGTCAATATCCCTCAATTCACGGGACCCTATTTAACATTTGTGTACGTAATAGTTATTTATGATTTTGTAAAGGTTATGGCAGCCTGTTTAATTGACCTGAGCCAATTAACCAGGTTCCCGAATTGTAACGTAGGTAAGACGTTTCAAATGCGCAACTCTGCTTAATTGCTGAATAAATGATATTTAGCAAAATAAAATACTCTGTGTTTGTCATTTAATATGTGGTAGAATTATTCACTCTATGAATGTTAATTTAAAATACGCAAGAGGAAGAATTAAAGTAAGTAAAATCAAAATTAGGATAATGTGTTTTTATAATCGTTATGTGGCGTAATAATATAATATAATACAATAACCATGATATATAAGGTAAGGATATTTAAATATAATATAATAATTATTTAAACATTGTAAGCCCTGGGTAAAACCTGTTTAAAAATGCATTCCCCAACTTGTCTGGTTAACGACAATCTCAGACAAGAAAATGACCTGTTCCCGCTTGTACCAAACTATCCCTTTGTTACGCTCTGCCACGTCGAGTTAGACAATACATCACCTCCCTCTATTGTATTACAAAGTGTGTGACCCCTTGCCCAGTAACAAAAGATTTCAGACGTTGTTGAAAATTAAAACAAAAAAAAATTAAATAATTTTATTATTAAAATGCGCCACTGTTTTTGGTTTCATTTTGTGTAAATGCTTAGTGTACTTAGTGTCAATTATAAAATACTCTACTCTGTAAATCTATGCACTCAGTTAGGAAATTGTATGTAAAAAGAAAGAGGCTAAGTAGCATATATGAAAAATATTGACGATATTTATAAGTGTATATTTTGTGTGAGATTACGCACATACTCGTATATAATTATACGTGAAAAGATTAGATTGTATTATACCAATTCATGTATGTACGTGTCAAAGTATTCAGTCTCTAACACGTCTATTTTGCGACAATATAAGACCTGTAGTTTTCCTGTGCAAGCCTGCATAAATGTGTAATTCGTGTTTCTATTGACACGATGAGTTATATAAACTACTGACTAAATAAAACAAGTGTACTGATTAATTTTATGGAATGATGCTCCCCTAAGTAAATAAACGAGTTCGAAACAAAAAAGAAACCCTTTCTTAAATCAGACCAAAATAATAATAATAAATGATAAGTCATTTAAAATAAAAAGTTTAATAATATCGTAAATTATTATAACACGTTAGTATAATTATAATTATAAAAGTGTATTAGTGGAATAAGTAAAAAGAAATTAATAATAAAAATATGTGTGAATAATGTAAACACCCGGTTGTGTCCTGCTTGAAAATAATTCCCCAGCTGCCAGTATTGAAGACAAAACTCAGCTTGGTAACGGGCCGTAACATTGCGTACGCATCGCACACGCCACCCCTCTTTGATGCAAGCCAGTGCAAGTTAATAAGCTTTCCGTTAGCTATTGTTAAATGGAACAATAGAGAAATATTCTCCCTCGAGTTGACTTCTCCCCTTTGTACGCATAAACGATGCCATTGTTTGAAGAAAACTAGTTTGACCCACATTCCAGCGTAACAGCTGATCGTTGAAAGTAAAGTGTTGCCCCCTTTTGTTTATGTATTACAACTGATCATTTAAAGAGAGAATAAAAAATTATCTTCGTGAAATTCCGCTTCTCTCGGTAGTATAAGAAATTAGGATAAGAATGAATCTAAGGTCAAATATGGGATTGGCTTTAGATTTCTGTAGTAGAATTAAGAATTATATATAGGTAACGTAACATAGTCACAACGGCGCCGACTGAAAAGGATAATGATGAGGCAGAAAGGTGCCAAGAGATCATTAAATGAGTGCTGAAAGCTAACTGGTGTAGTTAGAGTAAGCCGATGTCAGTCGGGCCACGATATTGTGAGTTAGGGATATTAGTATTAAGAATTAAAATATAAGTTAGCGTTTTAAGAAACGAGATAAAGGAAATTTCACGGAGGAGAACATTTAAATGAATAAAATTATTTAAAGAGATATAGAGAAAACAAATCGTGTACTAAATTAAATTTTAACACAGAAATCCCCGAGCATACTCCCAGTACGTTGCTCACCTAATGACCCGTAAAAAACTCACCCGGTGTCGATTTTTAAGCAGAGGAGTATGTGACGATTTTAAAAAAGGAAAAAATGAAATAAAAGAAATTTAAAATAATTTAAAATCTCACATTAAAACAGAACATAAACCCCTAATGAAAATGATAATGTAACCCCGCCATAATACCCAAAATAAATAGTTTTAAAACCAAAAAGAATTCTATAATAAAATTGCGATAACACCCCTTAATAATTAACCCGGCTTTAACCTGCCGAAACCGGAATCAACACGCATAATTACCCGTGAATATGACTAATAATTGTATTAAATCGGAACTTGATAAAAAACATAATGATGTACAATAATAAAATAATAAGTAAGAGATACCGTAGTATAATTAAATATAGTTAAATATGTCAGAGGATAAACGAGTAAATATTAATCGAATATGGAACTACTTTTATGCTGAATAGTAAGTGAAGCGAGATTACTACTCTCACCCCTTAACTAATAAACCACTTGCAATGGAGCGGTCGAAGCGTAAACAGCATACTGCCGAGATGCGGTATAATAATTATATTTTCAAAAGTAAATAAACTCACAGTTGAGATGTAGCGGCACTAAATATAAATTTAAACAACATGTGAACCGCGAATATAATCTACAAGTATAATTAAAGTAAATATGTAGTGAACAAGTGAGTGTGAATGAGAATAGAGCGTCTATGACATCTCTGGGAATCTAAACAATAAAGTGTATGTAATTAGAAATATGGTGAAATTATAATGTGAAACTCAATAACTAAATCAACATGTGACGTGATTACAAGTGAATAAAACTTTTGTGTAAAAGTCCAAAACAACAAGCGATTACTACAACTTATTAAAAAAGGAGAGAACCAGGACTCACCATGACTAAAATGACTTCCAAACTTCACCAACAACAGAAACCTGATCTTCAGAAGAAAACTACAAGACACCAGGACAACCGAGAGAGTCGCCGATTCGCCGAGGATGATACCCACAGGTGACACTGAACGTTGAATTCAGTGGTTCAAAACTTGAAGTATAATATTGTATGATAAACACTAAATAGATAAAAACTGAACGTTAAGTAAAACAAGAAAGACTGATTTAATTAAATTAAATGTAATTTCATGTTTAGCAATAACATGCGTTAATTTAAATAATTTTGGTTAAATAAAGCAGTATTTAAGATAACACAAGAATAAATATTATAAATGTAATATCATATGCTGAAACGAAGTACTCGGATCCGAGGGTATTAATAAAAGAAAAACTATGCTAACTCAGTACTAAATTACTCTAATTCTCTTTGTACAAGAGGTACAAATGTTTTATCTTTAATATACTCATTGCTAAATTTATGTAATAAAGAGATGTCATGGTTATCCAAAAGGTGAGTGAATATATCTACCAAATCCCTTGTCAATATCCCTCAATTCACGGGACCCTATTTAACATTTGTGTACGTAATAGTTATTTATGATTTTGTAAAGGTTATGGCAGCCTGTTTAATTGACCTGAGCCAATTAACCAGGTTCCCGAATTGTAACGTAGGTAAGACGTTTCAAATGCGCAACTCTGCTTAATTGCTGAATAAATGATATTTAGCAAAATAAAATACTCTGTGTTTGTCATTTAATATGTGGTAGAATTATTCACTCTATGAATGTTAATTTAAAATACGCAAGAGGAAGAATTAAAGTAAGTAAAATCAAAATTAGGATAATGTGTTTTTATAATCGTTATGTGGCGTAATAATATAATATAATACAATAACCATGATATATAAGGTAAGGATATTTAAATATAATATAATAATTATTTAAACATTGTAAGCCCTGGGTAAAACCTGTTTAAAAATGCATTCCCCAACTTGTCTGGTTAACGACAATCTCAGACAAGAAAATGACCTGTTCCCGCTTGTACCAAACTATCCCTTTGTTACGCTCTGCCACGTCGAGTTAGACAATACATCACCTCCCTCTATTGTATTACAAAGTGTGTGACCCCTTGCCCAGTAACAAAAGATTTCAGACGTTGTTGAAAATTAAAACAAAAAAAAATTAAATAATTTTATTATTAAAATGCGCCACTGTTTTTGGTTTCATTTTGTGTAAATGCTTAGTGTACTTAGTGTCAATTATAAAATACTCTACTCTGTAAATCTATGCACTCAGTTAGGAAATTGTATGTAAAAAGAAAGAGGCTAAGTAGCATATATGAAAAATATTGACGATATTTATAAGTGTATATTTTGTGTGAGATTACGCACATACTCGTATATAATTATACGTGAAAAGATTAGATTGTATTATACCAATTCATGTATGTACGTGTCAAAGTATTCAGTCTCTAACACGTCTATTTTGCGACAATATAAGACCTGTAGTTTTCCTGTGCAAGCCTGCATAAATGTGTAATTCGTGTTTCTATTGACACGATGAGTTATATAAACTACTGACTAAATAAAACAAGTGTACTGATTAATTTTATGGAATGATGCTCCCCTAAGTAAATAAACGAGTTCGAAACAAAAAAGAAACCCTTTCTTAAATCAGACCAAAATAATAATAATAAATGATAAGTCATTTAAAATAAAAAGTTTAATAATATCGTAAATTATTATAACACGTTAGTATAATTATAATTATAAAAGTGTATTAGTGGAATAAGTAAAAAGAAATTAATAATAAAAATATGTGTGAATAATGTAAACACCCGGTTGTGTCCTGCTTGAAAATAATTCCCCAGCTGCCAGTATTGAAGACAAAACTCAGCTTGGTAACGGGCCGTAACATTGCGTACGCATCGCACACGCCACCCCTCTTTGATGCAAGCCAGTGCAAGTTAATAAGCTTTCCGTTAGCTATTGTTAAATGGAACAATAGAGAAATATTCTCCCTCGAGTTGACTTCTCCCCTTTGTACGCATAAACGATGCCATTGTTTGAAGAAAACTAGTTTGACCCACATTCCAGCGTAACAGCTGATCGTTGAAAGTAAAGTGTTGCCCCCTTTTGTTTATGTATTACAACTGATCATTTAAAGAGAGAATAAAAAATTATCTTCGTGAAATTCCGCTTCTCTCGGTAGTATAAGAAATTAGGATAAGAATGAATCTAAGGTCAAATATGGGATTGGCTTTAGATTTCTGTAGTAGAATTAAGAATTATATATAGGTAACGTAACATAGTCACAACGGCGCCGACTGAAAAGGATAATGATGAGGCAGAAAGGTGCCAAGAGATCATTAAATGAGTGCTGAAAGCTAACTGGTGTAGTTAGAGTAAGCCGATGTCAGTCGGGCCACGATATTGTGAGTTAGGGATATTAGTATTAAGAATTAAAATATAAGTTAGCGTTTTAAGAAACGAGATAAAGGAAATTTCACGGAGGAGAACATTTAAATGAATAAAATTATTTAAAGAGATATAGAGAAAACAAATCGTGTACTAAATTAAATTTTAACACAGAAATCCCCGAGCATACTCCCAGTACGTTGCTCACCTAATGACCCGTAAAAAACTCACCCGGTGTCGATTTTTAAGCAGAGGAGTATGTGACGATTTTAAAAAAGGAAAAAATGAAATAAAAGAAATTTAAAATAATTTAAAATCTCACATTAAAACAGAACATAAACCCCTAATGAAAATGATAATGTAACCCCGCCATAATACCCAAAATAAATAGTTTTAAAACCAAAAAGAATTCTATAATAAAATTGCGATAACACCCCTTAATAATTAACCCGGCTTTAACCTGCCGAAACCGGAATCAACACGCATAATTACCCGTGAATATGACTAATAATTGTATTAAATCGGAACTTGATAAAAAACATAATGATGTACAATAATAAAATAATAAGTAAGAGATACCGTAGTATAATTAAATATAGTTAAATATGTCAGAGGATAAACGAGTAAATATTAATCGAATATGGAACTACTTTTATGCTGAATAGTAAGTGAAGCGAGATTACTACTCTCACCCCTTAACTAATAAACCACTTGCAATGGAGCGGTCGAAGCGTAAACAGCATACTGCCGAGATGCGGTATAATAATTATATTTTCAAAAGTAAATAAACTCACAGTTGAGATGTAGCGGCACTAAATATAAATTTAAACAACATGTGAACCGCGAATATAATCTACAAGTATAATTAAAGTAAATATGTAGTGAACAAGTGAGTGTGAATGAGAATAGAGCGTCTATGACATCTCTGGGAATCTAAACAATAAAGTGTATGTAATTAGAAATATGGTGAAATTATAATGTGAAACTCAATAACTAAATCAACATGTGACGTGATTACAAGTGAATAAAACTTTTGTGTAAAAGTCCAAAACAACAAGCGATTACTACAACTTATTAAAAAAGGAGAGAACCAGGACTCACCATGACTAAAATGACTTCCAAACTTCACCAACAACAGAAACCTGATCTTCAGAAGAAAACTACAAGACACCAGGACAACCGAGAGAGTCGCCGATTCGCCGAGGATGATACCCACAGGTGACACTGAACGTTGAATTCAGTGGTTCAAAACTTGAAGTATAATATTGTATGATAAACACTAAATAGATAAAAACTGAACGTTAAGTAAAACAAGAAAGACTGATTTAATTAAATTAAATGTAATTTCATGTTTAGCAATAACATGCGTTAATTTAAATAATTTTGGTTAAATAAAGCAGTATTTAAGATAACACAAGAATAAATATTATAAATGTAATATCATATGCTGAAACGAAGTACTCGGATCCGAGGGTATTAATAAAAGAAAAACTATGCTAACTCAGTACTAAATTACTCTAATTCTCTTTGTACAAGAGGTACAAATGTTTTATCTTTAATATACTCATTGCTAAATTTATGTAATAAAGAGATGTCATGGTTATCCAAAAGGTGAGTGAATATATCTACCAAATCCCTTGTCAATATCCCTCAATTCACGGGACCCTATTTAACATTTGTGTACGTAATAGTTATTTATGATTTTGTAAAGGTTATGGCAGCCTGTTTAATTGACCTGAGCCAATTAACCAGGTTCCCGAATTGTAACGTTTGCAAAACGTATCAAATGCGCCATTCTGCTAATTAATAATAAATGTGTTATGGTGTAAATAATAATTTATTGTGTATTGTGCTGTTGTCTAATTAAGAATAATTGTAAGCATCGTGACGCAAATCAAATATCGTGATGCATTCACCCTCTAGTTGAGTCCCCCTTTGTAAGCAAAAATTTATAACATCTTCTCCTGTGTTATAACTTAGGGAACCCGCAATAATTGGTTCTGCCAATTATTCAGGTTGCCTTACTTGTGACGAGCTGAAAATTAATCAGAACAACAAACAATAAATATACAAGGATTCAGGGAAGGGGAGACTGTTGATTTATGCACTCAGTATAGTAGGTACTCCTGATGACATCTCTTTATTACATATTGTATTATTTTCTCTACTTAAAATTCACGACACATATGCTTCAATAGCTTACAGTTTACATGATGATTATATTTTATTCTTTACAAGGCCCCTCAAAAAAAGATGTACATGAATTTAATTAATTCTCCGGATCCGGGATTTCCTCTAATACGTTAAGAATGGTTACCTCGCCATATAAAGCTTTAAAATTTTGCCATTTGAAGAATGGTCTTTATTAATCTTTTAAACAATAAGGCTTTACAGTTTAGAGCTATAACTCTTTTACTAGGAATAAGTATACAAGTTATGAGTATACAATTACTGTTATACAATTACTTAAAATGTCTTAATGTGATTAAATTAATTGTCTTTTATTGAATATAATATTTAGTATTTCATAAGCACAGAAGGCTTGCCTCCGTGTCACCTTTTTTTGATGTCTTCCAGCTCTGCGTTATTCCAGTCGTAGGTCCTCGGTTGCAGCATGATTGAAGTAGGTCAGGTATCTCTCATTATCTTCGTATCCGGGAATGGTGTAGTCCTGAAGTCTTTTAGATCATGGTGTCTCCTGGTTCTCAGCTCTTGGCTAACTGATAGTAATAGCTCGTTGATCTGAATGATTAACACAAAGTTTCATTCACCTGTATCCACTTCACATGATAGTTTGATTGTAGCACTTCACTTCATGGGATTACCAAAGTTTTAATTACATAAGTATTATATTTTAAGATTTTTGAAGAGATGTCACCGGCGCTAAATTTTAGTTATTCATTCTCACTCGTTTACACCATATTTATATGAGTCGCGGTTCAACTACATTAACGCAACACATTGTTTAATAGTAAAAAGAATGCCTCTGTGTCTTAACTGACGGATTAATTACATTTTGTAATAAACTATTTTTAACGTTGCACATATCGGCAGTACACAGCTTACTGTTTGACCGCTCCATAGCAAGTGGGCGAAAATAGTTAGGGGTGAGAGTAGTAATCTCGCGACAGTTCAACTCAACATAAAAATAGTTCCAAGTTTCTTTTATATTTAAAGGACTAAAATTAGATTAAACAATTAAGTAGAGAGATTCTTAGTTACAATTGCTATCAAAGTACATTATAGTGATCTAGGTTAATTATTTAAATAATAATCAATTTACAATTATTTTTAGTTGGTTAAGGGGTCGGAAAACAAGTTGATTCTGGTTAGCGCCTGTTTATGCAGGATTAATTAACAAGCTTTACCCTTTCTGTACACTCGTATTCTTCTTAATATATTATTAGACTTTCATTTAAATATTATTATTATTTAATGATTACAATAAGCTTTAGGTAAAAAATGTGAGATTTTATTAAACACTTAAAATTTTTCAACCTATACATTATCAATTTAATTAACTAACCCTTTTTTTTTTTTTTTTTTTTTTTTTTTTTTTTTTTTTTTAATGAAATCGTCACATACTCCGCCTCTTAATAAACACAGACTCCTGACAAGTTGGTTAGCAATGTACCGGGAGTATGCTTGGGGAGTACCGTGTGAAATTATTTATTATTAGTATTATTTATTATTAGTACACGGTTTTTTTTTTGTTATTCGTTTCTCTTTAAATGATCTTGTTCTCATTTAAAGGTTCTCCTTCGTGAAATTCCCTTTATCTCACTTCTTACAGTACTAACTTATAATACTAATTTCCCTAATTTCAGTAACTCACAATATCATGGCCCGACTGACATCAGCTTACTCTAACTCTACAAGTTAGCTTTCAGCATTCATTAATGATCTCTTGGCACCTTTCTGCCTCATCATTATCCTTTTCAGCCGGCGCCGGTGTGACTTGTTACTTTACATGTATATAATTCTTTCTTGATTATATACCATAGACCTACTTCTAAAATAATCTAAAGAGGATCCCATACTCCACTCTAGATTATAGTTACTTGAGAGAAGCGGAATCTCACGAGGGTAATTCTTATTATCTCTTTAACAATAACTAAACAAACTATGCGGAAGGGAGACACTTTACACAACTCATTGTATTTCACACGCGGTGGCATTCATTGTTTAGGGAGGCGACCGTTTATACAATAGGAAGGGTGCGTGGCTGCTAACTACAATACTGAACACGCTTTATTTCCACTGACTGGCCACCACTGCGGTGTCTACACTATTCAACTATACTTCTTTTATTATTATTCGCTTTCTCTTAATTACTGCTACACGTTACATAAATTTAGTTTACTCAAGATTTATTTAGCCTTATTATTCAAAACAAATATTATTCTCTTTATTATTATTTTCTTTGGGGGAATTAGAAAAACTTACCTAGAATTATTTCCTATCGACTTACCATATTTATTTAGGACATTTTATTTACTTTGTTTTTTTTTTTTTTTCATTTGGTTCAGTTTACAAGTTTACTGTTTTGGGACATGGGTTTTAATTTTTTTTTTAACAAGGGAGGGTTAACTGAGTCATTTATTTATTTGAAATTTAAGTCATAATATTATTTGCTCTACTATACTATACACAATTATTTTCTAAACACTTTAGTACATGGTAAACATTTATTAACAGTTATTATTAAACATTTGCATTAGTTACGATACAACGCTATCTTTTTTTTTACACACAAATATAAAAATTTAAATCAATCGTATTCTTACTCTTTCATTAATAAACAATCAAAATGAGATGACAAGCTTTGTCATTTTACATTGGTAGAGAGAGAGTAATCTCACACAGGCTCAAATATGCGTACGGCAAAAGGGGGAATCTTCGGCTACTACACACAGGAAGAGACACGCTTCTTATAACAATAGAACTAACAAAGAGGGTGTCGTTGTAGTTTAACTCAACTATGGGGGAGGTTCACTATGACAGTTTACACACACAGGCGCAGACAAGAATTGAACTGGTCTGATATTGTTTACAAACCGACAGGTTGATGAATGAACTTTTTGACAAGCACGTACCTGCTGTTATATCGTATTCTTGGGGCGTTTTTAGTTAACATTATGTTCATTCCTATATCTAAATAATATTTAAATTACTTATTTATTATACTATTATAATAACTATTATCGTTTAATTTTTATTTAATATTTTAGACACATTTTAAAGTACATGAGTGAATAAATCAACAGCTTATGTGTGTCGGTTTATCGGGACACAATTACTTCTTAAATAACACAAGTTACAAAATTTTTTACAAAGGAGTCGCAAAATTTAAGCAAATTAGCAGAGTGGCGCAATTTATAACATCTTCTCCTGTGTTATAACTTAGGGAACCCGCAATAATTGGTTCTGCCAATTATTCAGGCTGCCTTACTTGTGACGAGCTGAAAATTAATCAGAACAACAAACAATAAATATACAAGGATTCAGGGAAGGGGAGACTGTTGATTTATGCACTCAGTATAGTAGGTACTCCTGATGACATCTCTTTATTACATATTGTATTATTTTCTCTACTTAAAATTCTCGACACATATGCTTCAATAGCTTACAGTTTACATGATGATTATATTTTATTCTTTACAAGGCCCCTCAAAATAAGATGTACATGAATTTAATTAATTCTCCGGATCCGGGATTTCCTCTAATACGTTAAGAATGGTTACCTCGCCATATAAAGCTTTAAAATTTTGCCATTTGAAGAATGGTCTTTATTAATCTTTTAAACAATAAGGCTTTACAGTTTAGAGCTATAACTCTTTTACTAGGAATAAGTATACAAGTTATGAGTATACAATTACTGTTATACAATTACTTAAAATGTCTTAATGTGGTTAAATTAATTGTCTTTTATTGAATATAATATTTAGTATTTCATAAGCACAGAAGGCTTGCCTCCGTGTCACCTTTTTTTGATGTCTTCCAGCTCTGCGTTATTCCAGTCGTAGGTCCTCGGTTGCAGCATGATTGAAGTAGGTCAGGTATCTCTCATTATCTTCGTATCCGGGAATGGTGTAGTCCTGAAGTCTTTTAGATCATGGTGTCTCCTGGTTCTCAGTTCTTGGCTAACTGATAGTAATAGCTCGTTGATCTGAATGATTAACACAAAGTTTCATTCACCTGTATCCACTTCACATGATAGTTTGATTGTAGCACTTCACTTCATGGGATTACCACAGTTTTAATTACATAAGTATTATATTTTAAGATTTTTGAAGAGATGTCACCGGCGCTAAATTTTAGTTATTCATTCTCACTCGTTTACACCATATTTATATGAGTCGCGGTTCAACTACATTAACGCAACACATTGTTTAATAGTAAAAAGAATGCCTCTGTGTCTTAACTGACGGATTAATTACATTTTGTAATAAACTATTTTTAACGTTGCACATATCGGCAGTACACAGCTTACTGTTTGACCGCTCCATAGCAAGTGGGCGAAAATAGTTAGGGGTGAGAGTAGTAATCTCGCGACAGTTCAACTCAACATAAAAATAGTTCCAAGTTTCTTTTATATTTAAAGGACTAAAATTAGATTAAACAATTAAGTAGAGAGATTCTTAGTTACAATTGCTATCAAAGTACATTATAGTGATCTAGGTTAATTATTTAAATAATAATCAATTTACAATTATTTTTAGTTGGTTAAGGGGTCGGAAAACAAGTTGATTCTGGTTAGCGCCTGTTTATGCAGGATTAATTAACAAGCTTTACCCTTTCTGTACACTCGTATTCTTCTTAATATATTATTAGACTTTCATTTAAATATTATTATTATTTAATGATTACAATAAGCTTTAGGTAAAAAATGTGAGATTTTATTAAACACTTAAAATTTTTCAACCTATACATTATCAACTTAATTAACTAACACTTTTTTTTTTTTTTTTTTTTTTTTTTTTTAATGAAATCGTCACATACTCCGCCTCTTAATAAACACAGACTCCTGACAAGTTGGTTAGCAATGTACCGGGAGTATGCTTGGGGAGTACCGTGTGAAATTATTTATTATTAGTATTATTTATTATTAGTACACGGTTTTTTTTTTTTTATTCGTTTCTCTTTAAATGATCTTGTTCTCATTTAAAGGTTCTCCTTCGTGAAATTCCCTTTATCTCACTTCTTACAGTACTAACTTATAATACTAATTTCCCTAATTTCAGTAACTCACAATATCATGGCCCGACTGACATCAGCTTACTCTAACTCTACAAGTTAGCTTTCAGCATTCATTAATGATCTCTTGGCACCTTTCTGCCTCATCATTATCCTTTTCAGCCGGCGCCGGTGTGACTTGTTACTTTACATGTATATAATTCTTTCTTGATTATATACCATAGACCTACTTCTAAAATAATCTAAAGAGGATCCCATACTCCACTCTAGATTATAGTTACTTGAGAGAAGCGGAATCTCACGAGGGTAATTCTTATTATCTCTTTAACAATAACTAAACAAACTATGCGGAAGGGAGACACTTTACACAACTCATTGTATTTCACACGCGGTGGCATTCATTGTTTAGGGAGGCGACCGTTTATACAATAGGAAGGGTGCGTGGCTGCTAACTACAATACTGAACACGCTTTATTTCCACTGACTGGCCACCACTGCGGTGTCTACACTATTCAACTATACTTCTTTTATTATTATTCGCTTTCTCTTAATTACTGCTACACGTTACATAAATTTAGTTTACTCAAGATTTATTTAGCCTTATTATTCAAAACAAATATTATTCTCTTTATTATTATTTTCTTTGGGGGAATTAGAAAAACTTACCTAGAATTATTTCCTATCGACTTACCATATTTATTTAGGACATTTTATTTACATTGTTTTTTTTTTTCATTTGGTTCAGTTTACAAGTTTACTGTTTTGGGACATGGGGTTTAATTTTTTTTTTAACAAGGGAGGGTTAACTGAGTCATTTATTTATTTGAAATTTAAGTCATAATATTATTTGCTCTACTATACTATACACAATTATTTTCTAAACACTTTAGTACATGGTAAACATTTATTAACAGTTATTATTAAACATTTGCATTAGTTACGATACAACGCTATCTTTTTTTTTTACACACAAATATAAAAATTTAAATCAATCGTATTCTTACTCTTTCATTAATAAACAATCAAAATGAGATGACAAGCTTTGTCATTTTACATTGGTAGAGAGAGAGTAATCTCACACAGGCTCAAATATGCGTACGGCAAAAGGGGGAATCTTCGGCTACTACACACAGGAAGAGACACGCTTCTTATAACAATAGAACTAACAAAGAGGGTGTCGTTGTAGTTTAACTCAACTATGGGGGAGGTTCACTATGACAGTTTACACACACAGGCGCAGACAAGAATTGAACTGGTCTGATATTGTTTACAAACCGACAGGTTGATGAATGAACTTTTTGACAAGCACGTACCTGCTGTTATATCGTATTCTTGGGGCGTTTTTAGTTAACATTATGTTCATTCCTATATCTAAATAATATTTAAATTACTTATTTATTATACTATTATAATAACTATTATCGTTTAATTTTTATTTAATATTTTAGACACATTTTAAAGTACATGAGTGAATAAATCAACAGCTTAT
The DNA here is from genome assembly GCA_034769895.1 of Magicicada septendecula. Lineage (NCBI taxonomy): Eukaryota > Metazoa > Arthropoda > Insecta > Hemiptera > Cicadidae > Magicicada > Magicicada septendecula. The sequence goes on along the minus strand of CM068367.1, from coordinate 535,210,542 downwards.
GTGTGTCGGTTTATCGGGACACAATTACTTCTTAAATAACACAAGTTACAAAATTTTTTACAAAGGAGTCGCAAAATTTAAGCAAATTAGCAGAGTGGCGCAATTTATAACATCTTCTCCTGTGTTATAACTTAGGGAACCCGCAATAATTGGTTCTGCCAATTATTCAGGCTGCCTTACTTGTGACGAGCTGAAAATTAATCAGAACAACAAACAATAAATATACAAGGATTCAGGGAAGGGGAGACTGTTGATTTATGCACTCAGTATAGTAGGTACTCCTGATGACATCTCTTTATTACATATTGTATTATTTTCTCTACTTAAAATTCTCGACACATATGCTTCAATAGCTTACAGTTTACATGATGATTATATTTTATTCTTTACAAGGCCCCTCAAAATAAGATGTACATGAATTTAATTAATTCTCCGGATCCGGGATTTCCTCTAATACGTTAAGAATGGTTACCTCGCCATATAAAGCTTTAAAATTTTGCCATTTGAAGAATGGTCTTTATTAATCTTTTAAACAATAAGGCTTTACAGTTTAGAGCTATAACTCTTTTACTAGGAATAAGTATACAAGTTATGAGTATACAATTACTGTTATACAATTACTTAAAATGTCTTAATGTGGTTAAATTAATTGTCTTTTATTGAATATAATATTTAGTATTTCATAAGCACAGAAGGCTTGCCTCCGTGTCACCTTTTTTTGATGTCTTCCAGCTCTGCGTTATTCCAGTCGTAGGTCCTCGGTTGCAGCATGTTTGAAGTAGGTCAGGTATCTCTCATTATCTTTGTATCCGGTAATGGTGTAGTCCTGAAGTCTTTTAGATCATGGTGTCTCCTGGTTCTCAGTTCTTGGCTAACTGATAGTAATAGCTCGTTGATCTGAATGATTAACACAAAGATTCATTCACCTGTATCCACTTCACATGATAGTTTGATTGTAGCACTTCACTTCATGGGATTACCACAGTTTTAATTACATAAGTATTATATTTTAAGATTTTTGAAGAGATGTCACCGGCGCTAAATTTTAGTTATTCATTCTCACTCGTTTACACCATATTTATATGAGTCGCGGTTCAACTACATTAACGCAACACATTGTTTAATAGTAAAAAGAATGCCTCTGTGTCTTAACTGACGGATTAATTACATTTTGTAATAAACTATTTTTAACGTTGCACATATCGGCAGTACACAGCTTACTGTTTGACCGCTCCATAGCAAGTGGGCGAAAATAGTTAGGGGTGAGAGTAGTAATCTCGCGACAGTTCAACTCAACATAAAAATAGTTCCAAGTTTCTTTTTTATTTAAAGGACTAAAATTAGATTAAACAATTAAGTAGAGAGATTCTTAGTTACAATTGCTATCAAAGTACATTATAGTGATCTAGGTTAATTATTTAAATAATAATCAATTTACAATTATTTTTAGTTGGTTAAGGGGTCGGAAAACAAGTTGATTCTGGTTAGCGCCTGTTTATGCAGGATTAATTAACAAGCTTTACCCTTTCTGTACACTCGTATTCCTTTTAATATATTATTAGACTTTCATTTAAATATTATTATTATTTAATGATTACAATAAGCTTTAGGTAAAAAATGTGAGATTTTATTAAACACTTAAAATTTATCAACCTATACATTATCTACTTAATTATCTAACACTTTTTTTTTTTTTTTTTTTTTTTTTTTTTTTTTTATGAAATCGTCACACTTTGTCATATCTAAAATTTTAATATAGTCTGACACTTTTTTACCTATTTCATTCACTATGATTCGTATCGGGACCTTCTAACTATTGTATTATTTTTAACTCGTTTGGCAACGTTTAATGCCTACACAGTAATAGTGAACAAATATGTTAAACTCAATTGCAATACTACTGTATATACGAGGGTTTATTGAGTTCGCATTACAAGGAGACAAAATTATATTGCTAACTAAATTTAACTGAAATTTAATTGAAAATGTAATTAAAAATAAACAAATCTTTTTTTCCAATTTCCTGATTTCGTCGATAGAATTATTTACTTCAACAGATTAGATGCTTCTTGAACATTGTAGCCTTTATTCGTGAAAATATTATTTATACGATGACCCTGGCTTTCATCAAACACGAGAAAATGAAACTAAAAAAATCTAAGTTTTTTACATTACTCCTAGCTGATTGTATATAAAATTATATTTTTATGAACTTAATAAGAAATATATATGCACTGATTAAAAATGATCAATTATTATAGAGGCAATTTATTATATACCCAGAACACGTTTAAAACGGTTTGATGTTAATTTACCTTGTGTTTCGCGTTTTCGAAATGTCCACTAATCGACATCCTACATGATAACACAAGTTTTTATGCTACTGCAAGCTTACTTATTATTCTTCCTGGACCCCAACGACAGTCTACCCAAACTGCTTCTCACGTATACTGAAGATTGTAAATAACTACGCACTATAAATACAAAACTCATTTTTGCGTTTCATATATATATATATATATATATGAATAAGCCAAATATATATATATATATATATATATATATACATTAGCCAAATACCTCTCACTCACTCACTGATCACTGCATCTGAAGAACAACAGGGACTAGGAAGCTGAAACTTTACATGGTGGTTCTCTGGATACTGTAGATGTGCAATAAGGCGGGTTACAAAAAAATATTACAAAATTCAACCACAGAGGTGACTAACGACTGTTGATAAAAAGTTTACAATTTTTGAAAATTTTTTCCTCCTAACTCCTCAAAGAAAAGAGCTACAGTTTTCGTTTGCATGCCATTTTAAAGAGCATGGAATCCGCAACATTTTTTTCACTTACACTATTATTCTAACGCTTATATTTTTCAAGATATTTTAACCCGAAGTTTCACAGTGGTGACTTCCGAATTAGGAATAAAATATCTCGAAAAGTAAAAGTGATAGAATAATAGTGTAAGTGAACGAATTGTTACGGGTTTCATGCTCTTTAAAATGGCATATGAAGGGAAACTGTAGCTTTTTTCGTTGGGGAGTTAGGAGGAAAAGAACAAAAGAAAATTTCAAAAATCGTGATGTTTCTACCAGTACATTGTTTGTTTGATTGAATTTTATTATTTAGAAATAATTATTTTGTTCTCTATTTTAAATGTTACTCCGTTATAAGCATTGTATATACACATTAAACGTTATACTGTTTCTAAACTTAAAGTTTCTTTCTTTGAATAAAATAAAATATTTAAACATTACGGTATTTTACGTAACCTCACAACGTATTATCGCTTGACATTAAACAATGAAATAAATTACAGTTGGTACACTTCTTCTTCTTCTTATCGTGGTATATTGATATTATCACATAATCAAAACATCGAAAATGTAGTGTAGGTATCTTCTTTTCGTACGATTAAAATAAAATGCTTTCTTCAGTTTAAAGTATTACAACGGTATATATTCGCAGATATAAATATAATTTAAATTTGTAAAGCCCCACGTTCTTTGGGAGCCATTCTATACAACGATACATGTACATAAATGTAGGCGTTCCGGGTCCCACGTTTATGGGCGACATTAATGTAACGACACAAATTATATAATGTAGGTTGTATGTGTAATTAGGGTTCAGGTGTAATTATAATAAAATTATTGTATTTATGAGTATTTAAGATTCATATTTATTGTTTACTCAATCTTATAAATAATAAACATCATTAATAATCTTCGGTCACGATATTGCTCCTTATTAAATGTTTATATCTTATACTATGCAGTGTTACACATATTTAAAAACCTCTTACATCTAGACATGTTAATAATCTTAATCTAGACATACTAATAATTTGATTTACTAATAAAATATAATATTAAAATGTAATTTGAATTGAATTCTTTTAATTCAGATTTTACCTCAACTCGCTCAGTCTATACCAAAGTTTAAATTAAAGTTAAATTTATATTAATTAATTTTAGACTGGCATTTGTTTTAATACTCAAATTTAAATTATTCTTTTTTATAATGCAAATATCAAATCAATTTAACTATTTACTTTAATAAACAAAATCTACTCTCTCAGCTTTAATTCTTTTTTTTTTAATTATTTCTTTATATATGATCGCTCATTCTTACGACTAAACATTTATTTACATTTCTAAAATATTATTTATAATTATAATATTTTCTTTGTTTCAATTTATTGTCTTTTATTATAGTCTTTATGAGCTCTTCTTAAAATCATTTAAAAATGCATTATGCATGTCACCTCGAGTTCTGATGATCTTACGAATTATTGGCGGGGTCCAGCGTTGTCCAGAGTTAGTTTTCCATTCCTCCTGCCCTGGCGTGGTCCTGGATACGTCTAGAGTCCAGCGTCGTTCTCCAGCAGTGTGTGTGGTCCTGGATAAGTCTAGAGTCCAGCGTCGTTCTCCAGCAGTGTGTGTGGTCCGTTTCAGAGAGTTGTTATCTGCTGCAAGGTAGATTTTAAACATCGTCTAACGTCCAGCATCCCTCGTCTCTTTGGTAGCTTCTCTGTAGATACTCTTGGTAGACTTAAACGATCCCGGTACTTACGTTTTCCGGAATATTGTCACATAATTAACGAACGTTTCGTTCTTTTGTTAATGCGACTTGTAATAAAAATAAAAATGAAACTGTTCTGCCGACGGACAGCATGTCCGACTGCAACTGTGTCTTGAAATGAAGAGAAGGGTTTTCGGTCGAACCCTCAATTTATACCCTCTTGAAATTCCGCGCCAGTTGGCTCCAAAATCGTCCTGTCGATACCTGCATATCAGCTGATAGCTCCTACTCCCGAACCTTTTCATCTATTTGCAATTATTAGCAAATAGCAATGTTTTGCACGGAATCGAGATAGCACAAATCATAGCTTTTTTGATGAAGCACTCACTGTATTAATTTGAGCGTCTTAGGGTATTTTGCGTATTTCTTGGCAAGTTTATTTCGCACTGACTTCGCGTAGCGTGTCCTATTAACGTCATATTTTCACTGGGGATAACTAAAATTTACACACACTTTGGTGCCTTTGGTTTGTTTATACACTAATTAGTTTTTGCACAGTGAATTAAAATAATTATTTAATTAATTACTTGGGGCGGGTTGCTGAGATTCCTGTCTATACATGCATCACTAACACACACAAGATACACGCGTAACACACATACAATTGAGCAGGGGTTCACTGCTTGTCGCAACAGGTTAATTTCTCCCCTAATCTAGCAATGAAATATTTTTACAATCTTAGACCTGTCAATTTACTCTTAACTTATAATAATTCTACAAAATTTATATTTATTCAAATTAATGCCTAATACAGCGTATGGCTGTATCGTTGTATTATTCCTCTGCTTGAAAAAAAAGTTAATAAATATGTATTTATTAAATTTTTGTCTATTTGTTCTAGACAAATACAATCATATTATATTCGCTTAACTTAAGTTTACATCAGTTAAACAACACATAATAATGAGTAGTCCGTATAACGCTCGCTGTTGGTGGAATGCAAGATTCACCCCTCCCTTATAACAGCTGATCGGTGCGTTGACCTTCTTCATTTTACCATATGCAGGATTGTATTTCTGCAACAACTTTAGTTGTGGATCGCCTAATTGTATACAGATGGACGGCTTTGGAAAATACATCTATACAAACAAGTATGTGTTTCACTCCCCGACTTGATCTCGGAAGTGGTCCAAGAAAATCCACTGCACTTAGCTCTCCTTTCTGTTCCTTCCGGATACTCTGCATTTCCACATATGTATGCCATCTTTCACTCTGTAATTTTACATTATCTTACTCATCCATTCTTACCTTCGCTTCTTAACTCTTTTCTTAACATGAACATTCTTTTTTTTCTTCCTTAACTTTCCTTATATTACTTATACAATACATTCTTTCATTACCTTTTATTACATTTCTTTAACATTACCTCTCTGATCGCTAATAATTTTCTTCATTCTTACCATTACTTTCTGAAATACACCTTTTTCGTTAGCTTCGTAGTGAGTCATTAGCGGCTACAGATGACTACCTTAGAAACACGTCTATATCCAGACTTTTATACGCTTAACTCTACTTGATGTTTTAATCATAGTATTTGGAGCTCTTAATAATCTCTGTCCTTGACTTTCACTATCGCTATCTTCTGTGTCCTTGCCTTTTCACTAAGGTATGAAGATTTCGCTTGATTAGCCATTCTGACAATTAAAATTGATTTCTCATCTCTAATCCTTTCTTCATATTAATAACAACATCGATAATAACATTCTTTTACAATCATTTCTTAAATATTTCTTTACACACATTATTTCGTGCCATTCTTTCCTTTAAATACTAACATACCTTACCATTTCTTACAAACATAACATTCTTTCTATTATTAATTCTTTAATCTTTTTACACATATTATTTCTTCCTCATTTCTTTTTATTTGCAATCATAACTTTAAAAATAACATTTCTTAATTAATCTTTTATCTTACTCAAATTAATGCCTAATACAGCGTATGGCTGTATCGTTGCAGTATTTTAATTAACAGTTTTGTGTTTCCTCATGATATAGGTTATTTCTGTCAAGAAGCTTTTCAAAACGTGTGTTTGTTGATGGTTTTTTAGCATTTAACCAATGTTATTGAAAAAATTGAAACTTCAACATGGAATATTAACCTATGGAAATAGTGTTCGGTGTTGATATGGAGTGTTTTAAACTATTGAAATATATCTCCTTTCCCTTACAAGAGTGCGCTACTACATATGATGGAACAAATTGAAGTTGATGGGGACATGGTACCTCACCATCTTGTGTCTGTGGGAACAGATGGGTCGTGCTTCTTTTACTCCCTGTCTTACCTCATGTACGGAACTGTCTCGCTCTCCTCTTAAGTGCGAACAAGCGTCGTACAGCACATTTGCAACAACTGGCAACGGCTTAAGGAGCATACAATGATGCAGTGTGGTAACATTTATAGAACTATGGCCGAATACAGTGCTCACATGTCCTTCTACACCACATACGCCACCCACAATGAAATTCAGGGTGCTGCCGAAGTGTACCCTTACCATCTGGTGGTGTATCGTAATGGTGAGGTGATTATACAGCCTGATGAGTATGAGGAGGGAAGTCCATATTTCGATTAAAGTTTTGTGGACCACTTTGAACCTCTCATTCCTCAATACATTCCTCCTCCTAAATCAACTCTTGTTGACCTCCCCATCTGCACCTCGCTTGACACAGAGAGCCCTGAAAATATCGTTGTCGAGCAATCTGCCCATGATCAATCCGACGATGACATACCTCTTATTCATTTGCTAAGCCCTGTTCAACTTGATAACCAGAACCGTTGCGTTACGCCTCCTGAAGATCTTGATTCTTCCTCTTCAGTCATCAGTTCCATAGTTACTTCAAGCGTTGGGAAAAAAAAAGGAGAAATAACGACGCTCAAGGGTCAGTGATAGAATCAAGAGTCAAAATCATAGGGAATCAGTCAAAAAATACACAGAAAAAAATGCTGGAGTTAATAAGCGAGACAGAATTCTTCACAGCAGAGACACAAAAATGGTGCGGATCAGCGAAACTCATCGTGGATACGACGCTCTCCAGGACCCAATTTTGTTTTGTCGTGGAGAAGACGGCTACTCTATCAACATTCCGCAATATGATCCAATTTCTAAAGCCCCTCTTAAGAAAACAGTTTCTGCTTCAGACTTCTACCCTTACCGATTAATAGAAAGACAAGGCCAAGAAAGTTACCTATTACTGTACCGTAGTCTTCTTAATCAGTTTTTGGTTGACATGTATGCCAAGACAGAGACAGAGAGGCTTAACTTCATTAGACACAACCAGAGTAAGCTGCGAGCGGAAAACTGCGTTAATCTCAAAGACGCCATATGTAAGGGAAATGGTCAAGTTTCGGATCTTGGAAAGATGGTCGTGTTACCATCCAGTTTTACTGGTGGGCCCCGCTATATGCACGAGAGGGCTCAGGACGCCATGACATATTTTCGTCACTATGGTCGTCCTGATTTGTTTAACCCCAAATGGTCTGAAATGGGAGCTGCCTTAAAATATGGACAAAAGCCCCAAGACAAGCATGATATAATAGCTCGGGTGTTTCATTTGAAAGTAAAAGAAATGATTAATCTTCTAACCAAAGGTTCAATTTTCGGTCCAAGTAGGTGTTACCTGTATACTGTAGAGTGGCAGAAGCGGGGCCTGCCTCACACATACATCTTGCTGTGGCTGCAGCACAGAATTACGGCGACCAAACTGATAGTGTCATAAGCGCGGAGATACCTGAACCTGGAATCGACCCTGAGCTTCATGAAATTATTAAATCGACAATGATTCATGGCCCTTGTGGAAGTCTAAATAGGAACTCACCCTGCATGGTTAACGGCTCATGCTCCAAATGATATCCCCGTCCTTTATCTAAAGACACCCAAACTGCAGACGATGGTTACCCCCAGTACCGTCGTAGGTGTCCTGCTGACGGTGGGTTCACAGTTAACATCAATGGAGTAGACCTAGACAGTCAGTGGGTGGTACCGTACAACCCTGTTCTGTCACGTACCTTTTTGGCACATATCAATGTCGAGTTGTGTAACTCTGTGAAGTCTATAAAGTACATTTGCAAATACATCAACAAGGAAAGTGATCAAGCAGTTTCTGTGTTGGAAAATTTGTGGGACGAAGTTGCCAAGTATGAAGCAGGGTGTTATATCAGTAGTTCCGAAGCGGCACGGCGTATTTTTTCCTTCCCTATCCATGAAAGATATCCTCCCGTAATGCATTTGGCAGTACACCTTGAGAATGGCCAGAGAGTTTATTTCAATCCTGAAAATGTTCATGATAAAGTTCAAAATCCACCCAAAACAACTCTAATTGCATTCTTCCAACTATGAAAATCAGATTCTTTTGCCAGAACGCTAATCTACAGTAAAGTCCCTGCTTACTACATCTGGAAAAACAATCAGTTTTGCCGACGAAAGCAAGGCAAAGCCGTTCCCGGACATCCAGGAGTGAAGAAAGATCAAGTACTCGGTCGGGTTTACACGGTACACCTAACAATGCAGAATGTTATTACCTACGTCTTCTCCTTCACGAATTTAGAGGGCCAACAAGTTTCAATGATCTTAAGAGGGAATCTGGCATTGTTCACCCCACTTATCAGTCTGCCTGAAGAGCGTTGGGTTTACTAAAGGATGACATTCATTGGGACCGCACCTTGGAAGAAGCTGCTGTGTCAGAGTCGTCACCACAGAAGATCAGAGAACTGTTCGCTGTCATTTTGGTGTTTCACCAAACAGCGGATCCCTTAGTGCTCTGGGAAAAACACAGGGAAAGTCTATCAGAGGACTTTAAGAGGCAGATTGAGAATAAGTGTCCAGGTTTAGAGCTTGAATTCTGCAACAACATCATTTATAACAAATGCCCACTTTCATTAGAAAACTTGGTCTTCTCAATGTCCAATCAGTCCCTTCAACAACTCGGTCTTCCTTCTTCAAGTCAAGAGCCCTACAGTTCTGTAACCAATCGCGAGTACCTGAAAGAACTCTTTTACAACACAGTCCATCTATCTGAGACTGTTGCAGAAAACGTTCCTAAAGTTAACGACGAGCAGAAAAATATCTACTATGAAATAATTGCGAGCGTTGATTCAGAGGCTGGACGGCTGTTTTTCCTTGACGCACCAGGTGGCACAGGAAAAGTCTTTTTGATAAATTAAATACTAGCCAGTTTAAGAAAAGATAGGAAAATTGCTATTTCTGTTGCTTCGTCAGGTATAGCAGCAGCATTGTTGGATGGAGGGAAGACAGCTGACTCTCCCTTTAAACTGCGTCTCAACTTAAGCTATCAAAGACCCCACTTTGGAACATATCCAAACAAAACGACACAGCCAAGGTACTTAAAGATTGTAAGTTGATAATTTGGGACGAGTACACCATGGCTCACAAGGGAGGAATTGAAGCTTTGGATAGAACTATGCAGGACATAAGAAGCAATAAAAACCTGATGGGTGGAGTCACAGTTCTAATGGCCGGAGACTTCAGACAGACTTTACCTGTTGTGCCTCGGGGAACGCGATCAGATGAAGTTAAAGCCTATCTAAAAGTTCCTTCCTGTGGCCTAAAGTCCATGTTCGTTCCCTGAGAGTCAACATGAGGGTGAATCTCAAAGGCGGTATAAAGGCAGACGAGTTTTCAAGTTTACTTTTACAGATCGGTAATGGAAATCTACCTGATGAAAAGGGCAAAATTAAAATACCAAAAGAATTATGCGAAGTTGTAAAAGATTCGACAACGTTGGCTGACAAAATTTACCCAGATTTAGCTAATTTTTATTTAAAAGATTCATCTTGGCTGAAACAAAGAGCCAACCTTTCTCCAAAGACTGACACTGCAGCCAAAATCACTAACACATTATTGGTAAAACTTCCAACTGTGATTGTGAAGTACCAATCCGTGGACTCTGTGGTGGAAGAAGAAGACGCAGTCCATTATCTAGTAGAGTTCCTGCACACGCTCAATCCTCCAGGCATTCCGCCGCACAATCTCTACCGCAAAGTTGGAGCTCCAATAATGCTGCTTCGAAACCTGATACCTCCTAAGCTATGTAACGGTACTAGGCTCCAGGTAAAATCTTTGCACAAGAACGTCATAGAAGCAACAATATTTACTGGATGTGGTCAGGGGGAAACAGTCTTCATTCCACGCATTCCCCTAATTCCATCGGATTACCATTTTCAGTTTAAAAGACTTCAATTCACTCTCAAACTCTGCTTCGCCATGACAGTAAATAAAGCACAAGGTCAATCTTTGAAAATGGCCGGTGTAGATCTAAGAGCTCTAAGAGAAGACTGTTTCTCCCATGGCCAGTTGTACGTTGCTTGCTCACGAGTTATCTTTTCTGACAGTTTAACAATTCTTCAGCCAGAGGGGCAAACAAAGAACGTTATCTACAAGAAAGTTTTATAAAGATACCTTAAAGCACTGTGTTTTCTTTTACACAATACTTTCACTACTTAACATTAAGCTAACTCACTATTCCCTTTTCCATTATAACTAATTTCAGCTTTTTTGATAAAAAAACCTAATTTTCTTGCAGAATTATTGCCGATAAGTATTTTTTAAATGTAAATTCTTATTAAGGTCCTTTCTTATTAGTAATAGTCAACGGCTAAGCAAATCAGTTGCCTGGCTACCAAGTATATCAAAATGCCAGGGGTGGTGGTGGGTAAAAAGGGCTGCTTGCCCAATAATATGACTGCTGTTTCATAAAAAAAACTACTTTCATACACGATTATTAAAAATAAGTCTTTTTGCAAAAAAAATCACTGGGCCTTAATACAATTTGCTTAATTATCCAAAGGTAAAAAAAATTTTACTTTAAAAACGACCAACAATTTTTTTTCCTGAAAGACCGCAGCGAAGCACGGGTATACAGCTAGTTAATTCTTATAAGAAAGCGCTTTTGAGTTAGTAGCGCTACTAATAAGTAGGTTAACCGTATTCTTCTTACCACCTTATGTTCAAAACATAGTACACGTTCTGAATACACACGTCTCATACCTACTACATACATAACGGATTCCATACATTTTAGTCAATATTCATACACATATATAAATCAGGTATAAACAAGTTTACATATTTTTGATAAAAGAATTTACAGTACAATAAGAAAAAATGTAATTAAATTACTATCTCAAAAATTTAAACACAGTGAGAGTTATAAAAAGGTGGAATATTTTTAGATGTTTTGTTGTATTAAATGTTTTAATCTTTTTGTAACCAAAGGATAACACGATCAAAAAATGTTAGTTATTCCAATAGCACGCTGTCTCGTACTGCCTTCTCCATATTTTATCTATACAGCAATGTATACAGGCAACCCACCAACTCTTTTGTGTATCCAATCCATTATACTAAACTTAGTTGCTATAGTGATTTACTAGTGCACTACTTTCGTCGATGATGCATGCTTTCTAATAAATATAGAAGACTGTATCATCTCTAATGCATCAAATTAACTTAAACGCTCGCACATGTCGGAAGAAGTAAGTGTTTTTTCCTAACGTAAACACTCATTGTATATGTACAAAAAACTCTAAATTGAAATTTATAGATTACGGTACGTGTTTTAAAATTATTACAATTTACTTTCCTTAGTTTATTTTTTTTATTGTTTAATTTTAAATAGTATAGATTTAAACTATTTACAATAAGACTTCACTTATTAGGCTATATTAATACGTTAGCTAAACATATTATTTAACTTTTCTGGTTATTAGTTATTTCCTGGTTAATATAAAAGTTATTCCTAAATACCTTTAATGTAGGGATTCATATAGAATTTTTTTCAAAAATGTATTAAAGCATTGTTGCTTCATTGTCGACACTTTGTTTAGGTTCATTCTACATTGCGTACAGCCGAAAAAGTCGTAAACATTTTAAAGTTGGTAGTAGACAACTACATTTATTATAGTGTAGTTTAGATGTAACACTTCATTAAAGGAAATTGGTATGCAACTATGTTATACAACTCATAGTAAGCTTTTCACTAAGTGTACACTAACGAAACATAGTAATAATATTTACCCAAATTTACCTTTTACAGTTTTACGTTAAAACAGCTCACATGTCAAATCATTTAACACATTTCTCTTCATAAAATAATTAACAGTGCAAATATATTTTCCAAAAGAAGTTTAATCAATGTAATTGTAACATGGTTCCTACATATTCTTCCCATAATTTTCTGTAAACGTTTCAATTAATGCCGTTTGTTATATTTAATTTTACCCTGCCAATAACTTTCTAAAAATGTTTTATTTACGTTTTTTATTTAAGTCTTAATTATACGATAGAAATATTTAATAAATCTTGCGTCACTGTAGGAAAATATGCTTTACCAATTTAAAAAACCACATTTCGGTAAATCTTTAATTTCCCATTCTTAAATCTCTCAGGTAAGAAATAGAAAAGTGTTTTATCTTGTAGTTTTGTGACAAAAGGACATACAACAACATTACAAAGGAATATGTGTATCTTACTATACTTTCTAATCATACAGGGTAACGGAGTTTTATTGTAGGGAACTTCATAATGCAAATGTGTATACAAGTTTGTAGAAGCAAAAGTAGACCGATTGTTGGTATCATTTGGTCACTGCATAAAGAATAGACCGAGGACAATAAACTGCTAAATTATAATTCTTCAACTTTTAGTTTACGACAAGACATTAAGTTTCACTTTAGTTGTATAGATATGTCAGATTCATTTTATAATTAAACTTGTAATGAAATTTAATATTCGTAATTCTCTATTGTAATACACAGTGGCTTTAAATGTTTCATAAATTTCAACGAACTTTCCTTAAGCAAATAAAATAGTAATATAAATTTAGTATATCTGTTCAATTATAAGTATTACTTTCATTTATTTTTATATTAACTAAAAGAAGTTGATTCCACACAGATGTCGTCTAGGGGAGAAAGTGAAGCTACCTTGTGCCTTGTCGGACCTTCACACTTGTTGAAACTGAGATTTCCCAAAGGTAAAAGTTCTTTACCCGTTGTGGTGAAATCCCATTTTCTTGACCCTCAGAGCTTTACGCTTCATTATTAATTGCATCTGGAGACTCCGATGGTTGAAATCAAAATCGCAATGCACATCAAATAATAATATTGTTTTCCTCAATTTTTTCTTTTACAATTTTCAAAAATTATAATTAGGGTAAAAAATACAAATCTATTTTAAATGTTTCATTAAAGTTAGTAACTCGATTATTAGAACTCTATACTGATACAAATTTAAATTGTTGACTTCATTTTTTAAGCTGCAAATATATATTTTTCAAAGATTTAATGTGAACATGCACAGCACTTTTCAGAATATTTCGTTCTACTAGACTACACGACAGATCGCAAGTGATGCACTACTTTTTATTTAGCCCGCTTTTTGTCTAGGCCTGCTAACGTAATATCACGTTAGTGTTCGTTTTACTACAGGCGTAAATTAAAAAAAAATGTTACCAACGTAATCGATATCCTAAGTTATGAACAAAAATTTCAGATCTTCAGTAGTGTTTGAAATGTGTGCCATCCTATACTATTAGCAATGGCAGCACTCATTTCGGAACGACTTGCTTTGACGCTTGGTAATGAGGCTTGATTCAGACGCCTCATCTTCTGAGTCACCGTTTACATTGAAATTTGACTTCTTACTAGGAAAGAGGTGTGGACCTCCCATATAGATTCATCAAGAACAAAGTAACACATAATGTACCCGGAGACATTTAAAATCAAATAAATTTGTAATAAACCAAAAGGATTTATAATTTGGACGTTAAAAATAATGAACCGCAATTAGAGAGGTCTTAAAAGTTTCGTAATTTATGTGGAAAGTAAAAAGTGGATAAAGACTTTACAATGTTCCAGCCTGATTTTTGGAAATGCCTTGAATAATAATAATTTATAAAAACGTAGGATAAAATTTTCGGTTTTTTAAAAGTCCCTTAATGTGAGTGTATAGTAAATTAATCACTTTAATTTAGTAAAATCTTTGAAAACACCCCTAACTTATATTTTCAAAAAGTCAGCATTTTACTCGATAATTTTATTGCTTCTAAGAATATTAAGAATTCTTTACAAGAGAAGAGGTAATACAATATTCAAATCATAATTAGACACACTATAACTACAGACCGATAAATTCTCTTTGCTATACACATTAGTTCAGTTTGTAACCCCCCTTTAAAAATTTTTTTGTTCTCATACTTCATAAATTTTTTTTTTTTTTTGTTAAAGAGGGGCCACTAGATATTTAAAACTAGGCAGAAGGCCTAGAGAAGCAAAATGCGCTGGGTCCAGTGAGACGGAACTTGCAATGAGACTTTGTTGTAAGACAACAATAACATTTTTTATTATACGCATACTTCATTTTCTACACATCTGCATATGAATTTCAATTTAACGTTTACCCATACAATTCAACCTCTATCTGCATATGAATTTCAATTTAACGTTTACCCATACAATTCAACCTCTAATATTTCTTCATACAATTGCAGTGCCTTTCCCAAGTCTTTTCATATTCATATTAATTCAAGAAATAATTGTTAGTATAATTCAACAGTATATATATATATATATATATATATATATATGTCTTCATATAATTAGAGTTAATTTTCCAAGTATTTTCATATTCATAATAATTCAAAATTGGTTAATATAATTCAACAGTATATATGTATCTCCATATAATTGAAATCAAATAAATTTGTAATAAACCTTAAGGATTTGGACGTTAAAAATAATGAACCGCAATTAGAGAGGTCTTAAAAGTTTCGTAATTTATCTGGAAAGTAAAAAGTGGATAAAGACTTTACAATGTTCCAGCCTGATTTTTGGAAATGCCTTCAATAATAATAATTTATAAAAACGTAGGATACAATTTTCGGTTTCTTAAAAAGTATCTCTTAAAAGTATTTTCATATTCATAAGAATTCAAAATTTGTTAATATAATTCAACAGTATATATGTATCTATATAATCTAAGAAAGGCACATAACATCAATCATCATAGTAATCGTATAAACAGGACATATAAATAATTTAATATTCTTCTAAAACCCCTGACATGCAACATATAAACGGATATAGATACACAAATACATATACATTACAAACAAAAAATAACAAGTTCAACCCGGCAGACAGCCTTATATGAATTCTCATAAAAAAAACAAAACCCATGAACCCCACAAGAACATGATCGAAGTAAAAAAAAACTGGACTAATTAGAAGGACTAGAATTCGGCAATTTCAACTGGCCCAGCAGCCTGTACACTCTCTCCTATTACAAATTTATAATTGAAAATTTGGGCTTGTCCCCTGATAGTAACTACCCTCACAAGATTAACGTGTCTGTATGGTCTATAAAATAGTAGACTTTCACTCTCCTCTATGCTTCCATGAGAATACAGAATTTTCAAGAAAATTCAAGTGTAGTAGTATAATCACCAGAAAATAAACCATAAACTAAAACGGATATTATAAATTTTACAATTATAAAATGGAATAGTGAGAAACCAGAATAATAATTCTATATTAAAAACATGAGAAATCCTGAACTGAGCTTGGCATTTAAAAAAAAACAATCATGAATTTAATTATTAAAGAGCCGGAATAATGTTATATATTGTAGAATAAATAATTTAAGCTTCATAACAATATTTAAATGAATTCACAGATGGCTGAATCTCCCCGGGCGCAGACATGTGCCCGCACCAGTTCCAGCACATAATGACATGTCCAATGCATGCAGACAACTGCATCAACAGGTGACGGCCTCAGGTTACAGAACAACAGAACCCTTAAACCCCTTAAAAGAAAAACCCCTTTTTATAGTATAATAAATATATATAAAAAAATACCCACATAAATCTGCTAAAATTCTTACTCCCCACCCAGTATCGCAACTGCAACCTAATAAAATTAGTAATAAAAATAATGATGGCCAGACACATTGCCTGCTCCCGGGTTCACAATTCTTTTGAGGCGTAATTACATAATGAGTTAAACAGAAAGTTCGTAACCACTTATGTCCCGACGGACGTGAGCACAATAGTTATCTGAATTGAGTGAATTTGCTTTTTAATAGTGAATTGCACAGCACATGGAGTCTACTTCAACGGCCTAGAGTGTATTAAAGGCATAAATGTCACCTGCTTTCATCCTGAAGATATTTCAGGGCTACTGCGACATGATGAACGGCAGCTTCTCCCTGGCGGCCAGAATCACGAGAGCTTAGTCAATCACATTTTCTTTAAGTCATGGTGGCAGGTGTACCGCCTCCAAACGGAGCGAATCAAGCCTCCAAGATCAGGAACCCTGTACATGCGTAATACTAATTTAATTAACTGGCCTTTACTTCGTAACCAAAGCATGCCACAGCATATCAAACTCCAACCGTTCACCATAACTCGTTCTAACATTTTCACCACTACTTTGTCACTTAAAACACTCTGACACACTCAAGGCCTCAACGCTACATAATTATAGAATTATCTTCATGACAAGCATAAATGTACATTTAGTAAATCACGAAATAACGAGGGTATGCCCACTTTAACAAACTCAAACAGGCGTGTGCCATACAGCCGCACGTGGTCACAGACTTTTTGTAAAGTTCGCCATAAAATAACAGAATAACTTTTTCATTTTACGCCCCTTTTATACAATTGAAATGATTGTATGTAGCTTAGAAATACAACATTTTAATCGGTATTACTATTTGAAACAACTTAAATAATCAGCCTTTAACCTGTTCACCACGTGGTCACGTCTAAAACATTATCAACAAGCATCCACTATAATCTTGGGTTAAATTTAAATCTTTTATACTAAAATGAACAAATAAATTCAACAGACTTACCGGGAGATCGCTTAGAGCTTAAGTATGCATGGAAGATAGTAATTCACAATAATCAAAACGACTCTCCGCCAGGCAGATAGCTGTTTATACGCCGCCGGTTAAATCTGGACTGACCAGTCCTACACTGAGAAAGCTGAATACGCTAATCAGTCACTAGAGTGCGTTGACATCCGGTAGGAAAGCAATCGTACATGTTACCGACGCCTATTTACGCGTTAGCGAGAACGAAAACGGCTGACAAATATTTTAATATAAAGCCCCTTATAGAAATATAATACGGTGTTTGTACGAAGCGCCGTATAGGCACGGCACAAGTTGTAGTCCAAAATATGAAAATACAGGTCAAATACAAAAACAACCTAACAAATACAAATCCCTTTAAAAAGTAAATATATTTTTATATTGACCTTACTCTTGAGGTTCCATCAAAAATAACCAAATACAAATTTAAATTCGTCAACATGGTCTGTTAAATCGGTACGGAAATAGCTTGCTTATAGTGCACTTAACAGTTGCAGCTGCTGTTATGTTTTCAGCGTTGCAGAATCACGTGTATACAATAACTAAACTATAAAATAATAAGCAAAATCATTAAGCAGTTAAAAGTGTGATAAATTTTAATGGGAAAACGTATTAGGTTCTTTGCGGCAAAGTTGAAGTGCAATTACAGTATGGCGCGCAGGCTGAGTGGCCGATTCCAACTTCAAGAAAAAATGACAATGGTTACTACACAAACATATGGGAAGACGTCCGTTATTCTTCATAATTCCCTACTGCCCCGTATGTGAGCATGGTGGTTGTAAAGCTTTTCCAACGCTCCAGTAGTAGCATTGTAGGGATTCTGTTATACTGTGTCATGAAATCAACTACTTCGTTTTTGATTTGTAAGCTGTGTTCTGTTTAGTGTTTACGTTTGTTGGAGGTAAAGGTTACCTTTTGTTTGATGTTATAAAATAGGAATAATTTTCTGTAACTGTGATTACAATAGTAAAGTTTTAATGTGTATTAATTAATTAACTGTGCTTAAAATATAAATTTTAATATATTTTTCTTTGTTTATTGCTGCTGATTACGTTTGTGTTTGTGAATTTTTAAGACAGTGATTTTTGTCTGTGTGCTTTCAAACAACGTGTAGTTGTTTTTATTACATAGAAACAGTAAATTTATATTTTTGCATATGATTCAGATATGTAGGTCTGCCTACTGATTAAGTGTTTTATTTTAACTTCCCACCAAGCCATACACTACTGCAACGACCAAAATTTGGTGGTCTCGGTTAGTTGAGACAAAATGACGTGTTTACCCATTCTTACCCGGTGAATTGTGTTCCACATTTTCACTTGGCAAAATTGACTAAATCTGTGGCAACTAGTAAACACGTTCCTATTCCTAACTTCTGTGAGATTTAAATTCTATAACTTTTTCAATTATGCGAATAAATGCCTCTTTTTCCAATATGTTGGTACGTTAGGTTAGGTTAAGTTAGGTTGGGTTAGGTTAGGTTATGTTAGGATATAAGTGAATAGAATTATAGTGGTAATTTCTGTATTTTTAAAACAATACATGAAAAGTGTTAGTAACGATTGGCACCACCTAACGAGAGCGTCAAGTTTATGCTATGATATCGCATAGAAAATTGATTAGTTGTAACACTGAATGGATATGGGAACTGTCGTAGCGCATCATCATTTCAGGCGTGCGTTTTCTTCCCTCCACACGCCTTCCCATAGATGTAGTCTGTGTCTATAGCTTATAGAACGATATTTTCGATCGCAATTGACAGGTTTTAAAATTCCACCTCGGTCGCAAACGACCGGGATTTATACGATTGGGTCGCAACTGACTGCGTTCTAAATTTGGTACCACCAGCCGCCACTGCCACTAAAACAAGGGGTGTGTTTACAATATTCTTATTAAATTTCTAATAAAGATATATAATATCTCGTTTAAGAAAGCTATAAATATACAAAAGTAATGTTTAAGGATAATTTTTAATTATTTTTTGTGATATAAACGAATAATTATCCCCATGGAATTCTAACTATTAATAACTTACAATTCTAACATAAGTTATGCTTTTGTTCATCAGTTCTAGATATTGGCACACAAATATAAATAAATTTGAACACAATAGCAAAACGTTTATAATTTATTTTGTGTTCCTAAAGTATTGTGATTAAATATTATAAACAATTACGTTTTATAATAAAGTATAATTAAAATTAATTAATTGGTAAGTTAGTAAGTAGAAATTAATTTTAAGTTCAGTTGTAATTTAAGAATAACCACTAAGACAATAGCGTTATTAAATTATAATGCCACGATAACCAAATTCGTAATAAGAGAATTTTATTTACAAACAGTCAAGTCTACTTTTTTATTAGTAATTATTATAACTAACCTACAATTTGTCACTACAGCTTCAGTTTGACCCGTGTGATTTCTTCACACCTTTGGCTAAACATGAAGTAGTTATTAACTAGCTGTTGCTGTAGCTAGATGTAATGTAACTTTTTCATTATTTCTACAGTAACATAACTGTAAAATTATCACCAGAAATGTTAATGTTATAAATACAATCATCACATTTATACTAGTAAAATTTTTCTTTATAATAATGTTATCTTCATAGATTAACAAATTACACGTAAATTTATGATTTTATAATTGTAACTTAAGTTTAATAAGACAGAATATCCGATTACAGAGTTCTTTTACTGGAGAGCTGATGGTTGATGTCTTTACCATGTTTAACAACCTGACGATAATATATCCCTCGTTGACTTTATAGCATGGGTGTAATTACTGTATGATAGTACGTAAATCGTAAACTGTAGACCTGGCTTGAGAGGCTTGATGACGAGTAGACCAATCATGGTATGCATGGCCTAGTCATCACGGTAACCATTCAGTGTGTTTTGCGTGAGTAGCTGTAATCTTATCATCCAAACATAAGTAAGACATACATTATCGTCTAGTTACGTCTGTATTTTACGTTTCAATTTACACAACCAACGTATTAATACAACTAACGTATGTAAAAGGAGCTTCTCACTTATATTGAATTTGCTACTCTGTTCATTATTGCATATTTACATATGCAATGTAAATGGATATTGCATTATTACATATGACCAAAACTTTATTGAATTCTCCAGGAAAGTTAATCTTATAATCTTTTTAAACTCTTTAATTTGATAGTCTGTTCACCTGATATTGCATTATCCCATATAACCAAAACATTATTGAATTCTGCAGGAAAGTTAATCTTATAATCTTTTTATACTCTTTTACAGAGGAACTTATTTACTCACACACAATTGTAAGCAATGAGAGGCACGTCTCCAGAATTTAGCTGTTGCGTTAAATCGTATATCAATAAACATTTGCAGTATTGAAAACAATGTAATTAAATATAAATTGGAAAGAAATCCAACATTACAACAAGTACTTTACACTCTATATACACATACATCCACCTCACAATGAACACATTTTGTTGAAAAGTTAATAATCCTTTAAACAGGTTAATAATAAAAATAAACTTTCAGAATTAAAATGAAGTTTTTATAGGAGTTTTTCACTTATTACCAGTTTAGTCTGGAATTAACTGGATTAGATAGAGACTGAAAATGCACACACTCGCGTGAATTGCAACTGACTCGTCTAGTTTACCAGTCGCGCCTCCCTCAGTTAATTCGAATGGATACAGCACAGTGCAATATCAGAGTGCATTGTATGTGCATCACGCAGCGCCTTGCTTATCCACTTGATGTGCAAATGTAAAATGCAACAAAGTATGGGTGCATTGAAGCAGACGTAGTAAGCCGCTAATTGGGAAAACGGTACACCATGTTAATGCAGCTGTACGCTCACAGTACGCTGTAAAGCAGAAACAGAAGTATCACTGCATTCCCACGATACTAATTTGAGTGCAATTTAATAGTATACTAATTTGATATCAATATTTGAATGCAACATGATGTTCATGACTGTATCTTAATTCGCAGCCTCAATTTGAAACAAAGCAAAAATAAGAAAAATAAGAAGCTATTTTAGTATAATTAATATTAAAAAACTACTACAACTCCAACAGAGGTAAAATTTAATTTTATCAACTGTAACATATTTCTCTAAATTACGAAAACCTCGTAAATGAATTTACCTCAAGATACTTTTTCCTTGTTAGGAACATGTTTCGGGAAACATTGTGTTCCCATCTTCAGCCTTCCTGGTTTTAAGTCTAGTAAAGTACTTGTGAGTTGGCTGGTTGTTATTGTGATTTCCTGTTGGCCTCTGGTACTTTGAATTGGTATTATTGTGTGTGATTGTGGTGTATGTATTAGTATTTTGTGTATTTTTGATGATGAGTGCTTTGAAAATTGTGTCATGTTTTGTATTGATTTGTATTTGTTCATGTATTAGTTTGTTTTGTGTTTAATGTTTGTATATTTGAAAATTTTCCCAACTGTTTATTATGGTCGCTTTGTGTGGTATTTGTTTTATTAGTGTCGTGTTGGGTATGTCTCGGAATTAATGTCCAGTGTTTATTGCATGTGTGCCCAAATTAGATTTATATATTTCTGGTTTTTTGTATGCGTTTAGGTGTTCAAAATAACATTTTTCAGATGTTTTTTGTTTGTCCTATGTAACATTTATTGCAATCTTGGGATTCAATTTTGTATATACCATTGGTTGTTGTATTATCTTTGTTGTTTGAGTTATTTAGTTTTTGTAAATTATTTTTGTTAGTTTTGTACGCTATTTTAATGTCTGTGTTTTTAAACAGTTTTGTTAGCTTTGTCATTTTTTTATTTATGTATGTGAATGTGGCCCATTTTTTATTGTTGTTATTTGGCTATTTATGTTTTGTTCATTTTGATTAATTCTTAATTGTTAAGTTTTTATTTTATATTTGATTTTATTTTCTATTTTGTTTACAGTATTTTTATTACATCCATTTTCATAAGCAACTTGGTATATTATATTTCTTTCTTTGTCTGTTTGTTGTTTGTTTATGGGTATTTTGTACATTCTGTTAAATAGTGAATAGAATGCTGCCATTTTATGTAGTGGTGGGTGGTCAGAATGGTTAGGTATAATGATGTTAGTGGAAGTTGGTTTTCTGTATATTGCATATTGTAGGTGCTTATTGTATCTTGTGATGGTTATGTTTAATAATTGATTTTGTTGTGTTTTTCTTTTTCTTCTGTGAATTGTATTTTTTGATGTATGTTATTGTTTTGTTTTAATATATTATCTGCATTTGTATTTTTGTTATTTGATACATATAGCTTATCATCTACATATCTTATCATTATGCTATTTGGATCAAACGAATTTATATTTTGTATTTTGGTGTCTCTATGTGTTGTTGTCTATGTATCACCAAAATATGGGATTTTCCTATTACATTACAAAATTCTTACTGAAATTTTGTAAGACTAGTAGTTGTCTAAACGTACAAATTTATCACACATTTCCGATAGATACACACGACTGTCCTCGCGTGTCAAATATTCCTACTGACTGTTTACGACGAGTTTGGTTTTATGCCCTTTCGACTTTGGTAATGTAACGCTGATATATTTAAAAATACACATAAAATATTTTACACACGCAATAATGTTAATCTAAGTTTTTTCGTTAATTTATCCGCATCGGAGGAAAACTAGCATCGACAAATAATGGTATAATAAAGGAAAACGATAAGTTCGTACCGACCGACAGTCAGTACAAAGCTTAGGAAATTAAAGTCCAGGAACGTATCGACACACCTGCGTGTGCAAAAAGTAATTACAATCTAAAGTTATTTTGCAACCATTAACGGGACAAAAAGCATTATAATTTCAACCGTCCACAAACCCTATTGTAATAAAAATGTCTTTAATTTGGTTTAGTCGTTTACACTATTCTTAAACACTGCAAACGTCTACAAACTTACAAGATAATGTTTGTACACTTTTGTTATTCATAAATGTAATATATAAGGGTAATTTTGTACATATTTTTATACTGCCATAATATGTTATTACCTTTGTTAACTATACTTTCAGTTTTTTTGCCTTATGCCAGCAAAAAAAATATATTATATTTTGTAAACCTGTAAAATTTTCTGATGTAGAATAAAAAAATACGTAAGTCAAGCAATATTCATAACTGACTTCTATTTTTCATTAATGTAAATACAATTCTACTCCGTTGTTATAAATTTAATACATGAAAACACTAAAAACGACACTACAAAAATCTACAACGACGGAACTTCAAACATTTTTAAAAATTAGTTGTTCAATGCGAGGGGATATAATCGGTGTCGAGAAAAACAATTTTTAAGGCACACATACACTGAAGTCCGAAACCGACAAATTAGCAGATAGGGAACAACACTTGCTGATTTTGTAGTGAAAATAAAATAGTTGTATAATAGAATGGATGAATTAGAATGGAAACACCACTGTTCATCACTGTCGCCTTGTAGATTTAGTTTCATATACTGTGAATTTCCTCTCATATAAAATATTACTAGCGACTCAAATTTAATACTTCAACCTAGTGTTGCTGTATCAGCCAGTTTGTTTATTAATCCTGCTCTTTTATAGTGTTACTGACTTGTTTCAGCTGCATACCAGCCACAAATGTTTCTTACCAAGGATTTTTGTATACACAACATAAAAATTTGTGGGGAAAAGGAGCAGACTTATAGTAAACATTAAGAGAGCAAATTTAAAGTTTGTAACGCTCTAATTTCTAAATCAATTTTTATTCTAATAAATTTTATGTTAATAGGACACACATCTTGAAATTATTACCAAAAATAAAGTGTTAAACTGATTTATTACTAGAAGAAGAAGCAAAAAATTGTTGATAGCATCACGTTATACAGGAAAAACTCAGCCAAATCTACATAGGTAATTTGCACATTTGCACTAAGAAACTAATTGTTTCACTTAATAAAACTTGTTTTATAGTCACAATAACCACCATTTGTTAACTGGAAGTGAGTTACCGTTGTGTTCAGGCTTGCACGCAAGCCCAGTTACTCAGTCTGGTCTGTCTGTCTGTCTGTCTGTCTGTCTGTCTGTCTGTCTGTCTGTCTGTCTGTCTGTCTGTCTCTCTCTCTCTCTCTCTCTCTCTCTCTCTCTCTCTCTCTCTCTCTCTCTCTCTCTCTCTCTCTCTCTCTCTCTCTCTCTCTCTCTCTCTCTCTCTCTCTCTCTCTCTCTCTCTCTCTCTCTCTCTCTCTCCAGTAGATTATTGGTAAACAGAATTACTCAGCCAACTATCATTTTGGAGTACGAGGTAATTTCAGAATCGTTTTATCCGATAAGGAAAAAATATGCACAAGTCATAGTGAAATGAGGTAGGCCTACGCCGATAACACAGGCCTGCTATGGTAAAATTGTCTTATGTCTAATATGTGAGTTGTACAGTTTTTGGCATTGGTTAGGGGAAAATTTGCTCTATTATTGTTTTACATAATAAGCAATTCTTTATGTTGATATTTGACAAAATCCAGTTAATGGCATTAGAAAGCTTATAAAGTATAAAACATTGTAAACTACGATAGACCAAAAACAAAAAAACAAAAAACAAAACATGAAAAGTCTTATAGGATATAGGGAAAAAATTTGTTGGAAAAAAGAGAGAACCAGATTGTTCAGAAATATGCTGAAAATGTATAAAGAATTGGGATGTTGAGTGAGCTTAAAAACACACTTTCTGGATTTTCATTTTTAAATTATTTTCAGGAAACCTTAGTACTGTAAGAAGAGCAAAGTGGAAGACTATGTTTTAAAGAAATTAAAATTAGATACCACTGAAAACAAAATGTAAATATGATTCGTCACTACTACTGAATGCTCAAGAGGTCTAGATACCCGCAGAACATTCATACAAGAGAAGTATCCAAAGGAGTTTGAAAGTCAGAGAAACAGGTAAATTAAGAACTATAATATTCTAAATAAACGTAAATGATTTTGGACCATATGTAAGTAAATTTTAGCTGTAATTAGTGTGCCAGCGTTTTGTATTAATAACATTTTATTTAACAAAAATTCTCATTTTGCATCATTTATTGAAATCCTATTACCCTTTTTGTGAAAAACTCTACTAGAAAGTAAAAATGGACATCATATTTGAGATCGTAATGAAAAACACAAGAATTTTCCCTAAAATATTTAAGATAATTTTCAAGAATTTTATTTAATTATTTAATATAACTCAATTAGATTTGTAGTAAAAGGCCTCTCATACACTTAGCAAGTCTGTCTTTTATAAGGCTAAGTCGCAGAATCAATGACTTTAGTAGCCTACTAATTCATATCTAACGTTATTACTGTAAATTTAAATGCAGACTAATGGCATAATATAATAAGAAAACTGTAACGCGATACACAATATCAACGACAGGTAAAATAAATATCACTTAACTGGTATTTTACTACTATCTTTGAAATAACAATAAATTTGTATTTGATGTAAACATCTTAAGAAGGAAAGAATTGCTTCTATCTTTTAAATTAGTCATTTTTATTCTTCATATATGGTACTCACAAATCCTGATTAGGCTCTTATGTCCGTTATAAATTAGTTTAAACGACATCGGTAACATAGTGTACATAGTATAACAAATTCTGTCACAGTGCATTGTACAGACTAACACGACAAAAAATATTCCGTGAGAAGTATTACACATAAAATCACATGAAAGAAAGTTGAAACGACAAACGAGATTGCATTTTGAGCTGCTGGCTGCGAGTCAGTCTCCTATTCTCCAGGGGAAATGGGTTGCATCCCCTTCCATTTTCCAATCCAGTTTTCCTTTTACTACAATATGTTCTAAAAGGTTGCGGACACCCTCTACACTTAAAGGAACTGTCTAACAGTATTCAAAAACACGTGACTGTCTATTAAAGTGAAATAATTATGTGTTTTAAAGTTTGAGATTTAAGAATAATTTAATTAAAGTTTAATTTAGTGCTTTCGTTTAATTGTACTTTAACGAGACTCCGGTTATTATATATTTGTTTAACAACTATTTTGAAATTTGTTATTGAAATTTAATAGTATGCTTATTAACTAATGTGACATTACATAAGAATGAAAATATATAGATTTATGATAACCTATATATTAAAAATAAACCTATAGGTTTGTTAAACCTATATTTGAGTAAAAATAAAAATGTTTGGTGTAGAAGAACTCACTTTTTGTTTATTATTAGATAAAAAACAGTTCAAATAAATTCGTGATGTAAATTTAAGTCACGTACATGGTAGAGCAAAGTACGAAGATAATTTACGTATCTTTTTATACGAAAGAATATTGCTGAAAAACGTCAATATATAGATGTCTAAAAATTAACTCCTTATTTTGTGCTTCAAGTGTTAATATTGGTGTAATGCCAACTGGACAATAATGAGTGTAACTGACGTTAAAAGTTAATAAGCACAACAACTACAACAAAATAAATGAAAACAATTTCGCACTTCCTTATTTCGCCGAAATTAATGTCAACAGTTACATAAAGACACGCTTGAGCGGACTGAGAATAGCAAATGTACTATTCATGCTCGCAAAATAATAGCTTGCCTTAGCGCCTTAAAATTTTGTTAAGTGCTAAGAAATCAAATTTTAACCGATCGCATTAAGTCCTAAGTAGTTATGTTTTTCCAACAAATTTAAGTGTAAAAGATTTAGTTAAGTATAAATTCTAAGAACAATGATGACCTGTGGCTTTAAATCAACTATTTCATTATTGTCTGAAAGCAAAATCCGCTAATGTTGACTTACCGTATAAACTAAAATTATCTATTGTTTTTGTATATGGTGTCAGTTCTGTTGTATGGTGTAAGTCTCTACACAGAAATCTGAGTGTATATTTTACCAGTTTCAAAGTGTTTGGAAATTGAATTATATTGTACAGAATAACAATTTTATTATGAAAATTTTAACATTTTATTTTATTCCATTTAAATTCTTTTTTTAAAAAGAAGGCGTTACTTAGAAAAAAGTTGTTGATGATGGAGATATAAAAATATCTTTAATTCTTATATGTATAGCGTTCTCCTGTGTTAAAACAGGTAAAGGTTTAACGTTTTTTAGGAACTATATTCTTACCTCGGTCTCACTGATCGTTATATGGTACAGTGGAAAACAAAATACAGACACCAATAATGTCAGTAATAACCAGTTTTAATGAGTTACAAATAATAATGTAAAACCAACGAGGTACTTTAGTACAATAGATCAAGTTAAATCTGTCCACACGCAATAATAATAATGTCAACTAATATTGTTCCTTACTAAATATAATGACTTAATATCCGCACTTGATAATTCTCCAACGTAAAGTGACTTCTTAGAGGAAGCTGTCGCTATATACATAGCCTGCCAATGTTCCAGACTAGTGTTCCATGATATGCATCAACAAGCAATTGAAAACTCTAGAGGGTACTGTAGTGCGGCCTTGGCAGAAACACTCACGTGCTCGGATAGCCGAGAAACTTGTACAAGTTCGCTCTCGCCTTTTCAAAAGGGTTACATTGTTACAATATATTTCAAGAATTGTATAGTATACAAAATTCATGTTTTAGGCCCACAGACTTATGTCGAGATAAAAGTTAGTTTTAAATAATCATTAAAACATTAAAGCTCTTTGAAATTTTCGACGATCCCGTCGGAAACAAACAATTTTTTAAAAATACATTACTTAAGAACGAAGATATGAAATATATGAAAATATGAAAATTTACTTAAAATACACTATGAACGAAGATACGACAAATGCTTTCGTTGTGTTGTCAGTACAGACTTTCAAGAAGTTGTAATTGAAACCACCATTTTGGACAAAAAACCAAGTCGAAATTCTTTCTAGAGAAAATTCTGCTGGATACTGCTTCCCCTGCTTTTAATTGTGGACTTTTACTTTTATACACATTTCGTAGCTGCCCTAAATAGTCCTGTACATCATGAAAAAATGAAACCAATTCAAGAGTAACAATTATGTTAAATTTTTATTGATGCTGAGATATCACTTCATACTGCATTATTAATTTCTCTTCAACACACAAAGTACGTTTTGCGATGCGTAAGTGAACGGAGTTTCTGTAGGAGACACACGTGGAAACCAACAGTGAACTTTCGCGGTGGATGAACCTAATGCTAGGTAATATCACTTTGTACTTTGAGACATATTCAATTTTGGTGTTATTAGTGAATTATTTTATAGATTCCCGTGAATACTATGTTACAATTTCTTAAAAATGCAAATATTGTCTTTCTTATAATCACATAAAATATAAGAAAAACCAATCTCTTTTAAAGGTTATTCCCAATTTAACATGTCTGTCATGTCTACGGTTAAGTTCGCTGTTTTTTTCTCAAAAGCAGATTAAATTTTATCGCTTAGATGACAAGAATATCTGCTTGATATTTCGTTGTCAAAGGTTACACTGATGTTTAATACAGATGTATTTATACCCCACTAAATAAAGTAACGAAATTTATTTTCTCACTTCAATTTTCTTGTATTTATTAGCAATGAATATTGTTAAATTATAGCTTTGAGCTTAAAAATAACATTAATTCATGTTTTTTCAAACGTATAAAACTGTTTTTCTCTAGCATTGCCGCTGAGCACTTATCTTAAATTTAAAACACTATTGCGTACGAAATAAATCAGACTGAGTGGTCTTCCCACACCCATTGAGTGCTAACACTGTTGATGAGAAGTGATGAACTCAATGATAAACATTGAAGCTTTTAAGATATGGTCATGTCAAAACAATCATCAGGTGTAATAAGAAAGCCTTAGAATGTAAACTCTCGAGCATATATTTGAACATCATATTATTTTGATCACGGTTTCATTAATGTAGTTGAACTTTCTGATCTTATTAGTGAAACCAGAATCTTCCTACAACGATACCGTTAATGTATTCAGCCCTCCATATGTTTATGGTTTTGTTGATTAGTAGTTTATACTGAGTATTACATTCGATGTTAAGAACCATACATATTCATTATTTTTTATTGTAGAATATATTTGAAGGATTTGTTTTTCTAAAGCAAAAAATTATAATAAAATTACAGAAATCTGTATTCTTAATTTAATACCTTTATCAAGCAAATGTCTATACTTTAAGATGCTAATAGATTTGTTTTCAAAGCTTTAGCAAAACTAATTAAATGTTAAATATATTGAAATCCATAATTAAAGGTGTTTTAGTTCACTAACTTGTTTATGGTTAATTAGTCTCATCTGAGTTGATATATTTGTCTTTTTATACAGTCATATGTACCTGCTGTTTTTCTCGCTATTTTGTGTGCAAAAATGTCTGTTGATTTTAAAATTTGTGTATATAGTATGGCGTTATTAAATTCCACGCACTACTAGAAGTAGCTCCAATTCACCGTGTCGCACTGATACACAGGAACAAATAGTGGCCGGTTATATTTGGATATAATATTCTGCTATTTCAGTTGCTATCTAAAATGTTCTACCACATGTAAACATATCTTTATGATTATGTGTGTGCGTGTGTGTGTATATATATATATATATATATATATATATATATATAACTATTATTATTGAAAACATTTTAACAAGAATAATTTTTTTTTATTTTGTAAATTACAAATGTTTCGATAGTAATATAACTATCATCATCGTATATAATTAATAAATTCAATATTTTTAAATCAATTGTTAAAAACATCTGTTTTATATGTAGACTAAAGTTAATGTTTTTATATGTGCGTATAGAATATGTTATATAATTAATTGTATAATACAATATTAATATTTATTATTTTATTAAATTAGTAATTTAATTTAATTTAATTTGAAAATATTATCATTTTTTGTATTAATTTGCATTTGCTAAGGTATTAATTTATTTATTGTTTTAGGTGTAGTCTATATATTTCTAAATTTTCCCATAAAGTTATTTTTTGTACCTTTGGAAATGGGTTTTAATAAACTGGTATTATTTAAATTTGGAAACGTGTGTTTTTATCGAGTGTGTACCTAAGTATGATTTATACATATCTGGTTTTAAATATGAATTACGGTGTTGTATATATCATCTTTTAAACGTTTTTTAGCTTAGCCATCATACAATTTGTTACAGTCAGGGCATTCAATTTTATATATTCTCTTTAAATTATAAATAATTTATCTGTTTTAAATTTGATTCTATCGAAATCTGTTTTATTACTCTTATAGGGTAATTTTTATATTTTGGATTTTAAATAATTTTGTAATTTTATGAATAAAATTGCCTAGGTACGTAAAATTAACATATTTAATATTTTGATTTTTCTGTGTTTTGTTAGTTAAAGAATTATTTAGCATTCTTTTACTTTATTCTGAATTAAATGTTTTATGATTGCAATGGCCTACACAATTTTCTCTCTAGATGCTTACGTTTGGTGCTAATCCTTAAAACGGGTAAATGCTATATTTAGTTAAAATCTATTCAAGTCAGTATAATTTCTTGTTGACTTCTGCCGAAGTGTATAACAACTGCTACTCGAATATTAGCAGAAACTTATATATTTATCACAAATGTCATGAACTCATGCGAGCATCTGTGCATATGTGCCAGCGGGGGTAACATGGTATACTTATTACGTTATATATTTTTAAAAATTTATATAGAAGACAAGTATTAAAAAACTTATCAATTGCATAAGGCTATAATATTTTGTTATGTAATGGCAAATTATCATTGTAGTTAACTCTTGCCATAACTATTCGTTTGCAATTTATTCATGTGTTGCTTACAAAGGATAATAAAAATCTGATGCCCCTTACGTTATCCTAAATCTTAAACCACTAGTTATTCTTCTCTTTAAGTTTACCTTCCACAGACAGTATCTGTTAACTACACTCATATTATCTGTATAACGTTACTGCATTCAATATTACTTGTAGTAGTTTTATTTCTGAAGATAAGTGAGTAAAAATATGATGTGACGACAACAAACATAACGATATCGTAAACGTGACGATAACGATGAAAACTAAGGTGATCTATAAAATTTATTAAATTACGTACCAATTGAGAAAACTGGTAAAATATCTCTTATCTTAGACATACTGTAAAACCCTACTGGAACAATTTGAAAACAAGCAGATAATGAGACGGTAACAATAAAGGCAAGCGCAGTCGGTTTTACAAGGTCGTTCATTAATTTATTTCAACTCATTTGCAATGGCATTTCGTATATTGGAATCCATTATTTCTGGAAAAATTAATGAGATTTTATTTCCACTCTGATTATTAGATTACGGTTCTACCTGTTGGAGTTAATATACAGTAGGTGGATAATGAAGAGCCTCAATTGGTATAGTACTATCAAGAACACATAGATTGAAGTTAGGTAGGACGATGGAACGGTATATGACACAGAGGGCGTTGAAAAATCATAATAATTTACATAATTGCTAATAAATAAGTTATTTGCAATGTTGTATAAATTAAAATGTATAATACTCATTATATTAAGAATAGTAAAAAAAAGTCGCAATGACAATTCACTTGTCACACACGCGCGCTCACAATGACTCCCTACCATACTTTTATCTTATCTATATTAGTGCAATTAGTAGTAAAGCTAGAAAAGTCGCAGATGACGAAACAAATTTCCTTAAGTCTACTCTTACTACACGTTTCTAAAAAATGCTTGTAACGTGACTTTTTATATGTTTATAAATATAAATATAAACTCATTTATAAGTAGTAAGTTTCTGTTTAATCACATAAACTAACCAGTCGTCGTTGACTAGACTTTCGTGTTCAAAAACCCCGTTTAGTACAAGCTTTCACAAAGTGAATAAGAGGATCATACGAATTAGAGACTTTTGTTACAAGGAAATCTCTCATTAGTTGTCAAGCCTTTACAGAAAGCAAAATTTATATTGGCCCTGATGGGACAACAATTTCGATGGTGCAAGTAGGAATATGACATTATTAAGTACTTGAATAACAACTGTCTTTTCTTTGCTAATAAAAGCAACTTTTCGTCTTATGACGTAAATGAAACATTATATCACGTAAGTGGTATATAAATTTCAGGAAACGCGAATTTTTAATAGGCCTACATAAATCGTAAGTCTGGATGTTTTCATTTCTTTCCACATCAATTTTAAAGATTTTTGTTGCAATATTGTTACACAGTTCACAAAGTTCTTTGACATCTTACGACTTACAAAAACACAATCTCTCTCTCTCTCTCTCTCTCTCTCTCTCTCTCTCTCCCTCTTTTTCTCCCTGTCTAGAGTATATACGTTCCCAGCGAACTACCAACGCCACCACCACTAACTGCAATACCTTACATATAATAACAATGAACAGTCACTGTTAAACTACAAGGTCTTTCTATTATAACTTTGAATGATTTAAATAACTTGAAACAGTACAAAGTTTATAAATATTAATGTACACATAAAAATATTTGCTGGGGAAATGAAAATTAAATTAAACAAAAATTGTGACAACTACATTGAGAACTTACGTTATTATATATAACAAGTTATTCATTGTTGTTTAACAATGAAACATCCTTATTTATATCTTTTAAGAAATGATTTGTGCATTTTCTTGTTATAATTTAGTAAACTTAAGTAGGTATTGAATTGCTCCTGAAATAGGAGTAAAAGTGTTGACAATTGTGTTTTGATGTAATACAACTACAATGTTCAACTACAGTGTAATACGACCACACTGTGTATGGTTGTATTATAAAGTTGCGGCACTGCAGAGTTACAAATTTTGCAGTAATTTGATGTGGTTCCAAACATTACGACCCGACAGTCTAACCTAACCTACCCCTATATAGCCACATACTATCATATTTTCTATAGTAGGTGACAACGTAAATAAATTTTAGTAATTTGTCCCACAACCATAATTTTGTCATCGTGCTACATAATATAAGTGTAAGAGAAATACTGAATTCTAAGTTTAAGTAAACCATTTTGTCATTAAAAAAGTTCTTAATTTAGATATCAGTAAGTAAAGGTACTTTATTATAGAGAGTACCTTTCTACTTCTTATGAGAGGGTAAATTTGTAATGAAGTCTGTGTTTACACTCGCGCGATGTCTGTATACATTTTATTTCAGCAAAAGAAACTTAATGGAAAACGATCAATATAGAAATTTTACTGAGTGATGTAAAGAAATTCCTTTTAAAAATAGAATAATTAATATTTCTCTCCTTGATATATGGTGTATACCGTAAGGATAAACACAAAATAGTATTATTAAAATTGTTGCAGAATTTTAAATAAAGTATTAAGAGGTACCGTAAAAATGTCCTTTGCAATATTAAGAATATTGGGATCTTGAAAACAAGGCCATGAACAATAATCTAATGGTTATAACATGCAAGTAGCAGTTTACGTTGCACTTAAATAACTTACATAAATCAAGACGCATGTAAGAGTTTTAAGTTTTAAATAAAAAAGAATAGTTCAACAGTGGAAGCATTGGAAGCATTATTCTCAGGGCTGTTAGGCCGTGGTCAGAAAGTCTATGGCGACAGACGTTTCGGCCTCACCATCGGAGGCCATCATCAGTATCTGTAACTATTGGCACGCTGTCCACCAATCACTCCAGTATTGAGGTAGAGACTGTGTATTTTGTTTAAGAAGGCCCACTTATATAGACTTTTATACTAACTCGATCTAAAGTGGAAAACATCATTAAACAATCAGAATTAAATGCTATCTAATAGGTTTGTGTACTGCCAAATCCTTTTTAATATTAGGGTTCTCATCTTCTTTCATTGCGACGGAACCATGTTTAAAGATCTCTACGGACGCCGTTTTCAGCCGAGGGAAACAGGCGCTTTCCGAGGATAAGATCTTGGTCACCTCAAAGAGAACGCGATGATTAGCGTTGGAGAGTGCATGATCGGCCACCGTAGACTTCTCCGGCTGCCTCAACAATAGCGGCTGTGTTCACTAACGCGGGTGCGGACATTGTGCTTAGTGGTGCCGATGTGCACTTCGTCGCACGGGCAAGGGACACTGTATGCGCCTCCGACAAGGGTGGATCCCTTGCGTCCTTCACCGGTCTCAGTTACAGTTGTATCTTCCTGGTTGCTTAGTACGTGGCCTTCACGCCCCGCCGATTCAGTAGCCTCCCAATGCGGTCCGTCACTCCATGGATGTAGGGCAAGAACGCAAACCAACAGTCTCCCGCGACACCGACTCAGCCATGTGGGCGTGAAAGCTCCGTAAAAGCCTTAGGAACTCTAGTAATTTTATTTTTTATTAATAATTTAAACTTTTCACACTGTACGCGTCTGTAATTAACATATCTACAAGCAGTTTTTGTGACGTTTGTCATTCAATGGAAGAAAATTAACATTTGCAACTTTACTCTTGTTATTGACTAGGCTATACTTATGTATACTTAAAATTATGTATGATAGTGTCATAATTATGATAGTGTATAACAGCGTGCTTTACGGGGAAACTGTCATTTAAAAACTGGACAATTCGAGACAATTATACACAATTTGAAGCCTGTACCGTGATGAAGAAAAATAAGCGATGGGTCAGACAGGCTTACTAAAATGTGTGCCGTTGCAAAGGTATTGCCCCGGCGAGTTTAAAATATCGCGCCGTGACGTCGCCGTGGCAGAAGGCAGCCAAAGTCGCCATTATCTGCCGCGCTGGCGAACGGTGACGAGATTCAGGGCGCAGCTACTGTCTCGCGGCGATATTATAGAGTGGGCGGTTAATCAGCTAATTGACCGATTGCTACAGGCTATTTTTCCGTGGCCTCGTGTTTTAAAGAAACCATGTCTTTCTCTCATTTTCCTCTACATCTTTCTACGGAGCACTTCGAGGTCTGGCGGTGTGGCAAGCAAGGGATTCTACTACAAATATGAATTCGTAATTTATAAAGTGTCTTAGGTGAGGACAATTCTTTATTCACTGTTATGTATGGATAAGGGGTTACGTATATAATTTATTGTGTTTAATTAAGGGGGGAATGCATGGCAATTTTGTATGTGTGTGACTCATATTTTATTTCCTGTAGAGCACGTGGTAATTATACTTAACTGTTGGAAGATTAAAGGTAAAAGAAGTAAACTAAAAGTAAGTAAATGTAAATGCTTTGAATTGTGCAAATGTTAATTTAAACGTAAATGTGAATTCAAACTTCGTGATTACACTGAGCAATATAGCTAACAACAGAGTGGTAGTGTGGATAAAAAATTCCCACAGTGTGTGTGCTTTCTTTGTAGTGGAGCAAGTGAGATTGGGGTTAGTTATATATTTCCCGACGGCATTCTACAAGTGAAATTTGTTCTAGGGTTCTCGAACAGGCCAAGAGAGGGGTGCATGACCTGATGATGAGAACTACAACCGTCACATCGTCAGAGCTGGACACTGGATCAGTCCCCCATCGATGCCAGGCCTAGAGATGCTCCTTAACATCAAAAGACAGCTAGATAGAAGGAAACGAGCCGGAGTCCGGAACTAACCATCAACCTCACACACCTTTCTTCACAGGATCTAACGGGTATTGCCAAGTCTCCAAATGTGCAGGTGGGCCGATTCCCTTTATAAAATCTCGACCTCAACACCACACCGGTTTTCATTTCACAAAGAAAGTATACATCTGAACAGTATTTGCATATTCTGATGAATTAAAATTAGAACAAGTCCTGTGGATAGATATATATTTGTCATTTAGATTATTGACTGTCTTAAAGGATCTACCTTCTATATTGCTCAATTAATTATTATTGTTATTAGTATTGTCAATGTATTCACAGAAATGGGATATATATTATAGTTGTTTTGATTGTTCATCATCTATTTCACAGCACCAAGTAAAATATATTTTATATGTTATTGATGTAAAGACTTACACATAAACCGTATTTTCTTTGTTATAATGATCGAAACCTTCTTACAACTACATATCAAAATGTATAGTTTTAACTGTGTTAAAACGTATCCACTTGTTATACTACTTGATAATTTTGGTTGTTACTGCTATTGGCAATTCTCATTGAGACAGATAGTATACATGCATATAATGATTGGTATAAAAGCCTAGACATAAACAGTATTTTCATATTCAGAACGATTAAGATTTTGTTAGAACTAGTCAGGTAAATATAGGTTTGTGATAGATATATTTTTCTTTAAAAAAAAATGGTGCTAAAAGGATTCATCTGTTACGCTTGGATTATTTTATTGTTATCAGCATTGGCGATTGTGACTGATATGTACTGAATGTATATATGTATACATCTTTGTTCATAAAGTGAAAACTAAGAACTGCTACGAAGTACACAAGAAGTCAATTGTTAAACACTGTTTTTGAATACTGAATAATTAGTTATTGCCAGTAGCATGAAACTTTTACTTATTGATTATACTGACTGTACATATTCAAATGTTTGAGTACAATTTGTTTTGCTTTTAAGATGAGTAAGCACCAATAAAAAAAGGGTTGTTACTGTTAACTGATTGTTTTATTTGCAAGTCCTGTCAAGATGGGTCCAGCCAATTTTTGCTTCCGTCTAGACCAAGTGGTTAGTTATTAATCTTTAAGTAACGCCCTCAAAAAAAAAAAAAAAAAATATACAAAATTTGGGGAACCTTTCAAACGTAAAACTTTTTAAGACTACAACAATTTTGACTAAATTCATTTTACAAGTAAAAATTAAAAATATGCAATTAGTTTTTAGGAACTTTTAGGATTTTTGTAACGGCATACTGCCTCACCATTCGGTAATATTTTAATGTGCTTCTCGACTTACCCTGATAAACAGTTCTGGTTATTATATTCCCTCAGTATAATTTACTGTGTGGTGTTGCACGTTAGCCAAAGTTTATGTAAATAAATATTTTCAAATCTGAGATGAATCTCATTTGATCTATTATGTATCTTAAAATCAGTCCGTAACTTGATTCAAGATGATTTTTCCATATAACAGAAACTTCTATATTTTTCAGATTGTCCGTTATTACGTTTGTATATTAAAATAATTAAAAATTTCAAAATATAAGTATTATAGATACAAAAAAATGGTTTATTGAACAAAGAAGCAAATAAATTTAACGAACAAATTATACATACAGATAACAGTTAGCGGGTGTCTTCTAATTTCACTTAAATAAATGTAACATAGAAAAATGTAAATAGACTTATATTACCTAAATTTTTCAAGGAAGAATCCATTGAGTAAATAATTGTGTGTGAGGCCGAAAGCAAAAGTAGAATTTTGTAGTAGTAATAATATTTCCTTTTTTACCTCCTAAGCAGTCTTTGACGATAGCTGCCTTATATGTTAGCTTTTGAGCACACAACAAAACGCTGACATTATTTAGTAAATAGATATTGAATTCAAATAAATATTTTGGGTATGTCCTAGTTTTAAAAAAACTGCGTGTTGTAAACGTTTCATTAACCGACTCGTAATTCTCCCCCAGTAATAAGGTTCACGCAAGGTAACCACCAACCAACTAATTTACGATTATTTACCAATAATTGGCTTATGATAGAATCTGTGATTTCAATACTTAGATCATCCAAGTAAGTTACTTATTAAACTGTTAACCCTTATGGATATATACTACATGTTAATTTTCACACAATACAAATTACTTTATTCACATTCATCATCATCATCATCATCATCATCATCATCTTCAAGGATTAAGCCAAGGATGGTTTGTGCCGGTCTCAAATAGGCAAAGATGGTGGCTTCAGCGCCTCGGAAGTCCCACACCCATCCGTCCTCTCGGCTTATAGTTACATAGTTTTTTGGGGATGCGGCAGTCATCCATTCGGCAAAGATGTTCCCGCCAATTCAGCCGATACTGGGCGATCCTGTCTAGTATACTCATATTATTCAGTTAATGCCGTATATCTGTGTTTCTTCTATGATCATGGAGAGTATATACCATGGTATATACCATGCCACGTGCCTGAGAAATCTCATTTCGGTCGGTCGATGCAACTGGCCTGGCCTTTCGTTAACGTCCAATTCTCAGACCTATAATGAAGTGTAGGAAGAGGCATCACCTTGTAGAATTTTAGACATGTTTCTTTACTTGCTGACTTAAGGGTTCGCCTAATTTTCTCGCACATAAGGTTGAACTTATGCAACTTGGACTATAAGACACACTGTAGCCCAGGTATTCAAAATTGCTAACTTGTTTCAGGACAGTACCATCTATAATAATTATTGCCCGTATGGGATCAGATCCACGAAAACCATCGCCTTGGTCTTAAGTGTAGATATTTGCAATCCAGAGTATTTGCAGATTCAATTTAACAAATGTATGCCCATTTAAAAGTTGTTTCAGAGTCCGTTTATTCACATTATTCTTGCAGTTATTACTCTCCGTTCTTTTCTGACTGACTGTGGGGCTGTGCGAGACGAAGGGCATGCCCGTCGCCGGCTCATGTGCTGCGTCCTGAGTTTCAAATAGAGGTCTGTATTGTACAAGAGGTAATTTGAGGCTGGGAGTGGCTGACTAAGTCGTGGCGCACGATGAACACTGCAGAGCCCGTGTCAACTGTAAATGGTGTTGTTTCACCTTCCGGAAATCCATTAACGATCAAGTGTCCATTGATCTTATGCCTCGTAAAAGCTGTGTGCTGTTATAGAGCTTTATTTCTTCATCTGTGATCACTCTCTTCTCTCGGTATTTTCTTCTCCCAACAGTTTACCTGTAAAGGACCAAGTTCTCCACATTTGGAATTCGGTGTTCTGTTTTGTCTCATCCTTCAAATCGTTGTGCGCTCTTGAAAGTCTGAATTGGTTGTCCGGCAACATTGGTTTTCTGCACCTAACGTAACGGAATTGTGATAATTGGATCTTCTGACTACAGTGTGATAACAATACCCATTAATGTAGCGGGACGCTGTCTTGGCAGCTTCAAACTCGAGGTCGTGAACAATAACTTGTGAGCTACTTCGGTGTTTTGCTGTTCGTAACACATGCTGAAGTTCACA
The DNA here is from genome assembly GCA_034769895.1 of Magicicada septendecula. Lineage (NCBI taxonomy): Eukaryota > Metazoa > Arthropoda > Insecta > Hemiptera > Cicadidae > Magicicada > Magicicada septendecula. The sequence continues at coordinate 535,171,073 of CM068367.1, read as the reverse complement.
ATCTCCGATGCTACCAATAAACGTCTGTACCGCACACCTCATTCGAAAATCTTCTAGTGCTTCAGGATAGGCTAGTCTAATCAGTCTGCCGATTCTTGTTTCAAACTCTTAAAGACTATCCCCTGAAGGTAGTCTTCTTGTCTTAACTCAGCGTAGTGCACATTTCGCAAATATTTATCACCGTACCGTAATTCTAGAGCTTTTAAAGAATTCGTCATAAACGTTCTTGCTGTCAGGTGGCACTTTCTTTGGTAGCTATGTGGAGGTCCTTTTAAAGCGAGAACGAGTGAAACTGCCTTCTCTTTATTTGTCCAATTATTTCCGCATGCGGCGGCTTCAAATTGCCTAAGGTACGTCGCCCTGTGAATGCTTCCGTCGTGATAGACTTCCGTTAAATCACTTCATTTAGTAGCACGGGTCAACGTAGTTGCACAATAAAAAACAAAAGGTTTTCTCTTCTTTATTTATTTGGTACTGCATGCGCCAATTAAAGTTACAGTGCATGTACGAGTAAAATTCCTAGAAAACATCATGTTGTGCCAAACTCTACGAATAATATGTATGCTTTTTTTTAGATTACTATAATAAAAATAACGAATTTAGTTTTAACAACAAACAAAGAATTATCTCTTTACTTTATAAATTTAAATTTTTTACAGTAAGAAATATGTATGTATACCCACACATACGTTTTGCGAGCACGAAAAAGTCTAATCATATATTTCACAAGTTCCTAGCAACTGACTCTACTTTCAACTCAACTGCGTTCAAAAGACAGCGACATTGTGTTCGCTCAGTGGCAAGGCAATGTACTTTTTTCTATGGAATTTATTTCACTGAGTTAAAGTATTCAAACTTTCTTAAACATTTCTTCCTGTAGCTCATAGAAAACTTATAAAGAAGCAGTGTTAGGGCGCAGGAAAATGCCGTGTGGCATTCAAGCAACGTGATATACATGTTGCTTATTCCTGTGAAAGTTATAATTTTAAATTAAACCTGTGCCTTTAACTCTGTGTTCAGGAAACATAAATTAAACGTTTATAATTAGGATTTGTTCCACTAATAAGTTCAAATCTTAATTAATAAACGATTTAAACCTCAAAATTTAAACCATAAATAAAGTTAGAAGTTGTATGCAGAAATAAATAAATTAAGCGGAATTGCCACATGCAACAGCGTTTATAACTTATAAATTAGAAGTTAGTGTTTCCCATACACTGCACATGAAACTGCTGTAATAAAGACTTCAGTGGATATTTATTTTGTTTCAGCTAAGCGGCAAATAAAAATAACCAAATTAGCGGCTACTGTGTTCTGTCTTAAAGTTCCTGTTTTATGCAGATCTCAAAACCTTATGAGTGCGGATAACACTTCTCTTGACGTTGTTGTTTCAAAAACAATATTGTACATAATGCAATAAGTTATTCTCTGTTAATATTAAGATTCCCTGATGACTATTAATCTTCTACATAAGACTTTAAAGCCACGTGTTGATTACTATATTTTAGGCATGTATTACATTTTGTAATAAATTCATAATCTGTTTCACTCTACGTTTATCGTTTACTAATGCAAGTGTCAAAGATTTTATTTTAGACAAACTGTAAATTTGGATACATATAAAACGGAGATGTTATTTTGCTTTACTAATATTAAAAGAGATAAATAATTAATCGCAGGACGTTTATTGAATTATAATCCTTAAATTAAACTAGATGAATAAAAGTAAATTGAATTATAAATAATGCAAGGCTACCTGCGTTTACTTTTGAAAGAACATAAGTACACTTTGAAATACAGTTGTACGCAAATGACGATACTCCATATCCTACACTCGCACGTACATATTTCTCCTGAATCGTACTGTATTTACCACATAACGAGGCTTCATGACGTCGGTAAATTTCCCCTCTCTGAGTCTACCATCGACTTTGATCAGTTAAGTCAATAACACAGCGACTGAGTACACTTTACTTTAGTTGATATTAATTTAATACCAAGGACTTAATACTTCCTTTTTCTTATGGAGTTTCAATACCTAATTTGCCGTGACATATTCGTGCGTATGTGTATGTGTAGAATGCATAAAATTTTGCAAAAAGTTTTAAATAAGTATGAAAAATTTGAAAAGTTATTGCAGAAAAAATAGTTTTAACTAATAATGAAAGCAATCATAAGTAAAACAACAAAATTAATTCTTAAAAACGGAATACAATATTGTTTGATTTTGAACAACTTCAGACCCTGTTGGTAGATAAAATGGCAATCACTTTCTTCAACACTATTAAAGACTCCTTCGGCCCACCCTTTACACGGTCCACACTGAATCCAGTCGATATTGATACGCAAGCTGATACATATCTTGTTGTAATTAAAGCAAACAATTTCGCTGTTACATCGTTGAAAGCGTTAATTTCCATTTCGTTAACGCAGAAATGATGTTTAGAATTACATGTATAGGCTATAATTACTCGTCACAGCTTCATCCAAGTCACTAATGTGGAGGTAGCTTTTAAATAAATGCAGACAGTCTTACTTTGAAATAAGTGGACTTTTAAGAGTTTTTGATGAGAATTAGGGATGGTGACAATAAATGATCATTGTGACACTGTGACACCTGTACTCAGCTGAATAAGAAGCATTTTCCTTGGCAACAAGTGAATTTTTAGTCAGAAATTGCACGAGTATTCTCTTGGAGTCTGCACGTATATTCTTGGAGTTGCACAGATATTTTCAATATGATGAGCATCTGAGTCAATTGCATTTACAGAGTAGAAGAACTGGTTAGGAATGAATTCTTTAGGAAGATTTGTTCAGTCCTCCAACTGAGGATTGTTGGCAGTCTCTGCAAGTACACGGGTACAAAAATACGTTTTCTGTTATTAGATATGCACAGACTAAAGTGCATAGTCAGCTATGTATGTAGTTCTTGCTTATAACATGCTCATAAGAGACTATAAACGTTACGTCTAAGGGCTGCAGCATCCTATTCGAACGATGAGTCGAGAGACAGAGAATTATTACATTCTGTGCAGGGATCAAATTAAATATATTAATGCTGTTGGTGATACAATTCTATCTGCTCAAAACGTCACAGATATTTCATGTTTTATGTTATTTTATATTTCCGTCTAATGACGGGGCATTTACATTTTAAGTAACAAGGAAATATACAACAATATTACTGAAATAGCTATTTCAACTTGTATTTGTCGTAGTTCCCACGACTGGGAGACATCACCACATATCAATTTGTCGGTTAGACATCAGTCGCTTAAATCTTCCTGTGCGGTCTCACTCCATTACCCCTACTTACGACGCGTATATTTTGTAATAAACGGAAAACTTACTATAGTATCTGAATGGATTCGGATGTGCCACACGGGGGAGAATATGTATTATCCATTATTACTTGCATTACAAAACACATAGTGCTTCGTTTACCTTGAAAGTGTAACAGAAAGGAAACAAATTTTGTGTACCTTGTGTTTTTAAGTGATTGTTATTGATGGTACTTTACACTTGTTCTATTATAGAAGTACTTGTTAATGACTGCATTATTAAGAGGACAATGCTTTATATAAACTATTAGGTGTAATATAAAATTTTCTATTATCAGTTTCATGTTACTTTAGCATTTTATTGTTAAGTATTCCTGTAGGTAACAAATATATTTTGTCAGGGGAATCTCAGTGCTAGTCAACGTTTATACTTAGAAATTATATTTTCAAAAAATTGAAAATAGTGACTTTCCACTGAGAAATTATATTTTCAAAATTCTCATAATTTTGTATGTTGAATACAATTTGCATACTGTTTGCTAACACTCATAGATAATAATTGTTTTGATTAAACATTTGACAGACATTAATTGATGTAGACTTATAGAACACTATTACAAAAATACATTGTGTGTTATTGACTTTCAGTAAACATTTTTTTGTTAAAATCTCATTCTACAATACTATTAATTATAATTATAAATAAAATAATAGTAAGTTTTAATTATAATATAATTATAAATATTTGTTGTATCCGTTAAACTCATTTAGTAGACATAGTAAACCCAACGTATTCAATTTTATCCAGTGGCAGAGCAGTAGTGAAAAAATGTTTCTCTTCTTTTTAGCAGTTCTTTCTGTCTACTTTACAATGTATTATTACATACTCTCTTTACTGTCGCACATGTAAAAGGACCTATTATTATTTGACTGTACGGTGCGTTTTAGTGATCTAAGTAATTATTTGCTTTGGTAAAATTAAATGAAGTTTATTCGAGTGAATGTTAAGAATCTTAGTCAATTATTTCAAAACTTTGGGATTATTCAAGTACGAATCTTTATTTTTCAGCTTTTACAATTATATTTTATTGAGATTTATACTGAAGACGTAGGAATGGATTTAAATATTTTTAAACGAATTATATTTATATTTTGCCTACTTTTACTATAGAGGACGTATATTTTGAATCAACTAACGCAAATAATTATTGCCTTAGTTAGTCCCAGTCTCTTAGGTTTCATCGACGATGTCTAAGAGAGTAAGTGCATGCCATATTGTGTCATAATTATGCATTTTGATATGCAGTGTTGGCAACAATTATACCAAGTTTGCATAAAAAAGTGGTAAGGTGTTCACAAATTGTCTTAACGTGCAGTCTATGCTAAACATGACCTTCCTTTTTTATTCTTTCAGAGGACGCATTGCATAATGCACACCATCACCTTGGGGCTAATTGCGCTAAGGCAGCTTGGGACCATAACACAACGCTCCCAAGACGTCTGATACACCCGTGATTTTCGTAATGACATACAGTATGTCAGGTTTACCAGGGTACTGTTCTTCTTTTCGTTATGTTTTTGTAGATGCTGTTACAGAGCTTAATGTTCCTAAACAACTTTAAGTGATGAGAATTTTCTCACTGAATACTGGTTTTATCATTTCTCTTTGTCCCAAAAAAATAATAAGTTTAATGTATACTTTTATATATCAGTAAGGAAACTTTATGATGATATGTGTTTATGATGGTTTTTACAGTCACGTTTTTCCCTTAATAAATTACTGCTGTAATATATTTTAAGTGAATTTTGTTATTCCATTTTTCATATCGGTCCGACAAACTACGAAAATATCTTTAAATTTGTGTTAATGTAGGCCTAAATAGCCTAATTTTTATCTTTACACTAAACTTAATTTTATTTAGCTTTTTGCTTAGTCTCCTTAATGTTATACATTCTTGTAACAACTAATATGTTAACCTTCAGTTTTTGTTAAGGCTCAATAAATCACTCATGTGAACAGCAGCATCCATAAACATACTGCTATTTTCTCTCTCAAGATTACATACCTTGCTATAATAAGGCCAATATACAAGAACTCGTTCTCGTATATGTCATAGAGCCTCGCTATATATGGGTTTTAAGTATATACCTAAGGGTGTAGCCAATTTGGTAAAGAAATGTAAGATTAAGTCAGGAGGTAGTAATAGCAAGAGTAAGATTTTGTTACATAATTGAATCATCAACTACAGAAAGCGGAAATAAAAAAACTTCACATCTAAAATCGTAAAATCTTGTTAATAAAATATAAAACACAAACTCATCTACTTTAGAACAACTTTCATCATTGGCATGCGCATGGGAGTGACCAGAGGGACTTTGGCCCCATCATTAGTTTATAAAAAAAGCCAAATCCGGAAAAATTAAAAGATGAGAAAACAGAGTAAAAAAGTAATGTAAATACACTAATATACACGTATAAACTAAAATACACTTATAAAAAATACACTAATATAGGAGTAATTATAAGAGTGATTTCAGTCTAGACAGGGGTGTAGTGGTAACTCCCGCTGCCCCATTTTCTCTCTCTTTCTTTCTTTTACAACAATAGGGCACTTGCAAGACACGTAACGAAAAAGCAAATTACTGTGTACCGTCTAGACTACCTGTGTATAAACACCGCTCATAATCCTTTGCTGTCTTTGAAATGAGCAGTGTGGCTGAAATCTTTAAAGTCACTTTCAGACACTCGTCGGACGTGTCAGTCAAAAGCTGTGTCGGCAGTAGTCGCTCAGTTTTAAAACATTGTAAAGGCAATAGTAGAAGTAATTGAATATATATTTGATTCAAAATCAAGAGCAACAGGAAGAGAAATTTTATTCCAAATGAAAACGTTTAGATGTCATGTTTACATATCATAGCGTGTTTACATATTATGCACCAAATTCCTTAAATCATCGTAAAAACCAGCAAAACTCTTCGAGGTCCAGACCAAGATCTTTGTAAAGCTGTTGAAGAGATAGAAAATGTAGCTCTGGCACTCATATAAATGAGAAAGTATGAAGAGGAGTTCGAAGCAATTTACAAAAAAACGAAAGACTTGTGTGACAAGCTAAATATTGCAGTACCAGTGCGAAAGAAGAGGAGAGCATTTAACCTCTTAAGTAATGCTGCAAATCCAGATAAAAACCAAAAAGACTTCTGTAGAGACCAATTACTTCGGCTTTTTACTTACGATCCTGTTCTAGATGTATTAGTTGAGGGTATAAGCGATCGATTCAACCAAGAAACAACAAATTAGATCTGTGCTGTTGGTAAATTATAGGTTTGAATGTTGGCGGAAACAAGTGGACAAATCAAAGTTTAGCTACTCTCAGCAGGCTTTTTTGTATAAATGCAGAAGGACTAGCGAAGAGATGAAAATTTTGTAAACAAGAAAAGGTGAGCATACAGTTCCAGTTACCAGCTGCTCTTGTAAACTTATTATTAACATTTATAGAACCAAAACGTTCATTAGATATTAGTGCAGAAGAAGTTATTGATAAATTCAAAAACATGGTCCCTTTTAAGAGAAAGATGTCACTGTAAGGGTTTGTATCACGATCTGGTTTTACTTAGATTTCAATTTTGTAAGACCTACAAACTTTGATAGAAATGTCTATTGAAATCATCAAATTATGTATATATTTTCAATGAATGTAGTCAGTAAACATTATTTAAGGCTTTTTAAACCTCCATTTCTTTTCTTATTGTTGTTGTTTAGGTCACAAAAATAAGATAATGATATGTTTTTAATTAAACCAGTTTCTTTTTTTAATGTTATTTTATAGAGCGTTTTATTGAGGGTATTCCAAATCCCCCGGCACAGTTTTCAACCCATTATAATCGCCCTGCGCACGCTTATGTTCTTTTGTACATTTTGCTTTAAAAATTATATCCAGATAATCAGAATACATTAAGATACTGAGGACATTTTGTTATGGATTGTGCAAAATGTTTCTAATTCGTGTTAAACAAACAAAAATTCTGAACCCAATTTGTGTTTACGTTTTTCCCACGTTTACCTTTTATTATTTTAACCTCTATCGTTTAACAGAAAGTTTGATGAAAGTCAAACAGAGAATCTAAGCGAGGTTTTGGGGTAGACGAGGAACAATTTTTTGTACCCTCACAAATCTTAAGCCTAGATTCCTATTCAGCTGACTAAGGACCTTTCAAGTTTGGACGTCCATTAACTTTTAATTGCCTGCTGATTAATAACTGTGATAAAAATAAAACTATATTATATGATAGTTGGAGACATTACGTAGTGGATTGAAAGAACTGTCTATTTAATGTTTGCATCGACATCAATTTTAAATTATTATGTATATAATAAAAGTGCTTGCAAATTAAACCACAGGACTCATGATAAGCTGAGTATTCTTGATAGGAGAATTTAAATACACTGAGTTACTTATACAAAATAATGTACCAAGAAAGTTTAATTATTAAGTAATTCACACTGGCAAATCAACTTGATCTGTACATCTAATAATAATAACAACTAACCGCTTCACTTATAACTTAATAACATTACAGGTACATGTTTCTGCAAGAAATGACAAACTTCCTTTCAACTGAGTAGGAATTTCAGAAACATCAAAGGTCTTTGAAAGATTCAAAGGTGATTTCGTATGTTTGTCCTTTTCGACTTAAGTGTTTGTAATTACTACAATATATATTCATTTCGGCACACGTGTCAAAGGCGTTTTAATTCAGCAGCTTACATACACAGAGACTGACTAGACTTACTTTTTATGGTTGTCAGTTTCTTTGATCTCACAGAGTGGTCGATTTCTCGTTTATTTTGCGATTTGCAGATTAACGTGCTTTCCTACGAAGTACGAGGTACAACTAATACACGTTGGTCTCCAGTCGGTTTCTGAATGGAAAATCATGGCTTTACACCTAAAATATACCAAACATTAATTCTGTATTGAATATCAAACTGGTTAAACAGTTAGTAAATACAAAAATGAATGTAATTTGAATTCTTTTATTTTCTAAATTAAGACGAAATAACTGTCAATCTTAAACATTATAAAAATGATCAGTTTCCCCAAGCATAAATATGAAATCTTTTACCGTGCATTATCTTGCTTCTACAGTTCTTTCTCCATGCATTTTGATAGGCGCTTTACTACTCGGAAACACATTAACAAAAAATAAAAATTGAGAACTCTGTAGTCATATGTACTGGTTATTCATGACCAAGTCCTAAATGTTTCTGGAGAAAAACTGCTTCTGTACAGACAGTATTCAAACTAATCAAAATACATAACATTCAGCTACGAGGACAGCTAGTAAATCTCAATCAAGATGTTGCGACCCTTTTAAAACACAGAGTGTAGTGTTGAGGAATGAGGTCGATACCTCATGGTATAACGCATGATAAAGAACAGAAAAACGGACATGTATTGTCTAACAGAAATTTTTTGATTAGCATAACGAAGGACTACTTAAAAGAGCTCCCTTAACATTACACGTACTTTCTCTTCTACTATACGTTTTACAAGATATTATTTAATGTATGTGTAACTTATTGCAAAATAAAAAGCCTTTACAAGACATAACCGGCCATTTTAAATGGTTTACAGTTTATCGAAAAACAATAATGGAACAGAAATAATTTTCCATTTTCTGTGTAAATCTATTGACAACATGAGATACATTAATTCATTTTTTCAGGCACTGAAAACAAACTAAATTACAAAAGGTAAGAACAAAATGTCTACGTTAGTCTTCACTGTGTGTGCATTCTAGTTTTCCGTCTTATTCTCTAACATTGGTAACGATTTTGCAAGATTAATTATTATGAATGTATACAGTCATAATTTAAACGAAAGTAAAATGATTTAACTGTGGTACTGTGAAGTATTGTATTAAAACAAAGTATAAAAGTAAAAGTAAATATTAAAAAAATAGTAGGCTACATAATTAACATAATCTTCAAAAGCCTTATAACCATTTACAGGCCTTACAAATAACTTGTCTGTAACGAATTTTGTTGGATTTACATTATTAGAATTCATTAACATTGAATCATTCTGGTATTCATTATGTGTTGTGATTCTATAGTTACTTGTATGAGTCTCTTGTTTAGAAATATTATTATCGCATGTCAGGTTAGTAGCTCAGTGATAGAAGCATACTACCACCACTTTAGAATAACGAAAGTATATAAAATCTAAAAGGTTGTTGAATACTGAAGGATAAGTTAATATAAGATTAAAAGTTTGGGTTAAACAGAAATATCTTTTATTATTAATAAGAAATAAACACCTTTCTAATTGCTGCAAAATTTTGCACGCAAATATATTAGAAAAAAGTATCTGTTAGAAAAATTGGGATAATTAATTTCAATTTTAGCCTACCATTTGCCTATTTTATGCTATTTTATACTGTATTAATAAATAAATTAATTTTTCCTATGTTCGCCAACTGGATATTATCTGCAAATATGGAGAATCATTTTTTTTCACCCTGTCGAAGGCTCAAATTTCCAGGTATTTTTACAATTATTTGAAAGATAATTCATTAACATAGAAAGGGATAGAAGTTTTGTCTGTTGATTATTCATTACACAAAAAAGGTATCTGTGAAATGTTTTACAATTACTTAACGATTTAAACGTATAAGTTTTGCGATACCCTACGACAAAGAAGTAAACACGTATACCATATAACTCATATTGGTTTTACGTGATATAGATACGTCATATATTAGTTTTACTTGATTTAGATATACATACGATTGGATACGATTTTGACTTAGGTTAAGGTAATGGTTAGTAGCCTCATAGAAAAATATTGTATAAATTTAAAAGGCATAAGAGACTGCTGGCAATAGCCACTCTGAATAACACAGATGTAAGAAATTTGAATGTACTGCAATTTTAGTACTCGACATAAAATATAAAACTCATTTCGATAACGCAATTTTCAGACCTTAGCAAGTAAGAAATATGCGTGGCAATAATTTTACGTTAAAATGTAACGAACGGACGTATTGTTTTGGCACCGAATCAAATTATTGTGTTAAGGTACTCTTATTTACGTTGGCCTCCGACAATGTGGAGCCGCGCGCTTGGAGGCCTGACAATTTAGTGTCGTCATTTTACCGCTGCCAGACGTATCTTAAATATTTTATAATTCAAAAGAGAAACTTTTATATTGTGCATTAAAGATTTATAGCATAAAAACTATGAATTTTCAAACGCTGATTGATGCCTTAAGACGATATTGTAATATTTAAACAAGTTCAGGCTTGGTTGTTTAAAATTGAAACCATGCAAATCTAAAAATTTGGATTAGATACATTTAACTGAGACTCACGCTTAGTGATTTAAAAGCGTATAATTTTTTCAGTAGTTTCACATTTTAACATGATAGTGTTTTTAGGCTGGGGGTCATTCCAAAAAATGTCTGGGCTTTCGATTCCCCACAGTCTAGAAATTTTTAGTTTACAAAACATTATCATGCTTCGATGTTTCGGTTTCATCGAAATTCTTTATGCGGGCGCGCGTGATTGTGTGTAGGGGAGAGAGAGAGAGAGAGAGTTTTTATAGCATATCTCCTATTTATACCTACTGTTTACATCTATAAACCATAAATCATGTTACAAGTTTACACAGTAGATAATAAAAGAACAATTTAGATGAGATAATGTTGTACAGAGTAATTATTGGAAATAATTAATGTTAAGCCACATCACACATACCAAGGTTATTTATATATATTAAAAGAATGTTATTTTGGAAATTTTAAACATTTACCAAAGGCTGGGGTTTACTTTTTATTAATACAACAGTTTAAAAATATAGGTATGGAGAACCATACATGACTTCCATATTCTAAGATTTATATTTAAAATCATTTTCGAAACGAAATATTACCATAGAAACTACTTATTTCTACTTACTGCTTCAGCCTTAACCACAGTACTGTGGTCACTAACGTATACCACCTCACGTTATCGCACTCGATTTTCACTGATGATGGAAGTCGATGGCATTGCCGAAACGTCTGGTTTTGTAGAAAACATTGGACTACGGCCAAACATCCCGGGAAGGAATTTTAACAAAAACAAAAATTGTTGCCGATAACGTTGTACACATATATATAAAAAATATGCATAAAATTAATGGCTTGTATAATTTAATGATTGATCTCCATTAAGTAGTGCTCAAGTTTCCAAAGTTTTAATATTATGATGTCCGTAATTAAAACATCAGAGCAGGTTTAGTGTGTATGAGGGTACACCGTGGACAAAAATTTTCAACATTTCCTATTGAGCGTTGCTTAGAGTAAAGCTGCGAATCTACAGTGTACGTTTCACAGAACAAACACGGGAAAAAGAAGGAGCGCTCCGAAGTCACTCATGGACCCTCAGCATCTTGCAGAGGGTTCATTCCCTAAAGATGAAAAGTCTGTCTATGAATCGTTCCTCTGTAAACACGTGCAGTTACACTGCCCAGCGATCCACAGGAAGCAAATTGATGTCCATTTTTTCGGCTTGCACGCGTTATGTTGGTGTGGGTTTCGGCACTTTCCATTTAAAAAGCATGCAAATGTAAGAAAATAAACATGAGTGAGGCCAAAATAACGTGAATTGTGTGTGTGTGTGTGTGTGTGTGTGTCTTCCCTGCCTTTTTATTGCTGTAGGCATAATAATAAAATGGAAACGTAAACATTACATAACTGAGATATGCTTACCTGCCACGAGCGATATATTATTTTATACATGGAGGAGTTCAGTGACATACACACGTACAGAAGAATTATATATATAAAGATATTAACTCATACATAATTTACATTAAAATGAAAAAATTATAATTTTATTCCCTGGCAACAAAATTATTTTATTTTTAACAATTACCATGTTTGAAAAAGTTTAAATGAATTTTCAAGTACTTTACTGTTGTTAAAACGTAAAAGGTTGCTGGTAAACTACCCCTTCCCCTTAACCGATCTTCACCAAAATCAAAAGGCCTTGAGATCTCTACAATTCAGGGACGTATGCACAAAATTATTTGATTCTGTTTGAATTTGCGGCTGTTATCGCTTGCCATAAAAATACGCTTGATAAAAAAACGTTGCCGGTAAACTACCCCTTGCCCTTAACCGATCTTCACCAAAAACAGTAGGTCTTGAGTACTCTACAAATCAGGGCTGTATGCAAAACATTATTTGATTCTGTTTGAATTTGCGGATGTTATCGTTTGCCATATAAAGTACCCTTGTTAAAAAAAAGTTGCAGGTAAACTTCCCCTTTCCCTTAACCGATCTTCATCAAAGAAATAGGTCTTGAGAACTCTACAATTTAGGGCTGTATGCAAATAATCTTTTGATTCTGTTTGAATTTGCGGCTGTTATCGTTTGCCATAGGAAATGCCCTTGTTAAAACATAAAACGTTACTGGTAAACTACCCCTTTCCCTTAACCGATCTTCACCAAAAACAATAGGTCTTGAGAACTCTACAAATCAGGGCTGTATGCGAAACATTATTTGATTCTGTTTGAATTTGCGGCTGTTATCGTTTGCCAAAAAAAAATTTCCCTTGATAAAAAAAACCGTTGCCGGGAAACTACCACTTTCCCTCAACCGATCTTCACCAAAAACAATAGGTCGTGAGTACTCTACAAATCAGGGCTGTACGCAAAAAATTATTTGATTCTGTTTGAATTTGCGGCTGTTATCGTTTGCCATAGGAAATGCCCTTGTTAAAACATAAAACGTTACTGGTAAACTACCCCTTTCCCTTAACCGATCTTCACCAAAAACAATAGGTCTTGAGAACTCTACAAATCAGGGCTGTATGCGAAACATTATTTGATTCTGTTTGAATTTGCGGCTGTTATCGTTTGCCAAAAAAAAATTTCCCTTGATAAAAAAAACCGTTGCCGGGAAACTACCACTTTCCCTCAACCGATCTTCACCAAAAACAATAGGTCGTGAGTACTCTACAAATCAGGGCTGTACGCAAAAAATTATTTGATTCTGTTTGAATTTGCGGCTGTTATCGTTTGCCATAAAAAAAAATCTACACACAGGCACACACACAGACAGACACACACACAGACACTTTTCGAAAAACGACTTTTTTTCATGTTTTGAGTGTAGTACAATCAGAATCTGCAATAATCTCGAACACAATTTTTTTTGCCATCACAGTACTTCCATTTCCTTAAGGAATATGGAAGTAATAATTTACTCCACAGTAAAGTACTATTTACTTTAATTCGTAAGTTTCAACATCTTAATTTTAAGTGAAAATTAAATTTTGGTTGCTTATAGAACATGAAAACCTGAATTCGATCATGTTTTTAGCACAGCGTAATAACTAACCAGCAAATATAAAGAAGACTCGATGTACAATTACCAAGGATGAAAGGAGTGCGGTAGCCAAAGCACAAGTTAAAATAATTGTACATATTAGAAATAATATATTTAGTTATATATTAGGAGGTGTATAACTGTCATGGTATCTGTATATATGTAGAAAGACATTTTGTCAGAAATGGAGAAACAATCTACGGGTAATAATTAGACTTGACGGAAACAGGACTTGACTTGATTGAAATCTTTCGAAATGTGGCTTTACCGAGCATTTCGAAAGAGCATACTGAGTATTTCGTGGACAGCACGTATAACTAATTTTGAAGTTGTTAGAAATATGAAGAAAAAAAGGGAAGTTATTAGCACAGTAAAGACAAGAAAGCTTCAGTATCTGGGATATCTCATGACTGCATTTTACTTATTGCAGTCCATACTATAGGGAAAAGTAGTTGGTAAGAGAGGATTTGGGCGACCGAGAATCTCATGGCTGAGAAACTTAAGAATCTGATTTTGCATGGATATAACTGACTTATTCCGTGCAGCAGTACAGAAAGTTAAAATAGTCTATATGATATCGAACATGCGAAACGGATAGGAACTCTCCAAAGGAGAAGAATCAGAATAGTTACCGTAAGAGTAACGATATATGTAACAAATTATTCTCCGTCTAAATTTATATCAGACAGTGCACACTACTGCGTACAATTGCAAATATTAAGGGCATTGCTTAGATGCTACTGCAAACAAGACTTTAGATTCTTAACATTTAGATCCATAGAGTTTTAGATTCCAAACCTTAAAAAGGACAAAGCATGTCTCATAAAATGAGAAAAAAGGAAAAAGGATTAATCATTAAATCTTTGTAAAATTATTTAGATCACATCAAGGAATATGTTAACAAACGTAAAGGAAGATGATGTGCAACGACGGAAAAAATTACGTTAGCTTAGGGTAAAACAGATTGTTTTGAATACATTAATTCACTTACGTGGGCATTTTAAAATCGCAAACAGAAATTTTGACCATCCTGTTCGTAGTAATAAAAGATTAACAAATTAGGATCTGTGTCTGCAATTTAACTTAAATATACATATTTTATTATTTGATAGTATGTCAGAAATTGATAACTCTTCACCCATTTGCTTAATTATAGATTCTACATTACTATACACAATTTACAATAAAAAGTGTCACGTTAAGACAAATATTATCAAGACCGTATATTAGGGTCTTGGCTCCAGTATCGGATTTATACCTAAACTTGAAGATTTATATATGTTTTTGATAACGTTGTAGCCACAAAACACAATAGTTGAGTTTTGTGAAATCAAAGTTAGTTTAATGCCGAGACCTCAATGTTGCCTGGGAAACATAATTTCCCAGAGGATTAGGCTAAAATAGTCCATAACACTTACTTCATTACTCCAAGGATCTACTCTGTCATTGTCAAAACCGAAACTTTTCACACCATTAAAGCAAAATTAATAGACTGACAACTGACAGGTTTCTTCATACTAAGCTTTATAACTTTCACAACTTTTTTTAATATCATGACATTTATTTACCTGAATTTGTTTTATTGATAAATTTAACGTACAGTACCTCTTCCACAAGTAACGTGTTTCCCCATTGTTAATATTACATAATTATATTCTGAAAACCAAATAACCTAGTTAAGAATTCTTGATAAAATATTCAACTTAGATTTAGAGTCAAATCGCTTACTAGATTTTCGTCAAAATTAATTTATCAGAAAACATTATATAATACCTTGACTTGTCCTCTATAAATTATATTAAATTTAAAAGTAATATTTTAAGCAAATAGCTAATATCGTATTCACACAGATAAATAAGAAAGTAGAAGAAAGTCTGAAGACTGCAACGGTAAAACCTTTGGAATATAGTGTACAATTAAGGACGACAATACAAACACGGGGAAATGATTATATTCTAATATTCGCTTATCTATAATTAACTGTGATTACAGGAATATCTCTACAACGAGTCGCAAAAACTAGGCTATCTTTATAGGTAAAATTTTCTGCGCTGTTTGGCCGTGGTCTATGGTTTATTGACAAACCGAACGTTTCAACAGCTCCATTGGCTGCCATCACTAGTGGCATTTAAAAGAAATCCAAGGCCTCCTGAACGTAGGTTGTTCGCGTCAGGTCCACAGTACTGTGATAAAGGCTGAGCAGTTTTTGAGCCTTTACCACAGTACTGTGAACCTGACGCGAACCACCTATGTTCAGGAGGCCTTGCATTTCTTTTTAATTCCACTGATGATGGCAGCCGATAGAGCTGTTGAAACGTTTGGTTTGTCAACAAGCCATAGACCACGGCCAAACAGCACGGACAATTTTACCTATACAACTTACACCGGCCGTGAAAGCCTTAGGACAATGTTGGGCTAGCTTTATTTTAAAAGACAGATCCGTTGATTTTGGTAGCAATATTGTGTTTTGTACTGAAATAGCTGTTATGCAATTACGATACGAAGCATATTCAAAGCGCTATTCCATCGGCTGACAGTTTGGTGGTGTGTTTGACTGACGCTAGCTTATTCGAAAGCAATCTCTGGCAATGCTAAATCGGGAGGTATTATTTGGGAAAACTTCTGTCAATGATGATTTCATTCATATAATTGGATATTTACACCTATATCTCTAACAACAGGTGGATATGACAAAGTTAGTTGGTTTGTTTGTAAGTACCCCCACAACGTACTTTGCAGCTAGACAAACGCAATATTGATCCGTATTGCATACGGTTAATCTAATTTATATGAATTATGCGAAACGTAAGAACCGTACAAATTTATAACATAACGTCATCAGGAACTAAAGAGATGACAAAATACATTACAAATACACTTTATTACTTTATTTATTAAAATATTCAACAGCCCCCAGAGTCCTATAGCATATACAGAGAAGGAGGTAATGTACAGTTTGGAAAATACGGAGTAACGTAAAACAACCAGTGATGGTACTCAAACCTAAACAGGTTTAGTGAACCAAGTGTGTCATAATGTTCAGCGCTCGCTTTGCAGCGCTTGTTGTAGTGTAGACAGATGTTTCAAAATATATATACGTACTTCATATAATTTTAAGCACTTGCAAGAGGCGAGTCTATTCAATAACATATGTGACACTCAGAAATCGGCTGAAACGTTTGTCTTCGTAACGAGCTTGTGAAGTCAGCTAACTTAAACTATAACCTTTCAACATGTTACTTCTCATACAAACACTAAACCGCAAAAAGGTCTTTCTATAAGCTCAAATTATTTCTTAGGGTTATGTTATTAAAATGTATTTACGCTAGTTCCTTAGTAAGAAAAATGCAGAATGATTAAATAAAATAGGCCTATATATTAAGGCTGAAAACACCTGTTTTTACTTTCTCCTGTAAAATCTTGATTTTGTTTCATGCGTGTTATTACAATGAAGGTATCAAAATTTCATACAACCGATATTCTATTAAATGTTGATAACCTTTCTTTACACTGAAGCGAGTATATAAGAAAATGACATCAATGTTTTCTTCCAAGTATACAAAACAGTTGACCAAAGTTATATATTATTTTCCGTCATTCAGAATTTCCAAATTCACTTAGAGTACTTTTGTAATAAACAATAATAAATACGTTCAAAACGTACTATCTGATTACTCTCAAAACACATAATATCGGTGAAGATCTAAACATGTTGAAATAATTTATAACATATTTTTCGTGTTAAGGATAGTGATAATTTTTTTTTGCTACCAAACAAAATTTGCTTAACTAATCATGGCAAATATTTATGTGTAGAAGAAACAGTTCAATAATGCAATTATCATTTACGTATAATATTGAAAGTAATATGAAGCACGGGTGAATTTTGAACGGGTGATAGTATTCAGGTGTGAAAAGAATCTATGTAGTTTAACGTGAAGATTGAAAGTGTAAAGAAGGTAGAGAAGTCGTTAATCAAATTTTGCTACTTTAGTTTGACTGTTTTGTGATGTCTTTGTATTACACAACTGTAATTAGCAATGTTTAGTGCGTTACCATGAAACTGTAATGTTATGAAATGACAGCTATTGTGAAATTAAGCATAAAATCCATTGCCTTTGGAATTTGAATCAGTTAAATTATTTAAATTATTTTTGTAATTCATATTTGTATGAAATATTTTACAAAATTTGGTTTTGTAACATATTTCACTTATGTTTACCAAAAACATTTAGGGTTAATCAGATAAAATTGGTTTTTAGTTTAGTAAAGATGTTAAAGTCTCCACGTGTTCCGCATTCTGTTGCAGTCTGCGTCACGGCAACAACGATCTTAAGGTGTCTGACATGAGGAGCAGAAGAAGAGAAGTACAGCGCGTAACTTATACTTTGTAAGATTAAATGATACGTAGATAGAAAAAATTGGAAACAGGTAATATGAAAGTTACAAATAAACACAATGCGTCATTTAGTTTAGTGGCTGTATTCTTAAAAATTAAAGACATCAGGGTTACTTTGTGAACTCAATTTTTCAAGTAGAGACTACTTTACATTTTAATCACAAATAGCTATGAAAATTTAATTTTATAACACTACGGTTAACTTTTTTTTTAATTAAATATTTATTTACTAAGTATTGTACCTTTATAGGGGTTGTTAAAAATTATATTCATTTGACGAAAAGAAATAACATTATAAATACATTACAATATCTCACACATTTTCAATTATAACATGCTTTTCATCACAGAATTCAAATATGTCATCATCATCTTTTTTGCAAAAAATTATAGAAATACTTACGGTTTGTGCCAACCGCAAGCAGATAAACTAGAGCTGGTCAGTCTGTCACTTTTTCGGACGTCTCACACCTTTTCTGACTTCTAATTAAATAGTTGTTTGTGGCCATGGCAGACATCCATTCAGTTAAGATCTTCCATCATATTAGCCGATACTGGACGATTCTACCAAGTATAGTCATACCATTTTGTTTTTACCATATAGCTAAATTTCAACTACGATCTTGGAGAGTATAATCTGCCATGAACCTGAGAAATTATTTTTCTGCCAATTGAATACGACAGGCCTGGGATTATATTCAGGTACAATTCTCAGGCACTTAGATAAGTGGAGGGAGGACCATTAAACCTTCAGGCCGTATAGAACTGCTTTACTGTTAATTTTAGAGTTTTTCGAATAGTAGTCCACACGCGTGTATCATATGTAGCACGTTCATTACGTCATGTTTGCACATATACTAAAATTGGTACCTGTTCTGAAACTGTGACGTCTACAACAATTATTTCCTACGTTAGATCAGCTCTATGGAAAGCCACCACCTTATTTTTAATGTAGAATTCTTTAATCCGAAATGCATGCAGATTTGATTCAATAACTGTACAGTCATAAGTACAGCCATAAGTATGTTGCTTCTCAATTTTTATTGGATAGCTTGATTATCAGTAAACAACAAATAAGCTGTCAAGAATAGAGTCATCAATCATAAAATGATCCGGTAGTTCATGTGTTGTGTATAATATCGCGTACGTGTAAACTAAAATGAGAATATAAATAACTCGGCATTTGGTTCGCAGGTGTTTTTTTAAACATTGTGCAACAAAACTGCGAGTTAATGAAGGTTTGAACACACACACACACACACGCACACATCCCTACCTAAAGGAGTAGTTTATTACATTTTAATATTATTTATATTTACCAGGTAAAACAAAATGAAAATTTCATTATTCGTGGTAATATTTTATGTTATTTACGATATGTGTACGTATAGAAAACTGTTGATGACTGATGTGGTACTCTATCACTTTTTGTTCAAACATTCTTTTATTAATTTAATTTCATCAATTTTTTTTGTGTGCAGTATAATTAGGAATTTTTTGATTTACTCAAATGCAACCTGTTGTTGACCAACAGAATAAAATATAATTATCAACGTAAATTAACATTGTAAATTACTTTCTTGTACTAATATAACATATTTTTACTAATATAGTTTATTAATATAGTAATATGCAAATATTCTACGATTAGTAAAATGATATAGCACATAACGAAATACGAACAAACATTCCAATTTTGCAATCACTCATACTGTATCAAATCAAACACCGTGCTTTGACACTATTATGTGACAAATTATCTCGTAGGTAACACTGGTGATATTAAATAAATTCAATATTTAACAAAGACAGAATTCAACAGACTCATAAAAATATTTTTTGTAAACCTTTTTTTTATCGCACTTTTGTTAACGTATAAGTAGGATTAATAATGAGATTAATATTAATATTGGGAAATAATAGTATATTACAAGTAAAGCCACTATGACTGGTGATTGGATACTTTTCTTCCAAAAATAAAAACAAAATTTATCAGTGTATTACTGTGTTAGAAATGTACACGATAAATATCATGAGGATGTTCATTAGTCATATTAATGCATACTTACCCCTCACTAATTGATTATTTATTGTAATTAATGAAATAATTATAATTACATTAATTAGTTAATTAAAATTATAATTGATATTGTTTAATAATTATTAATACAATTATTGTAGACACCAATGCAGCTTAACTAAACGTTTCTTTCTACGTACACCAGTTAAAACCGATTTTCAAAGTGAAACGTTTCCCTACAGTGTTCGCTTGAATATTGTTAATAAAAAAATTAGCACAAACATGTACACAGATTTAGTTTGAACATAATTTCAAAAGGATATTTATTGAATCTAAAGTACTTTAGCTAGATCAGTACACGTGGACGTAATTTTATTGGGAGGCTAAACATAATCAGGCTCTAAATAAGTAAAGGTCCAATTCTATTTACAGCACAAAGGGATTTTCTTTCACCCTTAGAGGATGCTGAAAGGAACGAACAAGGGAGGATATGCTCTAGGGATTAATGAAATGGGACTTTACAGCGTTCAGTAAGGAAGCTTGTCTCTAAGAAACATCTGTTCTAAAAGACGAAGAAGGCAATGATACTTTTTTTCTAAGACCTTCGTCTACACTTACTGTTATTATTTAATTTTATGTCATTAATTTTATTTACTGTTATTAATTTTATGTCACCATTACAGCTTACTTACTTTATATATTTTTTAATTTATAAGAATATAGGCTATCATGTGTATATTGTATATAAGAAAGTGTCAGACACACCAAATATGTTGTTATCAAATTGACCAAGCACCAGACTAAAAATTAAGACAAATGTATTTTTTTTAAATATTGCTATTTTCAATATTAGTATTAATCGTCAATATTCACTTCAGTGCCTCAACAATAGTATTATTAGTTATACAAAAGGTTAAAAGCTACAAACAAAAACCTTAAAATAATAAAGGATATGTGATTCACTGGTTAAAATTAACAAAAACCCTTCTATTAAAGGAATTCGTTTTCATCTAGATTATTATCTATTTATATTGTCGTATTTATTATGTACATTACAATAAAGTAAATTACATAACATGACTTTAATATTTTGTGTTAAATAAAATCTGTCATTGCAGAGATTTCATTCATAGAATTTTTTAACATTGTATGTAAAGTTCTATGAACAAAGATCCTATTTACATTTAAATGAACAATATGATCAAGGGTAGAAATATAAATGAAACGTCTAACATTATTAAAATTTAAAAATAAGTTTTCATATGCGCTACTCATCTGACATTATTTTGTTTAAACCATTTGTTCTTTTAAACGTGTAGTAGAAATATTTAGTGATTACATGAATGTTGGAAATGTTATGTTCCCCTTTGATAGAATGTGTGAGCGACATCAATGTCTGACATCCTATTAAAATCTTATGGATTACTTATATAAAGAAATCTAATTATTTATGTCATTACTGGTTAATAAACGTATTTATAAAGCCAGGGAATGGAGAACTGGATTGTGATGCGATGCGGCATTGTCGTACATTGGTTTTATGTATTTTGTGGCTGTGTGTGGGGGCGCACGTGCGAGTTTATAATGTTCATACATTTTACACACCTTTAGGTGACTTATGAACATTGCGAGAAAGCGTGTATGTAAAATGATGGAGATATAAGATGAAAACTTCAGATGAGGCGAAAGGTAGGCCAATATTATACAGGCAGAAGGCA
The DNA here is from genome assembly GCA_034769895.1 of Magicicada septendecula. Taxonomy (NCBI): domain Eukaryota; kingdom Metazoa; phylum Arthropoda; class Insecta; order Hemiptera; family Cicadidae; genus Magicicada; species Magicicada septendecula. The sequence continues at coordinate 535,149,278 of CM068367.1, read as the reverse complement.
AATATAATAGTTCAGAATTGTTTTAAAACTTCTTTATAGTTTACGCAGTGCTACAACTTTCCCTAATTTAGGTAATAAATTACATGCTCATGTATTGCTTGGGTTATAAACACATTTAAAAATAAGAACTAACAATGTTAAGGCGTATGATTTTCATAATTTTTATATATTGGTGTATTATATGTAACTCTACTTATATTTTACCCTTTTTAGTAAAAACGTCCTGATAAATTACCTTGGATAAACTGTTAACACTGTTTTTGTGTTATGTAAAACTATTGTTTCATTTTGAGGAATAAAGGACACCATAAAGAAATAATCCCCCGTAGGGGAATTCTTAATATGCATCTAGGTATAAGGTACTATTTATAAATTCCATATTGCTCGATATCGAAGGTATCAGTATACTAATCTCTTAAAGGGTCCCTTCTGTGATGCCAGAATGATATTTTCTTTTCCAAAGTGCATTAAAGAAATTAGAAAAAGGTGCCGTTCCTCCATACGTAAACCGGTAAAAATTAAAAAGACTACAGCTAACAACCAAAAAACATTTGCTAAATTAAGTTAGTTGAGCCATGAAAACAAATGTACGCAGAATTACAGCTATGTTTAGTAACGACAGACAATTAATCTATAGTTAATTTAGAGCCTTATTGCCTGAAATTTTTGAAGTTACTTGCGAAAAGTGTGTAAACGTTTAAAGTCAACATATAGTATACATACCCAAAGTTTATAAGGAAGAGTTCTTTTATGTTTTAAAAATATATAATCCAAATTTTAAAAAAAGTCTAATAAAAACGCCGTTTTTGAGAAGAACATCGGATTATTTCCAACATTTGGACGGCCATGCCCAATAAACTTTTTCTGTCTCATACAAAATATTGAAACTCATTTAGAAGACACCATTTACAGTAGCTAGTGGGCACACGGCGTATTTACCAATCATTGTGTGTCAAAATAATAAGGGAGAATGTAGAGTTTTGGAACCTTGTCAAATAATTGTTCTGATGCTTTCTCTTAACAATACCCAGCGGCAGTGTGAGCAGTGAGACTGTAAATGCTATATTACCTTGTTGTCCCTGCTCACTGTTACAACTTGTTTTTCAAAAATGTTTTGCGTTATCGAGTGGTCGTCAGCCGTCGTTAGTCGTCGTATTTCTCCATCTAGTTTGGTTTGTTGTGGGGAAGTCGATCTGTCACATTACTAATAATAAAAGTAAATATTATAAAAATTTTAATGACTTTAAGCACTTAAGGATAATTTTAAACATAAACATAAGATCATAAAAGAAATAGGGGTCTTTCGACTAGGAGTAGTTAGCAATTTTTAATTTAATCTTACCAATAGGTACAAGAGTCAGAACTTGAATGTTTTTGTATTAAAAATCAAATATATATGTTCTATGGTAGTAGTATTACAGAAAATATGAAGTTGTCTGCAAATTTACAAGTAAACGTTTGATAGTTGATTGTTCTCAAAATTTAAAATAATCTATAATCAACGAATTTTAATTTCACAAATAAAATTTTATTAATCGGGTTACTTGCCATTATTTGTTACGTCATAGTATAATATCATATTGGTCGGTGCCCATTCTTACTCCTATTTTCTAAAATTAATGGTTGAATTTAACATTTAATTGTCTCTTTAAGTAGTCCTACGTTAAAATTAAAGCATGCATCGAGTCCCTTATTATTATTAATTAATATTATTCTTTCTGTACAGGAGTGTTGTGTAGTTGCCAACATAATAATTAACGCTCACGCATGGTCTTTCCAAACACACACATACACATACAAAGTTCTAAAGATAACACATATTTATACCAAAAAGTATTATCGCTTAAATTAAATTTAAAGTTTGAATGTATAAAAGTGTATTAACGTAAACATTACTTTAAAAAAACTCTTTTAATTATTAAGGACTAACGTTGCCAATGAAATCTCTTTCTGCGACACTAAGCAATAAAGAAACTGAAAAAATAATGATTTATAATTAAGGACGAATAATGAATAGAATTTTCTGCAACCATGTCGCATTGTAGACAGACGAATCGTGCTATATAACTGGAATTCCTAAACCTCTAAAATCTGAAGTCAATATTTTCAAAACGCTTTCTAACATGCAGACCATACGTAAAAAGTATAATTTCCGGCAACTCAAACATTCCATGTCAAGTGGCTTGAATTATGAGTTATTTTTACTTAAACCTTGACATAAATATGAATTACATTATTTTATTTTATTAAACTTTTAGTTGTTAGTCTATATTTTCTGACAATTCTGCACTCTAAAATTTATTTAGTAGGAGATTCATGACAGAGAAGAATTTTATTACTCTTCTTACCTGGTTTTACCTATACGCTATGGGGTTTACCCATACCCATAGTACAATATCTATTTCACTGACACAAGAATCTGTTTCAGCAACACAAGAATATAATTATGTTTATGTGGTTAACATCCTAATACTATGCTAAGACTAGTTATTAATTTTTTGACAGTACGTTCTTAATCAGTCACACTTTTGTCAAGGATAACCATGCGTTTGGTCCGTAATAGAATCCACGAAACGCTTGCGACGGGAAAGTGGTCTAATACCTAAGATTGTTAAAATTTACTAGTTTTATTAAAAGTCGCCCTCTTACTTTGTTATAAATTATCGTCACCAAGTTAAAAGAAGAAACAATTATAACTTTAAATAAGTGTGTTCTATCCTGATGGTATTGTAGTCTAGCCCAATGAAAACTGAGTTGTCAGAATGTATGAGTAGGCTGTTTTCGACCATACGTCGGTTACTTGTTATTGAGTTTTAACAAACATGACCAAACAAAACAGAAACCTTTATATTACAAGAACATATTGAGATATCTGAATTATTTTTGGTACACATGTTTACCAATTATAAATAAGAAAGATATGTTTATCTTATGGCGGTTTGTGTTCCTGTTATTTTGTATTATGTAATTTCAAAATGAGGGCTAATTTAATTATAATTATTTTATTTCAAACAGCTGTGTAAATTTTAATTTTTTCAAATTATAGTTTCTTTAGGAACATGCAAAAACATTGAATTTTAAACTCTATATTAAATATACCTTGGCCACCTTCCAGAAATCCAACCCTACGCCCAGGCCTACAAACCTTGGTCACGGAGAGGGGGCAAAGTCTATTACTCTTTAGCTGGCTAGCGGTATATGAGTGTTAGGCAAGGTTGTGTGTACCGTTCGAAAATACACCGTAACCAACGTTGCAACCGATCGTGCCAATGGGCGTATAGCTTTACGTTAATAAATAGAGAAAGAAGGCCTCAGGGCCTCAGGATGCACTCTGTTGTATTTAGTCCTAGCTGTGATACTCAAGGGCTTTGTCACGGTACTCATGTAAACTAGATGGCAGGTTCTCGAATTAATTCTGGGATTGAGGGATCCTCGGAGGGTGAAGGGAAGAGACACTACGCTATTGTAGATGTGGAGAAATGTTTGGCTCCATTATTTAGTACGTATAAGGTGAGTATGCATTCGATTGTTAAAAGAAAGGCAGGGGCCTTCACGAAAGTGAGCTCCTTTGTAACTAAAAAATCTGTTACTGCTTGTGCTGGATCGTCTGTATTGACATTAGGAAAACACTAGGCTACCTGTCAACCAGCTTCTGAAAGCCTGAAAGGATATTGTCAACACAGAAAACTATCGCCCAGGATCGTTTGTGTCCTGATTATGAAAATTATTGTAGTCGATGGTAATCAGCCGGCTCAGCTGATGTCTTAAAAACCGCGGCCGTCTGACCGCACACCAGTCTGGGTGTCGGAAGAACAATTCTACTACTGATCAAATGGTATATCCGGGGAAGCGTAATTCAGAACAGTTTCATAGAAACCAAACACATGGTTACAGTATTCTTCAATTTGGAGAAAGCATTTCACAAAACGTGGAGATACAACATCGTATAACAGGTTTATGATTGGCGGTTCCGAGATAGGCCTAACCTGCTCAAATTTATCTCCAGTTCTTTCAGATACAGGAATTTACCGTGATCGGGTCGGATAATCTTTGTGAGCCTCATAGGCCTACTGGTGTTAATTCTTGGCGTCGGCCATTATCTATTGGGAGTTTAGCATTTAAAAAATGCTACTTTTAAAATGTTTTGAATAAACTGAACATTAATACTTAGTTATTGTAATTTTAAAAATAATGAAAGTAAATAGAAGTATACCAATTGTTTGTAATTTTGTGTGTAATATAGCCTATGTGCTACGTGGCCTGAGATTGGGAAATTATTGTGCACGCTTTAAATTAAAATACTACGTATTAGTTGATAATATTGTTTGATTTCAGTCAACAGTAGTACCAACAGTAACACTATGTGTATTACAACATTGTAAAAATATGCTTTTCCTTTCTAATTCTCAACGCAAATGTAGAATATTATTTACCGCGTATGTCGTAAGGGTTGTCTCCGTTACATTTAATGATAACTCTTGCATCGAAAAGCTTGTTTATTTATGAGAAGAAGATTGTAGGGGCATGAAATAACTACTTAAAGATATAAAAAGAAAAGTGACTGTTTTAAGAATTTAAATTACTGAAAATAAAATTTTCAAAACGTTCTTTCTTAAAACCTGTTTAAAACATACAGACATATTACACATATACAAGTCAATATAAATAATAGACAAATAACTAAAATAAAACACATATGTGAAAACAAATATAAAAACAATTTTCAGGTACGTCTGAAATGAAATAGTGAATTTGAATAGGCTAATTATTTTAAACTAGCTGTTATACACGCAGATTCGCCCGCTTTATATTATTTTTTTTAGGTCTAATTGCCATTTTTTCCAGTCGTTCCGAAAATTGCTACTGCCGTACGAAAAGATGTCATCTGAAAGCATGAATTGCGTTTCCGAATATTTTGGAGAAAATGCTTAGATTCTAAAGTCGTTGCTGACGTATGAACAAAGTGATTCTGGTGGCTGGTACAATAGTTGTAAAATTAGTTTTCCATTAGAGCAGCACATCCCAGGCAATTCAGTTTCAATATTTTTGGCTTGACAGAATATCAGATCCATTTTGGCAATTTTAACTTTTGGATGTGATGAGTAGTCACAACTTGGATATACTGAAAAGTCTCTAAAATCACATTACCTAACCTGATCACTAGTCTGACTTGAGCATGCCGTAAGCGACCATTTTCAAGCCGATATTCACGTCGTTCTAGTAATTCCACATTCCACATTCTTCCCTTATGCGTTTCCGCTCGACGCGTTCCCCATGCTCGTTAGGTGTTTCCGCGGCTCTTAATTTAGCTTGCCTTAGACGTTGTTGGTCTACGCGCTCCCCATGCTCCTCACCTGTTTCCGTGGACCTAATCTCTGCCTGACTTCTCCATTGTTGTTCAAGCTGTGATTTACGTTCCTCGGATGTCTTAGATGCTTGCAGTAACCTTGCTCACTTAGTATTTGGATGGGTCTGCCCGATGCTGTGTCATTTTTTTGCAGGCATTCCGCAATGTAAGGCGATAAAGTACTCTTATTTCAAAGGAGGTTTAATTTAAAAGGGCGTAAAAAATAAGCAAAATAAACGGGATTGTAAAGTTATTTTCAGATAAAATTTAAAAGAGTGTAGTTAAGGAAAACGAATAACGGAATGGAGAATAAATTGACCAAGTAAAAGAAACTGATACGACGATGAATGAACAACTCAATAGAGAAACAGAAAAGTTGTAACTATCGTGTACTCTTTACTTGTCTTGAAAGTCGAAGTAAAAACTGATCAACGCGGACGATCGCTGCCCCTTATATACCCCTCTACAGAGTGAAGAGTCAGGAGAGTGGTGGGTACAGAAGGTAGGAACATGTAAACTGTTCTAAAGGCGAAGAGAGAAATGATGGAAGACTGCTCCGAATGCTCATGAAAGGCCTACATGAACGGACGGAGTGGTAACGGGTGGTGGTAGAGGGCATGTGTGCTCGACATAAGATGGCGGTAGGGAGAGAGGAAGAAACAGACAGTGCTAAAGCGAAGAAGGCGCCAGGCGGCACTTGTAGGCAACCCGTTTGACACATAATTAAATGGGCCTAAATCGAACGGGAATATCAAATTCCAAGTTAGACAGGTTTTTTCGGCTTGTATCAAAGGTTACCTGAGAAAAATGTGGTCGGAAACCGTGTAACGCTGTCGATTTTTGTTCAATGCAAACAACTCCATGGAGTTTGAGGTTTATATTATTTTAAATATCGCAAATAATGTATAAAACTACTATGCAAATTTTTATTGTATTTAAAGAAAAAGTTTACTTTATTCCTTTGATAAAAATAATATTTACTTCAGTTCAATGAACATTCACTAATGTGAACATATTTTAATTAAACAAAAATATTATAAAACTAACAAAAATGCATTATTAATTAATATTATTATTAGCAACATTAATTATTAATTATTTAAATTTTTGGGTTCAAAACATTATCCAAAATTATGTATCATTTTACCTATATTTATACCATGTCTCAGTTTATTCACTGCCTTTTTATTAGAAAATATATATTTCATTTTTTACCTGATTCCAATGATTTTGTTGCCGTGGGGATGTTATCATTGTGTGTTGTTCACTGGATGGTGACGATTCAGGCATTTCGACGTCAATCACTTTGTGTGTGTGTGTGAGTGTGTGTGCCTGCGTTGATTGCAAGATGGTGATGGTGATAACGATTCTGGCGCTTTCACGTCTAGAACTAGAGTTACATATTCATGCCGTCATTGTAACCACACTCTCAGGCTTGCTTAAAATTGTCCGTGGTAATCAGTGAGTGATGAAAGTTGACAGGTACAATTTTGCTGGACGCACTTCTAGACTTGTCAAAGTTTGCTTCGTCCTGCATCAGCGTTGGTTTTTAAGAAATCACTTTTACGACTGGTTCTGCACTAATAACTGCGTGGATGTAAAAACCAGTTGTTGTATATGATTCATAATTTCTCACTCGTTCATACATATTAATTTATCGTTTAAAACTTGTTGAGTACCAAAAGAATTAATTACTTTTTAAAAATTTTAGTTACGTAGTGTAATTTTTATTCGTTTTCTGCCTATACGCGTATGTTTTGCATACCCTCTAATGGGACTGTTTGATTTAAATTTAATTTAATTATCTGAATTTTAATTGTATAAAAAGTATATTAAATAATTAGTATTTATTCATGTCCTAATCACAGTTATACAAACAAAATATATTGTTCACAAACACAAGATTTCCTGTGTTGCATGAACGAGGTCTCCGCTGGGTAAGCACAGACAAACCAAAATTACCTCGTCACGCCTCGCTTGTATGTCGATAACTGGTTCATTTCATATGGCGTATATGCAAATAGATATCATTGAAATACGTACAAAACGCACAGCGCTTAAAATATTATTGTTGTTATCTTAAAATTACTTAAATATTGGAAATAATTTGGTATACGTCAATTGTTTATATGCACAAATCGAGAAATTTAGTATAACTGACAATTAACTAGTACTAATTTAGTAAATAGATAGTAATTACTAATTGTCAATTAGTAAATAATTTGGAAACGTAATGCTTATTTTATTTTGATTATTCTAAAATTACAAAGTAAGCAATATCGACGTTTAAGAAACGCCAGTTGACCAGACTCAAATTACGCGTAAAAAGAAATTTATCTGAAAGCAACAGAAAAATAAATACCTGTTCATAAAAGTAAGAAAGTTATAAGACTGGTAGGGTGTTGAAAACTTTTAAAAATATTTTCGGTTAAGGGCATTGAGTTTTACAAATTTCAGAAAAAAAAGACTTACGTTTATATCACGATTTTGACCTTTAACAAAGTTTTAATACTCTGTTTTGCAAGAGACGAATAGCGTCCAGGCCCAGTCTTACACAAACTTGTTAGTTTTAACGACCATTAAACTTTGCTACCGACTTTTTCTTTTGTTGAAGTTTGAAATGTGTACAAAGTTGGATATAGAATTTTACAAAATCTCTTGTTTGATGTTGTTCTAACTTTAACTCAGCTGTGAATTTTTACTCGTACGGTATGACCATTGGTTTTTGTAACAATTTTATCAAGATATGTATCGCTTAGAGAATCCTGTCAGAGAAAGAAAAAAAAAGAAAATTACCTAAACAAAGTCTACAAGGAGAACCCTGTATATATAATTTTTATTATAAGCATATAACATTGCTAACAAAATACAAATATACAGGGTGACCCATGAGGGATAAGACATACTTCCTGAATGCATTCTACAATCTGAAATAAAGAAGAAATTTATTATAAAGATGAGTCTGCAAACAATTTTACCATGATTTCTGTTCCAAAGCTAAAATTAAGCCCTCTTTTCATTCTAGAAATTTAAATTAAAGGGTTAAATTTGATGGTTTTATATGCTCTTGAAATGCAGAATTGACAGAAGAGAGTTGCAGACATGTATTATAGACAGTTTTATAGAAACGTTTTGTAAATCTTTAAAACGTGTAAAAAATACACTTTTTATGCTTAATGGAAGTTTACTTGTTTAAATTGTTATTAAAGAAATGTAAATTTGTAATATAATTTAGAAAATATTTAATTCGGAAGAAACGTATACTTCGCATAGATATATTTTTAATTCTTAAAAATTGTTTCCTAATTCTTAAACAATTAATTTTTAATACATTTGTGGAGAGTTCTTCCTGATCTCAGTGAAAGAGAGCCCTCTTCTTTACTCATTACGACTACAGCCTAAAAAAAGGGGGAGATATGCATGTTAGGGACGTGCTGCACGGAGAGTGGTAATTCGACTGCTTGCCAATGATATAAGACCTGTCCGCCTTTCACGGCCGCAATAACGGTAGTGCTCAGAGTCAAATCCCTACGATTAGGGGCTCTGTACAAAAGATACTAGTACTTAGGTAGAACGTAGAAGCTTAAAGGGGATCGCATAGAGTAAAAGGTTTACAAAAGAATTAAACAGGTGATTTTAAAAAAACTTGTTTGTTTACAAACGCCTTATATCCACAGCTCAGGAAATGTTGGTGCTTGCTACGAAATTTTTAGTTTGAAAAAATATGTATCCGCTATCATACGGTCGACCCATGCAAGGAAGGTCTGGGAGGCGGGTGTGGCCAATCATTGCTTCATTGGTGAACAACCCCTTCGCCGGCTCCTGAACGGGACGGTCATGTGGTGTGTAACGAAGGGAAAATTGTAGATATGTTGGCTTCGCTTTATGCCCCGTTCAGTAGTGTGAATATCTATAGGTAAGACTTTATCGAAGGGAAAGGTGAAGCAGAACAAGACGCTCTAGACTTCCGAAACGCTAAAAGCATGTCGTTTACGATGAGGGAATTAAATGGCGCTGTAAACGTAGCTGTCAGCACCGCAGAAGAACAAGAAAACGTGACTTACAGCATTTTAAAAATCTGTCGGAGGTAACGAAACTGATTTTGATAAACACATATAAGGGAAGGGGCTTATCCACGAGCGTAGATAGAAGCAATAATTATTCTCATACTTAAATTTGAGAAACATTCAATAAAACAAGATAATTATACTAGAGTGTTTCTATCATGCTGTTTAGGAAAGTTATTTGAGACAGTGATCAACAAACAGTTACCTAATGTGTGAAGCGACACGCCCTACTCACCGTTCAGCAGTGTGTGTAGTCCATACTCACAATAATAAAATAATTCATGGCTGGTGAATTTTCTTCCTCAAGAGTTGAAGATAAATTTTATATCAATTAATAAATTATGCTATCGAAACCTTTCAATCAGACTGTTTCAAGTAATATTCACTGAGTTTCTGTCAAAGCGCTTGGATCTTCAGTTTTTTCCTAACCCGTTCGGGAACCCAGAATGCGATGAGGAGATAGAAGACGAGGTTGAGGCTTACCTCGGCAACCCGATCAGCGCCAAACCTGACCTCACTTCAGAGGAAGAGGTTACGAACAGGCTTCAGCGCCTCGACCCCAGAAAAGCCCTGATCGGTCGGTGTAAATCGGTGTAACTAACACCGCGCTATAGAGACTTCCGGACCGGTGGTAAGCTTGCTGGTCGACCTGTTCAATGCCTGTTTCCAATTCCCCTACTTTCCTCTAAGGTCGCTTAAGTTCGCCGAGAATCTTCAGCTTATCAGCATGCTGTCATCCACGTCGAAAGTTTTCACACGACTAGTCCAGCGGTGGCTATCAGTGCACCTAAAACGATTTGACATTATGGTCCCCGAGAATTCGGCACTCCTCGGCACGTCGTAATCGATGCGATTCCAGGAGACCATGGGCAAGGCCGTTTGGTCGCTGAAACAGACCGTCGCCGTTTTTCTTGATATTGAGAAGGTTTTCGAAAGTGTTTGGCATCCAGGCTTACTGTACAAACTCACGGAGATTCTGCTCCCGGATTGCTACACTAATTTGATTGCTTTCTTCGAAACAGAACTTTCCGCGTGCAAGTAGATAACACCCTTTACTTCAAAAGGGCTACTACGACTGATGTACTTCAGGGAAGCTTCTTGGGCCCTACTGCTCTTTTCTGTGAACGTTAACGACGCCCCCAAGTTACCCGGAACCAGATTCACATTGTTTCCTGACGACACGACGGTGTATGACGTCGATCGTCGAGCTGAAACGGTCGTTATCTGGCTCTAGGACCAGCTTGACGAATACGTTGAAGGCACATTGAAACAGAGGGTCTCACCTGGTGGACACACTCCGAGCAATTAGCTCGAAAAATCGCCCAAAGTCTATATAAACTCCGTCCCATTCTGTCACTTAACTATATATCCTGTTCCAAATATGTGCTCATTTGGATTACAGCTACTGTATATTATATAATTCTGCTTTCCCCAAATTCTTTTACCAGTCCATCTTATTTCCAGCAGCACCATTATGTACAAGTTAGACTTCTCTAAAATATTAAAGTGCACCATGTCTCTAAGTCTCTTAAAGTATTTTTAGTGCACCATGTTTATAAAGAGATCTCACATTACATGTGTACAAACCAAAATCATTTGCCTTTTCCCTTGCCAAGTCGTTGCCTATAGTTCCGTCTGAATTGTTTCTCTTGAGCAATTCCAACAATAGCTTTCCTACAGGCTGAGATCGTCAGCCTCACGCCCAACCCACAACCTGGAGGACGAGGTATTTTGAATTTCTGGTGTTCTTTTCTTATAGTGGCTGCCTTTACCTCGTCTGTAAGGTTCTGTCCACCTTCGCAGTTCACCTGCCTACCACTGCCCTTCAGATCCACCCGGTGGTGTTCAGCTATAGGCCCAGCTGATATTACCGTCTTCGGCCTCATGCCAATACTGATGGGTGCTGCGGCCCATTACCAGGGATGTTTCTCGACTTCCCAGTCCTGATCTGCACGGTTCTGCGAAAACCGGGTCACCTCCTGTAGGATGTGGCTCTTCACCACGCAGTAAAGTCCTGGGTAAAAGCCAGAGGCTTCATTGGAGAGCCATCGTTTCCTCCAACCCTAAGACTTGTAATCATCAGTGCCTAGTTAACCTGAAGCATAGGTTCTACCTCTCAAAAATCCTTTGACCCCCCCAAAAATAATAATTTACCAATAAGTGTATTGAAAGTTTTGTCAATATTGTTTATTTTATAATCACAGAAAATATTGAATGTGTAATTTAATGTGTAATGTTACAAAACATATTTATTTATTTAATGACATTAATAACAGCAAATAATGAAAATACGTGTCAGATGAAGGAGTACTTAACACAAGGTCCCTACCTTGCATATTCTCGTGCCCCATTATTACAAGGTAATAATGTTGACGCGTTGTGATCTTACATCTGTGACGCTTTGGATGATCTTTAAAACCTTGGTATTCATCTAATTTTAATTTAAAATTGTATTTATCATTAAATTAATATTTTACCTATAGCCAATTGATTATCTGGGTAAATGGCGGCGAAGGAACGGCGTGTAGGCAAATAATAATGTTATTCCAGTTACCAACAATAAGCATACAAGTAAAATAAAATAAGTATTGCAGCAAAACATGGCTTCTTCTAATGAACCATTTTCTCGTACAGCACTTACCAGGAAATTAAGTGAGTGAAAATACCTGAAATTGTGAAGACACGAAAATATTAAGGAAACAGTAGTAGCTACATCTTTGTTTTGTTTGCTAATCATAGTAATTTAGGCTAATCATTAGATATTTTGAAAGTGTCAGCTAGACATTTTTATAATCAAGTTAGAGTTCTTACCCTTAAAACTTGCCAAAAATTCCAACAGTTAATTAATTATCGATTACTATTAACTATTAATTAATTACAGCAAATCATTAATTGATTACTAATTAATTATTTTGTTTACTATTAAACAGTTTCAAATTGTGGATTGGTAAAGCAATAGAAACATTATTTTCTACTACAAAAAAAATAATGTTAAAAGTCCCACTATCACTTGATTTAACTTAACTAACATAAGACATAACGATGACATATTTAGTATAACTAAAGTTAGTAGTATAACATTATTACTTAATATCCTAGGAACATATTAACCGTTATATGGAAGTACTAAAACATTGATGAGAGCTTAGATATGGTTTGTAATAAATAAACGATGCTCTTGTCAGGGAGTGCGCTCAGCACATGGATTTACCTGTTGAGTAAGTATATGGTAGTTACTGTATGGGAGTATGTATATTGCATATAATAAATGAAGAATACGGTGTATGGAGATGCTTAGTGCTCAGTATGTATATGGAGGGTGTGGCAGTTGGTTGAGGACATAAAAATATTTGCAGAAATTATAAAAAATGTTGTTGAGTTTGAAATATTTTCGAAAGGTACACACACACACACACACACACACACACACACACACACACACACACACACACACACACACACACACACACACACACACACACACACACACACACACACACACACACACACATTAGGTCCCATCGTCTAAGAGTCGCACTATCCTCCTAATGTTTTGTTACTATGCATCTCTACACGTATCCACGGAGAAAGTACTGATTTTGAATAGGATATATCCATTAATATTAATCCAAAATTGATAGCGATTGTAATGCTTTTCCTGTAAGAGAAAACTTTCTTGATTTTTCCCCTATTCATCAATCTTGTTTGTTTCTTTTCTTGACTAACTTTTAAAAAGCTGTTTTACACTTTGCGGAGAGTGTGTATTACTGCTGATATACATAAACAGGAAGCGAGTTTGTAATTTGTAAGAAGCAAAAGTGGAAAAATATTAAAAACTTTGATTTACTAAAGAATTAAAATTTATACCTAACAAAATCATGAAAGTGAAAAATCGTACTCAACTTTATTACCACTTTGGGCTATACAGACTCGGACAACCCACTACTGTCACAGATACAGGCCAGTAGTCTTGCAAGATCAGGTTTTTCAAGTTACTTTTATCTGGAATTCAAGGAACGTAGGCATGAAGGGCAATGAAGGCGCAAACTCAGCAAGAGGAATAGCTGCGGAAAGCCCTGAAGTACACGTTCTTAATATAAGAACCGCCGATTTAAAGATTGCTACCATGGCAGCAAACATGTGGTATGCTTTACGCACAAAACTGTAGTAAACGAAAATATCGGCAGTTTGCAACACGCAGGCAAACGTAGTAGACGAGAATAGGCATGTCTCACAAGATTACGTGTAGGACATGACATGACTTTGTCGTACCTGCTACAATCTCAACAGCAATGACCAGTACGTACATATTATAGGTTAATTACATTAAAGTACATTATTATAGAGTAGTGCACTGATCGTAGACCCTCAAAAGCAGATATGCGAAGTCAGAAGTGATCTGAGAGCACATCTCTGTAATGAGATGATATTCATTGAAAGAACTCAATTGCACTTTAACGACTTGATCAACCTGTTATGAAGCAGCTATTCTAGGTGGTAACCTATATTTACATCAAACAAAGTACTTTTTAGATTTTAGTACTGATTGCTTGTTGAGGAACAATGTAGTTTTATACTTAATTTTAGAGCACACCATTTACGGAAACAAAAAAGTTGTTTCTATTAACCCTGTTGTGTGATCTGATACTGTTGTGTCGTGTACAGTATTGGATGACTTATATTTTATTAGGTTGAATTCTTGTGATATTTACGTTATAGTTCCTATGATGGGATTCACAGGTTCTATAAAATTCCCGCTACCTTACAGAGTCTTACAATCGCTTCACTTATAGGAATCAGTTCTTATCACATGTTGTTATATAAGTTCTTATTGGTTTCAAATTAGTTAAATTACATGATAGGCATGTATACAATAATTGCAAGAATTTCTCCATATTTGTTTTTCATATATTTTTAAAGCTATTTAGTTGGTCTTAAAATATATTGTAAGCTGTGATCTGCTAATATTTCGAGATATCTATGATGATAAATTAAGAAAGTAATCTCTAATTAATTTATTAATGTGACTTTCTTACAGGTTTTGATTTGGAATATCCTTAATGTTGAGGTACTCGAATGGACCTTATGTGACTCAGGCATATGAATGGATTGCCAAACGTTAGATGATCGAAACAAGTTTCCGACTAGAACAGTGGAGAGTGAACAGGTAGAGAAATGATGGAGAAGTGGCTAAAGGAATGCAATTGAAAAAGTGATAACGACTCGGAAATTGAACACAGAGAGCTGAAAGCAAACACAGATAGACTGTGAAAGCAATAGAGCGTTTTTACACCTGAGTAATTTATTCACGATTTGAATAATATAGACCAGCAACGGTTGTACTAGCATATATAATGCAGGTTTCATGTAACACTGAAAAATCTAATTTCTCAGGATTAACCATGGCATAGAACAGTAGCACATTCAGATCAAAGAATTTCTTATTTATGTGAACTCGTTTATTACTAGAGTATTAAACACATCTCACACCAATTCCTTCTATGCACTGTACTCATATATAAGTTTGTAAACTATAATTCCGTTCTACATGAAGTAGAAAATTTATTGTGCTTTGTTTTTTAGACTACACCGAAAGACTTATATCCATATCAATAAATTGAATTATACTCAAGTGTCTATGGTCTATATAATAATGGTTTTACTAGTGCAGTGTTCCACAGTTATGCTATTTGTTAACATTTATTACTACTGTGGTTAGTGTAATTACTGCTGAGCCTAAGAGTTATATATTGTTCTTAATCAGAAAAGATAAGGAAGATGGGATTACTTGAAGTAAATTATCTAGGTTTTATCTATTTTTAAAAAGGCATTTCCATGAGGGTAGAAAGCTGTCTTTATCACACGTTTTTATCATTTGTACTACGAAGGCGACAGAATGTGGTGCAAAAAATTCTGATCTTCAGTATCAGTGTCAGTGTTTGAAATCCAGCGGTAACGCTTGCTGGTGACCGAATAAAATTAGAAGCTGTCACAAACTCAATTAACTACCTGTCACACACAATAATAAAATGATATGATAAATCTATCATCTGTCTATGAAAATTTATCGTTTATTTAACTTTACATTCTTTCAAATATACATAATAACCTATAAATAACCATAACCATAACAATAACAGATAAACTTAAATAAATAACCATATAAAATGTTGAGTACGATTTTTTCACTTTCATGATTTCGTTAGGTATAATATTTAATTCTTTAGTAAGTCAAAGTTTTTAATATTTTTCCAATTTTGCTTCTTACAAATTACAAACTCGCTTCCTGTTTATGGATATCAGAAGTAATTCACACTCTCCGCAAAGTGTAAAACTGCTTTTTAAAAGTTATCAAGAAAAGAAACAAACAAGATTGATGAATAGGCAAAAAGTCAAGAAAGTTTTCTGTTACAGGAAAAGCATTACAAGCTCTATCAAATTTGGATTAATATTGATGGATATATCCTACTCAAAATCAGTACTTTTTCCGTGGATACGTGTAGAGATGCATAGTAACACAACATTAGGAGGATAGTGCGACTCTTAGACGATGGGACCTAATATGTGTGTGTGTGTGTGTGTGTGTGTGTGTGTGTGTGTGTGTGTGTGTGTGTGTGTGTGTGTGTGTGTGTGTGTGTACCTTTCGAAAATATTTCAAACTCAACAACATTTGAGTCATGAATATCTTAAGTCATGAAATCATGAATATTTCTACAAATATTTTTATGTCCTCAACCAACTGCCACACTCTCCATATACATACTGAGCACTAAGCATCTCCATACACCGTACTCTTCATTTATTATTGCAATATACATACTCCCATACAGTAACTACCATATACTTACTCAACAGGTAAATCCATGTGCTGAGCGCACTCCCTGACAAGAGCATCGTTTATTTATTACAAACCATATCTACGCTCTCATCAATGTTTTAGTACTTCCATATAACGGTTAATATGTTCCTAGGATATTAAGTAATAATGTTATACTACTAACTTTAGTTATACTAAATATGTCATCGTTATGTCTTATGTCAGTCAAGTTAAATCAAGTGATAGTGGGACTTTTAACATTATTTTTTTTGTAGTAGAAAATAATGTTTCTATTGCTTTTCCAATCCACAATTTGAAACTGTTTAATAGTAAACAAAATAATTAATCGATAATTAATTAACTGTTGGAATTTTTGGCAAGTTTTAAGAGTAAGAACTCTAACTTCATAATAAAAATGTCTAACTGACACTTTCAAAATGTCTGATTAACCTAAATTACTATGAGTAGCAAACAAAACAAAGATGTAGCTACTACTGTTTCCTTAATATTTTCGTGTCTTCACAATTTCAGGTATTTTCACTCACTTAATTTCCTGGTAAGTGCCGTACGAGAAATTGGTTCATTAGAAGAAGCCATGTTTTGCTGCAATACTTATTTTATTTTACTTGTATGCTTATTGTTGGTAACTGGAATAACATTATTATTTGCCTACACGCCGTTCCTTCGCCGCCATTTACCCAGATAATCAATTGGCTATAGGTAAAATATTAATTTAATGATAAATACAATTTTAAATTAAAATTAGATGAATACCAAGGTTTTAAAGATCATCCAAAGCGTCACAGATGTAAGATCACAACGCGTCAACATTATTACCTTGTAATAATGGGGCACGAGAATATGCAAGGTAGGGACCTTGTGTTAAGTACTCCTTCATCTGACACGTATTTTCATTATTTGCTGTTATTAATGTAATTAAATAAATAAATATGTTTTGTAACATTACACATTAAATTACACATTCAATATTTTCTGTGATATAAAATAAACAATATTGACAAAACTTTCAATACACTTATTGGTAAATTATGATTTTTGGGGGGGTCAAAGGATTTTTGAGAGGTAGCACCTTTGCTTCAGGTTAACTAGGCACTGATGATTACAAGTCTTAGGGTTGGAGGAATCGATGGCTCTCCAATGGAACCTCTGGCTTTTACCCAGGTCTTTACTGCGTGGTGAAGAGCCACATCGTACAGGAGGTGCCCTGGTTTTCGCAGAACCGTGCGGATCAGGACTGGGAAGTCGAGAAACATCCCTGGTGAAGGGCCGTAGCACCCATCAGTTTTGGCATGAGGCCGAACACGGTAGTATCAGCTGGGCCTATAGCTGAACACCACCGGGTGGATCTGAAGGGCAGTGGTAGGCAGGTGAACTGCGAAGGTGGACAGAACCTTACAGCCGAGGTAAAGGCAGCCACTCTAAGAAAAGAACACCAGAAATTCAAAATACCTCGTCCTGCAGGTTGTGGGTTGGGCGTGAGGCTGACGATCTCAGCCTGTAGGAAAGCTATTGTTGGAATTGTTCAAGAGAAACAATTCAGACGGAACTATAGGCAACGACTTGGCAAGGGAAAAGGCAAATGATTTTGGTTTGTACACATGGAATGTGAGATCCCTTTATAAACATGGTGCACTAAAAATACTTATTAATATTTTAGAGAAGTATAACTTATACATAATGGTGCTGCTGGAAATAAGATGGACTGGTAAAAGAATATGGGAAAAGCAGAAATATATAATATACAGTAGCTGTAATCCAAATGAGCACATATTTGGAACAGGAGTTATAGTAAGTGACAGAACGAAAAGATTAATAATAAATTTTAAGGCAGTAAATAAAAGAATGTGTACGATAAGGATGAAAGAAAAATTTTTCAACCACTCAATAATCAACAAACATGGGCCGACGGAAGGAAAAGAAGATGTAAAAGAAGCTTTCTGTGGAGAACTCAAAAGCCGTATACAAATAAAGTTCCAAAAATGATATTAAAAACTTATTATAGGAAACGACAATGCCAAAATTGGACAAGAAGAGGAATATTTGCCAACTATAGGTAAATATAGCCTCCATAGAGATTCTAATGATAATGAAACTCGGTTAGTACACCTAGCAGCTGCATGCAACATGGTGGTAACTAGCACACACTTTGACCATAAAAATGTACATAAAGAAACATGGATGTCTACAGATAGAAAGACAAAATTAATCATATTGACCATGAACTTATCGGGGCACATCATTATAGAGATGTAGGGAAACGGAGAGGGGCAAACTTGGATTCTGATCATTTTATGATCCAAGTAAAAATACAATTAAGAATTTCTAATAGAATTTAAATAATTCAATAATTAATTAGAATTAATAATTTCAATAGAAGATGACAGAGAGAAAGATATATTGCCCACGATAGAGAAAGTACAAGATGCAGTAAGAAAACTAAAAAATATTGAAGCATCTGGTACTGACGCGATACAATCAGAATTGCTAATAATGGCCTAGAAGTATTAGATGAGCATATTGTGAGACTAATATAGAAACAAGTGAAACTTCCGGAAGACTGGTATATTAGATATAATAGTACCTATCTACAAGAAAGGAGACCAACTCATTTGCGACAGCTATCAAGGAATCACACTCCTAAATATGGCCTACAAAGTTTTGGCGTATATATTGTTACGACATTACAGAACAGTCTATGTGTTTATGGAACATTCCAGAGGGATCCGGAATGTAATACGTGTGGCATATGTGATTCTCGACGCATTAGCTAGACTGAGATAGAAACCGAGCGGACCATGTGAAGGCCGCAATTAATTACGTCATAGGTAGAGACAACGAGTAATTTGGAATCTTCTGGTCTGCGAGCGGGGGTATAAATACAAGGCAGCAGCGGCCTTAGTTCAGTTATAGTGGCGATATATTACAAGTGATTACTGCGTGCGTCCAAGTGGTTATTAGTGAAGTTTTGTGTTTTTTAATCGGGCGGCATAATTGTAATAAAATTGTGTTTTATATTAGTTGACATGTTATTGCTGTGAACAATTTTTATTTGATTTGTTGTAAGGGAATGTGTTGTTAATTACGAACTATTTAACTGTGAAAATTAAAGCTGGTGATTAATGACTTAATTGGTGTCTCGTATTTTGTTTTCCACTGTATCTACGACGATCAAGTAGACCGTCGTAAGAATATCATAGACTGCAGCCATACACATAACACGGTATTATCTACAGTCGATCAAATCTTCATGGTGGTTAGACAGGTCCTGGAAAAAACACGGCAATTTGCAAAATAGTCGTCACTTATTCATTGATTTTAAGACCGCTTATGACAGTGTGGACCGAATGCCATTGTACAAAGCATTGAAGGAATAAAGGATACCAACACACTTAATTAAATTAATTCAAGAATCTCTCTCGAAAATAGAATGTAAAGTTAAAATGCAGAAAACCGTGTCACTTTCGTTCACAGCTTGAACTGGACTCCGACAAGGAGATAGACTCTCATGCTAGTTATTTAATATAGCACTAGAAAAAGCGATAAGACTCCCAAATAAACACAAAGGGTACTATCCTAAACAAAAGTATATAAATTTTAGCATACGCAGATAATATTGACCTAATTGCCAGGACAAAATGAGATCTCATTAGTGTCTTTACATCGTTAAAGGAAGCCTAAATAATATTGGACAGCAGATATACTTGGAGAAAACAAAACATATGTATGGTACCAATAAACTACCACTAAACCCAACCTTTCAAAACCTTGAATTAGGCAGTAAAGGAGTTTCATATGTCATATGTCGGCTTCCAGATAAAGAGCACTAACGACACCAACACTGACATAAGAAGAATATATCTCGCAGCTTAAACATATTATAGATAAAAAAAGCATCTTGCATTCTGTAACTCTAAGGGGAATAAAAACAGATACCATACTGTACCAGGGACAGAGGGACGGAAAATCGATAAAGTAATTTAATTTACTGAACTTATGGATGTCCGTATTAGCTCGTGGTTAGATTGGGTAAGTCTCTCGATTGAATTATACTTGGCATTCCTACAATGCAATAGATTAGCGTTTGCTTTATTGGGTTATGGAGATATACCTCATTAAAGTTCATTTTAATAAATCACTGTAAATTATGGAGATACACCATAAAACATTCACTAGTTCCATCAATATTTGCACGTTAAATATGAAATAGTGTATTCCAGACATAAGATATACTACGACTTTAACCCAACGATATGGTGAACATTTTGCAAAAAATGTTGTGTTAGTTAGTCATTTCTTCATATACTGTCATACCGCAATATTCACACGTTTTCTGCTGCATATAGTATGCTAAAATTATAAAAAATTTTATAACACATGAAACTTAACAAACAATGGAAGAGAAGGAAACAGTGTATGTTTATGTTTTGTTACTATATTTATGACATATCCTTCATACTTTGTCTTTCATGGATACCCCATTAGAAATCATCCTAGACTTATTTCTGAACATCAGGAACTCACCAACTGATTAATGAAGAAATTACAATACTGGCCTTAATTATTTACATCATTATAGGTTTAAAAAAAGTATAATAACTGATGTAATTCAGGTGTTCTATGAATACGGTAAGTAGGGCTATAGATAATTATGCAATCAGGTAAAACAAATATTTAGCAAGATGCAAAGGAAAATCGGAATTAAAAATTAAGTCGGTAAATGTCCAGCAATGTACAAGAAATTGTTGAAAATATAAATGAAGTAAATGAAAATTGTCAATATCTTATGCATTTTAATTAACAAAATAAGATATGAGGGCTCCCAGAAATAAAATACCAACGTAAAATACAACAATAAGCAGACTGACGAAGAGACGGATGACTAATTTAGTTAAAGGCTGTTGGTAATTTTAGCTAAGCGTACGCATAACTCCAATCTCAAATCAATACTAGTGATATTGAAAACAAAAACATAATTATTAATGTAAATATTAGAAAGTAAACCCGTATGCTGTGATGCATAAGTTTTTGGTCCACGTGTACGTTTGTATACATATAAGAATGTGAAAGTTAATTACATAAAATTTAAGAAGAATATAATTGTTTTCTATACAAAATAATCCAAGACAGTATTATTGTTACAAAACAGTAAACTGGGATTAATTCGTAGCAGGTGAAAGTCAAAATCGGTGATTGGAGGTTGGCATAATGGAATCCGTTTACAAAAAGTTGTAGAAACAAGGTCGTCAATAATTTGTAATATCGAAAATTTTCTATTGAAATGACATAGATAGTTAATACGGTTAGTCAGGATTCCACACAATTTTCATTTTATCACAAATTATTATAAAATAAGAAGCAAACTAGTACGCTTGCTGATGAATACCGTGATACATCATTAATTTATAGACCGAAAGTGAATGTGCTGAGTTAAATTGGACTAATTTTAAAAGTGAGCTAACTTTAATTAAACACACATTTTGGCTTGAATGATGTAATTCCGTTGTCTATAAAAGAGAATTTCATACACGAATCCTTAGCAAGGCATACAAATTTAGAAATTCAAAGTCGTTTGACGACGAATACCATACTTTTATAACTGACAGGATAGAGCGGAATAGGACAACGGACTAGGAATGTTCCGTGATAGCGCTGTCTATCACGAGTAAGCGTACAGTAACGACTTGGCCAGTTAACTTCCTTTTCAACACTCAGAGTCAACTGAAATATTTCTTTCTCAAAAATTCATTTGCATTTATGCATATCTCTTCAACAATCCATTAGGTATATAATTTAGGCTGTCAATTTCTGCAAAGAAATTAACCAAGTGTGCTCTTATCAGCTATGCTTGGAAAACCTCGATGAATATAAAGCAATATATATCTCTATGAATAAATATTGTCAGACTAACAAACAATTGACGTTAAATTGTTTGTTATCACTTAGAGTTAAATAAATTGTGTTCTTTTAATAACTTTGTTTAACGTATCTTGGTTAAATTGTTTGTGTATTTATGCTTCAAATAAGTTGAAGTACCTATATAAAGAAAATTTGTTTTATTTCATTACTGTTATTTTAAAGAGAACATTGAAGGAGATGCGGAAGTTATATTTTAACACAATAAATAATTTATTGAGTTCTATACGACGTAATATTTTTTACAAATGACAAAGAAAAAAATATATGCATGACATAAAACTGTTTGAAGCTAGAAATTGTTTAAATTTTTTGGCCATAAACTAAGTAGGAGTGAAAATGTGTATAAACAAAGTATTATGATTTAATTTTATTTCAAGAAGGGTTTGATACGCTAATGTGCTCAAAGTAACTAGTTTACTACAAAGTTAAATTTACTGGCGACAGTTAAGGTTACTATGGCCACAGGGGAGTAAGAGATGTAATTTATTACAGGCTACTGTTTATTGAGATTAAGTAAACAAACGAAAACATTGATTCAATTCACTGTTATATATCAGCCTGTCCTTGTTGCTTTATAATTTTTTAATTACCTTAATTGGTTTTAATCAAATTAGTGTTTCATTTTGAGTAAACGTAAGGTACCTAGGGTTAAGGTACCGGAAACGTTAACTTTGTTATATAAATATCCTTATGTTGATCCTTAAGTTTTGTAAATATATTTGTTTTTGTCCTTTCCTGTGAATACATCCATAAGAGTTTGTTACCGCAGTGCAGTATCGAATTCTACGTTACGTCGTTTGCATATAAGGTTAATGTTTTACTAATCTGTTTATTATAAGTGTTGCGTTTGGAAGCTCTTGATGAATCGCGAGTTATTCCAAAGACGCTAAGCAGGAATGGCTGGTTGTATATTAGAAAGAAGTGGACTGTATTACGAATATTTGACATGCGTTTATTGAAAATTTAATTATTAGTTGTGATCGGCACGTGCGGATGCATTTGAGGCAATAACGCCCGAAAATTAGTCTTGAACGAAATCGTGGTCCATTGTAGATGGACGCAGGTAATCTGAATTAAATTGAATCTTGTGAATACATATTAAAAATGTCCAGAAGCCGCGGCTGGAAGAGAAGTGTTTTACGAGAGATCCGCTCGGAGCCTTGTTAGAAACTTGATAAGCACGTGACGTCATCCTCTCGCGCCGCATTGCGGCAGCACACCGCGTACAGCCGATAAACAAGTACAAAGTTTAAACATACTGGCCGCCAAAATCGGGACGATTTTGTACATTAAACGTTAAATTGGATAATACAATAATTAGACTTACATGGCGAAAGCTATACAATAATTGGCGTATTGGCCACAGTGCAATGACATAATAACCATAATATGAATTCAATTAACAATCACAAAGTATACAATAAATTGACCCTTATGCTAATAGCAAGGGCAAACTGACATTAAAATTACTCAAAACATAATAGTAACACAATACACACAATAATGCAATGATTAAGTAGATATTGATCTTTCCCAAATAATACCCATTGATATTTGCCAAGCATTACAATAACAAGTGATAACACCATAAAAAATATAATAATTTCCCCATGATATTGACACAACAACCCCAATAAATTTCATAATATGTGACACTTAGAAAATACAATACATATGTAGAATAATTGACACTATAAGTAACACTTGTAGTTCTCAGAATTTCAATTATATAAACATATTGACAATACACAACATCCATAAATAATTGATAATACATATGAAACACAGTCACTATTGCAGTAATAGCTAGCGGCACGTAAACAATATTACAATGCTTATGATACTTACAATGTTTATGATACAATTGACTTGTATGCTCGCCCGGGGAATGTCCCGGGCGTGGTCCAGGCAATGTGACAAATTCACAATCCTAGTATGTCTCGTATGGCGCGCATACGATTAGTTTGTAGCCACCGGGAGGGGGCATAATTTGTGGATGGGTCGGCGTAAGATACCTAGCGCGGTGCGAACTTCTGCGACGCGTACTAAAGAATCTTGACCCGGAAAAACATTGGTAATTACCCCACGCTTCCATTCTAGAGGGGGGGAATTGTCATCCACAATGAGGACAAGCTGTCCGACATTCAAATTCCTAAACGGGGTGCGCCATTTATTGCGCTGCTGCAGCTGGTGCAGATAATCCCTAGACACACACACACACACCCACACGGACACACACACACACACACACAGACACAGACACACACACATACACACACACCCATGCATATGAATAGCGCGATGTATGCCTTGGTCGTGGACTTAGAGCGCTGCCCGCCATGGCCGAAAAGTACAGGACCGGCGTAGTCCACGGCCGACTGTGAAAATGGCCTTGAAGGCGTGACCCTGGATTTAGCACACAGCAAGTTTGATGATATGGCGCCGTTCGAATCGACCGCCCGCACATAAATGCAACACGCGTAACCTTTAGCCGAAGCGTCGGCGAATCCGTGCAGCTGTAATGAACTAATTGGGTAATTGTTCGAACTCTTAACCGACCACGTAATCTCAAAATGAGTGTCGGAGACTAATTGAGCGTATAATTCCAACCATTGATTGGCTAATGACCCAGATAGGGGTTCGTCCCAATCTGTGCCCGCCAACCACAACTGTTGCATGAAATGCTTGCAGTAAAATGTGATGGGAGCGATCAAACCTAATGGATCATAGATCCCGGCGATGACCGACAACACGCTTCTCTTGTTGAACACGGTTAAATTATCATCACCCCTAACGGTGTATAAAAAGTTATCCTTTTCAACGTTCCATTGGATTCCCAATGTACGCACGTTTTGACCTTTGCTGAAGTCAAGGGTTACTTGGGCGCGAAGGGTCATAATCTTATGGTGGTTAGACAACCACTTATGTAACATAAAACCATACCTACTCAACAACTTCACGACCTCGCATTTCATTTCAGCTAAGCCGTTCGGATCATCCGAACCCGTTATGAGATCGTCTACGTAAAAGTCATTTGCTATGGCCTAGAAGCTGTAGGGTAGTCGGATTTATTTTCGTAGGCTATTTGAGCCAGACAACGTGTAGCAAGGAAGGAGGCACTAGCAGTGCCATATGTAACCGTCCTTAAAGCGTAATGTCGCAATTCCTTATGCGGCGCATCACGCCAAACAATGCGTTGCAGGTTTGAATCCTTAGGATTAACAATGATCTGGCGATACATGTTTTCTATGTCCGCAATAAGTACGTATCGGTGGGTACGGAACCGAACCATTATCGAAAACAGATCCTGCTGGATCGTAGGACCGACCATTAAAGTATTGTTGAGGGACAAATTATTTGTGGTTTTAGCGGAGGCGTCAAATACCACGCGCAAATTAGTGGTTAAACTAGAGTCCTTGAAGACTGCGTGATGTGGCATATAAAAAATCTCTGACCTGTCAAGCGACAAATCGTAGTCATTAAGCGGCGACATGTGGCCAAGTTTCAAGTAGTCACTCATGAACTCGCTATAATCCTTATAAAGGATAGGGTTCTGCTTGAACTTGAACTCTAACGATTGGAATCTGCGGATGGCTCCGCGGAGAGAATCTCCCAAATGAAATTTATCAGATCTGCGGGGCAGGGATACCACGAATCTCCCATCGCGGTTACGGCTAGTGTTTTCCACGAAATGTTTTTCACACGGCGAGTCCTCTGATCGGGCTTCGCGACTAGAGATCTCCTCCAACTTCCAAAATTCTTTTAGTTGCGAGGAAATCTGATTGTCATCCTTGCAGACCATAAAGGACGAAACTGTTTTAGTTATATCGACGTTGAAGGGTAAGTCACCGGTCAAAATAAATCCTAACTTGGTTTCCTGAATTATAGGAAAGTGTGGTCCGCGCGTAAATTTCATAGGTTCAATTAGTTGGAGAAAATATTGAGCGCCGAGTAATATATGGACTTGCGCCGAGCAATGTAGGTGAGGATCAGCCAAGAATATGCGCTTGGGTAAATTCAAAGAGGCAAGATTGAACGACTCCCCCGGTAAATTATTAGTTATACTGGGTAATACGGCACAATGCACGTCTAACGTGAAGGGTTTATAGCGTGAATGTAGCCTTACATTAGTACTGAAGTCAGCCTGGGAAAGCGAGTTGTTTATACCCGTGATGGGTAGTTGCGATTTAATCAATTGGAGGCCCATTCTGCGGGCCAAATCCATCGTGCAAAAGTTCACTTGAGAACCGGAATCCAGTAATATCCTAACGGGAAATTTTTTACCGACCTTATTAGCGGTGATACAGACGACGGTAGATAACAATACCGATTTATTGTTCTGTGATTTCAGTGAACATTGGTTGTTAACAGAAGTTACGTCCCTGTTGGGGACATGAATCGTGGTGTGGTGACGCCTAGAATATTTTTTGCATGAGAATTTTGAGGGACATTTTGAGCTTTCGTGTCCCGAACGGAGGCAGTTTAGGCAAAGTTTGTTTTTTATTAACACGTTTTTTCTGTCAGGGATAGACAGCGATATAAATTGTAGGCAGTCGATGATTCTATGTTCACCGTTACACAGCCTACATAAATTGTTTCTGATATAAGAATGGAATGCGCTTTTTGGAGCGCTTATCTGTTTAACTGCCTTGCGATAAGGAGACTTATCGCTTTTGTTCAACCTGCTCGTTGGGGTAGTCGCGTTATCGATATTTTGCAGTAATTTTCTTCGTGAATTTAGAAAATTCATAAAATTATTAAAATCAGGAAACTTATGCTCCGACAAACTCTCTTTCCACAAACGGAAAGTGTAATTATCAAGTTTTTTGGCTAAATAATTTACGACAATAATTTCGAAAGTGTTGACTGGCAGTTTGAGATTATTTAAAGCGTTTATATTGGCAGAGATTTCATCAATAAATTTCGATATGCTGACTTGGGATTCTTGTTGAACTAATGGTACGTCCAGGACATTCCCTACATGATGGGCGGAAACAATTAGCTTACTGTCATATCTATTCCTCAACAGATCGATAGCCACCGCGTAATTCTCATGAGTGATTGGCAACGATTTTATTACGTTAAGCGCCTCGCCATGTAATGACGAGTGCAAATAGTGAAGTTTCTGTATATCCGTCAGATCTGCTCTGACGTGAATTAATTCAAGAAAAATATGGTAATAATGTTGCCACTCAACAATACTACCCGCAAACCGTGGTAATTTTATTGGTTCCAATTGAATGGGGGGGGGGGTGTTTTAGGCTGTTTACTTTTTGCATTAATTACTGGTTTTTGGTTCATATGCTCAGCTTGCTCCAGCAGGTGTTGCAATTTACATTCTATATTACAAAGATCGTCCTCCGTTTGTATTATATCACTCGTTAAAGCAACGTCCGCTTCCTCAGCTTCGATTTGAGACTGAATCTCATCATATTTGGTGGATAATTCCATCAAATGACGCAGTTTTATTTTCAGCGCATGAGGATCGCTGGTTAACAAATCGAAGTTATCCGCGAAAGTATTTACTCGTGATATTGAGGCTTTGATTGTGCCTCGTTTTTTTATTAGAGCCCTTACATCGGCCATTATTACAATTTAAGAGAAAAAAGAAAAATATCTTGAAAGAAGTTGAGCATAGAGCATGTGAACCATAAAATTAAGTTTGAATGAATTCGAATATGTTTCGGTAGCTAGCGATCGTTGTTTAGAACATAAACTTACTCTGTCTTACTAATCAAGCTTTGTTGGCAATTAAATTATTAAAATTATGAATTTAAATGATAACAAAATATATCTTTATCTTTAAAGTTTTAACTGACAATGAGCTGCCAACCATTTATAAAGCTGTATTGTTTAATGACGGTGTTTATTTATACAAATGTGTTAAGAAATAACCACTAAAGTGAAATATTATTAAACATCAAATATAAGTAAAAAGTTTATAGTCACGTGGCCGTTGATCCATTCGTGATGAAGCTGGCTTCGATCCCGTTGTTCGATCCTGTTAGGAGCTGTTGCACCTCCTGTCTCTGCTGGTCAGATGACGCCTCATGTTGTACCCTCCATGAATTAAAGCTGTGGAATCCTTTTTGATGACCTCGCAAATGCTGTCCTGCCGTGTCCCGTCGTCTCTGGTCTACTGCTTGGCCGAATCTTGTCGAGATGACTGCGATGTGATTCACAACAATGGTGTCGCTCAGGACGAGAATGATGCCCGTAGCGCGTGACTAAATTCAGATCGGTTGGTCCAGAAATGATGCGTATAAAGAAATGCTGTCGCTTGTGGACCCAAACATGAGAAATCCGTCCCGTGGTGACCAAAAACGTTTTCGTTTTTGGGCCAAAAATAAGAAATCCTGCCCGGTGGGACCAAAAATGTTGCCGTTTTTGGGCCCAAAAATATGAAATCCTGCCCGTGAGGACCAAAAATGTTGCGGTTTGGAAGCTCTTGATGAATCGCGAGTTATTCCAAAGACGCTAAGCAGGAAAGGCTGGTTGTATATTAGAAAGAAGTGGACTGTATTACGAATATTTGACATGCGTTTATTGAGAATTTAATTATTAGTTGTGATCGGCACGTGCGGATGCATTTGAGGCAATAACGCCCGAAAATTAGTCTTGAACGAAATCGTGGTCCATTGTAGATGGACGCAGGTAATCTGAATTAAATTGAATCTTATGAATACATATTAAAAAATGTCCAGAAGCCGCGGCTGGAAGAGAAGTGTTTTACGAGAGATCCGCTCGGAGCCTTGTTAGAAACTAAAGTAAACTTGTCTGCCGACGGCCGAACTGGCCGGCGGCAGCGTTTGATAAGCACGTGACGTCATCCGCTCGCGCCGCATTGCGGCAGCACACCGCCTACAGCCGATAAACAAGTACAAAATTTAAACAATAAGTATGATTATAGATCATTAGTTGCAATGAACTTTGTTTTGTTTTGTGAATGTGTATGTGACGCTGTATCGTTAATAGAAATGAGATATTTCTCTTTCCAAATATACAATATATTTTTGAACGGTATAAAATGATGAGTTTGAAGTATTACAACTACACTTGAACACAATTTGAAATAAGTTCAATTTTTTAAAGTTCAATTAAATTTTTATTTTGTTTCTGTTGTCTTTACACATATTTATTAGTGCATTCTTTAAACTACACAAATTGTCTCCCCTTTTGGCGTTTTAATTAAAAATACAGTTGTTATAAATGGATTAAAAATTTTTATTAAATAAAATTTTGAAAAATTGTTCTTGTAAATATTTTTTGTTCAACAAACTTTTCTGCCTTATAAGCAGTGTCTCTGCAAGATGATTTCGTCTGAATATCCTGTTAACCTGGAATGTTAATATACTTTAAACCAGCTTAGTATTTAAGGAAAAATATTACTAAGAGTGTTTACTATTGTTCCTTGATCAGTGAATATAGAAAAACAAATTATGGGTGTTAAAACAAGAAACCGTAACATCGAGAAATTTCCAGTTGCGTCTCAATAAACGTGATTGGCCTTTTTCAATGATTACCTCCAGACAGTCAGTTGTTTTCTCGTGTTTGGTGCTCGTTTATTTGTGAAGTTGTGGTACTGCGGGAGTTGCGATGCAGTATTCATTGATCATTTATCTTTGACTATGCAGCAATCTCTTTTAAAAGGGATTTTAAGTTATTTTATTCTTCAAACAATTTTTAATTAGTTATTACAATTTTTTAGCTATTATTGTTGTTGTGTTAGCTAATAAATTGATAAATATGTTTAGATTTCTATTTTCAATTCAGTTTTTCAGCTATTCTATTGTATATCAATTCCAAGTTATAGAAGTGGCCATTTCATAACTTTTGTGTTTATTTAATGTACACAGTTTACAATTTCAGTTTCAATTATGTGTTGTGTGATATCATATTTTGTGAGTTGATTTTCTATGTTTGTAATCATTAAATTGGTCATTATTCATTTGACAATCTGCGGCAGTAAACATCTCAAGCATTGCTTTGAAAACCGATATATTGTAAATTTTTGCCTAGATTAAATATGTATTTTTAGACTTAAATACAAACGGTGTAAAAAGGAGGCTGGATTCCCTGTTTGTACAGTCTTTGTCACTGGATCCGATACTTAACCGCTGGATTAATAAATTTAAAATGGAGCAGACAAACACACCTGATGAAACACGCAGTGGGCGTCCAGTAAAATTACTGTACTATAAAAAATATAAAACACTCATGAAATTGGTTAGGCAGACCGTAGAATGAAAATGAACCTGATATTAGAACCTGGAATATCAACGAGCAATATATTACAGGAAACTTTCGGTGTGACAAAGCGGTGCGTTAGTTGGGTGCTGCATCTGCTCAAACCTGACCAAACAAACGTTTAGAGGATATTTAACGGATTGTTTAACAGTATGCAAGCGTAACCCAATATAATGTTTACGTAAGCATATCCAACCTGATTCATAAACGTAATGAGATTTCCGTCCACTACTGCACTCGAGAGACCAAACCACAAAAAAAAATTTACCACGAAAAGCAAACCAATTCCAAAGAAAGCAAGACAATTCCATCCAGCGGTAAAATTAGAGCGACATTTTTTTTTTGAAACGCGGGTAGAATATTTTCCATTACTTAAGTTAGTACCTTGAAAAGAAAACAAAATTACTTGCAAGAATTAAGGAAACTTTCCGCAACACGTAAGCGATGGAATATAGAAAAACACCACTTTAAGACAACAGAGAAGTGCTGTTTTACTAAAACAATACACCAGATGACAAATGTTGCCACAGCTAAAATCAAAAAATTGAGGACCGAATTGCTTTCTCAAGTTTACAATGGCATTATATAAAGTTATAATGATATAATAATAATTACTATAATAATTTAATAATGCCATACAATTGACACTTTAAAATCAACTGCATTTAAAAATTTTTACAAGGACTAATATTAATGATAATTTTGCATTACACTTTTCTCAGGCTTGTACAAAACCAAGTAGTTGAAACAAAATTCTTTTCCAAGTGCTAATGTCATTTATGGTTTGTAGTTTGCTAAATAGTCGTCATTTAAAGTATAAAGTAAATCTGTAAAACGTAGGTGAGTCTAAAATGCTTTCTAATGCTTTTAAGTGTTATTATATTATAAAAATTACAAAATTACACTAATCATTAAACAAGGCTGCCTGTTTGGTTAAATGAAGGGTAATGTAATTAGTCAAATGTATGCACACATGCACAAGAAATGAAACGTCAAAACACACAAATTATTCATATATAAGTACGTAAACATATAATTCTATAAATCCCACTCGCATTTGTCCTTACATGTCTTTTTATTTTTTAGCGACCTGTAACAATTGGACAGGAAATACGAATTGAAAAAGTCTATATCAACCAGGACTGACGAATAAGAGAGAGACGTATTTTCTTTCCCGATCATTCAGTTTGCCATCGGCTGAAAATATATATCTTTGATTTACTTTGAATTTCCCGTGATATAATCCGACGAGACTGTACCGTTCCTTTCAATTTCCTCTACGGATGTAAGATTGTAGTTATTAGTTTTACAAGCAGGTGAACTTTATCGACATGAGTCCACCAATAAGGCACAACTAAGTATAACACAGCTGTATGTGTGTGTGTGTGTGTGTGGGGGCGCGCGTGTGCGTTTGTGCGTGTGCGCGCGCGTGCTTGTGCGTGAGAGTGTATGTCATTCTTACGTAGGAGGGATGAGTTATTTTTACCTTTTCTAAGTTTTAAATGTATACGTTTGATTACATTAAATGATATTTCAACATTATAAGTTACGGATCACTTTGCCAATATAATTTTCAACTAGTTTTAAAGAACTACAGAAACTATATAAACATTAAACAAGTAATCTCAGCCGGAAATAGATATAGCCAGGCATAATTAAAAGAAAAATAGCTCTCAACTCATATTAAGTCTTTCATAAGTAATCTGAGCACGGAACAGATATAGTTATTTGCTAGGTATGGCCGAAACTGCCTACACATTTTTTTAACAAACAAATAGTAATAATGCTAAAGCCAAATCGTAAATAAGTGGAAATAAAAGTACACGATTAAACAGTGGTAAACAAGAGTCTGTCGTGATTAACAATTACGTTAAATTACTTCTATAAAAACAGGACCAAATGGCCCCGTAGAAAAGAAAGAAGCATTATGTTTCACCAGGATCCAATTTCATTACGTTCCTTGTAAAATTATTTACTTATTGATATTTCATCACTGGGAATTATTGTTTTTTCGTTAATATTGTAGTAACTCTTTTGTTTCCTTGTTGAATGTATTT
Source organism: Magicicada septendecula (assembly GCA_034769895.1). Taxonomy (NCBI): domain Eukaryota; kingdom Metazoa; phylum Arthropoda; class Insecta; order Hemiptera; family Cicadidae; genus Magicicada; species Magicicada septendecula. The sequence continues at coordinate 535,116,806 of CM068367.1, read as the reverse complement.
ATAATTTTTACTATTGAGTTTTAATGTTTACATTTGCGAACGTTATTAAGTCTCGTTCGGTGTGATAAAAGCGTCGTGTAGCCGGTGTGTCCTTACCTGTCTCTTCTCACTCTTTATTTCTTCCCGATAGGCGCCAAATTGTTTTGCTAGAAAACAATTAAAAGTTTTTACATGGGTTGGTTTACAGTATGATAGTGTCGGTTCGAATTGTTCGCCAACTGGCTGGAGCTCGAATCTCGCTTGAGTGGGGGAATGTGTTACCAACGTAAAATAATGTTGGTTAGTTTTACTCGCTGCTACAAAACACAACATACATAATATTTTGAAAATAATTATTGGACAGTTATTAATGATACACACTTTTTTATTTGGCTCAGAACTTGTCAATTCTGCTTCATTAACGCTTATACAAAATTGTGATTAATATAATATTTTTTAGCATCGGTAATAAATAGTCGTTTACTCAGCGGGAAGCTGGGTTGGCAATACAATGATTTTCTGTCGCCACAAGACGGCATTGATTATTATTTACTCAATAAATTTGCCAAATAAGTCCTTTTAAGTACGACAAAGAAGTTTTAAAACAAGAGAATTAAATACAATATATCACTTTATAATCGTGATAATTAAAATTGAACAAGGTTTACAGTAGATTTCAAGTTGTTTTGTTAAAGTGTGTGACGGTGTCATTTGTGTAATACATAGGTTATAATCATTTAGTTAGTATAGATAAAATATGTTTCTTTTATCAATCCTTGAAAAAATAATACCATCGGTGATAGTGAGAGTTCACAGTTTAGTGAGAATTTTTATAGAGAATTTATTTCGGATATTTAATCAATTGAGCAATACTTATCGTCAGTTGCTAGTAAGTGTAGTGTCAATAGTTAATATAGGTTGGGTTCATCGATGTTGACTCTTCGTTCTTCAAATCTTGGGCTTCAGATACGCCTTGCGTCTTCTTCTTGTTAATTTACTTATTTTCAATACATCTGGATTAAATTAAGCTGGTCCTTGGTCTGGGTCGAATGTATCATCCTCTCATCAGTTAGTATGGTCCTTCCCTTCATAAAATATGGTCACTTTTACTGTTTTATAATAACATTTTGGGCCCTTCACGGCGTGGCGTCTCTACTCGTAAGCGTCACTATAGATTCTTTCGTTCCTAACTGAAAATCGTCAATATTCTGCTGTTGTCATGGTAACTCAAAGATTCTGATTGGTTAAATTTGACTTAAGACCATTGTTAGGAGATTTGAATTTTTATTTAAAATGGTTGCAGATCTTCAGAATGCAATTAATCTTTGGTATTCAATTTTAAGTATTAAATATCTTCACCACTGTTCGTGTTTTGTTTCAAGGATTAATTTAACATCCAATAAGGTTGGGTTTACTGATGTATTAACATTTTGACAGTTGTGTTGGTACTGTTTAATTACACTGTTTTCTTAATTTACATGATTACTTTAACATTTCTTTCTTAATATGATTGCCTAATCGTCTTTTATTGTTTACTTGCATTAGTTTTGCTAATGTTATAGTATATTTCTTAAAAATTGCAGTTTTTGTTGTTTTACAGTTAGACATTTGCCTAGGCCTACACAGCAATTGGCTATTTTTCTTAAATTACAGAGTATAGGTTCTGAATTGTTTTATACATGACTTGTTCAGTTGTTGAATGGTTTCGTGTCTGTTCTATTGTAATTGTATGTTATTTTATTAGTTCCATATTCTGGCCTGTCTATTGTTATAACAGCTTTTTCAGTGTCATTGGATTTGTCTGAATTTATTTTGTTTCTTATTACTGCTTTTGTTTGTAATGGAATTATTATTTCTTATTCCCTATCATTTAAAATATAACATTTAGTCTTATGGTCTACATAACTCCCACAGACATATTTCTATTCATAAAACATAATTATTTGCATGTCATTACTCACAATGTTCATTCTCTTCATCTCTTCATACTCTTTGGTGAGTTATCATTATTACATATTATAACAGATAAAAACATAAACATTAATTAAATATTTGAACACAATGATATTTCCTTATAACTAAATTCAAATGACATTAGGTCATTAAAATGGAACTTTAATAACATTTTACCATATTATATTTAAATCCTTTTCCTATCATTTTATATTAATTGTATTTGGTTTTACCTCTGTACCTCAGCAATCATCCATACTGTGTATTATCACACTAATAGTCATTTGTTTCTGAAATACATTGGTAATAATATTATTTGCCAACTTAGAATACTACTGGCTTTAAATTAAAATATGATAAGTAGTCAATACTACTACTACCTGAACTCTATTAATTACTTAACCTACTACACTTTGGTTTAGTTTGTCGTGTACACTGGTGTTCACTGATAATTGCTTTTAATTGCCACAGTCCTTTCGGTGTTTAACAATTATTAGCTTTCACTCACCTTCACTATTCACTCTTAAATCTTTTACACTGATTTATTAGTGTTTATCACTTTTAATGGGGTTCTATTTAAGTTGGGTATTTTAACTATCACCTTGCACTCTATATTTGATTTAAGTGTCACTGGTGGGTATTGCTTAGTTAAATTCTCTTTCTCATTTTACAAAATGTTCATTATTACTTTAATTCACTATCTCTCACTTTACTAGGTTCAATTATACCGTTAACAAGTTTATGTTGTGTCAGATTGATTTGTCATAGTTATCTCTATTCATTTGGGTTAGTGTACCCTTCTAAAATTTGAGTTATTGAGGTTTAACACTTCTCATTTTACATTGTTTGTCTGGGTTTACATTTATCATCATTATTTACAATTATTATTGATTGGTCTCTTTTCACTTGGTCTATCACTGGTGTTGTGCACTTTTACTGCCTTTACTTCATTAGCTGATGATCCATATATCCTTTCATAGGTGTTAGGGCTGGTTCTAGTTATCCATTTATCTTGTTACAATTCATACATCCTTATTTTAGTGTTGTGGCTGTTTCTACTTTCATCTTCAATTGTTATTATTTATATATATCGTTTCTTTTAGTGTTGGGGCTGGTTCTACTTTCTCACTTACAAATGTTCATTATTTATATATCCTTTCCTTGGTGTTGGGGCTGGTTCTACTTTCTCACTTACCATCTATTGGGTTATTATAGTTAAATCGCCATGTATCATTGTTTTCGACGTTTCTGTCCGTTGCTTGTTACTTTTTTCTTATCAGAGGTTACTTTTATGATTACTTTCATATGCTTGATCGTATTATTATTTTAATTACCCATTCTTTTATCTCTGACTCATCCCTTTTAATCATAGTGTTAAGTATTTAATAATTATTCTTATCATGTTTCTTCATTATTGTTTGTTGAAGATATGTACCATTACAATATATAAATATAAAAAGAAATATTAGTAATACTTAAATACAATTCCTGAGGCTTACAGAAGAATACTGTTAAAAAATGTGTATGAACATACATACGGTTAGAGCTCATTGGATTTTTTTAGAATTTTTTTTCCTATAACTTAAAAGTTATAGGAAGTTAACTGTCTTTCGTTTACATAAATTTTACCGTTTTATTTTCTACTAACTTGCTTTTTTCTACTTTTCTTTCTGCTTCTGTAAAAATCGTTTTCTTTTGTTTCCTTACCCCGTTATATACAACCTCTAAATAAAAATTTAATAATTATGACTGGACGGTAGCGCGATGATTTTATTTTTCTAGGTTGGCTAATCTGATTTATATATCGCATCAACGTTCGCGTGATTGTACCTTGCCCAGTGCACATTCAGCTTTCTCGGCGTTCGGTTCGCCGAACTTTCTCTGTCAAGTTAGTGTCGACATTAAATGTAGGTTTTAGGCCTTATTATTTTCTATTATGGTCGACTAGGCCCTCTTCATGAGTAACTAAATTTATATTAATTCAATATGCAGCATTAGCCAGCCTACTTCAATTTTTAAAGCTGTAATGTAATCAGTCAATATTAAAACTATTCGTATACAGTCCACTTCTTTTTATTTCTTAATGTAATTTTAATTCATTCTACACATCATCTTCAATCACCATGGAAGACCAGCCAACAGAATATTTAATTCAAGAAACATAATTTTCGCCTACTTGGGCCCAACTAATTAATTCTTCCTGTCCACACTTGTGGAACATTACTTTCATTCATCAGTTTCGGTCCACTCGGACCGGGACCATCCATTTTTTGGTCACTCCGGACCTGGATTTCCATTTAACATCTTTTACATCTTTTTCTGGCCATCACGGGCGGATTAGCACGTCAGTTAATGTGACCGTGGCGTGATTTGCGTCGCCATTTCGCTCGTCATCTTCGGGCAACGTAATAGCAAGTTCCTGCCGGCTGCAGTGCCTCAAAGTGGTCATCTTTGCCAGCTGTTCACCATCATCACCAAGGAGCCGACGCTGCGGGAAGTCGCCAACCAGGTACCACCAGCAACAGTAAAAAGGTGCGTAAAAAAATGTCTGAAGAAGGCCTCAAGGTGCTGACCAGAAAGAGAGGCGGATTAAAGTCCGCGATAGTGCGGATACAATCCGCGGTAAATTCTTTTGATATTAATTTAACTACAAAACATTTTCTGACTGTAAGATTAGAAAGTCTTAAGAGCTTAGCCTCGAAGTACGACGAAGTACAGTCTGAGATAGAGCTTATCAGTAAAGACGCGAGCACTGCTCAGGCAGACCGAGTCGAGGTTGAGGAAACGATATACTCAACTGAGGCAAACATTTTACAACTCCTTGACACTTTTAATACTCAGACTGTGCCTCCTGTACTATCGACGCCTGTGCATTTAAAGCCGATAAGTTTGCCCTGCTTCTCAGGCAACATACTTGAGTGGCAACATTTCTATTCAATTTTCAATGATCTAGTGCATTCAAGATCAGATTTAACGCCAGTACAGAAACTGCATTACTTGCATTCATCGGTGAAGTGTGAACCATTAGACTTAATTAAATCATTACCAATTTGTCAAGAAAATTATGTAATAGCGTTGAACTTGCTGTCCGAGAGGTACAATAATCCATTTATATTAGCCAAATATTATGTACAGAACCTACTTCAGGTTAACTCCACAATAAAGGACTCAGTTCAAAGCTTGGCGGAGTTTACGAATACTATAACGTCTTCCGTTAATTCACTGGCGGCAATGAAGCTGTCCGTAAACCTATTTGAGTTTATTACCATACAGTTGCTCTCCACCAAACTTGACCCTATTACTTTAAAACGTTGGAAGGAGTCCATAGACCCTGACAACTTGCCCAGTTTTCAAGACTTTACGCATTTTTTGAATTTGCGCCGACAACTTTTAGAAAATACAATGCCAATTGAATCCGGACAGCAATTCAACAAACCTAGTGTAAAACCAAACAATAAATTTGAGAAATGTAACTTAAGAAATACAGCTGGCAGCAGTACCTTTAAGAGTTATCACGCGGCGGCAAGGCATTATTCATGTGTGTGCTGTAAATCTGACCACCCGCTTTACATGTGTAATAATTTTCGCATATTAAGTGCCGCTGAGCGGGGGCAATTGGTTGCAAATCATAAATGTTGTATTAACTGCCTTAGAGCAGGTCATTTGATAACAAATTGTAAAAGTAAACAGGTTTGTAAAATTTGTTCAAAGGGTCACCACACCTTGCTGCACGCTAATTACGTGCCGAAATCAGCAGCTGCCAGCAGTAACTATTGCTCATTCAAATTACAGTGTAAAAACAATGTACTTTTATCCACTGCGGTTGTATATGTCATTGATCAGGCTGGCAATAGGCATAAGGCTCGGGCACTTCTTGACGCCGGGTCCCAGATCAATTTTTGTACGAAATCATTTGCGAAAAGGTTGCACCTTAAACTAACCCGATCTAATATTCCAATTACAGGAATAAGCAACACAGCGTGTTGCGCTACTGACATTGTTTCTGTGCGTATTATGTCTCGCTATCAGAGACATAGTTTCGAGGCCAAATGTGCCGTCCTATCTAACTTAACTCATAATCTGCCTTCAATCTCGTTTGACATCAACCGGTTCCACATTCCAAATAAAATTTTTCTCGCCGACCCAGATTTTAATATATCTTCACAGATCGACATACTATTGGGGGCACAATTTTATCTGGATTTAATATTAGCTAATAAGTACACACGCGGACCCAACTTCCCTATCATTCAGGAGACAAAACTGGGTTACATTTTGGTCGGCAATCTGCCCAAACACTGCCACACCCAGGGTCCTGCTGTTTCGTTCTTGGCAAGGAACAATGACAGCCAAATCCTGCAATCTCTCGAGAGATTTTGGGAGGCAGAAACGATCCCCGGCGATACCCCTAATAGCGAGTCGGCTTGCGAAGAGCATTTTGTGCGCTCAACTCAGCGCAACCCCGAGGGTAGATTTATAGTGTCGCTCCCATTCAAATCTGATAAGCCCCACTTGGGGGAATCTTACACAAGTGCCGAGTCAAGATTTTTAAGCTTGGAGCGTCGATTCAGGCGCGATCCCAAGCTCGCTCGCGACTACGCAGACTTTATCAGGGAATACATGAATCTTGGGCACATGACACTCATTGATCATGGCGCTATCAATTTAGGATCGTCAAATATTTATTACTTGCCTCACCATGCCGTGTTTAAACATTCTAGCTTGACCACAAAATTGCGCGTTGTTTTTGATGGTTCGTCCAAGACTACTAATGGTCTTTCGTTAAATGATATATTATTGGTAGGTCCCAATGTTCAGCAAGATCTCTTCTCTATTCTGTTGCGGTTTCGCACACATAAGTATGTCCTGATTGCCGACATCGAAAAAATGTATCGTCAGATTCGCGTTGCTGAAGGGGACTGTCACTATCAACGTATTTTGTAGCGTGACTCTCCCCTCGAAACACTTAAGTATTTCGCGCTGCGAACAGTAACCTACGGCACGGCTAGCGCCTCCTTTTTGGCCACTCGGTGCCTTCTACAAATTGCTAGAGACAATCAAACTTCCTTTCCCCAAGCGGCTTTAGCCATAACTAACGATTTTTATGTAGACGATCTACTTACCGGTTCGGACACTATCCCCGATCTGACCAATCTGAAATCCGACCTAGGTGCGTTACTTGCTCAATATGGTTTCACGTTGCACAAATGGGCATCAAATGAACCCACAGCGGTCGCAAATCATCACAACCTTTCACGACCCCTAAATAAACAGGACAACGTGCGTACCCTGGGCATTCTTTGGAACAACACTGCCGATTCATTTTTGTTTGACGTCAAACTATCTCCGGTAGGTCATAGCATATCCAAGAGGAAGATTCTCTCAATTATCGCCGGAATATATGATCCGCTGGGTTTAATCGGACCAGTTGTCTTTTTGTATAAACACTTTATGCAGCGACTTTGGCTTTGTAAGCTTGGTTGGGATGAACCGATTTCCGGTCAGTCACTTTCGGATTGGCATTCTTTGTGTAACAAATTAAGTCTGATTGGTAAAATAGTGGTCCCGCGATCTATTCGTTGCAACCGTGAGGCGGTTACAGTTCAGTTGCATGGTTTTTCGGATGCGTCCGAGAGAGGGTTCGGCTGTTGTGTGTATATTCGAGTCATTTATCAAGATGCTACTGCTTCCTGTCGTCTCTTGTGTTCAAAATCTCGCGTGGCTCCCCTACGCCAAGTGTCATTACCTCGCATCGAGCTCTGCGCTTGTTTGTTATTGTCGCGACTCGTATTTAAAATTATTCCTGCTCTTCATTCGTTTATTGATGATGTACATTTGTATTCCGATTCTATGGTGGCTCTTTACTGGATTCATGCCCAGTCTACGCGTTGGAAAACATACGTCGCTAATCGGGTTGCTGAAATTCAGCGTCGCACGCAAACTTATATCTGGCATCACATTGATTCGCGACGCAATCCTGCTGATATTATATCTAGGGGGTGTTTCCCGGACGTTTTGCGCGATTGCTCGCTTTGGTGGCACGGTCCTGGCTGTCTGTCTCAATCGTCAGAGTCTAATCCTTTCCCATCTTTCGTACCGGCCACTCCATCATCTTCGGAAGTCACCGCGGAAGAGAAAACTACACATAACCGTTCGCTAATGTCTACCCTGGCTGTTGACTTATCGTTGGACTTTTCCTCGTTACACCGGCTGACACGTGTATACGCTTACTGTTTTCGTTTCATCAGAAATGTTAGACACTCATCTGCGGACAAACTTTCGGGCGATCTGACCCCTGCAGAAATTCATCAGTCTCTCAATTTCTTCATAAAACAATCTCAATCGATCCACTTCCCAGGCGAAATTAGTTGTCTTCGGAACGGATCTTCTGTTACCATCAGAAGCAAGTTGGCTTCTCTCGACCCGTTTCTTGACGACTCTGGAGTGATACGCGTGGGCGGACGATTGCAGCATTCCCAGTTACCTTACGATTCGAAACATCCTATCGTACTACCCCCTTCGGCGCATGTCACACGCCTTATCATCGAACGCGAACACATTCGCTTACTTCACGCTGGTGCTCAGCTCGTGCATCACTCACTGCGTCAGCGTTGGTGGATTGTTAATGCCCGGCTAGTCATCCGTTCCATTATTCGTAAGTGTCTCAAGTGTATCCGGTTCAGCGCCACACAGCAGGTCCAGAGGCTTGGCAATTTGCCATCCCCTAGAGTCACTCCTTCAAGGCCGTTTCTATTTTGCGCGGTTGATTATGGTGGTCCCTTCATGATTCGTCATGGCGGGCAGAAGTCTAGAACTATTACTAAGGCGTACGTGTCTCTGTTTGTTTGCTTAGCAACTAGAGCCATTCACCTGGAATTGGTGTCCGACCTTACTGCCAGCGCATTTATAGCTGCTTTACGTCGTTTTATGGCACGTCGGGGTATACCCAGTCAGCTGTACTCCGACAACGGCACGAACTTCAGGAAGGCCCGCACCATCTTACATGACATTTACAACTTTTGGCACAATAAGGATGCCATCACCTCGATTAAGTCATTCACATCCTCTCAGGGGATATCATGGTCATTTATTCCGCCCTCCTCACCTCATTTCGGTGGCCTTTGGGAGAGCGGCATCAAGAGTTTGAAATTTCATCTGCGGCGCGTGGTAGGCAAATCTATATTAAACTTCGATGATTTCACGACCGTTTTATCTCAGATAGAGGCATGTCTGAACTCTCGACCTTTATTTGCTATTCCCTCGGATGTTAACGACCCGGTGCCACTTACACCTGGCCATTTTTTGATTTGCGCGCCCCTAACTGCGATTCCTGACCCAGACCTTTCTCACGTTCCTGTTTCTCGTCTTGGTCGTTGGCAGCTGATTCAGAGGTTTGTCCGGGGCATTTGGAAGGCGTGGTCTCGCGATTATTTGCACCAGCTGCAACAGCGTCACAAGTGGAGGTTTGCCTAAGATAATGTTTCCATTGGTGACTTAGCCTTGATCATTGAGGATAACTTGCCTCCATTAGCCTGGAAATTTGGCGTGATCATCGCCACATTTCCCGGCCCAGATAACTTGGTTCGCGTCGTGGACATTCGCACGCCTACGGGTGTTTTGCGGAGACCAATACATAAATTATGTCTATTGCCAGCGCGAGACGAAATTTGACATTATGGTTATAGCGCAATGCGGCTTTATTCCGCCATTGGCTTATTATTTGTTACGACCATTTGGTCAACATAATTGTGATAGATTTTCACAATATATTTTTGTCAACTTTGCGTCATGGCACGCTTCTGATTATTACAGTTCTGGTGATATCTTAATATTTGTATTGTATGTTAATTTTTGTGGCATACTATGTCACACATTTTCATTGATGTTATGGGGTGTATTGCAAGTCTTTGGGTGGTCTTATTTATGAAATGTTATTGCATAATATTCGCATGTTTTGCTGTTAAGTAACCATGCATTCATTTCTTTATATGGTTTCTGATAAATATGTACTATTTTGGGAATGTCTTAAATTGTTAAATTGTTTCTGTAATTTCGGTATTCTATTGTTGTTTGACATTACAATTATTTATCTTGTAATTATTCAAGTTATTGTTGTTGTATTCACATAAATTTTGTCGATGTAAAAACTATTGTAAGCGCCTGCCGTCTGTAACTGTCTCGTCTAATTTATTCACATTGTACTTCATATTTTATTCATTTTTGTAGGTAAGCATGCACAATTCTTTATTTAAATTATGACATACATGTCATATCTGGGCTACATTCAGCATCTAGCTTGCCCACACATTGTTACATATTGTAAATTCCTGAAACTTCAGGAATATCATGTCTAGGTCGATACATGTCGCCCTCCTGAATATACAATAAAACATCCAACTGCAACATGTTCAACAACAATTTTGTTCATGTAATGAACTCTCTGTACAGGTCTACGGACCTTAGCTAGCATTAAGGTAACTCTATGACTTGCATATTATGTATTTTCCTTTCATGTTTTATAATGTTACATACTGTGCACACTTGTGTCAGTAATAGTGGTTAACCAGACTTATTGGTACATGAAACAGCTGTTTGCCAAACCTTGGCCTACAGTCGCCTATCTGCATGCTTATCTCTAAACTAGCGGCCGATTGCCGTTATCTAATCTCAACTCAAGGTTCAAATTAGCCTTGAAGCTGATTCTCGTTACTAAGAACTGCACTATTTTAAATTAAATTGTAAATGTATTCTAATTTATTAAAAATGTATTAAAAAATCTTTTTGATTTTTGACGGGCAGTTTATGGACGGTAGCGCGATGATTTTATTTTTCTAGGTTGGCTAATCTGATTTATATATCCCATCAACGTTCGCGTGATTGTACCTTGCCCAGTGCACATTCAGCTTTCTCGGCGTTCGGTTCGCCGAACTTTCTCTGTCAAGTTAGTGTCGACATTAAATGTAGGCTTTAGGCCTTATTATTTTCTATTATGGCCGACTAGGCCCTCTTCATGAGTAACTAAATTTATATTAATTCAATATGCAGCATTAGCCAGCCTACTTCAATTTTTACAGCTGTAATGTAATCAGTCAATATTAAAACTATTCGTATACAGTCCACTTCTTTTTATTTCTTAATGTAATTTTAATTCATTCTACACATCATCTTCAATCACCATGGAAGACCAGCCAACAGAATATTTAATTCAAGAAACATAATTTTCGCCCACTTGGGCCCAACTAATTAATTCTTCCTGTCCACACTTGTGGAACATTACTTTCATTCATCAGTTTCGGTCCACTCGGACCGGGACCATCCAATGACTTTGCCGAACAAGAAAAGAGCATAAAAAATTTACACGAAACTATGTATCCGTCTTTTTTTCAGCGGATTCGTATCCTAGTTCGTTAAGTATCATTACATACTATTTGATTCACTATAATGTAAAGCTATTGTGTTCTTTCGTTTTTTATTTGAATCAGTGTTTTTTGAAAGGGCGTAGGGGAACAAAACCAAATTTTCGGAAAACTAAAAAAAACTTTCCAGAAGCTTTTATAAATTTTGTTGTTTTACTTTAGGTGATCTTGTGAATTAATATATGTTTACTTAACATGTTCCACTCTTCAAAATATTTTTTTAATTTTTTTTTTTCAGAAAATTAGGAAACTCAAAATTTGCAAAACTACGCCCTTTAAAAAAAAAATCAAATTTTTTGAAAATAAAATGTATTTGAAATTGTTTATAATGCAATTTATTTGCTACACACATAAATTTGTGTAAATTTAAAGGAAAGAGGAACGCTTTAAAAGTAATAAATCATTATTATAAATCAGTCAGTGTTCTTTAATAAATGTCGATTTCTGTTAGCATTCGTTTTTCGACCATCTTAATCTTCTTCATCCCACTCAAAATTACTATCTAGTGAAGCATCAGTAGTGGTTGGCCAGCCTAATATTTCCTCATAATATTCCTGGTAATCATGGGGGATATAGCGTTTTAATGTGTTTAAATCCTTCATTTTAGCATTTTTTTATGGGAATTTTGCCTGTCGGGTACGCTAATGTCTCAGGACCTAAAGTCTTAACCATAAAAAATGTGTGGAATACAAGGCCATTAACAGAAGTAAATGTTCAATATATCCCTTCTTGTCATTTTCATACACAAAATGAAACAGTTTATTTATGGAAAAATGAACCTTGTTTCCCTTCTGGACTTTTCTCCCTCTAGTTTCTGCCGATATGCAGGACTTCTTGTAATAGGTAATGTGCCATTTTTTAAAATCTAAAATATCAGTAGCGTCTACTTCGTGTACTTGAAATTTCCCACTTACAGAGCTATTTATTATAAGTTCTGTAACGTCATGAACAGTGTACAGACGATCGTGTTGACGTAAAGCTCTAGATACGGTCCCAAAATCCCGGTCACAAGGTAAGAAACTGTGACCACGCACTGGAAAAAACTGTTCTACCTTTTGAAATCTTCCACTACCAGTTAAGTAAAGACAAAATCTGGAGAGGGACTGATTTTTATTTTGACCATCGCAGTTGTCGCAGAATAATCTTAATGTTTCGTAATTTGAAGGAACGGTAGAAAGAAAATCTTTTAAATATGAACACACCTCATTGGGTCCTTTATAACCTAGGCCTTCGTGATAAAGATAAATTTCACTTCTGCCGTTCTTAATGTCATGTATTGAAAATATGTTAACTGATAGTTGCCTCAAGTAATACAACTCTTGAATCGGAACTCTCGGCAGGCTGATGGTTTTCATATAGTCAAATGCAAGTGATAATACATCTTTTTAATTTATATCTTCTTGTGACCTTTCAAATTTTAGAGCATTGTAAAATTTTTACTCGACCGTTTGTGAACTAATAATTCAGCTACCGCTGTTCTTTTTGCTACATCGTTCAAATGTGGCGACTTGATTTTTAAATTTAACTCCTCGCACGTACGACACGTGTCGACTTGTGGTCGACCGAAAGGGTAGTTAAAATTTTCTTTAAAATGTGTCCAGTAAAATGATTTGCTTACTTTCATATCTGGATATTTTACGCAAAATAGTTTCCGCATTGCTTTTATGGTCAAGCCTGCACACAGTTAGTAAATTTTTTTAACTACATAGTGTGATTCTTTTAGAGGGAACGATCTGATATGTTCACTAACAAGATCAAAAAAATTCTTGGGGAAGTCGGTGATTGATATTTTCACCCCTTTTGTCTTCTGGGGTCTTCCCCGTTATTTTCAACTCACGTACTCTGCGTATTCTCTTTTTACTAACATCAAGTACGAATCTTAGAGCATGCAAGCATACCTTTTTTCTTGTGGTTCCTGACAACACATGATATGTAAATGAATGTGTAACCCTCGGGGTTTCTTTTCCTTGTTGGTCCGGTCGTCTTCTTTTAACTTCATTGACATCGATCAGTCCTTTTAAAAAGTTATAGGAAGTTAACTGTCTTTCGTTTATATAAATTTTACCGTTTTATTTTCTAATAACTTTCTTTTTTCTACTTTTCTCTCTGCTTCTGTAAAAATTGTTTTCTTTTGTTTCCTTACCCCGTTATATACAACCTCTAAATAAAATTTAATAATTATGACTTTGCCGAACAAGAAAAGAGCATAAAAAATTTACACGAAACTATGTATCCGCCTTTTTTCAGCGGTTTCTTATCCTAGTTCGTTAAGTATCATTACAAATTATTTTACTATTTGATTCACTATAATGTAAAGCTATTGTGTTCTTTCGTTTTTTATTTTTTAAATGAGTCACCTAATCATTATAAGCACCGGCTGTCTGTCGTTTGACGGTCTAAATAAAGCCCTACTACAGTTCTCTTATCGTAAACGTCCTTATTAAGTTTGCGTCGTATTTTAAGCCGTAGGTGTGTTCACAATCGTGATTTTTCTGGACCTCATTAACTGGGATTTGTATACGGATTTTGCATTCTTACGTACTGAATTTCTTTGCGTAACGTAACGAGTGACTCTAAAAAGGTACAGCATGATATAAACATGAAAGAAACGCTACACATTTTGAATCAAACTGATATGTTGCCAAGCATAAGTAGAAAAATGCAGCTGGCAGTCAAAACTTTTCCAGGTTTTATTCTACAAAATTTAAAGAACGAACGGGAATGTTATTTTGGCAGCTTCAAATTATTATTATTTCTTCTACCCACCGTTCTGTTTGTTCATTGAATGATTCTGTGTTTCGTTTTATCCCTTCCTGCAGAGCCTCTATTTTCCGTCGTCTCATAGGTTGTTTCATTTGTTTAAACTCCTCTTTGTTACTTTTCTCTATTTTTTCAAGAATTCCATTGTGTCATTCTTGTTCACGTTCTTCGTTTGTTCTGTCATTTTCGTTTGTTTTTCTGTAGCCGCCGCTAGAATCCAATGAATATAAGAATATAATTTATTTCTGAATTCTAGCCCTACTAGTTGGTGCGCCAATTTGTTACAACACAGATTTCTCTCGAAAAGCCCCAAGTCGTTGTTGCTAATTTGTAACGAGATCAAAACTTTTCGTTTCTGCTGTTGTAATAATCGTAGGGTTAAACTCACCTGTTCTAACGTTCCAATTTGAATTCTCTGCCAAACCGGTATTACCAACCCTTTATGGTCATCAAAACTTTAATGTTTATTATATTAGAAATAATAGCCAAATTATAGTAAAGATTATTAAAATAATCAAACATACAGTGAGAAGTTCAATAATGTTTTATTAGCAATTCTTGTGTTCCTTATTATATTACAAGTCCTTCTAAATTATATAACGAAATCTGTGCCGACATATTTAATTATTCGCGGTTGGCTATTCTGTTCTAATATGGGAGTCCTCTGGTTTATGTTGTATTAATATCTCAGGTCGTAAAGTTCTTGACGCAACAGAAAATGTCATTAAATATACTAATAAAAGTACAAAATTTTACAATCAACACACAAATATTATACGAGTTGTGAAATAATTACAATTAGTTATAACCTATATTCATTGAAAATGTGTTTGTAGTTTAATTGTTTTTAACTAATATTTAATCTTAAAATTTCTTTATATAAGTAAGTATTATAACGGTGAGATTACTTTTCATTTCTAAGTGTTCATTAAATAATAAGGAGTTCAAGTGTTTGATCAGTGAGTTATAATTAGTATTAATAGTGAGTTTCACTTATTAATTTTTCGTGTTGATGTTACAGTTGTATTTAAATTATACTTAGCAATTCTCTTTAATTTTAGTCCGGATAGGATTACTTTGGGTACAGCTCGTTTTCCTTTGATCAATTAGATACTCCGATTTTCTTTTGGTATTTAAAATTTTCAAAATGGTTATAATTTGTTGTTCATCATTCTGGTCCAGTCTTCAATCAATCTTTATACATTAGATAGGTTTCCTCTTCTCCAATGGTCTGCTGTTTTTCTCATTTGTATTCCTCAGAAATTAATTATGGATTAATGAAGTTTTTTTTTTGGTATTGAATCAATGTGGTTATTATTTATTGTTCATCATTCTGGTACAATATTCCATCACTTTTTTATATATTACATATTTTTCTTCTCTCCAATGGTCTGCAGTTTTTTCCAATCTGTACTCATCAAGAGTTAATAATAGACTAATGAATTTATTTACTAGATATTTTGGTTCCTAAGTTTCAAACACTCCTTCTTATTGGTTGACAATTTGGGAATATTGTTAAAAATGGCTATTGTTCTTCTATACAAAATTCCTAAAATCTTTTAAATTAACATAATTTCCTTACACTAACTATAATACTCAATATACTAACATCATTGTATTGCTTTTACCCTTCACATTAATTTGATATCCTTCATGACTACTTTTCTTCAAGTAATAACCAATCCATACACTTAACATTTTGGTTTACTTATGTAAATTAACTCTAAACTAATTATTTTATCTCTATTTTTGTTTTCCATACACTTACCGTGAAACCTAAGAGGACTACATGCATAAATTCATTATTTGTTATTGTTTTTGTATTAAATTTTACAATTTTCATGTTCCCAAATATAGACCTAATGCCTAGAACAAATAATTCTCTTTATCTTCATTCATTACAACCGATTATGCTATTGTTAATTGTAAGTGTTTTAAACATAATTACCATAATACAATTAACTTAACTATAACACTTGATTAGCTATAATCATTATACAATATAACATTTTTTTTTTTTTTACTCATTTTAGGCCAATGCCAGTATCCAGTATTGAATATATCTTTTCCCTGGTCCTGTTACTCATTAGTTGTAATATTACATATGATTAATTATAATCATAATAAAACATAATAGAAATTAAACATTAAGTGAGTATTAGTATTTCATATTGAATATACTTACAGTATACAGTATATAATTCGCTTTACCTATGCTTAGTGTAACAGATTATGGATTTGCCATTAAGCTTAATAGTTTTGAAATCTACAGTAAATCCCTTAATACAAATAACTGAAATATAACACTGGATTGTTTACTATGCTTATAACACAACATAATTCTTCCTTTAAACATTTAAGGAATTATCAGTATTTTAAATATAACAAACATTTCTTTTATACTGATGATAAACATTTTGTTTTTTATTAAACTATTCAATTACCCCTAACTATAATTATTTCTGGTAACATATAGTTTGTTTATTATCTCTGGGTCATATCCATGGTTTATAAGCTATTATAATACTCCAATCATTTTTCTTTCTCGATTATCACTAATTTATTTCACTTTATAACATTGTATCTTTATTTTATCAACACCATTCCGTTATTATTATTATTATATTTGTTCTTAACTTTGATTTTCACATTAGTTTACCTAATGTTTCCTTACTATTTTTATTTCACAATTCAACTTTGTACTTTTATTTTTGGTAATATTTATGATAATTCTTTCTGAAATAGGGCATTTGGACTCATTATGTTAACTAATTCTTTTATCACTTATCCAATCTATTGGGTATTGTCATAGTCATTGTCTTTGTCTGTGTCAGATTTAGTTTATTGGTCTTGTTCTATTAATTCTGTTTATTAGCTTTTCAGTTTACAGCTTTTCTTCATTGATTTAAACTTGCAAATCTTGTGCTATCTTCTGTCACGTTACATATAGCCCGCCACCAAAATTGGATTATTTCTCAAAATAATATCGTTGTTTTGCTGAAATCATCAATTAAATTATCTTCTCCTTGCTATTTATTTACTTCAAATTTCATTATTCTTGATCTGATAGTCTCTTTTTTTTTATTTTTCTACTAGTGTTATATCCGTGGAATATTTTACTTCCCTAATTATTTTCCTTCTATTCATATAAATTGGCACAAATCGGAGGGCACTTTTGGCTCCATTATTCCGCTGTCCATAATATGCATTCTGAGTTCAGAGGGACATACCGTCTGCTCAATAAAATTGATTGCTGGAACTTACTTCTACATACAATCACCATTTAATAATAATAATAATAATACGTAGTCTACTTGCGACTAATATAATATAAAAATTCAAATAAAAATACACTTGGGATTATTTACTCTGTAGTTATTCAGATCAGGTTATTTTCCTTCTTATTGATTCATTCAGATTTTGTTTATTCATATGTGTGGCGATGTTGTTGACATATATATTCTGTAGTTCTTTTATTTTCCTTCTTGCAAGAGATTCCTTCCATGTTTTTCTTTCCTTTATCATTTCTAATTAAAAAATTCTACCCTGTAGCTGTATCAATGGTTATCATTATAATTATTGTCATTAAGTTATTCATTTTCATTCTTATTTGATTGTTTTGTCTTATTATATTACTGTTAATAGCCTTGTTTGTTCTCTTCTCGTAGTCCTCAAAAAATGTTATTTTTTACTATTATTACATTCAAAACTAAGTTATTCAAATATTTCCTGTAAGCTCTCCTCACTTCTTTTAACTTTTGTGGCTTATCTCGGTTTTTATTATTTTGATTATTGGTTTCCTCAATATTATTTTGTTCAAAATATCTTGTGTAAGCTGTTCTTACCTCTCTTTAAATTTTGTGTTTTTGTTCTCTTCAAAATTATGTTGTTTCAAATATTTTGTGTAAGTTGTTCTTACTTCTCTTTGAATTTTGATATATTTCCAACATTTTTCACGCGTTTCCGGTTATCTCTGAAATCAGTCCCTTTTTGCAATAATGTTCACACTTGGTTTATCCGTGATCAAATATGTCAGTTACCGTTGTTGTTCGGATCACTCTGGTGTGCAAAACTATTTCCGTCCTTGTGATATAGGTCTCTGCTACCTTGTACAGCAATTCTTCTAATTCCACATGTTCATTAGTATCAATGACTACATCAATCCCTTTGCCATGTAGTTTATTGAACAGATGTTTCAATGTTATTTCAGTTATTGATGACATCACTGACTTCTTGTTATGAATTTCTTTTTCTGGTCTATTGAATTTGAACATAGACTCTTTCAAGTCTTCACCCACTGTTTTATGGTGATTCCCTTCGAGAATTTTTATTAAGTTCCTTCTATAATTCTTATTATTAATTATTCATTTAAGGTTGGTAATGGATAGATTAAGTACATTAACTAGTCCATTCATTATCATCTCCAATTTTTCCCGTGTATTTAATTTCTGTTGGTGCATTTGTCTCATTTTCTTCGTCTTCATTTCCATGTGCCTAATATTCTCTTTGTTTCTGTTATGTTTGTTTCCAGACAAAAAATGCTCCGTTGTCTTCTTTATTTTCTATTTCCTTACAACCTACTATTTTCTGATTAACTAGTTAATTTGACTGGTTCCTGTCATTATATAATCCTTCCATTAACAGTCTATGATCATTTATGATTTTTTCTACCATCTGTTTACGATCATTTTTTATTTCTTTCATATTATCATCCATTTTCTGGCATAATTTTTTCGTGTGTCTACGGTTATCTTCTATTATTTGACTGAATTGTTCCTTCATAAACCTCATCAGTTCCTGCATCTCTTCTTGTGTGAGTTCTGGCATTCTCGTTTGTTTGTTGTTTTGTTCTTTGTCTGGTGTCGACTCATTTCTTCCATGTCCCATTCAATTTCTTTTCCTTCTGTGGTCTTGTACGAAGTTGCTAGTCGTCGCATTTGTGGTTTCATTTGTTTCAACTCCTCTTTGTCACTTTTCTCTATTTTTTCAAGAATTCCATTATGTCATCCTTGTCCACGTTCTTTGTTTGTTCGGTCATTATCGTTTGTTTTTCCTGTAGACGCCAGAAGAATCCAATGAATATAAGAATAGAATTTATTTCTGAATTCTAGCCATACTAGTTGGTGCGCCAATTTGTTGCAACACAGATTTCTCTCGAAAAGCCCCAAGTCGTTGTTGCTAATTTGTAACGAGATCTAAACTTTTCGTTTCTGCTGTTGTAATAATCGTACGGTTAAACTCACCTGTTCTAACGTTCCAATTTGAATTCTCTGCCAAACCGGTAGTACCAACCCTTTATGGTCATCAAAATTTTAATGTTTATTATATTAGAAATAATAGCCAAATTATAGTAAAGATTATTAAAAAAAAATCAAACATACAGTGAGAAGTTCAATAATGTTTTTATTAGCAATTCTTGTGTTTCTTATTATATTACAAATCCTTCTAAATTATATAACGAAATCTGTGCCGACATATTTAATTATTCGCGGTTGGCTATTCTGTTCTAATATGGGAGTCCTCTGGTTTATATTGTATTAATATCTCAGGTCGTAAAGTTCTTGACGCAACAGAAAATGTCATTAAATATACTAATAAAAGTACAAAATTTTACAATCAACACACAAATAATATACGAGTTGTGAAATAATTACAATTAGTTATAACCTATATTTATTGAAAATGTGTTTGTAGTTTAATTGTTTTTAACTAATATTTAATCTTAAAGTTTCTTCATATAAGTAAGTAATATAACGGTGAGATTACTTTTTAGTTCTAAGTGTTCATTAAATAATAAGGAGTTCAAGTGTTTGATCAGTGAGTGATAATTAGTATTAATAATGAGTTTCACTTATTAATTTTTCCGTGTTGATGTTACAGTTGCATTTAAATTATACTTAGCGATTCTCTTTAATTTTAGTCTGGATAGGATTATTTTAGGTACAGCTCGTTTTCCTTTGATCAATTAGATACTCCGATTTTCTTTTGGTATTTAAAATTTTCAAAATGGTTATAATTTGTTGTTCATCATTCTGGTCCAGTCTTCAATCAATCTTTATACATTAGATAGGTTTCCTCTTCTCCAATGGTAAGCTGTTTTTCTCATTTGTATTCCTCAGAAATTAATTATGGATTAATGAAGTTTTTTTTTTGGTATTGAATCAATGTGATTATTATTTATTGTTCATCATTCTGGTACAATATTCCATCTCTTTTTTATATATTACATATTTTTCTTCTCTCCAATGGTCTGCAGTTTTTTCCAATCTGTACTCATCAAGAGTTAATAATAGACTAATGAATTTATTTACTAGATATTTTGGTTCCTAAGTTTCAAACACTCCTTCTTATTGGTTGACAATTTGGGAATATTGTTAAAAATGGCTATTGTTCTTCTATACAAAATTCCTAAAATCTTTTAAATTAATATAATTTCCTTACACTAACTATAATACTCAATATACTAACATCATTGTATTGCTTTTACCCTTCACATTAATTTGATATCCTTCATGACTACTTTTCTTCAAGTAATAACCAATCCATACACTTAACATTTTGGTTTACTTATGTAAATTAACTCTAAACTAATTATTTTATCTCTATTTTTGTTTTCCATACACTTACCGTGAAACCTAAGAGGACTACATGCATAAATTCATTATTTGTTATTGTTTTTGTATTAAATTTTACAATTTTCATGTTCCCAAATATAGACCTAATGCCTAGAACAAATAATTCTCTTTATCTTCATTCATTACAACCGATTATGCTATTGTTAATTGTAAGTGTTTTAAACATAATTACCATAATACAATTAACTTAACTATAACACTTGATTAGCTATAATCATTATACAATATAACATAACTCTTTTTTTTTACTCATTTTAGGCCAATGCCAGTATCCAGTATTGAATATATCTTTTCCCTGGTCCTGTTACTCATTAGTTGTAATATTACATATGATTAATTATAATCATAATAAAACATAATAGAAATTAAACATTAAGTGAGTATTAGTATTTCATATTGAATATACTTACAGTATACAGTATATAATTCGCTTTACCTATGCTTAGTGTAACAGATTATGGATTTGCCATTAAGCTTAATAGTTTTGAAATCTACAGTAAATCCCTTAATACAAATAACTGAAATATAACACTGGATTGTTTACTATGCTTATAACACAACATAATTCTTCCTTTAAACATTTAAGGAATTATCAGTATTTTATATTTAACAAACATTTCTTTTATACTGATGATAAACATTTTATTTTTTATAAAACTATTCAATTACTCCTAACTATAATTATTTCTGGCAACATATAGTTTGTTTATTATCTATGGATCCTATTCATGGTTTATTATCTATTATAATACTCACATCACTTTTCTTTCTCGATTATCACTAGTTTATTTCACTTTATAACATTGTATCTTTATTTTATCAACACCATTCCGTTATTATTATTATTATTATTATATTTGTTCTTATCTTTGTTCTTATATTTGTTCTTTGATTTTCACATTAGTTTACCTAATGTTTACTTACTAATTTTATTTCACAAAAATTCAACTTTGTACTTTTATTATTGGTAATATTTACGATAATTCTTTCTGAAATAGGGCATTTGGACCCATTAGGTTAACTATATTCTTTCATCACTTATCTAATCTATTGGGTATTGTCATAGTCATTGTCTTTGTCTGTGTCAGATTTAGTTTATTGGTCTTGTTCTAATAATTCTGATATTAACTTTTCAGTTTACAGCTTTTCTTCATTGATTTAAACTTGCAAATCTTGTGGTATCTTCTGTCACGTTACACTATATGACGGGCATTATCTTCGGTTACTGTTATTCTTCAAAACCTTTAATTTGTCTGTTAGCTTCTCCAGAAGTGTCAATGCTTGAGTGAAGCTTATTCATTTAGTCTGCAAGGTTTTCTTGATTTTATGCATGGAAGAAAGAATATCTGTCTGAAGAAAAGAGCAAGGTCTAAAAATTAAAGTTTTCTATCGCATTATTTATTAATGCTTCATTTTCCCTCGTATCAATTGTTCCAGTTGGTGTATCCCTCCGTTTCTCCAGTGCAGCGATCTCTTCATCCAACTGAGTGGATATTGCTTTCACGACATCTGCTTTTGAACCCTATCTGGTATCACAATATTCTTTTAGAACAATATTTACGAAGTCTTTAAGAACCCTGCATCTATAAGTGGACAGGAAAAGAAGGTGAATAGACATTCTACTGTCCCAAGAAATGTCACTGCCTGAATAGTTACATGAGCTCCCATATCTTTTAGAGCAACACCGAGAACACGGTCTATATTGTTGCTAGTAATGTTCTGTCCTTCATCGCCTGTAATTTCAAGACTGCACGATATAACATCATCCATGGTACTAAAACCAACTGAATCTTGTAAATGTACTTCGACACTTTCACAGTTTGAAGAATTCACGTCGTTCACTTTACTGCATTTATCAACATCCTCGTCGCTAACAACATTTATTTTATGATCGCTAGTTTATTCCTTGTTAATTGTAATATTTTGACACTCAGGGTTCGATTTTCCTTGAATAAAAGAATTTTATATTATAATTATTTTATAAAAAACTTTGTAAATTCTTTAGAACTTTTGTAGTTCTTAATATTTATTCCCTTCTCTTCCGAAACTGGGCGCCATTGAAGGAAGGCGTCGTTTCATATCAGCTTCAAATAAAATTAAAAAAATTGTATTTTCAATAATACTGTTATCGTTCGGTTATTGTTATTAAAAACGTATTATCCCGTTGTAAGTACAATGTACGGCGACCATCGTACATGCACTTTTAGGATTATGTAGTATAACGTGCCGGCTACGTTATAGTCCAGGGAACCCGTAATAATTGACTCTAGCCAATTATACAGGCTGCCTACGTTGTAACAAACTGAAAAATCAAACACAAGGGGAACAAGGGGTGGGAATTTAGCTGATTTATGCACTCACTTTAGTATGTAACAAGATGACATTTCTCTATTAACATATGATATATAACACATCACATATAAAAAAATTTACTCATACAGAAATAGTAAAGGGGTTTTCTGTCAAAACAAATGATCATGTATTTTACCTCGGATCCGAGTCTCTTTTAATCTAGTCAAGAAGTTTCAGAATTACTTTACTTATTAAGAAGGTTGCATTGTTACTTAAACACCATTTGAAGAATGGTTTTATTTAGTTAAGCGATTCAAAGTTATATCTCAAGAGTAATGTTACAACGTATGATCTCAGAAATTACTGGTTACATCTTTCTAAAACTTAATGCTTAGAGATTGTCTTTTAAAAGTCTTTGGCATTTCTAAATACTTATATTTTAAATATACATAATTCACGGAAGACGAGCTTCCGAGTCACCTCTTAGATAAGCTTTATCTGTCCATGTCCTGGGGCGTGAATCTTCGGTACTCTCTTAGTCGAGGGTTGTCATCGGGGTAGTGTTTCCAGTGGAGGTCCTCTGAGTGAATTAATGAGGAGATGGATGTTATGTAGCGTGAAGTCGTC
Source organism: Magicicada septendecula (assembly GCA_034769895.1). Taxonomy (NCBI): domain Eukaryota; kingdom Metazoa; phylum Arthropoda; class Insecta; order Hemiptera; family Cicadidae; genus Magicicada; species Magicicada septendecula. The sequence goes on along the minus strand of CM068367.1, from coordinate 535,093,144 downwards.
CTGATCCTCGGCGGAAATGGTAAGTGTTGTTTAGGTCTTAGTCGTCACTATCCACAGTTATGCACATCACATATTTAATGGCACCGTAGTACTGGAGTTTGCATCTTCTTTTCACATTATGTCGGAATTACTTTACTCGAACCATATTTGATCATTAGTTTTTTTTAATTAACCTGAGATGTCATCTTATACACTAGTTTTCCTTTTTTACATCTTTGTTTAACAAATTACTCACTACATCTTCGATATTTATAACTAGCTCTCCATGCTTTTAGTGGAAGCTAACACTCAATTAAAAATAAAAATAAAACATTTTGTGAAGAGCCCTCGCTTGGAGGTGTTTACAGTTTGAAAGCCGCATCATTAGTCCTGCATTGTTACAACAGGAAAATTGCAACGACGCGGAGTGAGTACTCCGCCATAATATAGTTCCAACTCTTTATTAATAATACAGTCTTACAGTATGACAAAATATACTATCGAGACTTATCTTGTCTACAGGAATTATTACAACTACTACTTGTGACTTTAAATTATTAATTATTTACATTATGAATTACAGGTATTTCTTATTTAATGCCGGGTCGCTATGCAAGTCGGATCCGGAATACACAGGTCATAGCATGATAAATTTACTAAAGGGTTAACAGTATTATTTTTAACTTTTACTTTCACAGTTGAAATTACTTATTTTAGTTAGATTTTCTTAATTGATTCTCATTACTATTATGAGTTAGTTCAGGGTTATTTGGTTTAATAGTGCGATTTAATGTTCTTACTTACTTCCTGTTTTATATTTTTATTATTAATTTTTTTTTTAATTTACAATTTAAATCGTCACATACTCCGCCGCTTAAAATAGACATGGTGGAATTTTAATAAGGAGAATTCGAAAGTGGTACTGGGGGTGTGTTTGTCGTTACTGTGTGGAATTTCTCTCCTTCTTCTCCCTTTCTCTTTCACTTAGTTATTTGCATGAGTTATACTCATTTATTTCTTCTGAGTATTAAACAATATACATATATATATATATATCCTCACAAACTAATTCTTAAATTACGTAAAATTCACACTTAAAGACTACATTTTAAAACACATAAACTTCTTCTTATTTCTATTACTTAAATCTACTACCGGTTTCTTCTTTCTTTGGGTTTTGGTTACTCTCTTCAGAGAGTTACTCTCTAAATAATTTCTTATTTAGTGGTCAGGTAGTGGTCAGATAGTGGTCAGCTGACTACTCATTTTGCTCATTTTTCGCTGAACAGGATCTAAGTTTGATCAGGCCTCATTCCTAATTCTACGATTAGCACTTAGGATGCTTACTCAGGTACAAGATAACTTGTTTACCTAGTATTACGTTTTTCTATTTTTGGCTTTGGTATTTCCTCTTTTCCCTTTTTTTTTATACAATTTTATCTGCGAAATATGTGTTCTTCGTACATATTCTCGAGTCGCAGGTTTGTACAGGGCTACAGTAACTGGGGTTAAGTACTTCTGGATTTGGTAAGGACCACACAATCGGTATGATAGTTTTGAGGTGGTCTTATCAATTGCACTACTAGTCGGGTGTGTCTTGTACATTACTAAGTCACCGACTTGGTACTAACTAAATTGTTATTATTATGATTATTTCTCTCGTGGTATTTTCGGGATTTCTCTAAGTTCACTCTTAAATTTGCGCGAGCTTTATTCCAGATTTGTTTAATCTGCTTATCCATAATTGCGGAGGTAGCAAGTCATGTATTTTCCATTCCATTTTGTGGACAAGGGGTGGTTTGGTTTGTATTTATACAGTAAATCAAACGGGGTAGACTTATGTCCTTCGTGATAAGCTGAATTAAAGGCGTATTGTATCCAGGATAGGTTCTGGTGACGTATGATCGTTCGCATGGTAGGCGATTAATGCAGATTTGAGGTTTCGCAGATACCTTTCAGCAATATTGACTTGCGGACGATACTCCGTCGTGGTAATATGGTCTATTCCTAACTTGAAACACATATTCTTAAATTCCTTCGCCTTAAATTGGGGTCCGTTATCTGACACTATACGTACAGGTGTACCATAATCTTTAAATAATCTCTCCTGTAATATCTTTACAGTGGTCGACGCTAACGCTCGCCGCATGGGATACATCCAAACAAATTTGGTGAACGAATCTACACATATGAGTAGCATCGTATTACCTGATTTAGATCGAGGGTAGGGACCTGAAAAGTCTAAATAAAGTTTAGAGAATGGGGAAGTAGGGATTTCTGAAATTAATTGGCTTACTTGACTGTTTTTTGCCGGTTTGCTGAGCGCGCATAACTTACAGTTTTTTACGAAACTAGCTATTTCGATGTTCATATTGTTCCAATGATATTCCTCACGAATGCGATGTATTGTTTTATTTATTCCCATATGGACTCCAACGGTGGATGAATGGAAGTACTCCATCAGCATGGGTTTAATTACATCAGGGGCGATTATCCTTAATTTCTTCCCATTTCCTATTCTGTGGCATAGTATTCTTTTACTCAATACGTATTTATCTGATTTAATTCCTTCCTCGAGTTGTTCTATAATTGGCTTCAGAAGAGGGTCTTGTTGTTGATATTGAGCGATGTTGGTAAACGCAAGGGGGAATTCAGTAATTACGGTGTTAACAATGGGTGTTTCCAGACTCTCCTTGTTTTCGGGAGTATTAGTGGCCGACTGGAACATACGAGACAGGGTATCCGCGACTACATTTTGTGTACTTTTAATATGTTGTACTTTGAAGTTGTAACAGTTTAACCTCAATACCTATCTTCCAATCGTCCTAACTGTTTAGGGTGATTCAGTAACCAAGATAATGCTTAATTATCAGTTTCCAAAAGGAACTCTTTATGTTCTAAAAAGGGTTTAAACTTCTCAAAAGCAAATACAATAGCTAAACATTCTAATTCATATGCGGAATATTTTTTTTTCTTGGTCAGTCAAAGTGCGTGAAGCATAACTAATCGGTAGTCTACAGTTTTATATTTCCTGATAGATTACTGCACCTAAGACTACACTAGAACTGTCGGTCTGAAATACGAAAGGTTTCGTAAAGTCTGCTAGTTGTAATACTGGGGGTGATATGGTGCTTTCTTTTAGTTTTTCAAACGCAGTTTGGTGTTGTGGAGTCCATTCAAATTTCGCTCCCTTCTTTCTTAAAGCATTCAGAGGTGCTGCTATTTCGGCTAGATGGGGAATATACTTGTGGAAATAGTTTACCATTCCCAAAAATCGGGCTATTCCTTTTGCATCCCGCGTGGGTAAAAATTCTCTGATTGCACGGGTGCCATTCACGATGTGCCCTAAAAATGAAAATTGTGGGACAGCAAAATTTACCTTTTTGGGATTTACAGTTAATCCGGCCTTTTGTAATCGAGATAACACTTCACGTAGATGTTTAAGATGTTGTTCCATCGATTCGCTGTAGATTACAATGTCATCCAGGTAGTGATATACATATCTAAATTTAATATCATGAAATAATCTTTCTAATAGTCTACTACATACGGAACTTCCTTGTGATATTCCAAAGGGTAATCTCGTAAATTGGTACAGGTTGAAAGGAACAGCAAAAGCGGTTAGACGATTGGATTCTTCCGAAAGGGGTATTTGGTGAAATGCTTGATTCAGATCCATTATAGTAAAGACTTTCGCTTTAGTGAAATAATGAAAAGCACTGTGGATGTCGGGAAGCGGGATAGATTCAAATTCTATTCGTTTATTTAATTGCCGGTAGTCCACAACTAGTCTATGTTTGTCGTGACCTTTTGGTACTAAAAAGGAGGGTGATGAATACGGAGACGTAGAGGGTTCGATGACTCCTTGTCCTAACAACTTGTTGATATGGTTCCTCATTACTTCCATTTTGGGCGGCGATAACTTGTATGGGGTAGGCGTATTACTTTGTAATCGTTCAAATTGATCTTGTATTCTATTAGGTTAGTTAGTCCTAACTTAGGGGTAAGAACAGTTGAAAACTCTTTTATTAGTTTCTGCATTCTCAGCCTATCTCGACTTCCTCGATGAGATAATTCAGACTCATGGTGTACTATATGTGCAGTAGATGATCCCTTACTTTCTTGTTCTTCAGTTTCATAATAAAAATTATACTTCCGTGTACGGTCGAATCTAAAACAATATTTCTTTTCGTGGATGTCAAGAATAATTCCCGTTTTACTTATGAAGTCCGCTCCCAATATTAAGTCGGGTCCTAAATCATTACATACTAACATTGAAAGAAAGCAGGTTAGATTCTCAATTCTTACCTTAATGGTGATGCTGAGTTTTATCACTATATTTTGTTTATTGGCAGTAGCACATTTTATATTCACAGCTTGACTGCGTTTCACTAGGTGGTGTTCGAATAATTTATCTGCTAACCTCGGACTGATTAAGGTTCTAGTTGATCCAGAATCGATTAATCCGAGGGTGGATGTAACACCTAGGTCAACTTGTATTAAGGGCAATAGACTTTTAGTCCAATCACTTTTAGTTATCGCATTACATTTCTCAATAAACCTTCTAACACAGAGATCTATTTTTCTAGTGTTCTTTTCCTTTTTTTCTTTATTCTCGTAGATTTCTCTGGGTTTACAGGTTCTCAAGATGTTGCGGAAGACACAGGATTTCGGGTCTCCCTGCCTTACATGTTTTTTGGATTAGGGTGTTTGTGTTCGTACTGCTTCCGATTACAGTTTCTACTTATGTGTCCATACTTACCACAGTTATAACACATATTTTTATTACGAGGAGTGTAGCTTGCTTCCGTTTTAGGTTGCGTGTCATTGGATTTACCAGGGCTGTGCAAATTGTTCGGTCTATTAAATAATCGCCTTTCACGCTGGGTTTGCACATCGGGCACTAGGGCTTGCATTTCATTTCTACTCGGCTCGGTTGCTTTCAGAGCATGTCTGTTCTCATCTGAGTACCGCACATTCGAAGAGTGAATACTGCATTGTTCGAGATCCGCAAAGGTGTTGGGTCTATTTATTATCGCTAAACGAGATCTTTCTTCTGGAGACAATCCTACTAAATGGTGTCGACCATCTGTCTCTCATTCCAATCTACTTGCAGTAGTCGAGAAGACTCCCTGATGTCTGAGATGTAATGGGCCAATCTCTCATGATTTCCTTGTACTCGCAGTACGGTCTTTCTTTTTAGTTCCTCATAAATTCCGGTGGAAATAAAATATTTTACGATTGTAGTATGCAGTTCTTCTACTGGAAGGGTAGAGCTTAATGATTCTAGCACACGATTCTTTAACGGTGGTTTACATTTAGGTAGGAGGACTTGCAAAATTTGCCAGTCATTTAACTGCTGTAAATCCTTAATCTGTAGGAGATATTTGATGAAATTTAGTAGTTTAGTAACATTCAAACCATCCGTGTATGGAATTTCAGCTAAGAGTTTTTCTACGCGGTGAGTGATTTTTTCGTAGAGGTCAGCATTATAATTTACGTGTGGCATAGCTTTCGGAGGACCAGATGATGCGTTAGGGGTTGTCAATTCGTACATTCCGGGGCGATTTTGCGAACCACTGGGAGGTGGGGCTTCAGATATAGTCTGGGTATTTAAATCTCTATTTGGGTTTCGCTCTCGAGTAGGTTGTATTTGCGATACGGCGGGTGAGTCCCGATCCGTGTTGGGGGGAGGTTGTTCTAACGTAGGGGATTGAATTGGGGAGATGTATAGTTTCTTCAAGGATTTTTCAATTTCATTCATTCTGAACGAGTCGGACTTTCTTCGTAATTCCCTTATTATCGCAGGTAATTTCTGTAAAGCCTCATCTGCAAAACTTTGGACTTCGGGAGGGATTTCCGTGAGGTTAGACCAGTTTAACAAATTTTTCATTCGCCGGGTTAAACGTTCTATCCTTTGAGTTGTCCGCAATATTACCGCAGGAGATTTCTCGTCTTGAAGGGTTTGGGACAATAAAGTCAACTCACTGTACTTGGCATAACAAGTTTCTCTCTCGCTCTCATAATCGAGTCCGCGTAGGTTACTTAACTCCGCGGGAGTATCAAATCCACTTTCGCGTATAGACTTGCGCAATTCCGCGACTGTTACATTCGCATGGGGTAAACCACGTAAAAGAGCTTCATAACACAGTTCGTCCTTTAATAGTAAATATGGATTAAATAGGGCCATGTTTACCTTATATCTAACACACTAAAACTTATTTTACTACAATATACAATTATTTCATTCACAATTTAATTCATGGTTAAAACATTTGCATTGGTTGTAAGAGAATTACTTCTCATCTCAGAGAAAGAGAAAAAATTCACACAGACGTCAACTTTACTTTCAACGATCAGCTGTTACGCTGGAATGTGGGTCAAACTAGTTTTGTTTTAAACAATGGCCTAGTTGTATGCGTAAGAAGGGGAGAATCACACTCGGGGTGAGAGAATGTTATTGTTCTATTCAACAACAGCTGACTGCTTCCTTTACAGACTTGTATAGGCTGGCTTCAAGGAGGGTGGCGTGTGCGATGCGCAATGATACACGTTTTAAACAAGTTACAGCCCGTAATTAAGCTGATATTTAGTTATTATTTAGTTTTACGTACTAATTTTAATTTATCTAATTCTGCTACTAGAGAGGAGTAGAATTTCACTTACAATTTATTTACACGTAATTGAACTTGTTTACTTTTGTCAATCGTTTATATAACTCACCGTGGCAACAGAAATACAATTTACATTTTTATGCAGGCATATGCAGGAAAACTACAGGTCTCGAATTGTCGCTAAATAGACGTGTTAGAGACTGAACATATTGACAACTACTAAAATTCATGTAGGTACTTGCATTGGTGTAATACAATTATCATACAATAATAAGTCAAGCAATTATTTTCACGTATATTAAGTAAATGGGATAAACGAGTTTGTGAGTAATCTCACACAAAATTTACAATGGTAAATTAATATTGTCACTATTCCTTTGCGCTACTTAGCCTTTTGTTTTACATACAATACATTAACTGAGTGCATAGATCAGCAGAGTGCCGCACTTTATATGAGACACTACGTACACTATTAACCTTTTTTTTTTAAAAAAGCAGAGTGGCGCATTTTATATGTGTCACTGTGTACACGATTAATTATTCTCTACACAAAAGCAGAGTGGCGCATTTTATAACGTTTTAGGCTACGTTATAATCCAGGGAACCCGTAATAATTGACTCTAGCCAATTATACAGGCTGCCTACGTTGTAACAAACTGAAAAATCAAACACAAAATTAAGAATAATTATAATTATCCTAATTACAGGAAACAAGGGGAGGGAATTTAGCTGATTTATGCACTCACTTTAGTATGTAACAAGATGACATTTCTCTATTAACATATGATATATAACACATCACATATAAAAAATTTACTCATACAGAAATAGTAAAGGGGTTTTCTGTGAAAACAAATGATCATGTATTTTACCTCGGATCCGAGTCTCTTTTAATCTAGTCAAGAAGTTTCAAATTTACTTTACTTATTAAGAAGGTTGCATTGTTACTTAAACACCATTTGAAGAATGGTTTTATTTAGTTAAGCGATTCAAAGTTATATCTCAAGAGTTATGTTACAACGTATAATCTCAGAAATTACTGGTTACATCTTTCTAAAACTTAATGCTTAGAGATTGTCCTTTAAAAGCCTTTGGCATTTCTAAATACTTATATTTTAAATATACATAATTAACGGAAGACGAGCTTCCGAGTCACCTCTTAGATAAGCTTTATCTGTCCATGTCCTGGGGCGTGAATCTTCGGTACTCTCTTAGTCGAGGGTTGTCATTGGGGTAGTGTTTCCAGTGGAGGTCCTCTGAGTGAATTAATGAGGAGATGGATGTTATGTAGCGTGAAGTCGTCCTGATCCTCGGCGGAAATGGTAAGTGTTGTTTAGGTCTTAGTCGTCACTATCCACAGTTATGCACATCACATATTTAATGGCACCGTAGTACTGGAGTTTGCATCTTCTTTTCACATTATGTCGGAATTACTTTACTCGAACCATATTTGATCGTTAGTTTTTTTTTAATTAACCTGAGATGTCACCTTATACACTAGTTTCCCTTTTTTACATCTTTGTTCAACAAATTACTCACTACATCTTCGATATTTATAACTAGCTCTCCATGCTTTTAGTGGAAGCTAACACTCAATTAAAAATAAAAATAAAACATTTTGTGAAGAGCCCTCGCTTGGAGGTGTTTACAGTTTGAAAGCCGCATCATTAGTCCTGCATTGTTACAACAGAAAAATTGCAACGACGCGGAGTGAGTACTCCGCCATAATATAGTTCCAACTCTTTATTAATAATACAGTCTTACAGTTTGACAAAATATACTATCGAGACTTATCTTGTCTACAGGAATTATTACAACTACTACTTGTGACTTTAAATTATTAATTATTTACATTATGAATTACAGGTATTTCTTATTTAATGCCGGGTCGGTATGCAAGTCGGATCCGGAATACACAGGTCATAGCATGATAAATTTACTAAAGGGTTAACAGTATTATTTTTAACTTTTACTTTCACAGTTTTAATTACTTATTTTAGTTATATTTTCTTAATTGATTCTCATTACTATTATGAGTTAGTTCAGGGTTATTTGGTTTAATAGTGCGATTTAATGTTCTTACTTACTTCCCGTTTTATATTTTTATTATTAATTTTTTTTTTAATTTACAATTTAAATCGTCACAGTAGATACAAATTTCACAGATACCTGCATGTAGGGATCAAGTTGATAGAAATTTGTACATTGCTGAATAAAGACGCGACGGTTAATGAGAATTTTGGACTCGAAATATTAACACCAATTTTATTTCATAGGAGATTATTAGAATACATATTTTTAGTTTGATTAAAAAACGAATACAAAAACTGCTACTTTTAAATTGCATCCGGCAACAGTTTAGGTTTTCAATTATTAGAATTGAACCTATGTAGGTCTAATGTCAGTATTGCAACGGTGACAGTTCTCTAGCCTACTTTATGTTTTTTAAATTTATGTTTTACTGTAATATAGTAGTATAATGTTAGTCTAATTATAATTTTTTGTGATATTACATTCTTATTTGGTTTCCTTCAAAACGACGACGAGACAACCTTTTTAAAAATATCCTAAGACGAAGGCCAAATTAACTTTTATTTCACTATTAATGTGACAATATTAGTATTAAGTCCTTAAATTTTTAGTGACCGTCAATCAATGAATGTTTTAGTGGATGGTTAGTGAGGATCGGCCGTTTGACTAATCCTCACTAACCATCCACTAAAACATTAGTATTAAGGAATACGTTTCAATAATTTTGTAAAATTATTTTCACCGACATTAATAAAAAGAGTTCAAATACGCCTTGTGATTTCATAAAAACAGTATAAAAATATTATACTGAAAAAAAGGAGAGAACAATAAAATTATATAATACCTATTATTTTTCCCCGCAAAAGATATTATTTAAATGTAAAACGAATATACACGCTTTGTACTATGTACTTAAAAAGAAAGCAGTTCTGTAGACTATATTAAGTCTCAGAAGACATTAAGCTTCGTGTGCGAGTGTACAGAATGGATAGAATGTATATCGGTGTAGGATAAGAGGGTTGTGGAAGGCACAGAAATCGATTTTTATGAGTCCACAGTTTTACAACAAGGTTACTTTAAAAGCAAAAAAAGGAATAATGCTACACTTAATTTTGTATTTTGTTCACCACTAAAACACACAGTGTTTCGTTGCTAATAACTGTTATTGTTATTGTTAGTTTTTATTACAGAAATACACATAGATCCATAGACGATATTACATTCATGTTTTTTTAAACCTAAATTTTTTCTGTTTTATGAAAATCTCTCTAATGCGCCAACCATATTCCTTAGTAAATATGTTTGTCTGTTCCAACCTCATACCACTGCATTGCCCCATATCAATATATTGATGTGTTTTTAATTTAAATATTACAAATGAACAATTTGTTGAATAAAGACTGAAGCTCAGTCAAACACGCAAGCACGTGCCCACATATATATAAATACTTATTCCATGGTTAAAAACTACGTTTTAATATAAATCCGTTATTAAAACTGTTAAAAGTTTATCAGATGACTTAATAATAATATCTCTCGTGAAATAAGTTTTTTTTAAGGTCAAAATATGACGCCTCTACTGAACCTTTGGATTGACGTTCCAAGTAGGAGAATAATGTGGCTACGTCAGGAAAATGGTATTGATCTGGTCAGGATGGAACAGCCAAGGTTGTAAACCAGATTCGGTATGGTGAAGGCAGATGTGTTGCCCTCAAATTTAACACATAATGATGAAACAATATACAACCAGGATACTTAGGTTTCTTCCTTTTTTGACTCTAGAGTTAATAGCAAAACAGAAATTTGCTTAAAATATGTTTTTCTGTCCTTAAAACCCTACGATATCAAAGTCTAAATAAAAGAAAGGTAGGATGAAAAACAAATTAAATATAATAACTCAAAATTCAATTACAAATTAATGTTACACTTTTATTTAAATATTCACACAGCCATTTCCTACTGGCGGCGATCCAAATGTGTAATGTTGAAACCTCCGTTTTGCACAAAATTGTATTTACCGTAAAATGTTTATTACAAATTAGATGTTGGAATTTTGCTTAAATATTTACTTGTAACTGCAGGATATTGCCAACGAGATACGTCCATTTTACTAGAGTAAACATAATACTAACATAACTTGGGGTAACGATACGTAACATTAAAGCAGTGAGTGAAATGCGTTTACATGTAGCCTCATAACATCACACGTATTACAACGTCCACTTGGAAAAACTTACTCAGAATATGTTGTTGAAAGGCAAGGAATATTAATTCTTAAAGAAGTAAAGTCTATAAATTTAGCTAGTTAGAGTTTTACTAAACCCTATTAATTGATTTCAACAATTAATACATGTATACAGGCAATAGTAAAAAACATAACGTTTTGTAGGAAATGCCACTGTATTCTACTTCAGTTGTTCTTAGATGAAAAGTCTAAGTTAAATGTGCTACTGCATTATAACCAAACCGCATCTTTAAATTACGTAGTTTTCACTTGAATTTATCTTTAACTGATGTTTTATTGTTATTTGGTGTGTATGTGTGTGTAGAGGGTGTTTATAGATACGTATAGTAACGAAAAACGTACGTAGAAACGCACATGTAATTTTGCAATTCATTTTACTTATTATTAAGTCACTAATTATTTATGATATGATTAGCATGGCCCCTTTGTTTCACTGCCCCTAATATTAATTTAAGTAAAATTTTAATTTAGTTTCTTTAAAAAACCAATTTTATGTGGATAGGTACTTTGCTTTTTACACTTGGGTAGTTACCGAAGGCACTAACAATCTCTGGTTGAGCTCTAGAAAATACTGAACTGGGATGTCTCAGCGTTCGGAAAGAAAATTCAGTTCGAATATTAGGAACAAAAAGAATAAGATTGTTGCCACAGACATCTTTTGTGTCATTCTAATATGTTGAGTTTAGGAAAAAATAAACTTAATTAGGCGCCTAACAAGATATTTAATCGTATACAATCCTAAACATATTCTGGTTCCAACAGACTTGCTAATACTGTTAATTTTGAATTTTAATGACGTAACTGACTGGAAAAGTTTGAAGATTCCGTACTGTTGGTTAACTACATAAATTAAGAATACGTTTCTTTTAATTGAATCAATAATACAATTTAATAACACTAATTCCCTGAATACGTTTTTAAAATGAAAATGAACACACTGAAATTGTATACAAATGGGTGCATTTATGCTTACATTATAATTTTTAATAATTCGTCAGTATAAAAAATAGTCATTATTATATATTTGAATGGAAACGCATCAAAAGTCTAGGATGGATTCAATTTAACCACATAAATGTATAAACACTAGGCACATATCTAGGCATTCATTGACAAGGAAAATAAAACCGTTTTACTATTTAAAGCCATTTTACCGAAAATAGCATATGCGTTTGTGTAATTACTTAAGACAATAGTAAAACATAATTCAACCCAATATCCATGTGATTAACAAAACACGTTCGAGCATACACATATACGTGCCTACGCGCGTGCATGTGAATGTAATAATTATTGTCATATTCAAAGGTCCGTAAGGAACAACTACTTTTCGTTGAGACATGAAATGCGAATTGTTGTCTGGAAACCACGTAATATTATGATTCAACAATAAAAAGGACTGCGTTCGTGTACTGATTAGAGCTAATGTAGTTTATTCTCTTGGTTTACTGACCTTCCTAATAGATGCGAAATGTTATTATCACCATTAATCGTCGTCGGAAATAATTTATACACACGCTTGTACAAAATATTTAATAACATCTCTAGTTGTCACCTCAGGTTGCTCTGTCAAATTAATTTAACATCATCCGTTCTGAAGCAATGATGTAACTATACAGTTTCTCGAGAATATTTATGTAGACTGAAATTATAGAAATCAATGTAATGTAGTGTAAATATTTCTTAAGGATTATAGAACGTTAATGTACCAAATAGAAGGTCAATAATTTCTTTTTCCCTTTACACACACACATACACACGCACACACGCACGCGCACAAACACTGAACCTTTGTCTGTTGAATGCTAAATATATAACTGTGCAATTTAGTCAAGTACGCTTGAAATATGTAAAAGATTATGTTTTAACATTTTAGTCTACCATAGTCAATAAGTTACAGAAATATTCAATTTCCTTTTACTAGGGGAAATATTTAGGTACTTTGGTGCAGTAGTATTAAATCTCTCGTACTTTATAGGTGTAAAACTTGAATTAAGAAGAACATAGACTGCGATATGTCAACACGTATAACTCTGCGTTGTGAATGGAGGTATTACAAATTATAAGACTGAAATAATCGTGTTTGAAATTAATTTCGAAAATTATGAGATTCGTTTTTCATATATTATTTATCGTTTCATTTAATTCACATCACCTGTTGTAAAAAAAACACATTTCGTGAAAAACAAGCTGAGATTGCAACGGGTTCATAATTTTTTAAATAGACCTGCTATATGGATCATATGGTTCCTAGCCTTTTGTTATAACATAAAACTAGGAAATCCTCACAAGTCTAATTAACTTTCATTATTCATAGGTCTTTATAACTCTACAAACTACAATAATGTTTGCTGTAGCATAAAGTAAAATTTGTATTTCCTTAGAAATTTATTTATGGGATATTTTAGAGTTTTCAGCTTAGTTTCTATGTACGTAAAACAAGTCAACACTGCGTAAATCACCTGTTTCCTTGTATATGCTTACTTTGAATGAACACTGACTCCCACAGTGAATGTAAACTAAATGCTGGTAGCCGGTATTCTACAGCCGACTCGTTACATTTAAGTCTACACACGCAATCTACACCTTAATATTGGACGAACATTGCATATACAAAGTTCACCGCGTAAGCAGTAACTCACTTCATTTATTAAAGTATAAGTAGGTTGTTTAATAGTCATGGAGAAATTATTAATTAGTCATGTTATTACTAGTCGTGAGGATTACGATTATTCACGTGACAACATTTAAAAGAAATGGCCTGTATTAAAGCAAGATTGTTTCTGTTCTCTGCTTCGCTGTGTAATTACGCCACGTCTTAAGATCCAGGCAGCAGAATAGCGATTTAAGATAATAAAATAAAATAAGATCATTAGTTTATGCTTCCGTGTAAGGTAAATATTCATGCCAAATGTATATCCTATTGTAAGTAATATGTCATCTTAAAGAAATAAGTTATTTCAAATATATACACATACCAGTTATATCAGTTAGTTAGTTAGTTATTTCAGTTATATCATGATATTTACAGGCAGTAGGCCTACAACATTGGCATACAAAGTCTCTAAAAATATGTAACTTTACATTGTCACCTTACACTGTTAATGTCTGTAATATTTTTTGAAAAAAAAAATTCAAAATTATAATAAGAGTCTCAGCTCATGCCAAATGAATGTTAATGAATCTATTGAAAAGACATATAAAATTCACTGCATATAACTTATTTGCTTTTAAAAGACGAAACCAGAATATTACAACTCCCAAAAATTTAATATAATGTTCTCTTTCTTCATGTTTTTGAATCTTTGGTACATTCATTTTTTTAATTAATAGCACTCTGTAGTACTTATGTAATAAATCTGCAGATTTTTAGTGTTTTATGCTTAATAAGTCGTTTTTTAAACCTGTATACCGTTTTTAATTTTCTTTTATTTAGTAGGAATTTGGGTACGAAAAATGGATTATATTTGTTTACTATTTTTCAATTATTCTAGGAATTATATGAAGTATAATTCAAAAGTATCGAAAAGTACGTTAAACCTATGTGGGTATATGGATTATTTTAAACAGATCCATAATATCCAATTTTATATGGTCGCATATTAAACAATCGGGTTAAAACTTTACCCCTTGACAGCCAACGCACCTCAGCATGAAGAAGAAGATGTTTATGTTGTGAGCCCATTTCATCACAAAGTGATTCAAATAATCGAGAGTTCAGAGCTTTATGCCGAATTTCATTTATAATTTTAATTACATCAAACAGTACTTCATGTAATTCTGGATATAATCTTTTCGCGGCAAGTTGTTCACGGTGTAAAATACAATGAGTAAAAATTGTATCTATGTGTCCAATATTTTTTATTTTTTTAACAACTCCAGATCGATGCCCGGTCATAATTTCAGCACCGTCTGTACATATGCCTATACATTTTCCCCAATCAATTTCATGTTTCAGAAAAAAATCATTCAATACACTGAAAATTTCAGATCCAGTTGTTCTACCCGGCAAGTCGAGTGAACATAGAAATTCTTCTTTTAATTATCCTTCGAAATTAAATCTCACAAAGCAAAGAAGAATAGCCTTGTTTGTTATCTCGGTTGATTCATCAAGTTGAATTGCATAAAATGTTGCATTTTTGACCATTTCTACCACTTGAACTTCAAAATCTTCGGCCAATTCTTCAATTCTGCATTTCACAGACCTAGCAGACATAGGAATTGCCTTCATTTTTTGGGGGGCTTGATTACCCAAAACCTCGTCACAAGCTTGTAATAAGCAAGGTTTAATTAGTTCCTCTCCAATTGTATAAGGTTTTTTTGATTTCGCTATTTGAAGTGCCATCAAATAAGATGCTTTTAATACATACTTATCTTATCTTGAATTGTCAGTTTTTTAAAAGAATTTATTTGCTTTTGTAAATTGTCACGCAATCTTTGAAAATCTTCGACTGGCTTATTAGCTAAATCTGGATCTTTAGTCAGCAAATGTCTAGTACGTTTTGATGGTTTCATGGCGTCATTGGATAAACTTACAGAACATACGACACAAAACGGTCGTGGATCAAGTTCAGTTCTAGGTTCAAGTATAAAACCATATTTCAAATAATCATGATCATTTTGTCGTAAAATTTTAAATTTTCTTCTCTCGACCTTCAGTTTTATCTTTTTCCCTACTGGTGCTTGATGATGATGGAATCTGCGAGGGCCCTATTGATTCTTCAACTAACTCACGTTTACGTGAAGTGTTGCCAAAAAAATTTTAAATTGTCGGTTGCTTCTTCTCGCCCATTTAAAATTTTTATCCTAGAACCAAACAAAAATAATATATTTCTAATAATTTTGATTGCATAAATATATTTAAAATATTATGTATAATATTAAACTTTAAAAATGCAAACAGTATTTGGCTTCTGATAAGTGCAAGATTTCAAACGCATATACTCCGTACGTATAGGAGTATAAGTACAAAGTAGAAATTAATTTTTTAATTTCCATGCCGAGACGCCACTGACGTTTAAAGAAGTACGTAAACGTATATGGACAAAGAAAGTGATAGGGGAAGTTTGATTTCTTAGGTTGGTACGACTGTCATAGGTTTCCAAATAAACAAACGCATTTGATTTTCAGCAAACATAACCAAAATATAGCATAACCTTAACTACTAACTTGGCTTGGTTGTAAATATTAATCATATCTGATCGTATCCAAATCGTAGCCAAAAACAATGCGTAGATCGTTATAATATAATAAATAAAGCAGCAGAACAAAACTAAAAGACAGTAAACACTAAAAGAATTAAACACAATAATGAACAATCATGCATAGAAATCATGGCAGAAACAGAAAACATATGTTACGCTAGGTAAATTAAGCACTCCATAACGTGTATAAATTCTGTGCGACAAACAAATCCTAACCAATCACAATCGTTATTTCATCAAATACGTACTCACAGAACTTCTAGCTTTGGAGGAACCAGAAACATTTTACGGTACTGCCAACACACTCCGGGAAATATGACATGGTCACTTTCTTTGTCCATTGGAAAGATTGAAAGAATCACGGTTATGAATTATTGAGTACTTTACCTTAATTGTACGTTTATACAATACGATGATTCACTATCCGTTTAATACAACAGAATAACTATTGCATTTAGAGAGTGTAATATATCATTTCAAAGCGTATGTTGTGCACTTTCTAGGGATAGAGTAAAAATTAAATGTATAATTGTTATGTCGTAGTTTCTGACGTTTTTAATAAAAGCTGCACGTGTTCTTAAGTTCGCCACTGTATCGTGTATCATTGCGAACTTAAGAACTGATGTTATGATATTGTAACTTGTTTTTTAAATAGAGTAAGACTTACACTGAGAGAAATTTATGACTGTCTGAATCAACTTTACAATTAAAAGAACTAATGTTTTTTATGTTTAACTCTCTCAGTTACAATCTGTACTGATTTTATGAATGAATATTTTATAATTAATATTGGCTTTGTTTAGTATCAAAATAAATTACATCGACTCTCAACTGTTATTAAAATATTAATAGAGTTTACCGCTTGTACACAAGTGGCGAACTTAGGGAACACGTGTGTCCTAACTTCGCCAGTTGCAGCCCTCCCTTCTCTTGGTCATTGCTCGAAAAAGGGGACCGTTTTTCTTCTAACAAATTTATATGTTGTTTTATTAAAGATTAACTTTGCTGAAAGTATTTTTTTATTTTGAAAAAATTATTTTTTTGTGTTTTATATAACAAATTTGCTTAAGGTGGCGAACATAGGGCCACCTACCTTAATATCTGAATTTCTTTGCGGACCATTAAAATTACGTCACGGACCACCAGTGGTCCGCGGACCACCGGTTGCCGACCGCTGCTCCAGACGACTGCAACAGCCTCGCGCGACGTGTGGCTAGAGTCACGTACGCACACAGCGAAGAGGTATTATTTATTTCCTGGGCGTAGCATATTTTAAAGAGAGTTTAGAAAGGAGATGACTAGTGTGAGTTAGAGAACTAGCCCGAGGTAGGACATGATAGTGTGCTCTCTGCAGAAATCTTGACAACTTATGTACAAAAGAGGAGGAATAAGCCTGTAAATAACACTCTTGAATTAATGAAAAATAAAATGCTGCAACTGAAAAAATTAACTATTTTAGATTAGCCCCATTAGATTTGATGTAAAACACAGGTCTTGTATGCTTGATGAGAAACAGTTTTAATTGCTAAAAAAAGGTTTTAAATTAGAGGGTCATTATTCTTGGAATCTCAACCTTAACACGTTCATTATTTGGTTATTTAGAACTCAAGTGTAAAGATCTTATTAAAATTTTAACAGATTTTCATTGAAAGAATTCATTGTAACATTTGCTTTTTATTTTTGTTAATATTACGTTACCCTAGTCTTGTAGTTTTTGAGGATCTTGTATCTCATGCATAGAAGGCATGAAGAAGGATTAAATCGCACTATCCTAAATAATATTTGTTTCTTGAAAATAAAATATTAAATTCACAAAGCGATCAAATATAAAGCTGTCTACTGCAGAAGTAATGGTAGCATTGTGTGTGTTATATATTAGTAAGTGTGTGTGTGTGTGTGTGTGTGTGTGTGCGTGTAATTTTTTTATTATTTTTTAGTACGTGCCGTTAGGGTAAATAACGTCTCACTCATAATTGGCAAAGTCCTGACAGTAATCAAAATAAATACATCGTTTGGAACTTGTTCCGTATCTACAAGAGGCAAGCACAGATAAATGATAATCAAAACATAACACGGAAAATTCATAGTAACACGAGATTTATATTGCTAGATCCGTTCTGTAGGGTAAACAGATCTTTCAGTTGTATATTAGGTGACACTTGCATGAAAAAGTATTTGCACAAACTTTCTGTATCTCTACTTAGCAAAATACAGAAACTTGTTATATTGCTGTATATCATGCGACCTGAATACAGGTATTAAACTACAGTAATCCAGAAGTACAAGTTACCATGATTACGTTATACCGTAACAACCCGTAACAAATGCTTACGTTCGTTCATGTTATGACTCGCGACATGCACTACAGAGAAAATTTCTTTTAATATTTAAGTTCATACTGACACAGATTTCAGAATATATAATCTTGTTTTGTACACGTGAACAAAGTAGTAATAGCCTACACTTATTGAATCTTCCAAACACAAATTCCATTTAAACTATTTCCTGCTCCCTTCCTCACCGTGACCATCGAATCTCTCTGCATCATTTAAGTAACTGTATTGCATTTAAAAGAGTAAAATGAATTCCGGGTTAATGTAGCCGGGAAAGGTACCACTCGATACATTGAGTCCACTCTAAGTGGATGGTTATTAACCTGAATTGTCTACACACTTAGGAGACTAAACAGTGCTAGACAAAAGGACTGAAGGTAGCAGAGGGGGCTACAGCGACGTCGTAGAATGTAAAGAGCTTACACATCTTATAACAAACCAGGGTAAGAAATTTATTTTAAGTAAACTGACATTTTAGTTTTAAATTCATTTTATATTTACGTTAACAGATTGTTTAAGAATGATAAAAATATGCTTATGAAATATTACAACGTAGCACATAGTTTTACTTAGCATTCTTACAAAATGTGGCATTAACCAAGAGAAAATAATGGAAAGATTGAGTAAGAGAGTGAGTGAGAGAGAGAGGGAGAGAGAGAATGAGAGAGAGAGACAGAGAGAGAAGTACAGAGTGCAAGACAGAGAGAAGTAGAAGGAAGAGCGTGAGACTGCGGATTAGAAACCAAAAGTGACGAAGGCGGAGAGAAGGAACGATGACGCAACGATAACGTTTTGTGGAACCTGCAAAGAAAGTAGTATTTTGATAACCCATTTTATTTGAAAAATATTTTGAATCGTATAATCAAGTATTTTACAATATACCACTGTACAATACAAACAAGTATTCAGTGTTTTTAGACACGCTCCAACCTGCTGTTATACTAAAATTTTCTGCGTCATAAATCACTATGACAAACTTGAACTTATAGTCATTTCAAACACAACATAAACTATAGAAAATCAAAAGTCATCGTAGAACAAGCAATATGTGATGATCTTATCGAGCAGACAGACTACCCTCCTGAAATTACAGTTGACAGCTATTGCATAGAATACTGCTGATCACAAAAAAAATTTTATCATAATTCTTTACCAATACTAAGCAATTCTTATTATGTACATTCAAATATTTGTTGTTTTCAAGTATTTTCAACGTCTTTTTCATTAAAATGTTTTCAGATTCTTAATTAATTCAGTAATTACATTTTTTGGTTATGCAATGTTGTATAAAAATTTTAAGAATTTAAAATATTGCATACACAATTATATGAATAAGCCGTATCAAATAATGCAAGACGTGTATATCAAAAAAAGCTTCAAAGACAATTTTTCTTATTAATTTTGATGGAAATCATAAATATAACAGAATGAACTTTTTTTTTAAGTGTCATGTATACTTTGGGGCGTTCATATAAATAATAAGTTTTATAATAATATAAATTGTATACTTTCAAAAATAAAGGTCAATAGAATGTTATGATGTTTCATTCATTTTATACCTTACAGTTTTGTAAATACATAAACCATTTGGAACAGGTAAAGCTGATATTTATCTTACAGTAGTACCGAGACCATATTCATGAAGCTATTTCATTTGCAACAGTAAACAAAACACGTACAGCAACGCAATCCAGGCTCTACCAAACAGCATGCACAAAGCTATTACTCTGTTTACGCTTTTCGTGTGTAAAGGAACTATTTGATACTACTAAACCAAAGTTCCTTTGTCGTGCCTAAGATACAATTTTTAATCAAACTCAAACCTAACAAAATCTTTTATCTAAGGTAAATATGTTAACGTTCAGTTCAAAGGTATTAAACATAAGTTTAATAACAATAAAAATTTACGTTTTGGAATTTATATTAACTGTATTGTGCATTAAACTCTGCTTACTTTTCCTTTTCCATTTATTATCATCTGATATAGTTACCTTATTACACATTCTATATGCATTTCCAGCAATGCATTTTGAAGACTTTAAATCCGTCTTTCATTTCTTATCTTCCTAATTTTTACAACGTATCGTGACTTTTAATTTACTTAACTATGATTACTAATCAGTATCCTTTATGATAAAAGAAGATTTCATGCTACTTAAAATTTTCTTTGTTTCCTTTTTATTCTTCTAAGACAGCCTACCCAAACTACCTCTAAAATAAATTGTAGGATTCAAATAATTGTTTACCATAAATCAACGGCTGATTTTATGCGTTTTGTTCAGTTCTGTAATCAGACGTTTTTGTGTAGTATTTAATTAGATTAGTGCATTCATTTTATTTCCTTATTTTATGAGCAAATAGACGTGCAGAATACACAAGGTTTTTTACTAAGTAGAATCATAACGCATTATGTAATTTTATTCAGCATTATGCATGCGTCAAAATGAAATAAAAACAAGTATTGGCCTGTACACATTTTAGTTAAAAGAGCTGACACTACGCCAAGAAAAATGCAAATTACGTTATTTTTTTAGATATTTTAATTAGGGAAAATACTTTAAAGTAAAACCGTTGACAGTTTTAAACGTTTTGCACTAATAAGCGTTTCTAAAATTTTATTACGAAAGGGTGATCATAAAATCTTATTTATTCCAGAGGGACGCTGCCTTCTACCACCACCTTCCTCATATTTTATGCAAACAGCATCTCATGTAGGCAGCCAAACCCTTTCCTCTCCAATCCATTATACTTAACTGAGTTACTATCGTGGTTTACTGGCGTACCACTTTCGTAGATCATTTTCAATAACTGCAGCGAACTGTATCATGTCTAATATTTTATACTAATTTTTATCTGCCTGCACACTTCCGGGGAGACTACTGATTTTCTTAGCCCATGCGCCCATTACTGATGTATAAAAGAATAAAATTTTAAATATTCCCTAACCTCTTTTATAATTAGTAGAGTTCACTTCCGTAACGTAATATAAGTTTTTACAGCCCTATAATAATATTGAGTAAAAATATTTACAGTATTCTTTCAATGAATTTATTAATATGTGTATTATATTAATAATTGACGTTTGGCAAATATTTAATTTCCCGCAATTTAAAAAAAAAATATTTGTCTTGTTATTGGCACTTTGCTTAGGTCAATATCCAGTTAGATCTACTGTTTTGCAAGAGCTCACATACTGAAAATGTACAATTGACGGCAGGGCATCTTAAGACACGATAATGCATTACGTGCTATACGTCTTGTGTCTGTACACAGATAGGGGTTGTGCAGTCTTATGAAATTGTGTATGGATGATAAAAAGCAATGATTTTATCTGTTTAGTTAGCCTCCCGGTAAAGGTTGAGTGTATGAGGAGTTAATATATAAGTATAACGAACGACTATTGCCGGAGATAATTAATATTTGTACTCTTGTGTCTGTGGCATTTCAAAAAATAAAATTCCGAAATATATTGTTTTCATAAAAGTGAAAACGACTGTGTGTAGTTTAATTTCATTGTCACTACCTGAACGAGGCAATACAAGATTAACAAGTTAAATAAAAATGATTATGTTGGTTATAATCAAAAATTATTATATACAGTTAATTAATGCTTTAGGGTTAGATCCACTTACAGTAAATGTTACTTAAACTTACTTACACTTAAATCAATGTTAGATATTGTTAACTACTACCGGTTATCTGTTACAGATTTGGTTATAACTATAATATCTGTAATAATATCTGTCCATAGAATAGAGTAATTAAATACACATACATTTACAGTAATATATTTACAAATAAGAGTATTAACATTATTGGTGAAGAAAGGTTTATATATTTTAATGTCTCAACATCAGACACTTATAATTCTATGTTATAAAATATCTTCTCTGTATTTTAGAAATATAAAATATCGTCAATTTATATATATTCTAGGGTAGAGAAACAATAAAATATTAATTTAATAAGAATTTCTGTCTCTGAGCTTTATTCGCTGTGGAGTCGAGAATGTTGGAAAAAGTGATTGATTGTGGATGAACAAGAAACACTACACCTAAGAAAGCTGTAACCTATGCTTTGTAACACATTTGTGATGTAAGTAGTAAGGTCTCCATTGAGTGCGTACTAATCAGACAGAATAAGGATCTGTCTTTCAAAAATCTTGTAATTTACCCAAAACAGCAAACGTGTTAGGAATCTTACACATTTCCTTTGAGAAAAATATTTAACAATGCAAGTTCTCTTAATATTACTAAACGATTTGAATACAATTAAGACTACATGATTTCTTTGCGCCCCTCACAATCTTCTGAAAACTTTTTAATTTATGTCTTGTTCAATAAGTTTTGGTTTTTTAATATAGGCCAAACTGTGTTTTTCGCTGCTGTAGTCACGTATGCTCTCCTAACTTCACATAAGTGTAGAACCTCAGAGCAAATCAGTAAGCAGGCCTACATGTAATACAGCGATGTTATACATTTCTCGTATAAAACGAGATATAATTTTCAGTATTGCTGCTATATTAACAAAATTTTTCCAATATATCTTTGTACATTCTATAACATGTATGTAATATCTAGGACTTTATATTACAGTAAACTTGAAATTGAAATTTTTCACGTAACCTTGTTAAACTACACATAAACCGATGATCGGCTGCTCTCTGACTCAAAGACAAGTAATAGGCTAATATTAATTAATTTGACTTATAAATATGTCCAAACCTTTCTATAATTTTAGTTGTGTAGACACATTATTTTTATCAAACTTATTTTATACATAAATGTGCTATCAATATTTCAGTTTGATAATTATCATCTCTAATACAGGATTTCATTCCGTTTTATGTTAAAAAAATTATAATTTTTAAGATAGGCCTATATAAGTCATATAACTTTATTATCTATTTCTATAAGGAATATATTAATATATTATAACATTATCAACTAACTTCTTTAGAAACAGACGTTGGTTGGAAGATAAAGTGAATCTATCTTGTTTCCTTCTCGGACTATCACGTTGGTGTTGGAACCGGTATTTCCCAGAGGTAAACGTTCTTAACCGAATGTAGTAGAATCCCATTTCCTTAGTCCTCAGGGTCTCACCCTTCATTATTCATTGCCACAGCAGTTTTCCATACGTAAAAAAATCCCAGTGCACATCAGACTATTGCAACCCCTCTTTAAAATTTTTATGCAACAAAAATTTTTAATTTGAATTTTTTTCTTTTTTCTTTTTGATGAGAGGCCACTAGTTATTTAAAACTAGGCCAAAAGCCTAGAGAAGCCAAAATGCGCTGGGTCCAGTGAGACGGGAATTGCAATTAAACTCTCTGGTATAACCAACAATAACAGCATTTATTGAGTAAATTAACATATATCACAATTCCAAGACCCCGTAATCCCCATGATGTCCAAAAGCACATAGTTGTGTATACAAATATATCCCCTTTTGTACACAGTGACATAAAACATAAGTTTGACATAACGTATATATATATTCTCCTCGACTTGAAACGATCATGATCATAAGGTAACAATTTTTTTTTAATAATTGCAATTTTTGTATAAACCGTCCCCGTACATAACCCACAGAAATAAGACATACATAATTCACATAAATACACATATAAATATATACCTCTGTCACAAACACCTGTTCAATATCACAACATAAAATAACAAACACCCTTATAACATTAAAGCATTGCCACCCGCCTATATACATTTTCTCGCCATACATATATCGCCCCATATAATAGAAATAATTAATAATTAATAGACATTTCAACCACAATACCTATACAGACATCCGAATATATGTACATATCTCTAGTGCCCCCAAGAATCTGGGCTGGCCAGAATGCTAGATACAACTTTAAAATGCGCTTAAACCGTGCATATAAACTTTGTGAAATTATAATCACAAGTTGTTGGAAAAATTATAATTGACAATAATAACTCGAAAAGAAAGCAAGCTACAATCTTTCCGTGACCTGAACAGTATGAGTGAATATTGTGAGATAATAATTTATAATTTTTTTTTTAAAGTGATAATACCTTCTAACTTTTTATGAGAAAACTGATTTGGCAATAATAAATTAATAAGAACTTTTACAAATGTGATGTGACATAATACCTTATAACTTTTTCTAAGAAAACTGATTTGGCAATAATAAATTAAAAAGAACTTTTACAACTGTGATGTGACATAATACTTTATAACCTTTTCTAAGAAAACTGATTTGGCCCGGTAGCCGACATGTTCCTAAGCATGGAGCCTTCATATATTTGCATGCAAAACCTGCCTACACAGGATTAAACAGGGGGCCGGACTGTTATTGAATAAGAAAACTTACAACACATACATGACCCAAAACCTAAATTAAATATGTGCTCAATTACCAGAGCTAACATGACAGCAAGAAAACATAAATCTTAACACAATACCTGACAGCAACATAACTTACAAAAACAGAAACTCGAGTACTAACTCTTCCATCAAGTGGACCTCCGGGTTCCCTAGCGCCGCGGGGCCCGACCCACTCCAGAACCAGCTCTCCTTTTACACACAAGAAGGAACAACATCGGACACTAACACCATGCATAAGATCAAAAACACCTAACACCAATCACAACATAGGATATCTCACCAACGTGTACTTAACACACTCAAAATTTAATCAAACTACTTTCACAAATTTTCGAACATGGATCCAGTCGGTGACGGTACCGACTTCCGATCGGGCCTTACAGCATCCCGGTAATCTCACGCGCAATTACTACCATATCTGTCAAGGACGCCGCCGACTCCCAGCCATGACCCGGATCTCCGGTGATTCCAATTCTCAAAAGGGAAATATCCCTCCCAAAAAAACGCATGCCGCGTGGCGGTCTTCAGGCTAACAATAATACATTCACATAACATAATATCTACACCTATATTCGCTTTTCAAATTTTTGAAGTTTGACTTGCCTCAAACCATTTCCGAGTTTGCAAGCCCCGTCTCACCCAAGGACCTTAAAGTTCGACCCTACAAGGAACCACGCTCTGCTACCATTTGTAACCCCTCTTTAAAAAAATTTTTTTTTATACAAATTTTTATTTATTTATTATTTTATTTTATTTTTTTTAAAGAGGGTCACCAGATATTTAAAACTAGGCAGAGAGCCTAGAGAAGCCAAAAATGCGCTGGGTCCAGTGAGACGGGACTTGCAATTAAACTCGGCTGTTGAACAACAATAACAATTTTTTATTTTAAATTTTAAATCTTCACATTCATGCATATTAGTTGCAAATTCAATAACTCCACTTTAATACAAAATATAATTTTTTAATTTCAATAATCCAATATTAATATAAATATACAACTTTAAATTTTTAAAAGTTCAATCTCGATACAAAATGTAAAATTTTTAGATTTTCAATAATTCAATTCACAATATAAAATGTAAACTTCCAATTTTAATTAATTTTCCCAAATTTGCAATTAAAAAATTAATATCATAAGTCAATATCTACCTCACCATTCTAAAAGCTTCATTAATATCTTTGAATATGGATAATTGTATGGTTGCATAAATACTCCTGACCTAATAATTATAAATAAACATATTATTTTCATAACACATAATCATCTAAATAGAGCGATCATAGCATATAATTATATAAATTGTCCTTTAAAATACTCGACATTAAAACATCTAATTGCACATAAAAAATACGTATACACAGAAACACATATCACAGATACAGTACAGCATAACACAATACAGCTTGTTAATTCCGGCAGGCAGCCTGTACATTCCCATCGTACCCATACCTGAATGGGGAGACATCTGGACTGGTTAACATGGACCCGCACTCAATTACCCGTTTAAATGGCCCACATAGCCTTATATAACCTCCAAGTAAAAAAACTCAAAACCCATTAACTCACAAGAGCGAGTAATAGGAAATTAAAGTAGGAGAATATAAAGTAATAGAATGTAAAAAACTGAATAAAACATGATTAGAAATTACAAAATTTATTAATGATTTACCTTATTGAAACCGTCCAGTGACTTCAAATTGTAAATTTATGACGCGTTTCGAGTCATATGACCCTTCATCAGATATTATCACTCACAAGGAGATCATCAAATATTAAAATTCACAAAAACACAAAACACACATATGTAGAATAATAAAACCTATACAAGCGTCCGACACAGTGCACTGCGTGTGGCCCACTGGACTCTGAGCAAACGCGTGTCACGCCGTGTGTTATCTCATAATCGATTGTAGCGCGGTGTCATACAGCGGGTTTGATTTGAAATTTAATTTATCGTTAAGTATGCCATCATGAGTAACTGGGTTATTACGTCCACTATACATTTCAAATTCTTCCCATGCATCCATATAAGGACCCTTACTACAATAATGTAAGGGTATTAAATTCGTATTAAAATGCGTGTACGAATGGTTGCATGTAATTAAATGTCTTGTGAAATTAGATTTTATTTTATCTATAGAAACACCTTTATTGATGAAATTATGTGGAGTGTGTTCCCGAAACTTCTAATAAAAGGTCTCCCCGTTTGACCAATATAGAAACATTCACAATCATTATAAATCAATTTATATACACCCGCCCTTGACTCTAGTTGTGTGTGAACAGCCTGGCAAACCGAATTCCAAAGGCTATTATTGGTTTTAAAAATGGTGGTGAAACTAAGCCTATTAAAAACAGACGTTAGAATTTTGGGCATTATCTCCGTGTATGTGGTTGAGAAGTACTTATTTTTGGTTTTTATATTATTTATTTGTTTTGATTTCTTAGCCTTGTGTTTCATAAGAATGTTATCCACCATCCGGCAATCATAACCATTAGCAGCAGCAATATGTTTAATTGTATTTAATTCATCATTAAAATCGTTAGCATCAAGGGGGATACTCAAAAGCCTGTGTACGAAACTATTATATGCTGCTAATTTTTGAATAATTCCATAAAATTGTGAAATACCTTTACTTAAACAGAGCAGAAATATATATATATATATATATATATATATATATATTGGTATATAACTTTACAAAAACCTGAATTGCCCCGACCGAGCACACGTGTCCGGCCTGATCGAACAATTAAACGACACGTCCGGTTCCTGCATACAACTGCCCACACCGGTAGCTGATTCAAGAAAAAGATTTTAAAAAACCCTCAAAACTTCCAACCCCCTTTTAAAATGAACATTTATTAAAGCAGATTAAATGCAACGAAACCCCCCCACATACATGACGAAGTCTCAGATACCCCGCAACTTTTACAACTTCAAACTTTAACATGAAACGCAGATAAAAATTCATGATCGCCGGACACGGACCCCTCGGCCAAATCTACAATTATTTTGGGACGTAATTACATACTGATTTAATTCTAAAGAAAGTTTATAACCCCCAAATTATGTCTAGCTGGACGCGAACACAATAGCGTAGAAGAACCTGTTAACTGCGGATAAAGTCATACACCGGTAGTTTGCTGGAGTGGCCTAGAGAATAAAAAGCTTAAATTTCACCTTAACATTGTTCCGGGTATGTCTCATGGGTACTGGTAGCATGATGGGCAGACGCTCCTCCGACAGCATCCAAGATGGAGTCTGGTTATGTTCATGTCATTATGGCAGGTGGACAGCCACCCGCTGGAATGCGTCGGACTTCCGACGGGGCGAGAACCCTTAAACATTTGTAAGGATAATTACTATCGTGACCCTTCATTCACAACATCCACATTCCACAGCATAAAACTCACTCAGCACACCATGGACCCGTTTGAACCTTTTTTTTATTTAAGTAGTCTTTTGAAATTCTTGAGCACACCCGCGGCCACAAAGCTTCAACATTATATGAATATCTCTTCATAGCGAATATAAAATCTAGTATTATAGATCAGAAAATGATGACTTTATACGAACTGACAAAATCAAACAGGTATAAGCGTTCAGCCGCACGTGCTTGTTCACAACGATATAATAAAGTTCCCTCACGTTACAATTACAAATCATCTTTCTTTTACGTCCCAATTTCATGGTTACCATAGTTAATTATAATTGCAATTATCATGCTGTACTAGAGCAACAAAAAAAAAATCGAATATTCGCTTATGAAAATAGCCATTCACTCACCACCACGCGGCAACATACAATTTCATCTGACTCGCAACCCAGTTAATTTCAATTTACGTTTTAACTGATTTACAAAATAAGTAACAATATACTTTTATTTAACTCACCGGAGATCGCTTTAGCCTCTACTCAAGCATAGTAGATAGCAATATGTAGATCAAAGCAACTTGGAGCGGTTGGGAGAACGTCTGGCTATGCGCGGAACAGCTGTCTTGTACAGACTGAACTTCTCAATATCAAGCACGTGTTGGAAAAAAAAATAACTCCGCGCCGCACCGCTAGCTTGCGACGGTATTCAGTGCCCCTTGAACCGTCCACTACGTACAACCGTGTAATTACATAAATAATTATTTCGGCAATTATGCCTTTACATTATTCACGTTTACCGAACGGCCGGGTTTTCGCCAAAACACGGCACAATACGCAAAGTATTAATGTTTAATGAGCGGCTTAGTCAATGTTTAAACATTATGTTTAGTCCCAATGTTTTTAATCTAACTTTGGGATGACGTTTTGTAAAATTTAGTAACGCTCGTCTCCAATGTACTGCGCGATACATTTCCTTTCTAGGATACTATCCTCCTCCGACCAGCGTCCAATGTTCGGATCTAACGGTTCCATCCATAAAACTCTATGCAAAGTCAGGAAAAGATTAGGCCTATTTACTAAATTGCTATGAATGTAACTTGCTTAGAGTGCACAAAAGCAAAATAAAGTGTAAGATGTTTTATTGTTTTCTAGTGAATGTAAACAAAAATATTGTTTTAAGAAAGTAAACGTGTTAACACAAAGAATCAATTTTATGGGTAACTTTAAATTCTTTTCATAATTGTTGTAAACTTTGGTGTTTAGGTGAATCAATATATCAGTAATCGATATTGGGTTCCAACTACTATTAAACTACCCTTCGGATTGAAATTATTGTTTTTGTTTATCTCTTACAGCTTGAGAAATTGCCGTATAAATCAATGGCGTATAATTTCTTGACCCGATGGGTAGAGTAAGCATCGACACTAAGCACAATACACATAAAACCCCAGTGCTGCAGAACCATTACCAAATATTCAGGTACACATTTTGTGACAATGTCGTACACATCATCCGGTGTCGCTGTCAGAAAAATATTCAAAAAGTGTGATTAGTTTGAGAATTAAAAAAGCGGTGTTTAGCAAGCTATGATTCTACATCCTAGTTTTAAAAATTATGATTTCAACTACCAGTACCCAGGAGACACCGCGGGGAGCTAACCTCAAACAGCGACGACTAAAACAATCAAGAAAAAAAATGCTGCATTTTTCACCAAGCCAGATCACTGTTAGCGCCCCTAGACTAAGAGGTCTAAAGACTGCTTGCTTTTTACCTTTCTGAGATCCAGGTGCTGTCCTGTTTAACATTCATCGTAGGTACCAGCAAACCATCGTACATTGTTATATTTTGAGTATTTCTTACTGTAGCCTAATGTAATAAAGAAGGCTATATAATGAGAGCATAGGTATGACATCCTAAATAAATGCTAAGGTATGAAATTACGGCCAAATCACTCAGTACACCGAGCATTTCTTGAAGTGATTGTTTGGGGAGCGATCAGTCAGCTGTTAACACGTCGAACAGAACTGAAATCAAAGTGATATTAATCACTTTGATCAAATCGAGTCTTAAATATAATTTTGACTAGAAGATAGGTGGCAAATACGCCACCGATTTTCAAAATATGAGAGAAAAGATGGCGGGTGAATGAATTTTTGGTAACAGCAATAATGTTGGTTACGTAATAATTTATTTACTTTTGCCTGATTTTCTTTGGTCAAACACATTGGCCAATAAGTGATTGGTACAAAACGTACAATAACATTATATTCATCTTTTTATTTTACTTTACTTTCTACAACTCACTAACTTATCATTATTCAATTATTTCTGTTAAATTTGCTACTCTGTTCATTCAGTATTGGCCTATTTTTATCTAACCAAAATTGTTATCCACAGCAAAGTTTATATTACACAGATTTATTGAAATATTATTAGAGAGAAGTAATGAAGAGCTACACAAAGTAATCAACGGCAGACACATGTCTAAACTTTTGACGTATTATTGAGTTATTGAGTGACAAATCGGTGAATCATTTCTATTAAAATGAATTAAATGAAAATAATTCTGACCATAAAACAATAACTGTATACCATAGATGCATGTACACATACACACACATACACACACACACACAACTTACATCCACCTTATAATAGCAGTTATTTGTTCGCTTGTTTTGCTAAGTAGTAAATTTTTAAATGGAATTTATGACGCCACAAGTGTTTTCGAAGTTAAGAAATATATATCCAAAGTGGATATACAGCTCGTAATCCTGTTAGCTAGTGTTGTTTAAAAAATAAACTTGCAGACTGAAAGTAATGTTTCTTTAATTAGGTTTCTCTTTATTGATATTTTACATTGACACTCACCAGAAGAAAGAAAGACAAGAAACACATACAATCATGTGAATTGCAACTGACTCGTCTAATTTATCAGTCGCGTGTCTCCGAGTTAATTGGAATGGAATGTACCCTGTTTCTGGCAGTGTATAAACATAGAACCTTGTTTCTCCACTTCATATGTAACTGTATAATGTATCAAAGTACGGGTGTATTGTAACAGAAATAATAAGCCGCTCAAGCAAAAACGGTACGCGATGTTAATGCCACTGTACACTTAGTTTGTGAGAACATGATCACTTGATTGTATCATGTACGCACAATACTAATTGCTAACTAGAATATTAATACTTGAATACAATACCAGGTTAAAAACAAAACAAATCACTGTATAATTAAAGAAATAACTAGTCTAATAAAAATACAATTAAATCATAAACTATATATTATTTAATGCACTAGTGCATTTGCAAACTTTTAAATTTAGGAAATGTTATACACAATTAAATATAATTAAATCACTACCGACTCGGAACACAAAGTTGTGTTCCGGAACAACTTTGTGTTCCGAGTCGGTAGTGATTTAATTATATTTATTTAATCAAGGGACACGTCATGGATAACGAAATCCAAGAATTTATACACACTTGACAGATAGTATGAATATATTTTTAAAATTGGTAAAAAAATGTGTAAAGAAGAAATGATTCACCTCTTTGTTACTCGTTTCACATTAAATCATACCCCCTAATGTTGCAAGTGTTTGATTACATAAACAATAGAACCTGTTAGTATAAATCACAGTGCTTTTTAATATACAAATAGGTAATTTCTAAATTTATGAGCCGGCAACTTCAGAATAACTGGTGTTAACGTCATTTTGTATGCGTGAATGTATGCAAGTAAAGCAAATTAGTTTGGTAGAACTTATTTTCCTTAGGTTTCTAAATATGTTTGCTGATGTATCATCTATAGGCCAAGTAATGTCAAACGCAAAAGTTCCTATCTTCACATAAAAAGGCATCTACAACAAGTAACACACTGATTGTTAATTCTTACGGAGAATATTCACAAAGCATGTGGCTGAATTAAGATGTGTTAAAAGCTCTGTTACACAAAGATAAGAGTATTAAATATACCGACTCTCGTAGGTAATTTTGCGGTTCACTTATTCTGTCAGGCACCCAAAGCATGGGTAGGCATATATTAACAACCAAAGAAAAGATTAAAATTTCGTGTGGGCTCTAAGTGACAAATTGTACAAACAAACTCAGAGGCGTATTACTGAGGTTAGATTTTCCTCCAACGACACCAACGTTATCAAACAGTAATAGAAAAACCAGTATATTTCGCCTGCGCAGGAATTAAAACCAAAACTGTGCACGGTGAGTCGTCACACAAAACGATGTAGAAAGAACAATCACAAAATTATGAAAATAATCGTATTTAATCTCATAACCCACAATGTTTAGCATATTAAATACGGTTATAAAAATAACAGCATATAAATCAGATTGAGAGCGCAGGTTTTTCTAGTACCGGTAGTAAATTTTGGTGTTTTGTAAAATTTAAATGATAACGTGTTACTTATATGCCAGATCTCGAATAAGATTTATTAAAATCACTAACTAAAATACATCAGGAGTTTTAGTTTTTTGGAAGCATTTAGGTTTAATCCAAAACACACATACAACGTGTAAAGTTGGTAGAACCACGTGTGAAGTCGATAGTCTAACGAGGTTTGATCAAAACGTTCATGCAGTTCTTGTTCATTTTAAAAATTATTCCTTCGTTCATCCACATTTATACTACCCCCTCAAAGTAGTCTCACTAGAGTATAATAGGATTCAGTCAACGGTTTTGCAGTCTTCAAAATATTTCAAGTATGACTTGTTGGTACACCCTTGAGTTTGCTTACGATTTTCGTTTTACGTCTTCAACGGTCGTGAAACGTTGTCCCTTGATGATATTTATCACTACTGGGGGAGAAAAGATCTGTTGGGACACAACTGGTGAATACGGCGGTTGCCGTGTTATGTTTTCTTATGACGTTCGTCAAGGCACATTATGGAGCTGCAATTTTCATAAATTATTCTTCCGTAAACCTGGATATTTTTTACGAGTAGCTTCATAGAAATGGCGTAAAATAACTGAATATTACTCTTTATTTACCACTGCGACTAGTGATGAAATTTTGTGGAAACAAAAACATAATCTTTATCTGATTTCAATCTTCAACTCATTTACGCCAGTCTTTGAAGCTTGTAAACCGCTTGTTCACGCATAGTAGTCTCACCAGAAGCCTTGTGAACACATTCCAGGCCAGAGCAGTTTACCGCATAGTTTACACAAAATGTAGTGTATGTTCTTCAATCTTGAACTGTAAAATGATAAAAAATCATCTAATACACTTAAGGACTACTTACCCAATTAGCTGTGAACTCTAAACTATTCATAAGATAGGTCTAAACGTTTAGGCGATTATCACTAACATGTGTGCAAACACCACATAAAAACAGTTTACTGATCGGACGCATGTAGCGGTTAAATTGCAAAATTGCACAAGCTTTTTGATCAAACCTCGTATACTTGACGGTTTCACTTGCCGTTTTACAAATTTTCACTTTTTTCTTCCTCTTTTCTGTTATTTTGTCACTTCCTATATACCTCATACAATGAACGTAAGAGTGTTGAGTTTAATAGGAAAAAACAAGTACATTTTATGCAGAAATTATAATTACTCTCAAAATTACAGCTGCCTTCCATCAATGAAGTTTTCTTTACTCGCCTGACGTTTGTTAGTTTACAGCTAGATACTTGATTATTCTAACTTGTTTTCTCATTTCTGAATTGACAGGCTGAAGTGACGATATGAGGGTTCATGGTGACTTTTTTTTACAGACGTTCCGTTGTATTGTATATTGAAATAGTTTTGTGTCAAACTGTATCATTGATTTAAAATGGCTTATATAATTTAGAATATTAAATATATACTTTTTTCCTCTCAACTCTTTGCATACCATGGTAACTATATTTTTCTCGCATTTATGGGTGAATCTATTAATCACCTTTGGTCTCTATAGTCATTTGTTAAGTTTAAATTCATTTTAGTGTTTACACATCCATGCTTCTGAAGCAAAAAGAAACCGAAGCTTCTGCCAAATCTTTGTTACTCTGTCCTAATGGCAGTACTGCTATTAATTAGGTACTATACTTTTGTTATTATACGTAGCTTTCGCGTCTCTTACATATTATTTTGCGTCTTCTGTATTCACAGTCTTAATTCAAAGGTATTACTGCCTGAATTGCTTGCGTTTGTAAGTTTCCGACTATTCTGATCTTTACATTATGAGCGTCGTTAGAGGATGTAGAAAAGTTTTTGTTTTCTTTTTTGTTAATTTCCACGTTACATTAGCGTTTGCTTAATATGTCAGTGAAATGAAATAATTACTCTTCTCCAGCGTCATAATATTCCTATGATGGATATGTGGTAACCACTGGGATCCTGTGAACTTGATTTGGAATCACGTACACATAACTCTGTATATAGGTATTTACTGAGGTAGTTTATACATTTACGGTATAGTAAAAGTTTGTTTGATTGCAAACATTTGTGTGTGTTCAGTTTGGTAAACGAAAACTTATAAACTGTTATTTGCATATTTAATTTAAAGTCATGGTGACGCATAATGTTTATTAAATTTTTCTTCAATTAAACTTAGAATGAAAATGTTTAACTGGTGTAAAAAAATAATTAATTTTTTATCCCGGTTTAAAATTGTTTTTATAATTTAATTAAAAATTCTTGCAAGCCATAATTTTATAGTTTACTTGCTCATAAGACTGAATTCATTATAAACCTTACCCAGGCTTACATAATGTATTACACTTTCTACTCCAAACTACCATAATTTTTTTTTTCAAGAATAAATTTTGTTTACAGTTACACACATAGTAATAATTGTTGTGCCTCCATCATTGCAAGCGGTAACCTATGATTTCTTACTCGTGTGTAGGCAGAGGTGGTTATGTTGATGATAAAATCGTTTACACATGGTGCACGGAAGTAAGTGGTGTGCTGGTAACATATTCCATAATGCAAGTAGGCTGTTAAACCAAATACATACGCCTCCGTCAATATGTATACACATGTTGAACCAAAACCCTACACAATCAAACATGCTGTCATGTAAAAACGAGGTGTACCTCTACATTTTAAATCTAGTAAATGGCGATATGCGCGTAGAATACGATAATAATTACTAAACTGGTATCATTAAAACGCATTAAACGCACACTCTGAGTATATGGACTTTACACATCATACACAAATAGTCTACATTATACTAGTAAACAATGTCACGGTGAAACAATACAGGGATTCTTTACAGGGAGAAATGTATCATTTATTGAACTTTCTCAATGCATTTTGTTCCATTTGAAAGTAATATGTTTGATATTCTAACATAACTAAGACGTTTTTTCTGTTGTATTGTAATAATATTATGACGATAATAATATTTATGATGATACGGTTATGATGATAAATTTTGATTTTCAGAATAGCATGTAGTAGAATCATGAATATCGAAACCCGAATTCCGAACAGTTACAAGTTGACACTAAATTGTGTGTGTGTGTGTGTGCGCGCGCTCGCGCGCGTGGATACATCAAAACATATGAGCTGACAGAGAGTTCATATGCTAAGCAACACAAAAATTATGTGTTGTTCCACAAAAGTGTTCTAAAAAATGTGTGATCAGCAACAGAAAAATTAAAACAGCACTGTTCATGTGCTATCACCTGATCATAAAAATCTTAAGTAAGCAAGGTTTAACAATAATTTTATGACATGCCTAACTGTATAGACTTTAAATTGCGTTAATTATACTACATTATTACTTTAAAGTTTCTGCGTCGTGGATATAAATAGGTGGCAATACACAATCAACATAACTCTGGAAGTGGAGGTGATGTCACCGTGCGGGTCATATGTTGAAATGAATTGAAGGCATGTGGATACATAATGAAATTTAAATAAGTTTCAAAAATCAGACATATGTCTATTGCTTTTACAATCAGACGTTCATTATTGCAGTATAAAGTAAATTTGTAGAAAGAACAAAAACTAAATTAATTGAAAATTTTAAGAAAAATGCACTTATTAAAACTGCAATGATAATTAATTAAATCATCAAGGTACACGCACAAATATTAGAAAAACAAAAGTAACATCCCTTGCCTTGTATTTGGCTGGTTTTAGTCGAATCAAATAAGTAATGTCCCACATTTCATAAAACGTTACTTATGTCTTATAACATAACAGCATAGCGCAAACAAGAATAACAGTGTTTACTGAAACTCAAAAAAACGTACTGCCGTAGATCTCGCATTCGGAGAATAATTTATCAAGTTTTTGTTATAAATAACGTCGTTGTAATAATTAAATTTTAGGCACTATCATTTGACTTACCTACATCGATATATGACCTCATTCCTGTGTTGCTCTCATACATACCTTTTTCTATTGATAGTTCTTTTAAGTAACTATTAGTGTTAAAAATGCCTATGTAATGATTTGTTTGCGTGAAAGACTCATTTGAAGGCGAAATAACTAGTAAACGTTAAGCACTTATAATTTCGGCTTCCTGTGCTAACAAATGCATATGTTATAACTAATGCGATAGGCTATATTAGATAAACAAATTTTCAGAGTTTTGGAAGTTTTTAAAGTCCAGTTTTTTAAGAAAAGATTTGATTCATTCAGCAAAGATAATTAACTTTGGTCATATCGCTCGTAAGCTTCCTTTGGGTTTTATTTTAAACCTCGCTTTATTTTTTTTTAACAAAAATATTAGCCTATATTACGATGGACCACTCTCAGTGGCTCAACTGAGACACACTCACAGAGCCACTGTAGGTTCCTCATTGTAGTATTGGCGATAAACCAATAGTTTTATCCGTTTTAAGTAAAACGTAATAACGTGTAGTAAACCAGAAGTCAGTGTTATTATTAAGGCCGATTATGCCATGTTTTCAGGAAAAGAATATAATATTTTTAAAATCTAACACTTTACGTGACATAAATATTCTAATGCGTTTTAATAATTTATTTACAAGAAAACATTCGGCTGCATTGTTCATAGTTATTAATTTTTGAATACACATTTCTAAGCTACCTTTGAGAACGTTTAAAACGTAGTTCGCTAATTGTATTCATGATCACTATTCTCGTATCCAGAAAAGGTTTAATCCTTTTACGCTTTGCGTTTTTGAAAAGGGTAAGTAGATGATCTCCGCAGTTATTTAGTAAATTAGATTACTTACATCGTAATAAAATAATGGTAGTGGAGACTGGCTGAAACTTTTTATTTAGTATCATAAAAAAAGTTTACAGTAAAAATGTTGGAATGTCAATATACCCTTCTACGCCCAAATTGAGTACATTGCTCAGAGCCGTGTTTGCATACCGCATTTTGCGAATCTCTACTGGCAGTTATAATAGGTTATTACGTCGCATATTTTTAATATTTTAAAAGGTTTACTGTATGCTTCAGTGCTCACGTCAAAGTTATTGTGTATGTGGTTGGATCAATCATCAATTAATTTAAAAACCGTATGTACTTATTTACACATGTTTATAATGTATTAATTGCCAACAAGGCTTTTTCTGAAATCGTAAATAAAAGATAACTCTTTAAATAATACAGAAACGTTAATTCAATTACTGTACATTGAGCATTATCACAGTAGTATCATATTTCATCTGTATAGTTACACAATTTCATAAGTTCTACCTTCGATAGACCCAATGATTAGAACATAATTAGAATATCTTAACTGGAATATTGGACACTGTAGTAAATATTTCGCAAACTAACGCATAGACACATTTCACCTCTATGCCATTCAACATAGAAAATGTGGAAAGAGTAATTCTATAAAGTATCGGAACGAAAAATCACAAATATTAAAGTTGCTGTAACACAT
Organism: Magicicada septendecula; assembly: GCA_034769895.1. NCBI lineage: Eukaryota > Metazoa > Arthropoda > Insecta > Hemiptera > Cicadidae > Magicicada > Magicicada septendecula. The sequence goes on along the minus strand of CM068367.1, from coordinate 535,055,155 downwards.
TTAAAAGTGCGGTTGTGAAAGTAGTTTAATAAACTTTTAGATTTCAGTGACTACAATCTAAAGTGCTATTAAATATTATCTAATCTTCCATCAAAACACAACACAAAAAAGTAACATGAAAAAACTTTTGAACATAAGTAGATAGTACGACAAAATTCTACTGCACGGAAAATTGTTTATCCGCAAGCGGAAATAATTTATCTTAGAGAAATAACACGGTATGTTTTAAAAATGTCAATGAAAAGTGTTACACAGTTATTTTCATTCCCCTAATCTACACTAACCCAAGCCGAGTGCATTCAATACTTGACCAATATACGCTCTTTAATATACGTTTGGTAACTGTATGCTACAAGAATTTAATTAGAAACAGGCAATAACAAATTAGATTTGTAATAAAAGCTTAGGTTATTAGAATCGCCATACCTTCGCCTACTAGATAATAATAACAGTAAACGAGAAATTGATATCAATGGGTATCAATGGGTAATCGATCAATTAATTCATATTACCACTTTTTTTGTTACAGTTTATTAACTTATTACAGCGGCTGCACTCAATTGGTACCACACTCACGCAGTCGAATTGAATATATGCAGTAATTTTAAGTTACCGATTTTCCGGTACGTATACTTCATAAAGAGTATGTTTTCATATTTAATTTTGGAAACAAAGCAACTTAATTTTACTTGCTGTGGTTCCTGTAATTCACGTGCAGTGTTGATCCCTTGCAATACTTTACGTTGCAAAATATAATGTATATAATATGTATATAATACGTCTGTAATCACTTTTAACCTCCATTAAAGTCAGTAAAATAATTAGAAATTTAGAAGTGAGAAAATAATATGAAAACCTACAGGATAATTGTGTCTACAAATATTGTCAAGAAAAAAACAATTTGGTTTTAAATTTTGTTTTCAAACTTTTTTTTTCTTTCTCAGTAGAATATTTATCGTTTTTCAAAGGGTGTTTATGTGTTTGCTTCGGAGGGTTCAACAAACAACTCAGAGGAACTAAAGTGCAAATATATCGCGATAGGTAATGCCTGTGTCGCGTAATGGAACTCCCTTATTATAATAAAATTATTTACTGGAAACATATTAGGATGGCAATTTGTACCCACAAACGTATCATATGTTTCGGATCAGTACACACTGCTCCTAGCTTCGGTCCACATATCGCATATTATTCTTCTTCCTGCTGAGTGTTTTAAAGAGGTTTCGTTTTATACGTTTTTAGTATTTTAGCATTTTAAATGACCTATTTTAATATACATATAAACTTTATTTTTTACAATATCAGGTGAAGTTATAATGACTAAACACCTTTTTAAATTAAATAAAGTTTTATTATACTAACGGTTTGGTTTTCTACAGTTTATTCCTTATTATCTATTAACTACCATGTTTAACTGTTATATTACAGTTTATAATTTCCTAAGAGTTATATGTTTCTAAATGCAAACTTTGCTCTAAATGGAAACATTTTAATACAGAAAACCTAAAGCTCAATTCCAGTAAACACAACAGACGGTCAATATTAAGGGTAGTGTACTGAAACTTGAAAAGCCTAGCAACCAAACGACGCCAGCACGTAGCTGGAACCGTTGTAATTTAAACCAAACACAACCGTATTTTTATACCCAACCGGCGATTGGACTGTAGAATTTAGTTTAGAATTATGTATCATAAGTGTATGTGATTTCATTGTTTGTTTTAGACTACTTGACGCCACTGCAACATTCTAGAAACGTGCGTAACCGTTTATGTATTATTTAATTCTATAAAGCTTAATAATAAAAGTGATTTCGTATGTATTTTTATAGTTACGCTACAAGCTATTACTTCTATTAATCATTTTGGTCTTCAGTTATTTTAAGTCTCTTTATATCACTATGGATATATTACTTTTTGTTGAATTGGGTTAAGTGTCAAAAGTGGTGCTACAGAAAAGCAAATAAAATTAAAGCTATATTCATAATTGGTTTGATTTTCAATTGAGTTTAGATATTCTATAAGCCCGTGGTTGTAAATATGGCATTGTGATTACACTGACTCAACTAAGAAACTGCATCCACATGAATTTAAACGTTTAAAAATTTGTTGTGTAATGTAAAAGGAAACAACCCGCTTTTTTAAAAAGCTTTAAATACTTCGTTGTGAGCTTTCAGAGACGGGAGCTTTCCAAGGTCTCTGAATTACGTGATACACAACAATATTTATTCTTTGTGTCATAAAAAAGTTGTAAAATGGATGACTGCACCACTGTTTTTTACTGTTGCCGTTTACAGTCCAATTCATGTACGTTCATGTAAGAAGATACATACGGGACAGACTGTATACTTGATTCTATCGCTGCTGGCTCAAATTGTTTCATACTGTAATCTCCCTTTCTTTAGAGCGTTACTAAATTTTTACAGCTGTATTCCAGATACGCACTTACTTACTATTATTTTTTCAAGATCCATATATGTGTGTGCGTGTGCGTGTGTGTGTGTTAAACACCATGACAAAATATACTGTACGACTGGTTAAAGCAACCAATTTTCCACTTAATTACTAAAAAAATGTAACTTTTCCTACATGAAAAAGCGAATTCTTTATGTGATTTCTCTTGCATGATTCTCGTCATCTAACGTTGTCTTCTAAATTTTGATTTGTCACTGCTTCTCCGACAAAAAATATCCATAATTTTCTCTTACTCTCCCTATTTCCAGTTTCCTCACAAACGGTTTCTAAAAATGTACTGTTTTCTGCAATATCAAAGACGTTCATACGTATTTATTACTTTTAAAACCTATCTACGTAATTTATAACGAAATTTCTTAGTCAAATTATTATATTATATAAACATTAAAATGTATTATATCTTATATATCGAATTTACACAATTTATAAAGCTGAAGACTCAAATATATTCTCAATTATCAACTTTCCTCTCAAAATAGGGGTTGATAAGTTAATTTGAAAAATAATTTAAGAATCAAATTATTGCAAACTGAAGAATACAGAACTACAAAAATAACAGCGAAATCAACAAAGCTGATGTAGGGTGAGAATTATAAACCCTTCTGTTTCAAATATAATAAAGCTTTGTATATTTGAAACTAGGGAACAAGTAATTTTAAAAAACGATAAATTGAAACTATATAAACCCAGATCGGAAACATGATTCAGTCAATCAAAATAGCAACACTCCAATAGAATTTACGAGCATGTCAAATAGAATGTTGTTTTCAGCTGGGTAATTGGCCGGGTAATTGTAGAGGCTATAACCACGGTATCGTTCTACAGGCCTACCAAACAGAATTGTAATCAAGAAGGACAATCATATTTGTTTATGAGACTAACCGGCCATCAACTAGACGTATACATCTTTAAGTTACTTTCAATTTACTGAGTTCCAAATTTATTTAGTTATGTTTACTAACTGTGAAATTCTTTTTCATAACATGGAAAGTCATTTAATTAATGGTTTGCCATGTACGTCAGCTACTGGAGGAAGAATGAGTTACCAAAAACGTAAATGAAATTAAAATAAATTTTAAAATTATAAAATTTTAAGCAGAATTTATTAGCCAACTAATAATTTGGTGAACTTTGTAAATTTTCTATGGCTTTTCACCAACAAGGAAACGAACATTTGTGGGTTATACATAGGTCATTCATGAGTCAATGTTGAACGCCATTAATAAAAAAAAATTTCGTTATAGCTAAAGGAAGGAACTCTCAATTTAATATTTATGAGGAAAAATTACAGAATGAATTGCTTCAACATCATACTAATGAAAATTTTGATGTGACATTACGATCATAAATTTAGTGTAGCCTACCACTAGAAAATTATCATAGGAATATATAAATATATAATTGAGATGTGAGTACTAATTCACGATTTATTCATATTTACAATAAATGTATATTAAACCCTTTGCAGCACATATTATTATTTGTTTATTCTTTGGTAGCTCATATATTATGTAACATTATGTTTCTTCCCCTCCCCTTTTTTCATTCTACTGTAATAAATAATAATAGTAAACAAGGTTGAAGTACAAAAACGTACATATATGCCTAATTAACAAACTAAAAGTAATATAAAAATGTGACACTTGTATTATTAGTGGATATTGTAAAATCAGTATGATAAGACGATCATAAAGTGAAAACTAGTTTAAGAAACTCATAGACAATGATTTAAAAATAAGAAAATGTATGAATTAGAAATGGTTAAGCAATAGCCTAATTATCATGAGATAAACTTAATGAAATGTCAGTCACCAGATAAATAGTACAAAAATCAATATAAATGTCATGTACTATTATATATAAAACTAGATGTGAATTAAATAAATGAATAGACTAAAAAAAAATATAAGTAATATGAACAATAATATTACTAGGACTATATTGTATTTAAAAGTAATAACCAGTGTACTAACTAAAGAAATAGTAGTGAACTACCTATTATAAAAAAAAAATAAGTAAAACTCAAGTTAAAAGAAGAAAATGTGTACTGTCTAAGAGTAGAACAGTAAAAAGGCTATGCACCAGAAATAGGTGAAACCCATGTAAAAAAATTAGTGTAAGTAATGATGGATGATGTAATAATCATTGTTTTTTGTGTTAAACTTAGTATGTAAAGATGAACGTTGCTTTGTGAATAATTATTAGTTTGACAAGCAATGAATGTTATGTTTTGAAGACTGGCTTTGACCTAGAAGGCTAATAAGTCATAATATGTTTTAAAATAATTATTGATAATTAATTGTTTTGTGTTAAGTTATTTTATTTATTGTAATTGTATTAAGAAGGTTTAAGGTTCGCAAAAATAAAGGAAACTGTAATTATAAATGTATAATGAACATAAGGTACATTAAGCCTATAGAAAAATTAAGGAATTTGGAAAAACTCTACGCAAAAACATAAACCAGGGTTGTACTGTATTTTATTATCACAGATTGGATTTTATAGTAATAGGAAAGCAAATCGTATACAAAAGGATTAATTTTAAGTAAATTTATAATAGTAAGAACAATTGTCAAAATAGTAATTTTGGAACTACTGGACAAAAACTACTCAAATGAGGTATCAAAAGAATCTATGTCCAAAAAGTAATTCAATGGTGCTAGTATCTTTAAGATTGAAGCTAGTATAAGATAATTGTATTAATTTTAAGAAATTTGTTCATTTTGGGACCAAAAACAGAAACCATGACAATACAATATTACAAGGTTTCCACCAATGGGAATTTTGCACTTTTGATACTCAAACGGCCAAATTTCATAGCGAGAGAGTTTAGTTCATTGTTGAATTTCGAATAGTTAACATTAAGCCTACATACAACTCGGGTATTTAAGCAGTGTGATAACATCGAACTGGAGTGAGGTTAAGAATAATAGCGACCTAACATAAAAATATCGGTATGGAGAACCATACATGACTTCCATGTTCTAAGATTCATATTTAAAATCATTTTCGAAATGAAATATTACCATAGAAACTACTTTTTTCTACTTACTGCTTCAGCCTTAACCACTAGGTATTAAGTCACTAGGTACAGCCTTTGCACCTATTAAGTCACTAACGTATACCACCTCACGTTATCGCACTCGATTTTCACTGATGATGGAAGTCGATGGCATTGCCGAAACGTCTGGTTTTGTAGAAAACATTGGACTACGGCCAAACATCCCGCGAAGCAATTTTAACACAAACTACTTCTTTGTTGCCGTTAACGTTGTACACATATATATATAAAATATGCATAAAATTAATGGCTTGTATAAGTTAATGTTTGATCTCCATTAAGTAGTGCTCAAGTCTCCAAAGTTTTAATATTATTATGTACGTAATTAAAACATCAGAGCAGGTTTAGTGTGTATGAGGGTACACCGTGGACAAAAATTTTCAGCATTTCCTATTGAGCGTTGCTTAGAGTAAAGCTGCGAATCTACAGTGTACGTTTCACAGAACAAACACGCTGAAAAGAAGGAGCGCTCCGAAGTCATTCATGGACCCTCAGCATCTTGCAGAGGGTTCATTCCCTAAAGACGAAAAGTCTGTCTATGAATCGTTCATCTGTAAACACATGCAGTTACACTGCCCAGCGATCCACAGGAAGCAAATTGCTATCCACACTGGACACTTTTTCGGTTTGCACGCGTTATGTTGGTGTGGGTTTCGGCACTTTCCATTTAAAAAGCGTGCAAATGTAAGAAAATAAACATGAGTGAGGCCAGAAATAAAGCGAATTTTGTATGTGTGTGTGTGTGTGTCTTCCCTGCCTTTTTATTGCAGTAATCATAATATTAAAATGGAAACGCAAACATTACATAATTGAGATATGCTTGCCTGCCACGAACGATATATTTTCTCTCATACATGATTTACATTAAAATGAAAAAATTATAATTGTATTGCCTGGCAACAAAATTATTTTATTTTTAACAATTACCATTGTTTGAAAAAGTTTAAATGAATTTTCAAGTACTTTACTGTTGTTAAAACGTAAAAGATTGCAGGTAAATTACCCCTTCCCCTTAACCGATCTTCACCAAAATCAAAAGGCATTGAGGTCTCTACAATTCAGGGCTGTATGCGAAATATTATTTTATTCTGTTTGAATTTGCGGCTGTTATCGTTTGCCAAAAAAAATTAACCTTGATAAAAAAACGTTGCAGGTAAACTACCCCTTCGCCTCAACCGATCTTCACCAAGAGCAATAGGTCGTGAGTACTCTACAAATCAGAGCTGTATGCAAAAAATTATTTGATTCTGTTTGAATTTGCGGCTGTTATCGTTTGCCATAGAAAAAAATCTAGAGACACACAGACACACAGACACACACACAGACACTTTTCGAAAAACGACTTTTTTTCATGTTTTGAGTGTAGTACAATCAGAATCTGCAATAATCTCGAACACGATTTTTTTTTCCATCACCATACTTCCATTTCCTTAAGGAACATGGAAGTAAAAAGAACAAAGTAATATAGTATCTAAAATGAAGAATAAGTTTTAAAAGTGGAGAAAATAAGTGGAATCAATAATTAAAAGAAAGTATTGTAAATAATACTGAATAGTAAAACACATTCATAATTACGAGAAATTACACTTCACATATACACTTTCCACACATTTATAAATTATATCTAATCTTTCACGTAGCAAATAAACCGATAATTATAGATTACTTTCACTGATAAACTATTATTTTATTGTGATATAACTGTTGGAAGTGTAATAACCACACAAATACCGTTAACCTAAAACTGACCGTTGTTAAAAAACGAACTGTTGTAACATTCATTTTAATTTTCTTCTTAATTCACTTTATATTAATTGTATTTATATGGTTTTTGTACTTCACAAAAGACATTTTTGTTGACCTTTCTGTTAACCTGAGATATAAGAAAATAATAAATGTAACGTGTATTCTATTAGATATACCGGAGGTAGTGCAACCAACTGAACATTTGAAAACATTGCCGGAGCAATTTTAATGATTTTAAAGTTACTTAAATTTGTCATAAAAGAAAGAAAATAAGAGATTGATGGAAGTAAAACAGTAGTGAAGATTTTAAATTGCTTGATTAATTTATTTTGGTGTAGTGGTATCTTTATTTTTCATACAGTTGAATGTTATTTTTTTTTATCATCAAAAAGAGGTTGGCAACACTTACATTCTGAACGAAATTCGAATTGAATACTACTAAAAGTAAATATTTAAAGCCATTAAAATGAGAAGAAATTTATCAGTACTTTAATAAGTTCAACGCATAAGAATTAACAATATTTATAATTATTAATTCAACCGAATTAATCAAAATAATAACACCAAATACTTACGGAATAAGTCAAGAGATTATATAAAGATTTATTGAATTTCAAAAGATAATAACCAGTATTAAAGGTATCAATCAAGTATTGAAAAAATTCAGATACACTATACTACCAGAATTTTAGTAATTAAAATTTTTTTGAATAATTAACTGAAACAAAATTTTAATTGTTTTTATTGATAAAACAATTCGGCGCCTACCACAAAGAACTAAACAACAATAATTTTAATTCTAATTTTCATTCATTCAAATATAACAACCCAAGAAACGAAACTAATTCTGATTAAAGTAAGTCAAACAAGAAGGATTTAGTTTAATTAAACCCCACACTATAAGTGATATTACTGTACGTTACAGAATTGGCACCAACAATTTGGGGCTAACAAACACACTAGTGACGATATGTTACAATAGGAATATTGAAAATTAAATATTAAAAAAGCTTATATTTTTAAAAAATTCATTTTACGTCATGTTTAAAAAATTGTATGTTAAAATTAATAATTTTACAATTATGTCCTTTTTTATATTACGCATTTAAGGCCTTCAGCACAACGTCGTCACTCAGGAACATTTCATGATCATGTATATTTATCGCCTAAAATGAAAATCGAAAATCATACATACATGCACGTAAAACAATCCTGCCACAGCCGATATAATAAAAATCATCTTTCTTTTGGCTGTTGGTTGATCATTGTATTTACTTACTTTATTTTTGTAATAATGCACGCCTAAATGAACATGTTTTTGTCAGGATTCAAATCATTCGGTGAACAACACAGTGAATTCATAAGCTAGGAATGACTCGATTGAAATCAAACAAACAATATAGGCCCAGTGTGAAATTAATCAGTATTAAACTTCTATGTATTATTCGTAATAACAGCTTTTTAGTTTTTTTAGAAATGATATTCTGACAGCACTACATTTATAAAAGTTAATAAAAGAGTAGGCCTATATACAGTCCCCGGACGTGAATCCGTCAGTCCTTTAGGTTCATATGTATAGGCTACATATTTTAAGAATACTAGGATATTTTATAAAACAATATTCTACCTCAAAATGACTTATTTCTTTATACAATTCCTGTAACTACCTTCTAACAATTAAAATTTTAAACCTACGCCCGAATATTTCATTCATAAATTGAGAAAATTTGAAACATTTTCCGTTAAATAGGTAACATTACCTATTTAAAATTCTGTTCGAAGTACATGGCACAAGTTAAGGAGTTTACGAAGTAGTACTTCAATTTAAGGTTCTTCATGTCTGTCTTCACATGATCAAGTCGATGTTTTTATCGATCCATCTTTCTATTCATTGCTGTACTTGCACTTGATTGTGTATAGCTAGACGTAATATGTTGCAAATAATAATAATTAAAATCTTATATGATTTAACACTACAAGCTCTTCTAATTACAAAATATGAAGAGTAGAAACTGCAGTAAACTATCCAATGTACATATCGGAAGAGTAGTAATGAAAGTGAAATTTGTGATAACACATGTGGTGACAACTAAACCAATCATTTACAGGAGAACTAATGTTTTTTGATGATTTATTGTTAGACTACAGTTATCAAAAATAGTATTAATTAGTCCTATCAACAATGGTATTTGTGTTAGTATTTAGAGTTTTATTTATCAAATTTTTTCAGATTCGCCTAGCCAAAAGAAAACAATAACAACAAGACACTTTATAGAACTACAGTAAGATAAATAAACAGTAGCTACGTAAATATTTACCTGTATTCATCTGCATGATAAAATCATTAGCAGATATACGAAGTAGTAGGAACATAAGCACTAGTAGAAAAGATGAAGTAAAGATATCATCTAACAAGGATTGCTCAAAAGCTAACGCCTGTCCGTTTTAAACTCTGTGTGTGTGTGCGCGTGCGTGCGCGCGCGTGAGGGGTGTGGGTGGGTGTACGCGTGCCTATAGTCTGCTAGCAGAGACAGGAATTGTGCTGCGGATAAGGGGGATCTCTGTGTACGTATTTATTTTACCTGTGTTAGTGAACTCTGGTTAAAACATAAATGTACGACAATAATTAAATTTGGTTATTTAATTAAATTTGCATATTACAAAACCATTTTGCAATTCAGGCAATACCACCGAAAGAATTGCACATTGACGTGTGAGTTGATGTGAAAATATTGGGGTCAGTGCAATAACAACCGAGTTATGAAGCAATTATTAATGAAGATAATTAAGAACATAATTAATAAGAAATAAATAATTACGTTACAAGCAATTAACCTGTGGGAAATTGAGAACTTAATGCCACTACTGGTTTGAACATCAATTCTACCGTTATTGCAAAAACAGACAAAATGTTATGTGTTGAAAATGCCCGCGTAGACCAAATTCAACATGTTAAGGACGTCACTTTGTCATATCTGACATGGCAAGTTACTGCAGATATAAGTACCTGCGACAATTTCGATTGAGGAACACATGCTACCAATCTGCTCACGTGAAAACTATGTCAGCTAGCTCAGGCACATAGAACCATCATCATCATCATCATCATCATCATGCAATATTAACACAAGACAACGAAAGATCTACATAGAAATCAGCACATCATCATCACCATAATCGTCGTCGTCAACATCCATAAGCCAAATATATACGCGTGCAGTGCAGGCGCGTAATTCTAGTTTTACATAGGTAACTCAACACATACGCAGGTGACATATGAACAGTTGTATTAAAAAACAAAGAAAGAACTCATAAATAACCGTAGTATAACTTAACAAAGTAAAGCAAATACATAAATGTAAATAGTGTAAATATTCAAAGTAAAATATATAATTTATGTTTTTCTATTTAATTTAAAATTGGGAGCACTATTATAAACAATAACTATTTTGAGGTAAATATTATTTTATTGAAATATTAACAGTAATCTTTCAATTCTACTTCAAAAATAGAATACTAGTTTTGTAGACGATTTATTAATTATTTAATGTGTGCTTTCCTTGTTTTGATATTTATATGTTCCTATTGTGTGGCACATATAAAAGATATAAAATGTCTTCATTGTATCTTCTAATAAATAAACAATATTTTTATTCATATTTTAATTTCTAATATTTAATTATCTTTTCAAAAGTAATTAATAAGAACTCTATAATTTTTTTAAATATTTTTATTAAATAATTAGTTATTTCATGATATGAACCCCGCACTCCTCTTTACATATTAAAATCCTACGACCTAGCGAGTGGTTTAAACACAACACAGTTGCATTGGGTATAAGGATATAAATACAGAATTGTATTCATAATAATATTAGTTGTAACGTTTCAATTATTACTCAGTATGCTGCTTACTTATAACTTTGGAAACTTGCAAATGTGACCCTATAAATTCCACGTATAAACTTTCTACGTTTTGCAAAGTTTAAGCTGACTTTACGCTGTCAGTGAAGGAGTACACTACACACACATGCACACACACACACACACACACACACACACATCAGGCACCATTCTTGTATTATATCCTTCAGACTTCATAAGAACCTGGTAAAAATATTTAAATTAAAAATTAGATTGGGAAATAAACATTACATTTAGGTTGGTAACAGTTTAAGTTGATTATAATTCTTGTACTTGTTTTCATTTATCAAAGTGATCTAATAACTCACTATGTTTTTTGCAGAAATTTTGCTGTGTCTGCGTCCGTACAACAGTATTCGACTAAACCTCTACAGTGTATATCATCATGGAAAAAATGCATTACAACTGTTTTACAGTAACAAGGATAATAGTTTAATTATTAATTTTGCCCTTATGAAAAGTGTCACTAATCGCCATGCTGGAAGATTAAAAAAAAAGGGAGTACCTCAATACAAAACTGTTATTCATTAATTAGAGAGAGAAAGTTACTTATGAATTCTTAGAGTATCCTTTAAACTAATTATTACTTTTCCACATTTATATAATGAATTGTAACAGTAAACTTTTAATTTGCTAAATTGTGGTATCTGTTCATTCCATTTCTTAAACAATCTTCGCTAACTCACAGTAGCTTACACATAGTACAGTAAACGCATAGTAGAATAACGTTTCTTAACGACATAACAGACCGTAAAAACTGTATTTGCACTGCCGTGCTAGCCTAACATTTAATTACTCTAAAATCGTCGTGTTTGAAGCAAACAAAGAGACAGCGAGTGTAAAAAGGATCCCTAAGACAAGCGAATTGAAGCAGTGTCATTTTCATCCAAGTAAGGACGCGGATACCATTCCGTTTATGTAATAGTGTGTCCCGGGCTACAGCGTTATGGCCAAGAGGTGATTATAATTCCACAGAAAAAAAAATATGAAGGGTATGACGCTAATGAAGGGTATACAAAGTTTACGATAGCACATGTGAAGCTGACATTACAACAATTTACCGCCTACAAAAAATATAAATGAATAGTAGTCTAGGGAGAAATTTTAGCAACTATTCGTGAATGTGGAATTAGCTTTTGCTTACTTAGGCATTAATAAAAGCAACGCATTTTCAAATATTTAGATCTGTTAATTTTTACTTTAAGAATTTAACTAGAATATCATTTTAAAAGTTTGATTGGAATTAGTGCAAGGTAAAAAATGTATCTCAATAAACTATATGCAACGCAAATGTATGACACATAGGCTTATAAATTTCAGTTAGCTTTCCAGTTAGGGTTATGGAAGTAATAAATGATAATATTTTTATACAAAGAGGATACATGTATTAATCGGGTTGTTGCCATAGAGCTGTGACAGTTCTAAAAAACATAAAATAAACCTTGTGTGCCTAAATAAATAGCAGTTAACTTATTAGCTGCTTATAGAGTTTCTGGCACTGCGTTTCATATTGATTAATAATAAAAAATCTTATATAATATAATCATTGTCATTGTAATGCTCCATTAATCAGTAACTCAATATGAATTGCCAATTTTGTTTTTGATATTGAAACGTACTTTCCATTTGTCTTTCTAATTTTATGTTAAATTTTTGAATTATCAGTCTTCGAGGTAAAATTGTTAATATTCACCCCAGTTAATATTGTATATGCATTTTGCAGTCATTTTTTGTCCTGCCAAAATACTACGTTGGACAGTTTCATTCTGTCCTAAGCCACCTCTATATTATCACATACTATCACATTTCCTATAATTAGTGTCCAGGTAATTTATTTTCAGTACTCTGTATGAACAACTATAATTGTGTTTTCTTGCTACACGAAATGAGTATCGGAAAAAATTTTGAGATATGAACTCTGCATCTCAAATAGCTAACCATGATCATTATTATTCTCTAGCTAACCCTAACTCATTATATTACACTCAGCTTACTTACTGCTTTCGTCTATAGTACAAAGCCTTCGAAATAAATTTAGATTCCAACTACGTGGAACACACTTTCTTCTGGTACGTCATCACCAAAACTGCTGTTATTAAATATGGGTAGGCTTTCTTTGCTTCAGAATGTACATTGTAAAAGCCTTATAAAATACCATGTCAGTGCCTTAGTAAAATTAAAGTGGTGTCCTATCTTTAGTTGTATCTATTTATTCTAAATACCTTTGCTTTTTGACAGACCACACCTTCTTTGCTTTGCCATATTTACACAATATTTTAAATTTATTTCCTGTTTTCTATTCCAATTTTACATATCGTTTGTTAATATTCTAACAAGACATATGACCCCGATATTTTAAGTATCAAAATATAAGCACATGTCATGATAATTGAGGTAACAAGACCCATCAAGTTTTTACACTGAAAATTCCAAGCATGAAACTACATAAACAACTAATAAAGAAGAATGAACTCACAACGCAGGAGTTAGTAAAAGTAATGGTAATAATAATTAATAAGAAGAAAGAAGATACATTAAATAGTGATTATACAACAGGAACCAATAACCCAATAGATTCGGTCAGTAAGAAGCAAGTAAAACAAGAAACAAACACATTACGAGGAAGAATCAATAACACTGATGACAACCATCAGAATGGTGATATAAGAAGAAACACCAAAATACAATGACATCGAGACAAGAAAGTCTAAGGTGAAGTAAATAATCAACAACAGTAAAATACTAACTGAGAGACATACAACTTGTAGACAAAATAATAACTGACTAACTTAGATGACCTTTATATGACCAATAATACTGTAAATGAGTAGGGCACCCCGTATTAGCCAAAAGAGTGAAGGTAACAATAATGTTAACACAATAAGAAGCTGAAAATAACAGCATAATGACATATTATGCACAGCAGTAATGTAAAATAAAAGAGAATTAAAATTGTCTAATAACTGTAATAATTGGTAGCTAAGTAATAGGAAAATCATGTCAGAGAGTAAAAAGAACTAATTAATAATTACAAGTAATCATTAGTAACATAATACTTGTAAAAACAAGGTTAAAAAATGTAAATTTGTATCAACTCAATTCACCCATTGTTGCTACAATAAAGGGAAACACATAACCTAGATACAGGTACTTTCCACCTAGTTTCATCTTTAATAATAAATAAAACATGTCTAAATTAAAATCTTTTGTACACTAAATCAAGTAGAGGTAATAAGGTTTCTACCAATACCAAGTTCAGCTACCCAGAGTAGTATTTATATAAGAATTAATGTAAACAAAATGAACAAAAACAGTCAAAATGAGAATCACAATGTAAAACTTGAATAAAACCATATTGTAAAGTTAGACAGGAATAAAAAGGGGATACCTATATGGTAAATAAGATATAATATCACTATTATAATAGTGTAAGAGAATTATAAACAATAACATAAAGTGTAATAAGTATAAATAAGCACATCTGTCATGTGACACTAAGTGTAACTACTATTATCCAATTATCTATACAAAAGAACAGACAAGTGTATTAAAATACCAATATTAATAATCAATGTACTAACTATACTGAAGTATTATAAACTAGATAGTAGACTGAAAGGACACTACATTATTAAACAAGAATTAAAATAAAGGTACACTTCATAGTGTTATACAGAGGTCACCTTATAGACTAAAATACAAAGGAATAACAATATATTCCCATTAACAAAGACCACCAGTAGTTGCAATAACACTGTGTATACAATTGGGGCAAAAGAGAAATTGCCCAGATACTATTTCTTATAAATAATTTGTTAATATAGTTAGTTGACTCCTAGGCTAAACCAATGTTAGAATAAGAGTTTTATTTTGTCCATAATTATAAGTAAACAATAAATGAGAATTGTTGAAGGACTTGGAACGCATACTCTTTAAGAGATATGATTGCCATTAGATAGTTATAACTCAAGAATAAATAAAATTAATAGTAAATAGTGTAAACTGATAATCTCAAACAATAACTCCCTTAATAATGGACGAAAACATATCATGAGTGGACTCTAAATTAAGAGCCAAATGTTCGCCATACAGTGATAAGCTTAGATTCAAAATCTATCCAGTAATAAGAATGTTATATCAATTATTAAGTATTTGAGCCAATTTGGGAAAATGTTTAGCATCAGTCTGTAATCTCAGACCCAGCTACCCCAAGCTTAAGACAACAATTAAAATATTTCGCGAAGGGGGTAAGTGCGCTAAATTAAAGATCGTCAGCCGATCAAATCAGAGAAATTGACGAATTTTTCAATGATCGCAGGAGAGAACGGCAGCATTATGCGTCGGCTCGAGACACTTTTTAACCAACCTTTCATCAGTACAGACGGCAGCACGACTACGCCAGAAAACAGCGGTTAACCTAGATTGTGCGCGTCATCAATGTCAACAAATCAACATAACCTAACTTTGGGCGATAATAACAACACTGCAATTGAAGTTTTTCTTAATAGTAAACAGTGCGTTAATACGAATTGCTAAGTGTATAATTCCTAGAAATTCCGGGATTTAAAGGGAGTACAGTGGTTTTCTAATATTAGTTAAGAAGTTGCAAAATGACGATATAATCGAACAACATTATTGTAATGTGTGTAAAATAAAGTATATAGGGTATTGCACCTAATTAATTCCACTCAGTCACCAGTTATAGAGATAATTCTCAATTCATTAAATACTTCATAAATCAGAATTTTGAAAACAGTATTAGTTTATTATGTATAAACACTGAGTGTGCTATAACCACAGACCTGATTGAAGTTATTGTAGAGTAAACCTAGATTAAATTAACAAGCGTTAGTAAGAGATTGTCGACTGACAGAATTAATTAACGAAAGTTAACAAAAATGCAAATATTATTTATGTTTCTTAATTAGAAGAGTCAACTACTATTTGAATATTTCTTTCTATTGTGAATAAAAGCTAGTGGTACTAAGCTATACTGACAACTAAACGATTACCTTTGAAGGGATCCAGTATGACGATTTAGATGTTTCTTTAAAGAACACTGTTTTGTGTTATTATTTTATTATGTTCACATTTTAGTTATTTAAAAAAAGTTCTTTTAACGTTCATAAACGTTCATTAAGTCATTTAATATTTATTGTCGATTGACTATTAAACCAGTTGACCTAAAATGCCGGATCAGGCATGGTTATAACTTTATATGTTATGTATTGAGAGGTGATTGAATTGTAATCAATCTCCGACTACCTATAATGGTAGAGTAAGTTTTCTAGTTAATTATTGGGTATTCTGCAGGCTAAAAGAAACTACACATTAATAAAATATTTAACTAAAAGTATGTTAACCATAGTCTGACGTTTGTAGATCAGTACTACCACCCTGAGATAATTTTTTATAAGAACAAATTTCCAATGGTAAGTAAATTTGAACCGAAAATGGTTTGTGATATTTTAAATCATTAAAGAAGTGTTAACAAGTAATAAATTCAAATTTTTATACGACAAATCAGAGTCAGTTAGTTTATTTCAATAGACTAGAGCATTACACGATAGGTGAACGTCTCTCATTGGACGGCACGACAAAAAGCGGCAATTTGAATTACGGTAAGTCAATCTAAAAATTAGATTGCCACATCGACCCTGTGAAGTCAGCCAGACTTACTCCAAGTAAGTGACCATTTCTTACAAAACTATATGTACAGAACAAAATACATTCAGCTAAATTATCAACATTTTAAATACCTTCGTTAAACAACGTCGAGATATTCACCGGATTTAATTAAACAATTGAATTTAATTAAATAAATTAAACCAAAATAAATTAAAACTTCAAATCAAAATGTTATTAAACATAAACCTTCAAAATAAATTTTAAACGAATGTAAACGGGATTATAACAACACCCCGTAAACAGTTATTCTACAAAGTGACGCCAACAACGTGTGGCTTATAATAACACCCCGGTAATCAGCCATACTATAATATGAAATACTAAATAATATTTAAATAATCATTCATATAAGTGAAATGATGATGGTTAATCGACCAGTATATATTTATAAATATATTAAAGATAAGTTTATTTTTAAACGTTTAATTTTTTATCATAAAATGTTTTGTGTTGATTCCCGTGTCTTCCATTCTTTACTCTTTCCTTACTTCTTGCATTAAACTGTTCGACTTATATGAAAAAAGGTAATTTTAGGGCATAGTGAATAGCTTATACTTTTACTGACAACTATTAAACAAAGGCATACAATCTTTATACTTTTCACTATTTTTAAATTTAATCAGTAATTAGTAATACGTGTATTTCAGAATATACATTATTTATACATAAATAAACTTCTAGGTCTAAAATATGATTATTTATATTTTTGTAGGTGTGTGTGTGCGCGCGGGCGCGTTAATTATTACGTTAATCCCACTGTACGTAATTATCTCATAAATAATTTTATTTTTTTACTTTCTAAGTTTTTGACGATTAATGTATTACTTTTTAAGGCTTAAAAGAATATGACTTACCATATGTATTTCCAGGTACATGATAGATGTTTCGAATATGTTATGAGTAACCAATATATTATACATATTGCAGCAATGATTATTCAACGTCCCCGAAATAATTCTGTGAGGAATCGTTTTCATTACTGGTTGGAATAGATATTTTGATTGTTGTATAATGGTGCAGTATTGTTATCGAGTGTAATGCCAGCTTCTATTTTATGAGTCTTTCAATTTTGTATAAAGTAAAACAAATATACTAGTGTTAAAAAAAATTTAAGTGTTCAGTAGGCCTATGCAGTAAAATTTTAAATGAACGAAAACTAATAGATGGGTTCTTCTTTGCAAATCACATTTACTTCTAATTTAAAGTTTAGAAAATTGTACTGGAATACAATTTTCAGTACTTCAGTGTCAGTGTGATGCAGAATTGACTGCACGCGCGCGCGCGTACACACACACACACAAACTCCCAACCTTTTTTTTTCCATCTGAATTCCTTAAAAACCAAATAGCATTGGTAGTTCCTCAAGCGAATTCTACGCCTCCCGTTACCGTTTTATTTGTTATAGTGCTAAGTAATTTATTATTTCCAGGCCATGTATAGTCGTATCTTGTTTAAAACAGTTTCCAACCATTTTTGTTGCCTTGTTTTCCTTCTGCTACTTTCCTCTCTACTTCCATCCTTCTCTTTAATTATGGGACCGTTACTTATCCTGACAGTCTACAACTATTCCGTGAGAAGTTCATTTTGGCGGCCGACAGAATTTGTGTTGTGTAAAAGATTGTACTCCGCATAGAGTTGTGCTTTATTTAGACGTATGTCTAGTATGTTTTATGTTTTGTTTGTATTAATGTCCTGTTAATGTTAACGTACTAAAAATTAACTTTGATTTTTAGTTCGTTTACGGAACAAGTCGTACAGTATATTCTGTTTACTACTTTTTCGTCCCAACTTCGTTGAATACGTATTGTCACTTATAAGTATTTGCAATCACCGTCACCTTTTATACACTTATCCAATATTTGGATATTTCGGAATACGACGTGTACAATCACCAAATACTTCCTTTCAGTTATCTTCACATTCGGTGAGTCAATTTCCTTAACATATTGTCTCCACCGTTTTTCATTATTATTTATGAACATACGTACATTACAAAAAAGAAGAGCTGTCGTGTTTAATCATGTAATACAGTTTTAATATTTACATTACTATAACTATAGAAATAGTTAACTTAAAAACAAATTGATAATATATAGCTAATGGCAAATTGTATTTAATAGAAAGTGATTTAATAAAGGCCTTATTATTGGGTGATTCATGTAGATTTTGTTTTGGATACAATACGTGTTATTGGCACGCAATTAAGAAACATGTACAGTACAACAAGACTGTACAAATCTTTGTGCAGTATTTGCCGTATTCAAAATTAGCAAAAGTCCATTAGGCCCTTTGTTTTTAGAAAATTCTCTTCCCAATAATAAAGCAAAATGACTCTAAATTTAATTTAATTTTCATAAGTACAGTGTTTAAAAATATGTACAGTACACTCTAACTAAACCGGCAGATATCAAACCAGGGTAGTGCCGGATCAGTGGAAATGTCGGATTAATGGACGGTTATTAGAAAATAACGCATTTAAATGACAAAAAGTGCCTATATTGTATATAATAATAAAACATAAAAACTTACACCTGATTAAAAATATAGAAAATTATCTTCTATTTTTTCAAATTAATTTTATGTTTATAATTTAGTCAAAGTAGGAAGAAATCAAACACGCAGAGTAATGTACAACACTATTCCATTGGAGTGAAAAAGATGTCAATTTTCTTATGTTTGTTGGCTTGAAACGACACTATCAACGCTTTTTCTTGCAGTTGTTTCAACACAAGAATTTCACAAACAGACACCCCATTTTCTTCTGCCCACTTAAGAGAAGTTGTAAATGCGTCCACTGCCGTATCATGGCGTACTATATGAGAAGCTGTCGCTGCTTCTCCCTCTTCCACCTCCTCCTCCTCGTCGCTGGTCACGACATCGACTATTTCATCGTCTGTCATAAACTTTTTTTCCATCTTCTTCACTCAGCCTCTTGTTTAGATCCTCAGTTCTCAAATCATCTGTTTTGTCTACTACTGACGACATTTTGCACTCATGATCTTAAATTACGCAAAGAAGACGAATAATTACACCAAGAAACAAACTACAAATAAACGTCACTGTACACAGCGAGGGACTAATGATGCAACTGACGTCTAGGTCGGTGACTTGTTTCACTCTCCTCGCTCGACAGTACCCGCCTGAAAACGCCGGACTACTGGATGGGCCGGACTACCGCAGTGCCGGATGACAGAGGGTGCACTGTATTTGAAAAAATATAAATTTTAAAACTTACAAAGACTTATAAGACCTCATTACGGTTAACGGCTACTTCAAAACCTTAGAAAAATGCAGGTATTCTAAATAAACACACAATAAACAATATAACTTGTACGTTCAATGTCATCTACTAATGAATTTTTGGTCATAATTAGAACAGCTTTCTCTGTCTGTCTGTCTAACTCTCTCTCTCTCTCTCTCTCTCTCTCTCTCTCTCTCTCTCTCTCTCTCTCTCTCTCTCTCTCTCTCTCTCTCGCTGTCTCTCTCTCTCTCTTTCTCTCTCTTTCTTAATAAGTTTTTTGAAAGGCAAACTATTCGTATCACCGGACACTTTCGACTGATTCTATGTGTCGTAGTTTTATTCAACCAAACTGAGTTTATGTAAAGGACTATTATTATTAGTAGTAGGAAAGTAATTACTACCTGTTCAAGCTTCAATACAACACGTATTTCAATAAACTGAACTACAATGAATACATTCTAAACAAAATTGAAGTCAAATGTATTAGACTAAATGTGTAGAAAATATAAAGTTTTAAAGCGAAAATACAATATAAGGCTTTAAAAAGTACAAATAAATATAACAAGTTAGAGATTTTGTAAACACTATTTTTGTAATGATTAATTTCTTTATCTAAAGAAAAATAACTCTCAAGGTAAACGAAACCAAAACGTTTCGTCCTTGAATATCACTCTGTTGCCATCACTGGAATTGTAATTCACTGGAGGTGAACGTTCTTATCAAACATTGCAAAACTAAGCTCATTAATCCTTAGAGCCTATCCCGTCATTGCTTAATTGCTTAAAAACTTTCCCACGGGACATGGGTGAAGACAAAGCTCTTATTCACACTAGACAGAGTTGCGGTTACTTAGCCTACTTTTACTGAACCTAAAATGTAAGTAGATACAAAGGAAATCAGATCTTCTATACTAAATGTTCATTAATAAATCATTTTATTTCAAAGCGTCTTAACGAACAAACACCATGTTTTGCAAGTATTTCAAATGAGAAAAATATATAGAAAAGTCTATTTTTCCCTTTTTTTAATTATTTTTCCTATTGACTTTTTTGTGTGCATACTGTTCCTTTTCATTAAAATCTTTTAACTTTCTCTTTATAATTATAGCCTACTTAACAAAGTATACTGTTAAGAATTTAATTTTACTATGTTCTGAAGAATATAAATTAATTTGCATAAAGAATATGTGATTCTGTAATGACTACAGATTATTAAATATACTTTTGTAATAGGAGACAACCATTCAGCGTTCTGAAGGAATATAGGTGAACCATAAGCATACAAAGGCCTTCTCGCTTCTATATAATCCAATCTAATTATATTAATGTTGTAATACAACATAATATCTCTACATAAGTGATAGAGATGCATAATTAATTTAGTGTAAGAGGAAATGGTAATAACAATGGCTTCTACAAATGAATTTATTTGTATATTTTTTCTTTCTGAATGTCCAAAGCCGAACATGGTTTAAGAAGCGATCAATTTTATTTCACATAAATGTCATGAACACGTAATGACTATAGCGAGAGAAAATTTTAAAATTTCAAATTTTCTTCTCGACTGATTTTGTTTACACGCAATTGTGTCAACGACTTCTAGTCAAAGCAATACACAAGGCTTAATGTGAAGATGTTAGGCTCTACTCAACAATAGATATGAAAGTTCGAGAAGCTTGGCTAAAAATTATTACCCAACAACAAACAACACAAAGCAGACGAGGGCACTCACACGTGTACGGAGAAATAAGGTGAACCTCCGCTCGAGTTACGTCAGAATACGATGGTACTGCAAAAAACGACGGGATGATACATCGGAGTTGAGCGTGCTGCACTTTACAGAGACAATGAAAGAAATAACTAGTTGAAAGGACTCAAGTAAGCTGCACAGCTGAAGGTAAGGTCTACGTGACAGACACAATTTACGGTTAGGAAGTCGGGGTGGCTTCACCAGCCAACGTATGTCAGAAATTGTTAATAGCTACAAAAAGGGGTGGAAGATAGAAGAATACTTCAAGACGACCAGAGAAACAGATGGGAAAAGTTAGGACAACATTGCGTATGTCCCACACAAAAGAGTGATCGACAGGCGCGTAATCGCCAGAAATTCTGCGAACAGGGTCAACGTTCGAACGGAAAAAGTCCGGGGATGTCTGACAACCTATCAGAGTACAACGTCTTGCAACGACACCGGTGGAGAGGAGAGTTTGTATGGTAACCAAAAGCCAAAGCGAATCATTGAACAGAAACCAAAAAACCCTGGAGAAGTGGGACAAAATATTCTGAGAAAATATTGAGCTCACCTATCACAAGTAAGAAAAGGTGTGGACAGGCCCCAAGACAAAATTTGAGTAGGGACGAGTTGATAAAACTAACTGTCTAACACGGTGGAGTCAGTCAGTCTTAAGAGTTTTTTCACTCAGTTTAGTCAGTCAGTCTTACTCTCAGTCTTAACAGTTTTTAGCGGTCTTAGTCGAGGCAGTCTTATTACATTTTTGAACATATATTTTTGACGCGGTATTACTGTGTTCAGTTTCGTATAAGGTATCAGTCTTAGTGAAAACGCCATGTTATAATATTCGAACTTAGTTTTTTCAACCTGTCAGACTCAAAGTGCGACTTAACGAACTTATGTAAGCATTAACATTATTAAGAATATCTGAGTGAACAATTCAATCTCGGCACATACACGAAACATTACTAGTGTACTCTACAATTTAGACAAACTTACAGTTAGCCAGTGTTACTGAATTACATTAAATGTAACAGAACATTTCATACTTGAACGAAATAATCAACCAAGTAATATAAACGTATATACACCAACACAAAGTCGAGTGAATTTCAGTGATGAACGGACATCAACATTAACTTTGCGAAAATGAACATACAACACTCATTTTAGAATGATCTACACAAACTTACATTGAAAGCACTAGCATATCCACACTACTCTATAAATGTCGCGAGTTCACGTGGGTGTGTACAAGTGATAGTGCATTCATCGTTATTCAACAAGATGTGTTCTTCAGCCTTCACAACAACAAAAAGATCAATCACCGCTGCACCATGAACGGATATTCTAATTTCCAAGTAACAATTTATTAATCTATTAATTTAATGTAACTACTGTCCTGATTCTTTCAAAGAATCCCTACCCTGGGAGTTTTATATAAATTTATAAATAATTAACGAGTATGCGAAACTATCTGAAATTAATGAACGCATTAATTAATTTTTATTTGAATTATTGTATATCAAGATTTATGCATGTATGTCTTTTTCAGCCATCATATAAGCTAGAGCTTGTTTTTTTAAGATATATGTGTTATGTGATGTATTTGCAGGTACAACAGATTTTTTTATATGTATGAATATAAAATGACGTAATGAATAAATAAATTAGTCATTTAGGTACATTTGAACAAATGCGTTCATTATTACAAAAACCTACATGTTAAAGTTTTAAGAACATAATTAATTTACTTAAGAGTCTCTTGTCCATTATACCTAATTAGTAAATCAATTTGCTAAGCGATTTAACTAATTAAGTCACATAGTGTTTAGCATATTAACATCGTATATTAATGACGCTACTAACGCGGGGCATAAATAATTAAAGTAATGAACAAATTTTAATTATACACATGTATTGTAAATGATAAAGGATTGCCTTCATCGCTGTGTATTAATGGCGTCCAACGTGGGGCATAGATAATTAAGTAATAAACAAATTTTAATTATATACATCTATTGTAAATGATAAAGGATTTCCTTCATCGCTGTGTATTAATGGCGCCCAACGTGGGGCATAGATAATTAAGTAATAAACAAATTTTAATTATACACATCTATTGTAAATGATAAAGGATTTCCTTCATTGCTGTATAATTATGGCGCCCAACCGCACGGCATGATACGTAATATTAAATATAATTGATACGTGCAAGTTTGGCAAAGATCAGGCAGTAGTAGAAGTAGATAGATTAGCATAAATTGAGAAATAGAAATAAGTGTTAGTGTTACAAACTAGCTTGAATGATTACGCGTAGGAAAGCAAAGATGGCTAGCAATTCCGATAGCGTAGAATTTGAAATAAATAACCAGTTAAGTATGGTAAACACCGAAGAAGATACCACACCTAGCGACCCAAATAGCGCTGTAAAGAGTCAAGAGGAAAGGGCGCGAGGACAAGCGTCCAAACCAGAAGACGTGAATCTAAAAGTGTTAATGGATTTTATCCGACAAAAAAGCAAGAGACAAGAAGAAAGTAATCAATTAATTAATGAAAAACTGGATAAGCAAAATATCCAGCCTGGAGTTATACGAAGCCAAATATCCAACTTTGAAGAATTTAAAGAAGCATTTTCACAAAAATACTGGGGACAAGAACGGCAAGATAGCATCCGGGACAATCTCGAGTTTGGGAAGTTTGATTGGCGTGGCCCAATCAGTGCAATCCAATATATAGAGTGGATATATTGGAAAGTATACAATTAACGCCTACTTTAACGGACTACCAGTTGATTAAGAATATCGCGCGTCATTTTGGACGTGAAATCCAGCTCGCTCTTGTCACGAGGGGAATTACAACGATTCCAAATTTTGAATCCCTAATTGCGGAATGTACACAAATTCACCCGCGAAACAACAGACAGCAGAGTTACGTACCAACGAACGAAGGGAGAAATTCCAATAAGGAGAGTGAAAGTTTCACAAACAAAGCAACTGGGTTGCAGAAGCGAACGTGGGTTGACAAAACACCCGCACACACACAGCAACACCGCGCTGGGGAAAGGCGGCCCATGAGCACAATAGAGTATACTAATAAAGGCGAGTCCACTTCGGGCAATGAACCGAAAACGGTACAAGAAAAAAAAAATCAACTATTACAGTAAGGTAGACAGCCGAAAAATCGGATGCCTGTCAAACCAATAACGTCAATGTAATACTACCTGATTTGAGAAACGACTTATTATGCGACGATGACGAGGAGATTGTTCAGCGAATATTAAAATGCCCAGAAATAATCATAAAATTCAACAATGGTATTACGGTGCCTGCATTAATTGACACCGGGAGCGTAATTAATGGATTATCGGAATCTTGGTTCAATCAAAATAAGCAGAACATAGCACCTTATGAAATTATACCAATGACCAACACTTTAATAATTAGCGCGGTAGGCAATAAATCGGAATTAATAAGGAAACAGTTATTATGTGACATAGATATAGATGGGGTTAAGAATGAGTGTGTATTCCTCATTATACCAGACCTTGTAAAACCATGCATTTTAGGAATTAGTTTTCTCCAGGAAGCAGGATGTCTTATTGATATGGGGAAAAGAGTCATCGAGTTAAGAGGAAAGGATGACGAAGCAGCGTGCACAGTACCAATAATGCATATGGAGGTGATGGACATAGAAGGAGATGAAGAAATCATACGAAACATCGACAAGAAGGTGGAGAGCATTGACTGCAGAGATGGAAGAATATTGATGATGTTAAGGGAAATTCTTGTAAGAAATCAAATTTATTCAGGGAGTGCCCCGGAAGAATCGAAGGATACGCTCACGAGTTCCAAGTTACAGACCGGACACCGTACTTCCAGAGAGGATGGCCAGCCCATTAGCGTATAAAGGGAAGGTGGATGAGGAGAGAAGTCGCATGTTACGGTATGGGGTCATCGAGCGATGCAACAGCCCCTACGTCAAC
Organism: Magicicada septendecula; assembly: GCA_034769895.1. Lineage (NCBI taxonomy): Eukaryota > Metazoa > Arthropoda > Insecta > Hemiptera > Cicadidae > Magicicada > Magicicada septendecula. Next base: position 535,029,309 of record CM068367.1, on the reverse strand, counting down.
CCGCTTGTCACAGTTATAAAGAAAGATGGAAAGGTTCGATTATGTCTGGTTGCGAGGAAAGTGAACAGCGTGACGATTCCGGACTATGAGGGAGTTTCTCCAATAAACGATATTTTAGCTAGATGTAGTGAAATGAAATACTTATCCACCGTCGATCTAACATGTAGTTTCTGGCAAGTACCACTGAAGCCAGAGTGCCGAGATTTCACCGCGTTTATGTACGAGGCAAATACTATACCTCGTATGAAGGCAAATGCTATCGCTACACAGTTACGCCGTTTGGGCTGAGTACTAGTTCTGCTGCACTAACCAGGTGATTGGACATGGTATTGGAGGAAGAAGTTAAGAAAAAAACAGTCTTTTACGTAGACGATTGCTTATGCTATTCCGAAAGTTTAGAAACACACTTGTAACATTTGGAATTATTATTAACTAACCTAAGAAAAGCGAACTTGACTATAAATTTAGATAAATCACTGCTTTTTAGGCAAGAAATTGCATACCCAGGATACCGTCTAACTACACAAGGAATCCAGGCGACGGATGAGAAGATTGACGCGATTTTGAAGTTTCCAACAACTCGAAACCAAAAGCAACTAAAAGGTTTCTTGGGCCTAACAAATTTTTATAACCGTTTTACAGACAAATATGCTGAAACAACCCGACCATTACTTGAATTGTTGAAGAAGGGACATAAATTCTTATGGACACCAGAACTAAATAAATGTTTCCAACAAGTGAAGGAACTATTTACAGAGACAGTGATTTTGAAGTTTCCTCGAATAAACCAAAGATACTACATGCAATGCGACGCCAGCAACATCGCATACGGCGGGCAGTTATATCAATTGGACGAGGAAGGTAAAATAGGAGTCATAGCATTTACTAGGAAAACATTCAAACGTGCAGAAAGAAATGACTACACCACTGAAAAAGAGTTATTAAGTATTGTAAGATGTCTGGAAAAATTCCGCGTATACATACTAGGGCAACCTTTAACCGTTATCACGGATAATAAGGCCTTTATGAACAAATGCCATCTAAATAATTCGCGAATAAAACGCTGGATTTTAAACATCCAGGAATACAAGTTTGGCATAGTCCATTGCAAAGGCAAAGGCAAAGGCAATATTGTTGCCGTCCTTCTAAGTAGGAACTCAGGAGACGCCACGCTAGAGGAAATTAACGATGATGTGTGCGATTATTTAATCAATCACATGGTAATTAAGATGGATAATCAAGGATATTCGAAAATACCAACGTGAAGACACTAAATTAAGACTATTATTGATAAGATAAATGGATAATGTTTAGATAAGGAAGTAGGTAAGTTTTATAAATATGTTAACGAAAAGTTATATAGACAACGTAAGAAGGAATGAAAGCAGTACATACCAAACAGTGTATCCGGAGAAATACTCGCCGAAATACACAGGATGTATGGGCACCTGGGATCGAAGAAATGTACGAAAATGTTGCAAGAACATTTTACGATAGACAAAATGTTGAAGAAAGTGAGGAATTATGTAAGGGCGTGTGACATGTGTCAAAAATGTAAAGACACAGGTAACAAAGTCTTATTCGGCGGTACGAAGGCCATTGTCCCGTTAAGAAGGGGAGACTTAGTCAGCGCGGACTATTTTGGACCGCTACCCTTATCGTCCGCTGGAGTGAGATATTTGTTTGTTATTGTTGACAATTTCACAAAGTACGTACGGTTGTTTACACTTAGGAGAGCAACGACCTCTACCACGTTAAAGAGAATGAGACAATATTGTGAAGAAATTGGGACGCCTAAAGCAATTCTCACTGACAATGGGACACAATTTACGTCAAATAAATGGGTGAACGGCTTGAATGAGCTAAACATTCAACCAAGATACACCGCAATTAAAAACTCATGTGCAAATCTGGCTGAAAGGATTAATAGAGAGCTCGGGAATTCATTCAGAATCTTCGTATGTGACCAACATACTAAGTGGTCGCGTTATGTAACTATTATCGAAAGCTACATTAACGAGACGTACCATGAGACCATTGAACACCTTATGAGGCGCATCTCGGCAGAAAACCAATTAGAGTATGGGAAAAATATCTAGACAAAGACATTGTTGGAGTTCGAGGAGCTGATCACAACCAGATATTTGTAAGGATGAAAGAGAAAAGAGAAAAGCAAGCTAAATTATGTAATGAAACCAAACTATTACAAAATTCAAGATTGGTGAAAAGGTTTTGATAAGGACTTATTATCAGTCAGACGCGATCCAAAGAAGGATTGACAAATTTTGCGAACTATACTGTGGGTCTTATAAAGTACATCGAATTCTTGGGGATGCTACCTACCAGCTCGTCGACTGTGAGGACGAAAGCAAGATCCGAGGGAAGTTCAATGTGAGACAAATGAAGAAATATTACGAACCAAAGGATAGAATTTAATACACCAGGGAGAAAGTCGAAGGGCATACCTTAATGAGTTAGCTGATGAGACGAGTCATTTAAGTTAGGGCTGATGACGCGTGAGCCTCATTCAAGCTAGCTTAATCAATGAAAACATGTAACCTAACGTCAATTATAACTTAAGAGCCTATGTAGTTCATAGAACACTGATGATATGTTAGATGATAAGTACAAGTGAATACTTTAGTTAACATTCTTTATGAAGTGTCATAGCGAATACAAAGAACATTCTAGTTACAATAACTTGAGTTGTATGAATAGCAATAAATTATCAAAGACAAAGTGAACAAAAAGGACACTTAAAGTGATATAAAATTAATAATTATATTGAAAATAAGCCATGTTAAGATGAATGTGTATAATGAATAGAGTAGGGATCTGAATTGATGCCAGAACGACATAAATTACTCATTACTCAGAGATTATGTATATGTATATAGTTGATGAAACAATATGGGTATAGACGAGAAAAAGTAAAGTAACAAATATGTTAGTTATCAATCGAATTTTAAATAAATTTTACGAAAAAATTATTAGTAGGAGTACTCATAATATATGAGATTCATTTTGTAGAAGATTTTCTTTATTACTATACGTTAGGCATTACATTAAGTCAATTGAATTTAATATTGATGTGTTCAATAGTATATTGTATAGATATTATTCCAGAAGATAAATGAATCATTTAGTCAAATGGGTGAAAACCATGCATTGAATTTATAACTTGTTTTATAATAAGATTTAAAACACTTATATGTAATTAATACGTAGATACGATGATGTTAAATACGTTCAACCATTCCAGATGGTTAGCAATAAATACACAAATGCAATAAAACAAAAAGGGGGTACACCAATTGTAGAACAAATTACGAAAAGTAGGTCAACAAGCTATATTCCTCCCGGATAAAGATGGACATGGTGTGGCGACGTACAGGGCGCAGAATTTAGATTTTATGGTTCGCAAAGGTCACGTCATCAAATCCAAATTGAGGACGCTATAGCGAGCGAAAATTTAAAAATTTCAAATTTTCTTCTCGACTGATTTTGTTCACACGCAGTTGTGTCAACGACTTCTAGTCAAAGCAATAAACAAGGCTTAATGTGAAGATGTCAAACCAGCGTCGCTAGCAGGCAATAGAAAGATCTTAGGTTCTACTCAACAATAGAAATGAAAGTTCGAGATGACAGGAGAAGCTTGGCAAAAATTTATTACCCCACAACAAACGACACAAAGCAGACGAAGGCACTCACACGTGTACGGAGAAATAAGGCGAACGTCCGCTCGAGTTACGTCAGAATACGATGGTACTGCAAAAAACGACGGGATGTTACATCGGAGTTGAGCGTACTGCACTTTACAGACACAATGAAAGAAATAACTAGTTGAAAGGACTCAAGTAAGCTGCACAGCTGAAGGTAACGTCTACGTGACAGACACAATTTACAGTTAGAAAGTCGGGGTGGCTTCACCAGCCAACGTATGTCAGAAATTATTAATAGCTACAAAAAATGGGTAGAAGATAGAACAATATTTCAAGATGACCAGAGAAACAGATGGGAAAAGTTAGGACAACATTGCGTATGTCCCACACAAAAGAGTGATCGACAGGCGCGTAATCGCCAGAAATTCTGCGAACAGGGTCAACGTTCGAACGGAAAAAGTCCGGGGATGTCTGACAACCTATCAGAGTACAAAGTCTTGCAACGACACCGGTAGAGAGGAGAGTTTCTATGGTAACCAAAAGCCAAAGCGAATCATTGAACAGAAACCAAAAAACCCTGGAGAAGTGGGACAAAATATTCTGAGAAAGTATTGAGCTGACCTATCACAAGTAAGAAAAGGCGTGGACAGGCCCCAAGACAAAATTTGAGTAGGGACAAGTTGATAAAATTAACTGTCTAACACGGTGGAGTCAGTCAGTCTTAAGAGTTTTTTCACTCAGTTTAGTCAGTCAGTCTTACTCTCAGTCTTAACAGTTTTTAGCGGTCTTAGTCGAGGCAGTCTTATTACATTTTTGAACATATATTTTTGACTCGGTATTACTGTGTTCAGTTTCGTATAAGGTATCAGTCTTAGTGAAAACGCCATGTTATAATATTCGTACTTAGTTTTTTCAAACTGTCAGATTCAAAGTGCGACTTAACGAACTTATGTAAGAATTAACATTATTAAGAATATCTGAGTGAACAATTCAATCTCGGCACATACACGAAACATTACTAGTGTACTGTACAATTTAGACAAACTTACAGTTAGCCAGTGTTACTGAATTACATTAAATGTAACAGAACATTTCATACTTGAACGAAATAATCAACCAAGTAATATAAACCTATATACACCAACACAAAGTCGAGTGAATTTCAGTGATGAACGGACATCAACATTAACTTTGCGAAAATGAACATACAACACTCATTTTAGAATGATCTACACAAACTTACATTGAAAGCAGTAGCATATCCACACTACTCTATAAATGTCGCGAGTTCACGTGGGTGTGTACAAGTGATAGTGCATTCATCGTTATTCAACAAGATGTGTTCTTCAGCCTTCACAACAACAAAGAGATCAATCACCGCTGCACCATGAACGGATATTCTAATTTCCAAGTAACAATTTATTAATCTATTAATTTAATATAACTACTGTCCTGATTCTTTCAAAGAATCCCTACCCTGGGAGTTTTATATAAATTTATAAATAATTAACGAGTATGCGAAACTATCTGGAATTAATGAACGCATTAATTAATTTTTATTTGAATTATTGTATATCAAGGTTTATGCATGTATGTCTTTTTCAGCCATCATATAAGCTAGAGCTTGTTTTTTAAGATATATGTGTTATGTGATGTATTTGCAGGTACAACAGATTTTTTTATATGTATGAATATAAAATGACGTAATGAATAAATAAATTAGTCATTTAGGTATATTTAAACAAATGCGTTCATTATTACAAAAACCTACATGTTAAAGTTTTAAGAACATAATTAGTTTACTTAAGAGTCTCTTGTCCATTATGCCAAATTGGTAAATCAATTTGCTAAGCGATTTAACTAATTAAGTCACTTAGTGTTTAGCATATTAACATCTTATATTAATGACGCTACTAACGCGGGGCATAGATAATTAAAGTAATAAACAAATTCTAATTAGACACATCTATTGTAAATGATAAAGGATTGCCTTCATCGCTGTATGACACACAACAAAATCCCTACATGAGACAAATCCGATCATTAACCCCTACCTTCCAAGCGCTTTCCAAAATCCATAAAGAAGAATTCCGATCCGCCCCATTATCAATTACCGTAATGGCCCTGCATACAAACTGGCAAAACATCTAGACAAAATCATCAGACAACACACACAACTAGACAACAATATTGCAGTAAAAAACAACACAGACCTAGTAACAAAACTAAAAGACATACACATCCCCCATGATGCCACATTAGCCTCCTTTGACATTAAACACCTGTACACAAACATCCCCATCTCTGAAACAATCACCATCCTACAAAACAAACTCAAACAGAACAACACACCAGACGAACTTATCAATGAAATAACAGAAACTCTGACCATTATCACAAAACACAACTACTTTACATATAACAATACATTTTACACACAGAATGATGTTCTACTCATGAGCTCACCCATATTCAGCATTCTAGCAGAAGTCTTACTCCAACATTTAGAAAAAACAAAAATCATCACAAACAATGACAGACACTCACATAAAATACTATACTGGCACAGATACGTTGATGACATTCTAATAGTATACAGGGGAAATAAAAGATAAACAGTTACTTACGCATATAAACAAAATACATAAAAACATAAATTTTACTGCCGAATACGAACACAACAATAACATAAACTTCTTAGATCGCTCCATCACAAACCTTGAATACAGGCATAAATTAACTATATACAGAAAACCGACTACAACTGACACACTAATCCTCCAATCACCCTATACAACACAAACTAGCTGCCTTCAGAACCATGACACATAGACTTAAAAACATCCCCTTGATGAAAAAGACTACAAGGACGAACTAAACACGATAAAATATCTAGCAGAATCCAACGGATATGACAGAACAATAGTCAATAAACTCCTACACAAAACACAAAACAAACAACAGACAAAGATAGAAATCAACAAATCCATAACACTAACATACATCAACAAACAAACTGAAAAAATAGCCCACAAATTCAAAAAAGCAGGATACAGAGTCGCTTACAAACTACTAACAAAACAGAACACACACTATCAAAAACACACACACAAAGCACAAAACAAATTCGATCTACCTGGTGTTTACAAACTAAATTGTTCAGATTGCAACAAATTCTACATATGCCAGACACGACGTAGCTTCAAACAAAGATACATTGAACACACAAAGGCACTCCACTCCACTACAGAATCCACCTTTGCAAACCACCTCATTGTAGCAAACCACACATACAAAAACATCGACAATAACATGAACATTCTACACGTACACACAAAAGGCCGAAAACTAGACACTCTAGAACAATTGGAAATTTACAAACACATGAAAACAAATAAAAACGACATCCTAAACGAACAGACACAATTCAAATCACACGCATTATTCGAACATATCACACCCCACACACACAACATCGATTTTTCGAAAATCGATTCCGTCGCCAACAACAAGACGGACAGTGCTACCAGCGGCAACCTCTGAAGAAGCTTTTTAAAAGCGAAAACCGGTTCTGGTTATAAGGTAAAACTTGCACGTTTTTATCCATAAAACGTTTTGTGTTCCGAGTCGTCAGTGAAATAATTATATTTAGTTAAATAACGGACACGTCATGGACAACGAAATCCAAGAATAAAATATTTCGTTGAAGTAGAATTGTCAAATATCTTGATATTTTTAATCTAGCATTTATATATAATTGACATTATTTTATTTTAGCAAACTTTTTTCAACATGTTTCCATTTTAACAATCAAACACTATCCGATACATACAGTATACATACGTACATACATACATACGGCTGTAACGCTATGTATACAAACAAATTGGAACATTACACTTCCTTACAATTTTGTGATGTTACTGAGTAATCACGTTATATCCCTACTAATGAGCAAACATAGTACTACTTTATGTCATCACAGATGGTATCAGACACGACTATTGTAGCAAGACAATAGAATTGCGCTCGATAATTAATTTTTAATGTTTATACTATGATTAAACATTTATTATTAAATATTCAATATTCAAATATTAAACATTATTAGCTGTTAAATAATTAATTTAAATAATTAGTCTATTGAAATGTTAACATTAAAACTCTAAGAGCGTTTCAATTACAGAAAAAAAAATTCAGAAAGAGAAAGCACTAGGGGGGAATCTGATTTATTTGTTCCATAAGTTTCAATTTTATAATTGCCATTAGGAATATACAAAAAATTATTTTATTATTAAAAAAAATAAAAACATTTAGGAATGTTTCAAGCTATACTGCATCTGATTTAATAAACTACTTTTTTGCACCGTCAGTAGGAATAAATTGTGAAAACTATTATCTTGAAAAGTGAATGGTAAAATAATTAATGCAAAGTAATACGAAAGAGTTGAAAGGCCGAAGTATGAAGTGATAAAATTGTGGCAAGCTTATTCGCTACCAGCAGTATAAGGATGAAGCTGATTGAAATAGAGCTTTGTGAAAAGCTTTGGAACGCGTATTCCCAGCAACTTATGTGCAGCAACAGAGTTAAACACAGCGAAACCGGAAACCACTAAACCACTAAACCTAACTTAAAGTTCGTTTAATGGTTATACGTTTCACGCATGTAGTCATGCAAACATAATCAAGAAATTTCCTGATTTTCACATACCGTTTGCGTTAATTTGTCTTTTTCTCCAACAGCTTTTACAAGGAAGTCCCCACTGCTTTAATTTGAAACGCACATGAACTTTAATTCAGACGTTATGCTTAATTTCCATTTTGTATTTTGCACAAGAACGTCACTTGAAACAATGGGTAAGTCATCACAAATAATCAGAATTGGAAGAAATATGTTCCTTCACAAGGCATCTTATTTCGTTACACATATAACTGACATTATTTCTCTTTATTTAATTAAAATTATTAAGTCTACATGTAATCTGATAACCGTATGTATACATGACGTGATCGGTAATCACCCAGAAATAATCCTCGCCTACAGCACGGCAATTGGCTACCTTTTTTTCCAGTCTCCTATTATTTTCCTGTGCAGTCAAAACATGTCAACTAGTTCTCGTGGTTTACCAGTTTAGTGACGTGTTTTTTACTCTAGCTTGTACATAACTTAATCTGAGGCCTTTGTAGAGTGTTTAATTTAAACATATCATGGAACATGAAATATCATTTTCAAACTTTTGGAAGATATTTTAGGGTAAAAAGTATGATGTACATGCTGCAGCTTCCCCACAATTCAATACCGCAGATATTTCATGTTTAAATCTACTTGCTCCCTTTTTCGTACGATTTGCTGTTTCCATGTCGTCATGATTTTCAAGTACATTCACAAGTATTTTCGTTATAATAGAATGGCTATATCATACAATAGATGTAGGGCCCTGTTAAGTTAAATTTTATATAGCTAAATTCGCATTCACCAATGTTTATGCGCGATTTCTTAAACGAAACTTGGAGCAGATTGGGTGGTATTGCAAGCCTGTCGCCGCTGTGCCCCATAGTTTTAAGAGTAGTGTTTCTGTTGTTGGTAAAAATCTTGTAAATAGAACGTATATGTTTGGATTAAGAACACCATCCCGTGGTACTCATGTTTTTATTGGGTATAGTTTAAGAATACTTCTAATTGGAACTGCCAGTCTCTTTCACACGATTTACTAAATTTGAAGTCTGGATGTGGGATGTTTTTGTATTGTGTATTATATATGTAAGTCTATATGTTACATACTGTCATGCACCTGGTATACGTTTTACATTTAAAAAACTATCGTGTCGTGGTTCCTGCATTCTGGACATGTTTTAATGTCATTGTTTATTGGTAAATATGCTGCAGTGTAGAATATATTAACAAAAAATGAAAAGTTAAATTGCTTAGCCACTACCTGTTTCTATATATAAATACATTATTTTCATTTTTTATACAATTTGTAATCTGATACACAATTTAGAATATTTAAAGTACATAGAACAGTACTTCTACTTATATTAGTTCTGTTGTGTGTAATTGCATTAATTTATATTGTGTCGTACAACTATCTTCGAGATAGACAGATTAGCCGTAACACTTTCAACCATAATAACTAATATCTATAGCAAAATAATATTAAAAATATTTAAATCTGTGTTATTAATTAAATTGCATTGTTTTATATGCTTAACAAATGTTTGTCAACTAAAGTTTAGTACGTAGTAAAGAAGCCCATTACAGTTTTTATATACGTCGGTTATATTTTAATTATGTTTAAACGTTAATAGAGGTTTGTCAAGGAATTTAAATTCTCTAGAAAGTAATAAATTTAAATTAGTTTTGGAAAGATTTAACATTTGTATTATGTGCAATATATTGATGAATATCAATATTTGAGTTTATCAGCCGAAGGTCGGTAGCTTGTCAAGAGTCCACTTTGTATATTCATCGTCAGTTACAATAATTTACAATAAATAGTTACAAGAACTTTTCAGGCACGCATTAAAATAGTATACATTTCATAAGTAGAATGATCACACCAATAATGGCAGATTAGAATATATTATTGCCTTTTATTAGGAAATAAAGTAAGCTTCTACCAAAGCGTTGTGAATTTTACTTTTAGAATTTTAGTTACAGATTAAAAGTAATTGAAGTAAAAGATCTGAGTATGCCATGTATGAGTTTGTGGTTAAAAAGAAAGGCGCCTCTTCATTATTAATGTTGTATGCTAATGACATCCAATGTAATAATTTTGGTGTGGTTGAGAATGAAATCAGTAGTGAGCATGTTCTAAAATTCTGATTATCAAACTACTTATTTGCTTACAAACCGGGTAAAGAAAAGTTAATTAACTTTAGTATTACTATAACTTTATATTTTGTCTGATTTACAATTGTTACTTTACAAAAATCATAAGATTAAGCGGCCATTTTGTAGTTTTTATGAGAATTAAAAACACTAACTAATGTACTTTATATAATAATAAATGCATTTTGTTCAAAACAATGTACAAAGGAATTTATACTTTTCTTATAAAGGAATTGAAGTTAACAAGTAAGTCTTGAAGCAGATCGTGTATTTTCTTTTCTGTATAGTGATAATTTTAACAAAACCACCAAGCATTGTGAAGTGAATTTAATTACATATATATTACAATATAATGTTTGTTTCTGACAGTTTCTAACTAAAATAGAGCCACGTATTTATTATAATTTATTTTCCTGTAAGCTTATGAAATTACTGCTTTTAATTTTATTTTGTCAAATAAAAATAGTAATTTAGAATATACAACATTATAGTAACATTTACTTTTATTGCAGTTGACTATTAATCAATTTTAACAATGCGTAATCATAGGCATAATATTATAAATATCTACTTGTATTAACATCCTAGGTTAAAAAATTCGTCACTTCAGTATTAATAGTGGCACAGTTGTGTAATATATTTGCTAAGCTTTTGACTTGGTAATTAATTGCTGACTCCTTAATCAAAGACGTATTTCTTAAATTTAATACCGATGAGATTTTTTGTAAATATGTTAGCAGTAACAATGATTAAGCCTAATTCTATTACTCAATGTACATTGAATTATGCAGATTGCAACGTGGATTTAGTTAGTGAAAATAGAAAAATGTGTTATAATGTTACCCCATGCAATTGTTTTGTGTTAGATTTTGTTTAAATAAATAATTTCTTCTCGGGCGTTGTTTGCTTTGTGAAAGGGTACAAGTATACAGTGATAAAAAATAGTGTAAAATAATCTTATGCTGAGAATTTAATGCTTAACATGATACGTAAACAGTTGTAACAAACTGTATACTGCGGTAAATAAAATACGCTAGGTTGCAGTGTATAATGCTTGATGTGATAGTACAGTCACCATCAGCAGACTTAACATTACTTTCATGTTGTATAAACTAGCGAATTAGTTTTTCTAAAAAGCCAGACAAGACCCGTCACTTTTTTGTAGATCCCAACAATTAAGTTTGTGTACTAGACAGTTCGGTCAACTGTAGTACCTAGGCTACCTAGATAGGCATAAACTTATCATGCAGCACATAACATCAGGTAATATGCAGGGACTCAATGAACAGACCTAGGCCTAGCTCAGTTCCAAAAGGAAGCTGCTGATGTTTAGATCATTCGTCAAAATATCTAGATGTATAACAAGTGTACATTTGTAAGAGAATTACAATAATGATACAAGTAGGACTAAATTCAGTAGTTAAACATATAGGCCTATATCTATACTCACCTCCGTGTAATTCAGTTAAAATTACATAAATTTATATTGTCACTTATTTGAAATGACTAGAAGTTTATATAACAAACCTGTACTAATAGCTTACACATGACAGCTTAAACGTCCATTGACATGTGTAGGGCCTATTCAATATTACCTTTAGGTTTGAATTACACAGGCCTACTTATTTCACAGTAATGTTAATACGTACACGTGAAAGCAGCAAATTTGATATGAGAGTTTAAACCTAATAATTTTCTGTCATTACTTGTATTTGCACGAATCAAAAAAAAAATTTAACAGAGTACCCAAGGAAAAGTAATTGAGACTACAAAGTTATTGTTAAAGTAGACCAGCTAACCCGTCGTAAACAATGTGCAGTACGTTTATATAAATAAGTAAAGCAATTACAAAGAAATAAATGCAATGGAACTCAATCTGTCAGATGCACAAACGCCATTTGGACTGTCTGTTTCACGTTTCCGATTTGTGTAGTGCGGTTGAAATACGTCGCTAACACAAGGAAAATTAGTTCAGTAAAAGAAGTCATATCATTGCGCTTTCTTTGGAAAACAAATTAAAATTTTTATTGTAGTTTAGGTACAAATAGTTTATAAACGGTGCATTCTACTTTCTGTAGTTATCAGGTTTGTGACGAAAATATTATTTGTTATAGAAGTATGTTTCTGAAGCTGTTTTCAAAATGTTACTTGCCTTCCTTTTAAACACACTTCAACTTGTTTAATTCAAGTTCCTGTTATTTATTTTCAGCTCTCAAAACATGTAAATTCACATATTAAAAAAGACAATTACACACGGAGAATGAAAATTAGAAATAAAGATATCGAGGAAGCCTACATGCCAATTGAATAAAAGTAGCTTTTCTTGAAAAAGACATTAAATTAAGATTTATTTAATTCCAGTGTAGGAGAGAATTATTTTAAGTGTGAAAGTATAGGTCAACAGAAACTGTCATTTAATTTTATTTTGTAGAAGAAACTGTTCATTAATTTATTTGCAACAGAAGTAATAATTTATTTTATTTTAACAGAACGGTTAATCTACTTTATTTTGTATTAGAAACTGTCTATTAATTTTTTTTGGTATCATAAACTATACTAAAATACTGTGCAATCTAAAAATTAAGGGAAATGTTTAATAAAGCCAAAACATTTCATTATCTAATAATCTAATTACTGCTTATTATATGCGAACACATTCTAATATTACACACATACACACACATATATAATATTTAATATCTAGTATATTTAGTATAACTTTACCTCAAGATGTTTTTCCTTTTTTGGGACATGTTTCAGGACACTTAGTTTTACCATCCTCAGCCTTCTTAATTTTGAATCTTGTGGAGTACTTGTGTGTTGGTTGGTAGTTGTTATGGTTTCCTGCTGGTTTTTGGTATTTTAAATTGGTATTTTTATGTGTGATTGTGGTGTATATATATGTATTATGTGTATTTTTGATGTCGAGTGCTTTAAAAATTGTGTTATGTTTTGTATTGATTTGTATTTGTTTAGGTATTAATCAGTACAAAATACAAATCAAATTAACTGTCAAATTCTAGTCCGTTCTTGTACCACTATTTAAAATTATTTACAACAGTTTATCTTTATTTTATGTATACAAATAAAATACCTTAGGCGAATATGCAAATATGTATCGTTGCAATACACACACACACACACACACACACACACACACACACACACACACACACACACACACACACACACACACACACACACAAATTTATATTTAAAACCTACAATCTTTTATGGATGCCATTTAAGTGAAAAGCACAAAGATACATGACTAGTTACTTCGTATTATTCTTTAAGTAATTTAAAAAGTTACAAAATGGAACCATTCCGATTCTTTCAAAATTAGTGAAATGCTGACAGGTAAAAACAATTGTGTGAAAAGAATTGTCTCGTGAATATAAAATTAGATAATCGTCAGACAAATCTTTTAGCATAAGGCTTTTTAATTAGCTCTTTATTTGTCTGTAATTTAATTAAATATTTCAGGTAATTATTGTTCAATCTGCTGTACTCTATTACTGTATATAAAAATTAATATCTACCACAGAGTGTGAGGTAAACTGCAAAGAATGGACAGGGTGAATAATTATGAGACTAATGTTACTCATTACTGCTTACTTAATTATGATATTTTTACATTTGTTTAGTTACCTACTTTATCAGAAGCAGGTTTAACAGGTTTAACAATATCTTGGTACTTTTGTAGGCTCCACACAGGTTACGGTTTATTTAATTCGTATTTTAAATGGAAGGGCGATTTATGCTTTTGGTGACAGTATAGGCCTATTATTTAAAAAATTACAGTTACATTATATGCTTTAAGTTTTGCTTTAGGTGAAGACCTGAAATAAAATGTGTCTAAGACTTTGTTTATTTGAAGTAAATTAAAAGATTAGAAATAAGTCTAATGTGCACATAAAATAAAATACTTAATCTTTTTTTTATAATGGAGGAGATTTGGAATCGAATATCTTATTCGCTTTGCTATTATAGACAGCACACGAGACCGATCTATGTCGCATTGCAGTCGATTGCGTCATTGCAGGACTGTGTAAGATGTAAAATGACAGTCTTTGTATGCTGAACTGTACTGAGCAATGTAGTCAAGGAACGGAACCAATAAGAGAGGATGCGTGTAGATAGATATACTACCAGCGGTACAGACATTCTGTTCTCTGAACAGTCGTATAAGTTTAATTTATTTCCAACTCTGTACTGTTTGCTTTATACGAAGCCTTCTATTACCTCTGGCAATTCGTAATATAATACAGTTTTGTATTGCTTATAGTTTCGTACAAGTAGTCTGTGCCGACCAAATTATATACTTTCATATTTTACTGTCATATGCACGGTCTTATTCAGATTTATGAATTAAAAAAAAATATAAATTCAACGTTTTCAGCCACCAAAACAATCGACAGTCTTTAGCTAAGCGTTCACTAACACAAGTAAAAGAATAAATAATACCCTCACATTATCTTGTATTAGGATTCCTCATAATTTGTTGTGTATTTTTAATACTAAGTATTCATTTGTATTACTTTATCTTTTGATTATATATTTTAAGTTTTGTTTTGCTGTTATTATTTTGTTAGCTATCACTAGTCGAAAGAGTTTATATATTTCTTTAGATCTATTAATTTTAGCCTGAAAAGCATTTAAAGTGCGAAAATAACAAGTACTCTAATAGTTTTATAAAAGAATGTTTGAGGTAATGTTATCTTATGGCCATTGCCGTTAGTTTGTATACATTAATACAATATTGAAAATACTAGAAAACTTGCAAGAATAGGATTCTGTTGTGCATACAAACACACGAGCACACGAGTATGTAAGTACAGCACATAATATATTATCATCATCATCATCATCATCACCTTCTGAACCTGTTCCGTTTCCGCTTTCAAATGTTCTCCAGCCATCTCTTCCTAGGTCAACTGACACCTCTATCCTATAGGTTTATATTTCCAGATTTGTTTGCATAGTATGCAATCTAACATTCTTTCTCAGCGTTTTCCACCGTTGTTTGTAATCTTTATTGTTTAATTACAAATAAAAACTTGTAACTCTTCTCTTATGGCCTCATTCTTTATACGGTCAAGTTTTAACACCTTTAACTTCTCTTAAAAACGCCATTTTCGAGGCCTATATTTTACTATCTTGTTTCTTGGTTGATGTCTTTAATTCACACCCATAGGACAGTAAGAACTATAATTCTCCCACGTAGAAATATAATTTTGTATTTCGACGTACCTTGTTTCTAAAAACACATCATCTGGAACTTACCTAACGTGAAATCAGTTACATATTATATTTCAATTACATATAATATCATGTTACATATTACATCGTAACACATTTAATATATATTTTGAGATTCCTAGCGACGTTAGTCAGCAGCTAGAAATATCTTAATAAAAAATGTGTGTGTGTATGTACGCGTGCGCGCCTATGTACGAATAATATAGACCTACATTACGCCTTACATACGTGAAACATAAGTGCCAGGAAATTACTGGAAAATACGAACGATAATTTTACGAGAAGAGAGATAGTAACAATATTACATTTGTTTTCGAAAATCAACTAGATCGTTTGTGAAGGAAAATTATGAAACATTTACAAAAGAAAACACTGTATGGAGACGTTTACATTCGGAATTAAGTTTCAAAGGCTTAAAGTCCTTAAGTACGTTAACAGACTAGGTACATAATTTGGGAAACTAATAGCTCATTAATAATTCACTTGTAGTTCACTTGTAGTTTTAGCATATTTTAGCGTTTAGGTAAGTCAATTTTTTAAATAAATAATAACAGTAACACCGATGTTAAGAATAAATTATTTGAAACTAATTATAACCTTTACTCAGATATACTTTATATTACCTATATATTACCTCTATATTACTTTATTAAAGCGTACATTTATATGTTTTAATAGTATTAAATAAATTGTTATTTACACTACTAAAGAAATAAGTTCATTAAGTTTTACGGGCGTGGGCGCGTGCGCACACGGACACACACACACAAAGAGGAAGAAAGTCGGACAGTTTCGTGGTTTCAACGTTAGTGGTATTGTCTGGTCTATTGTGTTTCTTGGTGAAAGGGAAGTACTAAAGTTTCTGTACTTTGGATACAGTAACAACTTTGGTACACCGTGGGTTCGTGCTTAGACCCCCCCACTATTCACAGTGCATTTCAAAGACATGAAATTAATTTGAATACTGTAACTTTAACTATAAATTTGGAAACTATAGCATGGTGAGCAAATTAACTTTAACTGTTAGTCATTTACATGTTATAATGTACTAAAAGTTTATATGTCACAGGTCACTTCATATTTACGAGAAACTGTTTTATTAGTTGCGTGTATACAATATTATGAACACTGTTGCACACCACTATATAAAAATTATCCCGATTAGCGCTTTCAAGCTTCACAGCTCATCGTCAAATCGACTGTTCCGATCTGACGATGAGCTGTGAACCTTGAAAGCGCTAATCGGGATAATTTTTATATAGTGGTGTGCAACAGTGATCATTCTGCTTGTGATTTCAACCACTAACACAAATTTCTTCATTATACAATATTATGATTTCTTGTAATTTATAAGTAGTTTATTAAATTTGATTATTCAGGAGACGGGTAAAACGTAATAAAATTAAATGAAGAGTCAGTTCAGAAATGTTTTTTGATAAATAATTGATAAATGAGTTTTCTTTTACAATAAGTAATAAAAAATGATTAAAAATATATAATTTTATAATGTAGCTAATGTAGCTATAATGTAGGAAGTCCTCGGCCATATCGCAGACTTGTTCTCGGCAGACATAAGAGTGCTCTTCCGGCAAGTCCTCAAGACGACCTATTTCCAATACAGCTCCGAGTTTTAGGAGATGATCGATGGTGTCGTCATGGCTTCATGTAGCTCAGTCCTGTAGCGGTCAACGTTTACATGGGAAAGTTTGAACAACGGGCCATTTCTTCTGCCCCGCTGAAGCCGAGATTCTGGTTCCGGTACGTTGACGACACGTTTGTTGTGTGGAGACACGGAGAAGAAGAACTCGACAGATTCCTGGCGCACCTCAACATGGTCACCCACAGAAAAGAAAGTTTACAATCAACTGGCTTTCCTTGATGTCTTGGTCCTTAGAAGGGCCGATGGAAGCATGGATCACAGAGTATACAGGAAGCCAACACTCACCGATCGTTATATACATAAGCTATATTCCGTCCGGAGCGGGCAGTTTTGAAGACCTTGGTGGACCGGGTGAAGAGAATTTGCGAGCCCCGGTACCTTGCCGAGGATCTACGGCATCTCAAACAGCCGCTACGAACGGCTATTCCGTCGGGGTGGTAAGACGAGAGGTCCGGCCGAATGGAACAGTCGATGACGCAGGATGTTAGCTTTGCTGTGTCGCCCTATGTCCATGGTCCTATGTCCTTAGTCAGCGCGGCGTTAAGCCGATCTTCAAACCGATCAAGGAAAATTTATAACATCTTCTCCTGTGTTATAACTTAGGGAACCCGCAATAATTGGTTCTGCCAATTATTCAGGCTGCCTTACTGGTGACGAGCTGAAAATTAATCAGAACAACAAACAATAAATATACAAGGATTCAGGGAAGGGGAGACTGTTGATTTATGCACTCAGTATAGTAGGTACTCCTGATGACATCTCTTTATTACATATTGTATTATTTTCTCTACTTAAAATTCTCGACACATATGCTTCAATAGCTTACAGTTTACATGATGATTATATTTTATTCTTTACAAGGCCCCTTAAAATAAGAAGTACATGAATTTAATTAATTCTCCGGATCCGGGATTTCCTCTAATACGTTAAGAATGGTTACCTCGCCATATAAAGCTTTCAAAATTTTGCCATTTGAAGAATGGTCTTTATTAATCTTTTAAACAATAAGGCTTTACAGTTTAGAGCTATAACTCTTTTACTAGGGATAAGTATACAAGTTATGAGTATACAATTGCTGTTATACAATTACTTAAAATCTCTTAATGTGGTTAAATTAATTGTCTTTTGTTGAATATAATATTTAGTATTTCATAAGCACGGAAGGCTTGCCTCCGTGTCACCTTTTTGGATGTCTTCCAGCTCTGCGTTATTCCAGTCGTAGGTCCTCGGTTGCAGCATGTTTGAAGTAGGTCAGGTATGTCTCATTATCTTCGTATCCGGGAATGGTGTAGTCCTGAAGTCTTTTAGATCATGGTGTCTCCTGGTTCTCAGCTCTTGGCTAACTGATAGTAATAGCTCGTTGATCTGAATGATTAACACAAAGTTTCATTCACCTGTATACACTTCACATGATAGTTTGATTGTAGCACTTCACTTCATGGGATTACCACAGTTTAATTACATAAGTATTATATTTCAAGATTCTAGAAGAGATGTCACCGGCGCTAAATTTTAGTTATTCATTCTCACTCGTTTACACCATATTTATATGAGTCGCGGTTCAACTACATTAACGCAACACATTGTTTAATAGTAAAACGAATGCGTCAGTGTCTTAACTGACGGATTAATTACATTTTGTAATAAACTATTTATAACGTTGCACATATCGGCAGTACACAGCTTACTGTTTGACCGCTCCCTAGCAAGTGGGCGCAAATAGTTAGGGGTCAGAGTAGTAATCTCGCGACGGTTCAACTCAACATAAAAATAGTTCCAAGTTTCTTTTTTATTTAAAGGAGTAAAATTAGATTAAATAATTAAGTAGAGAGATTCTTAGTTACAAATGCTATCAAAGTACATTATAGTGATCTAGTTTAATTATTTAAATAATAATCAATTTACAATTATTTTTAGTTAGTTAAGGGGTTGGAAAACAAGTTGATTCTGGTTAGCGCCTGTTTCTGCAGGATTAAATAACAAGTTTTACCCTTTCTGTACTCTCGTATTCCTTTTAATATATTATTAGACTTTCATTTAAATATTATTATCTAATGATTACAATAAGCTTTAGGTAAAAAATGTGAGATTTTATTAAACACTTAAAATTTATCAACCTATACATTATCAACTTAATTAACTAATTTATTTTTATTAATAAAATCGTCACATACTCCGCCTCTTAAAAAAACACAGACTCCTGAAAATTTGGTTAGCAATGTACCGGGAGTGTGCTTGGGGAGTACCTTGTGAAATTTCTCTCACCCGTTTTTCTTCGTATGTAATTACGAGGAGCATAAGTCATTCTTGACTTGCTGATTCTTACTAACTATATATATTTCATAATTTATTACTAATTCTACTACTATACATAAAATTCGCACACTATAAAATGTATTTTAAACATTCTAAATTTTTCTTAACTCTATTACTTATGACTACTACCGGATTTTTCTTTAGCTGTGAGTTATTCTAGTTATAGAATTACTCTTTTTTTTTATTATTATTATTATTCCTCATATTGGATGTCAGCTGACTTCTTACTTTGCTCTACTTTCGATGAATAGGATTCAAGGTTGATCAGGCCTCGTACCTATTTATACGATAAGGTAGCCAAATGTTACTCAAGTACTCTTTGCATTTGAGTACCTACATCTAATACATTTATTTAACTTGCACTCTACCATTTTCTTCTTCGTGATAACGTTTTATCTGCGAAATATGTGTCCTTCGTACATATTTTTGAGTAGAGGGTTCGTACAGGGCTACAGTTACTGGAGTTAAGTATTTGTGAATTTGATAAGGACCGCACCATCGGTATGATAGCTTGGAAGTTGTCTTATCGATTGCACTACTCGTTGGGTGCGTTTTATACATAACTAAGTCACCGATTTGGTACTTTACTTCATTATTATTATTTCTTCGCTCGTGATATTTCCTCGATTTCGCTAAGTTTGTTCGTAAATTAGCGCGCGCTTCATTCCATATTTTCCTAATATTTTTATCCCTAATTTCAAGGGGTAACAACTCATGTATTTTCCACTTTGTGGATAATGGCTGGTTAGGTTTATACTTGAACAATAATTCGAATGGGGTAGACTTATGTCCTTCATGATATGCTGAATTAAAGGCGAACTGTATCCAGGATAGGTTCTGGTCCCAAGAAGTATGGTCATTAGCATGGTAGGCAATTAAAGCAGATTTTAGGTTTCGCAAATACCTCTCAGCTATATTACCTTGCGGACGATACTCTGTAGTGGTAATGTGGTCTATACCTAGTTTGAAACACATGTTCCTGAATTCCTTGGACTTAAACTGTGGTCCGTTATCCGACACTAGATGGACAGGAATACCGAATTCTTTAAATAATCTATGCTGTAAAATACTTACTGTGGTTGTAGCTAAGGCTCGTCGCATGGGGTACATCCAGACGAATTTGCTAAAAGAATCTACGCAAATTAGTAACATTGTATTTCCTGATTTAGAACGCGGGTAGGGTCCTGAAAAGTCTAAATAAATTTTGGAGAATGGGGTAGCAGGAATCTCTGAGATTAATTGACTTATTTGGCTGTTTCTCGCTGGTTTGCTGAGTGCACACAACTTACACTTCTTTACAAAGTTAGCGATCTCACTGTTCATATTTTCCCAGTGATATTCTTTACGAATTCGATGTATGGTTTTATTTATTCCCATATGTGCTCCAATGGTGGAGGAGTGATAATATTCCATCAGCATAGGTTTAATAATATCAGGGGCGATTATTCGTAAATATTTTCCGTTTGCTATTCTACAACATAATACTCTCTTACTTAATAGGTATTTTTCTGACTTGTTTCCTTTTTCAAGTTGTTCAATAATTGGACTCAAACGAGGGTCTTGTCGTTGGTAATGGGCTAAATCCGTAAATGCAAGAGGAAATTCGGTAATTAACGTATTAATAATCGGCGTTTCTCTACTCCTGTTTTCGTAAGTATTACTACTCGGCTGGAACATACGTGATAGAGTATCGGCAACTACGTTTTGGGTGCCTCTAATATGTTGTACTTTGAATTTAAAACAATTTAATCTTAATACCCATCTTCCGATACGACCTAACTGTTTTGGGTGATTTAGTAGCCAAGATAAAGCTTGATTATCTGTTTCTAACAAAAACTCTTTATGTTCTAAAAAAGGTTTGAACTTCTCAAAGGCGAAAACGATAGCTAAACATTCTAATTCGTATGCGGAGTATTTCTTTTCTTGGTCTGTCAGGGTGCGTGAAGCATAACTAATAGGTAATCTAGAGTTATCTACTTCCTGATATATTACGGCACCTAGGGCTACACTTGAACTGTCTGTCTGCACAACAAATGGTTTTGTAAAATCGGCTAATTGTAGTACGGGGGGTGATATTATGCTTTCTTTTAATTTCTCGAATGCGGTTTGATGTTGCTCATTCCACTCAAATTTAACTCCCTTCTTTCTTAAAGTATTTAGCGGTGCTGCAATTTCGGCTAGATGTGGGATATACTTGTGGAAATAATTTATCATTCCTAAAAATCGGGCAATTCCTTTCGCATCCCGCGGTGGTAAAAATTCTCTGATAGCACGGGTTCGCTCTGGGTCTATGCTTACCTTTCCGTTGGCTTTTACGATGTGACCTAAAAGATGAGAATTGTGTCACAGCAAAATTTACTTTACTGGGGTTTACGGTTAATCCAGCTTTCTCCAATCGGGATAGTACTTCACGTAGATGTTCAAGGTGTTGCTCAATTGACTCGCTGTAAATAACAATGTCATCTAGGTAGTGGTACACATATTTAAACTTTATGTCATGAAATAATTTTTCTAATAATCTGCTACACACAGAACTACCTTGGGATATACCAAAGGGTACCCTTGTAAATTGGTATAGGTTGAAAGGGACGGCAAATGCGGTTAGACGTTTTGATTCTTCCGAAAGGGGTATCTGATGAAATGCCTGATTTAAATCCATAATGGTAAAAATTTTTGCTTTCGTAAAATAATGAAAAGCACTGTGGATGTCGGGAAGTGGTATGGATTCAAACTCTATCCGTTTATTTAGTTGTCTATAGTCTACAACTAATCTATGTTTGTCGTTACTTTTGGGTACTAAAAACGCGGGGGATGAATAAGATGACGTAGAGGGTTCGATGACTCCTTGTTCTAACAGTTTATTAATTTGGTTCCTCATTACTTCCATTTTTGGAGGTGATAACTTGTATGGGGCTAAACGTATTACTTTATTGTCGCTCAAATTTATTTTGTACTCTATCAGGTCTGTCAGTCCTAACTTCGGGGTGAGGACATTGGGGAATTGTTTTATTAAAGTCTGTATGTTCCGTCTATCTTTACCTTCCAGGTGACCTAATTCACATTCGTGATGCTTTAGATGTGAAGAAGTCGTGCTAGTACTTTCTCTGTTATTTGAATTATCATCCAAGTTATATTTCCGTGAACGATCGAATCCAAAGTAAAATTTCTTCTCGTGAATGTCTAAAATTATTCCTGTTTTACTGATAAAATCAGCTCCCAATATTAACTCGGGTCCTAATTCCTCGCATACTAACATTGGAAAATACCACGTCAGATTTTTAATTTTTACCTTAAATGTGATGATAAGTTTTATCATTAAGTTTTGTTTGTTAGCTGTAGCGCATTTAATATTTACTGATTGACTGCGTTTAACTAAATTATGTTTAAATAATTTATTGGCTAGCTCTTGACTAATTAAACTTCGCGTTGATCCGGAATCAATTAAACCGAGGGTGGATGTAACACCAAGGTCAACTTGTATATACGGTAATTGACACTTATTGAAATCACATTTATTAATAGCGTTACATTTATCGATAAATTTTTTTACATAGGGGTCTAATTTTCTTTTCTTATTATTATTAATTTGTTTTATTTTATTGTCTCTCAGGGGTTTACCTGTTTTCACGATGCTGCGGAAGACACAGGGTTTCGGATCTCCCTGCCTTACATGTTTTTTGGATAATGAGTTTTCCGATTGTACTGTTTCCTTTTACAGTTTCTACTGAGGTGTCCAGGTTTTCCGCAGTTATAGCATATATATTCTTTACGCGGGGTCTCACTGGTTTCCTGTCGTGGTTGAGGCTCCTTGGACTTACCATGGCCATGAACATAGGTTGATCTTTGAAATGGTCTTCTTTCTCGTAGACTTCTTGCATCTGAGACTAAGGCTTGCATTTCTTTTCTATGTGGTGTAGTGGATACCGGTGCATGTCTGTGCTGATCTGCGTACCACACATTGGAAGAGTGAATACTACATTGTTCAAGGTCAGCGAAAGTAAGGGGTCTACTTATTAGTGCTAAACGGGAGCGTTCTTCAGGAGATAAGCCTACTAGGATACTATCGACCAATTGTTTTTCAGTCCAGTCGACTTGCAGTAGACGTGAAGATTCTCTGATGTCTGCAATATAGTGGGCCAGTCTTTCATGAGCTCCTTGTACTCGAAGTACAGTATTTCTCTTGATCTCCTCATAAATTCCCGTGGGGATAAAATATTTGATTATATTCGTATGAAGTTCTTCTACTGGAAGAGACGAGTTTAATGATTCTAGTACACGATCTCGTAATGGTGGTTTACATTTGGGTAAGATGACCTGCTCTATTTGCCAATCGCTCAATTGTTGTAGATCTTTTATTTGCAGTAGATATCTGATAAAAGATAATAGAGTCGTGATACTTAAGCCATCGGTGTAAGGAATTTCATTAATTATTTTCTCTACTGGGTGGGAAATCTTTCCGTAGAGGTCTACATTAAAATTTACGTTTGGTATGCTTTTTGAAGGATTAGTGGTTGCATTAGGATTTGTAATCGCATATTGACTAGTGCGAGTACGCTGAACTTTAGGCGGTGGGGGTTCTAACATGGTTAGGGTATTTAATTCTCTACTAGGTAATTGTTCATGACTCTGTTGTATCTTAGATACGGTGGGTGATTCGGGGTTCGAGGTGGAGGGAGTGTGTTCTAAAGTAGGGGAATGAACTGGGGAAATATATAACTTTTGTAAGTAGTGCTCAATTTCCTCCATTCTCGATGAGTCTGACTTTCGTCGTAAGTCGTTGATAATTATGGGTAATTGGCTTAATGCCTCATCCGCAAATTTCTGCACATCGGCGGGGATTACGGTGACGTCGGGCCAGCTTAATAAATTATTCAACCGGCGGGTTAAATGTTCTATACGTTGCGTAACGCGTAAAATTTCCGTAGGTGATTTTTTGTCCTGAAGGTTCTGAGATAATACTATCAGTTCCCTATATTTCGCATAACAGGTTTCTCGTTCGCCGTCATAATCGAGTTCACGCAATCTATCTAACTGCGAGGTTATCTCTGATCCGGTTTGGCGTAATGATTTTCGTAATTCAGACACGGTAACATTCACGTGTTTTAGACCTCGTAAAAGTGCTTCGTAGCATAGCTCATCTTTTAATAATAGATCAGGATTAAATTCAGCCATTTTCGCAAAGTGTGTGGCTATAACTAATTAGTCTACTATTTGCATTAAATACTATACAACGCTATCTTTTTTTTTACACACAAATATAAAAATATAAATCAATCGTATTCTTACTCTTTCATTAATAAACAATCAAAATGAGATGACAAGCTTTGTCATTTTACATTGGTAGAGAGAGAGAAATCTCACACAGGTTTAAATATGCGTACGGCAAAAGGATTCCCCCTTCGGCTACTACACACAGGAAGAGACACGCTTCTTATAACAATAGAACTAACAAACAGGGTGTCGTTGTAGTTTAACTCAACTAAGGGGGGAGGTTCACAATGACAGTTTACACACACACAGGCGCAGACAAGAATTCAACTGGTCTGAAATTGTTTACGAACCGACAGGTTGATGAATGAACTTTTTGACAAGCACGTACCTGCTGTTATATCGTATTCTTGGGGCGTTTTTAGTTAACATTATTTTCATTCCTATATCTAAATAATATTTAAATTACTTATTTATTATACTATTATAATAACTATTATCGTTTAATTTTTATTTAATATTTTAGACACATTTTAAATTACATGAGTGAATAAATCAACAGCTTAGGTGTGTGGGTTTATCGGGACACAATTACTTCTTAAATAACACAAGTCACAAAATTTTTTACAAATGAGTCGCAAAATTTAAGCAAATTAGCAGAGTGGCGCAATTTATTTGTGACACTCTGTACACAATTAATTATTAAATAACAGCACAACAATAGCAGAAAATAGCAAAATAGCAGAGTTGCGCAATTTATAACATCTTCTCCTGTGTTATAACTTAGGGAACCCGCAATAATTGGTTCTGCCAATTATTCAGGCTGCCTTACTGGTGACGAGCTGAAAATTAATCAGAACAACAAACAATAAATATACAAGGATTCAGGGAAGGGGAGACTGTTGATTTATGCACTCAGTATAGTAGGTACTCCTGATGACATCTCTTTATTACATATTGTATTATTTTCTCTACTTAAAATTCTCGACACATATGCTTCAATAGCTTACAGTTTACATGATGATTATATTTTATTCTTTACAAGGCCCCTTAAAATAAGAAGTACATGAATTTAATTAATTCTCCGGATCCGGGATTTCCTCTAATACGTTAAGAATGGTTACCTCGCCATATAAAGCTTTCAAAATTTTGCCATTTGAAGAATGGTCTTTATTAATCTTTTAAACAATAAGGCTTTACAGTTTAGAGCTATAACTCTTTTACTAGGGATAAGTATACAAGTTATGAGTATACAATTACTGTTATACAATTACTTAAAATCTCTTAATGTGGTTAAATTAATTGTCTTTTGTTGAATATAATATTTAGTATTTCATAAGCACGGAAGGCTTGCCTCCGTGTCACCTTTTTGGATGTCTTCCAGCTCTGCGTTATTCCAGTCGTAGGTCCTCGGTTGCAGCATGTTTGAAGTAGGTCAGGTATGTCTCATTATCTTCGTATCCGGGAATGGTGTAGTCCTGAAGTCTTTTAGATCATGGTGTCTCCTGGTTCTCAGCTCTTGGCTAACTGATAGTAATAGCTCGTTGATCTGAATGATTAACACAAAGTTTCATTCACCTGTATACACTTCACATGATTGTTTGATTGTAGCACTTCACTTCATGGGATTACCACAGTTTAATTACATAAGTATTATATTTCAAGATTCTAGAAGAGATGTCACCGGCGCTAAATTTTAGTTATTCATTCTCACTCGTTTACACCATATTTATATGAGTCGCGGTTCAACTACATTAACGCAACACATTGTTTAATAGTAAAAAGAATGCGTCAGTGTCTTAACTGACGGATTAATTACATTTTGTAATAAACTATTTATAACGTTGCACATATCGGCAGTACACAGCTTACTGTTTGACCGCTCCCTAGCAAGTGGGCGCAAATAGTTAGGGGTCAGAGTAGTAATCTCGCGACGGTTCAACTCAACATAAAAATAGTTCCAAGTTTCTTTTTTATTTAAAGGACTAAAATTAGATTAAATAATTAAGTAGAGAGATTCTTAGTTACAAATGCTATCAAAGTACATTATAGTGATCTAGTTTAATTATTTAAATAATAATCAATTTACAATTATTTTTAGTTAGTTAAGGGGTTGGAAAACAAGTTGATTCTGGTTAGCGCCTGTTTTTGCAGGATTAATTAACAAGCTTTACCCTTTCTGTACTCTCGTATTCCTTTTAATATATTATTAGACTTTCATTTAAATATTATTATTATCTAATGATTACAATAAGCTTTAGGTAAAAAATGTGAGATTTTATTAAACACTTAAAATTTATCAACCTATACATTATCAACTTAATTAACTAATTTATTTTTATTAATAAAATCGTCACAAATTAACCAGTTCCTGAGGCCGGTGGAAGACGTCAGAGACCCGCTTTCGTCATGCGGGGTGTACGAAGTTATATGCTTGTGTAGCCAGCAGTACGTGAAAACTACGAAGCAAAGTATCGGTACCTGCGTTGGTGAACACAGCCGCTACTGTCGTTTGAGGGAGCCTGGGAAGTCTGCTGTAGCTGCGCACGCACTCGCCAATTGCATCCTCTTTGAAGAGACGAAGCTTCTGTCGTCGGTGAGTGCGTATTTTCCTCACCTGCATATTGAATCAGTCCAGACTGAGAAAAATGCTGCGGTTGCAATTGTACAATAGACCTCGATGTCAAACACGATCCAACGCCTTCTCATCATCAAGAAAAACGGCGACGGTCTGCTCTCGCGACCAACCGGCCTTGCTTACTGGCTCCACATTATTGTTTTCTAAACTGTCAAAACTACTAGGATCAGCTTGTTCATCATTACCCCGAATTTTCTGTTAGCTGATTATAATAAACTTAGGTTTAATAGTATTCCAATACTTGTTTGCTATATTGTGTATAAAGGTAGATCCAGACACTCCTCTTTCAGATACTGAATCCTCGAATTTAACTTCTCTAACATATTAATCAACAATAACGTTACCGACATAATCCTAAATTCGAGCATCGTAACCCTTATGATATTCTCAGTGAACGTTACTTTTGGAGCATAATCTAGCACTTCATCAATCTTCTGAAACCTGTATATATATATTTATTATCCTCAGGCCTCATAAAAAGTATATATAAAAATATAGGGGAGAGGTTAAAGCCACACGTTGTCATACTAACATCCCCGAAGAGACCTACGCCAACGTGTGTGAGATTTGCTAATAATTTGCTACCTCTTCAGGTCTTTACTTAAAGTCGTTATTAATCTGAGCTACTGTGTCTGCCTGAAAGAATCTAATGTCTCCGATAACAGTATCAATAATCACAGGACGCTCTAATACACCTATGCGTTTATTATGCTCGGTACATCCAACTCTAATAAGCATTATACTTTTTAGAATATTGAAACTTTCAACTTGTGAAACTTACTTGTCTTTCCTTCTCGTACGCGTTTCGGCGCGGTGTTCGCCTTAATCAGCTTTGAGACAGACTGCCATTAATTTGTAACGGTTTTTATTTTGAAAGGTATAGTGGTGGTGTGTGGTGGTAGGGGATGGCGCGGGGATCCAAATTATTGTCAGTTTTTTGTATAATTGTGTCAAAAAGTGTGCGGGATGTATACTGTAATTGGTCGTTAAGTATGTTGTTTGGTTTTGTTGTGTGGTGTTTGTATATTTCATATTGTTCTGCTGTGTTAAGTTTTCGACCTTTGGGTAAGTAGTGTAAATATTTCAAGATTAGTATCTATGTTGGTGTAGCTGTGGTTTTTTGTGTGTATGTGTGTGGCAAACACGGAATGTATATTGTTGTTGGATAAAGCTTTTAGGTGTTCAGAATAACGAGATGGAAAAGATCTTCCCGTCTGGCCTATGTAGAAACTATTGCAGTTATTACAATTTAATTTGTAAACGCCTGTTTTGTTGTATTTGTCTATGTCCGTGTTTGTATCATTGATGTGTTTTTTGATGGTATTGTTTGTTCTGTATGCTACTTTGTACTTGTGTTTTCTGAATGTGTTGGCGAGTTTGTGTGTGTTGGAGTTGTGTATGTGAGTGTGATGTATTTAGTTTGTAGTGTGTTGTTGGTATTTTGTGTTTTGTTGTTTTTGTTTATGATGTGTTTGTGTAGTTTGTTTATTAAATTAGGGTTGTATCCGTTTTTTATTGCTATGTATTTGATTGTGTTGAGTTCGTCATTATAGTCCTGTTTACTTAATGGTATTTTAGTTAGTCTATGGAGCATTGGTTGACGGCCGCATGTTTATGTTGTGTTGGGTGGTTTGATGTGTTGTGTATCACCATGTCGGTTGTGGTTGGTTTTCTGTATATTTTATAAGTGTGTGTATTGTTAGTTTTGTTAATTGTTAGGTCCAGAATTTATACTATTGTTTTGTTCAATTTTCTGTGTAAATCAGTGTAATCAAAACTGACGAAGGCGAACACCACGCCGAAACGCGTACGAGAAGGAAAGACAAGTAAGTTTCATAAGTTGAAAGTTTCAATATTCTATAAAAAAAGTGCTGTGAAAAAAGATGATGAACAATCAAAACAAACTCTAATAAGCAATTAAGATACATTTATTACGACATTACGGAACAATCTACGTGTTTATCGAATGTTCCAGATGAATCCAGCTGAATCTGTGTGGCGTACGTGATTCTCTGTGGTTTAACTGTGAAAATTAAAGCTGGTGATTAGTGACGTAATTGGTGTCTTGTATTTACTGTAACATACTACGATCAAGGAGACCGTCGTAACAATGTGTATCAGTCAACGTAATCCTACTGCGAGGCGTATAATATGCTTTAATCATCTTCTGTAAGGATTTTCAAAGTTTAGTGCTAAAACAAAAACTAAAGAAACGATCACCAAAGCCTATATTAAATTCAACTGCCTTATTCGGATTTCTTAGGTTCAATGATCTTCTATACATGTTTATATACTCTTCTAGTCCGCCGTAACTATGTAATTAAAATACTGCATGTAGTTATATATTTACTTAGAGGTACAGTTAGCTAAAAATATTTAGTTACCTATTGGACTGACTTTCCTTACAGTCACAAATACAGAAACTAGAAGATAGCATTTCAATAACTTGCTTCCCTTGTAAGACGTAATCATCTTTAAAAGGCTTTTTCTTTATCTTTGACACAGTAGATTAACTCCATTTAATATACAGTAAATTAATAACTTTAATACTTAATGATTACTCAACTGTCATCAATGTAATAAGACATCTTATTTTTATTCTCATTTTACAGCAGTAATTATTAGTAAACATTTTATCCCAACATAAAGTAACGTTATAAATGATTGATAAAAAAGGAGTATATTTATGAACGTTATACATTTGACTGAAAAAGTTACATAATATCTGGGATTAAGGAGTAACTGGTTCATTTGTTCATATTTCGTAACTTAAGCAGGTTTCAGAATTTTACATATTCACTTAAAAATTAAGTATATAAGATGGAACTTATCAAAACCTAGCAAATCCGACAATCCCTTATGTTGAAGAAGATATTATGTGTAACAGACACAATTGAATACCCTGTCGTACACTGTAATTGATGGGTAACAGGCAGAGTGTGTAAAATTATTTGATACCCATATGTTGCAAAATAAGGTGTAAAGTAGCGTACAAAATCAAAGTGTTCTAATGACACAATATTATTGTACATCTTATAATTTACCAATGTTTCGATTTCAAACAACTAAATGCTTCTACTGACATTCACACGAAATCAGTTTATAAAGTAAACACACAACAAAACATATGATGTAATACGCCAACCGAGGTAGAATCTATAATATATTTGCCAAAGCCCACTCACTGACTCATCACTGTATCTCAACAATGACAAGGCCTAGAAAGATGAAACTTTACATAGATATTCACTAGATACTGTAGATGTGCAATAAGACGGGGTTTGACAAAATTCAAAATTTAAGGGGGGTTTTGGAGGGGTCAAAGTGACCGAATATTCTCATACTCTCACTCACTCATCACTGTATCTCAACAATGACAAGGCCTAGAAAGATGAAACATTACATAGATATTCACTAGATCCTGTAGATGTGCAATAAGACGGGGTTTGACAAAATTCAAAATTTTAGGGGGATTTTGGAGGGGTCAAAGTGACCGAATATTCTCAGAAGAAATACATGACAGTTAAAACGTGACAACTGTTAGGCAGCTTCTAGATGAGATAGAAACATGAAATTTGTTCTACAAGTTAACTTAACCCTCTTTTAAAGAACGCAAAGGTCAATCTTAAATAATTTTAATTAAAACTACCCTAAAGAATCTATAATATATTTGCTAAATACCGCTTACTCACTTAGTCATCACTGTATCTCAAGAACAACAGGGCCTACAAAGAAAATATTTCCGAATAAATGGATTCAAAGTTGTAAAAGGAGCGTAATAAATATATAGAAAACATTTGTCGGTAGAAAACAATATTATACGATTGTCTTAAATAAATATTAATTACTTATGAACACATGAATTTTATGCATTCCTGCGATAAAAGCGTGTTCCCAGAAGTACTATCACACAATTTACGTAATATATTTGTTTACGTTGCAATGTAGTCCATAAAGAGTTGTTATGTTTAGTCTGGTCTGGACACAACTCAGACACACTTGCGTCATGGGGTTCAGTCTAAAGGCCACTGATAACAGGCCAGAATGCTGCTTTGTTCAGTTTAGTTCAGTCGCTACACTGCCACTGCACACTCCTGCTACTTTGTTTAAGACGATTATTTTGTTAGTTTTAGTTTGAGCATTGGATATTCTTGATTTTTTATTAGTTTGTATCTTGTTTTTTAGTTTATTTGTCAAGTTTGCAAGTTTGACTATTTTTGTTATTTTTGCAGTGTAGATTCCACTTTATTAAATAGGTTTTTGTTCTACCGCCGTTGTTGCTCTTACAGTTTTTGTTAAGAAGAGAATAATTTTGTTTTAGTTTGTTTTAAATAAGCTTTATTATCTACTTTTTAAATTTGTTTTATTAGTTTGTATCTTATTTTTTAGTTTATTAGTCAAGTTTGCAAGTTTGACTATTTTTCTTATTTTTGCAGTGTAGATTCCACTTTATTAAATAGGTTTTTGTTCTACCGCCGTTGTTGCTCTTACAGTTTTTGTTAAGAACAGAATAATTTTGTTTTAGTTTGTTTTAAATAAGCTTTCTTTTCTACTTTTTACATTTGTTTTATTAGTTTGTATCTTATTTTTTAGTTTATTTGTCAAGTTTGAATATTTTTCTTATTTTTGCAATGTAGGTTCCACTTTATTCAATAGGTTTTTGTTCTACCGCCGTTGCTGCTCTTACAGTTTTTGTTAAGAAGAGAATAATTTTGTTTTAGTTTGTTTTAAATAGGCTTTCTTTTCTGCTTTTTATATAAATTCTATATCCCTAATACATGACGGAACAAATTAAAGTTGATGGGATAATGGTACCCCACCGTATTGTGCCTGTGGGTGCAGACGGGTCGTGCTTCTTTTACTTCCTGTCTTACCTCATGTACGGTACTGTCTCCCATGCGTCTCAAGTGCGAACAAGCGTTGTACAGTACATTTGTAACAACTGGCAACGGTTTGAGGAGCATACAATGGTGGCGTGTGGTAACATTTATAGACGTTTGGCTGAATCCGTGCTCACATGTCTCTGTACACCACATATGCCACCCACTGTGAAATTCAGGCTGCTGCCGACATATACCCTTACCATCTGGTGGTGTATTGTGATGGTGAGGTGATTGTACAGCCTGATGAGTATGAGGAGGGAAAGCCCATATTGCGATTCAAGTGTTCTGGACCCATGATGAATGCCCACTTTGAACCTCTTAGTCCTCAATACATTCCTCCTCATACATCAACTGTTGTTAACCGTCCCATCTGCACCTCGCTTGTTACTGAGAGCCTAGAAAAAATCGTTGTCGAGCAAACTGCCCAAGACCAATCCGATGATGATATACCACTTACTGTTGTTAACCGTCCCATCTACACCTCGCTTGTTACTGAGAGCCTAGAAAAAATCGTTGTCGAGCAAACTGCCCAAGACCAATCCGACGATGATATACCACTTACTGTTGTTAACCGTCCCATCTGCACCTCGCTTGGTACTGAGAGCCTACAAAAATTCGTTGTCGAGCAAACTGCCCAAGACCAATCCGAGGATGATATACCACTTATTTATTTGCTAAACTCTGCTAAACGTGATATCCAGAACCGTTGTGTGACGCCCCCTACTGACCTAATTTCGAAAAGAAGAAAAAATCGACGTTCAAGAGTTAATGACAGAATCAAAAGACACAAAAATAGGGAGTCCGTAAGAAAATACAATAGCAAAAATCCTGAAGTTCATAGAGAGGCTGTTAAAAGATACAACAAGGCAAACCCTGACGTTAACAGTGGTTCAGTTTCTAGATACTCAAAGAAACATCCGGAAGTTAATCAGGAAGCTGTTCGAAGGTACACTGAGAAGAGGCAACTGATCAAATGGAAAACAAAGTCTTTATCAGGATTTAAATATGACCGTAGTACAGACTACAATAATGAAAAGGTTGTTTCTCTTGGTCACCACATTGAATGCAAGTGGTGCCATGCGAAAAAGTAGAAAGACGAGAGCTCTGGCTTATGCTGCAGCAATGGCAAGGTTTTTCTTCCTTCTACTCAACAGCTTCCTGAGCCGCTCCATAGTCTTCTTACAGTCACCGTCAGTCTCAGAATTTTTTATCAAATACCAGAAAGTATAACGGATGTTTTCAAATGACTTCATTTGGAGCTAAAGAGGTGCACGAAGGAAATTTCATGCCAACTTTTAAGGTCCAAGGGCAGGTTTACCATAGAATAGGAAGTTTGTTACCTTCTCCCCAGCAGGACCCCTCTTTTCTACAAATTTATTTTGTTGGAAGCGATGAAAAAGAAACAGAAATCAGATCCAACCTCTTTACTGTGGTTAAGCCTTGGTTAGTTGGCCAACTTCGAAAATGTCTGCATGATAACAATCCCTACATACGAGATTTTAAAACCGCAATGGAAAATGTTCCGGAGGAGCAAAAGTTCAAAGTTGTTATTCATGCAGACAGGAAGCCTGCAGTTGAACATAGGAGTCGTTACAACGCGCCAGCAACAAGCGAGGTAGCTTTGGTTATTGTGGGACAGGAGTTTGAAAAGAGAGACATAATTCTTCACAGCAGAGACACAAAGTTGGTACGGGTCAGCGAAACTCATCGTTCATACGACGGTCTCCAGTACCCTCTTATGTTCTGCCGTGGAGAAGACGGCTACTCTATCAATATTCCACAATATGAGCCAATATCTAAAGCATCTCAGAAGAAAACAGTTTCCGCTTCAGACTTCTACGATCACAGAATAATTGAAAGACAGCGTGAAGAAAGTTACCTATTGCTGTATCGTAGTCTTTTCAAACAGTTTTTGGTTGATATGTATGCCAAGATAGAGACAGAAAGGCTTAACTTTATAAGATTCAACCAGAGTAAGCTGCGAGCGGAAAACTATGTTCATCTTAAAGACGCCATGTGTAAGGGGGATGCTAACGTTTCAGATATGGGAAAGAGGGTCGTGTTACCATCCAGTTTTACTGGTGGGCACCGCTATATGCACGAGAGAACTCAGGACGGCATGACATATGTTCGTCACTATGGTCGTCCTGATTTGTTTATCACATTTACATGTAACCCGAAATGGTCTGAAATTGGAGCTGCTTTAAGAGACAGACAAAAGCCTCAAGACAGACACGACATCATAGCTAGAGTGTTTCATTTGAAAGTTAAAAAACTTATTCATCTTTTAACTAAAGGTTTTATTTTCGGTCAAAGTAGGTGTTACATGTATACTGTGGAGTGGCAGAAGCGTGGCTTGCCTCATGCACACATCTTGCTATGGCTGCAGGACAGGATCATGGCCGACCAAACTGACAGTGTCATAAGCGCAGAGGTACCTGACCCTGAAACGGACCCTGAACTTCATGAAATTATTAAGTTGACAATGATTCATTGCCCTTGCGGAAGCTTAAACAGGAACTCGCCCTGCATGGCTAACGGCTCATGCTCCAAAAGATATCCACTTCCCTTATCTAAAGAAACACAAACTGCTGACAATGGCTACCCCCAGTACCGTCGAAGGTCTCCTGCTGATGGTGGTTTTACAGTCAACATCAATGGAGTAGACCTAGACAGTCGGTTCGTGGTACCGTACAATCCTGTTCTGTCACGTACCTTTTTGGCACATATCAATGTCGAGTTGTGTAACTCTGTCAAATCGATAAAGTATATTTGCAAATACGTGAACAAGGGCAGTGATCAAGCAGCTTTTGTGTTGGAAAATGAGTGGGACGAAGTGTCCAAATATGAAGCAGGCCGTTACATAAGTAGTTCCGAAGCGGCATGGCGAATATTTTGCTTCCCAATCCATGAAAGATATCCTCCCGTAATGCATTTGGCTGTACACCTTGAAAATGGCCAGAGAATTTATTTTAATCTAGGAAACGTTCAAGACAAAGTTCAAAATCCACCCAAAACCACTCTACTGGCTTTCTTTGAACTATGCAAATCAGACAATTTTGCCAGAACCATAATCTAAAGTGAAGTCCCTGCTTACTACACCTGGAAAAACGATAAGTTTAGTCAACGGAATAAAGGCAAAGCCGTTCACGGACATCCAGGAGTGAAAAAAGATGAAGTGCTCGGTCGGGTTTATACTGTACACCCTAACAATGAAGAATGTTACTACCTATGTCTTCTCCTTCATGAAGTTAAAGGGCCTACGAGTTTTAATGATATTAAGAGGGTATCTGGCATAGTTCACTCCAGTTATCAGTCTGCCTGCAGAGCGTTGGGTTTACTTCAAGATGACAATCATTGAGACATCACCTTGGAGGAAGCTGCTCTGTCGGAGTCACCACAGAAAATCAGACAACTGTTCGCTGTCATTTTGGTGTTTTGTCAAGCAGCGGATCCCTTAGTGCTGTGGGAGAAACACAGAGACAGTATGTCACAGGACTTCAAGAGACAGATGGAGTATGAATGTCCGGGCTTAGAGCTTGAACTACGGAACAACATCATTTACAACAAATGCCTACATTCATTAGAAAACTTAGTCTCTTCAATGTCCAATCAATCCCTCCAACAACTCGGTCTTCCTTCTCCAAGTCAAGAGCCCAACAGTTCTGCAGTCAACCGCGAGTACCTGAAAGAACTCTCTTACAACACGGATCTATCTGAATTGGTTGCTGAAAACGTGCCTAAACTGAACGACGAGCAGAAAAATGTCTACAATGAAGTAATTGCGAGCATTGAATCAGAGGCTGGACGACTATTTTTCCTTGAGGCACCAGGTGGTACAGGGAAAAACTTTTTGATTAATTTAATATTAGCCACGGTAAGACAAGATAGGAAAATTGCTATATCTGTGGGTTCGTCAGGTATAGCAGCAACGTTGTTGGATGGAGGGAGGACAGCTCATTCTGCCTTCAAACTGCCTCTCAACTTAAACCACTCTGAGACCCCATTTTGCAACATATCAAAACAAAGCGACACAGCGAAGGTACTTAAGGATTGCAAGTTGATAATTTGGGACGAGTGCACCATGGCTCACAAGGGAGGAATTGAAGCTTTGGATAGAACTCTGCAGGACATTAGAAGCAATAAAAACCTGATGGGTGGAGTCACACTTCTAATGGCCGGAGACTTCAGACAGACTTTACCTGTTGTACCTAGGGGAACTCGAGCAGATGAAGTTAAAGCCTGTCTAAAGAGTTCTGTCCTGTGGCCTAAAGTCCAAGTTCGTTCCTTGAGAGTCAACATGCGGGTGCATCTTAAAGGCAGTTTAAAGGCAGACGAGTTTTCAAGTTTACTTTTACAGATCGGTAATGGAAATCTACCTGAAGAAAATGGCAAAGTCAATATTACAAAAGACTTAAGTGAAGTTGTATGCGACTTGACAACGTTGGCTGAAAAAATTTACCCAGATTTAACTAATTTTTACTTGAAAGGTGTATCTTGGCTGAAAGAACGAGCTATCCTTACTCCAAAGAATGACACTGCTGCAAATATCAATAACACATTATTGGAAAAACTGCCAACTGAGATTGTCCAGTACCAATCCGTGGACTCTGTGGTGGAAGTAGAAGATGCGGTCCATTAGCCAGTAGAGTTCTTGCACACCCTTAATCCTCCAGGCATTCCACCTCACAATCTTTGCCTTAAAGTTGGAGCTCCAATAATGCTGCTACGAAACCTGGTACCGCCTAAGTTTTGTAACGCTACTAGGCTGCAGATTAAATCGTTGCACAACAACGTGATAGAAGCAACAATATTCACTGGATGTGGTCAGGGGGAAGCAGTCTTCATTCCACGCATTCCCTTAATTCCATCGGATTACCATTTTCAGTTTAAAAGACTCCAGTTCCCTGTCAAGCTCTGCTTTGCTATGACAATAAACAAATCACAAGGGCAGTCTTTGAAAATGGCCGGTGTTGATCTGAGGGAAGACTGCTTCTCCCATGGCCAGTTGTATGTTGCTTGCTCACGAGTTAGCTCTTCTGAGAGTTTAACTATCCTTCAGCCACAGGGTCAAACAAAGAACGTTGTCTACAAGGAAGTTGTATAAGTGCCGTATTTCGTTTCTCAAAACGATTTCAGTAGACTTAGTATTAGCACCCATTTATGCTTTAAAAATTTGTAAATATTACATTTATACAATGTGCTTGGTTACCCAAGGTTAAAGAAAAAAACCACCGTACCAACGTGTTTATTCAGTAAAAACCGTAGCGAAGCACGGGTATACAGCTAGTAGTCTATATATTCTATTGAATATTAATGTAATATCAATTCTGTAGCAGACACAATTACCATTCAATTACAAAGGAAGTTGTATAATTATAAATGGGTGTTAAATGGTACCGAGACACGGTGAGTTTTAGATGTAAGTTTCACTTGAAGTATCATGCAAAACAATTCAAATGTCTGACATGGAAACTGACAGTGTTCCTGGAAGCCGCATCAGATGATGCTTACATAGAAGCGAACCTTACTCAGGTAGGCCCATTGATAAAATTTCATTAAAAATGTTATCTAAAATTAGTGTTTGATGTAGAAGTGCTCTACGTAATAAGGAATGTTTAATTCGTTTTGTCTGTTTGTTTTAGTAAAAAATTGTTTTATTTGCCTATTATTCACTTAGGGAAACTATTATACATACTGTAACACGTCACTATACAGTACTGGGACCCAAATTAAACGTGCTACCTAAAATATCATTATACGACAAATGTATCACAAAACAACAATACATTACAATAACATAACACAATATAACTTATATCAATAATATAACACTAGGTACCACAATATAATAATATTAGCTGCTACCTATAACTCATCATATGCCTAGTGTTTATCAAAAAAAGACATAACAACTAACTTACACCCAATGGAGGGTGGTATGTAAAGAAAATTATACTACCAGCTGGTGAGCAGAGTTAAACGAATTTATTCATTCAGAAACAAAATTAGCCTGTGTAATTACTGATCAGCCAGCATTTAATAATTTTTTGTTTAATTAAAAATTCTGAATAAATTAACTGTTGAATAAGTTGAAAAGTGAATACATTAAGCCGTGCATAAAATCTTTACTAAGTGTCGATTTACAAGGTGAATCGTACACTGATCCAAAATTAAGTAGAATAAATCAGTTCTATGAATCAGTACAAGTTTATATTTTTAGTTACGCACAGCAAAGATGCTGTGATCTGTTAGTAAGTTTCTCACACTTGCTTAGGCCTATACTTAAAGTCTCTGAAAAATGTATACGTTCATATTTCCTTTTTTGCTAACTGTGTGGAAGTTGGAACTACAGCTGGGTGTTGTTAATTAAAAAGAACATTGTTACTTGAACAGCACGGGGTGTATAGAGGCGTCGGGTCCGCTCCTGCTCACGCCATGGGTCCACGGGTTACAGGTTCAAGCTTCTACGTTGCCTGTGGGAAGTATCTCCGTAAGTGAAGCAAAACTGTATGAAGAAACGAATTCCTGAAGTCCTTAACCCCGTTCATGCTTAATCCTGTTTCTTAAATTCCAGATCTTTTAGTATGGGTTTACCATTACCGTGTTCACATATTCAATCATAAAACATCTGACAGGCACTTACAAAATACAGTTATTACAATCACAGAGTTACGGCTCAATTCTATAACAACATTAAATTAACGTAAAAATTTACATATCTTTCTTTTCTGTACTCAACTGGCTGAAATTGGCTTTTGTTAAGAGGCTTACGGTTAAAAACATGCTACATCATGGTCCGTTACAGATTACAATACTTTTCTTATTACATAAATTTCATACGATTGCTTCTACAAAAATGCCAACAAATATAATTAGCCACCAGTACTGATCCATAAGGACAGAAATAATTATAATTTCCTTGGTAAAAGAGGCTC
Source organism: Magicicada septendecula (assembly GCA_034769895.1). Taxonomy (NCBI): domain Eukaryota; kingdom Metazoa; phylum Arthropoda; class Insecta; order Hemiptera; family Cicadidae; genus Magicicada; species Magicicada septendecula. The sequence goes on along the minus strand of CM068367.1, from coordinate 534,989,910 downwards.
CAAATTTAGGCGTCGACCTGGAGACGACGGGAACTCTGCTCACAGCGATGTTCGCTAGTCGACTAAGCCAAACTTGTCTAGCGAAAACACTTCTAGGGAAGGAAAGGGGGTAACGCAGTGACGTCAGAACATAGACCAAAGTACGAACATAACCCCGTAACGCGACAATATACTTATTTTTATTTAATTCGGTAACACGCTTATCGTTGCGTTCGGTTTGAGTCGAATAACTGCAACAATACACAATTTATGTAGCAATCTTTTGGGAGATTTACCTGGTAGGTGTTATTCACGCTAGCCTAAACCTACATTTACATTCACAAAGTAAGAGTGCTAAGGATCATACACAGAGCTTTGTGCACTATTCTGCACATTATAGCTTATATATTACTACGTAGTGGATATTAAAATATTCAATTTTTCTATATATTCAACGTTACGTTTGTTTTTTTACGCAAAACAGTACAATAAGACAGTATAATGTAATGTAGTATAATTTTATTTTAGTAAGAATTATGTTAATTATAATAATCAAAGTTGTGCGAAATTACTAAAAATTAACTAAAGTTTACTGCAAACTTTATTTATTATACAGTAATGTAAAATGCGGAATCCACAAAGGTAATCTGTTTACTTAAACGTATTACGATGCATTTATTGTTAACCTAAAATCAGAATTTTCCAAGGAAACAAAGTTCAAAAGCAATAAAACTGATATAGGAGGCAGACAGTCTCATACCACGTCCGTCATATTTTACGTACGTTGCAACTATTACAGGAAGCTCGTTTCAAACTCATCCTCCACGCTCTACTCTGCACAACACTGTTACTGCTTAGTTCACTAACACATTCTTATTGCAGTGAAACACATTCAGTTACAATATATTTCTTACCTATTTTACTAAATTTGTACACCTTCACATAACTAATACTGTATCGGTAAAACTAAAATATAAAATTAACATAGTCGCTAGTTACACATTTTAAAATACATATTATCCTAATAATGTCTACCCGTTACCGATAATTTGTTAGTAGAAAGGAACTAAACTCAATTACTTTACAGTAGGTAGTTTTCCAACTTATCAACAAACATAGCTACACCTGATTTCAGATGCATTTGTTTTGAACTTACTTGTTGGCCATATACGGTGACGAAACAGATAGGCATACGTGTGAATTATGAAAGATATCCGGGCTGTTTGGCCGTGGTCCCTGGTTTAAAACAAAACCAAACGTTTCGGCAGCTCCACTGGCTGCCATCATCAGTGGTATAAAATTTTCTGCACTTGGGTGTCTACGTGCAGGCCCACAGTACTGTGGTATAGAAACAGTACTATACCACATATACTATACCACTACACCACTATACCACTATGGTACTATACCACTATGCAAAGAGTCTATACCACAGTACTGTGGGCCTGCACGTAGACACCCAAAGTGCAAAAAATTTTATACCACTGATGATGGCAGCCAGTGGAGCTGCCGAAACGTTTGGTTTTGTTTTAAACCAGGGACCACGGCCAAACAGCCCGGATATCTTTCATAATTCAAATGACACCGGCCGTGAAAGCCTAAGGAATAATTTTGGATAGGCATACGTGTTCACAATTTTTGAAAACAAAGAAAAGAAAGAAAATGTTGTAATATTTAAAATAAGAAACAATTCACTTTTATATTTTAATTATACTTTCTTCTTTTTTTAATAACGTAAAATTATAATACCAGTTCAAACTAATTTTAAACGGAGTACACAAAACAGAATAGATATTAATTAGCTCATCTGTGAAATGAACAATTTGCGTTTCATACGTTTTTACCATTGTCCAGGCCTAATATTATAGTAAATAATATTAATATTATACTAATATTATAGTAGGCTAAAAAGTTCCGGGGCTGACACAGAGATATCACTAAGAAGCTCACTGTTTAGATCGTATTGTATCATTTATTAGTTTGTAGGCTTAGATTCGATAATTTCAAGTCAATGAGATGTTTATTATTAGTGGCACAGTCCACCGCTGTAAGCGCCTCGGACATCATTAGTTAGACTAGAAATTCGTGTTGTGATTAACTTTTTTTAAGGCTTAACTGCAGCCGATATAAAAAAGGAGCTAGATTCAACGTTGGGCACTACTTTCAATCGAATACAAAGTTTAAGCGCTGGGTTGCTGAATTTAAAATGGGTCAAAGAAGTACAACTAACTACCCACGTGTTGGACATCTCATTGAAGGGATTACGCCTGGAAAATATAGAAAGAACCTCATAAAGTCGTTTCCATAAACCATAGAATAAATTTGAATGCGGTAACAGAGACCATTGGTATATTAGCTGAACGTGTGCGCAATATCTTACACGACGATTTGTGTATGACAAAGCTGTGCGGTAGGTGGGTGCCGCGTTTGCTGATACTTGACCAAAATTAGTGCCGGGAGGATAATTCAACCGATTGTTTGGCACCCTATTCGCGTAATCCAACCAAAATGTTGCATTGGTTCATAACCATTGATGAGACGTGGGTACCCCACACCACTCATGGGGCCAAACAATAGTGAAAATAATGGACTAAAAAGGCAAACCAACTCGGAAAAAAAGACAATTCCTTCTGCTGGCGATTTTAAGACAACCGTTGAGTAACCTTCGAAATAGGAAAAACAAGTAATTGTAAGTACTTTGTAAATCTACTGCACCTTGTAATTTTTGGATCTGGTAAAATCGATAAAAAATGGCTACAATTAGCGGGAAAGACAGTGCTGTTTAACCAAGACAATGCATCACCTCACGCGCGAGTTGTTGCGATAGTTGAAATCAAAAGAAATAAAGTTCGAATTGCTTCCTCACCCACCATACTCACCCGAGTTTGTTACGAGCAACTTCAGACTCTTTTCTGACCACAAAAAATGGCTCTTGGAAAAAGATTTACTGACGACAATAAAGTCAGTGATGCTGTAAATGTCTGCTTTCAGTACCTCGACAGCATACGCTCGACACCTACACCAGGCTTGTCAGTCTGGCATAACCGCTTTAGAATGTCGGTGTAAAAAGTGTGTACAGCTAAGTATAGATTACGTAGAGAAATAAATGCCAAAAATGTTGTTTTCTTATTCAAACTCCGAACTTTTTACCATACCCTCGTAACTGAGCACAGTAGACTCCTTTCAAAAAAAATATTGTCAGTATAATTTTGACAAACAAAATATTGTCAGTATAATTTTGTCGCGTGCGTACAATATTAAGTTATCTAATTGGAATAATGCAGGAAAAAATTACTTTAATTTAAGCATTTACTAGTTTGGTACCTCTAAGGTTGTACTTATTTGTATCGTGCTAGGTAAATACGTATTACGAAGAATTTAAATAGTTAATATTTAAGCATAGCATTCCTTAAAGTAACTTGTTTCAACAGTGTGTGACTTTTAGTTTCTCTACAGCAAAGGACATGAAATTGGAGACACGTAATCTTCTTCTTCCACCTGGGAATAGGCAAATGACCTGTTCCGGTCCCAACAGAACACATCTATTTCACTAAAGCTTTCTAGGTGTTCCTGTACTTCTTGCACAAATAAACTTGTATTGTCCAACTTCCTTAGACAACTTGCCACCTGGGATTTTATTCAAATTAGCAATTCATCTCTCTTGTTTTCTGCAAAACGATGTTTAATATTAAAAATATTCAACTCTTTGAAAATATCTTGACTATACACTCTACCTCTTTATGTGCAGCCTTTAACGAATCGCAAGAGGGTCTTCTACGAAGAGTGTATTCTACTAATACGTTTCTTCACCGGAACTATGTTTCTTCACCAGAACTTTAATTTCAGAACCATAGAAGAACACTGGCAGAGCTATTGTCTTAACAAATATTAATACAGCTCTTACATCGTTTCCTTCAATGACGATTGGCAAATTGTGTCACATATTGACTGAAACTTAGCCAACTTATGAACAGCATCAAAATTCAGATCATAAGTCACAACAAAGATTCTCTTTACTCTTGTTTATTTAATACGCCTACAATCTTAGTTTGCAAGGGATATTCCATAAATGCCTTCCGCATAGACAATTTCATGCATTCGTTGAATGGTATAAATACTTGATCATCCGCAAACAGCATTATATTCATGCATGTTCTATTATTTACTTTTATTTCTGGATCCACTGGTAATTTCTACTCTCTGTGTCATTAATATAGATATTGAACAACGTTGGAGATGCTACGGTCTTGGCTTGCTCCCTGATTAATGTAAATATCCTCTGTAAAATCCTCGCATGTAGATAATACTATCCTTGTATAATAGTATAATCTCTTCATAACGTCTACAAAATGTTTAGAATAACTCCTCTTACACATAATGTACCATAAAATAGATCCGTTATGGCACAATTCTATCACTTTTGTCACCAAACAGAAAAAACCTTGGGTAATTTTCATTCATCCGGGATCTTTCACCTCTTCATCTCTTCCAGAACATGTTCAGCGAATATAGAAGTCTAAACGTAAATTATGTACTATGGTATTTTATCACTTCTGAGTTTATCCCATCCAAACTAGTTGCTTTCCGATCCTTCATGGGTGAAAGTGTTCCTTCTCGTACCTCAAATGTTGCTGAGGTACTACACCTACGTTTAATATTTGTAATATTTTATGTAATTATAGGTTTGATAACAAAATAAAAATCTATGTGTCGCAAAATATTGTAGTCATATGCATACTGACAGTATTAATATGAATCAATATAATTACAAGAATTCTCAAAACGGAAACCTAGGAAATAGTTTACTTTATAAAGCTTAGTTCTATTAAATTTTCTTTGTGCAACGTATAAACAGGATTTATTGGATAAAGTATTGAGAATATCATTCTCCTGTTTGGCCATAACACGATAAATCTTAATTTAGAGTCGGTGCCTGTAAAAGGATGTAGTTGTCTTTTTACACTAAAGAAGAATGTGAAAACATATTATATAACCTGTAAAAAAGCAGAGGAGTGGCAAAGATAAAATAGTGGCAAACGAATTGACTTTTCATTGAAAAATGAGACGTTAAAAATTATTTCCACTGAATTATACGGGGTTACTATTTGACCACTAACGACTTATTAATCAACATAGATATGAATTGTGACACTAATTGAATTTAGTTTTTGTAACTAATAGATTGACACCAAAACCACTAAAACAATCAAAATACTTAACTCACTTTTCACAACCACAGAGTCCCATAACGGAAGATTTACAGTAAAAAATAGTAGTTACGTAAATCTTAAAAATAGGTAATTTTATATGAATAAAGAACTTAGAATTTGCATTAAAAGACCGACAATAATAGCAATCATTTTACGCAACTGGCGAGACGTGATTTGCACCAAGAGCGTTGAGAATATTGCCGATTGTCCTATTTTACCTTCCAATGCCTCAACTTATTCTAGAAAATACTAAATTGGCTCGGGGACAGTTATTTTCTTAGAATTATGAACTATTACTTAATTTACCTTTCAGCATTATCGTAGAATCTGTTTCCACGAATATTAAAATTTTCTACATTTAGTAACTTATTCAGAGCTTATATCTTAATAATCGTTTCTATCTTTCCCAATGTCAAGACTTTTGATTAATTGGACACGTAAATGTCTATGTGATCACACACTGTTAAAAACGGTAAAGCCTTTTTTCAATGTCTAGACATTATTTGTCTTGGGTACATCCACATGTTCTCGTATTAACCGTTATTTATTCCATTGTCATCAACGCTCAGCAATTAAAATAATTAGACAAAACTGGAGATAATAATACGTTCCAGTTATTAGAAAATATTAATGAAAATGTTCTATTTATGGAACTACTTTTTCATTAAGGTTACTAGTACACTAGCTTTCCTCGTTTCTTAACCGTGTTAATGCACTGTACGTCCACTAGATGCTATTATGCTGATAACTTTGGTCTTAACGTCTTCCATTTAAATATTGGTTTAAAACAGTCTCCGGAGCATATACTACATTGCTACATCACTGAATATTGAGATTAAGTAACTTTTAATTAACTTATTTTCACATAATTTTTCCTAATTTGTAAACCCAATAAGTTCAGTTCTAAAACAAATCCAATAAGTTCAGTTCTAAAACAATCACCGACAAAGTGGGCATTTTCACATTGTATAATTTAATTAATACTTATAGCGCGTGAAAAGAATTTTAGTGGACGTAACTGCACAGGAAATGTATATAAACGCTGTTGTAACATAGTACCTAATCACAAAAATTATTGACTATTCCAGTTTCAGAGAACGTATTATAGGGTATTGTTAATATAAGAATTGCTGTTGTTTATTTTAAATTCGATACACGCTTTTAAAGTTTTAGAAGCATGGATATACCATTAAAAAGATTGAACTAAGGGATATATCAAAATGATTGATTAAAAAAGATGATGGTGATGACCTTTTTGTATTTTTTAAAGACATGATATTAATCAGCTATGAAGATTCAGAAATATATGCGTGAGTTACATACATTTTAGTCTGCGTATATAACTATTCAAGAGGGTAAATTATATCAGTATTCCAGAAAGACAAGACTACCTATGTTTTGAACGCGATGTATGTGTTGCCATTATACACATCAAAAAATTATTATTTATATTTTTGGTCAGATACAATACAAACATGTAGTGCGTAAAAAGGTTATTTGTTATTTTATATCATGTATTCCATTCTGTAATGTTTAATATATTTAAAAACCTTTATTTTAAGTCATATACCATCTAAAAATATTAAAAATATTTCAAATTTATATTCATCTTTAAAATAAAATATTGTAGGTTATTATATATATCAGAATTCACAGATGTATCCTAATAAATTATCTGTAAGTCACTTAATGATTCCTTCACTGCATCATGTACCATATACATAATAGTTTATTTTTCATTACTAATTTTTTTTAATTGTTTCAATTCATGGATTTTTACTTGTTGAACAGTTTTGTATATACAATTTTTGTAGTATAAATGGTAATAGAGCGTAGTACATAAAAACAACATTACGTAACAACAATCCTATAAATATTCTTTAAATTGAAATGAAAAATACGTGAAGTGTAGGGATAAGAGACAAAACAGGATATAGATTTAAAAGTAATGCCAGCTTACAAAAGTTATACGATGTTTTTAAGAAACCGTTACTTTAAAATGTATGTGAAATTAATCTCTAGATGTTTACGTGACATAGTGGTATAATTTTATTTTGTCTAAAGTCAGATAATTTTATTTGTTTTACAATAAGACTTCAATTATTTATACTAAAAGTACTCAAACGATTTAAAATTTTATTATTATTAATATTATAAAACACACTACGTATATCGTGTCTTTGTAAATATCTTTGTATATCATATATGTATCTTTGTAAAATATTTTTTTGTATGCACTAAACAATTGGTGGTACACAATCAACTACCAGATCAGCAGGTCGTGGAGGCATAGCAGCAGAATTGATCGCCCTTATGTCAGATCGCCCTTAGTGAACTCCTGGCAGAGTTCTTTTCCATTTGTTTACAAAAATATCGCGTATCATAAGAATAAAAGATGGAGTATATTGTTCTTACCTATAAAAAATATCAAAGAGACGGCTCCAGTAACTGCTGTGGATTGAATGTTGACAGGTTTAAAAAAAACATTAAAATTAGCTTAAAGAAGAAACAAAGGTAGCTATAATTTAGAAACAAATTACATTTCTCACGGGCAGATCATTAGGCCTATATAATTGGTTTATTATACAACTCTTAGAGAAAAAAGATCGAGAGACTTGGACACTTATATAGCATTTATCAATATGTGAAAGCCATACGATAATTACTTGATAGCCAGAGTAATTACGAGTAATTGCCACATGATAGATTGATTTACCATATTTTTGTGTTTGCAATGTTTCATAGTTCCATAACAGGAGTGGTTGAAAAACAATAATAATAACTTTTAATAATGAACTGGATATTATGAGTATACATGACAGGATCGCCCAGTATCGGCTGAATTGGTGAGATCATCTTTGCGGAATGGATGACTGCCGCATCCTCAAACAACTATGGAACTATAAGCTGAGGGGACGGAGAGGTGTGAGACGTCCGAGGAAGCGCTGGAGTGACCAGCTCTAATCTTTGCCTATTTGAGACAGGAAGAAACCATCCTTGGTTCAATCCTTGAAAATGACGATGATGATGAACTTTTAATAATATACATGATTGAATATTCCTACAATCTGTATCCAGCTGTAATAAGTTTTGCAATCCTATACGTAAGCATGTATTTTCATCTATACCAATTCCAATATAAATTCGATGATTACTGCATTTACAATTATTTATAAATATAATTAAGGGCTTTTTGGGTTATCATAGTTGGTAAATCTTTCATAGTTGAAATAAGAATAGAAATATTTATGGTTTTTGCACTTTTTACTGGTCGATTTTTAATGTTAACGGTCTAATTCACCTCGTTTAACCCAATATTTTGGTGTTGTGGAAAATAATTGTGATTTAACTTTTGTGGTATGATTCTGAAAGGTTTTTTGTCACCTAACAGATAGCACCAAATCAATTCGAGCCCATTACACCAAGCAACAAAACCAGCGCCTCATTGTTACACGTAACTTAGCCATTAGACAAATAATCATTGTTCATTTGTCATTAACATTACTATGGATTTAAATATAGCTTGCATTCTTTCAAACATTTTAATCATTCAATCGCTACTGTAAAAAGTATACCATTCAATTATTCCTGTTCTAATTTTTTGTATGAAATATTGTAAAACTATAAAACCTTGTATAAGGAAATCACCGTTTGTTCAAAATGGGAGTTTGTTTATTACATTCGATAATAAATTCATTCATAAAAGCAAAATATAAAAGTAAAGCATGGACTCCAGGTCTATATCGACAGAGATAATACGAGTACAAGTGATATTACAAGTGGAAGTCGGATATAAACCATAAATTAATTTTAAAATTTGTGAGCATGCTTTAATCAATGCGCACATTAGCGATGCATTTCTATGGAATGCTCTGAACATGCACATCCCTCACGTACTTGCGGTACTATGCAATTGCGTTGTTAGCAAAAAGAGATACGGTATTTTAATAAAACCCGCTTAATTAGGAAAAGCTATAAAACTAAATACGATGAATTTTTTATTACTTTTAATACACGCTACTGTTTTGCCCTAAACGTACGTTATTTTGCATAACGATCTTCGCGCACACGCTAACATACATACACGCACACATACGTAATTTCTCATAAAAGCAGAAATATATGTTTCAGTCGGATTGCGTATTCATATATTTACGTTCCATAATGAGACCACATGATTAAAACTAACATCATTTTGCCTTAAGTTTTTGCTATTAATTTAAATAGACGCTTTTAAAGCTGGAGCAGCTCTGACGAAAACGCGTCTTTAGTAAAATTGTGTTATAAATTCTAACCTTTCTACAGAAAGATTCTAAATAAAATAAAATATCTGTAAAATGTTGGAACTTAACAACAGTTTTAAGTACATAAGAATATAACAACTCTTCAATAGCATAATAATATAGTAATTTCATTTTTGTACGTTTTTATTCAATAAACGTTTTTGGTAAATTTACTCACAGAATACATGTTTGCGATTGTAATGTAAATTAGATCTACTACTGTAACTTATGAAAACCGTTTATTAAGAAAATTACTTTATTTCAGTTTTACATCCATCTACAAAAATTGTTCTAAATATAATAAGTTTTTAATTTACATGCTTACAGTGTTTGTACACAGTCATATACAAAATATAGACAATAGAAACTAAGTGCTTTTACCTTTTTAATAGACTAACAAGCAATTACAGCGTAACGAGTTTGCCAAAAAAAAAAGAAAGCATGCTACTCCTAGGCCTTAGTGTCTCTGGTTGTTTACAGGAGTTCTCTAAAATTTACCTCCGTATATTTTTTAAGGGTCGGATTAAACACAGCGAGGGATTAAAAATGTCAACATTAAAGCAAGTTTCATTAAAATTATAACGATATGAGTGGAATTCAGTATTTAGAATATTTAATTTTGTGAGTACGAGCATTTCTTGTGTTAGACCATCTTGTTAGCTATAATTTTTGTGTAAACATTGCTGTCTGTCTGGCGCTTAGGGGTTGGTTCAAATTTTTATCCTAGTTTTTGAGGTTGTATCCTTTTAGTGAGTAGGAAGGAGGTAGCTTTCGAATGTTTATTAGCCCGCAGTGAATCTAAATCAGTTTGTAATATCTATAGTGCAGTTATTAATTCCACAGTTGCTACAAAAATTGTATATATTAAAAAATTTGTTCTTGCTATGCAACCCTTATACAAATGTGCTTCTTGTTGTGTAAGGGTTTTCAATGAGTTCTCAACAAACCTTCTTGTATTCTTATGTCCAAAAGCTAAGTAACTTGTGCGGGATATGGATGTGTAGAAGTTCGGCGACGACGTAGTACTGACATTCCAGTGTTTCAAATCAAAATGAATGACATTTTTAATAAAATCAATTAGAACAGTTCCTTATTTAACAACAATGACTATACAAATTACAAAATATTGACTACGGTAATGCCTAATTATTTGTAAGCTCATAATCTGTTATGGCATAAAAATCAAAACTACCTTAACTAATTATTAATAATGAAACGTCAAATATATTTGAAGTAAATTTTTATTCCAATCAAACCATTAACGTTTTATAATAAGATAACGTGTTATGTGTTATTATTATTTTCTAATCAACGACGATAGTCATTATTCCATTTTTCCTAGAACAAAAATTGCATTTATAGTTTTGCAAATTTTAGAGTTTTACCCACTTGTCAGTTTCAAAACTGTATTTGAAAAGCGAATCACCATCTATGAAATCAAATAAATATCGTAAACAGTGTTCATTATGGCGGTTAATATTTTTGAAGGAAGTAGCAGCACGGGCTCAGTGCAAGGCCTTAAGCTGCCAAGTAAACAGTGGACGCTAATTAGGACTTATACTTCTCCTACTAATTAGGCTAAATTGGTAACAGAAAATACGTAGATAGAACAAAGAGATCAAATAATTTAATTACACATTGGCTAGATGTAATAGATAATACACGACTAAGAATCAATTGTCCATCAAAGGAAGTTGGTGGATGGAGCTCTAACCATGTGAATATATTTTTTGCATGGGAAAGATTAATAAAACAAATTAATCAATCACATTGTACAAGTATATAAAATTGTAGTCCAGTTAAATCAAACAGATTACAATGGTGCGGTGATGTCCTAAATCTCAGAGGAAAAACCTTAAATTGTATAAACTTTGTATCACTGAACAGTTTTAACATTTGAATTTTCTCAATGATTACTAACCATAAACATAACATATAAATATTAGTTTAGAATATACAAATTTCAGTTAATCAAAATTTAATATCGAAATGTAAGCAAAATTAACGTAATTTTACTTCCATGTTCCTTAAGGAAATGGAAGTATGGTGATGGCAAAAAAAATTGTGTTTGAGATTATTGCAGAATCTGGTTGTACTACACTCAAAACATGAAAAAAAGTCGTTTTTCGAAAAGTGTGTGTGTGTGTGTATGTGTGTCTGTCTCTGTAGATTTTTTTTCTATGGCAAACGATAACAGCAGCAAATTAAAACAGAATCAAATAATTTTTTGCACACAGCCCTGATTTGTAGAGTACTCACGACCTATTGTTTTTTGTAAAGATCGGTTAAGGGAAAGGGGTAGTTTACCTGCAACGTTTTATGTTTTAACAAGGGTAATTTCTTCTATGACGAACGATAACTGCCGCATATTCAAACAGAATCAAATAATTTTTTGCATACATCCCTGAATTGTAGAGATCTCAAGGCCTTTTGATGTTAGTGAAGATCGGTTAAGGGGAAGGGGTAGTTTACCTGCAACCTTTTACGTTTTAACAACAATAAAGTACTTGTATGTTCATTTAAACTTCTTCAAACAATGGTAATTGTTAAAAATAAAATAATTTTTTTGCCAGGCAATAAAATTATAATTTTTTCATTTTAATGTAAATCATGTATTAGTGAAAATATATCGTTTGTGGCAGGCAAGCATATCTCAATTATGTAATGTTTACGTTTCCATTTTATTAATATGATGACTGTAATAAAAAAGCAGGGGAGACACACACACACACACAAATCGCGTTATTTCCGGCCTCACATGTTTATTTTCTTACATTTGCACGCTTTATAAATGGAAAGTGCCGAAACCCACACCAACATAACGCGTGCAGCCGAAAAATTGTCCAGCGTGGATAGCTATTTGCTTCCTGTGGATTGCTGGGCATAGTAACTGCACGTGTTTACAGAGGAACGATTCATAGACAGACTTTTCGTCTTTAGGGAATGAACCCTCTGCAAGATGCTGAGGGCCCATGAGTGACTTCGGAGCGCTCCTTCTTTTCCGCGTTTGTTCTGTGAAACGTACACTGTAGATTCGCAGCTTTACTCTAAGCAACGCTCAATAGGAAAATATGTTGAAAATTTTTGTTCATGGTGTACCCTCATACACACTAAGCGGTGTTTTAATTACGGGCATCATAATATTAAAACTTTGGAAACCTGAGCACTACTTAATGGAGATCAAACATTAACTTATACAAGCCTTTAATTTTATGCATATTTTTTATATATATATGTGTACAACGTTATCGGCAACAAAGAAGTAGTTTTTGTTAAAATTCCTTCCCGGGATGTTTGGCCGTAGTCCAATGTTTTCTACAAAACCAGACGCTTCGGCAATGCCATCGACTTCCATCATCATGTACCCGTTTTGTAGACACCAGTTAATGGACATTACACTATTACCGAGGTGTAAAGGAAGATGCTGCTTAGGGTGACGTCTCGATACCAAACATTATCTACCATTCCTGTTAAATGTAACGACGGGTATACATATAAAAGAGGACGAACATGCATAATAGCCATGCTGGAAATTTTAAGGCAACAAAAAGTATAACTAGAGATCATAGTTTGGCAGAATGGAAAGAATAATACAAAGATGGGAAGAATAATACAAAAGGACAGTGAACATAACGTCCAGGCCTAAATAATAACACAGAAAAGTGCCTTGGTTGATAAAACATGTTCATTATTTGACCCAAGATCTATTTGGTCCCAATGCTTAGAAGACCTATGTATGGTTTACACGGTTTTAGGAGTTTTAAAAGGAGAATTTGAAAGTGTGTCTGACATTCGTTTGTAGTAACAGCAAGCGATATCACGTGACACACGATATTTTCATACAATACCTTAGTGATAAATACGGAAAGTGGCGCACGCCAACATGGGAAGTGTTTGTCATTCTTATCTAATAAAATGATAAAATGAGGTAAAGATGAGCCTTTTAAAAAATTAACAAAGGTGTATGGAGACGAGGAGTTATCAAGAGCACAGGTTTTCAGATAGTTTAAAGCATTTTCAGTTGGCTGGCAATCAATTAAGGATGATCAGTGCTCTGAAAGACCGTAAACGTCAAGAACTGACGACAATGTTGATCGAATCAGGGATTTGGTGCGGTCTGCCCATCGATTAACTGTCAGAATAATTGCAGAACAATCAAATTTGAGGCACACTACAGTTTATCAAATTTTAACAAATCGAAATGGAACAGAAAAACAACAGGATGAACGTGTCCGTGATTTTCTAGGACGAATTAAATATAATCCTGATTTTCTAAAAAATGTTATTACTGGTGACGAATCATGGTTCTCTGAGTACGATCCCGAAACAAAACGTTAGAGCGAGGAGTGGCACACACCAAACTCACCACGTATTAAAAATGAGCAAATCTAAAATGTACACCTTGTTCATTTGCTTCTTTGATAGTAATGACATTATCCGTAAAGAGTTTCTGCCTACAGGTCAGAATTTTCATTTTCTCAGTCAACATGCTTACCGAGAAATTCTTGAAAGGCTGCATAAATGAGTTGCCCGTGTGAGACCAGCCATCGTGAACACCTGGATGCTGCATCATGACATGCACCTTGTAACGCAGCACTCTGGGCTAATGAGTTTTTGGCAAAAAAAAATTCCTGTTGTTCCTCGGCTCCCTTATTCACCTGACGTGAGTGTCTGTAACTACTTTCTCTTCCTGCGATTGAAAAAGCATCATAAAGGACACATTTTTGATACGATAGAGAATATTAAAAAAATATAACCGACCAGTTGAAGGAGATTCCAGTTTCTGAGATCCAGAACTGCTATGAAGAGTCGAAAAACCATCTAAAGCGGTATGTGGCTTCCTAAGGGAACTATATTGAAGAGATTAAGTCTAGATATGGTTTGACTGTAAATTAAAGGGTTTATCGAATTAGTGTCATTACTTAATTTACAGACCTCGTACATTAATATTAATATTAATATAACGTAGTTAGCTGAAAATAAATAAATAAAGTCATTGGATAGAGATTGTGTTTCCTTAAAAGCTACAAAGTCAAAATAAGTATAAAAATCAATATATGTTTAAGCTAATAAATACGAAATAACGTGATTAATTATTGTTCAAAAAATATGATTCAAATATGAAGTAAAGAGAATGAGTCAGCCGAGTCGATCCCTAGGAAAGCAGAGATGAAACTGAAACAGAAAAATAAACCATCATTCATAATACTATCTATATTCTGAAAGATTGTAACTTATATGTAATGTAAAGTATGTAATTATATGTAAAGTCTGTTTTAAGATCCTTAGAATTCATATACGTTTTATTGCTCATTACTAAGACAATTCAAAACATTGAACCGTTTTTCATTTGTAGCTATATGCATGCTCGTTAAGGTTAGAGTATTTCATAAGTTAATCGGCACATTTTTTCTGTCACTTTTAATTATGTTCAATTAAAATATTTAAGTAATTTTTATCGATTGTTAATTAAAATATGTTTTATTTTAATAGAAGAATGAAGCATTTATAGACAAAAATCAAAATACAACTATTACATTAATGACTCGGAACACAAAGTCGTTAATGTAATAGTTGTATTTAGTTAAGTGACGGACACGTCATGGACAACGAAATCCAAGAACAAAAATCAAATCAATATATCCTACGTCTAAGCTGTATTAGTCGCTTACACACGCACACACATAGAAGTTCAAAATTTCTAATCCTGTAAATTTTGTTAATTTATTAAAAAGTAACATTGGAATATTTTGTTAATGTTTTTTAATGAAACCAGAATTTACTTTCTATAAACTGTCAACTTACTTCACTGAATTATCACTGAAACTACTAACAGACCATCGACTAGAAGCTTTTCAAGAACGATACAAAATATTTAATTTGTACATAGATGAAGAGTAGAATTATATGAAGAAAACTTCAACACAGTCTTCAAAAGACAGTAGTTTAACATAATTGCTATGCTAGTATTTACTTTTATATTTGACTTATATTGTACATACGTAATTGCACTTATATATTTCAAGTTCTGTGTCTGTGATTGTTGTTTGATTTACGTCGTGTTGTATGTAACTGTTATAATGCAATCCTAACCATATGTTTAGTAACATAATAAGTCTTTCAGATAATGGTTTGAATTAGGAAAAAGTTGAAAACCGGATGTAAACTGCCTTCTTGGCAATAACTACAATTTTATTAAGTATAATCAAAATAATGTTAACAGTCACAAGAAAAAAATAGACAGTCTAAGAACATGGAAAATATAGAAGAATAGGACTAAAAGAAGATAATAGGATTTATTATCAGGAAAACTATATATGTCAAACACGTTTAAGATTTGGTGACTTCTACATAAAACCATTAAAAACGTATTGCATGGGGAAATGAGAAAAAATTGTGCTGCATTTACTACAGTTATATAGGAAAAAATAATTGAATGAAATGGTTATACAGGTTAAAATTTATCGTTTGTTAAGCTTAACACGAGTATGAAGTCAAAACATGAAGAGAGATTCATAAATGAATATTAGTATAGAGAAACCCGATTGTTGATGTGAATAGTAATATTCTCATTAACAAACAAACACAAATAATAATACGCACCTGAAGCTTCACAATATTTGGCACGCCTTACTTTCAAATATTACTGTTAAAATTACTAAAAATACTTTTCCTCAGACTAGCCGCAAACGTGTTAAAATGCGTTTGACTAGTTGCCAATACGGTAGGCATTCATGAACCAGTGAACATGACCAGTGTACTGTAAAAATCTCGATTAGCAACAGCACAGAGATCAGCTCGTGCATGAAAATTTGAATATCTCAAGTGAAACGTTGCGAGATTTTCACACAATCAAACTTCGATTGTTAATTTCCTTACGCATCAAAATGTCTAAAAATATCTTGAAAACATTGTAGGTGGTGTCAATGTAACACATCAAAACTAATAGGCTTACTATATTTATCACAAAACTTTATTCTTTTTTTTCAATATATGTGTACTGTAATATGAAGGAATGTTTCTGTTAATTTCTGTAAGTCGTAATATATTTGGAAAGGAATACTGCTAAAAAAAAATTAACAGACATTTCTAATGCTTTAGCACAGATTTAAAGAATCTGTGTTAATTACAGGCAGCAATAGTAGTTACGAATCCCTGTAATCTGGGTACAAATTGTTCGATGTTTTAGCTTACATCCAGTACGATGTATATTGTTGTCCGTTAATCTGTTCTCCAAATAGAAAGTAGTAAGGAATACTAATAAGGAATTGAATAGGCGTGTGACGCAGATCGACCTGTTATTTGGGTGTCCATAAGTCCATAGTGTTATCATTCGTCGCAGCGTGCGCAGTGGAGCGGAAACTATTGACCAAAGCTTACTACTGACGATTGAATAATTGAAAACTCGGTGGTTATTTCACTCTACTGTGTTCGTACACTATACTTTACAGTTAATTGCCATTTTCTGTTGTTATAACTTTGTTTTATCCTGTTTGTAGAGGTTTAACAAGGTTCGGATGGATTGTGTCTATGAGATGAGTTAAGCTTTTACATTTTACATTATAAATTTTTTTGACTTTGACGTAAGTTTCAACACGGGTAGAAATATTTATTAGCTAAATACAATTGCATCCAATTCGTTGCTTAACGTTCTTCAAAACGCCATCTCGATTCTTGTTACAACATTCGTATTCTGGCACTAAAACTAAATTGTGTACATTACGACTGATGCTGACACGATTGGGTGGCGTAATTTCCTTGTAAGCTGCGACTACTTGTGAGCTCCTCAGCCCACAGAAACTCACGGTAACCGGCATCTCATATCACGGTAGTAATCTGTGCATCGATCTTTAAGCAATGGTTTTGTAGCCTACAGAGTTAGTTACTTCAGTGATGTATGTATAGTAATGACTTCTATAGTTTACCTTATAAGAAATTACTCATCTTTAATTGATTTATATGTTCATTGCACGTTCCAACTTGACGCTACGGTTCTGACTGACTATAAATATGTTCCGATCTGGACACATTGTCTTGGCTATATATTATACACTTATTGAAATGCACCGAATATGTCAAAGTTATTGTGGTATAATAAAAAAATTGATAAATTTATTTTCACTTATAAAAGTAAATTTTTCACTTAGTATAAGTGAATAGTAGCTTCCGTAGTGACAAGATTTCAAATTTTCTAATACTAGGAATCTAACAATATTGTAATTGTCAAATTTTACAATATTTTAGCAAATTGGATATCCATCTCAAACTGTAACAGCAAATATAGAAACAATTTTATTTGCACTCATGGAATAAAATATTGAATTTTTTATAAAATTTAATTTGCTTATTTTCTAAATACAGATATTTGTCTAGCATTGTGTTTTGTGTTTATTTTAAACAGCCGCTGGGAAAACGGAGCGTGATTTTAATGAAGCCAATTATTAAAAAGAGATTGTAATTAAAACTGTAATGTTATTAATATCTGATTTGTACTTCACTATTCAGTAAATTGCTTTTCAGAAAATTTTGATTTATGCAATGGTCATTTAATATATGAATTACGAAAACTCGAAATAACAACAGTTATTTACCAAATGTTATATGCGGTGGACGAGCCTGTGCAGAAACACTTTTCTTTCAAACAGATAAAATTTCTTACAGGAATAAGTAAATTCTATTCAATGTAAGTAACTAAAACACAGACTCACGTATTCCGGTTTGAATCTAATACAATGAACACAAACATCCAGATTTTTACGATTAATACACATAATTTTTTGGTGAAAAATGATATTGCGTTTGTATTGTTAACATCAAACGTTTAGCAAAAAAAAACTGCATTCTCAGTGGGATTCATGATTTTACCACTGCTAGAGGCACACTGAAAATTAAGCTAAACGTTTGGTGTTAATAATGACGATAAATCTTTCTTTTTAAGTGAATAAACTGTCATTAATACAATTTCTGAACACGGATAATTATGAATAAACATTCGTGTGTTGAAGTTATATTATTTTGTTTTATTGCAAAGTCGTCAAGACTAGAACATCATAAATTGAAATTTGTATATTGTATTTGGTTCATTTGTAGTTTCTCTCGAATCTCCTATTGTAAGTTGCAACGCAATCTGCTAAAGTAGTCTACCCATGTTTCGCTGTATTTTGTGACTTCATAAGTGTATTGTGTCTACGGACATCACAAATAAGGTGGCATTTCAAGTACAAATAAGGTGAAGTCCGTCAGTTATTTAATTATCAGTGAAGAAAAATCTTACTACCCCATTAAAGGTAACTAACTTTAATATACTCGTAATTCCGTCTGTTCATTACTGTTTCAGATCATTAACTTGCACCTGTATATGCAAATTTATGGAAACCAGAACAAAATTTCAGGTCTACAGTGAGATGCTCAACTCTATTCTGGTGTACACGTATGCGTCATATCACAAAATTTACCAATATGAAGATATTTTTGTGAGGAAAATCGACACGATAATTAAATTACGTGTGCAAATTGCGCTATATACTTTTATATTTTACAATCAAAATTAAATGCGACGTATTAAAGAAAGGAAACTATTTTCGTCCTGTATAGTAAAACGTTAAATTCATGAGTCTCTTCACTATTGGAAACATTAAACACAAGAGTTTGTACACAACATGAAATAGGTTCTTAAAAATATTGTTTTGAAAAGCATCTATCCTGAATTAACTTCTGTAATGTCCTATATATAGTAAATATACATGCTCAATCGATCACAAAGAACGTTCTTGGTCACTTTAAAATCCATATTTTATACAGATTTACGGCATTAAATTAAATAATACGGAAACCGCAAATTAAACATGTTTAAATGCATTATTTACCTTTCTGGGCATGCGGTTGAAATGCGGAAAATTAACGAATTAATTGAAATGACCAATAAGCGTTTTGCTTACATCGCTTTGGATTTCATAGGTTAAGGTGAAGAATTCCGGACTATCTCGTGGACCTGCTCCTATGCTTCACATCCGCCGTTGCTGGGATGTCGTTGTCTGGGGTCTCTCGTAGGTCTTTTGTCCGTTCTAATTGCTCCTGACTTAGTAGCCTACTCGTTAGCAGTCGTCGCTTGTTGACTATCTCGAACGCCGTGTCTGAATTCGTGTTACTAATTTAGTCGCTCCTTTTGACGATGCACTCCCGCTTCCCAAGGACTGGCCGCAACTCGAATTTGCCACCGCTAAATTATTTATAATTCTATTATTTGACAGACTGCTTAACTGAAGGCTAACCAGTGCTTTTATCGGTCTATACTCAATGACATAATCTTTACATTTTAATACATTCTATATTGTTAAAAAAAATTGACCACGTTCTGGTGGACATGAATTTTTGGTTTCTTGACCTTTTCAAACCACGTGTTTGACACTGCATGTGATTGCATAACTAATTACTTTGTATGTTGAATAAAAGCTATTAAAATTTATTTAATACTAAAATAATTATTTATTAGTAGTTACTCCAGTTTGCATACGAATATTAAGTACTAATAGTGTGTTTGTTAATTGGATTACTGTTAATTATCTTCACAAAATTAGTTACATGCACATCATTTATTCACTTTGCGCAACATGCACAACACAATACAGTGCACTGCTGTATATTTATTGTTTATAATCGTTACCATGCAGTATATAACCTAATATCAATAGCGTTTTATCACATTCACACTCTTTTTCAGAGGACACGAACTAAGGCTTATTGTAAATAATATCCCATATATTTACACATATTATGAGTTAAGTAACATTGCTTTACACATGCAAACTTTATAAGTCATTCTGTTTTTTCTTTATAATTTGCAATTGTTTACTAAGAATTACGCAGTAAAAATTTATGAATGGGCACAAACTGTGTATGTGTTTATACTGTATGTGTGTGTGTTGCGCTGTGACAAACATTCACACTATGTCTAGATATATAGTGAAAACGTCCCCCTGAATTATTTATAAAATTTTTGTTAAGTTTTTTGTTTAATTTAATTTAATTTTTTTTTTATTCACACCCACAATTATCCCCCCGTCACGGTCAATGTTAAGCGATGTAGTGAAGCAGTGGCGCTGGCCTCTCACGCGATCCTTGAACCCGCTATACAGACGGAACTGTGGCCGCGACGCACGCCAAATAATTTAATGCTTAAATTACATCGGCAAACCCTCACCCCAAAAGGGCAACATGGTTGCCCCAAATGATCCACTAATTGACGGTTCAGATGACCGCCCAGGGTAAGTCTCAGGACTCTGGCTCCCTTGGGTAATCTCAGGAAAATATCGCTCTTAGGAAGACAGAGGCTCAGAGAGAAAACGAAACAAGAGGAAGGAAGAAGTGGAGTGTGTATGCATGTTTGTCTGAATGTGTATGTGTATGAGTATGCGGTGCTGCATGCTGACTTGATCAGGGTCAGCATACAGCGACAAGAGACAGAAGGAGAAAAGAATAAAGACTAGATTCGGGCCGACCTCTGAGTACTGACCTCCCAAGGCCTCCTAACCTACAAACTGAGAACCCCAAATAAATATCTAACCAGGACAACTTCTATTCTCCCCCCTCCCCAGCACTGAACAACACCTCTCACCAACGATCATCCCCAAACGATACCCTCCGCCCCGCCAATTCCAGGGGGCCGCCCCTACACGTCACCTCACTGGTGACCACCATCTACTACTACTGCCACTCACATATGCACACCCGAAGGCCAACAAGGTGCTACTGACTTTGATATGTGAATGCCTACCTACTCTACAACTGTCCATCTCGTGGACCGACCACGCATTTGCAACACAACAAGGTAACCACCGACCTTGACATATGCATGGCCAACTTCCCTACTCTAGGGCGGACGGCCCCGATTAACTAAGCACAGGGAGACCACGCGGAGGGCAAGCGAACAGCAATCTCTCAATCTCCCTTTTCTAATAGTAATCTCCATACCTGAGGTGGTGGAGGGGGGTAACCTCCCTGCGGGTAGCCTACACTCAGCAATATAACTGACGCCCAAACAAAACTGGGGACATCAACCCGGAATGTGGCATGGAACGGGCCAAACAATAATTCAACGTTAATAACAGATCAACATTTGTCAACAATGGAACAGCTGGTGGCAAGAGAAAACAAACTAAGTGGATCATAATTTCAGAATATCGGGAATGCAATAATTATTGATACCTTACAACGATCTATCTGATAAAGGGAACAATGATTGAATTCCGCTACCCGTGCGGCTATCAACTGGCCAAGGGGCATCTCGCCTCAGTCTACATAATTTTACAAACTTTGTATTGATTCTGGTTTAATAACTCCACGTATACTTAATTTTAAAATATTTCTCTCGTGCACAATTACCATCAAAACATCCCTTTCAAAAAACGGGGCCATAACAAAAGACATAAGAACACTTGAAGACACCTACACAAAAATAAGAATACGGCAGGAGGAACGGGCCAAACACAAACAACACTGAAGAATATCCGACCTGCTTCAGGAGCCACAGAGACGTTTGAATGGCCCCTGCCCGCAATCGAAATACTCTCAAATTCTAACTTCCTTAACACCGGCGGAGACATGATTGCCTCCTTGGGAAAACTGATCAAATGGGATGCGCATGTGATACTAGTTTGGTGTTTTGGGGTAGAAAGGAAGCCGACATCACGTTAAGGATACTAAAAAGATCACGAACCTATACGCTTCCTTATCAGGGGCAAGGGTTTCCGAAACAGGTCAGACGGAAAAACGCGTGAAAACGGCGAGCGCATGCACGGACACAACAGCCAACACAACAACCGAATTCACCATCACAGGAGCAACAACAGAAATGTTCTGGTGAACAATGTGAAGGACGACGGCAACAACGTGGCCCACCATAACAACAAAAGCATTAATTCCTCAGAGCACTGAGGCCGATGTAGCTTCCCAGCATAGTGGAAGGGGAGAAGGTGCAGTCATGTTACAACAGCGAGTAGCTAATAGGTTTAGGGAAATCACAATGAGAGCAGGAAGGAGGAGGTAACGGTATCAAAGTTCCCAAAGGCGGGAGATGTACAATCGGAGGTGCAAGCAAACCATACCACCACCAACAGGTCCGTGTTGACTCAGCTGACATACACACAAGGTCTGATCGGTATCGGTCGTCAAAGCACCGAGGAAATACACAACAACACACAAAGACAACACATCACGGCAAAACAGGAAAAATTTGATTCCGTCCAAGTGGCTTCAGGGCTCCCTAACGAAGCAAGAGGGAAAGGGGGAACGAAAGGCAGAACAATCTCCCCAACACAAGAAAACAAACGACAACAGTGGTACCAAATGTACATACATAAATAACACCACACGATACAAATTAATACAACTAAAATAAATAACATTTGTTAAAAATGTATTTACATATGTTGCGGAAGCAACATTCATGACGGAGAATCCCAAATAATTCACACTTCAAAAAATGACAATACACAAGTGACGTATGTGGCCCAACCATTGCCGCACTCTGCAATATTAATTTATAATTTATTTTTTATATCGACCAGGATAATTCCGTAATACGGAAACAAGCAAACGATCGATCGATCACGCAGACAGTACAATCATATTGACTATACTACAACCTTTCAGGTTAATACGACACGATCTAACAGATCCCGACCAAGTCCAACAGGTCTGACAGCGTTGGGCAATGTAAAATTTTTGATACCCTAAACATACTCAAAACCCCACAAGAAAATTAAGATACTCAACGAATCGTGTAAATGAGTGTGTGACCTTAACATAGTTACATACATATATAAATGTTGCGTCAGGTTTACATACATAAGATTGATATACACAAAACAACATTAACATTTCATAAAACAATTAACATGAACAACACCAATAAAATCTTTCCCTTCAGCTCATTTCCTTAATCAAATCTCAACAGATATACACATTATTGCACACTCCCCCACTGCCCCAGAATCTATCTCAACTGCCCAACTTACTTGCAAGTCCTGTCACCCTTCAGCCCATCGATCTTAACCACGCTCTGCTACCAATGAAACGTCCCTCTGAATTATTTATAAAATTTTTGTTAAGTTTTTTTTTTATTCAAACACACAATTATCGCCCCGTCACGGTCAAGGTTAAGCGATATAGTCAAGCAGTGGCGCTGGCCGCTCACGCGACCCTTGAACCCGCTATACAGACGGCACTGTGGCCGCGACGCACGCCGAATAATTTAATGCTTAAATTACATCGGCACAAGTGGTATAGATATAGTAAGCCTTAGTTAGTGTCGCATGCAAAGGGGTGTGAATATGATAAGACCCTATTGTTTTAAGTGTAAGTAAGTATAAGTGTGTCTAAGCAAATATAATCTAGAAACTATTGTTTCTTGCTAAAAGTGGAGTAATGACTCGTCGTTTGCACAAGAATAATGTTACAGGACGCTGTGAAAATTGAACCTGATGTACAAACTTACGCAACATAAATCCCCATAACAAATAAACCATTTACTTTGTAGAACTATTAGCACTATGTCACCTTTAATAAGGCGGAGGAAAAACTGTTGTCTTTAGTGTATCGTAATAAATACATAACACATTTTTCATTTTAATCTGTATTCATACATCAGCTTGTCTTCAAAATGGTAACTGTCTGACCTTTGTATTGATATCATTCATGGATTTGAGCTTACGTTTCATGGTTTTGCAAAACGTTTATGTAATAACTAATTACGCTGACTGAACTTCAGGCATCGTTGTGTCTGAACTAGATGTCAGTTATTAGTCTTGTTTTTCTTCTTGTTATTCAACTTTTTCTTTTATTCCTTTTATTCTCCTTTCAGGTTGTCAGTACTATAATATATACTGTTTGTAATAAGTGTATCTATAATGTGTATATACATTGCAGCGTATCAAAATAAATATCGTATAATTAATAATAAGAATAATAATAACATAACATAAAACAGAGTAGGGCATATTCAATATCTGAAGGTAGGAAATTTATTAAATGAACACAAATTTACTTTTGTCCGATTTGGTCTTCAAAATATAAAATTATTAGTTTTAATATTGAGTCTTTTAATAATGAGTCTAATGAGTGTTTTCACAACTGTGTAAGTTTACTTGTTCGTAGAATTCCAGACTCTCGTGCAGGTCCATCGATCAGCTGCGTCGTTGTTCAGATGCTCGTCGACCTCGGCGTAGCTGACACTCGCGTTTTACACACGCACCCCGTTAGTAACTGCTTGTTAATTTATCTCAGGTTTTTGTAAGTGGGTATTTAATAGATCTGTGTAGTTCGCGTACACAATCCGGAATCTTCAAGTGTTCTCGCGTTTCAATCAATAGTATTCCGCTGAATACTGCTGTCCTATGCGGAGATTTTAAACTCACGCAAAAAACACTTACAGTGATCTATTTTAGATGTTGGTGTTGAGTTTTGTTAACCTAGATATCGTATACGGGAAACTCGTATCGTGTATCCAAGTCCCGGATCACTTATCGAATATACTTGTCGTGACACAAAAAATTAGCGACAGCTACTACACCTTTCTGTGACGGGATCTCGAAGCGAACTGCCTGAAGTGCTCACGTAGGAAGACCGACTCGAATAAATTTAAGAACTTCTGATTTTTTTGAAATCTTACCTAGATACGTCATAGATTTTCTTTAAGATAGGCAGACTTCAGGTTAAAACTATGTCCAAGTCTGCCAAGGCCTGTCTAGATTTTATATAGAAATTTTATTATCCTCTTGCAGGTAATGTGTTAAAAGAAGAGTTAATTTCATTAAAAAAAAACATAATTATACTTCTGCAGTATTGAGCATATGAAAAACCTAGCACTCAATATGATGCATACTCTGTCCACGTTTCATGTAGAAATGTTAAATTATTAATGAAATTATCCAATAAAACGTGCACCCGCGCACTAAAACACTGAACATGATAGAGTACTTTTTAGGGTGAAAAGGGATAAGGGATAAGGGATAGAGGGTAAAGGTGAAAGTCAGGGTAAGAGAGAGAGCGAAAGAGAGAGAGTGTGTGTAGAGAGCCGATATAATTGCCTACGTTAAGCTTATAATTAAATTTACTTTTTTTTGTACACAACAGTAACAAAAATAAATAAAACAACACGTGTACCGAGCATACACAAATACAAATAGGATTGTAGCACATATATTTTAAACATTATGAGTTGTTATAAAAAAAATTACTGGAAACATGCTTAAATCAAAATTTAGTGTTGTCATATCGGTCATAAATAAAATGTTTTTACAATTCCGGCAGTTTTTAGTACCATGAATGTTTTACTAACCAGAGAGCTGTCAGGCTGTAGTTAAAAGCACACATTACATTATGCATAAGCGTAAAGTGATTGCTATATTCCAGCTATGAAATGTAAACGGAATGTATGTCCAAGCGATAGTACCATATTTAAATCATATCTAAAGGTTTGATTAAACTGAATAACAAGTTAAATTAAAATTAATTATATACTACTAAATCGGATTACTAAATTTTACTATCAGTGATTTGTATAAGCATATTACAAAACAAAAAGTTATACAACCACACTATTACACTTAATACTATTAATACAACCTCGGGTTTCAGAAACTGGATCCCATCATAATTAATATACTATGTTAGGTCAAATGTTAATAATGCGATTTAATTATCATTAAGGCTGTGATATGATTCTAACATATAGTGCATTGCTATTAAGGTAGGGATGATATAGGGATAAGCAGTATAAAATGAAATCAGCTGCTAGTGAGCATGTAAACATTACATCGTACCATGCCACCGTACATAGTACCATACATACATTACATAGTTAATTCTTTTTTTACCAATGTCATTACACTTACGTATTTTATTTTTATAGCTCATAAAGAAATTAATGTATCTGTTGAACTTAATTAATCTATATTGAAATTGATTTATATATTTATCTATTGACCGGCTTAGTAATCTACCACGGCTAACAAGCCAAGAATGTGAGATAATACCATGGTTGATTCATGACGTAAATGCCTACGTAAGGACGTAACTTTAATGAGTACTTGATGATACCTGTGATAACACTTGCTAAATATGGTGCCAACAAATATCTATAAAATAACTCTCAAACTGACTTTATGAAACTATTGTTTCTTTTTATAGAAAACAAACAAAATTACCTCTGACATAAATAATGACTAAGTAGTACTAAAATTTTAAATACACTTGCCCATGCTTACTTATTGGGCTCTAATGGGTCTTTGTGTAATTAGACATTACTTACGCAATGACTACCATGCGCATCGCAATATTTCAGTGCCCAGTAAAGGGTTATTGCCAAACAATAGACCTATCAATAAAAATTGTAACGTATATTAGGGTCTTATATTAATGGTAGCACGCCATCAAATTATACCCCGTTTTAGGCTATTATTTACTTTGTAATTGAAAAACTCATTTATGTAAATTGTGTAATTACTTAAATTTTGTGGAAAATGCATTTATAATACTAAGCTTTGTTTATAAGTGGTGTATCAATTTTAGACCCCTAAAATTATGCACCTGTGGCATAGTTTACTGCTGCTTTTTTAACAGGATGAGCTTTTTCAAGCACGACCTCTGGCTGAAGAGTACATAGTGCATCCGTAATTATATTATTATTGTTATTGTTGTTATTATTATTACTATTATTATTATTATTATTATTATTAGTAGTAGTAGTAGTAGTAGTAGTAGTAGTAGTAGTAGTAGTAGTAGTAGTAGTAGTATTTTATTATTACTAAGCAATGTGAGCTGCATAATTTACTCAGTATGGTGAATAACATGCATTTACGAGGACAGTGAAAAGTTCCGGACCTGACGCAGATTTAGCGCTATTATAGGCTACTTATTATTTTCACCGCGCTGTGAGATTCCGTCCTTTGTAGGCTTAGATTCGATATTTTTAAGTCTACAAATTGTTTATTAGAGTGTCATAGTCTACCGCTGAATCGCCTTGGGTATCACTGGATAGAGTGAAAATTTGTGCTATGATTAAATTGAAAACTTTATTGCAAACGGTACAAAAAAGGATGTGTATTCAACGTTGGGGGACTCTCCTCCATCGAACACACTAATTAGGCGCTAAATTTAAAAAATATAAAAAAAACATAAATTCCTATTGGTAGGCCGTAGAATTGAAAGTGAGTGAGGTAGCTGAGACGTTGAAATATCAACGAAACGTGTGAACACTATCTTAAATGAAGAAACTTTTTTGCTAGATGGCTGCCTTGTTTTCTGACGCTTGACCAAAAAAAGTGTTAAAGGATGTTTCAACCGATTGCTTACATAGTGCCAAGCAATCGGTTGAAACCTCCTTTAACACTTTTTTTGCTTGGCATTATGTAAACAACCCAACCGAATATATTTGTTGATTCATAACAGTTGAAGAGACTTGGGTTTACCACAAAACTTTAGAGACCAAACTACATTCAAATCAACGAACCACGAAAGCCGAACCAACATTCCTTCTGCTTGCAAATTTTTTTGGGAGCGACCATGGTCCAGTGTTGTTTGACTACCTTGAACAGGGGAAAACAATTAATGGTGAGTACTATGCAAACCTACTGAACTTTGTAAGCGAAGAAACCAAGAATAAACGGGCGCATTTAGCGAAAAAAAGTGTTATTTCACTAAGACATTGCACCATCTCCCACGCCAATCGTTGCAATGGCTAAACTCGAAGAATTGAAGTTTGAATTGCTTCTTACCCACCATACTCTCCCTATCTAGCTCCGAGTATCTTCTACCTCTTTCTGAACTTTACAAACTGGCTCACTGGAAAAAGATTTAGCGACGACAATCAAGGCACCGATGCTGTAAATGGCTACTTTGAGAACCTCGACAAATCGGCTTATGTGTCTGGCTGACATAACCGCTTTAGAACACCGTTGAAAAAAGTATATAGAGCTATAAGTAAAGATTATGTTAAGAAATACATCAAAATTATTCCAGAAAAGTTTTGTTTTCTTATTGGATTTCTAGTGGTTGTGAATTGGAAAATTTTGAGAGTAAAACCACAATTGGGTTTAGGTTAAATTTTCTTACATTACACGCCTGGCTAATGTTATATATTGAACAAAGTTGGTTCTTTTATGGGTTTTATTTATATAATGTGATATCCTATATAGAGTTTATTTGCGATTTTGTTTTTCTTTTATTTTGATCCTTTATCTTCTTTCCTCCGGCCATCCATTGTTGGGGAGTAGGGGATCCATCTTATAACAATACATTTCTGTACATAGAAAGTAAGAACACTCATGCCAAGTTTTATAAAACTCGTTTGATACATTACAAAATCATCATAATGCATAGCCAATATAGATAGACAAGCAAACGTCAGAGGTCGTTGGTAAAACTCAGAGCTCGTATCGATCGTTGTCATTGACTTTCCTCACCTACAGGGAGACTTAACAGTAAAATTTGAATTTAGTGCAATCCAAGACCAAAATCAATCCTGTTTGATCTGATACAGTAAATTTGCTGCTGTTAGTAAGAACAGAGTTCCATCTCTAGATTCCGAGATCTGCTTTCAGGCTAACTTTTACTCGGTACTTATGTCTGAAATATGTAAGATTACTACTCTCTACCATTACACGTGTCACCGCAAATGCCCCGCTGAATTTGTATATGGGCAATTCTTGTTTTAGTAGAAGGTAATAAGATATCAAACTAGTGTGCACATTGTGCAAATGTTCGTGGTGATGCAAAATGTTTCACTACGACTATGATCACCTGCCATTTATCATTTACGGACACTCTTCTTCATCGCGTAGACTTTGTTATGCAGCGATTTTAATGTACACCGTCCCGTATTAATAATGCTATTTGTCTCAGCCACCTTTGTTTTGGGCTACCTGTAGAATTTCTTGCTGGAAGGTCACCATCTTCATTACCTCAAATAGCTAAGCGGTGCTAACACCAATATTGGTAAAATTTAAACATAGGTTTTATAGCGACCAGCACAACGAGTAAAGCTTTGAAATAGCCTATTCAAGGTGTACTTCTAATGTAGTTATTAATCTCAATGATCGGTACAGATAACACATTTCCTTTCACTACGGTATTCTCAATATTGAAGAGCTTGCCACACTTCATAGAGATCAGTTTGAATATTGAAGAACTCTATACATTCGCTGCTTTGGACTGTGTGCACTAGCGGGTCGCACTCTCGACTTCAAATTTATTACCCACTCTGCTCATCGGATCTAAGTCTCTAATCGTGTCGGGTCATGTTATAACTCCTTATCACCTTCAGGTTCAAAGTGGGGATGTTCGAATTTGTTATTTTTTCGAGGAAAGTTCTTTCGTCTTTTCTTTTGAGGAAAGTTGTTGGACGTACTGAAACAGGAATATCGCGCAGCAAAGGTTTCAGTAATTTCATCGGGTTTGCATATCAACGTGCCATCGTGGACTTTACGTGTTATAAATTTGACTCACGTAATAATTTGATTGTAATTATTATTTTAAACACGTTTATCCTTACTACAGAAAGTGTAACAATTCCTCTCTGTTTTATTAGAGCAAATTATACAACTCGTCTTCCTCTCAGCGAAAGACAGTACTTTAAAAATTTACCTATGAGGTCGTTTAATAGAGGTCGGTTTAATACGTTACGTTTGGGTAACAAATCTATAAATTTTTATCAGGCAGACTCCAACAGCGTTGGCAGTTCTCAAAGTTACTTTTCCCCTTGTGCATTTCTATGAGGATAATCTTAAAACTGCTAGTATTTTCACATAATTTGAAGTGTACTGAAAAGTTTGTGACTTCATTAATATGCTTTAGAAAGTCAAAATTAAAAATTATCAACATCAAACAACTTACTATTAATGTTTGGATTGATTTTATTTTATTAGCGTTATAAAATATATAGCAAACGTTATAGACATGAGTAAGTATTTAAAAGGAATTCTAACTTGACATTCATAATTTGCTTTCAGTTAGCTCTTTTAGGATTTACGTAAGATAATATTTCTTAGTAGTTCATTTAATTTTTAAATAGTTCTTCTTTAACTCTACACACTACACTTGGTGAGCGTTCTAGAAAAAAATTTAAACATAGTATTAAACATTAAACCATAAATTATAAGAGCAACATTATAAACAAGTAGTGAGAAGATGTAACACGCAACAAGATATCGGAGCTGTAAATAACATATACTGGACGGTAGAGCTGTACATGCTTTCAAATATCAATTCCAGTTGAACAGAATTCGTTGAAAAACCCTCAAAATATTGTGTCCGATATGATAACAAAATTCACAGGGTGATGACAAACATTTACTTATCGCGTCACAACATTCCCACCTTAGTTCCGTGAGGTCACTTGTTCACCCTACTGGAAACCCAGCAGCGTGCAAACCATGTAACTTAATACCGAGAACAAATTACAGTTGAACAAAAATATTTTTGGATACATTTGCCGCTCGTTTTCAGACAACATTTGTAGACAAAATATGACCTGTGTATTAAACATTAACTGTATATTGACCTGTAGATAAAATATTCTCTCGCGTTTCTAAAATAATATAAAATTTTAATAGGTTTTCTAACAAACTTGCATATTATTACTAATAAATCTCTTCCAGTTTGAAAAGTTAGAAGAAACGTGTATTAGATTCGTACCTACTATATGGCAAGAATATAATTACAATTAAAGTTCTGTTGAATCAAAGTTAACAGGCTGCAACTTTCATACGCATTCGTTGCACAAGTCACGTGAACACAAATTTCAGTAGATAATAAGATTCATGCTACTGGTGTACGTATTTCACATGCAGAATCTTAAATATTAAACAATTACTTCTTAGTACGTTTAATCTATATATATAAAAGAGAAATACCACTGACTCACTGATTCATCATGAAATCTCCGAAACTATAACACCTAGAAACTTGAAATTTGGCATGTAAGTTCCTTATGTGATGTAGGTATCCGCTAAGAAGGGATTTTTGGAAATTCGAACTTTAAAGGGGGAAAAGGAGGGGGGAAAGTTTGCCTGACTGACTGACATAGAATCAACGTAGAACAAAAACTACTGAATGGATATCAATGAAACTTTGAACATAACTTCATCATAGGTCTT
Source organism: Magicicada septendecula (assembly GCA_034769895.1). NCBI lineage: Eukaryota > Metazoa > Arthropoda > Insecta > Hemiptera > Cicadidae > Magicicada > Magicicada septendecula. The sequence goes on along the minus strand of CM068367.1, from coordinate 534,958,287 downwards.
AGGTGCTCACTAAGAAACGGTTTTAAAAACTTTCACTCCTAAGGGGCAACCCCCCCCAATTTTATGTATGTATGTTCCACATCTCCTCCTAAACCACTGGACCGATTTCAACCAAACTTGGCACAAATATTTTACGCGACGGGAGAACCAACATAGGAGAGGTGCTTTTTTCGATGGGGTCCTTTGGGGGGTTCTTTGGGGTCTTATACATCTCCTCCTAAACCACTGGACCGATTTCAACCAAACTTGGCACAAATATGTTACGCAACGGGAGAACCAACATAGGATAGGTGTTTTTTCGATGGAGTCCTTTGGGGGGTTCTTTGGGGTCTTCCATATCTCCTCCTAAACCACTGGACCGATTTCAACCAAACTTGGCACAAGTATTTTACGCGACGGGAGAACCAACATAAGATAGGTGTTTTTTCGATGGGGTCTTTTGCGGGGTTCTTTGGGGTCTTCCACATGTCCTCCTAAACCACTTGACCGATTTCAACCAAACCTGGCACAAATATTTTACGCAACGGGAGAACCAACATAGGATAGGTGTTTTCTTCGATGGGGTCCTTTGGGGTCTTTCACATCTCCTCCTATACCACTGGACCGATTTCAACCAAACTTGGCACAAATATTTTACTCAACGGGAGAACCAACATAGGATAGGTGTTTTTTCGATACGATCCTTCGGGGGGTCCTTTGGGGTCTTCCACATCTCCTCCTAAACCACTGGACCGATTTCAACCAAACTTGGCACAAATATTTTACGCAACGGGAGAATCAACATAGGAGAAGTGTTTTTTCGATACGAATTTTGGGGGGTCCTTTGGGTCTTAAAAACTATTAGATCTGGTTACTATGGCAACCCAATAGAATAGATTCTGGTTACCATAGCATCGGTGGAAGTCTCCCGCGTAGGAAATAGCGCGGGAGTCGTCCGGCGGGCCTTCCCCGGAGTTCATCCACGGAACCCGGGGAGTCTTAGGTCGGATCCCGCGAAATACGGCGGGGCCAGAGTCCACGGTTCTTATAAATAAAGATATAGGTTATGATATCAAAGGTGGTGTATGCATCTTGAGAAACTTCTTAATAGTGTGTGAATTCAGAGTTGTTCAGTTTGAATTTAAAAGTGGATAAGTTAAGATGGAAGTAAGTTATAAGCGAGTATAAAAAACAAAGTTTTGATAGCAAATGTATTCAGATCATAGTGTTCAGGCATTATAAATGCACTTGCTTCAGTTTGAATTTAAAAATTGATAAGCTGAAATCTATAAAGGTATTGTATTGTTAGAATAAGTTTAGGAGACACTAATTTAACAAATGCCTAATTTCAACATTAACACAATGAATTATAAAAGACAGTAAATACGCAGCGCGTGCAAGTACTGTAGACGTCTTATTGAAAACTAATTTAGCTGTTCGCCCTCTCCCAGAGTTAGAAATCGAGCAGGAGCATCACGCGCAACAGATTCTTACCAGATATAAGAATACAGTTTATGATATGTTCTTAAACAGATGCGCTACAGAGTATTCCTCCAGTGAGAATGCGAACGTAACAATGTAAGGAAGATTATACAATATACAGGTAATATAACGTTAGAACAAGAATAGGTGCCTATCAGCCTATGAATAAATTATGAGCACGAGCAACGCTGGGTAAATCGGCTAGATATAGATATCTATATAAGCCAAATACCACTGACCACACTGATCACGATATCTCTGAAACCACTGAATGGATATGAATGAAACTTTGAACATAGCTTCATCATAGGTCTTAGTTGCTCACTAAGAAACGGTTTTAAAAAATTTCACTCCTAAGGGGCAAAAAACCAAATAATGTAATTTATCGCGGGAATTGCATACTTTGTAAATGAAGTGGTTGACATCTCAGTTTATTGGAAACCCCGAATACATTTAGTTCTGAGTTTTTAATCACTGTTTTAAATTGAAAAAACTTCGTTGTTTGCAGGTTTTTATAGTCGAGAAAATTTCGAAGTTCAATTAATTAATAAATGTATGTCCTTTTTTTTCTCGGAAACGGCTCTAACGATTTTCTCGAAATAAATAATAAATAGCTGTTGCTATGAATGTAAATAAACAAACTAAGAGTTGAGAATTTGCACAATCTATCTAATCCTATACTATTAAGCGAGCAATAATTGTACAATTACGTACAACGTGAAACTCCGTAGCGAAGCACGGATATTTTGCTAGTATTCTTATATTTTATTGAATTTGATTGGGTGCATGAAGTACTTTCATTCCATGTTATGAATTCAAAAATTAGGTGTTCAGCGAGAGAGAGGGAGAGAGAGAGAGAGAGAGACAGAGAGAGAGAGAGAGAGAGGGAGAGAGAGAGAGAGTGAGAGACTTATATATTGTGTTTCATTAATTTTATTACATTGAATCACTATTTATATATTAGGAAATTTGAGAATAGTAATTCTGAACAATATTATTATATGTAGGTGACTGCAATGTAACTAAAACGCAGATACTTCTTCAATTAATTTCCTGTTTCTTTTATAAGAAATACATGTAAGAATTTTGTATATTTTATAACCATTCGTGATCTTGCAGTATCTGCTCGCTAAATTTTGTTTGTACTAAACATTTCTGGGCTAGTAATTTTAAGTTTTTGAATTAAAATATGAAAGACTATAGAAAATCTTTACAAAATAAAATTTTCCATTTTTTAATATAACAGTTCTTTAGAGCGAGCCTCTGATTGAACTGGGAACACATATGTATATACATATATAAATAACTAAAATTTTTTAGTATAACGATTATAACGATAATAAGTATATCTTATTTGTTTGACCATAGCCTTCTGTTTAATAGTATTGATGTTTACATTTATTACGTCTATATGTTGTATTTTAACAAGATTTTGTTACAGTTAATTAGGAAATACTGTTAGCAATGAATATTCTTTAGACAACCTACTTTTACCGATAAAAGCAAACAATCGTCTGTGGTTAATATAGGTAGAAAATCGTTTTACACTAAGTAAGTGTAGTAATTCAGGAAATAAATTTTTAAACTCATAAAAAACGAAAGAATTGACTTGACTTTGTGCCTTACTCTTTCAATTCTTTGTTCCAGTTTATAATAACGGAGTCAGAATAATTTGTTTTTTTAACAACTAATCCTACAAATAAAATAAATATTTGTTCTAATATGTATAATATGTCATCATCTTTACTTTAACACTTTCAGACTAAGATTGTTATAACGTCTGTAACACTGCTTAAGTTTGCCACTTATTGATTCGTCGCTCTTTTGAAATCACAGTTTTTAATTTCTATGTTACCTCAAATAAGAGTTTTATGGAGGAAAAGAAGAATCGTTTATAAATAACGTATTTTATTGAAATAAGATATATTTAGCAGAAATAAGAATTCCTCATTAGTTACGTGTCTCTTATGTATAATTATTTTTTTCCATCACATTTACACACGTGCTTATATATTGAAGTGCTTACAACTTCAATTCTACTTTTTTATTGTAAGAATTAGCAGTATTATTAACAATTTTTGGGTAATCCTCTGACTTTCCTTTTGTTGCAAATATAATAAAGTTAAACCTACAGCTGCACTAATTGTATTAAACTTCTACTGTGTATTCAATTTTTTTAAATTAACGATTAAGCTGCCTAATAGTACGATGAGTACCATATGCTGTCACAATTCAAAGCAGTGACTTTACAAAAAATTATGATATTGAAAAGACGTCAAACAAAAAATAAATTAAATATAATTTCCTAAAGACTTGGAAAAGTATATATACCTTTCTACAATGAAATTATGGAAAAGTACCAGCAAACGTGACATAAAATATAAGATTATAAAATTAAAAAAATATGAATATTTTACACTTTCGGTGTTCAAACTTAGATGTTCGTTAACTGTAATCAAGGTGGCTTATATAAAACTCATTAACGTAAACTTGTCTTCTCCTTCTGGCATGGATTTTGCACACTGTTATGTAGTAATATTTCAAAAACTGTTGAGTCATGGTGTAATACGTTAAACTTCTTAACGCCATTATATATTATTTTACTTTACTAGTAAGCGTTGCTTACTAAGGATTTTATAATTAGGTCAGTAGTACACTATCAGCGTCCTATTCTCGCCAAGTTTCAATAAGTGGAAGCGATTTGTGTGTTAGCACACACACTCCTTCAATTTAAATGTTACTATATCTTCTCACGGAGAAGCAGACACAAATTAGTATATGTATGGAGTAGGTCGGTAAACTTGAGATAAGAAATTCCGATTATATATCAGGAAAAATTACTGTTTATGAAAGTGGCATTTTAACTCTTACTGCTGGCATATTGTTAGCATTAATATAAATACAACAAAGTTAAACATAATAAGAAAATTAAACAAAAATTGCTGAAAGACTGTCTAGTTTTCTGCATCTCTCTAATATTAAAGTGAGATTTCATAGAAAAATATTCGTACTTTTCTAACATTGTATAAAACGGCAGCGTACAGTTGTGGAATATAAACGAATTGTTTATTCTGAATATTTAAATCATCATCATCATCATCATCATCATCATCATCTATCTGTCCAGGATTAGGCAGTTTGCAGGAGACTTCACCGTCTCCGTCTCGGTCTGCCAACATTTCTTCTTCCGGTTGGCTTATAATCCGGTTGGTTTTCTTGGAATTCTTTCTGAAGACATGCACATAACATGCTCTTTCCATCTTTTTTTAAGTTTTTCCCTAGTTCCGTTACTGGTTGTACTTTTAATTCCTGTCTTATATCTTCGTTCTTTACGTGATTTAATCTTATACAAACTTTCACAGATCTAAGATATTGCATTTCAGACATTTCCATCTGACTATAATCTTTTTTTCTTTGTGCCCATGATTCGGACCCGTAAAATAGCATGGGGACTGCCATCATCTTATACTGTAGAATGAATATTTAAATAAAGTACCATATTATTGAAAAATTTGTGTGTACTCCTATTTAAAAAAAAAAAATAGTAAAGCGTGCTGGTATGATGGATGTAAATAGTGAGGTAGACTAAATAAAAAATAAATGATCACACTCTTTGAAGAAGATTAACTACTCCCCCAGAACTTGGGAAACCAAAGCAGAAAAGCTAGACTTTTATTGCCCGATAAACGCAACTTTTTATCCGACCTCTTTGAATTTAGAAAATGTCGTTAAGTTTAGGTAAACTTAATTGCGCCATAATGTAAATGCATAAATAAAAACTTGTAAACATTGAAAGTATACAAAGTAAAAACTTACATAATTACAAAATTTCCATTTCCTACGTAAACTTATGTCTATGACTGAAAATAGATTTCTTAATAAAACACCTTCAAAGTAAAACCTCTAAGTAGCGAATTAATAATGTTATATGCAATTAACTGTTTATTGTAATTATTAGTGCACATAATATACAAGAGTTATTGGACTTTAACAACGTATCTTCGTTTTGGTCAAAGTGATGCATAAAACTCACCTTTTCGCACAAAATATCTAAAATATAGAGATTTCAAACATATTTTAAATCCTAGAACATCAAAGAAGAATTTTACTCAAGATATCAGGAATGGATTTGTGGAAACCCTTTATAGGAAATGCTGAATTGGAAAACTATTTTATACACTACATCGTACAATTAATGCGTAGTATATAATGAAAGTACATAAGTTAAGAAGTACACGGGAAAATAGTGTAACCTTTAGTATAACTCAGGGCATAAGTAACTGTTTATGCAGCAATTAATTGGTTTGCTAACTTTTAATAAAACTAAAAGAGAACAAGAATAAAACATGATAACGCTTTCATGTGTTAAGTAAGTACACTATACCGATGTTAATTATGAGATTAGGATTGTATGTCATACAAACCTACAAACATGCATCGTATTGTCTAACATGTCCTACTATGTGAATACACCGTGAAAACAGTGTTTTACTTTAAGACTTACTCAGATATACAAAAGATTTAATGCAACTGAACTTAATTGTATAATTGGTTTAACATTAAATATATAACAGACCTGATTGCGCAATTATCAAACACGCACACCCCTAACTAGGGTTGCCAACCGTACTATAGAATATAGTATTATACTATATTTTCATTAGGTGTAGTATATACTGTAAAAAATATATATAGTACGCAATAATACTATATTTTGGGTCTGACGAAAAATTAAAAAATTTATTTATACTTTTTTGCACATGCAGACAAATTAAAAAAAAATACGAAAAGACCGGCAATAACCATTTTTTAGCTTGAGTTATTTTTTAAACTGGTGAACATGCAATATCGAAACTCAACGAACTGTCACTGTATTGTCAACATTGTCTGTCAGTCAGCATCCTAACCTCCAAGTGCGAAAGAAAAATTAAGTTGTATTTTGCTTGTTTGCCATCGTTTATAGAAATTGTTTTGTGAAACATAAAAACTATGACGAGTGAGGACGAAAGAAGTATTATTAAAATGAAATGTAACGAAAGTTCTATGCAGACGCCGCCTAAGAAGCGTAAAGTAGAGAAAAGATTACAAAAGTATAAGTTAGAATGGGAAGATAAATTTGAGTGGATAAGTAAAGATCCTAACGATGATTTCAATGCAAATGCAAACGTGTAACATTAGTATCTCTATCGGAAAAAGCGGAATTGGCCAGGTGAGTACATAATATAAGAATATCCATTGAATTTGCGTGGCATGAGGTATGGATAGATTATGGACTGTGTGTGTGTGTGTGTGTGTGTGTGTGTGTGTGTGTGTGTGTGTGTGTGTGTGTGTGTGTGTGTGTGGTATTGGTGTAACTTTTTAAAGGTGTTGGTTTTGTGTTTGAAGTTTGTATACTTATTAGAACTTTACTGAACTTTGGTATTGTCTTGAGCTAGATATGCTAATGTGTTTGTGTTAACTCAAGTTGGTGACGGTTCTTAATTACTTGTATTTCAGCTAAAACAACATAATGAGACTCAGCAGCATAAAAATAGAACCAAGTTTTTGAAAATCCATTTTAGACCGATTTTTAGTTGCACTTTGTTCTTCATCTTCTACAAATTCTTCTGATAACAAGATAACTGCTGCTGAACTAACTTTAACTTACCACACTGTTAAACGCAACCTTTCATACAACAGCATGGATTGTAATGTAAAGCTTAATAAGACTTTTTATGCTGATTCTAAAACTGCATTAAACATTCAATTGGCCAGAACTAAAATGGAGGCATTGGCTTGCGAAGTACTGGGTCCATATGCACTGCAAAAAGTGCTGGAAGAGATAAAAAATCCTGACTTTTACTTTTGTTTCCAGACTGATGCTAGCAATAAAAAAAACATTAAATTATTCCCCTTGGTAATGCAACACTTTAATACGGAACATGCCATCCAGAATAAACTTATAGACTTTTATGAAAATTCCAAGGAATCAGCCAATGACATGTTCGAAGCTATTGAAAAATCATTATCTGACTTAAATCTTTCATTCAATAGAGTGTCTGGTTTAAGTGCGGATAATACTAATGCAAACTTTGGCATTCACCACTCTCTGTACAAAAACAAAGAAGATAAAGTTCTACATCTGATTAAAGGAAATTGATATGCACATACTGTGCACAATTGTGTGAAATAGGCCACTCAATGAATTTTTTTAAAGTAGATGTTGAAAATATTATATTAAAAATTTACAGTCATTTTTCAATGTCTGCAACGCGTAGGGAGGAACTTAAACAATTTGTTGCTGCGGTGGATGGTGAATGGCACGAATTGAAGCGCCGTGTTGGAACCAGATGGCTTTCCTTATTACCATGTGTAGATAACATTTTGATTAACTGTCAGCCTATATATAATTACTTTCAAAGTTTAGATGCTGATAACTGTCCAGTGCATATTCAGAATATTTTATTGATGAACGGAATTGTGTGAGACAAAAAAATTGCAATGCTATTTAAATTTCGCTAGCCACATTTTGCATTTGTTTAATAAAACAATTAAACTACTAGAAGGAAATAAAACTATTGTCTTAGATTTATATAATATCATGACTAATTTAAAAACAGAGTTAGAGCAACGTAAAAACTATAAATATTTTGGTTTCAAAACACTTCAAATTTTAAAAAATATGGAAAATGAAAAAAGTGACATTGTAATACAAAATTTTGAATTATTCATTGCAAAAAGTTTAGCTTACTTAAAAAAATGGTTTAATTTTGATTCTTCCAATTGGCTGTATTTACTAAAAAATTATAATTTTTAAGACGATATCTCTTTTGATTTTTGTGTGACAGTTATTGAACAGCTATCTTTGCAAGAAAAATTAAATATTCATTTTGATGAGCTTAATTCTGAAGTAAAAACAATAAATCAAATCCTTGCCATAGCAAAAGTCTCAGATGATTTTATGAATAAAAATACAGACAAAAAGTGGCAGCATATATTTCAAAACAGTGACAGTCAACTGACAAATTCCTTAAAAATAATGTCATATCTGCTCTCTATCCCTGCCACTTCTGCATTTACTGAACGAATTTTTTCAGTCATGACTGTGAAGTGGCGGGACGAGAGAAGCAGAGCTAACTTGAATCTAATAAAAAATGAGTTATTAATATATTGTAATTTAGATCTTGATTGCAATGATTCTTATAATGTTTTTTTAAATGATGCCAAATTGTTAAAGGATGCAAAAACTCCAAAAAATATAGTTTTAAGAATAAATAGTAAAAACAATGTGTGTTTTTTTCTTATTCCCGTAGAATACTATATTTTCATGCAATCTACTATATATTTTGACACATCTGTTCGTAAAATACTTTTTTTCACCTAATAGTAGTTGGCAACCCTACTCCTAACCGTACACGGTCAGTAGTAAGAGAATTGTTTGGAACTCAAGTAGCTAGTATACTGTTTACAGGCTTGGAAGTGGATCACATTTTATTTGTAATTATGAGTGGGACTAACAGATATGCCGTCTATTATTCTAGACAATGTGCATTTGAGTTACTGATTTGCTGATTAATATTGGCAATCTGACTGCATTATTGATGTTAATATTTTGTTGCGATGGTCTACTGATCGTCGGTACAGTGGAAAACAAAATACAAGACACCAATGAAACCACTAATTACCAGCTTTAACTATCAGAAGTAATAATTTCTAATCAAAATGTATAAATCGCTACTTAAACTGAACTGACCGTCGCTAAATGCCTATATTCATACCCCGTTGAAATGTTATAACAATCGGTAACTTTGGATGAAGTGTTAAACAATCAGGGGCTGACGAATCCACTAGAAAGTGTTCTTGAACACAATTCGCTGACCGGTACGGTCTGGAATAGCCTCGATTGTTGACGCATGATCAGTGTCACGTAATTGTCCTTCATCTCAAAGTAGCAGCAATATGTACGCACACACAGCTGGGCTCTGCTGGGATAACCGAGCTACTTGTAGAACCAAATTACGTAAAAATAAGTTTGGCTTCCATTTTCAAATTAATTCGAATAGGCTAAGCTGTGAAAACGAGAATAATAGCTATTCTGTATACTTAAATTTATTAAACTTGAAGTTAAAAACAGAACTATTGCTGTTGCTTACCACTATAGAAAAATTATTCCGATTAGCACTTTCAAGATTCACAGATCATAGGCGTTATGCATGAAGATAACTGTAGAGGAAAGTATTGTTAGTTACTTTTGTTTCTGCATTGTAACCATTGTTGTTAGAACTTCTGTATCCTAAGGGATGAATGTTGATATTGAGTTCTTAAAGATCTCTTTTTACTAATCCCTGGAGCACAGCCCTCATTATTTATTGCCTTCGGCAAGCTCCAACGAGATGCAAACGGGGTAACTAAGCACATTATGTGTGACCTCTGCAATTCGGCTTCCTGTTTATTATTTAATTTATTGTAGATGAACTGTAATTTATAAAAACTAGAGGAAAACACTAACAAACTTTTACCAGGAATCTTAACAGTTATTATTTATTTGCCTCAATAGCACAAATATTTTTGCGCCTTAATATGCATTAAAGTAATCTAATTACTGAAATTCGGCTTGTATGGCTTTAAGAACTTTTGTACAATACTTTTATTATAATATATTGTATAAAACAATATTTCGTTAACTTAAGTGAACAAAATATTATGTATGAAAGAAAGTTGTATTTTCTATTTGTTGTATTTTGATGCATGATATAGCATTTAAATACTATACAGGTCGCCATCATTTAGCATTAACATATTACACAAAACATATTAAACACATAACATATTATCTAGCATTAAACATGTATAGTAGAAGAATTGTGTTATTGTAGATAAATAAAACATATTGCGTTTAAGGTGAACTACATTATTCAGATCCGTTTAATATTTTTCACTCTATGTTTACAGGATTGCAGCATGGCAACTTGACATCCGGATGAATGCAAAGGTAACGGTACACAAACGTACATCGAGTTAATGGTTATTTGTATGTACAGTTGCGACTCGCTGAAAATGTCACTTCGCAAGGAGATAAATTATAGTTCTTCGCTTCCGTGCAGATTTCATTATACCAGTTTCCTTTTTGTTAAACAAATATCTGTCTATTAGGGGAAATGTTACTTGCTGACAGTCGTGTTGCCCTGAAAACGTCTCACTTTCGCAGTAACATTTAACGCCATGGTGGGTAATAAATGTTTCACCTTCCATTGGTTATGTATATAGTGCATTCAAAACGTTCTGGGGCTATGACTATTAAAAACTCAACAGTTTAGATAAAATAAATTTTATTATTTATTATTCGCCATAAAACCTTTCCTTGTGTATACACATCTTATGTCTCTCTTACAATTGTCGGAAAGAGTGCTCATAGTTCTCCTTTTAAATTGTGTTTAAAACAGTTGTAACATTCTTCCGTAGCCTAAACTTTCAGGGTCACCTTCAACTTAGGAAACAAAAAAACCTCAATAAGCCACATCTGATGAATAGAATGGATAGCTAATTACCTTAACCAATTTTCTAGGAAGAAGCTGTGAGACAATAAGTAATTATTGTGATGGAGTATTATCGTCTAAACGAAACCATTCATTTGACTGCCCGGTTTATGGCTTAATCCTGTGCAAATTCTTTTCAAAAGATGATCAAGCATTTCTGCCTAGAATGATCTGTTACAGTCATGTTTGGAGTGGGGGTGGCATGAATTCCCGGTGGATGAGTCTTCTTCAATCAAAAGTTTTACCAGGAATGTTTTAACTTTTAACTTTGTTACCCACACTCTCATCGCCCTGCATTCGCCTTATGCCATTCAGCCGTTTGTCGTTTATTGAATAGGCTATATTGGAAACGTCATGATTCATCGCCTGTGTTACTCTGCTATAAAAAATGCAGGTTATTATCGATCCTTTCTATGAAATCTCGTGATGCTTCAACGCGCGTTTTGTTTTGTTCTGCTGTTAAGGAGTTTGAAACAAACTTAATTGAAAAATTTCGTTTGTCAAGCACATCATGCACTAGAGTTAGAATACTGACCAAACTGATAATACGCTCTTCTAATAACGTTATGATATTCAGTTGCCGATTAGAAGCCAGTATAGCACGGATAATCTGGACAGCTTTCTCGTCAGTAACGCTTGTGGAGAGACGCCGTTCTTTCGGACCAACGCCCAGAAACGTGACTCACAACCATTTTTAAAAACTTCATACAACTCAAACACTTTGCTACGTCTTATTCAGTCTTTTCCATATGCAATTTTTATGAACGGATATGTAGACTATCTGTTGCACTTTTTCTGCATTGTAAAGAAAATTTGATTGCGGGTCTACAAAAAAAAGGCGGATACTGTAAAGTAATGCTGCTCACTAAGGAATGAGTCGTCAACAATGAAATGTTCACATACAATGGTGCAAAGTACATACCACATAGTTCCAGCAGTGACACACAGGACACAGTGACAGTTTGTGTCTGTCTATAGCAGCATCAGTCCCGGGAATTTTTGAATGCATAGTGTACACCTGTTTAAGATAATAATAGGATCTAATGTCAGATTTGATTAACGTCAATTGTCTAGTAGAAAATATTTAGTGCGAAAACAATTACCACAAAAGATCGGTTAGCACAAAATATTGCTCAGGTTCCGATCGCTGCTTGTATATTACAAATATAATGTACACGTTTTCAACAAAATTTGCCTGAAAAAAAAACAGATAGCATGAAAATGGTTTGTTAAAATTACTTTGTCGCTGAAATCAAAATATTACGTAGCAATAAATTTATAGATGAGCATAAAGTATGTGTGTTTTTGATATAAAGAAGCCATTATTCCTTTCTGACGGCAAAATAGTAGGTAGTGTTTTAATGTATAAAACTGTAATTTTCACTAACTCCCAAAATAGAATCTCCTACGTCTATCAAAACTATATACTGTGTGGTACACAGCTATCTTGAATTGTAATTTAAAATATATGAAAATTAAATTCAATCTATACGTAGAATGACCATGTTGTGTTTACAAATCGAGCATTAAGCAGCAAGCAAGGGAACACGCCATGCAGTTTGCTACAGTGGATATTGTGTTATCTGGTGTATAGGGAAAATTTATCTTAATTATTGGTAATTTCAAGAGTTACCATAATAACGCAGCAGCTTATATTGCTAAGTGCGATAAATTTATAATTGACTCTAGTTTCTGGTTAGTTAAAAAGGACATATTGCTTATTCACAAAAGCAATTTTTGGAGTTTTTAAAGACTATTTTTTTTAACAATAAAGTTTTAGTTAAATGCAAAACAGGAAAACGACTTTGCAGAATATTCTTAACGGTTGTGTCATTCTTGCTGTGAACAGATAATATTTCGCCATTAGCACCAACCAATACGTAATTAATTTCGTTGTACTAGTACATAGACTTACACACTCCAGTAGAAAGTCCTTTATCCTTGAGAGTGTTTAGAAATATTTGCAGAGAATATGTCATATAAGCTAAATTCGTAAAACATGATGTGTAAACACGTAGAATTATATGAGTGAGCGCGTACACGGGTTATTAAACAATGAAAATGTGAATTGAGAAAACAGACAAATTAAATATATAAATATTTATATATCTTATATAAGTATTCAATTTAAAATAAGTTCAAATATACTACAACTTAATTTTCTTGTGATTAGAAGCTAAGAATATTTTGAAAATTGATACGGAATTTTACGATAACAAAGAACATTGCTTATTGTAAAGAGGCAAAATATTATATATTGTAATTGGTAATCACTGCCTTATATATCACGTGGATAATTTTTTAAATATATTACACGGATCCTGCACATGCAAAGCTTTTAAATAGTTTATAGGGATACTAATAATTAACGCATTGTAATATTACTAAAGCGCATTGAATTTAGTAAACTTTTCTGTCAGTCAAAATTTAATATTTCTATTAAATTTTATATTTGCGATCTTGCCATGTCAGAGAGTATTCTGTTAACTTACAAATGATATTCTCTGCTGTGATTAAGTTGTTAAAATATGAACAATGCTCATGAAATACAATAGGCTGTTGACGTGGAGCGAATGTGTAACTCGTGTTTACTAATGTCGAGTTGGTAAACGATAAATGACGACCGTTGCCTTTTTAAATACTCTATGACGTTTTATACCTCGATATCTGAGTTGTGTGTTTGTATTATACTTTTTTGTTCTTACGCAATATGGTACAATAACTATAAGTAATCAGTCACACTGTTATTGCGTCTTAAAATACACTGAAATATTATGTTTTTATTTTGTTCAAATATTTGCTGGCATACACATACACAGATTGCTTTCAGTACAACTCACCTCCAGTGCTTTAGAATAACCGTTTACCAGCTCAGAAATTCAACCAGAGTCATTTAATTCATTTCGGACTCTTTGTATTGTCTCAAGCCCTCACGGAATCCTGAAAGATAACAAGTATACAACATACAATTTTAGTGTAAAGTACTGGTACAAGATGGCGACGAAATAGATGTTTGGATTAGCACCTTACTTGTCGTGGAGAGGATGTTATGAGCAAGATACCGCTAAATAACACAGCTTACGTGTATCATGAATGACAGCTTATCATGATACAGTAAGACTGGTGCATTGATTAAATTCAGTAGATCGTAATTCCCGCTGGCGGCTTAACATTTATTACTACTTATGTAATTAAATAAGAACTTCATTATGCAACTCATTTTGTTGAAACAAAATAAAGATCGCAACCGCCTGAGACACAAGAGATTGATCTAAGATTAATTGGGTTTTACAGTGAATGACTCGTGATGAATCAAATAAAACTATACAGTATATGCTTTATAATGAAAGTGAGTAATTTATAATTTGAAACATTTGTATACAACGTAGGTGTAAAACCATTGTATATAAAAACTACTCAAAATGAATATATAAATAACATAATCTGAGACCACGGAATATTTATTTGTCAAACTAAATGCAGAAAATCATTTACATCAAACGTTGTTTACCATTACATATTATTTAGTATTTGGAAATTGCATTTTATGAAAATATTAATTCAAGTTACGTTCAAATCCGATACAGGATACATAGCCGTGAACCAATACGAACACACGAAAATTAAACAGAAAACTGTGCTAACGTTATTTAAAAAATGTAATTAAATATGTTAATATGCAGAATATGCTGGTAAGCAAATTTAACTAAAGAGTAAATACAAAATAAAGTATTAATCTCGTATATATATAAAAGAGAAATACCACTGACTCACTGACTGATTCATCACGAAATCTCCGAAATTATAACACCTAGAAACTTGAAATTTGGCATGTAGGTTCCTTATGTGATGTAGGTATCCGCTAAGAAGGGATTTATGGAAATTCGACCTTTAAAGGGGGAAAAAGGGGAGGAGTTTGCCTGACTGACTGACTGATATAGAATCAATGTAGAGCAAAAACTACTGAATGGATATCAATGAAACTTTGAACATAGCTTCACCATAGGTCTTAGGTGCTCACTAAGAAACGGTTTTAAAAACTTTCACTCCTAAGGGGCAAACAACCCCACCACATTGTATGTATGTTCCACATCTCCTCCTAAACCACTGGACCGATTTCAACCAAACCTGGCACAAATATTTTACGCGACGGAAGAACCAACACAGGATAGGTGTTTTTTTCTATGGGGTCCTTTGGGGGGTTCTTTTGGGGTCTTCCACATCTCCTCCTAAACCACTGGACCGATTTCAACCAAACTTGGCACAAATATTTTACGCAACGGGAGAACCAACATAGCATAGGTGTTTTTTCGATGGGGTCCTTTGGGGTTCTTTGGGGTCTTCCATATCTCCTCCTAAACCACTGGACCGATTTCAACCAAACTTGGCACAAATATTTTACGCGACGGGAGAACCAACATAGGATAGGTGTTTTTTCGATGGGGTCCTTTGGGGGGTTCTTTGGGGTCTTCCACATCTCCTCCTAAACCACTGGACCGATTTCAACCAAACTTGGCACAAATATTTTACGCAACGGGAGAACCAACATAGGATAGGTGTTTTCTTCGATGGGGTCCTTTGGGGTCTTCCACATCTCCTCCTATACCACTGGACCGATTTCAACCAAACTTGGCACAAATATTTTACTCAACGGGAGAACCAACATAGGATAGGTGTTTTTTCGATACGATCCTTCGGGGGGTCCTTTGGGGTCTTCCACATCTCCTCCTAAACCACTGGACCGATTTCAACCAAACTTGGCACAAATATTTTACGCAACGGGAGAATCAACATAGGGGAAGTGTTTTTTCCATACGAACTTTTGGGGGGTCCTTTGGGTCTTAAAAACTATTAGATCTGGTTACTATGGCAACCCAATAGAATAGGTTCTGGTTACCATAGAATCGGTGGAAGTCTCCCGCGTAGGAAATAGCGCGGGAGTCGTCCGACGGGCCTTCCCCGGAGTTCATCCACGGAACCCGGGGAGTCTTAGGTCGGATCCCGCGAAAGACGGCGGGGCCATAGTCCACGGTTCTTATAAATAAAGATATAGGTTATGATATCAAAGGTGGTGTATGCATCTTAAGAAACGTCTTAATAGTGTGTGAATTCAGAGTTGTTTCAGTTTGAATTTAAAAGTGGATAAGTTAAGATCGAAGTAAGTTATAAGCGAGTATAAAAAACAAAGTTTTGATAGCACATGTATTCAGATCATAGTGTTCAGACAATATAAATGCACTTGCTTCAGTTTGAATTTAAAAATTGATAAGCTGAAATCTATAGAGGTATTGTATTGTTAGAATAAGTTTAGGAGACACTAATTTAACAAATGCCTAATTTCAACATTAACACAATGAATTATAAAAGACAGTAAATACGCAGCGCGTGCAAGTACTGTAGACATTTTATTGAAAACTAATTTAGCTGTTCGCCCTCTCCCAGAGTTAGAAATCGAGCAGGAGCATCACGCGCAACAGAATTCTTCTCCAGATATAAGAATACAGTTTATGACATGTTCTTAAACAGGTGCGCTACAGAGTATTACTCCAGTGAGAATGCGAACGTAACAATATAAGGAAGATTATACAATATACAAGTAATATAACGTTAGAACAAGAATAGGTGCCTATGAGCCTATGAATAAATTATGAACCCGAGCAACGCTGGGTAAATCGGCTAGATATAGATATCTATATAAGCCAAATACCACTGACTGACTCACTGATCACGATATCTCTGAAACCACTGAATGGATATCAATGAAACTTTGAACATAGCTTCATCATAGGTCTTAGGTGCTCACTAAGAAACGGTTTTAAAAACTTTCACTCCTAAGGGGCAAAAAACCAAATAATGAAATTTATGGCAGGAATTGCATACTTTGTAAATGAAGTGGTTGACATCTCAGTTTATTGGAAACCCGGAATACATTTAGTTCTGAGTTTTTAATCATTGTTTTAAATTGAAAAACTTCGTTGTTTGCAGGTTCTTACAGTCGAGAAAATTTTGAATTTCAATTAATTAATAAATGTATGTCCTTTTACTTCCATATTCCTTAAGGAATGGAAGTATGGTGATGGCAAAAAAAATCGTGTTCGAGATTATTGCAGATTCTGATTCTACTACACTCAAAACATGAAAAAAAGTCGTTTTCCGAAAAGTGTCTGTGTGTCTGTCTGTCTGTCTGTCTGTCTGTCTGTCTGTCTGTGTGTCTGTGTGTCTTTAGATTTTTTTTCTATGGCAAACGATAACAGCCGCAAATTCAAACAGAATCAAATAATTTTTTGCATACAGCCCTGATTTGTAGAGTACTCACGACCTATTGTTTGTGGTGAAGATCGGTTGAGGGAAAGGGGTAGTTTACCTGCAACGGTTTTTTTTTATCAAGGGTAATTTTGTTTGTTTGGCAAACGATAACAGCCGCAAATTCAAACAGAATCAAATAATGTTTCGCATACAGCCCTGAATTGTAGAGTTCTCACGATCTGTTGATTTTGGTAAAGATCGGTTAAGGGAAAGGGGTAGTTTACCTGTACCGTTTTATGTTTTAACAAGGGTATTTTCTATGGCAAACGATAACAGCCGCAAATTCAAACATAATCAAATAATGTTTTGCATACTGCCCTGAATTGTAGAGTTCTCAAGACCTTTTGTTCTTGGTAAAGATCGGTTAAGGGAAAGGGGTAGTTTACCTGTAACGTTTTATGTTTTAACAAGGGTATTTCCTATGGCAAACGATAACAGCCGCAAATTCAAACAGAATCAAAAGATTATTTGCATACAGCCCTAAATTGTAGAGTTCTCAAGACCTGTTGTTTTTGGTGAAGATCGGTTGAGGGAAAGGGGTAGTTTACCTGCAACGTTTTTTTAACAAGGGTATTTTCTATGGCAAACGATAACAGCCGCAAATTCAAACAGAATCAAACAATGTTTTTCATACAGCCCTGATTTGTAGAGTACTCAAGACCTATTGTTTTTGGTGAAGATCGGTTAAGGGGAAGGGGTAGTTTACCTGCAACATTTTTTTATCAAGCGTATTTTCTATGGCAAACGATAACAGCCGCAAATTCAAACAGAATCAAATAATTTTTTGCATACGTCCCTGAATTGTAGAGGTCTCAATGACTTACGATTTTGGTGAAGATCGGTTAAGGGGAAGGGGTAGTTTACCTGCAACCTTTTACGTTTTAACAAGAGTAAAGTACTTGAAAATTTATTTAAACTTTTTGAAACGATGGTAATTGTTAAAAATAAAATAATTTTGTTGCCAGGCAATAAAATTATAATTTTTTCATTTTAATGTAATATAATATTTTTATTTAATACAGCAATAAAAAGGCAGGTAAGACACAGCCTGGCTGTTTGGCTGAAAATGATTTTAAATATAAATCTTAGAATATGGAAGTCATGTATTGTTCTCCATACCGATGTTTTTTCTCGGAAACGGCTCTAACGATTTTCTCGAAATAAATAATAAATAGCTGTTGCTATGAATGTAAATAAACAAACTAAGAGTTGAGAATTTGTACAATCTATCTAATCCTATACTATTAAGCGAGCAATAATTGTAAAATTACGTACAACGTGAAACTCCGTAGCGAAGCACGGGTATTTTGCTAGTAAAATATAGAATCGTATTTTTTAAAGTAAAATGTTTACCCGGGTGCACGCAATTATATTTTACAAGCACTAGAGGTAAATGCTCTGGAAATTAAGAATATAACTAATATAAAAATGGATGTTTCATGAACACACATCAGATGTCAGAACTGAGAGTTAACTGGCGAGTGAACTGATTCAACGTGTAAACGTTGCATGTACGTAGTTGAAGTAAGAAAGATTTTGCGTTAAGAAGAATTAAGATTCAAATAAGAATGAAAGCATAATTAAATGATATGAGGGCATAGTAGTGACTATATGTAACATATTTTACTATAATAAATCAATATTTATAATGAATAAACGTAATCATATCACATGTAGTATTATTTTCAGTATTCATACACATACAAACGATATGTAACAAATAATTTTTTACAAGCGACAACATGTTTTACGCAATATTATTTGGAAAGTATAATGTGGTATGTCCAACATAATAATTAATTTTTTATAAATTATAAAATAGCTAAAAAATTTAATCGAATTTTAAAACAAACAAAGAACTTTCAGCTAAGTGCAATATAAAAGCTAGAAAAAAATTCACGGAACAACTAAAACAGATAGGAAAGATACAACAACATACTCTTCAATATTTCAGACATGTGCGCAAACATTCTCATTAACGATACAACAAATATTATAGTAAAATATAGGTGTTACTGATTTTAAATTGTTGTAGGCTAATGTAATAAGTACGAGAAAAAGATATCAAAAGTATTCAGCTGGACGTCATAGCATGTGAGTGCATTTTCTTTTACCATAAATAAAATTGTTTTTAATATTTACGTTATTTCAGGTTATAGTATTTAAACCTTGAGAATTTGCTCACATTCTTCAACGCTATTTCATGACACATTGAATCAGTTTACTAAAATAGGTGCTGCAAGTATATGCAAACACCATAATCGCGTATATGTAGTTCTCACTTCAAAAACATGATGTTACTGAGCGTGAAGTATCTACTGCACTTTTACATGACCTTGTCAAAACCGTGGAATTTTTTAAGTTCATTTACCTATGTCATTTTAAAATTTTTGTGAGAATCACGTAATTGATATTTTCTTTGAATACTGAATAATTACTGAATTCAAGTTTATTATTAAACCGCAATTAGCTGACTTCCATTAGTAAACTCACTTAGTCGTATCACAAGCAGTAACCTACCTTGCTAATTATTTACGGCGTACTAAGCCGTTAACGGTACATACGCTAATTTTTCAATTTCAGACGACTACGTTCAATATTCAGATACGACTAACCTATCGTTAAAGTCAGACACTAAAAGGACTGTCACAAATTGAATCATTTTAAAATTATTTCGTCAAATACAAACAATGTAAGTCTGCCAGTAACCGCAGAATAGGATATGATTAATGAGCTTAGAGTACTGTATACACAGGAAACAGACACTAAGAGTTTTCAGACAGAAAGAAGGAAAGTCGAGGGCGGTAGACCTACATGTGTATTCCGGTCAGTATTGCGAAACTGTTATATACCAAACAGCATTAGTAATTAAAGAAATTCTAAACGCAGCCTGTTGATTCATAACTGACTTTACAAATCATTTGTAGCGCGTATTTGTTTTGTTAACTTTTACGTGATTACGCCTTACCATTTACATTCGTGACCCTATACATTAGTGCCCATAACTTTCCTACGTGTTTTCACATATAAGATTTCTTCGCTTACACATTAAGGTATTTATTGTTAATTCTGTTTCCTTGACAGATTTTAAACAGAAGCTGTGTGCAAACGTAAGCGGACCTTCTTAAAAACTACTGCTGTGTAAATGTCGGAAATCTCTACTTTTCGCTAGAATTATCTTACGTAACAACGAACACTATATATATTTATGTTAAATACTTCCTATTGTAATTACTTTATGCAACTCAAGTCTAGAACAATTTTTTAAGCATTCAGATACGTTGAAACTATATTTGGCTATGTAAATAAAAATCGGTTCTCTTTAATGTAAATTCAAGTACAATGTTAAACAATTCAACGTCTTGTACTATACGATTAAAGCTTTATATTGGTAACACTTCCATAATCAATCAGCTGAGAAAACAAATATATTAATAACATACTAATTTTTACAAAACAATGTATACGATAATAGAAAATATACATATTAGTTACATTTGTTTTTAAAAGTCACTCTTTTGTAATTATTACCGAACTTACGGCCTGTTAAGCACCATAGGTATTACAAAGACCACTAATATACGAACCGTAAAATTAATAATGTTTACCCGGCTAAGTATGATTTATCGGCCGAGGACAATTTTTTTTTATGTCGACAATCAATGGGGTCAACTGTAAACCGATTTTGTTAATTGTCATTTACATGACAGATTGAATTTGTCAGTGACGCTTCTCTGGTTTAATTTTACTGGATATTTTACAATACAACGTAACAATTCACTGAGTGTTCATCGTAACGCCTTGCTTATCCACTTGGCTGTCAATAACAAAAATAAGTAGAGATACATTGTAACAGAAACGGTAAACTACTGAAGCGAAAAACGATACACTGTTGTAACACTGCTGTACTCGTACAGTACATTACAAGGAGAGTCTGTAGTTGCAGTTCACTTTACCAGTTCACCTCAAGATATTGTTAGTTAAAATGTAACTAATGCTTACTTAAAATTAGAATGAAACAAACAGTCGTAAAATTAAACAGTCGTAATTCCATAGTTTTTAAAAGCAAACTGCTACAAAAACTATGGTTGTGGCTATTTCGTACCTTCCATATAATTCTATAAATTTTGAAGAAGAAGTATGCTTGTGTGATTATGTTTTTGATATGGACTTAATCCATGCCATATCATATAAGTATATTTTTACAAAACTAAAAAAAAACAAAATTGATAAACTCTTAAAATAAAACTACTATATTTTTCTGTATGTTTTATTTTATGTACAGTTTAATACGTAATTTTACTCTGCCTGTACTAATTTTTTATGTATTCATAAGCCATTCTAATTTTTACTACAAAGAATGCATATCTGAATGTTGTTCTTACCGATTCAACTCAGCGGAATTAGAGGGTAAGTTTTTAAAATTTATTATTGTTTCGTTTTTATTTTTTTTATAGTTTTGTGTTTCATTCACAATCACTTACTTTCTGCGATTTTCACTTGTCGGTGCAAATGATATCAACTGGTTAACGTTTTATTCTTACATCAATTTTGTGGTACACTTGAAGACGACCACAGGTTATCAGTGGTCTAATATTTGTGACTTTTCAGGTAATATTTATATAATATAAAATGTAACATATATAGGTAATGTTACTACAGCAACAAAAAGAAAACTTCAATAGTAAGGGAAGACGTTAGAATTAATATACGATACATATATATTTAAACCGTGCACTTCCAATTAAAGATTACACAGTATCACCTACGTTCTTTACAACACTATGATCATCAACTCTTGATTAATAAAACTAATCAGAATATTAGTCTTTACTAAACATTACAAATATTTCAAAGCTTATTTTGTACACATGATTACAATTATATAATTCATTATGACGTAGGAAACCAAAATTCATGTAGTAAGCTACATAAAGTTAATAAGAAACTACTAGACAATCAAGCTGCTGAATATTCGCTCATAATATGTGCACACAGGTGCAGGATCCGTGACTAATGGGAGAGTAGCCAAGATAATTCCTTTTTTAAAGAAAAAACTGTGTCATCAAATTAGAGATCCATAAGCTTGAAAAATACAATGTATAAGCTCTATACAATAATTATTAATAGAAGACTTCGTTCCATCTCGGACATTTTACTTCTTGACCAACAGGCAGGATTTCGTAAGAGACGGTCTTGCATTGATGATGTATTATCTTTCAAAAATTGATTGAGAAAAGAAATTTAGTTTGGAGATACATTTTGCTTTCATTCATTACGAGAAAGCAGTTAGCAGGTCCATTCTGTAATACATTGTGTGTAAGACAGGTTATCCTAAATATCTTGTAGACGTTACAAAACTCGTACTATTGTAGAAGGTACTTGGCAGAAGGTATTTACATTAATCAGGTAGTGTGCCAAGGCTGTAGCATGTCTCCAACAGTGTTTAATATCTATATCATGACATAGTTGGAGAGCAGAAATTATGAGTGTATCCGCAATTAATAATAAATAATACAACATACACAAATACAATGGTGTTTGCGGATGATCAAATAAGCATCCAAACGATGTTCCGATTACAGCAAGTTTGTTCAGATTACAACATGATTTGTCTGTGCAGAAGGCAAAGACTGTAGCATTTAAGGGTAAATACCTCTTACGGACTAACATTATATTGGGTAATAAGAGTACAGATCAGGTGTCAAATTTCCGCTATCTTAGTTGTGACATAACTTATGACGTGGATTATAATCTTGATTATAAGTTATCTGAATTTCAGTCAATATGTAGCACAATTTGTCAAGCGTTATTTAGGCAAACACGAAAAGAGACTCGACTTAAATTTTGTATGTTAATGACTGTGCTAGTGTTGTTTTATGGCTGTGAAACTTGGTTTCCGGTGGAAAAACATCTGAGTAGAACACAGGAATAGGAGACTACATTCGTACGATCTGTTAAAAGTTGTACAAGAAGAGATAGTCTCTACAATGAAGACACTCGTAGAGCGTTGAACATTTTTAATATTCAAGATCGTATTAGAAAAATCAGACATGTGTTGCTCATTTGAATAGGATGGCAGATGGTAGGTTGCCTAAGAAAGTTTCATAATAGAAGCCTAGTGGACAACAAAGTATAAGAAGACCTATGAAGCCTTGATGAAGTGAATATATTTTTTTGGACAGGACTAGGTGACTCGCCTCTTTGCTTATATTAGACGAAGAAAATCATGGACTTGCCGTGTAGAATTTAACTTAGGATATTGGATTGTTCTTCTAGGAATCTCTCAATTTATAGTCCATATAAATTTTTATTATGTTTAGTTTTTAATGATTGAAGATTATTCGTATACAGCATAAAGTACTGAATATTCTGTTTTCATCATTACAATTAAACATATAATGTCTTGTCCCTTAATAAGTTGATCACATAAAAGAATTTTAAGAAAACTTGAACTGTACTGGACAACAAACAAATTCGATCACATTGATTTTCAAAACAAAATCATTGGTCGTAGTCATAAGTAACTTATAAAATTGTTGAATGTTATGAGTGATCAAGATAAATGTCTCTCCATAATTGCCCGAATAAAGTAGCTGCCGCTTGAATACTAACAAAACGACAGTCAAAGAGATCTGAAAATTAATTGTTTTCTTGATTTCAGTACTAAGGCAGGAAAAATAGTATATTGTGAGACCTCAAAAATTAGTATTAGTTTAAAAAAAAATTAAGTTATGTCCCAGATGCAAGCTGCTGATTGGAGAAATGCTATGAGTATAACAACCAGTTCAAACACGGTTGTCTGCTAAAAGATCAGGTAAACATGAAGCAGAAGAGAAGATCAGTGAGGTTGATTGCGATCCAACTGAAAAATAAGCATGATCAATTTACATGAACAAAAAAAAGTTAAGACATTTACAAGTCAAAGTACCAATATTTTATCTTTATTAAGAAGATAAAAAAATAGCAATTGAGAAGTGGCTAGCAGACGATTACTATTTAAGTGTTTTTCAGCAATTACTGAGTACTTAACATAAACAAAATATACAGTGGTACACACCACTCAATTAAACGGTACACCAAGGTCTGAGAGTAGAAATTCAGGCGTCAGTGCAAACCGTATGCATGTGTGCGTACGTTTTGAGATTTTATGTACTTAAAATTTACACAGAATTATATACGTTAATTTTTAATATATTAGGCAATACTTTTTCTTACAGTTTACAAACTACGTATACGAGATAAGAAGTATCAAATTGGTTATAAAGTTTTCATCTAATCACATTATTTGCGCAGTACGTTATTGATCACGTTCTAATATTATAAAAAACGTATCCCTACATGATAATAACAATATGACGATTCAGGTTATATAATTAAGTACATCTATATATCAGTCGGTGCACGTGTGGTGAAGTTATATTTTTTTATACCAATACGAGTAAAATATAACAGCAAAACCAGTTTGTCAAATTAATTTACCTTTGACGTCAAAGTCATTTTCATTATTCATTAATATTAAAGTTTGCGCATTAAGATAAAATCTTGTAATGCACAAGGTTTGGTTAAAAGAAATACGGTTAGTCAAAACATTAATTACTTTTATAAAGTTTAGAATACTAGAATACTGTTTATTAAGATATAGGTAACTAAACTGACAAATCACATATTTTTAAAATCACTGCGCTCAACGTTTATTGAAATGACTCTCTGTGTATATCAGCCTTATTATTTGTTTCTCGCTCGCCTTATTTGTACATTCACTCTCTGGAATATTCGAGTAGGACTAAAAATGTAAAAATGTAGCCTAGGTACTAGCTAAACACAGAGACATAAAATTATTTAAGAATTCATTCTTTCTTTTAAAATTATTCAAAAAATTTGATAATTTATTTGTATATTTGATAAGAGATTATTCAAGGAAAACATACAATTTTACCTATCTTTCAAAAATTTATCAAGGACAAAGCTAATTTTTATAGTTTTGTTTAACCTTGGACTACAATCAATACATATCAAACTGGTTGCTAAAATTAACACGTATAAAGGAACAAATGTTTGCCTAGTTATCGCAGAACTGGTTTTGTTCAAGACAAAACCTACTGTGTTTTTGGCATCAGGAACCAAATCCCCTATTTTCGTAAAGTACAAACTTACAGCTGTATATAAAAGAGATACCACAAGAAATAAAAACATCAATATTACTTTGAAATTTTAACATACTGGTAGTGTTTGTGAATAAAATTAGTGGGGCCACTACGAGTGAAAAGGGGTGTTGATTCGCCTGTAGATGGTTTTCAACGCAGCCTTTCCAAATCAATTTTTCGAGTCTATAGAACTAAGCACTCCACACAGTACGTTTTAAACATTTTTAAATTATTTAAGAATTATCTTTACTTAGAAAAAGCTTGTAGGTTCTTAAAGTGTGAAGTACATTTTAAAATAGCAATATTATCTAGTACGTACATGGAATTTGTTTTCTCTTAAGAGAGACTGTTAAGGTATTTTAGAATGAGGGTTAGGCTCTGACGACTAATTAACGAGAATCAACCACATTTGACTGAAACACTTACACCTGGGAAATCTCGGCTCTAACAATAGTGGCGGTCCGACGAAGTAAGCAAGGCAACTTAACTTTCGTCTCGTGGCCATATCTCCCTGGAAAACAAATTCTGATAAGGTTTCACGTAGTTGTTAAACTAATGTACAAAAGTTGAACGTAACCATAGAATTTAAAGTACTAAATAAAAATTACGTTCTTTATATTACATCTTTTTAAACTTTATTCAAAACATGAAACTGTTCATTAGAACATTAATATTGTTATTATTAAATTTGGTAATCATGTAATTTAAATAGGCCTATAATAATATATTAAAGTAGATGGATGAACAATGATCAGCTGCTACACCAAATAATGGTAAAATTCTAAGGAGTTCTCAGTCTCATTCTTGTATTCACAGTTTTGTTGAAAACTAAATGCATAAATGAATGAAACCATTAGACGATTTTAAGGGTAAAGTATACAGAGTATGGGAGAGCAACGAACGTTTTTAAATGAAATAAAAATAATAATGCTTGTAATAATAAAAAACACAAATACTGCAGCCTTGTATTTATATTGGTATTTGTAATCCGTGGACAGTGACGTAAGTATTTTAAATACTAATGCGGAAATTGTCCTTCATTTCCGCGTTTACACTCACATAATTTTTTACGCAAATTATCTATTACATGTTCCAGCATCAAACCAAGGTTGTTTCTTATTTTTGTACGAATATTGTTTTCGTAATCAGTAATGGTGTGTGGGAGTATTGCTTATCCTTCTGCTGAAGTTACCGTCACAAAAAATAATCATAAAATGAAAAGTCTGGAAACCAGTGGGAAGGTACTTCACTTTTGGATTCGATACGCTTTCCGAATAGGTCCATTAAACTTCTAGAACGGAATAAACCTTAGTATTGTTGAAACCAAAATGTCACATCTTAAGGCAGTTTTAGGGACAATGGACGTGATAGGTCATGTCGGCGTACATGTGAGGTTGCTTTTCCTTGCTCTTTTTTGAAAAATTAAGCCAATTATCATTATTTAGGTTACGCGTTTCATTGCCTTGTCCAATCCATTGACTCAGTCAGTCTACATTGATGGAATATTCTCAGTTCTCTCTCAGTTTTTCTGTAAGACTAATTATGAAAAATCTAAGGTTAGGCTACCGTCTTAATTATTAATACATCGTAATGTAAACATTATATTATATTATGTTCCTCCAGTCATTTACAGTCTTTTCTATAACTTCTTTAGTCTAAATCAATTTTACATTAGCCATTTCAGGAATAATTTTGGTATTTTACGTGGTCTGTGCATGAGAGACCGCTACTACGAAGTTGTTTTTGACAACAGTCGATAACACATTCATGCTATATAATTTTACACAGTTGTAAATGTATTTGGTGGGTTTATTTCTGGGCTTATTTTTGCTTTTCAACCATACTCGCCTTTCTATTTTGAACATGGAGCCTCACCACACTCGTGCGCAACAATGTTTAGAGTTGACTGATTTTGAGCAACATACGTACAGTTTCTTTCATATGCTAAAATTTCTTGGTTATTAAGAACCCAAATAAATCCTCATACCTTTGTGATAATCTGATAAACTTTCCGCAACTTCACTTTTCAAGAAAGAGACCATTGACATCATTAATGCTGTAGGAAAGAGAAAATATTTTTATTCACTCAAAAGGGATCAGGAGATCAGGTACCTATAAAAATTCTTGAAGTTTTTAGAATTTATTCAATAAAACACAAAAGTACATTGACGTAATTAATTATGCACTAGTATAATAAGCAAAACCGTTGATGTAAAACTTTTCATTTACACCCCTGATACACACGAGAAAACTTTCAAATAATTATTATTTCCCAACAGAATTTTTTAAAAAAAGACCAGTGACCCTAGGTTATAAATGAAGAAACCTTGCAGTATTGTACAATAGTTCTACAATCTTAATATATGTTGAACAATCATATGAAAATTTGGCGATGGCTTTAATAATTTGCAAACCTCGGTATATTGTTGATAACGTCTAATGATATAAACAAAAGATTATTACAGTTACTCTGTGTGTGTGTGTGTGTGATAGAAACATTGTAAATAGAAAAATTGTTGTCGCGTTCACGATTTTCATGCAGAAATATTTACGTCAAAAAAATGTGGATTTTATTAAAGTTGTAACGATTTA
Organism: Magicicada septendecula; assembly: GCA_034769895.1. Lineage (NCBI taxonomy): Eukaryota > Metazoa > Arthropoda > Insecta > Hemiptera > Cicadidae > Magicicada > Magicicada septendecula. Next base: position 534,930,266 of record CM068367.1, on the reverse strand, counting down.
ATGAAGTTGTTGAAACTATTTGAGAAGAAAATATTTTAAAGAAGGCACACTATGAATTAAATAATTCTTCAGAGATTCTAATAATCTAAACTTATCTATTTGATACCTTTATGTTAGCATTAGTAGATCGTGCATTTTGCCGTATGTCAGTCTGCCTTATGAAATTGTGTAGGAATGAATCTTCCCGATATGTTATCTTACATGTCTAAAGTAGAGACCGAACTGATATTACTTTATTTTCTCTGCTTATTTCGAATTTAAAGCAGAATTTATCATGTTATGTAACGTGTTAGTCTTCAACCGGTTATCACCTTATATGTGATCTTCTATCTAAAGTGAGATAAAGTCAAGGCATTTATCTCACCTTATCTTACATCCAAAGTGCTCTTCTCCATTTTGTATGGGCATAAAAATATTAATCAGATTGCAATTGACTATAAGCTCTGGGATAAAGTTTCTAAGCGAAGTGGGTGAGTTCAAATTCGTCTCAAGATAAATTGTTCCTCAGTATTCACTGCGGAGCTCTAAGCTACCCAGCTCTAATGGGAACCTTGTTTCGTGGAACTAGTGACGTAACGACGGCTTGCGCATATTTGCAGCAATTTTGCCCTACATGATAATAATACATGTGCAGATGGGTATTATCGTAATTTAAGTTTGTTCCTTTGGTTTCGTCCTGATAATTTTCTAAACATATCAGTTCTAAACTCCATTTTACACCTATTCTAGAAAAAAATAAACTTATAAGTGCTTACATATAATGAAACGGATTTTATTACAAACAAACACAATACAACACTCAGTAACTAACGGGTATTCAACTAGTTTAGATCTACGAAAAAAGGACTCATCAGCACAAATTAGTTTGATTGTAAACAGGTCGTCAGTCGTGGACATCCCCACTCGGTCGTTGTACGCATGCCAGTAATTACCCACAGGACCATACTGCTCGCCCTCACAAATACGTTAATTTTGTCCCTCAATCGAACTGGCCTATCCTCCAACAAGCGAGCGTCATCACAGTGCTACAGTTTTGCCTCTGCTGTTAAATGTCCTGTTGTAAAATTTTCTTTCATCTCTAAAAACATTAAAACATAAAAGTAGGGGTGAATAGACATAATAAATAGAAACTGTAAAACATAACATTAATACAAATGTTAGCATACTGGTTCTGTAATTCTCTAAATCAGTGAAAATGCGGAAACGATTTGGTCTTTGATTAAAACTTTGATGAAAACAAGACATCTTTTCATTACATGTCAGGAATAATCCGTTATAATGACAGATAAAAGTATGAGTTACATGTGTGTGTTATAGACCTATATTGCATAATTAGTTCATTAGTTTTAGTATAGTTGTTAATTACTCTATGTCAAGTATAATAAATATCTTTGTCACTTAAGTGTTCTCTTTTAGAATTACGTTTTAATTTTAGTGTGACTGTAAAGTCAATTTTGTTGAAAATGTAGTAATCTCGACTTGAATGTAAATTTTTTTGACAGTGTTAACAAATAAAACCCTTTTTTATGATGTAACTACAAAAATTATTAAAAAATAGTAAAATGTGTATAAATTAATAAAAAACCAAAACACTGACAAAAAAATTATTTAATATATTACAAGCATGTCGATAAGACTTGGCGCACTTTTCTCCTCAGGCGCCTGGTTATGTTCCAAAATGTAGCCCGCCTGCTCCAGGGTTAAACAGTGTATGGTATACATCTAAGAATGTCACACAAGGAAACGACCGTTCTCACGTGCAGTTATATATCAAGATACATAAACATAAATCTCTTTCAAACTCAGTTCCATAAAAGTATATATTGTAAAGGTAATAGTGTTCTAACATGTGTTTAACTAATACTATTAAACCTGTACTAACCTCATATAGCCTATATACTATACCCTATAAAATATAGCCTATATATTGCGATGTACAGGTGTCGCATTGAATGTATAATGCATAGTCGGTTTAACGTATATTGGAACGATATCGGATTTATTAATGATAATTACAAATTGCACTACGTTAATTTAATACCGTTTATGAAAAAGAACACACTAATTTTTCTGTCTCTGTTGACTTTTTATACATTTAAAATAATGTTTCTTTCTTATAATCTAATAAATAAAATTTCTTTATGAGTTCTTTTGCCTTTTAGTTTATGAGTTTATTTAAAGTTTATAACAAAAATATAAAGTCACTTCCCTTTATGATCACTGTAGATTGATGTTGATGATCCCGTCTGGAATAGGTTTGCGTCGTTTCTTCGGGTTAGGTACAGGTGTAGCTCCTCATGGTGTGCGGTGTTCAGGGTCGTTCTCGGGTTGAGCAATTCTATAAATTATAGTTAATAAATTTTTACCGTAATTTTATTTTGTGAATTGAGCTTATACAATATATCCAGCTAACGTCAAGTGTTTTTCATTCTTATACGGACAATCTTGTACTTTTCCGGATAGCACTATTTAAAAATCAACTCCCGAACTTTCCAACTAATGTTCATACGCCTTCGTAGACCTAACGTCTAAACTCGAGCGATACGTCCGTACCTTTTCAAGCTCAGAGAGAGACTGCCTGCACGAAATAAGAAATCAAATGAAGTTTTGGCATATTTCTCGAACGTTGATTGGCGCTTTCGCTGCGTTTGAAGTTAAGATACATTTGTTCTTGTGTAATACTGTCTAAGATCAAATTTTAGCTTGCCAAAAAGACAGTATAAATTTACTACTTTTTTACAGGATCATAAAACTTTCATTATAAAAACTCATGTATTCACTTTTTAATATATAAACAAATACTGCCACTCGATAGGTTTTTGTATGAAGCGTATTCTAGTGCAAGTGTCATGTCAAAATTTTCATTTTAACGAAATTTATTTAATATAATATGCATTTTTAATTATTATCCCGCAGAAGAATTACAAAATTTAATTCTTTAAATTTAAATATTGAACTTTAAAATTTAAATTTTATTATGAACTTTAAAAACATATTGTATAATGTAGCGTGACAGAAAATCCACTACATATTAAGTCATATAAAATCATAAAGTTTAATTTCATCAAATATGTTATAATAATATTGAAATAGATTTAAATAAATCAAAGGAATGAACCACGATAAAATAAAAATCCTCATTTACATTATATAAAAACCACTGTTTAAATATCAAAGAAAGTATTGAAAGCAACTCATGTTATCAGATCAGTAATTTACCCAGGAAGCGAGGAGCAGTAAACAAAATAAATAACACCAGATCAAGAAGAAAGAGACTCAGTTTAAGAGTGGTGAATACCAAAATACCCCAAAACCAAGAAGAGGGAAGAATAAAGTTTGTGATCAGGAAGAAAACAATACCCTGAAACCTTTAGAGAAGAACAAGGTCAGTATCAGTGAATAAATTAAATGCTCCAGACTAAACATCAGTCGAGATACACCAAGTACCTTGGTTTACCCAAGAATAAAGAAGGAAGACAAGAAGACCAGAAGAATGAAGACTAGAAGAAGGACAAGAATGAAGACTAGAAGAAGGACAAGAATGAAGACAAGAAAGAAGATAAGAAGAAGGACAAGCAAGAAGACAGGAGGAGAGGAAGAAATAGTATGAAAGAAACACCGTTGTAAAACCTATTATTATTATTAACTGCCATCAACCCCAAACCCACAAAAACGATTCAAAAGAAAGTATAACATACCCAAAATCCTATAAAAATGTAATTATTTAGAAAACTAAAATGCTGTATAGTATTATAAGGAGTGAACCGACTAAAGCTATTGTGTGATAAGAAAATAAACAAGTCTTAGCAGTCCATGATTACTAAAGGTCTGGTCTGAGATAATAAGACTGAAAATATCAGAACCAACAGTGAAAGTGAATTTGTGTAAGTGTTTTTTGGAAATGCAATAAACTTAAAGTTAGTGATACTATGACTTATCAATATGCTATATAACAACTTTAATATCCAATAATAAACAGCATAATAAAATAATAAAATGGAAGATTTCCAGGATTTTATTATTTTAATGTAACTCTTTGTTTACAAGACATTTGTAAAAAATGCTAATAACTAGAGTATGGGAGATCATGTTTACTGATGTAGGGTATCATAAATAATAATGGTTTAGACCAGAAAGGACTGGCATTAATTTAGTATTCGTAAGTTTAAAATGTTTAAATAGACTGTTTATTCACAGCCATAAAATCAATGTGTTAGTAAAATGTATTTGTAAGAGTTATTAGAAAATAACATTTATATTATGTGTTTTAAAATGAATTATGTTTGCTAAATAATAGCCTACATACCATTAATAATGTTTCAATAGGTATGCTATGTTAACTCAAAAATAGTTAAAAGTATATGTTCAAACCATATCAGCAATATGTTCAAGTGTGCAGATTGCTAAATAATGTTCATAATTATTTATTTTAATAACAGTAGTGTTAATTAAATACTACACCTCACAATAAGTTATAAACCATTTTATTTTCATATAATAGTAACTATGTAAAGTCAGAGGAGAAAGTAGGATAAATTTATTTGAGAAAAACAGAAATATAAAATTCTAAAATCTAGGCCATTTGGTGAATTCACAGAACCAATATAAACCAGAATAATTCACTTATAAATCCTGTAAACTAGCCAGATTTAGATAAAGTAAATCAGTTAACCACTACTGGGAATGATCCTATGAGTTAAAATGATAATAAGGAAATATACCTTAAAATATTGTAAATTTTCAAAATATATAAATTAATTAATTTTAAAGAGCAATGTCAAATTTACAGATTAACACAAAAAACCAGTTTAAAGGTTTAATTTATATGTATTTAAGGAAAGAAAGAGGAATATGACTAATTAAAATTTATTATAATAGTATTAATGATATTTAAAATGGAGGAAATCTGTATAAAGACGGAAATCCAATTTTGAGCCTATATTTCCAAAAAGTAAAGAAATTTGTTAATTTCCACAAAATGTCTACAGATATGGACTATAATACATCAATTTAAAAGGAATGAGATGATTAAACCAATGATATGGTTCATAATTCATAAACGTGATAAATAAAATAGATAAATTCCATACATAATGTAATATTTTATCATGTGTATGGGTAATCAAAATATGTTAACAATACTTTTTCAAAGATTAACTGGGCCAAATTTTGACCAAGTTAATTAGTCTTTTGTTGAATATCAAGCTGAATAGTTGAGTGACAAAACGTTCTTTAAATCGAGTAGAAAATGGTACGTCTAATTACTATTAATGTCAGTGCAACACATTACATTGAATTGGTAGATGAATTGAACACTTTCATAGCTAAATTTACCTAACCTTTAACAGCAATAGTGAGAAATAACACCTAACTTCATGATACGAGTGATATAAAACAGTAAAACAGTATATTTGACACAATTCACTCTACAACGCATAACCACATTTACAGAAACTTAACCCACAGGAGTGAACACATACAAAATAAACTAATTAACACAAGTTTACACGGAATACATCTTCAGAATACACCAAATAACTTAACAGACATATTACATCAGTGCGGGAAGATTTCAGACATTCACAAAGGTAATTTTGTCGTGATTTTTGGACATGTCGATCTCGCAGTAACTACGCCAGAAATAGTAGCGGCCATCTTTTAATTCAACAGAGCCAGCCTTCATTATCCAGCAGTGACGTCATAGCCTGCATATGGTTCGACAACTTTCTTACACATTATATATTGGAATTATTTAAATTCTGTTGAATAATAATTATTGTATTTGTTTTTAATTGTTAATGTTATACTTTCTCGTCACCCTTCTCTGACTATTAATTTTAATCGCTCAAAGAACCTGTCTTTTATATCATACATATCATAAATTTTGTTCTGTATGCACAATCGATAATTCCCGAGACGGAGTCGATAATTGCTCTCCATCGATAAAAAATCGATTATTTATTTAAATTGTTCAATAAATCTTTATATTTCCATTATTTCTTATCTGTTATTTATTTCACAGGTTAATTTAAGAGTATTTATTAAGACTGAGGGACTTAAAGAAGAAGAAAATATTTTATTTGAGTGAGATATTGGACCAGCAAGAAAAATCACCAATCGATTGCTAACTGGAGTTGATCTAGTTAGGACTCCAGACTTGGTTCAAATCTTCAAGAAGTGCTCGATAGTCCATAAATACCTGCCTGATTATCAAATTTTTTACAAGAACATTTAAAACAGATTTATTTCCTATAAACCCACATTAGTAAACATAAACAAAATTATTTTTATTATTTGAAAATTTTTATTTTTATAAAATTTTCCATCAACTTTTTATCTTTTGTAACGACCGGCATACAGCGGTCAGATTACAAAGTGGCGTCCAACTTAGAGGGCTTGATAAGATAAGCTTGGCAGCGGTTAATTAATAGAGATAGAGAAAAATGCAAAGACGAGCTACTTCGAAAAAGAGGGCGGCAGTGGCCGAAAAAGAGGTTGACATGGGGGATAAGGAGGCAACACCTGTGGAGGATCCGGAAGTGTTACTAATCCAGGTTGAACCGAAACAACCAGCACCACCAGAGGAACAACCTGAAGTAAAGACGCAGACAGGAGAAGTCAATGTCCCAGAGAAGGAGAAATCTAAAACAGAAGAGAGTAAATTGGACAGATTCATGGAAATGTTGTGGCAGAGAATGGAAGGAATGGAGAAGAAAATGGATTCTACGAAGGAGGATAACAAATCAATGAGTAAGAAAATGGATTCAACCAAGGAAGACTTAAGTGGAATAAATAAAAGCATAGAAAATACCAATAAGAAGATTGAAGAAACCAGTAAGAAAATGGAAAGGAAAATGGAAGAAAATAATAAGAATATAAAGGAAGAATTGAGGGAAAATAATAGGAATTTGGAGGAGAAAATGGAAGAACCCAGTAGGAAAATAGAAAATGACAACCAACAATTAAGGGAAGAATTGAGAGAGGACAATCAACTACTGAGAGAAGAATTAAGGGAAGTTAACCAAGAGAACATGAATAAGCTAGACGAGAGGATTGAGCTAGCTAAAGAGGAGTTGAATAAAAAGATAACCGAAACGAAGAAATCCATCGTAAAGAAGTTAGAACAGGAAGTCGTGGTTGTTAACCAGCAGATCAGAGAAGTAGACGAAAGATGTCGTCAAACAGAAAACGAAGTGCTGGAAGTCCGGGAAGTGATAACTAAGGAGATTACTCAGGTCCAAGAACAACAGAAAACGAAAATGGAGGAGACTAAGAAATTTACCTTGGAGGAAGTGAATAAAGTGCGGACACAGGTAACCGAAAGATGTGACGGCGTGGAAGCTGCTATGTCAAACATAACCGGACAGGTGCGTCAGAGCCAGGAGGAGATGGAGTTGATAAGGAACAGACCATCCGGATATCATAATTTCCCCATGTCAGAGAACAGAGAATGGCTCAATTTCCGGCAATATAAACGGAAGCCTATGGAGTTCTTGGCACGCATCGAGGAATACCTCGAAAAACACAGAGGGAACCGATGGGTCCAGAATAGGGAAATCCTTGACGAGTCGTTTCGGGAGGTGAATGACCATTGGTGGATGGCCAACCGGAGCTACATCGACAATTATGAACAATTCAAGAGCCTATTTAAGGCCAAGTACTGGTCAGAGACCACGCAAAATCTAATAAGAGATAATATATGCCACGGCCGCTACAAACCACAAGTCGGTAGTTCAATGACAGCTTATTTCCTCGGCAAGGTGTGTATGGCCAAGCACTTAGAACCAGCCATACCGGAGGAATGCCTAATAAATAAGGTGTCCTATCATTATGATGAAGAGGTAATTCGTGCGAGGAGGGGCAGCCAGATAAAAACCATCCAGGCAATGACAGAACACCTAGAAAATTATGAAAATGAAGACTACTACCGACAGAGTCGTAGAAGAAGTGATGGGCCCGAACCATGGACGTATCAGAACAATAACCAGGGTACGAACCACATAAATACTGGGTACCAAGGAGGCCGGGCATACCCGCGAAATAATGGTTCTAATAATAGTAATAATGTGAACAATCCTAGTTACAATGATAATAATAATACGGGTCCAAACCATCAAAACCCGAATCGGCCCTCTAATGGTTATCAGGGTAACCGCAATCCCTACCCTAATAACGCAAATAGTCAGAGAAGCCCCAATTATGGTAATAGTCATTACCCTAATAATACCAATCGTACGGGTCCCAATAATGGTAATTTTAATAATAATAGGTTTCCTCGCCCTAGAGTGAACTTCATACGAGCTGAAGACGACCGCCAACAAAGAAACTACTATCAGCGGCGTAACAGTTTCCATGAAGAGGAGGATCGTTGGAGAAGACTAGAACGGGACCAACCAAGGTACTATCCGGCAAGAAGGAGTAACAGTTTAGATGACCCTGAACGGAACATGAACCGAAATCAACCATCTAACCCTTATACGGAACGGACAGAAACCACTCAAGGTTTACCGACCAACACTCCGGTCGGACCTAACCGAGATAACAGTGAGAATGAAAATTGGGTAGTAGTCGGGGAATATCCTAGTCACAAAATACTGCATAACGAACCAAAAAACGACGGAGGACCCCGAATAACTCAAGTCAACCATATCAAAGCAGAAGGTAGTCAAAAACCTAAAAAGGATCCCAGCCAGAGGAAGGAGAATGATTACTCCAAGATTAACATCGATAAGTTTGGATCTGATAAGGATCCATACGGATACATAATGAGGTGGTAAAAGGGATGGATGTCATGATAACCGACAACGGCAAAAACCACCACAAAGAAGATGAAAATAATTACCACTGAGGAAAAATGAGAAGAAGAAAGAACGAAGAACCAAAATGGGGTTTTAAGAAAGAAAATTAATTAAGAAACTACACCTTACAAAGGAAATATGAGCAACGATGCACCATAAATAAAAGCATCCACCTGGGTATAAAAGAAAAAATAATAATAAGAAATACGTTTGAATAAAGACAAGAAAAGAGTCATACAATATTTATGAAACTAATATGATATGTTTACCAGTAATATAAGAAGAAGTTAGAATAAAATCAACAAAATTCCAAAAACAAAGTAAGTACATCTTACTACAAGATTATTAAGGAAACCATTTAGAAGATATGTACAAGAAGAAGTTAGAATTAAACCATCAAAATTCCAAAGACAAAGTAAGTACATCTTACTACACCATTATTAATGAAACCATTTAGAAGATATATATAATTAGAATTTAAAATCCTCAAAATTCTGAAAAACATGTCAGACCACCTTACATACCAGTTATTTATGAAAAATCTATGTGGCAATAATATAATAATAAAGAAGAAGAGAATTTAGATGAGAAACCATCTAAATTCAAAAACAAGTAAGGACAGCTTACTAACTATTTATTTGAAGAGAAACATTTTGACAATAATACCAAGAGAATTTCTGAAAAAAACAAAATTCCAAAAAGAAGGTAATACTTTACATAACAACTATTTGGAGAAAACTTTATGGAATAATATAAAAGAGTGAATTTTGAATTGTGTATAAATCAAGTTTCCAAACCAAGAGTAAATACAACTTACCAACCAATTATTAATAAAACACTTTGGTGAGATAAACCGAAGAGATTTAATACCATATTTATGGTAAGCATAAAATATAATTACCATGTTAATAAAGGATCATAATAGGATGAATAAAGGAACCAGACTATAGAATTAAAACAAATAATTCTGGACAGTATGATCATGTCTAATTTCAATATGAAGAGTAAAAATATTTCCATAAAACGATGCCAAAGGAAATAATAAAAAAAAATTCTTTAATACGATTTGAGTTGATACGATTTGAGTGATTGAATATAATAAAGTACAAAAACTTATATGGAATTATGAGATAATAAAACTTTGAAGTGGTATGAGGAGAAATTATGACCTCATTATGAAATTAATAAAAAACATTCATTCCAAAGTATAATAACCATGACAGGAATAATGTGAGAATAATATCAAAGATTTATGTAATTAAACGAATTAATATAAAATGATTTATGAATTAAATGTCAATTGTGATAATGACAGTTATAAAAAGTTCTAGAAAATAGAACAAGTGGAAATTTAAGAACAAAGAAACAGTCTAAAAATGTCATAAAGATATGCTACTATAAACAATGCAGATTATAATAAAAAAAACCAAAAGGTAATAAAGAATTTATAACCAAAAGATTTATATGATAAGAAAAGTTGAAAAATGTAATAATAGAAGAGCTTCCTACCATAATATCAAATGAAAGAAACATCCAGTTAACGAGTCAGAAGAACAACTGAGATAGGAATATTAAAATCTCTGAGAAATATAATAAGTAATAAGTGAAGTATCCCAAAGATATTTTTTTTTAAATAGTAACAAATGTGTACTATTCTGAATAATTTTTTTAATCTGTCTGTAGATAATTCCAGCAGTATTAATATGTTTTTTGAGCAGAGATGATTTGCCTCTGTACTCAAATGTGTGTGAAGTATTGGACAGCAGAGGAAAGTAGCGTACAGTGCCTCTCTGAACTGAACCAGCTCACAAAGTAGGGAACGATAGGGAGGAAATATCCCAAGGAGAAAATACTAAGAAGAAATATGAAAATGAAATAATAAAAATGAAACTCAGATGACTATTACTATCAAGGAAGATCCAGTGAGAATGAGAATGATATAAACTCAAATATAAATAAGAAAACTTTTAAAATGGAAGGAAGTCCAGAATAATAAAAAACATAGAATAATTATCATAAGCAATTGTTTCAGACAAAGCAAGTATAGTCTGAAAAAATTACTTCTGGAGAAGGGCATTCTGTAGCGTGACAGAAAATCCACTACATATTGAGTCATATAAAATCATAAAGTTTAATTACATCAAATATGTTATAATAATATTGAAAGAGATTTAAATAAATCAAAGGAATGAACCACGATAAAATAAAAATCCTCATTTACATTATATAAAAACCACTGTTTAAATATCAAAGAAAGTATTGAAAGCAACTCATGTTATCAGATCAGTAATTTACCCAGGAAGCGAGGAGCAGTAAACAAAATAAATAACACCAGATCAAGAAGAAAGAGACTCAGTTTAAGAGTGGTGAATACCAAAATACCCCAAAACCAAGAAGAGGGAAGAATAAAGTTTGTGATCAGGAAGAAAACAATACCCTGAAACCTTTAGAGAAGAACAAGGTCAGTATCAGTGAATAAATTAAATGCTCCAGACTAAACATCAGTCGAGATACACCAAGTACCTTGGTTTACCCAAGAATAAAGAAGGAAGACAAGAAGACCAGAAGAATGAAGACTAGAAGAAGGACAAGAATGAAGACTAGAAGAAGGACAAGAATGAAGACAAGAAAGAAGATAAGAAGAAGGACAAGCAAGAAGACAGGAGGAGAGGAAGAAATAGTATGAAAGAAACACCGTTGTAAAACCTATTATTATTATTAACTGCCATCAACCCCAAACCCACAAAAACGATTCAAAAGAAAGTATAACATACCCAAAATCCTATAAAAATGTAATTATTTAGAAAACTAAAATGCTGTATAGTATTATAAGGAGTGAACCGACTAAAGCTATTGTGTGATAAGAAAATAAACAAGTCTTAGCAGTCCATGATTACTAAAGGTCTGGTCTGAGATAATAAGACTGAAAATATCAGAACCAACAGTGAAAGTGAATTTGTGTAAGTGTTTTTTGGAAATGCAATAAACTTAAAGTTAGTGATACTATGACTTATCAATATGCTATATAACAACTTTAATATCCAATAATAAACAGCATAATAAAATAATAAAATGGAAGATTTCCAGGATTTTATTATTTTAATGTAACTCTTTGTTTACAAGACATTTGTAAAAAATGCTAATAACTAGAGTATGGGAGATCATGTTTACTGATGTAGGGTATCATAAATAATAATGGTTTAGACCAGAAAGGACTGGCATTAATTTAGTATTCGTAAGTTTAAAATGTTTAAATAGACTGTTTATTCACAGCCATAAAATCAATGTGTTAGTAAAATGTATTTGTAAGAGTTATTAGAAAATAACATTTATATTATGTGTTTTAAAATGAATTATGTTTGCTAAATAATAGCCTACATACCATTAATAATGTTTCAATAGGTATGCTATGTTAACTCAAAAATAGTTAAAAGTATATGTTCAAACCATATCAGCAATATGTTCAAGTGTGCAGATTGCTAAATAATGTTCATAATTATTTATTTTAATAACAGTAGTGTTAATTAAATACTACACCTCACAATAAGTTATAAACCATTTTATTTTCATATAATAGTAACTATGTAAAGTCAGAGGAGAAAGTAGGATAAATTTATTTGAGAAAAACAGAAATATAAAATTCTAAAATCTAGGCCATTTGGTGAATTCACAGAACCAATATAAACCAGAATAATTCACTTATAAATCCTGTAAACTAGCCAGATTTAGATAAAGTAAATCAGTTAACCACTACTGGGAATGATCCTATGAGTTAAAGTGATAATAAGGAAATATACCTTAAAATATTGTAAATTTTCAAAATATATAAATTAATTAATTTTAAAGAGCAATGTCAAATTTACAGATTAACACAAAAAACCAGTTTAAAGGTTTAATTTATATGCATTTAAGGAAAGAAAGAGGAATATGACTAATTAAAATTTATTATAATAGTATTAATGATATTTAAAATGGAGGAAATCTGTATAAAGACGGAAATCCAATTTTGAGCCTATATTTCCAAAAAGTAAAGAAATTTGTTAATTTCCACAAAATGTCTACAGATATGGACTATAATACATCAATTTAAAAGGAATGAGATGATTAAACCAATGATAAGGTTCATAATTCATAAACGTGATGAATAAAATAGATAAATTCCATATATAATGTAATATTTTATCATGTGTATGGGTAATCGAAATATGTTAACAATACTTTTTCAAAGATTAACTGGGCCAAATTTTGACCAAGTTAATTAGTCTTTTGTTGAATATCAAGCTGAATAGTTGAGTGACAAAACGTTCTGTAATCGAGTAGAAAATGGTACGTCTAATTACTATTAATGTCAGTGCAACACATTACATTGAATTGGTAGATGAATTGAACACTTTCATAGCTAAATTTACCTAACCTTTAACAGCAATAGTGAGAAATAACACCTAACTTCATGATACGAGTGATATAAAACAGTAAAACAGTATATTTGACACAATTCACTCTACAACGCATAACCACATTTACAGAAACTTAACCCACAGGAGTGAACACATACAAAATAAACTAATTAACACAAGTTTACACGGAATACATCTTCAGAATACACCAAATAACTTAACAGACATATTACATCAGTGCGGGAAGATTTCAGACATTCACAAAGGTAATTTTGTCGTGATTTTTGGACATGTCGATCTCGCAGTAACTACGCCAGAAATAGTAGCGGCCATCTTTTAATTCAACAGAGCCAGCCTTCATTATCCAGCAGTGACGTCATAGCCTGCATATGGTTCGACAACTTTCTTACACATTATATATTGGAATTATTTAAATTCTGTTGAATAATAATTATTGTATTTGTTTTTAATTGTTAATGTTATACTTTCTCGTCACCCTTCTCTGACTATTAATTTTAATCGCTCAAAGAACCTGTCTTTTATATCATACATATCATAAATTTTGTTCTGTATGCACAATCGATAATTCCCGAGACGGAGTCGATAATTGCTCTCCATCGATAAAAAATCGATTATTTATTTAAATTGTTCAATAAATCTTTATATTTCCATTATTTCTTATCTGTTATTTATTTCACAGGTTAATTTAAGAGTATTTATTAAGACTGAGGGACTTAAAGAAGAAGAAAATATTTTATTTGAGTGAGATATTGGACCAGCAAGGAAAATCACCAATCGATTGCTAACTGGAGTTGATCTAGTTAGGACTCCAGACTTGGTTCAAATCTTCAAGAAGTGCTCGATAGTCCATAAATACCTGCCTGATTATCAAATTTTTTACAAGAACATTTAAAACAGATTTATTTCCTATAAACACACATTAGTAAACATAAACAAAATTATTTTTATTATTTGAAAATTTTTATTTTTATAAAATTTTCCATCAACTTTTTATCTTTTGTAACGACCGGCATACAGCGGTCAGCTTACAATAAGCCTACTATAAGAGTTAATAAAAAAATAAGGCATTGACTTTGCATATAAACAGCGTCCAAACTGTAAAACACCACTGTAACGAACACTGTACATGGTTGCCAACACACTTAGGCCTACTGCCTAACTAAGATATTCGCCTTGTATTTCACACCATAAACCACAATTAAGAGCGTATTTACGGGGGTAAATCCGATCGGAACCGAACCACTCCCCTTCCCCAGAGGGTCAAAAATGTTCAGAAAATTTGTATTGTATTAATTTTATGCTGTGTTATTATTGTTTTCAGCGGTGTACGCTATTATAATGGTAACTAATATAATGGTAAAATTACAAATCTCTTTCTTACAAGCCATGTGTAAATTCGTCTGTATATGAAATATTGGAAAATCAATTCTGTCAATAAGTATTTTCTAAGCAACATTTTTATTGTGTTTTTACTGTTTACTTTAACGGGATTGATTTCAGAATATTATTACATGTTCTTCAGCCACTATGATTAGTAACATTGATTAGACTTTACTAGTTTTGTCTTTGGTGTGAAGTTGACTTGACCGACAAACCCAAATGCCAAATTCTGGATACGCTACTGCCTATAATTACATTTAACAAAACAAGTAAACTGTCTAAACTGTCTAAAGGATTTTATATATATATTCTCCTTTAATTTTTGTCAAATGTATTTCCTTGTATGTTTGTACAGCTCATCTTCTCCAGTAAACGGTACAAATAGTCTTGCCTAAAAAAGGAATTTCTTCCTTTTAATGAAATTTTTCGATTTACGAAAAGACTTACGATATCACACACACACACACACACACACACACACACACACACACACACACACACACACACACACACACACACACACACACACATACACAATACTTTAGTCTCTTTTAAGGTACTTTATGTTTAAGGTAACCCTTAATTTCACTCATGTATTGCCAGTTTGTCTATTTTGTATCGTATATTCAAATTTATCCTATTTGAAAAAACGTTTGTTTGCAAAACTAATCTAAAAATAAAATTTTATTACTAGCCAAAATACCAATGTATTTACTTTAATCATGATAAAATTATAATGAAATTAATTTGAATGAAATATAACTAACACAATGAAACTATAACGTCAGTTTAATTGATAAGCTTTAATTTTCAAATAAAGTTTCCCTATTATTTACTTCGACTTTGAATTGTTACTTTGTGAATAATTGCGATCTTACGTATTTTACGTAGAAGAGTAATTATTTATACACAGTAAATCACGTAACATGTACTTGTAAAAGAATTGTAATTATACATTCTGTTTTTCTTATTTTTGTTTATAATTTTGGCGTTAGTAGATATTTTGCAAAAGATTGTAATAGGCTGATTTTGAAATATGTTCCTTAGCTTTATGTTTAGCTGAAATAGCAAACATCATTTCTGAATGATTTCCAAAGCTTATGTAAAGTTTGTGTTTCTAAAAGGAAAACAAATATACAAAGCTTATGTAAAGTTTGTGTTTCTAAAAGGAAAACAAATATACAATATTTAAAATTTGTAAGTCGTTTGATTTTTGAAGTGGAAATAATATTATTTAAGGTAGACGTTGAGACTAAATAATAACGCTGGTCTATGGCGGAATACTGTGGTTGTATCTTTTTATGTGTGTTATTTGAACTGCGGCCTCCAAGGTTGAATGCTTTACCGAAAATCCCATTTCGTTATTCCCTAGAGTTTAACCTGACATTGTTAGTGCCGTCTAGGCCGAACCCTTTCCAAGGGGGGGGGGGTGAGGAGACACCTGGTCCTTAAACAAGTCAGACAAATTTGGTTACATAGTATTTATTTTTACTTAAGCTATAAGGTGGACCGTAGAGGATAAATTTCAACTATCTCTCGTTTTAGTCCCGTCGAAAATGATTTGTGACAAATAAATTAGATTATAGAATCAACGGTATTTCTTTGGTACCAGCGAATGTGATCCCTATAGTCAGACAACCACAAGTATGGATCGTATCCATCGTCGACTTGTATTCATGGTCAGATATTTCGGATATTTCAACCTCCCTAGGGCATGAGTGTAACGTTTTGTTAACCACTCTGTGATAAATAAAACAGTTATATGCGAGTAGACCTAGAGTAAATTCTACTTTTATATGGTGTTATGAATGATGCGGTTCCGCTGAATATATGAAGCTATATGAAGTGTTGTATCTTTTAGTATTAAATACAGTTAGACGTATGCACATTTAGGGACATGTCTTTTATTGAAGTACGTCATATGCTTGTTTTTTCGGTATTCTTCTACAAGTTAATTACTACAAGTTAAGAAAAATAGAAAAAACTCTAATGGTATGTCTCACCTAGCAGGTTACTTTTATTTTTGTACGGAAAGAGAAAACCTTTTAGACTATTTTTATCTTTTACCTGCACGTACACATAATGAAAACTTCTGTTCCATGATTGTGCCTTATTTTAAAATCCAATCTTCAAATTTTGCGTTTTGCATGTCACAACATAATTCTCAGTACATAACATCGAGATTCATTAAGATTCATTGTTTGTAATTCGTTTTATTGCACTAATTACAGTAGGTCTGTATATAGTATCATCATTATAAAATAGGCCATAATTTACTTGAGACTGGAAGTCATTCTTAGGTTAGTAGCCTACAGTGGCCGTTAATTATTGATAAATGATGGAAGGCTTGTAAGGTTCGTTTTTTAACTAGAAACATCTTAAAACATGTGTATCTATGTTCAAGAACTTATATTTGTGTTTGTCTGTGAATGTGTGTATATATGCGACATAAAGAAAGAAAACTGTTACAGAATTTTTCTTATGTTTACAATTATTCTTCTGTTAGTAGTATATAATTATAATGGTACATAAATACACTTTACGTAAATAACAATTATTTTTGTATTGCTCGAATACAAGTGTTGATGATGACAATAAAATCTGTCGAAAAAACGACATATTTTCTTTTAGTTCTTTGTAGTCAATTTCCATTAAAAAAAAATCTTTCGTCAAAGGAAGCTTTTAATATAATATGTATTTTTCATCAAGTGATTTGTTGCTTTAACTGAAGCTGAAATCATATTTTTGCTAATGTCTTTATTTATTGAATCATTTTTTGTTTGATCCTATTCTTCTTCTGTTCATTTTATGTAAAATGTTTTCCCCATATACATAAATTTTAAGGATTTTCCTCCGTATAAAATGCGTAGTATAATAAATACAGTCATCGTTGATAAAACTCGACATTGTTTGAAATTGTAATATTGTTTAAAATGTATGTTATTTTAGATATGAATTATGTGCTACTTTTAATAGACTGAGTCCCATTATTGTCTAATAAATATCGAATAAAAAATAAATTGGAATATATATTTACAGTCTATCAAAGCATCAATATGTGTGCGTGTGCATAGAGTGAATGGGAAAGATAGACAGTCTGTCAGACAGACAGATAGACAGGTAGACAGACAGGCAGACAGACTGAGACAAAGAGTTAAAAAGCGGGAAACAAATTTGTATTATTCTCAAATTATTTTGAAAAGTCTGACCCACAATTTCCAATTATTGAATTGTCACGTTAAACGTTGGCTGCACTGTGCCTATAGGCTAGAAGAGTAAACCACCTTATAGCATCGTCGCTACTACAGCAGCAGTACTTTCACTTATCCATGATCTAAATTGGTTACTCACAATGATCATGAATTATGATTCGCAGTCCAGTCACATTTTTCAATAATTCTTGAAAAATACTTTCCTGATATGGAAAAGTCAAATAGTTATGCAACTTTTAATTTCATCTTTATATGGCCATTCAGTAGTCCTGGGAGACTTATCAACCTTAAAATGTGACTCGGAAGTAGTCAAGAAGAACTTTAGTCCACAACATACATGTTTTCCCAAAAGTCGTAATTTTGTTGGTTAATTACGGTTAGATTTGAATTTTGGGTTAATTATGCAGTCACGTTTTTTCCTGTGAATAAAATTTATCAACTCCTTCTATTGCTGTTATCAACTCTCACTTGACTATCTACTGCAATAGAACATTGCAGTAAAGGGAATTGTAGCAAGGACTACATGCTGTTATAGCAGGTTTATGACGTTGTAGACAAGATAAAAATTGATTTTTGTTTGAGAATGTAAATTAGATTAAGTATTGAAATAAGAATTAGGTAAAAGACTAGTATGTATCAAAATGCCCATAAATGTATTTGTGATCATGTCTTGTGCGAGTTAAATGTGCGAGTGCGCGTGTCATTCGTATTTTTATGAATAACTCCACTGTAAATGAACGTACCGAACGGAGATTTGGGCAGCGCAAGCATCCTAAATAGCGCTATATTTTCTGGGTGTCAGAGACTTGTTACGTAATATATTAATAGGGATGTGGTTAGTAAAAACTAACTTCTATAAATTCCTTATCTTTTAGAAGTCAGAAAATTTATAGATAAAATCTATACCTGCTTCTGCAGCAATCTGCAAATCCTTTCAAAAAGTCGTCTATCAGTTTTATCCATCAATCACATGATAGCTGTTTCGACCAATCAGCGGCCCCAATTTGCATTAAGATTGGGTCTCCGCCGACGAATATCTAGTTAGTTCCATCCTGCAGCTCGAATACTACGGACGTGCTCTCTGTGCGAGTTTTTCGTACAGAAACGTGCTTATGCAAGAGCGATCAAGGACAATTTAGCGACGAGTTACCCGTTGCTGATACCTTGACTGGGTACGAACTCAATATTAGTTCAGTAAAATAAACTATTTAAAATTTTAAACAGTGCTAGTCTCGCGTGAGTGAAGATTTCCGCATAGGGAAGGTTTATCCATCCGGGATACGCCTGTTATCGCGAGGACACCTCAAGACGCGGAAAGGTGCAAGCTTAAAGCACCAACAATAAATAATATTAAATTACAACCCAATTTCTGTGCCCTGAGATACGAGTAGACTGGTTATTGGTGTATCGGCGTGCGTGCGTACTTGAGGAGTGTCAGCGAAGCGGCAGTGTGCAGAAAGGAGTAGACGAGAGAGGAGCAGATTGCGGCGAATCACAGGACCAGCAGTGAGACGAATCAACATACTTGGAATCACGTTCAAGTAACAAATTGACATTTTTTTCCCAAAACAGATCAATCTGATATTCAGAGACAAATTTGAAGTAAAATAAATATATTTCTGAATTACAAACCATTTAAAAAAATTTTGTTTTAAAATAAACAACCTTGCTCCAGATTATTGTTCCTAACTATATTATAACCTAACTATATTGTTCAATTATTACTATGCCTAATATATGTTTTGTCTCACTACATTTGACTATCTAACACATTGACTGTAAATGAACATTACAATAGAAAAATGTTAGAACGCAACGTAAAGCAAAAAAGGTTGCATAGCTAACAGATATGATTTCTAACATTAGTAGACCATAGGAAAATTTGTAGTGTTATTTAACAAATTTATTAAATTAATAAAAATATGGCAACTAATTTGCAGATGCACTATGTACAGATCTTTACAACTGCGTAGTGCCTGTAGCAATCAATACTTAGGCTCTGAAATAAAACTGGAAAAATTATTCTTATATTCCAAGTAAACTTTCTGTGTTAGGACACATTTTTCGCTCTCGGTAATACGGAAAGCTAAAAATCATGTTTGCGAATGTTTTTCTGCTACTGGTAGCTAATACAAAGTGCTGATTAATATCTAAAAATATTGTAAGAAAAAATAAAATGTAATGTAACAAATGTACGTAAAAAATAAAGAAATGTAGTAAAAATTAAAAATTAGAGGACATCTGTTCAGCGGTTAATGTACTGCACCTATGCAAATAATATCTTGTGCTTCTCTTTTATTTAAATAGCTGTAACAGTGTAAGTCGACTTGTAAACGTATGTGTTTTTATTTTATTTTTTAATATTTTCTATAAATTTATTGATAGTTTTTATTTTGTATCCATTGTCTATTGCTATTTGTTTGATATTATTTCTTTCTTTGTTTCTATCTTGTTCATTTAATGGGATTCTATACATACGGTATATTAATGAACTGAATGGTGGAATTTTATGTTGAGGAGGTTGATTAGACTTATTTGGTATTATTATTCGTTTGAGATGGTTTTCTGCATTAAAAATTAGATATTATTGAGTATTCAAAATTATTTTCAGTTCTGTTTATGGTTAGCTGTAAGTAATTCGTTTTATTATTCGATTCTTCTTCTGTTGTCTATTTGTATTGCTACGTAAATTGTTAATTGAATTTAATATATTAGAAATATTAATGCCTTTATTTTTGGATATATATGTAGAGTGTCATCAACGTATCTAATGTAGTATCCTAATGAATCGTTAAATTTCATTATATTTGTTATTTCTTTACCAAGTTTTTGTGAAAAGTTTCCGGAGATAATAGCGGAGATTGGGGGTCCCAAAGCAAGTCTATCTGTTTGATGGTATAGTTTGTTATTAAATTGAAAATAATTTTGATTTAATATAATTTTTAAACTGTTAGTTAATTGTTTAATTCATGTGTCGTTTTCATTATTTCTTTTCAGTGTATTTGGTATAATATTTATGGTATCGTCAATGGCCATATTTTGTGTACCAGTTTGAAATGTCCAAAGAACATAATTTTATATTTTTATTTACTTGTATGTTTCTTAGTGGTTGTGTGAGTTCGATACTGTTTTTTATATTAGGCCTATATTTGTATTAAAGTTTTACTTTATGTTTTAATATTTGTGATTTAGATATTTTATAATTTGGTGCTGTTTTATCGTTTATTAAAGGACTAATTGGTTTATCAATTTTGTGTAATTTTATTAGTGAATTTAGTTTTGGTGCGCTAGGATTGTCCATTTTATATTTATATGATTAAAATGTATTTTAAATATATTACAACGTGTTTCTTTTAATAGAAAATATAAGGAGCATCAAACTACTGCGTGAGGAGCAGCTACCTCTTTGAGTAGGATTAAAATGTGATAAACTCGTTACTGACCGTGTCAATAGTAAAGGCACACCTAATTATTTGGTACGTAAATCATTAATGAATACGAAAATCCTAAAAAAAGAAAAACCTTAAATCCTTAAGAAAAACCTTCAACCTTCGTTTCACCGTATCGTGGTGTTGTATATTAACCAAGGAATGTTGAAGATAGGGCAGCATTTTCCTTCTGCCCTCGGTTAGTACAGGAAGGAACAAATATAGTATAGCGTATATGCAAGTACACCTCCAAAAACACAAGAAAAGTCTGGGATTTTTAGATAACTTGATGACAGAGTAATGTGATGTGCCGGTATAGGCATAATAATCGAATCTTATGATTAAGCTACGACAGTCAAGATTGATATCCAAGTTGCTTATAATCCAGTTTAAAGTAATTTTGGCTTCAACTTAGTTAGATGTACTAACACCTGAAATGGCAAATGCTTATTACTTCTGATTTTACTAAATTAGACAGTTCGGAAGATTGGTAGAGTAACTCTAAAGCAAATCTGTGGAATATACTAAGGTTAGGTAAGCTAAAGTGAAATATGTGGCAAGAGATTCCATATGAAGTACAATATATTTTTATAAAAAACAGAATGAGCACGAAAAATTGAGATGATACTGAGCAGGTGGATTCAACCTATTGTTTAACATGTAGTCAGCAATTCAAAGTAACATGTAAAGGAGCTACCCGACGAGACGCGTTTGAATGTTACACCTTCGTTTTATTGCTGCCTGGTTTTTAGACCTCAGAGAAGATTTTAAG
Source organism: Magicicada septendecula (assembly GCA_034769895.1). NCBI lineage: Eukaryota > Metazoa > Arthropoda > Insecta > Hemiptera > Cicadidae > Magicicada > Magicicada septendecula. The sequence continues at coordinate 534,908,258 of CM068367.1, read as the reverse complement.
GAAAAGTGGATAATCCACAGTTAACTGACTGATACTCATTATTGAAGAAAAACATGAGAAAGTGAGCAGTTTAGACACTTGTTTACCTCTTGGTTGCTATTAATGAAAAAGTGGTTTGGACACAAGGATGTAAGTGTTTTGTTAAACTGAGTCTGTCGTAAGAGAAATCATATGGTTGGTATATGAGGAAGAGAGTCCGTTTTAGATGATCTACATCTTGGTCGTTGCTGCGTACGCTGAGTTGTTTACTTGTTTACCGTTGGAACAACAGAACTAGACTTGGGTAAAAGCCTTGGCTTCCTTCTTGTCGATGGCATTATGTAGATATACTAGAAAGATAAAAATTGCATTACTGTGCGCGTATCACGTAAATGTGTGTGGTAAACGCTACAACAGAGCAGCAGCGGTCACTCTGTAGACAAGTGTCCCCAATATTGATAGCTCCCTGCAGTTGTTTCGTATAGATCTAATCACGTTTTTGACATTATATACTACAAAATGTTTGCTAATTTCCTTACGAGTAAAATTTATAATAGTTGATTGTAATATTTTAACATAATTTATTTAAAAATTTATAAGGCACTTTGAGGAAACGTTATTTTAAAAGTGAGCGGTATTACACATATATTCGTAATGTGCAAGTATATCTAGGCTTGGAATAAAATACAATACTGTGAATGTTTCTACGTTAGCCTTTTTCTACACGTTATAAGAACACTTTTACACTCTTTATAGTAACATTTGTATTGCCATTTGGTGGTGTAATTACCTAGTGGAAATATTTAAAACCATGCATACCGTGTTTTATTTAAAATTAACGTGATGCATGGTTCTGCACCAGTTGGCTCGTTTCCGTGGAAACTGCTGTCATTTGCTCGACTACAAATAATTTGCGGCAACGATGCAGCTACAGCATGCTATTAAATTCATTTGTACAACAACCTGGCACTTTTTATTTATTCAGTTTACTAATCTGTCTGAATCTACACCGCAGTGAATGAATAACCTGAAAGTAGCTTATAATAAAAGAACATTTTATCACGTACTGCGATGAAAGAAAGTACAGTGTTTTATTATTGCTATTACATTTAGTTATACGAAGCAAGTATCACATTCGCTTATCTAAGTTAATTGCAAGTTTTCAGCATACGTTTATGCTGACTGGAATTAAATTCCTGCATACATAAACTGAAAAAGAACGACAAGTACTTTTTATAAATTTAATGCTGTAATTTCTGCCATCAAAAACTATAAATTTTATTTTTTCTTATATAACCTAGTTATACGTTAAGTACAGGAAACTAAACTTTTAAATACGACTATGTCATGTCTACTAACATTTTGTGTGTGATTTACTTTTTGTAACAATCGGACTTTTGGTGCTAATTCAGAGAAAACATTATACTCTATTATCAACATAACATAATTTAAATAAGTGATTAACATTTCAGTGTTTAATACGATTTATTAATTTAGTTGTTAATATTTCTCTCATGAATCTAATTTGACAGGGACAATCTTTGATTTAAGATGTAATTTCTCATTACACTTTGCACTGACAAAAACAAGGAATACTAATCTTGTACCTTGTTCCACTAAAATTCATACTCCTGCAGATTCTGTAGTAAAAAAGTAATCTTTTAGTTCAAAATAATAAAATTTAATTCATAAAATAAAATTAGCTTAATTAATTAAATTAAAATAGTGAAACAATAATACGTTTATTAAATTAGAAATTGTAATATAAATAATAAAATAATAAAATTTGTAAATAATAAATAATAAAATTATACATTAAAATAATATGGTTTAAAACCTGATGAAAGAACTCCTACTCATTATCCACCTCAGTAATTACGTTTGGAATTTGAATTAATGGAATTAAAATAGAAAATCACGTAACTAAAATAGAAAAACAATTAATTTAATTTCATACTTTTACTCATATTGTTACGGGTGGTTTGTATGTGGTATGTGTGTGTAAGTTACACTCAACTGTTAGCATTTTGAATGTAAAATATCAAGTAACTTGTGAGAAAGTGTTTCGAATCTGAAATAAATTGAACTCAGTTCTTAAGAGGTAAGTGCTAGATATAGAATTTACTGTTTATAATTTTACCTATATATTTAGTAGCAAATTTAGTAATAATAACCGTATTCATTTAATATATGTGGTGATAATTTTTTAATTTGATATAGTCATGAATTAATACAGTAACCAAAAAATATGAGTACCATAGTCACTACTCCTGTCAACACTTTGTCGTTTATCGTTGATAAACAAATAATTCATTTACATACAATAAACCTACTATTAATGTAAATCCTATTGATGCAGCAAGCTTATGTTAATATTTGTTAATATTGTTACAAATATGAAGTCATGCAGAAAGGTACGGCATGTCTTCTTGTTGCTAGCTGTGTGTATGCGAGTGTTACAGTTATATTACCTGATCCCTAATATGTTACTAAGTTTACGTGACCTAGTTGGTGAACTTTAACAAACTCATCGATATGTATTATTGATTACCACGACAAAAAAGTAAATGGAATTCTCCTCCATATCACACTTTACCAACAAACAACTCTCCCACAAATAACACAGATTCGGTCCATGGAATGACGAGTTTTTAGTTACGTAAGAGCTAAAAATTTATGTTAAAATTTTAGTTCTATTTAGTTTCAATAGTGTTACGACTGACGAATTCTATTAGTTTTTATACCAAAATAAAACTTTAGGTTGTAGTGATTAAGAAATTTAAAAACAAACTATTTTCAACGTGTTAAAATTAACATCAGTTAAAATTAAATTTAATTTTTTTCATTGCTACTGAAATTTAAATTTTTTGTAAGTAGCTTCTTGTCCTTTATAAGTGCCTGAAATTACAAAATATAAATCAATGAGTAGTAAAATAAATAGGATTTTTAATTTTACGTATTTTATGTGCAATATGATGTAACTGGCAACATTCAACATGAGATGAGCATTTTGTTGTAGTAAGATATTATTTTAGTATTTTAATAACTCAAGTGCAAAATTTACTTATATTAAATCTAGCATTTACTTATTTTGAAAAATATTTTTATTGTGCAAATAAGTGAATGGCCTAAAAGGATTAGTGGACCGCTATGTCTTGTGTTGATTGAACAGCATAATGTAACTTACATTACATTGATGTTAATCAGGTGTTCTAAAAGCACAGATTTCCCACATGATATTATCATTCATCCCACTCTTAATTTATAATTTCTTAGTATATATCTTGCCACTGAACGTAAACATTTTATATCTGCAGTCTGGATACTTTTATAACCATTTTTGTTAATGTCTGACCTCGTTACCAAACAACAGAGTAGGAACAGCTATTAATCTTTACAATTTTAATAAAGTGACCTTTAGCATATTTATTTTAGATTCTCAAAATTGTAGCACAAATATTTTTAAACCTAGCTATTTTGTTTTATAGATCATAATTAAAATTTCTAACTCATATCACATCCTAGATAAATAAAAATTTACGCCTGGTCTTTAGCACAGTTATCTAAGATTATGTTTCCTATTGTTGGCTGTAATATTCATAACGCGTGTTTAATGAAATTATAACAGTAAACGTTTGTCAGGAAACTCTTCTAAATATCAGAGCTTTTATTACCACTTTTAAAACTTTATTTAAATTTTACAACTATGCAGATTTTTACACCTGCACGAACACTGGTGGATTGGTGTTTTATCATCAATCAAGCTGCAAACGTATTTTAACAATTTAGTAAGTAACCCTAGCAGTATTTTTAAATAGATCTGAAAATTGAAACGTCAGCGGCTTTAAAGAGGTAATAGCGTAAAGTCGGCGTATACTTCAGTAATGCAACATAAAGATGGGGACACCTGAGAATTATTGCATTTAGTTATTTGGCGAGCTGCCAAAACAACGCAGTTTTGTGTTTAACTACAGAACACAGAAAACAAAGACAGACAATTTTGTTCTGAACTACACATACTGTCACGTATATAATGGCAAATGTTTAATAACGTGTGACAGTTTAATTGTATACAGTTTTATATCAGCGGCCATAATTACATTACTCTGACACAAAACACAGAATATACAGTTCAAAATAATTGCTTGTGGTTATGGTTCACCTCGTGACGTTGTAGAGTGGTTGTGACGTCGTTTATAAATAATGTTTATATTAAATTAACATAGAAAGGGCATTGTTTAAGTGATCATTTTTACACTGCGTAAAAATGTGTTATAGTTTTATCTGGTACATTATTATTATCTAATTCCCTGAAATCTTCATGTCGATAAATCGTTGTATTACAATATTGTCAAGCATTCAAGATAATTGCAAAACAAATTAAAGAGCACAGAGTACAGAGTTTGAAAACAGCCCAAGTAAACAATGCACTGTAAATTTAGGAAACATTATTTAGATTATTTAGAAGACTTATTTAATCGTTTTAATGAATAACTTGATTGTATATTATTATATTTATGATCATTAAATCATCTCTACACGTACATATTATTGTCAAGACAGATTTGTTTTATTGTGGCAACAGATACATATTTTAGCTTCATTTCTCGTTAGAAAGTAGGTATCCGTTCTACGTATTACAAGGTTTACAACGTTCCCATATATACAGTTATACTATGTCTAAAATAAATATTGTTTCATAACAAATAAGAATTTCAAAAATAAGAATTTGTATATCCAACACTACCAAACATTTCACAACTACTGAAATTATTTACTGTGAATGATTCTGTGACAGCAAATACTAACTATAAATTAGTATTCCCTTAAATAATCCATACTAGTTTACAATAAGTACCAAAGTAAATTACTTCGTAGACTACTGAATAAATTTCTTAATGCTTAATTGTAAACATAAAATCTTTTTAAAAAGTTTAAGAAAACGCTCTAAATGTTTAGATTTTCTAATTGTGCTACTAGTCACGATATTAACATGAATTTACACATTTACCTGTCAGACGAGGCATAGTATAACTTGCAGTTGAGACTTTTGCAAGCAAACGGACGTTGGGCCATTAGTGTGTCACCCAGAAAGTATTAACCTTACCTCAAGTAATTATTAAGTACCTGAAAAGCTACTCGCAGTATTCCGAGTAAAAAACTTATACTTACCTCTTCGCCGCTTTAATGTTACTTGTAAAACTGTAAATTTTCCATAAAAGTTTTAGTTTTATTTCTTGGTAAGTTTGAGAGTAACACATTAAAGTCGTAGTTAATTTATTAATAACATTACTCTAACATAGACATATATACGTTGTAGCAAGTTTTGGGGTGCATCCGTGTATGTGATGTTTATATTGCCGATGTTTTTGTATGGTAAGGTGTATATTAAATACCATGCACAAACTGCGACCGATTTTATATCGGCCACTCTGGGAGAAATATCCGTCAACGCGTCCGCGAACACAAGTTGGCAGTAGCAAAACAATAAGACAACACATTCCTAACAAAACACTCTAAAAAAACAGGACACACTTTCGACTTCAAAAAAACAAACATCTTGGCACGAAGTAACTATAAGAAAATCAGATAGTACAGGGAAGGCGGCATAGAAATTTACCGGATGAGAGAGGGAGATGAATACACTAAATTAGCGACTAGGCCCTACTTCGAAATTTCTAACTGACAGTTCACAAATTAACAAACAATATATGGCCACAACACACTCACCCCCAAGTTCCAACCCTCCAACGGCAAAAATCACAAGGAAAGCAAGATATAAAACGCGCTCCGTAGTTAAATCATATCAGTACGCCTTGAAAATGTTCTGGGATTACGGAACGAAACGTCGGCAATATGAACATCACATACACGGGTGTACCAAAAAATCTGCTTCAACAGATATTCACCTTGAAAGCTTTGTACGACCATATATATATATATATATATATATATATATATATATATACATATATAATATATATATGTATATATATATATACATATATAACATGCAACAATATGTTTAAAGATTATAAATACTCTTGATCAGACTAGTGAGAAAGTCAGGTACTTAGTTCTGAATAGACACGGTTTCAGAGTTTCTGTAATTGTGAAGTAACGGCCTGTGAGTATGTAACAGACCTTAACAGAAATCACTTACCACTATTTCTAAAATAAACAACTTCCCTAATTCACAGCTGTAACCAGGTGCCTGGTTCATACTACACCTGTTTATCATATTTATATTTAAGGTAACTCCATATTTAGGAATCTTTACGTTGTTTGAAGGCGGTCCACTTCTTCCACGACAATATATTGAATCAAGACACAAACTTTTCAACCGTCAACCGTAGAACTCTTCTCATATAACTAAGTAAGGCATTAATGTCCCATCGCAGCAACTAAGTTATTTATGTTATAGTTATATTGATTTAATTAGTCAGAAAATATACAGCATACGGTGATATATAATATAAGGATGTACTGACACAAATAATTAAAGTGACTTGAAAAGTAGTGAGAAGTTTCATGATTCCCATGGTAATTTTTTCAGGATACCTTCTACAGGTGAAAATAAAATCAAACGTTTTTAAAAATATAGGTATGAAACAACTTTTTTAAGATATGGACTGTAAACTATTTTACCCCAGTTATAACTGATAAGCAAAATATGAAGTTTATATTTTGCACTATTATACTAATTTTGTGATAACATTAACGACTTTAGTTTTTCAAACAGCGTTAATACAAAATAAAACGGCTTGAAACCTACGTTCAATAACTCATGAAAAAATTCTTACACAAAATAAGGTAAAAAATCTCCAAAGAAATAATACAAGAATAGAATTTTAACTAAAAGCCAGATTAGAAACTATTTTAATATTCTTAACTTATAAAATTAAAATTATGAATCACGTTCATAACTAAAGTTTCAATAATATAAGGAGTTTGTAGTTCAAACATATGATTGATTATATCTTTCTTTTCATGTCAAACTAAATTACTAATGTTCTTAAGCTTTCGTAATGCAGGATAGCAGAGAATATTGCTTTTTCTAGAAATTAATATCTAGAAAAAGCAACTATTCTGTTTGGAATGGCACTCAACAAAGTACTTCTAATTATATGCTTGAGATGACGACAAAATAATAATTATAATAAATAAAAAAAAACAAAGTTTATTTGGTGCTTAGTTTGGTATGTTTTTTTTTTTGTATTTAGTATAAGTTTAGTGTGTTTAAAACCTCAAAAACCAACTATTCTTTGCATAATTTACATAATACTGTAAACGACGTTAAACATAGCTGAAGAAAATCGTAATTAAATAATGATCTTGGTATGCTTAATGTTGTGGAAGCAATAAATTCATTCAGCCCCTGTTTGTAGTAGAGGCAAATACTGTAGCGTGACATTCAACAGACCGCTTTAGAACAAACGCGTTATTTGCTTATTACAGTTTACGCAGCAGTCAGCACTACCACAATTATTTGTTATAATTCCTCTCATTATACCTACAGACTATAAAGTGTAATTCTGTATTTCAGACCTTTAGTATTCTTTGACATTTTGTAACAAAATATAAAAATAATTACGACATGGAATCAGAGATTCAAAATTAATTTCTACACATGTGCTAAAATTTTTATTACATTTTTATTGTCCTGAAATACTATGTTTCACATATCACTTGTTATATTAGTTTTCATAAATACTTTTCACCTCATAAATACATCTTTTCAGCAAAAGGTTTCTGTTAATCTACAATGTCTATGCTTCATTAAGAGTTTTGCAACGTTTGCTTACTTGTATGCCCAAGAAAAAAATAAACTGTTCCTTAAAGTGTACGACAATATTAATAAAAAAAATACTTATGCAAATTAAAATAATATCTTTAAACGGACCCCATAGTGTAGTGAAGTTGTCAGTAAAAGTTTATAAGAGTAATTATATAACAAGTATATATTGTAATTCGTCGGTCACGGCAAATAAGTGTGTCGGAAAACAGCAATTGCCTCTCCTTCGAGATATAACTTGTTGCAGACGAAAAACAAGAATAGATAAAAATACGGTTTGTTAACGTACACAATAATGAGGTTCTCCAAGTAGTTTTGTACTTGATTTGCGTGAAACATCATGCGAATATTATGCTTGTCTCATAAATATTAATAGAATAACTTCAAAAGTCGTAATCAGTGAATGTCTGTTACTTGATTTGTTGATTGTCTTACTAGTATTATTATTTATTTGCATCTTATCATAACATCCATCTTATTCTTATTGCAAGCTTGTTTCTTCTTTTGCTTTAGGACTGCAGCCTTCCAGCATCAATTATCTTCGTCTCCTATCCGTTTCCATCTTAGTGTGTCCTCTCACGTTTATTGTTCTGAGATGTTCCAGTACATCTTCCAACCACCTTATCCAAGGTCGACAGGTCGACCTCTTTGTTCTTTTTTACACATGTAGCCCCAGGATTTTCTTTTGCATATGCTGATCATCCATCCGTGACTTACCCATTTTGTTTGTAGAGCTTTTACAAAACCTACGATGTACTCAAGCTTCAATAGCTCCTGTGTCTTCTATTTATTCCTTAGTATCCATTCATTATCTTCCTTAGCCGGACCACGAAAACGTACACTTATTCTTTGAAGACTTGTTAGTGATACTTGTTCTTTTATTTCTAATGATCACGTCTCACATCTATAAGGAAAATCCTATTTAATGGGGGTCTTATATTTTTCATTTATGCATTGTGAATTTGTGAATAATAAACTTTTTCTTTTGAATAGCCTGCTGTTAACATAATATGCCCTATTTCCTATTTGTATCCCGGAAAGTATTGTCGTGTTTATGCATATTTCATTATGTATCCTGTTTCCCAGATACCTGAACTTACTAACCGCATCAAATGGCAGCCATTATGCACACATTATACAGATTCCTCTTTCTATCTAATGGAGAAATTACCATGTATTTAGTTTTCATTATATTTAAATCCAATCTCATTCCAGCGGATTTTTAATTTATTTTAAAAACCTCAACCAGCCGTTGCATAGTCTAGCTATTATAGCACCAGCGTAAACACATACTACCTTATTTAATATCGTGGACCTGCGTCTACAATGGCATAGTGTAGCGCAATAGTAAAGAGAGTTCCTGACATCCCATCACCATCCTTAACTCGCTTAGTAAATATAAATGATTCACTTAGTATGTTATCGTAGTTAATGTTGCTTGTCTTGTATTTTATGGACATCTTCATTAACTGTATAAATTTCAAAGGAATTTACATATCCCGTATGGCTTCATACAATCAAACGCCTGCCTAAATTCCGCAAAAAGCATGTAGAGATTTATTTTATTATAACATTTCTCTGTAATCTGCCTGATAACAACAATTGATCAAAAGTAACTCTTGTTTTACCACGTTCGTATTCAGCTAGTCTTTTATCCGCAAATTGTTAAAATTTTTCATTAATTATCGAAGTCATTACTTTGTATACTGTGCTGGTTAACCTTAAGTCCCTGTAATTGTTGCAAACAGTTTCCCTTCGCATAAATTGCACGTATTATTTTGGTCATTATCTTTTTTCCAGACTACACGTAACAGACCATGTATATAGGCAGTAACAGTCTTACCCCCATGCTTTACGAATTCTGCAAGCAGGTCATCCTGTCCTGGGTCTTTGTTCCTCTTAAGACTTCCAACTGCCACTTCCGTTTTATTTGGCGTGTAATAATCTACTATATGATTACCATAATCGGTTATTGGGGTTCTCATGTCTTCTTCCATGACATCTTCATGCACGTCTGCATTTTACAGCTTTCTAAAATGTTCCATCCACCTCTCCAAAACCCTTCTGTCGTTTCCCACAACATTTCCATCTTTACCCACTACATACCAGTAAATATAAGATTTGTTTTGTGTTGCTGAATGTTTGTGTAACAGAATTCAAAGTAAAAATACACTAACAAAATCATAAAAATCGGTACACTTGATTATAAAATAGGCTACGTAGTTTCTGATGCTAGCAAGCTTTGTTTTGCAAACAAATTGCATAATAGCTCGATTTCAATTCTTATCTTGCCTCCATGTATACACAATCTTTAAGTTAATACCTTCATACTACATTATTTATGTTTACTACATTATTTATGTTTACTATATTATTATTAATAGCACTATTCATACTATATTGGCCTACGTACTAAATCAATATTACAGCAAAGAAAATTTAAGTCTCACAAAAACATAAACCTATTATATTAATACTGACCATATCCAACTGAAGGAAACATTGTTCCCAAGCAAAATATTTTTTACCTTCCAAATGATAGTCATAAATCATTACTCTAGCGTTTAAGATTTTAAGCATAGGTTATGATGGTTAAAAAGGGATCTATTTTTAACCCTAAATTCTGCAGCAATGTGTGTATGTGTGTGTGTGTGTGTGTGTGTGTGTGTGTGTGTGTGTGTGTGTGTGTGTGTGTGTGTGTGTGTGTGTGTGTGTAAGCCATATGAGAATATCATGTTATGGAATGGGTAACATAAGCTGTTTGAAAGGAAACAAACAGTCTGTGCTTAATCTGTAACTGCTTTTTAAAATTAATAATACAACAACAGTTTGGCTTATGGCCATATAAACTAGAGAAACATTTATTTGGCATACATATCTTATAATCTTGCTATACGTTTAAACTCCAAAGTTCCTTTTTTCTGAAGTCTGAACGGCTTGAATATAAAGAACATTAAACTGTCTGTAGACAATATATAGATATGTTTTGCCCATAATATATATGTCTCATATAGAACATATAATATAGAATATCTATAGATATGCATAAAATAAGATATATAAAATATCCGCAAAGCGAATTTAATGCTACATACACAGTTGTTAATGCACATGCACTTGCACTACATATAAAGTTTTAGTCTTAGTCACATCCTCTTGTATCTTGGGGTGTCGAGGATCTGCGCAAAGAGATCGCCACTGTTCCCTCTGGAGAGCAGGCGCCCTTGCCCAATCCAAGGGATGCTCCTGTCCTCAAAGTCGGCCATGCACATAGAAAGCGACTCTATATAAAAAGACTTATTACCGCGGTACAGGACGCACACTTATGTTAGCTAAGTCATATTAAGAGAGACTCCACTCCGTAATAATGTTCGCCACTAATCACAATAATTTATTATACGATGACAGAAATTATTCATGACGTCACACAGAGAAGATTTATACTACTCTCTAGAAAAATACTCGGAGGTAAAATGTACTATAATATGAGTTTAGTCCCATCAAAAATGTGACACTGTGCCTTACCTCACTCCCTATAAATACATTCTGACGTGATATAGAATAAAATTTGATTCCGTTTAGTTACACAAGAAGTGATGCAACGGTGTACTTTAGCTCTTCGCTTTCTCTGTGCGTAAAAGTATTTACTCTGAAGTGACAAATAATAAAACGAATATCAGTTTAGTGAAATCTAAAAGCATCAGTATCAACAAGACCAAAATAATTACCGTCTACAAAAAAAAAACAAAAAACATTACGTTTTAAACTACAGTTCCCAGAACAAGACAAATTTATAGAGTATTTGTGATAATTTGCTTAGACCTACAAATAACAGGCAGATAGATCTAGAGGCTGAAGTAAAACATCAAGTTCCAATAATATCAGATTGCTTGAACACAGCACTCTGCTCAAGCCAGTGAGTGTCAAGTAACTAAAGCATAGGTGCTCATGTACTAAACATTGCTTCAAACATTATTGACAAAACAGTAGAAATATAGAAATGACAAGATGAAGATTTAAACGAGAAGGTAGTGATGACGCTGCTCGGTAGGGAAAAGTGATGACATAATGGAAAGATGCGTCTCCCAAAAAGTAGGTGATTGGATTTGGGAAAAAAGAGGAGTTGCATGCGCATGTGGAAAGAATGAGTGATGACGCCTCGGCTGAATAGTTATGAACAACATACCAACTACAAATAGAAAATATGCTGACGTGACGTTCTAGTGAAGACAGATCCTGAGTCTACATAAAAATAGAGGAAGAAAGGTTCCAGTAACGCTATATTTGTATATAAGTATATATAGTACTATTTTTAATAATGCATTTTCTTATAGTGTGTTTCTATAAATAGTGTTGTTAGTTTGACAAGATAAATTACAATTAGAATTAAAGTTTCATACTGCATAAATATAATAACTCACTATACCTCCTATCTACCAATAAGCTACAATAAACGTCTCTTAAGTTCAAATTTATAAAAGGCTTTGTTTGACGGCCACAGGATGTATAAAAGGTTTTGTTTGACGGCCACAGGATGTATAAAAAAAGTAAGCTGTTACTTTCGACGTCACAGTCTCTAAGGCAAAAACGTGATTTATCTTTGGAAATCAACTTTTATCGAATGCCGCTTCGTCCAGTGTAGTTTTATTGTTGCTCCTTAGAACAAACATAATATTAAATAAAGTTAGATCAAATAAAAGGTAGATGTCTACCTTATGTGGAACACGTGGCCCTTCTTTGAAACGAATTTATTAAAGTCCAATTTTACTCAACAATTTTTTTAATATTACACTTTAAAACATACTACACAAGCGTTGAAAATATGCTCAAAATATGCTAATTCATGATAATTTAGCAAGTCGTATCATTAGAAAGCAATGAATAATGAAATGTAATGCCTCAATTGAAACGTGCCAGTACTCTTTCAATTCAACTTGGTAATAATTAGTAAACTAAAGAAGTTTGAAATTGATATAATCATAATAACTAATTCTTGACAATAAAATAGCTCATAGCAACATGCACTGTATTGTTTAGGAAGATGGGTTTTTGCTGCACATATTTTAGTAGGTGCCTTTGAATGACGAAATGTAGGCCACCAGATGGTCCCGTTCATAGTTGTGCATGTACAAGGAAGCCCAGAAAGTAGGTTACAAACTTAAACTGTCATATCAATGTAAATTCAACTACCATTATTAGAATCTTTCAATATCAACACATCAAAGTACTGTCACATAACATAATACCCGAGTTATCGATATATGATACTACAATCAGTTTTATTCATCAGTCAATCATTACCATACTCGAAAATAGTATAACAATAAACATTTTCCGCAGTCCAAATGCTTCTCTCTTTAACCAAATTATTACCAAAAGCTGGAAAGTAATAGATGTCTACCTCGTTACTGGTTTCTAATTATCACTCTTTACAAGTATCTAGATGCTCTATAATTTTTAACATTCGTCAGAGCAAAATTCCATTCTGATCGGAGAAATAATAACTTTAATCTCTTTACACATTTAAGAAAGAGTCAAAGTCTTACAGTAGTTCTCTCAGATAAACGATTATCCAGTACACACTAAAACAAGTTATATGAGTCACTAAGTTAAATAAATTACGTGAAATACATTATATTGCTAATACACAATTAAGCACTTAAGAATGATACTGCTCAAACGTACGCGAGAAAGTGTCAGACGATTTCACATTAACCACGCAATATGGAATTTGGAAAGACAAGTGAAAATTTACTAAACACCTCCAAAACAATTGTCACTAAAATTCCTAAACGATGGGTCACTTCTACCTAATGAAACCTCGACTCAAACGCGCTATTGTAATATGAATAAACTTGACGTTTCAATGACTCTAGGATCGGCTTCAAAAAATAAAAAAAGAACATAAAAGGACTTACAGTAAAAATATAAAACAAAATATAGTTGACAAAAGAAATTATTATTAAAATTTGCATTTTAGTAACGTAAATTGTTCATAAATTAGAGTTAAAGCATTAGAATTTACCACAAAACTATTGTAACGTAAAAGATCGTTTGCCTGTGAATGGCGGTTGAAGACTGCATTGAAAGTCCGTACAACGTTTGGTTAGTTCTATTCTAAAGTGTTTAAACCCCCACCTACCTGCTAATTTGGCAACATGTAAGCAAGGGCTCAAAAACGTGTTGAGGGGTTGAATTCTTAAATATTAAATGTTAAGATAATTATGAAAATTAAAGTGAAAAGTGAGATGCTGGTCCTTTATATATTAGTCACCAGTACCAGGGTCACCACATGTTAAGATCTGGTACCACTGTGTAAAGTTGTAGTACCATAGGTTACCAGAAACATAATCACACTGGTTAGTAAATTAACGTTTTTGAATTATTACTCAAAATCTCAAAAATTATCCAAAGTGTCAGCAAATTACCCAAACAAGTAAAAACAGTATTTATCAAAATATTCTAATCTCGTACCATAGGGGGCCTGTTCAAATGAAAGTTTATTGCGGGCTGACGTTAAAGAAGATGAAGGGCTTTAGTAAGAATGGTTGCAATGACCAGTATGTGAAGAATATTATTTAAAAGGTTGCATGTGGGGAGACTCGTGATAACACAAGAGAAATGGAAGACATTGTCGTTATTCCGTAAGCAGAGGGATTTTCGGATAAATTAACTAAGTTTCTAAGGAGGTGTGTAGTCCAAACCGCATCTTATTTCCGTAAAACCGTAGGTAACTTGGTGGGGAAAATAAAACTAAATAGTTCTGCATTAGACACTAAGAACTCGTGTACCGATTGCGGAGCACAACATTTCGGCGAAACGAGCAGTCTTTTGGATGTTTGTATGTGAGTATAAATAAAGAACGTCCATTCAAATAAAACAAACACTTTGCGATTGATGGAACATCCTTCGTGCAAAAAGCATAATATGTCTCGTCCGATGTATACTGTGGGACACCGAGAAGGTAAGGAGTCGATGTCTGGGGAACAGTAATTCAAGTCGAAGTCTGGGGAGATTTTTTCATTATTACTAACGGAAACTCTTTAAGCAAAGGCAAGGATATTTTACAAATTTGGTTTTATAATTTCAGGAATGTTTATTGTTTATTGAATACAATGGGGACCGTCACAGGACCTTCACAATTGGGACCGGCATTAGTTGGTCGGATATTTCAGTTGGAGAGTTGGGAGTAGCCGCTGTTTTTAATAGGTAGGTAAGGGTAGAAATAAGTACGTTATGAAACAGTTGTTAGGCCTATCAACAGTGTCTTTCAATCTCTGCACTGGTAAGATAGTTTTCTGTATACAGTATTTGTTTATTAATTTCTCATGTAAATTCTAATGCGTGTAGTATTTATTTTTATAATAAGAATTCTCATATTATATATATAAGAAATCAATATTCTAGTTTCGAAACTTCAACGTGCAAACACTGCGATAGAGGCACTCCACGGGGGATCACCATCTAGAGTCTCGCGACTGTTTCACGTAAACTACGCTTAATTGTTAAGTGGCATAGAAGTAGGTCAATATATTTGTATATAGGGCCATTAAAATTTAAATTTCTGAGTTCTGCAAAATATGAGATTAAATAATCTTGGGGAGCTTTGATTGTTTGTTTTCCCGGAAGTGATTTCATTTATTTGCACTGATTCTTAACTGATTGAATGGATAGTACCTCATATACAAAGTCTAGTGCTCTGTATGATTGTTCAATATGAGTGGTTTAAATGATTTTATTTACATTCTAATTCAATAACAGTTTGCAAAATATTTTAATTTCTAGTATTGTGAATTCTATTGGTTACAAAACTTATATTCCCACTAATCAATATAATTAACTATTCGTCAACGATACATGCGAGCAGATTTTCAAAAGCATTTGATGGTGTTAACATCCAGACATATTTAAAAACAGATCCTTGGTTTTAAAACAGAATAATATTAAAACATATTCTACAGAACAAACGTGCATGTTTCTTACCGTTCAAATAGTTTAAAATGCATAATCTTTCAAGATCGATAACACTCAAATCTAATAAACAATAATTTACATAGTTCATTAAATGCTAATAAACAAACAAACGTTACTGTATAATTATAAAATCCTGTATCACAATTGCCTTTACTTCTGTGAAATGCAAAGTAATCAGCAGCAAAAGAATTTTCAAAATAGAGGTGAATATAATAAAACATTACAAAATCATGCAAGACAGTGCTTGGTAGATTCGTAAAAAAGAACGCGTGTTTTCTATATTTGAAGTTATAAAATATTTTAACTGCAACAGAGATAAGGCAGCATATGTGAAAGTAACTAAGCTATGCTTAATATGAAACTAAAATAGTGGTGGTAGCGGTAGACTTTCTCTATTACCTTATTTTCTGTGTCTTTCCCTGTCTTTATCACTGGTACAGTCTGTTCAGAAATTTGTTTTGGTTGAATCTTCATGCAATGTTCAACTGTAATTTGTTCTCTTATGTTTGTCATTGAGTTTTCAACTGCAGATATTTTTATTGAAATAACTTCTTTCAGAGTCAAGACAGATTTTTCTACTTCAGCTATTTTATTTGACATGGATTCTTCTGCGTCAGATATTCTGGTAATCTGATTATTGAGCTCACCTCGTAATTCACGTACGTCACCACGTAGGGGACCAAATTGTGCGGTAGTAAGTTCTTGCATCTGCTTTTGTTCATGAATTAACGCTTTGATGTCACCTGCTTCACGGTTACGTTCCTCTGCCTCTTGCTTACGTTCCTCTTTTTGTCTTTCTACTGTTTCTAGCATTAGTGCTTTCTGACGTTCCTCAGCTTCTTCTCTTTCCTGTCTTCGTTCTCCTTTTTGTCGTCTTTCTGCTTCTTCCGCCTCTTGTCTGCGTCTTTACTCTACCTCCAACAGGAGGGCTTTCTGTCCCCTTCAGCTTTCTCTGCATCCTGTCGTCGTCGTTCCTCTGTCTGCAACATCAGCGCCTGGTTTTCCATCATCTGACTGGCATCCATTGTTTTCCGATTAAATACGAATTACACTCGTCTTGTACAAAGTGTACACTGGTTCCACTGTTACCCGTTTTATCCCACTTCTGACACCACTGTTACGACGCTCTACTGGATCGACGTAGGTACAGTGAAATCAAAATAAGTACAAGACATCAACTAAGTCACTAATCACCAGCTTTAATTGTTACACTAAAACAATTCGTAATTAACAACACAGTCTACTACAACAAATCAAATAAAAATTGCTCACACGCAATAAAATGTCTAATATTAAACACAGTTGTATTACAATTATACCGCCCGACTATAAAACACAACACTTTACTAATAACCACTTGAACGCTACTATAACTCTCGAACCGCTCTGTAATTATATCGCACTAATACTGAAAACTAAGGACGCTACCGCCAAATATTTAAAGCCCAGCTCACACACCAAAAGCTACCAAACTGCTTCTTATCTCTTGTGTGAACTACGTAATTACTGCGGCCTTGACACAGTCCGCGCGCCCGAGCGAAGCCGGGCACAGTCGAGAAGATTCTCGCAAAATGCTTCTACAAGCATGTACGCCACAAGCGTTACACCGAGGCTCTTCTGGCGCATTCGATAAACACGTAAATTGTTCTGTGACGTCGTAACAATATAATGTATTCACAGCCTTGTGGTGATAATATTTCTATTTTCTTGACAAACCGTGGTACCGGTTTTTATAGACACCACACTTTACACCGGTTTACAGAGTCCGTTTACACTTCTCTCGCCACTTCCATATTAAATTGCTCGGGATGAGTGACCGTTATGTATGTTCTATTTCTTCTAACGTACGTTACACCAACCAAATGTAATAAAATAGACAGCAATTTCTTAAGCATGAATGACACAGATGTTGTTGACTTTATTGCTACCCAACACTTGTGCATGTGATAGGGGAGTTTTAATTTCTTGCCGAGCTATGACTGTAAGTACTATAGGTAGAACTGTATTTTGTAATAATAATGAAGTGTTGAGATTATACTCTACATATGTGAAATCATCGCTCACCATAAACTTCTTTTTCAGTCTACTGATTTATAATAATATCATTTTTCTCGTTTATTATTGTTAATAAACACCAGAAAAATTCTTTGGCGTATACGTTTCTCTAACGCTTGATTCTCTGGAAACATGCATTATATTACCTGCGGTCAGAGGCTTATGCTGAATAGTGAGACAAGACTGGCTACGAAGCAATTCATGTTCCTGAATTCTATTTTTTACGTAATTAACTAAAAACAGAAAGTTTGAAATTTTATTTTTACCTTTGCTTAGAATTATTTTATAAACTAGTTCATTATTAATTATTCTACATTAAGCCTACTAGAGCAATGGACTTCTACTATAACTGTCTCTTTTAATAAAACATAAAACATGCCGTCATTTAAGAAGTCCGTCCCTCCAGTAGGCTTAATGTCAACAGCTCATCACTGACGTCTTTTAAAGAAATTAATTATTTAAGTTGCGATGAAAGTGTAAAACAGTGGTATATAAATATAGTCAATGGAATCTATTAATGCGTTTTAGATACAAACAATTGATGAATATTCACAACAAAGAAAATTTTGTGAATAAAAGAAAATTTCTTCACTGTTGTTTATTTGCGGAAACTCGGTTTTAAATTTACCTAAGCGTTTACGATTTGATCTTTAATATGTATTGGCGAGGGACATTCGTTTAGTGATATGGTTTGGGTTGAAACTTGGTGCTATCAGCGTACGGTCGTTACGTCTGACTCGTCTGTTTTGTGCATCAAATGTCTGTAGCCTTATCCATTTCAATAACTATCTTTCTATTACTACAGTGTTCACAGTTTTTTGTAGCACAAGTGTATTTAATTATAGGCGTTTGGAAATTATAGTATTAGAGAAGTATCATGTAAGTAGTGAAAAGTTAGTACAACCTTTACGTGTTTTCCTGATACCTTTGAAATAAACGACAAAACAGATTTTATAATAAACAACGTCTAAAAGTTTACAAATGTAATGAAGTAAAATTTATTATATTACCGTAATGTAGAATACTGGATAATGTCCAACAAATCTGCACTTTATGTGTACTACCTCTGGCGTGCACGTTTTTGCATATTTATGTACATACAATCTGAAGAGTAACGATTTATTTATTTGTTAATCATTTGGAAACAAAAACCATCAAAATATAATAATAGATATCATTCATATTACGAAAATAGTAGTTGAAGTTTTATTAAAGTGTATTTAAAATAATCAGTAAAATATAGGCTAACAGCTGATAAGTTAAAAACTAATTCGTATTTATTCAAATAAGTTTGAAGATTTCAACTGTATTATCAGATTTGAGTATATTTCGGTAATTACTTTATTTACTACTTTTGGTCTAATTATCGTCGCTAGTCTTCCAAGTCCTTATTCAATGAATTTTAGTGACAATAATAATATACTCGTATTATACGAACATGTACTAATTAAAATTAAAAACCCGTACTTGGTAAATTTAGAATTTAGTATCTACATATAGCAGTTCCTAATCTACATTATTTAATTTTACAAAATTAATTTAAAATTTAAAATTACAAAATCTTTAGAGTATAGTGTCTGAAAAAACATTATAACTGTGAAATGTAAATTATATTTTAATAGGTCTAATATTATTTTTCAAGAACGGAAAATGAAAAATGGTGCCAACGTTTTGAGAAATGAAGAAAATAGTTTATGTTAAAATTAAATAGAACCTATTGATGTTAGACTGACGTAAACGGAGTATTAAGTTATAACTATGAAAAATATGTGCAGAACGTATAAAAATATTTTACAAATATACCTAATAACGATTTAAAAGTTACTGTAAGCTCAAAGACGATTATTTTGGTAAGAAATATGATTTAGTCTCTAGTTTTTACGAAGTAACAATTTCCAATTCTTTCAAAGTCACTTTACTATAAAAATTAAAAGGCCTGACTGTACATAACAAGTCAATCATAAGTATGAGCTACTATCTGTAATAACCAGTAATTTTTATAAATTCAGAATAAACTACTTTCCAGGAGACGGCACTTTACACTTACATGAATTACTCCAAATTCTGAAGGTTTCCAGTAATAAGTTTAAAACTTTACTTACCAACAAGGCCCGTAATTTTTACTTCCACGTGATTCTCAGTTTGTCCCCGCTTTTACAGGAACTGGTAGCAAAGAAGATGAATTAGTTGTAAATTTAATTTTAAATAATTAAAGTAATATTCTAACAGAAATTTAAAAGTAACAACACATAGTAAATTTTAAAAATATAATTATTTTATACACATTTCGTAATCGATGAGGCCGATGTGTCCAAGATGGGTACAGGTAGTTTGAAAATCGAATGTGATGTGCGCCCCCCTGGTAGGAGATTGGCAGCAATGCCTGTCAATGCAACTGGTATAACAACCTTGTTTTCACCTCGTAAAATGTGGCACAATGTTTTGTAGACAAACGTTTTACCGGAGCCCCTGGTCCGTCAATGAAGTAACAATTCGGAATTTTATTTCTTACTGCATGTAAAACTTCGTCAGCTATTGCCTTCTGTTCTAGGTTTAACTTTTCATAAGCTGCCTTGCAGTTCGTTCTTTCTTCTTCTACGTTGTAGGTTTCTTCTGTTGTATGTTGTGCGACGGTTAGGACAGGATTCGGCAGTTTGAATTGTTCGCAAGATCTACCATGATATTTAAAATTATTTTCCAATTCTTGCAGTGTGAGGTTGTAAGCTTCAGGTGGCGTGTGCTGTCTCTGGAAATCTTCTGAAAGTGCGTCCTGAAATTTTGTCCACAACTCAGGTATATTAGCAGGAGAACACAGTATGCAGATGATAGCGAAAAGCCATCTCAATTGCGTTGGCATTTTGTGACTGACAGCCTCCTGCAAACATTCTTTCCATTCGGCGTCGTTAATGACTAAATGTAATTTTTCTGCAGCTTCTTGAAATGAGTTACACAGAATTCCATCAACTGTACGTAAATCGTCAAACGGCTGCGATCCTTTGACGTGCAGAAATAGTACACGGAGGTAATATTTTTCGATTTCGATTGGATTGACAGTGTAGATCCGTCCAAAGCACTTGGTATTTTTTTTGCGAATATTCCATCGTCCATTTGACCACACAAAATGTTCTGGAATTTCGTGGTAAAGGTAATTGCGGGCGGCAATATTTTCATTGCACAATTTAGAAAATGCCATGAGTTTGGAGACTCTATCACGGTTAGCATCAGCTTCGAATCCGGCCTGAAAGTACATCATTTGTTCTTTCGGTAAGTGAACAGGAAGTCGCTCAATTGTATGAGATCGGTGGAAAAGTCGGCGTTCGTGTAATCGCCACATAGCCTCTGGTGGGCTCACATAACGACAGTTCAAATAGATGTCCACTTCGTCAACAATGAGTTGTTGTTGACCTTCAGAATCTGAACGTAATCGTAAAGCTGCGCAGTCATGTCCTTTATACACGTATTTGTACAAATATTTAACAGATTTGATTGAAGAACAATGCTCGAGATTGATATGGGAACGATATTTTCTAGGGTAACCATTAACATTTAAATTTTTTTCTTCTTGAAAATCGTTTAGATAATTTTTAATACATTTTTGTTCTTGCATGCATGGACTGTTTGGATTGATCGTACCGCAAGGTCCGTGTACCATGCATTCCTGAATAACTTCGAAAAGTTTAGGATCTGTTTCCTTATCTGGAATTTCTGCACAAATTAATGAGTCTACATCTTCAACTGAACGTAATTTATCTTCATTAGACAAAATGAGCAGCATGTGTGCATGGGGAAGGCCTCTTTTTTGAAATTCAATTACACAAACATAACCAATGACTACGCCTAGTACATGTTTTTTAAAAGATCGTCTAATAACGCTTGCAATTTTAAATGAAAAACTCTAGACACTAAGTCAGGTCTGTGTTCAACTCTTTCATATGGTTTCAATTGAGAGGTAATTTCAATCCACTTGGGGTTGCAAGTAATTGTAAGGAATAGATCAGGCTTTCCTAAACGGGCAACAATAGCCATCGCGTCTTGATAATTTTGAAGCACATTTCGAGGACTGCCAATACAAGATGAAGGAAGAACAACTGGAATTCCACCAACTGCTCCTCTTTGTTCAGCATCAGAGTTAAGAAAGTCCATCAAACCTTTGTAACTATCAGCTCTGAGTTCTTGTTGATGGGCTCGAATGAATGCCAACCTGGAACCTTCTACTTTGACATAACTGTCAACAATGTATTGTTGAAATAATTTACCAGAAGCATGAAGTAAACTGAAACCATCTCTAACTGCTAAACGATAGCAATAGTATTGTAATTGAATTGTGACTGTTCTCGATGCAGTACGATTAACTTGAACATGTGGCTGACCAACAGTCCATCCAGAATCACCACATGGGAAAAGCAATGGATAGCACATTGGATCAGAATGGGGGTTCAGGTAAGATATTTTAGTAAGTGCACCAGTTGTTTTAGAATACATAACAAAATCAACATTGCCTGGTGGAGTTCCGTCATTGGTGACAAAAACAGCAGCCACCTCACTGACTGCAGGTTCATTCGATCTTCCAGGATGAAATGCATTGGTAGTCGTAAATTGTAGATGCAAATCCAGTGTAGTTTGATCCAAATCTTTTATATATTTAAACAACTGTGCGTAAGGATTATGTGTATCGAGCATTGTTTGCAATGTAACCATTATTTCTTCGCAACAGTTTTTATTAGCTTCATTCACTACACGATGTTGTAATGCAGTATCAAAATCTACAACGAAAAGGCCATCGTAGGATGGTGCAACTCCTGCAGGAGGTTGTAAACTTCCTACCATATGATACATCTGCCCATGTAATTTAAAACAATATGGACCCCTGCCAGGAATATCAACCGATTTGCTGTGAATTGAAGCAAATGCCAGAGCATTGTTGAATTGCGTAATATTTTCTAGGTAATTCTTGGTGAAGTCATCATTTTGCTCTATGAGGTTTTGAAGTTCTTCACAAACTTTAATGGGCTCTAACTTAACCTTTCCCTTGTGGCAACACATGGTAGCTGAATCATCACTAAACTCCCCTGCAAACAACCTTGCAGAGCAATAAACGCACTTTTTATCCATATCACCAACACTATGTGTTTGCACTTCATTGTCTTTAGGGAAAAGGCGGGCAGTACAATATGTTTTTGGAAGTTTATATAGTCTTCTTCTTGTACTGATATTTTGATGGAGATGAAGTAAATAAGTTGATGACACAAAGTTGTTAACTTGCACTAATTGTTGTCGTTGAGTATTGAATGTGTCTTGTGTGCGTTGGCGCTGAGCTTCTCTATCTTGCTGAAGTCGAAGTTGTCTTTGTTCGTCACTTTCGGTATTTCTTCTTCTGCGTTCTGTGACGCGTTCCAATTGTCTGGAACGTCTTCCGGGAGGTCTCCCTCTCGGTCTGCCCGGCATTATGAAAACTTAAATCACAAATTCGTTTACATGAGTTTTCATTAAAATGAGAGCTATTCTTAGTGAACGATTTTAAGATATTTACTTATTTTTCGTCATTAGAGGGAAAAATAATCTTCAAAATGGCGTATCAAACATTAATTTTGATACAGCATTAAGGGAGATATTTCATACCGACAAAAAAACACCTTTGAGAAATAATATATAGAGATAGAGATTATATGAATTCACTTCTTATATGAATAGATGTCCAACGGTAAATTAATTAAGAGTAAAAAAACGTTCACACATTTTAAAGCATAATCAGTATTAAAATTATCGTAAATTGTGTATTTGTAGCAGGAATATTGAAACAGACTATATCGTTAGTTGCACACAGATTTATTGTCTGGAAATACCTACTTACTGTGGAAAACTGTGAAAATCAATTTGTATTAAGGCACACACATACACCTTGTGCTCTTAAAATGTGATTCTAACTTAATAGACTTTATAGAACTGCAAATATAAAGAGTTTACAACTGCATAATGTCACGCTTGTCAAAGTATATATTTACCTTAGCTCACTGAAGTAGATATGTCAGTTATGAAATGGTCATTCTTAATTCAAGCAAGACTGCAAACTGATAAGATAGCTTTATTTTTTTGATCCCCAAGTCGTGAAGGTTTCGTGTCGTTTTTTATTTTTGGAAAGTATGTTATACAATATGTTATATGTCCCAGTAAGTTTCATAAACATGTAAGTCATTATAGAGTGAAAATCTGTAGACATAAAAAAGTCTCTTTGTTACTGATGGATGCATATTTAATTAAGATCTTTCAAGATTTCGAAATTAGATAACCTAATTAGATTTTTAAATTAGGTATCTTAGGGTATCCTAGTAAACCCCTACTGTTGTAGGCCTATGCTGTAGTTTCGTATAGGTTTCAATATGTACTTCCAAAGAACAATTTTGTTTGATTATCCCTTCAACATCAGTAATAGTTTGTATAGCTTTACATTTAGTTCCTTACGCTTATTTCCAACACGCTTCTGTTATGTTATTTTTGGTCTGAGTGTAAACCTAAGCCTTTGACTGCAGCCTCAACTGGAATTTCCATATTTTTGGTGCTAACCATTAGACTTGAATAACTGTTGTATAAGTTATGTTGCTTAAACCTAAACGGATCACTTTCTTAAAAATTCTCTTTTATTAAGCTTTTCTGTTTTGTAACCATATTTATTTACACTTACAGTAGAAGACTTTCTCTAAAACAAATCTATAGACGCAGCAAGTAATAATTTTCTTTGGACAGTCATCTATTATATGGAAACATCAGAGAGATTTTCAGCAGACTCGGGTAATATTATCTTACTAGATTTAAGTCCAGTGGAGTGTGAAAGAGATATTCTTAAATGCGTATGAAATGCAAAGAAGGGGATATTACAATTGGCACAGTGCGTAGGAAACTGGCCAAGTAGTTGCGCTCACCGAAAGGCGAGATTTATTGCAACGTCGTGGGCTGTTTGAATTACTTTCTTTCTCGTTGTCATGAAAGCAATATTTTATCTACTACTAATAAAATTATTATAACGTGCGGTGGACACAAACCTTATGCGGTGGATTCCATGTTAAAATTTATAGATATATTTAAATTATTTTAGCACGTCTAAGTTGGAAATGTAATGTAGAATGTTGAAAGACAACCTAAATTAATATAAGTTTAGAAAATACGGAAGTTTCGAATTTGAATAAGGACGAGTTAAATTTCAAAGACCAGGATTTGTCAGGAAGTTTATTTGAAAAATCGTATTATGAGAATGCAGTGTTTCTACGGAACATAATACTGTTACGACACTACAGAACAATCTACGTGTTTCTCGAATGTTCCAGAAGAATAATGTTGTGTGCGTAGGTGATTTCAACATGCGCCCGCGAGACTCTTCTAGACGCCGCCAGCCGCGCGGACTGTGTCAAGGCCACAATCAATTACGTCGTAGTGTAGAGTTAATGCCTAGTATGTGGAATGTTCTGGATTTTCGGCGGGGTATAAATACAAGTACTTAGCGACGCTCAGTCAGTTTGAGTTGCGATTTATTGGAATGCGGTTCGTAGTATTATAGTTCAGAGTTATTGCCGTGCGATTACTCTGTGCGTTTAAGTGACGACTTACACAGTGCGGTTTGAAGTATTGTGGCGAAGTATTATGTGTTTTATAATTGTGCGATACTCTATTAGTGAACATTTTTTATAGCGTGTGAACAATTTCTATTTGATTTGTTGTAAGAGATTATCTTGTTAATTACAAACTGTTTAATTGTGAAAATTAAAGCTGGTGATTAGTGACGTAATTAATGTCTTGTATTTTGATTTTCACTGTACCTACGACGATTAGTAGACCGTCGTACGGTGCCCGAAAGAGGAAGGTATGGAAATAAGTAACTAACAGTAAAATATAAAAACGCTAAAGAACCTAAAAATACTACAGAATGGATTACTGAATTATAAAAAATATTATTTTTTCTAATAATAAAATTAAAATATCATTTTACCGAGCGCCGCGGGCATTTAATATATAGTAAATTATTGATATTTTTTTTAAGAAATGTAAAATATCTATAAAAACCGCTACTACGGTTTGTCAAGAAAATAAAAATATTATCACCACAGGGCTGTTGCTGTGGATACATCATATTGTTACGACTTCACAGTACAATTTACGTGTTTATCGAATGCGCCAGAAGAGTCTCGGTGTAACGCGTGTGGCGTACGTGCTTGTAGACGCATTTTGCGAGAATCTTCTCGACTTTGCCGGGCTTCGCTCTGGCGCGCGGACTGTGTCAAGGCCGCAGTTAATTACGTAGTTCACACGAGAGATAAGACGTAGTTTGGAAGCTTCTGGTGTGTGAGCGGGACTATAAATACATGGCGGTAGCGGCCTTAGTTTTCAGTATTAGTGCGATATAATTACAGAGCGGTTCGAGAGTTATAGTAGCAATATTAGTGTGCGCGTTCAAGTGGTTATTAGTTAAGTGCTGTGTTTTATAATCGGGCGGTATAATTGTAATACAATTGTGTTTAATATTAGACATTTTGTTGCGTGTGAACATTTTTTATTTAATTTGTTGTAGTAGACTGTGTTGTTAATTACAAACTGTTTAATTGTGGAAATTAAAGCTGGTGATTAGTGACGTAATTAGTGTCTTGTATTTTGATTTCCACTGTACCTACGACGATTAGTAGACCATCGTACGGTGCCCGAAAGAGGAAGGTATGGAAATAAGTAACTAACAGTAAAATATAAAAACGCTAAAGAACCTAAAAATACTACAGAATAGATTACTGAATTATAAAAATAATAGTTTTTCTAATAATAAAATTAAAATATCATTTTACCGAGCGTCGCGGGCCTTTAATATATAGTAAATTATTCATTTTTTTTTAAGAAATCTAGACCATCATAGTATTTTTGGGCTTTGTGTACCTCAAATAGTTATATTATTTACTTTTTACTCAAAATCTAATATTTTATCTAGTTTTTGTTCTATACATATTTTTTATGTGAGGATTCTTTAGTTTTCTCGTATTCAGAATTCATGTGTCGTACGTCATTCATTTACTGGAACCATTTTAAAGTATTCTTAATCATTGAAATACAAGCTTTCTATAATCATCGCAATGAGTATGCGTTTTTTAGTCTTTGTGTTTTTTGTGAATATAACAAATATTGATGAAAATTACGCTTTACGCGTATTTTTACAGACATGTAACAGTCGGTAGAAGATCTGCTGTTATGCATCAACGGTGTAGTATTTTCCATTTTCCTGTTACAAGTACCAAATTTTGTTGGTTTTATGGATCCGACCTTTTAAGTTACATTAATCTAGCTTCCTGCCTTTAGAGTTACCTGGCTGTAAAATTAAGCATAGTGAAACACCAAACCTACTCTATGCTTATAGTTTCTCAATTTCTTCCCACATTTCAAGCCGTCTTATCAGGTTTCATCCACTTATTGTTCCACTGTACAAGTAAAAATTTAAATAGTAGGTAATCATAAGTCATTTTGCGAGTATTATATTTATCCTAAATGACTGTTTACGTCACAAATTGTAAACGTGTACCGTAAGATTGCAAACACATTTCTTTAGTGTGACAATAATTTTTCAGAGCTATGCAAATATAGTTAAGCGTAACTGAGAAAAGCTTAAAATTACTCAGACTTTGTCGTTCAGCGACCTTGATTGAGAGAGCGACCTCTAAAACACTGCTAGGCTATAATACCAACGCACGAAGTCTATATATCAAATCACTGACAACGTAGACTAGTAAACAAAAAGTGGAAATAAATTTTGTTTATTTCATTTGCTTCCCTTGTTATTTCTAGTTTGCCATCAATAACAAATATATATCTTTCAACCTTGTACATTTCAACGTTAAGACTAAAACTTTGTTACTCAGTTTCCTTTCAAAATATGGTTTTTACTGCTGTTATATATAGAAATGTAAAACATTAATAGATTTTAGACCAACCATACCACATAACTAAGTATACTTAAAGTTAGGTAATTGGTGGATATTTTTTACGAGACTATAAAATACGGTTAACATTTTCTATTTACTAATAAGCAGTTACACTTCTATTTAAATTTGATGATAGGCTGACGGACGGGGAGGTGTAACAAGTCTGAAGAAACCTTGGAGTGGCCAACTCTAGTGTACCTGTTTTGATAGAAAAAACCTGTATCTTTATACAAAGATACGTAACCTTTAAAGAATATTGGGATAAAGTTAATTAAATTGGGTTGAAATATTTTACTGTGTCAAATTAAATATCTTTAATTATATGTTTGTCTCTTTGTTCGCATGCAACCGTAAATGTGTGTTATTCTTATTTTATATAAACTAAATTTGTCTGCTATAGAATGACCTAAAGATCTGAATGTAACGAGAGAAGAAGTTTTTTTTCAAAGTGATACCATCAGCTAAAATACAGTAAGATAAATTTCAGTCCTCAGCGGCATTACAACATCAATTGTTTCCTTTGTAAGAAATATTAATATTGATACTAAACACAAATAGCGTTCTTTATCACTACTGTAGTAGATAATAGTATTGTAGTAAAATGATATGATTCTCAGCAAAAGTAAATACTTTCTGCTTTTAATATTTTATACATTGTATTCTACATTCTATATTTTGTAGTTATAATTGAGGAATTGATAATGAACAATAAAATACGAACTTATTTATTATGAACATTAAAGAAACATAATTATTGTAATCAGAAATCAGAACAGACAAACAAACATGGCTTACGATTATAATACATAGAGAAGGGGAGGAAGCAGGAAAATATATGACGTAATTTATTACGGTATTTAATTAAACAGGT
This sequence comes from Magicicada septendecula, assembly GCA_034769895.1. Classification (NCBI taxonomy): domain Eukaryota; kingdom Metazoa; phylum Arthropoda; class Insecta; order Hemiptera; family Cicadidae; genus Magicicada; species Magicicada septendecula. The sequence goes on along the minus strand of CM068367.1, from coordinate 534,879,637 downwards.
AAGTGTTTACTAAATCTTCACTGCATCTTTTACACAGAACATTAAGGCGTGTGTGTTAAGCTAGTTGCTTTGGAAATTATGAAAGTTAAAAAATGAAAACGGAAATAGGAAAGAACTTATAATATGGAATACAAAAGTAGAAGGAGAAGGCGAGGGAAAGCATAGATCTCATATTAGGATGCCAAGATGTACGCAGAAAAGCACGACTGAGCTAATATAAGGAAGGTATTAAAAAGCCCGTCAAGGTTTATGAGCTTTATTAATTTTGATAATTGAAAACAACATACATGGTAGACAATAAGCAGCCTATATGCTTATGAAGCAGCAGAATAAATAAGAAAGAGATAATGCAATTTAAATGAGACACTACCAAGTATTCCTGACAGGCACTGAAGATATTCAGAGACTAGGAGAAGTTTCTACACTGATTGGTCATTATAAGTGTGATATTGCCACCTACCAGAATGATAATATTCAACATTTCAAAAAACACAATTGACTATAAGGCAGATGAAAAAGAGAGAGACGTTAAGTCTGATGGAGTAAATGGAGAACGGTTGACGTATGGCGACAACCTTTTTGGTTCGAAAATTTTGCACCTTATGAATTAACGTGGGAAGAAAATAAAAATTACAGCAGAGTGGAAAACCGCTGAACTCAAAACACTGTATAAAAAAAGAAAACAGAACTAATGTGAAAACTACCGAGGAGTGTCTCTTAAATACGATATACATTGTAGACGTAGATCATAGTATTACGTAATCAACTATAGCTATTGGATGATGTTCTTTTTCCGGATGAATAGAACGGTTTAAGGAAGAGCTGAGCAGTAGACAAACTAACGAAAAGCAAAGGAAGTTAAATTTATAAACACGCCTGGTATTACCTGATTACGATAAAATGCTTGAAATGATTAATGGAAATTGTTAGATATTTTATTGAAAAGAGGGTATATATATTATGTAAACAGATTTATTAGAAAGATATCTCAAAATACGTATAGAAAATACGGAAATAAAAAAACATATCTGCTATAGAACAATAGATATATTGCTATAGATAAATGAGTCAGCGATGCATTCTCTCACCTACTTTGTTTAATAAACATATATATCTAGTCAATGTGATCAGGCAATGGAACAAAGGTCAGTTGGATGCTGGGGAGAAGGGTGACGTCCAAAACACATGACAACAGAAAGAGTGTACGGTCTGGTTAAATGCATACAAATGTTAATATAGCTGAAGTACTGTAAACAAAGCGAGGTTTGTTAGACATAGGCAGCAGTATTGACTGACCCGGAATTTCTAAAATACCACGATTTAACAGAATGTTCAACGCTTACCGACACATGCCGATTTGTCTTCATTTGCATTTTTATTTACTCTGACGTGTTTGTTGTCCAATAAGAGCTTTTAGTATTTGCGTACATACTAAAACATTTGGTAGTTACAAAAGCTACCAGTAGAATTAATTACTCTAACAGATAGAAAGCATTAATTAGGCAGTCAAAGAGAAACACCTGTTTCCCTAAACATTGGGAAAACGGTTTTTATATTTTTGTTTTTACAAGAGAATTTTATCATCAAAGAGCAATTCTAACAACACAATATTGGAAAGATTTGTTTTTGCTTCCGTAAGCGGCAGATTCGGCTGTCACAATTTTCGAAATAAATACTTAATTATGCAAGTAAGGTTCCTACTTGTAACATCAGAATGCATACCAATAATATGAATAATTAAATTATTTCAGAATAGAAGCAGAAATTGTTATTTTAATATAGGTATTTAACGCACAACGTCGTGTCATTAGATTGATGTCTTATTATTTTCTTTCTAGTCAAAATTTACGTTTACGAAATACAATTCTCACATAAGATACTGTTAATTATTAATTACACTTACATTCATAAAAAAGATATTTTTATAGCTTAGTGGTTATTGTAGTGTAATATATTCTATATTCCTTTCACCTGCATGAGTTACCAAATTTCTTAGATAGTTCAATAAAATTTTATAATTTCGGACATCCTAAAGGTGCGTTACACTTATATAGACATTCTATATAGTTACGTGCTTGCTAAAATTATCTGATTGCGAATAATGATTAGTTGTTTGTTTCAAAAGAGAATAAAGGAAACAATATTTTTCATTATACAGGCAATCCGTTTCAAATTTTTAACATAATCACTACACATAACTTATACTGAGTTTTCAGTTGCACAAGGGAAACATTACAATGCTGCGTGTTTAGCTAGTATTTATTTATAAATGCTCTTTTCTGCTTAGTGTTTTAAATAAAGAACTACATCGAAATTAACCGTAACAACTATAGCTTGTTCCAAAACTGTATGGTGCGTGTGTGTGTGTGTGTGTGTGTGTATTTTAAGTTCTAGAATAGGAATTATGAGCCCTTGTCTTAATGCTTTTCTTTTTTGAGGCATTTCTTACAATATTAGCCAGCCATTTAGATTTTTCATACATCGGGGAATTTATAAATAAGACTGTAGGTGTAAGAGAGTTTTGGGTTTGTGAGTTTTTATTAAACCATATATCTTAAGTGGAGTTGGGGCATGCGGAACTAACCATTTATATGTATTATTGTCAATATATCCTTTTTTTAGAGCCTCCTTAAATACTGTCACGGTGGGGTTTCTTAAAGAAGTAGGGTCTCTCTTAAGATTAGCATACATACAGTATGCTAATCTTAAGAGAGATTAACGTAGAGTTACAATCCCCAACCAATAAGTTCATTCTGTTTAAATAATCTGTTTCATACACTGTAGCCGCATAATTGTTTTACATATCCATTAATAGATTTGTGTTTTTGACTTGAAGTTAGGACACTTTTTATACTCACCTTAAGGGGATCATTAAAAGGAATCTGGACATTTACAAACACTTTTTGTACGTCTTGTACCTAGCATTGCTGAGAACAAATCGTTTTCTTTAATGCAAAAGAAACGTTATGGAAGACAGTGTTGAAAAAGTCCTCGGTCTTAGCACATTTTCAGCATATAAATAAAATACGCTTATTAGAAGTTATATTTGACTGTGAACAATCCCCATGTAGTCGAAAGTCGACTACAAAAAGTTACCATTTAAAAATTCGTAATATGCTTTCTGGTTCCCACTGGGATTAAATAATTATGGACCGAAAACATTTTGTAAGATAACCACGTTTAGTAATTTGTATTCAATAATCATTTCAAATGGAAAACCCTTTTGCGCGCCTGACTGTCAACGTCATTGCCTATCTATTTGTCTATCTACCTTTATTAGGCTCTCCGCCTGTGTGAAACAGGCCTTATCACTTTCACAATACAAACTACACAAAATAAGTTGCACTCGTACACATAGATGTATAACGTAAGTCTCAGTTACTGGGGTAGAACGTGAATTATATCATTTTGTTCCTAGAATTTTTGCGTTGAAACTTTCTAAATCGTTCTCGTAGTTATAATGAAATTTCTTATGTTACATCTGTCTCTTTTAATTAAATTGTTTTTAATAAATTCTAATAAGTTTTAAAGTTATTTTATAACTTTTTCATCACCATCATCATCATAATCCCCAAGGATTACCCTCTATACTCAACCTGTTTCGGGACTCACTTCGTTCTCGGTCGTCCTACATCTCTCTTCCCAACCGGTCTGTATTCCATTGCTGGCACTGGAATCCTGTCACCTACCATTTTCCCCAAATGTTCACACCACCTTCGTTTTTTACACTTTAGCTGTTCCAACAATGGATCGACTCCCATTTCCGTCCTTACATCCACATTCTTCTTTCTATCGACAATGGTTCACCCAAGAGTGCTCCTCATAAATTTCATCTCTGTTACCTGAATCTTTGCTTTGTCTCTTCCTGACATAACTCTGGCTTCATACAGTCTGGTACCCCTACAGTGTTAAGAAAACTTATCCTGGTTTCCTTCTTTGTCTCATTTTTAAGGTATCTGGAAATTGATCTAAAGACATTTCTAGATTTTTTAAATTTTTGATACAGATCAGATTCTGTTCCATATGTAACGTAAGATCCTAAGTAATTGAAATGCTGGACTTGTTCCATAATCTTTCGGTCTATAATTATCTTAGTTCTTTGTTTGCTTTGGTCTAAATGGCATTGTTTTAGTCTTGTCCGTTTATATATGCAAGCTATATTCATCTGCTATTCGATTTTTGTAGCGTATACTCGCTAACCTGAATTATTACCATATCATCTGCGTACACAATGGAGTTTAGAAACGTTCGTTTCAGAAAAATCCCGTGTCAACATAATATATCTATGTTTTAAACATGTCGCGCGCGCGCGTGTGTGTGTTGAAAAGCAGCCTTATCTTACTCCCTTATTAGTGAGAATTTTCTCAAATTTCCTCAATCATCCTTCCTCCTATAACCAGTCGTACACTGGTTTCTAAATAAATGGTCCATATAGTTTCTATAAGGTAACTCTTCTGTCAAGGATTCGCCATAATATTGTACTTTTAACATTATCAAAGGCTTCTGTCAAATCTACAAAGGCTAAGTGTGTTTTACAATTAAACATCCGTCACTCTTCAATTATTCTTTTCAATGTGGTAGTGACATCCACACATGGTGCCAGTAACTTTGTCAAAACCATTATTCACATTGATCCCAAAATATATAAAAAATTTTTACAGTTACATTTTAATTGTGAGATTATAAACTCTTATAAAAATACGTTATTTAGTGATTTCTGTAGTGAAAAATTAGTTAATAGGTGTACGTAATTTGTTTTTCGTAATCAACAAAACGGTAACTCATCAGAATTTAGCTGTTTAAAATTTTGCATTAGCTATAGGCCTAATAATTGCACTTATCATTAGGGCACCACTGTTTACGATATGGAGTATCCACTATTCGCAAATAAGTGTGGTAAATTTTTGATAAAACCTATGACTTCTAACTGGAATAATTAGTGTTTGTATTTTTGTATTTAGTTATATGCAGCTTACTTACTTTACGTGTATTGCATTAACAGATAGTCTATACCAACGCTTGTCTTCTCGTTCATGTATATGTGTAAAATAAATAGAACATTTGGAAACAGAAATATATATTTTCCTACCTCTTAGTTATCATAAGTAAAACGAAAATTTTTTACCATTTTCCTATAGTAGATACATTTTGAAATTACTTGGAAATGTATCGTGTCGAAGTTTCATTGCATAGGACTTTGTACCTTATCTGTTTGAGCAAGGGAGGTTGAAAATATACTTGCTACGGTAACGAGGTGCAAATATGATCCAAAATATGGTTACACTGCACACTCTACATAAACAGTAAATCAGTTAATGGATACTTTGTTACATGCGACTCAGGTGAGCTCTGTGCCATTGTGTAACGTAAGCTTTTGTACATTAGATGTATGTAATGTAAAGTCTTTGACAAATGTAATCCTTTCTACTTCATCTGTATAAGTCAGAAACGTTACATTCATCTTCTGCAATATAAGCACAACCTAGCTCTTTTTTCGCAAATTAATCACTAAAAAAGACTGTTATCAGAAATGTTTATATATATACATACTCTTGAGAATTTGTGTGCTCTAATAAATATCAAGAGTATAGGATACGAAATATGATAACTGTAACACGCTGTGCGATGCTGTAGCGTAGCGAAACACTGATGATAAATCCATATTGCATCAATTTGAGACAATTCACAGTTACTGTACACAATTTTTCACAAAAATGGAATTAAAATTACAGGAAGTAAAAAAAAACATGTAATGATAAAAAGTTTTGACTTGTAGGATTACACCGATCTTATAATAAAATAAAATCATATTATCGAAAAGCTATATTCCAGGAAAATTATAAATTTGAATGTGACGTATATGCAATAGTAAAATATATTCCTAAGGTCTCCTAACGATTCTTCTCTCCCGTTCAAATTTAACTTAGATGCACTTTATTTAGTTCTGGTACTTGTACATTTACTTCTTAAAAATCAGGTTAACATATTGTACGCGCGCGCGTGCACACACACACACACACACACACACACACACATATGCTGTACGCTGTAAGTTGTTACATTACACAATCCCTTGTTAAACTAGTTGAAAATTTTAAAGATTGTAAAACGTTAGTTCATGGAGAGGCAAGAAGACTTTTAGCCACAATGGATTGGATAAAATGTCAACTTGTATTAGATTAACTTGATCAACTTGAATTTTAATTAAGAATGTCATGTTAGTGGTTTCAATCACAAACAGAATTATCGCTGTTGTACACTACTATTCCGATTAACGATTTCAAGGTTCACAGCACATCGTCAGATCGGAAATCCAAGCTGTCAAGCTTGAAAGAGCTAATCGGAATAATTTTTCTATACTGGTGTGCAACAGTGATAATTCTTTTTGTAGTAGAATTATAAAGTATGATAAATTTTTTAAAATAAAAATAATAATGTAATATTAATTAATATATATTAGAAATCTGGAAACACCTTACATACAAATATATGTATGTAATAGACTAAATAAGCAAAGCTCACTTAATCATATTGTATAAAATGTTGTAGTGGTTTGTAAGAAACAGACACTAAAATTATACACAGGCCTACTCAAAGAATGAGTAGCAATTATGTGAAGTAGTAGAATAAATTATAAATAAAGCGTTAACAGTCAACAAAAGTGTAAATTTGATGTCAACAAAATTAAGTGTACTTAAACTATATAGAAACTATATAAAGCAATGTTGCAAGACAAAAAGTAAGATTTTAAAAATATTATAGTGTAAAATAAAACAAAAGGTATAGAAAGAAGTTAGTTTCTAAAAATATTCTAGAGATTCTAGAAAAAGGCATCAACTCACTCTTGTTTAAGCGTCTGATCAGAAAACGCATTTCCTTAATTGATTTCATGAAGGCGTTCGGTATGGTAAACAGACAGCAGCAGTGTCTAATTTTAATTTCAATTTATAATTAAAAGATGTATTACGCTCTACTTAGCACAAGTAAATAAGAATTGTATAACAGATCTAGAATAGTAATTCACGGGCGTGCCATTGGTATGGCCAATGAAATAAATTCAGGAGTAATACAAAAGTTTAGCACGTCGTTGAGTCTTTTAAATTTATACTTTCACGGAATTACCAGAATATTAATGGTAACTATAAAACTGTATTAAACTAACTTCAATTTAAAAAAACTTTGTAATAAAACTTATTTTCGCTTATTTCTATTTACTTAAGTCAATCTGCCACATAATTCTCAAAATAAGAGTTAAATAATATTGCTGAGAAACTTAAGGTAAAAATTTCAGGAAAAAATAAGTTTTGAAATTGTAATTGATGGTGATAGTGCTCAGATCGTTGATAAATTTAAATGCTTAGTGTTTCCAATTAGAAAATTACGATGAAATAAAAAAATGAAGCGGCTCAACTATATAAATCGCGCAATGAGGAGAGGTTTATGTAATAAAGTCAGGAAGAAGAAACATTAAAGTTTATAATATAACGTCTGTCTTACAAATAATGAACGGCAATTAAGCGTGAGTAATGAGCAAAAGGGATATACTGAGACTGCAAGCAAATGAAGTGAAATACTCAGGATGACAGCGAATTATACGAGATTGGGTAGGAAAAGAAATGCTGACAGTCGAAAAGGATTACAAATATTTGAATTAAATAGAAGAATCGTTAGGAATAGGGACAAGTGGATATGCTGCGTGTGGAGGATGGAGACACCAAGACTTCAATTTACTTTTAGACAATATCCGAGATTGGGGAAGTGATGTGTCGTCTGTCCGAATATTACTGGTGTGCAGCGAAAGGGAGGAGACATCCCGTCCTGTCTGCAATCAAACTAATTTGAGCCGATGAACCCTTTCTGAGTTGTTGCTTTAAATTTGTTGAATATTTTGCCATTATTTTCTGGAATATTTTTATGTTTTAAGTAAAGTAATCTACTTCATAGTCTGTACACAGCTCCAATTTGGATCTCCCAATTACCGTTGATTATAAATGAACTATACCTTAGGAAATATTTTAATAAGCTTTTCACTTTAAAAATCATACAGCGGTTTTTTTTTCAGATATTTTTATTTGTTAGCATTTGATAGCATAGAGAAGTAGTTTTTTATCCTTCTTGAATAATATAATTATTAGTAGTTTATAAATTCAAATGTAAACCATAAACTTGAGCAATGAGTTCAGTATTATACTAGTATAGAATGAAGTAAGATATACATATTTACTAATCTAAATACAATCAGTAATAATGTGCAAAGGTAAAAAATTCTACAATCACAAGTCTTGTTGCTTGTTTTGCATAAGAAACAAGAAAACATGAAAGGCTTAAAATATTAATCGTAAAAATGAAAAGTTGATCATACACTTTAACAAAATCTGCAGACACCTTGCGACAGTTTTTGTGAACCTTCGTGTAATTGATTATTCTACTCATTAAGCAACAAAAAAAGGAATTAAGCTATTTATTTAAAAGCTTAAGAAATATTCCTGAAATTATACATGTGTTAATTTTGAGAGTGACTACAATACACAGAATTGTTCAATTACTCTTATACATTAAGAAACCAAGTATCCAAGGGGTTACTTATCACTTTTATAAATGCATATGTATACTACATTCAACTGTATTTATTTATGCTGTATACTATAGTTACAGTTTTGTTGTCTAATTTTTCTTCTTTACCATAACAGCCTAACATCAATCTTCTCTAATATTTCCTACCCATTGCAACCTAAGCTGCATCCCCTCACCTCTCACATCAGTTTTCTTAAATCTCCCAGCACATCATTCAACCATCTTATCCTAGGCCAGTCCCTCTTTCTCCTTTTATAGACTTGCGCCCTCAAGGTTTTCTGAATATCTTAGTCGAACATAATACGAGCATTAAGATTCGTTGAATCACTTCTCTAAGAATAAAACATATAGATGCTGTGAAAAGTAACAAACATTATGAATCCTAAAAACAGAGACTTGAAAGCATATATTTTATACTTCCATGTTATTAGTTAAACAGCTGGTTCTATCTGGATAGGTCACTTTATATACATATATACACACATATATACACATGTCACTTTTTATCCTACACATCGGGAGTTTCATTGGCAGCCCAACATTTTCCATATAAATGATAAAATTTTTAAATGTTATTGTTTCTTGTGTTTTACTTATTTAGTTGATTTGCTAATTTTTAACGTTCGGCATAATGTTATCAATGTATGGAGAGCTAGTATTTTTCTGCGCAGACTTCTGTGTTAGTCTTCTACTTTAAGTCTTAATTATATAATAATGATAATTAACTTAAATTACATACTATATTTTAAGTAAAATAACGTTTAGAAATCCTTTACCAGTCATATGAATTTAGCAATTTTACAGTATCAACCATATGCTTATTACTTAAACGTGAACAGAACAGCAGCACCGGACAATATATAATTCCTATTTGCACGAGCAATTAAGTAGTTACTACATTTTATGCAAATAATAACTTGGCTAGATTTCTTATCTTCCTGTCTCGCTCAGTGAGACAACTGTAATAACTTTACTTGTCCGTTTCGACCAATTCATCGCTTAACCGAATGTATTATTTAAATAGTTCATCAAATCATAACAGTAGTGAGCAGATGCACCGTCATTCAAAAACCACATCTTCACTCTATCTGCAAGTGGAATATCTTCCAAGATTTCGTTCAGATGCGTTTGCAAAAACAGGAAGTTTTCATTAAGCCTTGGTAGTAAGAAAAAAGGGCCTAAGAGTTATCAACAAGAAGACCGTACCACACATTAAATGAAAAAGTATTTTGGTCACGTCTTGGGGGCAGTCTCGTGGGTTTTTGTCTGCCCAAGTGTAGGTGTTTCGAAAGTTTACAATGCCATTTCTTGTAAATTGTAACACTTTTCTGGCGCATTTTGGTCTGTTTTGTTTTTAATTAAATTCAAATTTCTGAAATTACTTTAATAGACATTGTACACATCAGTTTTCTCATAATTAAATTCTCTACAAAGTTAGTTCGAAATTTTTATTTGTCATTTTATCCCACTTCTAAAAATTTGTGTTTTCAACTCCAATTTGTTGTGTGTTTACCCAGTTTTTCTTAAAAACGAATTAAGATAGAGGTCTGGGATCTCTTTTATTCAATTTGTCAGATCAAAGTTATAAGAAGCCACCAAATTTACTCTTCACTTTATAAACCACGAATTTCAGTATGGCGTCATTTTACCGTGGGAGCAGAAATCGAGGCGAACTGGTTCGCGAGTTTACTAACGAAATGTTTTCGGACCCATGTTTATATGTACTTTTTTTCTTATTTTTAGCTATAGACTCAGGTTCCCAGAGATTGCCGTCCAATTTTGAATCTCCCTATTATAACGTGTCACCCTAATATATACTTACTATTTGATGCTAGAATTTATAATTTATTTATTATATGACTGAAGGCAACGTCAGTCAGTAACCACTAGATATATAGCCTACACATCGGTCCCCATCTTAAAGTTGGTCCCTGCACTTGGGAAATGGAGACTGACACTCCTTGGCGGTAAAGTAGTGTATGTAGGTTAGAGGTCTTCAGGAGACTACAGACCTAATGCTTGACAGAAGATGATGATGAAAATATGTGTATTGCTTCAATGTCTGGAATGTTTACAATACTTTGCGCTGTACATTAATGGTTATTATTCATGATACAATAAATATGACAAATATTCATTAATGTATTCGCAGGGGTTTGCTGTATGATCATACAAATTGACAAATTCCCTTGCATATTAAGTAGTACATAATCTAAATATGATAACGTTATAAAATATTCCTCAGGCTTTCACGGCCGGTGTCAGATGTATGGTTCATGTTATCCGGGCTGTTTGGCCATGGTCCATGGTTTATTACAAAACCAAACGTTTCGGCAGCTCCAATGGCTGCCATCATCAGTGGTATAAAAAGCCTGAACGTCGGGTGTTCACGTACAGGCCCACAGTACCTGAACATCCGACGTTCAGGATTTTTATACCACTGATGATGGCAGCCATTGGAGCTGCCGAAACGTTTGGTTTTGTAATAAACCATGGGCCATGGCCAAACAGCCCGGATAACATGAACCATACATGATAACGTTATGCTCATGCGTTTATGAGTGTTAACATTAGGCTAGATTTGCCAAATGGTTATGTCCTGAGGAATCCGCATGTTGTTGGGGATTTACCTTTCGTACAATAGTCAAATAATATTCTTCATTGTATTTATTATAATCGTTTCCAAAGTATAAACATACTCAGAGAAATAGTCTTATAATGTTGAAGTTTATTGGTGCATAAATTAACAGAATTATCAAGTCAACACTTGATAATCATTAATTATCAGGTTTAATTTGACTAGAAACATTCTTAAGCTTACCAAGCAAAAACACTTTTATCTAAACCAATTTGAAATACGTTCTGTTTTTTATTCTAATCTATCATAATATTGGGCATTGGTATACTAGGTCTCTAAAGTGTAACTATTAACGTTTACTTCCATTTGTCGGGTGTAATGTAACGAATAAGTAAAAAAGAACTATGATATTAAATACCAAATTTGTATTATGTACATGTAACATATTGGTGCTATACAGAATTATTAAAAAATTGATAACTTATCATGATCCAAATAATAAGCAGTAAAACTATATTACGCTAGACTGTAAACCAAAAATGAATTCTCAGAAGAAATACATTTCTCTTCAAATAGATTTCAGATTCTGTTAGCAGTAAAACGCCCACTGAACTGAGAAAAGTACACAATACATCACAACAAAGAGAAAAAGAAACGTTACTTGGCTGTGACGCTTTGAGCATTTGTTACTTTAAAAGTATGTCTAATAAAGGAACGAGCAAACAAAACACCAATCATAAAATATCTTACAGGTTGTATGACCATCGCATCATTGACCATTTACAACTATTTCAAAAAGTGTTTCCTTACCTACTGTCCTACTGTTGTTGGCAGGATATACCGACGTTGTGTCTGTTACAACGTAAGTAATTTTATATATTATGTTGGACAAAGAAAACAGTAGACTAATTATTAAAAGATATTTATGTTTACTTTAACACAGAATTAATATAACTATTCACTGTGAAAAATGTGCATTTAAGTTGAGTCTATAAAATCAGTATATAGTACTTTAAACTCAGTTAAACACTAACTTTTAAATATTGCGGCTATTAAGACGGTCAATTTTGATAATTTGCTTTGAGATTTAAAAAATTATATTTAAACAAATAATTTTAGTTACCAAATGGTTACAAAAATTACATCACTCTGTTATACAAATTTATGGCTAAAGATATCTAAGTTAATGAGGTCTCTAGTTTTACACTTACTAAAAACCATTAGGTCTACAAAAAGGACACACTTCTTCCATCACTGCTTTCTTTTATAAAGCGAAATTTCGGTTATCCGACAAATGTGTAGCCATCTTCAGGCAAAAATAAGCATACAATATCACAAATAAAAAGTAAACAATACTTTGTCTCACAACCGACATACAGTAAAACGTTCAAAATTATTTAAATAACAAACAAACAAAAGAAATGAATAAACCTTACCACCTATGAAATCTAGAAGACACTACACACACACTGAATAACTCCACAAACCTCATATGAACTAGGACGCCTCAAGGTCAACTGCAAACTGCGACAGGCAGCATTATATCACACCCTTTTATATAGTCAATCGGAAGACACTCCTTCCCACCTGACGAACTAACAACGCCCAAAAGACAGTAATACGCGCTAATCTGCCCCAAAGCATAACTTATCAAACGCCTAAATTATTTTTCGGCGTTCATGTGAGTTGTGTGTGTGTGGTCTCTTATAGATTTCATAGGTGGCAAATTTTATTAATTTTTTTTGCTATATAAATACTTTATTATGTTTTAACTCCCTGTCGGTTGTGGAACAGATTATTTTTTATTTTTGCTCGGTTATAAAGAATTTGAGCAAAGGAATTTGAAATATCTCAGAATATAAAGTAGAAAATATTTTAATGGTATGTTTCAACACTTTAAATATTTACAATTCAGATACACATAAAATCATAACACACACATTTATTGGAAAATGTCTCAGTGATCTGTTGCTTATTACTAAGAAGAAAACAGCCTGGAAAGTTAATTAAATTATCTATAACCGTTTCTGAGAAAATGGTTCTCGAGTCCTAAAAATATGAAGTTTTTAAAACAGCAAAATATAAACATAAACTCTTTGATAATGTTACAAAACAGAATCACTATAAATAGATGTTATAAGTGTCGAAATCAGGGCTGCTATTGAAAGAGGAGAAAAATAGATTGTATTTTTACAAAATACCGCAGTATGTATAGTAAAGGCCAAAAAAAATAATTAATATTGCAGATGCAAAGTGTAATCGAGTGATGCCAAAATATCATGAACGAAGTGCATGAGATATAAATTCTGAAAATCATTGTACAATCATAAACGAGAAAATACCTATAAATTATACATGAGTTTAAAGGAGATGATCTGAAGATTCATTTAGAAGCAAATACTAGATTAGTAAAAAAAATTAATTTTTTATCAAAAATTTTAGTAAAACGTTGATTAAAATCACTGTATTTATCCAAGTTATTACAGTGGATTAACCTGAAGAATTTAAACTGATATCGCAAATATTAACGATTAAAAATTTTGTAGAACATTTGTATCAAAATTACATTTATGTCAAAAATTCGTTTGGAAAGTAGACCAATGTGAATCCATTACGCATGTTGCACGACATCTGAAAACAATTAAATCATAGAATTACCGAGAAGTAAAAAATCTAAAGGGGATAAATTCGAAATAAATCTAAACTGTATAGATTAGTTTTGTTGACATACTTAAGAAACTAAAAGGAACTATTTCATTATGCTATGAGTTAGACAATGTTGTTTTCCACATTCAGATAAAGACAGTGATAGAGAGAGAGAGAGAGAGAGAGAGAGAGAGAGAGAGAGAGAGAGAGAGAGAGAGAGAGAGAGAGAGAGAGAGAGAGAGAGAGAGAGAGAGAGAGAGAGAGAGAGAGAGAGAGAGAGAGAGAGAGAGAGAGAGTGATTAGGGAGGGAAAATCATAGGTATGTAGAGAGGTAAAAAATAAAACATTCTTTATTAAATGATTAAATGTATCAAGAGTTTCTAATTTACATTGGCATATAGAAATGCACTCGTTTATTTGATTTATATGGTTTTTCCCTTAAACATATTGCGCAAGTGCATGTGCATGCCAGTTCATGTTTAACAACTTATGTTGTTACTGCCAGAATTAAATATACCGTGACTGCGTTGGTTCGTTTGTAATACTGACTTCGTTTGTGGATTATATTTATGTCAAGAAAAATTACATTAAAAAATGTTGGCATTAATTTATGGTTTGGAAAATTGTGTATTTTTGTGAAAAAATTAGAGGAGAAACTCTGCAGCTGAGATTCAATTGTTTCGAGGTGTGATGCGCGTGTTCCCAGGACGACCGAATGCGAACTCACAATATAACCAATATGAATTGGAAACTAAATGATGTCGTTACTAAGGAGGGCAGAGACAAGTGGAAAGAGCACTATGTGATGATAGGATAGACAAAGTTTTAAATGAAAATTTTCGCTTACAGGCCTGAGGTAATAGGGTAGTTGGCAGGTTTCGGAATCGATTCCTGAGAGACAGAAGACGTAGAAGAACAAAATTCTATTTACCCTCATAAACAACAAATAATATGCTTTAAGGATGAAAAAACAACATCGTGGATATAAAAAAAACAACACTCCGTATTTCATAAAGTATGTAATATTCTATGTAATATAGTATGTATTACTAATTAATCCGTTTATTTTAACTGATTATAGGTGTAATAGAAAGTGTTTGTGACAAGCTGTATATTCTGTCTACTTTAAACTTGAACATTTACTTTGTATTATACACTTACCAAATTGAAGTAATTATAATCGTATTCATAAAATAATGATTATTGTGATGCCACACCTTACACTGATATATAATTTCTTTTAGTCCACTAAATACCACTATTATATTAACGACTCGGAAGGAATTGTTCTAGAGTGTCTAGATATTGGAAATATACAAACACACGAAAACAAATAAAAACGACATCCTAAACGAACAGACACAATTCAAATCGCACGCATTGTTCGAACATATCTCATCCCACACACACAGCATCGTCTTTCGAAATTCGATTCCGTCGCCCACAACAGGACGGACAGCGCTACCAGCGGCAGCCCCTGAAGAAGCCTTTTAAAGGCGAAAACCGGTTCAGGCTGTAAGGTAAAACTTTATGTTTTTACTTATAAAAAACTTTGTGTTCCGAGTCGTTAATATAATAGTGGTATTTAGTTAAGTAACGGACACGTCATGGACAACGAAATCCAAGAACTCTTTTAGTCCATTTAATTATCTGCCTAAGAAAGACCATTTTAAGATAATAGTTTTTTTGGCAAAATAAATTCAATTTTTGTAGAATTTGAACTTTAATTTACATTCTAATATCCCAACATTTTACATTGAATACACGACACCCAACCCAAAAGTAACATTCAATACTTAACTATCATAATGATTGCAATGTTTAAAATTAAATTTCATAAAAATGCTTAACAATTCATTGTGTCTCTATTGAAATTCTACACGTTGAACTCCAGCAGTAAGTCTTTGACATTATCCGGCAAGGTGCTTTAATAAATTTCTCTGCGCGTAAAATTTTGTTTTGGTTCCTTCTGCAGAAACAATTACTTTTCATTTTGGTTCTCATAAAGCAAATAAGAATTTTTTATAATCTATGCTAATAACTAATTAACATGTTATTTTTAAATTGTGAAAGCGTATTTGTGAAGGAATTACTAACAGTACTTATAAAAGTAGTTTATTTTTAAATATGTTTCTGTTTTTAGTGGTTTACTATTAGATGCAAAAATTTTGTCTAAACAAAAACACATTATTGGTTATTTAATGTATATTCCTAGGCTACAGGTTTTTATATAAATATAATATTTTTATAAACAGAAAATTTTAGAAAGTAAATTTGTTATTAAACAAATATGTAAATGTATGTGCGTATAAATACAATTAGTATTATTTTTTATATGCTCCAATTTATTGTATTGTAATAAATTAAAATATTATTAAACGTGACAAAATAAAATGATATTAATTTAATTTCATAATGTCGTATTCCTAATTACTATAATAAGTACCTACGTTTATGAAGTGTTTAGTATTTTACTGTTAAATAAAAACCTTTTATTTACTTGTATTATATAGAATATTATTGCTTTCATATTTGAGTAAATTTATATTTGTTGATAACGGGAAGTTGAGGTGAACGAGAACAGTGTTTTGCCGCTCTTAATGCACAACAGATTACTGTACATAGACCACTTAGCGGATTCGTCATTAGTTGGATGGACAGCATAAACATTAACGATTCTACCACTAAAACTTTGTTGAAACACCATTATGTCCAAAAGAAAATCTCTGCTACTGTTGAAAATACCAGTTAAGTGTGATTTTAGTAAGAGTACAGGCCTAATTTTCAAAGTACAATCGTAGGTTAACTTGTGATACAGGAAAAAAAGAGTAAACTGATACTTACTTTTACAGACGTAATTAAATTTTTTTGTGGTCGCTGCCACATTGCACGTTACATTGGAAACACATTGTATTACTATACGCAACGATGTGAAACTACACTTATTGCTTCCAGGAAAATAAAATCAGTCAAATTTTACTTGCTGTAGAAAAACCAATATACTTCAAAGCTGGATAATGTTAAATAAACATGATTTTAGAAATACCTACGTAAATGTTTTTACAAAATTTTTAACAAAAGTAAATGTCTCTTTCATTAAAGTAAAATGAAACTGTAATATGCAAATATAATTTTACTGTGTAAATACATAGATTTATGCTTTCTCCTTTTGGTAAATAGATTTTATAATTAGTAATTAAAAAACCAGAATCATACTTTTGCATGTAGAGTAAATCCTTTAAATTTAAATTCTGTATACAGCGAAAATTATCATTACTAACACGTTTTTTGGTAAAGAAGATTTACTAAATCCTATTAGTTATGTTGTATACGTAAAATGAAATAATTAGTAGGCAATAGGGACTAATGTTTTGTAATGAGGAGAGCGCAGTTATTTTAATAAAACGAATACTTTATATAAAGTCTCAGAGTTATAAGAGGTTTTAGTTTATGGTTGCTTTAATTTTATTGGCATAATTTTCGTTTTTGTGATTAGTCACATAATCAGTGTTAGATGTTATAGATTACTGAAGAGCATGTAAAATTTTACTAATTAATTATGTGTATTTTGTGACGGATATAACAAATAATCCTATTTTTACCCAAATATGCCAAAAATACAATGTAAACTAAGTGGAGTCTAGTATTCCCTCAACATTTCAAGAAACTGATTTCTTGTTTCATATCTGCATAGAAATATCTGATATGTTAATTATCTGCATAGTACAATAGTCTTAATGTTACTTAAGACTGTTTTGTAATAATTTAATTGGTTTTATCTACTAACACAGCTTAAAAAAGTAATGCAAAACTGGCATTTACCGTCTACTAATTTTGCAGCTTACACTCTTAACATATAATGCGTTTTAGCAGAATATCGCGACCAAACTTGAGGAGTGGTATTTGGATGCAGGCAGATTGTTGGTGCAATTATGAAAACAGCAAATATGAAATTTTATAATTCGAAATAATAAATATGCAAGATATTAAAGAGTTAACAATTATTCTGTGGTATTATTTGTAATGGAAATAAATGTGATAAAGAGAAATGGACTGTAAAATTAAAATATCTTAAAAAAGAAGATTAAAAAACCGAATTGTATTTGGCCGTGCAGAGTTGTGACACTACGCTCAAAACTGAAACCCGTATCAACAATATTGGACAACAGCTCGTTGATCCACAGATACACATCATACTTAGTTTATTGTTAAAATATGACAAAACAAAATAAAATATAAATCTAAAATTTATAGTTAGCAAAGTGTGCTAAAGATTAAAACGTTTTACGGAAGTAGTAAAACATGTACATAAACTTTTTTGAGATGTGCGGCTTTTTTATTATAATTATAAGGCAATGGAAATTGAATTTACTAACATAACAAATTAAGTATTAAACAAAATAGTTTTTCGAAATTTTTTTCTATTTGATACATTATCTCAGATTTTTTTAAACAGAGCTTGATTACATACAGGATGGTTTCAAGTCTCATATATACACCTTCCTAATATAAAAAAAAATTAAATTATATTAAGTTTCTTATGTAGTTATACGAAAAGTAATATGTATACTAATACGATAAGTTCTTCTTCTTATTCTTCACTACAAGGATTAGGCTTGCAGCATGTTCTGTCTTCACAGCCACCATTTTCTTGGTCTGCCTCTATCTCGTTCTTCAAGAGGCTTATTCTAGATTATCTTTTTTGGTATTCTCCAGTCACCTATTCTGTTTATGTGTTGTATCATGTTTTCATTATTTTTGGTAGTTTTATCGTTTATCGAGTATATATTCATCTATTGCTTTATGTCTTATGTGATCTCTTAGGGTGCATCTTGAACTCTCCTTAAGAATTTCTTTTCAGCAGCTGGTATTGGTTTCTCTAATCTTGGGTGGGTGTCCACGATTCACTGCCATGCATCAATACTGGTGCCGCCATTACCTTATAAAATTTCAATTCTGTAATTTTTCGTACTTTCTTTACCAGAGTCTTATGAATTGTGCCACACATCTTTTGGTATCTGTTTATTTTAATATCGATATCGTATTTGATATTCATAGCTTACGTCGCATCCTAGACAGCTGTAGTGGGGTATTTATCCAATAATTTCAATTTTCTGTGGCTATTTTGGAGCGTAATGTGAATTTTCCGTCAAACACCATTTTTATAGGTTTTGTCGTGGAAATTTTTATATTCATGGCAAATTTTACTGGTTTGATACATTGCTATTTGTAATCGATTTTTGTTTTCTTGTAGGATAATTTGATCGTCAGCAAACATCAGAATGTTCATGGAGAAATTATCGGAAAGTAAGTAGATTCCACGACCATTTCGTTGTTTCTATTGCCTTACAACGTCGTCAATATACATGTTAAATAAAGTATGTGATAAACTGCACACTTGTCTAACGCCTCTGTTAACAGTAATGGGTTCTTTTTTCTCCTTCCCCGTGTTTATATTAATGTCAGTTCTTTCATATAAGCTTTTCCTTTCTTCTATTAAATAATGTGAGTATCCACTTTGCTCCAATATTTTCTACAATTTGTCTCTATTTACACGATCAAATGCTTTTTTATAGTCTATAAAGGCAATTTGTGTCTCTATATTGAATTATATTCTTTTTTAGATCAATTGGCATAATTATGACATTGTCACTGCAGAATCTTCCTTTTCTAAATTAAGAAATTTCTTCAAGGAGGAGAGCGTCTGCAATATTCTTTAGCCTGTTATTAATTATCTTTGTATATAATTTGTAGACCGTATTCAAGAGGCTTATGCCTCGATAATTTCCTATGTCATTTCTGTCCCCTTTCTTAAACAGCGATATTACCTCAGCTATTCTCCAAAAATCTGGAATTGTTTTGTTTTCCAGCATGTATTAATAAAATGCCAAAGATGTAGATTTAATAGCAGTCCAACACCTTTTATAATTTCTGTGTGAACTCCATCCTATCCTGTTGCCTTCCTATTCTTCATTTGCTCTGGAGTTTCTGTTAATTCTTCTAATGTTATTTTACCCACGAGGTATATATAGCTATTAACAATCGGAAGAGCGATAGTTGTATCTTGTACACCTGTACTATTTTCCTCCTCATCTGTCCAAATGCCTTTATAGTGTCTAATTCTAACGTCATATGATAATTATGATAAGGAATATGATTAGGAACAACTTTTTAAATATTTGGTTTTAATATACTTTGTGTTGGACGTCAACAACCAATATGTTCCTTATAATCAGTTGAAGTTTGTAAAAAGTATTAATTGTAAATGAGCATAGTTGGTTTGCCTTATGTGTTCCAAAGTTTTGTATTTTTCATTAGTTTTGTTTGAAATTAATTTTCTTTAGTTTGTACTTAGAAGGTAGGAATCATTGTCGTTGGCAAACTTACTGGCAGTTTATGCCTATACCGGATTTGTACTGCAGACGCTCTTCACTAGTTACAACTGGTATTATTTGCTAAAATATATAAAGAAATAACCAACAGTTTACAAAACAGTTTGCCTCTAGTAACTAACAATGTCTATCTACACAAACTATGTCCTACAGATGAAATGAGACATATCACAGTGTTATCAATATTGGTTGTATTAATGTTCTTTGGGAAGTTTTAGTTGTTTTAATTTTGAGAGACTGCCTACATCAATAAATCATAAATAAATGAATGAGCATTAAAGCAATAAATAGATGAATAAATGTTTAATTAGTAAACTAATTAATAGATATTATATTTATAACGAATTTACCAAAGACGTTTGGACAACTACATTATTTACTCAATGCTCAATGATATAGCAAAGGAAATAGGGTTTAACATTTAAACTTACTATAATATGTTTTTATATAAGACGCTTCATAAATTATAAAGTCAGCTGGTCCTTTATAATAATTGATTTGTAGAATGACAGGTAGTATCACATTACCTTTTCTATGTTAGTATTACAGTAATAGTCGAGAATTCATTTCAAAAATTATTTAGTGATACTCACCGTAGTTCTCTGAAATCATACGTATTACGTTGGCAGCAATATTGAATTTTTTAACCACTTTAAACTGATAAGAGAGTAGTTAAAAATATCACTGTTTGCTAAATGTGCTCATGTGCTACGAACAAAAACAACTTTGTAATTACACAGTGATTTGAAACAGAGGTATGAATAGGCAAGATTGTGACTGCATAAAATGTGTATTAGGAACAACTTAGTGGATGTGTATCCACTAATTTTTAGATTAAGGAGACTACGAAAAAATGAAGAAGATTTTAAGTGCATACAATAGCTTCCAGTGCGTCAATCAAGATGTCTTACCTAAATAATTATTATTATTTTAATTAGGGCTAACCCAAATTTCATATTCACTTTTGCAATAAGTCGTCAATAAACAGAAACCAAAGTAGTACGCTTTTTTATTAGAACAGACGAAAGTGTGATCTATAAGTAGTTTTAGAAGTAACGGCAAGTAATTAACTAAAGTAAATACAAAACTTACAAATGCAATCGCACAAATATTGCACCGGCCGTTTCTAATTTAAATTTTCTATATCCACTGTGTATCTATTAAAATCTCTACTTGTTTATGAACCATGATTTATCGCATATAGTTTAGTTGTTGTCGTAGGACGTAAGTGTTTGGTTTAGGTCCAAACGAGATGTTACCAAAGCAAGATACGTACACCCTTTTCCCCAGTGCAAATATCTGCATAACAATACAGCACACTAACTCACTGTGTACAATGTGCGCACTATTACGGTTAGTAAACATGTTTACATTAAACTGCTACTCATACAGGCCGAGCAACGACGAATCATGTATATGTAATTGGAAAAGAAATTTTCCCTGGCATTTTAGAATAAATCACTGCATCGACTATAGTTAAAGAAACAAATTTTTTGAAGCATTCCAAAACAATTAATTCCAACTAATAAATAACTGCGCAGAAAAGGAAAATGGGGAACCTATTAAATAAACTGTTTTTATACAAGAAATAAACCAGAAAATTAAGAATTGTTTAAAGCAAAGAGGGTGAACATTAGGCATTTATATTGTTTTAATCAAAGGACGTGTATTATATTTCCGCAATCTACTGGTTTACTTTTATGGAATGTACGCTTTGACGTTTCACAGCCAACACTAATTTACTTTTAAATTACATTTTCTTTGACGCTAGTAGGGGGAAAATGCCGGTTCTAACGCAGCCCGCAGGGCATATCTGGACCACAGCATCCGCGACTTTTTCGTTGATCTGTGTCAAGATCCGCGAACCGCTGGACCCGCAGCATCCCAATGGACCACAGCATCCGTGAATTTCCGCGAATAAATTTTTTTTATTTTTTTTATTTGATTTTTATTTTTTTAATTAAATTGATTTGCATATCAAAGGGGTGGGTGGGGGGTGGGATGAGGTTCAATGGACCACCTGCATCCGTGAATATAATTTTTTTAATAAAGCTGATTTGCATATCAGTGGGTGGTGGTGGGTGGGTGGTTCCAACTTGATGCATTATAGTGTATATTAAAATATATGATCAGAGTTACCAACCTTTGCATGAGTTCAAATTTGTCGCGTGTTATAATGTATATTAAATCTATATGATCAGGTTTACCAACCTTTGTATTATTATTATTATAGTGTATAGATATTTTATATGAGCAGGTTTGCCAACATTTTCTGCGGCGGGAGGAGAGAAATTCAAATATGTGTTATATAGTGTATGTATTAAAATATATGACCAGGGTTACCAATCTTACATTATTGTGTATAGAGCAGATATGCAAACATTTTTTTTCTTTTCTGTGGTGGGAAATTCAAACTATATGATCATGATTGTTACTCTCTCTCTCTCTTACATTTGAATGTAAGTAAAACTATCTCTCTCTCTCTCGTTGTCAAAACGTTATGTTCAAACCGTTTCTCCTCTCTCCCTCTCTCTCTCTCTCTCTCTCTCACTGTGTACATGAGTAGATCTCTCTCTCTCTCTCTCTCTCTCTCACTCGTTGACAAAACGTCGACTTCATTTTCAATGTATTAAATAATTAATAGTTTTATAATGTAGGGTGTATCAGTCAGTGTGAAGGATCATTGTTAGTGGTCATTACCGTGCATGTATATGATTTTAGAAAGTTTATACATATTCGACAAATATTAACTGTGTACGTACTTACAACGCCCTCTCTCTCTCTCTCTCTCTCTCTCTCTCTCTCTCTCTCTCTCTCTCTCTCTCTCTCTCTCTCTCTCTCTCTCTCTCTCTCTCTCACTCGTTGTCAAAACGCCGTATTCATTTTTTTTTCAATATATTCCTTGTTAGGGAGGCCTGTATATGATTTTAGAAATATATATATTTGGCAAATATTAACTATGTGTGCGTGTGTGTTGTCAACTACTTACATGCGTGTTCTCTCTCTCTCTCTTAACATAACGCTTCGTGTGAAGCGTTTTGTAGAGCAGGCTTCAACTGTGGAAGGTTTCATACCGTTTCTCCTCTCTCTCTCTCTCTCTTACTGTGTACATTGAGTAGAGTAGTCGGTGTGATGAGTAAATAATTTTAGCTCTCTCTCTCTCTCTCTCTCCTCTCTCTCTCTCTCTCTCTCTCTCTCTCTCTCTCTCTCTCTCTCTCTCTCGCTCGTTGTTAAAACGCCATCTTCATTTTTCAATGTATTAAATAATTAATTAATAGTTTATAATGCAGTCAGTGTGATTGATCCTTGTTTGGGAGGTCTGTATATGATTTTAGAAATATATATATATTTGGCAAATATTAACTATGTATGTGCGTTGTTGTCAATGAACTACTTACATGTGTCCACTCTCTCTCTCTCTCTCTCTCTCTGCGTCCATTGTATGTATATCGTTACAAATGACGAGTAGAAATCCAATAAATCGCTGTCGGACAATGTACGCACTGCTCACACACACACAGATTGTGTATGTCTCTCTCTCGCTGAAACGTTGACAAGAATTCCCTTATTCAACACTCTCACTTTCTTTCTCGCTCACTGACGTCAGAAGAAATTCCTACTTTATAATGTAACTACCTGTGCGTGTGCTGTTACAGATGACAAATCCATACGTTAACGGCTTAACAAACTCTAGCAATCTTCAATACGCTCCTCTTCATGTGGTACTACATTTGGTACAATACTTCTGTTTAATGGTTGCAGTTTACAAAATAATTACACACATAGGTTCAGTGGTGTATAGCGAAATAAATTAAAATTATACACACATGTTGTTACAGATGAAAACGGTGGTTGAAATTCATACAAATCTTCTGATGTAACAGTTCCCACAAGTAACACAGTTCACACAAAAAAATAAATAAAATTTATTGTACACATGTTCAGAGGTGTATAGTGAAATAAAATAAAATAAAGCCATAATTTGTTTAAATGATTAAATATATTAACAATATTTTAAAATTCACAATATAAAATTGAATTTTTTTTTTGAAAAGTTTATAAATTCACAATTCATAAATAAATACATTATAAAATTGATATTTTTTCGAAAAGTTTATATATAATTGTGTCGTACTTGTAGGAGAAGCAACCTGCAACATAACAATACAATCAACATAAAAATCATGTTAAATATCACACACACACACACACACACACACACACATGTATAGTTGGCAGAATGCAAGAATCAACGCTTTACGCGAGTAACTTCTTAAATTATGTGTCATTCTCTCTCTCATAAGTTAATGTCCATTCAAATATTATTCATCAAAACTTTGTAAATTAGAATCTGCACTACATTCAAACAGACGCACACACAGTGATAAAAATTAGTAATGTAGGTTGTTACCTTAACGAGGTACTATCGCCACCTGCGCTGTTTGGTTTCTCATTCCACGAAACACGAGATGTAGGTCGCTGGGGTTTATATGACGGAGCTCTTCATCTGTAAAGACGTCAGCATATCTCTTAGGTAGATATACACGATAACGGTACTCGCCATCTTCCAACGTTACAAGCACAGACTTCCCATATCTCGTGTCCACATGCACCACGTTAACGATTGGATACTGCTTGTTCACTGTTAATTCTGCACACCGATTGTACTCAATAGCAGAAACTGCATTGAATTTTGTGATAAATGACATTATTAGAAATGAACACGTCTGTATCAAACGAGGCGGAACTAAACAATGACTGACTATTCGCTACAAAGAAGAAGACTAGTGGAATATAATGGTGGTGGTGGTTATCAGGAAATTTTTCATCCCCTGAAGCTTTGCATGTACATACATGCAGAATTAGCGCTGTTACAAAATATATATATTAGGAAAGCCCATAGACTACTTTCATACAGAAATAGTTATCGCCTGCAGCCATGTACAAGTTTCCTAACGAAATTAACAATCCTATGAGACACTCACATTAAAAATGTTTGTATAACAGAAAAATCATTAATTATCCACTCTCTAAGTGCGTACACATTATAGTTTGTACAACGTGTAGAAGAAGAATTGCAATGTGTAAGATATAACGTACCGGGAAATAGATATGGTATGTTTTTAGGGCAGCCAATGTCATCAAGATTTATTATATGATGATGGATTATTTTCGATTCTAAAAAACGTTTTTTCTCAAGACCCTGCACAAACACATATTTATATATGTTCGTATACGTTGTTAACACTGAAACAAGATTGTCGTACGGTGTCTCTCCTTCACTCCATCTGAGGCCATGATAGTTTGTCGTTAACCAGCAGTTGGTTCTAGTGTATTTCGAATTCGTAACGGCTGTAGCAGGCAGAGCGAAAATCCAATGTCTGCATGCAAAACGTGTTATGTGCATGACTGACAATTCCTTTACTATATAATTGCCGTTGTCATCATAAAAGCAGTGAAAGTCAATTATTACAGCAGCGTTTTCCATTATACTATAAAAAAAAAAGAAACCACACATTACAAACTAATATGTATAAACACAAATATCGTTACAATAATAATAATACACAAACTTACGTTTACTGCCGTCCGAACTGAAGTGTGGAGAGGCAATAACTAAGGATATCACAATGAGAATTTTTTTTTGTTTTTTTTGTTTTTGTTTTTAACAGGTGGTGTAACGTGGAATTTTAGCAGGTGGGGGAGCAGAGTCGTCGTAGCCGTCGGCAATTAATTTGGCACGTATCCGATAATGACCGTACGCAAGTGTATCACGGCCATTGTCTAGTATATAGCGCTTATCATCATACTGTGACAACGCTTGCTTATTTACGCGCATCGTGTACAGCGTATGATGATAGCTACGTAAACACAACGCACTGACAGAAAACTGACAATGATCAGTGAGACACTTGCGATACATATCGTGTCGCAGACTCCTCTTAATAGCAACTCGAGGTACACCTTTACACACACGTTTTTGACACTCATTGCTAGGATCTTCGTGGGCTACAAGGAACGAATAACATTTCGCTCTGAGACCTACGAATTCTCTAATAGGACGACCACACGTTTCATCCTTGAACAGCCCGACAACCTTTTTGTTCTTAAGGCTATAACAAGGATGAGACGTAGGGTAATCCGAGGTGTCAAAAACGTGCAAGTCCTTCTTCATGTCTGCATACAAGTCGGATGTTTGTATAGTATACATCAGACTGTCTGTATCTGTCATTAACAATCTAACGTTGCGGCCGTACTTGGCGACAGCATAACGATAATGAAAGTCGTACATTATTGTTTTGCTAACGTCAAGCACCGTGAAGCCGACATACACGGGACGAGAAAGAACGATGGATTTTTTACGGAGTGAGAGCCCCACCAGATCGTTCGTATAACGAATCATACGTTTTAGCCTAGGTGAGGAAACTAGTTTTTGAAGCCGTCGTTCATCTGAGACTAGTTCAAAGTCTATATGTTTCCGTACGTTCTCCAGCGACTTGCCGTATACGGCGTTGTTCATCAGTTTGAAAAGGTCTTTTTCAAAGCTGTTGACGGCTGCTTGCCTCTTGCGGGTGTTGAAATCGATAAACGGTTTCAACCAAGCGCTTTGCTTAAAACACAACACCCTATGAGTCGCTTACAGCTCTAAACCAAAACTTAAATACAATTTCAAATTTCGATAATGGAGAACGTAATTTTGTTTGTCCTGCAAAGTCGTTAACAACTTCTCTACGGATGACCCTGATTCGTTATACGATGATCTGTATATACTCTCGTGTAAACGTTTGGAAAAGGGAGAAAGGATATCGTGTGTTACGCGCTGGCGCACAGGTGCAAGCGGGTAGTCGGAATGCAGGTCGTGTAGGCTATTAGGTCGACTTCGAGGATGTACCCGATGTCGGAATCATCACTCACATTACGTACGTCCAAGAACTCGATTTCGTTACGATCGAGCCATCGGAAGTCTGCGTAAGGGAGTGGTTGCGACATGGCTGCACCGTATAGATTGTTACAGTCCGTATACAGA
The DNA here is from genome assembly GCA_034769895.1 of Magicicada septendecula. Lineage (NCBI taxonomy): Eukaryota > Metazoa > Arthropoda > Insecta > Hemiptera > Cicadidae > Magicicada > Magicicada septendecula. Next base: position 534,852,420 of record CM068367.1, on the reverse strand, counting down.
ATGAAGGAGGTCGGTTTCGAAACATCGTACTGATCTGGGATCAAAGGGTTGTTAGCGACAGCATGACGGTTGGATATCATCGCGCAGCCTCCGCGAACCCCAGACTCTACAAACAGATGTTGATTTATCTCTGTCAACAGCTCTAATTCGACCCCTGTCATTTTTAGCATCGCGTTCCAAGCGAGTCCGGGAAGCGAGTAAAAATGACATGGGTCCAAGCAGTAATCGCGTGAGGCCATGTCTCGAATACTTTCAAAGACATCGGCCAGCAGCATTACGTCTGTCAACAAATACAACTCATGGTAATCTCCAAACGTACGCAGATTGAATGCACTCCACACGTTTTGTGCGTGCTCGTAATCTGCGTCCGAAATAGATGATTCCATCAACCGGTTATCAAAGTGTTCACGAGCGGGTAGACTTGTTTCGTTGAACCGATCAATACTGTCAACGTACTCGTAAGGGTATACCCCCTTGCGTACGAGCAGTTTGGTCTGTTCATCGAAACCCCGTCTAAGCATTTCCTCTCTAAGCAAAGGAAATTGGCTCCCGGACGTGGAGAGATTGGTAACGAGTGTGTCCAGAGAGCGATTAAGAAATTGAAAAGAGTCTACGAACCGCAAGGGACCCAGGGAGAACGACACGTAACGCTCGCTGGATGTCGCGATGCAGGATACGCGTTGGTCCTTATATTTCCCCAAACCCAGCATTAAATGGTGACAGTCGTAGCCACGAAGGTTGTGAAAGAAGACGGGGATATGACGAGGCATCCTGTAGCTCAGATTACAGCTATTATGGGCTGCTCCCAAGAATTTCCCCGTAAGATGACAATGATTGCGTACCTTGTCATCGTCTGTCAAAGGGCGCTCACACAAATGACAAACGGTGGCGTTAGTGAACGCAACATTGTCATCACCGGACATAATTAATTGTACGTTATGTCGTACTACCTTCATCATATCCTCGACGTCTTTCATCAACCACGAGAAGAAAATGTCTACAACGTTTTCACCCCGATAAACTTTAGCCCCTCTCCAGAGGCTGTGCGTGTGATCGATGATAGCATAGGAGAAACCTGACGGAATATGCATCGCTTCGTATGATGTGGACGATACAGGAGGAGAAGTTATTTTCTGACGGGCACCGCTGCTATCGACTGAGTAGAATTCACCTAACACTTGCACTGTCGTCGGGACCTTGTTACCAGGTGAACACGATTGAAGCGGAGTGATGAGGGACTCGAAGTCGGCGTAGACGGTGAAGGGTACTTTAAGACAGTGTGCGTAATTTTTAAAGGACATAAACTTCTCCTCCTCCGTGGGCATTTTGGTTTTCTGCTCGCCGTAAGGTGTGCAGTAGGGGAGATGATCGGACAGACCATGTTCTGTAGTGAAACGATGCAGGCAGTAGTTACAGTAAAATGATTTATGAGCGTGTTTTGTAAGGGATGATAACAATCTACTCATGTTACTGATAAGACAGTAATGTTTTCGGCTATCTGTATCGGACAGAAGCAAAAGATTAATGTGATGCGACCTGTCCTTATTCGAGGTAATTCTCAGAGGGTAAACCTCATTTTTTGATTCATTTTTGATATTGTCTTCTATATCATAGCCGAAAACGTTTATAGAAATGTTAGGATTCTGTGCTTCAAATTTGGAAATGGACTTTAATGAAACAGGGTACTCGATACCGGTCATATTTAAGGTGTTTTTGAAGGGGGCGTATTTTGAAGCACGTTCTTTATCTCTTACTTGAGGGTGTATGTGGGCTAGAACAGACCACAGAAAACACATTTCATCTTGGGGGTTCTTGATGTTGACTACTGCCTTGGTGAGTGAGAGTTTTCGCGGGGTTGGAAGGTAGGAGGAAGCTGCTAGAGGCTGGTACCGTCCAACAACCAGTTCCAGCTTCAGTACAGTGTCCACCGACCATCCGCTCCCGTCACGGGTAAAATTAGATATGCTATTGAAGATTTTATCGTAGGATTCATCGAGTAGACAATTCAACTCGTCGCTGTCGTCCGTGAGCAACGTGCGACAACGTCCGTGGAAGACGGCGTCTTTCGTTACTACTTTCTCCTCACCACTGTCACCATCTACCACGGTTTTGGTAAAACGTATCCTGCACGCAATATTCCACTTGATATTGCGTAAACGTGCCTGCTCTGCCTGAATATCCTCATGCAATAAAGGACGTGCCTCAGTCATTACGAATACTATGTCATGATCCGACGCGTTGACGTTCACTGGAAGGTAGTCGAAGTTTGTGATGCACCCTCGGACACTACTGTTCCTCTCGATATAAAACCGAGTCACAACTGAAACAATAGAAACATGAGTATTATTAACCAATAGGAATGATAAATAACGTGTACACAAATTCATGTTTGTAGTAAATAAATAACACTCGTCTGGGTAATATGTCAGTTTATTACAAACCGTGAAGATGTCGGCTACTCCTGATTTTAGTATTGAAAGTGAAAGAATAAAATCGTTCAAGTATTGGGAAGTAACGTTTATCAGCCCCGACGAGTTAGCGTTTGCAGGATTCTACTTCTACCCTAGAAATTTTGATGTTTGTTTGCATAGTATGTCATTCGTAGACGATAGAGTTAAATGCTTTTGTTGTGGAATTGAATTAGTTGATTGGAAAGAAGGTGACAAACCTATGAAGGAACATGAAAAATTTTCATCTACATGTCAATTTCTAAACGATGTTAAGAGAGAGACTTTTCATACACACCAATAGACATAGTATGACTCAAACGTTAATTCGCATCAGCAAGTTTGCACGCTACATAATTACAACAAATAATTTCTTAACTGTGACAATTGGTATTGAACTTTTTACCTTGTTCAGTCTGCTCCTGACCACGTTCCTGCTGAAGGTTGGCCATTATCTTCAAGAAAGAGAGAGAATGAATGAATACTGAAAAACAAAAGTTACTGTTATAACGCTGGTATTATGTTAGTGTATCTTAAATGTTTTATATCAATTTGTAGCGTAGCAACATGAACGAGTGGTAAGTAAGACGCTGTTGCAAAGTTCATTGGTTATATATATAGTGTGTGCAACTGTACTAAAAAAGCTGTTATGCGCATGCGCAAATAATTCAAATGCACTTACGTAGATGACTGAAAAAGAGATGATTTACATAATAAATGTACGCTTAGACCAACTGTTTGTTAGATCGAGAAAAGTAAGTTTATTTTCGCACACACACACACACACACACACACACACACACGCACGCACGCACACGACGAAACCATTGGGTTGATTCATGTACACGTTAGGTCCAATTACGTTTGTTACATGTTGTGACGTACTGACCTGATATTTATAGTAGTAACATATAACAGCGTCTTACATACCACTCGAATCTATATATAACGTTCTGTTTCAGATAATAATACTAGTTTGAATATAAACAGACTGTATGAATACAAAGAAATATCGAACACAACAGATCAATTATTTGAGTGAACGTGATTGTGTATGTGAGTAGGAAAACAACGAACCGGTAAACATTATGAATTTCCATATGATTACAACAACAGCTTAACTCAAGAACGCACGCTTAAAATTCAGCTATACCTAAAATATATCTTCAATTAGAAGTGTGATATAAAAAGTACAGTAAGAATATATTTCAGAAATTGTAATTTGATCACACACACGCACATACACTTATTTGAATTAGTCATGTATTAAATCAATAAATAATGCATTTGATAATGTTTTTAATGCGAATAATTTTTTATGTTTAAATAAAATCTGTACATACAATAAAATTATGCTGTACACTTACCAAACTAGCGTATGTTGACTACACGCACTTAAAAAATGACGAACGTTGTGTATATTGAAGCTCACACGCTAAATTCAGCTATACCTAAAATATATATCGTCAATTAGAAGTGTAATATAAAGTACGTTAAGAATATATTCAGAAAATTGTAACAGACATAATAATTTGATCATACACACACACACGCACACACATGTATTAAATTCAAATATATATATCGTCAACTAGAAGTGTAATATAAAAAATACGGTAAGAATATATTTCAGAAAATTGTAATTTGATCATACGCACGCATACACATACATGTATTAAATTCAATAAATAATGCGCTTGATAATGTTTTAATGCAAATAATGTTTACGTTTAAATAAAATCTGTACATACAATAAATTATGTTCACTCACCAAACTAGCATGCGTTGACTACACACAAGTAAAAAAAATGACGAACGTTGTGTATATTGAAGCTCACACGCTAAAATTCAGTTATACCTAAAAATATATATCTTCAATTAGAAGTGTAATATAAAGTACGTTAAGAATATATTTCAGAAATTGTGATTTGATCACACACACACACACACACACACACACACACACACACACATGTATTAAATTCAAATATATATCTTCAACTAGAAGTGTAATATAAAAAATACGGTAAGAATATATTTCAGAAATTGTAATTTGATCATACGCACGCATACACATACATGTATTAAATTCAATAAATAATGTGCTTGATAATGTTCTAATGCAAATAATTTTTACGTTTAAATAAAATCTGTACATACATTAAATTATGTTCACTTACCAAACTAGCATGTGTTGTCTACACAGGAACTTGCGTATACTGAGACGTACAATAATACAAACAGTGTTTCAACTATTAAAAGTGCAGTGATAGATTTATCAGCACATGCAAGCAGTCAATGAGAAATTATCGTTGAATTTCTTGCGTATATATTGTTCTCCGGTAGTGGGAAAAGCAAGTGTCTGTTTTGGAAGTAAATACTTTCTAATCCATAATTACTTTTGGTGCTGCTGCTAATGAGTGTCATGCGTCAAATTAGAAAGTGAAAGGAGGATTTAGCGAATACACGATGGTTTATTTCGTTATAAACCTCTGAACATACATGCAATTAGTTGTATAGTAATCAGAAATGTGTGTGAGAGAGAGAGAGAGAGCGAGAGAGAGACAATTTAATAGTTTGAATTTCATACCACAAGGTAAAATATATTTTTTAAGTCGTGGGTTGTTTCTTGCAATCACGAAAATTATTATTTAAAACTGATAATTGTTTTATTAAAATCTTAGCGCTATATACTAGACAATGGCCGTGATACACTTGCGTACGGTCATTATCGGATACGTGCCAAATTAATTGCCGACGGCTACGACGACTCTGCTCCCCCACCTGCTAAAATTCCACGTTACACCACCTGTTAAAAACAAAAACAAAAAAAAACAAAAAAAAATTCTCATTGTGATATCCTTAGTTATTGCCTCTCCACACTTCAGTTCGGACGGCAGTAAACGTAAGTTTGTGCATTATTATTATTGTAACGATATTTGTGTTTATACATATTAGTTTGTAATGTGTGGTTTCTTTTTTTTTTATAGTATAATGGAAAACGCTGCTGTAATAATTGACTTTCACTGCTTTTATGATGACAACGGCAATTATATAGTAAAGGAATTGTCAGTCATGCACATAACACGTTTTGCATGCAGACATTGGATTTTCGCTCTGCCTGCTACAGCCGTTACGAATTCGAAATACACTAGAACCAACTGCTGGTTAACGACAAACTATCATGGCCTCAGATGGAGTGAAGGAGAGACACCGTACGACAATCTTGTTTCAGTGTTAACAACGTATACGAACATATATAAATATGTGTTTGTGCAAGGTCTTGAGAAAAAACGTTTTTTAGAATCGAAAATAATCCATCATCATATAATAAATCTTGATGACATTGGCTGCCCTAAAAACATACCATATCTATTTCCCGGTACGTTATATCTTACACATTGCAATTCTTCTTCTACACGTTGTACAAACTATAATGTGTACGCACTTAGAGAGTGGATAATTAATGATTTTTCTGTTATACAAACATTTTTAATGTGAGTGTCTCATAGGTTTGTTAATTTCGTTAGGAAACTTGTACATGGCTGCAGGTGATAACTATTTCTGTATGAAAGTAGTCTGTGGGCTTTCCTAATATATATATTTTGTAACAGCGCTAATTCTGCATGTATGTACATGCAAAGCTTCAGGCGATGGAAAAGCGAACTTCCTATAAGTACGACACAATTATATATATAAACTTTTCGAAAAAATATCAATTTTGTAATGTATTTATTTATGAATTGTGAATTTATAAACTTTTCAAAAAATCAATTTTATATTGTGAATTTTAAAATATTGTTAATATATTTAATCATTTAAACAAATTATGGCTTTATTTTAATTTATTTCACTATACACCTCTGAACATGTGTACAATTAATTTTATTTTTTGTGAACTGTATTACTTGTTGGAACCGTTACATCAGAAGATTTGTATGAATTTCAACCACCGTTTTCATCTGTAACAACATGTATGTATAATTTTAATTTATTTCGCTATACACCACTGAACCTATGTGTGTAATTATTTTGTAAACTGCGACCAATAAACAGAAGTATTGTACCAAATGTAGTACCACATGAAGAAGAGCGTATTGAAGATTGCTAGAGTTTGTTGAGCCGTTAACGTATGGATTTATCATCTGTAACAGCACACGCACAGGTAATTACATTATAAAGTAGGAATTTCTTCTGACGTCTGCGAGCGAGAAAGAAAGTGAGAGTGTTGAATAAGGGAATTCTTGTCAACGTTTGCAGCGAGAGAGAGACATACACAATGTGTGTGTGTGTGTGTGTGTGTGTGTGTGTGTGTGAGCAGTGCGTACATTGTCCAACAGCGATTTATTGGATTTCTACTCGCCATTTGTAACGATATACATACAATGGACGCAGAGAGAGAGAGAGAGAGAGAGAGAGTGGACACATGTCAGTAGTTCATTGACAACAACGCACATACATAGTTAATATTTGCCAAATATATATATATTTCTAAAATCATATACAGACCTCCCAAACAAGGATCGATCACACTGACTGCATTATAAACTATTAATTAATTATTTAATACATTGAAAAATGTAGACGGCGTTTTGACAACGAGCGAGAGAGAGAGAGAGAGAGAGAGAGAGCTAAAATTATTTAATCATCACACCGACTACTCCACTCAATGTACACAGTAAGAGAGGGAGAGAGAGAGAGAGAGAGGAGAAACGGTATGAAACCTTCCACAGTTGAAACCTGCTCTACAAAACGCTTCACACGAAGCGTTATGTTAAGAGAGAGAGAGAGAGAGTGAGAACACGCATGTAAGTAGTTGACAACACACACGCACACATAGTTAATATTTGCCAAATATATATATTTCTAAAATCATATACAGACCTCCCTAACAAGGAAGACATTGAAAAAAAATGAATACGGCGTTTTGACAACGAGTGAGAGAGAGAGAGAGTGTGAGAGAGGGCGTTGTAAGTACGTACACAGTTAATATTTGTCGAATATATATAAACTTTCAAAAATCATATACATGCACGGTAATGACCACTAACAGTGATCCTTCACACTGACTGATACACCCTACATTATAAAACTATTAATTATTTAATACATTGAAAATGAAGTCGACGTTTTGTCAACTAGTGAGAGAGAGAGAGAGAGAGAGAGAGATCTACTCACGTACACAGTGAGAGAGAGGGAGATGAGAAACGGTTTGAACATAACGTTTGACAACGAGAGAAAGAGAGAGTGAGAGAGAGAGAGAGAGAGAGAGAGAGAGAGAGAGAGAGAGAGAGAGAGAGAGAGAGAGAGAGAGAGAGAGGAGAAACGGTTTGAACATAACGTTTTGACAACGAGAGAGAGAGAGATAGTTTTACTTACATTCAAATGTAAGAGAGAGAGAGTAACAATCATGATCATATAGTTTGAATTTCCCACCACAGAAAAGAAAAAAAATGTTGGCATATCTGCTCTATACACAATAATGTAAGATTGGTAACCCTGGTCATATATTTTAATATATACACTATATAACACATATTTGAATTTCCCTCCTCCCGCCGCAGAAAATGTTGGCAAACCTGTTCATATAAAATATCTATACACTATAATAATAATAATACAAAGGTTGGTAAACCTGATCATATAGATTTAATATACATTATAACACGCGACAAATTTGAACTCATGCAAAGGTTGGTAACTCTGATCATATATTTTAATATACAATATAATGCATCTAGTTGGAACCTCTCACCCACCAACACCCACTGATATGCAAATCAGCTTTGTTAAAAAAATTATATTCACGGATGCAGGTGGTCCATTGAACCTCATCCCACCCCCCACCCTCCCCCTTGATTGCAAATCAATTTAATTAAAAAAATAAAAAATCAAATAAAAAAATTAAAAAAAATTTATTCGCGGAAATTCACGGATGCTGTGGTCCATTGGGATGCTGCGGGTCCAGCGGTTCGCGGATCTCGACACAGATCAACGAAAAAGTCGCGGATTCTGTGGTCCAAGTCGCGGATGCTGTGGTCCAGATATGCCCTGCGGGCTGCGTTAGAACCGGCATTTTCCCCCTACTGACGCTAAAAGTACACGTTATAACAATTATTAAAATTGTTTTCAGACATAAGTCTCAAGCATGTACAAATACACAAGCTCTAAAATTGTAATGACGTATAATTTCAGTCGTTCAAATTAAGAATATATAGATATTCAGAAAGAGAAATTATGTAAAAGGTAAAGGAGGTGTTGTTTTCCTTAATTTTAAGTACCAGAAATTAATAATATTAATTACTAATATTAACACAAGCTCACATCAAAGACACTTACTAGTAGTTTTTAAAAATTGTGATTCATTTAAATTTAAATTTCTATTTTTCAGAATCTTTACCAAACTCTCAGTATCATGGAAAATGGTGAAATATTGAGAGTAAGTAATATTTTTTAAAGTAATAATAATATTCTTTCAAAGAACGGAAAATGCATATTCACCGTCAGGAGAAACCGTCTGTCCACTGGTGTGTGGGACTCTTACCAATTATAAACATACCTTTAATTCAAACATTGATATTCATCCTGCCATCACTTATCGTATTCTGGTCCCATTACTCCTTACCACGACGAATAATCTCAACTACGCTCTCAGGCGTGAACTCAACGGCCCCATCTCTAATGTCAGTAACTCTCTTATAAATTTGCTGCACTTGAAAAGGTGTGGTGTATTATTTCTTAATTAGGAGAGTCATCATACGGCCATGAGGGGTTTTGCAACTTCCCATTCTGTGGATGTAGGCATTAAAGTTGACATTAATACTGAGGAACTGTAGTCAACCTCATCGTGTTGGCGGTCAATCCATTCTGTCAAAGTACGTATGATCCATGTGATCCATCTTCCTTTGTAATTCTCGTTCCGTCGTACTTGCCAGCACCAAAGAGTACGTTCCCTGGCTTCATACTTTACCTCATTTCTTTCAAATTTGTCTCTTCATTCAATAAAATACTTTTGCTCTTGAGCCAAAAGGTCTACGGGAACCGCTCTCGCTTACACCAGGACTACTGGCAGTGGGAATGTTTCATGAGAGGACTCTAATCTGAGTGTCTTTTTCTATATACTGATGCCATACGTTTCTTATATTTCTTCATTTTCAGTGCATCGGCTCAAATTTTGCAGCTATACAGAAGGATGGATTCAACAACAATCGCCTAGTGTTTGCAGCGGGACTTCCTTCATTGGCCATAAGCCTGCTGAAAAGTGTCTTACGTGTGCCGCCTTACAGCTGCATTATGATTTGCTCCCAGTAGCCTCATCCGTAGGTAATTAACTAACTTTTTTATTATTATAGCCTCTGCTTCCCCTTGTACCGCTATGATTGCGGGTGAGCAATGCTATTGCTGTTTTTTCGGTGGCTAGATGCAGGCAGAATTCGTCAATCAAAGAGCTCGCTCGCCGCATTCACTGATTCAGACTTCTTTGCGCATTTCATTGTCCCGTACTACAATCACTGTCACGATATAATCTGCGTAACCTACCAGGAAAGTGTCCGGTGGCATCTTCGTCCTTAAGACTTTGTCCTACCATACATTCAGATGTCAAGTTCCAAAATTGAGGCCTCGGCAGCCCCGGCGGTAATCTCATTCCTACAAAGTCCATCTGTAGTACCACATATTTTCAGTACCCCGTCACTCAGGGAGCATTTCATGATCCGGATGAGATACTGTGACATCCGGAAGAAATGTAAACATGTCGTTTCAACAGGCAAAACTTATAGCGTTCTTAATATCCAGCGTTGCAAACAGGACTATACCTTTCAATAATGATTTTCTCCCTGGGTCTCATGGAAAGTTCACACTATCTCTTCCACTGCCACAACAGTCCATCAGGCCTTTTCGGAACCCGTTTCTTCTGTTGGACAGATCTCCTATGCTTTGAATAGCTGCTAACAGACGTAGAGAACGCAAATTTTTCAGAAATTTTCCAGCTGTATCCACTATGTCCAAACGTCTGTAGACTGCTCTCGTAGCGTGCTCTGGTCAAGTTACGTTGCTGATAAGCACTAGTCTCTGCACTTTTCACCGTTTGGATAAGATCCCTTTCTTTAGGCAGTAGTTATATATATTACGACGCCTTATTTCATCTAACACAATTATCTAATATTTTATATGTTAGATAAAATGTTACTTACCCGTGATATTACTTTACCTGGGCGCCAGAACAAATCCCAGATACAAATGACACGGTTTCAGCTTAGCTCAGCGCATGGAGGCACTCTTTCTCAGGATTCGTTCAGTGATTGTGGTTTTCAGGGGGAATCGTTACAAATAACACTTTAATATTTGCTTGATTATTTTTAATTAACGTTTTAATTAATTATTTTTAAACTTGATTAGGCTAATGGAAGGACTTATTTCTACCCTAACACTTATAATTACTGAGTGAGTGTGAAAAGTAACGATTAAGACGTTCAAACGACCTATAGCTCTTATCTGCTTTGATTAAGAGATTGCTATCTCCCAAACCAGTGCTAAAGAACAGGTCTGCAATAATTTGCACGTCCAATACTACACCCCACTTTCCATTCAACACACCTATACTATGTTAGAGCTAATCTTATAATTAAAATACAAAGTGTGATATTCTTAGTGTCTTTTAAAAATTGTTTATTGCTTTTATTATATGTTTAGTGCTTATTTCATTGATCAATGAATCTATTTCTTACTGTTTGATGCGTTGACCGAAGATAGGAATCCGTAGAGGTCCTCCTTTTGATGGTTTTGCACAGAAGAATTGATGTTGATCAATGCTGTAGAAGATGCCCTGGCAATTACAGATGCTGTAGCCTTCTGTAGCACAGGTCCTTCACGGCTGATGATTAATTAATTAATTATTTAATTAATTATCGTTGTTTTACGCAGCTAGAGTTGTTGAACGGTATTAGTTCATTTATACTGCGGACTACTTCTCGAATTTGATGCTTAAATTACACTTTTGCGTGATTGAAAAAAATTTCTGTACGTAATTTATACACGTCTAGCGCATTGAAGATCCGATCGAAGAGTGATGCTACCCCTCGCTTTGAGTTGGAGTCAGTTTTAAATACGGGCTGCTGATTGGTTGTTCAAATAAATCATGCGTTTTTACAGTTTTGACAATCTCGAACAGGTCGACAAACACCCCGTGACAGGTTTCAAACGGCAGAGAATTTCTTGTCAAAATCGTACTTCCTGTGTTTGCAAATCGATTGATTACAGGTATTTGCAAATGTGTTTTCAAAGATCTGACCACAGAATATTTTTGCTTAGGTTTTTGTCTGTGTGTGTGTGAAAACACCTAATTCCTACGTAGCATAATTCTCTCGTTATTCCTGTTGGCTTGCGTCATCCGTATAACTTCTTCAATTGTTAATTATATTAACTGAGATTGCGGCTACTTATAAAGTTTTTCTTGCTGAATACAATGCTGTTTTCAGAATTGCCGTATATTTATAACTTTTGAAGTTATCGCAGGTTGAACTGATAATTTGCTTTGAGTAAAATTACTTGTTTGTACTGGTTTCTGATGTCGCGGTGACGTGGTTAGGGTGAGATGGCTGCGATTATACGCTCTCTCTCTCTTGCTTACGGCGCTACACTCGTACCGTCTATCTCTTTCATATAACGCTGAGATATGACGCTAATATGAATCGTTATATATACCCCCACTCGGTATAAAAAAAATTGATTATTTTATAAATCATTAATTTTATTCTTCTAATGTACAGTTTTACACTGATGAAAAATTTGCACATATTCTTTCGCACTTTTTCCCGCACAAAACTTGCACTTATACCATTTTCCTTACATCTATCTTATAACTAAAGATTACAATGTTACTTAACCTAACATGGTATATTGGAAATTTATATGACCATTAATATTTTAATCATCATTTTGGCTTAATTAATGTCAAAATTTTAAATAACAATACTAACATTTATTTAAATAAAATTGATTATTATTATCATTGACCTTGATTCAAAACAATTATATTTTTATTTTATTTGACCATGTTTGACTCATATACCTTATTGGCTCAAACTATTATTTCTTTATGGGTCAATATTTTGTTTATATTTTCGTAAACTATGGGAACATAGCTTATATAGCTTACCTCCATATATAGAAACTCCTGGTTTGGAGTTGGTAACTGCACTCCTCCAAGCTACACTAATCCTAGGGTCTTGTTGTTGAAGAATCCCTTAAGTCGTCTAACTACTTCAGGTTTTGTTATATGCTTTACCGCGTAAATACCAATATCATTGCTACTACATTTAATGTTGTCCGTTTCCATGTTGTTTTCTGATGGTGGATTTCTACTGAGTAAATCTGCTACCAAGTTGGCTTTCGCTTTACAATATTGTATTTCAAATTGGCATTCTTGTATAGCCACGATCCAACGAGTCAGACGAGCACCTAGCAATTTACACTTTAATAAAAATACTAACGCCTTATTGTCGGTGATTATAGTAAGTTTAGCACCCAGAATATAACTTCTAAACTTTGACAGGCTATGCACTATCGCTAATAGCTCTTTCTCTGTCGTAAAATAGGTTAATTGTGCCCCTTTAAGTGTGCGACTTACAAATCCTAGTACCGCTTTTTGGCCCTTCTCATCAATCTGATAAAAGTGTGCCCAATAGCTATATTGCTGGCGTCTGTTTGCAAGTAAAATCTTTCCCCTATTCTTGGATGATTTATTACAACAGTATTTATAAAAAGACTTTTCACTTGTTGCAGCGCTTCATCGTGGTCCTTTGTCCACTTCCATTTAATCCCTTTATTTAACAACTTTAACAATGGAACAGTACTTTCCGCGTATTTACTTGTAAACTTCTGATAGTAGTTAGCTAAACCTTGAAGACTTTAGCTGCTTACAGTTCTTTATGACACTTACCGACTTCCAATGCTTATATTCTTTAATACTTTCATTTATTTTATTTGTATTAATTTCCATCGTAATGATATTTCTTTTAAAATTTATTTCTGCTTTCCATTCAAGTAACGTAGCTACCCCAATAATACAATCATGAATGAGTTTCGGGACTATTAGAGCTACAATTTGGGTTTGGTTACCATTTATACTGACAGGTAAATATATTTCTTCAGTTATCTTTTGCATTTTGGCTCCAGTGGCTCCATGTACATTACAATGTTTTACGGGTAGTCTGGGACAATTTCGCAACTGACAATTATCTACAAACTTTGAGCTGACACAGGTAACTTCACTGCCAGTGTCTATAAGCGCTCTTACTAGTAGATTACTGATCTCACAAATTATTTCCGGACATTCAGGATAATGGTTTCTACCCACTTCTTGCTCTTCTTTTAACAAGAACTCCCTATCGCTCACTTGTTTTATATTATTAGTTACGTTCTTTTTACCTGTTTTCTTTGGTTGTTTCACTGCAGGTAATGGTAGGTTTAGTTTTGTTTCTTTTCTACCTGCAGTGGTTTCCCGTTTCCCGTATTCATTTTACTAGTCGACGGTTGCTGCTCGGTAGATGTTATAGTTTTTTTACATACTTTATACCCTTTATTTGGTTTGTTCTCTACACTCCTACTTCTACCCTTCTCCTCCAATTCCTGCCGATTTTGGGGTTTGTTACCCGGATATGGGGTAAACCTTTTTTCTTTCAGGCGTTCATTGTCTCTCCTCTTAGTTGAGTAGAAAGTTGGTTCTTGATGATCGCCTCTAGAGTAGTTACTCAGCTGATTACTTACACGCTGTAGGTCCCTCTCTAAATCTTGACACTCATCTACAACCATTATGAACTTTTCTAGAGTATCCACTCCTCTAGTAGTGGTTGCTACTCTAGTGCGTTCTGAGAAATGACGCGCTAGCTTATATACTAGGTCTCTCTCTTCTATTGGTGGTGTGAGATGCTTAACTTGCGCCATTACATTTAGTACATAGTTGGTGGTTGTCATATTCATTGACGGGTGATATTTACCAAATTCTAGATAATCGCGTACACTTCTTTGTATCTGAACGTTCCAGTACTGAGAGAGAAATTTTTCTCTGAAGTCTGAGTAGGTTTGGACTCTGTCCGAGATGACTTTCCACCACGTACCTGCCCAATTCTTGAGAAATCGGCCTAACATATCCTTCTTGTCCTCGTCGTCCATCAGGGGATTTACACGAGTTACAGAAGCTTCAAACAGCTTTAGAAATTCCACAGGATTCTCATGTGGGTTTCCTGAAAATGCAAGGTTTTTCGGTTCTTCCTTATAGCCGCCACACCTTACTATTTTGATTTGCTGTGACTTCATTGCTTTAGTCAGATCTTCCCGCATTACCTTCAATTGCTGTTCCACCTTTTGATGTACTTCGTCACTGTTAGCCTTACTCTCTACACCTGTTTCTTAACTTCTTTAATATTCTCTCCCAGTTGGGTACACTCTTCCCTAGTACTCTGGATTTCTTCTTTATTTAGAAGCGATTGTGTTTTTAATTCAGCTGTTACTTCACTGAATTGTTGATTAATGAGGGTTACTTTTTGTTCTAACCTTTCATGAAATTCGTTTCTAAACTTATTTAGTTTTTCGTCTTCAAGGCGTAAATTAGTGTTTACTTGTTTCCTAAACTCTTCTAACGTAGTTTTAACTTCTTCGGTATGCTTGTCAAACCTACTATTACTCTCATCTATTTTATTATTAGTACTGTCTAATTTACTAGCTAAATTAGATATTTCTTCATCTATTTTAAATGTAGCCTCTTTACTACTTTGTTCTATTTGGCTAGACAAATTTTCATTTATTTGTTTCATTTCACTGGACAAATATTTATTAGTTTACTCAATTTTATTTTAACATCAGTTATTAATTTTTGATTACTTTCTTCCAGACTTTTATTATTCTCTTCAATTTTCTTTGATAACTCACTATTTGTACTTTCAATTTTATTATTAGTTTCTTTTATTTCACTAGATAGTTTACTACTAGTAATTTCGATTTTATTATTTGTTTCTTTTATTTCAGTTTTAGTTTCTTCCATTTTAGTGGTCAACTCCTTAAACATTTGCTCAATTGCTGCCATATCTACTGCTGATGATTTAGCCATTTTTTAAATTTATTTAACAATTATTTAACAGTTATTTGTAACCTTGAATTCCACTTTCTTTTTTTTATTAATATTAAAATTTAACTAATCACTTGGGTAAAAGCAACGGCAAATTATATAACTTTATTTATATAATTTTGTGAGTTTAATCAGGCTTCTTAATTGGCCGCGCCAAATTTATATATAACTTATTTCTATCCATAAATTTCGTGCTTTAATCTGGCCCCTTAGTTGCGGCGACAAATCTATACGACGCCTTATTTCAACTAACACAATTATCTAATATTTTATATGTTAGATAAAATGTTACTTACCCGTGATATTACTTTACCTGGGCGCCAGAACAAATCCCAGATACAAATGACACGGTTTCAGCTTAGCTCAGCGCATGGAGACACTCTTTCTCAGGATTCGTTCAGTGATTGTGGTTTTCAAGGGGAATCGTTACAAATAACACTTTAATATTTGCTTGATTATTTTTAATTAACGTTTTAATTAATTATTTTTAAACTTGATTAGGCTAATGGTAGGACTTATTTTTACCCTAACACTTATAATTACTGAGTGAGTGTGAAAAGTAACGATTAAGACGTTCAAACGACCTATAGCTCTTATCTGGTTTGATTAAGAGATTGCTATCTCCCAAACCAGTGCTAAAGAACAGGTCTGCAATAATTTGCACTTCCAATACTACACCCCACTTTCCATTCAAAACTCCTATACTATGTTAGAGCTAATCTTATAATTAAAATACAAAGTGTGATATTCTTAGTGTTTTTTAAAAATTGTTTATTGCTTTTATTATTTGTTTAGTGCTTATTTCATTGATCAATGAATCTATTTCTTACTGTTTGATGCGTTGACTGAAGATAGGAATCCGTAGAGGTCCTCCTTTTGATGGTTTTGCACAGAAGAATGGATGTTGATCAATGCTGTAGAATATGCCCTGGAAATTATAGATGCTGTAGCCTTTTGTAGCACAGGTGCTTCATGGCTGATGATTAATTAATTAATTATTTAATTAATTATCGTTGTTTTACGCAGCTAGAGTTGTTGAACGGTATTAGTTCATCTATACTGCGGACTACTTCTCGAATTTGATGCTTAAATTACACTTTTGCGTGATTGAAAATTTCTGTACGTAATTTATACACGTCTAGCGCATTGAAGATCCGATCGAAGAGTGATGCTACCCCTCGCTTTGAGTTGGAGTCAGTTTTAAATACGGGCTGCTGATTGGTTGTTCAAATAAATCATGCATAAACTTCATGTCCCTTGACTATTTCTTCCCTAGTCCAGTAGTTTCCGCAATAAAAAAATTTCATTTCCTAGAACATGGCGTCTCTGGTCTGGAACTACATTTTTTTTAATGCAGAGGAAGCTTTTTGGTAAGGTTATGCAGTTTCTCTTTTTGTGCGCTGGTTCTGCCCACTATATACAAACCTTCTGCTTCCATCTGTCTGGCCCATTGAATTTCGCCTGCCAGTAACCATTGCCAAAACACGTGTAATAGCGTAGGGCCTATACAATTTTGATACACCGGGACCTCACCAGTTCTTCTGCACTTCCTGTGTTGATTTCCACTATGGCCACGTTTTGTTCTCTTGTTCTCTCCTGTTGTCACTTTTACTGGTTTTCTTTATGTTTCCTACAAGTTCTTCAAACCATCTCTTAGTTGCCTCGGTCACTTCTTCTGGGATGGAGTGGGTATCGAGATCTTTTATTTCAAGGCTCCCCTACGCGTCCAGCTTTCGGACAATGGCTTCTCTAAGATGCTCTTTAGAGTGACCGAGTTGCTTTGACCTTGGAATTCTGCCCTAACTCTGAAAGGGTTTTCTCGGACCCAGTATGTCTCATTGATCTGACTTCTACCTGAGAAGTCTCTAGATTTGTTTTACAGCGGATTCGGCACAAATTTTTCCTCAATTAACAAAGCCTGTAGGAAAAAATAAAAATAAAAAGAATTATACAGAAATTATGATGATATTTAAAAATAAAAATCATCATCAGCTATCTGTCCAGGATTAGGCAGGTTGCCTGTTCCGGCTTCACCATCTCCGTTTCGGTCTGCCAACATTTCTTCTTCCGGTTGGCTTATAATTCAGTATTTTTCTTGGAAATCTTTCTGGAGACATGCGCATAACCTGTTTGTTCCATCTTCTTTTACAGTTTTTCGCTAGTTCCATTACTGGTTTTACTTTTATTTCCTGTCTTATATCTTCGTTCTTTATGTGATTTAATCTTATACAACCTTTCACAGATCTAAGCTATTTCATTTCAGATGTTTCCATCTGTCTACAATTTTTCTTTCTTGGTGCCCATGATTTGGATCCGTATAATAGCATGGGGACTGCCATCACCATATAGAATTTTATTTGTGTTTCCTTCGTGGCCTTTCCATTGAATGTTCTCCGTAATGTCCCACATATTCTTCGGAAGTTGTTTGTTTTATTAAGAGTATCTTTGCCTTCTTCATATGTAATATCACATCCTAGGGTATTACAAATAATATTAATAATTCTTTCAAATTTGTTAAAAATTTATGTAACACAATTCTAAATGTAAACTAACCTTATTCATTACATATTGTGTCGTGGTTATATTGAAAGGTAAACACCACGGCCAGTTTAATTGTATTTTCCGTGCGTTCGGTGCATTATCGCTGCATGTTACGATGCCCGCTTTCGATATCGAGAATCAGTCGTCCGCTGCGACCTTGATTGGTGACGTCATTTGGCTGGCAGTGGCGTCTGCTTGACAACGAGATTTAGACAGCAATGTTTTAGTTTTTATAAGTTCGCGCAGCGTCTTCATCGGCCTCTTTTCTCTTTCAACTTGGTGCGGCTTGGATTGTGACGGTGTAACGTGTGATACCACTATGACTAGATAATTCGATAAAGAGCTTCAGGTTCACCGCTTTAGCCGGGAGGAAAGGGGTCGACGAGATGGGCACTCCACATCTTCGCCCATCCGCAGAGCCTGCGTAAGAAGCCCCAACGCCGTCACGCCATCCGACATCGCTCTTCACACCCCACCGAAAATGCAGGAACATTCTTAGTGCAATCCGAAAGATCAGGTGGGAACTTTCTTTTATTTTATAAACTTCAAACACGAAATACTCCGCAGGTTATCGGGTAACACACATGCAGAAATCTATTTCTAGAAAGTAGACTCATGCTTCAGAGTTAACATTACTGAACATGTTTTGTGAAGACATGCTAAAGTGTGGACAGTGATGACTGTGTTAGGAATAACTTATAAGTAGTTGTGTATTGAATTGCATAAAGTCAAGGGTTACCATTGTATAATATAAAGATTTAATTCTGTTACTGCAAAGAGAAAACCAAATTTAAAATTCATTTATTGACAACATCCTGACCTCAAGAAAATGTAATACCCGGAGAGTACTTGCATCTGCCTGTCATATGACTTGTGATCCTGCACGTTCCAATTTTTGTTTCTTATATTCTAAATTTAAAACTCCTGTCGATTTAGTTATTTATTATTCGGTTCTGCTTGACTATTCAATTTATAATAGTACTAATATTCTTATACTTAGTTAACTTAAAAAAAAATGAAGCGACATATTTTAATATTTAATTAACAAACTTCAACCTCGGGTTACTGTGATCACTGGTTTCGATTTTAAGGCGATTAATCCTAGTGATGGGGAACAGGTAGATGAAAGTACTGCAACACACTTAAGTAATTAGTTTTCTTTGAATTTAATTATTATCGTATTATCTAATGATCATGGATTGTTAGCTCCAGATACTTATAATTATCGTATGTTAATGAATGGTTCATGCATTACTAATGCAATAAAAACAATTCTTTTGAAAGTAAAATACAGAAATACAAGTTTATATTAAATACAATAAATTCAGTAGGTTGGCACGTCATTATTTAATTGTTGGAGATACTTTGAAATATTCTTGTTGTAATTAAACCACCATGTGGTTTTAAAGAGATATTTGAATTTTTGAATTGATGTTAAGAATTAAGGAAAACTCAAACCAAAGATGATTGTAAAAGCAATTGTTTAAAATTCAAGCTGGATAAATAAAATCTTGTTATTGTTGATCAAGTGTTTTCTTGCAAGACCTATCACTATGGGCTCAGCACATTTTATTTCCATTTAGGCCACGTGCCTAGTCTTAAATATTAAGGGACGGCTTCCTAGAGGAAAACAAAATAAATTTTTTTTTGGAGGTTAGAAAAAGGGTGTTAAGAAAAATTCTGGGACTAAGGGGGCGTTTCAATATCAAAATATTCTTCACACCTGTCATTGTCAAGTCACCCAAGGTGCCCTTAGCAATTACTTAACTAACTTGGAGACGAATCTGTGTGGTTGATCAAATGTGTATATGTCAATGTTTCCTTTTAATTATACCCTATAGTAAGTCATTGTTAGGTACACTGAAGTTACTGAATGTGTTTTATTTTTAATTATGCGGTGTATGTAGTATTTAAATTTCACAGTGATAAACGTTGTCACAGTAAAACAGTTTTACTAATTGAACAATTGTAAATAGCTACACTTGGTGTTTATTTTCGTGGTTAACTCATGGTCAGATGAGAATTAAAATAGATAATTCTACTTATTACTCGTCTTGTAGTTAGTTAATTTGTAGGGAGTGGTTCCGCTTATTACAGAGTTGTTTTTACACTACTGTAATACTTTTTTAGTTTTCTTTCAATTATTTTCTAGTGTGGTTAAGTTTTAGATATAAGTTTATCCTGTACCTACTAGTATCAAACGCAATTACCTTGATTTGTTGTTAAATACTATATTATCGTTGTGATCTCGTCAAAGGGTTATATCAGAATGGCTTTTGTTTTATACTATTTTAGTTGGATTCATTTATCTGCCGTTTATAATTGTAAAAATTTTGAAATGTGTTTTTCACCCACTTCATAATAAGCGAGCGTTCTGAAATATTCCGTTCATACTCACTGGAGATGGCAATATTCTCTTATGATATTTAAGTTAATTATGCATATTGTAACCTAGCCTTTGTGCGGGGTATTTAAAATTTTTAGAATGCGTGTTATTCTGCCCCACTTTGGCTGCGTCACTTTGTAACCAAATCTTTTATGTGGGGTGTAATTATTAATATAATGTATTTCTGTAAGTCGTTCTATCTTCGTATAGTATATGTGTGGGTGTCGAGCGTTTTTTAACTCGCTCGTTGGGTTCGTGGTATAGTATGGGTGTGTGGTTGATGTTATTAATAAGTTCAATAAATTCTGTCACTGTTATTTGCGTGTAGCAAGTCGAATTGTACCTTCTCTTACCATTTACGGGTAAACCGTATCTCTCGGCGTTTGGTTTGAATATTGCCGCCTCGCCACCTGATTGGCGCACGCCTTTCTTCAGTGTCGACTTCGCTAACGTCTTGTTTTGAGGTTTTCACTTCAATAAATTTTTATTTATTATCTTAATTTACTCGAATCAAACATACAGTGTTGCAGAATAATCATATTTATTAACACTTTGATAGTTTTCAGTTATTTAGTAGTACATTAATTTTATTTTTTGCACTGGCTATTACAGTTGCTCAGTTGGCATGCTCAGTTCCAATGTTTTTGTACACACCGTCTTAGCGGTTATCGTTGGTTTACAATTAAAAGGTTTTACTCAGGGGTCTTGATAAGTCCTTTTGGCTACAGATGTATCGGACTACGGCTAAAACACACAAATTGATAATAATTCTTAATACTAGGTACACAAAAAATTAATATTTTAATACATTCGAGTAAGTAATCATCAATGAGATTTAGTAAAATTTTCGTTAGGATTTGTCAAATAGAAATGTTTGTTAACTACTTATTATATCTCAATTCAAATAATTATCAATTGATTAAAGTTCAAATAGTGATGTTACCAATACCTTCAGTTCTAAATCAGAATAGTGATCAGTGAAGTGAAAATTGTTGTTTACTATTTTTGATCGAAAAATTTGGAATTCGTTTAATGGGATTTTTGTTTATACTCATCAATTTTCGATGGAGCTTCTGCGATGCCGTCTTCTTCTTCCGGATGGATCCAGTCGTCTTCTATTCTTCGGAATCTTATTTATCTCGTCCAGAGGGTTTTTCCGGTAAACGTCGGCTTCGTACTCGTTCTGCGACCGTCCGTCTTCTTGAGTTGAAGTAGGTCCCTATGATCTTCATTCGGGATGAGTCGTCATCTATTCTTCCAGGCGTCTTCTTGATTTCCTCGGGTAATTATGGTTGGCGAAACAATTTAATAAATAATATATTATCCAGTATTCCCTGGACTGCTATTACAATCTTCCTTTCCTTTGATTTTGGTCAAAATTCACTTACTTGGAATTAAATTTGGGATGAGAGCTACATCAATCCGCCCTCGGCGTCGGTCAATAATGGACTATCGAAAATCTAACGGTTTTTTGGCAATAAATTTCGGTTGCTATGGTTACCTAATAAATTATGCTAATCCTCATTGGTCATTAATTTATGTCATTGTTATATTTCAACGTCTTTTTTTAGTTTAAATTTACAAAATATCTTCAAATGAAGATCTCTATCTTATATTAATAGCTAGGTTTATTACATGAATACCATTGTTCATAATTTTTGATAAGGGTCATTTTGATACCCCTCATGGTCACTTTTGAGTAGCTAATTATATTTTTGTTATTTTTCTTATTTATATTTTATATATATTTTAGTCAAAATTGGCTGTTATTCATACATTTTGGTATTATGGATACTCACATAATTTGTTTAAACATTTGGTATACTCTGCTTTGATATTAGACTATTATTTGTTCTCAAATTTACTAAATTCTTATTTAACAGTTAGGCCTAGAGCCTAGATTTTACTATACTACTATCTAACATTTCTCAGTAGCTTCTTACCTTTATATTTGATAGTTTTAACACAATTTTTAACAGAAACTAGTAACAAACATTAGTGTTCCTAACTACACCTCCTATTATCATAATAAACATTTTCTTTACAGGTTCAAGCCTGAAATAACTTCTAACTACGTTTCTGCTCCCTTCTACTATCTGGTTCGATTAATAATTCATTACATTATACTGGTTCTTTTAAAACAATAATAAAATCCTTATTATACTAACATTAAACTATACTTTACACAATATATACTATTCCTCCATTCCTTCACTAGAAAAAGTGTCTATCGTTCTTGTTTGTCCTTCATTCCAATGCCTTAATTTCTATCTTATCCTATAATCCTTATTACCTATGGCTTACCTTAATTACTTTATGATGATTTCCTCTTACTTACTAGTACAAAGTTTATCACTGGTCTTCCTGTTATTCTAACACAGTTTACTAATTAGAATACTTTTTGAAGTTCACCAACTACACTTTTTCCTTCATAGAAGGTTTTTGACTTTTACACTTTCACTTACTATGTGCAACATGCTGTCACTACATGTCACCACTTTATATTAATATACTCCTTCTTCCACTCACTTGATTATTCACTGGGTTGTTTATTGATGTTAGTATCATCATGGGGTTACTGGTTATAACTGTTTATTTCATTTTCCCTTCACTAATGATCACTTTTGGTTAAATGATTAACTGTGGCCTTGATTTGCCTTAGGGTATGTTTACTAGTTTTGATTATATTCATCAATATTTATTAGGGTGTGTGTATTATTAATTCCCTAACTTATATTTATAAACACATTCCTTCATCAATAAAATATACATAACATTATTATCTTTCATTAACATTATTAACCTAGGTAAATCTCATCTACACTCTAATTACATTAGTTCATTTGTTAACATACATTTTAGTGGTCACTATTAGGGATTTACAATGTTCATTCTTAATGACTTGATTACCTTTTAGTTCTTAGCTTCTTCTTCATTATTCCGTGGTTCCTTTTGTATTTATCCGATCTATTGTGTCAGGTCATTGTCAGTTTACCAGTGATTGGTCATTTGGGTTATTGGGTTATTAATCTCTGAGTTTATAGGTTCTTGCCTCTTATTCTTGTCTTCAGCTTTTTATTTTATGGTTAAATATCATTGGATCTTCACTACCTTACGTCATGTTACAATATGTACTAAAATATCATAACTGATTAAAAAAATCGTGTTCGAGATAATTGCAGATTTTGATTGTACTACCCTCAAAAGTTGAAGAAAAGTCATTTTTCGAAAAGTGTCTGTGTGTCTGTCTGTGTGGCTGTCTTTAGATTATTTTCTATGCCAAACGATAACAGCCGCAAATTCAAACAGAATCAAACAATTTGTTGCATACAGCTCTGAATTGTAGAGTACTCAAGACGTATTGTCCTTGGTGAATATCGGTTAAGGGAAAGGGGTAGTTTACCAGCAACGTTTTATGTTTTAACAAAGGTAATTTTTTTTTTGGCAAACGATAACAGTCGCAACTTCAAACAGAATCAAATAATGTTTCTCATTCAGCCCTGAATTGCAGAGTTCTCAAGACCTATTGTTTTTGGTGAAGATCAGTTAAGGGAAAGGGGTAGTTTACCAGCAACGTTTTATGTTTTAACAAGAGTAATTTTTTCTGTGACGAACGATAACTGCCGTAAATTCAAACAGAATCAAATATTTTTTGCACACATTCCTGAATTATAGAGTACTCATGGTCTGTTGATTTTGGTGAAGATCGGTTAATATATAAGGGTAGTTTACCAGCAACGTTTTATGTTGTAACAAGAGAAATTTTATTTATATAACGAATGATAACTGCCGCATATTGAAAGAGAATTAAACAATTTTTCCATACATTCCTGACGTTTTAAGTACTCAAGGTCTGTTGATTTTGGTGAAGATCGGTTAAGGGAAAGGGGTAGTTTACCAGCAACGTTTTATGTTTTAACAAGGGTCATTTTTTCTGACGAACGACGACTGCCGTAAATTCAAAGGGAATCAAATAATTGTTTGCATACGTTTCTAAATTATAAAGACCTGAAGGCCTATTAGGTGAATATCGGTTAAGGGAAAGGGGTAGTTAACCAGCCACCTTAAATGTTTTATCAAGAGTAATTGTTTCTATGACGAACGATAACTGCCGTACATTCAAACAGAATCAAATAATGTTTCGCATGAATCCCAGAATTGCAGAGGACTCAAGACCTATTGATTTTTTGTGAAGATCAGTTAAGAGAAAGGGGTAGTTTACCAGCAACGTTTTATGTGATAACAAGGTTAATTTTTTCTATGACGAACGATAACTGCCGTAAATTCAAACATAATCAAATAAGATTTTACATACGTCCCTATATTGGAGAGATCTCAAGGCCTGTTAATTTCGGTAAAGATAGGTTAAGGGAAAGGGGTAGTTTACCGGCAACATTTTATGTTGTAACAAGAGAAATTTTTTCATGACAAACGATAACTGCCGTAAATTCAAACAGAATCAAATAATTTTTTACATATGTGCCTGAGTTGTAGAAGTCCCAAGGTCTATTGATTTTGGTGAAGATCGGTTAAGGGGAAAGGGCAGTTTACCAGAAACATTTTTGTTGTAACAAGAGTAAAGTATTTAATTTTGATGAATAAAGTATCCTGATAAGAAGATCTTAATAATCCACTGTAGAAACGTAGATGAAATGTCTATAAATGAAGATGCTAGATGAACGGAGTGGAGGTAATTTTCTATAAATGAAAATTATAGTTGAAGTGGGAGGGGATAATTTTTACTTCATTGTTCCATAAGGAAATGGTAGTACGGTGATGGCAAAAAAAATCGTGGACGAGATTATTGTAGATTCTGATTGTACTACCCTCAAAAAATGAAAAAAGTCATTTTTCGAAAAATGTCTCTGTGTGTGTCTGTGTGTCTGTCTGTCTATCTGTGTGTCTGTGTGTCTGTAGACTTATTTCTATGAAAAACGATAACAGCCGAAAATTCAAACAGAATCAAATAATTTTTTGCATACAGCCCTCAATTGTAGAGTACTCAAGACTGCTTGTTTTTGATGAAGATCGGTTAATGGAAAGGGGTAGTTTATCAGCAACATTTGTTTTTTAACAAGGGTAATTTGTTTTTATGGCAAACGATAACAGCCGAAAATTCAAAAAGAATCAAATAATGTTTCGCATACAGCCCTGAATGTAGAGTTCTGAAGATCTATTGTTTTTGGTGAAGATCGTTTAAGGGAAAGGGGTAGTTTACCTGCAACGTTTTTGTTTTAACAAGTGTATTTTATATGCCAAACGATAACAACCGCAAATTCAAATAGAATCAAATATTGTTTTGCAAGCAGTCCTGAATTGTAGAGTTCTCAAGGCTTATTGTTTTTGTTGAAGATCGGTTTAGGGAAAGGGGTAGTTTACCGGCAGCATTTTATGTTTTAACAACGGTAATTGTTTTTATGACGAACGATAACTGCCGCACATTCAAACAGAATCAAATAATTTTTTTGTATATGTTCCTAAATTGTAAAAGACTGAAGGCCTGTTGATTTTGGTGAAGATCGGTTAAGGGAAAGGGATAGTTTACCTTCCACATTTTATGTTTTAACGAGAGTAATTGTTTCTATGACGAACGATAACAGCCGTACATTTAAACAGAATTAAATAATTTTGTGCATACTTTCCTCAATTATAGAAAAACTCATGGTCACTTGATTTTGTTGAATATCGGTTAAGGGAAGGGGGTAGTTTACCAGCAACATTTTATGGTGTAACAAGAGAACGTTTTCCATGAACAACGATAACTGCCGTAAATTCAAACAGAATAAAATAAATTTTTACATATGTACCTGAGTTGTTGAGGACTCAATGTCTTTTGATTGTGGTAAAGATCGGTTAAGGGAAAGGGGTAATTTACCAGCTACTTTTAATGTTTTAACAAGAGTAATGGTTTCTATGACGAACGATAACTGCAGCACATTCAAACAGAATCAAATAATTTTTGCATTCATTCCTGAATTATAGAGGACTCAAGATCTGTTGATTTTGGTGAAGATCAGTTAAGAAAAAGGGGTAGATTACCAGCAACGTTTTATGTTTTAACAAGGGTGATTTTTTCTATGACGAACGATAACTGCCGTAAATTCAAACATAATCAAATAATGTTTTGCATACATCCCTGCATTGTAGAGACCTCAAGGCCTGTCGATTTTGGTGAAGATGGGTTACGGGGAAAGGGTAGTTTACCAGAAAAATTTTTTGTTGTAACGAGACTAAAGTACTAAACTTTGATAAATAAAGTATCCTGATAAGAAGATCTTAATAATCAACTGTAGAAAAGTAGATGAAATATCTATAAATGAAGAGGCTAGTTGAACGGGGTGGGTATAAATGAAAATTATAGTCGAAGGGGTTGGGGATAATTTTTTATATGTGTACTACGTTATCGGCAACAAAGAAGTAGTTTGTGGTCAAAATTACTACCCATCCCGTTTGGCCGTAGACCAATGTTTTCTGCAAAACCAGACGTTTCGGCAGTGCCATCGACTTCCATCACCAGTGAAAATCGTGTGCGATAAGATGAGGTGGTATACGTTAGTGACCACAGTACTGTGGTTAAGGCTGAAGCAGTAAGTAGAAAGAAGTAATTTCTATGGAAATATTTCATTTCGAAAATGATTTTAAATATAAATCTTAGAACATGGAAGTCATGTATGGTTCTCCATACTGATATTTATTTGTGTACTACGTTATCGGCAACAAAGTAGTAGTTTGTTGTTAAAATTCCTTCCCGGGCTGTTTGGCAGTAGTCCATTGTTTTCTGCAAAACCAGACGTTTCGGCAGTGCCGTCGACTGCCATCATCAGTGAAAATCGAGTGTGATAACGTGTGGTGGTATACGTTACTGACCACAGTACTGTGATTAAGCCTGAAGCAATAAGTGGAAAGAAGTAGTTTGTATGGAAACATTTCATTTCGTAAATGAATTTAAATATAAATCTTAGAACATGGAAGTGATGTATGGCTCTCCATACCGATATTTTACTTCCATGTTCCATAAGGAAATGGAAGTATGTTCATGGCGAAAAAAAATGTGTTCGAGATAACGGCTGATTCTGATTATAGACTACTACCCTCAAAACATGAAGGAAAGTCATTTTTCGAAAAGTGTCTCTGTGTGTGTCTGTGTGTAGAATTTTTCCTTTGGCAAACGATAACAGCCGCAAATTCAAACTGAATCAAATAACTTTTTGCCTACATCTCTAAATTGTAGAGGACTCACGGTCTTTTGATTTTGGTGAAGATCGGTTAAGACAAAGGGGTAGTTTACCAGCAAAATTTTATGTTTTAACAAGGATAATTTTTTCTATGACGAACGATAACTGCCGTAAATTCAAACATATTGAAATTATTTTTTGTATACTTTCCTGAATTGCAATGGACTCAAGGTCTGTTGATTTTGGTGAAGATCAGCAGTTGGTGACATGTGAGGTGGTATACGTTAGTAACCACAGTACTGTGGTTATGGCTGAAGCAGCAAGTAGAAAGAAGTAGTTTATATGGAAATATTTTATTTCGAAAATGATTTTGAATATAAGTCTTAGAACATGGAGATCATGTATGGTTCACCATACCGATATTTTACTCAAGTGCTGTGATTTCCAACTGACAAGCCCCGGGCCAGATGCGGTAAACCACAAATTTTTATGTGGCGCGCAACCTTATGTTGCAAAATCGTTTTAATAATTACTCCATTTACTCCTCATAAGTAAATAAATATTATTATAAATGAGAACGGTCTTACAGGAGAAACCTAAGAAAAAAGTGTTTCACTGATTCAATAATAAACAGTATATTTCACTTTATTTGTTTAATAGCATGTGTATTTGCTCTGTGAAATCAGTCGTATCGGTTACTCAAAGACCTTTGTGTTTTTCAACGACAACCCTACACACACAAAGTCCGAATCACTGAGTTCCTTAAAAGAAGTGAGCAGTATCCTACAATACAGGTACATAAATAACTTTAAGCAACAAACAGTGAGACAGTGTAAAAATGATGAAAGGTGTTTAAGAGCACGAGTTTAAATACTTAATTTTATGAATAAATATTGAAATAATAATTGACGACTTTCACGTAGGCTAAGATTACAAAAATTCAATGAACTTGAAATCCAGAAACCAAGTATTGATACTTAAAATATTTCGGTACTGTCATTAAAGAACAACCAACTGACATGCAACTAGAACTCTGTGATTTACAAGCTGATCGCTTCATGAAAATCAGGCAAGAAAAGAGACCGGATTTCGTGAAGCAGCTACCAGATAAACGATTATTATATTTGGACAATTTTGTGCAGGAAATTACTGCGATGTTTATGATTACATACATATGTGGAAGCGCGTTATCCACAATTAAATTAATCAAGAATCACTTAAGGTGTTTCCTGAAGTTCCATCTACTGAAATTAGCAATTTCTTATCTCGATGTAGACGTTTTTCCTTCGTCAATGCGTGGCTCCAGAAGAGCGATCCCAGTTTCACATTGAATATTTTGTGTAAATTTAAGAGGTTTAATATCTTTTTTATGTCTTCATAATCTACTCACATAATTCAGACTGTACAGTTAAAGACGTGTTGTAAGATATGATAAATGTGTAAACCACTTCTTCTTCCTCGTTTACAATGAAATATACTGGCTGCTGAATGTTTACGTTACTTGTAACAATTTGATCGCCTATGATGCGGCCCACCAAAAGTTCCTGAGTTTAATTGTAGCCCTTACAAGCTTTTCAAGCTTTTAAGTTCAAAACCACTACTCTGTTGGGACGAACATAGTCGTGCAGTCACTTTTGACGTTGTCAATGCTTTTGTAACAGATGAACTTTGAGCTGAACAAATCTGTATACTACTGCAGATAGTTTGCCAAAAATTTGAAATTTAAACTGGGGCAGTTTTCATATTGTTTACTTAGTGGCTAGTTGTGTCACACACAGACACACATCTATACATCCACAGAGCAAGTGAACAATGTTGTTTCGATATATTACGAGTTTAAAGTTTATTGCTTATACAGAGGGACTGTGTTCGTAAATAACTATGTACACTGATAATACATAATGAACACAGAAATACTAATCGCTGTTTGCATTGCGAATCGACACACGCCCGTCTACTACAACGGCTCAAGCAGTTACTACTGGGTTGTAAACTACATTGTATATTGTAAGGGAATTTTAAATACCCCTGTTTCATATTTCTGTAAATTTTATTTGCTTTATCTCAACGTGCTTAGTTAATTACTAAAATTCAACTGGTGTATGCAGTTATGACATAGTGTCAAATTTAAACAATTATGGTCAGGAGATTATAATACACTAGTATATTTATTAATGTAGGTCTACATATAAAATATAAAATTAGCAATATATGCTTGTATCTCAATAGTTATATAAAATTTTCTATATTTGAATGTGAAATTAGTCATATGTGTATATACACTTAGAGTACTTATGTGAAACACACTAAAAGTATGAAATGCAAAAAAATCAATTTAAACAATTATGGTCAGGAGATTATAATACACTAGTATATTTATTAATGTAGGTCTACATGTAAAATATAAAATTAGCAATATATGCTTGTATCTCAATAGTTATATAAAATTTTCTATATTTGAATGTGAAATTAGTCATATGTGTATATACACTTAGAGTACTTATGTGAAACAGACTAAAAGTATGAAATGCAAAAAAATCAAAAAATTTGTTAAAAACGCTTTTATTTAGGTTAAATAATGTTTGCTCTAACAAGAAAAATAATTCTTTTATTTAAGAACATGAATACAAAGTAAATCTTCATAACTACAACAATCATCTGATATTTAAAATAACTAATTACAAAAGCGTGGGCGCTCCTAATCATGAAATGTTTTAACCGAATATCATTTCCAAGAAGCTATACCTCTCGACTTCAGCCGACTGCTTATTATATACTATTGATTATACTAAAACGTGATTAAGTTGAGTGTGGGGTGCTCAGTTTGTCCTCAACTTTATGTCTATGTCAAGGTTTTATCTAAATATAAGATTTATCACAAATATTGTACTTCAGTTTGTAACTACTTTACAATATGCTGAAAAGAAGCAACGTTTTTTATTAATATTTATAATAAAGTATTATAGATTGAGGTATTCGAATATGCAGGTCTTAAATGTAAATATAAATGAAACACAAATCTTTAAAATCATATAGCTTCTAATAAATGTGTTTTAGTTAATTCTAATAAATTTTAAAATTGTAGACTAATTGCTGAAATATTTTCTGTTTTTCTTCAAACCTTGTTGTATATTATAATATGTTGTATGTTTGATTTTGTTACCTAATATAGCCTTCTACTTGTACTACATAAGTTATGTAAAGCCTTTTACCATAACATATACTGTACGTATTTATTTTGGAATTACACAATTATAATTTGTTGAAAAAAATTTTTATAATACATAACTTGATATAGAAACTAGAACAACTAGGTATGACATTTCTTTGTGTTACTGTAGTCCTGAATAAAACGTATACACGCACACAGAGTGTATTTCATTAGTATTTCTCAAACAATACCTATTATCAACAATTATTTAATCTCACATACGATTTTTTTTCCAACTGCGACAATCACATAACATAGAAATCAGTATGACCTAAAAATTTACTTGTTTGATGTAAATGTTTTATGAACAAAAATGCAGATCCTCTTATCAGCAGTTATGTACTGATGAGTTTTTAAGAAGTGCAATAAAGTAGACCATGTAAAATAAGAGGTAGAAAACATTGATTCTTAACTTAAAAACGTGCGTTATAAAATGTAGGATCTCTTAAATAACATGTAGATAAAAGGAATTCAAAATAACATCTAGACAAAAATTTAAAGGAATGTTATTTTTATGCTTAGTCAACTTAGAGAAACAATCGGCCAATAACGCCCCTTACACTTAATACTGATAGGCATGCACTTTTTATTCCACACACAATATGTATACATACATATTACGTATAACACATAGAATCTGTTGTACTTAACCAGATATGATAAAAAGTTATTAGAGTTATATGTATTTTCCGCAATAACATTTTTTTAATACATCGTTTTAATTCAGATAAAAAAAATACTATCAGTACCTCAATTTACAGAGCCGTGCAATAGAAATGAGTGTTATCACTTCAGTAGGGTAAGAAGGTACGATATGTGAACCCTCCAGTGATTAAAATAAATCAATATACTTAATAGTGTATAACTCTCGAGCGTGAGGTAACTGCTGGTAACGATTTGAAAATTAATTTCTAGATTGAATTAATACTGAGAAGATCAACGGCTATGTAACTTATTAACTCGGTCAGTGTTTGTTACGGATTACGTGTTATAGCAATAAATAAAATTTCATAGTTATTAGCGCGTTGTGAATTCTATTTAATTGTATTAAAATCAGCGAAAACAAATGAGCGAACAGAAAATGTAATCACTTAGAAGAGTCGAAACGGCACATGTCATATTGTTTACGTAGAATTCATTAGCCATCAACAGGTACTAAAATGCTTATGAAACAACTTTAAGAGTGAATTGTGAAAGCGAGTAAATGATGAACCTGGAAGTTTACAAAATGACGTACTTGTGCGTGATTCCAGAATGACGCCTGGCCAATTATTACTTCAAAGACGGCTTGCCAGGCTGAAGGAGGGGGCAGTGTTACGCAATACGGAACGTTCTATGTTCAAGGGAGAACGTTGTTCTACAACTATCTCGCCTAGCCCAACAGGTGGGTATTTCTTCAAGGCCGCATAAAGTACGCTTTACAGTTTTCGAGTGCCTGTTGACGCATATTATGGATTATTCTGGAACACTTGTGCTACCTATTTACTATAATGTCTTTATAGTTGACATTATTACTGCGTGTGGATAAATTCAACTTGGATTACTGTACGATTTCATTACGAATTGTAATTTGTAATTAATTGAAGCTGGTTATTAGTGACTTCAATTGGTGTCTGTATTTTTTTTTACACTGTACCATACGACGATTAGTTAGACCTTCATAACAATATAACCACAGTGCAGGTAACAGATTATTGATTTTTCAGGTTAGTGCGGGAAGTAAATATGGCTTCGTTACAGGCGGTAAACGTTTGTACAGACTAAAAAGTACTATTGGCATTAGAGATTGATGATTTGAAAAAATGTTTAATTCCGGGTTGAGAACAAGTTATTACCAAATATTCCTCTGGAATCATTAATATATATGATCATTGCGCCATAACATTCTGTTTTGTCTGAAAATATAACTACAAAGTAGTCTACAAAACTTGATGTGATACAGTTTCTGTTAAATAAGTATATTAATTGTGTTGAAAGTATGAGAAAGGAACACATTTTTTAAATTATAATACTACATAGCCACAGAAAAATCAGTTGTTAATTTTTATCAAGCGAGGATCACATTGTTGTACGGATTCCTGCTTATATTTGTGACGTGAATCCTATTAAACTTGTTTGGGCAAACGCTAAATTTTACATAAGCAATTTTAATAGTCACTGAGGTAATAAATTTAACGAATTGACTGAAACAACTGAGCAAGCAATAACGGGGGTAACTGAAAGTTATTACGCAGGGTACTGCAAGAAAGTCTATGACATAGAGGACTAATACTGGGAAAATAATAGGATAGTTTTAGATGTTATTGACAAGGTTATTATAACATCAGATTGGCATGATAGTACAGTACTGTGCGAATTAATGTGAACACATCATAATTATCACAATTTTACTTTTTTTTCACAGTTGGCAACACTTTTATGTCAAAGTAGTGGCCATTTTGTTTTACTGTTCTGACAGTCAGTGAGTAATGAGACATAGCAAGCTACAAACGCATTGCATTTTGTTTTTTTTTTAGAATTATTGTGTTTTTGCTGAAGTAAGCTGAACTAAGGCTTTATTTGCTTTTTATTTTTGAAGATGGATATTACTCCCAAAAAGCGCACTAAAATTGTTACTTTGAGTGAACACACATCAATGACTCAAAGAGATATTGCCAAGGAGTGTGGTGTGAGTTTAGGAGCTGTCAACAAGATTTTGAAGCAAAAAAGGGACACTGGGACGATTGAAGTGAACAGAAAAGGGAAATGTGGAAGGTAAAGAAAGACAACAGCAAGGGATGAAGCTTTTTTAATAAGGGAAAGTAAATTAAACCCTAGGAAAACCAGCCAAGAACTTCAGCAAGACTTAGCACATGCTGGAGTTATTGTTCATGACTCCACCGTACGAAAACGACTTATAGAAGGAGGAAGAAAAACAGTCAGACCTAAAAAAAAACAGTTATTGACTGCTGCCATGATGACAAAACGATATGATTGGGCAAAAAAATATGTGAGCTGGACTGTTGAAGATTGGAGAAAAGTGTTGTTCTCAGATGAGAGCCATTTTTTGGTACAAGGACAGCGACCTCGTTTTGTTAGAAAAAGTGACAATGAAAAACTTACGACAGCTCATATTGATCAAACAGTTAAACATCTGTTAAAGAAGATGTTCTGGGGCTGCTTTTCTTATAAAGGTACCGGATGCCTTGTGCCGATCGAAGGCATGATGAACTTGCAAAAATACAGAGACTTGCTAGAACACAGATTGGAAGCTGAACTAAGAAAAGTTGATGCCAACGGTCAAGCAGTTTTTCAACAAGATTCGGCTCCATGTCAAGTGTCCAAGATCATGATGAAATATTTCAAAGACAAAAAGATATCATGCCTCGAATGGCCAGGAAACTCACCGGACCTTAAATCTGTGGGCTATTGTAAAAGCTAGACTTTGTAAAATAGATTGCACAACAAAAACAAAACTGATTGAGGCTGTAATCCACACATCGTTTCGAGACCAGCAAGTATCAGAAAACTGTAAAAAACTTGTTGATTCTATGCCAAAACGTGTTGAAGAAGTTATAAAAGCCAAGGGAGGACATATTTCCTATTAAAACAATTTAAATTGTATTCTTTTCTCTTTTTTCTTCGTCTATAACTAATAAATGTTGTTTTTTCAAATTATCACTTGTGTTCACATTAATTCGCACAGTAGTGTAATACCAACAGAGGTAGTAATGACAACACCGACAGCGAAGAGGAAATAGATAAAGAACTACCGGGTCTTCTTTTAAGTACAATACACTCCCGATAATCCGCAAAACTGGGTGGCGCGATCGCAGCGCGTAACCCGATTCCTCATATATAATCCTCACTGTGAAAAAAAAGTGGCAGAAGTAATGAAAATTTTTTGTTGACGTTAGCTGTTTATTTAAAGTAAAACCATATAGTAGACCCCATTGAGACGATCACCAAGGTGCCTCGTGAAAACCAGGTACATAGCGGGATATTACCAAGTAGCAGTATGTTAAAATTAAAACTGTGTAACTAATAATAACATTTTCTAAGCAGTTTAAATATTAATTCACACAAAACAACGATTTGTAAAAAGAAATTGTACTGATGTGTTAAGATAATAAGAAGTTGGCTTAGTGTATCATCGGTGAATGGTCTACATTGAGTTTCTCTGATTTTACTACCTACACACGTATAAAACTGGTACGGTCTATACAAAATCTAAATGAACGTCTCCAACTGCTTCATCCGCAGCAGGGATTAGATTCAGGAATGATTACCGCAAGCGTATGAATTAAAAATGACAGAAAAAATGTCAGAGAAGTCATTGCTGACCTGTCGGCAAACATCACAGGTGGCGTTCAAAGTCAATATCTAATTTTTCACATCCGTTACTAAGCTAGTAGAGTAAACGTAAACTTAAGTACAAACATACTGCGGAAATTAAATGTTTCCAGTAAGTGTTCTGACAGCCGCAGGAAAGTGCATAACCCCGGATGACTCATGGTATCCAGCTGCCGAGCTACAAAGAATACTGTATCTGTCGGTGAGCAATGACACACCCCGTCCCTTAAATTATGTGAGCGATGACACACTTTACATAAATTAAATTATTTTAATACAATATTCATAACTGTAGTTAATAAAATAATATATTAAGACTAGTGGAACAGAAGCTTTATTATTCAGCTGATTACTTTATTTCTGATTGTTAAAAACAAATTCCGCGGATCCTCGTGAATAATCCGCAATGCTGATAAACCACTTGCGGATATTAGCGAGTTACATGCGGATATATGTAATCTGTTATATTTCGAAGCTGTAGAAAATTAAAATCAGATTTTAATAAAAATAGTACATTACAATGTCATTTCTTGTACAGCACATAGCAGTTACAGTTTTTCGCTTTAGCGCACTGTAAGTGGAAAGTGAACGTTACGTTTGCTTCAGTTTTTATGGTATTGTAATGTGAATCGGTATGTCTCACTCGATGTACTGTAGGTTGTTTACATCTTTGCACACGCTCTCTCTTTCTCAATTTTATATTCCTTTCAGGAACAAAGAGTCTAGCTCAAGAGAGTATTACACATAGATACATAACATATCCACACAAAAACACACCTATACAAGCAAAGCAAAATAGTACACCTACACTACATGCCTCGCCTAAAGGACCTTTAAAGGAGCTTTTAAAAGTATCATTTGTGCTATTAAACTGAAATGTAAAATGTAAATTTTAAAGGAATTTTAAAGTTGTCAAATTGTTCAGATTTAAACACAGTTGTAGGGTTTAGAATACTCAAAAGTTGTGTAACAAGTAAGATTTTAGACATTTATGGTCAAAATATTGCCATTTTTTACATAATTTTTTTAATATAGGCTAACTAACAAATATTATCACAACAAATTTAAAAGTGTTATTGTGACTTTCCTTCAGAATGTTTCCAACATAGCTTTCTGAGAAATCCTATTCATTGCAACTTTTAACCTAAGGATTTTGGTTGTAATAAAAAAGCATTCAAATATATACTTGTAACTTAAAAGCGTGAGATAAATTGGCAAAGTTAGTGTGGTGAACCGGTTCAATATTCACCCGGCGGTGGTACAACCCTTGTTTCCCAATGCGTTTAAGTTTATTGCATACCTCAATTAACCATTCGGGTCCTTACAATTTTATA
The DNA here is from genome assembly GCA_034769895.1 of Magicicada septendecula. Classification (NCBI taxonomy): domain Eukaryota; kingdom Metazoa; phylum Arthropoda; class Insecta; order Hemiptera; family Cicadidae; genus Magicicada; species Magicicada septendecula. The sequence continues at coordinate 534,815,871 of CM068367.1, read as the reverse complement.
GTAAGTGTAAAAAGTAGTGCTCAACAATTAATTTTCTGTAAATAGTTTCCTTGATAAGATACTGAGCTTACTAATGTTTTTATTAATAAAATATATTAGTAGTTTGTTACATCTAACCCAGTCTCGTTGAAAAATCCAGTTTTAAGGTGGCAAAACGTTTGCTGATATGTTAGCATTATAACTAAGACACGAACGTTCGCACAAAACGCAACGTTGCCCAACGGGGCCCTCGAGGGGGCCCGTTTCAGTATTCAGAGACTCGTGAACAGTGGGAGCAACCACCGCACTCGAGCCAGATCGAAATGTGCTCCTGCAGCGCAGGTTACGCACACACACAAACTCGTTATTTCGAGCTGTGCTCCCCTAACGCTGGACGTAAGCTTTGTACCGATTACCAGTGCGGATATCACCGAAAATCGGATAGTCCCGTGCACCGTAAGGCACCTTACGCCAGAATGGGGTTCTCGGAAGGGGAGAAAGGCCACGTGTATTAAGCGGTATAGCCCAGCCCACGACGCGGGTACACCTGGAGGAGCTCTGCCAATAACACAGCGTTTCCCTGCACGGCCCTCTCCCACCAGTGCAGGGGCGTCCCGCGAGTCACTTGTGCTACTAACCTTCACCTCACATGATCATTGGGGCATGGGTGGTTTCCTAGTGCGAGTACTTGCCATAGACGCGAAAACCCTGGTTACCGTTTGCTGGTGACATTAGCCTGGAGTCAATCGGCCTTAATTCCAGCCGAAATGCCGGTTAACCTCTGAGCTAACAATGAAGCAGCTGGTGTCAGGTGGGGAGGTCCTGTTTGCCCGCCTGTGGTCGGAACCCCCAGGCTCCTACCCTCGTGGGGAGGGCGCGGTCCTACCAACAGCGGATAGTTGTATCCCTGGCTACGGCTCGCTGCATCTCCCCTAGTCTCCCTTGAGTGTATATACCTTCATCTTATCTCGACCATATGGTGGAAACGGACAATCCCTGTTACTACCAAGACGGCTAGCTCTGACACAGTTCGATATGAGCTTTAAACTCTAAGCGTTTCAATATTTTTCTTACTTCACGGCGTTATTCCACACGTCACACACGTGCAGGAGTATATCATGCATGATCGACATGAGATGCTTCCTCCTCTAGGTGAGTAGGTGAGGGTCGCCCGTATAAGCCTGCTCGGTTCTCTTCTGATATTATTATTATTATTATTATAAGTTATTATTAAATCAATAAAATCTATAGATAACACAGCTATACAATAAGCTTAAAAGCTTAGTTAAAACTAGACCAACTACTGTATTAGCCAGTACTACCTACATACCAATTGCAACTTAGATTTATTTTCCGGCTTCCGTTACAATATATTGCGATATATAATTTTCAGTAAAGGATGTTGGTAAACAAGAAGTTATAAACATTGTTGTGTCCGTACTTTACGGTCACTAAAATTTACAGAATCTATTAATATTAAAGTTAAAAATAATGTTACATTCAATAGAGTTTCATTATACATTTTGGCCTACTTACGTTTTCTTAGTAAACTAACACTTATTTCTTATCATCCCGTAAAACGTCAAAAATTCAAAACCAATAATATATTTAAATAATTTTCACTTTACAATATAAACCACCATAATTATGATTTTGCCGAGTATATAGTAATTACGAAACTTTCTACATTCTTGTTTATTTATCGAATCTCCTTTTCAAATAACGATTCTCGTCATTTACCTCCTTATATTTAACAGCTTACTATTTGCAATATTTTTTAATATCTATTGGCTAGAAATACCGTCATAATGTCTGGATGTCAGTTTAAATTCAAAACTATCAGATTTAGGTTAACACGTTTGAATCGTCTCGCCACACATAAAACCATGACCATTGTTATCTGAATATTCTTTCAATTCAGAAAAGAAAGGGCGCTCCAAAATAGACTCTTACTGTATTCGTTTTAACAAAATATTTGTGAAAGATTCTTAAAACATTGTTCTCTTTCGTAAATTAAGTAATACATCTACTTACTCCCTCCAACAGGATGAATATGTTCCTTATGATCATAGAGTTTTCAAGTTAAAAACTTATTTACATACAAACTGTTAACAACAAAAGCGGACGAAAACATTTATTTGTTTATATATTTTAGGCCAACGATAGACTTATTCCACTCAGACCGTTCTGTTTTTCCAGACTCTTACAGATGTTGGCTTTTTCTCCTTTAAATTTGCCATTATATTATCCTATCACTTTTACTGTGGTATCACTCTGTTTATTTTATATTGTGTTACACTTCTGGTTCAACTAGGAGTGCTTTTTACAACCTTCATCTCAACTGTTCTCTCTATATGACCTAACCAGCGTTTTATTCTTTAACACCACGTCGATTTTTATTTATTTTCTACTGTATATGTTATGAACCTCCACCGTTGTTCTTCCTGTATGTACCCTAAGAAACCAGTGTATTTAATAACCGCTTAACTTTGAATCTTGTTAACTTTACTACATTTGTTTGTTAATATTAGTTCCAGGTATATAAACCACACTTCGTTGAGACCTACGTATTTACAGCGTTTGAACGCATATAAACTTGTTCCTACTTCTTTAGCGCTACCTACTCTTGAAACTTCAAATTTCTATTGATTTTGTCGCATATAATCGCATCCTACGTGTTTCCTATTCCAAACCTTTCGCTACATGCATTAAAAGGAACTCTTTAACGTTTCTCTGTTTGTGCCACACCATTTGTGTACACTAACACCTAATGGCGTTTAGACAATAGCACATAAATACCCAATAAAATGTACTTACCTCACAGACAACAAGGAAATTTTACATAATGTAACTTGTCAATAATACCCACCTACACACACACACTCGCAGATTCACAAAAGACATGTCAATGGTGAAATTAGTGCTTAGTGGTGTATTACTTGAGTTATCTCAATATACAATACATTTACTAATAAAAATAATTCATTCTTTAACGTAATTTATACCGATTTTTGAAACAAAAATGAATATACTTCTTGTGTAACAGTTGATAATATTTTTGCTACTGGATTCGGTCTAATTCCCAAATTGAAGTTACACGTCACTCATGCTATGATACGTGAATTTTTGTGATTGTTTTTTACTGTGTTCATATTGATATTTTTGTCGCATCCAAATGAACTTCACACAGTTTTACGCTCATATTGTGTCGGACCAAAGGAAAAAAATTTAATCGTACACCATGCAGTGTGTGCTCTGTGTTGTTGTTTTCAGTTCACTGATTCATTCATGTACAAGGGAGTAAAATGCACATTCGTTGTGAATATATTTGTTTGTAGTAACACGAAAAACTGAAGCGTGTACTCTGTTACACTAGAAAGGTGTAAGTACAGTAACATAATTTATGTTGTTTTTTTTTTCGCTGGTACAATTCAAACAAAATAGTAGCCATCACGGATTATATTTGAATTCCTTGAAACAATAACTGTCTTGTTATTACACTAAAAATTAGCGAGGTATAATTCTCCTGCATTTCACTTATATTTAATTGTACTTAGTGGTATATTATAAAATTCAACTACAAATAATTTCCTTCGACTCCTTCGACTAAATATATATATATATATATATATATATATATATATATATATAGTAACAATAATATATACATAAATGTAGGCGTGTCGGGCCTCACGTTCAAGGGCGACAAAATTATGTAACAATGTAACATTGCAAATATAATATAATTTAAATTTGTGATGCTCCACGTTGGAAGCGACATTTCTTATGCAACGCTACAACTGCAAATATAAATTTATTTGTGTTTGCGGTGTCCCACGATCTTGGACGCCATTTCTTTATGCAACGATACATATACATAAGTACAATTTAAATTGGGTTGCAGGTGTATCTATAATAAGAACTCTTATGTAACTTGTAACGGTATTTCAAATTTATTTGATATTAATAAAATTGTGCACATGGCACTTACTTCGACTTATATATAAAGATATATATATTTCGTGTGTGCGTGTGTATGTCACTGAACTCCTCCTAGACGGCTGGACCGATTTTGATGAAATTTTGTGTGTGTGTTTGAGTGGGTCCCTGGATGGTTTAGATTCACAATTGGACCCGGTAGGTGGCGCTGCGATCGGGTTCCAGGAAATTATATATAAAAATGAATGTTTCTTTGTTTGTCCCGTATGCGTTCCTATACCATTCATCGGATTGCAATGAAACTTCGGTGAGTTGTTGTGCGCACGCCCGCGAAGGTTTCTGAATTAGTGGTGTTTTTTCGATGGGGTCCTTTGGGGGGTTCTTTGGGGTCTTCCACATCTCCTCCTAAACCACTGTACCGATTTCAACCAAACTTGGCACAAATATTTTACGCAAAGGGAGAACCAACATAGGATAGGTGTTTTTTTGATGGGGTCCTTTTGGGGGTTCTTTGGGGTCTTCCACATCTTCTCCTAAACCACTGGACCGATTTCAACCAAACTTGGCACAAATATTTTACGCAAAGGGAGAACCAACATAGGATAGGTGTTTTTTCGATGGGGTCCTTTGGGGTCTTCCACATCTTCTCCTAAACCACTGGACCGATTTCAACCAAACTTGGCACAAATATTTTACGCAACGGGAGAACCAACATAGGATAGGTGTTTTTTCGATGGGGTCCTTTGGGGTCTTCCACATCTCCTCCTAAACCACTGAACCAACATAGGACAAGTGTTTTTTTCGATACAATCCTTTGGGGGGTCCTTTGGGGTCTTGCAAATCTCTTCCTAAACTATTAGACCGATTTCAACCAAACTTGGCACAAATATTTTACGCAACGGGAGAACCAACATAGGACAGGTGTTTTTTCGATACGATCCTCTGGGGGGTCCCCAAACTATTAGATTTGGTTACTATGGCAACCCAATAGAATAGATTCTGTTATAAATATATTATCGCATTAAACTGAAGACCACGCGAACGAAGTCGTGGGCAACAGCTATTTATTTTTAAGAAACCTACTTTAATTGAACTTTATTAATTTTCATTACGTACAACGTGAAACTCCGTAGCGAAGCACGGGTATTCCCCTAGTATATATATATACTTCAATCACTTTCTGCTACAGTCCGTTTCTTGATGTATATAATACTTTAATATTTATACTAAATTTACCTCAAGATGTTTTTTCTATTTGGAACATGTTTCGAGAGTTCCTGTTCTCTCATCTTCAGCCTTCGCCATCTTGTTTCTGGTGAAGTATTTGTGTGTTGGCTGCTGGATGTTATTAAGGTTGTTTGTTGGTCTTTGGTCTTTTAAAGTTGTATTATTGTGTGTGGTTGTGGTATATGTTTTTGATTAATTGATTAATGGACGTATTGGGTTGTTTAATCAATCTTCAAAAAAGATTTGTTTAATTAATCAATTTCAAAAAACTCCTACATATAAAATAGCAAAAATAATAGCACAAAAACTAAAAAGTAACCATCTAACAAATAACCATCATAACATAAAAAATACATACGAATTAATAGACAAACTAAAAATAATAAATATAAATGAAAAAACATTTTTCACATCATATGACATAACAGACATGTACACCAATATCCCAGTAGAAGAAACAATTGACATAATAATAAACAAACTTAAAGAACAAAATGAAAACAAACAATATATAACCGAAATAAAAAATAGTCTCCAACTAATACTAAAACAAAATTACTTTGAATTTAATAGCAAAATTTATCAACAGAAAGAAGGTTTAGCAATGGGATCACCATTATCAAGCATAATAGCAGAAATATTCCTACAACACATAGACACCAAAATTCAAAATATCATAAAAACACATGACCCTAATGGCATATGGATAGTAGATGATGGACTATATGTATCAAATAACAAAAACACAAATGCAGAGAACATATTGAAACAAATCAATAACATACATCCCAAAATACAATTCACAGAAGAAAAAGAAAAACATAACAAAATCAACTATTTAGACATAACCATCACAAGATACAACAAACACATACAATATGCAATATATAGAAAACCAACTTCCACTAACATCATTATACCTAACCATTCTGACCACCCACCACAACATAAAATGGCAGCATTTTATTCGTTATTTAATAGAATGTACAAAATACCCCTGAACAAACAAGAAACTGACAAAGAAAGAAATATAATATACCAAATTGGTTATGAAAATGGATACAATAAAAATACTATGATCAAAATAGAAAATAAAATCAAATGCAAAATAAAAACTGAACAATTAAGAATTAATCAAAATGAACAACACATAAATAATAACAACAACAAAAATTGGGCCACTTTCACATTCATAAACAATAAAATGACAAAACTAACAAAACTATTTAAAAACCCAGATATAAAAATAGCATACAAAACTAATAAAAATAAATTACAAATTCTAAATAGCTCACACAGCAAAGATAATACAACAACTAATGGTATATACAAAATTGAATTCCAAGATTGCAATAAATGTTACATAGGACAAACAAAAAAACAGCTGAAAAAACGTTATTTCGAACACCTAAACGCATACAAAAAACCAGAAATATGTAAATCCAATTTAGCCACACATGCAATAAACACAGGACACGAATTCCCAAACATAACCAATGTATCACTAATAAAACATATACCACACAAAGGAACGATAATGAACATTTGGGAAAATTTACAAATATACAAACATAAAACACAAAACAAACTAATACCAGAACAAATACAAATCAATACAAAACATGACACAATATTCAAAGCACTCAACATCGAAAATACACAAAATACAAAAACATATACCACAACCACACACAATAATACAACTTTAAAAGACCAAAGACCAACAAACAACCTTAATAACATCCAGCAGCCAACACACAAATACTTCACCAGAAACAAGATGGCGAAGGCTGAAGATGAGAGAACAGGAACTCTCGAAACATGTTCCAAATAGAAAAAACATCTTGAGGTAAATTTAGTATAAATATTAAAGTAATATATATATATGTATCTAGGTGTGTACGTAAGTATCAATGTACGTATAAGTTACATTGATACTTCTATAAGGTACTACAATGCAAATTTTTGTTTATTGTGTTTTTTATTAAGAACAGGTTTATTGTATTTTAAATAAATGAATTTTTTTGCTTTAATATTAATTTAAATATATTGTGGCTTTATAAGTATTTATTAACTGTTCAAGTTAAACATTTTTTAAGACAGGATACTTGATAAATATTTAACTAAAGTAACATTGTTGACAATTATGTTGTAGAAAATATTTTATAAAATTATAAACATAAGCCTTTACTGACTTACTTACCAGGATGAATATTAATTATTTTAAAGCTACATTCTTTTATTATGGTTCACGAACTTAAGCCCTTGAATTTAATACAAATTTTTACACGTTTTTGAAATAGCTTAATTTTTTCGTAAATCACCAATAAGAATGTTTACTTTTTTTCTTCATGTGTCAGCGCTTTGCGGCCGGATCCTTGACATTCGAAAATCTCAGCCTCATGACCTCCGACCCCCTGCGTTCCTGTCCGTCCTGAGGAGGTGTTAGTGGAATGCCTTGCATCATTCTCACAACTGGCTTTCGTTAATTACGTAGCCACATTCCCTAGCTACTCTCAATCTAGTGCTGGTCCTGTCCACCTTAGTACAGTGGTTTGACAAGCTATCGAGGTTAGATCACGATCACATTGATCTTCCTCTCAAAAGGAATTGAACACACAAGTACTCATTAGGCATTATTGAACTGTACACATCTAACGATGTCATTTCTCATTGCAGAAAAAAATCCTGTTTGGCAAATAAGGCATAGCCAAATTTCTCAAACCCAATATATTTCAAAACGTCTCCTACTATGTGTATACCACATGCTACAAATATCTAACTTTTAATTTGAAAAGATTCAGGGTTTGAATTAGAAATGAAATTGTATCTACTTTAATCCATGTGTAGATGCAATAATAACTTGATTTATTCGTCAATAAATACTTATTCGTTCAACTATGGTTATTACCCTTTTACATATTAATATCCCAGACTAGCAGGCGCATGAAAGCGTATGTTTTATGTTGCAAACGTGTTTTAAACAATAGACCCACAACAGTACACAAATTATTTGAAACACGATTTTTTTCACAAACAAATCATCATAATTTTGATATCCTTATATATTTAGTCGAAGGAGTCGAAAGAAATTATTTATAACTGAATTTTACAATATACTACTAAGTACCATTAAGTAGAAGTGAAATTCAGGAGAATTAAACTTTGCTAATTTTTAGTGGCGTAAAAAAAACTGTTATTGTTTTAAAGAATTCAAATGTAATCCGTGATGGCTACTATTTTGCTTGCATTGCCAAGTACCAGCGACGAAAACAAAAAATTATTTTACTGTACTTACACCTTTTCAGAAGCAGTAAGTTCTCAACCTTTAGAGATAATAGAATGTAATAAAGCTGAAAAGGAAAAGTAAAATCAACAATAAACAAGTAGATAGCCTATAGTAGCCCCGTTAATTCAAACAATAATTAAAATTTGTTTGTTTTACTTATACATTGTTTTATGTAGATGAGAGTTTCAGCATTAATTCAGTAAATCATTTAAAACTGTTTTATTTATCGTAGTTTAATATTATATATTGCAACAGTACACAGGATATGAAGTTTATTTAAGTGGAATATAACATTTTAATGCTATATAACATTTTCTGATGGCCATAGACATGTTTTAATTGATTTTGTTCCTTCTTTTTAAAGTAGTCATACGTTTTGAAGCAAGCTATGTTTAAAAAAATGTGTTACGTGAAAATGTTCACAATTTTATTCTCTTTTATGTCATGTGAAATATTTGTGTGCAAGTGCGCGGGTGACTTACATTTTATTTAATAACTTCGAGGAAAATTAACATTTCCTTCTGAAACGTGGGCAGAGTATTCTCATGGTTATAAGCTACATTTTCCATATAGTAAATTCTCCGCAACTATACTTTCATGTTTTGTTAATGAATTCAATCTTCTTTTATTCTCGTTATCTTCAAGAAAGTAATAAAATTGTAGACTAAATCTTGACAAGCCTTTGCAGAATCGGACTGAGTTTAAGCCTGATTTCAGTCTATCTGTGTTCTCATCTCTGACGTTGCTAAAGTTTCAACCAATCAAAAGGTCTAAAAATTTATATAAATTATAATGCCTACTTGGAGTTACATATTATTTTAATTATAAAGTTATTGCTGTAAATTAGGCAAAGAGTTTAATGCACGAATATAATAATTACCTAGTAATTGCACTACAGACACACACGCGCGCGCGCGCTGACATTAGTAGAAGTGAAACCTAGCTTGAATGTAAATTGTCTTCACAAAAAGCTTATTGTATTGATTTATAACTATTCAGTAATCGTCCATTGTTTTGTTCCAAACAGTCCTGTCACAGTAATTCGTTTTGTAAAAGCAGTTTCGCTTGCTCCTCGTTTTTTGTCATGGGGATTTAAGTGAACAGCGCGCTGCTGTGAAAGTTTGCTTCCTGCTTGGGAAAAACGCCGCAGAAACTGTTGTGATGTTGAAAACAACTTACAAGGATAGTGCTATGGGAAAAACTCAAGTGTACCAATGGTTTTTTCATTTCAAAGAAGGTGAAATGTCAATTGATGACAAACCTCATTCTGGACGTCCGTCAACTTCCAGAATTGACGAAAATGTTGAAAAAGTTCATGCAATCGTACTTGAAGACCGACAACAGACCATTGAAGAGATTAGTAAGTTATCTGGAATAACTTGGAGCTCGGTTCAGCGAATTTTGTCAGAAGATTTGGGGATGAGAAGGGTCACTGCAAAATTTGTGCCTCGGGTCCTGACTGAACAGCGAAAAGAGAATCGAGTTGAAACATGCCGTGCATTGAAAGACCAGCTCCGAACCGACCCAGATTTTTTTTCCAAGGTCATTACTGGTGACGAGTCATGGTGCTATGGTTACGACCCCGAAACTAAACTACAGTCAAGCCAGTGGAAAACTTCGTTGTCGCCTCGCCCAAAAAAGCTTGTCAAGTGAAATCAAACATCAAGACGATGCTCATTAGTTTTTTCGATGTGAGAGGGGTAGTGCATTCTGAATTCATCCCACCGGTCAGACTGTTAATCAGGCTTTCTATTTGGAGGTTTTAAAAAGATTGCTTAACAATGTGCGACAAAAAAGGCCCGATTTGTGGCAGACGAGGGACTGGTTTTTCCACCATGACAATGCACCTGCTCACGCAGCAATTTCAGTGCGCCAGTTTTTAGCAAAAAACAACATGACTCCCTTGCCCCACGCCCCTTAACTCACCTGACCTCGCTCCGTGCGATTTCTTCTTGTTTCCCCGAATGAAGAGGGACATGAAAGGACAACGTTTTGACGACGTGGAAGCGATAAAGAAAAAAACGAGGCAGGAGCTGTCGGCCATCACAACAGACGAGTTTGAAACATGTTTCCAGTAATGGGATCGCAGATTGGACAAATGTATTAAGTGTAATGGAGAGTACTTTGAAGGTGATAAGTTTGTTTTGTAAAAAAAATTAAATACATAGCTTTAAAAAAAAATTCCGGTTATTTTTGGGTACCCCCTCGTAAAGTGCAAATATTATTTGTATGTTAAATTCCCTGGGATGTAGCAGACGATAATATATTGTCATAAATATCACACTAGTAGTGCGATAATGAGTCCTATTTATTAAAACTGAATATATCAGGTACACTTTTTTAAATTACTGGAAAAGTTATGGTGAGGCTTCAATCATTCCTGGTTTTATGTATCCCTAGATAATGCATAAACTTCTTGAATCGTTTCTTTACGTCTGCCAAACTCACAACAAATCGCACTTGATTTGTAAACCAAAAACTATTGGTTTCTCAGTTCTAAATATTTTTCTGGTGAACAGAATAGGTTTTACAACCCAACAGTAACCTTATTATAGATAAACACAAACAATACAGATTCGTTATAGATTTCTCATTAAGAAGCAATAACATATATTTGGATTCTACAGTATTTAGCATGGTTTGGTTGACAATTTGTTTCAAAAATTCAGTATCTTTTTCTCACTTTCTCAATTAGTCTCTCCCTTTTCTCCTCCGAAACAGAGTTAATAATATTTAGTTGCCTTAACTTCTCCACTACAACCGTCCATCAATCGTACGTGTGCGCGCATGTATCACAGTTATACTCAGTCTCCTGGTACAATTATGAGCTTACTTTTATGGTTGACGTTAATCACATCCCAGTTGATAAGGCTTTGTAGCTTCAACTTTTTCGGATATTAAACAGTTGTTTCCGTCTCACTATTATCAACAAAGTGTAATGCTAAGAGTATATTTCATTGACAGAACTGTTTTTTATTTAACAGAAGTTTATAGAATTTCATTGTTTCCGCTGGGAATTTTATAGTAGTTAGTGTTTAACTAAGGACACGTTTAATATTTTACAACCACATAAATGATCACAACTAATGATATTCATGATATGTAACACAATAAGCAACTGATAAGAAATTTGATTTTACTTACCAGCGAAATGACAAATTTACAGAATAACATCTTCATTGGCAGTAGTATAACACATCATCCTAAACTATATGTACTTGAATCCTTGCCCTTTTAATAAACTATGGTTTAGAAGTTACAATAGTGATATAGGTGTACATTGACTATGTCACATACTTTTCTTTGCAAGATATTAAACAAAAATGAATTAAATGAAAAAGTCAGCAATTGAATATAGAATTTTTGACATATTAAAATAAATAAATTAACAAATTCAATAGTAACATTTAGATATTATTTAAAAAATGGTGTTTAAAAATCCATTAGTGCATGAACCATAAGCTGATAACATTGCATATGCTACACCTGGGAAATCTCACCACTTGCTCTACCAGTTGAAACGCTTTTTACATATTCAATTTGTTATAAAAACATAGAAATAGTTTTAGTTTAAGCTGTGTTTATGCAGCTTTCTAGGTTTTTTAGTAATCGACGTTTCCTTTAATTTAATTACTTACCGCACAGTATTACACCTAATCCGTTTACATAAGTAAAATAATAAAAAGCACTTGGTGACAAAGTGTACTGATAAAGTGAGAGAATACATTAATTTTAGTTGTCTTGATTGTTCATCTCTTCTTTCACAGCACTATCACTTTACTAAAAATGAACTTTATCTTGTGAAAAACTTACTTTTTTCGTCGGACGCGTTTCGGCTTAAGTATCCGCCTTCTTCAGCTTTTAGTCAGACTGCCATCATTTCGTAACAGTTTTTGTGTGGAAGGTGTAGTGGGGGTGGTGTGTGGAGGAAGGGGATTGGTGCAGGGATTCAACTTGATGTTTGTTTTTTGTAAAATTGTGTCAAAAAGTGTATGTGATTTATATTGTAATTGATCGTTGAGTATGTTGTTCGGTTGTGTTGTGTGGTGTTTATATATTTCGTATTGTTCAGTTGTGTTGAGTTTTCGGCCTTTAGGTAAGTAATGTAAAATTTCTAGATTGGTGTCTATGTTGGTGTAACTGTGGTTTTCTGTGTGTATGTGTGTGGCAAATGCGGAGTGTATATTGTTGTTGGGTAGAGCTTTTAAATGTTCAGAATAACGGGATGAAAAAGATCTTCCTGTCTGGCCGATGTAGAAACTATTGCAGTCATTACATTTTAATTTGTAAACACCTGTTTTGTTATATTTGTCTATGTCTGTGTTTGTATTATTGATGTGTTTTGTAATGGTATTGGTTGTTCTGTATGCTATTTTGTATTTGTGTTTTCTGAATGTGTTGGCGATTTTGTGTGTGTAGGAGTTGTGGTATGTGAGTGTGATGTATTTATTGTGTTGTGTGCTGATGGTATTTTGTGTTTTGTTGTTTTTGTTTTTGATGCGTTTGTGTAGTGTGTTTATTAAATTAGGGTTGTAACCGTTTTTGATTGCTATGTATTTTATTGTGTTGAGTTCGTCGGTGTAATCTTGTTTATTTAAGGGTATTTTAGTTAGTCTATGGAGCATATGGTTGAAGGCCGCATGTTTATGTTGTGTTGGGTGGTTTGATGTGTTGTGTATAACCATGTCAGTTGTGGTTGGTTTCCTGTATATTTTGTATGTGTGTGTGTTGTTAGTTTTGTTAATTGTTAGGTCTAGAAAATTTATACTATTGTTTTGTCCAATTTCCAGTGTAAATTTTAATTTGTGGTGTATAGTGTTTACGTATTTGTGGAAGTTTTCAACTTGTCTTGTGTTGCCTTTGAATAAAAGTAATATATCATCTACATACCTGTGCCAATATATAATTTTGTTAGTGTATTTGTTGTTGTTTATTATGTGGTTCTGTTCTATGTTGTGTATATATATTTCTGCTAGTATTCCTGATATGGGGGAGCCCATTGGGAGACCTTCTGTTTGTGTGTATATCTTGTTATTGTATGTAAAGTAATTTTGTTCAGTTATTAGTTTGGTCAGTGTGATGATTTCTTGTATGTGTGTTTCAGGTGTGTTGTTTTGTCTGAGTAGTTGTTCTAGTGTTTGGATGGTTTCTTTGATGGGGACATTAGTGTATAAATTGGTTATATCAAAAGATGCCAGAGTTGAGTTATGTGGGATGTGGATGTGTTCAGTTTTCTTGACTCTGTCTATGTTGTTTTTGATAGATGTGTTGTTACTGAGATTAATATTTTCTCTAATTATCTTGTCTAGTTGTTTTGCGATTTTGTGGGAGGGTGCCTGTGTGTTGTTTATTAATGGTCTGATGGGAATGTTCGGTTTATGTATTTTTGGTAATGCATTTAGTTTAGGGGGGTTAGGTTTTATTTGTTTAAGGTATTTGGCGCTTTCTTGTTTGATTATATGTTTTGTGTTGTTTATAAACTTATTAATCTGTTTATGAAATTTTAGTGTGGGGTCTTTATTTATTTCTGTTATATTTTTTCGTTGAAGAAATTTTCGATTTTATTGTTTAATTGGTGTTTGTCCATTATGACGCTAATGTTACCTTTGTCAGCTTTTAGGATTGTTGTGTTGTGTTCAAGTAACTTGTGTTTTACATTGTTAAGTGTTTTTATTTCATTGCTGTGTATTTTTGGTTTTGTATGTGTGTTTAGAAGTTTTCGTTTTATTTCGTGGCGAATCGGGTCCTGGTCATTAAAGTGCGTGTTTTGTACAGCTGTTTCTGCGTCTATGATTATGTCACGTGTGTGTTTATTGTGATTTTTGTTAGTTGCATTGTTATTTAAATTATGTTTCAGTCCTTTGTTTAATAAATTCATTTCATCCTTTGTGAAATTAATGGTTGTTGTATTAACTACGCGTGCGTGGAATTTGTATGCCGGTTCAGGGATAGATTCAATTGTGCGTGTTGTGAGGTTAGTTATTTTTTTGTTGTGTCTAGCTTGTATTGTCAATTTGAGTTTTTCTATGTTGTCTTGTGTGTGTTGTATTACATTTTCAAGTTCCGTGTGGTGTAAATATTTGTGTGAGTTTCATGTGTAATTTATATGCCTGTTTGTTGAGTGTGTCTTTTTTATGGTATAAATAATTGATTATGTTATTTAGGTTTATTTGTTCTAATTTCCGTTTGGTTTGAAGTGCTGTATGCGTGTTTTGTTTTATTGTAACTTGTGCGTGTGTTGGTATGATGTTGTGTTTTCGACAAGTTTTATTGAATGCTATGTGTAAGGAAGTTTTGTTACTTGTTGTTTGGCGTTTCTGTACTTATTGATGAAATACGCTTTATCTGCGGTATTATAGTTGTCTTGATTGTTCATCTCTTCTTTCACAGCACTATCACTTTACTAAAAATGAACTTTATCTTGTGAAAAACTTACTTTTTTCGTCGGACGCGTTTCGGCTTAAGTATCCGCCTTCTTCAGCTTTTAGTCATTAAAACATTAATTTTATAAAATTACTTTTAAAAACTTATTTTGTATTCAGTTGTTTACAAAAATTTAATTTATTTTGGTTTCCGCGTAAAAATAAATGTTTTAACGGCGAAAAAAATCCTTTATTATATTATGTTAATTTTGGTGTTTCTATTGTGTTGAGTGATACGAGCACATTATTGAACTAATGACCCTATGGTATTCGTTACCTCAAATTACACATGTCGATGGAATACCCTAATTATTATACAAAACCATTTTTACCCTAATATAAATAACAAGTATTCGTTATTAAAACTAACACTTTTTTATAAAGTAACATACCACTGTTTGCATAGTACAGTGTTTTTGACGGTGTTTCACTTCTTGCGAAATTATCGGCCTGCGCCTAGCACTCTTCTACCACGTCAAGAGAAATAGAGTGGTTTTCAGCCTCTGTTCATGGCGATATTCTTGATTAGGTTTCTTGGTAGGTTTCTAGTTTCCATTAGGCCATCTTCACCACTGGAAACGTCACAAATCCATCGCTTATTCTCTAACTGCGTTTTTTGATTTCTGGTTTTGTCTGTTTATTTGCTTGATGTAGGCTTATTGAGTAGATTAAACATTTCATACGAATCACAAAAATGAACTGTTACACTCGAGGCGCTAACATTTGCCTCTCAGTCATTAAAATAAAAAATTATGGGTCAACTGGCTTTCACATAATTTTTCAAGATAAACTAAATATTGAATGATTCAATTTACTAGCTCCAGACCCGCTCGCCGACGTATCCGGCAGACGGAGAGCGGGGAGTTTCCTGGTTCCTTTCCACGGCTGTTGTTCAGTGGGTGTACGGAATCTGATATAGGGGCAACTCTGGAGAACGGGCGGGTGGTTCGCCACTCACCCGACATTACATGTTGGCTGGACCGCTGGAATAACGAGATCAGATGTAGGTGGACCGCTATGCTAATAGTGACTCTCAGGGTGTCTTGCCGAGGTAATATACTACCTCACACGGTTTTTTCACAGCACTCGGGTGCTTTCGTAATTGCCTATTAAGGATGGTAAAAGCGACAAGCTTGGGCATGCATGTGCGGTGATTCTGACTGCCAGAATGCCCAACACACTTTGTTGAATGTGTTAGATTGTCGGTGGTGAAACAGAGACTGGAGGTGAAGGTTCATCTGACGACACCATACACATTGTAGCGACCCAACACAAAGAGCTGAAACCAAATGGCAGCATTTGTAGAGATCGTACTGAGTCTCAAGAAGAAAGAAGTAGACCAAGCACCTAATCTGGTGTAACCTAAAGTAAAATGGGCTAAGGATGAGCCTAAATTAGGTTGCAATAGGAGTCGCCCTTATGTAATATAAAAGTCGGTATGGAGAAACATACATGACTTCCGTGTCCTAAAATTTATATTTAACATCATTTAAATATTAATTAAATAAGTGGATGCTTGAGTTCTGAAAAAATTACGTATCAGCTAAAATGGTACCACCATGTTAGGTGGATTAAGAGTATCGTCAACCTTCGTGAGGAAAGACTGTACTATTTGATAAAATGTCTGTAGGTTGAACGAAGAGCTAGCTAAAGGTAGCTGCTATCTGATTCCTGTAATGAAAATGGATTCTCGCTGCGAGGGGCCGAGGGATGTCTCTAGTGTTATCAAAGTCTTTCCTGTCAATACTATACTAGTAACTTTTCTTTTTTTAAATCGAGTCTTGATTTTTTTCATTCCATTTGTCATCTGATTTCTGAATTCTGTTCAACGGATAATTATAAATTTCTTACCAAAACATTTCTTCCGTAATACGTTTGTGTCTCCTGTTTAACACCCACCATTCTGATCCATGTCATAACGCTATATTCCACACAGGCTAGTAAATAACTAGCCATCAGGGAGGTCAAAATATTTTCAAGGAGGGGCAAACAATTTTCCAAAGGATAAAAATATTTATATATTTTTCATACATACACACATGCACATATTAGTTTATAATTCTCATATCATAATAGAAATAAGTACACAGATTATATTAATTGCTTTAATACAACACTACCCAGCGATCCACAGGAAGCAAATCGATGTCCACCTTTTCGGCTTGCACGCGTTGTGTTGGTGTGGGTTCGGCACTTTCCATTTAACAAGCGTGCAAACATAATAAAATAAACATGAGTGAGGCCAGAAATAACGCGAATTTTGTATGTGTGTGTGTGTGTGTGTGTGCGTGTGTGTGCGTGTGTGTGCGTGCGTGTGTGTGTGTGCCGGCCTTTTTATTGCGGTAATCACAATAATAAAACTTTGGAAAAGTAAACATTACATAATTGAGATATGCTTGCCTGCCAGGAACGATATATTTTCACTCATACCTGATTTAAATTAAAATGAAAAATATAGAATGTTGTTAAAGTGAAATAATGTTTCCACATAAACTACTTCTTTGTTGTCAATAACGTATTACACATATAACACTTATAAAAATTTACCTCCTCTATCATCAACTACCATTTTAATTTATAAAAAATTACCCCCACCCCTTTCAACTACCCTTTTCATTTATAAATATTTCATCTACCTTTCTACAGTGCCATATTATGCCCTCTTTTCAGGATACTTTATTTATCAAAAATAAGCACTTGACTCTTGTTAAAACGTAAAACGTTGCAGGTAAACTACCTCTTTCCCGTAACCGATCTTCACCAAAAACAATAGCCCTTAAGTCCTCTACAATTCAGGACTGCTTGCAAAAATTGTTTGATTTTGTTTGAATTTGCGGCTGTTATCGTTTGCGATAGAAAAATTCTACACACAGACACACAGACACTTTTCGAAAAATGACCTTTTTCATGTTTTGATGGTAGTATAATCAGAATCTGTCGTTACCTCGAAAACGATTTTTTCGCCATGACCATACTTTCATTTCCTTATGGAACATGAAGTAAAAATGTGTCGGGGTGTTATGTTTTTATATAAGGGTTTCTTTAGTGGGTCAGAGTCCAACACACCAGGGTAGGAAGACTCCCTGAAGGTGCGTAAAGAATTTCGCACCAAAATATGTTAGTTGACGATTGTCGCTCTAAGTTGATTATTCATTTCTGTCGATATTTTTTATATACCTACAAAAATTAAAGATATTCGTTTTAGTCTTTACATCTACATTTTTCTTCTGGTCGATAAAACTTCCACCCAGCGTGACTTTGCATATAACTCATTTTTGCGCTCTGTGTATGATGGTAGTCCCTTAACGTTTGTTTACATTTTTCACTGAGCCTTCACTCTGGATGAATCATCGGCTCGGGGAATGACTCTTTCATCAAAAGTTGGTAGGGAGTCAATATGTTTCATCGTTCATCTTTAGTGTACACTTTAGATGAAACAAAAATGAAAGGCAATCTACATTTGTCACTTTGGATGATTCCTCCAAGATGAACATTCAAAGTGATAAGTGTAAATGAGCCATTAAAGTCCACTTTTCACACTCATAAACAAAACCAGGTACTATCACACTTTCTATAACTTAAGTCGCGCATTTTCGCAAGTTATAATTTTTATAGTGTTATAACTGCGCTCACATATTTTGAAATACGAATATTTTTTTCCAAGTCATACAGTAATTAACATTAGACCTACAAGAGAGCTAAGAAAATTAAAAACATTTATTTCTTAAATTTATATATTATTAAATGCTGTTTCCCTCATATTTTCTGGAAAGCAGCTAACTTGGTTTTCTAGGTTGAATTCACCAGTTTCCACTGCCTAGTAACTTTTCCTCCAATCAATAATCAAGTTAGTAGTTAATTCTCTGACTACGATACCAAGCGTTGTTTGCCCGCCAACAAAGGAATAGATAATCTAAAATTATATACATTAAAATGTATGTTACATTGTTTTTTCCGTAAGTAAATGGTGATGCCCAGAGATGAATAAGACAAGACTCGAGGCAAAGAGCATCATTGCCGCAACCCCAGATTTACCAGTTTTTTTCTCTCACCCAAGCTATTGTTAACTCCAAACGAGTTTATTAGATTCATCATATTAACTTTTTAGTTACATTAATAAATTTCCATTCTATCCATATTTTCATTTTTTACAAACTGCCACTAGCAGTTTGAATGTTTGTGTCAGTATATCAGACGATTCCACAGTGGTGCTGATGTAGTTAATTACGTTACCCTAAATGTGCCAAGCAAATTGTATCATCACTGTGGGAGGGGTCACGTCGTATCGACATCGAATGTCAACAGCAACAACGACGAACAAGAGAAAAACAACTAAAACCTTGTAAAGAGATCGACATAAATTATATAGAACGTTTAAGAATACCTATAGCAATTTACTACAAGATTTCCTCTGTGTTAAGCTCGGATACGTAATATCAACCATACGCAATATACTGTACATTAAAAGTAACCAAATTAAATAAATTCAACATTCCGTATTCCATAAACCCGACTGTGAAAACTCTCTACATTCTTGTATAAAAATTGTATACCCTTCTTTCATAAGCTTAAGTGCTTTTACTACTAATAACCATTGTTTTGCAGTAAATCGCACATATTTCTTCTCAAGAACAACGAAGTTTATTACTCTTACCCACTTAGTCTGATTCGTCGGACAAAACATTTGATTCTGTTGAAAAACAAAAATTGCATTATCTTGGAAAAAGAAAAATTGTATTAATTTTATTAACAGCAGTTAGCTAACTATCTGTCTATATATAAGGCAATCCAAGATCACCTGTGACGTAATAAGGTTCAAAAACTACTACATAATTCTACATTAAACAGAGTACTTGTTATGTGGAAAAGACTACTCGCTTTTATTAGAATATATGTGTTTAATAATCCATCAGTTTGTTGTGCTCTATATGTCTGATTTACGTTGCGTTGCAGTAACAATACCTAACTGTTTAAAAATAATAGACACCTTTGAAAATATTGTATTCCTTATGCGACTGATATAAACGAAGCTGCTAGTTTCTTTGCTTGTATTGTATCATTTCTTGCGCACTTTATACCTGGCAAGAAACAAAATTAATTGTATTACAACTTTGAAAGTACATAATAAAAACACAATATACTGCTCTAAAGTCCAAATCCAATATTAAGAATAAAGTTAATTTATGAAAATACCTTAAAAGTGAATGAAGAGGACGACGACTCTAAACCTGTGATTCCCTCTTTAATATATTCTTAAAAACAATGTATGTTAAGAATAAAATGTACGTATGATATAAAGGATAGATGATCCCACGCCATATATTTCAGATAAGTTACTCTAAATCGCAAATGAGTAGCCCGTAGGATCACTAGCCTAGATTCGTTTTAGGCACAGTTTAGTTACCTGCAACAGCCTACACGGTTATCTTAATTAGTGTTAAAAAAACCATAGGATTACAGTTAAATGGAACACGCACTACATTGTACATCGCCCCCCAAACAATTCTTACACTACATTTTTATCATGTATTTTCATATTCTGCCTCCATAGAATCAAACCGTTTTTCCTCTAAATCACGAAACAAAGGTGATTAAGAGACGCTCGCGTCAAGCTTAATTGAACTGTTTCCTTGTTTGCTACTAGACAATTAATTATTGAATTGTGCCAATCACGTATTGAAGTTGCCATTTATGGACATTGTAATGTTATGAGCTTTGAATTCGTGTACTTAATTCCGAAGTACCTTGGACGTTTACACAACCAATGAAAGAAACGGTGTTTGGTGTTTTCATATAGGGTTACCAGAGAATATTCCATAATTCGTAGTCCACAATATAGGAATTTAAGTGACTCTATACTGCAATGGAACATCACAGAAAGGGTATCTGTATCCAGGACTACATGCTTTTATATCAATTTATGACGTTGTAGACATGTTGGAAATTGGTTTTGGTTAAATGTTGTAAAGTAGCTATAAGTTTTGAATTAAGAAATGGGTAAAAAACTATTATGTGTCAAAATGCCCATACATTTATTTTCTATCTTGTCAAGTGCGAAGTTAGTGTACGAGTGCGCGGGTACGCGTGTTACTCGTATTTATGTGAATAATTCTGGTTAAAGTTAACGTATTGAATTGAGACTTGGACAGCGCATGCATCTGAATTGGCGCTATATTTTTCTTTTGTCAAAGGCTCGTAACAGATTATTTTAATAGGTACTTTTAGAAAATTTATCTTCCTATAGATTCCTTATCTTATGAAAGTACAGTAATAAAATTTATAGATAAAATCTATACCTGCTTTTGCAGCTTTTTGCCAATTGGTTCAGGACTTCTAACTATCAGTTTAGCCCATCAATCACGTGTCACGAGTTTCGACGAATCAGCGGCCCCAATTTTCATTAAGATTGGGTCATCTTCAGAGAAGTTTCAGTTAGTTCCATCTACCAGCTCGACCTAAACAGACGTGCTCCCTGTGCGAGTTTTCGTAGCAGAGCAGAATACGTTCTTATATAAGGGTTACGAGTAGGGAATCTTAGCGACGAGTTGCCCGTTTGCTAACACCCTCTTGGTAAAAGAACTCAGGTTAATAAAATTAAAATAATTATTTAAACTAGTGCTAATCTCGCGTAAGTCAAGATATCCGCTTAGGGAAGGTATATCTACCGTGATACACCTGTGTAAACGCGAGGACACCTCAAGACGCGGAAAGGTGTACGTTCAATACACCGCATTCGCAAACCCAGTTTCGAGCCCTGAGTTTAAGAGATAAACCCTATCTGTGTGTCGGCGTGCGTGCGTGTGAGCGGAGTGTCCACGGATCGTCAGTGTTGCTGAGATCACCTGGCAGCGAGGTTGCAGATTTCAACGGACCACAGGACAGGAGCAGGACGAACAGGAGCAGTGTGACGAATTAACCATATCAAAAGGGATTTTAAACGAACAAGTAACCATAGACATTTAAAACCAAAATAGTTTCAAATCATTAGTAGACATTATTAATTTAAAATAAATATTTTGTCAAACCGCAGACTATATTTATATTTGTTTAAATATACAACCTTACTCCAGATAACAGACTCTATTATTATTGTGTTAATACTATGCTTAATAATTGTTTTGTCCCAATACATAAAAAAAATTTGAAACTTTAAAATAAAAAGAAATTGACACTTTGGCATGCCATGAAAAACTAAATACAACCAATAAAATATTTGTTGGTTTACAGCCTTGTTTTGTTAAGATCTGTATTAACACCTAACGTTTCGTCCGTTCTGAGACGTAGCATCTGATTGAAGAAGAGTATGACATTTCCCTTTATTTATACACCTCTCCAGTAGGCAAATCCATGTTATAACATGGAAAATACCAGAATAATAGAGAAAAAATGAGAGATGCAATATTATTAATATTAAAAATTAAACAAATAATAATAAAATAGTAATAATAACGGAAATGTTATTTAGAATAAAACAAGCAAATCGATATTATTAGCAAAATGTATTACTAAATATACGTAAATAATAATTATCTTATATTATTTTAAGGGGATGTATAAAGAAGTACTGTCAAACTAGTGTATATACGATAAGTTAAAAATATACCTTTTGTTTAACCTCACTTTATTATATGCTTTGTTTGTCTGAGGTTTAACAATAAAACTGCAATGGGCAGAGCCATACTCAATCAAAAATGTTTTCCAGAAATCAATCAGGTCTCTGCCTTGGGGACTGTAACGTTTCAACACATTTTCGTGTCTGATAAAAAAAACCTTTCCAAATGAAAACAGCGATAAACGTAATGTAGCATTTCTACAGAGATAAGGTAAACGAAATATTTTAATTATGAAATTTAAAACTGTTGCGTGGGCCTTAAAGTGTAATTTATTACATCAAACCAGCAAGATTTTTAATATAACCGTGCATAAGAATACGCGACAGTTGTAAATTACAGTAAATTGACCTTTTAATCTGTACCACACAAGCGTCAGTACTTTTACAAAAAGAGCATCAGACTGAAAATGTACACAATTTCATCACTTCATATGTGAATAAATGGTCTCATATTTAATTCTATATTACATTAAAATGTGTTACTAAGAACGGCATAAGATTAAAACAACTCAACAGTGCCGTATTTCTACTGGACTAAATTGATATCATGTATTCAGTATCAAACCAGGGTATTTTCAGATGCGTGGCGTAAGAGTGTGGTGTGCGTAATAAACATAGGTACGTAATAAAATAGAAAAGAATATATAACTTATTTTAAATATAATTAATATCAACCAGCTACACTAAATCATTGTGCTTTTAATTTTAGGAAGCCTTATAAACTTCCTAAAAACATGTTTAATTGCAGATTCATGTACTTGTGCCAAACTAGTAACCTGTCGCTTTCAACGTTACAGTTCTTAAAGCAGAAACCTGATTCATCTCTGAACATTAATTTAAGAAGTTCAGTAATTATGTGATATTTAACTAACGTTTTAAAATTATAGAAAAGGCCGCTTCCTTCATCACTGATATTCTTAGAAATACTCCTGTGCTTCCTACTATTATATCGTATAAATGGTTAATTCATGGTTACTACACGTAAACCTATATAAAAGATGGTTCCAATGTAAAGTCACAGAATAAATTACGTGTTTAATAAAATAGCATTCTATAAGTCCCTATTATCTGTTGATTTAATTTGATAATTCCCTATAGATTATGAAAAATTTATTAATAAATAAACTATCAAAAATTATATAATGTTGTATACTAACAAATGTCATTGTCATTAACTGGGTTGATATTTGGAATGAGAGTTTACAAATTTATGAAATCTCAGAATTAGCTCGCTTTTTATAAAGTTAGTATTCAAGTGCAAAATTTCAATTCGTAATTACTGTTTCATTTTAAAATTCAGGTTGATTTTTTAAAAGTTGTAAATTTTAAAACGTTTCTCCTAATCTACATTTCTAAAGTCTGTTTCCCTTGTTTTTACTCTTAAAGTGAATTTCCAGTCATTCTACTGAGAAACAGTCCTTATAATAGCTGCATTAAACAAAGAAAAAGAAAGTGTTCTGCATGATTTGAGAAAGATTTGAGATTTTTCTTTCCGGTTGTTTATTTATTTCATTTAGTGTACGGTCGTCACATACTTATGGTAAATTATAATAGGAAAATTGTATTAAAATCTACATTATCGGTCTTTAAGTAGTCTCAAAACCTCTTATACACTCACGGGAATCCGATTTGTTCTTATTACGTGTATTAAATATTAAAACAGTTTTTCAAATTTTGACTGTAGAGGGTCTTGTGGAGTGTAGATTACTAGTACACTAGAAACAAGGACTTTACGAGGCACCTCATGTTGAGTATATAATTGTAGTCACCATAAACGCAAAGATCCTCTAATGGGACGGCCACCTGGAGCGGATCTGATAATCCTTGCAACAAAGCATTGTTAGACTGGATTCCATCTAGAAGACGGAAAACACGGTAGCCTGAGCAGAACTGAAAAAAGACATATTTGATGAGATGAACAAAGGTGTCTTGTAATGTGGTGATCAGTACAACAAAGGCAAGATGCAAGAAACGCCAGTGGCTTGAGAAAATTTACAATGGAACAATTGTTTAATGCGGGATAGTAAACCTTATTAGTTCTTCTGGACCTTTAGTCACCAGTTTGTATTGGTGCAACCATGTTTTGTCAACAGTGATATTTCCGTCTAAAGAACAGTCACTATGGTACAATACTATTTCAAATTTTGATAGGGAACGCCAAGATGTTTTGGGGCTTCTAGTTTTTACCAGGATCAGTTAAGCAGCAGACGTAAAAATAGTATATTATGTATGCACTCAGAATTGTAATAAAATAATAATGGTTATGAATTTTGAACAATAATGTCTTGGTTTTCAGTTTCTTAAGATTATAACCTTTAATAATAATTTTGATTCTTTAAACTTTACAAAGTACAGGCCTACTATAAATGAAGGACGGCAGGTCTAAAGAAACATGTAATTATTTAACAGTTTCGAAGTGTTGTAGAGACAATAAATTTATTCGGCCCCTCTACGTATGGTAGAGAAATATTGTTGTGAAACGCTTACTGCAAAAGCTCTAGTAACATAAGTACTAAACATATAAACACATAAAACAAATTCACTGTAACATGTAATTGAATACTCCAACTTAATTCACAAATTTCTGTTATTTGTTATTACAAAGTAATACATATGACAAACGGTAATATATTCTTATATTTTCTTTGTTATATAAAAAGTTATTTAATATTTTGTAAAACTGAGACACAATATGTTTTACATTGCTTGTTAGTTTACGGTGTTTTAATAAATACTTAGCAGCAGCAGCAGCATCAGCAATATGTATTTTAAGAACTTAAATATTCTTAAGATAATATTTTATAAGCTAATGGATTAAAATACATCCAAAGGTTACATATTTTATACAGCGATTTAAACAGCTTTGTATATATTGTTATGTCAATAATCTAATATATACTGTTATGGAATTAGGAAGAGACCTGGGCTGTGACTGAAAGCATAGATTGAATATATATACTAAACATGCCTACATATTACTGTGTAAAAGGGAGACGGAAACTCGGAACAGAAATTGACGGATTGTTGAAGACTGACAGACACATTAATGTTATTACAGCCATTGAGCGAAAACAATAATATTTATATACTGTATCTATACCCAACGTGACTAAATATTACTATAAAAATAGGTACCCATGATCAAAAATTAACGGACACAAGTAAGTACATGCACCACGTACAGAATCTTAAATTCTTTGATCATAAATTAATTAGGTAAGATCGGAAGTCAATTAGACAGGCTAGTAATCTGGTCAGACTTCGACGGACACATTTTAGTTAAAGCAGTAATTTCATTGCTTAACTGCCTGCATGTATTAGCTCGGTGCGACAAGTAATAACACTCAGCTAAACGTGAGTGAACACTATTGTAAACAGCATTATAGTAGATATAGTGAAATGTATGAAAATTATTCTAGTAAGTGGCAGCTTTCATATACAGAAAAAATGTTTTCACTTACGTTATGTAACGCTAATGTAAATGCGAATCGTTCTAGAAGAAAGAAATATATAACCGAAACAAAACATATATAATATTTTCTGGTAACTACTTTTAGACCAGCAGACTTTAATACACAGTGAATTACATAACCTATGAATAAAAACGTATATTACTTACTTAAGTTACTTTCTTGCTTACTTCATTGGAAACAGGTAATTGCAACTGTTGTATACAACTTTACTAAAAATGAACTTTATCTTGTGAAAACTTACATTTTCCGTCGGACGCGTTTCGGCTTACGTATCCGCCTTCTTCAGCTTTTAGTCAGACTGCCATCATTTCGTAACGGTTTTTGTGTGGCAGGTATAGCGGGGGTGGTGTGTATACTTAGTACTTATGGTGTGTATTTTTATCTTTTAATACAAGAAATTATTATATTGTATACCAATTGCATAAATAATAGGCATAAAGATGTATGCAACATTTATATGTATTTAACTCGATTAGTTTCTTGCAGCATTGTATAATCTTATATCTTTATAAAATATAATTTTCTATGGAAGTAGTTACTTATTGTATTTTTATGTATTTTATAATGTAGGCCTACTTTTATTTTTTCAATTCACCTCACGTACGTTGTAACGACTTCTCGAGTCGTACTCTATTAATTCGACTCCACCTGCGTTATTTTCTAATGTCCAAAATTTCGTATATTTTCCCGCTAAACTTCGCTCCCTGAACTTACCAGTACCCGCCTCAACACCGTCTTCTTCCTTCTTACCTGATATAAAATAAGCTTTGTTTTCCCGATTTAGGCGCCAAATTGTTTATACTAAAAACAATTAAAAGTTTCTCTTCACAATTTCTTTCTTCTTTAAGGAAACAGTATAACTTACCGCGATGTCTTAGTTGAATTCGAAATTCGCTCTTGAGCGGCAGTGTTACCAACCTTTATTTTTGGTAAAAAATTTCTACCTGTGCTATATTCAAGAGATCAACACATCAATATTATCAAATGAAACAATAAACAGGTATTAATTCTCAGTACTGGTTTATTGGATAGCGGTTCTGCCTTTTTATCTTTTAATACAAGAAATTATTATAAAATATAAATTTGTGCTCCAGCTCTGATTGATTTCTAACTCAGCGGTTGGCTATGTTGGGTCGGCTGACAAAAACAACATTCATCGTTTGTCGAAATTAATTTTACAATGGTTATTTAGTCAAAGTTCTTGGCTATATATATATTCTCTTTTTATTCTCGTCTGTTTATTTCCCTTTTACTCGTACAGCTATTTATTGGATTTTGTTGTTACCTTACATTATATTATTTGATTATATCCTCCTCATACTCTATTTTCATTACAATTTTAGTTAGTTGTTTTAGCACGTTTTCTACTCTCTTAATTGTCTTAACTCCTATTATTTCTACATATCTTATGTAAGTCGTTCTTACATTTTCTTGGCGTTTTGTCGTTTATCTTAAATCATATCGTTTCTAAATATACTGTATTAGGTAAGTTGTTCTTACATTTGTTTGGAATTTTGCTGATTCCTTTTATTATAATTTATAACCATTAATCCTAATATTATTCACGGATTGACGGTTATCTCTAAAATCAGTCCCTTTTTGCAATAATGTTCATATTTGGTTTATGCGTGATCAAATATATCAGTTACCCTTGTCTCTCGGATTACTCTTGTATTCAGAATTATTTCTGTCCTTGTTAGTTCTCTTGCTACAACCTGGCGTTCTTATTTTTCTGCTGCAAATTTTTCACTTCTTTCCAGGCCTATTTCAACCACTTTATCATCTAATTTACTAAATGACTACCTTAATGGCACATTCATTGTTGATGATCTCACTGACATTTCATTATACCTTTCTTTTTTTGGTATATTCTATTTAAATATAAACTTTCTTAAGTTTTTACTCACTGGTTTGTTGTGAGTCCTCTCTAGAATTTCTTTTAAAGTTCTCCTACAATCTTTAAATTCATTATTTTAGTATGGTCGGTAATTGGTAGATTAAGTACATTAAATAGACCATTCTTTATCATCTCCAATTCTTCCCGTGTTTTATTAGTTCCTTTTTCCATATTTTCTTCGTCTTCTTAATTATTTGGTTCTTTACTAACTTGGTGTTGTTTTCTATGTTCTTCTTAATATTCTCTTTGTTTCTGTTATGCTTATTCTCAGATAACGATGTCCTTTTGTCTTCTTTTTTTTCTATTTTTTCATTAATACCTTCAGAAGCACTGTCTAGTGTTTCTTTCAATCGTTTGAAACCACTATCTACACTATCTAACGTTTCATTGAGTTGATCTAGTTTTTATTAGTTTCTTCCCTTCCTATTTCCTTACTATCATCTTCTATTATTTGGCTTAAATTTTCCCTAAGTTGTTTATTATTTTCATTAGTTTCTTCTTTTTCTATTTCTTTACTACTATTTTCTATTTGAATACTTGATTGTTCCACGTTTTCATTATTTGGTATTTCTTCTATCTCAAATTTACTATCATTTATTGGCAGATTTTGTTGTTCCAGGTTTTCATCCTTGGGTATTTCTGTTATTGTTACTGTTACTTGTTTATTCTCATTCATTATTTTTTCTGTGTTTTACTACTTATTTTCCTTTTACGCTTCTTATTTAATTCTTCCCTCCATTTGCAAGTATATTCTCTGGATTGTTCAAACATAACCCTTATCCATTCCTTCAGCTCTGCATTTTCCGTTTGTACCGGTTTCCCTGGTTGTCTTATTAATTGTCTCATTTGTTCATACTCCTCCTGTGTATATTGCTCTTTCAAATGTGCGTATATTTCCATTCTTTCGTTTTTCGTTCGTTTAAGATTATCATTCCATGTATCCGAATCATCCTCAGTCACTTCTTCCACATTTTTATCGTTATTTTCGTGGATTGTCCCGATAGTCTCTTCTTTATCATACTTTGCGTCTAGCTCCCACATTTCATCATAAATATTGTAACGATTTATACGAGACGACAGATATATTCCTTTTAACAATCTTTATTCGAATGAAGTATTGGTTAATTACTTCTCGTTTTTCTTTACTGCAATTACAAATTATGACAAAATCATGCGTCTTTATTCATCAGTTGGTAGTAGCTAAAATATTGTGCACTATGCTGGATTCGACAAAGAAAAGAATGATGCAGTTTGTTATTATTTCAATGAAATAAATAATCTCAAGGCGTATTTGGTTCGGAAATTATGGTTAAACAAATAACACAACTCTTAAAATCAAAATACAAATTTCACAATATAAGGATATTACAAGGTTTTGATGTGTATAGTGCAAACTGGTAGTCGTGTATGTGTTACTCACTATTATAGGTTATGGACAGTTTAGATGCTTATTAGTTATAGTTAAAGTTTTTGTGGTGTTCAAAAAAGGTGTAATACTCAATTGGTGTTATTTTCAAGTGTTCTTTAGTGTTGGTGTAGGATAGTGTCTGTAGTTTTATTTATTGTTTAATTCCTAAATAGTTGTGTACACAAGTGTAGGTGTTGTCACATAAAATGATAAATTATTCAAATTCACCAGATCCTCTTCTTTATTCTTCCAGGAAGAAGATAGGGTCCAAGTTTTCTTTGCTTCTTCTCCCCGGATCTAAATTCTTCTGAATTAAATTCTTGATGTTCTTTTGTTATTATAACATTTTGTATTGACTATCACAATTCGTTTTACAAAGTCTGGTATATGTTTTCACTATTTAAAATATAATTATCTGAGACGTTTTATTAACGCGTCTGTCTTCAATGACGGTTGTTAAAGAAGTACCTATTTTATTTATCTGAATTTTCCGTTGCTAAGGTAAAACTTGAAATCTGGTTGGTTTATTCAGATATACATTGTCATACAAATTCATTATTTCAATGTCTGAATTTGGTCAAAAACTTTTAAATTAGTATAACTTTTTTGTACTGATTGGGAATTTAAAACTAATAGCATCATTATTTTGGTCTTAACATTTGTGACATATAGACACAAAATATGCCTATTTTTGCTTAAGAAATACTGATGTTACATTTTTGCTATTTGAATTTTCCTTAAATAACTTAAAATTGATTATTTCGATTCCATATTTGTTGTGTATACTATTAATTATAAACCTATCCATATTACAACATTTGTTTTATAAAATTCTAACAGTATTTCCTAAAATTTACAAAATTCCAAAGTTTTTATAGGCCTATGTCTTGACATGTTAAATTTCTATTTTCTGTTATTGTAACACCTATTAATTATGCAACTACCATCAAAACTACTCCCTATAACTCTATTAGTATTATCATTTAAAAATATAACAATAATTATTACAGTAACAACATAAAAAAACATAATTCACATTTTGGTGATTAAACAATTTGTATATGCCTGGTTACATACATACTGCATAAGGCATATCATACCTATATTATTTAATAAAACTATAAATAACATCAACACAATTTTAAACGTGTTTTAAGAACATAAAAAGGAATGTTTAATCATTTAATAATGATTTTTTATTTTTTCCATTTTTCTTAGGTAGTTCAGCCATTGCTGTACTAGGTACAGTACTTTTTCTGTTTCTTTTTATACATTTGAGAATTATTATTAGATTATTCATGATTTTCTTGATAACATTATGTCCACTATTATTTACAGTTAGTTGCATGTTTCCATGTATGTATAATAATTGTTTTGTTGTATTATTTCATTATATCATTTAGTTAACACTTTACTAATATATTATTTTACATTATATTGTATATTTGGGCCTATTATCCCTCAATTTGTATTTTGATTATTTTTTTATTTTGATACATTTAATAAAACAATTTGTTTACTTATAGTGATGGTACATAATGCTGTCTGTCTTTATAAGTATTATTGTTTTAATTATTTGAACTTCATGTCATCATCGGGGTATTTTGCATCACTTTACCTAAACATTAATTTGGGTACGGTCAGTTATAGGCCAAGTCAGTCTAAATTTGTCATTCGTTCATCTTCACTATCATTTTAAAAGACATTTTTTTTCTTGTTAAGTTTCTTATCCAAAATCTTCATTAAATCTGGTACGATATCAAGCTATGCCAAATGTAATGTTACAATATCTCTCAATGTTATGTTGTCGTTCGGTGACACCATTCAATTCGCCCGCCTCATCTGTGCTCGTCCGTGATCAGTGGTATTTTCAGTAATATAATCCATATCCTTGCTGAATTTTTTAAATAACATGATAATCCATTCCGCGTAGCTTAATCGTCTCTCTTGTTCGGGCATTTTCGCTTCCTGTTGAAGCATAGTTTTCGTTTCATTTTGTTCGCCTTTCCGCAATCGCTGCTAGAATTCTACCCTTCTTTTAATTCTAGCCCACAATGGGCGCCAATTTGTAACGACTTCTCGAGTCGTACTCAATTAATTCGACTCCGCCTGCGTTATTTTCTAATGTCCAAAATTTCGTATATTTTCCCGCTAAACTTCGCTCCCTGAACTTACCAGTACCCGTCTCAACACCGTCTTCTTCCTTCTTACCTGATATAAAATAAGCTTTGTTTTCCCGATTTAGGCGCCAAATTGTTTATACTAAAAACAATTAAAAGTTTCTCTTCACAATTTCTTTCTTCTTTAAGTAAACAGTATAGCTTACCGCGATGTCTTAGTTGAATTCGAAATTCGCTCTTGAGCGGCAGTGTTACCAACCTTTATTTTTGGTAAAAATTTCCACCTGTGCTATATTAAAGAGATCAATACATTAATATTATCAAATGAAACAATAAACAGGTATTAATTCTCAGTACTGGTTTATTGTATAGCGGTTCTGCCTTTTTATCTTTTAATACAAGAAATTATTATACAATATAAATTTGTGCTCAGCTCTGATTGATTTCTAACTCAGCGGTTGGCTATGTTGGGTCGGCTGACAAAAACAACATTCATCGTTTGTCGAAATTAATTTTACAATGGTTATTTTGTCAAAGTTCTTTGGATTACAGCAAAAGTTAACAAAATGATTCGAGAAAGTACAAACCTTTACATTAAACTCAATTAAATGTTAGATATTTTCTTTATAAATATACTCTTAGTATCTATAGTAAGTGTTAGTTCACCTCGTGAATAGAGGTTAAGTTTTATCTTTCGAAATAATGTTTTCTATTTCCAGATTGTGTTATTATCCTACTTGAACAGTTTAAAAAAATATAAATTAATTATTAAATGTTATTCAGTGGATGAGTGTCTGAACCAAGTTCAATATTTAGTGCAACAGCGTCCCAGTGTAGAGAAATAAGTTTTTCCGATTTTACTTCCATATTCCTTAAGGAATGGAAGTATGGTGATGGCAAAAAAAATCGTGTTCGAGATTATTGCAGATTCTGATTCTACAACACTCAAAACATGAAAAAAAGTCGTTTTCCGAAAAGTGTCTGTGTGTGTGTCTGTCTGTCTGTCTGTGTGTCTGTGTGTCTGTGTGTCTGTGTGTCTGTCTGTAGATTTTTTTTCTATGGCAAACGATAACTGCCGCAAATTCAAACAGAATCAAATAATTTTTTGCATACAGCCCGGTTTTGCAGAGTTCTCGCGACCTATTGTTTTTGGTGAAGATCGGTTGAGGGAAAGGGGTAGTTTACCTGCAACGGTTTTTTTTTAGCAAGGGAAATTTTGTTTGTTTGGCAAACGATAACAGCCGCAAATTCAAACAGAATCAAATAATGTTTCGCATACAGCCCTGAATTGTAGAGTTCTCAAGACCTATTGTTTTTGGTGAAGATCGGTTAAGGGAAAGGGGTAGTTTACCTGTAACGTTTTATGTTTTAACAAGGGTATTTCCTATGGCACACGATAACAGCCGCAAATTCAAACAGAATGAAAAGATTATTTGCATACAGCCCTAAATTGTAGAGTTCTCAATACCTTTTGTTTTTGGTGAAGATCGGTTAAGGGAAAGGGGTAGTTTACCTACAACGTTTTTTTAACAAGGGTATTTTCTATGGCAAACGATAACAGCCGCAAATTCAAACAGAATCAAAATTTTCTGCATACAGCCCTGATTTGTAGAGTACTCAAGACCTATTGTTTTTGGTGAAGATCGGTTGAGGGGAAGGGGTAGTTTACCAGCAACGTTTTTTATCATGCGTATTTTCTATGGCAAACGACAACTGCCGCAAATTCAAACAGAATCAAATAATTTTTTGCATACAGCCCTGATTTGTAGAGTACTCGCGACCTATTGTTTTTGGTGAAGATCGGTTGAGGGGAAGGGGTAGTTTACCTGCAACGGTTTTTTTTATCAAGGGAAATTTTTTTTTTTTTGGCAAACGATAACAGCCGCAAATTCAAACAGAATCAAATAATGTTTCGCATACAGCCCTGAATTGTAGATTTCTCAAGACCTATTGTTTTTGGTGAAGATCGGTTGAGGGAAAGGGGTAGTTTACCTGCAACGTTTTTTTAACAAGGGTATTTCCTATGGCAAACGATAACAGCCGCAAATTCAAACAGAATCAAATAATGTTTTGCATACAGTCCTGATTTGTAGAGTACTCAAGACCTATTGTTTTTGGTGAAGATCGGTTAAGGGGAAGGGGTAGTTTACCTGCAACATTTTACGTTTTATTTTCTATGGCAAACGATAACAGCCGCAAATTCAAACAGAATCAAATAATGTTTTGCATACAGCCCTGATTTGTAGAGTACTCAAGACCTATTGTTTTTGGTGAAGATCGGTTAAGGGGAAGGGGTAGTTTACCTGCAACGTTTTTTTATCAAGCGTATTTTCTATGGCAAACGATAACAGCCGCAAATTCAAACAGAATCAAATAATTTTTGCATACGTCCCTGAATTGTAGAGGTCTCAATGACTTTCGATTTTGGTGAAGATCGGTTAAGGGGAAGGGGTAGTTTACCTGCAACCTTTTACGTTTTAACAAGAGTAAAGTACTTGAAAATTTATTTAAACTTTTTGAAACAATGGTAATTGTTAAAAATAAAATAATTTTGTTGCCAGGCAATAAAATTATAATTTTTTCATTTTAATGTAATATAATATTTTTCATTTAATACAGCAATAAAAAGGCAGGTAAGACACAGCCTGGCTGTTTGGCTGAAAATGATTTTAAATATAAATCTTAGAATATGGAAGTCATGTATGGTTCTCCATACCGATATTTTTGTTAGTTAACTCAGTTTATACTTTACGTTTTCCTGTTCATCTGATACTTTATTTTTATGTAGGATTTATGGTTGTGGTCCTTCTTTTCTTTCTTTTTCTTTAACTTATTAGTTTTTTTCTTCTTCTGTATTTCATACATTTTGTTTAATTTGTTCGGCCAATCTTGGTGTTCATTTTAATCCTTTATAATGTTGTTAGTCCATTTAAGTTATACTTTTATTGAATTAATTGGAGCTTCAATTATTTTTCATCTGCTCTCTTCTGAAGCTAATAAGGAAATGTTAAAATATTTGTAACGGTTTTTTGGTTGTGCATATTGTTTTATGACTAGTGGTCCTTTTCAAACAGATTATTATCTTTTAAACCTAGGTCTGATAAATTAACATTCAACATTTTAGGATTTTACCATCCTTCCAATACATTTTACTATTGCCTTGAGTATTATTTTTATAATTCAATATAACATAACTTATAGCTAAAATTCTTGTAAAACATATAACGTTTTCAGAGTTTTATGACACTCCTACTACAGTCTACTATTCTTTGATAACATAGCTTTAATAACTTAGCATACATCTTTTGATGTCTAATATTCTTTTAGAACATGTAACTGTTGAGGTTTTGATTAAACCTTTAATCCTATCCGTTATCCTTTCAGGACTATAACTTAACATCTTATAACTAACATTTTTTTATAACATATAATTATTATTTTATATTTAAACATGACATCTTATTCTATACTACTTTATGGTGTTTTGTCTCTTTCAAAACTTATTACTATTACTATTACTATACTATTACTATTACTTATTACTATTACACATCTATGGTATTTTAACATATTGTTCTTCATAATCATATGTCTTTTACACATTTCACTATTATTGTAGTTACCTCAGGTAACTGACATTTTTTCGGTTAAGAATATAGATTTTTCTATACACTTTCTTACACTTGCATTTGAGCTGCTTTCCTTATATAGTGTTCATTACCTTATTGTTTTTCTCAGTATACACTGTTATTTGGTTCAGCAAGATGCATGAATTATTATTCACTATATTGTTTACTATGACCATCACTAATTGTCATTTAATTTTGCTCACTTATTGTTTTTCTCTCACTCCCTACCTACTTCATGCACTCTTTGTTCTGTTTTGTCTTATGTTGTGATTATTATACTATCACTACCACTGTTTACTCTTTATACACTTGTGTACTAACGTTTGTGTTTACTGTTCATTTTATTCACCATATGACTTATTCACTCTACCTTTACAACTTAATTATTCTTACATTAAGTTACATCATATCTTACTTGCGGTTTTGTACCTTCAAGTTTAATCATTTATTTCTTAGATAATATTAATTGTATGACATGTTTATCTTAACGTTATCTATATTTATTTGGTCACTCGGCCAATCACTTGGGTGGGGTCATTGTCATCGTCGTGTGTAAGTTAATGGTCATTACAGTGCTATATACTAAAAATTGTCATTATGGTCACTTTATCCATTCTTAGCTGTATTCTTCCATTTGTTTAGTAAGGTACTCACTTCTTTATAATGGGGCTGCTTTTTGTAATGTTATAACTTTTACTGAATGTAAATGAGTATTAATCATCAGGTACAATCCCTTGTTGAAGTTCGTTAAATGATTAAAATATTAAAACAATTTATTAAAACATATGATGGGACATATGTTCCGAAACGTGTTGTAATATATAAAAAGGGAAAGACCACCAGACGAACGAAAAAGAGGTAAATTATTTTACTATTCATATACATATAAGGTTCAATTTCCGCCGGGGGCCATCTGATTTAGATACGACCGTTCCCCCTCGCAAGGCAATGGCAAACCAGCGAGAGGTATCCTGCTTAGTATAAACCCTCCCCAACTATGCCGTTCGGATCCGGCGTTAAACTGTAGGTCCCATATACCTGTGAGAGACTCAGTACCACACGCACCACGGGTATATGCGGGGAGGGTTCAAACCAGTCGAAAGTCTGAAGGACTACGAATACATATAAGTGGCCTGGATACAGAAAAGCATCAATCTAAAACTAGAAGCTTGTCAAGCACATACGGTATTTAAATTTCAAAATATTAATATAAGATTACTAAAACCAAATTTACACATATATAATCAAGAGTGCATTAAAAATAATATAATACCTAAATATGCCTTCATCAAAATAAAAGACTGCTATAAAAATCAAAAGACATGCTGAAACAATGTGGATGAAAGAGGAACTTAGATATTTGTATAAAAAAAGCAGAATTGAACAGATAATTATATATGACTTATTTACAGCTACTCAATAGCATTCATGTGGCCTTGCTAGATAACGTAATTCAGATTATCAATAAATACATTCATGACACTACAACGTGTTTATCAGAAACAAAAGAAAAAAATTTAAACCTGGTAGTCGTGGGACTACCGGTAGACATGGAATCATGGGCAGACTTGTGCTTTGGAAAGGAATGAAGTGTTGGTTAAATAAACAGCTCTCATCGTCTTAATGTTCTCATCGTCTGTTTTCTTGCTAGCTAGCCGTACGCTCGATCTGAGTCGCTTTGGGGGCACGCCGGATGACCCAGGTATCGGAGATGCGGGCCGCTTGGCCGCTGACGGGGTTTCGTCAATCTTCAAATGGTTGCCATTTTCTAAGTTCTCGGCCGAGTTCTTTGATTTTAGTCTCAAACGATAGGCCTGTTGACGCTCTGCATAGGATTTGCCGGTTTTCGGTTTGAAATTTTTGGTTCGAGTTTTATCGCGATTTTTAGGTCGAGGCATTTCAAATTTTTGAGTTCAAATGTTATTATTTTCTGTGAGTGCTTCTGGTACTTGAAATTGATGTTATTAGAGAGATTGAGTTCTGAGGATCACAACGCACTTTGTATTTTCGCGATCGGACTTGTAGTTCCCGAGATATTTAAGTTTTAGTGGAGCAATTTAGAAATTTTCGGCGCAAAAACACCCTCACGCAGACAAAGCCTAGAGGCGACTGAAGTCAGTTGTCAAAATTCTCAGTACTATTGGTGGAAGGGGGCCGAGTGACTCGATCACCTGACACCTGGTTTGCTGGGATTGGTTGAGCGGTTCGTGAGATAGTGGTATGCCGAAAGTACATTTGAAACATAACGGTCGATTTTCGCGAAACGTGCGAGTAAGACATTACATACATATGGATTCCATGTCAAAAACTTCAAGCTCTTAGACACAAACAGATAAAGGAGGACAACATCGTATGTAAACACACGTTCTACACGCGTGTCTCAAATTTGACGTCTATACAATTTACCTCTGATGAAATAGGTATCCTTAACAAAGGGCTAAAATATAATATTCCTTATATCAATAAAGACCACATAAATCGAGAAATTATTAATGCGGAAGCCGCTGTAAAAATAATACCAAGCCAAACATTTCAAAACGAAACCCGTGCCGTAATTAACAATAAATTGAATAAACGCCTAAAAAATATAACAAATGACAAAAAACTCCATAAGATAAATCACAAATACTTGAAAGAAAATAAAACCCTGAAACAAATAAAAAATAAGTTGATCGATAACAATGCGCTAATTACAAAACGGATAAAGGGAATACTGTAGTCTTAATAGACAAAGACGAATAGATATCAAAGGTTAACAAACTCATAGTAAATAATAATATTTTAATGATACAAATGGACCCAACCACAGAGTTTGTCAAAGCTTTGAATAACAAAATTAATCAATGTACACAGTTATTAATTTGATGTTTCTACACGCCGAACACTAAAACCCATTAACGCAGAGGCGCCTCAATTTGTTGGCCTACCAAAAATCCATAAGACCAATGTGCCGATCAGGCCACTTGTAAATTTCACCACTGTACCGAGCTACAATGTCAGCAAAAACCTTGC
This sequence comes from Magicicada septendecula, assembly GCA_034769895.1. Taxonomy (NCBI): domain Eukaryota; kingdom Metazoa; phylum Arthropoda; class Insecta; order Hemiptera; family Cicadidae; genus Magicicada; species Magicicada septendecula. The sequence goes on along the minus strand of CM068367.1, from coordinate 534,777,864 downwards.
AGTGAAATTAAAAAACTGTATAAAGTTAAAAAATAACCGCAGTATAAAAAATAACACTGACTTCGTTAACAAAATGAAAAATATTAAAATAAAACCTAATTATAAAATAGCCTCTTTTGACATAGTTGACTTGTATAAAATGTTCCTGTTCAAGAAACACTTACTATCCTCAAGGCAAATCACACTACCGCCAGAATATTTAACTCTAAAGAAATGAACGAAATAATTAATTTACTGGAATTTGTACTAGACCAAAACTACTTTACATTTAATAATAACTATGATATCCAAAAATGGTCTAGCCATGGGGTCACCTTTGCCTGGCTTCCTAGCTGATATATACCTAAATCGCTATGAGAATTCATATTTGCTCAATAACGTAAATAAACTCTCCGGCAGAATAATATCATATACACGCTACGTTGATGATACATTCATAATTTTTAATGGCACAATACGACAAATGGAAAATATGAAAAAGTACATGAACGGTATCAATAAAAACATACAATTCACTCTTGAAACGGAGGTAAATAATAAACTTAACTTTCTCAACCTGACAATTACAAAACTAGATAAAAAATTTCAGTATCAGATATACCGGAAACCAACCACAACAGATCGCACGATAAATGCTGAGTCGCATCACCCCCTCTCTTAAAAAATGGCAGCATATAATAGTTTAGTACATAGATTACTCTCCATACTATTAGAAGACAAAGATTTTCATGAAGAAAACAACACGATTAGGTACGTAGCTAACGCCAATGGTTACAAAAGCTCAATTGTAGACGGTTTAATCAAGAAACATCGGAAAAAGAAAAACAACAAAGAATTACAAGAAAATAATAGAAATAAGATTAGATATATATCATCAGACTATGGTAACACCCTACCAAAAATTTTAAACAGTACATTCAGTGAGATAAACATAAAAATGGCTTTCCGCACTAATAACAATGTTAGTAAGATACTCCGACCTAAACCATCAAAATCAGCTGAAGACAAGACAGGCGTTTATACAATTACATGCAATGACTGTGATAGCTTCTACATTGGCCAGATTGGTAGAGCTTTTATAAAACGCTTTAAAGAACATTTACCTAAAAAAGACTTCAGCTAAACAATGTCAAGTTACGCACGTCATTTGATGGACAGAAATCATAATTATACTGATTTCAGGACTAACTTTCAACCCCTCCATATATGCAAAAAAGGAAGATATATGAGTCCTGTCGAGGAGTTTGAAATATATAAGGCTTTTAAAAATAAAAAGACTAAAGAAGTCCTTTTAAACGAACAACTGAACTTTCAATCTAATTCGCTTTACGACACAGCGATAAGACTACAAACGAGGTCCAGGTGCACGACCAATAAAAACATAAGCACAACAGTCGACTGTAGTATTCCGTGGTGCGCACCAACTACATCGCGTGTGTTCCCGCGTTTAGATATTTTTATTTTATATTTAATTATGACACGTGTAAAATTGTATATAAATTGTTTTAATATTTTAATTATTTAACGAACTTCACCAAGGGATTTTACCTGATGATGGGACAGGTAACCGAAACGCGTTGTAATACATACAAAGGAAAATGCCACCAGACGGACGAAAAAGAGGTAAATTATTTTACTATTCATATACATATAAGTGGCCTGGATACCGAAAAGCATGAATCTAAAAAAGATCATCTTGTTTTGTTTTTATTTGAGTTTGTTCTTTAGTTAGAAAACTATTTTTATTGTGATTGTAAGTACTAATATTTCTTCAAACATTCATTTTTGTCGTTTTTGTATGTTTTTAATAAAATGTATAAAGATTTGGTTTCAAAAATGAATTACACTGTTGAAGGGATCTATTGAGTAGTTTTTCTCTTTATTTGGCCAACGTAAACTCTATTACAATCTGGACATTCTAATTTGTATATTCCAATTTATTGTAAATACTGGATTTAACTTAAGGTTTTATTTTATTAAAACGTAAATTATCAATCTTGTAAGGTATTTTAAAATTTGTATCTTTCAATATTTTATTTAGTGTTTGAGTTATATTTTCATAATTAGTAATGTTTATGTATATATTATATTATCAATAGTAGTCGGATTTTTAGGTGTACTGTTGTTGGGAATTTGTTTAGAAAGTTTATTTTTTATTTTACAATTTTAAATTTGTATCAATATTTAACTGCTATCTGTCTGACAATATTTTTGCTTTGTTTCTTTTTTGGTCTTTTAATGGGATCTTAAGCATCTGGTAAATCATGGAGTTAAATAATGGCATTTTATAATGGGGTGGATGGTTAGAATTATTTAGTATCATTAAATTGGTTTGTCAACGTTTTCTGTATATTAAGTATTAAAATGTTTTTAATTTTTTTCTATTCTTATGTCGAAAAAAGTTAATTTATTATGAGATTCACCTTCTGATTCCAGAAATTTTATTTCTGCTGTTTTCTGATTTCTGAGATCAGTTAAAAATTAAATAGATGACATAATATAAGAAATGAAATATGAAGAAGTGATTTAGATATTTTTGCAGCTTATGAAAGGATTAAACAATACAGATTAAAATGGATTTAGCACATCAATAAAATAGAAGATAGTTGAATGCTGAAGATGGCAAAAGTCTACAACCCTAGAAGCAGAAAAAAAGTTTGTAGACCTATGAGAAGGTGGAGTGTTAAATAGGAACAGGCCGCTAAAGCCTAAAACCGTTAAGAAGATGATGATGATTAGATTCTTTTCTAATGTGAATTTTATTTTGAAAGAAGACTGTAATAATACATTTCATTTTTTAACATAAAGGTACAAGTGCCAGGTACAAGGTACATAAAAATAAGCTGAATATTTGTGCTGTAATCATAATTTAGTCGTGCTCACCTTTGTGAGTTACAAATGCTTTAAAACATGTTTATAATAAAGTACTGTTTCCCATTGACGATGATGTAAAATTAGTCTTTATCTCTAACACGTAATGGCAACTTACGTTAATGTTCAACACCTGAAATTTTAAATGCTATCTTAAAATTAATTGTATTATTACCGTGTTACTGTGTCTCTTAGGTGTGTGCCAATTGTTACTGTGTTAGTTTGTGTTGTGCACTATGGGAACGCAACGTGTTTATAGGAAATTTATTAGTATTTGTAAACTATACAACAGCAAAGATGGTTAAAAGTTCCGTGGTAATCAGTTGACTATTGAGCATCAGGTAATAAGTGATGTTAAATTCCATCATCGACACTAACAAACACAAATTACACTTTCCGAGCATCATGCATAATCAAATGTATTTGTAAATGAAATTCCTGTTTAATTTAAAACAGTGTTTTTTTATTAATTTTATAAATATAAGTTAGTCTACTTTGGTATTTTTTGTAAGGTTGTAAGTTACGACTAAAAATTAGACGATTCAAGAATTATTCGTGATGTAGTTCACTTGCATTCTGTTGACAACCCTTTCGGTTTTGTGTTTATTACTAGTCTGACCAGCTGCGCAATAACACACACATCAGTCCTATTGTGGCGTCCGTGACCTTAACCTCAGCTGTTCCGATTTTCATTTAGACGTAAGAAAAGCGGATTTAGATGATCTGAATGAGGGAAAAAATCAATAGAAGATATTTGATATAAAAGAAGGGTACCGTTTTCCCTGAACAGAAAATCTGATAATTGGAAGAAAGCAAAATTGGTTGCAGAGGAGTTTCACATAAAGGACTAGACGGTCTCCTGTTAAAGATCTTAAATGATGACAGCGCTGAGTGAACATATGACACAGTTCTGCGTTACGCATGGTTCTGCCTTGAGTCGTTTAAAATAAATTTGGATTTGATAATGTTTGTTCAAGATGACCCCCAAAACATCTTAGCGTTCTCTATCAAAATTTGAAATAGTATTGTACCATAGTGACTGTTCTTTAGACGGAAGTATGACTGTCGACAAAACATGGTTGCACCAATACAAACTGGTGACTAATGGCAGAGTACCATCATGACAGAGTAGAATACGAAGACAATCACTCACCATATTAAAAAGTCAGCGGGAAAAACATTGTTTTTACAATTTCTTCAGGGCTCACGGGGTCTAATACTGGAACCTGTACAGGAGAGGAACACAACACTCATATAAGTACCTAAACCTGTACTCGTTACAGTGACGGAACTGGACGTTTGTGGTATTTGATCACGCCAATCTCACCCTTTCAGACAGTTACTTGTTTTGTACATTCAAAGTTGAATTAAGGAGCTGTCAACTTACCTGAGCCAAGAACTTACCTTACCAAGAAGAGCCAAGAAAAATTTGAATTACATGTCTTTAGTCACACAATTATAGACCTCACAATACCTTTGTAGTAGGCCGATACTAAGACTTATGTAGCTGACTATTTAGATTCGGCAATAAAAAGAAAAACGGATTTATCATTCATGTAAGTTATTCATCATAAAGGTTCAATCTGCCTTTTAATCAATGTGACACTTACCCATATATTACTAATGAACATATCATTAATTATAACTTTTACATAAAACAGATAAGTGAAATGTGCCATTGCGTGTACTTAAGGTTTCATTATTTCATTAATTAAGTTTTTTTAAGTTATACTTTTGGTGTTTTTTTTCTATTTTTTAAACATTATGAGTATGTGAATGTATCACGTATCAAGTGCTCAAGAAAGAAAATTACTACTTTCATAACAGAATGCCAAGTTGACAATAAAGAAGAAAAGCATTTGGAATGATTACTGACAGTTATTAACACAATTGTAATCATAAACGTAGTATCTGGTCGTTGTAAATAATACAAATTATTCCGTGTAAAAAAGTAAAAAATGTGTTATAATTAATAACACTAAAAGGCTTTACAATTTAAGGAAATTAAGTGCCCTTGTATGTAAGTGTACGTTCTGTTCTAATCGTCTCAATATTTTATTTTTTTCCTCAAATAATTTAATAACAATACCACTAAAATTGCAGTTACATAACCAACTTCGTACTCACCGATATATATTCTTCGTACATTTAGCTTCAACACTCATAGCATCAAACACGAATTTTACACAATTAAATGTCGTAGCAATAATTAATTGGAAGCAAAACTATGTATACCGATTATATAATTTGCTATTTGATACTAAACGTTTTGTACTTTCATGGTGGATGAAGGGTCAATCTTATGACTAAAATTCTGGAATATTTCACATGATGGTATTCTTCACATGGACGTGTCAGAAAACACTTATTTGGTGGGACATGCGGATGATATAGCGGCGGTAATTGTTACGAGAGATCAGGAGGGAGCTCAAGGACATTAAATAAGCTGGTGAAACCTGCCAGGCGATAGTTGAACGATCACGGAATGACTGTTGCGATGGAGAAAACAGAGATAGTCATGCTGATAAGGAAGAGATGTCTACTGTGGTAAATCTAAATGTGAACACGACGATACAGAGAATACACACTGAGAGATCTTATAGTACTTCAGAATGTTTAAAAACACGAACTGCCTATGGGAAACGAATAAAACAAGCCTCTGAGAAAGCTGAAAATGACCGTGGCACTAAGGAAAACATTGGTGGCACAGTTACGCAAACTACGGCTGCTGGTGACAGTAGCTAAATCGATCCTGCTGTACGGGGCATAAACCTGAAGTCACACAATCGCAAAAATACCGGGAAAGGCTGGGGGGACTACGGATAGCTTGCACATATGGCACGGTAACTGAAGCGGCAATATTAGTAATAACACTAATCGAGTGGTCACACGACACTTAGTATAATATTTTATTAATACTTAAATTGAATAAATAAAAATTTTGTATACTGCTACAGGCACTTTATACTTTCAGGTCAATTTCTCCGTAGTCTTCCATACTTGTAAAATTGTCAGGAAAATAAAAAAAAATCTGCAAAATTGCACCTAATGTTTATTTATTAAATTTAAATGTTAGTAACTGCCCTGTCGATATATATTAATCTGTTGTTACAAGACGGAAAATTAGGCTTAGAGAAAAATAAAAGTTGAAACAATTCCTTAAGACGACGTTTAGGTACTTCGAGTTGACAGGAACACCGGAATCAAGAAGTAGAGGAAAATGTACCGCAAGACTTTTAAAACATCTGGACGCATCAATCCATCGAGGGCATGGTCAGGTCAAGTATTATCTAACGCAGTTTATCTCTGGGCATGGATATTTTCATGCCTACTTCAATAAAATATGGATACTTTACAGGAAGTGTATATTGTGTCTGGCATCGGGATGTGAGTTTCACACATTATTTGAATGCCACAGAAGGATGATACACGAGAACGCCTCGAAATTGAAGTAGGACACATTATCCCTGAAAACTTTATGGAGGTTGCGCTCCATAGCACGGAACGATGAGATAAGGTGGGTAAAGGGAATGCGGTTTCAGAGTGGACTGACGTCGAGAAGTAAGGGTTTGTGGTTTTGGTGGGTAAGAGTTCCACACAGTTGGAGTGCGGCCTTCCGGCGGCAAACATTAGTTTTCCACAGTTTCATTCATAAAAATGGCATGGAAGTAAATTACTGCTTCCGTTAATATTGTTTGAAACATTCAGATTTCAATTGTCAAAACATTGTCATGCTACTCTTAATAATATAATAATTTGTACTCTTCATTTTCATTTAATAAAGTGAAGCAGTATAATTAAATGAAATCTACTAAAGGCTACATAAGGTTTTTTTGTGATGCTTTCTTTATAATATTGAAAATTACATATTTCATAAAACTGACTTTTCACTCGCCCCTAATACGTCAACAGCTAACTTAGTTTCAAGTGCTCAGCTGTTTAATACATTTATCGCTCACGTAACTCTACATGCATGCACATGCTCTACAAATTTATACAGAAATGTTGAATTGTAGTTCTATAAAATGTATATCAAAGATCAAACTTTATTTTTAATAGTCGTTTTATATAATAAATACACATTATAACTATTTTGTGTGTTGTGCGTGCGTGCGTGCGCGCCTGCACGCCTGTACGCCTGCGCGCGCGTGCGTGTATTATTACTGATTACTTCAATGGTCTAACCTGATACTTGTTTAACGATGGTAAACCATCTAGATCATCTAGACAATCAGTTTAAGAGACTATTGTGTTTACACATGGTTAGTGTGCGTTCATGTATAAGAACTTAAATGTGTAAATGTTAATGTAGACCTTCATGGATGTACTTCCTTTCAAACGCTTAATCGACCACCTTGCTAGCCTGTACATATTTTTGCCCACGTTCCTTGCATACTAATGACTTGATCAAAATTTTAAGCACTACACGTGAAAGTTCTGTCTGTAACGAAACTGTAACCTTTAGTGTTACCGTTAGTTATTTTCTAAATGACCAATCAAACATTAATTATACATGTATAGTCTGCTAGTTATATAATCTATGATCTGCGACAAGTTACAAACTGAGCTGATGAGTATAATGTTTCTACACAGTGCAGCTTGAAATCTGTTGATTTCTGTCATTCTTTTTGTAATTTGTGACTATTTCACTGACATTACTGTTCACTATCTTTTACTCACATAAAATCTTTTCATATTTTGTTATGAAGAAGTTTTACCTCGCAGCTAGTTTTTCTATTTGAGTTTTAGAAAAGGTTATGCTGGCCTTGGTTAAACGTTTTCCTTGGACTTCATGCCTAACAGTGGGTATCTAGTAACAGTATGTTCAAATAATAATGCATTGTTTTAACGTCAGCAAGAATCAAAGAAATGCTACATTGTGACATAAATAATGAGCGGAGAGATCTGCGAAAGAGTACCCCTTATTGTAAAATACATTACAACCCGTCTAACTTATCAACAGCTTCAAGTAATCCATGTTACAATCTTAAGTGCTTGTGTGAGAGAGCTAGCTTAAAAGTAATTCATACAGTTAAGATTTTCACCACTTAACAGTATTTTGTGCAAACGGCTAACTGATAATAACGTAGACTTGGCTAATTTATACCCAACGAATTACATAAATTAGCAACATAAATTGCATAAAGCATTAGCAGCATAAATTGCTTAATGTATTAGCAGCATAAATACCTAATGTGTCGTGGAAGCGACATGAATAAATGTGAATGAACTTAAAGGAAAGACATATTTCAGATTTGTCTGTGTGTTGGAAAGGAAGATGAGGGAATTCGCCAAGCCATTATTTGCATGCCAAATCCTGATTGACAGCCGTATCATAGAATGTTCTCTTTTTTCTACTACATACAAGATAAAACCTTCTTATTCTAAATGTCTGGGCCGATTTACAAAGTTTTCCTCTCGCATTTGAGGTTCAATTGTATCATTCAAGTAGAAATCTGTGCTTACTGACGTACTCAGTGTCCACACTCGACCTAAATAATTCTATTGCATTTGGGAGAAACGGCGCGGTAGCTCAGTGGTTAGGAACTTGTCTCCATAGCGTTCACACATCATGTATCGCGTAACTTGTGTCAATGTCAAGTCAATTCAAAGTGCGTCTGTCAACTCCGACCAACTATATAGGGCAATGCTACAATATGTCGAAAGCGGGCGTTATTCAACGTTCTTCTCTACAGTGCAGTTTGACACTGCACATGGTTAAATATGGACTGGTTTCTTTGCAACGATGATGAGTCGATTAATGCTTAAGCGTTGACGCGAGCTGTACAATGCTTAAATATCGTAACAGCCAATGAACGTAATATTTGGAAAAAGATAATGATGAGGACGACAAAGATGATGACGATCATAACGCATTTACTAGAATTTGATCGATAAATGACAGGCGGAATACATTGTTTTCTAGTCTATTTAGTTCCAAAGTAAGTATGCGTTTCCTAGTATTACTTTATAGAATCAACAATTTAACATAAACTCTCCGGAAGGACTAACTTTTTTTATTTGTATACGTGCAAAAAACTAGAGACATGTATACAGAGTTTATGAGTCCTGTCATCTTCATCCTCTGTAGCAACCATTTTACATAATTTTCTGTTCTCTTTTACTCAGATCCTGAAATTCTATGTTCCAACTTATTGCTTTTAATTATAGGCCACTGCTTTATAAACCGCTTCCAAAATGTATGTATGCTATACATATCGCTCTGGTACTTTCAATTATACTACTAACGTTTAAGTAAATATACTAATTAAATTAAAACTTTACTTTATACATGGTTACAAACAAACGCATTAACGGTTTATTAATTATTTCAATTTATACAAAATACTCTTATTTAAACTTAAACATACTCCTTAATTACTTCAAAATTGTATTTGTTCTGAAAAATATTGCCAGTGCCTACCAATGCGACCGCATTCATAAAACGTTCCTTTGCTTATTTCCACCATCAACCGTAAATAAGGAAAATTGAAGACTTCTGGTGTTTTCTATTTAAAAAGTATTATGTTCATTCTCCGTTAGTAATCTTAACAATGCTGTACAAATACTGCTTGTTAAGATGTTATGATATACATTGCAGTACAAATATTTTGTCCTGCGGGACGAAAGGCAGAATTGATAATAAAATGTATTACAGTTGGAACAGTTGCACTTGATAATCAATAGATTTGTGGACTCAACATAAAATCATACTATTGACTGGATTTGTAATTTTTTTGTATTTTATAGTTTGTCGTTTTTAGTAAACTCTCCAATCATTTATTTTTGATACAATTTTAAATTACATGAAAGAAAAATATCAGAGAAATCTAAGAAATTTAATAATTTGTACATTTGTCATTTATCAAGTATTAAGTTATTTAAATTTGCAGATAATATTATAAGGTAAATTAGAATAATGAGTGCTTAAAGAGGCAGCCTTATAGTCATATAGCAAAAATTAATTAATAAATATCATAATATCTTAGCTATTAACACGTTCACAATTTTGATCTATGCGGCGACTCTTCAGTGCATAAGAAAACAACCAGCTAGGAAAGGGATAAGAGCAGGAATATAAGTAGGTTCGGTTAAGTTAAAAATAAAACACTACATAACTTTATTTAAGTAACAGACTGACATTTTAAAATAAACTTGCTGGCCTCTTTGAAAATCTAAGAAACTCCTATTAATGAAGAACTCTTCTTTCTGTTAGCTGTATGAGGGCGGTATTAAAGAGAGTTATTACCTGAAGCTGAAAATGTTTCCAAGTTTACGTGACCCAGTTACTCAGCTTTGACTGACACGCCGATATGTATTATTGATCACCCCAACGGAAAGATAACTGGAGTTCTCTTATATGATGTTCTTTACCAACAACCGACGCGTTCGTTTGTAAATAACATTAGTTATAAAATTATTACAATATGTTACAAAAACTGAGAGTGTACGCATATATTAAATTTTGGATTTTGTTAGTCGTACCAGTCTTACAGCACACGAGTTTTATAATACGATCATAAATATGAAAATTTATACGTATTGCATTTTTTTAATAGGGTTACTATTGACCAAGTGTTAAAAAAAGAAAACCCTTTAAAAGCCCATTATTATACAAACTTATATTTCTTTGTTCCTAAACAATTTTTTGAGACTCCCGTAGAAGTCTTATGTTTTATAACGAAATATCACTATAATATTGACGACTCGGAACACAAAGTTTTTTATAAGTAAAAACGTAAAGTTTTACCTTACAGCCTAAACCGGCTTTCACCTATAGAAGGCTTCATCAGAGGCTGTCGTTAGTAGCGCTGCTCGTCTTGTTGTTGGCGACGAGAAAGTGTTTCGAAAGATTGAAGCTGTGTGTGTGTGGTGAGATGTGTTCGAATAATGCGTGCGATTTGAATTGTGTCTGTTCGTTTAGGATGTCGTTTTTATTTGTTTTTGTGTGTTTGTATATTTCTAATTGTTCTAGAGTGTCTAGTTTTCGGCCTTTTGTGTGTACGTGTAGTATGTTCATGTTATTGTCGATTGTCGACAACAAGACGAGCAGCGCTACTAACGACAGCCTCTGATGAAGCCTTCTATAGGTGAAAGCCGGTTTAGGCTGTAAGGTAAAACTTTACGTTTTTACTTATAAAAAACTTTGTGTTCCGAGTCGTCAATATTATAGTGATATTTAGTTAAGTAACGGACACGTCATGGACAACGAAATCCAAGAGTTTTATAACGCTTAGACTTTAAAAAATAAATTAATATCTTATTAAAATATGAGTTGGTTTTTATTGCACGTATTCAGCTTCCATTGTAACGTAAGTTACAATATTCGTCTTTAATGTGATCAGTTTGTAGATTTAATATTCTTCGATGTTGTATGTTGTATAGCCTAAACATAAATTACCTTAAAACATAGGTTATGTGAAAAATTTTGAATGGTTTAATAGAATATCAGGGAATCTCTATTTGAAGCATTAACTGAGCACCATGGTGTAATCAAATGTTTTCCTAATGATGATAAGAATTTTATAGATTTTTAAACGTTTATCTGTTTAATAAAATATGAATAATATTTATTAATACTTGTGCTCTTAGCAATGCAGTGCACAGTAGACATCAAAAAAAGCACAGCTTACCAATAATCTTTATAAATAAATGTTGTAGAATTTCATCCTATACATTAAGGCGGCCATACCGATCGTCGTGTTTTCTAGAAAAACCGGAATGACTGACACCAAATAAGGCAAAAATTTCCAACTTCATTACGTCACATACAACAATTGAAATCAACAGTGGTACAGTTATAAAATAATGCAAGTTAAATTTTTCCAACAATAACAGTTTTGCACTAATTAACACAAAAATCACTTCTCAATAATCCGTAATAATCACTGCGAATCTCACTTCTAAAATCACCGGCGGTATCTGAGGGCCACTCCAAAGTCCAGTATTTATACCTCCGTCGCCTTGCAGTGAGGCGCGGTAGCGAGCCTGAATGCTGGTAGAGTAGTCAAATACCCCGGCACGCCAAGAGCGACGGAGTCACTAGAGATGTGGTCGTATTTACCTCATCGCGTCGCAGTATGCTGATCAATTGACAATTTCAGAATGTGTAATTGTCATATAATGTAATATTCATCAACATTTAAGAATAGACGTTTTAAGTCAAATTATTATCTGTAAATTTGAAAATCTACATTTACGTTTAATAATTTCCAATCTGTGTGAATTAATTAATTCAATTCAAATTATTTGAGCGTAATTTATATATATATTTTTTATTATTTTTTTATGTTATTCAACTTGTTTCTTCTGCAAGTAGTATAATTTTTTTTTAAGTCAAGAGACGTTTTAAGTCAAATTATTATCTGTAAACTTGAAAATCTACATTTACGTTTAATTATTTTTAATCTGTGTGACTTAATTAATTCAATTCAAATTATTTGAGCGTGATTTATATATACATTTTTTTTAATTTTTTTTATGTTATTCAATTTGAAAATATTCAATTTTTTTCAACTACTTGCAGAAGAAACAAATTGAATAACATCACAAATTATATAATTACTGCAAGAAACGTCGAGTTACTTATATAGAAAATTATATATATTTTTTTAAACCTCATACTAACCTTACGCTCGCAACAAGATAATAGGCATTGTTGTAAACTGAATACGTAGGATACGTATGTAATGAATGTAATCTCTACAAAATATATGCTACTACAGACGTAATATGAAATATACAGTACGTTTCGCATAACACTCCAATATCCATATACCGAGTATTAACCACACAAATAGCATTAACGCATTCAATTTGAGGGATTTATTGTTAATACAAACTCGTATGTTATTAAAGTATAAATTCATCTCACAATAATTACACCAGCTCTAGTGTATTCACACATAAGCTTCTCACCTGGCATATTGCTGCATACAGGTATTTAACATTATGCTTTGTTCTTGAATACTCAGAAAGCATTTAATCTCTACTGTCATGTAAGCTGTAAGCTGTACATTAAAAATGAATGTAGCCTGTGCAACAGTGTTTTATTCTAGTATGTCCCACAGTTATTTTTATTATAATAGCAGTTTTAATATAATACAACTAGGTCACAGGAGTTGTCAACTACTCGGTCTGAAGGCGTCATGTTATTTCAAAGTACAAAGAGAACAGGAATAGAGCTATTACGTCTGAATTTTAAATAACTTTGACTTGCTCTAAGTGATAAGCTCTAAGAAAAAGTTGGATACAAATTTTTCTTATTATAGTGAGAAAAATGAAACATTAGAATACGATATAATTGACCTAAATCTATTTGAATGTGTTCTGAGCACAATAGCAGTTTGTAAATTTTGTCACAGTACCCTTCATTTAAAAAAACGCACTTCAGTCGCTCTGGCTACAGAGATTAGGATTTTGTGTAGCGTATGTGAACAGTCTGATAAAACATTTAGTAACTGCAATAAAATATGTGTTGTAAATAATAATCATGTTGGTCTAAACCAAACACTATCATTATGATCTAAACGTGAGATTAGTATGATACACATCCGCTCAAAGCTTATGTGGAATCTTGAAATAACCAGCTCCTCCAACACAATACAAATAGCATAAGCTGTTTATAGGAGGAACTATTCAAACACTTTGTGAGGTCTCTATGAGGAAAGTATTAGAGGAAACTGTTTTGCGCAATGAAAATTTAAATAATAGAGACCTATGTGTAGCTGTTGGTGGCTCGTGGCGAAATAGGGATCACACAACTCTGAATGGTATTGTGTTCGTCACTTCGACCGCCACTGGCAAAGTTTTGGTTATACATGCTATGTCAAAGTTTTGTCAGTGCCTTAAAGTAGTATTAAAGAGCACTTTGATTTATGTACTGCAAACTATTTAGGAACTGCTGGAGGAATGGGGGTGGCTGGTGCAAAAAAAATGTTTAGAGGTCGACGTCACTGTATAACATGAGATACACAGGATCACAGAATATTATGTAGATGATGACAAAAATGCGTACAAATCTGTGAGAGGAACCAAACCGTATAGGCCAGATGTAATTATAAATAAACTAGAATGTGTAGGGCATGTTCAAAAAATAATGGGGACAAGATTATGAAAACTAAAAGCAAGCAACAAGGGGAAATTAGCTATCAGGTGAAAATGGTTTGACAGATGTTGGTATAGAAAAGTTACAAATATTTTATGGTTTAGCCATACGTAGGCATGCGGACAGTGTTGCCTCTATGAAACAAACTGTTTGGGCTACACATTTTTATGTTTTATCAAGCAATGACAATCCAACACATCAACTATGTCCAAAAGATCTGGATACATGGTGCAAGTATAACAGATCTCAACTAACCTAACAAATGAAGTTTATGATTGAAGTTTCACTTGCCTGAAGTTATGATGAAGGATATTAAACACATTTTTCAACAGTTGTCAGATCCCAATCTACTGGGAAAATATTTGAAAGGCAAATCACAAAATTCAATGAGTCTCTTAATAATTTGATATGGTCACGCATACCAAAAAGAACTTTTGTTTTCATTTAAACATTAAAATTTTGAGTATTTGAGGCAATTTTATAGTACAATGATGGGTATGTAAGAAACCTAAAAATTTTAGAACACTTAGCATTAGAAGTGGGGCGAAATCTGGTTGAAGCAATAAAACGGCTTGACATTGTGCGCATCCGAAAAGCTGAAAAAGCAGTTATTGATCTCGAAAAAATCAGACAGTCAAGACGTTTAATAAAAAGGAAGCTGAAAGAAGAGTATGACCCAGACAATTTTCCTTACAGTGCTGGGCACTATTAAAATTGTAAGTAGACTCACTTAACACATATTCCAACCGTTTTTGCTGTTTTCCGAAAATTTAATTTTATAAGCTTAGATGTCAGATATTTCAGTAACCGTTAAAGATATGTTTACCAAATTTTTATTTTAGCTCTGTGATGTAAAATACTAGTTTCGTAAACAGGGATTTCAAAATATTTATATTACAGACCAAATAGAAATTTTTTCAATTTATATATTGGTAAACATATAAAACAACAAAAAATCACAAATAATTTAAATTTCCAATAAAATAAAAAAGCTTGTTTACGAAACTATTAAAACAGTTCCTTTCCATAATAAAATAAACTCCAAGGTTCTAGGTATTATAATTTTTGAGATATCTGATATCAAGTTAATTTTGAGTTTATTTGGAGTTCGGACTGCGGAGTAAATGCTGAGTTAATAAAATATTGTGACACATTATTGCATTTACGAATTCTTCATTTTCTAAATAACATTTGAATAGAAACCAAAATTCCGAAAGAATGGAGCCGGGCAAAAGTGACAAATCAGATGCAAATAATTACAGACAAATAAGCTTGGTGGACTCAACGTACAAAATATATACAAGAATTCTCGATCAAAGGTTAAGAATTGTTACATGTGGATTATTTCTTAAAGAGTAAATGGGCTTTAGAAAGGGTAGGTCGACTGTGGATGCATTGTTTGTATTACGACAGATAATAGAGAAAAGGCGGGAGTATAACCAGAAAACGTATATCGCGTTTGTTGATCTGGAAAAAGTATTTGATAATGTAGACCGTCAAAAGTTATAGAATATTATGGTTAGATGAAGATATCCACAGTTTAATAATTTTAGGAAGATCCTTTATAAAAGTACATTTGTAGTCGTGGATCTGAATGGTAGGCTCTCATGTGACATTCCAATAAATAAAGGAGATTTGCAGGGATGCTGTGTTTCTCCAACTTTGTTTAATACGATTGACGACATGTTGAGAGCATGGAAATCCAGAGTGACGTCGGGAATACAGCTTAACAAATCAATTTGTATTGGTTCCCTGTGTATGCGAATAACATATTTCTTATTCAAGAAAATGTGGTTGATTTGCAAAGAGCTATGTTTCAATTACAAGAAGCGGCAAAAGAGTACTCACTGACAATTTCAGTAACAAAGACTAAAACCATGGCCTTTAAAGGTAAGTATCCAGTTAGGATTAAAATAGTTATAAAAAACAGCACTTTAGAAAAACTAAGCCGTTTCAAATATCTCGGTTGTGCAGTAAGCTATGAATCTGAATATGATATAAGAGAGAAGATAAATAAATTTGGGAATATTTGTGGTACGATTCATAGAAATCTTAGAAATAAAACACAGCACAAAGATTAAATTTTATAAAACAATTGCAATACCCACGTTGATTTATGCAAGTGAGGCGTGGGTCATGACAAAAGGAAAGCGGTCAGCTTCAGAGTGCTGAACTGTAGATTATTTGAAATACTTTAAATTATACATTGCAAGATAGAATAAGAAATGAAGATATCAGAGCAGAACGCGGAGTAAAGGACATAAATGAAATCATTGTAATTTACAGAAGACAATGGTGGAATCATCTGCAAAGGATGACAGAGGATCGATTGCCGAAAGCGGCACTGAACTATAAAGCCATTGGTAGAAGGGATGTGGATCGTCCGAGGATGAGATGGGTGCCGGAATAGGTTTATATAACCTAATCCTTGAGGACGAGAACAAGAAAAAGGATTGCTGTAGTAGATGATACAGTGCTCATACAAGGATCAATGGATACATTTCAAGAATTGAAAGAAGAACTTGGAATAAAAGGCATAGAAATGAACATCAAGAAGGGTAAATCTATGCGTGTTGGAAGGATAGGATAACAGTCCCTGCGAATTACCTGTGATGGTGAGCAGTTGGTACCAATCAAGAAATCGTGGGTACCGTTTTAGATAGAGATGGCAAAATAGATTAGAAAATATCAAATACTATGAGGACAAGAAACTCTGTAGAATAAACAACACATTTCCAGGAAGAAATATATATTACGTAAAAAAAGAAAATATATTAAATAGAAATATTTATACATGTATGGCCACCAATAATAATATAAGCAGCAAACGTTAACGCATCCTTGACCAACACTCAAGTAGAATAACGGCAACAGAGATGAGGGTTTTCAGGCGATTAATGATAAAAATATAAACAATATATTGGTTAATAAATAATTCATAAATTTGGGAAATATTTAGAAAACCCCATGTTTGCAAAGATTAATTTAGATCTTAACATATGGAATTTATTTAAAACAATCAAATCGGATAGGAATTATGTGAAAGTAAAGAATTCACTTATGACCATTACGAGTATGAAAAAACTGAATATAGGGGCTTCGTAATTCTCATAGTAAGAATACATGACTTTAATGTCACACAAAGAAATTAATAAGGACACCCATAATTTAATATAAAGTGCGCATATAACAACATTAAAAATTTACAATAAAAACTTAAGCAGATAAGTGAGTACCTGAGAAATTTATCATTAACTTTTGATATACTTTTGTAAATATGTACTCTTGATAATGGCTGTTGAACAGTGTTAAACATAAAAATAATGAAAACTACAATTTTATAAAAATACAATGTTTTCAATTCTTTGTTTTCTAACATCATCATAGCATTATTAAATTTCAGAGTCATTTTTAAAAATTCCTCGGACCTTTACTCTTTCTCATCAACACAGCTGACTTACCTGAAACAAACGCCACGACCATTGCTTCTTTTGCCGATTATGTTCCAGTGCTATCAGTAAACTGAAATTCTCAAGTTACTTCCGACAACCTACAAGTGGATCTAAATCTACCCTGCAAATGGTACAAAGAGTGACGAATAAAAATCAACGAAACGAAATCTGCGCAGGTCACATTCACTAATCGGCATGACATGTCACACCTGTATCAGTGAAGACTGAAACTAAATACCTTGGACTTTACCATGATCATCGACTCAACTGGCAGGTCACATTCACTAATCGGCATGACATGTCACACCTGTATCAGTGAAGACTGAAACTAAATACCTTGGACTTTACCATGATCATCGACTCAACTGGCAGAAACATATCAAAATCAAACGAAGCCACTTTAATCTCAAGCTACGACAGATGCCCTGGCTCCTTGGGCAGAAGTCTAAGCTATCATTAAACAACAAACTACTACTATACAAAATTATGCTGAACCCTATATGGTCCTACGAGCTTTAGCTATGGGAGTGTGGCAAAACTACAAGAATAAAAACTAGCAAAAGGTTTAAATCAAAAGTGTTGCAAGCTTAAGCGGATGGCCCATAGTACATCACCAATCAGACACTTCAAACCAACCTAAAAATATCTTTCATAACGGACGAAATGAAGAGAATTTCAACAAAATATAGCAAACTACTTTAAAGACCAGCTAATAGAGCATCTTTACAACAACGGTCCCAAAGAAAGAAAGTACGCAGGACTTGGCCTCAAGATTTGCTGCATCCTTGAAAACAATCTTCCATAAGGAGAAACATCAATAGATGTTACCCTTTTAAGCTGAACTCCTGCATCTCATTAACTTAAAACGCTGTTACTGATGTAAATTGCAAATTGCAATAAATAAAAAAAACTTAGGACATAATCTTGACTACGGTACCAGTGTTTTGAATTTATAAAACAACGCTCTTTAATTCTCGGAGGATTTTGTTTATTTTCATTGAATTTTAAACACTATTGGTTTTTAGTCAAAACTATCATACTATCAGAATCAATATTAGTGGACAAAAGTATGTGGTATAAATTCATAGATCTGCATGTCATCTGCGTAGAATGAAACGTAAAGAAATAACGTTATAGTGCGCTTCTAATCTTACAGCATTAAAATACATTTATTTAAGATTTAAGATAAACTATTTTCATGTTTATAGGTTCCGTTTTAGCGTAAATACAGAGAGATTAGTAAGGTGTATTAAACAGAAGTTGTCAGTATGTTTTACACTATGTGGTAGCTGCAACGTTGCCACAAATTATTTGTTGTCGTGCAGACAACAGCAGTTTCCACGGCAACGAGCCAACTGGTGCAAAGGCATGCATCACGTTAATTTAGAATAAAACACAGTATCTCTGATTCCAACGTTTCCACTAGGTAATTACACCCCCAAATGGCAATACAAATAGTGTAAAAAAGTGTTTACCAGCGTCTAGATAAAGAACCGTACAAAATATATGTGCACCATTGTACTTTATTACAAAACTTTTTTTAAATTACACAATGCACATTTATGTGTACTAATTAAGGTTCATATACTGAAAACTATAAGAGTATGTCATTTTCTCAACCTCTCTCAACAACGTCTGAAAAATTGATGTTTACAATTGTATGCTAAATGACAGTCAGTATTATTTACTGCTTATTAGAAAAGTATGCATATGAGTTATATTACAAATGTTTATGACGTGAGTGTTCCCTTAAGGAAACAACCACACTATGCTATCGAAACTGGAAACATTTACTACGAGCAGTTAGATCAAAGTCTTCAGCGTAATGATAGCTGGCTTTATTGAGACCTTTACCACATGGCGTCTTTCAGAACGTCCGGATATACAAATATCAGCATCGTGGCATCGTGTACACGGTCAAGAAGAAAGCCAATCCATTGATTTAATGTGTTCAAGTCTATTGTCCCAAGGTCACGTTTTGTTGAAACTACGCAGCCTTCACGACCAGACTTCAAAAGAATCACAGTTCTTTCTTTCATATCCGATCACTAAAATTTCTCTCTGTGACGATGAAGGATAGTCATTAAGCTCTTTTCGCTATGGGTCGGAACTACCATTCATAGCTTTTACCATTAATAGCTAATAACTTCATCATGCTTGCGTAACAGTGAGTATCAATCATTTAATTATGTAATTATTACTTCGCCTATCCTCACTTTCTCATAACTCGCCTTAGAGACCATATGAGATCTTAATACGTAGAGATCCGTAAAAATCAAATGCTATAATGAACGTGACTTTGTCAGTCGCTTCATGAATGCGTCACGAAATAGAATCCGTTCTGCGCTTCGTCACACAGCTTGCAAATCTTTGATGGGTGGCGTCATTCATCTGCTCGCCCATCATCACTAGCACCATGCACTATGCTGTTGCTGGCATTATAGTTCTTTTGTCAGTCTTATTCTTTACTTTATGATAGAATATTCCTGTTTTATATTGACTCTCTTATTATGTATGTATGCTAAAATGTTTTATTTCACTTCGGCTACTCTCATCTGTTTGTCTTCAAGCAAATAATTTTCCATGCTATACCACTACTAAATACTGACCTGTGCCTATCTTTCCTGGATGACTGAAGAGGTTTGAATTCTTTGGTGGAGATTAAATACTACTTGTGCAAGTGACAGATCATGTAAATGGATTCCCTTTGCAAATGCTGAAAATTGCATAAGCAGTTCATTTAAAAGTTTTAAGACTCTCTTCAGTCCTGTCTTTCAAGAAGCTTCTTCTCTAAAGTCAACCAACAAAGAATGTAACTTAGAGATCATCGGACTTTGCAAAATGCAGGTGCATCGTATACTGCGAAAAAACTTTAAACTGGAACTGGAACATAATGATCCTAATACGGATATTAAGAATGTGGACTTCCAAACTATCTGATTTTCAATGAAGAAATCTATATGTGGTGGTTTTAATAAAGGTAACAATGGTCTTAGTTGCCTTCGAAAAATCTTTCACATTTTGTCATGAAATGTCCTTGAAACTATCGAGAACAAGGAGAGTTGGACGTCGCAGTATACCTCCAGGATGACTCCACACCTTTTCTACCCAGTCAATTGCAACTTTTTTCTCTACCCATCCTTTGTCTTGAACAACATATATTCAGAACAAAAATTGTATTCTTTTGCATTGTTTTCCGTTTGAAGATTACGTAAGGCGAAAGTTTGTTGCCGTCTGCCGTTACAGTATACAAAATTGCAGAGTATCTTTAATGGTATAACGTTCAAATGAAATCAATTTTTTCTTGTAATCTTTTTGTAGTCTTTGGCAAAGAGTCGAACGTCTTCTCAGTGAGAGGTTGTTACGTTTCAAAAACTTTTCAACATACCTAGAACCTACCAGCTATAAAATCTGGTCAAGACATATTTCAACTTCTGAAGAACCCATTATCTCAAATGTCATGAAAACTAGTGAAGTACTACCTAATTACAATTTCCGCGTAAAGTACGAGGTGGCTAAGAACGTGCCCATTTCTTAATGAGGCATTCCAAAGAGGAGTAAAAGATGTAACCACGGAAATTTCTCCCTAGTATTATCTAATTTGTTTCTGAGATTCTTCTTATTTACGTTTATTCCTAATAACACACACACACACACACACACACACACACGCACGCATATATATTAGTGTTCTAAATTTCTTTTTAAATATTGCGTAAACTATGCGAGAGGCTAAATTACACTAGTAAATACATTACGACTATTCAAGAATATAGTAGTCTTAATGTAGCGCAACAGTATCAATTTACCCGTATTGAATACTCTATACTCAAATTGTACCGTACAACGTTTTAAGTCGTGATGAAGTTACATATTATGTAAATTCAAATTTTAAGATGAATTATATTGATAATTTATCAACTTACAAATTTATTAATATGTATTAAACTATGCTTTCAACTGTATCACGTAATACATGTGGAAATACTTTTTACGAATGTATATATCTTCCGTATCCTACTTTATTGGGGTTTTTAACTTAAACAATACTGTGGAAAGTAAATGAATTTATTCTGCCTACAATCTAGACCAGTAGCATTATCTAGAATACACAATTTGGTTCTGTAACTTATAGCGACATAGTGTTATACAGTTTACTGACAGGAACATGTTCTGCAGTCTGACTGTCTCTCTAGTTTATTAGGCGTGTGTCTCTACTTTAACAGCAGCAGTCACAGTTGTTAGTTGGCTGCGTTTATCTAAAAATTCAACAGGCAAATGGATATGTCGCTGTGCGTCAGAACTGTTTGAAGATACACGTCAATTCACTGAACTGTATTTGGAACTGTACAACTTTGATACTCCATCAATAATTTGATACGTTTCCTATAAACAAAACGATTTAATCATACTATATTTACTTTAATAGTACACAGGTTCGTCACGCAATAAGTATGTCACGATTTGTGACGGCTTAATGTATGTCAACACATTTTCCTGACTCATAAAATTGCTAATAAGTTTGCATTTGTGATTAAATTATTCCTCAGTTTAAAAAGTGATACAAGCATACTTCTTCTGCTGCTTGAAGTTGAATATTTTCGTTGAAATTTATGTATTTCCAGCGTTTTTAAAACAGAAAAAATGATTTGATTTTAATTCAAGCTTTAGGTCTATGTCAAAAAACAAACAAGAAATAATTGGGGATTAATTTTTAATTTCTGTTGCCATAAGTGAGATTATATGTGTGTAACGCTATTTACGTTTCTAAATATTTTGTAGCTACATATTCATTAACTAAGTGCTTTACACATAAGGAGATTGAGTTACAAATGTAGGAATGATTAAAATTATAAAAACGTGTATATTCCAAAATTTATATGTTTTTATAGCAGCCGAGAAAATTAATTTTTTGTGTTATTGATAGGCGAAACGTTTGTGTTACTATAGTCTACCTAGAAACTGAAGAGACAAATTATCACAATTTAATAGTTTGTAGTGTAATTCTTAATTACACTCAGGTATAATCCAAGGTATAATTTAAACCAGGACAGAATCCAGGACATTTAAATTTCTTTGTATACTAAAATTAATACATGTGTCTTCTGAATTTTATAAAATGTGATAACCCACAGGAATAAAAGTTGAAGAGTTACACTATCATACCTAAGTAATTTTCCAATTTCACATAACCTGCAAGTCCAAGTAGACTATAAATGTTCATTCTAAGAAGTACGTTCTCTAATAATATTACAATTTGGGGAAGTCGGATTATTGGATTATTGGCCCCCAAGTAATTTGTTAGCTATGATCTGTGGATTACACGAGCGCGCGCGCACACACGCGCGCGTGCATATATTTATATATATATATATTGGAAAATTACAGGTTTAAAGCTTACTGCACTTGCAGGAATAAATTTTAGTATATTTTAAATTTGTCAATTAAAAAAAGTGTCTTTACGTGTTTTACACATTATAAATAGATTTTTATTTCTTTATATTCGTAATTTCACTTCCCTGGATTTGCTGCGTTCAGTCCGGACTATTTCGCGGGCCTGCTCCATGTTTTTACATCGTAACCTAACCTAACCGTTGAAACGTTGTCCTTGGGGAGATAACGATCTCAGGTTTCCTCGTAGGCATTGTGTCCGCATTGTGTAGGCATTGTGTCCGTCCGAGTTGCTCCTGATTTAGTCCTCGTTGACAGATATCGGTCGCTGACGACCTGGAACGCCGTGCATGAATTCGAGGTACTAATTCATCCGCTTCTTCGACAATAAAATCCGGCCTGGAACTAGAATTTGCCACCGCAAACGTCCGAGTGAATATGAGAAACTACGTAACTCACGGCTAACCAGTGCTTTTATAGGCCTTCAGACATAACGTCATTTTTACATATTAATACGTTCTCGATTGTTCAAGAAAACCGACCGCGCGCTATTGTATATGAATTTCCGGTTTATGGACCTTCAAAACCACGTGTTTTCAACTGCATGGATTGTATAATTAATTGCTTTGCCATTTGCATCAATGCTATTAAAATTTATTTAATACTAAAATAGTTTGTTATTAATAAATAATTCAAATTGCACTATTGTTACTAGAATAAGTACTGTATGTTAACATATTTTAAGACGATTATAAACAATAAAACAGCAGTGCAGTGTAGCGTAAAAGTGAATAAATGTGCTTTTAACGAATTGTGTCATAATTAACAATAAGCCAATTAACAAACACGCTATAAGTAACTTATGTTAGTGTAAAAATAAAAATAACTATTAGTAGCTAATTATTATAATGTTAAAAACATTTTAATAGAATTTATTCAGCTGACAAAGTAATTATTATGCAAGCACGTGCAGTAGAAAACGTGTTCTGGAAAGGTCTAGAAACCGGAAGTTCATTTTCACCAATACGTGGTCGGTTTCTAGTACATTCTAGAATGTATTACCTTGTAAATATAACGTCAAGTGCGTAGATCTATAAAAGCACGGGTAAGCCGTGAGTTACGCGGTATCAATAAGGCAGTCTCTCGCAGTCTCTCATATTCACTCGGAGACTGTCTTCGAGGGAGCAGATGAATAGGTTTCAAGAATTCAGGCACGGAGTTTTAGATCTTCAATGGCCGATGGCTGTCAACGAGGACTAAATCAGGAGGAACTTGGATGGATACAACGCACACGAGGAAACCCTGAGATCGAGATCCCACCTTCGGAGGACAACGACCGATGTGAAAGCATAGGAGCAAGCCCGCGAGATCATCCGGACTGATCCAACCTAACCCTGCAAATTCAGGAAAGTGAAATTATAAAACTCTATAAAATATAAAATAATTAAAACTCTTAGTTAATTTCTAACAGTCAAATCTATCAAAATTATTTTTTTTTTTTAATTCAGAATTTTCTGATATAAACTGTTTAGGTTTTATATTAAAAAAGGAATAACCAATAAATATATTTATTCACAAAATTAAATTTATTTCTGCAAGCGCAGTCAGCTTCAAACCTGTTACCTTGCAATATATATAACGTACTATCACACACATTTGTTCGTTAACACTTGCTTTGTGTTTGAATCATATAGTCGTAAACGTTTGAATACGCCAGACTTTCAACGAACTTCGCTACAAACATCTATTCTAATAGAAACTTCACTGATGGAATTCAATCTTGAAAACTAACAATTAGAACACAAATGTTTGCGTGCGCACGCACACAGAGGCACACACACAAATATATGCCTTCATGTATGTTAGTAATCATGTGCTTGAACAGAACCTACATATTTAAAAATCGATAATTTTTATAGCTTGAAAACTTAAAATATTTGGTTACATACGTAAAGTATAAGTAAATTACTCGAGTCAATTTTAGGATTTCTATAAGAACTATTGACTAACGGTTGTATAAAAGTTTCTTTTTGTTTTATTTTGATTATCACAAGCCATATTTTGTGTCTTCAACTTCTTTCTTCTTTTAAGGTTCACAGCTTAGCAAGATTACTCACTTGACATAGAAAGAAAAAGATTTACCTCGAATATAAACAATGAACTTTTCCTTGTGAGTTCTAATGGTTGTAATTTATTTAAATTTGAAAACAAACAAGTGTTTACAACAAATATTTTGATTCCTTACATGGATCAAGAAAGTTTTAAATATATGTGGACCTAACGAACTGTGTTAATTGTGTGCGTCTAAAGGTATTCTGTAAACGACAATGTCTGAACTGACTTTAAAGCATGTTTAGAAAGTTGTTTCTTCTTCGTGTCCATAGTTTACAGTGTATTCTTGATACACAAGCCCACTTAAAATGAATATTTTGTTCTAAGGATCTATGCTGTTCATTTGCTTTGTAATCTGCACAGTAGATTCTTTGATTTTTTGAAGTTTCGTAATATACTGCGTTGATATAGAGACGCAGTGTTATTGCTTCTAAGTTACAATTTGTCCTTTATGGATGAATAAATGAATAGCCACAGATTTCGTTGTTATTACTAACTCATTAACAAATATTTATCTTCTTTATCACGATATACAATCAATATAAATAATTTTATCGTATACAATTTTCTACGTATTGAATATCTGTACCGAATGTTGTATACTGTTTTTTTTTAGAAAACTGTTTTTCAAAGAGATGGAATACGAATCTGAGTCAGCCTCCTGCTGCAGACTAAGGTACGTTTTTAGCCCATTAATATTTGTAATTTTTAAGCTTCAGTCGAGGAAGGACTACAGTTAGTGAAAGTATACACCTAGAAATTCTAGCTCTGTAACTGGTATTAAAATATAAGAATAAAAGTACGTATAATAACACATTATGTTTACATTACAGTATACAAGATATACAATAATATTTATTCTAACAAACACATTACTTAACATTAATCTGAATAATCTTTATAAAAGTGCATCTTCTTTCTGAATATAAAGTAATTAACTAACAACATTTATGTAATAACGTGATTGCAGAAAAAATTTTGAAACATTTGTTTATGATTAGAATCGTTAAGATACAGTATTCTTGTACACGCCACGACAAAACGACATTGCGGTAAAGACAGGGGAGCACGTAAGCTCTAAATTAATGTAGCAAAGTTCGGTCGCAACTGCAAACAGCCACTTAACAATTTCCAACTCAACGTTTCATTAAATTAACAACCATTCACAACCTAATTCTATTACCTGTACGTGCTAAATGTCTCGCATTACTGTTTCCAAATGTTGGAAGTAACCACACGCCAAATTCTACACTTGTATTCTATTTGGGTGCTCTTGCTAACTTTACTGTACCCTTCCATTTTATTGTTATATTGGTGTAGGAGTTTTCGTGTAATTTTAATTATTAAATAAAACTCAGTTCAAACTACACTTTTAATAACAATTTTAATATAATAAAATTACTTTAGTATTTACTAAATCTTTCAGTAATAGTTGGTCACAAACATTTTAAATGTATCCATTTAAAATACTAATAATGAAAATAAAGATAACCTTTTATCAAATGACAGTAATTTTTTCATACAAGTTACATTTGTTATATGGGCATATAAATATTACATATAAATATTATATATTATATAATGAAAATAACAGTGGTAAGGGAGAGTTATAGACATACGAAACATGGTTTTTAGTCGTTTGGCTGTAGACACTTGTAACGTATTGCCGCGTTACAAATCCAGGGAACCCATCTTAACTGACCTCTGTCAATTATACGGGCTGCCTACGTTGTAACGAAATGTATTCACACTTATTAACTGAACAAATTACTTACTAACTGTGTAAGAAAACAAGGGAAGGTATTTTATTGATTTACGCACTCATTATATGTGTGTAACAATAAGACTTCTCTTTATTCTGACAACATTTACTGACAGATCCCATGACATCCCTAATTAAACTAAAGTTACTTCAATGCTTTCATCAAACTTTGGGATCAAAATGATTCGATATAGCTATACCTCGGATCCGGGTTAACTTTCTGTACTTTGTAGTTAAGACTTTTAATTATACTCAATTCATGATATTAGCTTGCAAGACTTCTTTAACCATTTGAAGAATGGTACTATTACTTGAAATGATACTACGATACATTAACATATAAACCGTTACAACGTATGATATTTGAGTAGTTACAATAAAACTTTTAGATTTACTCTTTTAATGTTTACATAAAATTAATAGTCTTTGAAAAGTCTCTTTTAAAGTTGTGTAGTGTAACAAATATTAGTAACCCTCGATAGACAGGCTATCGAGTCACCTTTAGAATGGAATGTAGAAACCTCGTCCTGGGGTGTCCGTCTTGGGAATCCTTGAGTGCGGCTTCATCATCTCGGTCGGGTCTTCGTCGATAAGGTGTCGAGTGTTCACAGAGTATATTGAAGTTTCTACGGTGTAATTATATGTAGATTCTCGGCTGTCCTGATCTGCATCTTCTGTCGGTATATGAGTGTTTATAAAGTTCTGGTAGATCACGTCTTCAGGAATGATGTTGAAAGTGTAGTTACTTCTTGAAGCGAGTAGTCCTCTTCTTTAACACCATTTCAGTGTATTGTGTTACATATTAAGGTCCTTTTGTTATCACACGTTTATATTAATTGATACATAACACACGCTTTTAGTAGCAATAACTCATATACAATATTTAAGTTAAAACAAAAGAATTAGCGACATTGTGTCAGAGCGTTTGCTCGCACGTCTGCACTGCATGAAGTCAACATTGTGAGAGAGCGTTTTTCTGCTCGCTCAGACTGGTACTTAACAAGGGGGAGGGGGGCAACTACTGCGCGAGAATATAGTCCCTATCTTTATTTAATTTAACATTTTTTAATTACAAAACTTATGCCTTAATAAACATACATAATTTAAGTAAGTTGTTTTAGCGACTATCTGTGTCTCCAGATTTTTAATTATTAACATTAGGTTTTTTTATCTTATTCTAAATTACAGACGACTCGGGAGACATGTCGAGTCCGGAATTAACAGGTCACCGCCTGATAACAGCAAAGGGTTAAATATGACAATAATAACTTTTTACAATTTTCCTTTTTATTAATGTTTCTTTGAACTTATTAATTACTTCTTCCTCTCACACTGAGTACATACAGGGGTTTTAGTATTATCGTGAGATTTAAAATGGCTTAATCGCTCGCAAACTTAATTTAAAATTTTTTTTTTATTTTACAATTATTGTTACAATTTAAATCGTTACATACTCCACCGCTTAATTTACACTTTACGGCTTTTTTTTTTTTTTTTTTTTTTTTTTTTTTTTTTGCAATTGGGAACTTGGAGTATGATTGATGTCAGTGTGTGTAATTTCTTTCACATAGTTATTGGTTAGCGTTCTATCTACTTTCTTCTTCTCCACAACACAATATACATTATATATTTTTATTAACTACCTTTTTTTTTACATACTATTCACACTTAATATTTACATAATTAAAACACAAAACTATTTCTTATCTCTTTCACTTAAATTTACTACCGGTTTTTTGTTTGTCTTACTCTCTCTCTGTCGAGTAATTTTCTAAATCCTTGCTATTTAGAATTCTATCTTGTTTCCATTGAGTACTAGATAACTCATCTAGTTAGTGAGTATTAGTTCTCCTCTAGTTAACTAGTATTCATTAATGTATGCTTCGCAGGACTGGAATTTAGGTTGATCAGGCCTCATTTCCAAACTCTACGTTTAACATTTTCCACGGTTTCAGAAGTATAATTTTCTTCATTACCTAGTATTCCCTTTTCTATTTTGGGTTCTACTATTCCGTCTCTTCTTCTTATATAACTTTAGCTGAGAAATGTGCGTTCTCCGCACATATTTCTGAGTCGCAGGTTCGCACAGGGCTACTGTAACGGGAGTTAGGTACTTCTGGATTTGGTAAGGGCCACACCATCTGAATGATAGTTTAGAGGTGGTCTTATCAATCGCACTACTAGTGGGGTGAGTCTTGTACATTACTAAGTCACCTACTTGGTAATTAATTGAATTGCTATGATTACCTTTCTCGTGGTATCTTCTGGATTTTTCTAAGTTTGCTCTTAAATTAGAGCGGGCTTTATTCCATATTCGCTTTATCTGCTTATCCGTTATTTGCGGAGGCAGCAGATCGTGTATATTCCATCTTGTGGACAAAGGGTGGTTTGGTCGGTATTTGTACAGTAACTCAAACGGGGTCGACTTGTGACCTTCGTGATAAGCTGAATTAAAAGCATATTGAATCCAGGATAGGTTTTGGTCCCACGACGTGTGATCGTTCGCATGATAGGCGATTAGCGCAGATTTGAGGTTTCGTAGATACCTTTCAGCAATATTGCCTTGCGGTCGATACTCTGTAGTGGTTATATGGTCTATCCCTAACTTGAAACTCATATTCTTAAATTCTTTCGCTTTAAACTGTGGACCGTTATCAGATACTATCCGTACTGGAGTACCGTAGTCTTTAAATAGTCTTTCCTGCAATATTTTTACTGTCGTCGACGCTAATGCTCGTCGCATGGGATACATCCAAACAAATTTGGTGAACGAATCTACACAGATCAGTAACATGGTATTACCTGATTTGGATCGTGGATATGGACCTGAGAAATCTAGATAAAGTTTAGAAAAAGGGGTCTTAGGGATTTCTGAAATCAGTTGGCTTACTTGAGTATTCCTGGCTGGTTTACTGAGGGCACATAATGTACATTTCTTTACGAAGTTGGCTATTTCGCTGTTCATATTGTTCCAATGATATTCCTTTCGAATACGATGTATTGTCTTATTGATTCCCATATGGGCTCCTATGGTAGATGAATGGAAGTATTCCATCAGCATGGGCTTAATTACATCAGGGGCTATTATTCTTAATTCCTTTCCGTTTCTTATCTTGAGACACAGTACATTTTTACTCAATACGTACTTCTCGGATTTAATACCTTGCGTAAGTTGTTCTATAATAGGCTTCAGTAAGGGGTCTTGTTGTTGATACAGGGCAATGTTCGTAAAGGCAAGGGAGAATTCAGTAATTACGGCGTTAGAAAATGCTATTTCCGGATTCTCTTTGTTTTCGGGAGTTTTAGTGGGCGACTGGAACATACGGGACAGGGTATAAGCGACTACGTTATGAGTACTTTTTATATGCTGCACTCTGAATTTGTAGCAGTTTAATTTCAATATCCATCTTCCAATTCGTCCTAACTGTTTAGGGTGATTCAATAACCAAGATAACGCCTGATTGTCGGTTTCCAAAAGGAATTCTTTATGTTCCAGGAAGGGTTTAAACTTCTCGAACGCAAAAACAATTGCTAAACATTCCAATTCATATGCAGAATACTTTCTTTCTTGATCGC
Source organism: Magicicada septendecula (assembly GCA_034769895.1). Taxonomy (NCBI): domain Eukaryota; kingdom Metazoa; phylum Arthropoda; class Insecta; order Hemiptera; family Cicadidae; genus Magicicada; species Magicicada septendecula. The sequence goes on along the minus strand of CM068367.1, from coordinate 534,747,593 downwards.
TCAGTGTTCGTGATGCATAACTAATTGGTAGTCTACAGTTATCTATCTCTTGATATATCACTGCATCTAACGCTACACTGAAACTGTCAGTTTGCACTACGAAAGGTTTTGTGAAATCCGCTAGTTGCAAAACTGGGGGAGATATAATACTTTCTTTAAGTTGCTCAAACGCGTTTTGATGTAGTGAGCTCCATTCGAACTTCGTTCCCTTCTTTCGTAAGGAGTTTAGGGGTGCTGCTATTTCGGCAAGATGGGGGATATATTTGTGGAAATAATTCACCATACCCAAAAATCGGGCTATACTTTTGCATCTCGTGGGGGTGCAAATTCTCTAATAGCGCGGGTTCGTTCGGGGTCAATGCTTACCTTTCCATTCGCTTTCACGATGTGACCTAAGAAAGAAAACTGAGGGACGGCAAAACTTACCTTATTTGGGTTAACAGTTAATCCTGCTCTTAGTAACCGAGATAACACTTCGCGTAAATGTTTGAGATGTTGTTCCATTGATTCGCTGTATATAACGATGTCGTCCAAATAGTGATACACATATTTAAATTTAATATCGTGAAATATCCTCTCTAATAGTCTACTACATACGGAACTTCCTTGAGATATTCCAAAGGGTACTCTAGTAAATTGGTACAAGTTAAAAGGAACTGCAAACGCGGTTAGACGTTTTGATTCTTCTGAAAGAGGTATTTGGTGAAAAGCTTGATTCAGATCCATCACCGTAAAGACCATAGCTTTAGTGAAATAATGAAAGGCACTATGGATGTCTGGAAGAGGGATTGATTCAAATTCAATTCTTTTGTTTAATTGCCTGTAGTCCACAACTAGTCTGTGTTTATCTTGACCTTTTGGTACTAAAAAGGAGGGTGAAGAATATGGGGACGTAGAGGGTTCTATGACTCCTTGGTCCAATAACTTGTTGATATGGTTTCGCATTACTTCCATCTTGGGAGGCGACAACTTGTACGGAGGCAGGCGTATTACTTTCTGATCACTCAGATTAATTTTATATTCTATTAGGTTAGTGAGTCCTAGTTTAGAACTGAGGACAATTCTTTTATTAGTTTTAGTATTCTCACTCTATCTCTTCTTTCTAGGTGAGATAAATCTGAGTCTTGGTGTATTACATGTGCAGTAGATGAACTATATTTGTCTTTATTACTATCAAATCTATATTTCCGTGTACGGTCAAATCAGAAATAATATACTTGCTCATAGATGTCAAGAATCATTCCTGTTTTACTAATGAAGTCTGCACCTAATATTAAATCAGGTCCTAATTCCTTACATACTAACATTGTAAACATCCAGGTTAGGTTTTCGATTTTAACCTTAACGGTAATGCTCAGGTTTATGTTTATTTTACGTTTATCGGCGTTAGCACACTTTATATTCACCGGTTGATTCCGTTTTACTACATGGTGTTTCGCTAATATGTTCGCTAATTCTTGGCTGATTAAAGTTCTACTAGATCCCGAATCAATTAAAGCGATTGTGGAGGTAACGCCTAAGTCAACTCGTATTAATGGTAATATATTTTTAGTCCACTTACATTTATTAATCGCGTTACATTTTTCACGAAATTCTCTCACATAGGGATCTATTTCTTTCGGACTTCTTTTCCTTCCACCTTGGTTACAAGATATTTTATTATTATTATTATTATTATTATTAGTTTCTTTGCTTTCACCATATTTCGGGTTGCTGCGGAAGACACAGGATTTCGGGTCTCCCTGCCTTACATGTTTTTTTGAAGTTGGCTGATTCCGTTCCATTGGCTTACTTTTGCATTCTTTTCTTATGTGCCCATATTTTCCACAATTATAACAGGTGGGTTTATTGCGAGGTGGGTACTTCGTTTCCGTTCCATTGGCTTACTTTTGCACTCTTTTCTTATGTGCCCATATTTTCCACAATTATAACAGGTGGGTTTATTGCGAGGTGGGTACTTCGTTTCCGCTTTATATGGAGTTACACTTAACTTACCAGATTTGCGCACTTGGTGAGGTCTACTAAAAACTTGTCTTTCATACGAGGTTGTTACATCAGGCACTAGTGCTCGCAATTTATTTCTATTAGTTCCAGTGGGTTTCATTGCTTGTCGATTTTGATCGGAGTACCATACATTTGAAGAATGGATACTGCACTGTTCTAGATCCGCAATTGTATTGGGTCTATTTACCAACGATAGACGAGATCTTTCTTCAGGTGACACGCCTATTAAAATGGTGTCCACCAGTTGTGTCTCATTCCAATCTACACGTAGTAGTCGAGATGACTCCCTTATGTCGGAGATGAAATGAGCTAATCTCTCTTGATTTCCTTGTACTCGGAGTACTGTCTTTCTTTTTATTTCCTCATAGATGCCGGTGGGAATAAAGTATTTTATTATAGAGCTATGTAGCTCTTCTACTGGAAACGTAGAGGTTAGAGCTTCTAGAACACGATTCTTCAACGGGGGTTTACATTTTGGTAATAGTACTTGCAAAATTTGCCAGTCATTCAGCTGCTGTAGATCTTTTATCTGCAGAAGATAACTAATGAAAGTTAGTAGTTTGGAGACATTTAATCCATCTGTGTAAGGGATTTCGGTTAAGATTTTCTCCACAGGATGAGTCATTTTACCGTATAGGTCCGCGTTATAGTTCGTAGTAGTCATTCCTTTATGAGAAAGATTTGGTTCATTGGAGGTAATCAATTCATGATTTCCGGGACGAAACTGAAAATGCTCGGGAGGAGGGGCATTTATATCTTTATCAGTATTTTGCTCTTGGTTCGCTTGCACTTGCGATACAGTGGGTGAGTTCCGATCCGTGTTAGGCGGAGGTAAATCAGTAGTGGGAGATTGTACTGGGGAGATGTGTAATTTCTTTAAGGACTTCTCTATTTCGTCCATCCTGAATGAGTCGGATGTTCGTCTTAAGTCATTAATAATTGAAGGTAAGCGGCGTAGAGCTTCGTCAGCTAGGTTTTGTACGTCAACAGGTATTTCCGTGAGATTAGGCCAAATCAACAAATTTTTCATTCGCCTGGTCAAATGCTCTATTCTCTGGGTAGTCCGCAAAATTATTGCCGGAGATTTCTCGTCTTGGAGGGTTTGAGACAATAAGGTAAGCTCACTATACTTGGCATTACAAATTTCTCTTTCGCTCTCATAATCGAGTTCGCTTAGGTAATTTAATTGCACGGGTGTATCAAATCCACATTCGCGAATTGACCTACGTAATTCCGCGACTGTTACATTCGCATGGGGTAGTCCACGCAAAAGAGCTTCGTAAGACAGCTCGTCTTTTAATAACAAATCCGGGTTAAATTGGGCCATTTTCCTTGTCTAACACCTTAAAACGTACTTAAAATTAATTCTACAACACTACACATATATTACACATATATAGGATAAATTCTTAAGTAATTAATTTACACAAATTAGAAAAGAACAATTTCTCTTCTAAGGGAGAGACAGAAATTCCACACACATATTTTCAATGATAAATAGCCGATCAGCTGTTTTCTGGAATGTAGGTCACCATCTGTATTTAGTTAACAAAGGAAGGCTGAGAGTGTCAGGGAGAATAGGGGGTTTTGCTTTTACGCATTGTTGTCTACACAATGCTACCGATTTCATCCTGAACAGGTCCGAACTAGCGGAAAGGGGCGCGCTGGCTGGCACGCATAGGGAGAATCTTATTCAACAACTCTATTATTACGCTTTGTAACACTTCGACTCCATTCATTCATATACTTTTCCCAATTATATCACTTAATTATTTTGCTCACAATTTCAAATTACGAAATTCTTTCTACTTAATTACCTGGGTCTACATTACGCATGAACATTATTATTATTAACAAAGTTTTGTTACTACAGACACATGTTAGTGAATGTCTAACATATACTATGCAGAAGTATTCAAGAAACAACAGGTCAGGGATTGTCTTAAAACAAACCTGTTACAGATTGCTCAGTTGACCAAACATTACAAGTCAAGTATGCAGGTAGGTACATGCATATATCTTCATTCAAATATATTTCAGCTTCTACTGACTATCATTTACGTATTTTGTAAAATATTAGATATGTTTTGAAAATTAAAGTTACCTTAATAACATTTTCTGAGTGCATAGATCAATAAATGAATATAAAAATTAACCAAGCAAAGTGCTGCAATTTTGTTAGCGTCACGATGCTTACAACCTTTATAAAAATTAGCAGAGTGGCGCAATTTTGTTTGTGACACTCTGTACACGAATAAATCTCTCTCCTTTTTTTTCCTTTTTAAAAGCAGAGTGGCGCAATTTTGTAACGTATTGCCGCGTTACAAATCCAGGGAACCCATCTTAACTGACCTCTGTCAATTATATGGGCTGCCTACGTTGTAACGAAATGTATTCACACTTATTAACTGAACAAATTACTTACTAACTGTGTAAGGAAACAAGGGAAGGTATTTTATTGATTTACGCACTCATTATATGTGTGTAACAATAAGACTTCTCTTTATTCTGACAACATTTACTGACAGATCCCATGACATCTCTAATTAAACTAAAGTTACTTCAATGCTTTCATCAAACTTTGGGATCAAAATGATTCGATATAGCTATACCTCGGATCCGGGTTAACTTTCTGTACTTTGTAGTTAAGACTTTTAATTATACTCAATTCATGATATTAGCTTGCAAGGCTTCTTTAACCATTTGAAGAATGGTACTATTACTTGAAATGATACTACGATACATTAACATATAAACCGTTACAACGTATGATATTTGAGTAGTTACAATAAAACTTTTAGATTTACTCTTTTAATGTTTACATAAAATTAATAGTCTTCGAAAAGTCTCTTTTAAAGTTGTGTAGTGTAACAAATATTAGTAACCCTCGATAGACAGGCTATCGAGTCACCTTTAGAATGGAATGTAGAAACCTCGTCCTGGGGTGTCCGTCTTGGGAATCCTTGAGTGCGGCTTCATCATCTCGGTCGGGTCTTCGTCGATAAGGTGTCGAGTGTCGAGTATCCACGCATGTAATTTACACATCATTCCTTACCCGACTATACATCACTATAAATATTATTTAATGAAAATATATATATTCACTGATTACAGGTAAACAACGTAAGCATTTTCAATTTCAAAATTTAGGTTTTCATTTTAAGCATATAATGATAATATACAATTATTTCCTTGTTGCGCGAAATTTGCTGGTCACTTCATTCATTTGGTATGATGCGGGGCTCATCTCCTCCAAGTAAAATGAAATTAGGAATTCTATTTTCTTTCACATTATGCGTTTTTCAGTTTATAGCAGTGTTTTATGAGTAGATACAATTCTTATAATACACTATATTTATAGTGACCTTAATTAAGGTTTATTATTACCTAATATAAATCTAATATAAATGGTAATAGTATTGCTAAGCTTTATAGGCATTTAGATGACTACTATATGTTAGATAAGCAGAACAAAAATTGAATTAACAACAATTTTATTATTACCATTATTACTACCAGGATGTTAGGCTGTAGCCCATAAGATTAGGCCGTGCCTATTTTGTCGGTAAAGCGGAACTAAGGCTTTTAAACGCGTGATTAGAATAAGTTTCACTTAGTCCTCTACGGGCGTCTAAATATCTTACTTCCCGCTTCATTAATGATAGTCATTGTAGGAATTTCCTTATGAATGTTATGGACCACGGTCTGTCAGCACAAACAATCCTAATTTTAATAATACTGGGAAAATCGCCTGTGGCCTTTTAGGATGGCTGAAAAATTTTATTGTTATTGTGTTTATTAAATATTCTAAGATATATTCGATGTGTGAGTGGCATACTCGGAACAAACAAGACGAAATGCTTAGAAACATGATGTAGTAAAGTATATCACTGATTATGTCGTCATAAAAAAAAACTATAATATCCTCAGGGAACAGCTCACAGATACAAGTTATGGCTTAACGTATTGACACCATGTTGCGGCAAGTGCCAAGATCCAGTATGATTGTGTTCCGTCACGTGATTACTACTGCATACTCTCATTGGGTAGTGCCTTCCTCCGAGTAGATTGGCTGTGTCTCCGTAAAGATTTCACTGGTGGTAAGAAAAAAGTATTGTGTAATAAAAGAAATTAATATGCGAAATATTTCTATTACGTTGATAGAGTGGGTCGTTAATATTTAAAATCATGTCTTTATCCGGATGGTTTCTACTTTCACGGTGGTAGCGAACTTCTACATGTTTGAAGAGGCTTGTATATAATCTGTGATATTATAACCAAAATATTTGTTCTGAAATGTTGACAAAACATTAGTGGCTGAGGCTCTGAGAAGAATGTCATTCATTATTTCCATAATTATTTAAACAGTGTTCGCTTAGGATCCATCAGTTTACTATAGAGAAAGTGGTGGATTACAAACTATGTGTTTGCTGATCTTAAAAGGGTTCCTTGGCGACCTTGGTCACAAGGTGTATTGCGAGCCGACTCGCACAGACAGATATGTGGACCGGAAATCCAATTACCATTTGAGGCAGGAGTGTACAGTGGTGAAGACAGTACTTGGCCGGGAGACGAGCATAATCGAGCCTCACTACCTTCCCTTCCTTCAAGCTAAGGCTTACGCTGCTATGATGGTGAAATGTGAGTTGAGGACAGAATGAACTAGCCGAAATAAGTGGTGACGAGATGGGTCTTTTTTCCGTATATCAGAGTCGTGACGGTCCAGATCAGCAAGCTTCTGGAGATACTCGTACACTGTAAAACATGATTAAATCGAAGATATTAAGGATATTGTTGTAAGTATATTTTAATAAGTACCAGTAATACTGTGGATGAATGTTTCGCCACTATCATTTAAAATTTGAAATTAAAAGAGTGTTAATTTTTTTTTACACTAACGATAAATATTTGATTTATTATTGTTACATTCTAGAAATTAGGCGTGTTTTTGTCACTCGGCGTTTGTGTTTGTATGTGTGTCTCAAAAAAGAAGACAACAGCTTCCGACATTGGTAGACTGACGCGGAAATAGTGGCAAGGGGGAGAATAATATTTTAATATGTAACACCATTATTTTATTTTGACAAATACTCGTTCGAAACTAATAGAAAATTAAACATTTACGTAATTTTATTGTTTAAAATTATTCTTGAAAAAATAAGGCATCAAAGAAGTCCACACAAGTTTTAGAATCCATAAAAGTTGTAATCTACTATATTTTTCGTTATACCACGTAAAGCAGGGATTCTCAACCTTTTTGTGATTGAGAGCACCTTTCATAATCCGGGGCAAGTGGGAGAGCAGCATGAAAATTTAATAATAATAATAATAATAATAATAATAATAAATACACTCATCAGGCTAAAGAGATCCTTGGGCCTGAATGTTACTCAGAATTTCACTAATATCTAAGGAGAAGTCGCTTGCAGCCACACGTAAACAGTCCTCCAAATGTGAGTCATTTAATCTTGATCGTGCTTTGTTCTTGATGTATTTCATTAATGAAAAACATTTTTCACACAGGTAGGTTGTCCCAAACATCGCCAAGCATTTGAGAGAAGCATTTCGCAATGTCGGAAATTTCATTGTATCATTTGCACCCCAGAAATCTGTGATTCTTTCCTTTTCGAAAAGATATTTTAAGGCTTGAGAGGACTGGAGCTCTAATAATTCAAGTTCCGCGCGAGCAAGATTGTGCTGTTGAATAATCTGAATTTTTCTAAGAGAGTCCACATTGAATTGAAATGGATTGAGCACCATATTAAACAACGGCTCACTTTCTTCGAGTACATGAAAACGTGTAGCAAACTCTTTCAACAGATCTTGAATTGCCAGAACGACAATTTTACGACACTCCGTGTGGGGACGACCAAGACTCGAGAGTGTATGTGCCAGTTCAGGAAAATGAACCAAGTCATTTTTACTTGCCGTCCCGAGGAATCTTTGTAACTTTGATCGAAAGGAAAATATAATTTCTTTCAGTTCACAAATTGTGTTTTTCTGACCCTGAAGACGTTTGTTCAGCTCGGTGAGATATTGAAATAGGTCTACCATGAAAGCGAGATTGATCTTGAAATCATCCCCGAATATTTCTGGAAACTTAGTGACATAATCGTTGGCAGAAATAAATGCTTTGATTTCTTCGAAAACTTTCCAGACCCTTGTAATTGCTTCCCCGCGACTTAGCCAACGAACATCCGCATGTAGGATTAGTTCTGAATGTGGCGCTGATAAATCATGCAAGAAGACTTTTAGTAAGCGTTTATTCAGGGGTTTAGAAACCAAAAAGTTGATCAACTTAACTATCAGTTTTAACTGTTCTGAAATTTCAGGAACAGATATAAGATGACTGGATAAGTTTTCAACGTGAATTAAACAGTGATAGAGAACAAAGGGAGGAAAATGTTCATCATTTTTCAGAAGAGCGACAAATCCTATATTTTTACCTAGCATGGAAGGTGCGCCATCAGTAACGACACACACGAGCTTTGATAAGTCAATGCCATTAGGTTTCAGGAAATTCGCGACAGCGTTGTAAATGTCTTGCCCCGTAGTTGTACCCGGGAGGGGTAAAATTGTTAAAAAGAAATCTTCTACAATTCCCACATTATCTATACAACGTACAAAGCACGCCAATTGTGCTACAGAAGCAATGTCTGTTGATTCGTCAACAGCAAGAGAAAAATAACTACATTCAGAAAGTTTCTGGAGTGCTTTTTATTTAATTTGAGCCGCGATGAGGTAACGCGCCTGGCAACAGTGTCATTACTAAGTGGCACATTTTTGCCGCATTAATCAGAACACTTCTGTATTTCTCAGGTATACTTTCAGCGAGAGTTGTCACTGCGGAAACTATGCACTCCTTCACAATTTCTCCACTTGTAAATGGCATCCCATGCTGAACAAGTTTATGGGACACAGGTACAGTCACTTCGATTGAAAGTTTATTAACAGAACTATTAACATTAAATGAAAAAGACTTCTGTTGACGTTGGAGTTGTGATTTTAACTCTTTAATTTTATGTATCCTTGCATCTGATCCCGTGGGATATTGATCAGAAAACGCACTATGATGAGTTTCATAATGTCTTTGAGAATTTGCTTTTCTGAAACCCGATAAAGGTGCATGACACAAACGCAAATAACTCCGGTATTCTCGTCATTAGTGACCACCAAAAAATCTGTCTTCCAGTTACCTTGAAAAGAATACAGTTTCTTTCTTTTTGCTTCGCTACTTTTGTTGGTATCTTGGGTTGATGAAGAAGGTAACTTAGGTATCGATTCTTCACTACGTTTTCGTATTACAAATTTATCCATGTCTCTTTTTTAAGAACGTTCACAACACACTTCGAGGCGAAAGGAAAATTGCAAACTGACAATAATTACGCGTATTTCACAAATAACAGAACAGCCATACTGCAACCAAAATACGTCACAAAACTGGTGTACACCGCTACACTATGTCACTCTAGTCACAGTCTAAATAAAACTGATAAATCAACAACACATCTAATTTCTGCTTTCCGTGCCCTCAAACGGGATGGGAGGAGAGTAGTGGCCATAGAGGTATATAGATAGAGGGGGCAAAGTATAGGCGCTCGTGTAAGTGGAAATGTCCACGCAGAAACATTCATAGAGGTCATTTCTATCCTTGTCTACTGATGCATGCGCGATAGTAGAACTCGCGCGGATCAGCTGATTCAGGGTCAGTTCAGCGTTAGAGGCAGACAAGGACAGAAATGACCCCTACGTGATTCCATCTCTCTTTTCCAGCCGGACGGTTTCTCAGCCAGTTCACCACCTATATCTATATACCTCTATGGTAGTGGCTGCTCTTAAATTCTCATTGGCAAATTTCGAAATTTCTATTTAAAATCTGAAAATTGATTGGTTGAGCTAAGTGTAAAATGCTACGTGACTATTTCAGTGAGGATGTACTTAAACCTGCCAAGCTTAGGGATTTCAGAGGCAACAAAATTAAAATATTTTGAATAACCGCTTCTTTTGAGGGTACTAGTTCGTGTTTAACAGCCCATTTACAAGATGAGACAACCTGGTGCCTACAGTAATAAACCTCTCGTAGGCTGTCTCTGCCTTTTAAAGCTGCAAACACTAGAGTCGGTATCGGCTTGTAAACTACGGACAATTCCGGAAACCATTGCAAGTAGTGCTCTTAGAAGTAACAAAGGTTTCCAAACAGTATTCTGCTATACTCAGTTGTTGGTGGACAACAGCTGTATGGCCGTGCTATATAGTTCATAATTGAAAATTAGGGGTCACTGTTGCTCGCGAGCACTTTTTTATACATCCATGATGAGCACCATTTTTAGTTACGCGAGCACTACAGTGCTCGCGAGCACCAGGTTGAGAACGGCTGACGTAAAGCATAAACAAGTACATTTATGCACATTTTCATAATGGAAAAATTCAAACTTACCTCCGAATTACGTTTAGCTGAAAACCTATATTATTATTTGATTATTTTGTCTTACGTCTAAATATTAGTAATTAATTCTATGTATATAGAAACCGTGTTTAAAAATCGGTTGTCGTTATATTTACCCCTCCAGTTTTTGGTAAACCCTTCAAATAAAAATTTTGCATATTGCATAACAGAAAGTTTGAAAGGAAAATTTTTTTAACTCACATTAAACTTAACGACATGCTGTTAACAGAAACTTTACGATTCAGATTAACTCTAAAATCAATTATGAAAATAACAAAAAGAAACATTAGTCATTTTACTACAAGTAAGACAATAATATAAGAGCCAGACAGATATGACTGCACTTAATTCGTCTTCCGTGCATTTAGCAATCTTTCCCTAGGTATTATAATACTCCAGGAAAAGAAATTCAACTTAAAGTATCTCTAGATCTGAGCAACGTTTGTAATAAATGATTCAGTGTTAAGGAGACGTTACTCTCCAAATAAAAAGGAAAAATTGTAACCGAGCAAGTAATTTGTCAAACTATACTTAAGGGACATTAATAATGGTTCAAATAAAAATTTGTTTGCAAATAATTAATTTTTTCTTTAAAACATTAATAGTTTTTACAGTAAAATATCACTTAAGTGTTGCCTTAATAGTACAGCAGCGTGTGATTTGAAATCATAAGAGAATCACTTTAATTGTTATTCTAAGAAAGAAAATTTTAATAATGCACTGAATTTGGAAAGGTTGTTTAGTCAACCACTAGTCTGTTTTGCATGGTATTTGCTTCTTTCCTTTTTTAAATTCTTATTCGCATTTATACGCAATATCAATACTAATCGTCTATTAACTATATGCATTAATCGTAGAATAGCAGAATAGTAGAACAGGACGTTATTTGTAGATTAATATATTGTATAATTGTGTTAATCATTTGTGTTAATTGTTTCAAATGTAAATTTGTGTTTTTAACTTATATAAACTTCTATCACGTAAACGTTACGATCTTTCTCCACAACCTATAGGTTGGTGGGCTTCCAATTTCTTAATGTGTCAGACTCTTTCTTAATCTCCGAAAATTTTCTTCTCCTCTCCCCTCCCCTATCCACATCGCACCACAACAATTTCCTCGGTCAGAGTGGTGAACCGGTGAACCAGTTTGAATGGAGCAGTAGTTGACCTCCACTTACTGCTGCTAATTTAATTTATTGAGTCGGCTCCACCTACACAAATTGCATAAATCTCTACCTATACTGACAGTATACAACAAGGAAAATAAATCCAAAAATTCAAAAAATTTCAGTTGACCGGTTTTCTAAGACCTGAATTTACTAAGTTTTATATAATTGTTTCCTTCTTATTCTCCTCTTCAAGGATTAGGCTATATAAACCTGTTCCTGCACCCATCTCATCCTCAGACGACCCACATCTCTTCACCAGTGGCTTTATTGTTCAGTACCGCTTTCGGCAATCGATCCTCTGTCATCCGTTGCAGATGAACCCACCACTGAATTCTGTAAATTGCAATAATTTCATTTATGTCCTTTACGTCGAGTTCTGCTCTGATATCTTCATTCCTTATTCTATCTTGCAATGTATAATTTAAAGTATTTTGAAGAACCTGCATTTCAGCACTCTGAATCTTGCAGCTTTCTTTCTTTGTCCTTACCCACACCTCACTTGCATAACCCAACGTTCGTATTGCAATTGTCTTATAAAATGTAATCCTTGTGCTGTGTCTTGTTCATTCTAAGATTTCTATGAATCGCACCACAAATATTCCTAAATTTATTTATCTTCTCTCTTATATCATATTCATATTCATATTCATATTCATATTCATAGCTTACTGCATAGCAGAGATATTTGAAACGGCTAACTTGTTCTAAAGTGCTGTTTTTTATAACTATCTTAGTCCTCACTGGGTATTTACCTTCAAAGGATTTGAAATACTACATAACTGCCATGGTAGTAAAATAAATAAAATTCATTTTTTCTACCTATTTTTAGATATTTAGAGTCTGTTGAAAGTTTCTTACTAAAAAATGTTAAATGTCTGCAACACACTCGTATCATCTGGTCAGGTAGTATATATTTTATATCAAAAAATGAATGTGAAGAGTATCAAATGAAATTTTCTGTAGTAAATAAGAAATTGAATTTCAATTGTATTTTTTTCCGTTCACTGAAAAATTTATTAGCTTCAGATAGCATAAAAATTTTGTTGTTTGGTTATGATATTGATTATTGCTTTACGTAAACTTAGTTGTCCTATTATTCCTATATTTTAGTTATCTAAACTCGCTGTCATTATTATTAATGGTATATAAGGCATTTTTTAATAAGTAAATAATAACACAAAAAATTCAAAGTAAATATTTGTAACTAGTTTATCCATTATAGGTCTCAATTTATATTCCCTTGCATTAATTTAAAATAGTTTTTTTATTTGTGTTGGATATTGGATTTACACTGTCCTACTGATTATACATAAATTTCCATTAACCATTATATTACAAAATCCAAAACGTTAGTTTCAAACACAATGATAATCAATAAACTATATTGTGGATATTAGCTTAAAATTAAAATTTTACAAATTAAAAAACTATAATTTTAAAATTGCCATAGTAGTAAATATGATCAAATTAAACACAAAACAACCGACACTGTATAACAAACTAATAACTACATTCACTGCGCAGATCTTCTTTTCTATGATACAACGCTTTTAACATTTTCAAATTAAAATTTTCTTTCTCCTAAAGCTTTTTCTCAGCTTAGTAATTGCTTGCTTAGCACTCTGAGGACGGTCACGAACTGTTTTATTGTTTGCACAAGATTTTACCCTGCGTTTACTTAAGTGTAAAGTTCACTTTTAAAGTTAAAATTAGGAAACATTTAAAACATCCTTACATACCCACGTTTATTAAATAGTCTATTGCTATTTTTAACTTACTTTTGCTATAAAAACTTATTTTTCTAGTCACCGACCCTACCAAAGAAATTCATAAGCATTCAGATAATGACCACAAAACATCATGTGAAAATCTTAGCAATGAAGTTACCGGTGATCGACGTTCTGTGAGTAGCTTATTGTATAATTCATGTTTAATAGAAAACGTTCAAACCATATTTTTTAAGGTGGGTTAGTATACCAGAATAATTTTAATTATTTGGTTCTTTCGATGTGTAAAATTCAATGTTTTAATCAGGAAAAATCTAGATCTACCCATAATTTGAAATTCTGTGAAACACTGTGTACTATGTTTTTTTTAATGATAGTTTTGTACTTACTTTCTATCCAATAAACTATATTGTGGATTTTAGCAATTTTTTTGAACATTCAAAGAGCGATTATACATATTTTACCCTTTTTTTCTAATTTGTTTCACATTACATTTTTGTATTATTGACTTCGCTGTTCACCAAATTGATACACGTTTGCTCTTATAAAATTTTCTTTTGAAATTTTTGTAATTTCTAATTTGTCCTACATCCTTCTTTGATTTTTTTTCTATAAGCCTTATCAGCCAATACGTTTTGTTGCCACTCAATTAAAAAATTGTTTTCTGTTCCCAAATTTACATTAATACTTATATTTTTTTAGCTGTTTTCCTAGGTTTAGCCTGAATCTTCCTTATGCCCTACTATTATCAGACTAAATAAATGTTCCACTGTTTATGGTGCACAGTAATAGATTAGGTATTAAGTTCGTGTACAAACTCACACGGACATAAATACACACACATTCATGCTTTATATATGCACTGAAGACCCCAGTACTTGGGACTCAGCAGATACCGATCTATCCACTAAAACCTTCGTCGTTAATCAAAACCCCTTATTGTGCTAATCCCGCGAGACTACTGCTAGGAATTACATCACGAGTGTAGGTCTCATTCGTTTCTGTTACTTTGGTTCAACGATAAGTTTAGGAATGATGTGTAGCATTTCACTATTATGTCAACCTTTCGTAGACTTTCCGCAAGCCGGAGCATCTTATTTACATTTCAGTAAAAGTTATGTATGTATTTTTTGTATTTATGTATGTATATATATCAACATTTACCACCATAGGGGATGTATAAATAATTTGTATCATTTTGTTTGTGATTCATCTCTGTGTCTGATGTTTCTGAAATATTTAAAATTTATAACGTATTAGTGCGTGAGATACTAAAATACTCAGAAATAAGGAATACTGATAGGCGCGCACAAAACCAGTCAACAATCCAATTCTACGAGCCTGTAAGAGCACGGGTCTCTCGATTTACAAATTGCGACAGAGGTCATGCCTAAGTTCAGCAAAATCAGATGTGTGAGAAATCTAGAGCAGTTAATGGCGAAGTATATAGAATTAACATACCAGCGTTTTCCTTACCCGTTCACTGAAAACGTGTTACAGGAAATACACTTTCTACAAAAGTGGTTGTAAAATTAAGTGACAGCCTTGATATAGCATTCTCACATTTCATAAGAAATTACAACACACACGGATTTTAGTCCTACTAACGGAAAAATGTGACATCTTAATAGAAGAAAATCACATCACTTTGATTTGTACTTACACATCTACAGCAAAAGTAAATAATAACAGAAAATTCAGTTCTGCAGGTACGTAAAAGTTTAATTGTAAGAGATCCAAAATACTCATACAGCTAAGGAAGCTAGAAAATAATCCCAAACACGTAACGTGCCTTCGTAAAGTGTACATTATCACCACAATACTAAAATGACAGTGGGCAAGCATGCTGCTTAGTCTCCAAGCGTAACTCAGCTCTGGCGTATTAAATATCTGAATACCGTATTAATTATTATATGATTAATAACATTAATCATAATTTTTGTGAGGTGGTAAAAATGCTATTTACTCCCATGGACCAACAGCTCATAGTGTTGGACTCCCTTCTTGGACTACCGACTAAAAACACCTGCTCGTACTCGTACACTGAGCCGTCGGCGCCTTACCCATTCTATGGAGATAGGTGTGGAAATATCCGTGCCCACTCAGAAACTGAGAGTAAGGTGGTACTCTACTTTCCCGTGATTACTCTCCATCCATTTCTTAATTTCTGGCATGAGCATTGCTATCCATTTTCCTCAATGCTTGTTGTCCCAAGACATCTGCAAGAGAGAGTCTTCTCCCCTCCTGTATTGGAGTTTTTTGTCGACTTTTCTTTTGTTTTTTCATGTTGTCTGTCGCTCTCTAACGAGGAGAACGACAGGAATAACTCTGGCAATAAATACAAAGGCCGCTCCTGAAACAGCACGGTATTCAGACGAAACTCTTAATGCGCCTATTCTCTGTACTTGCGCTGGAGTTGACGGTACTTCCTGAGATACGAGTATATTCGGGCCTTAATTCCGTCTCATACAAAAGGACCGACTGGATGGCGGTCATCGAAAGTCGTCACTTATTAGACTTTGATAAGCTAACGTAGGCCATAAATCAGCTCAGGGTAGTGAATCGCTTGCAGCCTTGTGTTCATTCTGACGGATCTGTTCCCAGAAACACAGCTTAGTGTCTACCAAATCCCCTGGGTACTTAGCAGCAGACATTGTCTCCACCACTTCTCCTCCTACTCCCATGGGGAGAATTGTAGGGATCCTTTTGTTTGTACCGCAACGATCTTTGTCTTGTGCAGCGCCAACGAGAAACCGTCGTCAGGCACCCACACGTTGACGGGGCGCTTCACGCTATTGAGTTTTATTTGAACTCGCTCAACGTCTCTCTCTCCTATAGGTGCTGCCATATCGTTACCAAGATAGGCTCCTCAGCCTGTTCTATTGTCAAAAGGCTGTCATAAGACATTTCCTTAAGTCAGCCCCCCCAGGAAGGCACCTCGAGTACTTATCTCCAGCTGGAACCGACATTTTTCACACTCCTTCCATGGTTTAATAGAGTAGGGTACGTTCCTTCAAATAATCATTCACCTTCCTCAAGAGGTACTTAGGCACTTGAAAAGTGTTTCTGGTGCCCGGTGAGCTTTTGCTCACTTAAAAGCGTTTTAACGTCCAAGGTAACCAAGTGGTTTACACGCCGCGAACATTAGTTATAACCCTCAGGTCCCCTCTTGCCTCGACGCCTGGGTCGGCGTCTATCGCCGACCGACCTACTCTGAAGACATATTGCCATTACGATAAGTCACCAGTGTCATGAATGGCTGAAAGCAGTCATAACCTGAAAATCTTCTCAAGAACCTTCCCCACAGTGTCCAATATGTATAATGGTAGATAAGACGTTGACACTTTAGGATCTCCTATACCTTTATTACTGAGCAGAAGAAGAGCAGTTTTCCTGGGTGATTAGAAAACCCCAACTCTGAGGTATGTATTATACATCTGCAACAGAAGGTGAAGGCTCTGTCTCACTACTGCTTTTAGTAGTACTCAGGGATTACAATCAGGTCCCGTAGCTTTCTTAGTCCGCAGGGACTTCATAGCATGGCATAATTCCTCTTCGTAAAGAACAGAATATGCCCCACTTTATCAAACGCGGATTCCCTTCTCATAGAATGTGAGGCAAAAAGAGTCTGTACAATTCGGTCCGTGGTGACTGCAGCCATGACGGCAGACTGTCTATGGACCCCACTTATGGGTAACAATCTTGTAGGTCATACCCCACGTGTGACTGTTTATATCTTCAACCAAACCACTCTATGTGCGACCTATACTCCTATTAATCATAACTATTTCTTGGCGGCCTTGTGTTCAGCCAACTTCCTACTTGCATCCACCCGGTTTCTTGACCGCTGCGCCGCTCTCCTAAGCTCAATTTATTTTCCTCGAAGTGACACAATATTTAGAGTCCACCAATATGCTGGGTGCTTCTATATACACTAACCCCTTTTGCATTTTAATTGCAGTATTTAGCAATATTTGTACGCAAACAGCTTGCTTTTATTTTTGTGATAAATCTTGCTCTACATAACAATAATAATCAACTTAAATTTATCATAACGTACATTGTTAAAGATATGTTTGCGGTTATTAGCTTTCATAAGCAAGAGACGACTTGAAGGCTCTCTTTTACTAGTAGAATCTCTACGAAGCCATTTCATGATATATGTCTCCGTCGTGTAGTATGTGTCCTACTATAAGTCTCATTTGTTACGTATTCTACGTCATGCAAAAGTAGAAAATTCCATCCCATCTTTCACCATACTTCTTATGTGTAACTTGGTTAGTGATATAATTTACTGTTTAAACCCTACAGACTGTAATATATTAGGATTTCACCTAGTAAAACGTTCACCCTCTGACGATAAATGTCAGTTCACTCTACCCTCTTAAGCAAGTACTTTTATGTACTATACAATACTTTTAGAGAAGTATAACATTTTTTTATTATCCGGTAGTTTTGAAAGACTTTGTATATATCTGAAAATACGAATTTCTTTTTATAATTTTTACTAATACGCGTTGATGCGGTACTTTATATTAACTGTGTATAAGGATAAACATTTTTTTACTAAACAGTTTTTATACAAAAGTTGTTCTTACACACAAACCCGGTAGCGCGAGTGTGTACAGTTACACACACGAGCGCGCGTGCATGCATTACATATACACATTGTACCATATATTAATCAAACTAGTAGTATAAATTTTAATTATTGGTTATATGCTGCATAATATAAACTAAAGAGTAAATTGCCGGACAATAATAGTGGTGGTGAAAAAGATTTAACAGCTGAGAAAAATATTTCACAATGACGGCCTGATGAAACGATTTATTGTTTCAATAAATATGGAGAATTGAATACAGTAAGTCATTGTCAGCTGTCATCAGTAGCTGTTCTGCAATTGGTCCATATAGATGAAATGAAGATTAGAATCTCTCAGAACATTACAATTCTACGTTACCACACCATCATATGGTAGCATATCAAACCATAACCATTAACAGTAACAAAGATGAAAGGCCTTCCAATTCTGCCTCTATTCCTATTCTCTCCAGGACAGACTGTAACTTTGGGCCTTTCCTTATGTCATCGTTTCGTACATGATATAACAATCATTTGAATATAGGCCAGTGGGGACGAGAGATCATGGAAGACCTTGGAAAAATGGTCAGAGACTCTGTGAAGTCAGAACGGGCTATAGCCCTACATGGCTCGCCAGGTAGTGAAGAAGAAGAAGAAGAAGAAGAAGAAGAAGAAGAAGAAGAAGAAGAAGAAGAAGAAGAAGAAGAAGAAGAAGAAGAAGAAGAAGAAGAAGAAGAAGAAGAAGAAGAAGAAGAAGAAGAAGGGCAGGGAAGGGGTGACACCCAAATATACAGAGACGTCTATTTCAGTTGCATAGAAGATGATTACATAATGCGAAAATTGCTTTGTTGCCAACGACAGTCAACAATATACTAGACATCGGAATTATCATCATCAGCTGTGCTCACATTTAATCAATGACAAACGACCAATACAATCTACGGAATGTATACAACTCAACAGAAAACTAACAAACACTCACGATGAGCAAAAACTGAAGAGTAAGGAAAACAATGGAAAGAATAATCCAGTTGCCCAGAAGCCAAAACTGCGTGCGTGAGTGAATGTGGGGAAAGGGGAGCGCCCTACCCCTTAGGCTTCAAACGAGGACAGTGTACGTTCCCTACACTCTTTTTTTCTATTTGGCCACCACACTCAGAATAGATTAAAAGTGCAAACAAAAAAGAGAATTAGTACCAAGTATAGAAATATTTAGGTCATCATTACGGAAACTAGATTCGAGTTAAAAAATTTCTTTTACAATAACTTACGTAACAAACATTATTTTCTTATAGTAATATTGGTGTTAACTATTGGGAGTGTATGCGCATACGTAATATGTAGTCAAGTATTGTATGAAAATTACGATGATCATCTGCAATAATAAAGTGCGCGATTCGTTTGTCATACATTACTAATTGGCCTATATATTACTTCTAACCTTCTCAACAGCATTTGCCAAAATATTATATTTGCCTTCTTATTATGATACCTAATACCAACAGTTTATTGTTGTCTTATATGTGTACGTTTTAAAAATAATTGTGTATCATGGTATATTTAAGTGTTACGCTTGTTAATAGTAAGCTTTTACAGCAAGTGTGAAAAACTAAAACTAAATTAATGAATAAAACATTACTCCTTGTAGTACAAAAGAGAATCTTATAACTTTATTAGACACTAATTTTATTCTACATACATATTATATCAAGAAAAGATTTACTACTAAAACTTAAGATTTTTGAAAGCATAAAATAAAATTTAAACCTAAATTAGTATTTTAAACTTAGTACAATACAAAATTGGTTTAGTCAAATAAATGTTTATTATGTAACTCACTAAATATTTGAGTAGCCTGACATGTTTTTATTTTAGTAAAATTGCGAGTGGATGGTGGATATAGAAGTAGGTCTCTAGTACTTCAAAATGAAATGCGTTGGGTTATGCGGTTTTCCCACTGCATCAAATTGCCCTAAATGTAATTGCTTTCGGCTGCCGCCAATTATATTACCTAGCGGCAATGTGAACTGCTAATAGTTTGAAACATATCACCATACTTGCTGATTCCACAACTTTAGAGACTATACTTTTTAATTATTGATACGCGGTTTCTCTTAGCTATAATGTGACTGACAGTAACATTGTCAGAACAGAATTCTACAACTGATAGTTATAACGTTTGTTTATTTTTATAACCGTGTTCAGGGTTTTAGCTTTACAAGATATGATGTGCCTAATTTTTGTAAGTTATTATGTTGCATCACGTCACAAAATAGAGCACCGTAAATTTAGGCTGCGTAATGAAATTAAATTTTACGTCAAACTTGAAAGCATATCAAAACAAATTTAACATGTTACAACAATCTTACGGAGATAACGTCTCACAATTATGGTACCATAAACATTTTGCATGGCTATGAAGGAAAGGGGGCTGAAATCCTGTTCTGGTTGAACAAATATGATAAAGCCAGTTTGAACATTTGTTTGGAGGGCGCAATGTAGTCTAGCAGAATGAGTCTACAAGGAACTGATTAGTAATAGTTATAGACCACACCTTAATCACACACACGCGCGCGCGCGCGCGCATACACAACTAAAATAATTTAAGTTTTTTGTTTTCCTCTTTGTCGAATCTCTGTTTCATTGCTTCATAAATAGCATCCGTTACAATTATTGTCAGGGTCCGTATGGAAAATACTCTAATCGTATACTCTAATTCTCTGTCATATACTCGTTGTTAGCTGTGACCAGTTATAAGAGTCACATTTAGGCTTTGTCTGAATGTGAATGGTTAGACTAAGCATTCGTACGTGTGTATACTAATTTCTATGTTATCTCATATCAATTACGAATGTACACTCTATGAGAGCAAACTGCATTAAGAATATCACTTTTCTCTATCGTGTTCCTTACTTATCTATAGTATATGATGCAATTTGTTCATATCGATTGACTACGGCTTATGCAAATCTGTCTTAATGATAAAAAGTTGCCAACCAACACAAGACACAAACTGAATATGCTGGTTAGTTTATTGCATATTTGAATTATAATTACTTGTGGGAAATATGAATTGATGCTCTCTATTTTTTCTGTGCGCCTGTGATTCTCTCTGTCTGTCTCTTTCTTGTGTGTGATTCTCTTTCTGTGTCTAAATGTGTGTGTTGGCACGCGCACGTGTGTGTGTGTGTGTGTGTTTGAATGAAAGACATTGTAAGCCTATTAGATATATTAACAATCACACAATACATGGCTGAATATATATATATATATATATATATATATATATATTGCAACTGGACTTTGTTGGTGTGTTTTACTGGTATCCCCAATTTTGGGCAACAGCGAGTATTAATACTGTTCAGTTTACACACACAAAGACCAATGTAATTTGAATTAGACTTACCTTAACTGAATTTACTTTTACTTCTCTGCTATACTTATATTCTGTAGACCTGTGTGTGAGAATGTGATGGATGGGTGTTATTTTTGAAATAATTACTTCTAACTCTTTAGTTATTATAAGAATTGTGTTTAATGTTTGTCTTTTTATTTTACTTTACTTTAACTCTTTAAATGACTCTACTTCAATTTGCTCTGTTATCTTATTTTACTAATTACATAAATTTATTTTTTATAGTCTCTGAAATTGTTCTCTTTCTTGTCTACTGTCTTTTGAATTCAAACTTAAATATTTAATACTCTACTTGTTACTGTAGTTCCGGCGTCTATCTCATGGGCGTTTCTGGGTTTGAATGTTCCAATTGTTCCTCTTCTTGTTCATCCCGTCTCCGTGGTGTGGATATGTGTACAGCTTCCCTGATGTGGAGTGTTCTCAGCTTCCATGATGTGGAATTGTACTGCCTCCCTGATGTGGAATTGTACTGCCTCCCTGATGTGGAATTTTTACGTTCAGATGCTAATTTTTTACACTATGGTTGATTTCTATGAACGGAGTCGCTTCCACGTTAAGTTCGAGTGTTTTTACGTTTAACTTGTCACGTGATTTTTCTCACTACGCACTGCTCGGGCTAGTAATTCATAACCGATGTTCCGTATTAGTGTTTTACTGCAAACTATTCGAACTGGTTTGTTTAACATAGACTTTCCGAACTAGTGTTTTAAAGCGGACTACTCGAACCGGTGGTTTAATGCAGACTGAATTCCTTTGAGCGCGTTAGCGACGTCGCCCTGTATTTTCTCGCTAGTTTAATGACACTCTACCCTTATTGGTTTATCACTGTCACGGGTTGTCGTTCACGCTCTGATAGGTTCTTTTTAAACTGTTTTTACATTTGAAATATTGATACACAATTACACAATTCTTATTATAATACTTTCTTAATTCTATTTACTTAATCTTATACATTGTTTCTTATTATACTAAGCAGATCATTGCTTTATGCACTGTATTTTCTATTTTGCTATACGCATATGTGACGGTTGTCATATTGTGACTATTCGTCCTGTCACTATATATATATAATTGAAACGGAACGTGCTAAGAAAGTCATCATGGAAGGAGAGAGGGTAAAATAATATAAGGCTCAGTGCAAAACGGATATTGTACTGGGTGATCTGAAGGGTTGTTGGAAGAACTGCTAGAGTAATCAGAGGTAAAGCGTTCTTGATATAATATCTGCAGAAATTGCTTTGAAGTGGAACAGAGGTTCTGAATTGATGCCAGGTAACAGTATGAGACACGTTCACAGTCAGTTTTGAACGGTGTATGCTAAAGCATTCGGGATAATCATGACACAGTTCAGCAATTTTTAGAATTAAGTTTTACAATAGAGATACTGCAAATCAAGTTGTTTACGTAAGTTGCACGATTTGCAATTCATGAACTGTACGTTAAATGTTAATTACTACGCATGCTACAACTATATATAAAACGTGTGGTTATAGGTATCTCAGACAATCGGAAACAAATTGTCTAGTATAATAATAACTAGATTAGTGAGATGTCAAAATGCTTATGAATTACAGATGTAAAAATTTTGGTGTGTATACATAACTATCAATTCAGACTGAGGGTTCAAAAAAATTAGAAAGCAATTGTAAGTACTTTATACCAAGGTAACAACAGTTGCTTTAACTTTCAAAACTCTTAGTACGTATAGTTTACATGGGAACTTTTATTAACCAAAAAGTGTATCTACTACACGCTACAAAAATATTTGTATTCAAAATAATGAGGCCGTTAAATGTATTTGTACGTAATTATCATGTTGGCATGAAGTATAAACCTGTTAATTTATTTGATCAAAAAAATTAGAAAGCAATTTTTAAGTACTTTATACCAAGATAACAGCAGTTTCTTTAACTTTCAAAACTCTCAGTACATATAGTTTACATGGGAACTTTTATTAACCAAAACGTGGCCCAGAGAGTGTGGGTAAAGGAAGAAATTATTCGGCTTTACTCCAAAAAGTACAAATTAAACAACGATCTATATCACACACACTTGGAGGTTCTTAACGGTATTCACCCATTTATAATTAGAGATATTTTGACATGCGTCGAGACACAAATACGTAACATCATAAGAAAAATCGTGAACACACATAAAATGAAGCGTGTAAACCTGGAAAGAAAACAACTCCAAAATACCCATATTTGCACTAAACACGTGTAGCCAACTATAGCAACATAAGTTTTACAAAAACGGAAGAAGAATTACAGAGTAAAGGCCTACATCATAACCTGCCTAGATTTTCTAAACACAATATAATTCGCGAGATAACTAACGCTGAAGCGGCTACAAAGACATTAAGTGAACAGGTTAAACAGAATGAGGCTCGTGTCCTCATTAATAATAAATTGAACCGTGTATTACAGAATGAGTGCAGGCATCCATCGGTTGATAAATATCGTAATGATATGAAAACTATACACAACATTAAACGTAAACTTGTAGATAACAATGCCATAATAACAAAAGCCGATAAAGACAGTACAGTTGTAATTCTAGATCAACATGAATACAATACGTGTATATTGAGAACACAAAGAAGTTGCAAAGAAGGAAACCAAGGCAATTCTAATATTTAGTTATCTGATAGGTTGGTTTAATTTTTAATGTTTTTTTATTAGAACATTTGTACTCTTCATTTCTACTACACCTAGTTAATACTTACCATTCGCACTCAGATACAGTGTAAGTCTATATAGTCGCCTATGTACTATGATTTTTGTGTTTATAAACCTTTTTGTTTATGGCAGAATATATTTTTTGCTTTTAACATGACAATGTTTTTAGGCTGGGGGTCATTCCACAAAAACGTCAAGGAAAAACGTGACGCTTCCACACTTTCGATTCCCCACAGTCTAGAAATCTTTTGTTTACAAAACATTACCATGCTTCGATGTTTCGGTTTCGTCGAAATTATTTATGCGTACAGGCGCGCATCTTTCTCCAATATTTCTATTATGCTGTTGAAGTCAGTTTTTCGTTTCTCTGTTTTTTTTTTTAACCCAATCGTCAAATATGGCTATCTGCACATCTGTTCTGTCAATTATTCTTCAAACGAGTTACTTTTTTCTTGTGGCGCTTGGTGAAACATTACTACAAAGGAATAAAAAACAAAACATTTGGTAGTTTTACAATTTATTCTTAACCTCTGAAAATCATTTCAGCGTATTAGGCTATCCTCAAAGAGCTGCTCAGAACAACTCAAAAACCTTTGTACTATCATGCGCTTTGACATTTCTACTTTGTCCTCTGTCACCATTATATCCCACGTTCAGTTCCACAAAAATGAAGTTGTAATTAACATTGTGTTTGTTCTCTACTGTAACTGTTATCTTGTTGTTTCAATAGCTATTATAGCCCGTGGAGGGGCATCTTGACTCAAAGATGCATATTTCAATTAAATATTAAAGCTTATGTTGTATGTACTGTTGGTATTAAGTGTCATTACAAATTAATTTTTTATATTTATCTAATTAGTTTATATGTAAACTAAGAATTAACACTGGACTGAAACAGCATCCTCTTGTATTCAAGCTACCGAGACTTGATTTTGTTATTAAGCTATTGAACTGAAGAAAAACTGTATATGGAGCATAGAAATTGTAATGAATTATAGTATTCTTTCTTAAAACAGTTTTGGTCTCTCTTCAACAAACAGATTTTAAATTAACTGTTTACTGAACTAACTGAAATGACTTTGTTTTTGTCATGTTGTAAGTATAAACTGAGAAGATTATTTACATTAGAAATTATAAGGGATTTCTTAGAAAACTATGTTATTTGAAAGTGGTCTTGTTATTGTTTCGATTACATGATAATATGTTAAAAAACACAGAGGTCTGTTATCTTGTCATATGTAAGAGAACGTTTTTTTTAAATTATGAAATGTATACTCATTTTTTGTGTAAGCGAAATAGACAAGCCTTATTTCTATCTCATAAAATAATCGTATATAAAGATACATGACATGGACTGTTAAGTAAGTGTTTATTCACACATTACATAAGACGTTTTTAAAGTCACTTACCCTTCGCTTCGTTGTTGTTGTTCTTCTTTTTTTTTCAGGCAGCAGCAACAGCACAATATGTCTGAAAACCACATACACTATTAAACATTTGTTAATTTTTGAGTCTGGGGTCACTCCCTTGACATTGCTATACCATTTTAAACTATGGAAAAGTATGGTTTTTCAAAAAGGATTTTGTTTAATTTTAAGTAATTAAATTTTATGCGCTAATGGATACATTTATTAACCCGTAGTACATTAATTTGTACACACACATACACACACACACACACACACACACACACATTTGATACGCTTATTTTTAATAAAAAAAATTTCAGCCTGTTCACAAAACGAAAGTTTAGATGATTGAAAAATTGCTCATTTAAGCGCTTGAACAGTTGGTGAATGTTTAAACCAAAAACTTTAATGAAACTTTTTTACTAACGTCAATAAAGATATTAGAATTGCATAACGCAGCAATTACGTAATAAGGTGGAAGAGGTAGAAGTTTGAGGAACTAAGGAGATGATGTATACATAGTCAAATAGATATATTGGGAAGTAGTTAGTTACAAACGTAGGTAGACCGGTAAGTGGAGAGAGAGAAAGAGAGAAAACGAAGAAACATAACACATTTAATTAAATGTATACTGCTAAAATCGTGGTAGCCATGTTTCGTTACGTTTTGTACAATTATTTTTGGCACGACGTAGTAAAAGAGGAATTAAACCAAGCAGGTAAAAAAGTCTGTCATCTCCGAAGACTAATTACTGGAAACAACTGTAGGAGTGAAAAGAAGAATAACGCCACAGAAAAGTATTTACGATCAGTAAATAATTTAATAAATAAGCACATGAATAGGCAGGTATTGAAAACTTTTGCGAATCCTTCATGCAGAGCATATTGACTTACTGTGAGCTACACGTTCGGGAAGACAGGATAGGACTTGCTTCGAAGCAGAATAAATGCTGGTATATAAGAAAATAATAAGAACTATTCAGATTAAAGGAAAAAGTAGTAAATACGAGAAATGAAAATAGTAGAAAGTTCGTGTTAAGGAATTCGTTTGTTTAATGTCTTTCCTTAATATTTTAGTTACATTATAAGAAATATGTAATAAATACAGGCATTCCTTTCCTTTATAAATTTGTTATATTACAAGGAAGAGATAACAAAAATATTAAAGAATATCTTTGCTAATATTCCTTAAATATAACAATAAAAGTAAAGTGGGAAATGAAGTTTCTAGAAGAAATTAAATATAGAACGATTAAATTTATAAATCATATCTTTAGGTAACGTTATCATGAACATCCGCGCTATGGAAGGAAAGAACGAGAAAGATCTATAAAAACGTATTTTAAATATGTAAAGTAAAGAACGGGATGTGAGAGTCACATAAAGATGAAAAGGAAAGAATAAATCAGATGGAGAGATCTGCAGCGACAATTTATGCTCAGTACAAGTATTACGATAGGAGACTACCGTAGTTAACCACCGTAAAACTGGGCTGTGTGATTTGGTTTTCTGTTAACTCTTCCATGGTGGTATTCATGAAAAGAAATACTTATTTTCTTGTGAATCGCGAGAAATTTTGTTTATTTGCCATGTAACTATCATTACCACAACCACTTTCATCATCATCAATCTAGCAGTTTTTCCTCCACTGCACGGAAAATGTTTTAAAAGATGCCTTCTACAAAATATTTCTTATTTCACCTTGACTACAGTATGTGTAGTATTTGTTTATGAACTGAGTATGTACTATGTACAATTGTGTGTGTGTGTGTGTGTGTGTGTAGGTTATGTCTGTATATTTCACGTTCATATGTAAACAAGTCATCTGAATAAATATTTTGTATGTGCTTACGGGAGTAGAATGTAAGAATTTTAATCCGTAACAATTTATATTCGTGATTATATTTTAATACATATGTAGTATATGCATGATATTTTGTGACAGGCAAATTATTTTACAACAGTAAATATGTAATATAAACTGTAACTTACATGTGCACAGTGTCTACACGAGTCCAATTTCAGGTAAACGGCTGTAAAATGAAAACAAAATAGTAGACAAAAATTATATTTAAATTATATTAAAGATAATTATGTAAAACGTCAAAAGGTCCTGTCTGCCAACTGGACATAATTTTAAAATAATTTTTTTTGCATTTTGTAAAATACTGTGTACTTCTTCAGGACAATTAATTGTAGACGGCGCAAAAAATACGAACATAAATCTTTTACTTTTGAATGCCATAACATGTCGTTTATAATTATTCTAAGGACGATGGTGACAGTAAGTTTTGTAGAAACGTTCGACAAAATGTTTTAATTGACCGAGACTCAATGTTTTACCGTTTATTCATTTACAGGTTAATTTACTTATTTGCTAAAGTAGCGAATAATTTTATTCTCTGGTAAATATTATACTATACTATAGGAAATTGTAGGCTGGTAATGTACCGTAGGTTCATACTTGTTAGCGTAATACACGTAGGCTATCAATAGGCTATCGTTAAATCGTTAATTTATTAACTTAGAGAAATTTCCTAACATTACAATCATGATTTTGAGACACATAAAAGACATTTTCGTATTGCCAAAGTGCATGAAGTGTCATAATTATATAAAATAAATAACTTTCACTTAACTTAGGACATGTTACTTCATTTGTTAGTACCTAAAATTATCCTGAAATTGTTTTTAACATGCCTCAATTGTGTGAAATGTGTAATATAGCCATGCATCGAAATCGATACATTTCACATTTATTCCTAATATATTTATTTTGAGAAATAATTTTTAGTTTTGCACTTTCTATTGGAAAGATAACAGTTGTCAGTAGGTATACCAGAATGTATGTTTTGTGTGTTAATAAAAACGATAATACAATAGGTTGTGTAATTATTTTCTTGGCTACTGGGATATATTTTCTAACCGTCATGTAAGCAATGTGATCAACTGATCCATTAAAAACGACTTTTTACCATATTTTTCTTAAAATATTCAATCAGCGAAACTAAATGTATTTTAAGATAAATTTAATCATAAATTCTTCTGTATTTGTATTATGATAATACATATCAGTAATACTTGTATTACTGACTTGACTTGTATTGTAGTAAATAAAGACAATGTATAATTCCAATTACATTGGATATAGTAAATACAATGTTTAAGCTAGATTTAATTAAAATTATTAGAACAAATTCTGCACACAAAACATCTGTTACAAGTGAAGTTACCCGAACACTACATAACATAAGCCCACTGTTACCCTAAGAACAGTGGCAAACAGAAAATAAAATACTGTTTAATTAAAATGTATTAAAATAAATGAATTAAATTCAATACATAATTGTAAATATCACTTTTATTTACTGGAATATATGACAGGAAATAAATAGGCTACCTAAAATTGAATTTAACTTAAGGGATTAACATTTTGTGTGTTAGGCCTAAGCATAAACACTTAGGAACTACATTAAAGTATTAATGTTTACGTGTTACGTTTTAATTTTAGTAAACATTGTGAGATGTAGAAAGCTTAGGGAATAATTATTCATAGAAAATGTCGTTCTTAGATCTTAGAAACATAATATTTTTCTTTGAATATGATATAAATATAAAAAGGAATAAGACTGTGTCCTATAGTGAAAATACAATGAGTTCACTAAGAATACTGTAAAAAGAAAGAGGGAACAGCAAGACGGTTACAGACATTAAAGGGATTAAGCCTTCGTACCATCATAATGAAGAGATGAATTGAGTTTTGTATTAATAAATAAAAATGGAAAAATATTTTTCAGTCGTAAGTACAATTACTTAATTTCAAATTATTGTTAATTTTTTGTAATAATAAATAATGTTTCAAATTTTTTGTAATAATTCTAGATAAATGTAAAAATAGCGTTTCGAATTTATCGTCTGATGAAATAATCAGTTAAACTGACGAAATATGCCAAAATCGTGCCTAACTGACTGTTGAACAACAAAAGTAGGAATCGTATCCCTTCAGATTGAATTTGTTTTCCATTTACTTTATTTACCTAAATTTTCTCAGACCAAATGTTGTATAAGTTTTGTTTATTAATTTTGTTCGTTTAATAAAATACATTTAACCAAAGAATCTTTATTTTTATTCGTACATTTATTCGGCTTTACAAATAATTCTCGGTAACAATTTAAAATAAAAAACTGAGAACACTTTTAAAATTTTTCAGTTAAAAAGTATATTATAGGCCCTACCATAAATTTTCAGTTATAATAAGTGTTTCAAATAATATTCCATTCTTTTACTTTTGAAACAAAAAAATGGGAAAATTTTTGGCAGGCCACAACTCGGACGAAAGCTTCTCCGAACATTAGTTTTAAGACAATTATTTTTACAATTACAATTTTTTCATTTTCTCTAATAATAAAAACCTTACTGATATAGAATCTAATTTATTTTCAACTTTGTGTGTAACTAAAGACACGAATTGATCGATAAAAACTAACTGTATACCCTTTTCGTTACTGGAACTACTTAACTACTATCTCAGTTTGTATCTATTCATTATTGAAAATATGTGTTTATTATATATTTCTTCTAGAGGCTTGGCTTTTCATATATTTTTTAACACTCTGACTGCTTCGAATCATAAATATTAAAAACATTTTTAAGTTTTATTGTTTTGTACTACCTTATAGTTTACGCGCTTGGATCACTTGGCGACTTCCCCAACTTTTTACAAAACTCATTAAAATAATTTTCAAATATTTATTAACTTAAATTTTTCTGTTATAATTCTTCAACTTTCTACATACGTAACGTCATGTTGACTACGCTTGTGATATCTCCTTTTTAAACTATTTATTCGCTTGTTTTCTTTTTTATAGAATTATTTACTTTACTGTACTTACTTTACCTGTTTACTGGTCAAACAACTGTTTCACAATTGTTTCATCGAGTTTCCTGTATTCAATTTCTATCTTGCATTAGAAAAGTTTTATTCCTTCTTCTTTCTATAAGTGTTTTATCTAGACGCTACGCTTATGGCTCAACGTTTGTTAGATTTTTCGTATTTATTTCATTCTCGTCACAATTGTTTCAGTTACTGTTTTATTACAGTTATCTCTGTTAATTCACCCTCCTGTGAAGAATAGATCTACGTTACAAATTTTATTCATAACAATGCATAAATTCTAAACTGTACTCTCTTTGTTGAGTATAAATTAAGAGCTTGCTGGTTTTTCTTAATTCGGGAACATTTATAAATCTCCAGATTTATTGCTATTACACAGTTAGTATTATCAAGTATGAAATCATATTCACCCGAAAGAGTCATTCAAATTACATTTAACTTGCCGATTGTGAACAGAAGGATATTAATAATAAACAATATATATTAAGCTCTATCCCCAATAATTTGTTTATACGCATTGTGAAATTTGTCAAACTACAGAAAAACAAGTAAACATTTATACATTTCCCACTAATAAAACTTCGCATTATCACTAAAAAAATTTATACTAAGCTAATCCACCTATATGATTCTATGATTATATGTCGCCTATGAAGCAACTTCCTCCTGCAGAGACAGTTGGAAATATGTTAGTTAAGGTAATTACTCATCGCACTCTTAACGGATGAATAACCATAGTTAATCTCACAATCAACAGAAAACGTGATGTTGATATGTGTATAATTAGTTATCTTTATTGGTGTGACAGTAACTATGCGCGTAAAGAATCTGCGATCATTCCTATGTTACGTTTTGACCAGACAAAGGCAAACGACATATATTATTTGCGAAATCGTGTGATGTCTCATGGTTTCTATGACTTGTGTATACCCTTTCCTTTTTGTTAAGGAATTGTTAATCTTTGCGATTCTGCAAACTGAATAGCCATCTTATTAACTGGCTAATAAGTTCCATCTATGGTATTCTAATTCAAATACTTTGGTGAGTAAGTAAAATCTGTATCTTATCCAAAAACAAACATCTTGAATTCAGAATAAACAATTTGCTAATCGCAAAAATTACAAAAATTCTTTTATTATCATATTACCAATTTAAATTTAAATTGTGTTATTGTAAATACAGTACATAATTGAGTTACAGTAAATGTAATTGTGATGAATTAGTCATAGAAAATGAGAACTTCAAAAGTAACAGGGTCTAATGCATTATATATGCTACTCAGTTAATTCGTATAATTCGTTCAGTTCAGTATAAATCGTTTGTTCAATATATATATATATATATATATATATATTTTTTAACCACCCCTTCCTTTAGTGTTTACGTGTACGTGTCTTATCTAGTTTATTTTTGGAATTGGAAGTTTTCGTAATGTGTTTTGCGAACGTAAATGGTGTCGTTCGGAAGCGTCTTGTAGCCTGTGTGCCTTACCTGTCCCTCCTCACTCTTTCGTAATTCCGGATAGGCGCCAAATTGTTTTTCGTGAAAACAAAAGTTTTTATTTGTATAGTTTGATATTGCACTATTGTAAATTCGAATCGCTCGCCGTCTGGCTTGTTACTGATTCTCATCTGAGTGGGGGAAAACGTGTTGCCAACTTGAGACAACGTTGGTTATGTTGACCCACTGCTAGTAAACAAAACATGCATAATATTCTTTACAAGTAAATAATGGACAGTTGTTATCGGTACACACTTTTATTACGCTTTTGACTGGTTATTTTTTGTTAACGCTTCATAAAATTAATAATTTATACAATGATTTTAGCCTCGGCAATATTCGCTCAATCAGCGGATCGCTGGGTTGGGAGTACAATGTTTATATTAGCTGCAAGACAGTGTGGTTATTATTTTACAAAATAAATCTGCCTGTAGGGTTCTTTTAAGTACGAAACAGAGGTTTATCTAACAAGACAACAAAATTAGAACATATTATTTAAAGTACGTGATCATTAAAATTAAACAAGGTTTACTATAAATTAAATATTGTGGTGTTGAATTGTGACAGTGTCGTTGGTGTATACATAGGTTATCATTTGGTCATTCAGTGTTTACAAAGTTATTTTTTATTTTATCAATCCTTGAAAATACCTTCAGTGATAGTGAGAGTTTTATCATTTAGTTATAATTTTGTGAAAGAGAATTTGTCTTTTTTAAAAATCAAAAAATTCAGCAATACTCAACGTTAGTAGATAAAAGATGTATTGTCAGTCGTTCAAGTGGTGTAATTGGTTGATGTCGGTTCTTCCGTCTTCAGTCTTGGGCTTCGGGAATGGTTGGCGTCTTCTTCCGATTGGATTCCATATATTTTTTGGTCATCTAGATTAATTCCACGCTGGTCCTTGGTGTAGTTTGGTTGGAATGTCCTCTCGCCAGTTATTCTGGTCTTTCTTCATCAAATTATGGGAACGTATACTGTTTTAGAGTTAAAAATTTTGGCCCTTCAAGGCGTGGCTTCTCTCTAGTTTTGCGTCACTACAGTTATTATTGTTCCTAACTGAAAATTAGTCAATACACGGTTGTTGTCATGGTAACTCATAATTTTTGATTGGCTGAAATTGGCTTGAGATCATTGTTAAGATATTTGAATTTTTATTTAAAATGGTCACAGATCTTCTAAATGTAATTAATCTTCAGTACTCCCTTTTTAGTAGTAAATATTATTACCACTGTTCATATTTTGGCTCAAGGATTAATTTGACATCTAGTATTACAAAATTACTTAGGTATCAACATTTTGACAGTTTTGTGGATTTTATTTAATTATACTGTTTTCTTAATTTACATTATTATCATAATATTCCTGCCTTAACATGATAGTCTAATTGTATTTCATAGTTTATGTGGCTTAGTCTTACTAATGTCAGTGTTTAATTCTAAAATTTGAAGTCTTTTGTAGTTTGACTGTTGGGAATCTGCCTAGGCTTAGATAGCAATTGACTATTTTTTCTTTAATTACTGAGATTACATTATATTCTCCCCTTGTATGGGTCCTGATTGTTTCAATATATGATTCTGTTTATTTGCTCAATGTTTATGTCTGTTCTAGTAATTGTGTGTGATTTTGTTGGTTTCATATGTTAATTTGTATACTGTCATAACTGCCTTTTAGTGTCATTGTGTCTGACGGTATTTATTTTGTTTCTTGTATATTGCATCATATAACATAGCATCTTATGGTTTTAACAATTCCCATAGATATAATTTTTATTCATTAAAACATAATTCTCTTGAAACATAAATCTTACTCATTAAAACATATTTATTTACCTTTTATTATCCACTCATACTCTTCAGTGGGTAATAATTATTTTATAGTATCATTAAAAGAAAACAAACATATAAACCTTAATTAATTATTTTGATTATTATAGAAAATCCTTATTACTAAGCTTATCTGAGACTGTTTTATTAACTAATGGTACCTAATACCATTTCACTATGTCTTATTAACTCTTATCATGATTATTCATTGTTTTTATACCTTAATATTACTGACATTTTCTATATGGTGAATTGACACACTGATAGTCTATCTTTCTTACTTTCCTAATAATCTTAATAGTCACTTGTTACATTAATTGCCACACATTTAAAACCATGATAATCAGTTATCACTAAAGCTAACTTAATTTTAACACTATTAGTTTATTTAGTTACATTTTGGGTGTCCACTCACATTGGCCTCTCAACTATCACAGTCCTTCCTGCGTTTGACCATTATCAGATCTCACTCATTTATAACTTATAATTAATGGGTTTTATTCTCACTTCGGGGTATTAACACTAACACTTTGCACTCAATCTTGTTTTAGGGTTACTGGTGGGTAAAGATTAGTGTATTGCTTATTCAAAACTCTCTTTCTTACATTTATTTTAAAATGTTCATCCTCCTTACAATTTATAATTTCTCACTCTGTGTGGTTTTACTATACATGATATGTTTGTGTCGTGCTAATGTGATTTGTCCTAGTTTACTCTATTTGTTTGGGTTAGTGTACCCTTCTATATCTCAAGTCCTTAACAGTTAATAGTTTTAACTTGTCTGTCTTTACATTTATTATTATCGTACACAATTTTTATTAGTTAGTCTTTTTCATTGGTTTAACATTAGTTTTGTATTCTTTCTGGGCTCACTTTATTTTGCCATCGTTTACATGTCACTTCCTTGGTGTTGTGGCTGATTATACTTTCACACTTCCATGCTAATTCTTTGTTCATTATTATTCTTATTATTACTACACTCTTGTGGTAGTGTGGTGGCTAGTTCTAGTTCACTTACAGTTGTCATTATTTATATTATTCTTGGTTTATGGGGCTGGTTCTACTCTCTCACTTACCATCTATTGGGCTACTCAGGTTAAATCGCCATGTATTACTGTATTTAACATTTGGTTTGTTTGTTTGTTACTTCTTTATTATTAGAGGTTACTGTTCTGACTACCTGGATATGTCTGATCGTGTTATTATTTTGAGTTACCCATTCCTTTAATCTTTGATTCATCCCTTTTTTATTTTAGTGTTAATGATTAAACAATTTATCTTGTCATGTTTTCTTCATTATTGTTAGGTGAAGATATGTACCATTACAATATATATATATATATATATATATATATATATATATATATTGTAATATTAAGACAAATATTACTTTTTTCGAGTGTAATACAGTTACGGGTTTATCGTTAATTTAGTCACGTTGAATTAACTAATCTGTTATTAAGGAAAATGTTTATTCTGTTGTTGCAGATGAGAGCTCCAGCAAATCAATATTAATTTATAAAAAGAAAACAATTATTTATTATATGGTTGCTGCAACTCGTATGTTGAACATAGCCCTGTGTTAATCAATTACTAAGTGTTTCACCAGAGAATAACACTATACTACTGGTATTATAGTTAATAATTCGGTAATTCTCTCCAACCCTATTCGATCTGTATTATTTAAATTGACTCAAAGTTGGCGAATAGAATACGTTAGTTCTGCACTCTCCCGTATTCACCAGCTGTCTGCAACGAGCGCTGTTATTAGTAATTGACTCGTGCTTATAGGTTAGTTTGCTTCACTTGATGGTTTTATCACGTTCTTTCTCTGTAAATTACTCCCCAATCAAAATACAATAACTATTCTACAATAACACAGAACATCATCACATACAAGAAGGATTCTTTATTATATTATTTTTTAAATTCCAACAGTTGTCTTCATAGATTACCGGATCGTAATATCAATGGTACAATGCCGAATCGATTGGTTAGCGGACTAGTGCTGTATAATACAATTTAAATATAATTTTCGTTTTATCTCTTATCCCAGGATACATGTGATTCTTTTAACGATTAGTAAGGCCAGGTAATGCAAAATTAAGATTACTAAGTATTACAAATTGTTATTAATTCTTAATGTATAAAATTAAATATAAGCTGGTTTGTTACCGACCATGCGATACTCAAGATAGCCGTGTCTGTTTATAATCGCTTCAAGATGTACTGATGAGGTTACTTTTGACCAAAAAATGAGTCCAGATTATCAATAAAGGTTGAAAGGCGATGTCCCGGAGTGTAACGGGAGTTCTTCTGTTCTTCGTTCCTCTTCGCGATCCTAGTGGTTGCCGGTCCCAGTGGAAGTGGTGTAGTATTACAACGTCGTCAATTTCTTGAAAGTGAGGTTTAGTTCTTCAATACCCAAAAGTTCTTTGTGTATGTTTGGTTTATATTTGCATTAATTTTGACTTCTTGTCCATTCAAGAAGATTCATAGTTTAATTGTAAATCGGGTTCATCATCATTCCTTTGATAGAATTAGTTTGAAGAAGGATTTATTAATTCCGCACCTTTGATGATGTGTAGACTTATATTTCCTGAAATCTAGTTCAGTAATTATTACTCAGTTCTGTTTAAATGGATTGGCTTTAAGACATTGGATTTATTAAGGTTGATTCATTTTTATTTTATTTTTATGTTTAAATTTGTCTACTGAACTGTTCCCAATAGCATATAACAATCGAATGTTGAAATCAACAAAATTTCTTGCATTTTAGTTACCCTAACAACCATTACTTTCTGTCATTGGATAATATGTGATATCCTAGAGCCAGAATTAGAAAATATTACTACTCTTATTTAATAAAATACTCCATGCTTGGAATTACACCAAATCACATAAAACTCTCACTTAATCTGCCTTATTAAACCATATACATTTTACTACAATTTCATCTGACTGGACTTATTAATAAGGTATTAATTTCCTTTTCCAAATATTAAATTTAGGCCTATTGGTTTTATTACACCTGTTATAATATTGTTTTGTTTTTAACTTGATTTTTCTTCACCTGACCTACTGTACAAATAGTCACTGGCTTATGGCCACTTATATCAATTTTAATTTCCTGGTTTCAATTAATTATATTATTTAGTTCATCATTGAACCCTTCATTGGTTTTTAACATAATTATAAGAACTACTTGCCAACTTATTAACACTTATTGCCTTCCTGGCCAAGTTTACAAATATTATTTTAAACATCTTCATTAATCAATTAAAGTAAATACACTTAACATAATATCATACCTAATAAATGTACTTGTACTTAATTATTTAAATACAATGAATAAAACATGAATAAAATGAGTACCTATGACTTAGTACTTCCTCAAAGCAACAGCTCCACACTTGCTACACACAAAACATAAAATAAATATCCTGTAAACACTATATCATGCTACAGTACAACACCACGTACATTTTATAACACATTAAATATTAATTGAACAGTATATTATACTCAACTCCTACACATTAAACTCATCCCACTATACACAATGTTTATGTTTTACATCTCATACTACTCATTACATATTTTAGATTTAGGTACACTTTTGATGTTTTATTACTTAGTAACCTTACTAGGTACCTTTACTGGATTTTTCAGGTGAGATGGGCCCCCTTGTATTTAATTATAACATGCTTTGGGCATTGTTTTAAATCATGTTTACTGGTTTTTTATGTAACGTCGGGAACCTCAACTCTGTTACTTTACAATATATATATATATATATATATATATATATATATATGTATATGTGTGCGCGCGCACACACACATATAAATATAAATATTTTAAAATATTATATAAAATACAATTCATCTGAACAGAAGTTTATTAAGAATTAATATGCTGAGGAAGTATAAATTATGATAAGATTAATTGGTAAAT
The DNA here is from genome assembly GCA_034769895.1 of Magicicada septendecula. Classification (NCBI taxonomy): domain Eukaryota; kingdom Metazoa; phylum Arthropoda; class Insecta; order Hemiptera; family Cicadidae; genus Magicicada; species Magicicada septendecula. The sequence continues at coordinate 534,709,989 of CM068367.1, read as the reverse complement.
AGTTATATTGTTGACAAATGATAAAAAGAAAATAAACATATGTACAAGACTCCAAATTGTCAACTTCTAGTGGTGGAACTGGTTAACAAAAACTGTATTTTCTATTTCTGTCTCTTTCAATAGTGAAAAAAGGGTAGCAGCTGGATGTCTATTTCACTGATTATAGACATTATTGAGTTCTCTGGCACAGTGGCTGTAAAGAAGTGAACATGTGTACTACCTTTACGCCTACATAGGTCTGTATCGCCCCTTCTCTCTCCCACAGCCTCATTCAATAGCTTTCCCTTTTTTTAGATATCTTCTATTTTTCTATTTACCTCTAATTCTCTCTAATGCTTCTCTCTGTTATTCTGATTTGAGTAATAATATCGTTGCATTTAAAGTTCTTTGAAAAAATTTAATTTAAAGCTTCTTCCATAACAATTAAATTTAAGTTGTAAGTGATTTTAAACTTTTAAAGAATGTTGTTTTTAAAATAGTATTACAAAAATATGGGAATCAACGGCACAGTTTATTAAAAACTGTTGCTTTTTACCCAAAGTTGCTTTTGTTTTTCATATTCCCTATGTCGGGCTGTAGTTTGGTGTTTTGTTTTCAGCCAGCCAAATCGGTCACAAATACGGTAGTCTAACTTCACTGGCTATTTTGATTCTGTCAGAAACAAAGGTAAATTCGTTTAAATGTATTAACACTTCTATCAACTAGTGACTACCGTAAATTATATTCTGTATAAAAACACGTACAGTATTGTTACCGCAGTCTATTAAAAATGTCAACATTCCCGTTACATGAAAATTAATTACATTTTCTTTTTAATGATCTCATGCTTTTTCAAAGTAACAGGTTTTCCATGTTTTATTGTGTCTCCTATACACTACATCAAACTTCACCACTTAGTTGACATGGCTTTAACAAATTTCCATAAGTGCTTTTCTCTATCTACCTTTACAAACACGTGACATAATTTTGTTTAAATATTTTAAGGTATATATGTAAACGATTGGGTAGGTACAGTTATTTTGAAAGAGAGTAGTACTATTAGTAAGTTCGTTAAATCAGATCCCGATTTGGTCTAACGTTTTTAAATAAACAAAAAAAAAAAAAAAACACAAAGAAATATTAAATGCACTTTATAGTAGTGATGAACTTTTCAAGTTTTCTAAGACTTAGAAGACTTTCAGGAAATAATACCAACTGTTAGGTGCTTGATATTGTTACGACATTACAGGACATGCTACGTGTTTCTCGGCTATAATATTGTGTGCGTACGTTATCTCAACATGCGTTAGCCAGAGTGGTCCAGATTTCGCCAGGCGCGCGCACTGTGTCAAGGCCGCAAGGAATTACGCTGTAGTGTAGTGATGACGCGTATAATGGATGATCCTGTAATTCCAGCGGGGTATAAACATAGGCATTTAGCGGCGCTTAGTTTCAGTTTTATTAACGATTTATTCCAGTGTGGTTCGAAGTATTGTGGGAAAGTGTTTATGTGTGTTATAATTGTCCGGGTTTCTATTAGTTTACAATATTATTGCGTGCGAACAATTTTTATTTGATTTGTTGTAAGAGATTATCTTGTTGATTACAAACAGTTTAATTGTGATAATTAAAGCTGGTGATTAGTGACTTTATCAGTGTCTTGTATTTTGATTTCTACTGTGCCATACGACGATCAGTAGACCGTCGTAACAGTGGTGTCAGAAGTGGGATAGAAACGTTAAAAGTGGAAACAGTGAATACATTGTACAAGAATAGTGTAATTTGTAATGAATGGATGCCAGTCAGATGATGGAAGCTTTCCAAGCATTACTACGGCAGACAAAATAACAACAAAAATTAGTACGACGACATGATGTAGAAGAACAACAAGAAGTACGTAAGCAGGAGGCAGAGAAACGGAGGCGAGAAACAGAAAACATCAAAACATTAATACAGGAGCAGAAACAGATGGAAGAACATAGTACCGCAGAATTGGGTCTCCTATGAGGGGAACTTAGTAAACAAATAACAAAAATATCGGAGGTATAATAATGAATGCCACTAAAAATAGCTGAAGTACAAAAATATCTGTCCTACAAGAATCCATGTTAAATAAAATATGTGCAGTAGAAAACTCAATGGCAAATATGAGAGAACAAATTGAAAGTGAAGTTGAGCAGTTCATGAGCATATAACCAAAATAAAATTTCTGAACAGTCTGTACCATTGATAAAGACAGAAAAGGCAACAGAGAATGTCACATTGCCTGCCGTTGGGGCAGTTCATGTCAAGGCTCCAACCTTTGACGGAAGCACACACTGGAACACGTCGCTTAGGCAATTTGAAGCCGCCGCATGCGCAAATAATTGGACAGAGAAAGACAAGGCAACTTCACTCGTTCTCGCATTAAAATGAACTGCGGCAAAACTACTACAGAAAGTGCCACCTGACAACGACAACATCTATGACGAATTGATCAAAGCTCTAGAAATACGCTACGGTAATAAATATTTGCGACATGTGGGACGATAACGTTCCGGGGAGTCTTTAAGAATCTGAGGAAAGTATCGACAGACTGATTAGATTGGCCTTTCCTGAAGCACCAGAAGATTTTCAAATAAGGTTTGCTTTGCAGAAATTTATTGATGGCATCGGAGATTGTGAACTTCAGCAAGCGTTACGAAGGGCAAGACATCGGAATAGCTCGGAAGCTCTTGTTCACGCCTTCGAATTTGAAGCTGCCAAGTCAGAGTCCCGCAACACTAATGAGTTATGCCATCACATTATAGTCATAACATCCCTGTAACACATTGCTGTTTCGATGGGTGCAGAAAAACAATTTTGTCGGACAAACAATTCACAAGTTCAAAAGCGCCGCAACGGTTTGAACGATGGGAAAAAGACAGAAGACCGAAATGTTACAACTTTGGAAAAACGTGGTCATCTACAGGGAACTGTTATGAGAAGAAAATACCGAGAGAAAATAGTGATCGCACCAATTATGAAAGTAAAGCCCCAGAACAGCACACAGATTCCACGTTACATAAGACCAGTGGAACCTTGATCCTTAATGGATTTGCGGAAGGTAAACCAACATCATTTACAGATGACACGGGCGCAACAGTGTCCATTGTGCGCCCCGACTTAGTCAGCAAACGCCAGCCTGAAATTATCTTTTGTACAATACAGACTATGACTGGAAGCCTCCGTCAAGGTGCTAGGAAAGATATACTTACGTGTACGCCTGAGTCTTCTAGAGTTTAGCCACAAAATGCTTTTGCAGACATTGTCGATGAAGTGATTTCTAACACGGACATTATGAATGCCTACGGATTCGTTGTGGACTTAAGCAAAAACGTCTTGGGGATTGGCCAAAAGAAGATTGTTGTGTAATGTTTTGTGTTTTACACTTTAGTTATTTATAACCCGTAAAGTAAGAGAAATGCTGCCATTCTTAAGTTTTACTGTTGTCATAAATATAAGATTGTTAACCCCACAGTGTTACACTTCTGGGGCAATTGCCGGTCCCTCTAATGTGAACACTGGAATTTTATGTAGATTGCAAAAGATACAGTTATTAAATTGTCAAGTACATTATATGATTGAATAAAGTATAACACATACCTTGTGTCGGTACAGTTTCTTTTAAATGCTGAACTCACGTACACGCAGTATGTTGCCTGAGGTCGTGATGCTGGATGATGAGATGAAAGGGGTTAGGGGCGTTGTTAGGGAAGGCCTTCCCAAAGGGATGCTGTGGATGTTGCTGCAGATCCTTCACTAACGAGGCCACTAGATGTATTATAAAACGCTGAATTGACATGTACGATTTGTACTCATAAAATGTTCACGCGCACTGTTGTCGGCGAACTGAAGTTAATTGAATGTAAAAAAAAATATTAAATGAAAACGTGAAGTAAGGTGATCCCACAAATGTATTGTATAGGCATGCTATTACCTAACAACCTCCACGCATGAGATTTGAGTAAGTACTGACTTGAATTGTTCTGTCCTGTAGACTTTGCTTAGCCACAACTAATGGGGTGATTGGTTTTGACCAATCAGGATGCATAAATTTAATTGTAAATTAAAATCATGTTCAAACAATGTCTTGTTACATGAATAATAGTAAATAAAAATATGATTGATATATATATAAAAATATGACGCAAACTAAAATAAGTACTGTCCAAAGATAAAGATTTGCATGACTTAAATGACAGGGTATACCAACCATTCGATTAAGCAGGTGGCATTAGCCGAAGAAAAATCAACAGGTCTGGTCAAGAGGAACCCTTCCTGTTGCAAGCGGAAATGGTGAAGGAACTAGCAGAGGAAGTACAAAGAAGAGTAACGACAAAAGAAGTGATTGGAAAGCCAACTATGGGTGTCGAGGCAAGACTCTTGCTTGTTCCTGAGTTAATGGAGAACCCGAGGGAAACGTTGCTGAAGATGAAGTCACGCAAGAGGTTGTTGACGAGAACCAATCAGACTTGGACCAGCTAATGGCGTATAGGTCATCAGTACATGACGCAACCGGTGTGATTCCCGTAAAACTAGTGGTTGAGCGAAAGGCTCGTATTCATGGGAACTTGATGTTCGGGTCACACGAGACGTAATTCGAAGATCCGGAGAATAATCATTCGCAAGTAGACCAGCTGTGTAGATCGCCTGGCCGAGTATTACTTCAGAAATGGTTTGCCTGTTCGGGACGAACAGTATTACATCATTACAGAACATGCTACGTGTTCCTCGGCTATTCCAGCGGAGCCCGACTATAATGTTGAGTGCGTACGTGATCTGAACATACGGTAGCCATAGTGTTTCAGACTTCTCCGGCCTCGCGCACTGTGTCAAGCCGGCAAGCAATTACGCTCAAGTTTAGCGCTGCTGCGTAGTATGGATGATTCAGGAATTTCAGCGGGGTATAAATATAGGCATTCAGCGGCGTTTAGTTTCAGTTTTACTGGCGATTTATTCCAGTACGGTTTGAAGTATTGTGGCGAACTGTTGTGTTTTATAATTGTGCGGGACTCTATTATTTGACATTTTTATTGTGTGAACAATTTTCATTTGATTTGTTGTAAGAGACTATCTTGTTGAATACAAACTGTTTAATTGTGATAATTGAAGCAGGTGATTAGTGACTTTATTGTTATCTTGTATTTTGCTTCCCACTGTACCATACGATGATCAGAAGACCATCGTAACAATGTCATATACTGTTTTAACAAGTTTTAACATACGTAATTTATAATACAGTTTTTAAAGTTACAAAAATTGTTGTTACTGATTTTTAAAAACACATAAGACAGAATATTGAGTGATCAGAATGAAATCTATTATTCTCTAAATTGTAACATTTATATATTTTAAAAGAATTGTTCTCTTCCCAAAGGGAACAAATGTCTTTACATCAACGCATTGTTATAGTTGTTTCTAAATAACTTATTAGTTTAAAGATTTTACATTATTCTCTATTAACTTAGAAGTTTTCAGTTAAATGTTCTGTTTGGAAGTGTGACATGTACCACGCTGTGACATATTAATGGTTGCTGTTCGCAAGATAAGTAGTACGTACACGTTTTTCTAAAACTTTTTGTGATGACACATCTCTTGTAGTTTGAATTTGTTTATTGTCATTATAGGAACATATTTAGCTGGATCAAGAGACAACGCATATAACATCTCAAAAATTAGTATCAGCAAATATGACTGTTATTGAAAGTAGGAATAGTGAAGTGTTAATAATAAGTTATTCCCTACCACAGACATATATAATTCGTTGAATACAGACTTAAAAATTTACTTTAATTTTACAACTAAAAACCGTTAACGGAAAGTATACAAAAACGTTTCTGCCATCCTGTGGTCAGGTACCTTTAGTGGTTTGACGGAAACAAAATCACACTTTTAAAGAGAAAGTGTGTAAAATAGTGTGCCTTTTTATGACGCCAACAACGGTTTTTTCGTGACATACCTGAGGTAAAATCGTACATTTAATATGACATGTTGGGCAATTAACAAGCATATTTTATTAATTTGAATTCTTCAGTAATGTTCAGTATTTATTTTGCAGAAATGTAATATTAATGTGCTACATTGTCTATAAAATACATCTTGCAAAACCATACTAAATATCTATCTAACTTGCAAACTCGTAGTTCACCAAAGTACATTGCACAGTCTAAAATTACATTGTGTAAAGTAAGGGGGAGTACGTAACAACCACATTAATATAGCCAGTTTCTCATCGAAACTGCAGACAATCACGTAACAATTTCCGACCTCATATTTCATTAAATTAACATCTATTCTCAGTCTAATTCTATTACCGTTTCATTCTAAAAGCTTCATTGAACTGTTTCTAACTATTATAATTGTAATACCAAGAGATAAATATATAAGAAATTAGTGGTGTCTTTAATTTTAAGCAAAATGTGTTATGAAATATGTAAATATTGGAATTATGTAGGTATACCATTATAATTTGGATTTATTTTTATCAGCAGAATGTAATACTCCCAATTCTATCATATATTTTGATCCTTATTGCTTAAAATATTGAAATTTTATAATATATAATTTTGTATTAAACAAGTTTTTTACATGACGTAAGTGGCATTTCTAGTTCTGTCACCTTTGGCCTGTTGAATAACAATACCATATTAGAGAAACTCTTATTTCCTAGATTATGTAAATTGAATTCATATTTCGTAACTACCAGTGTTTTCCTCAGAATGCAATTATTAACATGAAAACGTTTTCTACTCTCTCTTTTACGTTTTCCAAACAAACTCTCACTTAATTCAATTACTTTTCTGTAACACATAATACAAAACTATGAAATACAAATTAATATCCTGTCTGTATGATATTTATATTCCAAGATTGTTTTTTTATTGGAATGTAAGTGTGTTTTATATTACAAAGTATAACGGATGGAAGTTTTATGTACGTGAAGTGAAATATTTTATCATAACTCCTTATGTTAACATTCCACCGAATTCATCAGTAACCAGACACTGGCGTATCTATGTAACAGTCACCCTGATACGCATTATTTCATTATTTAATTTTAACTGCCTACTTATCAGTCACTTTTTTACAAACGATCATAAATAGCTAATGGTCGGTGTTTTGTAAGTATACAAACATTTAGTGTTTCTGAACGTATTTTATGATATAGCTGAGTAAGTTATTTACTAATGTAGACAACAGTCTTATCTGCTTCCTCAGGAGAATTCGCTTTCGCCAGTGAGACATCATTTTCCCTCGACAATGATAGGCTAGACGTTAAGGATTAATAATGTAAAGTTTCACAATTTTGTCCTTTGGGAAATCATATTTCTAGCAGTACTAAGAACACATATTCTTTGATATTGTCATCGCTGCTTGCTTTACAATAATTAATTCTATTGTTGGTTTTTCACGTGTTTATTATTAACAATTTCTATATTGTTTGGAAATATAACTACTGTTATTTAGTAATCAAATTAGTATATATTAAGGTTAAAAACACAATTTTATACATGCGTAAGACAATAATTGTTTACTTAAATTGTTTGTTATTCATGTTATGTATTGTTAAGTAATCTGCAAATACTATAATTATATATTCTTAAAAATAACAGTCGGAAGTAAGTTGAAATTAAATTTTGACCCACTTGTATAATTTCGAAAACGTAATAAATACTGGTAGATAAAAAAGATATATTTACACTATGGTTTTTGAAAGTAATATTGTCAACAAAAGAAGGTAATAGTCAATAATGCAGGAAACCTGTCAACAGGTTAAAAGTTCAACAGGAAGTTTGATATGTTAACTTCTGCAATACTTTACCACATTATTAATTAACGTATTTTCTAGAATAACAAAGCACACTGTTTGTAATAGATACGTTTTACTGTATGTTCACCTATATTAAAGTTACGTCAAGTATATTAGGTTTAAATTCAAAATATAATTTCGAATCATAAGTAAACTAAAATAGTTTACAAGTTAACATACATTTTTGACGTCTAGTTTCCAATTCAATAGTAATGCTTTACGTTATATACACAGAACACTTATAACCTAATATAATATACACTTCCTGAATACTGTTTCTGAAGTATCTAAGGAGCTTTAATAATATCTTTGAATTAGAGTTGAATTAATTGAATAATTGAAATGTTGATTGATTACTATTGTATTTGTTTTACCCATGCAGACACAACGAATATATTGAATTTACTTGATCACAACAGGTAGGTCTAAAGGTTCTTTTACCTGAAACAACCACTATCGTAAAAATCTTTGTGTTACGTATATGATAATACAAAGTGCAGACGCAGATTTTCTTCAGTCGTTAGCACTTAAAATCTATATATTCCAAGCTAACGAGCTCTCTAATACAGAACAACAATTTAAAGTAACATGAATGTCTTTTTATAAAAAGGTCCATACCATACAAGGATTTTATTTTGTTCTTATTTTATTTTAATACAAGTTTCCATTAAAAATGTTCACACGTTATCAACAAATTTTATTTTTATTTAACGTATAGACACTTAAGGTTTTTTTTATTTTTGTACATATGGAATACTTTAAACTGATATTTTACAAAACCTTTGCAAAAGTAGCCGTCCAACATGTCGATTTAAATACACGATTAAAATCGTGTCAATATAACATTTTACTTAAAGTAAAATGTGCTTAGAAGAAATATTTATATAATAAATTATTACATTAAGGTTCTTGTTTATATTTACAATTGTTTATAAGTACAAATTATTTTACTATGTTGTAACATCGTGACTACAAGAATTCGGAGGCAGAGTTACAAAGACTTACCATCAAAGTGGCTGGGATTAATGTTTACGGAATTTGTTTACTTACTTCAGCATTAATTAAACATACTTTTTACTTTCCAACATTTAACTATACGTAATCTAATAATTAATATTATACTGATCGAATGGTAGCTTGGAAGATTAAAAATGGATCTATACCAAGTGTTTATTTAATAAATTCAAATATTAATAAATAATAACTAAAGTTAAACCTTTTTTAAGGTAGAGACGGATTTTAATAGTAGAGATAACAAAAGGTAACATATTAAGCAGGTAATAAGTCAATAACAGTCGACGCTAAAGTGGACAATCATTTTACTGGCATATGCATTAATGGGAGTGAGGTTTCATAACGAAACATTCCATTGTAGTTTCCACATATTTATAATTAATGTCAATAGTTCATACCCTGACGCACATACTCTTCTCAACGTATGGTTAGCATATTATTTTGTAAGCACTACAGTATTCAATGGTAGATAGTTTTAATTTTCTATCTCACTTAAACTCCGTTCTTTACAAAAAGTATCCTATGTGTTAATTTGCATAAAACTTTGTCAAAGATTTTAAAATGTACATAAATGTACATTGGAAAATAATACGTTTATACAGACAGCAGTACCTAGATAACAGAATGTTGTTCTATTTAACAGAATGTTCTTCTATTTAACAGAATGTTTTTCTAGTAACAGAATCTGAAACTATTTTAGCGCAAGAACACAAGTAAAGTCTACAAGCAGTGGCAAATTTATAATTTTACGTAAATTCTAATTAATGAGTCTCAATTTTTGACACATGCAATAGTAAATATTTCAACACTGAGTCTGCGTACGCTACTGTGCATTGACGCAATTTAATAAAAGCTGCAAAATTGGTATAAATAATTAATATTGTCAATATATAAAAATGCATATTGAAAGGTGTATATAACCAGTGAACGGGGGAGGTCGAACTTACAGGTGGCTACCGGAAAATCACGCCACACACAAACTAAGAGTGTGTTGTAGAGTAAGTGATATGTGTGTGTGAAACAAGTAGGGACCGGCTTGGCATCACCCTTGAAAAAATTTAAATTAACAAACTAATTTATTTATATTTTGGCAAGTGCGCGAAATGTATGCCAAAACGAATTACGCCACGGTATTAATAATAGAAAGACGCACACATGTGTAAAATCTAGTGCGAAAGAAAGAATGCATTTTTGTTCAGAGTAAATAATAATAAACAGTTGTTTCGATGGTTCATCCTCTTCATTCACGCACTTAATATTAGTAATAAATTGTAACTTTCCTTGTGAACACTTACGTTTCTTAATATCCTCGTACGTTTCGGTGTGCTGTTCACCTTCTTCAGCGAGGTTTAAATACAGAAATTTTAAATACAGAAGAAGGTGAACAGCACACCGAAACGTACGAGGACATTAAGAAACGTAAGTGTTCACAAGGAAAGTTACAATTTATCACTAATAATAAACATCAATCAGAATAATTAAAATATGCAAAGACTAGTAATATACGATTATACACAAGAAAATTACAGATTTTTTTAACATTGTATCGTAACAAACATTTCGCATGTTGCGAAAAGAATTAAATTAAGTGTGAATAAAATAAACGAATCTGTGAAGGGACGCTTAAAAACCTTTGACCACTTAAATCGTGTTCAGAGTTGTCGAAACATGATTTTTGCGCCCAACAGTATAAATAAGCAAGGCATCGCGAGGCAGTCTGGTGAACACCAGACCACACCTCTCCAAAAGTATAACTACAAGTTAAAAGAAAACACTTATTTTCAGAAAACGTTGAGAGTGTCAATAATAAAAAAATAACGTTCACGAGTCTCACACATCTTGGACGCCACTTTCAAAATCCTGTCCCTTACCATGTGTTTCATCGTCTTTGAAGCACGCTGTTTCTATGTGTAATTAATTCTTAAATTTCCAGTATGTTAGATATAAAATAGAATGTATAAGTATATACCTTTAAAACGGTTTAAAATAATATAAAAATAAAGTCTATAGTATGATTACCTGAAATGTAGTCTGGCTCTATTGACGTATGTTGCGTAATATTAACAAGCAGATTCCCAGCACCTCCATGCGGCAATATATTCGCCGGAACGCCCTTGTGTTACACGCGCAATACGCTCGCCACACTTTCGTGTTTACGAAGGTTAAGGTAAGTCTGTCATTTGTTAGATGAGTATTTTGAGAGTACAGTTTAAAGTTTAACTTCTTACAGCACTGATGAGATAAAACATGGCTGTTAAAATTAATAAAACGTGATTAGTAATTAACACAGTTCGTTGCAATATATATATTGATTTTTGTATTGCTCAGCCAAACGACGAAAAATGTATACCCAAAATAAGCTATATTTATATAAACAGTCTTATTTAATAGGTTTACCGGTATCTACATTCCCATACAATAAAATTTTATTGTTTGTTGCTTTGAGTTACAAAAGTCTTTGTTACGTCATCAAAACCGTGTTGCAATGTAATGACCGGGTCTACGGCAAGCACTAAAAAAAGCCAAGAGCCTCTTTGTTCAAACTGTTCGGACGTTTTAAATCCTTTTCAGAGCTGAAAATTGCCTTTTCGGAATACTTTGTTATGGAGTACAATACCAAATCAAATTCGTAGTGCACGCATTTGGTAGAGAGGATTTTTGTGTTAACATTTCGCAAGAGGATATACTAGAAGTTTACTTGCAGGCATTTTTGCTTCGAAGCGAGTAAATGGCGTTTAGTGGCAGCACATTCTTAAACAAAACGTTTTTTATTTCAACTTGTTATATAATTTGAAGTTTTTCTGCCGTTCCGGAAACACGTGACGCGTCACCTTCAGTTCCACGAAAAGTCACCTTGGTCTTTGCAGATTCGATTTAACAAATGTATACTCATCTACAACGTGTTTTTCGAGTCCGAGAGAATAGCCCGATCCCTGGCAAAGAACAAAGTGTCAATTCCAGAGTGGCAGATCATAAAGTGATCCGGAAGACACAATTGCCAGTTGTGTATGACATCGTCAATACATAAATTTAAAAGGGAAGTGATAATGGACACCCTTGTCGTATTCCAGAAATTTCGTTTCATAATTTTATTTGTGACATGAATTATGTTCACATAGAAACTTTGTTATTGTACTCTAATACTTTAGGAAACTGAAATAAGTGGGAACATTCTTAATAAGAAACCCATGTTGGTATTGAAAATTATACAGAACTCAAGTTTCTATGTTTATAGGGATATCAAAATGATATAAATTTCCGAGTATGAAATTTTATTGAAAAATAAATGTTTTTATCGTTAATCAGTTTTATGATTTCCTTTACCTTTACTAGAATAACTAACAATTACAAAATTACAAATTATTACAAAAATACTTTTAAATGATATTTAAAATTGTTGAACAAGCAGGTACATTTATACCTAACAGCAAAAAGCTCTTTACTTAAATACTACAAACTCTGCTAGTGTGTGTGTGTGCGTGTGTGTGTGTATGGGTTTTAAAGTATCGTACTCTCTTATTTATTATTCTGCTGTGTCAGACTGCTTTTGACATTGACTTTAAACTTGAACACAAAAGTTAATTGAGGTGCTATTAAGTGTTAAGTAAACAATTGTCTTTTCCCTTCACTGAAACATTTGTTTGCACAACTCAGTACATTGTGCTAGTATTTAAAATATTGTAATATGCACGGACATTGTGTTATACCTTCAAGGCAGATAGATGTACAGAAAGAAGGTATAACTGGCGACTGAGAAACAAATAGTGAGTGCAGCTGGGGACTAAAATACAGGGCGATCGTTGTAAACTTAAATTTAGTTTCGAAAATTCTCGTTTATTTGTTATAAAATATTGTTAACACGGTCTCACAGATCCTTGTAAATTGCAGTGGAAACAAAATACAGACACCAATGAAATCACTGATTACCAGCTGTAGTGAGTCACGAATAAAAATTTGAAGTCAACAAGACAAAGTAGTTAAATTTATCCAAACGCAATAATAGTGCCAACTATTAGAGAGCTAGACTAATTGCGACACAATAATCACTTCGCCACAATAGTTCCATCCACACTTGAATAAATTGGCTGCTCTAACTACTAAGCAGCACCTGTTGCTTATACATATATAGCCTGTAGTTTGTCCAAAATAATGTTATTTACATAATTCCCGTTGTTAACAAGAACCCGAAAGGTCTAGAGGGTACTTTAGTACACGGGCTTGACAGTGCCACGCACCTGGTCGGGTAGCCGAGAAACGTGCAGAACGACACTCTCGACTGTTAGAGAGCGTTCCATTGAAACACTGCCCCCACCTTACCCTTGTACGTCCCGAACTGGCAACCTTCTCCAAGTGTTACTTGGACAAGCGATCGAGGTGGACAACCTTGAATTTCCTCTGCCCTTCCTGTTGAATCCGATAGACAACATAGGTTCCCCTTTATCACAGTGTAAGGTTCTTCCCAGGTAGTCTCATATTTAGCTAAGCTACCACAAACGGCGCTTTGGGTTATACAACCACACCTGATATCATTCTTCGAAACCCACACTACTGCTGCTAATTTTAGTACCGAGTTTTAATTTTATCACTGGCTAACTTCAGCCGTCCTCTTGTCAAGCACGTCATTTCTCGCAGTTTTCTATTTGTAAGGAACAGTTCTGTAGCTCTTTGGACTGAGTCTCAGATGATCTGAACATCAAGTCGCTAAAAACACCAATTTTGCTGGAGTCATGCCCGTTGTGCCGTCCACTGATGACCTGAAAGCCATTAGCTGGCCCAAGTCTGTTTGGTTCTCGTCACCAACCCATTACGTAACGTCGTCTTCAGAAACTGCATTTTCGGCAGCATCTTATGCTAAAATGCCGAAAATACCACTGCAAATTATTATCGGTTTGAATGGTTTGCAGACCCTGTCACTTAGCCGTGCAAAGCATTTTTTCTTCTCTTACTCTCAGGACCTTCTCACATGTCCACAACGAATCCGTAGGCATTCATAATGTCCGTGCCAAGAATCACTTCACCAACAATGTCTGCAACGAGCATTTGATGGATAAACTTGTGATGACGCAGGCGAACACGTAAATACTTTGACGGGGCTTCTAGTCACAGTCTGTATTGTACAAAAGCCACTGTTCAAGAGCGTTCCGTTGTAACGATATTTATGCGCCCGCGAATGTGTTGCGTAAGTTTATGTTAGATTTTAAAAGTATGTGTACAATCTACTTAGATAAATTAGTAATGGAAATGTTGTTAGGCTAACTATGAAAGATAGAAAAATTAAAGTAGACAAAAATGAAACTTTGGAAGGAATTAAATTTTACTGACTAATGAGTCTTATAAAGGCAACTTGTTTTGCTGCCCTGCTATAGGCTCCACTTAAGATGCCCGCTGTCATAAATTCTAGATCTACTATTAAAAGTGTTGCATATTTGAGATATTCAGGTCCTGTAATTTACTGGATGGATGTTATCACATCTGTGTTGAGAATATTACTACCATTTATCATTTTAACTTTAATTTGATACATTTGAAGAACAATCAACAAACTATACGAAATACTCCAGTTATTCAATGTTTTTAACGCACACCATTACTTTCGTACTTGCAAGCAACTAAAGTAGAACTTATTTGAAAAGGTATGAAAAGAAAATTTTAATTGACTAAAAACTATTTTTATAACTTGTCGCCAGTTAATTCTAATCTCTTTCAATTATTGTTTTCTCTCAGTAACAATAAATATTATGTTGGAAACAGCGTAATTAATACAACAACAAAATATTACTCCTATTCTTTGTACTTAGCCTTATACCTTTAACTTAAACGTTACCTGTAGACGTAGTAATCAGAATTATATTTCTCGCATTATATAAAGCACTAAATTTGGCACATATTAGTTATTCTAGTTATTAGTTGGTTAGTTATTCTAGTTATACTATAGTACGGGACTTAGCATAATAAGCTTCGAGGTTACGCAATAGTAACAGATCTTCCCCGCCCATCACCCAACAGCATTGTCGTACGTTACACTTGGTTATGCGTTGGATTAGGCGGGGATGGTGGGAAGTGAAGTGACATGACAATACCTCAGTCGCCTCGAAGCTTATTTTGATACGTCTCACATAATAGTTATCTTTATCTAACGATAATGAGATGTATTTGTACACATGTAATGTTATTTTTTACTAATGTTACCTATAATCTCAATGAAAAACGTTTCTCAGAAAGTTATGTACCTTTGGCGACATTTTGATCGGCTCTGCCAGTATTCAAAATGTATAATACGAATCACTCGTGCAGCGTCTGTTCTCTTACCGGATACAAGCAATCGGCTCGATTATCAGTAACGGCAGTATCACCGTCATGCCAGACAGTTTCTTACCGTCTACATAAATTTCTTTTTACTTTCTGGACACGCCTCGCAGTGCTCTTGTGCCTTTCTTTTGTCTCTTTTTTACGGCTTCAGATTTTTGAACCACAGGTTTAAAGTGTGTAACCACTTGTATTGAGTTATAAGTGTAAATTTATAATAACTTTATTTAAAAATAATTAAAATATAGGTCTCTTGGAAAATTTTTATTTGATAACACGGGAAGGATAATAGACGCAAAGGTTTTAGACATGTAGGCCTACTTGCTTCAAAAATTCTGTATGCTAAAAAATTTAATGAATTCATTAGTATTTATATTAATTATGATCTATACAAATGCATTAAGTGTAAGTAAATATACCAGATCTTTAACTGAGAATTAGAAAAGTTGATATTTTCTATTTTAACAGTAATTATATGATACTGTTTCTTATTTATTTCCCCACATTATACCAGCAGCATATTAGATGTTAGTAAATTAACATAATTTTTAAGACCTCCGAAATTATGGAAACAAGTACAGAAATATCAAGAAAGATAACCTTTAAGGTATAAGCACTATTCAAAATGTTTCATTACTTAAACAAAGAACACCACGCATATGCAAACTAATAACATTACTTTTCTTAGAAACACTAATCAGAGTGTATTTTAACCGGCAGATAAAAAGGAAGTATGTAATTTAACAATTTCTATCAAAGTGTTTCAAAAAAGCTAAATCAAATTTCTTTACCGCAATAAAGAAATTTGACAAAGAGAATGCTTGAAAAATATTGTCTTTTCCTGAGTATAAAAACAAATTGTAGTTTCCAACATTGAGTGTTACACAGAAACTCCTTTATTACATTTTACTAGACATCTTTAAAAAGAATTGAAAACAATTGCGTTGGTGATGATGCAAACACCAGTGTAAACGTCATAAAATATAAATATATATGGTTTTAAGGTCAATTATTAAGTTCAATTTATGAATTTTTATCCTGTACATTTTATAAAACTCTCTTTCCTATTGCAGTAAAAGATATAAAGTTTCTTAAACGAATTTTAGTAAAACAAAACACTTTAAGAATATACAAGTCAATATAAAGATAACTAGTATTTTCTATTGTAGTGTGTCATTGTTCGTACCTTAAAGGTACCATACATATGATTTGCAATAAAGTTTTAATTACTTACATTCTTAAATACGATCGATTTCGGTCATAGACCATCGTCAGACACTGTGCACTTGCGGTCACAATATCGTAAAACAGCCACTATTTACAAAAACGAATTCTTAGACATTTATTAATGAACGTGTAACGTACCTTGGTGTCCAAAGTTTCTCCAGAACTGATTTTGTTACAGAGTGTTACAAATGTGATACCATTTCTTAAGTCCGTCATGATCTACAATGGATTTTTTTAGCCCTCGTCTTTTACATGTTTGTATATGTGATATTGTTCATATATATTAGATCTTATTTCGTCACTGCATGTTTTCAATACGGTTAAATGTTGCTGTTTTGGATCATATTCACAAAACTGTTTTATGTGTTTGGCTATTGTTGAGTTCGGATTTGCACGTTCAGAATGTTTGGTGTGTTCAATATATCTGTGTTTAAAGGATCTTGAAGTGAATCCTATGTATTTTTTGTTGCACTGCACATTATATTTTGTCGAGTTAGCAGGCTGACATTGATATTGGTAATCTCCAGGTTTTTCATAAATGCTTTTCTTTTTTGTACTGCTTACTTCAGATTGTTGTAGATGTCATTGTTTGTTCTAAACGCTAATTGATAGTCGTATTTTTCAAATGTTCTAGCTAATTTTGAGAGTTGTCGTCAATGTAATGTGCAGGTATAGCCTATAGATTTTCTTCCTCTTGATTGATATGTTGTTTTTGATTTATTTTTTTTTGTTTTCCAATTATTTTATTGATCATTTTAGGCTGATATTCATTGCTTTGAGCTATTTGCTTTATGATGTGTATCTCTTTTCCATACTGTTTCGTGCATAGAGGATATGTGGGGACTCGATATACCATGCTGTTGTGTGCAGAAATTTTGTATGAATAGGGATGGTAGTCTCTGCGTTAATGGTAATATCTGTTTGAGTATCTTTTCTGTATATAGGGAAATGATATTTGCTTGCATGGCGTTTTACGTTAAGGTCAAGGAAGTTTATTTCCCATTTATTCTCTATTTATTTTGTAAATTTAATGTCAGAATTGATGGAGTTTCTATGCATGCTATAGTGTAAATGTCTTCAAGTAGTGCCGCTAAGTCTCAGCTTAGATAACAAGAAATAAATAGTAGGCCATCTTAGACGCACTTCTTCACAAATTAAAATAATTTGAAGGCAGCCTGTGTTGGTAAAGAATTTCACAGGCTGACTCCCACACTATCTGATATTATGATTATTGGAGGTCCAAAAACAAAGTAGTCTATAAGAATGGAGCAGCCTCTGCCTGTTCCATGAAGTTCCTGAGCCCTCACCTCGGATAGAGTAATCTAATTCTTAAGGTTAGCACTTGCATAAAAAGTCATTTTAAAATGTCATTTAAGATAATCAGGAAGTCTGTTCGGCTACAGACGAAGAGCTAAAGAGCATTATCACTGTTTCATAGTCAATATATACCGGAGAAAATGATATCTCTAGACTGCTATAGAAAAACTTGAAACGATTATGCACATACAAATATTAAGGATAGGAATTTAGAGTGATGACACGCTACACAGTAGTTCAAAAACCGAGTACCCATTGCAGTGAGATACACTGCAACTTAGTGGTGAGTGAGCACTGTTATAGTCCAGGAAGTTTCGTAAGAGTAGTACATGTTCAAATATATTAAATTTTAAATGAATATTTCTAAAAATTTGTTTGTTTTATTATGTACTACTGTATACGTATTCCGGTATTTAAAAAAAGTAAGTAACCGAATATAATAAAAAAATAAGTAAATCTCTGTTTCTGTATATTGTAGATTAACTGAAACTCTACTATAATGCAGACTCAAGACTAGGTAGATTACTATTTTTAGTCCATTTCTTTATTTTCCAGTTTGTGTATGTCTCAGCTATATTCGTATAAACATAAACTGCGCTGACAGAGTAGTATTTATTCATTGTGTGTTGGAGCCACAAAAATATTTCTTAATTTTATTATTTTCTAACAACAATAATTTTGTTGCACAAGTTGATCATGTCTATCTTTCATAAAATTTCCATTAAATATGCATTTAAGTGTAAAGACTTTTGTTACGTTTAGCCCATCGAATCATATCTGAGAAGACAGAGTCAACAAATAAAACAAACACGCAAACACACACACACACATTTCCTGTTTTATCTTTTCCATATCGTATGAATATTAGTTTTATGATTGGGCGTTTTATGATAGTTTTAGCACCGACCATTCACATTCATCACATCCATCGTCCAAACTAGGTGAAAGTTTGTGTGTGCGTAACGTACGCGCGCGCCCGTGTGTGTGTGTACGTGTTTAAAATTGTGGGATACAATAATAAAGTTCGTGCTGTGAGGTTACTAACGGAAACCAATCGATTGGTCTAACACAGAATACACTAAATACTATAAATACTGGAGGGTACAGTATATTGGATATATTTATAAAATTACGAACAGACAATTTTCTATTGTGTATCACTTTTATCGTAACCAAATAATGAATAAAATATTACAATTAAGAAATATTTAGGTAATAAACAAGCGTAGGCAATACCTAAATTACAAATAATATGGTCTAATAATATTATTTGATTAAAACTTTAACAAGCAGAGCCGTTAATTTCTCAGAGGCCTTCCACTTGATTAATTAAATACCCTGCACACTTTGCCCCCTTAGGCTTTCCACCTTTATGTAAATAAGGATTAGCTCCTAAGAGGACCTGAACTGGGATTTGACATCAGTTTACGTTATTTCTTTTCAACCGCTCACATTGCTTTCCTTAGTTAATTCAAAATTCGCATTTTATAGCGGCAGAGTGACATAAATTTGAGCTCCTCTCCCCACCTTATAATCGTTGATTATTTATTAAATTTTAAATTGGAATACATTATAGCAGAATATGGTAGACAGTAATAATTAAAGTGATACAAAACAGTAATAAACTACAATTACTTATTATGTTATGTGTAACTCAAAAATTGTAAATAAGAACAGTGTTACGTAATGGGGAACGTTCTCGTGCGTTCTATGGTGTCGTTCTACAAACTTCTCGACTAGCCCTACCGGTGTGTGTTTCTGCCAAGGCCGAGCTGAAGTATCCTATAGAATTTTTGAGTGCTTCTTAAGGACGCATATTATGGAAACTTGGAGACAATAAATAGTTTACTTCGGGCGATTACTCAGTGCGTTTCAAGTGGCTATTAGTGAAAAGTGATTAGTTGACACTACTGTTGCGTGTGGACAAATTTAATTTGAGTTATTCTCGGAGTACAATCTTGTTGAATAAATTGTTGATTACAAACTGTTACCTGTGATAAATAAAGCAGGTTTTTAGTGACTTCATTGCTGCCTTGTATTTTGTTTTCCACTATACTATATGACAATCAGTGAGACCGTTGTAACAACGGGGCAGAAGTGCAACAGAACCGTTAACAGTTGACACAGTGGACACTTTGTACAAGACTAGTGTAATTCGTAATCAATCTGTAAACATGGATACCAGTCAGATGATGGCAGCTTTCCAAGGTCTGCCTACGACAGGAGAGGCATAATTATGCCTAAGAGAATAAACATAATTAATAATTATCATTGGTTTATATTTATAATACCATTTATTTCTCTAATTATGGATAACATGTCCGTAAATTTGCGAAAGGCATGTCTAGTAGAAATAGAATTTTTAGTAGAAAACTATTGTTATTTTATTTGTAAAATATAATAGTCATTACTGCAAGGAACTGCGGAGTTGCTTCAGAGAAATAAACCTTTGTCAACTCTAAAGTATCTTGTAAAATGAAAGGATATATACCAATAGGATATTTAACGAGAGCAGAATATCTGAAACGATTTTTAGCTACACACTGGAAACTGATTTAACCTAAAGTTTCCAATGCTTTGCACTAACTCTCCATGTATAAAAGTAAAAAAGTCGAAAACGTCAAATAACTTAAAGTAATATTTTAAGCAAATACTGTAATCTGTTTATTTATAGATGGTATAACACACACGGTAGCCTATGTCTTTCTTAAACCGATTAAACATACATTCAAATTTAATTGTGCTGATTTCAAAATAATGTGAATTCGTTTTGTAACATTGCAAGCTGGCACTGATTTGTTAATTAATAATGTGGTCTGAAATTAGTTGATATCTCTTGGAAGTAGAGAGAGTGAAGTACTCTATTTTAGGTACTCATATACGTGGAAGCTATTATTAATTATAATCTAAAATACATTACCTGCAGTTTTAGTGATATCCGATATTACTCTTGCTAAAACGAAACATAAAAATAACAATTGGCTACATTCGGAAGTTTCACGGATTAACTCCAAATTTTCATATTCATTGCTGTTATATCACAAAATCCTAACAATTTTTTTTTGATATATGAAATATTCCGTGTTTGTCCTTGTATTAGAAGACACTAAGATTTAGCTTTATTGTACTTGAACTAATAAAATGTGTACGTAGTTAACATGTAATTAGCTAAAAAGTACTTTTATTATATACGACTTTCAAAATATAATTTCTTAAAATTGTAGAAATAAGCGTATAGGACTAATTAAAATAAATAAAACATTGTAGTTACCAACATATATATGTCTGCAATAGATAAATTAGTCAGTCAGCATATATTACTTGTTTTAAAATACGTCATGTTTACAAAATAATTCGTAAGAGAATTATATTACTCTTTTTTTAAAGATATGTTGTTTTCAGTCAGTTATGAGAAACGTAATGACGTTTTAAGACAAAACGGTGTTGTCATATAAAATGTATATTACTGACGTTTGTTGAAATGTGTTAAAAAAATGATCATGCAAAACAATGTTTGCAATAGGTAGAGACACGATTTATATCTACGGACAAACGTATCTATGGATCAAAGTTTAGACGTGTAACTAACAATGAGTTATTTTGTTATTGTTGTAATTTACAATGAGTTATTATGTGTTACTTTAGAATTAACGAAATCTTTATTGGATCATTTGAATAATTTAAAATAAATTTGGAAGACGGTTACTGCAAACTGGAAGGGTAGAAAGAACGAATATTTTTCATTACACGTGGCCACAAGTGATCACTGTTTCCGTAAAACCGGAAATATTTTGTGGAATAAATAATATTAAAAGTCTTTTCAATTTCCCTACAGATAAAATTTTTATGCTCTAAAAATCGTTGTTTAGGTATTTAAAATGTTGTCACGAGTACTCCGAACTAACGTCTTAGCTCATAAATTATTTGCTACATTCCAGTAGAGGAACACATAGTTTCAATCTGTCACGTTCCTACAACTAGTAGTATAATAGAAAATATCTGTAGTGCCGTTTAAGCTATAGCGGCCTGGATATGCTGTTACTTACACTGACTACGGCAACACTGAAAGTTTCTCTCACGTGCGAGTAGACAATTGTGATTTTCTAAATGAATGAAAGGTCCCGCTTTTCCTTCTGCGCCATATGGCAAAACATCTTCCGTCTTTCGATTCAGATGAAACGACCGTTCAGTGAGTTGGCATTTTCAAATGTATTCCACGTGCGCTATGGACGGTCCAAATGATATTTGTTTCATCTGCAAACGTAGTTATAGCAAATTTGAAAGACAGAAGTTTCAGGACGGTCAGGGAATCAAGTTAGGCAAAATGAGTGTGAGAGTGATAAATTTGTGAAAAACGTAATATCCGTTAGCGTGCATGACGCCTATCGAAAAAATGACACCAACAAAAATTTTATCATTTCTTTTATGAATTTGCTAACTGCTATAATTTTTATTGTTCGACTAAGTTTTCGTCATCAGTGACATCATCAGGTCTTAAACAACCTTATCTGCTTGCAATTCGCATGTTTTATTCTTAGTATTGTTTAAATTAGCAGCCATCCTTACTATTTCTTTTATGAATTTGCTAACTGCTATAATTTTTATTGTTCGACTAAACTTTTCGTCATCACTGACATCATCAGGTCTTAAACACCGTTGTTTAAGACCTGATGATGTCAGTGATGACGAAAAGCTTAGTCGAACAATAAAAATTATAGCAGTTGGAAAATTCATAAAAGAAATAGTAAGGATGGCTGCTAATTTAAACAATACGAAGAAAAAAAATTTTATCGTTGCATCAAGCCGTCAACGAAGCTACCTGCTTCAACAAGAATCGCCCTTGACATTTTTAAAGGCGATTGTACCGACTTTTAATTTTCAAGAACAATGTTTATCGTGTCACCAAAGTATATTGATGAAGCGTTTTTACTAAAACAGAGGAAAACTTAATTGTGCGCTCGAGAGATACTTAACGACTTTTGAAAATTGTCAACGAAAGAAAATATTTTGGAAGTAACGAGAAATATAAATGTGGAGTAGGGTCAAATCGCTTTACAGCGAATGCAGCAGTAACAGTTTGAATCCTAGTCAATTATAAATACCATAATTCATATATGAAAAAAATGTTACTCTTAGTAGCCGTCTGGAAGGAAATAGAGTTGCAACGAGCACATGTCACGCAGTTTATTTATTTGTACTTAGAAGAAAATACAGAAGAATGCCAATTTCTTCTTCTTCAAATCTTGTGGCATTAAAGTGAATCTGCTGTGTCGATATGCACCAGTATATCCAGTATGTACAGAGGTACTATGTCACCAATGCAGTCGTTGTTTTGCACGGGTATTAAAGTGATGCGCGAACAAGAGCATCAAGTGTGCAGAAAGATTTCGACGATCAAGAAAGCAAAATTTCGCTAAATGCGTTTTGATGGGTCCGTGATAGCCATAGTTTTTAAAGGAAAATGTTTGTCAAACGAAGTAGATATCATTTCCATGCTACAAAGAAAAATATTCCAGTAGTCCAACTTAGAAGTAGTGCAGAAAATATTGTCAACAAGTGATCAATATGTCCTCATCATATAATTTTTTTTTTTGTTTAAGGGAAGTATAGATGTAGTTTTATGACAGCGTTAGCAAGAAATCATAAAGATGTGTATTTCATAAAATCCATAAAAGGAAATATTTTGGGAAATAGACTCTTATAGCTATATATGATATGGAGATATAGTAGCGGGCAACATATTATCCCTACATGAATTCAGTGGCTGCGATACCACATCCGTAATTTTCAGTCAGGGAAAAATAAAGTTTTAAAAGATCTTGAAGAAGTACGAATCGTTTAACAAAACCATGAAGTATTCAAAGATGAAAACATCATATTCGCAAGAGAAACATTCTTGGCTAGTTTTACTTTACAGTGATTTCAGTGATAATATGGTTTTAGAAGTTCTTCAATGTCAACGATTCCCGAGATAAGTGACAAATAGTAAATTGACTTTAGAAGCCCTTCCCCAATTCGAAAGATCGCACAACACCATTCGTTCGGACCTACCACCAAGTTCAATGATGTTGTGGTAGGTCGAAAAATACAGAAGAATGAGGATGAAGAAAGAACAATTACCCTCACGCCAATGAAAATCGTAAAAGTCTTCACTCCTGAAGCATTATTAAAATTAATCTCGTCCAAATGTAAGAAAGGATATGGTCGATGCGGATGCAAAAAAAATAAGCTTTGAGTGTTCTATTTTATGTGTTTCTTGTAATGGAATATCATACGAAACCATTCTAGAAGTTTTATCAGGCTTTGATAAAGAAGATGAGAAAACTACTAATAATAAGTAATTTCTCAATATTGTTACGACGGTCTACTTGATCGTCGTAGGTACAGTGGAAAACAAAATAAGTACAAGACACCAATTAATTCACTAATCACCAGCTTTAATTTTCACAGTTAACAGTTCGTAATTAACAACACAGTCTCTTATAACAAATCAAATAAAAATTGTTCACACGCAAATAAATGTCAACTAATTTTAAAACACAATTGTATTACAATATACCCCCCTCTTATAAAACGCAACACTTCACTAATAACCACTTGACCGTACGCAGTAATCTCGCCCGATAATAACTAGAACCGCACTGAAAATAAATCGCTGCTATGTTGAAACTGAACATCGTTGAGTACTGGTATTTATGTCCCCAAATTACTAGATTATTCCATAATGCACGATAGCGCCAGTATAGTTACGACGTAATTATTTGCAGCCTTGACAAAGTCCGTGCGCCCGCGCGAAGTCTGGCACAGTCTAGAAAATGTGTCGGCAAGCGCTTACGCCACACACGTTACATTCCGGATTACTCTGGAACATTCGATAAACACGTAGATTGTTCTGTGATGTCGTAAGACTTCCCCCTCCTTAAGCCTGTTCGTCCTGAACTGGCAAACCGTCTCTTAAGTTTAAGTAATACTTAGCTAGGCGATCTAGGTGGACGACCTTGAACTTTCCCTGTCTTTCCTGTTGAATCCGATAAACAACATCGTTGATCTTTTTTTCACAGTATAGGGTCCTTCCCAGTTAGTTTTCAACTTAGGTGAGCGGCCACGACGGCGCTTTGGGTTGAACAACCAGACCTGATTTCCTTCTTGGAAACCCACACTATTGCTGCGAATGTCATACCGAGTTTTCATTTTATCACTGGCAATCTTCAGCCGTCCTCTTATCAAGCGATTCATTTCTCGCAGTTGGTTTTCTAATTGCTAAGAATAGTTCTGTGGCCCTAGGGACTGAGTCTCAGATGATCAGAACATTAAATCCCCAGGAAGACGAATCTCCCGCCCAAACACCAATTTTGCTGGAGTCATGCCGGTTTTGTCGTGTACTGATGATCTATAAGCCATGAGGAATAGTGGTATACGTTGGTCCCAGTCTGTTTGGTTCTCGTCAACAACCTTCGAAAGATGCTGCTCAAGTGTCCTATTGAATCTGTCAACCATCCCGTCCGCCTGAGGATGCAGAGGCGTTGCCCTGGTCTTTCGAATTCCGAGTAGACGGCATAATTCTTTAACAACTCCTGATTCGAAATTTCTCCCTTGATCCGTATTGATTTCCATAGGGGCTCCATAACGGCAACAGAAGTTGTGAACTAAGTCCTTTGCCACAGTGGTAACCTCCTGATTTGGAATTGCGTGGGCTTCCAACAACTTAGTAAAGTAAAGTAGTCACCTACAACCATGATGTACCGGTTTCCATCGTCAGTAACTAGGAACGTTCCAGCAATGTTTATGGCAATTCTCTCGAAAGGCAATCCAACGTTATATTGTCTCATTTTTCCCCTGCTTCTGGTTGTGGGCCCTTGCTTGCAGCACGTATTTCACACGTCCGAACCCATTCCTCTACGTCGTGGCGAAGATGAAGCCTATAGAATCGCTTCTGTATTTTGTCAAGGGTTTTGTTAACGCCAAGATGGCCTCTAGATGTTCCATCATGCATCTCCTTCAAAACTGACTGCACTTTACTTCGGGGAATTATCAAATGCATGGCCACATCTCGTCTATCTGCACTTTCCCAAGCCCTTTTCAGCAATCCGTTTTCTAAGGTAAGAGATTCCCATTGTGCCCAGTAGCCCTTCAGTACTTCGGAACCATGGCAGATATCTTGCCAATCCGGGCGGCGACCTGCCTCTTTTGCTGTCAAGATCGGTCCAATGTCTTCATCAGTCATCTGTTCTTGTCGACAATCTTGTGTTGTCCAGCCGTCTGCTAGGAAATTTGCAGTGATGGCTTGAACATGTTCGCTTGAGTTTTGTTCTTCCTTTCTGTGGCAATGTCGGCAGTCTTCTGGGCACGGTCTTCGTGATAAGCCATCTGCATTACCATGCAGGCGCCCCTGCTGATGTTGTACTTTGAAGTTGTACTCTTGAAGACGTTCGAGCCACCTTGCTAACTGTCCTTCCGGATTTTTAAATCTCAAGAGCCATGCAAGCGCGGCATGATCGGTACGTAATGAAAACACTCTCCGATAGAGGTATTTATGGAAGTGCTTCAAACCTCGGACAATTGCCAACAACTCTCTCCTTGTAACACAATAATGTCTCTCTGGTTTAGAAAGCGTCTTGCTGTAATACGCTATTACTCATTCTTCACCGTTCTGCACTTGAGACCAGTATTGCTTGCGTCTGTATCTACGATGTACTTCCCTTCGGAAGCTGGAAAAGCGGGAATTGGCTGCGAACATAATGCAATTTTCAAAGTCCTAAATGCTTGGTCACACTCTCTCGACCACTGAAAGTTTCGTTTATTTTCCGTTAGCCTATGTAATGTTTTAGCAATAGTAGCGAAGCCTTTCACAAAGCGTCTGTAATATGAGCATACTCCCAGGAAACTCCGAACTTCGTGTTTACTCTTCGGCATTGGCCAGTCTCTTACGGCGTCTACTTTATTAGGATCCATGCTAACGCCCGCTGCTGAAACCAGATGGACCAGATACTGTACTTCCTTTTGGAATAGAGAACACTTCTTCGGGCTCAGCTTCAGTTGGGCACCGTGAATTCTAGTTAGAACCTCCTTAAGGTTTTCCAAATCGTCTTTGAAAACCTTCCCGATGACTATGACATCGTCTAAGTAAACAAGGCAAGTTTTCCATGTCAGGCCTGGGAGTAGCAGGTCCATTAATCTTTCAAATGTTGCCGGTGTATTACAGGGTCCAAATGGCATGACGTTAAACTGGAATAAGCCACTTGTGGTCGAGAAAGCGGTGTTTTCCTTGTCTTCTTGATGAAGACCCACTTGCCAATATCCACTCTTCAGGTCCAATGTGGAAAACGTGGAAAACTGCTGTGCTCCGGACAACGTGTCGAGTGTATCGTCAACGCGAGGTATTGGATAGCAGTCTTTCTTTGTAACGTCATTTAACCTCCGGTAGGCCTAGTCTACGCAGAAGCGCAATCCACCATCCTTCTTCGCTACCATCACTACAGGAGAAGACCAAGCACTTGACGAAGGCTCGATTACTCCCTCTTTCAACATGTCCTGTACTATCCGAAACATTTCCTCTTACTTAGATAATGGAGGCCTTCGAGGAGGTTGGCGTATCGGTGTTGTGTCCCCGGTATTGACGCGATGTTGTACAAGAGAGGTTCTTCCCAGTGACTGTCCCCGAACTGCAAAAGAAGCCTTGAATTCATGAAAAAACCGTCGGAGTTCATTTACCTCACCCCTTGAGAGGTCGTTAGACGATCTGTTCAATAATTCCTGCTGTTCCTCTGGTAATTTGGAAGTATCCGAAGCACAACCGGATCTTCGTTGCGTTATTCCGGCTACCCAGGCCACAGGAGTCAATTTGCCTAGGAGCGTATTGCTTTGTAAAGTGACAAGTTGATCCAAAATATTCGCCACTATAATAGGTACATTTCCGGTTTCGTCAGGATTTACTAAATTTCTGGCAATTAGTATGCCCGGTGTGCTGATGACCTGGGGTTCGAATATAGAGTACTGGTTGCCCCTAGTATCTACCTCGGTTCTAACTATGATGATCGTTTCGGAGATCATCTATACTGAAACTGAACATCGTTGAGTACTGGTATTTATATCTCCCCAAATTACTAGATTATTCCACAATTCTCGATAGCGCCAGTATAGGTACGACGTAATTACTTGCGGCCTTGACACAGTCCGTGCGTCCGCGCGAAGTCTGACACAGTCTGGAAAATGCGTCGACAAGCGCGTACGCCACACACGTTACATTCCGGATCACTCTGGAACATTCGATAAACACGTAGATTGTTCTGTGATGTCGCAACACTATAGACATTAACGGTAATGCCACAGAGAATGCAATGGAGGACGAAGAGGAAATATCTGAGCAAGATATTACTCTCAATTAACCTGGTCCATATAAGAGATGAAAAAGATGCTGAACTTTTCTGAAACAGTGCATTGTTGTTTAGACCTACAAGGGTCACATAAAAACGCCCATTTTAGTATACATCCAAGGTCGTGTGGGAAACATTAAAAGACAAATAAAAACAGTAATTAACTAACATTGTAAGAGATAAATGCAGTATTTTGAACTACTCGAAAAATAATTTAATTGACCTTCTTGTATCTCGAAAATTGTTGATCTGAGTGGAAAATATGTGTAAGGAATCTTATGCCCTATATTTTCGATAATAGCTATTTTTTTGGTATTAATTGCCGAAAAGGAGATAATTGCTAAAATGTTATTTTTCGTCCTGTTTTTTCCAAAATTGTAGCACGAGCGGCAACGTCTCAAGCCCGAAAACTTTAAATATTAATTAACATGCCAAACTTTACACCTACGCCAAATATAAACTTTTTGCAAGGTAAATCCTACTAATTTCCTGGTCTGTCTCTTTCAATATTGATAATTATGAGTGACTATATACTTGGGTGACAAAAAATTATTTTGTTACCTGTATTTCTCTTTAACATTCTGTGTTGCTTTTTTCTGTAGTCTTATTTCCCCTTTCCTATTTTTGTAACAAGATTGGTCTTCAAACATTTTGGTTACACTGCAATTTTACCAAATGTGTATGTTAGCAAATGTGGTGGCTGATGTGTCTGACTTATTAACAATTTCAATTTCTATTTTAAAATAAGTAAATAAGGTATGCAAAATATTTATTTCATTTTTACTGTTCGTTTTATAATCTTTAATACATGAAAGTGTTAAAAACCACTCGCCTAAAAACAAACCTATTATCATAAAAACAATAACTCTTCTAAATACACACACATATTACCTTTTTTCTAAAGATGTTAAATATTTATATATCTTCGAGGGTCCTAGTTACCAGAGGCTCTTGCTACAAGGCAGGAAAAATTCACATTTTATAGGTAAATAATGTTGGGTAATTTAGGGAAATTTTTGCGTGCCCGTGTGTGTATGTTTGTATAAAAACAAATTATAATTACTTTTTCAAGTAGAAATTATATGCAACGCTGAGAAAATATCAAAACACTTGCAGATAGTGTTTGCTATTTATGTAATGTAGACAAATTGTATTTACATTATGTTTTTACAACAAGGTAATATAGCTACTTTTGGAAGACCAAGCAGAATTTTGTGTTAAATGAAGTTTCCAGTAGGAAGTGTTAGATGGTGGTACTGCATTACGTTTTGCTGCATAATGTGTTAACTAAAAAAATAAAGTTTAAAGCTAGTGGAATAATTGTTAGTTTGTCAAAAGCAAATCAATATTAGATTACGGTGTTTTGCTCCTTTAAGCTTACAAATTATGTTATTTCAATTGTAGTCAAAGAAGCTAGTACGTATACAAATACAAATTCTAACGAATATACTAACAAGTAAACAAATAGCGCACAAGAGAAGAAGATAGCGTAACAATGTAAAATGAAAGTCTACGGAACAGTACAAAATGAAGTGCAAACAGGCTTGTACATTGCAGAATTTGCCAAAAGATTTCATAAATGAAAAACCTGTAGCTGCAGCTATCAAAACAACGTAAACCTATTTTGTAAGACAAGTTCTGATTTCAGAACTTGACTGTTTTCTTACGATATCAGTAACTGAGTTTACAGTAACTGTAGTAACTGATCTGAAAGTGAATAAATCAACTGTGTTTTGAAATATTTATTTACACACCTAAAGGTGTCGATTTAGGTAGAAACATATTAAGATATAACGTGGCTAGAAACACTAACATTTCCATAGTAGTGACAGATAAACGCAATGCTACAGGTAATAATTTGCAGAATAATCAGATTCTAAACACATACGATTCTAAGACCCGTATCAAGTTTAGACAAAAATATAAAACACATTTAAAAGTCTTAAAAACCATCGTTAAGTTTGTTATAAAGTTCTTATAAAAATAAATATTCATAGTTGGAAGAGATCTAAAATCAATGTATGCTCAAAATAAACAATTCCAAACATTACTTTCATTATATTTAACTAATTTCAATGCATGTGCAATTTGCATTGTTATGCTTGAGTAATTATTTTGGTGACTTCACTCACGTGACACCAATTTTCATCAATACAATAACTTCTTTTATTTTTGATATCTACTTTCAGTATATGCGTGCATGCACCGAAGTAACATAAAACTACATCAGTCTAAACTTAATCATTATTGATACTTGCAATACATAACCTATGAAATTGGATCAAAACATTTTCATAATTACAAAAGTTTAAAGAACCATTACACACAATTGTCACAGATAAAAAGTCATATTAATTTAAGTTCAACAATGCCTTGCTAAGATAAAATATTACTGTCGTTGAGAATGCAATGCATCTCTATCTTTTCAGGCCAGTGCAAATGCCAAACCTTTTGTAGACACAAACAATAATATCTGTCGAACAGTTAAGCAACTAGAGTCTGGGCATGAAACTTATTCTTATCTGCGATTCTTGCATATGCTGTTGCAACTTTATTCTTATAGTAAAATATATTTGTGGTATTTTAGTATCCAAAATTTTGCTTTAAAATAATATTTTCAAATTTTCAGTACTTTGGACGTCACAGACACAAGAATAATTTACAAAAATTTCACCTCAAGCACAAGTATGGACAACACAATAATAAAAGAATACAAAATCTTTGTGTACTTGAAACACTCACTAACAATAAATTTTTCTTCTATAAATTAGTAACTTTGTTAATAATGTTTCATATGGTTTTGATTACAGAAGTACTGTATATTGTAACGTTACATAACCCGTTCCCAATAAATTAAATCATGATATTAATTGATGACTCGTTGGGCACTTGGTGAAACATATTAATACCAAGGTTTTGTAAAATATATAAAAACACTTGGTAAGTTTCACAAATTTTTTAATTAACTCTGACAGCTGTTTCGACTAACTTAAGCCATTGTCAAAGAGCGAGTGAATGAAATTACTGAACACAGGATGTTAGAGTAGTGTAGGTGGTAAACATCTGTTTAGGGCGTATCTGGAACATCTGTGTTGTGATGGCGAGGGGTGGGGAGTGTGTGCATGAGACAAGGGAAGGTCTGGTGTCTTTAAAAACTAAATACAATCATGAATGCAAAATATAAAATTAACTGAACTAAATATAAACTGAATGCAAAATTTAAAATAATGATGAACATTCAAAATAATATAAAATAAACTAAACTAAATAACAGATTTTAATAAAGGGGATACACAAAATTCAGTCTGTTCATTGGTTAAATTTTTGTTATTTTTTATTGCTTTTTTAATTTCTAAAATTTCTAACAAATCCATTTTTCTACCTTTTTGTATGTTGTGGAGTAGTGTTATGTTTTTTGTGTCTATAAAGTGATTGTGTTGTAAGCAATGATCTGCAAAACCTGTATTAGATGTATTGGTTAAAATCGCCTTCTTATGTTCAGAAATGCGATGTTTCATAGCACGGCCACATTGTCCGATATAAATAGCATCGCATTCTGCACAGTGTATTTCATAAACTCCATTTTTCTCCAGTGTATTAGATTTTTCTTTATTATTGACTAGTAGTGAAAAAAGATTACGTTTGTTTACTGATACCATGTTAAGACCATGGTTTTTTAACCTATTATTAATCTTATCTGTTATACACGGAATGTAATTTGTTAAGTGAAATTTTTTGTTACCCTGATCTGGCTCTATGGAATAAAATCCTTTTAAAGTAATTTTCTTCTGTTTTTTTAAAATTAAAGAGTTAATTATTCTTTCATCATAACCGTTATTTTGTGCTATGGCTTTTATAATATCTACCTCTTTATTGAAATTTTCTTTGGATAAAGGAACTATAAGGAGACGATTAACCATTGCATGAAAACTGCTTAATTTTATGTGCCATGATGTTAGTGATTGTTTATGTATAACGGTATCTGTAAAAGTAGGTTTTCTATATATCTGAAAACTAAGATTATTTTGTGATCTAGTAATGGTAAGATCCAAAAAATTTAAGCTTTTCATATTTTCTGTTTCAAGTGTAAATTGCACGCTACTATAAAAGGAATTAATATAATCTAAGAACATATGAAGCTGTCTATCTGTTCCCGTCCAGATACAAAATATATCATCAACATACCTTGTCCAATGAAAAACATATTTTATGTTGGGGTTATCAGATGTAAAAATGTTTTCTTCCAAAAATGTCATAAAGATTTCACTTAATAAAGGTGATAAAGGAGAGCCCATAGGTAAGCCATTAAATTGTTTATAGATTTTATTATTAAACTGAAAATAATTTTGTCCTATGCAAATATCTAAGGCCGAGAATAATTCTTTTTTCTGATCACTATTTAAGGTTAAAGTATTTTGTATATGTGAGGAACAGATAGACAACAGAACATCTACAGGTATAGACGGAAATAAATTCTTAACATCAAATGAAACTAATTTTGCATTCAGTGGTAAATGTACATTTTTTATATTATTAACTAATTGTAAAGTGTTATACCATACTTTGGGTTAAAGTTAATATATTTTGGCAATAATTCATTAAGTTTTTTACAGACTTTATATGCAGGTGCAGTTACATATGAAACAACTGGGCGCATGGGACAATTAGGTTTATGTATTTTTGGTAAACTATACAAAACAGGAGCTTTTGGGTTCATCATAGTTAGCATGAAACTTTTTGTGTCTGAAAATATATTAGGGCAATTTTTAATAAGTGATTTTATTTGTTTTTGAAACTTATTAGTGGGATCATTAAATGTCTTGAAATTGTCATTCCTGAAGAGAAGTTCTGTCTTTTCAATATATTCGCTCCTATTTATTATTGTAATTGTATTGCCTTTATCAGCTTTGCAAACCACTAAACTATTTGAATTAATTTTTTGTTTTAAACTGTTAACTATTTACTTATCTGAATCTTGTAGACTGTACTTATTCTTATTACTTTTTGATATAATGTTTGCACAGGAAACTAATTCATTATTTCTTATATCTGGGTTATCTACATTACTAAGTGCTATTTCTGTATTTACACATAACATTTCCATGTCTCTTTTGTACCGTATGTTTGGACAATATTTCAAACCTTTATTTAACAGATTTAGTTCTTTCTGAGTAAAGTTTATATTTGAGAAATTTTCCACTCTGTTATAAAATTTATTTACTGCTGATGACATAGTAGTTACTCTCTTACTACTTAGCTTAGTTGTGATAAGTTTTAGTAATTTTGTTTTTTGTACTAAATATTGTTTATTGCTCTTCAACAGGCATACAAGAACTGGCTACATTTGGAACTCAAGAAATGGTACTCTAGAAGAAATAATTTGTCTTTACACCAAAAACTTATACATTGTGAATTAACTTATAGATACAGTGCAGTGGAATTTGACCTTATTGATAATATGATCAGAGAACAAGTAAGTTATCATGCTCATAAACAATATTTGGATCTTACCATTATTAGATCACAAAATAATCTTAGTTTTCAGATATATAGAAAACCTACTTTTACAGATACCGTTATACATAAACAATCACTAACATCATGGCACATAAAATTAAGCAGTTTTCATGCAATGGTTAATCGTCTCCTTATAGTTCCTTTATCCAAAGAAAATTTCAATAAAGAGGTAGATATTATAAAAGCCATAGCACAAAATAACGGTTATGATGAAAGAATAATTAACTCTTTAATTTTAAAAAAACAGAAGAAAATTACTTTAAAAGAATTTTATTCCATAGAGCCAGATCAGGGTAACAAAAAATTTCACTTAACAAATTACATTCCGTGTATAACAGATAAGATTAATAATAGGTTAAAAAACCATGGTCTTAACATGGTATCAGTAAACAAACGTAATCTTTTTTCACTACTAGTCAATAATAAAGAAAAATCTAATACACTGGAGAAAAATGGAGTTTATGAAATACACTGTGCAGAATGCGATGCTATTTATATCGGACAATGTGGCCGTGCTATGAAACATCGCATTTCTGAACATAAGAAGGCGATTTTAACCAATACATCTAATACAGGTTTTGCAGATCATTGCTTACAACACAATCACTTTATAGACACAAAAAACATAACACTACTCCACAACATACAAAAAGGTAGAAAAATGGATTTGTTAGAAATTTTAGAAATTAAAAAAGCAATAAAAAATAACAAAAATTTAACCAATGAACAGACTGAATTTTGTGTATCCCCTTTATTAAAATCTGTTATTTAGTTTAGTTTATTTTATATTATTTTGAATGTTCATCATTATTTTAAATTTTGCATTCAGTTTATATTTAGTTCAGTTAATTTTATATTTTGCATTCATGATTGTATTTAGTTTTTAAAGACACCAGACCTTTCCTTGCCTCATGCACACACTCCCCACCCCTCGCCATCAAAACACAGATGTTCCAGATACGCCCTAAACAGATGTTTACCACCTAAACTACTCTAACATCCTGTTTTCAGTAATTTCATTCACTCGCTCTTTGACAATGGCTTAAGTTAGTCGAAAGAGCTGTCAGAGTTAACTAAAAAATTTGTGAAACTTACCAAGTGTTTTTATATATTTTACAAAACCTTTGTATTAAATTAAATCATGTAAGAACATAAAGGTCAGAAATGGGTAACCTATAACTAGCTCTAAATTAAAGTATATCACTAAACATTATAAACAATTCGAGTGATATACAGTGACAAGTGAGTTATAGTGTACCCATTGAGGTAAAAAGTGAAAGTAAAGGTAACTTATTACAGAATTGTGCTGTAGGTTTGGGAATTATAAAACTATGATAGTAGACTATAATGCTACTAACTGATTCTGTAGTTTTATTAATTTATTGTAATATTTATATTGTGTAGACAACCAATTGTAATACCTAAGTTCATGTTATATTTTTTCAAATATTTGTGTTATAATATAATATAACCCAGGGTTCGTTTAAAAAAAAAACGTAAAAAGTTTAAATATCAAAGGATAATAAAAAATTAAAATAATTCTATATGAGGGAAATGGCAACAGGAAGTAGTGCAGTGTAGGAATACTATGAGAGAATAATAAATACTATATAAATTCATTTAGAGATAATAAAAACTATTAAATACTTATATACCAGGTCATAAGAAAATGAACAGAAACCTCTTATGTACAACAAATTGGTAAAGAAACCGGAAATAAAAAGAATTATTTTTCGGTAAATAAAATATAAATTTATAATAATTACAAACTGCCTGTATAATAAAAATATTTTGGGTTACTAAGAGTGACTAAAATAACAAGTATTGTTAATAATCGAATTTGGAAAAAACCTGGCGAGTTGACAAAGTGATGCTACCACAATTCTATTAAAATATCTTTTTTGAAACTTGGGAGAAGTGTAAAATTAGTACCAAATTAAAAAGCATTATGAACTCTATATAATCATACCTTATTTATCAAAATTAAAGGATTATACTCCATAATAAACTGTGAAAGAAAACCATTCTGATGATTCGGCCTAGTTTCGTGATGTTTCAAGTTGACGATAGAATATGGGCCAGACTGTAATGAAATTACAACTTAAGACGGACCTCACTAGAGAAAAGGCTTCCTTCCAGTAAGAACTATAAGAAGAGAGGTAATATAAACATTTAGTTTAATAGTTGACGAAGAAAACGCATTCCGAATGGTTATATAGAACACAAAGCTAGTCAAAATTAATCACATGTTCTAAAGTAAACAAACGCCCGCTGCTCTCTTACGGAAATTTCTGGAACTACATACTAAACGAAAAAATAAACAAATTTATTTAAAATTTTTCAGTATTTGTAAAGCTTAGTAATTATGCATTTCTGACCATCTCATAACAAAAAGAACTTACCCTTAACCCTGGGGAAATAAAAAGAATTATATATTGATTGATGTTTTAAAAAATAGTATAAAATTCGGTAAACAAAACCATATATGTTTTTTTTTTTTTGACAATTCCATGTTTATTCGAGGAAGTCGATATTATGTTTTAATGAAGTAAAGATCGATTGCGATACTTGTATTTTGGTGGCAGGAAAACAAAAAACAATAATATAATTAATAAATATTATTGAAAAATGATATTGAATAATAAAAATGTGTTATATTTTTTGTAGTGGGTAGTTGTAATTGATTTCAGCACAAAATAGAAGAGATTGACACATTGGGTCATATTTCGCCATAGGGTAGGCTGGTTGAACTATGTGTGGAAACTCGTCTCACCATCAGCTGATTTAAATCACAGCGAACAATTAGAAAAATTTCCAAAATCGCCTAAACCGAGTGTAAATAATCGGTACTTACTCTCTCTTCCTCACAAGGCTGAACAACTTCCCTACTTGACCCCAAATCACACACTCTCGATTTCTGCTTATATTTAGTAACATTACAAAATACTTTATTTTTTAAACTTCAGTTATTATAATTCATAAGTGGCGACTGCGGAGAGGCGGAAACTTTAATATCTCAAGGCAGTACGTTACAGATTGGCGCTTACAATAGTGGGGCTGAATTAACAATATACCTGTAACGGTATTACGCTAACACCTCTAAGAAAACTGCTACATTACAGATTGGCGTACACAACATTGGGAGCTTAATTAAATAAGACGAACACCCAATAAGCAACATACAAAGTTTTCGCTAAAACCTCTACAACAACCGCTACGTTACAGATTGGCGCATAACAACGTGGGGCATATAATATAACTCACCTCTGATCAAACAACCGCTACGTTACAGATTGGCGCTCAACGTAAAAGGGCGGTAATTAGGAAAGAATTTTGATATTTAATAAATTAATATACCAAAAAATCTAATTATCGTTGGCAGTTATGAGAAAAGAAGAAATACATAATACCCGAGGCAAATCGAAGAAGAGGGGAAAAGAAAAGGAGATTGAAGAAGGTGGACAGGAACAAGAAATAGAATTAGTTACGGACAGTGAAATGGTCCAACAGACAGGTGATACAGAAGAAACCGAAGTAGTTATGGATACGGAAAAGGAAATAGTGGAAGAGGATGCCCAAGGGGACCAACCGGATAAAGCGGAGGCCAGGAGGGAACCAAATTGGCAAGACATGATGAGATTTATAGCCGAGAAGTTTGATAAAATAGATGAGAATTTTAAGAAACAGGAGGAAAACTCGAAGCAAACCAATGAGGAAAATAAGGAGAATTTTAAGAAACAGGAGGAAAACTTGAAGCAAACCAATGAGGAAAATAAGGAGAATTTTAAGAAGCAGGAGGAAAACTTGAAGCAAACCAATGAGGAAAATAAGGAAAATTTTAAGAAACAGGAGGAACAAAATAGACAGACCAATGAGAAAATCGATAGCATTCAGGAAAATTTAGTCAAACAATTAAATGAAAAAATAGAGACCATTAATGGAAATATCAAACAAACCATGAATGAACAATACAATGAACTGAAAGAAACTGTTGAAGGACAAAGAGAAGAGATGAATGCAAAATTTGAAGAGAATAATAAGAATTTAAAACAATTTGAGGGTAAGATGGAGAAGTTCAATAAGGAGATATGGAAAACTTTCGGGGAGAAGTTTGAAAATGTTAATACACTTAGCCAAAAGGCAGATACATACAAGGAGGAGACAAATAAACAAATGGACCATAGTTTCAAGAGTTTGGAGGAAACATTAGACAGCACTTCCGAAAGTATTATAGTAAGTCCAAACACAGAAGAGAGTAGCAAGAAAACAGAAATTAGAGAAGACCAGAATGCATTGCTATCTGAAAATAAAAATAGCCACCACAAAGAGGATAATCAATACCTGGAAAAGAAGACCAAGGAAGTAAGAAAAACATGTAGAAAGAAAATAATAAATACAAGGGAAGACTGGGAGATGATTACAGATGGATTAATTAATGTATTTAACCTTCCAATTAATGAACAAAGGGAATTAATTAAGTTTAGATCTCAATTAAATATGTCGACGATGGAAGTGTATCAGACAATATCAGTCATATCTTCAAGACGGAATATAACATTCAAATATTTGGTAAATAATCCAGAGGTAAAAGGGAATGAAATGAGATTAAATATGAGCAAATATGTTATGTCAGAGGAGGTGCAATACCTGTTAGTTAAAAAAGAACTAACAATTACGGAAAACCGTGACTTCTATGAAGACTTTGTATCAGCTGAGTTACGATGCCAGGTGAAAGAGAGGTATTTAACAAATACCAAAATCATTATGAATACCCCAGTAATCCGAGTAAAGGGAGTACCTGAATTAATGGACCATGGTTAAACTAAACAATAACCAACCAGAAAAAAGGGGACTGATATTCTGAAAACCGACCCAGCAACCCATTGAATAGCTGAAGAAAAGACCCCAAAATTCTAAAAGCATGTAAGGACATCTTACTCAAGTTATTTTGAAACCATATAATTTAAAGTGAAGAAACTAAAACCCCAAAATTCTAAAAGCATGTAAGGACATCTTACTCAAGTTATTTTGAAACCATATAATTTAAAATGAAGAGACTAAAACCCCAAAATTCTAAAAAAAAAATGTAAGAACAACTTACTCAAGTTATTTTGAAACCATATAATTTAAAGTGAAGAGACTAAAACCCCAAAATTCTAAAAAACTGTAAGGACAACTTACTCAACAATTTATCCAGGAACAAGACGATTTAATAAAAACTATAAGGACAACTTACTTAATTTATTCAGAAATAATACGATTTAAGATATTTCGAAACCATTTAATTTAACAAAAAGTAAGAACTGATTAATAAATAAGAGTTATAAAGAATTGATTTAAAATGAAATAATAGGAAAAAGTAATATTTTTAATGGTAACAAACAGAAGAAAAATTAAATGAACAAAAACAATTGATGGTAATGTGCTCAGATAAGAAGAATAAAGAATAGTTTAATGACTCCAATGAAACTGAAGGAGGATGATAATTAATACAACAAAAATTAGAATTTCTCGGAATTGAAGATTAGATAAGAAGAAATGATACGGAGAAATATGTCACAAGAAGTAAAGTCAAAAGAATTTTAACATAAGACCTATCAATAATGTTATATGCTATTAGTTAATGGAAAAGAAGAAGGAATCAAGGAGAAGAAGAAATATATAAATACATGCAAACAGCTACAGTATGAAGAATCCCAAAAGTGTTTATTACTAGTCGCTAATTGACTACTACTTATAAGTTTTTTATTTTTTTTATGTATTGACCGTAGAAATGTTCCGGCAATAATTTTTATGAGCAGGGATGATGTTCCCCTGGTCTCAGAAGGTGTAAGGATGGACAGCGGAGTAATGGACCCAAGAGTGGCCACCCGACTGGTACCACCGCACAGGATAGGGAAAAATGTTAGGGAAATTGAATATTTAAGGGATAATAATTATAAAATAGCTGTATAGTTTGATAATAGATTCCAGAAGTATAGATGAAGAAAATAGAAGGAAGATAGCAGACCGAAGCTTAATTGATAAAGATAAGTTATAGAAGTAAATAGAAATGAGTGTTAAAACAAGTTTAATATGATTAGTGTGACCAGTCCTTATCAAATAAAATGTGGAAGTACCACTACCCAGAGAAATAAATA
Organism: Magicicada septendecula; assembly: GCA_034769895.1. NCBI lineage: Eukaryota > Metazoa > Arthropoda > Insecta > Hemiptera > Cicadidae > Magicicada > Magicicada septendecula. The sequence continues at coordinate 534,670,285 of CM068367.1, read as the reverse complement.
ATTGATGAATTTGCCTCCAAGAGAGAGAGAGTAGAGTAAGAAAACAGCAATTACCACCAGTCTGAATTACCAGTCAGAGTTTACAACCAGTTTGAAAATGAAACACTATTATGAAGATAAAACCAAGACTATTAGGTGAATGGAAATAATCAACAATTTATTTTAATAAATGAATAAAACCAAAATAAATTTGTTCTAGTGGGGGGGGGGCTTTATGTAACGTTACATAACCCGGTCCCAATAAATTAAATCATGTAAGAACATAAAGGTCAGAAATGGGTAACCTATAACTAGCTCTAAATTAAAGTATATCACTGAACATTATAAACAATTCGAGTGATATACAGTGACAAGTGAGTTATAGTGTACCCATTGAGGTAAAAAGTGAAAGTGAAGGTAACTTATTACAGAATTGTGCTGTAGGTTTGGGAATTATAAAACTATGATAGTAGACTATAATGCTACTAACTGATTCTGTAGTTTTATTAATTTATTGTAATATTTATATTGTGTAGACAACCAATTGTAATACCTAAGTTCATGTTATATTTTTTCAAATATTTGTGTTATAATATAATATAACCCAGGGTTCGTTTTAAAAAAAAACATAAAAAGTTTAAATATCAAAGGATAATAAAAAATTAAAATAATTCTATATGAGGGAAATGGCAACAGGAAGTAGTGCAGTGTAGGAATACTATGAGAGAATAATAAATACTATATAAATTCATTTAGAGATAATAAAAACTATTAAATACTTATATACCAGGTCATAAGAAAATGAACAGAAACCTCTTATGTACAACAAATTGGTAAAGAAACCGGAATTAAAAAGAATTATTTTTCGGTAAATAAAATATAAATTTATAATAATTACAAACTGCCTGTATAATAAAAATATTTTGAGTTACTAAGAGTGACTAAAATAACAAGTATTGTTAATAATCGAATTTGGAAAAAACCTGGCGAGTTGACAAAATGATGCTACCACAATTCTATTAAAATATCTTTTTTGAAACTTGGGAGAAGTGTAAAATTAGTACCAAATTAAAAAGCATTACGAACTCTATATAATCATACCTTATTTATCAAAATTAAAGGATTATACTCCATAATAAACTGTGAAAGAAAACCATTCTGATGATTCGGCCTAGTTTCGTGATGTTTCAAGTTGACGATAGAATATGGGCCAGACTGTAATGAAATTACAACTTAAGACGGACCTCACTAGAGAAAAGGCTTCCTTCCAGTAAGAACTATAAGAAGAGAGGTAATATAAACATTTAGTTTAATAGTTGACGAAGAAAACGCATTCCGAATGGTTATATAGAACACAAAAACTAGTCAAAATTAATCACATGTTCTAAAATAAACAAACGCCCGCTGCTCTCTTACGGAAATTTCTGGAACTACATACTAAACGAAAAAATAAACAAATTTATTTAATATTTTTCAGTATTTGTAAAGCTTAGTAATTATCCATTTCTGACCATCTCATAACAAAAAGAACTTACCCTTAACCCTGGGGAAATAAAAAGAATTATATATTGATTGATGTTTTAAAAAGTAGTATAAAATTCGGTAAACAAAACCATATATGTTTTTTTTTTTTTTGACAATTCCATCTTTATTCGAGGAAGTCGATATTATGTTTTAATGAAGTAAAGATCGATTGCGATACTTGTATTTTTGTGGCAGGAAAACAAAAAACAATAATATAATTAATAAATATTATTGAAAAATGATATTGAATAATAAAAATGTGTTATATTTTTTGTATTGGGTAGTTGTAATTGATTTCAGCACAAAATAGGAGAGATTGACACATTGGGTCATATTTAGCCATAGGGTAGGCTGGTTGAACTATGTGTGGAAACTCGTCTCACCATCAGCTGATTTAAATCACAGCGAACAATTAGAGAAATTTCCAAAATCGCCTAAACCGAGTGTAAATAATCGGTACTTACTCTCTCTTCCTCACAAGGCTGAACAACTTCCCTACTTGACCCCAAATCACACACTCTCGATTTCTGCTTATATTTAGTAACATTACAAAATACTTTATTTTTTAAACTTCAGTTATTATAATTCATAAGTGGCGACTGCGGAGAGGCGGAAACTTTAATATCTCAAGGCAGTACGTTACAGATTAGCGCTTACAATAGTGGGGCTGAATTAACAATATACCTGTAATGGTAGTACGCTAACACCTCTAAGAAAACTGCTACATTACAGATTGGCGTACACAACATTGGGAGCTTAATTAAATAAGACGAACACCCAATAAACAACATACAAAGTTTTCGCTAAAACCTCTACAACAACCGCTACGTTACAATATATAGACGTTTTTGACGCTATAAACATAGGAGAAAACCTATTTAACAGGCACAGTACAATTAAGAGACTACGTATAAATTATGTTAAAGTATAGACACACGACATTTGAAAGGGTGGTTTAGGATCCGTAAGAACATACATCTTGTATATTTTATAATATATCCCCATGACATACATAAAATTAATAGAAATTTTAATTTTATATTAACTTTTACATAATCAAACAAATCACTAGTAACTACTTATACCCTGCACATATATAAGCCACTAGTTATCATCCAGCGAGCATACTATGGAATGCATATTTTTAAAGCTTAACATCGCACTCAATAAAGGTCTTCACATTGTTCATTAATACATCTTTAGTTCTGGAAAAGGTATCTAATAATCACAAAAGATTGGTGCTGTCCCCTTACATAAAATAATCCGTAAAATCTTTGTTTATTCAATACTGTGTTTGAAACAATATATTTTCCTACACGTCTGTATTATAACGTTAGACGTAGAAGCGAATGAAATATGAAAAACCTCACAAGGTGTCAAAATAGATACTAGAATTGAACTGAACGCAGGCATTCAATGTTTCGGCTGTCACTCCACACTATCGTTGTATAAATCTTATTAGTTTAGGAAGCAGAAAACGGGAAACGCAGAAAATATTTTTCATTGAAATTTCAAACTTACATTCTTACTTAAATGTAATTTAAGTTGAAAGTTATGTATGACATATTCGTGGATTACAATTTGTTAGTAGTCTACGTAATTGTTCGGATCTCTGTAATTTAGAGGTATACAGTGTCTACAGAGGTTAAGTTTGAAACCACTTCTTGTAAATTCCAAAAAGGCAAAAATGCTATAAATTATGGTACTTTGGTTAATTATTTATTATATTGATTCCAACGTGACAAACGGTCTCAGTATAGGTGAATATAGAGAATAATGATTATCAGCTATTATAAATGTCCCAAACGATAAAAGAATGTGTGAAAATAAATAGTATTAATAAAATAATTAGAATTAAAAGGATAAAATTAGAAAATAAGACATTGTAGAACCATGAAGATATAATTTTATAAGTGAGTGAAGTGTTGTGTAATGTAGGTAGCGAATAGAATGTTAGGGAAGTATATTCCTGTGTTACAAAGATGTGTTCTAGAAAATTCAAGAAAGAGGAACTTGAAAAACACGTGGCCGCTACTGAATACATGAGTGTAAATCGAAACGACGCCTACGGGCATAGCGGCGGTGACGTCACTCGGCAGCGCAGCGATATACATTCGGCTGCATTATAAAAGGCGTAGCCAGTCTTCTCGACGCTCTCCGAACTCTACTCTGTCTCTCTAAAAGCAGACTCTCTGAAAGTACGTCAGCGAAGGCGATCGCAGTGGTAAGCGATTCCCGACAACGTTAATTCCAGACGTCCTAGGGTCCGTAGAGTCGTGTAGCAGCGAGTGTCAGCAGGAAACCATCACGGAGTGTGAGGTATTCGACTACGGTTCCTGAGCATCGTTTGCTGATAGTAGCGGCTGGAATACGGAGACCTGGAGCTAGTTACTACCTGGAGGCGGTTGCTGGAACGTGGACCGAAACGACGGATCGCTGGAGGCCGGATCGAGATCGTCGACCGGGAGGACAGAGAGGACGACCAAACAGGGAAGCAAAATTTAAAATCATTATCAAATTGTAAACCTTTTAAAGAGTACGTAAAAGAACATTATTTAAAATAATTTAGTTTACATAAAGAAGACTTTGAACACTTAAATAAGTTTACAGAACTGTGTTGAAAGCAAGAAAGCTTTTATTTAAAGACATTTCAAACAGATTTTTGAACAACAACAAATTAATTGTATATAAAATAATTAAAGAACATTTCAATTAAATGTGTGTACCAGAAAGAACAATAAACGTATTAAAATTTACTAATTGGGCCTTCTTTTCTGCAAATCTGGTCTGGGCTAGAACCTGTTAACTTGCAGAAAATGGCGCTCGCAACGGTGGGGCAGTAAAATTTTAAGCTAAGTAAATTAAATATAACCAGAAAATAGTGCTTGCAACTTTAAGTATTGAACTGTTAGCCCAATTAATTAAAATAAAATTTGATTGCAGATTAGCGAAAGATACAATTATTGAAAATTATATGTTAGTATAGGAACTGTATATTTTATGTGAATTAATTAAGGACAAGTAAGAACATTTTAGTTAATTTTATGTGTGTGTAATTAGGACGATTTTATCATTTAGTTAATTTATATGTGTTAGTATTAGGATTAATGTTAGGACTGTGAGTATTAGGATTAATTAATTATTCGAACTGTTATTTTTACACGGACTAAATAAAAACTGTATAACTAATTTTATAAGTAAAAAAAAATAAAAGATGGCGGTACAAGCTGAAATGATGCGTATGTTACAAGAAATTAAAGCCGACATGCAGAAACGCGAAGCTGAAAATAAGAAACGTGACGATGAAAGTAAAAAACGCGATGCCGAAAATAAAGCTGAAATGCGTGAACTTAAAGCTATCATACAAAAAGAGTTTACTAAGATCAATGAATCGTTAACAGAACAGTTAGAGCTATATAAAAAACAATGGGAGGAGGTAACGCCCGTTCAATACACATACGACACGCATAAGCAATCAGATGAACCGGATACAGCACCACAGAATACCGTTACAAGCTGTCAAGGTCACATACAAACTAATACACCGCTACTTAACCAACAAATAACGGAATTAGAACCAATAGAAAATAATAATACGTACTCACCTACAGTATTAGAAGACGTGGATACGGAACCAGAAGCACTAATCCATAAACACAACTATAGCACTAGCACAGATTTGAATAAAGACAGTAAGATCACTATAAGTCATAGCACTAAATGTAGTAATAACGTAGTTGAATGTGAGGATGCTTGTTAGAAAAATAGTGGTATCCATCCATGTGATGTGCGTGAAACGGTGTTAGAAAGTGACAACGATCACTCGAAAAAATTCGAACGTAATACTACATGCCCTACACTCGATGCACATACAAAGAACGTTAAAGCACACAGTGTAATTGACACCAAACCAGAAATATCAGCTAGTAGTGAAAATGGTATTCAAAGAAATATTAATTACTTTAAAAACACTGCAATAATACCTACGAATAAATTACAGATTCAGACGGCGGATAAAAATAAAACGCTAGCCACTGAACAAGTAGATATTAAAATAAAATACGATGAACGGAAAGTGAATAGTCCGGCAATAATAATAATAAAGCTGATGTGTATAGTTGTACTGGGAATCGATATTCTAACGAAATGTAAGGCTCAGATCGAGTTGGATAACGGTCTCAGGCATAGGGTTATAAGTAATCGTAAGGTCAGCTGTGGCGTAAAGATAACAATGTAAATAACGGCGGACGACCTACATATTCTCTGAGTTTGATACGGCGGCCAAGCATACCGATTAAACTTGACCAGACAATGAATACTGATAATTATTTAAATCCACAACAAGTCAACTTATTAGAAAAAAATGTCATAGAGCAACATGGGAAAAATATTAATATCATAAACTACCAAATCCATAAAAGAAAAAAGCCCTGAGTGAAATAATAATAAGAAGAATATCAAGAATAATAATGATAAAACGAGGGAAGGCACCTATGTTTATGCAACTCACTCATAGAAAACCACTATGTATGAAGAATGGACAGTATATTAGCTGAAAATTAATAGACATTGTTGCCACATTGCAGTGTTAAGAAAGACATTAAATGAAGAATTAATTACGTTTTAGTTTGTGAAAATTTCGTGTTATGTTTTGAGTTATATTATTTGTTTAGAAGTATATTCGTGTGTTACAAAGATGTGTTCTAGAAAATTCAAGAAAGAGGAAGTTGAAAAACACGTGGCCGCTACTGAATACATGAGTGTAAATTGAAACGACGCCTACGGGCATAGCGGCGGTGACGTCACTCGGCAGCGCAGCGATATACATTCGGCTGCATTATAAAAGGAGTAGCCAGTCTTCTCGACGCTCTCCGAACTCTACTCTCTCTCTCTAAAAGCAGACTCTCTGATAGTACGTCAGCGAAGGTGGTCGCAGTGGGAAGCGATTCCAGACAACGTTAATTCCAGACGTCCTTGGGTCCGTAGAGTCGTGTAGCAGCGATGTCAGCAGGAAACCATCACGGAGTGTGAGGTATTCGACTACGGTTCCTGAGCATCGTTTGCTAATAGTAGCGGCTGGAATACGGAGACCTGGAGCTAGTTACTACCTGGAGGCGGTTGCTGGAACGTGGACCGAAACGACGGATCGCTGGAGGCCGGATCGAGATCGTCGACCGGGAGGACAGAGAGGACGACCAAACAGGGAAGCAAAATTTAAAATCATTATCAAATTGTAAACCTTTTAAAGAGTACGTAAAAGAACATTATTTAAAATAATTTAGTTTACATAAAGAAGACTTTGAACACTTAAATAAGTTTACAGAACTGTGTTGAAAGCAAGAAAGCTTTTATTTAAAGACATTTCTAACAGATTTTTGAACAACAACAAATTAATTGTATATAAAATAATTAAAGAACATTTTAATACAATGTGTGTACCAGAAAGAACAATAAACGTATTAAAATTCACTACTTTTGCATTCTTTTCTGCAAGTCTTGTCTGGGCTAGAACCTGTTACCTTGCATTATATTTATATGTATTCGGGATATTCATATTTATTACACAATTCTTTGTTTCTTATAATCGTATGTATAATTTATAATGCTTATAATAAACAATGTCATAATTTTAATACCAAACAAACTGTGAAGGAGGAAGTAATACGTATTCCGCTTTTTGTTAAATATAATACGGACCCGTCAACTACTTTAAAATTTGTTTTATACTCATCAGAGTTACGCGCAAGTAGAATCATATACGTCTAAATATGCAGCCTATCAGGGTTTGCTTAAAGCAGATCTGTGGTTTCTTCGTCATGTACAGACAAAGGGGCTGCTTATTAAATTAGAGAAACGTACACAGAACCGTAGCGCAAAGGTTGCTGTACCAGTGGAACACGTTAGCACAACTTAATTAATTAGCGCAATATGTTGCCCGATATTTGTCAACAGCTTGCAAGATTTATGGTGGCATGAGAAAATTTATTTTAGGTAATAATGTATTTGTGATAATATGACGCTCTCAGAAGACACAATCACACACACGACCCATCGCGGAATCTAACTTTTCTCAGCATTCTACAAGATTCTCTAAAAAGCACTCCACACCTTGGCAGAGAAATAATTGGATATACAGTTCAGGGTGTACCAAGGAGGCTTTAGGAAAAGACTCTAGAGTGTCGAACAGATCATGTCAATCAAATGTGTGTCTACTTTTTTCCGCGTTTGTCAACAAAAATTGTTCAAATATATAAACTGTGCTGCTGTTTATCTTACATAATTGTTTTAATTATTTTAATTTTTCAAGAGAAAAAGAGAACAGTAACCTATGAAAAACTAACCACAATATTTCGTACATTATTATTACTTTGTTACTAAATTTAATCGTTGCACTTGTTAAATAGTTCATACTTGCGAAGTAAGTGGGCTTGCGTGTACTGTTGAAGACTTTTTCTCAATAGATCCGGGATAGTTCTGGTGAGAGCAGTTTCTACCTATCTGATGTACATATCACATTACAAGACCAACAGCCATGTTAAATTAACATTTACCTGTCGACGTAAATAATGTAACAGTGATGTGTGACAGCAGAAATATGGATGGCAGGAACCATGTATCAAACGAACAAAACGTTTTAAGTTTTGGATCCAAGACTAAATGTAAAAGAGAAGGCTGGCAAAAAGAAGAGACGTTGATGAAAATGTTTTTAAAGAACTGTCTTAGCCGTAACCGTAAGGTACATGGTAGTAAATAGGTAATCATAAAACGTATTTAATATTAAAAAATGTAAAAATAATATTGAAACAATACACAATAAATCGCAGATCTAAACTGAATAACGCTGCTTCTGATTCCTGTATTTACGTCAGTACGTGGCGTAGTATGTGACAAAATTCATCTAGATCCTGGTAGAAGTAACCATTGTTTGGAAGGCGAATCTGGAAAACTTTAGATGGTATCCGTATTACTTCCAGTCACAAAGCGTGTGCAAAGCTTCACGTGCCCACACTTCTGCTTATCGTCTCGGCATAGTAGTATTACTTACAAGCTTTTAGCACCACATTTCAATGTGATATATTGTATAAGTAGACTTTCCATATTTACTAATTTAGTTCGCCTTTTATATTTAATATTTGCGTAGGCAAAAATGTAGTTGCTACATTTTATGAGAACTGTTATATAGGCCTACTAATAAATATGTACACACCGAGTATCAAAAAAATTCTTAAACTTCAATTTTTCTATTGCTTATAAAAAGGTATTTTCAAAACGTTCCACACCAATCCATTTATGAAGTACCTGCTCACAGGATAGACATTAGTGTTTTTTTGCCTTTTTTCTCTTTTAAATGACATTGTGAAGGTGGCCGACATTCTCATCTCGGACGTCAGGAAACTAGCCACGCTACTGCGTAGATGATACTGCAGAGATACAAAAGATATTAATTAGAAGGGAAAATGTGTCTAGTTAAGTAGTATACTTTTTGAGGGTATATTTTTATAATACAGGTGAGTCATAATATTAAAAAAACAATTACGCATTGTAAATAAACAAATATGTCGACCTTACCTAACATAAAACACAATAGAAACTAATACCTGAACAAGTATTAATTTATTTAAGCTATCATTACTCTGTTTGGGAATAGCGCAATTTAATATATTTATTTGTATAAGCCGTCAAAAAGTAAAGACCCTGTTGACGATCTAAAGGATACAATATCCAACTCCTATTACGTCGCTTATATGTAGGGAATGAGATGTAGTGAAACAGAAAACTAGACACAGGCTTCTTGGAAAAGTAGTAAGGTTTTCAAATTATTTATCGTAACTATCGCTGTGTTAAAAAATTTCTATAATTTATATGTTGTAAATAAGTGACAAAATATTGTTAACAAGAAAATGAAAATAACTGTAATGAGAGTTTTCCTCCCTTACATAAGTACTATGTGAAACTAAGAAGAAAATACAGAAATTCATTAAAACCTATGGAGACTCTGTTCAGTCTTACTCGTTAGAAATATCAGGGTTGGAGTTAGAAAAAGAACGTTATGAGAATGAATATTCTAAAAATAAAACGTGTTAACAGTTAGACAAAGAATTTTCCAAGTACAGAAAAAGTGAAAAGAAAATGTACCAATAATGAAACTGAAAAAGAAATCAAAGAATTACTATAAGTGTTAATAAATAAAGTTGTCCTCTAAGTTTTGAACGTGTCTAAGGGAACAGAAAAATGGTTGAATTATTTCTGAAATATAAAATAAAATTCATATCAACTCCGTTACAGCATTGCTGAGGGAGAGCAATTTTAGAGATTTTAGAGGGAGTGACTTAGAGATTAACGTTTTCGACACTATTACAATAAAATTCGACGTGTATGCGACAACCATACAGTATTCATGAGGACCATCAATCTGCCCTACAGACTATTCTCCGTACTACCTCCTTTCTGGGTACATGTCACTACAGTTCTTGCAGCGGAATTCTAAATAACGTTTACTGAATAACTATTGTACTAAAATATTACACGATAGTGAAAATATTGCCACCTCTACTGACATCCACAATATCATCGACCTGTATTATATTTTCATACTTAATTTTACTTCGCTCATTAAATTTCAATTTAAAAATAAGTTTAGCGATATCCTTATTAGTGTTTTCTGTTCAAAATCATTAGTGTACGCGAATTGTTTGATAAATACTTGGTGTTTTCTGTTTTTAGGTAGTAAGAGGTAATGAAGCATTTCAAAGTTTTTAGCCTTACGAAGTCACGTACACTGTGTGTATTTGAGGCGCAGAAAGCTTGTCCTTTTTATCTAAAACGTTTCCGAAAGTTTATAAACAAGGACTTTATCTGCCCTGTTGAGTTTCTTCCGTTTCTTGACATTTAGTGCTAAAAGTTATCAGTTAATCCTATTTTGTCAAGAAAATTGTGAACTGGACTTATCATTTTGTTATCTTTGTTTCTCAGTTTTCCGGTGACGAGCAATATTGTTAGCAAAGATAAAAATTTCTACAGTTGACAGTATATTTAACATTTTTAAAATGTACAATAGAAAATGTTTTGAAAAGTACAGAATAAATTAATGAATTTATGTCGACATACAGTTAAGTAATGTATGTCTTAATTAATGTGTGACCTAAAATCTCACTAAGAAAAGAAACTTTATGCCACGTTTTGAGTGATTCACAATGAAGCGTAGATGCATAGAAGCAGTTACTTGATTATCATAACCGATAAATTACCATGGGTTTACTTTTAGGACAATCGTTGTTCAATTACCACTAGAATTATAGTGAGGATAATCTTACAAATTACATGCTACTAACGTAGACCTGTTTATATAAGAGTTTAAAATTTATTAGTAAAGAAAATATAGCGTATATAATAATAATGTACAAGTGATCTATAAATTTCACTCGATTATACCTTTATGCAAGATATCTATGAGACATAAGATAACTGTGTACATATAAATAATTAGTTATTGAATTCTAACATGTTAATAACGGAATACAATAACTGCAATTGTTTATGGAATAAAGTATTGTTTTTCCTTCATACTGCATTAAATTTATGTGTAGAGGATATATTTATAAACAGGAGAATTATTTGTACATAGTGATATTAGTAAAAGTGTCAACTGTTTAAAGGGCTATTTGTGCCTAGGACTAATTTAGCTTATTTAATTAACAAGTTGTATTATTGTTTGCGCATATTTCATACCGGAATGTGTAAGGAGTGCTATTGTAATATGAGTATCGTCGCAACATAAAAGTACTAGTAACATTTGTTTCACTGTTTCTGGCATTCAGAATTTTTACCCATTTTAAATCCAAGATCCGTGTGATCCATGCAATATAGAAAATTTATTTAGAATTACAATTACTTTTCTTTTTTTTAGACCAGAATTAAAAATTGTTAGAAATAGAGAAAGTAGAAAGATTTTTCAAAATTTTGTATACTAGTGCGTAGTAAATTCATAAATACAATTGCAAAATATGTACACTTAATTATTCAATATTATCTTTATTCCGATAACGCTGATTAGTTTACTTACCTCATTATTTTTGCAAATATTAAAGATATTTTGTAAATTGTATAATAAGTTCAAAATACATAAGAATAACATATTGAAATTTTCTGATCAGGTTCACCTATATATCAAACCTACAAATCTGCACGGATCTGTGTAAACAACATTTTGTAGTGGACAGTTTATACACTAAAGGAAGGCTCTAATAATGGAATCAATAAAATACAAATGTTAATTTAAGTAAACTACAAACATTTTTATCTTCAAAAAACACAGTATTACATTTTTAATGAAGAAAGTTGTGTTTAATGGTTAAACTCACACAAGGAATTTGCTAGAAAAATATGTAACTGTCCAGATGGAGGTGACAGCGCTCAGAAGGTGGGGAAGGAACATTTGAATTATAGCTTGTTGAGTGTGAGTATGGTAGGGTGGGGTGGGGGTGAAGAGTTTGTTTTCGTGTCTGTTTGTTCATTTCCGATTTGACGATGAGCTGTGAAGCTTGAAAGCGCTAATCGGAATAATTTTTTTATATAGTGATGTGCATCAGCGATAATTCTGCTTGTTATTATATTTTTGTTAAAAAAGTATATATTTAAATACATTTTTACTTAAAATAGAACAACAAATTGTAGGAATGGATTTAGTGAATGAAATCAGTCTATAGGTGTCACATCGATTCAAATTAGTTTGACTGTAAATTGGATGAACCATTTAACTATAATCGCGTTCACATTTGGTAGAAGCACATAGTAATTATGCACAGGCCAACATTTCTATCTCGCGCGCACAAACACTAACCCCCTTTCAGCTCAATCCAATCTCTATTTAACACGCCTGCTGTAGTCCATTCTCTACGTGCAGCGATCCTGTTATAAAATACCAGCAATTATCGACCCTTGATCACGAGTAAAAAACGCTGCAACGTAAGAAGCGGTAACTCGGTTCTGCTGCTAGTGAACTTGGCTGTTTTGAATTTAGTTACCAAGTGCGAATTGTGTGTGTGTGTGTGTGTGTGTGTGTGTGTGTGTGTGTGTGTGTGTGTGTGTGTGTGTGTGTGTGTGTGTGTGTGTGTGTGTGTGTGTGTGTGTGTGCTGCAGTGTATGTTAACTGTTCTGTTGGTTGTACACCTCATTTGGCTAGTAACTACCGTGTCTGGATCTGGTAAAAAAGTTTACAGGCATTGCACAAATGCAATGCACAGAGAAGGGCATTGAAAATGCTTCAATAAATCTAAAAAATATATATACTTATGTTCATTCACCAACCAATGAATTCATTCTTCATTCACCAATCAATGAATTCATTCTTTATTTACCAGTGTACAGATTATAAGCTAAATATAGTCGCATTCATAAGCGAAGTTTTATATGTGTACTACGTTATTGAAAACAAAGAAGTAGTTTCTATGGAAACTCACCGGTTCCCATTTTCGATCACGCACCAGCGATTGGCCGCAAATGTGCGACACGTCCTTAAAAACATTTCCAATGTTGAAATCGTGTTCTCTCAGACTTCCAAGTGTAATTTTAGTCAAACCTAGCGTTTAAGGCAAACACAGAACCTTGTTGTATTCACATGTTATATTCTATTTAAACCTTAGTACTTCAAGATATTTTCCTTTAGAATTTTCTTTTCTTTCATAAGCAGTAGCAACATGACTGACATTACATCTTGGGTATCTTTGTTCAAAACAATTTTTACTTGAAATAATATTTAAATAATAATTACAAAATGCAATCACCGGCGGCAAGTGCAGCTCTTAGTTTATAAGACACTATAATTTGTACACCAACTGTATGCTACACAGCAAGAGAGCGTAGCCTACTCAAAAGTAGTCATCCACACACACACACACACACACACACACACACACACACACACACACACACACACACACACACTCACCAATCTCGCCCAAACTTGTACCGCTACTGTTACGCACATATTCAGTATGATACAATCATCTTAAAAAGTTTTAAAGAAAAAGGTTTGTACTCTTTTCTCTTTTTCTGTGAGATTTCCTGATGTTGTGATTTTAGGTTTTCAAAATTATCACAAGTTTTCAAGATGTTAAAATGAAAGACAACTTGAAAATGCAAATTAAACTAAAAAAAATAACGTTTACATTAGTCTCTACTTATAATTACTGCTAATATAAGCCAATCAATTCTATAAAAATGTTGTACATAATTGCATTCTTCAACATAAATAAAGACATTATTTTTACATACACACAAAAACACGTCACGTACTGAGTGAATTTGCTTCCACTATAAGATAGGATTACAGTAAACTGAAGTGGTCGCTTGTTGATTCAGTGTGGAAGGACAAGCTGTTTAAATTTGAACATTCGCAAATTTTTTCGGGAATCTGAGAATGTAAAAACTCGAAAGAACAAATCTTGGAAAATGCAGCCATTTAAATTCAATTTACTTTAGCATAATATTTTTACTTGGAAAATTATTTTTTCATAAAGAGATATATTATTTTATCTAAACATTATTACTTTTTTTCAGTACAAATGACTGTACACGTGTCACGTAAATCCAAATTTTAAACAAAAGAAAATTTTAATACTTTTGATGTAAATATTGGACTAATTTGAAGTGAGATAATAACTATAGGTCAAACGTATGTTTGTCCAACAGGGTTTCATGTTAATTACATAACTATAAAGCATATAAGAATAGTATTATTTATTTTTGAATTATATTTTTTTAAATATTGTTACAAAACAGATATACTGTGTAGATTTTTAGATGTGTGTTGATAGATTAGAAGTTAATATACTCAAGTCGAGTACGCAATGTTAACGAGGTGAACGAGGTTATGTCCACTTTATTCAGTTATATTACCAAATTGGTGAGTTCTTTGAAGATACATTATACCAGATTACAAGATGCGATTTTAATTAACAATGTTTAATTATGTGTTACTATAAAAAACAAACAAAATTTAAAATTATAAAACTCGGTACCATAACCGATATATCGTACTATCGTACGCTAGGTTAAACGCATATAGCAGTTGTGGCCAAAAACACGTGCTCTGTGCTTGCACAGTTAAAAATATTATTATTATTTATTCATTAACTATCAAAATCATGTACTGGCAAGAGAAAAATCTAGATAAAAAAACTCTTGTTGTAGCTTTCATTTAATTAAAATTATTTGAGAACAGCATTATTTCTTGGTGACAAAATTATAATCGTCAGTTCTAGGTTAGTTACCTAGTAAACGGAAGTAATTATTTTGAATAAGTTTATTACTTATTAAATTCTTAATAATATGAACATAAACATTTTATTTATAAGTCATCTGACGTATTATTATCAGTTCTTTAGAATATTCGCACAATAAACAATTATTCGTTAATTCAAAAAGTTTAGTCAAGTAAGCGACTATATACTATACATTGATGATCGGTATTCAAATTAATTCCGACCTTCTCAATTATTATTAAATTGTAAAATATTTATTTTTAAATTAATCATTGTGCTACAATTCATTTGTTGGGCACTGATAATTCTTCATCAATGTTTAAGCACTTTAGTATTTTTGACTAGTGCAGTCCAAAACAACAAACTTCGTTTACTAACGAAAGTTATTATTTTTCATGAATTTCTTTTAAATTAATTAAAATATAGTACTCCCTGATTTAAAAACACAAAACACGACCTTTATTATACACTGGTCGAGTTATTTTCACTGTTCACTTATTGCACTGGACACTCGTTAATGTATTGTTGTGTATAGGTTAGTGTATGTAAACTGATTACTGTTTTTGACGCGCACATTTTGAAATAATTTTGACGACTTCTTTCGTAGACCTTCCGTGTTGAATGATACAGAACGAATGATTCCTTCTCAGACGCGTCTCCTTCTCATCTGGTCATTTTAAGCCATTTGATTGGTTCAAAAGGTCAAACTCTCAACCCCAAAACACTTTGGTCAAATTAAACTTTTAATTTTTTACAATTTATCGCGTGGGTTTGAGGCTATGAGTGACGTATGCATGGATACACAAAATGACTGAAAAGTTTATAATTGTCATAACTTTCTTATCAATTGTCGTATCGTCGGATGGTTAGTGGCATTATATCGCGGACACTTGTGGCTTTATTTTTAGTCTAAACAAGGATTAAATCCGTTCATTTTAATTCACTTAGCCATCCCAAAACTCACATGGTGATTCTTAATATAAATAAGTTTGTTTCACCATATTTTGTTACAATTACACTATAACACTCATTACTAAATATCTCGAGTCCATATCTCTTTCATTTTAGTACATAAACTAGTTGTAATTACAATTTAAACAATATTTGGTAATGGCGTCCATAGCGACCATATTCGATTGTTTATAAATACATGTAACGCTATTATTCCTTACCCAATTACATTTGTTTGACATCCTAACACTAATATGTATATTTATTAACATTTGTTCACATTTTATTTTGCAAAAATGTTATTTTTTATATACTTATAGTATTATCAAAAATACCTTCTGTTCTCATTTCTCTAATTTGTCACTTTTTAATTATTTTATTATACAAATGATATAATGTTAGTATTTAAAATAGTGTACAATTATTGTACCTTGTTGGTTCAATATATTTATCAACCTTTCGTTATCTGAAAGCTCTTCAATTCATAGTACAATGTTTATTTACATCTGGTTTGATAAGTGCAGTTAGTTAATTTACAATAATTCAATTACTAAACTACTACTATTACATTTGAGATGTGTTCTGATAGCAGTATCAGACATTTCTCTAACTACTGATAACATTTTTCATAGTCTGTTGATAAGTTTTGATATTGCTTTTTGATTAACTATCTTGTCACATTGGGTTTCTGTTCTTTTGGCTTTATGATATCATATTCAATCTGATTCATTTGCTGTGTATTTCAGTACACATGGTATTTTAATGTTTTGCATTATTATTCATAATTAGTCTTTGTTTGAAACAATTGTTGATAGTTGCTTGGTTTAACTAATATACATGATTTTATGTTATAGGTGCCCTTTCTATGAGGTTATGTGTCAGTTGTCTGGCAACAATGTTCAACATATTCTTATGCAGTATTTGACTCTACTATTACCATTTCATTATGGCATTCTACTACAATGGTTTAATTATTAAGTAATACACATGTTTACACTATTTGTTGAAACAATAACACAAGTATTCTTAGTCTAAGAATATTACATTTCTTTTTGGGTTGTACCTAGTTTTTGGTACATTGATTGTTTTATACCTAACAAACTAGCTTATTTGCTACTATTTGTTCTGGAATTTGTTTATATTTTGTTCCGTCTTGCTGTGGCATTCAGTCACATTTCATTTTAAGGCTTACAAAGCTTTTATTATCAGTCCCTATGAACAATTAATTTACTGTTTTGTCTCATATTTCGTTTGGTGGTCTTAATGATTATCTATGTTGTGTCACAATCTTGATTAAACTGGTCACACTAATTGTCTGTGCATTTTAACTAGTTAATCTTGGATTCTTTCACTTATAATGGTTACTCATTTTCCTCTGTTATAAACATTCTCACTTGTACTGTCTGTGGTGTTTAATTGGGGTAAAAATGGTTATCATATTTCAGGTTGTCACGCTTACATTAAGTTTTCACTGTTATTGTTTGTGATTACTCAATTATGCTAAACACTGGTTTCTTCGTAGTTGATCTTCGAATAATCATTACACTTCTTCCGGTCATTAATATAGTTCCTTGTATACCTTGTGAATGTTGATTTCTTGTACTGTCCATACATTATCTTCATTCTTCGTGGTATGTTTCCTTTGCTCTTCTTCTTCCTTTCTTCTTCTGGTTAATCGTTGTTCACTGTCGGTGTTCTCCTGGGTTATACATTACTTGTGGTAATCAATGTTCCCTTGGTCTTGTCATCTTCTTCAATATTTTTTTTTTATTCGTGGTAGTCATTGTTCCATAGTATTTTGTACTGATAAACAAATTTGTTTGTTTTATCATCATTGTGGCTGTACTTGTGTTGGCTCCTCTTCATTTTAATAATTATTTTTGTCATGTTCCCTCACTATTTTGGACCTATTGTCTCCTCTTCATTTTGATAATTATTTTCGTTGTTTCCCCTCACTATTCGGGATCTGTTGGCTCCTCTTCATTTTGATATTTATTTTCGTTGTTTCCCCTCACTATTTTGGACCTATTGGGCCTGGATTCTAACATATTATATTGGCTCGTTGTCATTTTCTCTCTCTTCTATGCTCGATGATATTCTTATCACTCTTCCTTCTTCTTTGTTGGGTTTGTTCAATAATATACGTTCGTAGATACACACTTTGTTTATATTCTCCTGTTCCTTCTTTTATGCAAGTTGAAATATTATCATGATATCTTTTACTTGACGTAATATATAGTTATCTTGTGTAACTGCCAATTTGGTTCGTTACAATATATATTTATAGTTTTCTTAGAACCAGCTAAGATTATATTTATGGTGATAACATATTACATTATAAAGAAGAAGAATTATTACAACAGTAAAAAATGATCAGCAGAAAAAAATTTATTTTTGTTATATTACAAAACATGTGAGTTAAATTTTATTGTAATACGGCCCAAATAAAACACTTTTTAAACCAAAATTTAAGAGGACACACTTATATAAAGAACCTTAAAACTAAATAACATACAAAACTATAAAATAAATTTATAACAAAAACGGTAATTACAAGGTTAAAGTATTAAAAAAACTTATTACTTATTAGTTTTGGAAAATATGCTACACTGAGACAAAAAATGACATTGTGCTTACGTGACGTTTAGCACGCATTGTCTCAGCGGTAGGATTACACAGTGCTCTCGATTTTTTCAGACAGAGGTTTGTCGATTAGTCTGTCTGAATCCAGCCAACCTTGTACGTATTACACAACACATGTAAAAAGTACAAACCGCAATTCTCGAAGCATCGGATCAGTTTTATAACGAGATTCAATGTGCGTTTAATGTAAAGTAATCGGTGACTTAATATTTAGTGTGACACTGTTCATTAGGTGGCATCCATTGTTTGTTACGTTAGTGCATGTTGGACAATCGTGAATTTAAATAATTTTGTATACCAGTGTTTATTGTTGTTTCTGTGTATTAAAAATGTTACTAAAGTTCTAAATAGCCATCCCATATAGAGCAAATTTCCTGTTTCAACTATTAGAACATGAGGATCTTTGTGACCGTCTCAGTAATATATTTTTCCATTTAATTACATTTTGTTATTGTTATTTTATAAAATCCTTGGAGCTACATAAGCAACAGTTATTTACATCATGGAAAACACTTTAAAAGTCAATAATAAAAAGTCATAATTTGTTTTGATGAAATGAGTAATGTACCTCATCGTAGTGATTATATATTGTAATGATCTGCCATGTCTATAGTATAACGTTTTTAGTAAATGTTGAAATAACAAAGTTAATTTATATCGAATAATACTATGTAATGATTCAATTATATGCAGTAAAACACTAGGTCATTACATTCCTATCAGCAGTGACAATCATTAGACGAAATCAAATTTTCTCGTTTGTAGTTGTTATGTTGACGTGAGCTAAATTCTGCTCTAATCGTTTTTGCAGTTAGGAATAGGTAACATTTTAGGGTTAGGAAAGAATAAAAAAAATGTAGGAAGTCGTAGCCAAATGTACAACTAAAGCTGAAGCCAATGTTATTGTGTTATATCTTGAATAATGTGACATGATTATGTAAAGAACTAAATAACGGCCTGTATAAAATTATAGGATTTACTTGTAAGCTTAACAACATTTAAGAGCAAACCTGCGATTTTTTACAAATTCCTTTACATTGGAAACTTTTAGCGCAGAAGGAAAAGTGTGTTATGTTATTTTTGTAGCATTATATCACTGACAATATGTGAGTGAATACGTATAGTTGAGGTATGATCAATGAACGTTTATCTGTGGGCTCGCGTATCAGTTTAAGTGTTATGACAGTGCAGTGTAGTGTACTTTGTGTTGGATACGGATTGATAGTTTATCTGCCCTGGCTGGGTCAGCGCTTGATATTGGTGTTTTGTAATCTTCTTGTATTTTCTGCAATCATAACATTAAACGACTTCGACGTCGCGTCGTGTCGTTGCAAACATGCAAGTATCATTTCATACGCCAGTCTACTCAAAGTTTAGAAAAAAAGTTTGTGGAGAACAAAACATTATTATAATATCATAATATAATATAAAAGTAATCCATAAGGGTTCAGTAATCCATAATCCAGTAATCCGTTCAGTACGCGGACTGCCTCTAATCAGAGGGAACATTGTGTATCCCATTTCCATTATGCCCCATTTCAGAACTGAAATTATGGCCACCAAGTAAAATGTTTAGAAAAGTTGTGTATTTTACTTCCAAAGGCAGGTAAATATATGATTTTATTTTTCACTGTATAATCTACTGCGGCGATATTAGTTTCATACGTCCTGGAAATCAGAGACATATATATTTTCTTTAATAGAATAAAATATGTTAGACACAACTAGTTCCGGACATGTAATTTGAAAACTGCTTTAATTAAAAATGCCGGGCTGTTGTAATATTTATGATAAAATAAAAGTCTTAGCTCTAATGTAAACTACTGTATGTAACACTATAAATTAGGTTTTACAATAAAACAGACACAGATTACTAAAACAATTCAAAGTTTATAATTTTAATTTTTTTGGCTTTACTTGAAAAATGTTGTTAAACATTAAGCTTTTCATTTTCTGCCATTTTATTTATTGTATTCTTAATATCGCTGTTACTTTTGTAGTTTTCTTGTTATGTTTGTTTTACTGCGAACAGACCACTTATTACGCTGCAATTTACTCAACTATTAAGGATAGAGGGCAGAGGGTAGAGTAATTTAACTATTAAGAATTTTGTTACAGTAAAAACGTCGTCAGAATATTTGCATTATTACCATTCCTACAACATCAGAATCCGTATTACCATTAACCTATAAAAATTAATATGTTGTATACATCTTTGTTATATTTATTTTGTTTTATTTTGAAAACAATTGTATTATATAAGCACATGTAATATAAGATATTGTTAAAAAACTTTCTTTACGGTCAGTACATACATCAAGTATAACATACAAGACAATGGCAAAAATGCTTCCGTATTTAAAAAATAATATATTTGCTCGATTGCATACTGAGTTTTAAGTCTGTAAAATATATTTTGTTTCTTGTCAGGCAAAATGTATGAGTTTTAGAAACACGACAAAATCTATGAAACACATAATAAGAAGAACCAAATCGATAACGTACAGAAGAAAAGAAAAAAGTTGTATTTGAAAGCTACTTACTTGCGAGAATTCAACAAACAATAGTATTATAGTTCATCAAAATTAAAAATTTTAGGGGTACCTGAAACGAGGTGCGAACAGATCAAATGCTGGTGTAGATTATTGTAAAATCAATCGGGTTGTTATTGTCCCGGATCATATAGTTTTGTCTGCCATTTTATCCACAAAACGCATTAAACGGCCTAAGGATACTCAACTTGTTCGACTGACATCCCAAGTAGAAAGGGTCTAGTGTATTGAAGCCTTCAGAAATAGGATGAATGCTAACTCCCTCAACGTGAATTACAAACTTCTAAAGGACAAATTTTATGTCAAAGGACATCTGGTGTTAACCGATAAGAAGACTTTGGACTTCACGACAATGGGATTTGGAATTGAGCATGCTTAGGCTAACACGTGGATTTCTACAAGAAGAATGTCAACGGGAAAAACAATAGATTGCCGGCGGCGCGAATCTCCTCACCTAAGGATATTCAACGCTTGCAAAAAACTGAAAACTTAAGCAATGTATGAAAGTGAACTACTGTTATTAAAGGACACTTAATATTATAATATTTTACGTATATTAATACGTTTGAAAGTTGCAAGTAAATTTTGTTTAAAATTGTAATTATCATAAATGAATAAATACTATATTATTTATTTATTTATTTTATTTTATTTTATTTTATTTTATTTTATTTATGAATAAATAAATTTCCATAGACGGATGAATATACCATATGTTATATTAATAGTAATCTCGTTTTAGTTCACCAAAATATGAAAAGTGTTAGAGCATATTTTTAATTTTATTTTATTTAAATCTATACCACCTAACCCGATTCTATAATTTTAATAGATGGTAAGTCTCAGAGTCAGGAAAAACTGTGTGACGTATATATAATTACAAAATTTAATTTAATGTAATTTTATTTTTCCCCCTGATTATGTATAATATTTGAAACATTATTTTACCGCGATCATAAAAGGTAATGAAATAAAGAGTCCCGTTGTACAGTTAGTTGAATATTAAAAATAGATGGTGTTTTTCTTGATAATAATTTTGTGATTTTTATTCGAGAGGCACTGATACAGTTTTTAGAAAAAATTAGTTATAGTTTCAAAGAATCTGTAATTCGTAGATTGCAATTGATGATGATTTTAATGTTAATTTAATGAATAATGAAATCAGCACAGATGAATGTAAACAACTGCTTGTTGCTCATGGATTTTTCAGTGTGGATAAAAGTGCTGACATCATAACGTGCTGACATCAAACAGTAAGTAGTTTTGTTGAAATAGATGACGTGCGGGTCAGAACTAGAAATATCAAAACAATTTACTGGTACGACAGACCACATTCAGTTGTAAATTAAGGAAATTATCCCTCCCAAAAAATCAAAACAACAACTAGAAATTTAAATTTAAATATTATCAGATATAAAAAGCAATTTGATTACAATGCTATTTTAGCCATACCAAATGCTGATATTAGTTTCCCAATTTTAATTAATTCATAAACGTTTAATAAAATATTGAGGTGATAATGTTAGTAAAAACCGCGGCAATATATGCCATTGTTAAAAGAAATATTTAAAGATCTATAACTGAAAAAATCATAAAAAAGCAAACTGCTTACGAAGAAACCCTTTGACATATAACTTTTTAAATTATTAGACCTGATTTAGGTAGTTAACCTTTAACAAAAGCAGTAACATAAGGAAAGCGAAAACATTACGAAAGTTCTTTATTATGGGCAGGGAAAATAACAAACTGCACAGTGGAGAAAAAAGTTAAAGACAATATTAATTTGTGTGTGTGGAAGAATGCTGGTATACGACCGGCTGTGATAACAAGAGCCGTTTAATCAGTATTTCGTTCACTGTAGCTGATAAGCTCAAGGTAGCGGCATTCGAGCCTAAGGGGACTTCATTTCACGATGTCTACCGACGTACTGATTGCCTAGAGAAATCTTAACTTCTCGCCCCGGCTACTACTAATGAATCTGAGAAAATGTTTGAGTGTGTTAAATCTTAAAAAGAAAGCTTAAGGTTGATAATAAACCATGTTAAAATTTATTAAAATGTAGATTGAAATACATTATGGATGTCCTAGTTTATAGAATCTAACACTTGTGGCCACATTGTTCCATAGTTATTTAAGTAAATCTGTTGTAACCCCAGAAAACAAAAAGCGATCCGTTTAAGGGGTTAGAACAATTTCGTTAGTTTCGTTGCTTAAGAATATTAGAGAAGTAGATTAATTATATTTATGAAATCTTAAAAAGCATTATTTAACAAACAGTTTAGCTTTACCAAGGAGGGTAAAGGCAGTAACTACATTTTTAACGTTTGTGACAAAAGTTTAGCCGGCCAGTTAGTGTGTAAGCTATTTTTAGATTTTAGCAGCACATTCCGATACTTTAGACTAACAAATAATATGAAAATATTGAATAATTACGGAATACGGGGTTTAGCAAACGACTGCTTTTGTCCTACCTCTTAAACAGGAAACAATGTGTGACGATTGGAAATATAATATTATTGTACAGCAGGAGCAGCAAGTAAGAAGTGTTCCTAAGTATAAGCTTTTGGTTAATTCTATTTGTTGAACGACTTCTGCTCTGGTAATTTCAACAATCATCTCAGAGCTTGGTCACAAAATGCGGTTTTCTTATATGCATGAAAAAATCATTAAACCTATCCCTATCGAACAAAATCTGAAAAGTTTATAATTTTAGCTCTGGAAAATAGTGCTCCCAAAGTCCAGAAAAAAATGAGTATTGCTTGATTTAAAAAAGAAAAACTAAATGACTTTCCGTTTCTACAAAACTTCACGCTAACCAATATAATACAGAAACAGCTTATGATTTTACTAAACTTGAATGGATGAATAGATTAAAATATTTGGATGTCAGAGCAGATAGTCAAATCACCTGAAAGCTCACATAAATAGTAAAGAGGAAGGTAGATAGTTTTAAGAGAAAATTTAAATTCTTTACGCTGTTTTTATACAAATATATTATTCAAATTCTATTAGATAAAAACAAACAAAATAACAATAAAACCATTCTTCTACTTCAGCAAACTGACGATTTAAAATTAAGACTTTTTTATCCACATAAAGTATTTCTAGTATACTTCAATTTAAGTGCAAATTATGTTGTAATAAACATTTGGCTGTTAGTATGTGGAAATAACACTCATTTTATACTCTCAACTAGTAAGGTAATTTGAAATTTGAGCTAATAAATAGAAGTCAATTACATACCTTGTGATTCTGCGTACCGTTTAAAATTCGTTTAACCACAGAATAGTTCATCACTTTCGGAATCGTTAAGAGAAGCTAATTTTATGTGTGTTTAGATTTTATTCCTAAGAGATATTACAGGTTTAGTTACGATTAAAAAGTATTTTTGAATTTTTTATTGTAAACACTCTGCTAATTTGTCTTAAATTAATAATAATATTTTCTGAACGTAATCTTTGATACAATTAAGTTTAAAAAGGAATAATTCAGATTTAATGTGTTGCTGTATACTGTGTAGGATCTATTTTCCTGTACATTTTAATATTTAGTGTAGTCTGTATAAGACTTCCAGTGACTATGAAACAAATATATGTTAGACATTGTTAACAAAAAGAAGCTAGTAGGTTTATAAAGTCTCCTACAAAGTTGTAGGAAAGATGCAACAGTGATCGACTGTTCACAGATGGTAGCGAGCAGAAAATTTTTAGCATTGAGAGGATGCAATTAATGTTGAAAATGTTAACATCTAAAATGAAGCTAATAATAATAATATTATTAATCATAATAATAATATTATTATTATTAATCATAATAATAATATTATTATTATTATTAATAATATTATTATTATTGCGATTACGGATGATAATCTCAGACACAGAGCACTGCTTTATTGAACGCAGGAAGGACAACGGCTTATTACTGTCAAGGCGGGGCGGCCCAGGGTTCAGTCATTGGACTGGACTTCTGGAATGCATTCAATGACAGCCTACGAAGGTGAGAATGCCGGACAAGTCAAGTTTGGTGCGGTAAGCCGACGACGGTGTGGTGGCGCTCGTCGCTTCTCGTACCAGACCTAGATTCAGCTCAACAGGGTGATGCAATTAGTTCAAAACTTGATGGTATCGCACAATCTGACGTTACCCGTCAGCAAGACGGAAGTCGTGGTCTTCGCTAAGGAGAGGATTCCCACTGTAATTTCGATACGAGTCGGATACAACACACAAACCCACAAAACCCGGACGTTTTGCACCCTTCCAAACCTTTTTTAGCAAATTTTTCTACTTTCCCTCGTAAACAAAATTATTATTATTATTATTATTATTATTATTATTATTATGTTACGGGCGTATGTGTTTTATTTTACATTGACTTTTATATTTTGGAAAATACACTGCTTTTTCAAGCTATGAGGTTGATTACTTATGTACGATTTTGGCAGTGCTATTGTAGTAGAATATGTTATAAAATTATATAACGTGTGTTTCTGGCCAGTAAGTTATCATACTGATGCTGGTTGCGAAACAACAAAAACTGGCATGTATAATTGTGAAAGTATAATAACAATAAACAGATTGTTATATTTCTCAAACAAAGAAAAGCGGCTACGAAAATTAAGAAATTAGTAATAGACGGTTGTCAGTAAGTTAGCAGTTTAAGAGTATGAATTTGTAAATGTAAAAAACTTTGTGATAACACTTTGGCAGAAAGTTACGAGACCGTAATAGAAACAGATGGTAGCTAACGACGTATGGAGAAAATGTGTGTCTCGCATAAGTCAGAAGATGTAATGTTATAGCAGTAGACTGTGGCAGCAACTAAGTTAAGTATAATGTTTAGTTGTGGGTAGGCCTATATGAGATGCAGACTACATAAAACATGAGGGAGTGCTACGAGGCCCATTATACTCTAGAACTTTTCTTCACGGTAGGCCTATACGTCGTTCGTCAAAAAATATTAAATCTCCCAGCTTTGGAATCTGATTAGTAGTAGCTGTGGTCTTCTTGCTTAGTACTAGCGATGAGACTGAGCGTCACGTGATATGTGTAATAGCACACGTGTTTATCTACAATAATGTTTTAATAATATTTCATTAAAATCTAATTAACATGTAATAAATTCAGCAACAAATATAAAATACTATGTGTTCAATATTTGGTAAGTGATAAAAAGTAGAGAATCATCGGCATGAAAACATAATTTCCAGACGTTCAGTATAAGTAATAGGGTTACTAGGATAATTAAAGAAAATAACGTAATAATGACAAAATAATGGTTATGACAAAAGAATAATAGACTCTTTAATTTAAGAAAAACAGAAAAAATAATTAAATTGTATTCTATAGAGCCAGATTAGTATAACAAAATAGTTTATTTAACAAATTACCTCCGTTTATATGATATAGGATTAATAATTGGTTACACGCGTGGTCATTTTAAGCGTGGCATCAGTAAATAAACGTAATCTTTTTTAATCATTACTGGTAAACATTAAAGAAAAATCAAACATTCTAGAAAAATGGAATTCATTACATACGCTTTGCAAATTGCGATGCTTGTTATGTTGGACAATATGACTGTGCTCTGAAACATCGCATTTCTGAGCATGCACAAGCGATTTTACATAACAAAATTGCTTATTTCCTAAAATTGGGAAAGTTAACTATAGTCCGGAGCCAGTGTTATCTGTTTCAGTTGTGTATTAAGGATAGCAGTACAAATATAACTTATCCTGACCTACAGGATTCTGAAATTTATTACAATAACACTGCAAAGAAAAGTATGCAAAACGTTGAAATGTACTCAGCAGGAACATTAGACGAAGAAATTCGAGCACATATAGTTTTTGTTATATACAGTATGCACTGTCTTATAAACTTAAATGTAAATTACATACTCATGTGTATTTTAAAATTTATTTGGCTCCAAAGGAATTCTTTTTTTTCTGTGGAAGCTCCTTTTTGTGTGCTCAGGCGGTAAACAGCTATCGCTTTGTGCCAGTCGTACTGTACAAGCATAATTCCGTGATTTATTTTTGTAGCCTGCTCATAACGACATTTGTTATAAGCTCCGTAACTATAGAACATTATCCATTGCCTTCGTATATTCGGACTTAACTTTATAAACTAATTGACAATAAAAACTAAATATCGTGTTTAATAACAATGATACATTTATTTACAAACATAAAAAATTTAAGCATCTGTGTTTCCATCACAGATGAAAAGATTTGATAAGGCCATAATGACCCTATACGAAAATGTGACACTTAATAAACAGACAAACTAATAACAGTCGGTGTGTGGCAGACCAAATTTTGTGAGAGCATTAATATGATCTTAGCCAACAGTAGCAAAAAACGTAAAGATATTAGTACTTTTCCTTTGAAAACAAAATTAAAATTAAACCTAATTTTGAAGTAATTTGAAACTCGTTTTAGTCTATGATTGGCTGCAACTTTGTTAATTGTAATTAAGACTTTTCATGAGGTATGTAGTCATATTACATTTTAAACATTTTTTGTTTGTTAAGTGTGTAGTTTAAGTATATTTAAGTTAATTTATGGTTAATTATAAATTCATTAACATTTGTAAAATAATGATTACTCTGGAATCATATTTACGCAACACGTTTCAGCCATCATACGATTTGAAGATCCCATCATTTTCAGATGACGTTCCGGATTCGTCAGTGTTCTAAAAATTACACAGAATACTCAAGCCTTCTTTATCTTTCCGTGGTACTTCATCCAGGGCTGGATCTTGATCTACTTTAATCTTTTCCTCCACCAGTGTCTTAACTTGTAGATGCCATATTTCAACTTCTCAAAAGAATCTTCTCTATTTACGTCACAGTGTTTTGCCGGTGTTTTTTCCTTGACCTTTCCTTCCGTCTGTTACCCACAATATGTTCATTTATTATTTTCTTTATTCAAGTGTCACTGATTCAGTCTATGTATCCTGTTTATATTACGCGTTATAGCTTAATACAGACTAGAAACCTGGTCTGCAATGCCGCTTTGACTACCCGAAGCACAAGTGTTTCACAGTGTTCTGCAAAACATGAGGAAATTCATTATATTAATATTCAAACAATTATTTGGCAATATGATCACCACAATTTGTTTACTACATTTAAGGTAATATTTCAGATATGGAAACGTTAGAGAATTGTTACATACTTCAGCAGATAATGCTTATTCGTTTACAGATTGAGATGTTTGTCTAGACACAGTAAAAAACGATGTAGGCCTATAGGTATTGCATCTGCTATACTACCTCTTAGTTGTGTTGTAAGATACGGATTCCAGAACTAGCGTATAAACAAAATATGTAACTCATTTAGTCTTGTAGAATCCTATATTATCTCTTTTAACTAAGAAGTGGTGAGATAACATTATTTTCCTCTAAGGTGCAAGTCGTGAGCGTATGCTTCCCATGGGAAAAATAATAGAATGCAAACACGTCAATTGTGTAGGGATTTAGTCATTGTTCAGAAATTTGTAGACACTACCTACTACTTAATATAAAAAAGTATTACACCACCGTTAATTTCAAAAAACCATCCCCAAATACTGTGGCCCTTATTCACTCTAACGACTAAGCTCCTCAGAGGCAAATTTGGAATCCTGTTACATGGAGATTTACCTGTATTTTGGAAGGTATTGGTCTTTAAAATAATGGTACCGTTAAATAAATTTCATTATCTTTAATATTTTATTTAAACCTTTTTATTAGACTTAGAGGTGTTTGCTTTCGAATGGGAAATAATTTACTACTGAAAAGAAAGTATTATGAAAAAGTTCATATTTTCCTTTTTTATTATTTTTTACTCATGAAGTGAGCTAACCTTGTCTAAATTATCGCCAATTCTAATGTTTTTGCCAACAAAATTATTGGAGCGAAAGAAAAACGCGTCTTACTACGACAATTTACAAGTAGCAGGAGACTTTAAATTTTAAAGGTTTTACATTGGCGCGCTAACTTTAGGTGTCTGAATATGGTCCTGCGGAAGGATATAGGCAATATTATCAATTGCATTAAAAACTGTCACTACTACAATTAGGCCTAATAGTCCTCTGCAGACTGTCAGAAGAAATGATAAAAATTACCCAAGTAGAATAAAAATTACAGCCATTCAGAACACACATCCCAAAAAATCCACAGCCTTTTATAATACACTGACGTCAGCGCGAATAAATTTCGTAGTGTTATAACATAAAACATATCTGCCTTGCCGCTGATGAGGAGACGAATTGAAGAAATATTAATCCTGTGTTCAATAAGTCTGCAAGATTAGATAGAGTTTACTACACTGTCCTGAGCGGATTCAGAATATTAGGTCATCGTACAGCTACGCAGATTGCGTATATCATACAGGCTATTGGATAAGTTACCGCATGTACTACGGGCGTGGTGCTGGTCATCTTTTACTATCTCCAACATCGGACATGAAAGATATATTCCGTTCATTTTCAAATTCTAACGTTTCGATTTAAATGGCATGAACACACTCGTCGACGGATTTAAGAATACATTTTATGATAGGTTCTCTATGAGACGTATGTGCATGTCCGGTGACAATTGGTGTGTAGTATCAGAAAAATTATACACGTGAGGAATGGAAATGATAATAATGTTAGAGATACCGATTCTTCATTACACAGTACCTTTAATAAAACGCAGATCTATTATAGTATTAAAACCTAAACAGAAATATTAAAAAAAACATTCAATTTTTCAAATATACTGTATATGTTTGTACCGAGTATAGTAAACGTTATCTATAGCACAATTTGTACTTGGCGACAGAAATTGTGATAGGCTATGTAGTTAATCTGTCTCACAAAGCCATAAACGGAACGTAGTTTCCGTTGTTAACGTCGTGTGCTTACTTTGCATGTGGGAATTGATAGTGCCTGCTTGGCGTCCACTTTGCGTAGTCGGATACACTCAAATGACCCGATAATGTTCTGGTAAACAGCACTCAGGGGAGGCGTCGCGAATTGTGTTTAGGCTATGAGAGACAATGTCGTGTGTTTGCGTATGTAGATAAGTGTGTAGTTGAACGTGTGATTCAGTAATCAATTACTAGAATGCCAGTGTTTCTTGTGACAGGTCAACGTTCCCTTTTCTGGAATACCAAGTTCTGCTGATAAACTTCACTCTGTGATGAAACATTAAGTGATGTTTGGTCGATTTACGAGTTTTCAACGAAGACCAACATATTGTTTATTTATTAATAAACATCCTAAATCTCTGTTTAAAAACATGAATTAACTACTGTCATTTTATCTGCAAAAGAAATTATACTCATGTTGCAATACATGACGTAAATTATGTAGGCTATATAGGAAGTGATTAACCTACCTACTTCAATCTGAATTTCAAACAAATCTGTTTTATACCTTAAGAAACAATATATAAATTAAACGCAATACAAAAATTGGATAATACGATCGTAGTAAAAAAACGACAAAAAGGCAGCCATTAGATATGTTGTAGTTCCATATTGTAATGTAACATAACATTGCATATGAAAGTCAGAGTAAATTACATTACAAAGAGAATTCTTTCTCCTCAATATAAGAAACCACTCGTGTAAAAAATATTATATAGTATATAACATGTAATAATTTGGTGGGACTAAACATAATTAACGTGATATAGTTTATCAACTTTAGACAGTATAGAAAATATTAACATAAATCAACAACTGTAAGGTTGGGTTGAATGAAGTATCCAAAATTACAACAGTGTTAAGTAATTGTGTAACTGACTAATAACACTGAGCCATTTAAAATATTGAAATATAAATAGTAAAATGTCATGAAGTAGTACCGTACATTAGGTTTTGATGTTCAATAAATTAAAAAATGTAGAATAAAAATTACAGCCATTCAGAACACACATCCCAATGTGTCTTGTAAAAGTAGACAACAAATGTGGATTGTCAAGTAATATTGTTTTGTATGTTGTTGTACTATATAGTAAACTGTTAGAACATTAAGTAGAACTTAATAAACTGTATATAAGTTAAGTAATAAACAAATATATTGTAAGTTAGATAGAATGGTAACTTTAGGGTTATGGTGTATCCAGGCCTATAAAATGTAAATGTAAACCAGATTGGAAACAAAATAATATGTAGGCTGTAAGCTAAATGGAAGCATAAAAGTAATGGAAAATGTAGTTTTAAAACATAATATACTATTTTTAGTTTAGAAAATAATGTATTATACCAAAAAATACAAAAAGCTTTATACTAGGCCTAGAAATGTCATCGACATTTCATTCTAACCTTAATTTCATTGGAAATTCAGATGTGGACATAGTTTTTTAATTAATAAACAAGATATATGTTATCTCGGAAATTAAAAAAAAATATATAAATTTTTAGAGGTTTATTAGGCATAACGTTCAACGCAGATTTGAGATTTAACCAATCACATTCATAATTATAAAATAAAGTGACGCGTTCTTTAGGTAACGGAAAACATTTTTATTGTTGTATAGTTCTTGTGCAGAATAGACGTATTCGATTATGCTCTGATGATAAACTATGAAATAAGAGAAAATTAACAATAAATTATATGAAAATAAACTAATTAATGAAGCAAAATTGAGTATTATCCAAAATAAGAATAGGAAGAAGTAATTTTATACCACAATTACACCTTAAAAAAGGTTTCAAGTATTTGGACATCTGAGTCCACGTATTGGTGAGACCTAACCAGATTATTATTTTCAAACAACACTTAAATATACTAATACGAAGTAATTAACCATTTATTAGAACTGTTTTTTTACAATAATCTCAACACTTGAAAACACTGAATTACACATCATAAAGTGAACATCTAATATTATTCCGAGACACATTATTTTCACTGTATATAGACTGAATATTGAAAATAATTGAAACTTTACACGACGACGTCTTAATTGTGAATATTGAAAACAAACCGTAACGAATCCAGTTCTTGGTGGCGGTAAAGTGAACTAGCTTACATCACGAGAGATTGAACATTTTAATTCATATTTGTACAAACGAAGAAGTTGGTTTAATAATTAATATTTGTAAATTGGTTTATGTTAGTTTTTAAGAATTATCACTTGTTATTTATTGTCGGTTTTGGACATGATTCAAGCCTAGTTATATCAAAGAACCCAATACCCTGAGAAACTCAATTGTAAATATTATTTGTAAAAAACTGAAGAAAAGATTATTAAAATTGATATTAAAAAGCAAGCAACGAAAGAATCGTTTAGCTTATTTTAATTTAGAATTACAACCTATATTATATTTTAATATACATAAAGTTTTACTCTACTATGTATTAGTGTGTTGTAAGTAACCTCAAACAATGAAATTAGGATTTATTTAACATATTCAATTTTTATTTAAATATAAATAACATCACGCGTAACGCAAATTAAATAAAATCTGTGAACACAGTACTAAAGTAAAATATTCTAATATGCTGTTCAGTTTGGCATCGACTCAGTTAAATCTTTGCTGTTATATTACTTTAAATGCACGGGAAGAATTTTATGACGTTTCGAAAGGTATTGGTTGAAGTCCGATGTCTTCTGTTTTAATGTGGCTATAATGACCAACAGAGAGACTGTTGCACTACTAAATACGTTGCTAAATGTTGTATTTAGACGAGAAATCAAATATATGATCTAATTTTACAGCAAAAGTGTAAACAAAAATAATACACCTTTTCTTACGGAAAATATGTCTGAGGAAACAGGAAAGTAAACTCGTAGACTTGGGTATGTGGTTGTTGAAAAATATTAATATTATTTCTAATAGAGGAAACCGCAAATTTTTATTTCGAGTTCCCGCTGTGAACTACCGAATCCGCTTATCTATTTTTTCCTTATATGGTTTGTTAGTCACTTGTATAATTTTGTAATACAAATTTTTGAATTTAAGATTTGCTCTTTCCCAGTCTTATCTTTTCCGTAACTTACATATGAATATCAGCAGCATAGGTATAAGGAGGAGTATCATTATTACCTGTGTATAATTGAATTCATTAGTAGTAATTAATGCTCTAGTAATTTATTAGCATCTATGGTTTCCTAATGAATTGACAATTTACACATACAGGGGTACTGTTATACGTGACGTAGTTGTATAGCCTAGGTATGTTAAAAAATCAAAGAACCAATAACAGTAAACGCTGAACGATAATCCTATCATATATAAAATACTGTTTTTAAAAGTATAGCACGCCTATTAATGCCATAATTCATGCGTTATTTGTGAAGCGGATTCGTAATGTATAAAAGTGATATCGACACCACGACGAATCACTACTAAAATGTAGTCTCACAATGAGTTTAGATTTTTTTTTTGCAAATACAATCTATATTCATTTAATTCGATATGATTATCCAAATATGATAATAAAACCAAACAGGCAAACATTTAAGCAAGTTCAGTCTCATTCACTTTCATTTATAATTTTTACGTAACAAAGGGAAGGTTTTTATTTATTTTTTTTTTTTTTGCTTTAACTATATTTTAAATCAAATAGGTATCTAAAGTAAGTAAAAGACTTCCTCATACAAACGTTTTGTATATTCTAGTTTCTACATTATGCTGCCAGCTTACTCAGAATTGACACAGCATATAATGCACAGAGGTATGCTCGAAGTTCACTTACATTGACTTAGATACACCGATTACTTACACCTCAAAATTTCAAATATATGATGCACATTTCTATCGTATGTCAAACCAACCGGAAAAGGTAGTCTTTCTGCTGTTGTCGTTACATAAATTGTAAACATAATTTTTAAAAAGCATTTCTGTTTCCAAAACGTTTTTGTGTTTATGAGGATCATTACCATTGCCTGAACCTTACGTATTTGGACCTTTAGGCTTTATTTTGGAATCCAGTAGCTCTTTCTGCTTACAAAATTTCCTTTTCCAATTAAATTCACATTCTAAACTGCCCTGGTATTCTTCTTTTTGCAATAGAGCCTACGTTTATTTCTCTAAAATCTAAGCATTTGCCATGTAGCTTCCTTCCTTTGTGTACAGATTCTATTTTATTTTCCGCCTAGCTTCCTCGTTTCTTTAAAATCTAAGAACCAACATTCCTGAGCAAATTTAAAAATTTGTAATTTCTTTTTAACAGTGTAAATATTATTTTTTCTTTTTCATTGACTTATGTTTTGTTTCCTTACAGGATCACTAATGTTTTGTAAAATTCAATTAAACACATTTTATAGTTTTAGAAACTTTTATATTTTACTAAAGATTCAAAATTTTAAAATGTTCTTACAACCAATGTACTGTTTTGAACGTAGCAAAAATCTAATGACTTACGACTATTTACTAATCGGGTGACAATGGTTGGTTCAGTTACTTGTTTTCTAATGCTCTGAAGTCATTAATAGTCTGGTTTTCTAGCATTTAACAACTCTGCAGGAATCAGAGGAGACGTCTTGGCAGGGAAGAAGATAGTGATCGTCCATTTCGTCTGTCCTGTAGTAGAGATCACCTTGTCGGTTGGTGTACAAGTCTACCCGTCTGTAGTTTTGATAAGATGCTGATCTTGTTGAGACGTCGAACAGGGCAGTCGCATCCAGTAGTATTCCGGAACTGAACAACTAAGCTCTTCTATTCGTGCATGTAGTAACTGTATAATTTTCAAACAGTTACATCAATTTTGTTTTTCTTTGATCACACTGATGAATTTTTGTCTATTTATGCTGTTTATTTTTCAATTGCTGTAGACTTTGACTGACGGGTAGTGTATAGTTGTTCTGCGTGGTAGTAAGATTTGAGATCCTTTCCTTACCAAACAGCATATCTTTTTCTCAATATATTCTTACCCTCATTTTGTAGATCAGTTATAATTTCTCAACATTCCTTTATCACTGACTTGTGCAATTTTGTAATCGCTTGGCTCGCTGCTTTGGAGTCGCATAGAATCACAACCTGTTTAAACATGTTTTCTGATGGTGAGATTTTCTAATGCTGTTTTAATCGTTAATATTTTGTTTTGTTGTCCTCCGATAGTAGGAGGAGAACAGTTAATAAGTTCCTCTGGTTTATGCATCTGCTTCAAAATCTGGAAAAATCTGGTAGAGAGCCATCAGTACTGTTGGGGGTAGTTACTTTGTGTTGTTTTCAGTGATAGAAGTTTCAGGAGAAAGGATTAGTTTGCGACTTGTTTTTGATAAACTCAGTTAGTTACAAATTCTACTTGAAGTCAGAACTTAAAGTTGTAAAGAGTTATCTTTCAGTAGGATCTGGTCTCTCTTATGTGGTATTTATGTAGCGTCCTTGGGTGAATTACATTTTCTACGAATACTGTTACGGTTTTAACATGCTAACTAGGATAGTTCTGTGTCTCCATTTTCTATTTAAAAGTGTTAACAATTTTTCATTAAATATCAGTAATTATCCTACTATTTTTAGTGTTATTGAATATGTGTTTTTTATTATATACATACCTTGACATTGGCGTTGTTCTCAGTGCCTGATTCTGTAGTAGTTTAACCGACCGAACTGTATTCTATAGTGGCATCTGTACAATTGACTGTAGTTGGAAGGATTTATTCAGAGTTCTCAACTACATGATTATATAAAGCTGAAACTTGTAATCTAATCTGTCCTATGAATATATATTGGTTATTACAAACCAATTAGTTCTCTATATGAGTCGACAAAGTTTTGTAGATAAGTATTCGTTTGTCCATCTTTGATTAATTATTTTTCCTTTGGAAGTAGCTATACTAATTACATTTATTTTAGCAACTGTTAAGAGGATATTCTCACAATTCTGAATTATGTCTCTTACTACGTGTTTTGTTCGACGTACGTCCTTGAAGTTCCAACAGATCTACGCATTCCTAAATCAATCCATATTGGCTATAAACGGTTTCTGTTCCTTCTACTTGTCTCCAAAATTTTACAAACATAGGTTTACATACTCTGTCGTGATTCTGTTTACGATAGTTTTGTTCCTTTATGAATGTCATCACAATAGTGTAGTCAGCTGATAAATAATTTTTCCCATGATTTTTTGTATCCAAGCTTTACAACTCTTCTATTACTAAAGAAATGTCCGGGTGATCAGGATTTTTATAACATTTCCTTAAATTTAAAATTATCTACTTCAGAAATATACGTAATATTAAATGTAATTAGTTAAAAATATTACGGTAGTTTTGCAACTCATGGAATAATAAAATAGAGCGTATACAGACAGAGGAAGATAGCACATAAATAATTCAATATCTTGTATTGGACCTGCATACCTCCAAGGTAGAAGATATATGAGGTTTCGAGGTGTGTATTTGTGACGCTTTCCAAGGACGGAAAAAGGAATATGAATACTTTCTTAAGAACAAAATAATTCAGGAGACAAGATTATCCGTCAACTGACTGCACTATTGTGGAATGATGACAATAGATATTCATATAAGTAACCAAAGACGGCTAAAAAGCGTCAGGGCATATATTACGTATGGAAGGAAGAAAAAGAAACGTTCACAATTTTTTGGAATATTGACATCCAAGAAATATTGGCGAATAGACTGTTGGAGTATAACTGATATGACGGGTTAAGTGGAGCACAGGCAACCATATGTGGCTTACTTGTAAGTGTTGCGGGACTTCGTAAAATGCTTAGTTTTAAATATTTTAATGCTTTTAACGTAATTATAAATGTGAAACAAGCGAGTGCCTGATAAGAATAGTTACGTTAAACAGTACGGGCATGTGAAAATGCTGCGTGTTTTTGAAAGTAGGTAAAACACTGTTTTGAAGTGAAATAATTTAAAATTTAGGAAACTTTCAGTGAGATTTACATCAAACTAAAACTGTGTTCAAAGCTTCCTAATATGAAACTGGAGGGCATTAATTTGTATTACCAGCTGTTTTAAGCCAAAAATTTCTAAAAAATATACAAATTTTTTGGTCTTGTGAATTTGTACCACCCATTTCTGTTCTGTAAAGAGTGTGTCATAGTACATGTTCAAGGAAAGGGTGTATTTGTTATTAATCAGTGAACTGAAAGTTGTCTCTAGAGTTAAACAGTGTTGTGGTAAAGACCAGTTCCTATCGAGTCTTTAAACGTCATAGGCACATCTCTTCTGAACTAAGTTATTGGTGTGCCACCCCGTGTATATCAAACCGTATAACGATCAGAGAGATATACTGCGAAATAGCCAATGAGGAGGTCATTACTTTACGTTGGCTGCCGTCGTTACTCTACCTTGCGAAGAGTTTTGGTATCCCCCCTCACCCCACAGAGTTTTTCTTTAAGCTTTCAACAGATTCAATAATGCTGTCTTCACCTATTCTTTTTCAACTCAACCAGAACAAAGAGTATATATATATATATATATATATAATTTTGTAGTTACAGGTTAATTGTACTTACAGGTTAATTATACTTACATGTTTGTTATTATTTAGTATAATCAAGAACGTATCCGTGAGGTATTATCTGAATCTCATACAATACTAACAAGCATAAATTCTTTTTAGGCGCACTCGCTTTACAACATAATCATGTAGGACAAGTTTACAGACCAGTTATCATATGGTATACTTCATTAATAAAATTGCTAAACGGGAATTAAAATTTTAGTCCTCACAGTATACTAATATTTAGTATATCCTTACTCCGAGACAAGAGTTGTGAGTAGAATCAATTTAAACTTACAGGATGCAAATATTATATATTTTTATTTTGGTAATAGTCCTATTCTTAGCTTCTTTCATGTGTTAGGTCTATATGGCCGGTTGCACCCTACAGACAGGGTATTGTTTACTCTACACGACAGTAAGAGATTAATAAATTATTAGTGAATTAAATTAAATTTTTTCAGATTGTCATGCGAGTTTTTTAAAGAATCTGGGAGTGCCTACAAATTCACTCATAAAATAATAAAGGCATAATTAAAATTAGTTTTTATTGAGAATATTATTATTATATACGTTTAAACAGTGCAGGTTATTAATTAATCAAAACAAAAGTCGCTTCAGTTTTG
The DNA here is from genome assembly GCA_034769895.1 of Magicicada septendecula. Taxonomy (NCBI): domain Eukaryota; kingdom Metazoa; phylum Arthropoda; class Insecta; order Hemiptera; family Cicadidae; genus Magicicada; species Magicicada septendecula. Next base: position 534,632,344 of record CM068367.1, on the reverse strand, counting down.
TAGGAACCGGCAAGGAGGCAGATTAATATTCGCTCCGTGACACGCTAATCAATATTAGTTGGTTCGCTCGTACTATACGATTTCATCACTATAGAGTGACTTAAACTGTGGGTTACGAATATCAGACTAAGGTGTCAGCTGGAAAAGAGAACACTAAACAGACTTAGCTGCAAAATTTAACGAACGTGATATGAACGACGATCTTGTATAATACCGTTTGCGTTTTGCATATTACAGTTATTTCTTTGTTGCGTATATATGTATAATTTTAGCAGGAATAAAATTTTACTTAGACATTTATTTATAATTTATATTTTTAATATCACGTATTTATTAACACATTTCAACTTGCCGTTGTTACTGTGACTGAGTAACTACAACACAATTTACAGTTTCTAATACAAACAATTTAAAATATGTTTTACATATTAATGTATATTTAAAGTTTCATTTTTGTGCATTATTATTCTAATGGCAATCACCGCACACGTTTTAATTGATAGCGCGCTAATGTTATAATAACTATATTAGTAGTATGTGTTAAAAACTTTAAAGCAAGTTTGGATTTTTCAAAAATGTTTAAATGATGCAATTTTTAAAACAGACCATTTGGCTCAGAACCTGAAACAATAAATTACATGAAACAAATGGAAAGTGGTAGTGTATAATGAATGTGATTTTACATTCTACTGTAAATAAAACAATGTTGTCACTATGTAACATACTTTAAAATTTTGAAAGATAGGTTAATGGTAACATTTGCAATTAAACTGATATTATAAAATCGCAAAGTAATAAGAAAATATTCTTTTTTATGTTTTAGTAGTTCATGTCGTTACTGGAACAGTAATAAGTGCATCAGTAATGAAACTCATTTGTAGGTATGATGTTAACATAACAACCTCTGTCTGGAATTTCACATTAATATTTGGATATTACCGTATACTATAGAATTCGGACTATTAATCTATTGTGTTCATTATTTTCTTTTAAGACATGCACGCACATAAATTATACATTCTTATAGCACCAAGTGAATATGCTAATGTACGTATTAACATGCTTGTTAATATAAGTAGAAATACGTTCAACGTTTTTCGGAAATATAAAAAGATAATAAAAATATGTTTTTCTTCAAAAATCGTTCCTGAGACAGATTAAATCGATTTACCATAATATTCTTATCGCCCCCTTTTCTTACTATAGCAGTCGTTGAGGTAGTTGGAGTACGCAGATGTTGGTAATGCTTTTCTATTAGGCCTCAACTCAGACACAGCGTTATTATGCCAACATAAATCATGCAGACACTTTCAATTGCACTCGTAATCCTAGAATTTTCAAAACGCAGATTCGAGGGGGTGAAAGAGATTATAAAAGTGGTAGGTTGCAATGTATTATATGAAAAGCTTCCTAGCCACCGAGCCACAGTGTCGTCTACACAAGATTTAATTTTACTTATTACACAACATATTATGTTTAAAATGGTGTTATGAGTTTATTTAGCAATCACTTTCATCACGTTACTTTACTACGCTGGCTTAAACAGTTAATTCCTAAGTCTGGGTAGTATAGTTGGAATTAAGCTAGCTTCCAGAACGGAAAAACCTGGTTCCTAATCCCCACAGCAAATTGTCATATATTGTTTTAACTTAAAAACCGACTATCCAGCTAGGCTAGGCTTCCCAACACAGATAAGTCTGATTTTAAAATGTGATCTATATAATTTATTAGAAAATGTATAAAACATCAGAATGTTGCACTGATCGAGTGGTCACTTGGTATTTGGTAGATCAGTTTAGTGATACTTGAATTTAATAAACAAATACTTGGCTTAGTTATAGAGATACGTTTTGGCAATTGTTTCACCAGTTACGGCAGTTTCAAAGTCTAAATTTGGACTAACAGTTTCGAAATCTATGTTTGGCTGAGGAGGCGTGAAGGTCAATGACCAAGTGGGCAGTTGGAAAGTCCTAGGTAAACAGGTGAGAAAGGTGGGTGCTCTACTGTTTGGAACAAAAACGTATCGTTACTGGATAATTATAATAGCGTATTTTGTATGATTTATGTATAAAAGTTAATAGTCACATACTTTTGTAAATAAACAACTTTCGATGACACGTTTTAATTAGCAAACGATTAGCAAGTCACTAATAGACAACAACACTGAGTGAATATGTCAGTGATAATAACTATAAGTGCTTTCAAAGAACACATTCAAAATATAAATTAAACAAACTACTTGAAGTTAGTGGAACACCTGATCTTAAGTGATGCAGGTAATGCCTCAGATTCTCTTTGCTTTGTTGTATCTTTTGAATTACTTTTAAGTTTGTTGTCACAATTTTTACTGAAGTACCAACACCAAATGTCTGAAGCCACAAATAATTTTAAATATAATCTTTTCCAACAAAAAGATCCTTAATCCTTAAAATCCTTATTGGACCTTTTATTATTTTCTGTAGGTTGGTCAGATGAATACAAATGCCTAAAAGTAATTTACATTACTCTTAAAAAGTTCCTCACGTTTCTCGTCCTACCACGTGCTGCTGTGAGACTGTCACGTAAGGTATTTAAGTTTAGATCTTTATTGAAAAGAAAGACATTTTTTAATATAATAGAAAGTTACTTTTATATGCTTACTTGTCTTAATTCTTGTACCCTTTTCTTAACTTTCAAAATATTTGTTAAATATTGATAAGTGTGTTTGTAAAGAAGATATAGCTTCTCTTCCTGCTTTCAGAAAATTCCCTGACGATTGTGTGTATGTGTGTGCGTATGAGCGTGCGTTTAATATAATGGACACTGTAAAAAACTCGTGGCTGTGAGTTTTCGAACGGAAACCAATTGATTGATGTAAGATAGAATATGTTACATAAAGAAGGGCACACTATAATAGATGAAGGGATAACATTTAAAAGATATATTTTTTTTATTTTATCACGAGATCGCGAGTGTTTTTACACAATATGTGTATATAGCATTAACCCGAGTTTTACTCTGATATATTCCGGTCATTGTCGCATGCCTCTGGTGCGTTATTCAGTAACAAATATTATACAAATTATATTAAACTTCATTAGTTAGATGAATTTATCCCGCAAGAAATCAGAGGTAAATTGTCGTAATATAAACACGTTTTTATCATTTTTATTATAACATTTCCTATACAATAGACATTACATTTTTTGTGATTGCGACTTAACGTTTTTGTGTTAACAGTTTAAATAAATTTTTAAGCAAGTATATATTATATATATATTGTACTTGTGAAAAGATAATTGCTGAGTGTTTTACTTTTTTACTGTATAGGTGAGCAGGAAAATACGGACAAATAATAACCCTTAGCGGTCATTGAACATGTGGTTCATTTAGTTTCATTATATCATAAACACGGAAGAGTGATAAAAATATTTGTTTTAAACATTACAAAATATTCAAATTCTATTAATTTGCTGTTATTATATTGCTGTGGGGGAAATGAGCTAAACATGTAAAGTAGAACAATACTCATATTGTTCAGGAGAAAGGTAGTGCGAGCTGGATAGTAACCTATTTAAAATAAAATTCTATTCGAAGTGTCATTTTTGAAGAAAATATTTCAGCTTGTGAGATCTCCTTCTACTTTCTCCTGTACTAGACATCCATATTATTAAATATATATTTTTCGTTCATATAATTTTTTGAAAGCGATGATATGGAAGAGGGGGAATTCGTACGCCTGGGGAATTCGGACCTCCCACCACATTTTTAGTAAAACTGTATTACCGTAAACTCAAACGAAGCTTCAAATCGTTTGTGACAAATCGTTGTACTTAAACTTTTAACGTGTTCTGATTTTGTCTAACATGAACCATTCCGTACTTACTCGCGCTTACTAGAATGTCAATCTGACCACAAGAATTTTGTGAACACGGGACTTCCGTGCCAAATCGTGGTACTTTGAGACACTAGTTTGCTTGAAATGGGACTCTAGCCTAATATTTCTACGGAAGCTTCGTAGATTTCACCCACGCGCAAACGTAAACCAAAAGGATTAAAAGCTTCAGCCAAAAAGTTGTATTAAACGTTTATACAAGCGCCGCGATAATAATCTCAGGTCTGTTTTTAGCCTCATTGCTTGGTCAAGAATAAAAATGGTAACCTAGGCTGAACTAATAAAATATGTACCTCTATTTTCATCTGGAGTTTGGATTCACTTTATAACCTTCCAGTATCTTGGTATGCGAAGTCGAAAGTGTACATAAGGTCGCAGTAAAAAATACTCTATAAGACATTCTACTAAGGAAAATAATTATAAAAGTAATTCCTACACATAATTGAAAACCAGTTTTGCGTTCTCACAATAATTTATTAATTTAGCAGAATAATATATTCTTTACTGCATCCAAATTTATAATCGTTAAATTAATAACATCCTAAATCTTCTGCTTAATGAATGGTAAAATAATCTACGTCTTACTGCGTTTTCCAGACACAGATGTTTCTGAAGAACACTCCATTTATGTTCCATTAATTACTATTAACAATCGGAATGAACTTTTAATTACAAATTTGAAAAATTAGTATTTAATAGAATACGAAAAAGCCATCATAATTGATTTGGAAATCACTTCCTTAAAAACAAAGACGTCTATAAAACGGGTATATATAAAAATTTAAGCTATGTAATCGTTTGTTATGTAGGTCTATACTCAGAATCGACATTAGCAAAATTTGAATGATAATGGAACCCTACAAAATGGTAATGCGCGCGGTACTATCGGTTTTACTGACAGCACCACGCCTGCGACTTTGGTTGAGTGATCACATTGTTAGAATTGAATGATACGTTAGTTGTGCATGGAACATATGCATGGATGCTGTCCCCCTACTGTACATACAAACAATTTAAATTTTCCTTACCTCTTTATCTGTTGCATGGCAGTCATTTCCAGAGTACCCTCAGTAAGAGGGTGTGATAGAATATTTAACGTTGACGGTTTTGATTGAAAATAGTACTAAATGTCATAAAGACATTTTGTTATATTAGAAATTAAACTTTATATTTGAAACATGTCATTCACTATATGAACAAATGTATTAAATGTATAAAAACAACACAAATTCACTTATTTAAATTATTGTTTACAAACAAGTAATTATATTAAAGGCAGCAAAACTATTTTAAATTTTATAAATACGATATTGAACGAAAACTTTATAATAAACTGAACTTCGCTTACAAAATTTATATTTGCAAACCTTGTATCCACAATAATAAGTACTGGAACATACGTAAGACAGATTAATTTTCCAGTGGCTCAAGGTGTATAACAGTTAACTGGATCCAGAAAACAAATGTATTCAGAGGGACGTTGTTTGTTATTCGCAAAGCAATAAAATGTGTATTAACAATACATAGTCTCTAAGAAAAATTATCGTTTGTAAAAGGTGTTGATAACTTTTTTGTCGGAATTTCGCTTCATTTGTCAATGGAGTCAGTAAATCGTACAGGTTTTAAGTTAACTTTGATGATTTAAAAATCATTGACTTTTAACTTTAAAAAGAAACTTAGTGCATAATTTACTTAAAACATTTAATTCTTAAGGCAAACAATTTAAAATATTGTCAAAAATGTTCAATTTAACATTCGTTTTTTTATTTAAAGGTTTACTATTATAAAGGATTTACGTTGTAACATAACAAGATTATGCCCTAGAGTAAATATAATGTAATCATCAAAATTCGTTGTGAATTATGCCTAAACGCAATATTTCTTATAAATGAAATACAAAGAAGTATAAAATCAATTCAACAGATAAAGAAATGAACATAAAATATAACTATTTAAAGATAATTAATAATGTCAAGGAGTAAAAGATAATAAAAAACAAAAGGTAATTATCATAACAAATACAAACAAATAAGGTAACAAACAAATACAATGGAAATTGGAAATGAAAACTTATTCATTAAGTAGTTTAATGACAATGAGAAGAAAGTGACTTGACGATGACTATTACACCCAGGAGGGAAGATCGAATGATAATAAATATGTAAATAGTTGTAATAAATAAAAATATATTGAATAAATGTTCACAAATTAGGAAGTAAATAAAAAAAACATTTGTTATTGCATAAGCCTATTAAACTATAGGGAGGTCTGCGAACCTCAAGCAGTTGTTTTGTGTAATCGCACTACGAACTGAAAGCGATGTAAATGTTAAAAGTAACATAATATTACACAATAATCATAAATGTTAGGTAGTTTAATAACGTAAAAAAGTGAAAATAACGGTGATTGACGTTAAAAAACAGTGTATAGTGAAAGTGAATAGGAAATAGACCTGGTTATAAATAAGCAGAGAATAAAACATACGATTTATATAAAACAACTATATAGATAATATAGTAAAGCCAAACAAAGTGTACAATAATTAAAAATAGTGGAATAGTGGACTAGAAACTAATTATATACATCAGTGAATAATAAAAAACAAGATTCAACTAAATCACGTTAATTAAAAAATATAAAAACTAACCTGTGACCCATAAACATGTCATAGCCAAGAGCATTACTAATTTAATCGGAAGTTTTTTAAAAGAAAGGGTATTGTTGAAATATATTTGAAATAGGTCAGAACATATTAATTTGAAGCTGGACATTTTCTACAAAAAACTAATGTTACACAATGAATTAAGGAAGGAAGACTTAAAAAATAATGAGAAACATATTGGTTTAATATAATACGCGGAGAACTGAAGGCCAGAGGATAAATATCAAGAGATAATCTGTAGACTAAACTACAAATTTGGTGAGATTGTTCCATCATGTTAAAATATACCTTTGATCAAACATTATTCAATTGAAACACAAGAACAGTGAAATGAAATAAAAAAACATTATAAACATTATGATTATTAATTTTATTTGTTCATTGTAAATTTTTATTAGTTGTTCCTATTAAGGTTGTTTCTTTTGTATGATCCAAAGAACCCCTAACTCAACACACATATACAAAATCACTTTACTAAAACAGATTTATAATTATTATATTTTATTTCTTATGTAGGACTTTAACTGTACATAGACTTTAATAAATTTTGTATTAACCCTGAGAAAGAGTTTTCACGTTATCGAACCTGAAGGAGCTACTAACTGAAGAGAAGGGCATTGTGTGTTAGTGAATCGCAATATATGTCAAAGAGAAAAGAATAATAAAATTTATTGAAACTAAGACAAGACAGAATAAAAGAGTTCAAGTTTTTAATTCACATGGTTAGAAAATAAATAATTTAACATAATTTGGTACCAACAACCTGAGGCTACAGGATATAGTTACATTGATGAAGGGTAAGATTAAGATTTAAGACTTGTAAGACTATAAAATATAAAACAAAAGTACCAATAGACATAATAAAACTCTAACATATTTGGCGCTTACAACGTGAGGCGTAACAAAAATATTTTTGTGATATAGCAACGTTCATAGCACATGTGTACCGGATTTTAATTTAACGATGTTTCGCACATTGCTGACAAGAATTTTAATTACACTGGTCGGATTGTCGCTCCTCACTTGGTAGGAAATTGTATTAATACTTGAAATTATTAAATGAACACAGTATAGCTCTACAGCTACTCTTTATTTTAATGGCAATTGTTTCACCTATTAAGACTCTTCATAAGTTGTATTTGAACTGACAGATTTGAAATGTACGTTTGGAGGAAGAAGGATAGAAGTAGTGTATGACTAAGGGGCAATTGGAAAGTCCCCGGTGAACGGCTTAACAATGTTGCGTGTTCTACTTTTTGGGACAAGAAAGTACAATCCTATACAATACGCTTTTGTGAGAAAATAATTTACCTGTCAACTACTTGTCACTTAAACTAATGTAGGTCTGAATATATATGAAATATGTATAGTACAAGTATAAATAACATGTTTCTAATTGACAGTAAAAAAAATATTAAATTTCACTGTAATGTAAACTATTTAAAACATATATATATAAACCAGTATAAATCAAACAAAACAGATTTCAATTATTACCAGAATTAATGTTGCGGCTGTCCTCTGAATAAATCATTTTATAAATATTTGAAGCGAGAGGGATTTGTGCCTACATTACACAAATGCTATGTGTATAAAGTATGTATACATACATACATATATATTGTAACAAAACACAGGATGATAAGCGGTATTGATCGTATGTGAGCATGGATGACGAACATTGAGATTTTTAAAATGGATTTATCCAAAATTTTGTCTTTTAGCTGTAAGTTTTGTATTTAACAATGGATAAGGACGTAGGTATATCAAATTCTTTATAAAAATGTGTTCTTTTATGTCATGTACTTTGTGTGTGAAATTGTGTGCGGGTGCGCGTGAGATAAACCTTATTCGCTAATCTTCCGCGGTAATCAACCAATCGACGTGAAACTTTGACAGTCGATTGTTTATGTAAATAGCTACAGTTTTTATGTACTCTGAGGTTTCCAACTATTTTATAAGTATGGTTTTTTGTATAGGAAAGAACTCAGCTTTTAACTTTTATCAATGATAGAGTAATAAAATTCATAGATAAAATCAATGCAAGGTCTTGCGGATTTATACAAAGTTTTGCATGTTACTCTTATATCTTTTGCTAATATCAACCATGTGACATCGGATGGACCAATAAGGTGACACTAATTTCATTAATATTCGTACTCTGTGAGGTAAGGATCGCTACAGCTGGTCGATAGCATTTGCCGAGTGAAGTTGTGTCCGTCGACGAGAGTTTTCCTCGTACGGAATTATAGAAATACAAAATTAACCTAAAACTTGGAACTCTTTGCGAGCTTCTCGTAAAAGAACCAAGCGGGTTAACAACCTCAGTATAACAATTATTATTATATTAAAGTGCTTTTCGCGGTAGTCAAGATAGTCCGCGTAGGGAATTATTGAACACTTCAAGCTTCCACGGAATGTGTTAGCTAAATACACCGCTTTTATAATAAATACCCACATTCACCCTGAGATCTAATAAAAATTAACGTGTAAATTAATAATAACTTTTGCGAGCGATAACGCTAATTATTGTGAGAGTGACAATTGTGTGAAAAGTCTATTTGGTGTTAGCAGTTCGACGGAATCGTCGGCGTGACGTACAGAGTATCGTCGCTGGAGCAACCCGCCGACGAAGAGGACGCCAGGACGGGGGCGACGCTAAGAAGAGGAGGAACGCACATCCGGAGGACAAATCACCAAGTGACCGGATATCACCTAACAAGTAAAATCGATCTAAAATCGAACTATATAAACTTTATTCAAATATAAAACGCATGACAATTATGCAATTTAATATATAGCGTAAAAATATTATTTCTTGTGTGTAATAAATAATTTTTCATTATCTCCATTATAGACTCGTTTGTAATTTCTTCACACACACTATATCCTATGCGAAAATAATAATCTGTATCGTTGCAATATATATATATATATATATACACACACACACACACACACACATCCAATTTCGAAATGGATATAAATAACATGCTGCTTTTGTCTAATTTACATTAGCCAATTTACAATAAAACAACACGTTTTACCAGTATATGGTAAAATATAAAAATTGTATAGTGTTAGACTGGTATGAATAAAACAGGCTACAATGATTGACTGTATTAATGTCTCAATATCCTCAATATAAAACAATGTACACATAAAAATAAAAAAATTAAAATTATTGTTTGAATTAACGAGGATCTTGTAAAATCTTCTCGTTTGTAAGTGATGTTTTTCTTTTGGTTTTATTTTTTTAATATCTAATACCTCTAAGCTTTCTATTCCCTTCTAGAAAGCGTGACAATAGATGCACAGATACAAACATTAATAATGTATCAGGTTACACATTTCTAAGTATCTATCCACACCGTGTATTGAAGGATATACGTACACAAATTTGAAGAAAACCAACGTCTTGGCATCATTTCAGTTTCACAGAAGCTTTCAACGCTTCTACAGGAGTATGTATCAATACTTTCCTACAAACATAACGTGATGTTCGAGGTTTTGTCGACTTTGATGTCATATTCCTATATTATTTTACGTGTTTTTAACGCGCCAGGCATACCTACAGACAGCTGAATATTTGTGTAATTTCACAAATGCGAATGTGTAATATTATCTATTAAATTTATAGCTGAGATAACGTAATTAATATGTTATATCAAAAGATTCATATAACAGTTATATCCTATCAATAATTATTGAATGATATCGGCCAAATTTTGTGTATTATTATTGTTTTATTATATTACAGTTGTAAATTATGAGATAAACATTAATGTAGTTTAAATAAGATAGCTGACAACACAGAAGAGACGAAGAAAACGGTAGAAGAAAACTATCCTAATTAAAACTAAGAAATTGTACCGATAAAAAGTTTATAACCCACGTTGTGTGCTCATACTTATATCTAGTACCCTAAAGTTTACAATAGTAGCAAAAAATGTCCAGATGCGTAGTAAAAACGACACAACACTTATAGCACGTGTACGTGTTCCGTAGATATAAATTATTAATTGCCAAATTGGGCACTGATAGTTTGAGTACGAGCAAAATTTATTGCTGATTTGTTACTTCCAGCAGTAATCCATAACGATTTATTTCATTGCCTAAAATCGAACTATGTCAATTTCAATTTGAAAAGAATTTACAAAAATGTTGTGCCATTAAGAATATTATTCATTTAAACACCTGAAACAATGTGGCTAAAAACGTAGGCCTATTGTTAAGAATATCGTTCTTTGGTAATGAGTTAACTAAATTAAATTAGAAGGATCAAAATAGAGGAGATCAAAGTTTCTGTAAACATCTGGCAGCGAACGGTATTTGAAACATGAACACTTTCCACAAATTTGCTCATACGTTACTGCGTTGGTCACACAATTATACCAGAATATATTAAAGGACTACGAAATGCAAGCAAATAGCACGATGAATGTACAACATTGCCATAGTCATACCTACTCAACTTTATTAGTTTTTGACGCTAATTAGTATATTACTTTACCTGGTACAGTAATCACAAGTTGTTGAGCTCAGGATTGGCATTTCTGGAGATACGTAGGTCTAATGTTGCTGTACCCACTGGTTAGTCACCTTTACGTTTTAGCAAGTCCTTTCCTACTTGTAGGTCTCATACATTAGCATAGTTAATTTGACAATGTATCTCAAACTTTGCGTTACTTTTATTAATATATTAATTAGGTATTATAATTATAATGCAGTGTTAGTTTAGGCTTCAAAGAAGATTCCAGATGAGAAGTTGCATTTTTAAAATTATTATTTTTAACTTCAATTTAACCGGTTCTTCTTTACTGTAACAATAACGAATTACGTTCATGCTAACACAGGCCTTATTCCTTTTCCCACACTTAACTAACAAACTGTTTTGTAGATGTACAAATTTAGTAAAGTTTTAAAACATACACGTTTGTTTAGCCTGTCAAGCTTAAAGTTGACGAGAATGTACGCTTTTATAAAGAGCGTTTGATGTAATAACTCTGTAATGGAATCAAAGAACAATTCTAATTTTAGAAAAGTGACTTGTAAAAAGTACTTATAATTTGGTCTACATTTTATATAACTAAAATATCTATCTTAGCCTTAGATATTTAAAATCTCAAGCCTAGAATTTCTCACGTATTTACTACACCCAACGTTAGATAAAAAAGTATGTTCTCAATTATTTTATAAACAAAACCTTATCAGACAAACATGGACTGTGAATAAAATGCATTTTTAAGTCAGTCATGAAAAAAATGCTAATTTGCTTAGTTTTTCTATTTAACGCTTCTAATTGTAAAAGTCTTCAAGTCGACGAGGAGATGAATTATGTGCGTTAAACTTTGCAGGAGAATAATTGTACATAACGGAATAATGTCTTGTGTCTTTAGGAATTAGAAATAAATGTTTACTTGAAAATGATTGCATCCATTATTGTAGATAAGCACACTCAATTTCATCCATTTACTCACGGTACGCATTGTTATTGTGTTAGCGGAGAAATACACAAACAAAATAACGAAAGACGTTAACTAATATTTTAATTACAAACGGCCATTACGTGACAGATAACAGTGAAATGTCTACACGGGACGATTTAACGTTTGCAACATGAGTTACTCCCTGTTGCATCATAATCCTTGCGAGTTTAGTCCGCAGGGTCGCGTAACTGACTAATTTACTTGTACCCTCGCCAACCATTATTACACTACATGAGCCTTATTAAAACTAGTTCAAGGTACCTATATAAATATAATACTGTGTTGAGGAAAACAAAATTAAATCAACCAAATGTAGTGTTTTTACTTATCATATCAGTGGACGGAACGTTTAATTATTATTATTAATGTCTTATATGCTGTTTTAATTGTTTAGCTTTGATTTATGAACGTGTTTCTCTATAGTTCCTGTATTGGTGTTTATGTGTGTTTAAGACCGTTTTTCAATTACCCTAATGTTACTAAGTTTCCTCTGTACTTCATATGTGCACATATATGTGTATGTGTGTGTGGGTCTGTGTGAGCGCGTGTGTGTATGCACATATATATGTGTGTGGGGGCATGTATTCAAACACGTCTTGCTACAATCCTTTTCTTCATATGTACATTATTTAATATTTACTACTAGCTTTCAAACAAGATATATTGTTTTCCTTGGGACACATTAGAGCATAAAATAGTTTGCCCATCCTCACCCATATTATTTTTTAGATTTAGTCTTGTGGAATACTTGTGCTTAGGTTGGTCTTTGCTATGACTTCCTGTTGGTTTTTTGTAATTTACGTTTGTGTTATTGTGTATGGGTGTGGTATACATTTTTGTTTTCGAGCGTTTACAGTGTTAAGTGTTCAGAAAATTTTATCGTGTTTTTAGTGATTTGCATTTGTTCAGGTATTAGTTTACATCGTGTTTATGTTCATATATATGTACATCTTCCCATGTAAATTATTGTGTCTTTGTGTGGTATGTATTTCATTAGTGCCATGATGGTCATGTCTGGGAATTCGTGTCCTGTATTTATTAAATGTGCGGCGAAATTGGATTTACAAATGTTTGTTTTTTAAGCGTTTAAGTATTCGAAATGACGTTTTTCAGTTGTTTTTTGTCCGGTCTATGTAACATCTACTGCAGTCTTGGTATTCAATTTTGTTATATACGATTGTTTATTGTATTATCTATGTTTTTTAGTTATTTAGTTTTTGTATATGTTTTTTTGAAACTACTTAATGTCTGTATTTTTAAATAGTTTTGTAAATTTTATCATCATGTTGTTATGTATGTAAATGTAGCCCACTTTTTAGTATTGTGGTGCTACTACATATGTACGATTCATTTTCATAATTTCTTAAGTGTCTTGTCTTTATTTTATATTCTACTTTATTTTCTATTTTGTGTACAATGTTCTTACTGTCTCCATTTTTTGAAGCAATTTGTTAAATTATACTTATTTCTTTATTTATTTTCTGTATGTTTAGGGGTATTATATACATTCTATTGAATCAAACATAAATAGTAATAACGACAATCGACAGTGCTTTCATTAAGCATAGATTATTAATCAGTAAACTTTGCAAATTTCATTTGTTAATTAACGAATACCATTAGCTTGTTTGGTAACTGAAGGTTTCAGTTAAATACGATTCAAGTGGTAAAACAGTGTTCCACGACCATGATGTAAACGTAGTAAGTTACATAAAAACAAAAAGCTCTAATAACTGCAATATCTTTGCGTCACAGAAACTAATAATCTGTCAAAAAAAAAACTGATAATGATTATTTCGTAATGGTTAACAACAATTAGAGACATGCGAGATATTAGTGTTTGGCTGTGTATACGTCATAACAATAAGCTACGGAATATTTCTATTCCTAACTTAACATCCATGTTTTTCGGTATCCAGGTCACTTATAGTATATAATTAGTAAAGTAGTTTACCTTTTTCTTGTCCGTCTGGTGGCCTTTTCTCTATATTTAATTCAACGCGTTTCAGGACATATGCCCCATCAACATAGCATGTCGTGGTGCGCACCACCGATATCGCGTGTGTCTCAAATTTGTGTATTTTGTGTTTTTTATGTTTATATTATATTTATTGTTATGTGTAAAATTGTATATACAGTGTTTTTAATATTTTAACGATCGACGAACTTCAACAAGGGATATTCCTGATGATGGGGCATATGTCCTGAAACGAGTTGAATTAAATATAGAGAAAAGGCCACCAGACGGACAAGAAAAAGGCAAACTATTTTACTAACTTAACAGTTTATTTATTTGGAGAACATTAATTATATCTTAAAAATTGAATACGGAAACTTCTTAGCAGAATAAATCTATTTCAGAGACTGAAAGGAAGAAACTTCTAATACCGTCTTGTTAAAATATGCACATTTTAAACTAATGTGTGTGTGTGTGTGTGTGTGTGTGTGTGTGTGTGTGTGTGTGCGTGTGTGCATTCGCGCGCTTCTATGAACTCGTTTCAGCATCCGTTATAAATTGTAAAGAAAAAACATTAGAAAAAGTAAAGTTAAAATATTTAACGATAACAACGGAGTTATGCCAAATAGGCTAATCTTATTCAGGAAAAATAAAATGGAATATTAAAATATTTTTAGTACATTTATAAACCTGCTTCAATCCTTATCAACATGAAAGTTTAATGTTAAGAGTACAATGTTTAAACCTTTCAGTGGCTCTATTTCATTTTCATTTATAAAATTTTTTGAAATGTAACACAAATTAAATATATATAAAAACAATTTGTCATACATGTTTGGAGTCAAATGGATTATACATATCCAGGATCTGGATCGTCCTTTGTAGAGGACAAGGCCACTGGCAATGCGGAATTTTCAATAAACAAAACTACACTTTTTTATTTTTTGAAGATAGTCAAAAACGTATGATATATTTGAAATCAGAATAACGTTTGTGGCTCTCAAACAAATTTTTTTCTATTATAAAATTGGTTATTATCATAAAAAAATTAAAAATATAGTATATATTTGAAAAGTATATATTTTTTAGAACAAATTTTGAAATGCACTGACTTTATAGTTATTAGTATAATAAAAACATTTTTATTTATCCAAAGAAGCTGGATAAATGCTTGGTTTCCTGCATTATCCATTTGGCTATCCAGATCCATGATATGGATCGTCCTCTGCAGAGGATAATGCATGCAACTTTTATGTTATGTCCTCTAGAGAGGACGATCCGCTTTTGGATTAGGTTGTGTACGTTTGAAAGGTATAAAATAATAGAATCTAATAATTTGAAAACAACAAATAAAATGAGAACAAATTTCTTTAATAATAATAATAATAATAATATTAATAATATTTTTTTATATAGAGGGGGAAAATGCTTTATACACTGTCAGAGGAGGTCGTGCTTCCACTGGGGAGTGGGACATATTCATCCTGGATCCACTTAGCTTATTAATTCAGGATAGAGCCTCATAATAATAATAATAATAATAATAATAATAATAATAATAATAATAATAATAATAATAATAATAATAATAATAATAATAATAACAACAACAACAATAATAATAATAATAATAAACTAAAACTAATCTAACAATTTTAAAGTAGGTAAAAAGCTAATAATAAAGTGAAATTTCTTCATTTTATTTTGCTGTAAAATAACATTATTTTATAAGGTAAGAATTTACATACTGTACTTGAATACAATGTAATCATAAATGACATCTTTTACACTATATAAAATTGTAATTTTGTTACATAATATGTGAAATCTTTATAACAAAATAACTTGAAACTTATTTTTTAGTAAAATTAAAATTGTATTACAGAAATTATGTACTCAGAAACTACAAATTAAGGTAGAGATAAAGGCTACCAAACACAAACACAACCCACTTATAAGTTAGAACTTCATAATTGTCAACAGCGCTCTCCTGTATGGAGGACGATTTTCAAAAGGTTGTAGCTCATTCCACAGAATAGCTAACTACGAAAACAAAATTTCCCTGATGAGTTTCAATCTTACGTTATACCAAAATCATTTTACTTCCATATTCCTTAAGGAAATGGAAGTATGGTGATGGCAAAAAAAATCTTGTTCGAGATTATTGCAGATTCTCATTGTACTACACTCAAAACATGAAAAAAAGTCGTTTTCCGAAAAGTGTCTGTGTGTGTGTCTGTCTGTCTGTGTGTCTGTGTGTCTGTGTGTAGATTTTTTTCTATGGCAAACGATAACTGCCGCAAATTCAAACAGAATCAAATATTTGTTGCATACAGGCCTGATTTGTAGAGTACTCACGACCTATTGTTTTTGGTAAAGATCGGTTGAGGGAAAGGGGTAGTTTACCAGCAACGGTTTTTTTTTATCAAGGGAAATTTTTTTTTGGCAAACGATAACAGCCGCAAATTCAAACAGAATTAAATAATGTTTCGCATACAGCCTTGAATTGTAGAGTTCTCAAGACCTGTTGTTTTTGGTGCAGATCGGTTAAGGGAAAGGGGTAGTTTACCTGGAACGTTGTTTTAACAAGGGTATTTTCTATGGTAAACGATAACAGCCGCAAATTCAAACAGAATCAAATAATTTTTAGCATACAGCCCTGATTTGTAGAGTACTCAAGAGTTGTTGTTATTGGTAAAGATCGGTTAAGGGGAAGGGGTAGTTTACCAGCAACGTTTTTTTATCAAGCGTATTTTTTATGGCAAACGGTAACAGCCGCAAATTCAAACAGAATCAAATAATTATTTGCATATGTCCCTGAATTGTAGAAGTCTCAAGGACTTTCGATTTTGGTGAAGATCGGTTAAGGGGAAGGGGTAGTTTACCTGCAACGTTTTACGATTTAACAACAGTAAAGTACTTGAAAATTCATTTAAACTTTTTGAAACAATGGTAATTGTTAAAAATATAATAATTTTGTTGCCAGGCAATAAAATTATAATTTTTTCATTTTAATGTAAATTATGTTTGAGTTAATATCTTTATATATATATATAATTCTTCTGTACGTGTGTATGTCACTGAACTCCTCCATGTATAAAATAATATATCGTTCGTGGCAGGTATGCATATCTCAGGCAGGTAAGACACACACACACACACACACACACAATTCACGTTATTCTGGCCTCACTCATGTTGATTTTCTTATATTTGAACGCTTTTTAAATGGAAAGTGCCGAAACCCACACCAACATAACGCGTGCAAGCCGATAAAATGGACATCAATTTGCTTCCTGTGGATCGCTGGGCAATGTAACTGCACGTGTTTACAGAGGAACTATTCATAGACAGACTTTTCGTCTTTAGGGAATGAACCCTCTGCAAGATGCTGAGGGTCCATGAGTGACTTAGGAGCGCTCCTTCTTTTTCGCGTGTTTGTTCTGTGAAACATACACTGTAGATTCGCAGCTTTACTCTAAGCAACGCTCAATAGGAAATGTTGAAAATTTTTGTCCACAGTGTATCCTCATTCACACTAAACCTGCTCTGATGTTTGAATTACGGACATCATAATATTAAAACTTTGGAAACTTGAGCACTACTTAATGGAGATCAATCATTAACTTATACAAGCCATTAATTTTATGCATATATTTTATATATATGTGTACAACGTTATCGGCAACAAAGAAGTAGTTTTTGTTAAAATTCCTTCCCGGGATATTTGGCCGTAGTCCAATGTTTTCTACAAAACCAGATGTTTCGGCAATGCCATCGACTTCCATCATCAGTGAAAATCGAGTGCGATAACGTGAGGTGGTATACGTTAGTGACCACAGTACTGTGGTTAAGGCTTAAGCAGTAAGTAGAAAGAAGTAGTTTCTACGGTAATATTTCATTTCGTAAATGATTTTAAATATAAATCTTAGAATATGGAAGTTATATAAGGTTCTCCATACCGATATTTTCTCTAAACCACACATACACAGGGAATGCTAGAAAAGATTTTGTATTGAGTAAGTCAGTGACTTCTGAAGATTACAAAATGTATCAATTTCAGAGGGACGCCATTCTTTATTCACTTTGGCTAGAGATTTGAGAGGGGACTTTAACATTGCCATAACGGCCCTTATAATAGACAAGATCACTGACAATGCACACATGGCGCTGAAAAGTTAAATAAGGAATAAAATAGATCGTCCTCTGTAGAGGACAAACCCACTGAAAGGATTAAAGAGGGGCAATTGATGTTCCTTGAAAACGTTTTATCGTTTCAGAAAATTGTATGAAAACTTACACAGGCTAGTTAACAAAAAAACACACATTCCACTTTTACCGTATTTGAAACAATAATATTAATTTGTACTCAAAACTAATAGGAATTTATATTTTTCTCTTGTGAAAGGAACCTATGCTTTACTAACTAAATTTTGACTAGTAATTTTAAGCAAAATTTGCGTCACATTGAAATGTTTCACGACATATTATCTACTGGTACAGTAATCAATTCTAAAAGTTGTTCGACATTTTCATGCCTTGTTCCGTCAATCAAGGTCCCTATCCAATGGTCAGGAATAGAACCCTCCGGCCAGTAGTAGGCGAGAACAGTGAGGCAAACTTCCGTGATCGGGCCAGAAAGCAAAACACATAACTTTGGCTAATATTAGTTGGCAGTTTTCTTTTATATTCTGAACTCTAACTACTAAAAACTTTGGTTACTTTTTCCTGTGTTTCTCAAATATGTTAATTTTCTTGATATACTCAATAAATTAGGCTCTGAAACGTTTATTACGTTTATAAATACGGAAGACTTTACCATGAAAAATTACAGGTAGACCTGTAAATATGAAGAAACAGTCTGTTTTCAATTTACAAATTAATTGTCTTATTCACTCACTAGTGTTGCTTCTGAAGTTAGTGTTGGTTTTCTTTCGACCATAAACTAAAACGTTCCTACGGGATTATTTTACTTCCATATTCCTTAAGGAATGGAAGTATGGTGATGGCAAAAAAAATCGTGTTCGAGATTATTGCAGATTCTGATTGAACTACACTCAAAACATGAAAAAAGTCGTTTTCCGAAAAGTGTCTGTGTGTGTCTGTCTGTCTGTGTGTCTGTGTGTCTGTGTGTAGATTTTTTTCCTCTGGCAAACGATAACTGCTTAAATTCAAACAGAATCAAAAGATTATTTGCATACAGCCCTAAATTGTAGAGTTCTCAAGACCTATTGTTTTTGGTGAAGATCGGTTGAGAGAAAGGGGTAGTTTACCTGCAACGTTTTTTTAACAAGGGTATTTTCTATGGCAAACGATAACAGCCGCAAATTCAAACAGAATCAAACAATATTTTGTATACAGCCCTAATTTGTAGAGTACTCAAGACCTATTGTTTTTGGTGAAGATCGGTTAAGGGGAAGGGGTAGTTTACCGGCAACGTGTTTTTGTCAAGCGTATTTTCTATGGCAAACGATAACAGCCGCAAATTCAAACAGAATCAAATAATTATTTGCATACGTCCCTGAATTGTAGAGGTCTCAAGGACTTTCGATTTTGGTGAAGATCGGTTAAGGTGAAGGGGTAGTTTACCTGCAACCTTTTACGTTTTAACAAGAGTAAAGTACTTGAAAATTTATTTAAACTTTTTGAAACAATGGTAATTGTTAAAAATAAAATAATTTTGTTGCCAGGCAATAAAATTATAATTTTTTCATTTTAATGTAATATAATATTTTTCATTTAATACAGCAATAAAGGGCAGGTAAAACACACACACACACACACACATACACACACACACACACACACACACAATTCACGTTATTTCTAACCTCACTCATGTTTATTTTCTTACATTCGCACTCTTTTTAAATGGAAAGTGTCGAAATCCACACCAACATAACGCGTGCAAGCCGAAAAAATGGACATCAATTTGCTTACTGGCGAAGCTAGTAGTTAATGAATGGGTAGGCAAAAATCTTATCTTAAATTTTTTTTAAGGAATCACTAAAAGGACGGTAGTAGTGAGGTAGGGGGGATACTGAAACACAATGACGTCATCATGTTCCAGTACCACCCCTTCATCCGGGGGGGATTCTAAAACAGCTATCTCTGTTGTCATCGTGACGTCACTGGCTATGTTCGCGGTTCGCAGTTCACCGTTCGCGGTTCGCTGTTCACTGTTCGCCGTTCGCCGTTCGCCGTTGACGTCGTCGTTGACGTCGTCATCGTAGCTGGGCGGCAGCCAGGTCACCGCCCCGACGTAGATTGGTCGGTGTATCATACATGTTGTCGGGGGCTGTCTATCGTCGATACGAAGAGCCTGAGTGACGTGTATTGCATTGTTGTCAACTTGTGAACTGTATTAAATTTGAACACCGTTCGCCGTTCGCCGTCCGGCGGCGGTCTGGCGACGTCCTTGTCGTGGCTTGATGGCCGCCCGGAGTGGTCGTCGTCCATGTTGTCGGCAGCGGGTCGGGCATATTGGAAAAAACGGTGATTTTGTCGGGTTGTGTAAGGAGTGTGGTGGTTAAGGTTCGGCCACGTTGCCGCCTCGTGCATGTGTTATAGTGTATGGCTATGTGTATGTAAGGGGTTTTTTCCGGAAGGGCGGTTATGTTGGAAAAGCGTCGTTGGCGTTGGCACCTTGTGCTGGTTTATCGACGTTGTCAACTCGTGCGTGTGTTATAGTGTATGGGTTTGTATATGCACGCCGCCGCCGTCGGATATCGTCGATGTCGTGTATTGCATTGTTGCCAACTGTGTGTCTATGTGTTAGTAAATATATATATATATATATACAGATTGTAAAAATACGTTCGCACCAACATGTTGGTCTAGGGTTTGCTATGTCCAGCCCCTACATTTGTTGTTGTAAGAAACACACATGATATGCAGTGCATAATTGAATGTCAATTCACTTATATAAAACACACATACACACACACACACGCAATATTTATGGAAAATAATTACTGTTTATGTAATATCTGAATAATAGAACGTTGCAAATGATGCAATTGGCTCCCACTGTGATTTTCACATGTGGAGTTATTTTTTTTTACAACAGAATGCTGACAGATCATCCTTATAATCATGCAATTATTGTTTAATAAAATTGATTTTTTAAATTAGTTCTATGTAACACGTTCTAGCTTGTATATTGAGTTATGAATATGTATATAAGTTATGTTCGAAGGAATTTTGAAATTAAAAAACAAAAAAAATATTAAAGCAATACTGTTTAATTACAAATAATTAAAATACATAATATGTAAACGCACACAGTAGTGAAAATTACAAAATGTAAACATGTGCAATATGACAATTGTATACGAAATACATCTAAGTAAAACTAATTACAAGTGCACTATGACATGACAAATATGTACAAAAAAATTAAATAAACACACACAGTAGTGACAATTAAAAAATCAATACTGTTTAATTACAAATAAATAAAATATATGTAATCAAAATATATTACAATTTTAATACATAATATGTAAACCGCACAGTAGTGAAAATTTCAAAATGTAAACATGTGCAATATGTCAATTGTATACGAAATACAACTAAGTAAAACTAATTACAAGTGCACTATGACATGACAAATATGTACAAAAAAAAATGAAATAAACACACACAGTAGTGAAAATTAAAAAAATACAATTGTATACAATTATATCAAATGAATTATGTGTAAGCACATTATATTATAACATTATGTAAACGCATACACAATTGTGTAGAATTACAATAAAATCAAATGAAATATGTGTAAATCACATTATAATATATAAGTTAAAATATATTATTTATAATTAAATGAAATACAACTAAATACATGTTAATATATATATATATAATCGTACGCGACAAATGAAGATGTCCATTCGGTTCTACTGTACAATTTCTACTATGTAAGCTCTATCCTTTTCTCCGCGATAAATTAGTTGCAGCGAACACGGTACTAAATTTTTTAATTTCTCATCTTCGAAAACGCCTGCGTATCTCTTTGGTAGATATACACGACATTTTAGTTTAGGGTCTCTGTAATCTTAGAGAGTGACGAGTACAGCTTTCCCGTACTTTGCGTCTATATTCTGCATTTCTTCTATTGGATATTTTACGTCGATTATCAATTCCTTTATTTTTTTTATACTCAATTGCGCTAATAGTTGCAAACTTTTCAGTGAATGATGCCATTTTAAAATAAAGAATTTATAATTTCTCGCGCGTCTCTCAACGAATGAACGAATAACGCTCGTGCACAGCGAATAAATAGGGAGGTAGTTAGAAAATCCGGAGAGGGGGAACCACTCAACGCACAGTAAGAGTTGATTTTTAACCGTGTGAACAGGATACGAGCAGATTTCTCACGGTTCGATGGGTAGGTGGGGAAGAGGGGAGTCGGTTATTTTTTATACGTCTAGACAGCACTCGTGCTTGTTCGAACATGTCGTCGACGCTAATTTATTTTTAGACAGGTGATGTATTTAACTGTGTGAACAGGATACGACTTGATTTCTCACGGTTCGATGAGTAGGTGGGGAAGAGGGGTGTTGGTTATTTTTATACGACTAGACAGCACATGTGCTTGTTTGAACATGTCGTCGACGCTAATTTATTTTTAGACAGATGATGTAATCGATTGAAAGGCGACGACTCTTATTTTTACGTAAGCGCTAAACAATAATGTTCTCATTTTTTTTATTAAAAAAAAATTTAACCAATTTTCACGTATTTTATTTTCTTAATACCCGTAACCTTGGAGGGGAAACGTCTTATTTTTATCCCCTCCCCGTTCTTCGGAACGTTTACTTTGTATCTTGTCTCCTCGTCACGGATCAGTGCAACAAATTTTTGTGTCAAAACGTTGTATACAAAACGTTTTACAGGGTACAGTACTGCGTGCTTTAAGTCACTACAACGTCAGTACTCGTACGAAGTTAATAGCTCCATGCGTCCGTTCTCGACGCGTACTGTCGAAACACTGAGGTATACGAGATTGTGGGAGAGGTGGTAGTGAGATATCTATTAATTATAAATACTTCCGTCACAGCAGTAGCATAGATTTTTAAACAATTTTTTACTGGTTTATTTCGTGCATTAGTCGAAACGTTCTTGTCCTTTTATTAACAGCTGGTAAGCGCGACTATGAATTTGCTGTGAAATCAGTTCTTCCGGAGCTAGACTTTGTACACGGAGTACAATTTCCCTGTTATTGTGTGCTGCCATGACGGATGCCTAATACATACTAATACGTTCACACCAACCTGTTGGTCTAGGACGCGCTATGTCGAGCCCTACAAGGTCATTCTGCCCAATCGCCGCCACGCCTCCGCCTATCAACGCACAATTATGTATGCATTGCACGATATACCCATAACCGCAATGTCAACCAGCCTATCGTTAACGAAACCATTGCCACGTTCATTGAAAGCTGGCAGACCTAGGTACTGCATGCCATAACCGATCGTAACGATATACCCATAACCGCAATATCACCCTGCCTATCGTAAACGAAACCATTGCCACGTTGATTGAAAGCTGTCAGACCAAGGTACTGCACACCATAACCGATCGTAACGATATACCCATAACCGCAATGTCAACTTGCCTATCGTTAACGAAACCATTGCCAAGTTCATTGAAAGCCGACAGACTAAGGTACTGCATGCCATAACCGATCGTAACGTTATACCCATAACCACAATGTCAACCTGTCTATCGTTAACGAAACCATTGCCAAGTTCATTGAAAGCTGTCAGACCAAGGTACTGCATGCCATAACCGATCGTAATGATATATACATAACCGCAATGTCAACCTGCCTATCGTTAACGAAACCATTGCCAAGTTCATTGAAAGCCGCCAGACCAAGGTACTGCATGCCATAACCGATCGTAATGATATACTCATAACCGCAATATCAACCTGCCTATCGTTAAAGAAACCATTGCCAAGTTCATTGGAAGCCGCCAGACCAAGGTAAAGCATGCCATAACCGATCGTAACGATATACCCATAACCGCAATGTCAACCTGCCTATCGTTAACGAAACCATTGCCAAGTTCATTGAAAACTCTCAGACTAAGGTACTGCATGTCATAACCGATCGTAACGATATACCCATAACCGCAATGTCAACCTGCCTATCGTTAACGAAACCATTGCCACGTTCATTGAAAGCTGTCAGACCTAGGTACCACATGCCATAACTGATCGTAATGATATACCCATAACCGCAATATCACCCTGCCTATCGTAAACGAAACCATTGCCACGTTGATTGAAAGCTGTCAGACCAAGGTACTGCACACCATAACCGATCGTAACGATATACCCATAACCGCAATGTCAACTTGCCTATCGTTAACGAAATCATTGCCAAGTTCATTGAAAGCCGACAGACTAAGGTACTGCATGCCATAACCGATCGTAACGTTATACACATAACCACAATGTCAACCTGCCTATCGTTAACGGAACCATTGCCAAGTTCATTGAAAGCCGCCAGACCAAGGTACTGCATGTCAAAACCGATCGTAATGATATACTCATAACCGCAATATCAACCTGCCTAACGTTAAAGAAACCATTGCCAAGTTCATTGAAATCCGTCAGACGAAGGTACTGCATGTCATAACCGATCGTAACGATATACCCATAACCGCAATATCAACCTGCCTATCGTTAACGAAACCATTGCGAAGTTCATTGGAAGCCGCCAGACCAAGGTACAGCATGCCATAACCGATCGTATCGATATACCCATAACCGCAATGTCAACCTGCCTATCATTAACGAAACCATTGCCAAGTTCATTGAAAGCTGTCAGACCAAGGTACTGCATGTCATAACCGATCGTAACGATATACCCATAACCGCAATGTCAAATTGCCTATCGTTAACGAAACCATTGCCAAGTTCATTGGAAGATGCCAGACCAAGGTACAGCATGCCATAACCGATCGTATCGATATACCCATAACCGCAATGTCAACCTGCCTATCATTAACGAAACCATTGCCAAGTTCATTGAAAGCTGTCAGACCAAGGTACTGCATGTCATAACCGATCGTAACGATATACCCATAACCGCAATGTCAAATTGCCTATCGTTAACGAAACCATTGCCAAGTTCATTGAAAGCCGCCAGACCAAGGTACTGCATGCCATAACCGATCGTAACGATATACCCATAACCGCAATGTCAACCTGTCTATCGTTAACGAAACCACTGCCAAGTTCATTGAAAGCTGTTAGCCCAAGGTAGTGCATGCCATAACCGATCGCAATGATATAAACATAACCGCAATGTCAACCTGCCTATCGTTAACGAAACCATTGCCAAGTTCATTGATAGCCGTCAGACCAAGGTACTGCATGTCATAACCGATCGTAACGATATACCCATAACCGCAATGTCAACCTGCCTATCGTTAAGGAAACCATCGCCAAGTTCATTGAAAGCTGTCAGACCAAGGTACAGCATGCCATAACCGATCGTAACGATATACCCATAACCGCAATATCAACCTGCCTCTCGTTAACGAAACCATTGCCAAGTTCATTGAAGCTGTCAGACCAAGGTACTGCATGTCATAACCGATCGTAACGATATACCCATAACCGCAATGTCAACCTGCCTATCGTTAACGAAACCATTGCCAAGTTCATTGAAAGCTGACAGACGAAGGTACTGCATGCCATAACCGATCGTAACGATATACTCATAACCGCAATGTCACATACTAATAAGTTCGCACCAACCTGTTGGTCTAGCGCGCGCTATGTCGAGCCCTACAAGGTCATTCTGTCCAACAGGTTGGTGCGAACGTATTAGTATGTATTAGGCATCCGTCATGGTAGCACACAATAACAGGGAACTCGTACTCCGTGTACAAAGTCTAGCGCCGGAAGAACTGATTTCACGTAATGTAGGTAAATTGTTTTTGTATTAGGTCTGTTTGCAATTCGGTATCGACGTTGAAAACGATACGAAAAATACATTTTTTTAGAGTACGTATGAAGTGTTGGTAATGTTTACCGGAGATAATGTACCAAATGCAGTCATTGTGCTTTGTTGTTCACCAACTGGAACGCACTTTCCAGTTTTGTTAACGACGACGATGGACAATCTGTGTCAAAACTACTGATTGATTACTGATGCAGTCCGTTTACGGATCAGTTGTTTGTTGTTATTTCCGAAGTATGCCGAATTACGCTTTTGCGACGCGCGAACCGAATAACACTGGTACGTTGAACATTCTCTGCTTCCTCCACATCCATCTCGGACTCGTGAATTCTATATTGCCCATACGCTAGCGTTCTCTGACCGTCTTCCAGGATATATCGTTTATCGTCGTACGGCGATAGCGAGAGTTTGACGATCTTGCGCGTGTACAGTTGGTGGTTTTCACTGCGGATAATCTGCGCCGACGTATATGTTTAACAGTTACTCGATTCCGATGACGAAAGCAAACACCGTTTGTAATCAGCGTGCGTTAAACGGTTTTGTATTGCCACCCGCGGTACCCCTTTTGCTACACGCTTCTCATTTTTATCCCCGTCGTCTTGTAACACTAACAGTGAGTACGATTTTGCGCGAAACCCGACGAATTCTACAAAAGGTTTTGCATGCGTCTCGTCCTTAAAAGTACCCAACCGTTTTTTATTTAGCACACTATAACACGGATGCGTCACGGGATATTCTGATGTATCGAAAAGATGAAGGTTTTCCTTAATGTCTGCGTAAACGTCATCAGTCCGTATATCATACAACAAAGAGTCCGTGTCTGTCATACACAATCGAACACGTGATCCATATTTCGCGATTATGTAATCGTAATGAAAACTGTACATCACATATTTACTAATGTCCAACACTGTGAACCCCACGTACAGCGGACGGTTGAGGTATACGGTTCTCTTTTTTATCATCACACCGACCAAGTCTTCTTTGTACACCTTTACGCGCTAAAATCTTGGGCTTGCAGTCAGCTTTATCAGATCGCGTTCGTTGGACACCAAACGAAAATCTATCCGTTTTCGAACGTTTTCCAATGACTTTCCGTAAACAGCGTTAATCATCAATTTAAAAAAATCCTTTCCGAAATCGTTCGCTGCGGCTTTCCGTTTTTCCGTATTGAAAACTATAAACGGCTTCATCCAAGCGCTCTGTCGGAACGCCAACACGCGATTAACGGCTTTCAGTTCCATCCCGAGTTTTAGGTAAAACTGCAACGTTCTGTAATGCACGATATAATTCTCCTTATCTTTCAGACTGGTGATGAGTTTTTCAACTGTACCGGTGGCAGACATTTTAAATTTCTTCAAGTAATTGAACCGTTTGCTGTAAGGCGACAATTCGTGTTCGTTGACTTTCCTGCGTTCCGGTGCCAGTGGATAGTCCGAATGCATATCATGTAAATTACGAGGATAACCAAGATCAACATCAAGAATATATCCGATTTCGTCTTCCACTCCAACTGTAGTCAAATCTAAAGCATCAATTTCTTTGCGTTGCATCCAACGGAATCCGGAATGAGGTAGCGGTTGTTCCATCGCTGTTCCGTACAGATTTGTACAGTCCAAGTAAAGAAGATAATTATTTTCGCGTTCCCGATCGTAGTCCGACACGTAAGGATTGTTGGCCTTGGCGTATCTATTAGATATCATCGCTATTCCGCCACGAACTCCGGTTTCTACGAACAGATGCATGTCGATATCCTTCAACAGTTCGAGTTGAATTCCAGTCATTTTCATCATAGCGTTCCAAGCTAGTCCCGGCGCGGAGTACACGTTACACGGATCTATCCCGTAGTACTGCAGACTTGTGTTGCGAAAATTTTCGAACACGTCAGCCAAAAGCAATACATCAGTTTTCAAATAGAGGTTATGGTAGTCCCCTAACGTTTGTATTCCAAAACTTATCCAAATGTTGTGCGCATGAGTGTAGTCTTCGTCGGATAAGTATGTCTCGGCTAGTTCGTTGTAAAAGTGTTCCTGTGCGGGCAGAGACGTGTCCTCGAACTTACTTTCGTCTGTCACATACGCATACGGGGAGACCCCCTTTCTAAGTAATAAATCGATACTATTTTCATTTCCACTGGTTTGCATGCACTGGTGTAAAATTTTAAAATTTTCTTTCCGCAAATTTTTTACCAGCTTCTCTAACGACGTGTTCATAAACTGCACGGAATCGAGAAACCGCAAGGGGCCGAGTGACACGGACACGTAACGCTCGCTGGTCGTAGCGATACATTTAATGTCTTCACGCTTGAATTTTCCGAAAGCCTGCACCAGATGGTGACAATCGTAGCCTCGCAAGTTGTGAAAGAACACGGGAACGTGTCGCGGTACCTTGTAGTTCAAATTACAAGTGTTATGCGCGGCTCCCAAGTACTCGCCCGTCACATGATCATGGTTTCGCACTTTGTCCCCTTCGTGCTCGAGATACGTCTTACATAGATGACATATGGTAGCGTTTTGAAACTCGCGCTCGGCTTCTTCAGTCATGCGAAAGGATTTGTTAAAATCACGTTCGAGCTGACTAATGTCTTCCAACAGAGTTTGAAGAAACGTCTCCACAACGTCTTTACCGCGATACAAACCCGGTTCTTTAACAGTTTTTCCGGTCCAATCAACGATTACATAACAAAAACTACATGACACGTGATGCGCGTTGTCGAGCGAGTGCGATCTATCGTTTTTGTGTTCACAACCATGCATGGGAAGAAGGAAGGATTCAAAATCTGCATACACCGTGTAAGGTACTCTGTGGCACTTTGTGTAATCCTTAAAATTCATATTACTATATTTTCCACTCGGTAATTTGACTTTTTGCGCTCCGTACGGTGTGCAGAGTACCTCGTGATCCTCAAGTCGTTTTTGTGAATTTTTAGGATCTGTATTATCTCGGAAACGTTGTAAGCAATTGTTGCAGTAGAACGAAGTGGTCTTACTTTTAGTTAAAGTATACAACAAGCGTGACATGTTTCTAATAAGACAATAATGTTTAACACCTTCATTGCTGACTAGCAGTAGAAGATTCACGTGCGTTCTACCTTTGTTCTTGGTTATCCGTATGGGGTACACTTCGTCTTTTCTGTAATCGAACTCATTAATTTATCTTTCGTAACCGAACACGTTCACAGAAATATTTACATTTAATTTTTCAAATTTGTTAATTTGATTCACCGGTACCGGATAAACTATCCCTTCCATATACAACTCGTTTTCATACTGTCTGTAATGATCCAAACGGTGCGGGTTAGAAGCGATCGGATGTAAACCGGCTGGAACGGACCAGAGGAAGCATTTCTCATCCAATAGATTCTGCACGTTTACTATAGCTTTCTTAAATAATAATTTTTTCGGATTGGGTACGAAACTTGATCCTGCCAAAGGACGATACTTTGCCAAATGTACTTCAACGGCTACGATACCGTTTACGACCCATCCGCTACCTTCACGAGTAAACTTTGATACCGAATCCAGCACTTTTTCGATACACTCCCTATATTGTTCGTACACGTCTTCCGCGTCCGAAGGTAAAACGAGCTGCGTACGCGAACGAAACACTCCCGTCTGCTCCAGCTCACGTTCTGCTATTAATTTTTTGAACAAGACACGCAAGACCAAGTACCACTTGTAACTTTCCCCCATATCGCGTGATTCCGCGAGAACGTCTTCTGGAATAACCTCCACCATTCTCTTCAATAACACGGATACCGTGTCTACTCCGTCTTGAAAATCATCGTACTTTATTGTTTTTACACTTCCATTGAGAGCAATGGTACGAGTGGCGTATACTGTCATGATTTTACGATCACTTTAACACTTTATATGACATAAAGTAAATTAGAATAACAATTTGTAACACACAATTTGTAGCGCACCAGTGTTCAGCAACATGAACGACTTGTAACTGAGACGCTGTTGCGAAGTTCACAGGTTATATAGTGCGAGCGTCGAGCGCGCGCAACTGTACTAAAAAGCCGTTATGCGCATGCGCAAATAATTCTAATGCGTATGCGCTGATGACTGAAAAAAGAGATGACTTACATAATAAATGTACGCTTAGGCCAACGATATGATCTTTAACGTATCCGTGTTTCTTGAGTATGAAAGAACATTCGTCTATCTCCCCACAATACATATCGTTATACATCAGAAGAGTACGACCCGTGTAGGTGTGTATCGCTGCGTTTATTTTCGTTAGCGTGCGAACGTCGAGCGTTGTGATCGGTGTGTGGATATCCTTTCACCGGCTGCAGACTGTGTATATCCAACATGTAAATGTATTTGACTATAAACAGCGTTATTTCTTCGGTCCGCGTTCTCTAGTACATTGTTGTAACGTTAACGGAAAGAACGTAAGCCAAACCGTTAATAAAAGTGGACACCCGCCGCCGTCCGAACGCTTCGACTCGAGTACCAGTGTCCACGAAAATTTATCGTGCACCATATACACATGTCTGTTAATTATTAAAAATTGATTAACTCTCATTAGTCGACATAAATCCGTCGTCGTCCGGATGGTGACTTTTGTCGTTCGTCGTCGTTGTCATCGTTGATGATGAGGTTATACCGCTGCTCGGTTTTCCTTCATGTGGTGAGGTTAAACTGAATTTTATCGGTGACATCGGTTAGGTTTGTTAGGTTCAACCAGTATTTTTTTCACCGTTGTCGGTGAGGTTAAACTGTGGTGAAGTCGGTTAGGTTATCATCGACGACGTCTGGGCGGCGGCCGGGCGGCGGCTATAGCCAGATCACATAGTTTTTTTTGCCGCCGCCGCCCGGCCGCCCCCTAGACGTCGTCGATGATAACCTTACCGACTTCATCACAGTTTAACCTCACCGACAACGGTGAAAAAAATACTGGATGAACCTAACAAACCTAACCGATGTCACCGATAAAATTCAGTTTAACCTCACCACATGAAGGAAAACCGAGCAGCGGTATAACCTCATCATCAACGATGACAACGACGACGAACGACAAAAGTCACCATCCGGACGACGACGGATTTATGTCGACTAATGAGAGTTAATCAATTTTTAATAATTAACAGACATGTGTATATGGTGCACGATAACTTTTCGTGGACACTGGAACTCGAGTCGAAGCGTTCGGACGGCGGCGGGTGTCCACTTTTATTAACGGTTTGGCTTACGTTCTTTCCGTTAACGTTACAACAATGTACTAGAGAACGCGGACCGAAGAAATAACGCTGTTTATAGTCAAATACATTTACATGTTGGATATACACAGTCTGCAGCCGGTGAAAGGATATCCACACACCGATCACAACGCTCGACGTTCGCACGCTAACGAAAATAAACGCAGCGATACACACCTACACGGGTCGTACTCTTCTGATGTATAACGATATGTATTGTGGGGAGATAGACGAATGTTCTTTCATACTCAAGAAACACGGATACGTTAAAGATCATATCGTTGGCCTAAGCGTACATTTATTATGTAAGTCATCTCTTTTTTCAGTCATCAGCGCATACGCATTAGAATTATTTGCGCATGCGCATAACGGCTTTTTAGTACAGTTGCGCGCGCTCGACGCTCGCACTATATAACCTGTGAACTTCGCAACAGCGTCTCAGTTACAAGTCGTTCATGTTGCTGAACACTGGTGCGCTACAAATTGTGTGTTACAAATTGTTATTCTAATTTACTTTATGTCATATAAAGTGTTAAAGTGATCGTAAAATCATGACAGTATACGCCACTCGTACCATTGCTCTCAATGGAAGTGTAAAAACAATAAAGTACGATGATTTTCAAGACGGAGTAGACACGGTATCCGTGTTATTGAAGAGAATGGTGGAGGTTATTCCAGAAGACGTTCTCGCGGAATCACGCGATATGGGGGAAAGTTACAAGTGGTACTTGGTCTTGCGTGTCTTGTTCAAAAAATTAATAGCAGAACGTGAGCTGGAGCAGACGGGAGTGTTTCGTTCGCGTACGCAGCTCGTTTTACCTTCGGACGCGGAAGACGTGTACGAACAATATAGGGAGTGTATCGAAAAAGTGCTGGATTCGGTATCAAAGTTTACTCGTGAAGGTAGCGGATGGGTCGTAAACGGTATCGTAGCCGTTGAAGTACATTTGGCAAAGTATCGTCCTTTGGCAGGATCAAGTTTCGTACCCAATCCGAAAAAATTATTATTTAAGAAAGCTATAGTAAACGTGCAGAATCTATTGGATGAGAAATGCTTCCTCTGGTCCGTTCTAGCCGGTTTACATCCGATCGCTTCTAACCCGCACCGTTTGGATCATTACAGACAGTATGAAAACGAGTTGTATATGGAAGGGATAGTTTATCCGGTACCGGTGAATCAAATTAACAAATTTGAAAAATTAAATGTAAATATTTCTGTGAACGTGTTCGGTTACGAAAGAGAAGTTAAAGAGTTCGATTACAGAAAAGACGAAGTGTACCCCATACGGATAACCAAGAACAAAGGTAGAACGCACGTGAATCTTCTATTGCTAGTCAGCAATGAAGGTGTTAAACATTATTGTCTTATTAGAAACATGTCACGCTTGTTGTATACTTTAACTAAAAGTAAGACCACTTCGTTCTACTGCAACTATTGCTTACAACGTTTCCGAGATAATACAGATCCTAAAAATATACAAAAACGACTTGAGGATCACGAGGTACTCTGCACACCGTACGGAGCGCAAAAAGTCAAATTACCGAGTGGAAAATATAGTAATATGTATTTTAAGGATTACACAAAGTGCCACAGAGTACCTTACACGGTGTATGCAGATTTTGAAACCTTCCTTCTTCCCATGCATGGTTGTGAACACAAAAACGATAGATCGCACTCGCTCGGCAACGCGCATCACGTGTCATGTAGTTTTTGTTATGTAATCGTTGATTGGACCGGAAAAACTGTTAAAGAACCGGTTTTGTATCGCAGCAAAGACGTTGTGGAGACGTTTCTTCAAACTCTGTTGGAAGACATTAGTCAGCTCGAACGTGATTTTAACAAATCCATTCGCATGACTGAAGAAGCCGAGCGCGAGTTTCAAAACGCTACCATATGTCATCTATGTAAGACGTGTCTCGAGCACGAAGGGGACAAAGTGCGAAACCATGATCATGTGACGGGCGAGTACTTGGGAGCCGCGCATAACACTTGTAATTTGAACTACAAGGTACCGCAACACGTTCCCGTGTTCTTTCACAACTTGCGAGGCTACGATTGTCACCATCTGGTGCAGGCTTTCGGAAAATTCAAGCGTGAAGACATTAAATGTATCGCTACGACCAGCGAGCGTTACGTGTCCGTGTCACTCGGCCCCTTGCGGTTTCTCGATTCCGTGCAATTTATGAACACGTCGTTAGAGAAGCTGGTAAAAAATTTGCGGAAAGAAAATTTTAAAATTTTACACCAGTGCATGCAAACCAGTGGAAATGAAAATAGTATCGATTTATTACTTAGAAAGGGGGTCTACCCGTATGCGTATGTGACAGACGAAAGTAAGTTCGAGGACACGTCTCTGCCCGCACAGGAACACTTTTACAACGAACTAGCCGAGACATACTTATCCGACGAAGACTACACTCATGCGCACAACATTTGGATAAGTTTTGGAATACAAACGTTAGGGGACTACCATAACCTCTATTTGAAAACTGATGTATTGCTTTTGGCTGACGTGTTCGAAAATTTTCGCAACACAAGTCTGCAGTACTACGGGATAGATCCGTGTAACGTGTACTCCGCGCCGGGACTAGCTTGGAACGCTATGATGAAAATGACTGGAATTCAACTCGAACTGTTGAAGGATATCGACATGCATCTGTTCGTAGAAACCGGAGTTCGTGGCGGAATAGCGATGATATCTAATAGATACGCCAAGGCCAACAATCCTTACGTGTCGGACTACGATCGGGAACGCGAAAATAATTATCTTCTTTACTTGGACTGTACAAATCTGTACGGAACAGCGATGGAACAACCGCTACCTCATTCCGGATTCCGTTGGATGCAACGCAAAGAAATTGATGCTTTAGATTTGACTACAGTTGGAGTGGAAGACGAAATCGGATATATTCTTGATGTTGATCTTGGTTATCCTCGTAATTTACATGATATGCATTCGGACTATCCACTGGCACCGGAACGCAGGAAAGTCAACGAACACGAATTGTCGCCTTACAGCAAACGGTTCAATTACTTGAAGAAATTTAAAATGTCTGCCACCGGTACAGTTGAAAAACTCATCACCAGTCTGAAAGATAAGGAGAATTATATCGTGCATTACAGAACGTTGCAGTTTTACCTAAAACTCGGGATGGAACTGAAAGCCGTTAATCGCGTGTTGGCGTTCCGACAGAGCGCTTGGATGAAGCCGTTTATAGTTTTCAATACGGAAAAACGGAAAGCCGCAGCGAACGATTTCGAAAAGGATTTTTTTAAATTGATGATTAACGCTGTTTACGGAAAGTCATTGGAAAACGTTCGAAAACGGATAGATTTTCGTTTGGTGTCCAACGAACGCGATCTGATAAAGCTGACTGCAAGCCCAAGATTTTAGCGCGTAAAGGTGTACAAAGAAGACTTGGTCGGTGTGATGATAAAAAAGAGAACCGTATACCTCAACCGTCCGCTGTACGTGGGGTTCACAGTGTTGGACATTAGTAAATATGTGATGTACAGTTTTCATTACGATTACATAATCGCGAAATATGGATCACGTGTTCGATTGTGTATGACAGACACGGACTCTTTGTTGTATGATATACGGACTGATGACGTTTACGCAGACATTAAGGAAAACCTTCATCTTTTCGATACATCAGAATATCCCGTGACGCATCCGTGTTATAGTGTGCTAAATAAAAAACGGTTGGGTACTTTTAAGGACGAGACGCATGCAAAACCTTTTGTAGAATTCGTCGGGTTTCGCGCAAAATCGTACTCACTGTTAGTGTTACAAGACGACGGGGATAAAAATGAGAAGCGTGTAGCAAAAGGGGTACCGCGGGTGGCAATACAAAACCGTTTAACGCACGCTGATTACAAACGGTGTTTGCTTTCGTCATCGGAATCGAGTAACTGTTAAACATATACGTCGGCGCAGATTATCCGCAGTGAAAACCACCAACTGTACACGCGCAAGATCGTCAAACTCTCGCTATCGCCGTACGACGATAAACGATATATCCTGGAAGACGGTCAGAGAACGCTAGCGTATGGGCAATATAGAATTCACGAGTCCGAGATGGATGTGGAGGAAGCAGAGAATGTTCAACGTACCAGTGTTATTCGGTTCGCGCGTCGCAAAAGCGTAATTCGGCATACTTCTAAAATAACAACAAACAACTGATCCGTAAACGGACTGCATCAGTAATCAATCAGTAGTTTTGACACAGATTGTCCATCGTCGTCTTTAACAAAACTGGAAAGTGCGTTCCAGTTGGTGAACAAAAAAGCACAATGACTGCATTTGGTACATTATCTCCTGTAAACATTACCAACACTTCATACGTACTCTAAAAAAATGTATTTTTCGTATCGTTTTCAACGTCGATACCGAATTGCAAACAGACCTAATACAAAAACAATTTACCTACATTACGTGAAATCAGTTCTTCCGGCGCTAGACTTTGTACACGGAGTACGAGTTCCCTGTTATTGTGTGCTACCATGACGGATGCCTAATACATACTAATACGTTCGCACCAACCTGTTGGACAGAATGACTTTGTGGGGCTCGACATAGCGCGCGCTATACCAACAGGTTGGTGCGAACTTATTAGTATGTGACATTGCGGTTATGAGTATATCGTTACGATCGGTTATGGCATGCAGTACCTTCGTCTGTCAGCTTTCAATGAACTTGGCAATGGTTTCGTTAACGATAGGCAGGTTGACATTGCGGTTATGGGTATATCGTTACGATCGGTTATGACATGCAGTACCTTGGTCTGACAGCTTTCAATGAACTTGGCAATGGTTTCGTTAACGATAGGCAGGTTGATATTGCGGTTATGGGTATATCGTTACGATCGGTTATGGCATGCTATACCTTGGTCTGACAGCTTTCAATGAACTTGGCGATGGTTTCCTTAACGATAGGCAGGTTGACATTGCGGTTGTGGGTATATTGTTACGATCGGTTATGGCATGCAGTACCTTGGTCTCACAGCTTTCAATGAACTTGGCAATGGTTTCGTTAACGGTAGGCAGGTTAATATTGCGGTTATGGGTATATCGTTACGATCGGTTATGACATGCAGTACCTTGGTCTGACGGCTTTCAATGAACTTGGCAATGGTTTCGTTAACGATAGGCAGGTTGACATTGCGGTTATGTTTATATCATTGCGATCGGTTACGGCATGCAGTACCTTGGGCTAACAGCTTTCAATGAACTTGGCAGTGGTTTCGTTAACAATAGACAGGTTGACATTGCGGTTATGGGTATATCGTTACGATCGGTTATGACATGCAGTACCTTGGTCTGGCGGCTTTCAATGAACTTGGCAATGGTTTCGTTAACGATAGGCAATTTGACATTGCGGTTATGGGTATATCGTTACGATCGGTTATGACATGCAGTACCTTGGTCTGGCAGCTTTCAATGAACTTGGCAATGGTTTCGTTAACGATAGACAGGTTGAAATTGTGGTTATGGGTATAACGTTACGATCGGTTATGGCATGCAGTACCTTAGTCTTTCGGCTTTCAATGAACTTGGCAATGGTTTCGTTAACGATAGGCAAGTTGACATTGCGGTTATGGGAATATCGTTACGATCGGTTATGGTGTGCAGTACCTTGGTCTGACAGCTTTCAATCAACGTGGCAATGGTTTCGTTTACGATAGGCAGGGTGATATTGCGGTTATGGGTATATCGTTACGATCGGTTATGGCATGTAGTACCTAGGTCTGACAGCTTTCAATGAACGTGGCAATGGTTTCGTTAACGATAGGCAGGTTGACATTGCGGTTATGGGTATATCGTTACGATCGGTTATGGCATGCTTTACCTTGGTCTGGCGGCTTCCAATGAACTTGGCAATGGTTTCTTTAACGATAGGCAGGTTGATATTGCGGTTATGGGTATATCGTTACGATCGGTTATGACATGCAGTACCTTGGTCTGACGGCTTTCAATGAACTTGGCAATGGTTTCTTTAACGATAGGCAGGTTGATATTGCGGTTATGAGTATATCATTACGATCGGTTATGACATGCAGTACCTTGGTCTGGCGGCTTTCAACGAACTTGGCAATGGTTTCGTTAACGATAGGCAGGTTGACATTCCGGTTATGTGTATATCATTACGATCGGTTATAGCATGCAGTACCTTGGTCTGACAGCTTTCAATGAACTTGGCAATGGTTTCGTTAACGATAGGCAAGTTGACATTGCGGTTATGGGTATATCGTTACGATCGATTATGGTGTGCAGTACCTTGGTCTGACAGCTTTCAATCAACGTGGCAATGGTTTCGTTTACGATAGGCAGGGTGATATTGCGGTTATGGGTATATCGTTACGATCGGTTATGACATGCAGTACCTTGGTCTGACGGCTTTCAATGAACTTGGCAATGGTTTCGTTAACGATAGGCAATTTGACATTGCGGTTATGGGTATATCGTTACGATCGGTTATGGCATGCAGTACCTAGGGCTGACAGCTTTCAATGAACGTGGCAATGGTTTCGTTAACGATAGGTAGGTTGACATTGCGGTTATGGGTTTATCGTGCAATGCATACATAATTGTGCGTTGATAGGCGGAGGCGTGGCGGCGATTGGGCAGAATGACCTTGTAGGGCTCGACATAGCGCGTCCTAGACCAACAGGTTGGTGCGAACGTATTAGTATGTATTAGGCATCCGTCATGGCAGCACACAATAACAGGGAAATTGTACTCCATGTACAAAGTCTAGCGCCGGAAGAACTGATTTCACAGCAAATTCATAGTCGCGCTTACCAGCTGTTAATAAAAGGACAAGAACGTTTCGACTAATGCACGAAATAAACCAGTAAAAAATTGTTTAAGTATCTATGCTGCTGCTGTGACGGAAGTATTTATAATTAATAGATATCTCACTACCACCTCTCCCACAATCTCGTATACCTCAGTGTTTCGACAGTACGCGTCGAGAACGGACGCATGGAGCTATTAACTTCGTACGAGTACAGACGTTGTAGTGACTTAAAGCACGCAGTACTGTACCCTGTAAAACGTTTTGACACAAAAATGTGTTGCACTGATCCGTGACGAGGAGACAAGATACAAAGTAAACGTTCCGAAGAACGGGGAGGGGATAAAAATAAGACGTTTCCCCTCCAAGGTTACGGGTATTAAGAAAATAAAATACGTGAAAATTGTTGACATTTTTTTTAATAAAAAAAATGAAAACATTATTTTTTAGCGCTTACGTAAAAATAACAGTCGTCGCCTTTCAATCGATTACATCATCTGTCTAAAAATAAATTAGCGTCGACGACATGTTCAAACAAGCACATGTGCTGTCTAGTCGTATAAAAATAACCAACACCCCTCTTCCCCACCTACTCATCGAACCGTGAGAAATCAAGTCGTATCCTGTTCACACAGTTAAATACATCACCTGTCTAAAAATAAATTAGCGTCGACGACATGTTCGAACAAGCACGAGTGCTGTCTAGACGTATAAAAAATAACCAACTCCCCTCTTCCCCACCTACCCATCGAACCGTGAGAAATCAGCTCGTATCCTGTTCACACGGTTAAAAATAAACGCTTACTGTGCGTTGAGTGGTTCCCCCTCTCCGGATTTTCCACCTCCACAACTACCTCCCTATTTATTCGCTGTGCACGAGCGTTATTCCTTCATTCGTTGAGAGACGCGCGAGAAATTATAAATTCTTTATTTTAAAATGGCATCATTCACTGAAAAGTTTGCAACTATTAGCGCAATTGAGTATAAAAAAATAAAGGAATTGATAATCGACGTAAAATATCCAATAGAAGAAATGCAGAATATAGACGCAAAGTACGGGAAAGCTGTACTCGTCACTCTCCAAGATTACAGAGACCCTAAACTAAAATGTCGTGTATATCTACCAAAGAGATACGCAGGCGTTTTCGAAGATGAGAAATTAAAAAATTTAGTACCGTGTTCGCTGCAACTAATTTATCGCGGAGAAAAGGATAGAGCTTACATAGTAGAAATTGTACAGTAGAACCGAATGGACATCTTCATTTGTCGCGTAAGATTATATATATATATATATATATTAACATTTATTTAGTTGTATTTCATTTAATTATAAATAATATATTTTAACTTATATATTATAATGTGTTTTACACATATTTCATTTGATTTTATTGTAATTCTACACAATTGTATATGCGTTTACATAATGTTATAATATAATGTGCTTACACATAATTCATTTGATATAATTGTATACAATTGTATTTTTTTAATTTTCACTACTCTGTGTGTTTATTTCATTTTTTTTTGTACATATTTGTCATGTCATAGTGCACTTGTAATTAGTTTTACTTAGTTGTATTTCGTATACAATTGACATATTGCACATGTTTACATTTTGAAATTTTCACTACTGTGCGGTTTACATATTATGTATTTAAAATTGTAATATATTTTGATTACATATATTTTATTTATTTGTAATTAAACAGTATTGATTTTTTAATTGTCACTACTGTGTGTGTTTATTTAATTTTTTTGTACATATTTGTCATGTCATAGTGCACTTGTAATTAGTTTTACTTAGATGTATTTCGTATACAATTGTCATATTGCACATGTTTACATTTTGTAATTTTCACTACTGTGTGCGTTTACATATTATTTATTTTATTTACATGTATTTTAATTATTTGTAATTAAACAGTATTGCTTTAATATTTTTTTTGTTTTTTAATTTCAAAATTCCTTCGAACATAACTTATATACATATTCATAACTCAATATACAAGCTAGAACGTGTTACATAGAACTAATTTAAAAAATCAATTTTATTAAACAATAATTGCATGATTATAAGGATGATCTGTCAGCATTCTGTTGTAAAAAAAAATAACTCCACATGTGAAAATCACAGTGGGAGCAGATTACATCATTTGCAACGTTCTATTATTCAGATATTACATAAACAGTAATTATTTTCCATAAATATTGCGTGTGTGTGTGTGTGTGTATGTGTGTTTTATATAAGTGAATTGACATTCAATTATGCACTGCATATCATGTGTGTTTCTTACAACAACAAATGTAGGGGCTGGACATAGCAAACCCTAGACCAACATGTTGGTGCGAACGTATTTTTACAATCTGTATATATATATATATATATATTTACTTAACACATAGACACACAGTTGGCAACAATGCAATACACGACATCGACGATATCCGACGGCGGCGGCGTACATATACAAACCCATACACTATAACACACGCACGAGTTGACAACGTCGATAAACCAGCACAAGTTGCCAACGCCAACGACGCTTTTCCAACATAACCGCCCTTCCGGAAAAAACCCCTTACATACACATAGCCATACACTATAACACATGCACGAGGCGGCAACGTGGCCGAACCTTAACCACCACACTCCTTACACAACCCGACAAAATCACCGTTTTTCCAACATTCCCGACCCGCTGCCGACAACATGGACGACGACCACTCCGGGCGGCCATCAAGCCACGACAAGGACGTCGCCAGACCGCCGCCGGACGGCGAACGGCGAACGGTGTTCAAATTTAATACAGTTCACAAGTTGACAACAATGCAATACACGTCACTCAGGCTCTTCGTATCGACGATAGACCGCCCCCGACAACATGGATGATACACCGACCAATCTACGTCCAGGCGGCGACCGGGGCGGTGACCTGGCTGCCGCCGGACGGCGACCAGGCCGCCGCCCAGCTACGATGACTACGTCAACGACGACGTCAACGGCGAACGGCGAACGGCGAACGGCGAACAGTGAACAGCGAACCGCGAACAGTGAACTGCGAACCGCGAACGGTGAACTGCGAACGGTGAACTGCGAACCGCGAACATAGCCAGTGACGTCACGATGACAACAGAGATAGCTTTTTTTAGAATCCCCCCCGGATGTAGGGGGGGGTACTGGAACATGATGACGTCATTGTGTTTCAGTATCCCCCCTACCTCACTACTGACGGTGGTTCAAATCGGACGCTGAGGTAGAGTTTGCTGTAACCGAATGGTTCCACAAACAGCCGTAAGAATTTTACTAGCAGGGAATCTACAGGTTAGCGCAACAGTGGAACTCATGTCTTAATGTTATTGGAGACTTCTTTTAAAATCGTTGAATAAAAAATGCTTTACAGCTCTATACGTGTTTCTATTGAACAATCCTTGTGTTAGTCATACACAATAATACAACTGATTGAACTTCAAATTTTTAAACTTGATTAGTTTCTATATATATATATGTTTAATGTTACAAATAATTCAAATAACAATCTTGATCATCTGTTA
This sequence comes from Magicicada septendecula, assembly GCA_034769895.1. Classification (NCBI taxonomy): domain Eukaryota; kingdom Metazoa; phylum Arthropoda; class Insecta; order Hemiptera; family Cicadidae; genus Magicicada; species Magicicada septendecula. The sequence continues at coordinate 534,590,815 of CM068367.1, read as the reverse complement.
GTTCAGCGGAATAACAGTGAAACTTTTAATAACCGCATAAAATAAACACTTAGAAACAACACAGGCGCTTTAACTTAACTGTTTGGACCACAGAAGTGAGGCATGCCTCAACGCTCTATGTGTACAGCGCGGGACAATCCCCCCTCCCTACACTTCCCTATCACACCACTACATTGCATACATACGATGTATACAAAAACGCTGAGGCAAGTTCAGGTTGCCTCATTCGCTTTAAACGAACTATGCCGAATCTCACTTGTCACCATCTAGCGGTCGCTCAATAAAGCACGTTTCGGTTTAATAAATTTGACAGTCGCAGTAACAATGTATAATCTTTACGTTATGTAGTTCATATTTTTTTCTACAGAATTTTTTAGGGTAGGCATTGCCTCAATTGCCTCCATGTAACTTCGCCACTGATATGTACAACGCCATTGATATATATGTGTACAACGTTATCGGCAACAAAGAAGTAGTTTTTGTTAAAATTCCTTCCCGGGATAATTGGCCGTAGTCCAATGTTTTCTACAAAACCAGACATTTCGGCAATGCCATCGACTTCCATCATCAGTGAAAATCGAGTGCGACAACGTGAGGTGGTATACGTTAGTGACCACAGTACTGTGGTTAAGGCTGAAGCAGTAAGTAGAAAGAAGTAGTTTCTATGGTAATATTTCATTTCGAAAATGATTTTAAATATAAATCTTAGAATATGGAAGTCATGTATGGTTCTCCATACCGATATTTTCATTCTGTGTTGTAATGGTTGTGAATTTGGCGAGTACGGCTGTAGCTTTATATTTCACATAACTTTCATGGCTACAATGTAAGTCAAATATTGTATAATTAATTTTGTTAGACTGTGTATCTTTTTTAATATGCTCTCCGACCAATCAAAGGTATTAACATCAATGCCTTATTTTTTTGCCAATAGAAAAAGAGGCAAAAGTGGTTGGAATGTAGCAGGTTCAATTGATAAGTACAACATCACAAACGGTAAAGAAATAAATATTCATTGGTTAACTAATCATTTGAAAAATTAAAAGACTTGGAAAGCAACTAGAGAGCAAAAATATTATCTATAATGTTTTTCTAATATTGTTTTTTTCTTTACAACGTTTCCCAGATTATGTGCGTTATGTTTTTTTTTTATTGGGAATAGTGTGTAGTGGATAAATCTTTACTTAAAGAAGACTAAGCATAAGTGATTCTTACTTGTACATTTCCACAATAAACGTGTGTCAGTAGAAAGTTGAGGAAGATATTTTACAGGTACTGTGAAACCAGAACATTAATTTTTTAAGATTGGTTTTGTCTGTAACGTTATTAAAGTTAGTCTCAGACTTCTGCGTCAAGGTGCAGAGCGTAATACAATTTTCGGATGCTATTTCGTTAGGTTAACCCACAATGCTCTCTGCAATATTGTGTTGCAGACGTGTACAGGTTTCTCTGTCTAGTCTATTCTGCTAAACTACATTTCATAGTTTCACCAAACAGAATTAGAAAGTAGAAAAATGTTCTCTTACAATAGTTCAGTACAACTGCAGTAATATTCCTGTCATTGAGAACACTCTACTTATCTCTAAAATGCATATGTGTACACGTTCTGTACACGAAGTCCGCCTGTGCTGGTCTGCACATTCATTCAACGTTGTCTCCACCACCGCAAATATAAATGATATTTTTGATCAGATTTTGAGGACGATGGTGAGAGGCAATTTGTGCGCGAACATTTTGTACGCCAAGAGTTTGTGCGTATTTTTGCGTCAGTATCCAACAACAACAACAACTGAAGAAGATATTTCGCTTTCTTTTCGGCTTGAGTTACTTTAAGTATTTTATTATAAAAGCTTAGAGCTAAACCAGGTTGTCAGATGCGACCATATCTACGACATGAGTCGACCAAGAAATTCATGGAAAAATTAAGAATAGATCCATGGAGCAGGTTTAAAACTATCTCACAAATTTCCTGTCAAGATTTTGAAAGCTTGGTGCGAGCAATTGGACCAGAAATAGCTAAACAATATACAAACTGCAGAGGATGTGTTTACGTAGAGGTGAAACTTGCAATAACACTGAGATACCTTACTAGTAGAGATTCCTTCACTAGTTTGATGTATTTAATCAATGTGTTCAGGCAACTAACATCTCGTATCGTTCCAGAAACGTGTAATTCATTAATATCTCCTTTGAAACACTCTAAAGGTAATTGTTTAAATTTATGACCGTTGTTATACAGTAAAACCTGAATAATATGGGATGTGACTGGACTTTTAGTTATCTAAAGTGCTTTTTATAGATAATATTTTATTAAAACATTTTATCAACTATAAACACATCCTGTCGGTAAAACTAGAGGTTATCTCTTGTATTGCGTTATAGCCAGTTACACATTACGTACATATCGTTCCCTGTGTCAGCCTGAAAACTGTTATTATCCGATATAAAAAATACATGAATATTTTCAGTATCAGTTGTTTGAGAGAAATAAACTATTTAGTTTCAGTCCATAAGTATTCAAAATAGGCATATTTATTACACCCTATACGTTTCAATAATAGTGGAATCACTTCTTCAATAAAATTGTAATGAATTTTGCAACATAACTCCATTTCAGTCAGGTTTTCCTGTATTTCAGTTCATTCCCATATAACTTAAAAAAAAATTAAAACAGAAATTTGATAATGTAAATATTTTTATTTCTTTCAGATTCATAACGTAAACGAAGTCCAAAGATGTCATTACAAATCTGTCAACCGATTGTTTTAAATTATTTTATTGATATCTGTTTAAATTTCTACTTGATGCTAAACTTACTCAGTACGTAATTAATTATTAAACCTAAGTTAATTATTTGTACTACAATGATTTAAACAATTAGGGTTATTATTTCATTTAGATTACTTTTTCATTGTGCACTGGAAATGCAAAATTTCCAAAATTACATATTGTTTAAAAAATAAAATTTTATTTATTGTTTAAATTTATTTACATCTCATTACTTCACGTACCAAGGTACAGTAATACATTCCGAAAGGTGTTCGACATTTTCATACCTTGATTAATTTATCCATCAATGTTACATTGCACTTTAGACGGGTTTTCCACTCTTCAAAGCAGTACTGAAACTCACAAACTGGAATTTCCTTCAACCCTTTTCCGCAGCCTTTCAAGAATTTCTCTGTAAACATGGTAATTGACAATCTGCCTTGTAGGCAAAAACTCCTTATGGATAGTGCCATTACAATGAAAGAAACAGATGAACATTGTTTTGATTTGGATTTTCTCATTTTTGGTTTTTATGAGAAGTGGTAAGTTTGGTGTGTGCCATTCCTCGCTCTGGCGTTTTGCTTCTGGATCGTACTCAAAGATCCATGACTCATCACCAGTATTAACATTTTTTAGAAAATCTGGATCATTTTCAATTCGTCCTAGAATATAACGGCACACTTCCCTTTTTTGTCTTTCTGTTCAAGAGTTTGGTTTTTGGATCCAATTTTAAACAAACGTTTCACATTTCCAATCCGATTATCTAAATTTGATAAACTGTAATTCAAATTTATTTGTTTTCGATAATTCTGACGAATAATCGACGGTCAAACCGCACCAAGTCCCTGATTTGAACTAAATTGTCGTCATTTCTTGAAGTTGACGGTCTTTCAGTGCATGGATTATATTTAATTGATTCCCGGCCATCTGAAAATACTTTGAACAATCTTAAAACCTGTGGTCTTCAAAAATCTTCATATTCATGCGGCTTTTCCAATTTTATAAAAGTTTCAGAGCATTGTACCCGAGTTTAATACAAAACGTGATTGCACAATTTTGCTCCGTAATTGATTGCCACATTGACTGCTATATGATTAGTCTCATTACTTAATTTACAGACCTCGTATAATAAAAGTGAGATGAATTCCATACTACAGGTCTAGATTCAATTTCTTTTATAAAATTAACAATCTTTTCAAATTTATTCAACAGTAAATGTTTCCACTGAGGTGGCAGAAGCTAAGCACACACTGTGCGCATTTAAGGTCGTCGTATCCATCAATTGAAGAGTGCACGCACAATGTTTTTTCTTGTTCTCGCACTGTTTGCTTGAGTGTTCCAACAATTTGTTCACATTTGTTAAACGCGAAACACCGTTCGAAACGTTCCGTACGCTCACTGTGACACGAGTGCGGCACTGCGGTGGAACAGCACCTTTACATTTGCATTCTGGTTGGTAACACTGTTGATAAACAGAATTGAGTATACTTGAATCGAACCTCATGGTAAGCTAAAACAAAGGAAGCAACAAGCAAAAAAATTAAACTTGATCAAGTGAATTACAAAGTTTGTCTTCTTTGCCTTACGTGGACTGGGTACATTCACGCGTCCATTTTTTTTTGTCTGTAATATGCATTACAAAAGATATTACAACAAAGATATTATACAAAATTGCAATACAATTTCGTGTGTGGTTAGTGGTATCTGCCGTAAGTAAAGAGGTAAACGACATTATAAACTGAGACGTAGAATAAGTCTACTTGTAGCTGTCAAAATCACTCTTGGAAAACAGTTTTTTTTGTACTGTCTATAGTTAAAGCTTGAAAGTGAAACTAACTTTGTGAAACACGATAAAGTTAGCATTAACACTGAATTTAGTTGTACAGATTTATTAGAAGCGTTTTCAACAATCTACGAGTAAGAAAACTCTTAAAAATATGACTTGTAGATTACAAAATGGATACTGCATTTTTCCACTTAGAGTGTACTGCACATACGCTGAAATTTACTATCAGGCGTAAAATAATAGTTTTAAATAGTAAGATAAATTATGCAAACGAGCAACTGATGAAACATTTGATCTAATTTCTCATCTGTGCAACCTGGTTACTATTTGTTATTTCTCATCCTGTAGTTAAAAACAAGTAGTTTAAAATAGTACATTAACAAGACCGCTGAATTTATTGATAACTGTGAGGATTATATAGTCACTGTGAAAAATGGTGTAGTATGGCTTTCATGTATGTATGTCGAGTGAGATGTCAAAGTTAAGCTGGACAAACAAGGTTTTAAAACAAGTAACGACAGCTACAATTATTTAAACCAACAAAATATCACACGGATGTGAAAATATGACTAGAGATCCAGTTACGAAAACTAGATTAAAACACTAACAAAAATGTGAATACCGGAAATCTAGTGAATTATTTCAAATTTTAAATTCAGGTTGTATAATCAGCTTTTGAAAAAAAAAATGTTTGCCAGATGTAAATACTACATACAATAATAAGTAGGAATAATGAACAAAAACGTTACTTATAAATTTATTTTTTATAAATTATAACCTGTAAGTAATAAAAAAGAATGATTCCAGCTGAAATTAACAATGCATTTACTTTTAACGGTATAATTAATGATTATAGGCTACATCAGAGTAGTTTTAACTGGTCAATAACCTTACCATCGTACTGTTTTCTGTTGACAACTACAGCATTAAAAACATAATGTAGAGATATTATGTTTTAAGCGCTCCCTAATCATTAAGCAATTGTATGGAAATTTTCCATTGATTGCCTTGTTTGCATATTATTTATGTTGCTTCTTCTCCCATTAGATTGTTATGTAAAAACATTCGATAACTTTTAATATTTATGAAAATTGTTAATATAAAAATAATTACTTGAAGATCAATAATTGTGGTTTCACATTAATAAAATCTTGTTAAAAACTGTATAAAACATCAGCAAATTAGCAGAAATTACATGGATTGCAAACAGCACAGACGAAAGAATGACTTCTCCTGTTAGTCATTTATTGTAGGCGCACCAGTAATTATGTACACAACACTTCTCTCCTACCACACAATCCGTTTTCCTCAAACAAACAACTCTACAAATACAACACGTCTACATCATGCGGGCTATAGTGTGTTCTACGGGTAAAACGGTACTATTTGAGAGCTCTCGATGATACTTGACTGCGTACAGAAAGGATTCTCTCGCCACAGATGCGGACTCGGATCCGAATCAAGTGATCCTCTTTGGCGCTGCTGCTGATGTTAATTAGTTTCCCTTCTCGTCAGTCCGTCTGGTTTTGGTTGCGCTGATGAAACAAACGCTTAACATATACAGGGTAAGACAGAGTAAATAAGGTCCTATACTAAATTGAAAAACCGATGTAGGTATTAAAAGAAACAGCAATTAAAATCGAAACGTTAGGCCTAAAAATAATGCCATCCCCGTAAGTCGTTATTACGTTTAATAGGAAAATAGTAAATAAGAAGTAGTAGGCAACCAAAGATTAAATGGAGGTACATCTATACAAAAACCTTGTTAAGAATGGCTTGTCGCATGTCAACACAAGACCGGAATGAAACTGGATTCACATTCAAAAATATTCATCTAAAATATATGAACTAAAAATTACCTTAAGTAAACATATATTTCAATAATTTATTTTACAATTAAGAAAAGTTAAATTACACTATTTTTTATAATTTTATTAAATAAAACCAGCCTCTCCTGAAAAGACGCGTATTGATGATGATTAAAATTAATACTCACAGGAAAGTGGGATTAAAATTTTAAACTGTTTCTCGTTACATGCCTGATTTACTAGCTGTAGATAATAATGAGGGTGACATATTTACTTTTAAGATGCATTTAAAAAGTAAACATAGGTGGCTTTTACAAATATACATTCACAAAACACAGTTTAATTTTACTTTGCTGTTAATGTTTAATTTTAGTTTACGTCAAACTTCAACAAATACCTTATTTTAATTATCATGTTGCATAACTCATGTTATATACTATAAATCAATATCTACATTATCATGCGTCATTTTTAGATGCCAAGTTATTATTATGTGATTCCTAACATGTTCAGCTTCTAGTCAAATACTTTTACTCCTTCGAGATACCTGCTGGATACTTGTCAATCTAGTTAATTTACTTCCATATTGCCGCAGCCGTAATATAATATGATCCAAGAAAATATCTTTATAAATGTCATCTGAGAAAATACATTTTTGATTTAAAAGATTATAATAATCTTTTTCTGTGACTTGGGAGAAAGGTTTGATATAAGATTTATACAAGATGCAATAAGAAATGACAATGAAATTATGCAAGGAATTTTAGAGAAAAAATATTAATTATTAATCTGAGTCAAAACATGAAAACATAAATTTGGAATTTTATGCTATTAAACATATCTTGCTCAAAGTGACACTTCGGACGATCAAGAAAATTTTAATACCATTTTGCTCTGAGTACCAATTTTAATCATCATCAGTAAGCGTCTTTTAAGTAGCCGCTGGTTTTATTTATAAACTTATAAAGAATATTGTAATTTAACTTTTCTTAGTTGTAAAATAAATTATTGAATATATGTTTACTTAAGGTTATTGTTAATCAGATATTTTAGATGAGTATTCCTGACGGTGATTTCAGATTCATTCCGGCCATGCTTTGAGATGCGAGATGCAATTCTTACCTAGTTTTGTCTAGATGTACCTCCTTTAATGCGAATCATTACAAAATTTAAAATAGAATTCAATATTGAAAACGCATTTATATACTCTTTGGATAGTAAAGCACGAGCCTTTAATAACAGAAGTGTTGAAGTACACATTACAAATTGAGAAACACATTACGGTTTCTTGACAACTGAATGACAACGCTGTATAAAATCATTGTCACCAGTTTAGGTTGACCGAAAGAAATTATCGTTCCAGGAAGTATCCATTCAGTAACAAGATTGCCTAGCGGCAGTCCGCAGTGCGGTGTGAGTTATAACTATTTACTATGACACGGCACACATATTGTAACAGTATATATCATCACTATACCACAAACATCAACAGGTAACATTCTTAATCAATCAAATGCTACCAGAGCAACAAAAATTAAACTTTGAAGGAGGAAGAAGACCAAATTATGAACTAACTGAAAATAGTAAAGAAATCATGCTGAATAAATATACTTGAGTATGGAAGAAATGAAGACAACTGACAATAGACAAGACCAACATTGACCCAATATACCCAATAGATCAAACGGTGAGAAGACTGAAAACATCGATAAAATAAAATTAATGAAATGATAGTAATGGAAAAAGTTTTAAAAAGGGTAGAATTGAATTAATTCAACCAAGAGGATAAATAAATAATAAAAAGAAGATACCAAATGAATAGAATAGTAAATAGTGATCCTGATTGAGGAAAATAATTAATAAAAAACAGTATACAACCCCTATTCAATGACTTAAAAATGACCATTAAAAAAAATTAATTTAAATAAAAGATATATAACAAAACGTAGGAGAGTGAAGTAATGAACATATGATTGTAAATAATAGACTAGTGTGTAAAATAAAAACAAAAGATTACATGGTATGTACAACTAAAATCAAGTTAAGTTACCCACTGACAAAGAAAAATCAAATGAATATTTGATAAATGTATTTAAGTTATAAGAATTAATGAACCAAGACATTCAGAATAAATGATATTAGTATGAATAATCGACACTGTATAAAATAATTACTGAAATCCAACATGTAACCTGATGGGGATCAGGAAGTATCAACAATACAAACATAACTAAACCTATAAGGAATTTACACTAATAAGTAGTAAAATAAAGAGCAAAAATCATGTAAAGATAATGTAGGTAATACTCATGTGAACCTAAAATAACTAAACACAATTCTGAGGCAGAAGTTAGATCAATTAGATATCACAATTAATGAAAATAATGTGAAACAAAATCAATAATATGACAAATTGTAAAGTACACATAGTGAATTAACAAATCTACACTTGTTGGTTAATAACAACAAATGTACAAAATGGAACTGTCTACAAATAGTCTTCAAATGTTCAGTATATAAAGGACTAACTATTGGTGAAGGAACCAAATAATATTTATACTAATTAACCAAATATTAATAAAATATTAAATGAACATGACCAATGGCAGTCAAAATGCAAGTTCACTAATCATAATTTTATTACAAACAATGTAGAAAGACCAAAAAAGGAAAATGTATTGTAAACTTATCAGTAAATGAGATATTCAATTTAGAATAAGGTAATAACATACCAAACCTTGTATTACTTAGTATTAAGAGTAATTACCATTATGCCTAACTGTACACCAAATTTATGTGACTTTCATGATAAAATGTAAGAAAAATGGCCTTCCATGAACGAAATTAACTTCACCAGAAGTTGAACCATGTAATTAACCATAAGTATAAGGCTATAACAATTAGCGAGAATAAATAATTGTATTACCACAAGTAAAACTAACTGATTGGATCATAGGCCTACAGGATCCATCTACATAATTGATATAATGGAGGCAAGAACGTATGTAAAGATAAAACCACCTGTTATAATACTTACTTACTAATAGACGATAACAATAATTATTAACAGAATATTAACTGAATACAAATATATTTATATAGATATAAGAATAAATAACTTGATGCATGCCTGTGTAACAAGTCATAGGTATATTTATAAGAAAATACATTAGAAATGGCATCAATGAATCCAAACGAAGTTAACCAAAGTTGCTATGATTGTTTAAGTTTAATTGTGACTGAATACACACTACTAAAATGCAACATTTAACTCAAAATAGGTAAATGCAATGCATGATGCCTAAAGCCCAGTGAAACTTAGGCCTAAAGTCAGTGTTTTATTATCAAATCAGTAACTATTTAGTTACTAAACTACAGAAAGAGACTATATATTAGTGCAACGATGTCTTAAGAGTTACAAAATTGAATTAAAATGTTCTAAATTATATTTAATAAAGAAAAATTTTAGTAGAGACAAGTGCTAAAAATGATCTCTCCATTAATCAGAATCAGAACTATGACATGTGTGGTAGCGAATTAATCAGCAAGACATTTGACAAATGATTATAAAGCTGGATTAAAAATCCCAGATGTTATAAGGAATTTATATCTGTTTTAAATATTTCATAAACTTTGGAAAAAGGTGAGCGTTATTTTTAAATCTAAAACCCAATGATACACGCTTAGAACAAAATAATTAATTTCGTAGACGAGAGAGTATGTTCAAACAATGTAATATCACCAAATTTTAGCCAATCAGATCGATTAAAATCGAGACGCAAACCGCGGGGGCCGCCGTGAACGGAGAAGAAGACTACACAATTGACACAGTTTATCTAGAGTACTCGACGAGAGAAGTTTAGCTCTCTGCGCCAAAGTGTCCGCCATTTTGATTCCCATAATTCTGTGCGACGACATCTGTTTATGTATCGGTAACCTAGTCAACAAAGTGAAGTGCATTTAAATAATAGTGTAGTAATAGTAATTATTTGCAATGAACGCTAATAAATCACCAGACGTGTAGTGAATTAAAATACCGTGCAAGTTAAAAGGGAAGTATAGTGGAATTAATAAAAAATAATCGATACTCGAGAAAGAGGTTTCGTAACTTATAGATTAAGACTAGTGAAACTTATCAGCCAAGTGCAAACATTTTAATAATGATACACTAACGAACAAAACATCGTTAAGTACCAACATGCAAATGTTCCAACATGGGATTAATTGTTCTATTATTATTATTAATGAAACTGTTTAATTTTTTGAGTTAAAAGATAACCTAAAATGGTGTCAGCCCTGTATAAACAAACTTCAGTGTAATAATTTAAGAGTTACCATACATTTATTTAATTATCAACATCCTTTTTCAATAATTAACGAACAATTACCAGCATGTTTAATTACAACATTTTAGAGAAAGATACATAGAGGACGATTAATGCAAGTGACCATATAGACAAACGTCTTTCAGGTTCATAGTGGCCAACTATGACTGATGAAATCAATTCTGATATTATTTTTTGTGTTCTCAATAAATGTTAAACTAATTAATTATTTATATAAAGATAATTCCAATGATATAATTTGATTAAATAACCTACTTGTTTATTAAATATGAGATGATGATAATTGAGGTTAATCTTACCTGTTCGTTTTTGTAAACAAAACATAACCAAGGTTCATGTTAATATTTAATACAAATGAATTTACTTTTATTAGCATTTTAAGTTATTAATGTTAATGTAATCGCTCTCCTATTGTTATTATAAGTATTATGACCAAGTTTAATGGGAACACAGACATTAGAATTTAGAATTCGTATGTTGCAGTTCAAAGAACTCACTGTAAATGTAAACAAGATTATAACCTAACATATTTAATTAACCCTGAGATACAAGAGTCAACAATAACCAAACGTACGTGAATTTTAAAATGAATTACAATGTATAAATAAATTTTAACACTGAATCACTAAACATTGATATTACTACTGATATTGTAACATTAAATTTTATTCCTCCCGTATCTATCTCAAGCCACACTGTTGGGATCGCCAAATTGTAACATTCAGTATTTCTTCTGGTTATTTAGCCACACGTTGGCTGCTAATTCTGTAACGTTAAGTTATTTGTACTATCTAAAGTGTACTTATTTTATACTTTAAGGATGAGTATGTTGTTAGGGTAATGTTAGTTGAGCGCCAATTTGCAATCAAATGTTGCAAATAAAATGTATTTGTAAATTGGTAAGTAATAAATTTTAATTAATTTTGATAAATTTTAATTAATATTGCATATAGCATAAGGGTTTCTTTTTTCTTCTATATTTTTTATCTCTTTTAATCTTTTATTTAACAGAAGATTGTGACTACTAAAGCTCAGCAAGGCAGATTCAAATCGGGTGCCATACTATGCTTGTTGAGAGTGTTACCAACCTATACTAGTTGATGAAACAATTGACATTCAGTAATATGGTGTATATAATATCATATACATTTACTTATTAATTAAATAAAGAAAAGAAAACCTTTTATCTTTTGTTATTGAACTCAAATCCTTTATTATCCTTTTTTAAATTCTTTTAAAAGACAATTATAATTATTAACAAAATTTGACCGGCTGTTCTTTAAAAATGCTCAGAATGGCAGCAGTAGCTTTTATGTCTCAAGGCAAACATATTTGCATTTTTTATAATTGCTAAATAAAATACAAATAGAATTTTTATAAGTTAGATACTTTTGACTACGGTATAAACGACAAATATCTTAGGAAAAGTACCAAAATACATGGGATTATAATAAATTACAGAGTGTCTTAACAAGAGTATATTAAGAATTATACAATGTTCAGTGTCTAGGGTATGTTGATTTATGTGTTTTTAATGTCTAATACACATTAAATGGTTATATTACCATACATTAATAGTTTTTTACACTGAAAATAAGATTATTCGTTAATTAATTTCACAGTGAAGTTTCAAAATAGTTTTAGTCAAAAGTGTAAACAGTGTCTTTGAAAAGTGTAACTTAGGCCATTAAGGTAATTTCTTCAGTTTAGTTATTTATCAAAAATACTTTCCTTCCTGGATAGGTTGATTTTATTTCTTCATATGCTACTTGGTTTCCTTCTTTTGAATAATGTTGCACTTCTTTCTTCTAATTATTTAGTTCAGTAATATAATTTAACTTTAATTAGGTTCACTGATATGAAATTCACAATATCTTGAATTCGTCTCTCTTATTTTTATATCAATCTTATTCGTTTTGATCTAATAATGGACTCCTCTGTATTCAATTTATAACATCTCAGTATCTAAGGCCTATCTTAGCTTTCATTGGTTTGAATTGTATCATTTGGGGTTACTATGGTTCTCTCTGAGTCTCAACATAATCAAACTTCTAATATTTTACTTTCAATTATCTTTAAATTGTTACAACTTTTTTATAAGATCTTTGATCTTCAAGATACTAGTATCTTTGAGTTTCTTATGGAACATTGATTATTTGGTACAACTTTTGATTATCTTCCATTACATATTTCCTGAATTACCATTTTACACTTTTAACCATTTGTACCAAATTTATTTATTATTAGTTCTTCTTGTACTCTTCACTTTACTAAAACTATTGTATACTATGAGTAATAACATAGTTTGACCTGACATTGATTGTTCTAATTTTAATATAAATTCTTTTTTCAAATTCCTTAACTATCTAGGCCTAACATGCCTAGTTTTACAAATCTCTATTATTATTATTTTGGTACTCTCCTATTAACATTAACATTTGTATTATTAATATTATAACATATAATATTAATCAATACAGAAAAATTAATTACTAATAACTATTAGTAAACATATGACAATTCTTATTAAACTTCTGTATACAATCCAGTTTTTATAAACATAATAAAACACTGTAGGTAGTTCTCAAAACATTGTCCTCCTTACTTACTAACTTCAATAGTTTAAACATAACTATTAGAACATTCTTTATTATTAATTACTTCCCACATCAACATAACACAACTCTGAATAAACTTATTAACTAATTTCCACTCTCACACACATAGTATGATTAGTATTATCAAAGTAATTATTTCTAAAACATTGTCCTCCTTACTCACTATCTTCAATAGTTGAAATATAACTATTAGAACATTATTTAACATTAATCAAATAATAGTTAAATAGGTAGTTCTTGAAACAAGCTACATCATGTTTCCTGGTACTTTTCTAGGATTAATAAAGTATATTACTATCAACAAGATGAGTGGCAAAATATCATGTAACAATATAAATAAATCACCATTTTGTACAACATTACTGGTTTAAGACGATTATTTCTTTTATTCATAAATTATGAAGAAAAAAGAGACTGGGGAGATTTACTTTTAGAATTTGTTGTGAACCACTCTGACACTATATTGAAGCGAATCAAGATATGATGACTTTACAAACGTAGATACCACTAACTATCAGAGTGACTGATAATAGTTACTTCATAATCCAAGTAAGTAAAACAACCTAGACACTTAAGATGGAGAGTAATTCCAGGAATGGTGAAGCAGCGTAATCAAGATTTACGACGAGTGCAATTTTATTTCAGTGTTAAATAACAAGTAATCGGATTTATTTTAAATTTTTTATCACAAACGATATTAATAATACCATACAACTCGTTATATTACATATGACGCAACTAACGTGGGGCTTTTAACAACCTAACTTATTTGTAAAATAATTTTTTGGAAAATTATTTGTAACAATATAACCACATACCATAAATAAAAAAGATAAGAACGGAACAAACCGTTATATTACAGATTGGCACACCAACGTGTGGCCTTTAACCCGTACAAATCGGTATATATTACAATATTTATGTACAGTGAACACAAGACGGATATGTCCCACATTTCGCAAAATTAATTTGAATTTCAATTATTTATGACTTTATTTAGTGTTGTGTAGTTTGCAGTCAATTCGTACTTTTAATTCTGTTTTCGCTCACACCTAAGATGATTTAGTATATCATTTAAGAATATATTTATACTTATATTAGGATTTCATTTTCTCTTAAACATTTCAGCACCATAACTGTTTTACGTAACAGTATAATGTTTTGTTCAACGTAATTAATAGGAAGTAACTAGTTGAAAATAAACGAATAATACATAATATTAGATAACAGTTAACTCATAAAAATAAAATGCATTACCCATAAGATAAAGTCAAATTAAAACTTTTATAAGCTTTATATATTACCTTATAAGTAAATGTAAGTTGTATAAGTTTCAGGAAATCTACTGCATTATAATTTACAATCTTTCACAATATCCAATTTTAAGGATTATTGATTTTCTTTTTGGATGGACCTTTTCATCATTTCCCGGGGTCGATGTGGTTGACTCATCCTCAATTCGCAACTTTACTTTGCTTTTTGTGACTTTGTATTATTTAATAGTCTTACATGGACATCATTTCTGTTTAAATTTGGATAAATAATTTTGACGGAAAACTCATCATGTCTTAGACATATTACATTTAGTGATCGCATTTTTTCCTCTGAACTGGAACCACAATTTGGATTAAGGTAGAATTCGTAGAGTAAGAGTAAAGTATATTAAAAACAGTTTCAATCTTAGAGGATCCTTTGCAAGAAACGTTCGAGAGTATATAATTAGGCCTTAACTAAGATTTCTAAGTCATTTTGATAAACTAACGTTGATAACATATAGTTTGTAAATAAAAAGATAGTTTAACGTACATGATTGAAACTCGTAGCGTTGTAATACTTAAACTAATAGGCCAGCGTTTTAACAACGCATATAACTGAGAAGTATTAAATTTAGTATAATAAAAATACGTATTTTATATCTATGTAAATAATGAAACAATAAGAGATAAACTATAATTCAATGAAACTTTTATTATATGTAATTTTTTCAGTATCCAGTAATGTTTTGTGCAATTGAACATAGAACATTTGGTTCCTTGAATTTCCAATTTTCTGCTCGGAGATTAGTTTTCCTCTTAATTAAGTATTAAAATAGTGACCGTAATAAAATTATTAAACGTCTATATGTGTGTGTGTGTGTGTGTGTGTGTGTGTGTGTGTGTGTGTGTGTGTGTGTGTGTGTGTGTGTGTGTGTGTGTGTGCAGTGTAGCAACAGTAGGCCTACTATAATAGTTCTGAATGACCTAATATAGAATAGCCTAATGATTATGGTTACTCATAAATGAAAGAGAGATGCGACGATGGATCGCATCAAATATGCCTTGACAGAGAAGGCTTCACCTATTTTGTAATAGATAATTTCAGGACTATGGTGATGGTGAGACTGGCAAGCAAATTCAGATATACGCTATGTTGTAAACATGGATGTTTGTAGCCCGATAACTGTATCACGGAAACCGTACGGATCTCTACGTCATTGGTGAACAGAAAACGTACCTCTAGTGATACGTAGCTTAATGAAACTTTTCACACCCAACATAAAGGTAAGCCGTGTTCAACACACTGTTCCTCAGAGCCAAGGTGGTCTCTGATAAGGCTGATGTCTTGAAAAAGAAGAAGAAGAAGAAGAAGAAGAAGAAGAAGAAGAAGAACCTAACTGACGCTTTTGACAGAAACGGTTACTAAGAATACTAAAATCCTTCAGAGACACTTGCAGTAGAAGATAATTACCAAAAATCATTTATACCTTAGCAAATATAACTACAGACAAAATTATTATTACGTTAATGAAATATGGTATTAACATAGTGTTTCAGCAATGTAAAAAGTTGGCACAATTTTTTAAAAAATCAAAGAGGGAATTCCGTTCATCATTGAGAGTGTCTACAGAAACCGTGCATCTGCGGTAGCAAGGCCAGGCGGCCGCATAATTTCTACAAGGGTCCAAGAAAACGCCTTGTACGTATTAAACACAGGACAAACGTAGGAGCTAAAATGTTAGTGCTAAGCTTTTGGCTAAAACTGATCGCTCCGTAAACTTTGAAGACGCATTGTTAGACTGTGAAATAGATATTATCACCGAACGGTCCTAAGGTATTTAGGCCATTGAAATTACTAAATACAAATGTAACATCAAAGTGTAATAAGAGTAACACTCAGCGCTATTTGATAACCCTTACTTTTCCCTCCCTTTACGGTAGTTCTTGGCTCAACTTGGTATCACTTACTTCCTTCCCTCACTGCCTAGCAGAGTCCATTTACCAGACCACACACCGCTACCTGTACAGTATATACCTGAGTTTGCTCCTACACCATTCTCTTCTATTCTCAGCAGTATACTTCCGTCTCCTAACGTACATCATCTTTTGGTCCTCCTCAACACATTCTGCATATCGTTTTCTTGGTGATCCTCTGGTGCTAGACTTAAAAAGTTTCCATTCTGTGACAGCTCTTGCATTCTGGTCTTTTCTTGTTCTGTAAGCATGTCGCAAGCATCTAAGACTCTGCAAATTAATAATGCTTCCTATTCTCTCGCTTGTCATTAATGCGTCTATCTCAAGATTTTTGCGGATCCGCCAGTTGCTATATTCTTAAATTAATTTCTCAAGCATTCTCAAAAATATTTTCTAAAACTGTTTAAGGTTTCCTTCATCTTTCTTCCGCATGGTCTATGTCACACAGCATTAAGTCACTACTAGTCGTTTGAAGCTTTTTTCGATTCTCAGTTTAGAATTAGTTGTTTGAGTATGTGCTGAAAAGTTTAAGGTAAACAGGCAACAATAAAAATGAAATAATCCTAACCTCTACTTACATTTTTATGCAACATAATCTTTTTCTTCTTATTTAAATACTCTTCTACCGCAAGAGGCTGAGCAAAAGTCTCGCTACCGTGGTCTCTGCAGGGCAGCTTCATTCCACTGCACTCACAGCCCCTGGAGAGAGCACCTCACATTGTTACTCTTCTCCTGACCCTGGGTTTTCACCTTGCAAATGCAAAATAATAATAAACGTAATTAATATACTTTGTGATATACAACGGGTATACATTTGTTTATACAGTTACAGTTTACAATAATAAAAGCAACCGTAATATTACAAACAAGCAAGGTTGTAGTTTACGATCACTACAGGACTTCTTTAAAGTTCTTTTCAACATACATTTTTCTATACTTAATAATGAATAATAATCTATTTTATCGTTTAAATTATTATGTAGTCAGAAACGTACAATATATAAAATACCTTTCTGTTATTTATTTAACATAAAAACTGTTGTGGAGTTGAACTAGAGTGAAAAGTAAATCCTTTATCCGCCATATAATAGTTTTCCCTACAATTTTCGTTTGTTGATTCCATAATAATGATCTATTCATAGTCAATGTGCCATTAACTTAGTAAAATTGATTCAGTGTTAGAAAAAGGTACAAACTAATGATTTTTGAGTTACGCAAAGATCACACACATTTGGTTTGTTTTGACCAGGATGTAATAACAAAGCATCATATATGTACTTAGTGTATTAAATGCGTGTACGCTGTGACGAACTTCAAATCTACCTATAGACTGAACACACATCACAAGTTCCTAATCAGCTATGATCATTAAATATCATTAAGGTTAGACCATAAATCATATAAGCGATTTGTGTAATACAGGCGAAAATGGCTGTACTCGTTATACTTTACAGTATAGCAGTCATGTTTTGAATTTCCATGGTCTCAGTGCCATTCTCAAGTTACTGAGGAGGTCAGAGTTTTTGTTGTGTCACACAATTCGGTATCGCGTCAAATAAACTGAAAAAACGTCGACATATCGATTCTCTGTGTTCAGCGATGTTGTGTAAAAGTGGAATACATAGGCCTACTCACAGTAGCTAATATTTGTTAAAATATCTATGTTAAAGATCAAAGGTAAACTTTCAGTTAAAAGATGTAACGATTTCAGTTTGGGTACGGTACGTTTTTCCATGTTTATATGTGTATGTTTTTACTTAAAAACTGAATGCATAGTTGTATTGTGGTATTGAATGCATGCCACTTGTTAGAGATGTTGTTCTGACAAAGCCATGACAAAAGAAAAGTCAACAACAAATAAAGTGCAACTGACAGTTGAAAAGCAATGCATTAACGTTCAAGTATTTGTTTCCCTTACTTACTCTACACAACTGCAAACAAATCAATGGAATGCAATTTGGCGGTTGTTTAGCTTTTTACTGACCTTTTCATCTCCTCCATTTGTTCCTTTCTGTTTTTTCTTCTTCTTTTGAATTGAACTGTCAAAGAAGGAAAGACGGAACGTTTGAATAATATTCTTACATTTCACACAAAAATTAATAAAATTGTGTTTTCTTACAAGGACCTCATGTGATGTTATTGTGCATATTCATATAATATGTAGGCTATTTCATACGATTTATATAACTTACACGATTTATTTTATTACAAAGTTTATGTATAGGCAGCATGAGGATTAATGCTTATTTTCTTTGAAATCTCCAACAATACAAATGATTTAGCTACTTCAGTGTGTGTTAAATCTGGAAAAATTAGATTTTGTAATTCATACAAAGCATATAACATAAACGTTTCATGCTCAAATTCCAATACTTTAAAAATATTGAGTTTAATTTACATTTACATTTTTTATTAACATCTTTAATATGTAATAACTGACTATGTCTTTGAGCTCTTCTATTCTTTCCATCTTTTCCTATATATCTCCCCTTTTCCGTTTCTAAATTTTGTTTACGTGTTGACACTTCTTTGTCTTAAACTGTTTCCCTTATGGGCTTTATTTTCAAATGAGGAAGAAGGACAAGTCTTTCCGCGACAACCGTAGTTGGTTTCCCAATCATGTGTTCTATCATCACACAAATATTTATTTCAGCTGACACTTCTTCCGTTTTTGCATCAGTTACAAGTATTCCTGTTCTCCGGATCTGTTGATTCTTAAATAGTTGTAGTTGGGTATCCTCGACGTTTCAACCGAAAAAAAATTCATTTTCGCTTAGTCAACCATTAGTATTTTCTTTCTCAAATCTACTATACATCCATAAGCATACTTAACGTCCGTTGCAAGAACTTCACCGACAGTGTCCCCAAAAAACATTTGTAGGTTAAACGTGCAGAGACGCAGACATAACTAATGCCTCAACCTTTCCTAACACTTTAGGAAGTTACAATATACGTATTAAGAAACAGTATTTGAGGCTGGAGATGCTGGTAAAATTAGGACGTACAATGGACACTGTGTCACCTGTGTCGTTACTTTTCCAACATTTGCTTTTGTCGATTCCCTCTGATTTTGAGTCTCCCAGCAGTCTGTTTTTTAAAGATGTCAACGTTCTTCACATGTTCAGAATTTTGGATTCATATCTTTTCCATCGTTTAAATCGTTGTATCTCTCTTGAGTCTGTAAGTTTGCTTCTCTTGGAGCATTTATTTCCTCTCTTCGTCGTAACGTCAATGCGATAGGCCTACAAGTCTATTCTGAATACAATGTAATAACACAAAATCGATGGTGTAGGTAGACCTGACTTGACAGCTTTGCACTCAATGGCATAGTTTACTCTCTCTCACTCCGTTAGTAAATATCTCCACGGCGAATCGCATTCAAAAATTCTGTAGTGGTTCAGCAGTAGCTAGCATAATCAGTCTATTATTATTTGCTTCAAGCAGCTAAAGAGTTTGTTCAGAACGCAATTGTCTTCATGCCAGATGAGCACAGTGCATATCATGCAGGTCCTTGTCACCGTACCGTCAATTCAAAGCTTTTAGTAATTCGGCTGTGTTCTGACTGTCAAGTGTCGCTTTTTCCTTTGTTTTTACTGTAACTCGGCGGCGAGTCCTTTTAACGCGACACTGAGTAAAATTGATTTTCCTTTCTTTGTTGAATAATTTGCGTATGCACCGGCTTCAAGTTGCCGAAGATACGTCACTCAACGAGTCCATCCATTACATGCTGATATGACCTCGCAGGTTGATTTCAGACATAAATTGTTTGATTTCATTTCATATATACTTTGTAATATTGGTAACTGACTTTTATTCTTGAGATGTATTTTTGACATCGCTTCTGTAGTTCCTATAGTTTGTGTCAATTGTTTCTTCTATGTCAGATTCTAATGCCATTGATTCTTGTACGTCAGACGTGTAACGTCTTAGTATTCTAGTAACATTGATTCTTATATTCTAGTAACGTCTTTTTTTCATTCACTAAAACACATTCACTCTTCATCACGTTTTGGTCTTACCTGATGCCTGCTCACGTTCCCCGTCTGATTCCAAAAATAGTGTTCTTTGCCACTTCTTCTCTATATTTTCCTATCCTTCCTCTTATTCGAGCTGCTGCATTTCCTGTCGTTGTCCGTTTCCAGTAGTAGTGCTTTCTTTCAGTACTAGTACTATCCACTGTTTTTAATAATGCCGCTTAAAATGCTTTCATCATTTTTAAATCATTTACATGTACACTAAAATCTCCTGTAATATATTACTGTCTTGTGTTTCCATTTCGATAGTTCTACTACACTTTCAAACACCTTTGCTGAGAGACCGCGTGTGAATTGGCGTCTCTGAACATTGTAAACAAAACAACTATACATCAATGAATTTGTTATTCGCAACTTTATTACATGTTAATATATATATATAAACAAGAATAAGCGCTTGTATAGAACAGTTAACTAGCATAAACCACTAACCACCAGTACACATAACTTAATTAACACTGTCACAAAAAATAAGGGAATGGACTAAATAAATGTCCGCAATAATACAAAGCACAACTCGTATACTGCTTAACTCACTGCTTCGCAATCCCAGACTAAACGTCCGTTTCTGAAACAACCCTTTATACACCCTGTGTCGCATAAAACGTGACAATGAAAATGTGTTCAATTACCAATGTAGAGTAAATATATAACATATTTGAGCGTTTGTGTTTGTTCCTCAGAATCACGTAACCACGGATTTTATCTATCTCCCTACATATAGTAATATGCATATATTTCCTAGAATGTTCCTGGATATTACTGTGTACTAAAGCCTAAAATATTAGATGTCTTATCTTTTTTCTTTACGCAAGAATATAATCAAATATGAGCTGTATCATGATTTGAAGCAATATTACAATAATTACAGACCATATACGAAACAGAAACAACACAGTTAAGTTGACGATAATGGTAATATGAAAATGTCTACTTATCGAAAGATTTCACCATTATTTCGTCTATTGTCACAAATATTTTCGTTCGAAAATTATTAGAGATACAAAAACATGTTTTTTAATACCTTACAATTTTTTAAATTTCTGAATATAAATGACCCTTGGAAAGCAGGTTTCGAAGTTATATTTTTGCTGCCTTTGCTTAGGAAACTGGTATCGTTTCTTTAGCAATACTCTGACAGTAAAATCAAACGTAATGACTTTTTTGGATAAGAACATAAATCGCTCAAAGGTCACACATTGTAGTTACCATGGCCGTGGTAT
This sequence comes from Magicicada septendecula, assembly GCA_034769895.1. Taxonomy (NCBI): domain Eukaryota; kingdom Metazoa; phylum Arthropoda; class Insecta; order Hemiptera; family Cicadidae; genus Magicicada; species Magicicada septendecula. Next base: position 534,569,001 of record CM068367.1, on the reverse strand, counting down.
AACTTTTGGACATAATCGAGATGTTGCTAACAGGTTAACAAACTTTTAAAAAATCTGCGGTATAATAAAAGAAAGCTTCGCAGACAGTCTGGAAAATAAACTTACATATAACAGCACAAAATTATTCTCTCATATGGTAGTAAAACATAGGGGATCAGACAGATAGATCCAAACAAAATACAAGGTGCTGAGGTGAAGTTTTAGGGAATATACAAGACCCGTCATGAAGAGGAGTGCACAAATAAGAGGCAATTTAGAAATCTCTTTTTTAATTAAATAAAAATAAACAGTACAGACTTTACAGTAATGAGAATGCCAGGGGTATGGAAGATTGCAGTTTACCGAGATTAGCCTTAGGGTTTCAGCCAAGAGAAAAACGGGATAAAAGACATCCGTGGAAAAGGTTATACGTGGAACCGGCGAAGGTCGCAAGGCCTGATATAATGGTAATTCAAATTATCCATTAACATAAAAAAATTTTGGCTCTAGTGTGTTACACAAATTTTTTAATTTGTCACCTGAATTTATAAAAAACATAAATTCGTAATATATGAGTTTAATTGTGTAAAACAACTTTCTTAAAATATAAAAAGTTATTCATGTATAAACTAATTCGTTTAATAAATAATTGTAATATACTAAAAATAAAAATTGGTGCGCTTTATATTTGTTCAAAGCGGCTCTACAATGACTAAAATGCAGCAATATTTAATGCACTTATCATACATGATACAACTTTACATTGCATATTACTGGGAAAAAAATACTCTTGTAAGCTGTATAATGATTTCCAAATATCCTAATTTACATAATATTAGGTACTGCAAATAAAACTTCGAACAATTTTCTGTTCATATTAGAGCCAGTGTCTGAGGTAAATTTAATTAATCTAAGAAGCATAAAATGTAAGGAAATGTAATTTTAAAAATATTTAACAAAGATGAATGCGCTGCTTATTTATTTACTGATGTGTTATACTTTATAACTGTCTTACTTTTTTGCATATAAAATAATATCAGCAATTATAGTTAGCTCTAACACAAGCATTACCTTTTTCCACTCTCCAAATAAGTGAGTCATTATAAAATTAAATAATTTCTAAGAATTTGCTCGTTCTACATTTTCATTCATGAAATGAGTTTAGTTGTTAAAGGTATTATGTGAAGAATTATTTTTATTAAACAGCTTCTTATGAACAGTTGTAATTAACTTTTTAATCTGTGTATTACTTTCCGGAAGTATACAGATAAATATGTAACAACGTATATTTAACAAATAGAAATTCATTTGTGAAATGTAAAATAATAATTAAATTGACATTGAAAATGTTCCCGACATACGTATATGCTTCTTCTTTTCCAACAGTTATATAATGAAAAAAATAAAAATAAATAAATTAAATTTAAATACACTTCATGTAATTTTTATGGTTTAACAATAAATAAGAAATAAATAGTTCTGAATATTAGTACAGTACCGGATAACTATAAAACACAATCCAAATTTTTAAAACGCACAAAGAAAACCTTCAAATAAAATGAAAGGGCCTTTTGCAGTAAACAACATTCGTCACGAACAACAGGAAACAAACATAACAGAATAAAGCATATAGATTATTTTTAAATTGGAACTAACCGTATAGCACACGTTCAAACAAATAAAATGTTATGACACATCACTCTACGAAACTAGATTGCACTGACAACCGAGCGGGATTTAATGCTCAAAGCTTAACAGCGCCAAAAGGCACACAGGAACGCTACATGAATTTCAATATTTGTTTTTGTTGCGGTTACTAATTTAATTACCATTACTGTTGTTTACCTTCAGATGAAATATTATTTCATACTCACCGTGATGCGGATTAATCAACCATGTTTACGATAATGACATCAAGCGTCTCTTAACTAGTAATTACACCTATATTTACGGCGATCGAAAGCTGAACAGTGTTTGTATCTCGTTCAAGCATGTGTTTTCATAAGAACAACATCCGTAAATATAATATTTGCTATAGCAGTTCTACAACATAGGCTACTTTAATTTTGTATATGTAAACAAGTGTATAGATAAATACCGGGAATATATAAGTATAATATTTACTTAAAACTTACATTTATTACATATACCGGGGAAATTATAATTTTTAATTATTACCGAAATTACTAATTAAGAAAAATTATAACTGATATAATATAGTATTACGTATTAACCTTACACATAGCATATATTGCACATACGCGTATAGTACGTAATACAGATAATGTATGAAGAACTACTATATACTTTGTAACGACACAGAACGTTCCATAAAGGAAATCATTTACATAGCAATTTATCATAAGAGGAAAGTGAGGTGAACAGTATCGAACCCAAGTAGTCCAAAAAATTTTGTAATATTGTCTAATAATTAATACTAGTAACATAAAAAGCGACCAGACTATGATTAAGACTCAAACCCCATATATATTATTCAAGTGAAGAACAGTGTAAAACCCATAATATACTATAAGAGAGACAAATAATATCAGAAATAACCGAAATGAAGTCATTAATTATTAAGTTTTGTAACTCTGAATAGGGTATAAAAAACTATTTATTGTGAATTAATGGACATGATCCATTATTATATTATGTAATGTAAATAAAATAAATGTATTAAATGACTTAAATACATTATTAGAAAGGATCTAAGTTAAAATAAAAAATATATAAATGTTATGACAAAATAATATTAAGGTGTTGGATTTGAGACCAATCACCCAGATTTCATGTAAAAATTAATTATTATCAAATTGAAATAAAAACTATACATAATTGTCAAGTAGACAAAGATGAATAATTTATCTTAAATAAAGAAAGCTGTCAAATGAATAAAAGTCAGTTAAAATAGCCAAAAACCATATTAACTAAAAACATGTAGTAGGCATATAATATTGTGATATTTATGGATTTAATGTTGACAAAAAGCAACCAAATTGCATTAGAAAGTTGAAATATAATTTAAAGCGACTATACTAATATATTTGACTAACTTAAACACTTTAATAGTCGAGTTAGCAAACTATTTACCTATACCATGTATGGCTAAGGCCAAGCAACCATTACAAGAAATAGTCATATTTGACTAAATGTTTACAAAATATTAACAAAAAATAAAAGAAAAGGGTACAATACTTTAGCGTACCATGAAAACAAACAGACTCAGTTGAAAATAAGATCAATTATTAAAGAATTTAACTTATAAGAGTGAGATTTGTCACACAAAGAAAAAGGACAACATAGGCAAACCAATATGATGCTAAGTAGTCCTACAATAAAAATAATATGTATCAGGATAAACCAGGTATCACAAAAGACAGACAATATAATAAACTCTCAGAGTATACTAGTAAAATCCCATATATATTAAAGAAAAAAGACTAATTATTGTATTTTAACAGTGACAACAACGTAGGCCATAGGCATGGACCATATAAAATTGAACTTATTTGTATATTATATATGTTAAACTGTATTTAGTTTGTTATAGAAAGTTGGTAATATTATGTGTTAATGTTGTGGAAGAAACCTAACAGCTTCACAACAATTTTTTATTCTAAAAATTGAATTTTAATGGAAACATTCCAAGGTAAGAGTTGTATATTGTGTTATTTATTATAGTTAATTTATTTAAAAACCAATCGTAATTAGTATCATTAGATTCAGTTGAAAGCAGAGAATCCAAATGTAGTAATGGCATGCAAATTGTGAGTACTGATGTAAAATTGTTTGACAAATACCAGAATAAATTTTGTAATATCCTTAGTGTGAAGAATAAGAAATTTTGTTCTAAAAGCTTCGACGGAAGTTAAATTTGTTCCATGGTGTTCCATTTCATTATTCTCGAACGTTCTAGAAGGAATTTTTACACAAATACACCGGAAGTTCATGTCAAAAAGCTAAAACAATGAGCCTTACAGAGTATAAAAGGAAGACCAAATTCGACCGAAAAACACTTCATGCTTGGAATCCAGAACAGACGCATCACCCACGACACTGATCACCGCAACCGAGGCGAAACCGAAGGCGAGAAGTCGACACAAGAACGAAGAAAGGCTTTTCCCGTACATTGACAAATAGACTGACTTAACCGCTACAAGAGTCTTTGCCAACGTGTTGCTGAAATAGAGCAGCAACACGGCACATTTAATAGAACACACGCAGCCAGACTATCAGCGGCCCAGGAGGGACCAAAATTCTAATAGAGAATCAATTCTGCTGTATTCGCTAAGACAAACTGACTTGACAAAAACTCCCCATAACATAACATACACAAAGCCTTTCCATCAACTGCAAGGGAATCAGCGCTGTGGCGGCCAATTTGAGAAACAACGCTAACAGCTGATCGACGGCGGCGGGGTTCAAGCGTAAATCTACTGCCAAACTGTTTTACGAAAGTGCGGAAGTTGTAAAAAAATCGCATTTTGACTTAAAATAAATTCAGTGCACAAGCAACGTCGACACGAAGAGGCGAGATTGAAAACTACCCGAGAGAAGTGTCCAGTGCGAGAATAATTACCCATCGGAACGTGAGTTGTTCAAAGTTAAAGTCATTTTACCTGGTTACATTTGTCACACAGTTGTACTACACATGCCACACACCTTCAAATCACTTAATTTTTGTAAAGCATCTTATTGATCTGTCTTGGTAGTTCAAAGGAGTCACGTCCTGAGAGTAAAGATTTTTCGCATACTAAACTCATGCTTTTCAACTGAGTAAAAATAAAATAACTGTTAGCCGATACTTGATTGGAGAAAAAAACTTGTCAATAATAATAATTTATATTTTGTTTTGTAACTCTGCAATTTTATATTTTTTCACGAATGTTAGTCCTTCAGACGATTCTTTAAGAATCATTAAACCTACTTTATTTTTTCAAACACAAACTGTCTTGTTCACATTTTTTGATAGAATTAAACTATCTGCTAAGAATTCAAAATTTTAATTTTAATAACATTTTTCTTGGAACAAAAGATTCCAAGGGGCGCCCACAAACACATAGTAGATTAAGTTGTTTTACAGGACTACATCACCGCAGAGGATCCAGTCATCAGTAAGTAACAAAAAGTGCGCGGAGGTAACGCCCGACATATTACAACACGAACAAAAAACAACACAACATTTTTCTTTTTGTTATAACTTTTAATGTTCATATACGTAATTAGTCATTAATTACCATTATACTAAAGTGCACGTTTTGTAAATGATCTGCAGAAGTGTAAGCAGAGAAGTTAATCAACTTTAAATAATTATAAATTCAACTCTACATGACCTGCTACAACACACAATAAAACATACAGATAAGAATTGAATAGCTAAAATCAAGTCGCGATGGCTGTAATCATTGCTTCAACGTTTATTTTAAATTTCGTGATTAAACTCATTGCTAGGTTGATGTTATTATTTGATAATAAAGTGCAGCTCTGTTGATAGCTTGTCATTTGGCCACAACAGTGGTTTGCCCTTTATCATTGAATGGCCACATATCTCTTTGTGCAAAATCTCTTTGCGATATCTTGTTGTCATACTCAATTTCCGTGCACTTGTTCCGTCGCCTTTTCTTTCTCAATTGAATTGCAGCCTTATGAAACAATAATACCAATATAATTAAATGCACAACAATTTCCGAATTTGTGTATTTGTGTTACGTAAATTGTTTATTGATTCCGTTCTATCATTTTCTTGATATTTTAGTTAAAACTTCTAGCAAATCTGGTCATACCTATGGTCATTTAATTAATTATTTATACACGTACAGTAAACTTTAACTTAGTAGAACATACATTATTCTGTCTCGGACTGACACACTTTCAGGCAACTGATTGAACTGCCAAAAATGGGGGTAGGCTAAATACAAAAGACATTATGGAATAAATACTTTACGTCTTTTTGAACATTGAGGGCTGTTTAATAAATGTTTGTTAGATATCGCTAACTTAAGAACTTTATATAACATATGTAAGCAAAGTATTTATGAAAATAACACACAAGAAAAATTGTAGAAATTATACATTTTATTTTAAAAACTAATGTGGATGCCTATGATTATACCTACAGAACATAGAGAGATTTATTAGAATATAAGGAATGTTCGTTTAGAGTCATATTCAATTACAAAGGTATCAGTTTTTAATAATATATTACAACATGACAAATTTGTTGTATTTATTTAAATTTGTGGAGCCCCACGATTTTTGGAGCGCCAATTACAACAATACAAGTTAACCAATTTAAATACATTTACATATTGTGTACTGAATTCATGGGTGTAATCGTAATAAGAAGATGATACGTTATTTACGTTTAAAATCGTTTCATTATTTATTTATTTAAACAAAATCTCTCATATCGGATATTTAAGAATAACTCATTATTAAATCGTTTGTACGAAGTTTTCGTACATAACGTATTGCTAACAAATTACATACATAAGTTATATACAACTCTTATTCTCTAATTGTAATTACTTTAAAATGTTTATTTTGCTCTCGGGTTACTCATAGTATGTTCATATTTTTGCAATTGCTGATTCATTAGCTTCAAAAAAAAAAAGGATTTACTTCTATTAAAACTTCTTTTATATTACTTTGTTTTACTTTCTACTGCATATGTATTTTTTTCTTTATCATCAATAAAGTGACTTTACTAATTACGTTAATTCAAAAATTACTTAGTTCTCCTATCATTTACGTTACTAATTACAACAAATTGATACAAGAAATATTATTCTAATTTTTACTGCTTTTACATTTATGTAACATTTATTTATTTTACTATTGGTTGAATGTCTTCCATTCAAACTTTAATTAGTGTCTTTCAACTGTCTGTAACTAAATGTTTTTTATCACCTCGTTTGACGTGGTTATTTATCTGTACGTCCTCCGTGTCCTTCTGGTCGTGTCCTCTGCATGTGCTTCTGGTCCTTTGGTCGTGTTCTCTGCATGTGCTTCTGGTTCTCTGGTTGTGTCCTCCGTGTGTGCTGATTAATTGTCGTCTCGTCTCACGTCATATGGTGCCGGTGTGTCCATAGACCTCATGGTATGTGTTTTCCAGCTCTGGCTGTATAGCTAGTTGGTCCTGTGACTCTTACGATAATTGTGAAATTGTGTCGTCGACTGACATAGCCTCCTGCGGCAATGGTTGAATCGAGAAGAAGAAACTTTATTAGCGCGACCTAATAAATAAAGTTTATAAAAAGTTTATAAAAGTTTAAAGTTTATTTGTCAGGTCGTGCAAAAATTCCTGTCTGAACACTTTTCAACTTGTCAGATTCTGTCGAGGCGTTATTACCCCCACTCTGGTTCACTTCACTATTTTCGCCTATTTTCGCGAATTACGAAGTTTGTTTCACCTCACTCGATGTTCAAACGATCATTAATTTTTATGTGATTACTATACGTAAATTGCACTTCTTTATGGTATTCACAAAAATAGTTATTCATTTTTTAGTTATAGTAATTGCACTTTTCGTCACCTCTGTATGGTTTTTTAACATTTTATTTATCTATAATTTCTACACACTTTGGTGTCTTTTTTTTATCCTATCGTACATAGTTTTCTTATAATTAACAATAAACATATAACTATTCTACTTGAAAAGGGTTGGTTACATTTCAGGAATGGACAGGTTTCACACACACTAACAAAATACGCTCGTACACGACGCTAGCGACAGGTGTGTTGAAACTGCATGTCCATGCATGAATTCTGTACTCCCTATTTTTACTACGATTCGGCTTATGCAATCTGAATCGTGTTTATTAATTCGTATTTATTCATTTTTATTATTTATTTGGGCAATGCACAGTATCATTACTGTCTGTTATACAAAAAGTAGGCAACTGAATTTGTAAAAAACAAGACCGGGTTATAGATAAACGAAGCGTTTTGAAAATATAGAAAAACTGACGAATAGCGCGTTAACAAATTTTAATAACAACGAACCTGAAGATAACTGGAAGGTTTAATTGACATTTTACTAAACACAATTGCTTTGTGTTAAACACAAAACTTTAACCATATTTACATGAATTACAAAATTATTGAATATTCTGTAGAAATGAAGTAACATTCATATCAGCGCGGATGCAGGATTAACGTATAATTGGTAAACGTTTCAGACCTTATGTTAATAAATTCCTCCTGTATGGATCGCCTGAAAATTCAAATTCAGGTATCAACGTTCTGTGACAAATTTTATGCGATGTTAATTACTAAAGCAAATATGCAGCATTTATAAGTAACATTAATTTGCGACAGGGATCTCCAATTTCTCCTCTTGTAAAAGTCGTGGATTCGTAATCCATAATTTTATAGAACTGCTAATATTTCCCAGTTTTGCCCAAGACAGGGAGTTGAACTAATTTTATGCCCTTGTGTGTTTATTGGTTTATTTTCACTATGTTGTCTACGAATTGTAGGTTCATGCTTATTCATGACATATATTTGGTGTAACACTAATTTTTTCAAAACAGTAGTATTGAGGGTGTAACTCACATTAGTAATCGCCGCGTGAACGGTTTCGGACAGGCCACAGTTGCAACCTTATCAGGTTTGTTATCGGTTTGTTGTATCCAGCCTTATGCCAGATACTTAACCACGGGTTTTTTGCACAGTTTCTTTCCGTACCTCCATTGCCACGATGTTGGACAATTAGAGAGTTAGGAATTTACATGCATATTATAATTACAATTATATACAACAAAATTCATGTTTTCTTGGAACATCTAAAAATGTAATTATGGGCCTAACTTGTTTTATAGTACGATGCTAATAATAATATCCTCAAAAGTCTTTTAAAACCAGAAAAGATGAATTTGGAAACCTGTGAGTGATTGCTATGAAAATAAGACGTATAACACAGCCTCTTAGGTTGATACCAACGTATTAATTAATATTGCAATATTTCGTAAAATAAACATATTGGTTATTGGCTCTCTGGCCAATGTGAAACCAAAGACGATCCAGGTTTAATAAGAGAACAATGTACGCTATATTATGCGATATAAAATTATATTATAACCCCCAAAAAAGTTATGTTTTTGCCAATTTAGCAAGTAGACGCAATGTTTTGAAACCCTCCTGTGATATCTAGTAGAAATATCAAAATTCCTGTTTTTTCGATGATTCACTTGAACTAATTTGATAACTTGGAATGTCTGAAATGTTGTCATCATCAAAAAATATTATAAGTGGTTTCGCTTTGCGATATAATAAACACGGGAAGAATTGTTGTGAGTGGAATTGTGTTACGGGAGTATTAATACGAATTGTTTGTATTGATTTTTCAGGCATCCGTGATAATTTACCACACTATCCATGTTTTCCCGGCAACATAGTTTTTTTTGTTTACGGACTGGAATTGTGTTTTTTAGTAAAACAAGAGAAGCAAGATTTAGCAAGTTTGGATCGTAAGGATGAAGTAAATGTGCGCACGGCAAACACGACCACAAAATATATACACTTTCACTGTACTGTACAATATAATGTTTACCGAGGGTAACTCAGTTTCTTTTAAATACTTGTATATTTTTTGGAAATATTAATTTATTGACTTTCTCAAATCAGATATTTAATTTTACGTGAAATTGCTGTGGTGCCAAAACTTAGTTTTTCCCAGGTTTTCTCCTGCTGTATTATAAAGTTGTTCTCTGTAGGTCTACATGTCAGACTGCCGTTTCATTCTTTAAAGTACTCAGTATAGAAGAATTATGGAAGTTTCATATATTGACTTCTAGTTTATCTATTAATACCAAAATTTCGTAAGAAACTTATATATATTTTTTAATACGTTCCTGCTGTCTGGTTACTTCTACAGGCTGATATGTTAATCCATAAAATTACAGATAATTATATTTTCAATTAATAAGTAATACATCTGTCATTTGTTCCTAACAAAGGTATAGTTTTTAAATTCTTATATTGTGGGAGCAAAATTTACTTATTTGTTGCACACCCACGCACATATTTTACTTTTAGTTGTACAGCTACAAATTTCAAACCCTTTCAGCTCATCCAATAACAATTAACACATAGTAGATTCTCTACGTTAGTGACCTTATGATAAAACAACCACTGATTATGACTACGGGTAGAAAAGTTTATAACGTAAGAGGCACTCGAGTAACTCTACGTAGATGTAGTAATATTCATAACCACTAATAAATTTGTCTCTAGGTTTTGCTTAGTTGCTGAGTATGGATGCTGCACATAATATCTTCTCACCTTGTTGAAGGGTGTATCTTCCGTTGTGAATGTTTGGATTCGGTAACAGACACTGCGTTATCGTCGAAATCAAAGTGAGTTTAAGTCAAACTTGTTGCGATTAAGGCAAGTAGAGTGACGTAACAAGTTAATGGTACTCCGAAATTTCAATATTTTAATCTGTTCAAAATGCAATATTTTACCTTGTTTCACCTCAAATTTACTTTATTTACGTAAATATTACATATAACTGTTACAAGTTATGCGTATTTGTGTCCAAAATATCTTTTGATTTAAGTAACTTTTAAGTAATATATAGAAAACCTTATAGTAGGTTAATCAATGTGATACGAATACAGGGTGCGGTAGAAGAGTGTAGATACCTCGGAAATAGTCATCCAGATTAATAGACGGAACTCAATCAAACTTTTAGTCCAACTTTTAATTTTTGATTGAATCTAGTAACATTTACTTCAAATAATTTTGAAAAAATTTAATGTTTTTCTTTACCTACAAAGATTGTTCATATTTTTCTTTCTATGGTATTTAAAATACCAACAGTATTCACATATGGCTAAATAAATTAACTAACTTAGTAGTTAATTTAAATTTAGTAAATTTAGTATTACTAAATATTCATACAATATTACAACCAGAAGTAAAACGAAAAATTAATACAAACGCCATCTTATAATTGCTTTTAAAATAAATCAATAATCTGTCTATTGATGTGATATATAATTACAAGCTTTCATAGTACTAAAGGAAAGATAATGTTATCTACCGACTGACAAGAACAACTAACTCACGTAGGCCTACTTAGAACTGTCGTTTTACAAGTAAGGTAGGATTACAACAAATTGAAGCTGACATCCGTGGATTCAGAGTGCGTAGACAAGAAGTTTGTTTGAACACTTAAAAATTTCTTGGAAATCCTTATATCCGGAAAGAGGTTAAATATAAGAAACAGCGAATTCCCGGAAAATGTTGGTATCTAAATTGGTTTTAAGTTAACATTATTTCCATTTATAAAAATGGAATTCAGCGTAAATGCTTGGAAACTGAAAATAGTTTACACGAAAGAGAAGGCATGAATAAGTGTAAATCTACTTTACACCGACAAGTAGAACAGTGACAAGTCACTGAAATTTGTATTTCACTGACAAGAAAATAAAAAGAAAGCAAGGCAAACTGAAGAGCATAACATCCGTTCAGCTCTCCTGTTTCGGCCAACTGGGAAACGTAGGCAGTTTTGTAAATTTATTATAAATTCTCAAGGCACTCGTACAAGACATGACTTTGCTTAACAGGTATATTTGCAGAATTTGTAGAGCATTAAAGTTTGAATTTGGATATAATTTTTAAAGTAAGCTTAGAAAGAATGCTACTTTAATTTGTGTATATATATTGTGTGTGTGTGTGTGTGTGTGTGTGTGTGTGTGTGTGTGTGTGTGTGTGTGTGTGTGTGTGTGTGTGTGTGTGTGTGTGTGTGTGTGTGTAGGAGGGCGCTAGCGCGCATATGCATCTGTCTGTATGCCTGTTTATCTGTCTGTTGTACATTGAAAATTATTTGTAGTGTACATGATGTATTTTTCATTAAAGCAAAAACCTTTATTTTATACGACTAATTTCACAGTCCACCATTTCTTTTTAAGTCTTATGCTTCTTGGTGACTTCCTTATTATTATTCTTTTTACTTGATTGGAATTTAAAGTACAAGCTTGAGTCTTTCTTGATAGCGTCCACAACTTTGGATTTACAGAGAAACAGTTTATAATGCTCTACTAAATCGAAAAATGTGGTTACACTTCTAACCATCTTAGAATATTCGTCAGTGTTTAAAGCAGTAACCTTAGAGGTGGCGCAATTTTTGTTTCTTTAAAATATTTTGGAAAAAGGAATGTATGAATCACCTGGGGAGCAGAGGAACATTATGCATTATCTGTGATTTGCAACTCTGTAGTAGACAATTGCGCTTCATTTGTATGTGCAGATCTGACTTAAATAAGTTATGTCTGCTCCAAGAAGTTGACTGTTTTTAGCAGGTTAGCAATAAAACCTTTGCTTTTCTGTTTATGTAAACCCTACTCTACTCAGCTTTTATACCTTTTCTCCTTATGACCACCAGTAACCTTCAGACTTTCCATGTGTTTGACACAGTATGAAACAAATTTTGTTATTGGTAAATTGAAACCTGAGGTACATTTATTTATTGTAAAACATTATGGAACTATTAAAATTTACTTTCAACTTTCGTTCAACGATTCGCGTAGTTCAGGTTAAATAAAATCACTTACAAATTACTTTTTATTATCAGTCATGAAAATAACTCAAAAGCTTTAAAAAAGGAATTTAGTTGAACTTCAACAAGTGATTCAACCGCAACATCTTCAGAAGCACAAGAAACATCAGATATTACATTCCAGCCATAATGTTCCAGTTATGACTCAATAACAACAACAAATAATTTTTTTTTCACTGAAAATATTTGTTTTAGGACATAACGTTATCACATTTGGTCAATAAATATAAAATAGCAACCAGGCTTAACTAAAATGCCGGTTGTAGTGGCGTGCAGGGCTGTAAATGCGACAGCTAGTAGAAATAAAACTGGACACAAAAAACTTTACTGTTGTATTTTCTACTGGATATAATTTCCTGTGGCAGCAGTGGACGTAATGGCTTCTGTGACTGTAGCGGCATTTGCAACACATTTTTATAGCAGAGACAGCGATTTACGGAACAGTTCTAACTGTTTAAATTGTGTACATAAAGAAAACCTACAAGGTTGCACCAACATTGTATTTTCGTTTATGGTATATATAAGTTCGTCATGAGTTTTGGGTGACAGATAAAACACTTTTGTCTATATCGTAATCTCCTCTAAATACAAAATACACATTTAATCGAATTATGTATAATATTAATGTTGGTCAATATGAGCAGGGAATTTTCTGTAATAATAATTATTATTATTAGTAATAGTAGTAGTAGTAGTAGTAGTAGTAGTAGTAGTAGTAGTAGTAGTAGTAGTAGTAGTAGTAGTAGTAGTAGTAGTAGTAGTAGTAGTACTAGTAGCAGTACTAGTAGCAGCATCAGCAGCAGCAGTAGTAGTAAAACTAATAGACTAGTTATTAACAGTAGTTGGAGTAGTAGTAGTGGTAGCACTGGGCCTAGTTGTCATAATTATTAGTACTAATGTTGTTGATATTCTTGGTATTTTCGTTGATTTCCTTATTTGCCTATCAAAAGATCTACCTCTTATACTGTCACTTAAGTAACTGAGGAGGTGAATTTCACTACTGTAAAAACTTCTTAAATTATGCAATAGGATTATTGTAATTATTGGTAACTTTTAAAAAGTGAACTATATATTCGTTTTACTTAATACTACATATTTTTTCAAAAATCTCTCTCTCTCTCTCTCTCTCTCTCTCTTTCTCTCTCTCTCTCTCTCTCTCTCTCTCTCTCTATTTATGCTCCTAAGCACTCAAATAATTCCGACGAAACCGAAACATCGAAGCATGATAATGTTTTTAGGCTTTTGAAACGTATAATGTGGATTACGTTTGGTGGATTACGTAAATCATTTCCAAACCACAGACGATCACAAACAGAGCATGTAAAACCAACTATATTCTCACTAAAACGTTTGTTAAACTCAATGTCAGCAGCGATTATTTCTGTCTTCACGCGTTTACATATCCAATTTCTAGACTGTGGGGAATCGAAAGTGTGGAAGCGTTACGTTTGTCGATGACAATTTTTGTGGAATGACCCCCAGCCTAAAAATGTGGAAGCGTTACATTTTTCGATGACGATTTTGTGGAATGACCCCCAGCCTAAAAACATTATCATGTTAACATTATCATGTTAATAATTTATTGAATGTTATGCAGGAAAACATTACATGTTCACATAACATTTTAATCATAAAGAAAACTTGCTTAGCCTAAATACAACAGTAAATTTAAAGAATTAAGGTTACTAATTTATACACGGTTTTAGACAATGTTGTTATAATAAAAATATATATTATAAATTTATGTATTAGGCGTTTCCAATCCGTGAGTTACCTTAATAATGTTTCTGTGAACACCACAACATTACGATAACTCTGAAAGGCATAAGTGCACAGGGATAATATAGAAAAACAGTTTATGATATTTAACAAAGAAAAGTGCGACAATATTTATATGGGTCTATTAGTACAAAAGGGGTAACTAACGGTCATCACCAAGTTAACAGTAAAATTGTATTCATCCGGAAATGCAAAGACGTTTTGATGACACCCTGAGGGAATGATACAAGAGAGTGATTGAAACAGACGTCGGCTAACGACGTATAGGGCAAAATGTGCGTCTTACATAATTCAAAAGACTTAATGTTATAGCAGTAGAAGTAAGCCAGTAGACTGGTTTACCTATATGACTTGCAGAGTACATGAAACACGAGATAGTAGTGCGAGGCCCATTATTACTGGCAATTTCTCCTCAGTATGGATCGTTCGTCACAAAAATATTAAAACTCTCTCCAACTTTGGAATTCCAAAGTGTAGTTTTTTTAATAGTAGTCATGAGACTGAGAGTCACGTAAAACATACATATACGTGAATATACAGGTATACAAGTGTACAAACGTGCGCACCCCCCACACACGTTTTTATCAACACTTAGTTTTGCAAATTTTCCATCACGGTTTATTTTAACAAGAACTGTACTCAGAATCAAACAACAAAAACCTATGATCACTACTTGATAAGTGGTACCAAATGGGCAAATATCTGTATATGAAAACACATGAAAACCAGACACGGTGTGACAAAAATAATCGTTAATGATCAAATTCTAGCACACGTAAGCCATTTTAATTATGTGGGAATTGATATTGGCTCTAATAGGAATTATAATATTGATGTTAAGTGAGGTAAGGTCTAGACGATCTATGGTACAGTCAATCGTAGTTTTAGAAACAAGGTACGTCAAGATACAAAACTAAAGTTGTACAAAGTTATGGCAGTCCCTGTACTGTCCTATTAGTGTATTATGAACAACAACCAAGAGTCAAGGCAGTAGAGTACAGGCATCCAAAATAACGTTCTTAAGAATAGGTAAAAAATGTTCTACACGGACCGTATAAAGAATGAAGGCGTAAGGTAAGAGTTAAACGATTTTAACTTGAAGAAAAAATTGAAAGATTACAAACAACGGTGGAAGGAACATTTAGAAAGTATGTAAGATTCCAGACTGGCCAAACAAGTCTGGAAATACAAACCTATAGGAGACAAGTGTGAGGTTAAACCCAGGAAGAGATTGCTGGATAGTCTTTGAAGACGGAACAGACAGCACCATGGCTATGCCGTTTTGTGAAGATGATTATGATGCTCTGACATACATACGCAAAATTTTAAATTGAAGCTAGTTAGAAAGATTATCAAGCGTTATAGAGTTTCTGCGACAATTAAGGAGAATAACGATGTTTGTTTTACCGTTTTGTATTATCTAAACAGCTTTACACATAACGAATTTTGCTAAGAGTAAGGATATTAAAAAAGTCTTTAAAATTATAGAGTTGTTATCATAGTGTCAAAAAACAAGGGATTCTTTTATAACAAATATTATGAGTATTTGTTCTATGCAATGGTGAAAGAGTAAAGTAAAGTAAACATTAAGTTTATGTAAAAACAAAATTTAAGTATTAAGCCTAATTCCAAACTAACGTACAAATAGATTTTAACAGATAATAGACTAAAAAATAATGAAGTGTAATTAAATTTTGTTTTAAAATACGCCGTATAATGTAAAATACATTTTCAGTTTTGTAAATATAATTCAGGTTATAGACTATATTAAAATGTTACTTCATATTCTGATATTAAAATTGATAACGCTGTCGAATTAAACTGCATGTTTTATTTTCGGGCATTTTATAATACACTACACATGTATGACATATGTGTGATGTATGATACTGATGATACCCATAAATTATCTTGAAGAATGTAGAGGGTGTGTTAATGAGTTCTTGATGGTTTATTATAATTCAAATTGCCTATGATTGTTGGTTTTGGATTCAAAAATTTCTTAACGGAAAATATGTTTACAATTTCAAATTTAAAAATTTGTATTTGTTAGTTGTTGACAAATTGAATAAAATGCAAGGTTTGATCAAAAAGTATCGTGCAATTTTTAAATCTTGCACACTATAAATGTTTGAATCGAAACTGTGTTTTTTTTTGTAATATTGGTTTTTGACAATCGTTTACGTTTGCATACATATTACCATATTAAATTCGTAGCACAAAATTCTCAATTAATGGAATACGTTGTGATTGTTTTGGAGTATTAGGGGATTTTTTAACTTTCTACAAAGCAAGAGTGAAGAGTCTGGATAGACGCAGTAAAGTAAATGATTCCAGCTTAGTAGACCAGTAGATATGTGGCGTGGCTAGTATGCTAATAATTTTTGGTTAAATTTTGAGTTCACAATAAAAGCTGTTGAGATTTTCAGCTCCCACAAAGACAGCTTACAACAAAAAATACACGAGATAACGTCTTCTGTATTAATAACATGCTACTGAAGGGTAGTGTGCCATACTGTCGTCCTTGTGTGCCAAAATGCTCACAGCACCTCACGTATGAAATGCCTAATTCATAAACTCCTATGATGGTACAGAAAAGTGATATTATAATTATTAAAAAATTAGAATAAAAAGATGTAGATTTTGAAAAAATTTAGCTCGTAAGTAACATAAAATTTCCAAAAAAAATTGTAATTAATGTTAAAAAAATAATATTTCCCTACTAATGGAGCATAAGCAAAACTGACTGAACTCAAGATAATTTAAAATATAACACCATTTGCTGCAAATTAATATTTAATTTGCTGTAAGCCCCCTTTTTTGCCAAACTCATTATTGTTAGAAGGGGCACTAATTTTTATGTAATTAACATAGCGCCTTTTATTAAAAAAAGGAGGAACGTAGGAAATTTATTATAATTCAGAAATTTCCGCATTTCCCTTGTAAAAATTGGCCCATTCTACAAACAAAACATTCATAAAATGTAACCTAGGAATTTTGCTGAACTGTCTAACTTGTCGTTTAATTCTATTTTCACTGCTATTTTCATTTTCACAGTAATCACTTCTCCTAATCTAAAAGTTTAGCATTTTAGCAGCTTTAATTTCTAACTTTCTCTCATACCTGTGACTTCATATATATATTTCCATCAAAGTAGTGCTCTTTGTGTAAAAAAATCATAACCCGAAAAACGTAACGCCGATTGATAATGTTCTCTACGGTGTATTGAATTGCTTGTTTGATTGAAACTTACGTTTATAAAGTAGGTTATATTTTAATAGTCTGAGGTAGTAATTTGAATGAACGTGAGCTACTTTCCAACACATGAAAATTTTGTTAATTGGCCGTTAGTTGGTAAAGAATTTATTCTGTTATATACTTGATAACATTCTCATTACCATAAGTCGTCCTATACTTTAAAAATATACTAATAATATAAGTTGTACAGTCCGTATTATATCAATCCAATGTTAGACGCTTTTAATATAAACGTTTGAAATTAAGATTTCAAAGTTGTAAATACGGACTGATTAATATTTAATAAATTAAATATTTTATTAATATTAATTACAAATTAATATTTAATTGCCGGAAAAATCTTTTTTCTTGTTGCACCTATTGCTGTTATCAACGTTAAATGAGGCGCTAATTTTTTTTTACACAGCGCCTTTCAATAGAAAAGCAGGAACGTTTGAAATTTAAAATAATTCAGAACTTACTGAATTTTCCTTGTAAACAATGACCCCATTTTACAAACAAAGCTTTTATATTAACAATAAGCAGTCATAAAAGCCACATAGTTCTGTTTACAACGCTGTGAAGTAACACGCAACTTTCAAGACCCAATAACATCTAAAATTTTGAATGGCTCTACCTGTTTGTAGATTTGCAAAATTCCCAGTCGCGGTACGGTATTTAGTCGTATACAGTATATAAAGATAACGACCGTTGAAATTTTGTAATCTATGGATATCCCACACGGGTAAATTTTTGTTTGCTTCAAGTAGGCCTGTTCATAAATTTTACATATAGGCTACGGGTAGGTATATGTAGCCTAATGTTAACGAGATTCAAATTAAGAGTAAGTTGGTTGACGTTTTTGATCTGTGTAATTCTTCATCATATTATTACTTGAAACTCTTTGGTGTGGAGTCTTATAATAACTCACTTCTATTTTGTATTGATCATCGTAAATTATATTTCAGCCAATCTGTCGTCAGTGTCATGAGAATAAAGTTTGACAAATCAGAATGAATCTACTATTTCATCATAAATTTACGTATTTCATTTAATTTACAGAATTATAAATATTGTAGAGTAGGCTATATATTACTGGATGTAAGATATAATGGATTAGTGGTTACCATAACAACCTCCATTGGATCTTGTCTGAAGTTAAAACAGGATGTGTCAGAGGTAATCGATATTAAAGTGTTGTACCTATTGCTGTTATCAAAGTTAGAATAGGCGCTAATTTGCTAATTTTTTTACACAGCGCCTTTCAATAGAAAAGCAGGAACGTTTGAAATTATTATAATTCAGAACTTACTGAATTTTCCTTGTAAACAATGGCCCTATTTTACAAGCAAAGCATTCATATTAACAATAGGCAGTTAGAAAAGCCACACAGTTTTGTTTAAAAAGCTGTGAGGTAACACGCAACTTTCAAGACCCAATAACATCTAAAACTTTGAAAGGCTCTACGTGTTAGTAGTTTATTGGTATTACACAAACTCCAGCTACAGAAAGAGTTTCAGCTTCAATTTAAAAAAATTGAGAATGAGAAATGAGGTTGAATTTTTTGAGAAAAAAGTGTTTCTCAAGATGCTCGTATTGTCATTTACGCCACCCCTGACAAATGACGTGATTGAGACATTACGTATGTACAAGAATAAACAAAGCTGGCAACATTTTTCTTCTCATCCAGTTCAGCCCAATAATGTGGAAAAGAGCTGAATGTAGGTTGTGCCGATAACTTAAACATACACCGCTCAAACGTGTGCGCTCACACACCCACAAACGTGTGCGTATTCATACACCCACAAACGAAATTTTGTAAACGTAAGCAATAATTCATTAGATGAATCAAGTCGTACTTAATTCTTTTTTAAAATGTGTTATATTTTGTTTAACATAACTCTACGTAAAATAGCTCTAATCGTCTATAGAAATTCTCGCCTTTAAAGTTGACAACGTCAGGTTTTATATACCACTGGATCGCGGTTGTTTTCCTTCTGTGATTCGATATCTGTGGATCCATCCCCGGGTGTCTTGTGTAAAGGCCAATAAGCGTCATGTTGGAAAGTACTGTAACCTCCGGTTACTTATTTTGTTTTAGTGTTTGGTTTGAGTATGTTTTATAGAAAAAGACTGTTTTTTTTTCAGAAGAGACTTATTAATTTACACTGACCGAATAGTTGCTCGGCACTCGGTAGGACATTTTAAATACACTTGAATTTAATAATAAACACTTGATATAGTTCTACATATAGTTTTTGTTTTCCTGACAATTGTTTCACTAGTTACGGCAGGTTCAGATACAAGATTTTGACTGAGATATTTTAAATGACAAAGCTGTTGCAAGCCTGTACGTTTCATCAAAGAAATGGTGATGTTGTTGTTCTTTTTCTTCTATTATTATTACTTTTTTATAACAGAGCGGTAGGCTATGCAATTATTGTATTCCACGCATTTGTTAATTGAACATTGATTTGGAAATTGTATGTAATTACTTTCTATTTGACGCATGTGACACAATTATTTTAGAAATACAACAGGAGTGATTAATATTGTCAAGTAGATTTAAAGATCACGAAATTTATATTTACCACGAAAATGTTTTAATCCTGTTTTCAGTTTAAACATAGTAATCGAGCAAAAGAGTAATACATTTTTCTACTGTTTCACCACAGTGTAAAGTTAATCAGCATAATGTGGTATTCTATTAAAGACAACGCTCTCATATCACAATCAGTACGCTGATAACTGAATATGTAATAACACGTTATTGTACGTCTGATTGCAGTTGACTTTATGACTCACAGTCAAACACAATTCGCTACGCCTTTTCAAAGTGCTTTTCAGAGAGCCTATTAGAGTGCATTTGATTGTCGTTTGCTACGTAATGCAGACCCAGTGGAGGCACAACCTATTCTTGTACGTAAGGCCACAGTGGCGTAATAGATCTCTGAGCTATGCCTTATGTTTAAGGAGTATAGTTACACCTTATGGTTGAGTCAATAGTCGGAACCCGTTCTGAACAATGTTACAAATTGTTCCACAGTTTGCAAACTGACTATTCATTGGAGAGTTGATTTTTTAACATTTCGCCTTAGAAGCCACCTGAGCTGACTAAACTGCAATGAAATGGAATCAAGTTTGCAGTTTAGTCTGCTCAGGTAGCTTGGAAGGCGAACTGTTAAAGAATCAGTTCTCCAACGATTAGTCAGTTTGCAAGCTGTGGCACAATTTGTAACACTGTTCAGAACGGGTTCAGACTATTGACTCAACCATAAGGTGTAACTAAACTCCTTGACCATAAGGCATGGCTCAGAGATCTATTACGCCACTGTCGCCTTACGTACTAGCCCAAATGTATGCTTTCATGGTGACGCATTAATGGGGTCACTATTGAAACGTTTTGCACACGTTACAAATCGGGAACCTGGTTAATTGGCTCAGGTCAATTAAACAGGCTGCCATTATCTTTGCAAAATCATAAATAACTGGAAAGTAAACAAAAGTTAAATAGGATCCCGTGAATTGAGGAATATTGACAGGGGTTTGTAGATTTATTCACTCACCTTTTTGGACCATGACATCTCTTTATTACATAAAGTTTTAACATCTCCGAAGAAATTTAGCAATGAGTATATTAAAAGTAAAAACATTTGCACCTCTTGTACAAATACAATTAGATTAATTAATGAGTTAACATAGCTTTTACTGCCCTCGGATCCGAGTATTTTGTTTCAGTATATGATATTAAAATTATCATCTTTATTTCGTGCCATCTGAAGAATGGGCTTATTTAACTTTAACGTGTTATATTCATAAAAGCCTTAAACTTAACACATATTATTACTAAGCATGAAATTACAATTTTATGGTAATTAAGTCAGTCTTTCGTGTTTTACTTTACTTTCATTGGTTAATTAAGTGTCTATCATGTATTATTTTAAGTTAAGTTCTGAACCACGGAAGTTGAACTTCCGTGATACCTGTGTGTAACATCGTCGGCGAATCGGCGCTTCTATTGGTTGTGCAGAGTGTCTTGGAGATCTTCTGGCTATCGTGTTTTGGTGAAATCTGCTGTCATTCCTAAAGATGAGTCGTCTGTTGGGTCTGTAGATTCTTGTGGTAGGTTTTGGGTTGTAACTTTCACTGGTATTCACATTGTTGTACCGCACATGTTACTTACGTTTTACAGTTACATGTTAACAGTTTAACATCACATTTAGGTGATGTTAGTTTGTTACAGAGATGTCATTGTCATACACTCACGTCATTTTGACATTTTTACATCATCCGGCTATCTCACACAAGCTTCTCCTCGTTTATAGGTTTTTATATTGACTACATACTTTTATACGCTGTATCCGCAGCGGTGTCTGAGATACAACTGAACTGGCTAAGTATAGGGGTGAAGAGGCTGTCCGCGCGCGGGTAGCTTGTCAGCGTAAAAGTAGTTCCATTTTCGATTAATATTTACTCGATTATTCTCTGACATAATTAACTATATTTAATTATACTACGGTATCTCTCACTTAGTATTTTATTATTGTACGTCATTATGTTTTTTATCAAGTTCCGATTTAATACAATTATAGTCATATTCACGGGTAATTATGCGTGTTGATGCCGGTTTCGGCAGGTTAAAGCCGGGTTAATTATTAAGGGGTGTTATCGCAATTTTATTATAGAATTCTTGTTGGTTTTAAAACTATTTATTTTGGGTTTTATGGCGGGGTTACATTATCATTTTCTTTAGGGGTTTATGTTCTGTTTTAATGTGAGATTTTAAATTTCTTTATTTCATTTTTTTTTCTTTTTTAAAATCGTCACATACTCCTCCGCTTAAATATCGACACCGGGTGAGTATTTTACGGTTTTTTTTTTTAGGTGAGCAACGTACTGGGAGTATGCTCGGGGATTTCTGTGTTAAAATTTAATTTAGTACACGATTTGTTTTCTCTATATCCCTTTAAATGATCTTGTTCATTTAAATGTTCTCCTCCGTGAAATTCCCTTTATCTCACTTCTTACCATGCTAATTTATATTTTAATTCTTAATACTAATTTCCCTAATTATCCGTAACTCACAATATCGTGGCCCGACTGATTACATTTTGCATACTCTAACACTAGTAGTTAGTTTTCTGCACTTTCTTTAACTCTTGTAAAGAATTTTTCAGTGCGGCGCCGTTGTGACTTGTTACGTTACCTATATATAATTCTTAATTCTACTACAGAAATCTAAAGCCAATCCCATACTTGACCTTAGATTCATTCTTATCCTAATTTCTTATGCTACTGAGAGAATCGGAATTTCACGAAGATAATAATTTTTGTTTTTAAATGATCAGCTGTAATACATAAACAAAAGGAGACAAACACTTTACTTTCAACGATCAGCTGTTACTGTGGAATGTGGGTCAAACTAGTTTTCTTCAAACAATGGCATTGTTTACGCGTCCGAAGGGGAAGTTAGTCAACTCGAGGGAGAGAATATTTCTCTATTGTTCCATTTAACAATAGCTGGTGGACAGCTTATTAACTTGCACTGGCTTGCTTCCAAAAAAGGGGTGGAGTGAGCGATGCGTACGCGATGTTACGGCCCGTTACTAAGCTGAGTTTTGTTACACTTTTATAATTATAATTATACTAACATGTTATAATAATTTACGATATTATTAAACTTTTTATTTTAAATGACTTATTATTTATTATTATTACTTTGGTCTGATTTAAGAGACGGTTTCTTTTTGTTTCGAACTCGTTTGTTTACTCAGTAGTTTATATAATTCATCGTGTCAATAGAAACACGAATTACACATTTATGCAGGCTTGTACAGGAAAACTACAGAACTGATATTGTCGCAAAATAGACGTGTTAGAGACTGAATACTTTGACACGTACATACATGAATTGGTATAATACAATCTAATCTTTTCCCGTATAATCATATACGAGTATGTGCGTAA
Organism: Magicicada septendecula; assembly: GCA_034769895.1. NCBI lineage: Eukaryota > Metazoa > Arthropoda > Insecta > Hemiptera > Cicadidae > Magicicada > Magicicada septendecula. Next base: position 534,545,470 of record CM068367.1, on the reverse strand, counting down.
TCTCACACAAAATATACACTTATATTTATACACTTATAAATATCGTCCATATTATTCATCTATGCTACTTAGAAAAAGGCTAAGTACAATTTCCTCTAAGTACAATGTAAGTACAATATACTACTTTTACATACAATTTCCTAACTGAGTGCATAGATATACAGCATAGAGTAATTTATAATTGACACTAAGTACACTAACCATTTACACAAAATGAAACAAAAAAACAGTGGCGCTTTTTAATAATAAAATTATTTACTTGTTTTTTTTTTTTATTCGATTTAATTTTCAACATGTGTCTGAAATCTTTTGTTACTGGGCAAGGGGTCACACACTTTGTAATACAATAGGGGGAGGTGATGTATTGTCTACTTGAGGTGGCAGAGCTTAACAAAGGGGTAGTTTGGTACAAGCGGGAACAGGTCATTTTCTTGTCTGAGATTGTCGTTAAACAGACAAGTTGGGGAATGCATTTTTAAACAGGTTTTACCCTAGGCTTACAATGTTTAAATAATTATTATATTATATCTAAATATTCTTACCTTATATATTATTATTATTATTATATTATATTATATTATTACGACACATAATGATTATAAAAACACACTATCCTAATTCTGAATTCACTTACTTCAATTCTTCCTTTTGCGTATTTTAAATTAACATTCATAGAGTGAATAATTCTACCACACATTAAATGACCAACACAGGCCTTTTTTTTTGCTAATTATCATTTATTCATTAATTAAGCAGAGTGGCGCATTTGAAATGTTTTGCACACGTTAAAATTCGGGAACCTGGTTAAATGGCTCAGGTCAATTAAACAGGCTGCCATTATCTTTACAAATCATAAATAACTGGAAAGTAAACAAAAGTTAAATAGGATCCCGTGAATTGAGGAATATTGACAGGGGTTTGTAGATTTATTCACTCACCTTTTTGGACCATGACATCTCTTTATTACATAAAGTTTTAACATCTCCGAAGAAATTTAGCAATGAGTATATTAAAAGTAAAAACATTTGCACCTCTTGTACAAATAGAATTAGATTAATTAATGAGTTAACATAGCTTTTACTGCCCTCGGATCCGAGTATTTTGTTTCAGTATATGATATTAAAATTATCATCTTTATTTCGTGCCATCTGAAGAATGGGCTTATTTAACTTTAACGTGTTATATTCATAAAAGCCTTAAACTTAACACATATTATTACTAAGCATGAAATTACAATTTTATGGTAATTAAGTCAGTCTTTCGTGTTTTACTTTACTTTCATTGGTTAATTAAGTGTCTATCATGTATTATTTTAAGTTAAGTTCTGAACCACGGAAGTTGAACTTCCGTGATACCTGTGTGTAACATCGTCGGCGAATCGGCGCTTCTATTGGTTGTGCAGGGTGTCTTGGAGATCTTCTGGCTATCGTGTTTTGGTGAAATCTGCTGTCATTCCTAAAGATGAGTCGTCTGTTGGGTCTGTAGATTCTTGTGGTAGGTTTTGGGTTGTAACTTTCACTGGTATTCACATTGTTGTACCGCACATGTTACTTACGTTTTACAGTTACATGTTAACAGTTTAACATCACATTTAGGTGATGTTAGTTTGTTACAGAGATGTCATTGTCATACACTCACGTCATTTTGACATTTTTACATCATCCGGCTATCTCACACAAGCTTCTCCTCGTTTATAGGTTTTTATATTGACTACATACTTTTATACGCTGTATCCGCAGCGGTGTCTGAGATACAACTGAACTGGCTAAGTATAGGGGTGAAGAGGCCGTCCGCGCGCGGGTAGCTTGTCAGCGTAAAAGTAGTTCCATTTTCGATTAACATTTACTCGATTATTCTCTGACATAATTAACTATATTTAATTATACTACGGTATCTCTCACTTAGTATTTTATTATTGTACGTCATTATGTTTTTTATCAAGTTCCGATTTAATACAATTATAGTCATATTCACGGGTAATTATGGGTGTTGATGCCGGTTTCGGCAGGTTAAAGCCGGGTTAATTATTAAGGGGTGTTATCGCAATTTTATTATAGAATTCTTTTTGGTTTTAAAACTATTTATTTTGGGTATTATGGCGGGGTTACATTATCATTTTCTTTAGGAGTTTATGTTCTGTTTTAATGTGAGATTTTAAATTTCTTTATTTCATTTTTTTTTCTTTTTTAAAATCGTCACATACTCCTCCGCTTAAATATCGACACCGGGTGAGTATTTTACGGTTTTATTTTAGGTGAGCAACGTACTGGGAGTATGCTCGGGGATTTCTGTGTTAAAATTTAATTTAGTAAACGATTTGTTTTCTCTATATCTCTTTAAATGATCTTGTTCATTTAAATGTTCTCCTCCGTGAAATTCCCTTTATCTCACTTCTTACCATGCTAATTTATATTTTAATTTTTAATACTAATTTCCCTAATTATCCGTAACTCACAATATCGTGGCCCGACTGATTACATTTTGCATACTCTAACTCTAGTAGTTGATTTTCTGCACTTTCTTTAACTCTTGTAAAGAATTTTTCAGTGCGGCGCCGTTGTGACTTGTTACGTTACCTATATATAATTCTTAATTCTACTACAGAAATCTAAAGCCAATCCCATACTTGACCTTAGATTCATTCTTATCCTAATTTCTTATGCTACTGAGAGAATCGGAATTTCACGAAGATAATAATTTTTGTTTTTAAATGATCAGCTGTAATACATAAACAAAAGGAGACAAACACTTTACTTTCAACGATCAGCTGTTACTGTGGAATGTGGGTCAAACTAGTTTTCTTCAAACAATGGCATTGTTTACGCGTCCGAAGGGGAAGTTAGTCAACTCGAGGGAGAGAATATTTCTCTATTGTTCCATTTAACAATAGCTGGTGGACAGCTTATTAACTTGCACTGGCTTGCTTCAAAAAAAAGGGGTGGAGTGAGCGATTCGTACGCGATGTTACGGCCCGTTACTAAGCTGAGTTTTGTTACACTTTTATAATTATAATTATACTAACATGTTATAATAATTTACGATATTATTAAACTTTTTATTTTAAATGACTTATTATTTATTATTATTACTTTGGTCTGATTTAAGAGACGGTTTCTTTTTGTTTCGAACTCGTTTGTTTACTCAGTAGTTTATATAATTCATCGTGTCAATAGAAACACGAATTACACATTTATGCAGGCTTGTACAGGAAAACTACAGAACTGATATTGTCGCAAAATAGACGTGTTAGAGACTGAATACTTTGACACGTACATACATGAATTGGTATAATACAATCTAATCTTTTCCCGTATAATCATATACGAGTATGTGCGTAATCTCACACAAAATATACACTTATATTTATACACTTATAAATATCGTCCATATTATTCATCTATGCTACTTAGAAAAAGGCTAAGTACAATTTCCTCTAAGTACAATGTAAGTACAATATACTACTTTATTACTATTACTATACTACTATTTTATAATTGACACTAAGTACACTAACCATTTACACAAAATGAAACAAAAAAACAGTGGCGCTTTTTAATAATAAAATTATTGACTTGTTTTTTTTTTTATTCGATTTAATTTTCAACATGTGTCTGAAATCTTTTGTTACTGGGCAAGGGGTCACACACTTTGTAATACAATAGGGGGAGGTGATGTATTGTCTACTTGAGGTGGCAGAGCTTAACAAAGGGGTAGTTTGGTACAAGCGGGAACAGGTCATTTTCTTGTCTGAGATTGTCGTTAAACAGACAAGTTGGGGAATGCATTTTTAAACAGGTTTTACCCTAGGCTTACAATGTTTAAATAATTATTATATTATATCTAAATATTCTTACCTTATATATTATTATTATTATATTATATTATTACGACACATAATGATTATAAAAACACACTATCCTAATTCTGAATTTACTTACTTCAATTCTTCCTTTTGCGTATTTTAAATTAACATTCATAGAGTGAATAATTCTACCACACATTAAATGACAAACACAGGCCTTTTTTTTGCTAATTATCATTTATTCATTAATTAAGCAGAGTGGCGCATTTGAAACGTTTTGCACACGTTAAAATTCGGGAACCTGGTTAATTGGCTCAGGTCAATTAAACAGGCTGCCATTATCTTTACAAAATCATAAATAACTGGAAAGTAAACAAAAGTTAAATAGGATCCCGTGAATTGAGGAATATTGACAGGGGTTTGTAGATTTATTCACTCACCTTTTTGGACCATGACATCTCTTTATTACATAAAGTTTTAACATCTCCGAAGAAATTTAGCAATGAGTATATTAAAAGTAAAAACATTTGCACCTCTTGTACAAATAGAATTAGATTAATTAATGAGTTAACATAGCTTTTACTGCCCTCGGATCCGAGTATTTTGTTTCAGTATATGATATTAAAATTATCATCTTTATTTCGTGCCATCTGAAGAATGGGCTTATTTAATTTTAACGTGTTATATTCATAAAAGCCTTAAACTTAACACATATTATTACTAAGCATGAAATTACAATTTTATGGTAATTAAGTCAGTCTTTCGTGTTTTACTTTACTTTCATTGGTTAATTAAGTGTCTATCATGTATTATTTTAAGTTAAGTTCTGAACCACGGAAGTTGAACTTCCGTGATACCTGTGTGTAACATCGTCGGCGAATCGGCGCTTCTATTGGTTGTGCAGGGTGTCTTGGAGATCTTCTGGCTATCGTGTTTTGGTGAAATCTGCTGTCATTCCTAAAGATGAGTCGTCTGTTGGGTCTGTAGATTCTTGTGGTAGGTTTTGGGTTGTAACTTTCACTGGTATTCACATTGTTGTACCGCACATGTTACTTACGTTTTACAGTTACATGTTAACAGTTTAACATCACATTTAGGTGATGTTAGTTTGTTACAGAGATGTCATTGTCATACACTCACGTCATTTTGACATTTTTACATCATCCGGCTATCTCACACAAGCTTCTCCTCGTTTATAGGTTTTTATATTGACTACATACTTTTATACGCTGTATCCGCAGCGGTGTCTGAGATACAACTGAACTGGCTAAGTATAGGGGTGAAGAGGCTGTCCGCGCGCGGGTAGCTTGTCAGCGTAAAAGTAGTTCCATTTTCGATTAATATTTACTCGATTATTCTCTGACATAATTAACTATATTTAATTATACTACGGTATCTCTCACTTAGTATTTTATTATTGTACGTCATTATGTTTTTTATCAAGTTCCGATTTAATACAATTATAGTCATATTTACGGGTAATTATGCGTGTTGAGGTTAAAGCCGGGTTAATTATTAAGGGGTGTTATCGCAATTTTATTATAGAATTCTTTTTGGTTTTAAAACTATTTATTTTGGGTATTATGGCGGGGTTACATTATCATTTTCTTTAGGGGTTTATGTTCTGTTTTAATGTGAGATTTTAAATTTCTTTATTTCATTTTTTTTTCTTTTTTAAAATCGTCACACTATGTTACTACCTAGACACTACAAATTCCTACTGAACTATGGTTCCAAAATCAGTCGCTTGCGAACTCATGTACACCGCACGGCATTCACTTAGAATAGATGAGCACAAGTGTATACTCAGCATTCCGTATCCACTCAGCTGGTATTCGCGCATCGATCACTTGGAGGAAGTCTCGCTCGAATGGTGTTTGCTCGTTGTAAATGTTCAATCAAAATAACCTTCAAATAGTTCAAGTATATCCGATTCAGTCTTCTGACTTACCTTTTCTGGTTACTTAGAAAACAAGAGTGCTTTGTGAACTTAATTAATGCATGGAAGTCAGTAGTACACACCTTCGAAATTGTTCAATCTTCAGTTTCGTTCAGTGATTGTTGAGTATACAGTTTAGATTGTGCTATTAACGGACGATCGAAAACAGCAGCCTGAGTGGGGAGTGCGTTGTACTTCAGTGCGCCTTTTGTTTGAATTACCGATGATAGCGAGTGTATACTATATACCTCTGAATTTTATGCAATTTCGCAGGCCCTTCAGTACTGTGAAAATCGAGGCCTAAGCCGCTTCGATGACTGTCATAACCGCTTTGAACAATGCAGGCACAGACTAACAATTACTACAAAACAGACACTTTGCAGACCGCGGTCAGTTGTAACCTAATCCTCAAAACTTGGTTAGGCCTATTTGCGTCCGAGGGGAAAATGTTAACACGGTTTATTGTGACCGAGCCAATTGCGATCGTAACCATCATCCTATCATATATAGATATTTGTAATGATAATACTGAATCTCACATTTCTCGCCAACATAGGCATCGAAACGTTTGTCTATTTGCTGATTACTGAAAATATCACCTTGAAGCATTAGATTTCAACGTTGGCCCTTTAACGAGCCGTCTCTGCTCACTGCGCTCGCACCTAAGGCGATATCACATATAGGTCCACTGCATAGCAAAACTTTGTTCACCTATAAGTTCGTTAGGAACAAGAACGTTTCTACTATTTGTCACTGATTCGGTCAGTTGCGACCAAGTGAAAATGCGGCATGTAATTCAGTTCAGAAAGTGCGAGTAATAACAGTTACATTTGGTGTCAACTGACCGGCACCGATCAGCGGACATGGTGTAAACAGTTTTGTCTCACGAGACTAACGTATAGGACATATGAAACTGACGTCGCATCTGCTACGTCTTGAACAACGTAAGACAATATGTACATGTGCCAGAATACTCACAATAAAACACAAAATAGAGAGTTTTAAATAATCGAGTGTACTGTTCTATCCACTTACTGTCTATTATTTGTTATTATAGACTCATACTTACAAATCCATAAAATAATGCAAGTTTATAGATTAATTTTTATGTAGGTTCAGACCAATTCTTCACAAAAATATACCGACATTTACGTTTCTTGATTGCAATCTTCTTTCTAAAATTAGATTTTATGTAGGAGTAGCTACTTCACCCAACGACATGACAAATGTACCAAAAAACGGAAAGTTATTGTATTTACAATAGTGTTGTACAGAAAATGAAAATTATCAATAGAGGCAAATAATTTTTCATGTCGTCAAAGTAACGGCGAGACTGTTGTAACAATCGCTGACAAGCCCTGGAGTCTTTATTAAATCTTCGACACGTTTGTAATGCCAGGACTATACAATATATGGATAGTCATTGGTACAACAGAAAATACGCAAACATACCCAAGGAGATTAGACGAAATATTTCAGACGTTATTTGAAGCCAATTAAAAATACTAGTTATAGCCTACATTCATGTTACTAGGAGATTTTCGGACGTAGTTGGAACAAATAGGCAAAACGAAATTAGTAAAAGAATTATGTAAAATATTCTTACTGTCGAGAAAATTAATGTTCACATTATTACTTAAAGCGTACGTTTAGTGTGTTCTATGATGTCATTCTCGGTGGTAAATCTGTGACAGAGTTAGCAGCTTGTTTCCTAAGCTGCCTCTCAGTTTACCGACTACTGATATCACATCATATAATTAACTGAACGATTGTTATTAATTATGTACCAAGAAAACGTTGTTGACAAACCAAAAGAAATTTCATTTAAAATTTGATGTAAGTTGTTAAGCCTTGTTCTGCTACAAACGTGATAAAAAAGTCATATTATTAGGAAGCTATAATGTTCAATACTAATTTATTCTATTAAAAAAGATATAACTCAATGGATACAAGGTACATTCTAGTCTCGTATTTTAGACCCACTACATAAAAAACCTGGATAGTTGAATGGAAAAAATAACAGTACGGAAGAGATGAAATCAAGCATAGCACAGGTGAGGGGTGTTTTCCGTCTAATAAGGAAAGTGCTTTGCAGGTGACACCTTAGTCTAAAACTCAAAATCAGATTATTACTTAACACTATATTATAGTTTGGAAGCCAGGACTTTCAGGGAAACAACCGAGAAGAAACTAAACTTTAAAATTAAGGCCTACAGAAGGTTATTTAAAATTAGTTGGAGGAATAGGATCACAAACGACGAGGTACTAAGAAGAATGAGGAAGAAAATAAAAGTAATGAATATTACAAATGTGCGGAAATTTAGATGTATACAGTTTGTAATGAGAGGTGAAATATCAACTACCACAGTTAATACATGGAGTTGTATTATAACAAAAGGCAGAAGAGGCCTGGTCACGAGGGTATTTCCTAGTTGCATAATCATAGAGAATGGTTCCAGTATACCACAATCGATTTACTTAGATCGGCTGGATTTAAAATTTTTATTGCCGTGATGGTTGCCAACTTTCTCTAAGGAGACGACAGTTAAAGAAATAGAAGACTGTTATTCAGATGCTAAACACATGTTTCAAAATTATTAAATTTAGTTACATAATTCTACATTTTAAGTGAATAATGTTATGTTATAGCACATATTCTTACCTTTTACATAGACATACGTATATAAATATTGTAATAAATTAAGTATAATATTGTTATTGATGATAAGAGATTGTGAAGTATGAGACTCCGATATAATCAAGCCCCACTGTTTGGGCTAGCCAATTTGTAATAAAATATTATAATTTGAGTCTGTATGTTCTTAAATTGGTGTGTTTATATTGGTGTGGCTCTCGACGTCTCACTGGTCTGAAACACTTCCTTAAGTTTCCCAGCTGGTCGAGTCTCAATGGTAGCAAGTCCGGTCGAGTAGCGTAATGTTGATGAAGAAATATATGTTCAGCTTCACCGAAAGTTTCAAAACAAAAATTGTTGTTTTGAAGAAAATTTAAAAAAAATAATTAAAAAAAATTTTCTTTTTATTAATTAATTAATTATAATCAATTAATTAATATAGGGCTGTGAAGTTTTAAAAAGTGTAATGCTCTTCTGAAAAATTTTATTAAAGTTTTGGTATATTTTAAATAAACTATCACCACTCATAAGATTGTCTTCAAACCAATCGATACTTGTTTACCTTTTTATTTTTTAGGTTATCTTCACTTATAGGTGGTAAAGTCCTGGTAGATTATTAATTAGAATTATATTAGTGATAACTAGTAATATTTACGAAATAAAGAACTATTTAGTGTTGAAGAATATTAATGTTTTATTAATTACTAGCAATATTGACTCTTATCGATTAATATCGACTCTCAGGATATCGAAAAAGTTATAAAGTATATTATATAAAATTCATACAGGGTTCTTTAAACAGCCAATTATTATCAAAGTCAGAGAAATCGGGCCAATATTTAAAAAGTATAACGTTACAACAAATTAATAATTATTACTAAATACAGACATCGAATAATAAATTTAAAAATCATATAATTGTTTTCACCAACAGCTGAGGTGAGCATGGAGAAGCATTGGAATGGTCAAAAAAAGATGGCTGCCGTCAAGTTGATCAAAATGTCGCTCGTTCCTGCTGCGTTCCAAATAATGTATTTTCTGGCAGTATTCCTGTTCTGGTGTCTGCAAATCTCTTGTTAAATGTTGTGTAGTGACTGGTGTAATGTTTCTGGGTTGTATTTAGTATATCCGTGTAATTATAAGTTCAAACACTTTTCCCGATACCGACACTAATACTTGGTTAATGTGTTATACAGTTTTCTGGTGTTTTGTGGTGTTTTTCGGAGTAGAAATGTATTGTTTAGTGTTAATTAGTGTTTCTTGATTGTTTTTGTCACAATGTATATGTTCTGGAAGGATTTTATAAGTCACTCTCGATTTCACAGTAACGTACTATTCACCGCTCAACTTTACCGTTATAAGATAGGTTAGATCGTCACAAAACTCTCGTCATGTTAACCGTTTGAATACCAATAATCAACTAACTGTTTCCTTCAGTTTCAATTAAACTCTTAGCCCATATAATATTATCCTTAACATTGTTCAAATATATTTTCACATCCTGTGCACACTTTACTATTTCACTATATAAATGCCTAAACTTTGGTTATTTGTCAATTTTATTCACTAGATGTTATTTAAATTAATCTTTCAGTTCATTCAGCTTATTTTCAGATTAAATAATGCCGTTTTATAGTGTTTCCTGTCCAAAATTAGTAATTTTACTTTCATTTTTGTTATTCTCTGAAAAGTCAAAACATCAAAATTTACTTCCTGTCATTATATAAAATTCATCCATTTTATCCGTTATATATAATATTAATAATCCTATATTGTATTAAAAGGTTTATATTCCCGGATTTCCTGGTAATTAATTGAATTAGTTGTATTCTGAAACATTATTCTGGAATATATGACTCCCATGTCTAAATTTCTGAGTTTAGTCATTTTCATTTTTATTTATAATTCTGAATATAATTTATTAAAATCTTTCTAAATGGTATGTGCAATTATATGGCTTGATCTCAAGTTTATTTTGTCTAAACCCCTTTTGTTTATTTGCATTTAAATGAGCAATTTCTCTGTTTTGATGAAGTTTGGTTTCCATTCTTTTGGCCTATGATTTTTTAACAATTTTTCTTACAAAATATTTTACAAACAATATATGATGTGTGATACCCTCTCTGACTTTTACATATAGTATTATAAATTAAACATGTTTTCAAATTACATAAAAACAATTAGTATTGGTTACAATACAAATAATAGTTAAACAAATAAAGAATATTTTTTTAAATAAATGGTTGTCTTCAAGTCAGACATTTTACAACAAAATCCTTATTTCTAACATGGAAATATGGTTTACAAAAAAGGTTTTTTACTAACTAACATCTTAATTACTCTCTACTATTTACAAGTAGTAACTATTTTTATAGTTCTGATGTTAGTTGTATCAGACCCAAACAAATGGCCTTATATCTAAAACATTTTTAAACATTCTTATACTATATACATAAAAACCTTATATTTATATTCTTATTTCTAACTATTATTATAAGTAGGATTCTAAAGTTTTTATACCGTCTTTTACACATTGTCTTTGGGGAATTGTACCCTGTCATTAATAAATAAATAGTATGAATTGTTCGAAAAGTATTATGAAATCTGTTTTTCTTTTTGCATATAAAACAAAATGTTATTTTAAACAGATTTATGTCTTATAAACAACATATTGTCACAGTACACATTTCAAGTCATTGAAAATTGCATATTTCATTGCATTCAATGTTTGTGATTGCCAAGAATGAAACACAAGGTTCATTTTTTATAATACCCAAAACTATCACTGGTTCACTTTGCACTTATATATTATGTTAATCCTAAATGGTCGTATAGTCTTATTAACATAATAAATTGGTTAGCGTTTTTTTTCAATGGAGATTTGTTCCATGGGTACTATATTATTGTTTCATCTTAGTTCACAGGCAACTTTTACTTTATACACTTCTCTCTCTTAAATTTATATACATGTGGTTTTCATTTCGTTGTACTTTTATTTTTAAATATTTATTTTGGGGATATAGGGATTTGGGTGTCTTTTATAAGAGCATGACATCTTCTTCAGGATGCTGCCTTCTTCTTCTTTCATCAGTCTTCTTTTCTCCTGCCTTCTGGGACTGGTATCTTCTCCATCTTCTTCTTGATGCCATCAGGTTTCTTGGGATCTTCTCCATCTTCTTCTTTATTTTAGAAATACACCACCTGTGTTGTTTGATCTTGGCTTATTTTAGGGTTTCTATTCTATTTATTCTTCCTCGTTGTGGGTTTGGTCATATTCAGTACTGCTTTGTTATTTACTTTTTTACCTTCCTGGGTTATACCTTGAAAACCTTTGGTTATGAGACTGGTTTTGGATGACTCATCACTAGTAACTCCTTTTACTTGAACTTGTATTTTCTTTTTAATAATGATTTCTTTCCACCATTGCATTGAATTAATCTTTTTATATTAAACTTAATGCTTTCTTCCAAATTTAAATATTATAACTTCATTATTCTAATGATCAATTGCCATTCAATATTATGCTTATATCTGTCACGTTACAGATTGCTCTCCTCCAGAAGTAATTGTTTCAGACATTTTTATGGATGAAATAATTTCTTATGATAATTTCATCATTTCTTATAATTCATTTTCTTCTCCATCTTTATATCGACTTTTTTATATTAGAGTTTTATTGATTTTATATATATGGTTACTTGTCTTACTACTGATCCTTTTCGGATAGTTAGTGTCTTCTGAGATATATTATAATTGTAATACATTTTCTTTCTATATCAACTTCGTGTTGTATCCTTGGGATATTAATTCCCTAACATTCCCTATCACGTGGGCTGGGGCAGATCAGAGGGGCACTGTACGCTACTTGTCTGCTGGCCATACACCACTTCTATAAATTGAGTACAGAGCCATATCCATCCCTGCTCAAAAAAAACATAATGCTGCTGGAATTATCTTCAGTCAGCCATCGAATAAATAAATAAAAAGTAGTCTCATTTTCGACTAATAAAAATATCTTTGGATTCTCCACTTCGTAGTCTCTCAGATCATCTCACATTTTCTATCTTAATAAATCTTCATAATCATTATTATACTCATTACATATATATTTTTTCAAAACTCTTAACTTGTCTGATATATTTAATTTAATTATGGTTGAAAACCTTTCTTTTAATAATTCTGGTTACTGTTTACAGTGTAACTCTCTTTCTTCTCCATCTGAATTCTCTTTATACTTTCTTCTGGTTACTCATAGTATTAGCATGGTCTTTATATATTGTCTTTCTTATTCATTATTTGAATGGTCTTAATATATCATATTTAATTTTTTAACATTGTATCTTTACATTAGATATACAGGTTGTTATATTGATCATTTTATTTAAACACTTTGGTTCTTTCCTTTCTCTTAGAAAGTTATTAATCTGCCTTCGCATTCATTAACATTAATTCATTTATATTATATTTCATGTGGTATTTCTTCTCTTTGCATTTCATATAGGTCTTATTATTGTCATTGGTTCAAATAATCTTCTCCATATGTTTGGTATGAGTTGTTCTTCTTTGCTCTTAATTAACTGTTTTCCTTATCGTTTCATAGGTAATTAGTCTCTTTGCTTCCAAATTTTTTCTTCTCTTGCATATTACACTCTTCTTTGTTATTCTTCTCTACCCCTTCAAATGCTATTGTGAATATCTAGCATTTATTCTGGATTAACGTTAATTCTCTTTTCTGAATTAATCACTTTATTTTCTTCTCAATTCAATCATAATTGACACATAATTATTTTTTGGAACTTGGTTAGTTTTAATGTAAAATTCAAACTATTCTTTTTATTAATTGAAAAATATTTCTCATAAATCCTTGTAATATGTTGATCTTATCTTGTTTCAAAGTTCTGACGTTCTATCAACATTCAAATTTTGTTTAATTCATTTATTCCCAGAATTGTTTCATTCAAAATTGTTTATAGTACTGTGATTTTACTATTATTTCTGAATGTTTTGGTATTTCTCCAAATTCAAATTCTTCTTAATTATTTACCATAAAGTTTTTCTCATAAACTTAGTTATAGTAAGTTGGTCTTACTTCATTTTTAAATTTTGTATATTAACTTCAAAATTCCTTTCTTCTTAATTCTTCCAAAATGTTTTTCTCATAATTCAGTGGTAGTAAGCTGTGCTTGCTTAATTTTAAATTTTTTAAAATTAAGTTCACAATTCTCTCTCTTTCTCTTTCTTCCATAAAGTTTTGTTCTAAATTATTAGGTTGTAGTAAGATGTACTTACTCAATTTTAAATTTTTTTAATTATATTTCAATTCAAAAGTCTTTCTTTTTCTTTCTTCCATAAAGTTCGTTCCAAAATTATTAGGTTGTAGTAAGATGTACTTACTCAATTTTAAATTTTTATAATTATATTTCAATTCAAAAGTCTTTCTTTTTCTTTCTTCCATAAAGTTCGTTCCAAAATTATTAGGTTGTAGTAAGATGTACTTACATATTTTAGAAAAAGTTATATTCAAAATTCTTTCTTTTTCTTTCTTCCATAAAGTTTGTTCTTCAAATTATTAGGTTGTAAGTTGTTCTTACATATTTTAGAATTTTTTCAAAGTATTAAATTAAAAAATTCTTCTTCTTTTAATTCTCCAGAATGTTCTTCTCAAAATATTAGGTTGTAAGATGTACTTACATTATTTTAGAATTTTAAAAATATATAGTTATAAATTCAAAATTCAAGACTCCCAACTCATTCTTCATAATATTTCTTCATAGAAGCTTCATTGTACACTCCTTTGATTTTTCCTGAAACGATTTCCTTCAACTCATATGTATTGTTATGCTTATCATTTACCACAACATATGGTCCGGTGTAAAGTAATAATAATTTTTTGGTTATGCCTTCTAAGGTGCTAGGCAGCTCTCTATTTTTTAGGAGGACTTTTTCCCCCTCTTTATATGTTACAATTCGCCCTATTGCCTTCTGGTATTTGGCTTGCCGTTTTTCCTGATCTTCTGCTACCTTATTGTAAAACTTCAACTGGTTGAATTTCCTATTATTGTTCGTTGGAAATTCAATGATTTGTTCAATGTCTCGGGGAGTCGGCTTCTCATACATGGCTGAGTACGGTGGAATTCCTATAGCTGGATGGTGGGCGTAATTTAGGAATGTTTCTGTCGCTGCTAGGTACTCTTGCCACTTTTTCTGTTGGTTGTGACAGTACGTGCGCAATATCCTACCCACTTCTCTCAGTACTCTCTCAGCCGGATTGCTACTTGGGTGGTAGACTGATGTCTTATACGTTTTGACCCCAAGTGCTAATAAAGTGTCTCGCCATCTCCTCCCCTTAAATTGTGTACCGTGGTCGGTAATAATAGAAGATGGTCTACCGATCTCTGGGATATACAAATCGATAATCACCGCCAAAACCTTTGCTGTTGTTGCCCGATTAACCGGATATAGCTTTATATACTTGGTGTAGTGATCCATTATGATTACCAAGTATTTATATCTGTGTCGACCACCACTACGGGGAAATGGCCCGCAGATATCCAAAAACACTTTTTCTAGTTTTGCGTTGGAAGTTATCGGTATCATGATACCCTCTGTCTTTTCATTATTTATTCTGGCACATTGGCAGATCTTACAGGATTTGATGTACATTCTCACCTTGCGGTTGATATTCTTGATCTTACAGTTTTCTTCTAGAGCCTGTATCACTTTTAACGCTCCCATGTGACCATACCTGACATGGTAATCGATGATGACCTCCTTTTCGATTTGGTGTGGGATTATCACCTTCCATGTCTCATCGTCTAAGGCGGTTTTTATGAATAAAATTCCCTTGTTAAGGTGGTAATATTTAGAAATGGTTTCATCATGGGCTTCCAAACGACTCACAATGTTTTTCAGCTTAGGATCAGACTGCTGATGGATTCGAATATTTATTAGCAAAGCTTGTAAATCGGCTCTGGTCGTGAATATGTTATAAATTTTTACTAAGCTCTCCTTCTCTCCCTCGAAAGTCTGATCTTCCAGATTTATACGTGACAACACATCCGCTACCACGTTCTTCTTTCCTGGAATGTATTCCCATTTCAGGTCATATTCTTGTAGGGCGAGTACCCACCTAGCCAATCGGCCGTGACTCAACTTGCACCTACGAAGGAACGAGATGGATTTATGATCAGTTCGTACCGTGACTTGATATCCGAGAATGTACGTTCGGAACTTGCTGCATGCGAATACCACGCTCAACAATTCCTTTTCTGTCACACTGTAGTTCTTTTCGCACTGGTTCAGTGTGCGACTAGCGAAGCTTATTTCCAGATGTTGTCCCTCCTCATCTTCCTGGTATAATGTCGTTCCTAAGCTTATGTCGCTAGCGTCACAGTTTAGAAAGAACGGTTTCTTAAAATCTGGGTGACGAAGTATGACACTCTCCAGAAACTTCTCTTTTATCAAACGGAAAGTAATATCTTGATCTTCACCCCAAGTCCATTTGTTCTTTGCAGATAACTGTGGTTGAAACTTGGCGGTCAACTCGGAATATCGGCTCTGAAACTTCCTGTAATAGTTACAGAGTCCGAGGAAAGATTGTAATTGTTTCCTGTTTCTTGGTTGCGGGAACCTCTGAATTGCCTCCACTTTCTCTGCTGATGGGGTAATACCTCTGTCGTCTAGGTTGAAACCCAAGAATTGTACCTCGCGCGCTATGAACTTTGATTTTTCCAACTTCAGTGTTATGTTGTTCTGCGCTAGTTTGTTTAGTACAAATTCCACTCTGTAACAGTGCTCCTCCCAGGTTCCGGATGTAATTAGTAAATCGTCAACATAGACGGTGGTAAATAGGAGCCCTTCTGGTCCCAAAATCTGGTCCATGCATGCCACAAATATGGCGACAGAATTGACAAGTCCGAAGGGCAGTCTCTTGAATTGGTAATTGCGCCCTTCGAAAATGAACGCTACATACTGGCGGCTTTGTGGATGCAGCTCTACCTGCCAATAACCACAGACCGTATCCCAGGTGCTAATAAATTTAGTACCATGAAAACGCTTTAAGATTTCTTCTATTTCACCGGGAGAGGTTCTGTCATTCACAATTGACTTGTTCAACTCACGCGCATCTAAACAGAGCCGGACTTGTCCGTCTTTCTTCGGAACAGCAATAATTGGACTAGTGTAAGGTGATTGACTAATCTCAATTATGTCGTTTTCTATCATCTTGTTTATCTCTGTTCTCACGGCTTCTTTGAGCGACTGCGCTATTGGATATGACCTCCGGTTAAACTCTACGTTTTCTTTAAAACGAAGTTGGCACTGGTAGTTTTTTACCTTCCCTGGTTCATCAGAAAACACCGCCTTGTATTTCTCATATATAGCGATTAGACGATCAGCCAGATGTGTTGGTATTTTCTCGTTATCGCTTCCGCACTGGAAATTCCGTATTTCTTGGATCTTAACTGACCATAAATCCTCTCCTCCATGATTGTATATTATGGGTTTATAAAGAGGGCTGTTTCTTATAATATTAATTTTCCGAAGTTGTTGATGTATTGGGTTAGGAAGTATATTTGTGCCTCCTACCAGATCTGCGGTCCATGTTACTCCGTCTGGGAAAAGTGATACTTTATTTAAATTAAGATCGATTACTGCCGAATATCTACGAAGAATATCACAACCGACTAAGATGTCAAATGGTAATCCGGTGGCGATTAAAAATTCCATGTCTAAAGCTATATCACGGCTAACGACACTTAAGGAAACTTGCTTCCTAATGGTTTTATTCTGGCGGCCAGTTGCACCTACCAACACAATGTTGTTGACTGGTAACATTGGCAAAGTTTTACCACATGTACTCTGTATTCTCTCCAACTCATTGGAGTTTATTATTGAAATATTAGCTCCTGTGTCTATCATTATTTTAGCGGGAACTCCTTCCACCTCCGCTGTTATATAAATTATCTCATTATTACTGTTGCTGAGACTCTTCTCGTTCTCTTCCAAAAGTTCAGTTCGTATGTCTTTCAGATAATGGTTACTTATGATAGTGATATTCTTATTATTGTCTGCTTGTTGCAAATCATCCTTTTCTAACCCAGGAAGTATAAGCAGTAACGGGTCATCGTTGTTGATTACTGCCTCCTCTCGTTTAAAGTATTTTGTTCATTGTTTGTGTTATTATTGACCGAGGCATCGTTCGGGAAACTCTGGTTTATTTCCTGACGTTCTGTACCCTGGTTGATGTTTAACGCCCTGTTCTGTTGTCTGCCAAGATCTTCCAGGCTGGTACTTCGTCTTTCCTGTTCGTATCTTGGGCCGTCTCGTTCCGCACTCCTCCATCTTCGGTCGGCGCCGTGGAAGCTGCTCCTCCTCGGTTGATAATATCTCCTGGGTCCGCGATCTTCTGCTCTTATAAAATTTACCCTAGGGCGCGACACTCGGTTATTATTATTGCTATTATTGTTATTACTAAAATTATTATGATAGTAATTTCGGTTAGGTGGGTAAGGTCTCTCACCATTATTGTTGTGATATGGATTTCTCTGACTGTATGGGACATTATGATTTTGTTGATAAAAATTGTTTCTATTATTTGGGTAGGGGTTGTTATTCCTCACGCCGTTAAAATTACCGTTAAACTGGTTATTACGCGGCGGGTTGTTAGGGCCGTCGTAATTACTGGGCTGGTTCCGGTTACTTGTATGGTTATTGCCGTTATTGGGGTAGGTAGTCGTCGGCCTTACTTCTGGTCTCTCATTTCTCTTTCTGCTCTGCCGATAATACTCTTCGTTCTCGTATCCCTCCAATAACTCGGTCATTCCCTGGATCGTCTTGATCTGGCTACCTCTCCGGGCCCTGATAATGTCCTCATCATAGTGATACGATATCTTGTTCACTAAACATTCTTCTGGGATTGCTGGCTCAAGGTGTTTTGCCATACACACCTTCCCCAAGAAATATGCCGTCATACTGCTACCTAATTGTGACCTGTATCTTCCATTACAAATATTGTCACGGATCAAGTTCTGGGTGGTCTCAGACCAGTATTTTGTCTTAAACATTTTCCGGAACTGTTGGTAGTCGGAAATTTCACTCCGGTTGGCCACCCACCAATTATCTGTTATGTCTCGGAAAGACTCGTCGAATATCTCCCTGCTATGGCTCCATTGGGTAATTTTATGCTTGGTCAAATATTCTTCTACCCTAGCCAGGAACTCCATCGGCTTGCGTTTGTATTGCCGGAAGTTGAGCCACTCTCGGCTTTCGTTGACAGGCAATCCAGTGAAATGAGTCGGTCTGTTCCTTATTGCTTCCATCTCCTCTCGGCTTTGTCGCACCTGACCGGTGATACTGGCCACGGTCTCTTGTATATCGTTACATCGTTCTGTGACTTGGTCGCGTACTTTTCCGAATTCTTCTTGATTTTCCTTTCTCTGTTCTTCTACCTTCCTACGACTATGTTCTTCAATATTTGTGAACTTGATGTTCACCACTTCTTTAAACTCATGCACCTCCTTTTCGGTCTGGTTGCACTTTCCATCAATCTCTCGAATCTGTCGATTGACCATTATATTTTCTTCTTCCATCTTCTTATTCATCGCTTTTTTGTTAACGTTGATTTCTTTATTCAGTTCTTCTCGCAACAATTCCATCCTTTCGTCCAGTTTGTCCAAATTCTCCTGATTGACTTCTCTTAATTCTTCTCTCAGAATTTGATTGTCCTCTCTCAATTCTTCCAATTTCTCCCCCATCTTTTCTTCCAACTTCCTGTTGTCTTCCTTCAATTCTTCTTTCAACTGTCGGTTGTTCTTCTCTATCTTCTTCCTGGTTTCATCGATTTTCTGATTGGTGTTCTCAATTTTATTTATCAATTCTTCTTTAGTCGCCTTGAATTCTTCCTTGAACGATTGGTTGTCTTCCTTCAATTCTTCCATGTTCTTGTTCATCCCAGTCAACTCTTCTTTTGTGGATTGATTATCCTTCTTCAATTCTTCTAACTTTCCTCCCATCCTCTCTTCCATCTTCTTGCTGTGCTCTTCCATCTTCTCTTCCATCTTCTTGCTGTTTTCTTCCATTTTTTCTTCCATCTTCTTGCTGTTTTCTTCTATCTTCTCTTCCATCTTCTTGCTGTTTTCTTCTATTTTCTTATTTGTTTCTTCCTTGCTGGATTTAATATTTTCTTTCAAAGACTGGTTGTCTCCCTTCAACTCTTCCATGTTCTTGTTCATCCCACTCAATTCTTCTTTCAATCCCTTACTGTTTTCGTCCATTTTCTTGTTATTCTCTTCCATCTCCTTCTTCCTGTCTTCCTCCATTTTCTTTAACATTTCCATCATTTTCTCTAAAATGGGACCTTCTGCTGTTTTGGGTTTCTCAGGTTGTTTCTCTTGGAGATTGACATCACCAGTCTGTGTGGATGTCTCCGGTTGTTCCTCTTGTTGTTCCGTTTGTTTGGACAACACCGATTGTAATACCTCTTCCACCTCTATTGGCGTTGCCTCTTTGTTGTCCATATCGATTTCTATTTCTTTTTCGGCCTCCGCCGCCCGTTTCTTAGATGTCGCACGTCGTTGCATTTTCCCTTGAAATTCTCTGGCTTTGTAGCTGTTGCCTAGCTCCAACTAGTGATTGGGCAAAAATGTATTGGCCTTCCAATCGCTAATTAAAGCCCCACGTTGGGCGCCAATTTGTAATAAATTAAGTATAATATTGTTATTGATGATAAGAGATTGTGAAGTATGAGACTCCGATATAATCAAGCCCCACTGTTTGGGCTAGCCAATTTGTAATAAAATATTATAATTTGAGTCTGTATGTTCTTAAATTGGTGTGTTTATATTGGTGCGGCTCTCGACGTCTCACTGGTCTGAAACACTTCCTTAAGTTTCCCAGCTGGTCGAGTCTCAATGGTAGCAAGACCGGTCGAGTAGCGTAATGTTGATGAAGAAATATATGTTCAGCTTCACCGAAAGTTTCAAAACAAAAATTGTTGTTTTGAAGAAAATTTAAAAAAAATAATTAAAAAAAATTTTCTTTTTATTAATTAATTAATTATAATCAATTAATTAATATAGGGCTGTGAAGTTTTAAAAAGTGTAATGCTCTTCTGAAAAATTTTATTAAAGTTTTGGTATATTTTAAATAAACTATCACCACTCATAAGATTGTCTTCAAACCAATCGATACTTGTTTACCTTTTTATTTTTTAGGTTATCTTCACTTATAGGTGGTAAAGTCCTGGTAGATTATTAATTAGAATTATATTAGTGATAACTAGTAATATTTACGAAATAAAGAACTATTTAGTGTTGAAGAATATTAATGTTTTATTAATTACTAGCAATATTGACTCTTATCGATTAATATCGACTCTCAGGATATCGAAAAAGTTATAAAGTATATTATATAAAATTCATACAGGGTTCTTTAAACAGCCAATTATTATCAAAGTCAGAGAAATCGGGCCAATATTTAAAAAGTATAACGTTACAACAAATTAATAATTATTACTAAATACAGACATCGAATAATAAATTTAAAAATCATATAATTGTTTTCACCAACAGCTGAGGTGAGCATGGAGAAGCATTGGAATGGTCAAAAAAAGATGGCTGCCGTCAAGTTGATCAAAATGTCGCTCGTTCCTGCTGCGTTCCAAATAATGTATTTTCTGGCAGTATTCCTGTTCTGGTGTCTGCAAATCTCTTGTTAAATGTTGTGTAGTGACTGGTGTAATGTTTCTGGGTTGTATTTAGTATATCCGTGTAATTATAAGTTCAAACACTTTTCCCGATACCGACACTAATACTTGGTTAATGTGTTATACAGTTTTCTGGTGTTTTGTGGTGTTTTTCGGAGTAGAAATGTATTGTTTAGTGTTAATTAGTGTTTCTTGATTGTTTTTGTCACAATGTATATGTTCTGGAAGGATTTTATAAGTCACTCTCGATTTCACAGTAACGTACTATTCACCGCTCAACTTTACCGTTATAAGATAGGTTAGATCGTCACAAAACTCTCGTCATGTTAACCGTTTGAATACCAATAATCAACTAACTGTTTCCTTCAGTTTCAATTAAACTCTTAGCCCATATAATATTATCCTTAACATTGTTCAAATATATTTTCACATCCTGTGCACACTTTACTATTTCACTATATAAATGCCTAAACTTTGGTTATTTGTCAATTTTATTCACTAGATGTTATTTAAATTAATCTTTCAGTTCATTCAGCTTATTTTCAGATTAAATAATGCCGTTTTATAGTGTTTCCTGTCCAAAATTAGTAATTTTACTTTCATTTTTGTTATTCTCTGAAAAGTCAAAACATCAAAATTTACTTCCTGTCATTATATAAAATTCATCCATTTTATCCGTTATATATAATATTAATAATCCTATATTGTATTAAAAGGTTTATATTCCCGGATTTCCTGGTAATTAATTGAATTAGTTGTATTCTGAAACATTATTCTGGAATATATGACTCCCATGTCTAAATTTCTGAGTTTAGTCATTTTCATTTTTATTTATAATTCTGAATATAATTTATTAAAATCTTTCTAAATGGTATGTGCAATTATATGGCTTGATCTCAAGTTTATTTTGTCTAAACCCCTTTTGTTTATTTGCATTTAAATGAGCAATTTCTCTGTTTTGATGAAGTTTGGTTTCCATTCTTTTGGCCTATGATTTTTTAACAATTTTTCTTACAAAATATTTTACAAACAATATATGATGTGTGATACCCTCTCTGACTTTTACATATAGTATTATAAATTAAACATGTTTTCAAATTACATAAAAACAATTAGTATTGGTTACAATACAAATAATAGTTAAACAAATAAAGAATATTTTTTTAAATAAATGGTTGTCTTCAAGTCAGACATTTTACAACAAAATCCTTATTTCTAACATGGAAATATGGTTTACAAAAAAGGTTTTTTACTAACTAACATCTTAATTACTCTCTACTATTTACAAGTAGTAACTATTTTTATAGTTCTGATGTTAGTTGTATCAGACCCAAACAAATGGCCTTATATCTAAAACATTTTTAAACATTCTTATACTATATACATAAAAACCTTATATTTATATTCTTATTTCTAACTATTATTATAAGTAGGATTCTAAAGTTTTTATACCGTCTTTTACACATTGTCTTTGGGGAATTGTACCCTGTCATTAATAAATAAATAGTATGAATTGTTCGAAAAGTATTATGAAATCTGTTTTTCTTTTTGCATATAAAACAAAATGTTATTTTAAACAGATTTATGTCTTATAAACAACATATTGTCACAGTACACATTTCAAGTCATTGAAAATTGCATATTTCATTGCATTCAATGTTTGTGATTGCCAAGAATGAAACACAAGGTTCATTTTTTATAATACCCAAAACTATCACTGGTTCACTTTGCACTTATATATTATGTTAATCCTAAATGGTCGTATAGTCTTATTAACATAATAAATTGGTTAGCGTTTTTTTTCAATGGAGATTTGTTCCATGGGTACTATATTATTGTTTCATCTTAGTTCACAGGCAACTTTTACTTTATACACTTCTCTCTCTTAAATTTATATACATGTGGTTTTCATTTCGTTGTACTTTTATTTTTAAATATTTATTTTGGGGATATAGGGATTTGGGTGTCTTTTATAAGAGCATGACATCTTCTTCAGGATGCTGCCTTCTTCTTCTTTCATCAGTCTTCTTTTCTCCTGCCTTCTGGGACTGGTATCTTCTCCATCTTCTTCTTGATGCCATCAGGTTTCTTGGGATCTTCTCCATCTTCTTCTTTATTTTAGAAATACACCACCTGTGTTGTTTGATCTTGGCTTATTTTAGGGTTTCTATTCTATTTATTCTTCCTCGTTGTGGGTTTGGTCATATTCAGTACTGCTTTGTTATTTACTTTTTTACCTTCCTGGGTTATACCTTGAAAACCTTTGGTTATGAGACTGGTTTTGGATGACTCATCACTAGTAACTCCTTTTACTTGAACTTGTATTTTCTTTTTAATAATGATTTCTTTCCACCATTGCTATGAATTAATCTTTTTATATTAAACTTAATGCTTTCTTCCAAATTTAAATATTATAACTTCATTATTCTAATGATCAATTGCCATTCAATATTATGCTTATATCTGTCACGTTACAATATATCTATACATATATATATATATATATATTTACATATACATATATATGTATGGATATATTTATATACGTACACTGGCATACCTACTTAATTATACATAAGCTTCAACATCACTGCAGATTATTATTTTCACTACAAATATAAGTTTAAAAATGTGTTGCTCTATACGTTTTTATTATAGGGAATTGTGGTATAATTAAGAAACCGCTGAACCAGCTAAAAAACGATATTAAATTTTTGCAAACAGAAAAATTTACTATATAGGCGCAAGACATAACTATTAAGCTTGAGTGCCACAAGTACAATTTTATACGGGAATTTAAAATACGAAGTACTTATGAAGATGCTCAAAGATATTACAGTTAACACGGAGGTATTGAAATTGATATTCTTAAGTCTACAAAATGTAAATGAAAAGTAAGCTAACATTCTGACAAAAACAATTACTTTATCATGAGATGTGTTTCCAAATATTTGTATTTCCGTAATACTGGTATATTTTAACTACATTTTCCAATGAAACCTTTTTAATAATACAGACACGGTAATTTTTAGGTTTATACTAAATTAATAAAATGGGGCACCTGGCGAATGGGCAGAATGTCATATAAATAATTACCTTATATTAAATTTTCACAGTGACAAGATAATATGTGAGGCGGACAGGGGTGACGTGTGTGTATGTGTAATCCAGGAGTGACGTTTTCCAGGGATAGAAGTAGCAATGTGGATACTTTCTTATGTATAAAATTATTCAAGAGAAAATATTAACCGTTAGCTAAATACCGTATTTTGAAACAATAATTTTATAAAGAAACAAAGTTCGTCGTATATATGAGTAAAGTAGTTTTTGGATTATTTCAACGTACGCTTGTACAAGCTGAGAGCTAAAGAGAATGACTAGAATCCGTTTAAATATAATTAAGGTGGGTTACTTCTGTGCAGGCTAGATGGGATATAAAGAGGTTCGTTGAACAAAACAAAAAGTAGAGACACCGCGCGGGTTGTTGTGAACATCGTGGACCCAGTAGCCGAAAATCAACTTACTACCTACGTAAGATGGATAAACAGAAATATGCCCGTAATGAATCTGGAAACATATGCCGTATCGGCAGTGGCGGATTATCCATAACGCTATGGTATGCTGTAGCACCGGGCACCAGGGTCTTAGCTGTCACAGGGGGCACCATTCAGTAATAAATCACAAGAACTTTTTGAAGATAATAAATGTTAAAGAAAAAACAAAAAAGTCATAAAAAGATATGTGCCTACTTTTCGACGAGTTCGGCGTTATGTTTTTGTGTTCGGATGAAGAAAATATATTCTTAGATCCTACAATTTGTCTACTCAAAGTATTAAACTGGATTATTATTCATTGTAAAATTATTGATGTATTTTCAAATATATACATTGCTTATCGCCTGCTTTTGACGATTCCAAAAGCTAACTACGAATCTGAAAGATCATTTTCTGTATTAAACCGCATTGAATATATGTTCAGTTCAAAAATGGGTGATGAGAAATTATCTTCGTTAGCAAGGTTGAATATTGAAAGCGATAGACTTGAATCGCTAGACTTAGAAGAATTTAAATGATTATCCAAAACTTCGTTAAGTCAAAATTAAGAAAAAATGGATCGAGTAGTATTTTGTTAGTTTTAAGTACAACTATGCTCGTTGTAATCACTATTTAGCTAAATATTTGTTGTATTTTGAGGGTATAATAAATTAATTGTTTAATTTCGTAGTTGTGACGACACTTATCAGTGAAAATAATGGAAAAAAGGTTGAATTTTGAATCGGGGGGTAGCACCAGTCTGATGGCAGCATAGAGCACCGTGCGCTTCTAATGCGTCCCTGCGTATCGGAGGAAGAGGAGAAAACGTTCGACAACGTCGTAGAATGATGCCAAGAAAAGATGACGTAGACCTATAAATTGTATGGCCGGTTAAAATTCGCATAGGAAACCGGATATTCAGCGGCTTGGGCAGAAAATTCTATATCATATGTTTTGTTCGATAGGAATATCATATAAGCCCATAATAATAGGGATACATGCAAAATGAGTAATTTTATATATGAGAACATAGTAAAATAGATATCAGGAAATGTTACAATACTTACCCGCGTTTTGCCACAGGATTGTCCTTCAACATATAATTCAACAGTTTTAAATTAACGCTTGATCTCTCCCTCTCCCTCAAACACACACTAAAACAGACATGATAATACTTTGAATTTTGGGGCTATTATATGATGTGTTCTGTTTTTGGACTTTTGGAGTGACGAGTTTTAGTATTTTCCACAAACGGTTTTCGCAAAGTGTCGAAAGATGCATCTCTTCCATTTTCATACTGATTCTTCCTAAATGTTCTCCTCCAATCAATCTGAGAAAACGTCGTAGTTATATAATTTTTAGGTAGTAGTTATTTATACTTAAGTATAGCTTATTATTTAGTATAATCAAGAACTCAATCCGTCAGCAGTTATTTAAATTATATAAAATTTCGTCAGGTATAAATGTGTTTAAACTTTTAAACTTTCATTACGACATTGTGTGGAAGCTTCTTGTCACTCAAGGATACTTAATATCTGCAGACAGCTGTAAAATATATTTTCCATCTGTTTTGTGGGGGATCTATAAGACACCTGGAATCGTATAAATTTTTAAATGCAAAGTTTTAATTTTAATAAGATAATTTTCATTATGTTTACGATTCTTGCCTAGAACTAGGCATTTCAGGCTTCAATTAATCATAATCTAAGCTGGTTCAGATTCTGTGGGAATTACCCATGAAGGAGATTAAAGGTAGCCGCCTCCCACGCCAATCAATATTGGTTGGTCGGCCAACTCTTACTGTATTACTTAAGCGCTATAGGTTTATATTCCATCGTTCTGCCTGTAAGGATTGGTCACGTATTAATACAGTATCTGAATTACGAAAATGAGACCAACTTGTACATTGGAAACAATCCTACTTCTAAAATTCAATGCACGTATGATCAACGACTAGTTTGATTTAGAACTATTTTAGAATTTCATTGAGCATTTGGATATTTCTGTGTTTCACACACACACACACAACTGAAATCATCTCTCACGACTGCATGTGTGCGTTATATTTATTAGCTCCAGTAACTATTAACGTGTTATTATTATTATTTATTTGTATCACTTTTACTATGTAACTGCAACTAGATTGTAAATTTAGACCTTCTATGGAAAAGCGAGTATAAAGTTATATTTCCCACGCATATACTTTTACGTTTTTATATTGTTGTCACTGAATTGTTTGCATTATATTCTAATGACAATAAACAAACACGCTTAATAAATAATAATTGCTAGCATACAATAATAAAATATTAACGTGAGTCATTGTGCCATGAAATCAGACGATTCTGCACCAATTTTAATAATATGGATGATGCAGTTTTTAAAGAACCGTCCACTTAAGGTGTACGAAAAAAGTATTTGAGTCATCTGATAAATGCTACCGTCTAAAATAAGTGATTTAATTTAATACTGTAAATTGTATAAAGTATCTATATAGTTATTAGAATGTAATATTTTTAAAATTTGGGGAAAAGTTTTAAAACACTATTAATATTTCCTTTGCAATTTCTTGTCTATAACGTAATTTCCTTAGCTGTATTTGTTTTGTTAGATTACCTTAAATATTTGAAACTAACACAACTCTTCATCCAATTCTATTTATAATAAAAGGACTTCAAAGTTAAACAAGGATCGGAGTACTATTGGTAACGCATTCCTTTTGAATACACTCCTTCATCGAATTTAATTAACAACATGAAAGTTAAATTCACTGTAAAAATTAACTACCTTCATTAAACTGTACCAAAATTACGTCCTTCGGGCAACAGATGCTTACAAACAAAACTCTAAAATGTGTTTAATGCAATTTATAAAACCAACCTACAACTATCGTATCGTAGAGTCAGTTTCCAGGTTGTTGGTGGGTTTGATACAATTAACTGTTTCTCCATATTATAAAACAACAAAACAATATATTTCTTTGTGATACATTACGTTGGCAAGAATACTAAAAATTGCATTAGAAGTGAATATGGTTTTTTCACGTAAAAAACACGTCACGTCTAAACAACGACCTCTGTTTCGGTCTGTATTTAAATTTTCATTTACGCAGAAATTCTCTTGAATTCCGGCTGTCAATCAATAGTGTTTCAGTATTTTGTTTTGTGATATGCAAGAACAAAAAAAATAGACATGCATGTATCACCACCGAAATGACGTAATGGAAATATTAAAGTGTTTGTTAACATTAAAAGAAAGAAATTCAGTATTTATTATAAACAGTCGTCGTCATCCTTTAGGGTTTAGGGTAGTACCCTGTTCCAGTCTCAATTGAATTCATCCAACCATCGTTTACGGGGTCGTTCCACATTTCTCTTCCCCTTGGATGATAGTCAAGACCTATTCTGGAAAATCTAGTTGAATCTATTCTCTCTATGTGTAATCGCCACTCCGTTTTGTATCGGGAGATTTTTTCATTTAAGTTTTTAGCTATGGCTAGTTCCATTCTCATATGATCATTTTTGATAAGTTCTCTCCTTGTACTACCCTTTAAAGCTCTCAAGAACCTCATTTCCGATCCTTGTATTCTAGATATGCCTTTGGTCTTTCTAATCCAAGTCTCAGTACCATACAGTAGTTGAGGTATGGTCATTACATTATAATAGTTCAATTGCGTATCTTTCCTTGTTTTCTTCTTTAAGTGTTTAATAATTCATTATTATGTTATTATTATGTTCCTCAAAGCGACTGGAAGTTACTAATTTTGCTTTTAAACTCCTTATCATTTTGATATATAATTCTGTACCCTAGATACTTGAAATCTAGCACATGTTCTCCTGGCGAATCCTGTATAACAATCTTTGATCTAATATGATATGCCCCAGGAAAAGACATAACATTTTTTCAGATGTGGAAATGATTTGAATTTAATCTGTTAAAATGTTAATAAGATAAAACAACGACGTTTGCAGGTCTCCTCTTGGATGAACACAAGATCGCCTAAACACATTTACATCTTTTAAATAAAATCCTTTCTCCAAGTATAATCCTTTGGTGGCGTCCAATTCTATTGCCTTATGGTATCATCTATATAGGTATTAAATAAAACACGAGAAAGTGTACAACCCTGTCGAACGCCCTGAGTTATTCCAATGGGCTCTGATTATCTGTTAGTTTTTATCCGTATCTGCCTTCCATTATATAAACTTTTAATTACTTTTTATTAAACGAATAAAGTACCTTCTTCTCTGCATTATCCTCCATAATGTTGATCTATCCAACCTTTCAAATGCTTTGTAAGGTCCACAAACGCAAGACGGGTCTCAGCATTAAATTTTATATTTTTTTCCACTATTTGATTTAACATAACGATGTTATCAATTATGGACCTTCCCCTCCGAAACCCATGTTGTTCTTCTAATATCAGTATCATAGAAATTCTTGATAACCTGTCATTTATTTTTTAGAATAAATTTTGTAAGTTGTATTTAATATATTGATTTCCTTATAATTCTTGCAATTACTTCTGTCCCATTTTTTGATAACTGATATAACGTGGAATTCTAACCAATCTTGAGGAATCTATCAAGATAGCCAACACATTAAATAAACGAAAAAGTCGAAATTTGACTATAATTACGACTATAATATAGTTAATTACAATTAATATAGTTAATTAATGATCGTGTCCCTCTTCCTCACCAAATATACTTATAAATTTCTTTCTTTCTAAAAAATGTTTTTGTCAGTTTTAATTCACTGAAAGTGGAAAAATCTCTAAGTTCTTTACCATTCTCGTTCATTCTAGTCCAAAAATATATATACTATATTGTATGATTAAAGTTATCCGGGCTGTTTGGCCATGGTCCATGGTTTATTGCCAAACCAAACGATTCAACAGCTCCAATGGCTGCCATCATCAGTGGAATTTAAAAAAATCCTGAACGTAGGGTGTTCACGTCAGGCCCACAGTACTGTGGTATAGGCCGTTGAAACGTTTGGTTTCGCAATAAACCATGGACCATGGCCAAACAGCCCGGATAACTGTAATCATACAACTGACACCGGCCGTGAAAGCCTTACGACAATCGTTATTATTAATGATAAAGTAATACGTACCACATAATAAAAATATTTTTTTTCTGGAAATACATTAGTGAGTCCATTTAAATCGTTTTGTCATAATAGCCAACATCCAATTATCTGTTTTATTACTCTGGTCGAGGTACGCACGTGCTAGGAATGCCTTCACTATTACACCACAACTTCACACATCGCTTTATTTCACCAACATACGTACATCGAGTTCAAGATTTGAATTGAACTCGTAATCGTGGAGTTGCCACGCACTTATCAGTAATGATATTACAGTGCCTTGTGACTTTTCACTAAGGATACCTAACGTGGCCCTATAGTTCTTCAAGGAGGTAGCAACGTGAACAAAGGTTGAAAGTTATCTTTGCCCTGGCTTTTTGTTTTCTGAGCTCACATTATGGGGCGCTTAGACTCCAATATTTTAATATACTACCATATGCTTTTATATAACTTACTACTCTACTACTTTTATGTAATATACTACAAACACTTTCCAGAAAATTTCACTTTGAATTGGCTACAAGCTTGGCAAACCTGGTACGACAAACAACATATTAGAGTCTCCTGTATTTCTTTTTTTATTTCCATGAAAGGCAAAAACGTTTCTGAAGATAAAATGATCACAGGGAAAGGTAAATTGACCGATGCAACCATAGACAAACATGGTCTACTATGGTCTGATATATATATATATATATATATATAATATTTAAGTTTTATAATGAATTTACCTCAAAATATAATGATCTGTTAACATAGGACACTATGTATTAAATGATCTGTTAATATTACACTTGTTGTGTAATATTTTAGATATTCGTATTGATGTATATAAATTCTTCTTTAACGCCTCGCGTTGTAAGCGCCAATTTTGTTATGTGCAAAATCTATGTGGTTATTTTTATATTTGTATAATATTTGTATTTATATTTTTATAGTATACCTCACGTTTGGAGTGCCAAAATATTTAATTAAAAATCTGAGTGTTTCTTAATTTATTTTTAATTATTTTATTTAAATTTGATTTGTTCTTATTATGAACTGTGTTCTTATTAACATCCCTCGTTGTAGGGCCAAGTTTTGAATGCAATGATTTTTAATTGATGTAACTGGTGTAGAGATAATTACGAATTTCATATTCAATATAAAAATAATTAGTTAGGTATTTGCTTTTTGAATATATAATTAATTCAAAAACTGATAGAAATTAATAATAATTTAAAATTGAAATATTTCCGTGGGTCACCTTGATACTCTGCCAGTACGAGATTTCGCCTCAATTGTCGTCAGCGTACGCACGCGTATTTTCGAAAATGTACTAACTATTCTAAATAATTACACCCGCTCTTATACAGTTTACTTCAATATTCGTGTATTGGTTTCTTAAGCCTTTCCTTTAATATAAAACAAATAAATACTTTCTGAACATTCGTTATCCTAGCTAATCAATTAATTGCTCAGAGGTTGGCACTATTGAAAAATCTCAGGGAATAAGTTTATTACTTTTAGGTTAATTCGACTTAAATATTCTAAAGTGTGTTCTTTTAGCTACAATAAGTTTTTCGAAAATGTCCTCAGTGAAGTACAAAACATTCGATATACTATATAAAATAAATAATTGCTTACAACTAAGGAACGAAACAGTTTTCGCGAGTGCCTCTTGGTTAACAACAATTTCACTTCTTAATTCTGCATACATAATTATCTTACAACTAATAAATCACAAAGTGTTTTCAGTGTTTGTTCAAGTAATGAAATAGTGTATATTCAGTGTCACAGTTGGGTTGTTTTGAAATAGAAATTTGGATTAATTTCACCGATTTTTTATAAGTTATTACATTTTCCTCTTTTTGGTGTTATATTTTCACAATTTAATATGTATACGTCACTATTCACAGTTCACTTGGCTGATTACTCACTGAATTAAAAATCACTATTGGATATTAGTAACATAACCTGCCTTGCATTCGAGACTTACTAATAATTTACCGCCCAAACGTATTACAGGGATCTTATTCTTAACTCTTCGACGTTCAACAATCAACCAACTCTAGTGTGTCAATTTTTCTGGATTGTCGGTGCAGAATTTGCAAAATTCCGATTGGTCAAAGCCTTAGGCATTGTCATTTGATGGCGTCCTTTAAATATACCTCCACATACTAATTTCAAAATTCCCATCTTATGGTAGATACAATGTTAATGATATTGTCATCATTGAAATCCCTTTTTTCACTGTTCATTTGTTACATTTTTTTTGACCCAAATTTATGTTTTATGCTTAAAAGTACCCTAGTATGCTTATAAAACCTATTGACTGTGGTACAAACATAATATTGTTTTATATACTCTTTAGCATCATTAATTTCTTAAATAACATAGCTTGTTTATAAAATATAATCATACTATGGATCTACTCTCTACCTTAATACAGTTATTTTAAAACTTACCCTAATACAAATACAAGTTTTATAGAATAACATTTAACTAAACAATTTCTTAATTTATCTAACGTAATAATCATCCTGACATGCTTTCTCATCTGATAGTTGGTTCAGGATTCTTACTAATAACACACAAGTTTTATGTAACAAAATTTAGTTAAAACATTTTGGTATTAGTATTCTACCCACTTTAATTGTCATTATGTTCTTTTAGAATATGTAAACACAAATACCTAGTCAAGTCATAATTTCTAGTTACAGTTTTACATCTACTGATACACAATTATTGTTTCATATAACTGATTCCTGAATTAACACACTTTCCCTTCACAATATAATATTAATCATTTATACCGGTACCTAATGTGATATGGCTCTTACCTACTTTTAATACAATGTGATATAAAGTATTTAATTGAAATAAGTGTCACAATGTTTTGATCTGACATGTATACTTTCCTTTATTATTACATATCAGTTTTATAACCTTAACCCAACATATCAAGACATGTAAGTTACAAAATAAACTTAGTTCTTTACTATTATTTTGTACTTCAACTGGCTTTAGTAACGTGGTTAGGTTATGCACTTTGGCATATATCTATTCTTCAACACGTATGAGTTTTAATATTTATTTTAAGGGAACCGTCACATTACAATATACACACACACAGGAATTTACCAAAAAACGCATTTTTTCAAACGTTAAGTACAACTAGTTGAGTTACTTTTAATCCTAGAGAGATGAAATTTTACCACTATTAAAGGTAACGTTTATAGAATGAGTTTAAATATTTCATTAATTATTATTTATTCTAAAGATGCACTAGGAAACATACAAATAATAAAGAAATGTTGTATTATTAATTTTGTTATTACAAAATTGAGATCAGTTACAAACAATACTAGCTAGTCTACAATGTACCTAAAGGTTTACTCTTTAATATAGTGATGTTTAAAACGTGTAGATATTGCACTTACAGAGTAATGTGTACATCAAAATGCCTACTTTAACTTGCGTAAGGGATAGTGACGTCACTATCCCTATACCCTTAAGATAATCTAATGTTGTGAAATTCAAAGTTAGATTCGAGTGGAAAGAAATAGAATATAGATTGTAATAAGTTATAATGCTTTCTTGGACGATACGCAACGCGTTCTCTGTCTTAGTTCAACCGTTAGGAACTTTGTTTGTCTGTCTGTATGTTTATTTACATATCGGATGTCTAATGATACCTTTTGAATGTATCAAAAGATTTTCGTAAATGTCGATAAGGGACTTTTGTTAAGCGTAGGATGCTTGTCCATTCTGAGATTTATCCCTGTAAACAGATGGGCGGGAAGTAAAAGTGCGTGGGTATTGAAGAACGCAAAAACCCTACGAGACGAGATTGCAGATAAATTTAACCAAAATTTAATATAGTGTTTACCTTAGAAAATTCAAAGATGTTAGGATAACAAGGCTCAAAAAATTAATACAATTTATAAAATATTTGTCAAAATTTGTAGTGAGTATCACGCTAAATGAAATGTTAAGCAAACCAAATATACTTTATTTTGTGGATTCTATTTAACTTTATGGACATCACGGACTAAAAGCAGCATTCCAAGTTACAAAATCAATCTATGTAGTGTTTTAAATTTTAAGAACTTTAAAATTACAAAATTTGGTAACTTTGTTTAAAGTAATGATAGAGTCAAGAAGCTCAGGGAGGTTAGTAACTAATTAAGCAGTCAATTTAATCGCATTAAAATTAATGTGATACCTTAATAATTTTTTAAAACCGATTTCCTGATTTTGGATGGTACTGGTAAGCTAGCGATCTTCCAGAACATGGAACCAAGCCTACTAATCCCCATCGTAGATTTCGTATATTATTTTAAATTATAGACCGGATATCAAGCTGGGCTGGGCTAGCAAATTTACCTGATAGAAACTGTGGTCTATTTTATTTAAAAAATAAATATAAATAATTGAAATATAACAAATTATAAGGAATGACTGATCCGATATTATCACTTACCTTTCGAAAAAAATTATTCTTTGCTTTAAAGTCCATGTAAATATCTTTTAGAATGTAAAGTATATGTGACTAAGTGTGACTTGGAATAAAAATTAGCAAAGCTTACGTATCCTCCACCCCTATCAATAATTTTTTTAAACAACATTTTTGACCCACATGATTATGCACTAAATGAGATTTATTAGATTTGATTAATTCAGTAAAACAGTTTTCCGGTTATTAAACTCTACATTAATTTTTTTGTTAAGGAAGATTTAAGTTTACGGTTGTTTGATTTTTAGGCGATGCAGGAAGTGGTAAGTTTACTTCCTTAATACCTATCAGCCAAGTGCTATATGGTATGATAATTCTACCTTAATAATTATCTTGAACGTGTCAGGGTTCCCTGATTTTCCACCTATAAACTTTCAACCGGGTTACGATATTTTTGTTTAGTGGAGAAACTTTAAAGCAATTGCTAACGATAAACATTGGCTGCACACCACAGTATACAGTCTTAAGTGAAATCCAACCCTATGATGGATATATTAATAAAATTCAAAAAGGAAAATATTTTATGTAATGTAGATACTTAAAAAATAAAAGATATAAAGACTGATATATTAACAAAAACTGCGGAAACTGCGAGAAGAATAGCAATATTTCTTTTGAATGATAATATAACTGAAAAGTTACGTTAACCTTACTGTAAACATCTATCAATTACAAAAACGTCTGGTGACGCAAAAGTGTTGTGGTATTCCTCCAATTTAAGTGAAACATTTTGTAGTTAAAGTTGAAACAGTCGGCTGAGGATTTTAATGCGTCCCTCCGATATTACAAATAAATTTTTCCGTTGTGTAAGTAAATTTTGTACAACTCGAAGAAATCTATTTACAAAACAATCAAGATGTTACATATTTAAAATATAATGGATTTTAAGAGACGGAGTAAGTTGAGTCGTAACTGTACGTACAATGGTTAAAGATTTTAATTAAATTACTTCTTGTTGTGATAAAAGTACGCCTGTATACGTTTAAGTAGTTATAGAATGCTAATAGTTAGCAAAGTAACCGCATCGATCAAATTAAAAAATAATATTTAACTTTTACGAAGTTTACATTTGATAATCTAAAAACTCAAAACCAATACATTAGTTTAAAATTTTTAGTTTTGTTGTATGGGTGTGTGTGTTTTACGCTTCTACTTACCATAAAACAGTAGATTAATCAAGATTTTTGCTTTCTCTTTGATAACTAAAGAATCATTTAACATTGAAATTTATTTACTCATAATAAAAAAACATATTTTGTTAGTAATACAGAATGAGTTTTGACGCTATATATTAATTTTACTTAAATGGAGGTTTTCCAAAGAAAGAAGATAAGAATCTAAATTTTGTAATTCCTAGTCAGCTAAAGTTTTTAGAAAATAGATAACACAAGTTTTCTATTTTCGAGTTACAATTTTGTGTGTAAAATGTTGAGATTAGTTGTAGAAACTACATCAAGAGTAAAATAAAATTTATTATAAAGAAATCAATTTTTCAAAGTAAAAAATTTCTCATTAAAGCTTAAATTGTAATAAACAATTTCAATGCCTTTTCATTAATAACAAATAAGAAGTACCAATTATTTCTTATTGCATACACAAGTCAAACTGTATGATTCCATTATTGCTTTCATAATTCAAATATGGAACGATGAGAAAAACGCTTGTATTGAAACATAAAGGAACATATTTCGGTGTTTTTATATTCTTATGTGGAAAGTAAGCTAACACAACAAGTAAATATACTATTTATAAAAAGCATACAGTAATTAAAATACATATATTGGACCCTTGTTTAAGCAGTGTAGTAGCCCAGTTATAAAATTCAATTGAATAAGCAGATTTAACAGCCTAATTGATTGTTTATATGGAAAACATAACCAAAATTAAACATGTTCTTGGACCGCCTTTTACAAACATTTCATTTTGTAATGTTTTATGCTCCATTCTGATAACATACATTTTTTTATACTAATACAAATATTTACTCTCTTTTGAGATTACTTTTTGTTACTGATATCATTAACGTAATTTTAGTAAAAACATATTACCGGTAACTTAAACAGTTTCAAAGAAACCTTAATTACCTTGTAATTATTATTATTATTTCCAGTTCCAAATTCCTACGAGTTGCAGTTTAGACACTAGCTCACAAAATGTAGGCAGCTGGCCTTAGAGAACCAATTTGCTTGTATAAACTATTATACATTCACATATAAAGCAGATGAGAATTTTCAAATGTGTACGTGTAGTTGAGAACTCTGCTTTGACTCAACCCTTCCCAATACACTCTATTCTACACAAATTATGGACTTTCACTGCTACTACAAAATACATTTCGGCCAATTAAACTATCAACTACAGACCACGGCAGATGCACAATTATTAGTAGGTTGTATAAATTACTTTACGTGCTCGCGTACTAAGCACATAACAAAAATATATTAATAAATATGTTAAAAAGCATGTAGTTTTAGGAATAATTGTTCAAGATTACAGGTATATTTTATCAAGGAGGAAAGCCGTATAAAAAATATTTACCCGTTTTCTCTTCTGTTTTTTAAGTTTTGAGCCGTGATTTGTTATTGCTTGATCCTCAGACATATTTGTGTGTCAACTACGGTAGGCTGTATCTGGTAGGTTGCGATGTAGGTAACGTTAGAATTTGTATCGTTTGTAGAAAAGACTTGCTACACGATTGGGCACGCAGACACATAGCCACTTGATAAAGTTAATAAATATTATTATTCAGTGTGAGTCAGTGAATCGACAGAATCAACTCACGAAAGGTGCAATTAAAGGGTAAACAATGACCAAAATAGCCTAATGACCACGAAACAAAAGGTAGGATTAATTCCGGTGTTACAGTGCGTGTAGAAAATTACTAAATATTTGATTAAAAACGTAAACAATTTGCTTTCAATTAACTAATGTGTTCCTTAATTCACAAAGTTTATTTCAACAAGAATCTAAACACATGTGTCAAACTCTCTCTGATCATGAAATAAATACGTAAGCGTTTTACTGACACTAGATTTAACCAATTAGTCTCATTGAAAAATTAGTGTTTAAGTCTGATAGAGGCAAGGCGTCGTTCAACATTTATGACACGTTAGAAGTAAATTTAAGGTGACCGTAGTTTGTTGTTTGACGTTTTTTTGTTCACGGTTATCTGTTTACGTAATTTTAAAAAGAAAGCATTGAGAATTGGTTTTATCATCAATTATAAATTAAGATGGCATTTACAATTTTCATACGGTAGAAAACATTTCATTGCAAACTTGTTGTATTAGGAAAGATAAAATTAACACTACAAAGTTTTTAATACCTTACAATAAATCTTATTATTTACACAAATATAATTGTATTAGTTTTATATGTAATAAGGCGTTTTACCAACGTAACTTGAAAATAATGTCAGAACCAAAACCCTTTGTAATAACTCTAATGGTGTAGCAACTAGAAATGGTGCTACGTTTTGGTTAGTGCTACAAGTAACGGGTAACATAAATTTAATTAACAAAATGATAATCTGAGTCTTTAATTTAGTCTGCAATAATCCATATAGTGTGCAAATGCGTGGTGCAATAAAAATTGATATATGGAAGTCAGTCACCACAGAAATAAAAGCACAGATTTGTCAGCTCTTACATTCATAAAAGTCCGTTACAGTTTACGTTTAGAACTAATTCAGTGCTAATAACCGTTTTACTCTTTGTTCAATTCCAACCAAACTCTTTCGTAAACTTTCCTCTCTAGAAAATGACCTAATTTTATTTTCTATAAACGGAAATATTACGACGGAATTTTTCCTTGGACCTACCTCCATATAATGTTAACATGGTTTTAACACAGCACTTCTAATTTGTAACTGTAGGAACTGTTCTTGATAACTTATCCCATAATAAGAATCCGTACGTTGTGTTAAAAGTAATAAATAAATGCAACAGAATGCCTAATAATAAAATTTCATATGTATTGAGATTATTGTCTGAACAAAATTAGATTTTTCCGTATGATTACTGGTTTCTACTGGTCTATTTTTACATTTGGAAAAATAACTTGTGAATTAACGATTGCCCCCCTACCCACGTGTGAATGAGCTCTACTGTTTATCAAGTGCGAGATAAATGAAGTGCCGTCAAATTGGCATGGATTCATATATACGATATCTGAAAATACAATAAAAGCCATAACTGCCAATTACTTCAACATCGCTGGCTGTCTTGTATAACATATATTCTTCCGTTTTCCAATGAAATACCATGCCTTCGTAAGGAAATTAAATATCCGAGTTCAGCTCGGTAGATTTATAGCTGTCAGGGACAACTACGAGGTAGGCTGTGACTGATTCATGTTTTCCTGTTTCGTAAGGTGTGAGGTGGAGTCGAGGAAGATATAATTCTTCCAAATGTTAATTTTGAATTTATGGAATTTATGTCACAATAAATTGACCTCTTTATACTAAATTCTAGTACACACCCATGCTGCAGACGTAAGTTTCCATTGCAAAAAATTTAGAAATGACAAATTAATATGATATCAAGATTTTATAAAACTATTTACGAACTTAAATGTTAATTTATTTGAATAAATTAAACAACCTGATAATTTTACAAAATTAGAGGGGGTTTATTTATAGTGTCAAAAGTATGTAGACAATTATGTGGTTCAATGACTATATTAGTAAATAAAGTGTAAATTTGGTGAACTGCATCAATGAATGAGACAAATGGCTTTTCTATTACACAGCGTATTAAAAAAATTCAATTTTTAACTGTTTTTCGAATAACACGCACCGTTTTTTTTTTTTAATTTGTATGCTACTGATAGTTAATACATACTCACGATGAAACACTCGTGAAAAATTATAATTTGCCTTGAGTGTGTAGCAGCATTAATGTTATGAATATGCATTTTGCAAACAACACTTGTAAAATTCTGTTTATTGTACGTTTCAAGCACAGTTTTTTAATATTTCACTTTTCTTAAATATTGCAGTATTTATAATTCTTCGTAATCCTGCGTACAAGTAAACGTGTAAAATAATTTATTTAACATTATTATAATTAGCTTGTAATATATGTAACAACATATCCACTAGTGTATAACTATCTTTAAAAATATTCCTGCTTGTAGGCTAATATATGTAACAACATATCCACTAGTGTATAACGACCTTTAAAAATATTCCTAACATTTAATCTACTTATGTAAGAACATAGCCGAGTTTTGATTTTAAAATGTAGGCTAAGTTTTTATAAAATACCCTTATGGTACATAGTATAATTTTCATTGTACTCGCTGAAAGTAGTAGATTCCTTCAAACACTTACTAAGTGTACACCGTGAACATTTGTGACATTGGAAGAGGTACAGAAGATAAAGGAATAATTTAACTTCTGTGAAAACAATCTATATATTTTCATGCATAGTGTACCGTTTGTTTCTAAAAATGTGATCGCCGAAATAGAAGTCAAACGGATGTTGTTTTTAGTAAGATTAATAATCCCGCTAGCATTTCAAAAAATATTGTTGGTTCTCTTACCAGTAATACTTTTCTGAATTTACATTCACACAGACTAGACTTACATATTTTTTCCTATATACATATACATACATATTCTAATTTTATAATTCTACAACACTCAATGTTTAAATGCAAGTTTGCTTCTAGGAAGTGATTTATAAACTAATTTTAATAGGGCTTAAGTAATATTACTTTAAAATTTAATTAAAATTTACTTTTCAAGTTTTAATTAAAAACTAATTCCGGTTGTTTATCATAACTTCATAAATACAGTTGAAGGCGTCTTATGAAATCTGTGTATCGATGTACAGGAAGACGTCGATAATCCAGAGTTATCTTACAAAGATGACTCCGGATGCTCTTAACTCAAAGGACTATTATTCGAATGGTGTACACGAATGTTTAGTTTTCATAAAGGTAGATCAATTTTTTGAGAAAACCAAAAGACTTTTTACAATAGAGTGTTCCAAATATTTATGTAAAATTCTTTTTTCATAACAGAATACCGTATTTAATATACATTACTATGAATACGTCTAGATCCAGGTAAAACTTAAGATTTTTTTATTTGGTTGGTTTGAGTATTAGGTCACTTATTAATTTAAAATGCAACTAATTCTTTCATATTTGCCACAACAATTGATGCTGCTAAAATGTTGTCAGTTTCTTGATTACAAGTTTCTCCCTCATAAGTAAGTTTAGAACAAAAACGTTTATTGTAATTAACTTTGTATATATTACTTTGTACGCAATGCTGATAATGCCACGTGAATATTGTTACGACACTAATACGAAAGTTCACGACTACATTAGAGGTAAAGCACAGTTTACATTCCACAGTTTACAGTCCAGGTGGGACCAAATACTATATATCGTTTAAAACTATTACAAACTCACTCTCAGAAAATTATAAAACATCAAGGTTAGTGAACCGCCTACTGCCTTTAAGTAGGTCGGCAGTCAGGATCTAGCTCTTAAGTCCCGTGTTCACAAAATTCTAGTGACTAGTGGTTGTATTCAGGTAAACATACCAGTCGCCGGAGAAGAGGTTTACATGATGTTTCGAGCTAGAGATAATCCGAGAACTCCTCCATACCAATGGTCTCGTCCGGCCGTCCTAGTAGATGGCTTATCTAACTTTCTTTACTAGTACATTATGCACCCATTCCTAGAAAGAGACCTAATAAATTTACAATGGACCGTCAAAATTGTGGCTATAAGGCACCTCATTTTAACGTTAACAGTAAAAACTTGTATAATTTTTACGGCACAAAATGCGATAAAAATGCTGGGACAATTTTTCCTTCCGTATTTAAAAGACTGAATGTTCGAGACCCTCGGAAGGTAGTAAGACCAGCAAACCTATTTACAACATTCCAACCTAAACAATTCTGCTACCACTAACCAACATGCGTCTAAACACAAACATTTCTACAGTCAGGGGATTATATGGCTGACGATGGCATACAGAATAATCTTATCGATAAGCTCAAAGTTATTAGACTTATAATTACCGCATTTAAAATGTACAGAGTAAAATATGAGACTAAATGAGTTAGTCTATTTACATTTTGGTTCATTGATAATACTTTTTGTCGTTAGAAGGTGTCTGTTGAGCGTAGTGTGCTGTATATTTGTCTTTATTTGCTAACGTTTGCAAAATAATTATTTAATCTTACAGACAAGTACCTAAATAAATCGAAAATATTTTATTTTATAATATGAATCTTTTTCTAACATCAGATTATTTCATAACTCTAGGCCATGAACGCTAGTTTATCAATATGTTACTCACAATAACGGAAGACTTCAACGATTATTTAATACTAAATGAATAATTAGTGAATTTTCAGCAACAACAGATGCCTGTTGTGTGGGCGGGCATGACTAAGTCAACAGCACAATGGTGCAGCTTAAACATCTTGGTGTAGTGGGTGGTAAGAAATAGCTGTCACTTTTTAGCTGACAGGGTAACCGAATTTTGACGAGGATGCATGACCCGCTGTAAAACACTATGGGACGCATTGGTCAATGGGCAAATGGCTCTACGTTTGTGAGCTGGGAACGAGGTCTCAAGGCACCAGGACGCAGTCTGTTGTATTTTAAGCTGCAGTACTCGTTACCTTTGTCACGGTGGTCTGTCTATTTCCTCGGTACCAAGGGACCAAGGTATTAGAGTTACATACAATTTCAGGGCTCTACTAAAGCCACTCGGTTTGGAAACAGCCCTCTTCCGAAAGTAATCAGAAGGAGGTGTTATACAATGGTACATGTTGAGAAAACACAATGGTTGGTCGTTTAAAGACTTTACTAAAGCGAGTCCCTTTTTAGTGGAGAAAGCGGTTACCGCTTGTGCCGAATTGGCTGTTTTGGAAATAAGATAAAAGGCTGGTGGTGTATTTATTGAGAACCTGACCAACCAGAAGGATCGATATTAGTGATGGTGAAGAAGACTGGAGATATTGACACTGAAGTGAGCCACATACCAATCGGAATACCTTCAAGTGTGTTGTATTGTGCTGCGACTGACCGACTGCACAATAGACCAAATTCTACAGAATATGCACCACAAGGGGTCATACAATATCAAAAGCTGACGGTTCACAGAGATGGAAAGTTACATCCGTTCGTCTCCCACATCTTAGCCTTTAATAAGACAACACTGCCCGAGAAAATCGAGAGGGAATACATCGGCTTATCGTGAGACTATTTTACCCTTCAGCTCATGCATTTTCCGATATTTGCGTTTCGGTTATAGCAAATATCCCAGAATTGCATAGGTATGGCATTAGGATGTACCCAAGTCAATACAAACGTCTGTGGGAAGTGGGAAAATGGTGATGACCCTTGTGCAGAACCAATGAAATTCATTAATTGCAGTGAGCAACATTCGCAGATCACTCAATTTCCCCGTTTACAACCAATAGTCAGACATCCTGGAAACGGAAACGCTAAACACACTAAGTTACCTCGAAGCTAAGAATCTCGTTTACATGCTGAACCAGGCAAATTCGGTTACGCACAGGTTGTTAAGTCTGCACTAGAGGTGACATCCACATCAATATTAAAAGAGATAACGCCTGCAGTAACTCGCTTCATCAAGAGATAACTCGCTGATATGTATCTAACAATGCCACCAAGTAACGAGAGTACAGTTCCATCCCTAAAAACTGCAGAACCCTAGATCACTCCTCGGGCTCGAAAGTCACGAAGACTTATTTCCCAAGGGTTCTGTCTCCGGAAATTCCCTAGTCAATGCTGCACCTGAAGAAACTTCCTCAGTGTCATGACTTCAACCATCTTGTCTGTCCCACCTCCCCTAACATTAAGGTAGGCAAACCTATTCCTGTTATTCTTGATGTTCAACTAAAACATCAATCCGTTTGACAACTTCAATTTGCGGCTTGACAGCTGTAAGACCCATAATTCGCTTGTAACCAAGGGGGAATCAATCACTGTGGTTGCGACTGCAGTTACTTGCCGCTCCTGCTACCGCCGTATATCGCCCTGTATTCTCAGTTGCCCTAACAAAGACATCTTGGAAACAAGAATTGTTCCTAGCGACTAGGAGATGAGCTCCGTATCGGAGTTCAGCCTCATTATCTAGCTTCGTATAGGTAGAGCTCGGCAATTTGGAAAAGACAAAGAAAGATTAAAAAAAAAGAAATCCACGAAAGTAAGCACCATATATAGCAACTGATTCTTCTATATTCATTATGAATAACATCCTTCAGTGGAACATAAACGATTGCACATCACATTACTGCGAACTGAAGATGCTACTGGCCAGTTAAAACTATGTGTATACCTGCGGGGGCGATACGGTCAAAATCGTCGACCGTCAGTCCTGTTCTTCCTGGAAAGCTCAAACCAGGACTACCACACCTTCACCTCGAAACACGTCAAGCCCCTGTTTGTGGTCAGAGGCTTGTACGTTGCGACCCCTCTCGAGAAGACCTTCGACGAGTTGCGCTACCTGGGTTCGACCGTGGCCTCGATGTCATGAGTGTATACTCCTGCTGGATCCAGGCGCCGCTCCCACTTGTTCGTCTCCTGGTAGAGAAGGGCGAGGCAGGCAAAAGCCTTCTCTCTTTGACTCGACTTTTTCGGTTCAGAGTTAAAGTGTAAGGTAGTCGAGCTCCTGAAGCACTGCCTCGGTGCCCCAGATGTCGACGTCTCGGCTATCATTCTGACGCTTGTAACAATAGCATCCGCAATGCTATTCTCCAAGCCCCGAAAGAAACCGCGAGGCCGAGTGAGAATCGACAGAAGGTTCCTACCGTTGTCTACAGAAGAAAAGCAGCTCACCCATGCCCAGGCAGGCAACGCGCCTACGCCAAAAACTAGACCGTCAACGCATCTGGGCTCTATGTTCCCAATACTTGCACAAGAAGGCAAGAACCTGTCAGCTAAATAAGTTGTTTGTCATCGCTTATTTGTCTCTGATTCCCTTCTCGCGTAATGAAAAGTGGAATCGGTGTCAACTCTCTGGTTGGCACAAACCGGCGACTTGCACGTTAATTTTGCGTTCCAGCGGCACGTACCCTAGACCACCATCTCAAAACCAGCCCTAGCAAGTACCGTGTACGTCCAGGTAACACTTAGAAACGACCTCATCCAGTACTCTACTAGAGTGAGTTAATACTAGCATGCCGTTGTAACAGCGTCAACAAAACTCATTTTTTCTGGACCGGACCACATGATAGGAGCCCCTACCGGTAGCTTGGTACATGACGCCTAGAAGACGTCTTATAGATCCACATCCTGATTGCAACTGGCGGTTCATTGCAACTAGTGCATGTTTCTGGTTCTGAATCGACTCCATATGGTGGAAAGCGAAGGAACTCCTTACCGAGGACATTCGTTTCCTTGAAGAGCGCAATGGTCTTCGTTGGCAAAAGCGTGCTCGGTGACTGCGGACTTCTCTGAGTGGCCCAAACAACAGCGATGTCGGTGTGAACACAGCGCTTTGTGGTGCCAATGTTTACATGGCCACACTAGCAAAGCAACAATAGACCCCGCAGAACGACAGTGATACTTGGCCTCTTTCATCGGTCTCAGAAACTGCTGGATTGTCCTGATCG
The DNA here is from genome assembly GCA_034769895.1 of Magicicada septendecula. Classification (NCBI taxonomy): domain Eukaryota; kingdom Metazoa; phylum Arthropoda; class Insecta; order Hemiptera; family Cicadidae; genus Magicicada; species Magicicada septendecula. The sequence goes on along the minus strand of CM068367.1, from coordinate 534,500,656 downwards.
TCCTGACGGCCTCGTCTCGACAACAACGTCGCTATGCTATGGTGTCCGTCAAAACCTTGACATAGGGCAGGAAGGTTGAGCCAACAACCTCCTGTTAACCCATCATCAACAACAGATGACCAGTGAATAAGATGTTGAATACAATTGTAAGTAAAAAGATGTTAACCATAAATATCATTTAGTTTTCAGTTCAACCCTTGCATTTATGGAGTTTACTAGCATATAGCCTCTGTGTATTAAGATGTGTATGGAAACAAGTGTATACAACGAAATAGTATTTAGTATTTTTATGAATTAACATTAACTGTTTGCTTGACAAGAATATAATCGTATGTAGTCTTGTAGACAAGCATGCATAACATTCTTCATTTGTCATGGAGTAATGTTTACTGTTATATAATTAGGGAAATATTACAATAAAATAAAAAAGACAGTAAATAATATTTTAATTATAGAACGAACATTACATGATATATAGAGGTAAAATATTTTGACATGACATGAGTTACTCCCTGTTGCATCATAATACTCGCGAGTTTAATCCGCTGGGTCTTGTAACGACTAATTTACTCGTACCCTTGCCGCCCATTTCCACAGTACACGACCCTTATTAAACCTAGTCCAAGATAGATATACAAACAAAATATTCTGTTTATAAAACAACACAAATTCAAAACTATGTAATCTTCTCGTTTTCCATTACAACCCATGGCTTGTTTAGTTAATCTGTTTTCATGTTCTGTTTATTTCATACGTGTGTTTTCCTGTAATTTCTTTACTTGTAAACGGTTTCTTAGTTATTCTAAAATTATTCAAATACCTTTAGTCACATGAACACATAAGCGAGCGCCACACACACATATGTAAGTGTAATCAATATTAACAACTATAAATTTTTAATTTGATATTTTGATGTTCAAGTATAGCCTGCAGCATATTTTGTATCTTGATCTTAACACATTCTCAGATTTTTGTAACGAACTAAGATCCTATTCACTGTCTTTGTATATATACGACAAATACCAATGAATTCGACATTCAATTCCTTTGGTTTCCTCTATTATTAGGCGATCATTCGCCAGCTTTGTGTTGCCGACAGGATTGCCTTAACGATAATAACATAGCCTGTTATTGTTGATATTGCAGAAATCTTTTCATAGGTGCACATATGAAGAGTTCATAATAAGCAGTAGTAATGGGTAATCTAGGTTAAATAGTAATACGCAGCCCTGGTGAATTTCAAACTTCCGTTTCCTGTTTTGAGAGCTCCATTCACATTAACATACATATTTTTAACGGTTTGTAAACCATGCCATTTAAGCAAATGTCAGACTTAAATGTTTAATTTAAATGTTAAAAAGATTATTATATGATATTTCATAAAACAGATAATAATCTGACTCTTCTGACCTCAAGATACCATTTGGTAGTTATAGATAAAATTAGTATTGCCTCTATTGTTCCTCAGTGTCCTTCGAAGGCGTGTACTGAGAATAATCATGTGCCAAACTTTATTTTTTTCTTTGGATAGTAATACCTATAAAAGTTGAGAACTGTAACGTATTATATGTATTTTATGGTGGTGTTTACATTTAACAAAAAGGATTTCATGGAAACTCAAACAAACTTAATGTAAACCAATTCTGAAGAATCTTTACAAACAAACTTAGTACTTGTTAATTAATTACCTTTTCTCCTAGATGATCATAGTATCAAGTAAACATGTCATCTTTACACATGCTTTGACGCATTTAAACATTTTAATAGCCTCTTTTTCTAGAAAAAGAATCCAGTAATTGGTTCATTTCACTAACACTGAATTCTGGGTATTTGAGTTTCAAACTATAATAGTAAAGATTCTCCTGCTGCCTTCCCAAAAATGTTTTCATTTCTACTAATCTCTGTTTAGACAAAAATAATTATAATAGCATTTGCCACGCACGTTTTCATGTAATTATTTTTCTCATTGTTATTTTTCAGGTTTCATAATATCAATTTTTTTTAACTTCCAGCAGATTTTCGTTCCCAGTCACCACATAGTTAATTTTCAAATCTATGTGTGCTTACGTAAACACTAATACACTCGTTTCCTAATTACGTTGATATTAATGAAAGGCAGGATAAGTGAGAACTTTGCCAATAGTAAAAATAAATATCGTAGAAGTTATATAATATAAGCATCCTATTAAATGTAGTTTAGAATAGATTCATTTTTTGAAACAATAATGTTTCAAAGCAATGTTATTTAAGCTGTACAAAAAGGTTCGCATACCGATTGGCTGGTATTACGGAGAGTAGAATTGTGACAAGTAACTTACTATTTGATTTGAAATCTTTATTGAACTGTTTAATCAATTATGCGAAAAATAAGACGAGTAAAATGATTCGAGAAAATGTAATATTACAATCTCGTGTCCTACTTCTGAATTTAGCTTAGATTATAATTACCAGAATTAACCTAAATGTAATTAATGTTTAATCAATATCACAATTGACATAGACAGTCTATCGAAGCCGGCTGTCAAAGGGTATAATTATTACTCATCGTATTCAATCGTACGATTGTAAATCGTAGTCTAGTGCATAATGTAAAATACCTTCTATTAATTTCCTCGTTTTCCTCTAGTAACGGTTTTGTAAATGTTTTTATGAGGCACATACATATCACAGTACTATAGCGATTTGTTATTGTACTTAGAGTTTACGTGACAGTAGTAGGTCACTTCTAGTCATAATTTATGCTCCCAGAGTAAGGACGTAGAACGTTAAAATATTTTTAACAGATAATTATTAATGTATCAAATATTAGTTAAGAAGTTTTATTTATTAGTAATACTGAATCAATTTCATTCAGATGTCAGATATGTGTTACGGGTAAGGAGAGTTCATGAGTAATAAACAAAATGAGATGTTATTATATGTGTAATCAACTCAGTCAGATATGCGTTCACAAAGTAAATTTAGAAGTGAAATATCTCTTGTAAATATTCCTTAGAACTTTTAATTTCCTTACGAAATTTGTAGACCTGTTTCTCAGTGTCTATTTCAACAAATCTTTTTCGATATTTTCATTATTACAAAACAATAATTAATGAAAACATTAATGAAAACACGTTAGACAACACATTAAGGGAACAAGGTTTTTTAATTTATTGGAGATTTGAATTGTATACACTCAGTTATACATCTTTCAACTTTTCTATAATTTTCAGCTGCTAATCGACCGATGCTCATAAACGTTTTCATCTGTTACCAAATTATCAGGTCCCAATTATTAAGGTGGCTTGATTAGTTTTAAGTTATTTCTCATGAGTTTAGTACATGAAATTTACGCGCGCACCCCCCGCATACACACACACACACAATACACATACACACACGATATTTACAGGACTATTATACATGCACGTGTTTCAAGGATTTACTTTCCATTTTCCTGCAAATTAACAGTTAACAATAATGTCCCTTGATGTTTCAAGAATTTTGCATTATATATTATTAGGTACTGTAATTAAGTGCATTTAAACTAGAAGAGAAATCTACTTTTTCGTTATTAATAATGTGTAACTAATTTGTTTAATTTCAAGAGTATAAAGTTTTACATCAATTTAGTTTCCAAAAATGTCTTACTTTTATAAATGTACTCACGAACCATATATTTTGTGCTTTTATAAAAGATTGTTATTTACAAAATATCAGAAATTATTATTTGTTTTACAACAGGCATAAACTTTTAATTTTTTAGATATATAAAACTCATAAAACTAATCAAATTTTGTTCAGAATTTCTTAGTTTTTGTGTATTGTACAGAAATTTGTCATTTTTCTATTTATTTGTAAATTATTATTTTTAATCAATAGTTTGCTGCTAAAAGTTGTTCAATTTTTAACATTTCACTAAAATATGTTGTAAATTATTATTAACAACAGCTTAGTAGAAAAGTTACACAAAATAGTCTTGAAAAAAATTTGCAGGCATTGCACAAATGCAATGCACAGAGAAGGACATTGAAAATGCTTCAATAAATCTAAAAATTATATATATTTATGTTCATTCACCAATCAATGAATTCATTCTTCATTCACCAATCAATGAATTCATTCTTCATTTACCAATGTACAGGTTATAAGTTAAATGTAGTCGCATTCATAAGCGAAGTTTTATATGTGTACTACCTTATTGACAACAAAGAATTAGTTTCTATGGAAACTTACCGGTTCCCATTTTCGATCACTCACCAGCGATCGGCCGCAAATGTGCGACACGTGCTTATAAACATTTTCAATGTTAAAAATTGTAAATGTTGTTTGAGATTATGTGTGCAATACAGTAAGGTCAAGGTATAACAATTAACTTTTCTGAAGTATACGACGTTAAATATTTGTTGTTAATTTGGAGACAAAATTCGTCGAAAAGGAAACTGAAGCAGATTCCAGGTTAACTAAATAAATGAGTTTGTGAACTAAGATTCACTCTCTTAAAGCGAGTTCTTAGTATTCTATAACTTAATAAAATTAGGTTGATATTAAAAGCTTCACGTATTTATCAATGATTCGTTACCATTCAGTAGGTAGACACATACATTATGCTTTCATTATGCTTTACAAATCCAACGCATATAATAACGCATAACGCGACGTCGAGGTTAATATAATTCAGCAAACAAACATGATAATAAGCTTGGTGGACAAAATTCATTATTAGCCAAACAAAAGTGACAATGAATTTTGTAACGGTGAAAAAACATGAAATATAAGAGTTTGTCGATCTAGGATTAAGGACGATGGACTAGAGTACTTTTTGCCTTCAGCGTAACTCTTTAACCTATTACATTTGGATGATAAAAATGCGCCCAACCAAAAAATTACAACATAGTACACATAAATAAACTTAAAAGAATAAGTAAATAGAAAGCTTCTACTCTATTTATTCTGTACGTGAACGGTATAAAATCTAATTCAAAATAGTTTTTCAGGTTGCATATAAGAACTCATGAACACGGATAGAGCTATAAATTAAACACACCTTGTTCCTGCTGAAACTTATTTTACGGGTATATGATCTATTTCCAAAGAGCAAACACTCATGTAACAATTATGCTGACTATATGGTTAAATAACCATTGTTTAAAACTGATGCCACATTGGAAGGATTCAGTGTTATTTGTCTGCAACCTCATATCTCGAGTCTTGCTACATATGCCTCCTGCCGAGAAATCCTGGGAACATATTTTCAAATATTTGGTTGTGTGTCATTTTGACAACCCGATGTTTTAACTTAAGTATATTATAGTTATGGAAAAGACCTCTAAAAGTGTTGAATTTAGTTTTTATGTGTTTTTAAATAAATAATATCATTATTCATAGTTCCGTTTTTATATATTTCAATTTTTATATTTTTACAATTTCTTAATAACATTACTAACTCATGTGAAAGTTTAACGTAGGCCCTAATTTTGGGAATTAACCGATACCTCACAAGACATTTTAAGTGTTCTCAGCAGTAAACGTTGATAATCCAGTTGCTTTAGGTACAGAACCCTTATACAAGTAAATTGGTTATTTCTATTCCAAACTGTTTCTATTGCAGTTTATGTTAAATCTTCCATTAAGTATTACGTTGATTATTACGTAATTACCGTAAGAGAATATTGTGGTTTTTCACATATTATTTATAAAAAGATTAGTCTCGTATTATTTCTCAGAAACTTATATTAATGCTCGGCGCCTACTCAAAGTTACAGTCAATTGTCGGTTTGATCATTGATCTTATCATTGATCATTGATCTTCATTCACCTTGACAGCGTCAATTCCATCTCGTCCTATTTAAGGTTATTCTCATTCTGATTATTCACTAGCCGTTGAGTTTTCAAAAAAATTGAAAAAAGTATACATTGCCATCTACATTTAACAAAAAAAAAAAAAACAATTTGTGTATTATTACCTTCAACATAACTTATGTGTCAAATAGAAGAGACACAACATATGTCAACCTAGTAGCACATTTTGTTGTTAACGATAGACGCATGTGTAATGAATGAACATTTAAATCATAAAAAAATATTGCAAACGAAGATATATTTGATTGTATATCTTAAGGTAGTTCTGAAATATTTATTACTTCACCTGCTGAAAACTGCGAAAGGCTATGTAATCTTCGAATAGTCGTTAAAAAAAAACACTTCCCGGTCAAGAGGAAGAGCAGTTAGACGATCAATCGTAGCCTGTCCGTTAGTCAAAATCCACATTCTTTTATTATATTTTTTACTGTGCTTTTTCGTTATTGCCAACTTTGTATGTTCTTAAAAAGGGACTTCATGCGGGCGAATTTCTTTATGTTGTCTTCTTTCACTTTTTTGGTTTTTATCGACACAAATATACTTAACTCACATATTAAGTTAGTTAAACTTATACTTTAGTTATTCATATATTAAAAGTTGAGCAGCAATTAATGAATTTTGTTTGTCTATGGCAAAACCCTTTCAAGGGTTTTCAGAATTTACATACATTGCCTCAGATTTAGCTAAAACTCTTAGGCTAATTGAAGACTTTAGAGTACCCAGTAATACGTCTTGTCACCTACTGACTGCATGTAAAAATCGCCATTACAATTAAACAATATTTGTGTGTACAAACTTAATAAAAATATTTTAAAACAAATAATTTTTCTAATATATTACACTCCTTTGCGTCTTCTTGTGCAGGCATATTGATAGTTTTAAAAAATAATTTTGATTCAGAAAATTGTATTACGTTTATAAATATTAAGATGTTTTACGTAAAATATTATACGTGCGTATTGGAAAGACCAGTTTTCAGATTTAAAGTAACGTATATTTTAAACCAATATTGTAAACTTACGTTTTCTACAACATTTCTGAAGATGGTGATAATGATGTTGAAAACAAAACAATTGAATATGTTTCTGTAAAATCTGCTGGTGAGCTGTATGGAAGAAACAACAAACTAAAAAGAAAGTAAAGTTCACACAGATGAATTAAAACGCTTATTCCAATTTTTGTCTTATGTCGACTGATTAAGCGCCGGCGGGTGTGTTTGAGGTTTCTTTGTGAAGTCTACGGCAGAAGATTATATAATAGGCGTGCTGAATAAAAGACACTTGCGCGCGCGCCTACACACACACATACAGTATAATATAATATTGTGATATTATTCAATATAGTTTCTTCTGCAAAGAGTGTATTACGTTTTTGTCGTTATAATACTTGACGTACGTTTCCCTGAAATATATCAGCATTATCAGAGGTTTGTAAGTAAATTAATAATAATCGAAATAATTCTACGTTAATATAGAAACTAACGAATAATCGAATTTGTATCGATTTTAATGTAAAATAACGGATAATTGATTTAATTCGTTTAGTTAACAATTGTTTTAATGTTTATTTATATAAGCAGCTGTTTTGACATACTATTATATTAGAAATATTTAATTTTTATATTTTACTTATTTTTATGTGTTTTAATAAATTTATAATTTTAAATAGATCATCTTGTTTTGTTTGTAATTGACTTTGTTCTTTAATTAATAAATTATTGTTATTGTGTTTTTAAATATTAAGATATTCCCAAATATTCATTTTGTGAACTCTTTGTATGTTTTTAATTAATTTTATTATGTCAATGCCTCCAAATGGGTGTTTATTATTACGGCAATATGTGACTAAATTAGGTTTCTAAATATTTATTTTTAAAAATGCATGTGGTGTTGAAGGAATCTATGGAGTAATTTTTTTTTGTCTGCCCTACGTAAAATTTACTGCAATCTGGTCATTCTATTTTGTATAATCCATTTTTATTGTAAATATTGGCTTTAGTTTTAGATTTTATTTTAATACAAATTATATTACCTGTATTTTACGATAAATATTTTAAATTTGGAATTTTAAATAATTTTGTTTAGTTTTTGAGTTATATTTCCAGAATAACTAAAGGTTTTATGTTTTATATTATTATTTTAGGTGAATTTTTAGGTGTAGTGTTATTGGGAATTTGAATAGTGAGTTTATGTTTTATTTTATATTCTAATTTACTGATAGTTTTAATTTTGTATTCATTTTTAATAGCTTTTTGTTGGATAATATTTCTTTCTTTGCTCCTTTCTTTGTCATTTAGTGGGATCCTAAGCAATCGGTAAATCATGGAATCAAATACTGCCATTTTATGTTTCGAGGATGGATAGAATTATCTGGTATTACTAAATCCGTTTGAGAAGGTTTCCTGTACATTGAGTATTGAATATCTGTTTCATTTTCTTTATTGTTATATCTAAATATTTTAATTTATTATTTGATTCTTGTTCTAATGTGTTTTTACTATTTATTTTGTGTATTTTCAAAAAATATTAAGCTGTAGGAAATTTTTTGAAATCTATGTTTCCAAAACAATTAACTAATTGTGTTTTTATGTTCAATAAATTGGTTACGGAATGAGTTAAATCACCTTGTATGATTTTTCATCCATCATTGTCTATATACGTATCTCAAAGTTTCTACATGTTTATGATTATTTCAAATTTGAATTATATTTAAATTATTTTATATTTTAATATTATAAATTATATATTGCAATGTACAAGATTGCATAGAAAAAGTAGTCGATATTAGATCATGGAATGTTTTAGCTTTTATTGAAGATTTCCCTTAATTTTTAGATTTCAGAGTATTTTTACTAAAGTTTATGATAACACAACAAAATTAATAGATTTTTTCTAATACAAAATAAAATGAATTACTACTTCTGTTGCAAATAAAATACTGAACAGTTTCTGTTGACCTTCCCTTTATACTTAAAAATAATTCGTTCCTACAGTCTAATTACATAAATCTTAATTCCTACAAGATTTCTGTTTCTTTTAGTTAATAATTGTTTCATTAAATGATATAGTTTATATAAATGGTTTCACTTTCCTTGTTTGTTGGACGATGCGGCGTTGCTCCTGTTTTTCTGATGAGTGTCGACAGATGTTTCTACCAGGTAGACGACAGGGTATCGCTGCTCCTCTTGTTGTTGCTCTTCAGGAACCTCTCCTGCTTCCCAGGTCTCAGGGTCGTTTACAGGTTTGGGTACTTCTATGAACAGTGTTTAATTACTAATTCTAATTGATTCGTATGGCTCCGGCAAAATTTATATGTTCATAAATGCCTACACGGACGATCTTGAACTTCACCGAACTAGCACTTGAGATTATTCAATCGCGCACTTTACTTCTAGTGTCCGTAACTCCTGACAGACCTAACGTACTAAATCAGAGTTAACGATTACACGAGACAAAGCAGTCGCTTCTTCTGAGTTCTAAGTTAGACTGATTTACATCCCATCAAGGATCAAATCAACTGATGTATTAGCCAAACTTATTGGTCAAAACGCTCCCTCGGCCTTAGGGCTACAGTCTAGATAACATTCTACTTATAAGAAATTGTCTATTCACAATATAAAACGTGCAAATAAAACGTTTGCTTTAATTGTGTTTCACGAAACCTTTTGATGAAAAAAACTCACATATTTCGTTCTATAAGTTATTAACAAATATGACTAGCAGATAGGTCTTTACTCTATGCACATTCTGGTGTAAGACTTATGTCGGACCTTTGATTTACATAAAAGTTATTTAATTTAATTCGTTTTTTATTGTTATTTTGTAACACAGTAACACACGTGCACTCGCCATATGCCTATGCATATGTTCGCACTACTTCACCTAAGTGCGATAACACACACTATTTTTTATGAAGTCAAAAATCAACTTAATCGAACAATTTTGACATGACTTTTATTGTGTATATTACAATGTTCCAACATGCAACTTTTACTTTAACCAATTCTGATTGAAACATGCTAACATATGTAAAGAGTAAAATTATTATATTAGATGCAAATCTCACCTATTGCAATGTGTGTGTGTGTGTGTGTACACACACATACACATGTTAAAAAAGATTCGGATTTTTTTTTCATGCGCTACCAAATGAAGCATGGTTGACCTTGAGTAGAGGCTGGCAGTGAACTCCAGCGCCCAAGCGCTGACTGCCGGCCCCGCTACATCGAATCAGTGTCTGGCTGCGTGTCAGTAACTACGTGTATCGAGGGCCCATCGGATTTCATTTATTTTAAAATTACAGACAAAACTTGAGCAGCGGTACTGCATTAGGTTTTTCCAACTACTTGGATACCCAAGCGGATATTATTTGAAAAATTCAGCAGTCTTTTGGGTACGATGCTACGAGTGTCACACGTATTATGGAGTGGTATAATCGTTTCAAAGATGGCTGCACAACATTGGACAGCAAACTGCGTTCTAGCATGCCCTCAACAAGCTTAAATCATGAAATCATTGTCCAGGTGCAAACTTTGGTCATGGAGGATCGTCGAATTAGAGTCCGAGAGATTGCAGAAGAGGTGGGAACAAGCATTGGATTAGTACATTCCATTTTGACCGAAAATCTGGCTATGCGAAGAATCTCTGCAAAACTGGCTATGTTGTGCTAAAACTGTTAACAATGGAGCAGAAGGGACTCTGTTTGAAAGTTTCGCAGGACATGTTGGACTGTGTAAAAACTGGCCCAGGCTTCCTCAACACTGTGATCACTTGGGATGAGACGTGGATATATGGGTACGATCCTGAAACCAAAGTTCAGTCATCACAATAGAAATAATCGTCATCTCCGTGGCCGAAAAATCAAAAGAAGTGCGCAAAAAAATCAATGTCGTCCTGATTGTGTTTTTTGATTCATCTGGGATAGTGTGCCGTGAGTATACACCACAAAACCAAATAATTACCAAATAATACTATTTAGAGATTATGCGTCACCTCCGTGATGCTGTGCAGCGCAAAAGGCCAGACCTGTGGACAGCGCACACTTGACAACTTCGTCAATGCAAGTACGCACCTGCACATTCTTCTCACCAAGTTCAGACTTTCTTGGTGAAACACAACACTCTTAAGCCACGCCAGCCTCCCTACTCTCCTGTGATTTATGGTTATTTTGTAAGTTGAAAATATCGCTTAATAGAACTCGATTTGAGTCAAGAGAAGATATCATACAAAATGTGACAAAACAGCTGTACTCCATACCAAAAGATGACTTGCATACATGTTTCCAAAGTGCCAGGATCACTGGAAAAGTGTGTGCAATCTAAAGGGGAGTGCTTTGAAGGGGATAAATATTTAAAACCTGCAGATAAATCAATGTATTTTTCCTGAGCAAAGGTCTGATACTTTTTGAACACACCTCGTACGCGCGCGCGTGTGTGTGTGTGTGGTTATTACAAACTATTGTGTCATTAGTAGAGAGACAAACGACATTATTAACTTAGACGTAGTGCACTTCTGGCTGTCAAATACACCGTCTCGCAAAAGTTTTTTTCATAATTTGCACAGTCCAAAGTGTAAAAGAGAAACTAACTTTGAAAAACATGATAAAGTTTATGAGTAAGACTAAATTTAGTTCTGAATAAATTTCTAACAAATGTTTCTAGCTGCTAACCTCAAAAATGAGAAAATTGGGAAAATATTCACTGCATAGGATTTAACAAAAGGGAAATTGTACTTTTGCACTTATAGTAAATGTACACCAGAAACAATTGATAACACACAAAAATTTATTACATGAAAAATTAAATTGTGCATACTTTTCGTTGCCTGAAAAATACCACCTGATAATAAAATATAAGAAATTTATCTTCTCTACCTATGCAATGGGTATTGTACTTTCACGATGTTCAGGAAAAAAATGAATACAATCGTATTTTAATAATCAAACTGATTTTTAATTATAGAGAATACTGAATCATAATCAATAATTCTGTAGCATTGACATTAAGTCTAAATGCGAACAAATATTAAAATGTTTCCAGAAACATAATTACACAAATAAGCTAAAACACTAATAAAGGCATAGGTTGGCCAGCCAGTCTACTGCTTCACACTTTAATTCGAATCCCTTCATTAGCAATTTTACATTAGCTTCTTCTTATTTTAATTCATAACCCCCCGCACAACATAAAAAAAATTGATTTATGCAATTTTCATAACGTATTATAAGCAGAAGTGAATCCTCAGATCAAGTGAAAATCAGGGAAAAGTAAATGAATGATTATTGTTGTAACCAGCATTATTGTTGTCACCAAAATCTATTCCACATGTCTTCTCATCTCTCATCTTTTGGAAATCAGTGGCGTCTTTCATTAAAAATGATACTGATGACTTGATTTGATCAAAGTCGTTAATATCATTCGCTTACAGTTCTGTGCGATCTTCTAACAGCTGACTGGCCTTCGTCCTTAAGGCAATCACTCCAAAAAATTCTTCGCTGCACTAACTATAACTATAACTACACTTTCATTATTTTCCATTATTTTTCCATTAGGCTACAGTTAGAAATACTCAACCTTATAACAATGTATGATGATTTGCTGGTATCTAAATAGTGCTCTCAGACAAGCAAAAAGCAAGCTTCCTTTAATAGTGCTTTTAGCCTCTAGGAGCGCTAGCAATGTTCCGGCTCGGTGAAAATGCGGCCATTTGTTTGTCTTGTTCATTGATTTAGTTATCGCTGTCTGAGTTTAGCTCCAAGCAATGTGTCCTGGGTAATGGTTGTTGAAATCATATTTTTTTTAACTAGGAAGTTGAATCAGAGCTTGCTAAAAGCGACTTTTTTAATCCTCATATTAATTACATTTCATGAAAATATTTCTCACAGCGACAGAAACAAGTGCGAACATGAATATTTTTTTATTATTTTACAGCATTGGAATTTTGTGTACATATGCTTATATTGTGCTTAAAGTCTACGCTTCCCCTACCCATCAGGTCAAGTACACGGACACGGATTATAAGTACAACTAATGATCTTAAATGCTACTCTCACATTGGCTGTGTAAAAACTATAAACTTATTAAGTAAAATAATACTAACCGAAACTAATATACATTTACTTTTACAGGTGTAATTACTAAATAGGTGTAACAGTTTTTGTAAAACAAAAGTAACGTTTACTATAATTACATTTAACATAGGCCTACTCTTTTGTACTATCACATAAATTTTATATCCAGTTTCTTAACTGTTTCCTAAAATATAAGTGTTATTATCGTAATTTTCATTTATTTGCTTTACTTTAGATACGTTTCCATTATTGTTCCACACTTGTTGGAGAAGTTTGATGTTTTTCACTAAAAATTGTAATTTGTTTTATAATTAATTGGAAAACTAGATTCAAAAGTAAATATTGAAAGAATATAAATAGTGACAGGTTAAATTAATAAACAACTGATAAGTAACAGATTACAGTGATTGCAAACAGCACGGGTAGCCTTATCTTCTCGGTCATTATAAACAAACCAGTATACTCAATTATTTCTCTACCAGACAATCTCTATTCTCTCATACAAATAGCTCTCCCAATACAAAATCTCATCATTGTGTATAGTCCCGTCTATAGGACCGCACAACGATCCTATTTGAGATCTCTTGACGACACTTGACTGCGTACGGAAAATTTCTTTCGCAATAGATGCCGACTCAAATCGGGATCGAGGGGTTCCCTTCGCCGCTGCTAACGTTAATTAATAAGTTTCACTTCTTCTTAGTCAGTCTGGATTAGGTTACCCCAACTAAACTAACGCTTATTATAAACTTGAGAAGTCAGTTTCAGGAGAAACCTAAGTTAATTTGATGAATCAGTAAAGAGATTAGGAGAAACAACAATTAAGAGTACTGCCTGAATGCACTGATATTTCTGTAATGTGAACAATATTTAGAAAGAAAATAACAACTGAGAAGAAGTATGGAAATACACGTAAGAAATAGACATAGACTAAAATCTGGTTGGAAATTTATTTTGTATCTAAACGCAGAAAGAACAGCCATACTAACACGAACCTAAAGCGTCTGAATAAAAATGAACTTTACTTAAAATGTATTTTAGTTCTAAATTTGGAAAACTAAATTAATAGTATTCATAACTGACATTAAGTTATTGATATTAATTTCCGTTAATTGATCAAATAAAACTAATGAGTAGTTAATAAGACAAATTGTTCCTGTTGAAAATATTTGAAATTAGTATAATGGGAAAAGTGGTACTCACTCGTAAAACTGTTCTGCGCTACATTCTTGATTCTGCTTTGCTAGTTGCAGATAATAGTACGAGATGAAAACAAATTTAATTTCAGAATAAATTCTAAAATGTTGACTTTTTCAAGTGCCTTTTTTGAAGCAGATAAATTTTACTTTGTGAATTTTAATTTTAGTTTACAATTACTCTACCTTGATCACACTCGCTACTTTAACGTTCATCCAACTAAGTTCGTGTTTAATACTATTAAAAAATTAATTTTTATACATGAATTAGTTTTTCTACTATAACTAATTCTTCAATATTTTACGTGTCTATTATGTGATCGCTATACATTGCCTATGTCTAGTACGTACACTATATATTTGTACTCAGACTACTACAGGAAACGATGTAGCTCTGCGGCTCCTATTTCAATGTTTAAACAGTGAATATCAAAGTACTCCCGTATAAAGGGCTATACATTGTATAGTATACACGCGTATCGCCAAATGTTGAAATGCTAAAAACTTATATAGACCTACTTACAACATTTTTCAACGTATACTGTTAATTATGTAAGATTTTTAGCTCATAGTACACTTTATAATACGCAACACGTATTATCAGAGAAATTGTTCCTATATTTTCAAGAAGGAATTTATTTAAAAACTAATATGTATATGTACCTGAATTATAATATGTAAGATGAAACTAATCAACTCGGAAAAGGAGTTATTTAAAAATGTCTTTAAAATAGATCAACACAAAGGAAAAGCTGATAAATTGTTATTGGTTAACACTAACATTTACGAAGAGGGCTTTTCATATAGAATTTGTCGTTCACTATTTGCAACGCGTTATTACACCATTGTCAAGGTCACTAGTCAGCTAATGTAACATTAAGAAGACTCAGTTATCAGTGACAATTATGATAACTGCTTACGAAAGACCAGTTGTAAGGCTACAATAAACGAAATATAAATGTTAGTGAAACACCAAAAGTGATAAGAAAGCAGACACCACCTGAGACACCTCCACGTTCGTTTTATCAATAGAGCTTTTTCGTTTATTTTCTTATTTAATTTTGTTTTGGAACGTTTGCTCTGAGAATTTTTATTTACGTGTGAACATTAAAAACTATGAACTGAAAATTATATGTAGTCTATTTCCGTCAACCGTTACTTTAAAATCTATATGGAGACTTACGATTTTGATTTGTATTCAGAGTAGTTGTCTTATTTAATTTAGATAAATTCAAAGTCACTTAAAATTAATTTGGTTAGCTCTTGTAATACCAGATAGAAAGCATCACATTGAATATAAATTGGTTGCTGTCAGACGATCTCAGACTAATGGCAACTTTCTTTAATCACAATAATAATTTATGTTATTAAGTGGCATTAATATTGTAACGTGACGGTTCCCTCAGAATAAAGATTTTAAAACATAAATATATTGAAATACACAGCTGTAGGAAAGTTGTAAATTACGTGATGAAATATATGTATTATTAATTGAAGTTAAGACTATTATAAAATATAATAAGAAAACAAAAATGTTAAACATGTCCAGCATAGCTGGGTAACCAGTATCTTGAATGGTGATTGTATAAACTAAAAAAAAATATAATAAAAAACAATACAACTAGATTAAGTAGTTATATCTGCTTGTGACAGGTAAACACATAGGCAATTCAGAAGGGAATTGGTATTACATAAATGTGTGATAAAGTTCTAGTTGTATTAAACTGTTATAATCTTGAGTTATAAAAAAGGACCATTATTGTCAATGAAGAAAGATAAAGATGTAAAGAATAGTGTTAGGTAAAATTTAGTGTTAGGAAGTGAGACATAAACTGACTTTTAGATTAGGAATTAAGTAATAATTATTGTTTAAAATAGACAAACTAATAAATTGTTTAGTAAGATGTTAATGTTACAAAACCCTACATCTTCTTTAGAAGGTAGAAAGGAACAATATATTATATAAAGAATGTATTAGACAATGTTATGTATAATAATAGATAATGTATATTACTAGCTAAAAGCATGGCATTGTGGCGACTCGCGAAGCTTAAATACAAAAAATATTACGTACAAATAAATAATCACAATATTTATATTTGAGCTCCAGGAATCACCATCAAACCATGCTTTTAGCTAGTTAAAAAAAAGTAATTTTTGATTTTTCGAAATAATTTTATGGCTAAAAAACAATATTTTGATTTTTTATATATTTTTTTTAATACAAAAATATACAATAGCCAATCATTTTCAAAAAATTATAATTAAATAATTAGAAAAAAGATTAACATAATTAATTAATAATTAAATCAGTAATTAGATACATTTTTAATCAGATACAAAATTTCTCATTCGAGTTTCTTATTGTTTCTACACTTTAACATATGTGAATTTTTAATATTACAAAATCTATAGTAAGAAAATGTTCTGTTTAAAGCTTAACCTTCTAAAGTTTTTACTCTCGACAACGCAACATATATTAAACCAATAGAAGTTTCTTTTCTCCAATATCTACAACAGCTCTATCCAAGATTAAACCTTGAGACTTATGAATGGTAATGGAAAGGCTAATTGTAACGGAAATTGTTTCCTTGAACAATTAATATTTCCACTTTCCCAAAATTTAGTTATAGGTGGAATTGGAACATAATCACTATTTTCATAAGTTGCATGAAAATAATTTTCAAAACGAACCATTATCACTCGTGGCATTTGATCAGGTGGACCATGATTTTGTTCATAGATAATATCTTCAACGTAACCTAGAGCTCCGTTCACTAATCCTTTTTCAACCCACAAATTAGAACGTAACATAACTTTAGATCCAATTGATAAAATTATAAATGGTTCCAGTCCACCTGATAATTCTGCACTTGCTGATTTTGCTTTAGAACAATTATGAATAGGTAGAATATAAGCAACGGGTTGACGAAATTCTTTTAACTTTCGATGATTAAATTCTTTTACATTTTTATTTGTTGCAAATAGCCTAATTTCATCGTTGAAAAAATGACGTTCATTTTGTGAAAAAGTTTGTATACTACGTGTCATTAATATTTCATAGTCTTGAACTGTACATTCACCATAACTAACACGATCAAGTATATCTCGAAATAATTGTTGAGATTCATTTTGTCAAAATGATGACGATAAAAAAATACTTTTGAATACTTGATGTAAATAATAATTTTCCTTCCAAAAGGAATTCACTTCCTTCAATTTTATCACTGTAAAGTGGTTTGTCAGTAACAGGAGGTAACTGATTAATATCCCCAAAAAATACACAAATAATCCACCAAACGGTTCATCTTGTCTTGATGGAATAGCTCTGCGTACTCTTAAAACAATTTTCCTCAAAAGACTACATCCAATCATACTCATATCATCTATAAACAGAAATTTACAACCACGAATTTCCTGTTGAAATTGAGCAAGTGAGTGTGAACTGAGTTCTCTAAATACTTTATGTACTCCTAATAAAAGTTTGGAGTGTATTGTTGATCCATTAATATTAACAGCAGCAGCACCAGTTGGTTGCAAGCAATTGATAAGAAGATGATCACAATGTTTGATTCAATCGACAAGTGAAATAATTAAATAAAGTACTTTTTCCAGAACCGGCTTTTCCTTGAATAACAATTCTTTTAATCGGAAGTTCTTCTTCGTTACCTTGTAGGTACCTAAGTTGTTTTTCAAATATATTTGTCAGTTCTTGTTGTTCATCAGAGAAAACAATATTTGGCACATTATATTGAACATTAACAATGTCATTTCTTTGAATTTCTATTACTTTTTTTTTTCAATGAAATTTTCTAATGTATTCAACAATTGTTGATTCAAAACAGAATGCCAATTATATCTGATATCAATTTAACTTCTACCTAGATCTACTTCTTCCTGAATTGTATTTGGTTCAGCAGCTACGTCCAACCAGTCATATGGTTGATCTATTTCTAATTGGCCTGTTTCTTCAAAATCTTCTTCGTCTTCCACATTTTGTAGCATATAATCCAAATCATAATTCAGAATATCGTCATTCCCAAAATGCTGCTCATATATAATCTTCCAAGTACTATTATGTGGATTTAGATCATTCAGTTGTCGCCAGGAAATATGTAATAAAATTTGTTGCTAGTAAAAATTAATTTTTTTAATAATTTAACAACTACGTATAATTTAAATATAATTTATTTCAATAAACATCACATTTGTATTATTAAAATCTAAAACATTAAAAGTATTAGTAAGAAAAATTTACTGCTTCTTTTTCAAATTATGTATGCTCATAGTCATAGTGTGGGGTGGAGCCAAAAAAAATGTGGGGTGGAGGAAAAAAATAATGTGTACGCTAATTTCAGTGACAGATAAACGTTAAGTGAAATATAAGATGTTTATGCGCGCGTGCACACACATACACATGTATATTAGACTTGATTAAGTCAAAAAAATATTTGAAAATGCAAAGGTTTTTGGTTTGATATAACAAACAGTATTGCATAAAAAATTATTTACTATAATTCGTTAATGACATTTTATTCAGGGCGTTAATCAAAGTCCACATTTTAAAAGTATTACGATGAAGTTGTAGAAAACAGGAACTTACAGAAATGGAATAAATGTGTTTAGAGCTTTGTTAAGTTCAAGGAAATCTGTAATATCATTGCGTGTAATGTAGTTTAAGTGCTCTTATTTCATTACATGGAAACCAAGCCTGTGGACATAGAGGAGCAGTATAATTTAAATAATTATATATATATTTTTTTGATTGAAAAAGTAAAAAACTTACCTTTCACACAAAAAATCTCTTTTAACAATGTAACTTAACCTAAAACGCAAATATAAAAATACAAAAAATATTTTCACTTGTCGACATTTATAAAAAAAATATACATGAAAAATGTATCTTGGATTAATGAAATATGTTTTATGATTTATGAAATATATTTTATAAACAACACAGTACACCAGTATCTTTTATTTAAGAAAAACGGTAAAATATTCGGTATATACACTCTTTGTCTAAAACCACGGAACACATTAGTAACAGACTATATAGTAATATTAAAGAAATCCCACAGATTGCGACACTTTACATACATACCACGGAATGCAATAGTAACAGACTATATAATAGTAGGACTCCGAATCCCACAGATGGCGACACTTTACATACATATATCTAGACTTATACAAAAAAAGATATTACAATTATTTCTTGTCAAAATTAATTTTTTATAAAAATAATGCTTGATGACACATCTAGACATGAATATCAATAATTATGTTCAATTTCAAGTCTATAGGTTCAGTAGTTTTTCCGTAAAGTGTACCATAAAAATGTACCAATTGTTGCCTAGTAGTAGGACTCGCTCGCTCGTCGTAATTAGATTAGGGAATAAGTAAGATTAGTGTTAGAGATTAAAGATTAGTGTTTGTAATGGACAAACGAATAATGTATTCTGTAAAATGTTAATTTTTACCAAGAACCTTCTAATATTTACTTTAGAAGGTAGAAAGAAACAATATATGGTATAATGAATGTATTAGATAATGTTATGTATAATAATAGATAAAGTAGTGTATAAGGAATAGATATTGAATGTTAAGTAGTATTAGAAATAAGCATTTGTACTTTAAGAAACAAATAATATTTCAAGGTACACTAGATATTATTATGACTATAGTACAAACCAGAAGTTTTTTAAAAATTAATGTTCACGTTTGTAATCAGTAGCATTAAAATCTATTGTATTAACATAAGATCACATGTAAAGCAAAGGAAATTAGTTGATTGTTGCAATCCGAGCAGTAAAGAACGTACCCCCTGCGACACCTCTATACAAGAAAGTACAATCAGACTTGAACCCAAGATAAGTTAGGTGAAGAGTGCCTATAGTTAAATGATCGGCGAGTGATAAATAACAATTGTGAATCACTAAAATAACCAGAAAAGAATTATAGAGTGAAAATAATAAAAGTGAATAAGAAAGTGTGTGCATTTAAAAGGAAAGTATAGTATTAATAATTAAAAATTTTAAAATGACTTATTAACTAATTATCATAACCCAACCTGCAACAATTTATATACATTTGTGAACTATATATTTCACCACCACTGAACCACAAAACACTAACACTTTTGTAATTTTTTCATATTAAGCAATTATTTCTTTGTGTTTAAATTGTAAAGAAGCATAACCTCCTAAGACACTGTTGGGCGATTACGAACTGTTCGTTACATTACTGATAAGATATTGTTTTGTTATATTACATTTTAACTTGATATTGTTATGTTTTGCACTTCACAAAGGACATTTTCGTAAATAATTATTGTAGTCCAAAGAATCCACGAGGTTATATTTACATAGCCTAAACCGTTAACTTATGTCTGAGTTTTATGAATCTCACAATACCAACGCTGAGCGATAAATTAGCAAGCCTGGAGAATTAAAATTAAGAAGTATCTTATTTATTTTAAATTCAGAAGGAAAGAAACGAATTTCAAAAATAAATAAAAGATTATTGAATGGAATTAATTTAGTATGAGTAATTATTTCTAATAACTTATATTTTTTCAATTTACGAGTGCTGGCGTTGTTAGAAACTTTTGGAGAATAAGTTGGCAGTACATTTTTGGCGTGCAAATTGAGATTTAAATTACTAAACTAGATAAGTGATTAAGAAATTAATAAAGGAATTTAATAAACACGATATACAAAATATATTTAATCTATATTACTGAACTTTACCAATTGTCGTCAACTACGTAAGGCGTAACAGAGAAACTCAATCAGCTAATAAACCAGTACTCTATAACACAAACTGTCGTCCACAACGTAGGGCGTTAGACAAAAATATATCGACAAGTAAAGTAAATTATTAGATTATTAGAATATATTACATACTTCGCGTCCACAACGTGAGGCGCAACGCACAACAAATATCACGAATTTATTAGAATATTATTTAAATGGCGTCCACAACGTGAGGCGCAACGCACAACAAATAGCACTAAATTAGTAGTACTTTACAATATGTTTTTGCATTGTTCATGACGTTAGTATGAGTATTGTTCAATAGAAACACGTACGATCTACGCAGCCGTAACTTCGTCGCCATGGCACCGGAATTCATTTGTTTATATTGTCTGTTTAATTACTAGTGACGCGTCTGTCAAAAATATTTGCAGTTTGCTCTTTTCTAATCGTTGTGACTAGGTTGAAAAATGGTATCTATAATAAAAATCCGTTCAAAGATAATCTGCGTGCGTGCTGTTATTCAGTTTTTGGCCGCTGAGGGGCGTCAGCCAATGTAAATTTGTAGGAGAATGAAAGCTGTATATGGTGACTATAGTTATTCCCATACCGTACTGATTGAATGGTGCAATAAATTTCGACAAGGAAGAGAATTCACTAAAGATTTGGCCCGTCCCGGACCTGCACTTGTTGCAGCATCATATGAAAATATGAGACTACTGGAAACTGCTTAATGCGCAAATAGGCGCATCAAAGTTAGAGAACTTTCTCAAATGTTGAGCATCAGCGTGGGAACTGTTCATTCCATTATTCATAGTCTTGGCTATCACAAAGTTGCTGCTCAGTGGATTCCACGACTGCTTACTAATGAGCAGAAAAATTTGCGTTCTTCGTTATCATTATAGCATTTGATGCGCTATCAACAACAAGGTAATACCTTTATACACCAAATTGTTGCCGGTGATGAGACTTGATGTTATCACTACGTACCAGAATCCAAACGTCAGAGTATCCAGTGGAAGCATGCACAATCACCCGAAGGCGAAAAAATGTCGATCTCAACCTTCGGCAGGAAAAGTAATGGTGACCGTATTTTACGATAATCAAGGTGTGCTCTTAGCTTTTAAAGAACCTGGTGTCAACATCAACGTTGAGCGATATACAGATAGTTTAAAACGCTTACGGGTCAGCATCAAGAATAAACGTTACGGGAAGCTCACAAATGGTGTCATTCTTCTGCATGGTAATGCTCGACTCCATTTAGCCCAGACGATTCAAGATCTGCTTGGTCATATGAAGTTGGAAGTCTTACAACATCCACCTTACAGTCCCGACTTGTCCCCGTGCGATTATCATGTTTTCGGCCCACTAAATAAATCACTAAAAGGACGGAGGTTCAAATCGGACGCTGAGTGAATGGTTAGCTGTAAGCGAATGGTTCCGCTACAGCCGGAAGAATTTTACCAGCAGAGAATCTACACATTAGTCCAACAGTAGGACTCATGCCTTAAAGTTAATGGAGATTTATGCTAAAACCGTTGAATAAAAATGCTTTACATCCTCTAAACGTGTAATTAGAGCGAACTTAGTAATATTTGTGTGTGTGTGTGTGTGCGCGCGTGTGCGTGCGAATCAGGGGGAGGCTGTGTGGTTTTATGAAGTGTGCGTCTTGTGCAACAGGTGTACCGTGGAAACGAAATTTTACTCTAACACGTTCCGGTCATTACGATATGCCTTGACGCCTCATGTATTAGGAAAAATGTGAAAATAGTTTGCTTTATTAAATACTTGGAAACGGAATTACTTCTTTCAAAGATTTCTGTAATGGATTATACACATTAGAATCTAAATGACCGACTTTTATACCAATATAGAAATAGTCCAATATACCAATATATAAATAAAGTTTTCTGCAACTTCTAGTGAATACCTTAAAGTTGAAATATTATAATCATCCTAAATTGGATTTGAAGCTGTGATTAATTTAACAATCTATGTCAAAAAATATTATTATATATCCTGTATACGTCAAAAAATAATACTGTATTGTTTGGTTACTTATTGCGTGTACGAGGAAAACACACAATATTTCGTTATTTTTCATGTGGTAAAAACATGAAATAAAAATAAATATAAATTTTAAATTTAAAGCTTGTACATAAAGTAGGACAATACATATATTTGCATACGTCACTTGTTTAAGCTGCGTAGTAACCCAGCAATATACTTCAAAAAAGTATATTGAATATAATATTGAGGAGGACAGTCTAATCTATCTTTTATAAAAAAAAATCCATATCGTAAACACATCCTTTAACCATGATTTGCAAACACTACACTGTATCAGTTTTCTGTGCTTTTCTAATAATATTTATTAATCAATATATTTATCTTTGTTCTCACATAGTTTTCATACATGTTAACGTGACTTCAAAAAAATTGTAAACCGGTACCTTGAAAACATTTTTAAACAAATCGTTATTTCTTTGCAAATAATATTGTTATTTATGCTTTCAAAGAATCTAACATTATGCAAAGCGCTGTAGATGTAGAAGTTACTTGCTCAGAATTCGTTGTCAGCATACACTACAGATCCATTTCGATTGTTGTAACTAATATAAATTCACACGACAGTTTACGTAGATTAGACGTCTAAGCTGTATGCAAGCGTGTAAATTAGAACTCTGCTTTGAAAAAAAAGACTTTTCCACTACCTTCTGTTGTGCACAAACATTTTAACAATAGATTCACGATGGTTAAACTAACACTTTGAAAAAAATATTGGTATAAACTATAAATTGTATTTATACAAAGAAAGAAAATCTTATTAATCGTATTGTTTTTTGGACTATTGTTGGCAATAAGTTTCTTTAATGTTGGAAAATTTAATACAGATTGTGGCCTATGGCTCAGAGACCCAACAAAAGGCAAGATTAACAAGTGTATTTGGACACTGAAGTGTAATTATGGTAATCAAATTAATAGTATATTACAATTGACAATATTTTGTAATAATGACAGTTAATTACTTACCATAATGCCAGAAACTCATATTGAATAACAAATAACAAAGCAGGTAAGTTGTCTTAATATTTTAGTATTTTCATATATACAGTCAACGGATATTGAACAATGAGTGAAAACAGTATGTAGGCGCTATGTTCCAAGAGATCGATCAATATTTCCAGCGTTCCTTAACGTTTAATTTTCTTTACGTTACACGAGATGCAAAAATAAATTAACTTTCGTACATTCGACCTAACTTAGAACAACTACGAGACACTCCTTGGCGTTTGTAATTTTTACGACACGCATAATTTACATTTTAAAGAAACCTGAGATAAATTGATATTATCTTTATTAAGGTGACGGTATTAATTATCACAAGAAATCAGCTACTCCATTTGAAATATTTACGAGTTGATTTTCGTAAAACAGTGACTGAAATACGTTCATTATTTACAATTGTATAAGAACAATTCATTGTTTTGGTTCCTAACAATCAGCAAACCGTCTTCATGCTAATATAATCAATTTAAGTCTTATGATATTTATAAGTCTGTAATAGTCAATCACAATGTAATACAAGCAACTACGGTCTTAACTAGTAACAGGTAATGTAAAAATCAAACACAACAACAGTAAGGCACCAATATTAGTATTAGTAACCTTACTACGCTAAACCGAGATAAAAGATATGTAAAGAACAGAAATCTCGCCAGAGCTAGTGGATGTAAATCAGTATAGCAAGGAAAGATAGTGATAATCGAATCTCAACACTTATGGTGTACGACTGACTACTGTATATGCGATGTTCACAGTAAGATGTGGTGGAGTATATGCATCTTATAATATAGTATTAGGCATACGTTAAGTAAACAAATACAGTATGTTTATTACCAGGAAAATTGATATAGTTTTATATCGGTATCAACGAATGGATAGATTCGAAACATTTTTGACTCTTAAACATTCCTTCACACCCTAACCTACTTGTAATGAAAATCATTTATAAAACACTTGGGTAGTGGGTAGTAGATAATCCTGAGACATCACGATCAGCTGTTTATGACGTCACAGGTATGTGACGTCATCAGCTGACGTCATGAACAGCTGATCAGCTGTTGATGACGTCATGAGCAGCTGATCGTGAGGTCGTTGATCTGGTAAGTTGATAGAGACGTGTCTTCGTGTTTCAGGATTCTCTCCGTGTTGTGCCGGTGGGGGGGGGCGTGGTCTGTTGGCGTGTATGTGTATGCTGGTGGTCGGTTGGAGCGGGGTTCGGGCTTGGGCGAGGTTCGGGCTTGGCCTCGGGGTGAACCGTTGCTTGCGACTGTTGACACAAGACTGAACGGTATAGCTAACGAGCCCCGTTTATATAAGGGGACAATCCCCTGTTCTACTATTGCGTGTCACTACACTACATCCTGTCTACACGAATTGCGCCATAACGCCTCACGTGATACGATGCAACAGGTCTAACAAGTGAATTGCACCACAACGCTTCACCGTTCCAAGAAAAAAATTAAACCTGTCTACGAAAGTCATCGAGAGATGTTGCACCGGCAACGGTGAACGAAACACTGATCCCTGTCAACGCTGTGTCACTCGTATAAACGTGGTAGTGGTGGAAGGGGAAAGGAACGAGGAGTGGAAAACCATGATAGCACCATTCAATTTGTTAACAAAGAAATAAGAAACATAATTAAGCAATAAACTGTAATTTGAGATTATAAAACTTGTATTGTGTCAGATCAAAGTACCTACCTACTCGTAAGCACTAACAGAATTGCACCATAATGTTTCACGGAGGGTATGATGCAACAGTTCTAACAAGTGAATCCGTTCACGGCACAATCTGTACTCATCAACACAATCGTTTGGAAACCTGTCTGCGAATGACATCGTGAGACGTTGCACCGACACACATGTATAAAAAAACACACACACACCGCGCAGTTTAGGAACACTTCTTTCTTTAGAGAATCTGGTGAAAAACGTCCGGAAAGGATATTGTAAAATATTACGACAATACATTCGAACGTACGGAAGCAAAGTAGAAGAAGAAGAAGAAGAAGAAGAAGAAGAAGAAGAAGAAGAAGAAGAAGAAGAAGAAGAAGAAGAAGAAGAAGAAGAAGAAGAAGAAGAAGAAGAAGAAGAAGTTGAAATGCTGGTCAGGGAGTCTACCCGTACGAGTGCGTCACGGACGAAAGTAAGTTTGAGAACGCTTCTCTGCCCGCGCCGGAACACTTTTACAACCGCCCGTGGCGGACGAAGATTACGCGCACGCGCAAAATGTTTGGACGGCTTTCGGGATGCAAACGTTGGGCGACTACCACGACCTCTATTTGAAAACCGACGTAATGCTGTTGGCCGACGTGTTAGAAAACCTTCGCGAGACGAGCCTGCAATATTACGAGATAGATCACTGCAACGTTTATTCCGCGCCGGGACTCCCTTGGAACGCGTTGATGAAGATGACGGGAATACGAATCGAACTCCTTCAGGATATAGACATCTACCTGTTCGCAGAGAGTGGGGTAAGAGGGGGTACAGCGATGGTACCTACCAGATACGACAAGGCCAACAACCCTTACGTACCGGACTACGATCGCGAACGGGAAAAAAATTACCTCCTCTACCTGGATTGTACAAACCTGTACGGCACCGCGATGAGACAGCCGTTGGCCCACTCCGGATTCCGTTGGTTTGTACGCGAAGAAATCGACACGTTAAATTTGAGTACGGTAGGCGCGGAAGACGAAATCGGATACATTCTCGACGTCGATCTAGGTTATCCCCCTCGTTTACACAACTTACATTCGGACTACCCGCTGGCGCCGGAACGCAGAAAAGTCGGCGACCACGAGTTGTCGTCGTACAGTAAACGATTAAATTATTTGAAGGACTTCCATTTGCCCGCCACCGGCGCTGTTGAAAACTGGTCACCAGCCTCGAGGACAAGAAAAATTACATCGTACACTACAGAACACAGCAGGTGTACCTCAAACTCGACATGGAATTGAAAGCCGTCAATCGCGTGTTAGCGTTTCGTCAGAGCGCGTAGATGAAGCCGTTTATAGCCGTACTTCAATGCGGAGAAATGGAAAGCCGCGGCGAACGATTTTGAAAAAGACTTCTTCAAACTAATGATCAACGCGGTTTAAGAAAAATCGTTAGAAAGCGTTAGGAAACGTATAGATTTTCGTTCAGTATCCAATGAACGTGAAATGATAAAGCTGAGTGCGAGCCCGAGATTCGTGCACGCAAACGTGTATAACGAAGACTTGGTAGGCGTGATCATAAAAAAGAGGACCGTGTACCTCAACCGTCCGCTGTACGTGAGATTCGCCGTGTTGGACATTATTAAATTCGTGATGTACAGCTTCCACTACTATTTCATAGTCGCGAAGTACGGATCGCGTGTTCGATTTTCTATGACGGACACGGACTCTTTGTTGTACGACATACGGAACGACAACGTGTACGAAACATTAAAGAAAACCTTCATCTTTTCAATACGTCGGAATATCCCGCGACGCATTCCTGTTATAGTACGGTAAATAAAAAACCCTTGGGAACGTTTAAAGACGAGACGCACGCGAAACCCATCGTCGAATTCGTATTCGCTGGTGGTGTTGCAGGACGACTGCGATAAAAATGAGAAGCGCGTAGCGAAAGGGGTGCCGCGGGTGGCTACACGAAACCGTTTGACTCACGCGGATTACAAACGCTGTTTGCTTTCACCGATATCGACTAACCGACAAACGTATACGTCTGCGCATGCGCACGAAAACGTGTTACTCTTATTCGTTCTGTCGAGATGGTATAACTGTCCGAGACACGGCAAGATTCAAGACAGTGACACGATGGAAGGCGAAGGTAACACACCTCGACGCAAGACGAGAGTAAAGTTTAGCGATAACCTGACTTTCTATCCTGCACCGTACTACTGTGAATAACGTTTCGGCGAACTCGTAAGAAGACACAAGTATGCAACGAACGATGAAGAAGAACAGAAAAACAACAACAACAAAAATGTGGATACGGTCCGGAAGACGATTGCGACGGAGCTGCACAGACCGGTGAGAAGGAATTTCGCGAGGCGTGCGGTGGAGCTGAAGGGACTGTACGACCTCTACCAAGCCGATTTGGTGGAGATAATACCGCACGCTAAGCTGAACAAAGGCTACAACCAAGTGTCTTATGACATGACTATTATAAACGCGTTCAGCAAGTTCGCAAACGCTGTTTCGTTGAAAACTAAGGCGGGAGCGTAAGTGGCGCGCGCACTCGAACCGAATAAGAAGATAAAAATAAAGATAGTACAAGCTCGAAAATTTAAAATAAAAAATATGGACTTTTCGTAAGGTTACACGAATGGTGGTGGGGGCAGTAGAGCGAGGAGTAGGCACGGATCTCTTCTGCCCGATTCTATACGTTCTATCATCTGCGGACCGTCCGCGTGTGGCAAGCCGAACGTGTTGTTCAACTTGTTGTTCAACGTAACGGGGTTACGTTTCGTAAACCTGTACGTGTTTTCAAAATCACTGTTTCAACCCAAATACCGGATGTTGGAAAATCTGATGACCTAGCTTTCCGACGACGACGACGAACTGTGTTATCACGCGTACAGTAAAAACGAAGAGGTACCGCCTCCCGACGAGGTCGACACCGCTTCCGTTATGGTGTTCGACGACCTGTCTTACGAGAAACAATACAAAATACGCAAGTACACACACATCAATTTAGGAAGTTGCCTGGTTAGCGCATGCGCAATGAATGAGCGTCTCCCACCATACACTGTGACTGTAAGTGTGGTGTTGTTTACACGTACAGTCTGCAAGCATTCCAAAAGTTACTGAGTTGCTGTTGTGTTTTGTGTTTTGCAATCTGTGCTGTGGTTTTGTATTTTAATAGCTATCTTAGTGATTAGGTTTACCTTTCTGTGACGTTATATAAAACTAATTTGTTTGTATTGTTTTTCGTCGCGATACATTTTATATATTTAATTTTTGTTATTAGTGATTGCTTAACAATGAGTAAGTTGTCGGGAAAGGTGCTTAAAAGCCAAACTCGCGAAGTTATATACAATGTGATGGAGTTTATGAAGAAGGAAGCAGATCATGGAGGGTTTTTTTAATAAACTGTAAAAAAGTTAGAGAAAGAGAGTCGGCTGCAGTTGGTGTAAGTCGGATGACACTAGCGAGAATAAACCAGGAAGCGAAGAGGCAGAGAATCGAAGGACAACCATTATTTGAAACGCCAAATAAGAAAAGGAAGAGAGAAAAGCCTGTGACAGATTTGGACAATTTTGATAAATCTGTTATACGCCGAATGATCAACGGCTTTTACCTCGTCGAAAAATGTCTACCTACACTACCAAAATTACATTCAAAATTAGTGAAAGATATAGGGTTTAATGGAGGGGAGACAAGTTTAAGGACAGTAATCAAACAGTTGGGTTTTAAATGGAAAAAGACGAGAAACAACAGACATGTACTTATTGAACAACAACACATAGCCTTCCACAGACACGAATATTTAAAAAACACTAGGAAATACAGAGAAGAAGGGCGACCAGTAGTTTACATGGACGGGACTTATATTCACTCGTCACATGTAAGCCAGAAATCGTGGGAAGACAATAACAATGATGGTGTCGCTATACCCCTCACTAAAGGAGCAAGACTTATAATAATTCATGCGGGAAGAGAGATGGGTTTTATTGAAAACTGCTTCACCATGTGGAAATCAAGTCTGTGTTCAGGAGACTATCACAGTTCAATGAACTTTGGAAACTACCAAAAGTGGTTGACAGAAAAATTAATACCAAACCTGCCAGAAAAAAGTGTACTTGTCATTGACAATGCACCATAACATAATGTGCAGTCAAAAAAGTGTCCAACCTCCGCTTCAACTAAAAGTAATATGCAAGAGTGGCTTCGAAGTAACCGAATACCTTTCGGTGATTCCATGCTGAAGGTGCAGTTACTGCAGTTGATTTCCTTACATAAACCAAGGATCAAAGAATATGTAATCGATTCGCTCCTTCAACAACACGGCCACACCGTATTGCGCTTACCTCCATACCATCCGGAGCTCAACCCAATAGAACTTATTTGGGCCGAGGTGGAGAACTGGGTAGCAACCAACAACACAACGTTTACAATTGAAGACGTGAAGCAGCTAACAGTACAAAAATTCGGGGAAATCACCAGAGAATCCTGGCAAAAAAAATGTGACCATGTAAAAAAGGTTGAAGAAGACTACGTTACATCTCAACCACAAATAGAAAACGCTGTTGAAAATTGCATCATTCAACTTGGAGGGGAAACCAGTGATACAGATGAGGATGACGCCAGCGGATGTAGTCAAATGGACACGGACAGTGAAGAAACTCTATCAGGAATGTGAAGTGTAGTTTACCTGCTGTCATAGCTGTTAACTTACTTGAAAATTTTTTTGTTACAAAAAAGTACATTACTATAAAAAAGTCATATTACTATATGACTTGCACAGTACAAATTTTATTATTTTCTATTTGAACAGTTAGCAATTATTTGTGACCATAGGACTGCACTTACTGATCGTCTACTGACATGAAACGAAAAAGAGCGCTTAAGATGACCCTTGGAATCATTAAAGGTAATTTGTATAAACATAATTCTATTTTTCATTTTTGTTGTCTTGTGTAGGCCTACTTCTATAGTACGTAGTTACAAAGATCTATTTTACTGCATAAATAGGAGCAATGGGGGTGAGGTGATGAATGGATTAATTTGATAATGTCGGCATATTTATAGGCCTACAATAATTTTACAATAATTTATAATAATTTTCGGTATGCTTTTTTAGTGTTCTGTGTTCAATTTGCAGTACGTTAACGATTATAAATGTTGTTCTTTATATCCAAAAACATTAAATAGAAAATAATTTGCATTACAAAATTTAGAAATTACAGTAGCACATAATTACCAGTAGTATTTGCATTTCGTTGTTTGGTTCTATTTTTAAATGGACAGTGGATATTTTTCTTAAGACATAAAAATATAAAGCATATTTGCTACTACCTGGGGGCTATGAGCGCACGAGTGTGTAATTTTTATATTTAGAACCGCTCTTAAATTATTGAAATTTAAACAAACACTGACACAAACAAAGCGTTTCGAACACTGCTTGCAGTGGTGACTGTACCAACTAGTACACGCGTACTCACGTATTAGTGGGGAGTTTGTCAGCGGAGGGGAAATTTCCCTTCTGTGGTTTTCCAGCTACGTTGATGTATGTATAGTTTGATATGGGACGAAACAGCGGTGTAGACACTTTCTAGTTGTGTCAGACGTACAGTCAAATACTCAAGCAGCTGATTCGCGACAACGCCAAACACATAGTCTTGTTCAGACAGGACGATCTAAACTTGAAGCACGCGTAGAACGATCACGACAACACAGACATGAAGTACGAAAAGTTTAAGGACTTGTGCGCTGAAACGTGGAAAGACTGCCACGGTTTTCTCGTTGTGAAAATAGACTCGTAAATCGATAACGGTCGGTAGAGAATCGGTTTCGATCGTTTCATAGTAGTAGTAACGAACGAATAAACAAACGCATGTAGACTGTTTGTGTAAATAGACGTTGACCGTTTCCGTAAACGGTTTTATATATACGACTAAGATTGTACGTAAATACACGTGTTCCGAAGTAAATTTGTTAGTTGATCTACTTTCGTTCTTGAAGATGTGTGCCGTTGCAAATTTAGATAGTAAATTTTCCCGGCCATATTTCACGCCGTCAATGCCGATCGAAAATCAATAACAAGGGTTACGCGCGGGCGAGACAGAGCGGCTATATAGCTTGGCTTTGACCGTTATATCGCGATAGCTTGGGGCAACGTAATCTAGTCCGCGGCGACACGTCAGCTGTTTTGTACAAGTTTTCCATACTCGTGCTCGGCCGGCAGGAACCGCCACTCATTCTCATTTTAATTTTTGCTCTCAGCCGGGACGCTTGGTCTGGCGGCGTGGTACAGTGTGGTCCATCTTTACGAAATGGGTTCGTAATATTTTTTAAGTGCTTCAGGTGAGCCAAAAATATAGTATTAATGTTAATTTATTAAGGGCTTGTGTGGGTATTACGTTTATATGTATATATGTGTGTGTGTGCGACTCAAATGTTACGCCTGGGGTACCTGAGAACACGTGGCCGACTTGCCTTTGCTTTCTTGAAAATTAAAAAAAAAAAATAAGATGTCGTTAGAAAGTATATTCACATGTAAAGTAATAATTTGATGAAACAAATATTTAAAGTTATATGTAATTTGAAATCTGAAATTTAAATTTTGAAATTGTGAGGATTACTATTTCTATTAACACTTAGACGTCGGTACAGAATGGTGACAGCGTGTCTGTGATCTGGGTTTACGGGGGCGAGACAGAATTATGCTAAGGTATTTTCTTGACGGCTATCTACAGATACAATTTTTTCAGGGTTCCCGCATAGTCAGGAGGATAAAGTGTTGCGAGGATGGAGACAGGCCATCAGTTTTCATCTGCAGAGCATCGCAATAACCTCCCCAACGCCGTCAGACCCGGAGAAATCGCAACTAAACCAGCCTGAACAACTGCCCAGAAAATGAAGCATACTATTCGGAGCTCAAATTCACCAGTTCCCTCACCATAGTCGTCATCATCTCTAATTCCGGATAACATGTAATCTTCCAAGTACAGGTGAGAGTATTCGTTATATTAAACCACAAACACAGCATTTTTTTTTGTATTTAACGTATAAAACGAAAGATACCTCCATAAACAGTAAACGCAGAGATTCAATAATTAAAGTTCTGTTATAGTATGCCCTGGAGACATGCTGTGAATTGTGTGATTAACTGTATTAAAGAATCTTCCTGTTAATGTATGTCCATTACCATACTGTATTACATAAAAGAATAATTGTCTTTTGCTGTGTGTAATTGGCAAAGAAAATTTAAAACTGTTAGTTGGTCAGTTTTTATTATACAGTTTCTGGTGAATGTAAAATGTCAGTAACAACGTTATGCATAAAGTAATGGTAAATTATTATGGGCTAGCTTTTCTAAATCTTCCTATGATAACTAGTACATTGTCATGATCTATTAGAAAACTTGGGTAAGAATACGTTTCGAAGTATCAGAACTTTATGGGACAATTTTTTCTGAGCAACTGGTGCATATAAGAATATTATGGGAGTGTCAGTATATAAATATATGTGTATTTTTCTTTTAATGCTAAATTTTTTAAATTTCATTTATCAGATATAAACCGACATTCTACATGTTTCTTGTCAGTGATGAGATATTATTGTGTGCGCATAAATTGAATTAATAAGGTACTTATAGAATTGTTACTTAGCAACTTTAGTTAGACTGTGATTTAGAAAATGTCATTTGAGTAAATGTTAATATATAGAAATGTCGGCTTATGTTGCAACAGTGTACTTAAATGTGTTGAATAATTTGTTGTTTGTTAATAATATTGCCAATTGTGATTAATACTACTTGATAGACTCATGTCTATGAAATGAACGTTGAGAATTCAATTATGTACACTGGATTAAAAATGTTATGATAATATGAACACTAATAAAACGCTGTTATCGATATTCAAGTGTTTTATTGCAAGTCCTGTCACGATGGGCTCACCACAATTTTTCTTCCGTCTAGACCACAAGTCTAGTTTTCAGAAAGTAACGACGCTTGATACAAAAAAAAATTTTATCAAAACTTTTAAAAAATTCAGGGGGACGTTTCAGATGGACGGAAAGGAGAAACAAGTCATTCGCGATATCGAAACTATCAGCAATAACATACGGAAGAAATACCTTTCGTTAAAATACGTGATCCAAAAAGAGGAAGAAAGGCTAACGAAAAGTTATAAACCGATATTTGAACCACTGAAAACCATTTTGCAAGCGTTGGATGAAAAACGTAAAACGACTGAAAAGCCGATGGTGATGATAACGGATAGTGGGAAGAAGATAAAACAAGAGGAGGGGGAGGAAGAGATGGATAAACAGCTAGTAGACTTTAAGCATGACGGGTCACCGCGTACCCTAGACACATCCGTAGTTGACGAGACGACGGACGTTGATGACGATGACGACGACCCTAGTTTAACAGTCGAAAGACTGTTGAACACACCCGAAGGAAGACGTGAATCATGTAAATATTTTAAGAGTAAATTCGAACCTAATGCACTAGCTTACAAATACATGAGTATGATCGTATCGGCTGACCGTGGTCAAAAGATGGATTTTACGTACGGTGTAAGACACGAATGCGGTAAATGGATGATAGGCAATTCACAGGTGAAAATTGGCTGTAACGATAATTTTATTATCAATGGTGTATAATACAAAGGCACGCCCGGACTTTTAAAACTGTTGTTCATGAAATGTCCGGATAACGGTGTTTACAACAAGGACGAACTTGCGACTTACAAGAGTATACTAGAAGCGACTAATTCACACAGACAACATTATTTACCGACAACGCAAAGAAACACGAACAGAGGACCAAAATTATACGAAGATAATAAGTCAGTTGTTTCGAACGAAACGTACGGGACGCGGACACCTGAACAACAACCAAAACGGAAACGATATATACATGGAAGTAAGGAGAAGAAATGATAAAATCAGATACGTGCACTGGGACGACCCGAACGAACTGGTGGACAGATTGCGATTGATGATTGAATCCGAACGCGCCGGAAACAGCGGTCACACGTACGAAATCGTCTCCATTGTGGAAGAACTCCGTGAAGCCAACATCGTTGTAAAAATAAGTCCGATATACCAGTACGTATAATAGACATGTATGTATATAAACACGTTTACAGAGTTGAACCGGACCGGAAGAAAGAACGATTTGAAAAAATACGCTGACGAATTCGATCACTGCAAGGTGACCAACAAGAGACTTTTTCCAAATGACAAGTACTACCCGTACGATGACCTGAACTTGGATATCGCTAACGGACGCTACGAACTGTTGTACGACATGTATTTTCGTTTTCAAAAATCGTACTACCATAGGACTCAATCCAACGTACTTCCATCGCCGGACGAGCTCAAGGATAAAGCACCGCAATTCGTCTTCGATTGTAGCAGACAGGACGAGTCGCTCAAGTCTTCACCGGTCGACGTTCGATTAGAATTCGAGTCCACCGAAAATTTCCCTGTAGAAACCATGGCCTTCTGCATGATACTTCACGATTCGCTCAAAGTATACACTCCGCTGTCCAGCACTGTACACAGACGCACTTGATCCCCCCTACCACAGGGGTAGTTGCCTCCTCCCACAGCCAACAGGAGATTGTGGTTTACTGACGGAAGTCGATATTTATATATACATGTTAACGAATGTTTCATCATCAACCATCAGTTGGGAGACTGCAGTTGATTGGAACGTTGTTACTGTGAACGTTGTGACTGTGTTTTATTATTATTACCTAACGAGATTGCTTCGGCAATCGTTGAATTCGACCAGCAGCAGCAGCATAAGCAATCGCAACCTATACACCGCGACGTGTACTTAGGTCTAATTTATCCGTTGTCGCACAGACGATACGTAACAGCCGGTGTGTTCGAAGAACGCGAACAAGAAGTGTTCGTTTCTTTTACGAAAGGTGCTCGTCCGCAACGCGTGATATTCCATTTCACCGATTGGAAGTTGTTGATTTTCTTACAGAAACGAATTACCGACGGTCTTCAACACCGTTCGTGCGACGTTAAGTTACTGTAGTTTTGTTTCAGGACAAGGACAAAGAAAACGAAGACGACAGAATTAAAATTGTTTACGTGAAACGTGGATGTGTACATTTGAAAGACAAAAAAACAGTTAGATCATAATGAATAAAAGGGAGTGGTCGTATTTTGTTCGGTTAAAACCGATAGTTAAATAGTACGTAACTCTTTTATTTTACGAACAAGAGAATATTAAACTGTACAACGGTTGCGCAGTATCGAGTGCGGGAGGACAATACGTGTGCCCACCGAACGTGTTTTGCGATATCGTGATATACGACCGTTTGTACTGCGAACTCGTTATGTACGGGAAAGCGGAACTGGTGATACCAGATAATACCATAGCCGAGCTGATGCAAAACCTTGGAAAAGATAAAGAATGTTGAAGAAAAAAAACAAAAAAAAATGCGGTGTGAATATAAATCATCTCGTACGCGTTAGCGTAGTAACACTTCTCGTCATGTCGCCACGAGGAGAAGAAGAGGATGCTCGAACCGCTGTCGTCGAGTTTCAAGCGTTCCGCGGTGTGCAGAACGTGTACGTTGTCAAGGAGTTAGCCGCGGTAGATCTGTCTACCCGATGCTTTACGGTGGCGTTTTTAGCGCCTTCTTACGAACTATCGCGTCTCGCCGAGTATACGATAAGAACCAACAAATGGTTGGAACGGTGTTATCACCGGTTGAGATGGGACGACCGTTACATTCCGTACACGGACGTGTCGCTTACGATCGCACAAATCTGTTCGAATTTCACCGCGATCTACACTAAAGGGTCGGAAAAAGCCGTTTTCTACGCGCGTTATCGACCACAACGATATGAACGCGACGACGGAAAGCCACGGGTTAACGAGCTCGTTACAGTGCCCTATCGTGCAACATCTGGACGACGACAGCGACGACAGTGGCGGAACATTTACCAGGTGCGTACTGCATAGAGCGTTCTTCTACAAGGAGTGCATGGTAAACGCGAGAAAACAACGTGCTTTACGGTGTACTCTATGCACGAACGTTATGTATAACAATATATTTTAATGTGTGTTTGTGTGTGACTTTACACTACACAATGCAATGTTGCCTATTATAAGTATGTTTATAGTAGTTAAGTATATACGTTTGTGTATCGTACGATTGTACGATTGTGTATCGAGGTGCGTTGTCTGAGATTGCCCACGTTATGAGAGAGAGATGATTCATTTTAACAGGCTACGTTAGTGTCGCAGTAGAGATACTCTTAAACGTAGTCGAGTTATCTAATATGAGTCACTGGCACTGGAAACACCTGTAAACTCGCCTCGGTTTAACAGAATCGTTGTGCGTGCGTGCGTGCGTGTGCGCGCGCGCGTGTGTGTGTGTGTGTGCGCGCGTGTGTGTGTGCGAGATGCTGAAAGGCCGCTTCTTGAAATTCCAACAGTATACCAAACTATTAGATTGGTGAAAAAAAAAAACACAATTAAAAACAATAATAAAATATAATAAAAAATAGCTTTAGTCGACATTGTGTAGTGTACGTTTGATTTAGTACTTAACACTACACGTTAACAGTTCTGATTTCTTAGTGTGTTAAGTGTTAGGTAACGCTGGAGTAGGCCTGTTTTATTTGATCGTAAAACGGGGAAACCACGTAAAAAAAACGAAGCTCATCTCGTCTCACCTCCTGGGTCGCTTGGAAGGGACGAGACGACATAACGTTGTTTTAATTATACGTAATTGACACAACGATATGTATGCAACTAGTTATAAAATTCACTACAATAATTTATGTCAGTGTATTTCACAATACTCGATCGGTTACAGAAAATTCTTGTTACAACTGTTGCATCATATCACCATGAAACAGGATGGTGTAGTTCAATTGTAGAACTGTTGCATCATATCACCGTGAAACATTATGGTGCAATTCGTGTTGACAGGATGTTGTGTAGTTACGCGCAATAGTAGAACAGGGGATTGTCCGCCTATATAAACGGGCTCGTTAGCTATACCGTTCAGTCTTGTGTCAACAGTCGCAAGCAAATCTTCCCAATCAGCACACTTACTACGCAAGCTATGGATTCATTTATACAGAAGTTTGGAAGCGTCACCTTATACGAATAGGTAAGATGGCACGACTTACACACAGGTATGACGTATCCGATTCGATCGTTGCAGAACGAGACAACCCGGTACCGACGTTCACTGGTAGCCGTTATAACGAAGAGAAAGGACAGCACGGGATTACTAAAGTCTACCTGCCGAAGAGATACTTGAAACTCTTTACGGATGAGGAACTGCAAGTCATACAACCGGATATTACCTACAGTACAAAGGACAAAAAAGATCGTGTAGCAGACATTACTATTTCACAATTTTAAATATTGTATGTCTGTATTTTTGTAACACCTTTTTTATATTTGTATTTAATAATACATGCATCAAAAAACATTATGAGCGTTATTTTTCCCCTCCTCGTTCCTTTACCCCTTCTATCACTAACACCATTTCTACTGGTGACAAAGTGTAGTCAGTGCCCAGTGTTTCGTCAATAGTCGACATGTGTGTGCGTGTGCGTGTGTGTGTGCGTATGTGTGTTTGATACATGTGTGGCTGTGCAACGACTCACGATGACATTCGTAGTTAGATTTTCAAACGACTGTGTTGACGAGTAAAGATAGTGCAGTGAACGGATGGTGCAATTCACTTGTTAGAACTGTTGCATCATACCCCCGTGAAACATTATGGTGCAATTCTATTAGTGCTTACTAGTAGGTAGGTACTTCGGTTTGACAAAATACACGTTTTATTATCTCAAATTACAGATTGTTGCTTATTTAATTTTCTTATTTCTTTTTGAACAAATTAAATGCTGCTAACAGGATCTTCCCCCTGCTCGTTCCTTTCCCCTTCCACGACTACCACGTTTATACGAGAGACACAGCGTTAACAGGGGTCATTGTTTCGTTCACCGTTGCCGGTGCAACATCTCTCGATGACTTCCGTGGACCGGTTCAATTTTTTTCTTGGAACCGTTGCGTCGTATCACCGTGAAGCGTTATGGCGCAATTCGTGTTGACAGGATGTATACCGTTCAGTCTTGTGTCAACAGTCGCAAGAAACCCTTCGCCCCGAGCCCGACCCCGAACCACGCCCGACTCGAGCCCGAGCCAGAACCGACCGACCACCAGCATACATATACACACCAACAGACCCCCACCCCCTCGGCACAATACGGAGAGAATCCTGAAACACGAAGACACGTCTCTATCAACTGACCAGATCAACGACCTCACGATCAGCAGCTCATGACGCCATCAACAGCTGATCAGCTCTTCGTGACGTCAGCTGATGACGTCACATACCTGTGACGTTACAAAGAGCTGATCGTGACGTCACTTCCTGGCTGAGGATTCTCTCCTACACACTACCCATTTACATGCTTACAATGACCCAGACGCTGTTCTAAATAACTGTAAGAATTACAAACTTTCCTGTTCTTTCTACTTTGTCATACACGCCAACATGAATGAGTTTCATATGATACGTGTTATCACGCTGCATATTGTAACTGATGTATCACTCTAGCTCAACGGTGCTAGGTTTACAAGTCTAACCAAGTCTAACACGAAATACGTTCACATTTTCCATGGTTACATTTCCTATGTATTATGCGTAAGTGTGATATTTGCAGTCTATCAGAGAATTCTCGACACGTCATACCTTGTATACAGAATTTATAAAGAGGTTAGGGGCTGAACAGAAATTCAGAAAGTTGTTATATTTCCTCAGTACCGCGGCCTATATTTTTTACGAACATGCGTCTTACGTATCTCAATTTCTATTTATCCCAAAAAGTTCATTGCCTATCAAATTTTGATATCCAAGTTTATAGAATATGACAACTTATTTGACATTGTAACTTAGCCCAGAGGTTTTGTACTAAAATAGTTTCAACATAACGCAATATTTGGAATATATGATCAGAAAAATTTATCAGTTAAGCACATCTTCGAAAAGATTTTAAATTCTATTAATTTTACCTACGCAAGAGTGTAGATTATAGCCTACTAACTAAATTTTCGCGCACACAAGTATTTGGAGTTTTGTAGAATCTGATATCACGTCAGTGACAATTCAAGAAACTGTAATATTGTGTAGAACTAAATAATTTAAGTATGATTTTATTAAATAATACGCTTCCTCTGCGTATCTTCATTTTATGAAGGCGTTATAATTTTCTCCCACAGGTATCACTGTTCTTGCTCGTATTGTTATTTTCTTAGAATGTTATATTGAATTGAACATAAATAATTTCTCCTTGAAGGAACATAAATGTATTATTGATTTGAGGAATAACACGCTATATATCACACACCCGCTCTCTCTCTTTCTCTCACGCACGCACGCAGGCACACGGACGCACGCACAAATTCTTAATTAATCCTTTCCTCTCCTTTCCTTCATGAACGTGGGCTATCAGCTATGTGAATCTATTATCTTTGCTCTTGACCTCCTTGTCTAACTTCTGTCCAAGTCAAACTAACGGTTTTTACTCTTCAA
Organism: Magicicada septendecula; assembly: GCA_034769895.1. Taxonomy (NCBI): domain Eukaryota; kingdom Metazoa; phylum Arthropoda; class Insecta; order Hemiptera; family Cicadidae; genus Magicicada; species Magicicada septendecula. The sequence goes on along the minus strand of CM068367.1, from coordinate 534,460,481 downwards.
TTTAATACAATTCTCTTCGATGATTTTGTCAGTCTACCATATTTCTTTTTTTTTCTGGTGGTTGACGTGGAATTTGTCGTGCGGTGATATTCGTGACTAATTTATGACCAATCAATCTTAATTTACGTTGAAACAGCTCGGTACATAATCCTGCCGCACTCACTTCCACAATACAATGTTTGAAATTTAGTTTCGCTAAAATGTTCTCACATTTTTTGCAGACCTTTTTATTCCGAAATCCTAAGAAAATTACGTAAACATCGAAACATTTTAAGGTAAATATTCCTTAAATTCTTTAAATTATAAATTAATTCATATTTATTACTTACCACATAAGACTTATTAGAAAAGACTATTAGTAAAAAGATTAATATATCTATTATAGCAGTCAAGAAAACAAAGTTTCATACTTATAAATAAAGATACCTAGCATTTAAATCTCTTCATAAAAGTTTGTGTTAAAATTAACACAAATTAATGTGTGCTTTTTGCACAGGTGTCATAGTTTTCAAATAAATAAATTTTATGCTAAAATTACTTATCGAAATCAAAATGTTGAAAACATGACGCATTCTACTGTAGAAGTAAAGATTAATGGGTTAGATATCAGGTTATATTGGTTGAGAATGTAGAACTAACAATTGAAACTCCCCCCCATCCCTTAACCTCTCCCACCCATCACAAAAACTTCCTTCTTTCTGATGAAAAGCCGTCTGACAGTTCTAGTTGTAGAATAAAAGGCGCGTGTGGTGTTCCCTTTTTCTTATAAGAATTAACATAAAATAACATAAATAAAATCAAACAGTCTTTACAGCTGATAACTGAGTTGTTAATATAATTTTTACTTTAGGATTAAAAACAATAGATTTAATACATATACATTAAAAACTGTTGTATGAGGCAATCCTACGAAATAATTTTATGATTATACAAGACGTATATAATAATTCGTGTACATATTTTTCAGAATATTTCGTAATGTTCTGTGCATTTTGATTTATTAAAAGCAATTATGTTAAAAGTATTGTAAATTTAACATGACATACGTCATAATATAAATTTTAAAAAAATATTTTCTGGTAAAAATTATATATTGTTCTCCAAGTTTATTTGCTTTTACGAATTTTGAGAAAGAGCTAATTACCAGCTTTACATTTATCCTATGCGCAATTATACTCTACCTGTTTTAAAAAATAAGTAGTTTAATTAAAATACTTACTTAAAATTGACGTTGATTCCAGTATAAATCGGCTACTATCTTGTCGTCCGATGTCTTTCTGTAAGATATGTTTTTGGTGGATCAATAAAATACGCATGCCTTTGATAGGAAATTAGATGTCAGAGTTTACTTCGGTTGATCCAAAGTAGTAACAGAATTCCACGAACTACTCTGTACCTGATACATGTTTTCCTGTTCGGTGTTTGTAAGTACAGTATTAGACGGTGTCAGCAAGATTTAACATTTCCTAACTTTACACTCTCAAATAAGCTGAATCTTTTTCATGAAAGATTATGTAGAACATACTTGCTGTAGCCGTACTCCTTTTAACGTACTACAATTTACAATTAACAAAACGGTGTTATCACAAAAAAAGAAACATTTGGTATTATCCCTCTCTAAATTAAGAAATTTGAACAAACTAAATGCGTAACGACTTTCCCACAAAGTAAAAGTTAAATACTTTTAAGTTTTAGGATCAGGTACACAATTTTATATTTCAATTACTACTTTAAAAATATAATTAAAAGTCGGCGAATATTTATAGTAAACTTGAAAATAACATCGTTTATTTGGATCGAACATTGTAACTTCAAACGATTACACACATTACGAGAAATTCATCAAAACTTTTTAAAAACATCTCTATTGGCGAGACCGTTGACTCCATTATTTGTATTCACCATAAAACGCTAATAAACATATTTGATTTTTTCACGTGGAAGCACTTTCGTATTATGCATATAAATTTTACAGTTATTTTCCAGCATAATTAAGGTAATCGTTAAGTTTTAGCATAACTTCAGTTTGAGCATTAAGTTTTAGCATGCTTTCTTCAGTTTAATTATTCCAGTATATTACTCAGCACTTTTAAAGTAGAAGTGTAAAATAATTAAAATAGTCTTAACATTAAGTGTTACCAGATATAAATATATAATTACGAATCATCTATAAATATTTTTAACGTATAATCAAGTCGCGCGCGCGCGCGCGCGCGCGTGTCTGTGTATGTCCATTGTGTATGTAAACTTAATGATAAATCATAAAGGACACATTAACGTTCTGATATAGTATTTAAGGAATTTACAGTAATTTACGTAAATAGCAGCCCTTTAAGAAGAATTTTCCTATAAAGTCTTCTACATACAGAATTTTCAGTGACGAAAGGCAACTATTTCATAAGGTGATTGTAGAACCGAAAATAAGAAAAGCATATCACATGAACATTATTCCTGGAATGATTTGTTCTTGTTTTATAGCTTATAGACAATTTCACCCATGTGTTTGTTCTGGAGATAAAATATTGAAAGATAAGATAGACTGGAACACAAATTAGATCCCCATATATTGTTTGATATAAAATTTGAAAAATCTGTTGCAGATCTGCATCACAATAATTAATTAAATTATTATCCGGGCTGTAAGGCCATGGTCTACTATAAATCTCATGCTGATAGATGTTATAATCGACGTTTTGACCTCAACTCTGGAAGCCATCTTCGGGTGCCTTTGCCACAGTACTGAGGTTTCACTGACGCACACATTGACAGTCGTTTCAAAAACCGTTCACTGAAGCACTGTAGATGGCCTCCAGAGGTGAGGACCCCAAACGTATGATTATATTATCGATCAGCATGAGAATTATAGTAGACCACGGTCCGAATACGGAATTATAGTAGAATACTATCTTACAACCAAGGAATCCAATTTCTGTTCCCGAAGACACTGAGAAAACATTAGCTAGCCCTCAGTGTCAAATTCAGATTCCGAAACAAATACAATTTACAAATAAAGACACTAATAAAGAACGGCCCGATCGTATTTGCACATACAAACAAATTCAAATTAACTCTGACAAATCCCAGAACACAAGTTGCATAGATTCTACCTAAATTACATTAACATAATGGTATTGTGAGTCACATTGTTATAAACTACAGCTCAGGGATTTCATGCTGTATGATTGTCTACATTGTGCGTGCATGATTGCATCCGTAAAAGTACTGTTTCCCAACATCTGAAATTTTATGTTATCGCCTCTTCACAGACCCAGATTTTGAAAAGTCAATGTTTTATATTGTTCAATTTTTACAGTGAACTGTATTTATTTGTAAAATGGATTTATGGGTAAGTTAGAAAAGTATCTAATTGTCATCCAAGCCAGATAAAAAGATGTCATCGGCATATTTCAACCTGTACAATATATATACATTTAACACAGGATTAGCTAATATTTTCTAAGTATATTCTTGTTTTATAATTTGTTATTGCATTGCCTTTGTCTGCTTTACATAAAATTATATTGTTTCTACTAGTTTACGTCTTACATCTTAATACTACTCATTTTACACTGTTTTGGATCACGTTTTGTTTAAACTGACATACTCATTTAATATAGATGCACACTGCGATTTCTATTTCTTTATTTTGAATATTTAAACTATGGATAGCTAATTCTGCATCTATTACTGATATCATCACATCTGATGCGGTTTGGAAGCTCTTGAAGAATCGCGAGTTATTCCAAAGACGCTAATAAGGAAAGCTGGATTGTTTGTTAGAAAGAAGTGGACTGTATTTGAGATATTGAACATGCGTTTATTGAATAATTTGGTTTGTTAGTTACGATCGGCACGTGCGGAAGCATTTGAAGCGATAATGCCCGAGATTAATTTTGAATGAAATCGTGGTCCATTGCAGATGGACGCAGGTAGACGATTAAAGTGAAATGTTATAAATGCGTGCTGTATAATAGCCAAAAGCCGCGGCTGTAAGAGAAGTGTTTAACGAGTGTTGCGCTCGGAGCCGTGTTATAAACTAAACTAATACTGGCTTGCAGTCGGCTAGGCTGGCCGATTGCAAGGTTTGATAAAAGCGTGACGTCATCCGCGCGTGCCGTGCAATGTTAGTAGGCTGCTTACAACTGACAACACAGTACAAAGTTTAAACATACTGCCCGCCAAAATCGGGACGATTTTGTACATTAACGGTTAAATTGAACAATATAATAATTAGACTTACATGTCGTAAGCGATACAATAATTGGCGCACTGGCCAGAGAGCAATGACATAATGGACATAATATAAATTCAATTAACAATCACCAAGCATACAATAAATTGACCCTTATGCCTATAGCAAGGGCTTACTGACGTCAAGATTACTCAACACATAACAGTAATACAATACGCACAATAATACAATAATTAAGTAGGTATTGATCTTTCCCAAATGATACCCCTTGATATTTGTCAAGCATTACAATAAATTGATAACACCATAAAAATACAATAATTTCCCCATGATATTGACATAACAACCCCAATGAATTTCATAATGTTTTGACCCTTAGAAAATACAATACATATATAGAATAATTGCCACTATAACTGACACTTGTGGTTCTCAGAATTTGAATCACACAAACACATTAACGATACACAACATTCATAATAATTGATAGTACATATGAGACACAGTCACTATTTCTGTAATAGCTAGCGACACTTAACAATGTTACAATGCTTATGATACAATTGACTTGTATGCTCGCCCCGGGGAATGTCCCGGGCGTGTTCCATGTAATGTGACACGCGCACACCCATGCATACACACACACACACACACACACACCGTAAGGCACGCAAACGACTAGCTTGTTGCCACCGGAAGGGGGCATAATTTGTGGATGGGTCGGCGTAAGATACCTAGCGCGGTGCGTACTTCTGCGACGCGTACTAAGGAATCTTGACCCGGAAAAACATTGGTAATTACCCCACGCTTCCATTCTAGAGGGAGGGAATTGTCATCCAAAATGAGGACAAGTTGTCCGACCTTCAAATTTTTAAATGGGGTGCGCCATTTATTGCGCTGCTGCAGCTGGTGCAGATAATCCCTAGACCACCGTTTCCAGATGGTCTGCGTAAATTTTTGGAGCAGAAGCCATCTGCCCAAATGAGTATTATTGCCTTGTGTATAGTCGGGTTCCGGAAGTGCCGTCAGTGGAGCACCGACCAAAAAATGAGCGGGTGTTAAGGGTTCAGGGTCTCTAGCATCGTCGGACACGGCGCATAACGGGCGTGAATTAAGGCAAGCCTCAATTTGAGAAAGAAGGGAGAATATTCCTCAAAATTCAAGATCGTACTGCCAATTACGCGACGTAAATGGAATTTAACACTCCTTACACCACTTTCCCACAAACCACCGAAATGAGGGGCTGAAGGGGGGATAAAGGACCATTTGATGCCGTGGAGACCGCAAAACTCCAGAGAAGATTGTTCAACTTCCTTGGAGGTTAAAAATTTGTACCAATCATGCAACGTGTGGTTGGCACGACGAAAATTCGTGCCATTATCCGAAAATATTTGCGCGGGAATACCTCTGCGCGATATGAACCTTTTTAAAGCCGCTATAAAGGCGTTGGAAGTAAGATCCGACACCAATTCTAAATGGATGGCCCTAGTACACATGCATATAAATAGAGCGATATATGCCTTGGTCGTGGACTTAGAGCGCTGCCCGCCATGGCGCAAAAACACCGGACCTGCGTAATCCACGGCCGACTGTGAGAATGGCCTCGACGGCGTGACCCTAGAAGAGGGTAATTGACCGAGTAATTGATTCGCGCCTTTAGCCCGGAAACGAAAACAAGTGACACACTTATGTATCACTGAACGGATATAGGACTTATCGTGTATGATCCAATACTTACGCCTAAGCGAAGCTTGAGTTGATTGCACTCCAGCGTGCAACAAACGGATGTGTTCGTATTCAATTATTAATCTCGTGAGATGAGAGTGCGGGTGTAAAATTATTTGGTGTTTAGTCTCGTAGCTAAGTGGGGAGAATTGCAAGCGTCCACCCACTCTTAAAATGCCTGATTTATCCAGGAATGGGTTGAGAGCAAGAATTTTACTACTGCGTGGAAGGCACCGGTGTGCCTCAAGTTCCCTAACCTCTACGTCGAAATGCAACTTCTGAGATTGCCGGACAAAAACCAAGAGCGTGTCAGACAATTCTTGAGCCGACAAAAAGGACGTGTCTCTTTCAACCACCGCGAGCCTAGAATTGCGAAGAAATCGACGGCAGTATGCGAAGACGCGAATAAGCCTCGTAAGAGATGAATAGTTTTCAATGTAACTATGTGTTGAGGACGCGACAATTAGTGAGGTTTGAGCCTGCTTGCGACGTTCCTCTTCAATGTCGGGAAAGGTACAGGGAGTATTAATGTCGAACGCGCTGACCGGCCATGAGGCCGCATCACGAGCCAACCAGGAGGGACCATGCCACCATTGAGCATGACAGTGCAGACTACGAGGGAGGCAACCGCGCGATAAAACGTCGGCAGGGTTGTCATTCGATACTACATGACGCCAAGTTCCCCTGCTGCTAACAAGACGCTGTATTTCTGCGACACGGTTAGCCACAAATACCTTCCAGCGGGAAGATTGCTGATGTATCCAGTACAACGCTATCATCGAATCCGAATAAAGATATAATCCGTCAAAATTGTAATCGACGGCATTTAAAACCTTGGACGTTAATTGAGCCAACAATAAACAAGCACAAAGTTCAAGTCTAGGAAGCGTTATCTGTTTCAGCGGAGCGACCCTAGATTTAGCACACAACAAGTTTGATGATATGGCGCCGTTCGAATAGACCGCCCGCACATAAATGCAACACGCGTAACCTTTAACCGAAGCGTCGGCGAATCCGTGCAGCTGCAATGAACTAACTGGGCAACTGTTCGAACTCTTAACCGACCTCGTAATCTCAAAATGAGTGTCGGAGACTAATTGGGTGTATAATTCCGACCATTGATTGGCTAGCGACCCGGACAAGGGTTCGTCCCAATCAGTGCCCGCCAACCACAACTGCTGCACGAAATGCTTGCAGCAAAATGTGATGGGAGCAATTAGACCTAGTGGATCATAGATCCCGGCAATGATTGACAACACGCTTCTCTTGTTGAGAACGGTTAGATTGTCATCACCCCTAACGGTGTACAAAAAGTTATCCCCCTCAACATTCCACTGTATGCCCAAGGTACGCACGTTTTGACCCTTGCTGAAGTCACGGGTTACTTGGGCGCGAAGAGTCATAATCTTATGGTGGTTAGAGAACCATTTGTGTAACGAAAAACCATACCTCCTCAACAACTTCTCGATCTCGCCTTTCATTTCAGCTAAGCTGTTCGGATCATCCGAACCCGTTATGAGATCGTCTACGTAAAAGTCATTTGCTATGGCCTTAGCAGCGGTAGGGTAGTCGGCTTTATTTTCATATGCTATTTGAGCCAGACAACGCGTAGCAAGGAAGGAGGCACTAGCAGTGCCATATGTAACCGTCCTTAACGCGTAATGTCGCAATTCCTTATGCGGTGCATCACGCCAAACAATGCGTTGCAAGTTTGAATCCTTAGGATTAACAATGATCTGGCGATACATCTTTTCAATGTCCGCAATAAGTACGTATCGGTGGGTGCGGAACCGAACCATTATCGAAAACAGATCCTGCTGGATCGTAGGACCGACCATTAAAGTGTCGTTAAGGGACAAATTATTGGTGGTTTTAGCGGATGCGTCAAATACCACGCGCAATTTAGTGGTTAAGCTAGAGTCTTTGAAGACTGCGTGATGGGGCAGATAAAAGATCTCTGACCTGTCAAGCGACAGATCGTATTCATTAAGCGGCGACATGTGGCCAAGTCTTAAGTAGTCATTCATGAACTCACTATAATCCTTATAAAGGGTAGGGTTCTGCTTGAATTTGAATTCTAACGATTGGAATCTGCGTATTGCTCCGCGGAGAGAATCTCCCAAATAAGATTTATCAGATCTGCGGGGCAGGGCTACCACGAATCTCCCGTCGCGATTGCGGCTAGTGGTTTTCACGAAATGCCTTTCACACGGTGAGTCCTCAGATCGGGTTTCGCGACTAGAGATTTCCTCCAACTTCCAAAATTCCTTTAGTTGCGAGGAACCCTGATTATCATCCTTACAGACCATAAATGAAGAAACCGTTTTAGTCACATCGACGTTGAATGGTAAGTCACCGGCCAAAATAAATCCTAACTTGGTTTCCTGAATTATAGGAAAGTGTGGTGCGCGCGTATATTTCACAGGTTCAATTAATTGTAGAAAATATTGAGCGCCGATTAATATATCGACTTGCGATGAGCAATGTAGGTGAGGATCCGCCAGGAATATGCGCTTGGGTAAATTTAAAGAGGTAAGATTGAATGACTCCGCCGGTAAATTATTAGTTATACTGGGTAATACGGCACAATGTACGTTTAACGTGAAGGGTTTATAGCGTGAATGTAGCCTTACATTAGTGCTGAAGTCAGCCTGGGAAAGCGAGTTGTTTATACCCGTGATGGGCAATTGCGATTTAACTAATTGGAGGCCCAACCTGCGGGCGAAATCCATTGTGCAAAAGTTCGCTTGAGAACCGGAATCCAGTAATATCCTAACGGGAAATTTTTTGCCGACCTTATTGTATGTCATACAGACGGCGGTAGATAACAATACCGATTTATTGGTCTGTGATTTCAGTGAGCACTGGTTGTTAACAGAAGTTACGTCCCTGTTGGGGACATGAATCATGGTGTGGTGACGCCTAGAACATTTTTTACATGCGAATTTGGAGGGACATTTTGAACCCTCGTGTCCCGAACGGAGACAGTTTAAGCAAAGTTTGTTTTTTAGTAACGCATTTTTTCTATCAGGGATAGACAGCGATATAAATTGTGGGCAATCGTTAAGTCTATGTTCACCGTTACATAGCCTGCATAAATTATTTCTAATATGTGAGTGGAATGCGCCCTTTGGAGTGCTTATCTGTTTAACTGCTTTGCGATAAGGAGACTTATCGCTTTTGTTCAACCTGCTCGTTGGGCTAGTCGCGTTATCGATATTTTGCAGTAGTTTCCTACGTGAATTTAAAAAATTTATAAAACTATTAAAATCAGGGAGTTTATGCTCCGATAAACTCTCTTTCCACAAACGTAAAGTATAACTGTCAAGTTTTTTGGCTAGATAATTTACGACAATAATTTCAAACGTGTTGACTGGCAGTTTGAGATTATTTAAAGCGTTTATATTTCCAGAGATTTGATCAATAAATTGCGATATGCTACCTTGGGATTCCTGCTGTACTAATGGTACGTCTAGTACATTCCACACGTGGTGAGCGGAGACAATCAGCTTACTATCATATCTATTCCTCAACAGATCGATAGCCACCGCGTAATTTTCATGTGTTATGGGTAATGATTTTATTACGTTAAGCGCCTCGCCATGTAATGACGAGTGCAAATAATGAAGCTTCTGTATATCTGTCAGGTCTGTTCTGACATGAATTAGTTCCATAAAAATATGGTAATAATGTTGCCATTCCACAATACTACCCTCGAACCGTGGTAATTTTATTGGTTCCAATTGAATGGGGGTTGTTTTAGGCTGTTTACCATCAGTATTAATTAGTGGTTTTTGGTTCAAGTGCTCAGATTGCTCCAACAAGTGTTGCAATTTACATTCTATAGCACAGAGATCGTCCTCCGTTTGCACTCTATCACTTGTTGACGCAACGTCTGCTTCCTCAGCCTCGATTTGTGACTGTATCTCGTCATATTTGGTGGATAATTCCATCAAATGACGCAGTTTTATTTTGAGCGCATGAGGATCGCTGTTTAACACATCAAAATTATCCGCGAAGGTATTTATTCGGGATATTGAGGCCTTAATTGTACCTCGTTTTTTTATCAGAGCCCTTACATCGGCCATTATTACAGTTTGAGATAAAAAAGGGAAAGATATTTAGAAACAATTGAGCATCGAGCATGTGAACCACAAACTTAATTTTGAATGAGTTTAAATACGTTTGGTAGCTAGCGATCGTTGGTTTGAACATAAACTTACTCTCTCTAACTAATCAAACTCGTTGGCAGTTAAATTATTGAAATTATAAATCTAAATGATTACAAAGTATAGCTTTATCTTTAAAGTTCTGACTGATAATGAGCTGCCAACCATCTATTAATTTATATTGTGTAATAAGTTAATTGTTTATATAAATGTGTCAAAAATACACACTGGGTGAAATATTATTAAAAATAAATCAAATATAGGTAAAGTTTATAGTCACGTGGCCGTCGATCCATTCGTGATGAAGCTGGCTTCGATCCCGTTTGGAGCTGCTACACCTCCTGTCTCTGCCGGTTAGCCGTTGCCTCATGTTGTACCCTCCATCATTTAAAGCTGTGGAATCTCGAAAATGTTGTCCTGTTTCGTCCCGTCGTCTCTGGTCTACTGCTTGGCTGAATCTTGTCTAGATGACTGCGACGTGCTTCACGATAATGGTGTAGCTCAGGACGAAAATGATGCCCGTCTGTCGTGATTAACTTCAGATTGGTTTTTCCAGAAATGATGTATATAAATAAATGTTGTCGCCTGTATACTCAGGTATGAGAAATCTGTGCCGTTGGGACCAAAAATGATGTAGTTTGTTTTGGCCTGAAAATATGAAATCCTGCCTGGTTGGACCAAAAATGATGTCGTTTTTGGCCTGAAATGTGAAATCCGGTCCGGTGGGACCAAAAATGATGCGGTTTGGAAGCTCTTGAAGAATCGCGAGTTATTCCAAAGACGCTAATAAGGAAAGCTGGATTGTTTGTTAGAAAGAAGTGGACTGTATTTGAGATATTGAACATGCGTTTATTGAATAATTTGGTTTGTTAGTTACGATCGGCACGTGCGGAAGCATTTGAAGCGATAATGCCCGAGATTAATTTTGAATGAAATCGTGGTCCATTGCAGATGGACGCAGGTAGACGATTAAAGTGAAATGTTATAAATGCGTGCTGTATAATAGCCAAAAGCCGCGGCTGTAAGAGAAGTGTTTAACGAGTGTTGCGCTCGGAGCCGTGTTATAAACTAAACTAATACTGGCTTGCAGTCGGCTAGGCTGGCCGATTGCAAGGTTTTATAAAAGCGTGACGTCATCCGCGCGTGCCGTGCAATGTTAGTAGGCTGCTTACAACTGACAACACAGTACAAAGTTTAAACAACATCGTTCTTACTTAAATAATTAGGACAGTATTTCAAGCCTTTAATTAAAGAATATAATTCATTTTTAGTAAATGTGAAAGCTGGCAGGTTTTCTACTCTATTATAAAATGTATCGTTACTGATTGTGTTAAAAACTAATGGTGACTTACATAAGAGTTTCTCTAGTTTTTTCTTTGAACTGCATATTGTTGATGCAGTAAATTTTGCATATCATCTCTAACGCACATATCAGTTATATAGAACTCCATTGCACACGCGCGATTAATTTTAGATGTAGAGAAAGGCTGTATCTACGGCAATACTACTTTTTAATTACAAATTATCAAATGTTTCTATGCATCTGTGACCAACTTCTGGACTTCAGAAGACTGGTGTCAGCAGGTAATCTTCCTGTAAGTTTTATATGCTTTGGGTTAATGTAGACAGAAATATCTCTCAGTTCAAATATTTCCACATTGTTTTGTATACAGGATAGATTCAACATTAAATGAGCCAAAACATTAAATCAGTTTTATTATTACTAGTTTAATATTATTCATGTTGTTATACATTTTACATTATACTAGGAATTTCATATTGTTTTCCTTGTAAATTGGGTACTGTAAGTTAAACACAAAAGCTTAATGTTTGTTTTTAGTATTCACCTAGTAACAGTACTATACATATTGTGTGTGTGTGTGTGCGTGTCCGTGCGTGCGTGCGTGCGCGCGCGCGCATATGTGTACATTAATTTAAGTGACACGTTATTTGATGTGTACATTGTCTTAACATAAAGTACCGTATTGTATACCATTTATAATTATGTAATAACGGTACTTTATTTTGCTCCAAACAGGAACACGCACCTTCGTTACACCGTTTATCTGAGATTTTCCAATCGCCCCCTTGATCATACACTACCTCCACCCGCCACCGCTGAACATACTTTTTAAATCTCTCAGTTCAGTCTAACCTCTAAGCTGCAGTAACTGGTGAAACAATTGTCATGAAAATAAACAGTGTTTGTGGAAATGTACCAATTGTTATATATTTAATTCAATTAATAATAAGAGGTTTTACCAGGTGCCGGGCGATTATAGGTCAGTGTAATTTTTAACAAAATTTCTTTCTTCCTTGTTTCGTCTTTACTTCTTTTACCAAACAAAATGTAATAGGTAGAAGCATAAATTGTTATTAGTAGAAATAACAATATAGATTAGCATATATAGATTAGTAAAAATTGAGAATTTCTGGTTACTAACTTGTGGTCCGTGTCATGTATTTACGTAAATCTTACTGTTGTGTCACTTTGCAGTGCATCGTAAAACTTCGGATGGAATGGGGTACAGGTGCTGTTCTACAAGGCTAATCAACAGTGTCCTGAAATGTTATTTTGCAGCCATATCCTGATTTGATTTGATTTGAGACTATTCCTGTCTGATAAACTATACAGAAATGTTGTTTCACTGGTATGAATAAAAGAAAATAAAATTGATCGTACTTTTATCATGGGGTCAAAACTAAAGTTATAATAGAATTATTATTTAAATTTTAATACTGGAATAGGTTTAAATTAGAAACATTAAATAAAATGACAATATTGTATATACTATTATTCAAGATTCTATACGTATACCAAAAGTGCACATTCGTGCAAGCACGGCCGCGTGTGTGAACACAAGACTTTTTGAAAGAGCTTGTTAATTTTGTTGACAAAGATAGGTATGTTGAAAAGGAGACATTAAAACTAGAAGGTTACACTTTATACACTTTATTTCTTCCTTTTCTTCTGTTGACACACTCTGTGTGTGTGTGTGTGTGTGTGTGTGTGTGTGTGTGTGTGTGTGTGTGTGTGTGTGTGTGTGTGTGTGTTTGTGTGTGTGTTTGTAATGCGTCTGAGAAAAGATAAGAGGTGTGTGCTAAGTAAAAACTTACATATTTCAAAAAGATCTAACTGAAATCTGTCGCTGCCGTTAGAAGAGTGATAAACGACATTATAACCATAGACGTAGTGCACTTGTGCCTGTCAAAATCACCGCCTGGAAAAACTTCTTTCATGTTGTGTACATTAGAAAGTGTAAAAGGAAAATAAACTTTACAAAACCCAATAAAGTTCATCGTTAACACTGGGTTTGTTCTTCGCGCCCGCTTATTAGGAACGCTTTTGATGATATAGAAATAAAAAAAAACCTTCACAAAATATTCCCTGTACGTAACAAAGTGGATTTTGTTTGTATTGCCTATAAACAAATATCAAAATTAAGTTGCAGGCATATATTTTAAAAATATGTGATACCAAATGTTACTTACTCCTGCTAGTACAAACGCCTGATGAAACGTATGCAATAGCCTAGTTTCACCACCCGTGCAATACCACTTGATATTAAACTTTAGTAACGTGAAGTTAAAAAGAATATAATATTGTAGTCCCATTATAAGGAAAGCCAATTGTTTGGTCTGCAAAGTATAGAATCATGTCCCATAATGGTGTAGCTTCATGTGAAATGCTACCAGTTTTTTATTTAACTCTAAGTTAAGTTGATCATGTTAAGTTGAAAAAAAGTTTATTGAACTAACAACTCAATAACAAATATAATGTAACATAACAACGTAGTACAAAATATTAGAATATTTATGAAAATACAATTACACAAAGTGAATAGTATAAAATGAAATAATGCCGTTGATACGACAAGCGAGTGAGCTATTTTACACTGTAATTGAAGTCATATTTCTTTTAAATACAATTACATCAAGACATTTTGACCAATGCAAGTACTTCAAACACTTACAAACTTATAAATTATAACAAAAATAATACTAATGTGAAAATGTGAGAATATATTTTTATTTCTACTTATATAATTATTAATTTCCAGGAGTGTTTCAGTGAATCAAAGTGTTTCATGAATTTACCATGAACATACTTTACTGTATTATTACATCTAGTATTTTAAGAGGTAATTTGCAAAATATCTAGTCAACTGAACAATACAACGAGAACACCCTATTTTATAGTAACTTTCCTTCGCTCTAAACTCGCTAAAATAAATTTTTCAGAATTAAAATTGTATTCCATATTCTCTCCAACAATTAAAGAAAATAAATATTTTGAAAACATCAGTTCCAAAATAAATAAGTTACTTGAACCAAATAAAGTCATTTGTGTATTTGTAAACCACGCATTCTATTTATAGAAATGAATCCGTTGCACCAGTAAGCTACAGCCTTCTTGGCGTGATACAGAAAGCCTAGTCCGGCGTCCTATGTAGAGCCTAATGATCGAGCACTAGTAAAATGCTCATTACAACGGGAGATGAATGGTACTTTTACTGTCGATTAAATCGTCTTCATATTATTTAATTATGCAAGTAAACTAGTAAACAGGGGGGCTATGGTAAAAAAGTTCTTGGAGGTTGTATACAATGCCGATTAGTATACAGAGGTAAAACTCTGAGAAATGCCTACTCTCTTCTGACGAATGAGTCAGAGGTTCAAAGAATAAAACTCAGCTCTGCCAACAAATCCTATTCTCACGTCCTCTAGGACATGTTTGGCGTAGCCCCTGGGTAGATGGTGTGCAATGGCTGTACGTTATGTAGCAGACGATACAGGGTGAAAACGGGTGTTTCCAGTGCCTATACTTAACTGGAACATATCGGCTAAGGGAATAAACTCCAACAGAAAATCTGGGCCCTCCTGCAGGAGGTTATGACAATGGGGTTGCTCCTCATTTCACAGAAAAATGTTAAATGCGACAAAACCTAATACTAGCCTCGGTCAAAAGGGCGGTCTAAATGGAAAACGACAAAACAGGAAAAGATGCTGATTTTTGGAACTTTAAATACACAAGGTTGGAGAGGAAAGTTAATAGAAATTTCTCATGACTTAAATAAACATCAGTTCAAAATAGTTGCCTTAATGGAAACAAAAGAGAATGGGACGGGTATTGAAACCATTGGCGACTACGTACGTCTCCATAGTGGTGTCCCAAAAGACCAGCATGCGCGAAGTCTTGAGGTATCTATTCTAAGACAAAAAGAAATTGAATAGTTAGATCATTGAATGGCATTCTATGGAGCACAGGTATTGGAAAAGAAAGGAAGAAAGAATATACGATATGATTAAAAACACGTTGATGTACGGATCCGAAAGTTGAAGAATAAAGGAACAGGTAAAAAAGAAAGTTAGAAGCTAGAGAAATGGATGCTTCGAGACGAGCTGCTAGAACTTCATGGCTAAAGAAAATAAAAAATTAAAGGATCAAGCTAGGAATGGGAGTACAACAGGCAATCATCGACTCCATTGAAGAAAAACAACTAATCTGGTGCGGACACGTACGAAGAATCGGACAAGACCGACTACCAAAGGAAACAATGAGTGGATACCTGGAGGGGACAGGAGGAAAGAAGATCCCAGAAAACATGGATAGAGGGCATAAGAAGATCAATGAGCGACAGGGGACTGATCAATGAAAACTGCAATGATAGACAACACTGGAGGTTGGGCATCGGGCAACATGGTAGGACTTTTTGACCCCGAATAAAAATAAAACTAGCAAAGAGTGTGTGTAGTCCTATTCTTAAAGACCTGATTTCTTCTTTCGAACAATTGTTTTCTTACTTAATAATTTCTAACAAATTAGAAGTTGAAACACTATGTAAAGAGTGTTCTCTTCAAAGCAAATGTAAATAAAGGGTGTAGCCCAATAAACCCAACCTAATTGAGTACATATAATAAAATTTATTTGCATACTCTGTATATGTAATATGTACTCTCTTGAAACCAATTACCAATAATTACAATACGAAACTAATAGCTAGTCTTATTACGAACATACCATATAGTGTGGCATTTTAATATTACTCGTATGACGTTACAAGGCCGAAACGTCGAGCTTTTAAGATAAGCTTTAGTATATTAGTTTTAGTATAATTAAAAACATTACGAATTTACAAGTGGTTAATACTTTTGTAAAGAGACGGGAGACTGAATGTAATAATTTGTATATAATAATTTAACTATTAACGTGATATAAATATAAATAGGCCTATGAATGTTATCATGATTTTACTTGCTACATGTGCCTTATCTAGAACGACAAATAATAATAAATTTATAAGAAAATTTCCAAATATCAGTGTTGTAGAAGAGTAAGCAATAGCCCAGATTAGACATTTTGCAAACAGTAAGCTATGTATCGACGTGTGCGTTCTCCATTCACTCATTATACGCACACCAGTAATTACGCACACAACACTTCCCTCCTACCACACACACCCGTCTCCCTATACAAAATATCTTCACCACGTCGGTTATAGTCGCCTCTCTACGAATAACGATCCTATTTGAGAGCTCTCGATGACTCTTGACTGCGTACAGAAAGGTTTATAACGCAATAGACGCCGACTCAGATCCGGATCGAGTGGTCCTCTTAACCTCTACTAATGTTAATTAATTACTTTCCCCTCTTATTAGTAAATCTCTTGTCGGCTTGGATGAAAACTTATAAGAGGCTTGTTAACATACCTTTTTTTATAACATTAATTTTAGATTTTATACACACTCATCAATCTACGTTTGTGGACAGAATGAAGCTAATAACTGCGTGGGGATTATCAGCAACGTATATTCCGAAAGAAAAATAAACTGAAAACAATGTAATACAATATAGTGAAGACAATACGGATGTTATGTACTCTTATGGACTCAGCTAATATAAACATGCTAAACTAAGTTTGATAGTGTATAATATTGTCATTTTCTATTAGTTAACATAATCTTTAAAATACGTTTCAAGTAAAAGGTTTCAAAGTTCCACGCCATTACAATTTATATATTTCGTATCCGAAGAATACATTCGTAATTATCGAAATAACTACCAGCTAGGTCGTGGGATTTCTGTCTTTGATACGTGAAGTCCCGTGTTGCAGAATAAATTTTTATGTAAGAAGAGAGAAGGAAGATTTTCTGGCGTGGAATAAATACTAATAAAATAGCTGAAATAAAAAACAGACTCTTTAAAGATGAAAAATAAATATGTATTAAATGTTACGTTTTAAAAGAAGCTGTTTTACAAGCATCAGTTGTAATTTACACATTATATATCACACATAAATATACAAATAATAAAAATAAAAACACATATATGAACATAGATATAAGACAAAGTTTGAGATGCTTTGTGGTCTGATGTAAATATAGGTTTGAAATAATTATTCATGTAGGTTTGATATTGCAAGTCATATACAAAAATACCATTTAAATATTTATTACATAAAAATTAAAAGCTTACCTACGAATTATTATAAAAATTACTTTTGCGTTAGTTAAATACACAGTAGTTATTGACACCCATTTGTAATTAAATAGAAACGTTATTAGAAAACAAATATGAAAATTCCATACTTTAAACATAGTAATAATTTAAAATTTTGTATTTACACTACGTGCAATTATGTATTTATATTTCGGTTTATTTAATAACTGTGTTTACAAAAAAATAATAGTTCATCTGTCACCTGTTTTTCACGATTAGTTACCGAGGTGCGGGCGTGCGGGTGTGTCTTGTGTCTTAGACGATGTTGATGATGGTTCTTATGCCGGAGTTTCTACTTCAATCGTCTATCGGGCATAGTCTCCTCCGTAGAGAATAATTGGAGTCTGTTGTCGTTTGTCCATTGGACAGAGTGTCCCCCGTCGAAAATGACTAACGTGTGCTCTGTGTACCTAGCAAACTGACGTAGTGTCCCCGTGAGTAAATTGTTAGTTTCTGTTGGTTCGTTCAGAATCGGCCACTGACAGGTCGAAGAGTGCCTATCTAGCCATCTGAAACCTGTCAGATTTTTTCAGGCTTGTTCCGGGAGTCGGTTTTCCACACATAACTTTTTGCGTATTTTCACATTCTATTAAATAACTAGATTAATACTTAAGCACTGATTATAGAACTTGGTTATTTTTAAATATGACGTTGTTTGAGCACACTTGTGGTGTGTGGGGGCAAGTATGTGGTAGAGAGGTAGAAAATGAAAGAGAGGGAGTATGCGTGTGTGTGTGTGTATGTGAGAGAGAGATAGAGAGAGAGAGAGAGAGAGAGAGAGAGAGAGAGAGAGAGAGAGAGAGAGAGAGAGAGAGAGAGAGAGAGAGAGAGAGAGAGGTAATGCATGTTTATACAATAAATAAATTTTATCACTGATTAGACTTCTTAACCGTCACAATATGACTTCACCGCATATTATACTTGTCAACAGAAACGTAAATATAATTTCCCAATATCACATTATAATGTGTTATATTCATCATATAAATCTCTAATGCTATTTTTTTACATAATATCTCTGTAAAAAATTAAGCCTGCTACTAACAAGTTTATGAACTGTAAAGCGTGTTAAAAAGTAATTATAATTTCTTTAAAGGTAGATAGATATTATCTCATAACTCTACTTGATAAGCTGTTGGCATTATGATGGATAATATTACAATTATTAATTAACTTGTTGAGACTTGCTCCTGTGATACGTAGCTGCGCGCCTCTGTCTATGTTTCTGCAATTTAATAACTGCCTCTTGCATGTCTCTGTGATGGCGGATCCACAACCCACTTTATTATAATCTACGTTACCTGTATTTCAATATTTTAGTTTTTGCTTTAATCACTTCTTTGCTCTAGTGATTGTGAAAGAAGATTTTCGTGTTTATGACAAGTTTGATCATTTTTTACTTTTGTGTTAATGAATTTTCCCAATTGTACTAGAAAATTGGTAAATAGTAATTTGGAACTTCTAGGTCAACAGGTAACAGAGGGTCAATATCCCCGTGTGGTTGTTTCATTTAGCCCTCGTACAAATTCTACTTTCGATTATGCTTTATACAAACATTTGGTTCACCTGTTGTACAAAAGCTTTCTTATTATCTTCTTAATTTTCATTCCCCAGGTATTTTTACCCCCTCTTTTAACATAAGACTATTACACTTTTTTACAATTTTCGAAAAAATATTACCGTTACTCTAAAAAAATTATTAAATTTCACAATTATTTTAGTGCACTAGTTTAAACTTTACCTTGTAGTTGTCTTATTATTTCCTTACAAACCAATTCAGCACCATTGGAAGACCACAGGGAAATAGAAGACTGCTGTTATGTCACATTGAAGGTATTACAGCTTAGACAAAGAATGCCTGAAAAAATTAATTATGAAAAAAATTGCAAAGCTTGCGTCTTGGATGTACACTACAATTGAAAACAAACTCAATATCATTTCCAGTCCAGAGTACCATCTCTTCGCTGACGTGTTCTATCTATAAACGTCCAGTCATTGTTTGCACTGCCTCGCCTCATATCTTCTGCATACTTGATTTGTTTCAGGATTAACTGGGAAATTCAGGACATAGTCATTGTTTTCACATGGCTTTACCGACTTATTTGATAAGCTCGTGCAGTGTTGATCAAACTGTATTATTATAGCTCATGTAATCCTTACAAGATCGAGTCTCGACTATCCCTGAATTTCTTTAAGGAATTTCATTTATGAGAATCTTAATTCACTCATGGTGAATTGTTATCACTATTCCTTGTATCAGTTTGTCAACATGTGTGTGTGTGTGTGTGTGTGTGACGGCTCGTAGTATACAGAGTGGCTGGCACAGTGCACGCTTGCCTGACATCCCTGTGATTGGTACGATTCATCTCTAATTTAATGTAATTGTGTTTAATTGTCATTTTAACGAGGTATAAGAGCTGTCTGTGTAGATATCAGTCACGGATCAGCACACCAAATCTTTTATGAGGTTTTGCATTTCAATAAAGTTTCTGCGAGATGGGTGCCGTCTTAATTAATGGCGAGATCGATAGCATATAAGTGATATCCGCGACGAGATATCTTAGTCTAACCTATTTAGAATTGAATTTAGTAAACTTCATATAATAACTTCACTTTACAATATAAGAAATATATGAGACAAATATATGAGATATTTTTTAAGCCTTTTTGTTTTGTCTTATGCATGTGAAATAGCTTAAAACTCTAACGTGACATAATAACGAATTGTCTATTTTATCAAAAGTTACTTTCTGAAACTGCTGAATTTTCTAGTTTTTTAATGTAACTCAATTAACTGAAAATAATGGAAAATTTAACGTTATATAAACCCAAATAGGGAAGTGAATCATGTTATTTTTTAAGAAATTAATGTCGCCTCCTACTACAACAACACAACACTAAGAACAACAATAACTTTTACTACTACCACTACTACTACTACTACTACTACTACTACTACTACTACTACTACTACTATTTCCGTCTTTAAAAAACAGCCGTTTTTACGAGGAAATATATTTTATGAAACAATGTTTAAGATATTTACGCATCCTTAAATTTTTCAACATTTATTTTGCCTTTCTTAATTACATTCGAAGGAAAACTATATTTTAAGTGAAAGGTGTTATCTGAGTAGAAGCTTAG
Organism: Magicicada septendecula; assembly: GCA_034769895.1. Lineage (NCBI taxonomy): Eukaryota > Metazoa > Arthropoda > Insecta > Hemiptera > Cicadidae > Magicicada > Magicicada septendecula. The sequence goes on along the minus strand of CM068367.1, from coordinate 534,439,750 downwards.
AATTTTATTTTCTGTTTACCTACATCCTTCTTTATCGTAATAATAGCACTTTGTAACCTACAAAACAAACGTCTTATCAGTGTTCAAATACAGTTACAGACGAATTTCCTGAGTCACTCTAATAATACTTAACCAATATTTGTCCATTTCACTAGAACGTATTAGAAAAGCACCTAACATTTGAATCTGTCTTATCAAAATGCATATACAACACTGAGGAACTGCATATGTACACACTGACTGAACATATCAGAAGGTAATTACACACGATAATTAATTAAGATCTGTAGATGTCATACGATTAGAGTGAAAGTCACATAAGTGAATGTTCAGAGTCAACTAGGCAATAAGAAAAACGATGTAGCCATTGTTTTACTCAATGTAGCAGTAAGCTTTTCCATTTCCAAATTTACGAGATTTAATCTCAGATCAAGATAGAGGTCAGCGTTTAAAGTTAATTACGCTGAACTATATCCCTTAAATAAACTGACAAACATTTAAGTCGCCACCATTTTCTGTGTACTGTCAGTTTGTAGCAAAGTTATCCTTATTCTTACAGTAGCTAATGTCTAAGATCGAATAGGATTACTTTAAAAGAAACCGTTACTTCATAAAACGAAGTGTTAAAGAAATATAATTGAAATATTGTGAATTAAATTTCTAATGTTCATGTTATTTACTGCATGAATGCTAAACAAAATTTTCGTTAATACAGTTGCACAACTGTATTATGGCATTGGATTCATTTTATTTCTTAGAGACGTATTTCAACAAAGCTATGACAAAAGAAAAGTCAACAACAAACAAAGTGCATTTTGTGGAGCTGACGTTTGAGCAGCATTGCGTTTATGTTTACGTTGTTGTTTCCCTTACTTACTCCACACAACTGCAAACAAATCAATGGAATGCAATTTGGCTGCTCTGCTTCGTACTGACCTTTTAATTTCCTCTATTAGTTATTTTGTGTTCTTCCTTGCTGTTGTGAATACATCAGTTACAGAAGGATAAAAAGATTAAACCGTTTTATCATTTTACATATGAAGAGGAGTAATATTTTTATATGAATAAATGCGTTATGTGCTCCTTAAATTTTATTCTAAATAACTACACAATGCAAACAAATTATTTCTCAAAACTGCGCACTAAAATAACTTATTATATCTTTGTTTTGTTTCAGTACATAACATTTTTGGATAAAAGCTTTTGGTCACGCAAAGCTTTGCTTTAAAAATTCCACAGAATATTATGTCTACTGACACGTAAAGGCTGTAAAGGATGTAAAGACAATTGTTTCACCAGTTACGGCAGCTTCAGAGTTTATATTTGAACTGAAAACCTAAAGCGTATATTAGGCGTGGGGGCGTGGGAGACTTGAAGGTATTGAAAGACAAAGTGGGCAGTAGGAAAGCCCCAGGTAAACGGTTGAACACAAATAGGTGCGATTTCTAGAGTTGGGAACAAAATAAATATCACTTACTGGATAATTATAAATCATGTGTAGTCAAACCTGTCTTCTTTAAACCATAAGCCACAGTGTTAACTTATGTGAGAACAGATGCACTAATATTTAGTCAGCATTGTGTCCATAGTTATAAATTAACTAAAGTCGTAACCTTTCGTGAACTATGCGGATTAGTAAAAGTGGATAACAGCATATTCTTTACTACAAATGCCGCTCTACGCAGACAGTCTCTTGATCACGCGCGCCCACAATTACGGCTCGGCAATTGTAACTGAATAGATATCATTTGAATAAGTAATTACATAGAAATTGCATTCATTTCTGTAAATTGTTCACTTGATACACGTGTACTCACTATTAGATAGTTATTTTATAGCAATATATGTAATGAAACATTTTGCCGTGATATTTTACTCCTTGTGTACACATAAAAACGATCATTAACATTCACATACACGAATCACACACATAAAAACAAGAAGATATATGTTATACTCGACAGACAACATTGCAGTACCTAAATTTAAGCTTTAAAGCTATTACGTTTTTAGCCAGTGTATATTGTCACTGACTGACTGCACATAAACAGAAGTGGGAAACATGAATTCTGTGTGACGAACCGTAGGCTACAGGGGAAGAGGAAACTTGAAACTCAGGCAAGTGAGTGCCCTCAAGTTACATACGAATATAACAGTATTGTAAGACGTTTGCATACATTCATGAGATTCAACTCCTACCAGGTAGTACCTACCCAAGCATACATACAGTACATTATGAAAGTGTTATGAAGTCTACGTGTATATAAAATATGACATACACTTTAATGTTAAACCACAGCATGCTTTAACAATCAAATGTTTATTTCATCGCTCTAGATGACTTATTGGTTTAATTTAAAATTAAATCATTACACCTACCCTAAATTACGGAAACGTAATAATAAATTAATTACGATAAAAAACCCATTTTTTCTTCTGTATAATGGTACGTCCAAAATCATACTTTTAAAAGTTTTGGATAAATATAATGGAATATAACTATAACACTTTACAAACTGAGTAATCTGATGCAGATTTTACGTCATTTTTTTACATATAGGTTAAGGACTACAGACTGAAGTCACGAAACCAAAATCAATAAGAAATTTCCGGAAAACAATAAGAAAATCAATCCGGAACAAAAAGTTTTCAGTTTCTCAATTAAGTTGCCTTACGTGTACCCAACTACCTGCAGTAATATTACTACAAATAACTTGCACAGTATGCAAATTGTCGTAGCTATGTCAAATTCATACATTATATAGTCTACTGACAATTGTATAAATGCTCTATTTTTACAGCATGCGGAGAATAATTTTTATGTGTTCAGTTTTGTTGTTGTCTTTGTGAATTTTCGTTTTATTGCTCCGGGACGAAACAATTTTGATAAATTATTTTTCAGGACATTATAAAAGAAACATCTTACAATTTATGTAATTTGTTGACTCTGAATATATAATATTAAAATAATTTCTGTGGAAGAAAACTTTGTTTAAGTTTTTGAGAGGCTACCAAATATACCCAATAATGTTTGTTTAAGGTATGAAGTGTCTAGATGATTACAATTTCTATCAGTCTATTACGTCGTCCATCTTTGTTCGATGAACATCAATGTAAAGGCCACAGTATATCTGGTTGATCACAGATGAGGTGACTATTTTAATAACATTATTGAGAGCAGCAACAAATAGGTAGGCCTACGTTAAAATGTACGCCATGAACCACACACCACATAAAATAGGTGTGTGTGTGTGTATACATATATATATTTCAATCACTTTCTGCTATATATTTATTTATTACTTCACGTACAAGAAGATAGTTACTTCGCAAGTAGGATACTCGTAAAATTACACAATTTTTATCTTACATATTCAGTAAATTGTTTCTTTGCCTGTCATCTCTAAAATTATTGTGTTTAAAAACTCATAATTAATTAACTGAACATATAGTTCTTTAGTACTTAGAATGGAATATAAACTAATTTATTTATCATCGCTACTACAAATTTCAAAGTATGTATATATAGTTTAAGTGATAATTCCGATAGAACTAAAATGTCCTTTATAAGAGACAAAACGTTAATTACTTCATATTTGGAAAAAGTAAATAAACTAAACTTTAGAACCAATATTTATATACTGCGTGAGCTGAGCTATGATTATGTTAATTCAATTATTACATCGCACCATGGTCCTTGGAGAACCTCAGCCTCCGCAACAACGGCTTTCCGTTCTTTCTTGTCTTGTGCGCGTTATATGCAGCGTCTGACTGCCAGTTGTCTGAGTCGGTCCCTACCTTAGCGAGCTATCTTGTTCGTGACTTTTGTCTGAGGCATCTCCTACCAGATTGCTCAGCAAAAATATTTTTGCATTCTTCCGTTTTCCATGCTTTAAACACGCCCAAGCAACTTAATCGTTTTACATTTACTTCTTCTGTCCAAGTCTAAATCGATATACACATTTCTTAATTAGTAATTCGTCCTAATCCTCCATTTTACCCTTCCTTTACTGCTCCATAGATTCTTGTCTACCTAAAAATTGTGTGTGTACTGTTCGAAAATTAACGTACTTTTAGTTGTATTTATTATATATTTCCTTTAAAACGAAAAATTAATGTTACTTTAAAAATCAATTTTATCCACTTTCCTATATAACAAAGAACATTTAATCAAATTTTCCCTTCCAAATAATGGAAATACAATGCCAGCCAATTAATTATATTTTAATTTTATTTAAATTTACTTAAGCCGTTCTGAGAGTTACGTTACCAGTAACATTGCATGCATACTGATTTAATTTGATTACAAAGAATAGTGTATATCTGTAAATTTATTTGTGAACCTTAGTGTACCAAAGTATTGCTTTAGAGTCAGATTTATTCACCATTAGATCACATTTTATTTGATATTTGTGTTATGACTTTATTAGTTCACATATACTCTGCAGTCCAAAGTCAACAACATTTTTCACAGTGTGTTCTTCTACACGCTCATCGACGTAACAAGCGTCTGTGCTCGTCTCTTGTGTCATGATTTGCAACTCTGCTACATGATTGTTGTAAAAATACAACATATACAAATTTAAAGTTATTGTACTATTGAAGGGTGTTATTGTCATGAGATTGTACTAACGATTTTGGTTTATCAAATATATTATACTTTACAACATAAACTTATGGAAAGTACTAATTTATTTATTTAAAAAAAAATTTTATTGTTCCTTTTAGTTTTAAAAACATTTATCCTCTACATTTTCTGGTTATTAGAGTAATTCCGTGTTCCAAACACAATGACGTAATAAACTGTTTGTTAAAAATCAACACAACATTAATTTTTGGTAATTGTTAAATTTAATTATTAGTAAAATGTACCTTTAATAAATGATTTGATTGGGCAGTATAACATTACAACTTTAATGTTCATTAGAAGAATTTAAATTGGTCACTTTCCTGTTTTAGCTATTCTTCTACGAATTAACAAACGACTCTTTGATTGACACATAATTACTGAAACTTCCTTTGATTTGTTAAAATGTATTACTTTGGCCGACCAAATATTGATACCGAAGAGTATTCTTTAGCATATGCAGGCATACAAAACAGAGTTACACGGTAACTGTTGGATCGAGAAAAGGTGATTATAGTAAATGAAAATAATTGGGTATCAGAAGAATAACCAATATTGTTCTGATTACATAAAAAACTGTATGGTTTGTAACATATATGATTAGCAACTAAATAATAGAGCACAGCTCTACTTATATTTAAGAAAATGTGGTAAATTTCTATGCGTGCAATTTAGTTTTGCAAATGAGTGATGCAAATACAGTAACGTATGAAAAATTAAATAAATAATTGATATATTTAGTTTGTGCAGTGTAATCTTGAGGTAAGAATAACGTTAAGTGGAACTAGGTCTTGTAAGTGGAAAACGATTGTAAATCGTATTGTACTATTGTATACTATTGTATTGTAATGTATTGTATACTATTGTATTGAATTGTAATGTATATTACTGTATACTACGAGGTCAATGCATACAATACAGTTACTATACGCAGGAACCATCACATCAAATCTAAGGCTGCAATTTGCTTTGTTTGTTAATTGAACGTAACACCAGTGTAGGCCTAAGTTCTGCACCATTATAAATTAAAAGTACATTTTCTATAAATCACTATTTCAGTTATATGTAGGTAAAAATCGTTTAATTTCAATGCAATAAAAATTAAAACGTGTCTGTTCGGTGACGAGCAGTTGCCTGCACCGTTATACCAAAGTGATAATTGAACAGAATAAATCTTAACCATCCGAGTAATCGTCTAAACTAATCCATAAATTAATCCATCTGAGTAATAGCCCACCCACCAGCTGACAGCTGTCGTCATCTTGGATATCACGGCTTTCATTTTATGATCTGGTAACATCCTGAGCCAGACCTAACCTAAACTAATTCTACATAAATAAAATATTTTGAGTTCTGTATCGTATCTACACCTCACCTCTTTTGACGCCGCAACTATTTAATTTATGTCTTAATGTTATATACTTGTATTACTTAAGTTTTCATTAGTATCTAATTAATAAGACATTCTGCTTTGAGTTTAAAAAGAAACTTTATTAGTTACATGCAGATTCCTGTATAGTCCAAAACCTTCTGGCAGCCTGTAAAAGTGACGATATAATTTTTTATACATGTAAACAACAGGAAATATATTGATACTCCTCTTTGCAACGACCAAAATACAATTTTAAGCGACTAAATTAGTTTATATTAAAAATTATGTTTAAAATGTATACAAAATATTTTACTGTTCATTGACTGGTAAATTTAATTTTATTATATACATTGTTAAATGCCGAGATCGTCGTCCCGTAAAATCTTATTCACAGGGTTATTAATTATTATAGGGTCTGGTTGTACGCTTTATTATTAATGTTGAAAGCTCGTTTTTATTATTGAATTTTGTATTAGTGATTTATTCCACCCAATTCAATCTATTATTGAATCCTGTAGTGAATAAATCGGTTCACTTACTCTTTTTATCGTCGTTTATCTGTTTCAGTTTATATGGTTTAAAATGTTTTTTAATTCACTTTCTTGCTTTCGGTCCTCTGGAAGTTCCGTTGACTCTTCTAATATCAGCTGTGGTGAGTGGATCAGTAATTTCCTGCCTGTACACTAAAATAAACATAACACAGACATGGTATTTACAATGAGTTGTAACGTGTAGCAATATATTGGATAGTATGGTTGGTAAAAATTATTCCATTTGAATGTCAGCTTTTGACGGCTGGTACCAACCGTCTCTAGTTTCTCACTAAGCTGTATTTCTATTGTTTACAATAAAAGTCAACACTTTTAAAGGTTCATAAACAATGGCTGTTTATTCAACTCAAGAACAATTAATATTTGATACAATGAAATGGTTTATCTTCCTTTTGTAAAACAATTAAAATAGAACATGGACTCTAAAACATTTAAAATCTCAGGATGGTATGACTGCATTTGGCTAGTCGAATATTTTTCATTAGTAAACAAATAGGTTATAATGTTTTATAAAAATTGTAGTACTAGGTTCTTTGAGTCTGCAAAATACACATATATAATAAAATGTACTACTGTAATAATAAGTAGACAAAACATAAAATCATTGATTGTTAATTTGAACTAATATAAAATATGAACAACAGTTCATTGTTAATCATTGAGGTTAATACAGGTCCATGTAACCTGGTTTATCTAAAATTGGTTAATTATGTTTCTTTGCTGCTTTAGTGATTTAATATGTGATAATAATTATTTAAATCCAGTATCATGGTTCTGAATACTCTCCTAGATTGGATGTAACTAACACAGGTAAATTAAATTCATTTGATACATTTAGGTTACCCTCTTGTGTAACTCTAAGTTCAATTATTAAAATAATATATAAAACATGCTTAAATTCTTAATGGTCAGGGTTCAGTTTCCCTTCATTGATCATTCAATGTCTTTTCTTATGCTAATACATTTGAATCATACAAATAATTAAAATTGTCGTTATTGAAATCGTTCAATTTTATCATTGTTTATCTGACTTTTTAAAATTCCCTTCCTTTTGGAATTCGGGCAATTTATCGATTAATTCAAATTAATTCGATTCGCTACTAGCGTTCTTTAATTTATTAATTACTTGACAACTATAGTATAATGGTTATTTGCATTGATACTTGCGTAACTGGTCGTTCGAAGAATTAACACTTTTTCACAACTTTTTAATTAATTAATATTCTTTAATTAAATAATTAATTTTAATAAATGCACTGCACTCACTCCTATACGCATATACTCCGTATTAGTTCACTTGAAAATATACTGCACTGTCTTCGTCTGTTGTCCTAACCTCCACTCAAAGTTTGAGGTTAGTGAGTGTGTTTACAGCTGTTGGCTGTCAAAAGCACGTTTTTCTGGACGATCGACTTGCGTGTAGTCGCTCTCGTTGCTGGTGAAAACTGTCTCTGGTTCCTCTGTCGGAATTCTTCACTTCGTATATTTTATAGGTTCTGATTGGTTAATAGTTTTTAATTCGTTTACCCTCGGTGGGCTTCGTTAAAACAGACGCTTAGAGTCGCGTCAGGAGGCGGGTTTCGAGATTATGAATCCCTGGTTCACCGACACACGCGCAAGGTCTCAGCACTTCTCAATTATTTTTATAAGTCAAATATCTTATTTATAATTGCACTGACGTTATTTTTATTATCCCTATCGTTTCTATTTTTTAATGACGAGTATTTTGCATACCATATAGTTCAGGTTTGGGGTTGCTGAAATCGCACTTGGTATAAACACATAATGTTCATTAAGCTATTAAATATTTTAACATTCTTTTGGCTTTGTTTTTCTTCAGTTTTAGTGAAAACTGGTTGCCCAGATTAGGTTATGTTACATACTAGGTAAGCAGTAATGGGTTGCTGCTGGATTTGTATCTCTGCATTATATTTGATTGATTTGCTTTCATTTAATGCAGGTACATTTGTTGTTAGTTATTAGAGTACCTTTTGTTTGTCTCTTATTGTCTTAATTACTGACAATTAGTGGTTGTTTCTAACATCAATTCCACTGTACATCTGGTTATTTATATTTTGGATATAGTCTTATTTTTATGTCTACACATCATTTAGCTAAGAACTTATCCTATTACTATTCATTTTCTTTGTTATTCTTTATGTATAGTAATTAGTCCTTATTGATTACAGTTTATTTTACATGGACAAGGAATGTATTCATTAAATGAGTTTGGGTCAGTGTTCATTTTACCTTACAGCTTAGGGATTTATATCATGTTATTTATTCCATTTCTTCTTTCTTCTTTTATAATAATTCTTTCATAGGTTTATGTTAGTTCCTTATATTTCATTTTATTTCCCTTTTTGTGTCTGATCTTGATATCTTTCTTCTTCTCTTCACTGATCTCTCTCTCACTCTTAGTTAGTTTATACATGGTGTTGTCTTCCCTTGTTTCCTTCTCATTGTTTCATAAGTATCTTCTCCGTGTTGTCTTCTATAGGTTTCCTTCCCACTGTTTCTTCTTTTTTCTTTCTTGAAGTAGTTATTCTTTTTTCCTTCTCACTGATTCTTCCTGTTGTTTCCATTGTGTCCTTCTCACTGATTCTTCTTACGTCTTGTGTTGTTATTGTCTGATCCTTCTCAATGATTCTTCTTGTTTTCATTTTGTCCTTCTCACTGATCTATTGGATAAGGTATGTAAGTCGTCTCGTTGTTAGTCTTCTTTATTTTATTTATTCGTACATTTACTAGTAATTCCTTCTTTATTATATTTCACTTGGTTTAACTTATGATACTTTCTCTTTTTTATCCATGGTGGTATGGTTGACCTTGTAGGTATTCTTAATAGTAGTGGCTTTCAAATTATTTTTGGTACGTTGGTGTAGGTAGTGTCATATGTACCATTACAATATGTGTAATTTTATATTTATTTTATTAATATGTTTCCAAAGCATATGCATTAATAAAGTATGTTAAAGTATATATATATATATATATATATATATATATACATATTATTCCCAGACACAACTAATGTGACGCTAATAAAACTTATAACACAAAGGCACCATAATGAACATTTGGGAAAATTTACAAATATACAAACATAAAACACAAAATAAACTAGTACATGAACAAATACAAATGAATACAAAACATGACACAATATTCAAAGCACTCAACATGGAAAATACACAAAATACTAATACATACACCACAATTAGACACAATAATACCACTTTAAAATACCAGAGACCAAGAAGAAACCAAAATAGCATCCAGCCAACACACAAATACTTCACCAGACGCAAGATCACAAAGGCTGAGGATGAGAACACAGAAGTTCTCGAAACATGTTCCAAATAAGGGAAAAATAACATCTTGAGGTAAAATAAATATAAATTTTAAATATTTTATATATATCAAGAAACGAACTGTAGCAGAAAGTGATTGAATATATATATATATATATATATATATACAATTTAAATAGAATATAAACATAAAAAATTACTATTTATGGTTTTCGTTGATAGGAGAGTTAGCGATATTCTAAACAGAGGTTACAGACTGGATTCCTTGAGGAGTAGGGTAAACGTTCCAGTCCCGAAAATAGACCTAACAATTTTCTGAACGTTTAAGCGTATTTGGCAAAGAATGTTTTCAATTTAGCGTACATTTAATATTGCAATTTAAATTAAGTAATTTTTGTATAATTTTGTACGCAAGATAAATATTTTGAATGTTTAAATTTTTATTTTGTATTTTGTTATATTTATAAATATTATATATCAAGATAATATAAATAAATAAGTAAATATGAAAGCAATCGATTTTGCACGCACATGCATACACACAAACACACATCGTATAGGCAACTTGAACATTAACACGATGATTAAGTAGGGACATATAAGGGGATATATTAAATTTTCTGAAGTTAATCCATCCTCTCCTTTTAGTATTACACAGAACAGAACATAAATATCTTGTTGTACTGTTTGTAGCAATGTGATAATTAGTTGGTTGGGTGGAGTAATACACCCACTGCTACAGCTTACTGTTGACGTGAAAGACTGTTAGTTATTTGATATTTTCAACATAACATAGGAACTGTCCAATGCCATTTTGAACACAGCAAAGGATTAAGGAGCACTGGCCTTGTCACAATAACATGGCAAACGTTTAAAGAATATATAAAACTTTGAATTATACGTTAACAGTATTAGAAAGCCAAGTTAGTACCAATAAAAGTACCAAAAGCCAAAATATCAATGTTACTTTCTAATGAGGTTTTAGAAAGAAATAAAGTAATCCTGTGTGTAGTTTGAATATAATGTAACAAACAAACAATAGAAAGAAAGCCATAAACAAATATGTGGGTTGATATTCGAAACAAGGAGATTTAAAGCGGTAGACTCTTATTACACGAATTAATTCTACGCTCATATACCGTATTATACATTAAGCATAATTTAAATTTTAATCAAAATTCAGTATAATATTATGTCTTGGTAAACATGTCATATACCTTAAAATTTATTGCCCCCTGCTAAAACGTTCTTTGTTATTCCTGAACTTCACTGTAATGGCACCTACGACTGCAGACATAGACACATTCACTGACATAAGTTCAGTTGACCTAGAATGTGATAAATGGATAATAATTATGTAGCTTCTAAAAGTTAAATGTAGGATTTCCAGATATTAAAATAAAGAACTACATTGTACAGTTTACTTAGCGCTTACCTACTTCATAAACATAGTTTTGTTTGTAAATATTTCTATATTGCTTTGTTATCTACTGAGATGTCCGTAAAAATCAGACAGCTCCAATCTGTTTGTCATCGACACTATACAGTACATACGTAATATCCATTGTATTATTAAGCAGACTTTTGTAATTATAGACTATGAAGTTAATAAAGGTAAACTGTATACGATAATACTACAAAATGTATATTTCACCTCAATTTATATACAAAAAGATTTATTTTATTGTACCATAAATCTACGTTACCCTCAAAGACCCGCGTAGTATATATTAAGTTATCCAAAGGCAACACAAATTTTCAATTTCAACTTTTTTGATTTTTGTCTGTAATCTACAGATTTGTTATCTGTTAATAGAATAAATGGTTTAGTAAGTGAAATCACATTTATAGTGTTACAACATTTCTTAAAACCGTTCAACATTGACAGGAGTTGTGTTATTAGTCCGTGTCGCTGTCAACATAGTTGGCAAAGTGAGTTTTAGTGTGCAATTCTGGAGATGAGACGTGTGCATTCTGCAAGTACATTGCCGTCAGAATATACTACTGGCAGTCAGCTGTTTTCAAGTTACTATGTTTGCGTTAGAAATGGATATACCAAACCTGTTTATTTTCATTTCATCCTTTACACATGTGTTGGGCGTCCATCATAATTATTGCCTGACCGCGGAATTTAATTATTTAATAAAAAACGGAAGAAGTAAGGCCAAGAAGTTGCTAACGTTCATGATGTAATCTACCGCAACTGATATATCGTAAATTTTTAAAAATATTTTATTACCAACTAGTTATCTTCAAATTGTTATGTTATTACAGACAATACTGCCTTTCAGTGTTTCATACCTTTCTCAAAGAATTACACTAGCATAGAAAGTGATAAATTACTCACAAGTACGTACTGAGTGCTGTCAAGACGTATGCCCTGTAACTCTAGGTCTTGAAATAACACATTTTCTATAAACTATGTGTAGTTACAACGTACAGTGATAAACGATATAGTTTGAATGTTTAACTACCGTAATAATAAAACGATGTGTATACTGTTCTGTAAGGAAAGTATCCGTAATTTGTAAATAAAACAAATATACTTATTTATTCATCAAACTTTACTTTGTGACCTTCAAAATACGCCCCATCTGAGTCAATACGCAATACGCTTTTGTCAACCCTACTGCCAGCCTTCAAAAACTTAAAGAAGGTATAGCCTTCTGCTCCATCCGCGAATAATCTATTTTGGCTTCAATGGAATCAAACGCCTTTCCCGGAGCTGTAATATGAATCCAGGAAATAAAAAAGTCACACGGAGCCATATCTGGTGAACAGGGTGCTTGATCAATAACATTTGTTGAGTTTTTGGCCAAACATTCGCGTACCAAGATCGATGTGTGCGACGGTGCATTATAGTTCTGCAGTATCCACGAATGTTTTTTCACAAATCTGGCCGTTTCCGACTAATATTCTTACGCGTGACCATCACATAATATTGTTTATTGACTCTTTATCCATCCGGAAGGAATTTCATATCAACAACACCACGATATTCGAAGAAAACAGGGAGTAAGATCTTGATTTTGAGCGACTTTGACTCGTTGTTTTAGGTTTAGGTTTATTTTTAAAGCGATATTCCGTAGTTGTTGACTTGTTTCCATGTGGTACTCATAAACCCATGTTTCATAGCCAGTTATGATATGTTTCTATACGTTAGATTCAGTAGAAGCTTGCAAAGTTATGTCTTCAGCAACATTTTTCTGATTTTCTTTTTGCACCTCTTTCGGAACAAGTCGTGGACTGACGCGTGTCATGCCCAAAACGTTAGTCTAAATGTTATGGACGGACATGCGAGACATTTTTAATTCACGCAGTCTAAGATTTTCGATGACCATTTGCTTGATTTTCTTGATGTTTCTGTTAGTCGAAACCGCTGATAGTCGTCCGGACGTCTAAGGTTATAAAATATTGTAATATAAAATATTATAAAATTCTAAAGCTATAGAAGTTCAGACATCAGTATGAACTACAAATAGAGTTATATAAATCAATTTTTCCACTATGACACATTGAATTTTCTTAACTAAATTACAAAAAGGAGTTATTTCAGTATGCCAGAAAGAAAGTATCTAGCCAATGCGCAACAAGAACAGTGGCAATAGAAACATTAGAGCTAAGATACTCCAAAAATGAATTAGTGCGTATTTATGAAAATGACTCCTCTATGGAGACCCATGTCAGTATAACGCTAGCGATATACAGCAGAATATATTGCTTAATTCAGACTTTTGATTATTACAACACTACGCTTGGTAGCGAAGCAGAACTCACCAGAAATACAGTTTGACTGCAGAATTGTTAATTCTGAATAATTTCTAAAGTGGTGTCACACTCTGTGGCCCAGAGCTGCAGTTGATACAATAACCGACATCACAAGCGAGAAAAAAACAGTAGAGGTTTATTCAAAATGAAACTAAAACTGTAAGAAGAAAAGGAATTTTTTAGTACTGTAGTTAGCACACAACACTATGACGTGGTTGGAAATAGGCGAGCAGTTGCATTGGCAAAAAGAGGAAACATAATATAATAAATTAGTACAGCGGCTCTTTATACTTTGGAAATAAATGAATTATGTAACTTATTTTACAAAAGGGATTAGGGCAGAATAAGCAGAATTTGTGGAAGGGTAAAACCTGGAGACTAGAAATATCTAGTGCCTAATGGACGAAAAGATAGTCTGTTTTCCTGTAAGACTACAGAACACAACTGAAGTTCATGAGGATCAGATGCTCATAATGTAGAACTAATATTAATGTTGAATGAGTAAAAATGGATAATTTTAAATGACTTGTTGTTTTACTAAATTATTCACTACAAAGAATCGCTTATTGTGTGCTTACACACAGGCCACAGACGGGAGACCAACTGTATCAATTTCACAAAGCGCTCCACAGAAATTAATTAACGTAACATGCGCTCTTATTGTAACATGCTATTAGTTTTGTTAGGATCGTATCGAATTTGCTGTGGCATGGAAAAATTATTATTTCTCAATTATGTTCTACGCATAACAATTTTTTTTCTTAAATTTTTATCTTAATTCCAAGAACTTTTTCAAACCTTTAGCTTGGGAAAAAGTGTTGATATTGTATTGTACAAAATAAACCAGCTTTAGTTTAAATAAAAAGTAAACTAAGTGATATGTTTTATAAAATATACACAGAACTACGGTATTAGTAAGATTTTTAACCCCTACTAAGTTACGTTAACACCACCCCTCTCAGTGTAAAAGGTTCCCCAAGAATGGCTAATGAGTCCGTTAAAGCTGTCTGCCTTATCGTACCTTGTCAGTTGGCCAAATACTGGCAGAATATTACATTACGTTTTAACAAATAATACTAATCACTGGCATAGTTCATTTTGTTTTCTACTAAAGTAAGATATCCAAAATATTAGGGGAAATAACATATAAATAGATTTTTCTTGCTTTAACTCTTGTTTTGCCTTCGAATCTTCGTTTGTTTCGAACGTTAACGTTACTTGATGTATCCCTCGTAGCCATTAAGCACTACTCTAATATTAAGTAACATAACTTTTTCATGACTGGCCAAAGCTTTAATAATGAATCACTACTATACCTACAATAGGTCTACGCTTAACGCAAGTCAATGAATTAACCATTCATAGAACCATGCAGCAGTTAAAAGATTTATGGTAGAATTCGTCACTCTAAGTTCACTCTATTTCTAACATTTTTTTGTTCAAATTTTGTATGTAGTGACGACATTAATTTCTCCTTGTTTCCAGTCATACTAGACGTTTTTACTCTCAAAAGAAACGGTGAAAATTCGTGGGAGTACTTCAAATACGACTCCGTTTGATTTATTTCTCCAGTGTCTAAAAGCTTTGCTGTTTACATAGTCTGTAATAATTTTAATATTTCATTAAGTGTTACGTCTTCAGATACCTCATGTTCTCTATTTTTGGTGTACTTTGTTTACGTTCCATCAACGAAGCTTGCTAGACACTTAACTTTATACAAGAATACGGTAAAATTGTAAGAAAATCCTATGATACATTTTAAATATTCCTACCTGATAATGGCTTGGCTCTCAGAATTATCATCGATCTTTGCAAAACTTTGGTATTGAAGTATGACTTGCAAATTCCATGCACATCGGTAAACATTTTTATGTTGGTATATTTATCTACATTATTACATCATGATAGGTGCATTATGTATGGAGACGGTTTCTTGTAAGGTCTCCAGATTTCCAGTTACCACTTTTTCTGTAAACTGGTATATCAATTTATCATTAATTTTAGACCCACTTTGGCTTTCAGGCCGTCAAGTAATACGATTTCCGTTATTTTATTGGTATTATATGTGTCTTAAAGTTACACATAAAATACATCCCTTACTGCTTTAGTGGCATCTTTGTGTCTGGCAAACTTATCTAATACACTTACGTCTATTCTTCGAATTTTGTATAACTTACTACAATTATTTCGTTTTTTCTACTTACTGGTACTTACTTCCTACATCGATATCAAATAAAAATAGAAACAACATATTATGTCTTGATGAGTAACTAATTACATGTCATATAACGCATACTATAAAATCATGACATACTAGAAGCAATATGTTATTAATATAAATGCACGCCGTTTTAGTTTTTGGAGTTCAGTGTCAATAAGGCGTTAGGAAAAGGCATTCCTTGTATTTGTGCGTTTTTTGGGAGATCAATATTTATAAGCCTATAGTAGCAGAATAGCCTATTGCATCAACATCTGGAACGAGAGATTACACGAAAAAATGTCCAGTAATTACTTAAATTTCTCACTATACTGTTTTATACCTTATTTAAAATTTTATAATTTAATTATTTAATTTTGACTGCATGTACTGGCAAAACTGAAAGTGGAATCTCCCAAACTTGTGCATTCTCTATTAAAAATGAAATTATGAAGTTAATAAAGGTTTAACTGACGTCCACATCAATATGCAGTATTTATATAACTGTAGAGT
The DNA here is from genome assembly GCA_034769895.1 of Magicicada septendecula. Taxonomy (NCBI): domain Eukaryota; kingdom Metazoa; phylum Arthropoda; class Insecta; order Hemiptera; family Cicadidae; genus Magicicada; species Magicicada septendecula. Next base: position 534,423,408 of record CM068367.1, on the reverse strand, counting down.
GCCTATCGTTAGGTTTTCTATATCAAGATGCAGTCATTTGAAACCTTTTTGAAGTCTTTCCCCACCAACGTTCCTAATTACTAGCTAAAAGAGATAGCCAATAGCATGACAATTTTGCTTTAATGTGCTATCGCAAACTGTAACTACTTTTAAGTTCTTTAAACTCTTTTTTACAATTTATGTTAACTGTAAATACATTGTTAAATTTATGACTTTGTAGCGTTTAGAATAATAAGAAATATATTATAAAATATTCTTTTGATCTAGAAAAAAAAGTAGAAATTATTGAGTATATTTCAACCGTCGCGTCGCACCAAAATTGATATACGATTATCACTAGGAATGTTAGAGATAGAGAGTAGATTATTAATTAGAGTTTACATTAAATGCCTGACTAGTAATCAATATTGGCATTCAATCAGCTGATTTCCCAATTCATAATTAATATTGGCGTTAGCAGAGAGAACTTCATCGCGTTAATAAATTATCACACACGTTGTTAGGAGAAGCTAGACGTTATGTATAAATTACGTAGCAAAACATATCTTACACATTTTAGTTAGTAAGAAGATACGGTATGTCGATATTAATAAGTGTTGTTATTAAAGCAACGTACAAGAATGTTTGTCTACACATATTGTATCCGGAATACTTGAAAGTTCAACAATTCTAATTGAATTGTACACGATATGAAATAGTATCGACACGATATGAAATAGTCTCTTAACAAACAAACAAAAAATACACGTGATACTAAATATTATCACCAAGGTGTTGAGAATAGATGAAGGAGTTATTCAAATTCATTGAGTAGACAAACTAGCTAAAACTTACAATAAATGGATTTGGATTGTGGGATTTGGAGGTAAAGTAGGTTTGTTTATCAGAAGCAGACAATCAAATCATTTTGTTTGGTAGCAAAAATGTTTAATGTGATCACTGAGGCTAATAAGGGAAGTTTAATATGCGAATAAATATTAAAATGTATGCGTATAAGTTTATTGTCTACGGTAACATGAGCAAATGACAGTAGACGTAAGCGTTTTAGATGTGTATACTGTGTGTACTGTGCCATATCCATTATTTAGATAATATGTGCCATATTGTTAGAATTTAGTATGATGTATCATCATGCCGTCAGACCCATAATGCAAATTGATTAACCATACATGACTAAAATTAAATGATAGTAAAATATTATTTTAACTTTGTTGTGCTTACATACTGAACTGCAGAAAAAAATATAATATGTATTTATTGATCTCCGTTTATGTACCTTTTGTAAGCAAAAACCTTTCTTACAATTTTAGACACACGTGGATTGAAAAATAATTTTTATTTTTTGTAGAGTTATGCGTATATTGATTAGATATTTTATAGACTGACTTTGATATACCACTTACACTTTTATATTCACGTATACTAAATTTCATATTTTCACGTTTTTTTTCTACATTAAACTACATGTGAGGACTTGTTCTTGTAGAGAAAGGACAACGGTATTTTTGGTATAGAAGGCAATCTCTATTTTAGCGATTTATTCCGACGAGAAGCATCGAGACCGACAAACCCTTAACAAATCTAAAAACGTCAAATAGTCAACGTGGTGTTTATGCTGCTGACAGTCTGAGTTGCACTGCGTCTATGTCTGGGTAATTGCTGAGTCAAGTAACGCGACTGCAAACCAATCAATACAGTGCAATTTTTACGGCAGATTAACAGGTCTAGTATTCCTCCTTGTAGTATAAATTACTTTTCCACATATTCTCATGAGTCTTCAGTCTTCCAAACACATCTCATATTACATCGAATCTGATAAAGTATTTACTAGAGTTAAAATCGCACATTAAGCCGAAGTCACATTTATGACTGCTTTAATCGTATTGATATACAGAACTCAGATATGTATTTCTATGTAAATACGTTTATAAAAAGTTATAGTGTCTCTAAGAATTTGTAATAATTAAATGCAAACCAATATTTGCGTTTGCTTTGCATAGGCGTAGTTTCTATGATTTAATGTGTGCATGTGTGGTTAACCGTACAGTATGCCATAAGATTCATCATCTTCAAAACACGGCATGGGCAAGGTACCTATGATGCCTGTTCCGCCATCACAAATCCTCCAGGCATCTCTTCCTGGGTTTACCCACACACCCTTGTTCTATAGGTTTATATTTCCAGACTTGTTTGGGTAGTCTGGAATCTGATATCATTTGTAAGTGTTCTTTCCACCGTTGTTTGTAACCTTTCAAATTTTAATTTAAGATAAAAATTTGTAAATCTTCTCTTATGGCTTCATTTATGATACGGTTAATTGTAGAACACCTTTTAACTTTTCTTAAGAATGCCATTTCCGCGGCCTGTATTTTACTGTCTTGTTTTATTGTTGTTGTCCATAGCTTTAAGTTTCTATCTCAACGTACCTTGTTTCTAAAAATATGATTCATTGTTCCATAGAATGTTTCTATGTTGCCTAACATAACATCATCTTCACAATTTCTATCATCTTCACAATTAGTATCGTTTTCCAAGTAATTAAAGTGGCACATCTGTTCCAGAATTTAATCAGTAATATTTATTTTTGTTCTTATTGTCTCCTAACCTGGAAATGCCATTACCTCTGTTATTATAGTGGAGATTTTCATATTGTATTGTTTGCAAATCTCATGAAGCTTAAAAACAAAATTTTGGAAACCAGATTCTGTATTTTGAAGTACAAGAAAGTCGTCAGCAAACAACAGCACATTCAAATATCTGTATCGTGATAACTTAATACCAGGGTTCACTAAATGTTCCATTTCCTTATCAGGTCGTCAATATAAATGTTAAAAAGAGCCTTGTCTAACACCTTAACTGACAGATATTTCTTGAGATATCCTACAATTAATTATTATTGATAGCTATCCTTACTGTATTATGTAAGCCTTGTAAAGATTTTATAAATTGTTGAACGTATCACCGTTCTCCCAATATTTTCCACAACAAATTTCTGTGTACTCTATCAAAGGCGTTCTAAAATCAATGAAAGCTATATGCGTTATTTAACTCGCCATGGTTCTCAATGATAACAAAAGTCTGTTCAATTACTCTGCCATTAGATTGTCTGTTTAATTACTACATTATGCGCCTTGGCTTTAGGTCTTTAGTAAATTGTGAAATGCTAAATAAATTTAGCAAATTATGTACACTGATAAATTTGTTTCTTAATATTTTACATTTGGTTATAAGAATTGTAAGCTGTTACTAACTAATGCATAAAGCATTATTAAATACTTGTTTTCTAAACTAAACTATAAGTCTAAAGTGTTTGCTTTGTGTTAGACGCTTGCAAGGGGTTTTTAGGTATTTTTGAGCTGAGCAAAGGATATTAATTTTAAAATTATATACAACGCTATTAGATATTTTCACGCACTACATTGAGAAACCTGTTGTCGGTTAGCTTGTAGACATTAACGTGAATATTATAATTACTAACGAGTATTTATACGAGTAATCTCGAGTAATAGGTGTTGTGTCAGTTACTCTTATAAAATAAGTTAAAGTTATTATATATGCTCGAAGACTCCATGACAGTGGGATCATTAGTCACGCATTCTAATGAAACATCTAACAATATATTTTGTCATCAACCAAGACCGGATGGGAAGGTTAGTGGACCAGTTTTGTAAATTACCATGGGGGAAACCGAAATGCTAGAAGCAGCATGGCAAGGGCTGATACTCCAGTTGATATGTGGCAGAGCTGACAATCTGCCAATAGATAAATGGAAATTCAAAGAATATCGGGACAAATCAAACACCTGGCTAACAGAATTCAACCTTTCTTAATCTCTGGTCATATACTCCCTGATTGCTCATCCGGTGTCTATCTTCGAAAACAAAAGAGGATCCAGTTACCGTCAATTACCGTCCACTCCGGTTCCTACCAAATACGATGAACCACTTTGAGTGTATCTTTGACTACTTACTGTACACACGCCATATTTGTAGTCTGCCAACTGATAGAGAATCGTTGCGAGACGAGGAAACTCGGTTTTGTTTGACCTTGAGAAAGCCATTGAACCTGTTCTTCGTCAGATAATTTTGTTTGTTCTGCACGACCGTCATATAACTCATATACTCATTGATTGGGTCAGAATGTTGTACAGTGAGACAACCAGCTAGGATCGTTGGCTTATTGTGTACTGGCATACACCAAGGATCGGCCTCATCTCCACTGTCCTTTGCTGTGGTTACTAAAGATTTCCAAGAAGCATAGCGTCCTTTATACAAGGTTGTATGCTGACGATGTGGTGTTTGTTGGAAACACAAGCGAAAATCTTCAGTGTCAAGGTCAAGCTTCTTCATCACTTTGGCTTTTGTCTGACAATTTATAAGACGACGGAGTACCTGGAAGTTTTTCGAGCCTATCGCTCAATTAAATGGGGTGGAGTAAAAGTACGTAACTTGCTGTTGCTAAGGTAAATACTCTCTGTTATATGATATCCTGTTATCAGAGGGCTGTTGAAGACGTACAGGCAGGAACTAGTGTTGCATGAATGCGATGGAGGGTGATAACAAGAGTCGTTTGTGACAACATAATACCAATTTTCCTAACACCTAGGATATACCGCACAGTGGTATTACCAGTTGCTCCGTACAGTACCAAGTTTTGGGTACAAAATTGATCTCAGTAGATGCAACAGAATGCACTAAGGAGAAAAATGTCAATACCTTTGTTCCATAAGTTTCCTTTGTTGTCTTGTATTATGTGTGTGATTCTTCTTTGTAGAAATAAGGTGTGTTTTATACCTAAACATTTTTCTACATATTGACACTTCTGTTACAATAACAGATTGTTGGTGTCATATTACTAAGTGAAACAGAAACTTAAATTTTAAGAAGAAAAACAAAGTATAAAATTATATGTAAGTGTTTCTGTACGTGTACAATAATATTTTATAAGTAAAAGGGTTTTGGATAATGAGAGAGTATAATTTTTTAAATGCTAATGCAAACGGCTAGACAGGATTATGTCGCAAAGGAACAAATAACGTATTGTTATGTCGGTCTTCTGACGTAGAAACACTTCCGCTATTTTTCTGAATGAAGTGTAGAAATTGCGTATTGTCTAGGGGCTTCGTTCCTCCAGCTACTCAGCACACGCCCCGTGTACCGACTACTGCTTGTTTCCCTGCTGCTGAACTTTAACCCGACAATCTCGTTGTAGATGTCCAGGTTTCCCACATCGATAACACTTCGGTCTTCCTTACTCTGTGGCGCTGTTCGTTTTGTCTCTGTTCCTTGCTCTTCTTCTTCATCGTCTATTCCGTCGCGGTCTTTCAGAGCGCGCACTTTATGGCTTGTCCAACCAGACGCTGACTTGGTGGCCTCAAATTGCAAATTTGACGTCTTGTACAAAGTGTCCACTGTTAACGGTTCTGTCGCACTTCTGACCCACTGTTACGTCGGTCTTCTGATCGTCGTATTGAACAGTTGAAAACAAAATACAAGACACCAATTATGTCACTAATCACCAGCTTTAATTATCACAATTAAACAGTTTGTAATTAACAAGATAGTGTCTTACAACAAATCAAATAAGAATAGTTCACACGCAATAAAATGTCAACTAATATTGAAAGACACGCGATTTCTCTTAGTGTTATTATTTGTTTTTATATGCTCTCTGATGTCTGCAGTAGTATTTGTATTCGGTTCAATATTACTGACTTTATATAATAAAACTTGGGATTACCAGGTTAAAATCATTGATGTCTTGGGCGCCAATTTGTAATAATGATTACAAATATATTTATTGTGTTGTAATTGTCTTCACTTACTTTTAATGGTTTGGTTAATTAATGGTTTAATTATTAAATAATTTTCTGGTTATTTCTTCTCCGGTTGGATCATACGATTCGATAAGATTAATTATAAATTAAATAGGTTGGTCAGTTTATCAAAATAATTAGAATTATGCCCTTGTGCTCACTGGTATGTAACTAGATGGTTCTAAATTTCTTTTACTTTTTTATGTTTTAATTACTTGAGATATTAAAAGTTTGTATTAATGAGTATTTGTAAGTTTTATCTAATCTATTCTCTTTATCTCATTAGAGTTCACTTACCTAGTTAAATCGTTTACATAGCACGGGTTGTTCCAACATAAGTGCTGCCAACTTATTCTTCTGTAGTTGAAGTAAACACTAATGTTCAAAGTAGATTATAAAATGTTAATTATTAGAAAATAATACGTCGTACACCTTTAATTCTTCTCACTTTTACTTTCTTTTAAAATTTTATTCCTCTACCATAAAATGAAGAACATTTCTCATAATATAAATAACCAGGCTTGTTGTATTGATAGCTCAACAGCTGGTAGCATGAGTTCAAAAATCTCAGAGATGTAGGCTATTGTTTACGTTTTGAAAATATAACCCTTATGAGTTTTCTGACCACAGTTGTTAACAAAAAATGTCTTTGTTGAAGAACAAAACATTACAATATAAAATTAAATATGATATTATAAAACAATAAAGTAAAATCTAAAGTGACGAACAGTTCGTATTTCGGACAGTGTCCGGTGTTGGTGTTAACCTAGTTTGGCTAAGTTATTTAGTTAAACATTGAATACAAAAACAAAATACAATAGTTAAACATGAAATAATATTAATAGTGTTAGTGTTTATCTACAGTAATAATATAAACATAAGTTCACAAGTGTCTATTAAAAGTTACTATGGGATCGTGATCATTGATTATTAAGTTCGTTATTAATTCTCAAAATAAACACTATACTTTCCTTTGCTTTATATTCTCTTTAAAATTCACTGTTAATAATTATTCACTGTAATGTCCTTTAATGAATAAAATTACTTAATTCTACTACAAAGTAACAACTCTTAATTATCACTTATGATCTACTTGAACTTTTACAATATATTTTATACTTCACTACAAGCTTTTTTCCTTGTACTGTCCATTACAAACTTCCACACTAGCTGTATGAAGTGTTTGTCAAAGCTGACAACTTATTATTTACATTATACCTGGCCTATTATTGACATTCCTTATTATTACTTTCTTACTCTTCTAACATACATTATTTTATAATCTATACTATATGATATAAAAGGTTTTATTTACATAAATTGTTATCATTTTTCCTACCCAGTACATGTACGATTTGTCTCATCATTTCTTACTATTTAAATTATTACTTAGTTCCTAAACATCAATAGTTAATTATAATGGACTTATTTATTATTCTGTTTGTTGTTCAAACTTTTTTTCATGAAACTATTTATCTAACTTTCTTCTTTATTTCTTTGTCTTGCTTTAACATACAAATATGGTGCATAACCTAACTTACATCATTACACTTTTATATACAATTAAAACTATTATTTTTCACTTATTTTATACTAATCATTCTCTGAATTGTCCTTGTGACTTGATTCACACTCAGATATGATTATTCTGTGACTCTTTAGTTCTTTTGCTTCAAATTTTATCTAGTTTATACATCTTCCTGATTGGTAAACCATTTAAGTTCTGCTGTAGGCCTATAGGGTTTCACCTATTTTTTACAACATTACGACATACGCAGTTTACTAGAGTTATTTATTATTAAGTTCCAGATAGTTATATTTGTTATTTTGGTCTTATTTTTTTATTTCATCTTTATCTTAAGTTTACTATTTAAGACATATTTTACATTATACAGGTTCCTTACTGCATTATTATTCTGTTCTTCATTATTATGATAAGATAGTTATTTAGTTTAGGGTATATTCTTTATGTAGAGGGAAACATCACGTTACAATACAAAACACAATTGTATTACAATTATACCGACCGATTATAAAACACAACACTTCACTAATAACCACTTGTACGCACAGTAATATCGCCCGATAATAACTCGAACCACACTGTAATTTATCGCAACTATAACTAAAACTCAAGGTCTTTGAGTAGTTGTATTTGTAACCCGCCGAATACTAATATATTCCATACTGCACATTAACAATAAAGGAAAACATTAGAGCGAAACTCATTGCGGCCTTCACACAGTTCGCGCGGCTTCTGGGACAGTCTAGCTAATGAGTCGAGAATCACGTACGCCACACACACATTAGACCTGGATTACTCTGGAATGGATATGAAAACACAACACTTAATTGAGGTATAATACGTAGCTGCACAGTGCATATTCAAAACAGAAACAGCAAAGTGGGGTTTTGAAACACAGAAGATTCAAGTATTGTGATATAATAACAACAAAATCACTACAGATATTGTAGTTTCATTGTAAACTGCAACTCACCGCAACATAAAAGTGTCAGTTGTACAGTATGTAGCACTCTGCAAACCAGCACTACCAAACTCACGATTGTTGTTAAAAATGTTTGCCTGTAACGTAGAGTTTTACGAAATTCACTAAATAGCAAACCATTCGTATTGCTATCAACCAGATCTCGCTAATGAATGCATCGTATTTCTTTTATTCTACGCTAAGTGTTATTAGAAAGTGCAGGCACATTAATTGCTTTGTGTTGCTTCGAGGTAGAATTGATTTGAATGCTGCATTCTGCTGTGTGTAATTCAACATATGCTGAAATGCTGCAGGTAAATTGGATCAGCCAGCTGCAATAGAATACTTACGTCGACTGTGTGAATACAATATCGACCTTACTTACGCAGATCATCTTAGAGGCAGTATCAGCTGTGGAAATTAATGAACAATTACGATGGAAACAACAAGGTTCGGGAAATCCATTTATAAATTTAAAGGCTAGAAGTATACTAATTGCATTCTGTTATTGTTTATAAAATATCATTATCCTAGTCTTAATCGTTGTCATGTTCATTAAATTAGTAGTGACCGGTAATCAATATAATATATTGATAAACATATTACGTTTATCGATGGAACGTTTAGCGAGCATATGGCAATACGTTGAGACGCAAATTTTACATTATTTGTGTCGAATTTTCTACAATATTTATTGTTATCATCAATACCTGTAAATAGAAATAGAGAAATAAACACATAATCAGAGGCCTATCGAATAGTTAAGTAAATTACCGGTCTTTGCTTTACTTTGCATTACTATAAAATTATCATCATCATTGACAAATCCAATTTCGCCTTAGTTCTGTCTGTTCCCGTTTAAATAAAACTTCTAACGATTTATCCTTCTAGAATAGAACACTTAAATCCTTACGTTTGGTTCTTAGAAGGGCCACCAATACTACTACTACTACTAAAACAACAACAACAACATCTACTACTACTACTACTACTACTACTACTACTACTACTACTACTACTACTACTACTACTACTACTACTACTACTACTACTACTATTGCTACTACTACTACTGCTACTGCTACTACTACTTCTACTTCTACTACTATTACTACTACTACACTACTACTACTACTACTACTACTACTACTACTACTACTACTACTACTACTACTACTACTACTACTACTAATACTACTACTACTACTACTACTACTACTACTCCTACCACTCCTACTACTACTACTGCTGCTGCTGCTGCTGCTACCACCACTACTGTTACTACTTTTACAATAATTTACGATACTCCTGTTTACAGTTAGTTAATTGCATCAGTTGTAATGAATTATTGATAATATCTTTAAAAAATGTAATTAATCTAACTAGTTTACTTTGAATTAAAAATAAAAAAGAATCCAAACATAAAAAATTGAATCAAATTTGATTACGAGAACTTTTCCTGTAGTGTCCACGCCTTGTGAAATAAAAAGTGAACACACGAATGATAAATTTTGTCATCCTGTATGTGACGTACGTCTTAACTACAATAACTCTATTAAAGAGTTTAAGTAGCATGGGAAGAAATATACATGGAAAGAGTGAGGAAGAGGGAGAGACAGAGAACGTTGCAGCGTGAAAGGGAGGGAAGAAGGTAAAGCGTGAAATATCAAGAGAAATTCAGCGACGGGAAGGGAAATACATTTCAACAAGTAATAGGGTACGTATGGGAAAAAGTAATTAACCATGTATAAAGCTCTATAGTAATATACATATGTGTTACCTTGTGTGTGTGTGTGTGTGTGTGTGTTGGTGTGTGTACACTAGTGCGTGTCTTTATATGAGTGAGTACTCTTGTGCTTTTAAACCTCTTTTATCGTTATGCGTTCAGCTGTAAATAACACTAGATATTGTTTTAATTGTCATTAAACCCAACAGTGTCAATTTGCTATAAACCCCTGTTATTTTTTAATAATAAAATTTCCAATAATTGTAGTCTACTAACAGCAAACCTGTTTTATTCAAATTGTTTCAAGTTCCATTATTTTTTACATATTGTATGATCGTTTTGATTCATGAGGGTCGTCATAGTTCAGTTAATTTGAGTATGCTAACGTTTTTTACATATATAATTTTTGAAAATTTATTGGTTTTTAGAATTGAAATGCGTTAGTGTGTTTTTGATTTTTGTTTAACTGTTAATTGTGGTAGTAGGAAAAGAAGATCTAACTCAATCACTACTCTCTTCTACTCTTCAAACCGGATGTTGGTTTGCTTGCAATTTCTTTCTTTCCATAGACAGCCTCTTGATCACTAAATACCTTTTTCTTTCTTTAACCCTATCCGTATACACGTGCCTAGAGCTGGCCCTCCTACTACGCCCCTTTATCATTTCTAGATCACTGCAGTATGATTACGTAAATTTGTGATTATTTAATGTCGTATTTATTTAAGAATAGGTAGGGCTCAATGAGTTGATCATGCTTTACAAAAACAGCACAAAGTTTAATTTCAAGGCAAGCCTCCTATCAGAAACAATGGAAAGGTGTTTACCTTAATTATAATATGTATTTTTGTCGTAACGAGAAACATATTTTCATCTGTGGTTAATTAAAACTGGACAAAAATATTTAGAAACACTAGAATTGTAGCCAAAGCAGGTGTATATAAGACAGCGAGTAGATAAACTGAAAAAAAAACATTAAGCTTGGTAAGTACATCCTTTACCTATTACTTGGTTTAATATTAAAAAAATAATACTAATAATACTAAAAAATAAAAGAGTGACGTATGTTTATAACACAAAGGAGTCAAGGTGAGTTTTAAGCAGTTTGTTAATTAGCAAGTGTTTATCCAACTCAGTATAGGAAAACTGCTAATATTTATTCATAATTTATAATAAATGGCTTAAGCTTAATAACTGGTTGCTTGTAACTTAGAAGCCCCAAGAGAGGAATCACAGAACATATTACTTATGCAAAAATGTAATAAAGGGTAGAGCTGACATTTAAATTCGTACAAGGCAACAGGTTGCATACTTTAAAATTATGCGGTGTTGAAAATAACGAAGATGTCGGAGCAGCCTGTGAAGATTACAGCAGTTAAATGAAAATATGTAATAGAAAAGCGTGTTACTTTATATATCTGGGAAAATTGATAAAAAAGTTCTACTTTCTTGAAGGATTTAAGTATGGGCTTTAAAGGGAATGAATTTTTAACAGCTGAAGCCATCAAAGATCCAATTTCTCAGAGCTGTGTAAGGTAGTACATGACTAGGCTACATAAAAATGTAAATTACAGATAAGAAGCAGAGATTAATTTAAAAGCAACAGACTTACATTCAAAAATGGAGCAATCAGATATGATAAGCGGTTTTTCCGTATAAACCCGGAAGCCCATCAGAAATCCAACCATACGCCCAGCCTACAACACCTTGGCCTCGTAGGGGGGTAGGCAACATCAATAATTTTTTGTTAGATGATAGGGCACTGGTAACTAGGTAGACAAGGTAGTGGGTACCTCTCGAAAACACACCGTAACCAACGGTCGAACCGATTGTGCCAATTTGTGGATGGCTCCCTTGTTGGTGCGTCGGGAACGATGGCCTCAGGCCAACAGGACGCAGCCTGTTGTATTTAGTCCTAGCCGTGGTACTCGAGGTTTCTGCCGTGGTGTTCTCTCACTTTCCCGGTACTCATGGGAACACAATTTTAAGTTCTCAAAATAATTCTCGGGTTAAGGGGTCCCTTTAGAAACCCTCTTTCAGAAAAAAGCTCTATTCGGAGGGTGAAGAGAAGCAAACATTTCTCCTCGGTTGACATGGAAAGATTATTGACATTGTCTCCTCTGTGCCGGCGATGACGAGGCATATGGTTGTAAAACGGAAGGAAGGTGACTTCACAATAGTGAGTCCCTTTCTCACTAAAAATGCTGTCACCGATTACGCCGGATCAACCGTAGAGGACAACAAAAAAGCCGCATATGGACTACATATCGAGACCGTAAACGATCAACAGGGTTCGAGGTTACTGAAACTGCAGAAAATAAGGGACATAGAGATAGAAGTCGTTCCTAATACCATCCTGAGCACCAAAAAGGAGGTGGCAATACGCAAGGACCTGTTGTACTCCATATATGAAGAAATTGCCACTGATCTAGACCCACAAGGAGTTATCGCATGTCGAAGACTAACGGTGCGAAGGGATGGACAGACGCTCCCAATGCATCCCATGTCCTAACTTTCAACAGGACAACTTTACCAGAAATGGTAAGATTGGGCATTCATACGCTGAGTGTGAAAGCGTTTATCCTTCAGCCATTGCAATAGTGCCAATGATTGCGTCTCGGTAACACTGCATCAAAATGTGCTCTGGTCAAGACGAGCCTCTGTGGGAAGTTGGTTCAAGGTGATGATCCCTATACTGACCCCGTGAAATGTTAAATTGCGGTGATCAGATCCCGCAATTGCCCCGCTTATAAGCAAGACATGGCTATTCCGGAAGTACAACCACTAATAAATTGAGATACTTCGATGCAAAAAAAACTCGTATGTCTAGTCAACCAGTGCAAAATCAGCAATGCACAGGCTGAAAAATCAACAGCGTCACCAGCCCCTATTGTAAGAGAGATATTACCTGCAGTAACCCGACGATCTGCTGCTTATACTGACAAGATTGTAGGTGGCAAGCAGAACATCTGCAGGATCGGGTCGAGCAGCTACCATTGGCGTTACTCCTTGTCGGGGACATTCATAGCCCAATTGGGGTTGCCCTGGATTAATAACTGAGGGTCTCTTGTTAAACAACGCGCTTGTCTATTTAAACACAGGCGAGAGCGAACATTTTAACGTTGTAAGTGGTACTTTCTCGGCTATCGATCTTTTGATCTGTAGCCCGGATTTGCTCCCCGTCTGTAGTGGAGAGTACTCACAGCCACGTGAGCGATCACTTCCCTGCCCTGATAACAACGCGAACGCCAAAGAGCGTTATAGACACGTGCCCCGTTGAAATTGCTTACACGTTGGTTACGAGGTCTGCCGAGGTCAGTAGTACACAGTTATTTTCTAATTCCCTAGAAAGGAAAGATGAAGTCGAACACGACCTGCGAATGTGAATGGTACAGAAGCTATAACGTGCCTCCTTTCACGATAAAGGAATTACTGTCTGGAGTCCGCGCTGCCGGCGACACTGTGGCGGGAGCGGGCGATATTCCTTCAACATCATACGTCAACTGACGGCTGTAGCTATGGATACATTTTTGGCACTCCATAACGCCGTATGAACAAAAGGAGATTATACAAACCATGGAAAGAAGCAATCGTCATTCCGCTAGTGAAGGCCGGAAAGGATCCCTTGAAAGCGGAAAACAATCATCCAGTATCGTTAAGGTGCAGTTTAGGCAATTTATTGGAGAGAACGGTAAAGAGCCATATCACCTGATGTCTGTAAAAATACAGCCCCCTGGCCGCACACCAGTTTGGGTATCAAAGATACCATTCTACTTCTGATTAACTGGTTTATATGGAGAACGCAGTTCAAGACAGTATTATCGAAGGCAAACACGCGGTTGCAGTATTCTTTTATTTGGAGAAAGCGTTCGACAACCTGTGGAGTTTTAATACCATGCAGCAACTAAATGACTGGCGGTTTAGAGGTAACCTACCTGAACTTACCTTCAACTTTCTCAGAGACAGCACTTTACGTGTTCGGCCCGGACAATCACTGTCGGCCCGTCACGAGCTAGAAAATGGTGTACCTTAGGGGTCTTCGGTGTGCGACATGTTTTATACCACCGTCATCAACCGGGTCTTTGAGGGTATAGAAACATCATTTGGGAAGTCCTTGTATGATGACGATCGTTGTTATACACAGCCAAAACAACGGCGATGATCTAGCATACATGCAAGGCGCTTTAGATACCTTTATAGAAAAAGCTAACATCATAGACTTTCCTTTCTCGGCAACGAAGACCACCTGTGTTCACTTCTGTCAAAAGCGAGGGAGGCACCCAGTGGAACCAATGCCCAAAGCGGGTGAAACTGAATTTGCACCCCCGAACTGTAAATGGCAAGTAGCGGGTGATCGCAGTCGTCTTGAATAAGTTTAAGTCTCGAAACTGCGCATTGGGCACACGAAGTTGACGTCTTCGTACCTCCTACAAGGAGAAGAACGACCTACAAAGTCTGCACTTGTAGCGGAGAACTTACAATGAAACACACAATGGAAGACTATAGTGTTCTTGCAGAACCGAGGCAGAGACACAGAGTAAACTGTAACCTGAAAGTCTAAGAACGCTGATTTTAATTACAAAGTTTCTTTTAGCAGAGCGATAGTCCTTCGAGCCTACTGGACTGCAAATACGCAAAATCTTGTAGGCATAAGGTTTGCACATCGGGTAAAGTGTATTTCATTTTTCAGAAGAATTTATAAATGGTTTATTTATACATTTGCTGTAGCTTTCTAAATATAATTCCAACAGAAAAATTACTGACTTTTTCAAAACTTATTATTCTCTGACTAATTAAAAGTTATTAATTTTAAATATTGGTTGTATAAAAATATAAACTAGTTACGATTTAAACACCTGTAATAATAACTTTAGTCACCTCTTAAAAACCCGAGATTCCATTTGATCCTTTCTATCACATACATGACACTTAAACATGTTCCCAGTCCATATGTTTTCAGTAATGATCTATCTGGAAAAACTGTACGGATTAATGCAAGTTATTCGTGTAGTAAACCGTTTGTGCATAATGAGTAAGACTGTGGAAATCAAAGTCGACGAAATCGCTCACTTAACGTGTGAGTAAGCAACTTTAGTGCAAAACAATTTCTGTCCTACTTTTAGTTCCAGTTTAACGGTTAACCTAGGTTGATTACCTAAAACTCAGGATTTTAGTGAAAACTGATCGGGCATGTTTGTATTGATCCCTGTTTATCGAACAAATAGCTACACTCCTACCTAAGCCTATTTAATATATATTTTAAATACACTTGTTATTAACTTTAATGTGCGTAATGTACATTTATATTATAGTAATATATAGCCTCTCGTTTACAAACCTTAGGTTTTAAAATGTTCCTGAATTATCTAATTTATATTACATCGGTCTAAATTTTTTTTAAATTACGTATTCATACTCAAGCAAAATTAATGTTCTTTTTCTTTCACAGATTTTGGCAGAACAGCCATTTGTACCAGTTTCCTGTAACACTGTTTTTGCTCAATCCAATTACCATTCAAAACCCTGATAATTTTTGCAAAGTTCAGAGCAGAGATCACCTCAGTCACCTAAGGTTTATAGGTTTATGTTCATCAATACAAACAAATAGCGCACAATAACATGGTTACTTATTTCAAAACTATGCCAACAATACTGTTCAATCAGTTACACCGCATACTGGCCTATGAGGGGAACGAAGGGTTGCGTATGCATGTCGGTAGTGTGGTAAGCAGAAGTTAGTAATCAAGTTACTAATAATGCTACAAGCAGGTCTACTTGTACATGTACGTGCTTGGGCATGTACTTTGAATTAAATTTCACTCAGGACTAACAGGTCTCTTACAGTCTAATTTGACAAGTAACTTATGGTTGATTATTGCAGTTTGTAATAGATGGCTGACATTTTCAAAGTAGCAAGGCCACTAGAATCACTTATTTAACAAGAACCGGCTAGGCGTAGTGTGAAAGGGCCAGATTCAAGTTTCATGTTACATGTTTGACTGTCATACATGTTACATGTTACTGTGTCATATACTGTACGCACTTACGTAAAGAACAAATTAAATGAAACTACGTAACATAACTCAATCAACTCTAGTATGAAAATCTTGATTATGTCTTGATTATGGTTTAATGAAACCACGAACTTTTTGTCTTCAAGTATATAGTGAATAAACAGATACATTAATGTATTATATTAATTTTTTAGTTTGTTCGTGGTAAGACTGTTTTACTTTATAATAAAAAGCAAATAGTTTTTGTTGACGCATCACAAATCTAAAATTTAGAGTGTCACACATTAGAGCACCTTAAATGAGATAATTGAACTAGTTGGATTGCTTGGACATGCAATATGTAATGCTAAAATGTGTAGAAGACTTGTAATTCAAAACAAATCCTTGAAATATATTGTGAAACAACTGGTTAATAATGACTATAAAACATAAAAAACATTATTCTGTTGTAAATTACAATTTACATTTTTTCTCATAGTATAGATTCTCAAAAAACTTAAAAATTGTAATGTTACTAATATTGAAGCAATCAATATTTCTAATAAAGGAACATGTAATTAAACGATATACAATTTTGTATATTTGTTGAATCACAATGCAATCATACAAATTATCACACTCGAATTATTTTAATACTCCTGCGTCTTCCAATAACTTTCTACACACACATAATACCAGCCGTTAGATTAAGAAATAGCAATACTCCAACATAATTAAGTGCGTAACACAACTAAGAGGTTTACATTTACTTTAGCAGCAGATTGTGTCAGCGGTATTAGAACGCAACTACTGGCTTGCGCATCTGGCCTTACAGAGTCGCCATCACAATCAATATTATAATAGGCCAGAATAATCTACAATTATTTACTAGGTTTCCCTGTAAATCTGTCTAAGATCACACGGCTTTAGGTATAAAAAGTGTGATGGATATTTTGAGCAAATCGTCTTTTCATAAACGCTACGAAATAGAATACCGGTTTCTGTAAGTGAGAATGCGTGTTCAAGTCTTTGTTATAGTTATATGAATTTTTCCATGGAACCTTATTAGATCTTTTTTTACCTTACCTGAGATTTTAATTTGATATATAATTATTTCAAATTGATTCTCTATCCCACTAATCTATATCCGTTTCCTTTATATTGTCCGTCCCATTATGTAAACATTGAAATCTCCTAATTTACTGACTACTATACACGTTGTAATCCGACTACCACTTCGTTATTTAAACCACCGTGAGGCCAACGAAATCCACGTTGTCTTATGACTGCTCCCCATTATGTTGCTTAAGTCTCATTGCTTATCTGTCTCATCTTGTTTCCGTAAAATTATTTCTAAAGTGACCTTTTCTATTGCTTACACCAGCATTTTGTTTTAGAATCATCTGGTTATGAACAGTCTCATTCATTCGTTACGAATGTTCTCTTTCGATATCTCGTAGGAAATAAACTTATAGTTCTCACTTTCATTTTTGTAACTTAGTGATTTTTCACTTCCTCGTACCTTCTAATATAATGCATATTACTATTTTACATACGTATTTGCACTTCCATTATTATCTCATATCTTATCTCATATATATGTTAATTTTTTAAATTATTTATTTATCACGTCGCTGCAATAGTATCAGTCTCTAACGACCACAAAGTTATAATATGAATTAAATGATTATAGTACGAATGTAATGCTAAATTAGATATATTAGACGTTAACAATTAAATAGTATTAGAGTGAAAACATTGTCCTGTAGGTATAACACGAATAATATAAGTATATAACATAGAAGTACACAATTAATAACTAGTAACATAATATGTAAGTGCACATGTAATAATAAATATAATATAACTGTAATTATATATGTAAGAATAAATTATATGTACATGTGTGTGTGTGTGTGTGTGTGTGTGTGTGTGTGTGTGTGTGTGTGTGTGTGTGTGTGTGTGTGTGTGTGTGTGTGTGTGTGTGTGTGTGTGTGTGTGTGTGTGTGTGTGTGTGTGTGTGTGTGTAAATATTAACAACAGTAAAAGAGGATCTTGACGCCACATAAGTACATTATATTAGACAGGTTACAAGAAACAGGAATGTTAATTTTCTATTTGCAAAATTGGTGGGGTCATTATATTTTTGTAGAAGTATTTCACTCCTTTACGAGAAGTATTCCAGTCACACCAGTCTTGTCGTCTAAAACTTAACGTCAGAAGGGATAAACTGATTTTTATTTCTATAATTTATTCCAATTTAAATAATTGTACATTTAGCTTGCCCCGTTTGCTTATCACGTCTATTGAAAAAGTATTGTCCTTTGGCCGACCTTTTAATGGTTTCATAAACGCAGTAGACTTCTTGTGAAATGCCTGCTAGAGTGTTTCATCAACCGTCAGGATCGGGGACAGGGAACTATTTCCATCACCTACACAACCATGAGAGTTATCAGGGGTGAGTCAAGTAGTCTCGTAAAAGGAATTATGAAACAGAAAATAATGCAATAGGTCTCGGAAACCTAGTATCGTTGGGGATAAAAAAACAATAGATAGCCAAAGAAGGATAACATACAGATACCAAACATGGATTGAAGTCAATAAAAGTAAAATCAGTGTAGGAAGAAACAATTACATTCGGTTTGCACCCCAATAGAGGCTGATATTTTACCCAGACCGGTGAAAAGCGGAAGTAATTTTTGGCTCTAAACGCGTACCCTATAGAAGGTCACTGGGAGGCTCAGAAACGTTACTACAAGGCAAACCGTGAAAGTCTTACTTCTGAACTAACGTAATCGAGGAAGGTCACCCACAGATTAATGAAGACTGCTCGAGATAAGAAGGCTTTGTCAAGATGATTGTTGGGTAGCATGAAAAGGAATAGCGTGAACGCGTGTAGAAAGTTGATAATACTAAAATAGCAGAAATCTTGAAAAAGACGAAACGAGGTTCCTTTCTTATTTGAAAAGGGTTCTCAAAACACTTGAAATACTTACTATTTCAAATATTAACACACTTCAAATATTCTTATCACTTCCTTGTTCATATACATCGTACGCCTCATCACACGTACTAGACCTTTTTATCACATATCGCCCTAAATAGTGTCTTTTTATATTTGTTCTTCAGTTTCCTCTAATTCCTACTTTTCTGTTGGTTTCTACCTTTCCGCCGTTTCTTCACTTCACCGTTCTACCGTTTTGCGCTTATGGTCTTCTCTCGTCGTCTGTCGGTTTCTAGTAATGACTACTGTTGTTTATTTTCTTCATTATTATGTGCGTATGTTCTCGTCCTGTCGTATTTCTTAGTCTTGCGTATTGACCGTAAACGTTTTTATCATATACATCAAACTGATGTATATTTTCAAAGCATTATTCATTGCATATAAATGCTCTTACGTTACGACCGATCTGACGAAATATTCTCTTTTTACCGCTATTAAAAACTGTGTCAAAAAGTCTGACTTTAAAGCAGTGAAATAAATCATTAAGTCAAAGAGACATTGACAATAGCAATAACTTATAAGTATACTCCAACTCGTACCATACCAATTTCCTGTTGTTGAATTGGGGTTTTTGTAGAGCTTTTAAAGGAGAATGTAAGTAAGTAGATTGTATATAAAATAACTCGTGAGTAACTGTGTTTAATCATTAGTGTGACGAGAAAACTGAAACGGTAATAATATCAACATCAGATCTAATAAATAAACGTTTCATTTTGTTTGGATATGTAAGAATAAAGCAGATTACGACTTGCAAGATCACTTTGAGAATTATATTGCTAAAATGACTTGGGAAAAGAAGAACATAAAAGAGTTAAAACTTAATTAATTTGCACTGACTGAATTTGCTTCCTGCCGTGTACATAAATAAATTTATTACACAGATGTACATTTTAATCAAATCAAGCTGTCGTCCGCACATACCATTTTGCTTGTCGATATTTGTTTTTGAGTACTTTTCCTTTAACTTAAATAATGCAGTCACAATCATATGAACCTATGTTCATTTATTTTATATACTAAATATAGTCTACTTCTGCAACGAAAATGGTATTTATAGGCTAATTGTAGAACTCAATATTAGAACTAAATATTTAATTTCTGTTCTTTTTGTTGAGTGTTGAGTTTAATAAAAGTGGTACAGAATTCCAAACATTAAAAATAATAAACTGGACTTAATAGGACTAATAGTTTGTACTTACCTAAGGTTGATATAATTACGGTTTCAAATTAAGATGAAAAATAAATATATTATCATTTAACGTATGTTACAAAGGCAATGATTAATTACCATAAACTAAGAGATTATGGTGAATTGAATTCGAATAGTGAGTAAAATAAATTATATGTGTCACAGCAATAAAATAAATTTAAATTATTAGTAACATTATGTTGAAATCAAATTTGAATCAGATTATCGCTAAATATTTACAAAATTAATTATGTTTTTTTTCTTTATGGCCTGTTGCTACTTAAATGGCACAAAGATTTGCTCAAAATTTACATGCAGGGGCAGAAAGGTAAGGAATTCAGAATTGTAAACCATAATTTTGTTTCAGGTTTGATAAGATTTTCAGTCAACTTGATACACTTAAGTTACTGTATTGTTACGACGGTAGAACTTGTCGTCCTGTAAAATCAGAGGAATTAAAATAACTAAGCACCAGAGACATCGTTGACTACAACTGCAAATAAATAAAACAACTAATTAAACACTCGTTTGCATTAAATAAGCCGCAAATTATAGGTGTCCGCACACAATAATTGGCAAAAACCGCTGTACGCTACAACGGATGTCCCAGTAACAACTATGATAACTCACACCAAACTGTCGTCTAAAAACTAACTGTTCCATCATTTATGAATTCTTTACTGACACACTGTCTACGTTGAGACATAAATCTACTGCTTTCTAAACGTTGCGTCGAGTATGATCGCGTAGTTGACGTAACTTAGAAAACACTGTTTCATTCCGTACTGCGACATTGACTATCTTTACACACCATCAGAGACGGAATGTGCCACACGCCACCCAAAATGTGTGTCTCATAGATGTCAGCGTAGTTAGTTACTTTCTTAAATAACACATTGAAGAGACAACTCGCGTTCTGCTGATTTATGTTACACTCGTCTGTTGATCTCAGACTAATACAGTGATATATATTCATTGAACGTGTAACTACTCACAGTCTTTGAATACAGTTGTTCTGTATGAGTCATATATCAAAAGACAAAATGTTTTATGACAAATAAGGTTATTACGTTTTTATTATAGTGGTTATGACTAGCAACATGAAACTAGAACTAATGTTTTGTAAGGTGTGGACAGGCGGCGAGATCCGCTTTAGTTAACTTCTTGGAAAAGACAATTTTACATTCTATTAACACATTTATTTCCAATCCCGTCAAACTTAGCAACATCTTCAAATAACAGAGACTATAATCTTACACCTGTGTGTGTGTATGTTCTGTACATTTTCATTTGATTATTATTGACTTACAGTAAATCTTCGTAAAGAACTTTATCGAAAGCTTAAAAGCTATACGAGTTTTTGAGCACCTTCTACTTAACGAAATTTACAAAATATGTATGTACAATATAATACATAATGAAACACTACTTTCATTAGTTAATAACGAACAATGTTTCCTTCCCTTACAATAGGGAAACTACTACTTGATCTAATAATTATTATTATTATTTCGATTTCACTACAGTAACTGTGGTTTGTGCAAGCAGCGAACAGTTAAGAACATAAACTTGTCTAATTTCTTCGCAGAAATAAATTTTCATAATAAATTACATACCTAAACGGTCGTAGAAGCGATATGCATAAATGTGAAGCGATATGCAGTGTAAAGAAAGAGATATTTCAATCTTCTCTGTGTGTTGGAATTGGAGATGAGACAATTGGCTCAATCGTTACTAGCACGGAAACTTCTGATTGATAGCGCCATCATAGAACTTCAGCGCCTTTTCTTCTCTAATCCGAGCAAGATATGAAATTCTCATTCAACTCGTCTAGCTCGATTTAAAAAGTTTTTCTCTCGCACTCTTGTATTGCGTCATAAAGTTGAAACTGTGTTGACTAACGCTACTCACATTCCTAACTCGACCCAAATACAACTATTGTATTTGGAAGAAACGCGGAGGTAGCTCAGCGGTAACAAACTCGCTTTGTATAGTAATCATTTGATGAAGGTCAAGGCAATACAACTCCGTCTACCATCGAGCGGGGCAAGGCTGTTGCCTGTCGGATGTGGAGGGTGTTGGAAACACCCGTCTCCTTAGTACAATTCGTCACTGCACGTGGTTAAATGCAGACCTGTTTCGCTCTGCTGGTGATGTGGTGTGAGTTGGGCCACAGCTACAGATCGCAACAGGCCATGACTCTAAGGCTTGAGGGAAGGAAGATATATTGATCATTATGATGAAGATGATAATGACGAGGACGACAAAGAAGAAGGATATAATAGAATTATGATCGATAAGTGATAGGTGTAACACTATAATTCCTGTTCGGTTACAGTTTATAAGCAAGCATGTGGATGTTACGCTTGCTTCAAAATATTATTTATTGGAATATAAAATGACATATACCCTCTGTAAATGGAACAATGTTGTTTCTTAGTCATGTTTGATTTGTGTTGTAGTAAAGTGAAGCACTGTGTAACTCAAACTTATGTTTGAATTAACTACCGATAAATCAACCGAATTAATTTCAGAAAACGTATATAATTTCGTGAAGACATTTACAATAACTTGAATACGTTTTCAGTAATCAATCTTTCGTGTTGATTTCTACGTTTACACAGAAACTCTATTTCATCGTTTGCATGCAGGAATTTTAACTTTCATTTTTCATTTAAATATTTCAAGTATTTCATCATTGTATTTGATTACCTGCTTTTAAATACTTGTAACGAGATAGATCGACACTGATACTATACAAAACTCGTCTCTTAGAGAAAAAAAAATCTAAATAAAAGGTAAGACTGTAAGGGTATTAGACATAACCTTATAGATACAAATATAGACTCAAACATACACACAACACACACAGCACACACATACACCCCTGTGTACTTTACGATGCGACTTACCGGATTGAACAGGTGGTCAAAAATGTAATGTAGAACTGTTACTGTCATTTATTAGTATCAGTAAAGCAACTAGAAAACAAGATTTTTATTATTTTAACTTACCAATTAATTGCATGGAAATTATGTTGAACTAGTGTTTACTAGCTAAACTGCCACCTTAATTGTTTAAACAGTGGCGACGTTTTGATCGGCTCCCAATCAACTACCAATGCTTTCATGCTTGTTTATGTCAGACACAGTTCGATATAAATAAGTATCGTTTATAAACAATCACTATATAAGCTACTGTCTATATTTGTGAAATAAATTAGATATAGGTCTATAAATATTTATTAAATGGTACATAAACCTAAACGCTAGACATAATTATTTGTCAATTTGTTTAAAACGCGTAAGTGATGGGTTATTGATATTAAGGAAATATCACTACTGTAATAACGATTCGGAACACTAAGTTTTTTATAAGTAAAATCGTAAAGATTTACCTTACAGCCTAAACCGGCTTTCAGCTTTCAAAGGCTTCTTCAGAGGCTGCCGTAGGTAGCGCTGTCCGTCTTGTTGTTGGCGACGGGATAGATTTTCGAAAGATCGATGCTGTGTGTGTGTGTGGTGATATTTAGTTAAGTAACGGACACGTCATGGACAACGAAATGCATGATATTAAGGCATGCATGTGAAACGGACTTCTTCCATCGCTGCTTTTTTATATAAAACGACGTTTTATCTACACAAAAAATCGGTGTCGTGTATTCAGTGTGTGTGTGTCTGTAGTTTCTTATATATTTCATAGTTGGTAAGTTTTATTTACTTATTTATTTTGTACCTACATATATTATTTAAATATTTTAGTGTGTTTGGATTCTCTGGCGGCTGTTGGCCAGAATTTTATTTATCTTTTGTTTGTGATGTTTTAGTGTTAAGGTTTTGCTCGAAGACGGCTACCAATTCATTGTGTAACCGAAACTTCGCATGATATAAAAAAGCAATGATGGAAGAAATCTGTCTCACCAGAAAGCTTAATAAATTGTTATCGTTTTTGGCATTGTAATTTTGACTATAAGACTAATGCTGTAAATCGGAAATTTTTCCTTTCTATTACTGTGTGCTTTACAATTGTTATTTTACTAAAAATTGTGAGACTGAGTAATTTTTTTAACAAATCAAATTAGGTAAAATTACAATTAATCTATCTAAAAATAGTGAGCAAAATCTTTAGTTCAGTGAGCTCACCAATATGCATGTGTATTTACACAAATATTTAAATCTTTACATGTCAAGATTAAGTAAATATAAGTAGGCCTATATCACTACCGACTTATATAAGTATCTAATACCTACCTATAAGTATATCACTACCTAATAAATATAAGTATATCACTGCCGAGTCGGAACTACAGTGTGTTCCGTGTCGGTAGTGATATACTTATGTTTCGTAAAAAATAACTGTTTTATAAAACAGTTGGTATTAACAGCATGATAATAATAAATCATGTAACACGCAAAGCCACTACAGTATGCACTTGTGAAAAAGCAGACAACATCATATTAGGTATACATTAACCACATATATTAACACTGTGTGTGTGGCGCTCGCGCGCGTGCGAGTGTGTCCGTTTGTACAAACCCTTGCTTTTATCGTATAAACGAGGCTATCGATAAGGTGATTTTTAAAAGACTAAAGTCTAGATTACAAACCTCATA
This sequence comes from Magicicada septendecula, assembly GCA_034769895.1. Lineage (NCBI taxonomy): Eukaryota > Metazoa > Arthropoda > Insecta > Hemiptera > Cicadidae > Magicicada > Magicicada septendecula. Next base: position 534,398,585 of record CM068367.1, on the reverse strand, counting down.
TAGGCCTAAATTAAGAGAAAAAATAATTTTAAATATATAAAAAATAACTCTTGGATTTTGTTGTCCATAACGTGTCCGTTGATTAAGTAATTATAAGTAGGCCTATATCACTACCGACTTATATAAGTATCTAATACCTACCTATAAGTATATCACTACCTAAAAAATATAAGTATATCATTGCCGACTCGGAACTACAGTGTGTTCCGAGTCGGTAGTGATATGCTTATGTTTAGTAAAAAATAACATTAAAATTAGTGCGAACATTGTTGATGTGGAAGCATGTGTACGAAATGCTGACGTAACCAAATATCTTAGTTAAATTATATGTAGTATATCTTCACGTTTTGTAGCAAGCAAACATAAGTGTAATTGCTGAATCTTTACTAATACATGGTGTTAGCATGTATTACATAGTATGTACTACATAACATACTTGAACTCTTAACACAACTTTCTTCAATTTGAAATTGTACGTTACAATTCTTAGTAAAGAAGCACATTTCAAATGACTATGTGTTTGCTATTTAGTAACTTGAATATTGCGTAAAATGTAGCCTGAGGAAAATATAAATAAAATTTTTGTGGAAAAACAGTGTGTAAAATCAACCAAGCTTTGCAAGCGATTATATAAAATAATGTGTTTACTATTACTTGATAATTTTATGATGTAAACATAATAATGTTACTACATTATTTCATCCTTGATAAATATATAACTTGAACTTTTTATCATTACAGTTGGTAGTTTTTATTTCCATCTTTATTTTTTAACACTGTGTGTAAATATGCAAAAGCGCGCGTGAGCATCCCTCCACACTCGTACTGTTCTAATCACACAATCCGACATACAAATAGCTTTTATTGTTGAAATAGAAAGTTAGGAAAGTAGAATGTTTATAAACACTGGTTTAGATCTGATATCCTACACAATGTGAATGATGTAGGTAAATATAATTAATCACTTGTTATTAAATAGGATGGTTAAAAATCATAATAATAACAAGAAATTAAAGTTGCTAAGTTATGGAAAATCTTGTCCACATACATACATAAAAACACATTCACTCTACAGCCACTCATATACTAAACTAATAGATTGCTGACATTGTTTCTAAGAAAATTCATGCTATGATTGTCACCAAAAGCAAGGGAGCTGCTTATTAAATTACAAACTCACTCAGAGAACCGCAGAATGTAGGCCTACGTAAATTGTATCAACTTCACAGAGCATTCCAACTTAATTAATTATTGTAACATGTTGCCGGTAATATGTAAACAGCGTATCAAATTTGTCGTGGTGTGGGAAAATTATCGTTCAGTAAAGACAGTAACTCTGCACTACAGACTGTGCCTGTTGTTGTATAGGGCCTATATCTAGAATGAAATGAGATTCTGTCAGCTGATCGTGTATTAAATTATCAATTACATTATTGTGGCGCAAACAAACGGATATTCACTTCTCTAGGCTATATTTCTAGTCAACTAAATGAACAACCTTCGTTACCCAATATCCATTAGTCTTCCTGTGGTATTTGTTATTTTATAGGACCACTATGTTTTCTATGGTCGCCTGAAAGTATTTGTAAGTGAATGGTTATTAGGCCTGTATATAAACAGACTTGTGTTTACATTAATGGAGTTTCAAGAGAAACAATTATCATTTAAAAAGGGTGAAATAAAAATAGAATAAAAAATGTGCTGTATAAATACACACTTCAGTTTTGATTTACTTCTATTCTTTTCTAAATCGCTGAAAACTAATTTTTATTTTCCTGCTACAAACATTGACCTACCTTCGTACATAACTATCGGACACATTATTCCGATAGGAGTATAACAATTAATAAGTAAAAGTTTAGAAGTATTTTTTAGAATAGTCAGCGCGTATAAAATATCTGACGTATATAATATAGGCCTACATAAGTATCTGCACATATTGTTACTTACTTATTGCTGGAAAAAAACTATTCTTGTATCCACAGATCCACGGCACAACTCATCCCTGAATATTTAATTACACGCGCAATATAAAATAAACAGAAAGTACAAAATAAAAAAGAGTCAAAGATCTAATCTAGTAATATATTAATTGCAAATTGAAGAATATATTCTCTAAAAGAAAACTTAGATATTGTTATGACAGTCTACTTGATAGTCGTAGGTACAGTGGAAACAAAATAAAAGACACCAATTAAGTCACTAGTCACCAGCTTTAATTTTCACATTTAAACAGTTCGTAATTAACAACACAGTCTCTTACAACAAATCAAATAAAAACTGTTCAGATGCAATAGAATTTCACTAATATTAAACACAATTGTATTCTAATTATACGCCTGATTGTACAACACTTCAGTAATAACCACTTGACCGCACACGGTAATATCGCTTGTACACGCCCGACAATAAAACTAACTCGAACCGCACTCTAAATATATCGCAAATATACTGAAAACTAACGCCGCTGACGCCATGTATTTGTACCTCCGTTCACAGGCCAGAACGTTCTTAATTGCGTCTTAGCGCCAGTGTGTACGACGTAATTAATTGTGGCCTTGACACAGTCCGCGCGGCTGGCGGCTTCGAGAAAACTCTGGCGAATGCATCTACAGTTATGTATGCCACATACATTAGAGTGAGATTCTTCTGGCACATTCGACAAACACGTAGACTGTTCTGTAATGTCGCAAAACATCCTCCTCCTTAAGCCTGTTCGTCCCAAACTGGCAAACCGTCTCTGTAGTAATACTCGACCAGGCGATCTAGGTGGACGTCCTTGCGAAAGATAATTCTCTGGTTCTTCGAATTCAGTCTCGTGTGATCTGAACATCACGTTTCCAGGAATGCGAGTCTTCCGCTCAACCACTAGTTTTGCTGGAATCACTCCCGTTGCGTCATCTACTGATGAGCTAAACACCACTGGCTGATCCACGTTTGTTTGGTTCTCGTCAACAATATCTTGCGTAACTTCATCTTCAGCCACTTTGCCCTCGGGTGCTTGTATTAGCTCAGGAACAAGCAAGAGTTTTGTCTCGACACCCATAGTTGGCTTTCCAATAACTTCTTTTGTCGTTACACTTATTTGTATTTCCTCTGCTAGTTCTTCCTCCATTCCCGCTTGCAATAGGGAGGGTTCCTCTTGACCAGACCTGTTGACTTTTCCTTCTGCCAATGCCACTTGCTTAATCGAATGGTTGATAGACCCTGTCATTTTAGCCATGCAAAGCTTTATCTTCTCTTGGTCGACCATCAGGACATTCTCTCTTAAGTCCACGACGAATCCGTAGGCATTCATAACGTCCGTGCCAAGAATCACTTCATCGACAATGTCTGCAACGAGCATTCGGTGGCTAAACTCGAGAAGACCCAGGCGTACACGTACGTCTACCTTTCCTAGCACCTTGATGGGGTTTCTAATCACAGTCTGTATTGTACAAGAGCTAATAAGAGGCTGGCGGTTGCTGAATAAGTCAGGGCGCACAATGGACACTGGTGCGCCCGTGTCAACTGTAAATGATGTTGGTTTATTTACCTTCCTTAAATCCATTAACAATCAAGTTTCCACTGGTCTTATGTAGCGTGGAAACTGTGTGCTGTTCTCGGGCTTTACTTCACCAATTGGTTCGATCACTCTCTTCTCTCGGTATCTTCTTGTCCCAGAAATGTACCTGTAGATGACCACGTGTGACTGCTTCCCTCAAAGGTTGGAGCTTTGACATGAACTGTCCCTACTGGAGGGAAAGTGACTTTCTCTATTAACTTATTTTCTACGTCTTTTTCTGTTTTTATGGTTGGTACAATCTGTTCACAAAGTTGTTTTGGTTGTATCTTCAGGAATTGCTCTCTTATGTTTGGCATTGAGATTTCTACTGCAGATATTTTATTTGACATGGTTTCTTCTATGACAGATACATTTGTAGACATCGATTCTTTAACACTCGAAACAGATTTTTCTACTTCAGTTATTCATAATGTCATTCATTCTTGTACTTCCGATATTTTAGTAACTTGTTAATTAAGCTCACCGCGTAGAAGACCCAATTCTGCGTTACTATGTTCTTGCATCTGATTCTGTTCCTGTATTAATGCCTTGATGTCTTCTGTCTCCTGCTTCAGTTTTCCTCTGTTTCTTCCCTTTCTTGTCTTCGTTCTTCTTTTTGTCGTCTTTCTGCTTCTTCCTGTGTCTACCGCAGCAGCGTTTGGAAGACTTCCATCATCTGACTGGCATCCATTGTTTTCCGATTAATTACGAATTACACTCGTCTTGTACAAAGTGTCCACTGTTTCCACTATTAACGGTCTATCCCAGTTCTGACACCACTGTTACGACGGTCTACTTGATCGTCGTAGGTACAGTGGAAACAAAATACAAGACACCAATTAAGTCACTAGTCACCAGCTTTAATTTTCACAGTTAAACAGTTCGTAATTAACAACACAGTCTCTTACAACAAATCAAATAAAAATTGGTCACACGCAATAAAATGCCACTAATATTAAACAGAATTGTATTACAATTATACCGCCCGATTATACAACACTTCACTAATAACCACTTGACCGCACACAGTAATATCGCTTGTACTCGCCCGACAATAAAATTAACTCGAACCGCACTGTACATATATCGCAAATATACTGAAAACTAAGGCCGCTGCCGCCAAGTATTTATACCTCCGCTCACAGACCAGAACATTCCTAATTGCGTCTTAGCGCCAGTGTGTACTACGTAATTAATTGTTGCCTTGACACAGTCCGCGCGGCTGGCGGCTTCGAGAAAACTCTCGCGAATGCGTCTACAGTGACGTATGCCACACACATTAGAGCGAGATTCTTCTAGCACATTCGACAAACACGTACACTGTTCTGTAATGTCGTAACAATATTTTTTATAGATATGTATAAATACTTGCTATAAAAAGGTGCCTTTTAATAGGTACCTTGTTTTAATAAATACGCAGTTTAAACTGGAAAAAGTCTACTGTACAGGTGACTTATAAATTTAGTACTGATATTTAAGTAAAGCTGAAATTAAAACTATGAAACGTATGGAGCAGTAGACCCATATTTTTAGTTTTCTTACTAGGATTATGCAATCAAATCAGATATTAAAAATCAGTAGGATTGCAAAGTGATACAATGAGCTAGGAACTGTATGCAGTACTTAAAGTACTAATTTTATAAACAATTGTCATTATTGCTAGTTATTACATTATTATATTGTTATTATTGGCAAGTGTACATATATTTGTGAATACTAATGACGAATATGCTGTATTTTTCATAAATACTCTTTAAAATTTCAACAATTATGGACTAATGTGATTTGTAAACCTAAACCATTATTCTTTTCAGTATTATAGGCGTGAGTATGCACACACACACACACACACACACACACACACACACACACAGAGGGTGTGAGGAATGGGACATACTTCAGGAATGCATTCTACAAGTTGAAAAAAGAAGAAGAATTTTCATATACAAAAAGGTCCAGAAACGCTTCATTTTTTAATTATAGCTGCGGAAAATTCACATTGATTTCTCCTCCAAGTGTCCTCCTGAAATGTTTGAAACATAAATTAAGGGTAAAGTCGATGATTTAATATGGTTTTTGACCCGACATAACTGAGAAATGAAGTGCTCAGTATTGTATCTCTGGTAGTTTTGAAGAAAGTTTTCGTAAATCTTAAAACATTGGTGTAAAAAGCTCATTGTTTGGAAAAAACAAATTTATTTGTTTATATTTCTAATAAATAAACGTAAATTTGCAGTACAGCATAATTTTATACGAGAGATACAACTCGCATTAACATGACACAAATGCGAACTGTTAACTTTGAAAAGCACTGTCACTTTCTGAATTTAGGCAGAGGGAATACGGAATCTTATGCTCATAAGCAAACAATTTCTGGCTTTTGACTTAATTAGCTGTCCGAAATTTGGCTTAAACATGCGCAATAGGTGTCCGAACTACTTTAACATTTTCATCTATACCGTTTCTATAATATCTACGCCAATGCGTTGTTGTATCTACATTCTTAATTTTATTCAGTGTAGCTTGTCCACAGCATCGTCTTCAATAATCCATTCTAGATGTATTTTTTATTTGTCTCCCACAATTATGCTCTATATAAGTTTTTCGTGCCCTTGACTATGGTTTTATACACCCCAATGTTATTACGCGTTCCAATTCGGGTTCCCCATAGTAGGTTATTCAATTGCTTTAATGATGTTTTTGGTTAACCCACCCATGGTTTTATTCTGTAATTGCTATCACCATCAGATGTTATTACTCGTAGATACCTGAAAGTATTTGTAGCTCTTTTTAATTATGGTTCCTAAACACCACTAACACCTAATTTTTGTCTTGGACTCCGCCACCTACTACTAAGTGCTCTGCTGTTTGAATGCATTTACTTCGATGCCCCATTTCATACATTCTTCTGCATGCTACATAAGATTCTTATATCGAGCTCATTCTCGCCTAGCATAGCTTGATCGGAAACAAAGTGTTAAGTTGCGTCTTCTCTATTTCCAATCGTTATACCCATATTACAGCATCTCAGGTTACATATTACCCATATTACAGCATGTTACTAATGTTGCCAATTTATAATTAACTGGATGATATGATTCTTGTGGAATTCATTAAATTCATTTTGCTATAGAGCTATAAATTATCTAGAAAATGAAGAACTCAAACAAAAAGAACTAAAGAAAATACAACAAATAGCAAAAAATAATAATTACAACCCTAAAATAATTAATAGAATAGTTAAGAAAATAGAAGAAAACAAAGAAATAGAAAAGAACAAAGAAAAAACAAATAAAGAAAAGAAATACAAAGGAGCAATAACATACATAGGATATCAAACAAAAATGTTACAAAAATGCTTCGAAAAATACGAAATACAGATAGGAATAAAGAAAACGAAAAATGTATTCGAATATATAAAAAATGCTAAAACAGAAGAAATTCCAATAACAGAAAAAAGCGGCGTATATAAATTAAAATGTGGGGAATGTAATAAGATATATCTAGGCGAAACCGGAAGAAAATTTAAAATTCGAATGAATGAACATGCAAAAGGAGAAGAGGTTAAAACAACGAACTCACTATACGCAAGACATTTCAATGAATCAAGCCATAAATTCATAAATCCAAATGAAAATATGGAAATAATCAAAATAGAAAACAATCCGCAAAAAAGAAAACTAATAGAAGAACTAGAAATACTTAATGTTAAAAAAGAAGATAAGAATAAATTAATGAATATAAAAGTGGATTTTACAAATGAAGAAATATTTTATTATATATTAAACAACAAACAAAAAATAAATTAAAATAATAAGAATAACACACCAAAATTGACGAAATGTAATAAAAGGTTACAAAAAAGTCATAAGTCAAGAAAATAAAACAGTAATATGAAGAAAATAACGGGAGATTCATAAAATAAGTGACGGACGTTGGTAAAATGCCTAACGGAAAATAGGCCTATAGACGAAGTTCCCGTGAAGAGCGGTACCCGGTAAAATAATGAACTCACTACATACTACTACTACTCTCCAGCACTACAGCCCATGGTGAGCCTTGGCTTCCGCTACGACCCGTCTCCATTCAACTCTGTCCATTGCCTTCAAAATGAACTCACTATATGGAAGACTTTAATAAACTCATAAAAGTGAATTTACAAATGAAGAAATATTTTAAATATAGTAAACAATAAATAAAATTAAAACAATAAGAGGAATACACTAAAATTGACGAAGTGTAATAAAAGATTACGAAACAGTTATAAGTCAGAAAAGAAAATAATAACATAAAGAAATTAACGGGAGATTCTTAAAACAATTGACGGACGTTGGTAAAATGCCTAAAGGAAAAATGTGGACAAAGTTCCCGTGAAGAGCGGCAGCGGCAAGAACCATTAGGAGGGGCGATGACAAAAGAGGAGGGGCCTAAAGTATAAAAGCCTACAACGCACAGGAGACAGACGTTGTTCAAGACCTGATGATGTCAGAGATGACGAAAAGCTTTGTCTGAACAAAAAATTGTAGCAGTTTAGCAACTTCATAAAAGAAATAGTAAGGATGGCTGCTAATTCAAATAATACGAAGAAGAAAGTAAGAATTATATCAACAGGCGCTCTAGCCTATTGAGTATATGAGTAGCTTAAAACGTACAGAAAAAGACAGGTTATAGAGGTAAAGTTTAGATTTTTAAGTATAGCAACGAGAAGTTTTTACAATTTGCAACGATTTTAACAAGAATATAATCTACGGAATAGGGTTAAAAGAATTCGTAATAATAAACTGATTAGAACAATAAACAAACAATTAAACACACAGACACACACACACATACACAAGTTATGAAGAGTGACTTTTATATAATATCTGTAGCCTATATAGCAACGTACAGAGAACTATTACATTAAACCTTCCTTCACTGACGTGAAGAAGTAGATTTCCTGTTCTCTCATTCACCTGCTACTCTTTAAATAAATAGTGTTTGATACTTGTTTTCTTCTTCATATGCGACTACTCTAGTATATTTTCATTTTTCACACATTGTTTGAGAGCATTTAACACTGTTTTATTACGCTGAGGTTATTCAAAATTTGCTTGTTTGGGAAGAATTTATAGCAACCTTTCCCTCATTCAATAGTGAAAGTGATAGTTTAAAATATAGGAGAACGTTTAAAAAACAGTATATCCTTATCTCGCTTTAACAACCCAACTATTCTCATATTTAAACTGAAAGTGAAGAATAAATTAACTACTGTAAGTAGAGTTTTTGATGTGTTTAGAGTTTGAAGGCACGTGTGAAACTCAATACCAGTATCCGTCAAAGAGAATGTGTCAAGAACAAGACATGTCAGCACTATGTGTCAAGACAAATGCCAGTCACGAAAGTTTGTAAAGAAAACCTAATTAAAGTGCGAAACTGTACTCTTAGTATTAATTAACCAAGCTGAAAGAACTTGTCAACTTGCTGCTGCATTTACGTCATAGGAAGTGACAAAGTGTAAGATAATTCTGTTGAAAGTTCCGGCGTTTGCAACAAAACAGGATAATTAGGAGTCTAGTGTAAATGCATTTTCTGCGTACTTTTTATTATACAATAACCTGACAAGTCTGTCAACTATCAGAATATGAGACAACGGTGTAATGACAAGTCTTATGTAAAGCGTAAATTTTTATCAAATTTTCGGATTAATTGGCGACTGATGTTTGCATTCATCTATTGTTAGACTAATTAATAGTAGAACAATGACCGCACTGAACTTGAGGACGATTGCCGACCAACGTTGAACGCGCTCACCAATCACAGTGACGAAATTGCGGCTGAATTGAATATTTCAAATGGAAATGTGCACTACATCATCATCAGCAACACGCTACAACATCACCTGCTACACGCTGATCACGGGCATCACTTGGGTACATCATCTGCAATCTGCATCACGGTAAATGAAATGTCTGTTAAATAACGGAATACGTGAACTTGATGGGTGCCTCGCTTATTATCAGAAGAACAAGCGGCATGAAGGAACTCATTGAAAATTTTGATTGACAGGAGTGGGAACATGAAATCACTGACTTTTTTTAGGGTCGTATTTCACAAACTTATAGGTTTGAGTCTTAGAGGTTTTATTGGGTTTTATTGATGTTATTTTATTTCTTGTCTCTCCTACAGTTATTTGTGCAAAATTATTTTCTACTGCGTAAAGCTTGCAATTTTATTTTTTTAAATACTCCGTTCAGTCATCTAACCCAACAGAAAAAATCGACATTAGTTGTGCTGTGGGTTCCTCTTAACACGATTAACAAATTACAAGCCCCCCACCCTCCATTTCGATGTATGTAAAACAATATACACGTGTTTTCTCGTAGTATTTACCCTCAAATTTCATAAGCACTTCCTTCAAGTCATGCAGCAATACTCTTTTCTTATACCACCATTTTTATATTCTCATTCCATTATTAATTTCTAAGTTTTGTTACTTGTAAGTAATTTCTGCTACAAATCGTTGATGTGTATGCCCTAATTTCATATTGTTATTTTCGTTGTGCAAATATTTTGAATAATCCGTGCTAACATTAGTTTACGCAAAGCACAGTCCAGTAATTTTTTAACTTTTAAATAATATTCATTAAATTATATTAATTTATATGCATGTTAATAATCTAAATTTTGTAGCTCAACTAAGTAACAAGTATGTTCTAAGTACAATTATATTTTAGCAAGTGGTGGTCAATTTCACAAGTCTTCTGAGTCTTATGTAAGACGAGATACATATTACACTATCCCCTGTCGCCTATTGGTAAAATAATGATCAATATTGGAGAGTAAGTTTAGATTCTACATGTATTTCAAGTGATTCCAAATAGGTCAATTTCGGGTGTATACATTGATTGTCTTGTTGGGAAGTAATACATTTTAATGGCTCAGTGTATTCTGAAAGCATCAGTTATTAACTTAGGTTCCAATTATTATTTATGACAGCTTTCTCATATTGTGATATAATTCTATCATTTTCCTTTCTCCTTACCATAGTATTACATATTATTAGGTCTATAATTGTAGCAATATAAGAGAAACTAGTTTAGCCTGTGTACCATACTAGGAAATACCTAATAGATTTTGTCATATAATTAAATTTGTCATAGTATTTCTATGGTACGCCCATGAGACAACCATGAATTGCTTCCAGAATATTACCGTATACGAAAATATTATCCACATATTAACAGCATTCAAATTCTTTACTTGTTGTGTCTAAGCGATTAAGCGCTGTATTACTTTTGTTTTCTTAACAGGTATTGAATTTCCTGCCTTCTTTCTACCATACAGAAGTAAAAATATGGTGTGTTTAACCGTGTGTGTGTTTCTGTGTGTTCCGTTTGCCACTAATAATTTTAGCTCTTCAGTTCGGTTACCTTGTATATTTTAACATGCAAAGTTCACGTTTAATTTTTAATATTAATCCATTATAATTAAAATTGGTCTATAATGCAAAAATTACGCGTATTTTAGTGATTTATTTTTGAATTATCTGTAATATTAAAGTTGGGTTAGAGACAAAAAAGAAAATAGTCTTTTCTTTTATGTATAGAAAATACGCCGATTTTCTCTCCCCACCTTCCGGTAGACAACCTAAATCGGATACGGCAAGGAATATAAGAGAAGTGTTTTTTATCAGAGCTGACTCGAATGGGGATTGCTCAGAGTTCACAGTACCGTATCTTATGTCTTTTCCTTTAGGATACGATATCGGCCAACTTGTATCCTCTAAGACAGTTTGGCAACCTTGACTTTCTTATACTAATGCTAAATGGAATATTGCCACGTCTGTCGCGCCCACTCTACCGAAGTGGCTCTCGCCTGCCTTCACCGTCTTGTGACTACGAAACTACCCGCCCTTCCACACGTCTTGAGTGGCAAGACCCAGGCCTGGATTAGTACATTGCACCATAAGTCAAAGTCATGTGTACCCTAATATTGCTGGCTCTTTGTGAAGTAAATAATAAAATAATTCTTTCATATTCTAACCTTTCAGCCAGTCTAAAATTCTCAGCAATATTATTCCTAATGATATGCTCAGCAGTTATTATTCCTAACATTCTGTGTACGAAGTACCAAGCAATGCTGAGCTAAAACTAAACGTGAGTCTTTATATAATAAGACTATTATGCTAAGTTTTAATAGTTCTGCAGCTAATGAAAGTGGTTATTATTTAAGAGAATATTTGCATAAAAAAAAAAGAATTTTTGTGATAACAAACCAGCTGGCATCTAAAGAAACACTGGAATTGGAAGCACTGTAGAGCATTTTGTTTTAAATAAGTAATTATTTAATGATACATAATACATTACGAACAATAATAACATCATGTCTCTACTCACAATTACCGGTTACATGCTCCTTCGTTTGAATTACGTTTCACAGGCTCTGTGTTGAGTTATATTAGGGTGAGCTGGCAAATATCATGTTTCACCATGAAATGTATTGTGATATCACAATGTGTTGACGGAATTGTGATTACACAGAAACCAATAAACGTTACTGGTACATTGGATCATCTGGCTCCAGTGAAATATTCAATTTCTGCTGCGATTGCGAAGCCTTGTTATCAGCCTCTATTGTTTAGATTACTATTCCACTATTACAGCATATTATGGTGGATTGATTAGCTTATCTGCAGGAAAGATATTAACTGAGATATGAAAGTTTGTTTTATCAACAAGTAGTAAAATATGAAAACTAACACTAGATTGTTCGGAAACAATTGATGCTGTCACATTTTTTTTCCTTCCGACTTCATATTGAACGTATTTTGTTTATGTATTTGTTCATAAATATTTGCGGTTATATCATCTTATATGTTCTATCCCATTTTTTACTCTAATTAATCTATAAAAGTGAGTTTGTATTTCTTAAATTAATTTGTTTATGTAGCGCTTTAGTATTTTACTGGGTTGTTACAAAACCGCAGCAATTGTATCTTATCTTGCTTACTGCTATCTGAGTTGGCGTATTAAAATTACACAGTTTACATTTATGTCACAGATTTACTACTCAATTTCTGTTATTCTTATTAATGTATAGTCTCAAGGAATAATGACCAATTATTATAAGGAAGTTGGAAATAAAAAATATTGACAAGGCCAGTACTAAAAATATTAACTAGTAAAAAACTCAAAATAATGTCAGTCAATATCAAACTATCATTACTTATAGTTATTAACTATTATTAGCCTAATTATTCCTCCTTCTTCTTCTTGTTTTTCTTCTTATTATTATTATTCGTACTACTAGTACTACTACTACTACTACTACTACTACTACTACTACTACATTCATGTTTCTTGAATTTTTTAATGTTAGGGGATTTGCTAATTAAGGCGTTAACCTAAAAGACGTCATTAAAGACTGTTACTTGTGACGACAAATTGTTTTACAGAAGCATTTTAGCTTAACAATGACTATGAACATTCGTTCACTCATATACGCAAAACAATTTGTTAAAGCCAATAATATAAACTTTGCCCTCTTTTAGGGAAGACAGAGTTATATCTCTAAGTATATTCACTACCGAGGATATCTTTCAGGTTACACTTTACTCTGTATCTTTGTCTCAGTTCAGTAAGAGTTTTCAGTTATATATATCACCGACAGTGCTCCAGTTACAAGTCCAGACAGGTGGTTCCTGTCCTAATACGAAGTAAGAACACATCCGTGTAAACTTTTTTACGGCGACTGCGATCACCTGCAATTCATGGCAGAAAGTTAACTCCGCGGCGAATTTTACATCTGCTGCCACACATTAGTAACTGTGGTGGTGGCAGATACCTTAGCGTCCTCAAGTCGTATGGCAGTTGCATCAACGTCTGGGCTGTTCGCAACGTACTGCAGCGTTAGTTTCTTAATTACCTTTAACACCTATATAACCGATACACCAAATAACGGTAATAAATGAACCAAGGTCGGCTAACGCATATCATAGCTCCATTATCTTTTTAAATAACGAATATACCTTGGTGGGATTGTCGAAGACAGTTTGAAAGCTCAGAAAATCCGAACAGATAACAAACTTTCTCTCACCTCGGTGTTCACAGAACCGAAGAGCTTGTCACACTGCGTACAGTTCGACAGTGCATACTCTCCGCCTTTGGCAGTGTCCAAGAGTGGGAGGCCCTCGACGAAAAACGCGCTACCTACTCCGCTTTCCGCTTTCGAGCTTACAATAAGAAGAATTATCTTCAACTTTTCCTCTAAGACTAATCCAGAAATGAGTTTCAGTAGATGTAGTTGGCACAATTTTTTGGTACTTGCTACATCCAGCCGGCCAATTGGATTATGAAGCAACCAGGGAGACACCTCGCATGGGGACACATTTCTGATGCTTTTGTTACTTCCTCCTCATATACCTGGATATTCTGTAATACCTGTGATATTCTGGAAATATTTAAAAGAACTTATCATTTTAACTGTATTTTATCTTCTCTTTGGAATACAAAATAATTTCCTCTTCAGGTTAAGGTGTCATGAATATTAGTATAAATTTGCCATTTTTCTGGTTTCTAAACTCTTTTATAAACAACATAGAGTTTAACTGAAAACGTGCAACATCGGCAGGCATGGTGCAAGTGTATCTTTTTTTGCTTTTGGTTTGCTGGAAGAAGGTATTAACAATGGTGAGGTTGTGAGCTTTACAAAATACTATATAAGGTTAGATCAAATACCATATCTCCAATTCCATATTGAGATCTCCTCTTTTTGCCATATCTAACCCATAAAAATAAAGTTATAGTTTTCAACTTTCACTACGACTTCGTCAGACTCCTCGTAGACATCCCCTAGCCGTTCGTATCGGTAATCTGTAGTTGTTCTATAAACCTAAATTAACACTAAATCTCTTGGCACAGAATTTTAGCATTTTAACTCTCTCACTATAACAAAAAATTCTAATTACATTGTGAGCTAAACTCCTTTCTAATATACACCCAGCTCATCTACTTCCTTACTTGATTCCTGAGTACAGCATCCGAAAAATTCACGCTCCAAGAATTCTCACTGCTTGCCAACCTAACCTCTCTTTTTCCTGTTAAATCTACAGCAAATCTATCCATCTTCATCTTCAAATTTTCCAATTTTCTAATCTTTTTTGTAGGCTTTACGTTCCACGCAGGTGTTTACACATGTCTTTGTTTCCATTTATAGTCTCAAATTTTACCCAACCAAGGATCCTTCTTGAAAACTATTACCCCGGAAATTAAATGTCATGAGTCCTCAATCCATTAATTTGGTTAGTTATTACATTATAAATTATTCATACCCATTTTTCCTAGCGTTGAAATGAATTTATAATGATAATTCTAAGGATTATAGCAATCCTTTATTTTTTTAATTTTTTAAGGATTATATCAATCCTTTTTAAGAATTATATATTTTACATTCAACAAACTTAATTTTATAAGAAAAATTTATAACACACAAATAATTGAAATTTACATAAACATAATTGCAGTACTCTTTTGTCAACTTAAAAGTTAGAAAAACATTTTTAAAAATTGAAATGAATTGACTTAAATAACATTAATTTATACCTCTTTATAATTTTACTAGAAAGTACATAGATAGTACAATTACTACAGGGATAGTACTTGGAAGAGAATTATAAAACACATGAGGCAATAAAAATGTGATAGCAAAATGAAAAAAATTTCTTAGATTTCTGTTTGTAGTTTATGACAAGTTTGAACGCCGTTTAAAAGTATTGCTCATAATTAATTTTTACATAAAATAGCTTTCCCTATAATACAGAATTTCTCCGAAAGTAATATTTCATGAGATTTTAAGTAAAGTTATTGATGTAATATAAAATAATTAATATTTGGAAACAAATAAAAGTTCGTGTTAACGTATTCTTCTTCTAAACTAGTAAACGGTCTTCTGAACTAGTAATTCGTGTTAACGGTCTTATGAACTAGTAAAGAAAACTTGCGAAAAACAAAGAGACGCAATGACAATATATTTATTTTGTGTAGACTTCAAATTTCTAGAATTTATTTTATTTAAAATTTTTTTTTATAAAATTATTTTTAGAGGAATATCATTAGTAATGGGAATCATTCTACTAAATCTAAATTTCTGGACAAAATTAAATTATTGTGTTGTATATTTTGTTTTTAGTGTTTCTTTTACGACCCTTTCCGATTTCATATTTTAAAACAAACTTCTGTCTTACTAATTCATTTAATCCAAGGTTTCTATTAATAGTGTCTCACCTACACTACATTATCTTCCGTTATTTATAGATTAACATTGTAAAATTTAATAAGATACTTAAACTTGTACTTAATTTTATACACATTTCTTGCGTTAGATTGTACTTCTCATTTAACTTTGGGGAGAAAGAATTTATTTGTAATAGAATACGTAGCGTATTAAGACCTAATAACGTTTTATACTTCACCAATTTGCGTAACAACACATGCTAATATATGTTATGTAACATATGTTAATTTATGAACTTCTGTATTTTTTTCGCATTTGAAACCATTCGGTTAGTACTCCATTGTTTTTTCATTTTGGAGCTGAAATTGGATCAAAGTAAACATAAATTAAATTTTATCGTATAAAACAATGAAGCTAAGGAACTTCATTTTAATATAGTACTATATAGTACATACGAACTATTTTTCTAGATCGAACACACGATTTAACATACACTTTTATTAAGAGTAAAGAAAGTATTTTAGGATAAAATATCGCCCCTATTCGGGGCAAACTTTCCCATGCCACCAACTTCATATTTTACTACTTTGCATCTCTTACAGGATGCTTGTCCCAACCCCATTCCATACTCCCTAATACACTGAACTTACGGTCTCAGTTTGCTGGCGTATACCTCATTTTTTTAATCATTTCAAGCCTTCAGTATATGTAAGAAGGTCGTTTGGGAAATAATGTTCGATTGCGCATAACGTCTGTGCAGTTGACATGATCGAGTCCAGACATGGAGTTTGTTAGTTTTGCTTATACGCAGTTAAGCAAATTCAGAAGTTACATTGTTGCCATGACCATGTTTGTTGAAAATGAGTAATCTCATTAAAAATTTCGCGAATTGTAAATGGCGTGCTGTGATACAATGTTTGCATGCCAAAAAATTAATTGCACTAGAAATTCATAGCTAAAGTACTGATTTTAGAGCGATGAATTACAGTGAAGTACAAAAACGGTGTAAGTAGTTTCTGACGGCCGTACAAACATTCATTATGAAGACCGTACTGGCGACCTTCACTTGTCACTGAGAGACTGCGCAACGTGTCGATTATATAATTCGTGTAAACAGAGTTTTACAATAAGTTACTTGAATGATAAATTTCTTGAAATATCAAGAACTGTTCTGTACGAAATAGTCACAGAACAGCTTAACAAAATTCAGTGCCAAGTGGAGCCTAAAGTGCTCATAAAATCAGCGAATGTCTGCGGATAAGAGGTTTTTGGATTAGCATCGTGCTGAATGACGCGAATAGCTCAAAAGTATTGTGTTTGGAGATAAGACTTAAATCTGGTATGTAAACACAGGAACTAAACAATAATCGTTACAATGGGTGTGTAGCTATTAAACCAAATATTCACGCGCGAATTTGCCGGCAAGAACACTAGTATAGATTTCTAGAACCACCGAAGTCTTACTTGTAGAATTTCTGGTACGTCTTATGAAAATAAATTCTACCGTTTATTGTGAAAAACTAGAATATTGAGAAGAGAGGTACAGAATATACGATCCTGCCTGTTGTCTTCAGGCGTCGTCCTTCTCGTCGACAAGGCACGACCACATATCGCTGTGGCCACACGCCTAAGAACCCAATTGAAATTTTTATTCCCCCTTATAGTCCAGAGTTCGCAACAAGCGACGTTCATCTTTTATGCATCTGAGAAATGCTTTGGCTTTACAGAAATTCATAAACCATGACTAAATTAAAAGTGCTGTTGGGGGATGATTAAGAAATAGGCGGCAAACTCCATTGAGGAGGATATAAAGAACCTTTTCCCACTCTATAACAAGTGGTTATATAATGGCTAAAACTGTGTTGAAAGATGAACTAGGGTTAAGTGTAATATATGCTAGCAATATAATAATTGATTAGATAAAATATAGTTTTAATATTCTACAGGACCTTACTTTTAGAATGGCCCTGGTATATATAAGATTACCTAATTACGAAGTGTTTTCAGATAACATTTGTAACTAGAATCTACAGAAACTGAACAAAAAAATCTAACAGATATTAAAGGAGGTCTAGGAACTCACTGAAATACGCCAAGATAGAAGTAATTTCCTGTTTTTCTTTCTTTCTTAATACAAAGTACCGTAAGTACACTTTGAACATATTAGAAAACGTCTCAGAAGTACCTCTCTGTTAGGATATTCCTTTCTTATGTGCGTCATTTCCATTTCCGTATTCCGATTGAGGATTAAGTGTAAACAAAAAAATATATCAGTACGACTAAGACATCAAAACTTTTAGAAATTTCGTAGTTTTAACATTTCAAAATTTTTTTTCTTTTCTTCTTGTTGTGTTACCCTAGACGAGTTATAGCCCTTTTATGATTTTTGGTATTCACACCGTTCAGTTGCTTTCCATTTTGAAGGTTTTCTATCCACGGTTACCGTATTTTTGTATTATATATTTATGTCTTTATAGATATTCTTCTCTTCCCCATCCACCTTAGCTTCACTGCATATCATTGGTTTGGTATTATTTGAATGAAGGTACATTAAAGTTGTTCTTTTTTTTTAGAAAAAACAGAGGAAAGGAGAGAACTTATTTCTCTTAATTCTTAGTAGCTCACCGATGTAGTAGCGTGAGGTGTGTGTTATGTCTATTGTACGAGAATCCACTGACGTTGTTTGTTTCTCTTCGTAGTGTAACGCGCCCGTGAATGTGATTGTAGCTCATGAGTGAAGCGACATGGCAATACCGCATTGGCCTCGAAGCTTCACATCTTTGGCTTTGATACGTCTCACATAATAATAAGAATTATATTTGTTAATATACTAAAGATGGTGTAAACAAAATTGAAACAATTACCATTAATATCATCTGTTACACTTGTTAAGTTTATTTTAATAGTTATTTTTTGTGAATGCGCTCTTTGTTTATTGCCAAGAATACCCTGTACTTATAAAAGTTATAAAAAATACATTTTAGAGTACCATAAAATGGTTATAAACTGACAACAATTTATAACAAAGATACACGGCACCAATGCAAAGAAATTCCAATTTTTTTGTAAATGAAAGTGACAAGGCAAAACATTTTTAATTAAAGATCGTTGAATACCAGCCACAAACAGATTAATTTTTCCATTTGATATGAATCTTGAATGTATGTTCAACGCATTGAATCTTGACACGTGTATTAAAACAAAGTTAGATACAAGTAGATACGAAACATTAGTTTTTCCTTTACTGTGTGCGTGTGTGCTCGCGCGCGCGCGGGTGCGTGTATATCGTGTATATGTGTGCGGTCGCGTCTATAGGCTGCCTACATTGCAGAAGTAGTCATTTTATTTAAATAAATATTATAATTGCAGTAATAAATATTTCCAGTTCATATAAATTTTTAATTGATTACGTACCTTAAAACATTCAAAAATGTATTGATGTATTATCATGACAATTGTTACGTTCTAAGATACCCAGTTTGCAATGTTGCGTCTTTGTCTACAGTATATTATTTATTGTATAGTTTTTCAAAAATGACCCATTATTTGCATAGCTCGATTCCTCAAATTAGTTATCTCAAAATTAAAAATAGCTACTATTTGTGGCCAGACCTATGTCCACCAAATTTGAGTGACGATGCTGATAGTTACCACTAAATTATTTTTGCCCCTTAGATGCTGAGAAATTGTTTATGAAATTAATGCTATACACTCAGTGAAACTCTTTAGTAATTTTACAATAAAGTAGACACCAGCCGAGGAAAATGTTTCAGTGTTTCCGATTATAATTGTCACTGACACTATTTAAAACAGTGTTTTGTTGTTGAAATCTGTAACGTTTTTCGTGCTAAGAATACATTACACACTATATTATAGGCCTATGTTAGTAGTATTATATCACCCTGTCAGATCACAATACAATTGTTGAAGTTTGAATAGAAAATGGCAAAAATAGTTTGATAAAAAGAAGTAAAGCACGAAGCAAACAAACCACCAACGACCAATGCATAAAAAAGAATAGCACCAGTAAAAAATAATCAACTGTAGCGGTAATCCGACAAACTGAGAGTGTAAGCTGTGGAAACGATGAACTAGAGGGCTTACCAGAGACGGAAGTTAAAACTAGTTTCCGAAGTGGACTATCTGAGAGCTAAACAATAAGAAGAGTTTTGTCGAGTAGAGGGAACTGATTTATGAATTTTTACTCAAGTGATTCGCTCTTAAACACTGATCTAATACGAGTACATTGTATAGGACATACTTGGCTTAATGTAGAAGACTGACAGTCTGTAACAAGAGTTTTAGATTTTACATTTCCCTTAAGTGAATTGAGAACATAAAGCAATTTCTTAAAAAATTATGTCTTCATGTTGAATAGTTAACAGAATTTTTAACAGAACACAATAGAGTAATAGACGTCTGATGCCCAAAAAAAACGAAGATTATGGTATAATTACATGGTAAGAAATTTGTTTCATACTAATCTTTTATATGCAAAACCTTCTGTTAATGCTTTGTCTATGAAGTAGCACTAAGTTAAATAAAATAATATTAGTGTATTATTTAGACTAAAATGTTACCAGTTACTATTTATATCACAATGAAGGTCCATGAAGTTTTTTTTTCAGTTAACAACACATATATGAAACTTCAGTAAAACTAGTTATAATAATGAAACCTTAAGAAATTCTGTTTTATATTAAAGTACATTTGGTGCCTTTACATCTAAAAGTAATATCGGCTAAGTGCCAAAGAGACTCTGTATTATGGAGTACATAAGTGTAGTCCAGTTTTTAATTAGGTTTTCGCTTACACAGGACTCAATTTCGCCAATATTCGGGTAACATACCAGGTTTTTAAGTCGTCAGTCGTAAGGAGTTCCTGTCATAGACAAGAGACTTAATGTAGCCGTCAAACGTCATTCTCTCGTAAAATACCGAATTTTTCTAACGTTTTAGCAGCTAGGTCAAGAGTTTCACACTAAGTACGGTACGTAGCACCACCATATCAAAATCACATGTCAGGTACATCTATACTGTACAATTTGGATCAAAAATGTAATTGATAGATCGGACGAGACAACCGCCTGTCAACCTAACGTCACGGTATCTAATGTTTTAATAATTTCTAATGATTATTTTAGAAAAATAAAAAAATTGACGGCTGATCCCAACCAGTACAGAATTCTCTCTAAACACTGAGTCTCTCAAAATGTAGTGTACACTCTTGAATGTTACATGGTTCATGGTCAATGAAATGAACGAACAGGAATACAAAATTATTCCTATTACCAAAATATAAACTTCGTTACGATGACAATTTTTTAGCCAGACATAGTTTCCATTGCTCCAAATCAACTCAGCGACTGTACGAAGTTTGATCTGAATTAGTAGGCAAGAAGAGCCAGTTATTATTTTGAGATTAAAAAAGACAGAAAATTATGTTAAATATTTCTGATGTTTGTCTTAAGGAAAATGTACAGTATTAAATATTTTAGAGTTTCATATGATGTAAAAAAATAAAATAAAGAAAAGCGCAGCCTCCTTAAACAGCTGTCGGATGTTACTTTATGCATAATATTCCCAGTTCAAATTAGAAGATATCTTCCATTGAACATGTCATTTGTAATGATCAAGAGCAATTAATTACTACGAACTACAACACTTCCTACATGAAACAGTAACAGAAAATAACAAACTCATATATGACTTCATTAATAAACATCTATCAAAAAGTGGTTTCCAAAAGTGAAGTTCTGCTTCACAAGTGGTTTCCTCAAACAAAATATTCACGAGTTCTGCATGGCAAAGACACTTAAAAACTATTTGTGGTGCAAACTCTAAAAATTCGGGTCACAAATGCAGTTAGCATTCTTTAATAACTGTTCTTCAAGAAAGATAAACACTTTTTATAGGTTTCATGATATCAGTCCTGGAATATTTCCGCTGAAAAGTTTAAAATATATTAATACATAGTGTGTATGGAAGATTGATAAAAGTCTTGAGATCCTATAAAAAGTAAATAGTTGCACATGCTTGCTCAAAAGAGAGAGAAAGTGATAGTGAAAGTGAAAGTGACAGTTATTTTTCTAGCGGATTTTAGAGGTATAAATCAGAGAAAAATGTGTTCTTATTCTTTACACCAACTGCCATTCAAGTTATTATTTTTTAAATTAACGTTGTATAAATATATTTTTTATGAAGCGTAGTTCATTATTTTAGGATTAAATTAATGATTAGGAAATGAATGTGATATTTTCTGGACGATTATTTCTATTCCCACCGGAAGCGGAAAACGTTTGGAAAATAGAACAAACATTTTTATGGTAGATTAGAATGAATTCTATTTTTAATACTCAATCTAAATATATTTCATAAATTAATAACAATACTTAATAAGTACAATTACGAGATGAAAATTATAGTTGAAATATTGTGCTGCAATCATCTGTTACATATCCAGGGTTCATATCGAAAAATACTTTACATCCTGCGTTAATGTTATTATACGTCTGTTCTTTACAACCTCAATTAATCCCCAAAACATTGTAACATGTACGTAAGTCAATCCTTGTTAAATATGAATAATGGTGCATAGAGCGGAAGAAGAGCAGCTGGAATTGTACTAGAGAAGATTGTGGCTTGGCAATAAAGTTAAAGCTGGAAAGAAAGTTCGTGAAACATATTTCTTAATATGGGTCACAAAACGCATAAAACGTTTTATCTATCTTAACAAACTTTATAACGTATAAAGTCTTACAAGAGCTTTACTACTTAGCAAGAATTCTACACCACTAAATGACAAACAATGTGAGGTCAACCATTAAACAGCTGCAGGAGAGTTGGCAAATTGTAAATTGCAATTGGAAACGTTTTGTTATTTCTGTCACTTTTTAACAAAATTTATTTCTAAAAAAATGTTGTAAATTATTTTTCAATCCATACACACTAGTTGTTTTTAATTTCTCATAATTTCCTAAGCAGTATAGATTATTATCATGTTGTTATAAAATTAAAAATTACCTTTTTGTTTTTTCGAGAATATCAATTATGACATTGTCAAAATTACATTGACATAGTACGTTTGTACGTTTTCGTAATTACCGAGTGTAAATACTACTCAACAATTAATGCGTTTGTTGTAAAAATTATATAGGCCATCGTTACCATTTTTATTGAGGTTATGATTTCACGAAAATTTATTTTTTATTTCTTGTAAATGAATTTCAGCATTTGTAGGGGTTTAAGGTATTACCAGGTACAATATCTTGTGTTGTTAGTAATTATTGTTATTAAGTTGAATGCTATTTTTAATACCTCTTACGTCAGCGAATATCGTCTGTTTGTTCTGTAAGGCAGTCATTTATGATTACTGTATCTTCTACGGACATGAAGATGTGGTGTACACACAGCAATAGCATCGTAAGACAAAGGCTATATTTTCATAAAAACCTCTAAGAATAATGTCTTAATAAGAATACAGAAACAAAGATGCTTAAGTGACATAAAATAACTAAAATCATTACATGAAAGTAAATGACGCTGCAATAACAGTGATACTCAAAACAATAAAATAATACTGAATATAATACTGAATGTACAGATTGAGCATACTTGAAAAAATACAGCTTAGAAGATGCTGTTTAAAAACTCTAAGTGCATAAAAATTATGTTTACACATTCAGCTTAGAAAAGTACAGTATAAACATGACATGTAAGTTATTTCCATATATTAGCAATAACTCAAATAGGTATATGCTGAAGGTTTAGTAAAATGAATAAATTAAAAGATATTGGGCAAAGCAAATTAACACTTCTACGAATTGTTGTTACTACAATGAAATCAGTACAGAATTGGTACAATTACAAAAAATAAAAATAAAATAAAAAATCAAGAACACTCGAAAACAGTATTTTCACAAAAGTAAGATATAGCAACGAAACAAAAGTAAAATAAACAGTTAATAAATAAGTAAAATCCAACACAGCCGACAGTATTAGTCAACAAATCTCATAATACGTTAGCAGGTAGGAAACTCTCATGGCTGATGATGAGAATTTATTCAACTTGACGCTTCATCGTCAATAAAGATTAAACAAAAATTGGTCTGTTCCGGTTGCAAGCACTTATACTAGATCCGGTCATTACAACGCTCATTCGTACGTCCAACACCTCTTTGTCCTTTCGGCTTATAATTCAATAGTTCTTTGGGTATGCGGCAATCAGTCATGCGGTTAAGATGTTCCAACTAGCGATGATAGTATATGGTAAGATGTTCCATCCCTATCTTTTATTTTCATAGTAATAGTTCCTGCCGTACCTATGTACTTCTTCTGCCAACTTGAAGATACAAAACCATGTTACCGGTAATTAAATCTGAAGAGATAACATTCATCCTTAATGTAACAAAATAAATTTGATTTAACTAGTCATATAGCAAAAATTAGTAGAAAAAATTATTAGGCTAAATATAAGCACCTTCATAACATAAGTAGGTTCAAGTTTACTAATAAAATTAAATTTTATTTTGCTAAATTAACTGCAATGTATGTCTACATGTAATCAATTTTGGCAAATAAAACATACAATGAAACCAATATGTCAAAATTTATTGGCATTTCTAATTACGTTAAGGAATGATAACGTAGAAAGATGATAGTAATTTCGTTTCGGCTATGCTTACAGACAACAAACTAAATTGACTTATAACCTCTGTAAACAATATTTTACTATAAATTTCTATTAATAATCAATTTGTATAAAGAAAGGCGTAATTATATTTTACGAAACCATGGCCTACAAAAAGTGTATTATAAGTGTAAATTGTATTGTTTCTGCATCAGCTTAAATGTAATTATGAGGCCCATTGTTACAATTTAATTGATTATGCCTATCTCCCATTTGTGTAAATAGGCAGATAAATAAAATTGTTTCTAAACAGACCATTTCAGAATACATTCTTGTTCTAAATGGAATAATAAACCCGTAGAAATTGAGACAACATGGAGAAACTCCATGAAGCAATCAAGAGCGTAATGTAACTCTCTAAATAAAGATCGTTTATTAGAGCTGCCCTACCACAGGGAAAGAATTGCTGATTGGGCTGGAATTGTACAGCTAACATAATTTTCTTTGACGTAGTTTATTAGAACTGCATACTGATTGTTGGCTACACTATGCTACTAACATTAACAAGTTAGCATTTAAGATCAAGCAATACTAATATAAATTTGTTTAATCTTCTGAAATGACGCAAACATTGCATATAAAAAAAAAGGAGTTATAAAATGTTTTCAATTGTTTTTTGTTTTTGCTTCAAATCAAAACATTTTTGTAATTGGATTTTACGAAAGATCGAAAGGTAAACAGGACGCTACTGTAAAAAAGGAATGCTATTTTGATACAACTAAAATATAGATAAACTATGAACGGCAAAGGGAAACCAAAAATCATGGGTATCAAAAAAATAATCAAAATAATCAGACATTAATATGAAGTAAAATTACATAACATGACTTAATGTAATCTACAAATAGTATAAAATTGTTTAAACTTTTGGAAAACGATAAACTTGCTTATCAGCAATAACTGGACATAAAGATTACAGAATGAAAACACATGCTGATTGTGTACAGAGTACACATGAAAACACTATTCTCTAGCAACTGATCAACAAAATAATCAAAAAGAATGAATCACGACAAATCTATCTTCTACATGTTCTGGGTGAAGAAAGGCGAGTGCTGCGCACACTCTTATATTATGTAGCCTTATTTCTTGGTTTTCTCGTTTCTCGGTAGTCGTTGATAAGACTAAGTTCCTGTAATCTCCTCCAAAACTCTTCATCATTTGAAAAAACAAACATTTGCCTTTGCCAAAGGGAAAATTTTGGAAAGCCCAGATATTGCCACTGACTCGAAGTGATTTTTGTGGTTTCCATTCAGTAATAGCTTTGAAGATAAGTCGAAATATACTGACGTAGGTTTCTCTTTTCTTGTTCGGCAGAAGAGCAAATACCAAAGTAAAAACATTTTTCTCGTTACTTTTACTTTCAAAGTCTGAGTGAATAGTATAAATTGGTGCAAACTACTTACTGCAACTCTTGAACGTTCCATCCATGAAAAATATCTTGGCGTGCTTCAATCTTCCTCTTCCTATCTCGCCACTGAACAACACGAGACTTCCCTTTAAAGAGTCCTCGCTTAAAACGAAACTGCTTCCGTCGTTCATTTTCAAACACTTCGTCGTCAAGAACAATTTCATCGTGCGTTGTCGGCTTTTTGTGGTTTCCTCTAGTGGCACTTTAATGTGCTCGCACTGTGCTTTTCAAGACTACGGGGTTTCGGTTACAAGATCGTAACCTCAGTTATGTAGATTAACCATCACTTCTGAATATATTTAGGATTGGAGGATGCATTCGTCTCGGGCTCTCTACCTGTAAAAAATAGTAACAATACCATTGTTTATTTAAAAACTTATGTCATTTTTTCAGCCGATTAGGCTATTCTCAAAGAGGTGTTAAGAATAACTAAATACAAAGAATGTATTAAAGCAAGAATTCTTAAAAAATTTAATTGGTAGAGTAAAGAAAACATTACCTAATGGTCAGAAGGACTAAGATAAATATTTGTAATTATGTAATTAAATGGATCGTATATCACTTATTCAGTTTTAGTCTAAGTGTTGCATTAAGTTTTTGTTTTCTGTTCTGAACGAGAAGCTTATTTCTGCGCCCCCTCTCTCTCTCTCTGTCTCGTGCGCGCACACACACGCACACACACGCACACACACACACACACACACAATCATTTCACATCAGAGCCTGTTAATGTTTTAATTATTCATCAAATTTAAACGCGATCGTGTAGTGATAACTATGTGTTAATATGTTTTCCTAAATCGCAATGTATACACAAAGCATTACATAGTGCAAAACACGCAACGTTAGTTGATGTTTGCCTTCAGCTTAGTAAGAACCTATTACGTATAAATATAGATCTTCAATAGGTACCCACAGGCTTCTTATAAAAGTAACATTGCTAAGTTACAATTTAGGTAGTTTGCTAACCTACAAAATAACAGCTGTACTAAACATTATATAACGTGGTGAATTTTCATATTGTTTCTTTTCTGCTGTCTAATACTTATTTCATCTTATAAAACTATGTGTAACTACTGTGTTTGGTATTATATATAACTACAGATATTGTAAAAAATTTAGATTGTGTGGAGGTAGGTAAAAGATTTTAAGTCTTATATATTTTTTAAATAAAAAATCACCTACGATTAACTTGTTTTTATGTTACTCAGTTATAAAGTGGAAGTTCTGGTGTTGTCCGCACTTTTCGCATGTCAAATATATGTGAGTTCACGGTCCGCGCTCCTCAGGTATCAGACTGTAACAATGTCCACACTTCGCAACATTCCTATTGTCGGCACTCTTCGTGCCACCACTTAGCATGTATCTATACAATAAGACTAAACGAAAGAAACCTGTTGTGTTTGTTTGAAAATGGCGGCGTTAAGGTAACGTCTCAAATGGAAATGCTATTTGCTGTTTTAATACAATGGCTGTTGTAATCATTTAGACTATACACATTGCTCAAAACGTCTTTGTTTTACCAACTCCAAGCACAGGTACCTTCAAGTATAAATATCATTTTGTAGCGAATTATATCGGTATTAAATTTTACCAATTGTTTATTATGGCTGGTTTTGTCATTTCTTCTGCTGTAAGGTCCACCAAAACATTTATATCAACCCGTCAACAATATATCATTCAATGTGTCTCAAAGCATTCGTCAGTGGCTGTTATACTAACTCCCTTCTTTGTAATCCTTTTTACTATACGTAGCAACATTCCGGTTGTCCGTGCAGGATTTTGTAGTACTTTCGTAAACGGACAGCGTAACACTTTGTTTTGTTGTTACGCTTCATTTTTCTTAAATTTTATTACTTTGTCATAAATATTAGAATTGCATTAAAAGATTGTTGTGAAACTGTCACATCTGACGCAGTTAAAACTGAATACCACTACTATGCTTATAAAAACTCAATGGGAACCAAGACTGCACATGAAGCTGCAAATCATTTTGAGACCAAAAGTATGAATAAGGAATCGCTAGTTCTACTTGCCAGTGACTTATAGTATTTAAACGATTTTTTGACTGACGAAGGAACTAAACTAGCAACAAAATTAAGGGCTACAACTTGCAAACACTCATTTAAAAACTTTGTTGAAATAGTGTACTGCAGAGTGTTAGTGCTTTGCAGAAACAGACCTGGTGAGCTACAGCGACTCGAGATTGACCATAACAAAAATCTGGATCTGAAAAAAAATTCTTATCAACAATTGTTAGGAAGATTAATGTTTTATAATGTAATTGCCAGGATGCTGAATAATGATGAGCGTGGACTGTATTTAATACATTTATTAATGTTTCATTACATGGAACATGTAAGGTTGGCTACGTCTGAAAGCATTTGAATGTTGAAAACCCAAGTCGGGTAAAATGTTGCGTGATAAATTGAGGCGCGAGTACGCGGCACTCTAAGCTACAGTAATGAGTACTGTAGGGCCTAAGGCCTACATAAATTGTCTCGACGACAAAATAAATATGAAGAAAATGACAGGACGAAGCAGAGACGCGTTTACGTCCGCTGCCCGCCGACGCAAGTTGAACTGTGTTTTAGCCTGAATGCGATAAGCGTAATACAGAGCGTACAGATTAGCCAACCTTTAAATATGAAAATTACCACATTACTGTCCATAACTGCCCGCAAAAATCAAAAGTTTTTTTAATACATTTTACTAATTTATTATACGAAAACACAATGTGTGTTCTTAATAATAGATATCAACCTCAATAAATTGTATTGAACCTTGAGATTGAAATGTTAGATAACAGTTATAACATTAAACTGTTCAGAGATAAAACCTGAATAATGATGATAACAGTTGAGCAGGCCAAGTTGGCTTGCAAACTGATTTATACATGAGTATAAATGCAAGAATTAG
Source organism: Magicicada septendecula (assembly GCA_034769895.1). Classification (NCBI taxonomy): domain Eukaryota; kingdom Metazoa; phylum Arthropoda; class Insecta; order Hemiptera; family Cicadidae; genus Magicicada; species Magicicada septendecula. Next base: position 534,369,810 of record CM068367.1, on the reverse strand, counting down.
CAATGTATTGCTAATATATATTGTAAGTATACAATATAAGACATATAAAACATGAATAATACATAGTGTGACAATGTTTGATGATGAATAATCGGTGACTCATCACATGATGGGCCCGATACAAATTGCAAATATTTTATGCAAGTCATGATGGATAGCTTAAACCAGTCAAGGCCAGTTGACCTATACACAATAGTATTGAGTGTAAAATGAATAGACAAAAATTATTACAAAATTATACACGTAAAAACATAGATTTAGCATAACGCTTTAATATAATAATTAAATGATGCATGCTATAACTGACAGTTTCAGGAATGCACAATAAATTGACATGTGAGAACAGATTATACATTGTTGAATGATTGCAAGTACAAAGTGTAATGACATGTATGTCATAATTGAGAGCATGAATAATAATTGTGCAATACGTGATCGCAAAATACAAATACAAAATATAAAAATATGTGCGTGGCGCAGGGTTATAGTCAGTAGATGCTGGTAAACCAATGTGTTTTACATAGATATAAAGTTATACATAATAAATACAATAGAAATCATTTTAGATAATTACAAATACATGCATACAAGGCACAATAGCATAAGTGACAAGTACAGCAAATGTGTTTATACAAAATGTAATGCATGTGTTGAACAATTGCGAGTAACATATAAATTCATAGAGTAATAAAATAGCACACATATTGACAAAAAATAATTGAAGCTTTGCATATTAAATAAACTGACACTTGCTTGAGTAAAACAAACAGTTTCTGAATTAAAAATATATAAATTAAAGTTTATGCTAAAAATAAAGGTGCTTATAGCTAATAAAATCTTCTTAGAAGATTTGATTTAACACATGTTTGACAAGTATATACATTTAATTTTAAAGGAAAATAAACTCTTTTTTTTTACTGTTCGTCTCTCGCAGGCACCAAACATAACTTATGAATTGGTCTGCGATAGGTGCCAGTAGGCGTACGAACGTCAACTACTCTAATTAAGTTGTCTGGGCTAGGAAATGTGGCGGTAATTACCCCAAATTTCCATGCTAATGGAGGCAAGTTATCCTCGATCAGCAAAACCAGGTCACCAATGGAAACGTTTTCCTTTGCGAATTTCCATTTGTGACGTTGTTGTAATTGCTGTAAGTAGTCGCGAGACCAAGATTTCCAAATGACTTGGACAAACTTCTGGAGAAGTTGCCAACGTCCAAGACGAGACATGGGAACGTGAGATAAGTCAGGATCAGGTATCGCCGTTAACGGTGCGCAAATTAAAAAATGGCCAGGGGTAAGTGGCACTGGATCGTTTACATCCGATGAAACGGCAAATAATGGATGTGAGTTTAGACATGCCTCTACCTGAGACAAAACCGTCGTAAACTCCTCGAAAGTGAGTATGGACTTGCCGACCACGCGGCGCAAATGATACTTTAAACTCTTTATGCCGCTCTCCCAAAGACCACCAAAATGAGGTGAGGAGGACGCAAAAAATGACCATTTAATGCCATGAGAGGTCGTAAAGGATTGGATTGATGAGGTGGCATCCTTATTATGCCAAAGATTGTAAATGTCATGCAAAACGTTGCGGGCCTTCCTAAAGTTCGTGACATTATCAGAATATAACTGGCTGCGTATGCCCCTACGGGCCATGAAACGGCGTAAGGCAGCTATAAACGCGTTGGCCGTAAGGTCGGAAACCAATTCCAAATGAATGGCCCTGGTGGCTAAGCAAATGAACAAAGACACATAGGATTTTGACAGAGTCCTAGATCTCTGCCTGCCATGACGAATCATGAAGGTACCACCATAATCAACTGCGCAGAATAGAAACGGCCGCGAAGGAGTGACCCTAGGAGATGGCAAAATACCAAGCCTTTGAACCTGATGTTTGGTGCTAAATCTGAGACACTTGACGCATCTACGAATGATGGAACGAATGACTATCTTGGCGTTAATGATCCACCAACGTTGACGAAGTGAATGATGCACAAGTTGAGCACCACCGTGGAGTAGACGAATATGTTCGCATTCAATTATAAAGCGAGTGATGTGACCCGATGGATGCAAGACAATAGGATGCTTATTGTCATAGGGTAGTTGCGACTGCTGTAAGCGTCCGCCGACACGTACGACGCCAAACTCATCAAGAAACGTGTCCAGAGAAGACAACTTACTCCTGATAGAGACAGAAGACCCATTACGAAGGCAATTAATCTCAGCAGCAAAGTGGATGGACTGGGATTGTTTTATGAAGAAATTAAGAGTAGAATGAATTTCGACGGGGGTAAGAGCACCCGAGATTTTCTCAGCCCTGGAGGGTTTAGTATTTTTGATGAATCGAAAGCAATAAGCGTATACGCGAGTCAGACGGTGCAATGAAGAAAAGTCCTTTGAAAGATCAATAGATAGGGTAGAAATCAGAGAGAGTTTGGGGATTTGTTTCTCCTCCGCAGAGCATTCAGGAGACGACAGATTAGAAGGTAAAAAAGGTGAAAAAAGATTGGGCTCGGAAGATTGAGACAAACAAGCGGGACCATGCCAACAAAGCGAACAATCGCGCAAAACGTCGGGGTGACATCCCCTAGAAATAATGTCAGCAGGATTATGTTGTGAATTGATATGATGCCATGTGTAGGTTTCAGTGAGACGCTGAATCTCGGTAACACGATTAGCGACGTAGGTCTCCCACCTAGAAGACTGGGCATGAATCCAGTAAAGGGACACTATGGAGTCAGAGTACAGGTGAACGCTATTGATAAAGGAATGAAGAGCAGGGGTGACTTTGAATAAAAGTCGCGATAACAACAAGCAAGCACAGAGTTCAATGCGGGGTAATGACACCTGTCGTAGTGGAGCCACGCGAGATTTGGAACACAGAACGTGACAAGAGGCCGATGAATCTTGATAAATGACTCTAACGTAAACACAACACCCATAGCCCTTTTCAGAAGCATCCGCAAACCCATGTAATTCAACTATCTTTGCCTTGGACTTGGTGCGAATAGAGCGTGGGACAATAATTTTACCAATTAGATATAACTGATCGCATAATGAACGCCAATGTAAATATAATTGCCCGGAGATTGGCTCTTCCCAACCAAGATTTCACAGCCACAGTTGCTGCATAAACTGTTTGTAAAGAAAAACAATTGGACCGACGAGTCCGAGTGGGTCGTACATACCAGCGATAATCGACAGGATTTTCCTCTTCGAGATGCTTGAATCAACTAGAAATGACTTGGTGTTAAACAAAAATGAATCTGTAGAGATTCAAAATTCCAAAGAATGTCCAACGTACGCACATTACCTTGTTTGTTTAATGGGAGTGATAAATTATTATGATCTGCGACCATATTGGGTTCATTTGAAGCCCATTTATGCAGAGTAAGGCCATATTGACTCAACAACGTACCTAAATCAGATTTCAACTTGGTCAGATTAGAAATGGTGTCTGCACCGGTTAACATATCATCGACATAGAAATCATTAATTATAGCTGAAGCAGCGTCAGGAAAAGAAGCTTCATGATCCTTACCAATCTGAATAAGGCAACGAGTGGCCAAAAACGAGGCACTAGCAGTACCGTATGTTACAGTTCTCAGTACAAAATGTTTAAACTGTTCAAGGGGAGAATTACGCCACAGAATACGTTGGTAATGACAATCCTTCTCAGACACTAGAATTTGTCGATACATTTTCTCGATGTCGGCGATAAGAACATAGTTGTGCATGCGAAATCGCAAGAGAATAGGAAAAAGGTCTTGTTGGACATTTGGGCCTACCAACAAAATATCATTGAGAGAAAGACCATTGGTAGTTTTGGCTGAGCCATCAAAAACGACGCGAAGTCTTGTCGTGGAACTAGAATGTTTAAAGACGGCATGGTGAGGCAAATAGTAGGTATTTGAAACCCTGGAATTGACAGAACAATCGTCGACAAGCGCCATGTGGCCAAGATCCCTATACTCTTGAATAAAGTTTGCGTATTCACGCGCAAGCTCAGAATCACGCATGAACCGGCGTTCTAAATTTAAGAATATCGCTTCAGCGGTAGCATAGGACTCACCCAACTGGGGATTGTCAGACTCGAATGGTAGCGAGACAACAAACCTACCCTCATCATTGCGATGAGTGGAGTTAACAAAATGTTCCTCACAAACTGAATCGTTACTAATGGGTGCATTATCAGGGATGGTTTCGGTCTCCCAAAATTTCTCAAGAGACGGTAAAATTTGACTGTCGTTGTTCCTAGCCAAGAACGAAACAGCAGGACCCTTAGAACGGCAATGTTTGGGCAGATTGCCTGTTAGAATGTAGCCTAACCTTGTTTCTTGTATAATAGGAAAGTGAGGACCACGTACATATTTGTTAGCTAAAATCAAATCTAAATAAAATTGCGCTCCTAATTAATATAAATTGCCCTCGTTCTGATATGCTTAATTCACGAAATTTGTCACACATGTAAATTGGATGACTAGCTTTGCAGCATGGGCACAAATAATTATTTGAAGTTGAGTGATAACTCTTAAATGCAGTGCTGCCAGCAGAGTTTCGTAATTTATATTTTTCAGACTTATTATTAAACCTTAAAGTCGGCTTGTTGAGCTGCTGTCCAGCATCTATCGGTAATGTATTTTCTAATAATTGTCTACGTGCGTTTAAAAACTGGGTAAAGCTTTGAAAGTTAGGAAGATTATCGGGATCTATAGACTCCTTCCATAATTTAAACGTGGAATGGTCAAGTTTTGCTGACAATAGTTGTACAGTAATAAGCTCAAATGAATCCACTGACAGTTGCATAGCTGCCAGCGAATTAACTGAAGACGTTATTGTATTTATGAATTCTGCCAAACTTTTGACAGAGTCTTTGATTGTCGACTTTACTTCTAGCAAATTTGGAATATAATATTTCGCTAATATGGATTTTTTATCATATCTAGCGGACAGCAAACTCAACGCTATGGAATAGTTCTCATTACAAATAGGTAAGGCCTTAATTAGATCTAATGGCTCATTTTTAAGAGATGAATACAAATAATGTAGTTTTTGCACTGAAGTTAGATCAGATCTGGCATGTACCAAGTCCAGAAATATTGAATAAAAGTGCTGCCATTCTAAAATGTTGCCTGTGAAGCAGGGCAAACTTATAGGTTTTAATTGCACATTGCTAGCTAATGCTTGAGATCCAGTCTGACTGTTGAAATTTTCTATTAATTGCAAGATATTAGCTTCGGTTGAATATAAAAGTTCTTCAACCTCATTTCTGTCTTCTTGCGCAGCGCTTATGTCCTTAGAAGCTAGTTAAATTTCAGACTGTACCTCATCGTATTTTGTTGCTAAACTCTTTAGACTTTCCAGTCTAACCGTTAAAAAATGTTTAGTATTAATGTTTTTATCAAAGTTAGTTATAGCAGAATTAATTCGCACTATGACAGACTTTAAGCCGCCTCTCTTTCTGACCAACACTTTGAGGCCTTCTTCAGCCATTCTACGCACCTGTTAGTGATGTCGTTGACGTCGTACCTTGTTTGAGATGTCCTGGAGCGTCGAGGCCGTGGAATAGATGGCAGATACACACGGACTGGATAGATGACTGCTCAATCTGGTGTGTAGACGTTAACACATGGATGGTCTTGTAGTGGTGTTGTCACGAGGCTCAATGGCGACGAAAGAAATGCTGACTAAGTCCCGACACGGTCGGATTAGCGAACATGCTGAATCGCCCGTGATGGCCAGAAATTTTGGTAGAAAAAATGATGAAAACCGCTCTGGTATAAGTTGAAGAAAAGTAGAATGACGAATCCAGGCACGGAGCGACCAAAAAAATGTAAAATCCGTCCCGTGAGGACCAGAAAAATATTAGGAAGATTAATGTTTTATAATGTAATTGCCAGGATGCTGAATAATGATGAGCGTGGACTGTATTTAATACATTTATTAATGTTTCATTACATGGAACATGTAAGTTTGGCTACGTCTGAAAGCATTTGAATGTTGAAAACCCAAGTCGGGTAAAATGTTGCGTGATGAATTGAGGCGCGAGTACGCGGCACTCTAAGCTACAGTAATGAGTACTGTAGGGCCTAAGGCCTACATAAATTGTCTCGACGACAAAATAAATATGAAGAAAATAACAGGACGAAGCAGAGACGCGTTTACATCCGCTGCCCGCCGACGCAAGTTGAACTGTGTTTTAGCCTGAACGCGATAAGCGTAATGCAGAGCGTACAGATTAGCCAACATTTAAATATGAAAATTACCACATTACTGTCCAACGATTTTCAGAGACTGTAACTCTGATAAAGTTGAAAAGTAAGAACACAGCCGTGTTATTTTCACCAGATGTACAACAGCAAATCGATGTCATTTTAGCTAATAGAGAAACCTTTGTCAAACCAAGAGGAAAAGGTCCAATTGTAGGATATAAATCACTACGACGGATGACAATACAGGCTGGTTGTTCATAAATGTTCATAACCACAAAATGTACCTTCAAGAGTACTTAGGAAGCACTTGGTCACTCTTTGCCAGCTATTGCATATGACTAGCGAAGATGTCGAACAACTGGCTACATTCATGGGCCATACTACCTTTCTTCATAGACAAAATTACCATTTACCCGACGATGTTTTTCAAACAGCAAAAATAGCAAAACTTTTACTTCTGATGGTGGAGGATTGATTTTGTTCTTTTTTTACTTCCATGTTCCATAAGGAAATGGAAGTATGGTCATGGCGAAAAAAATCGTGTTCGAGATAACGGCAGATTCTGATTGTACTAACATCAAAACATGAAAAAAGTCATTTTTCGAAATGTGTCTGTGTGTGTGTCTGTATGTAGAAATTTTTCTATGGCAAACGATAACAGCCGCAAATTCTAACAGAATCAATTATTTTTTGCATACAGCCCTGAATTGTAGAGGACTATTGTTTTTGGTGAAGATCGGTTATGGGAAAGGGGTATTTACCTGCAACGTTTTACGTTTTAACAAGAGTAAAGTGCATAATTTTGATAAATAAAGTATCCTGAAAAGAAGCTTATAATAATCAACTGTAGAAAGGTAAATGAAATATCTATCAATGAAAAGGGTAGTTGAAAAGGGAGGGGGTAATTTTTTATAAATGAAAATGGTAGTTGATGGACGAGGTAAATTTTTATAAGTTTTATATGTGTACTACGTTATTGACAACAAAGAAGTAGTTTCCTTGGAAACATTACATTTCACTTTAGCAAAATTCTATATTTTTCATTTTAATTTAAATCACGTATGAGTGAAAATATATCGTTCCTGGCAGGCAAGCATATCTCAATTATGTAATGTTTACTTTCCCAAAGTTTATTGTGATTATGGCAATAAAAAGACCGGCAGGACACACACACACGCACACGCACACACACACACATACAAAATTCGCGTTATTTCTGCCCTCACTGCCCTGTTTAATTTCGTATGTTTGCTCGCTTTTTAAATGGAAAGTGCCGAAACCCACACCAACTCAACGCGTGCAAGCCGAAAAGACGGACATCGATTTGCTTCCTGTGGATCGCAGGGCAGTGTTGTTGTATTAAAGCAATTAATACAATCTGTGTACTTATTTCTATTATGATATGAGAATTATAAGCTAATATGTGCATGTGTGTGTGTGTGTGTGCGCGCGCGCGTGTGTGTGTGAAAAAATATATAAATATTTTTCTCCTTTGGAAAATTGTTTGCCCCTCCTTGAAAATATTTTGAACTCCCTGATGGCTATTTATTTACTAGCCTGTGTGGAATGTAGCGTTATGACATGGATCAGAATGGTGGGTGTTAAACAGGAGACACAAATGTATTAAGGAAGAAATTGTTTTGCTGAGAAATTTATAATTATACGGGTGAACAGAATAGTCGATCAGGAAATCAGAAGACAAATGGAAAGAAAGAAATCAAGACTCGATTTAAAAAAGAAAAATGACTAGTATAGTATTGACAGGAAAGACTTTGATAACACTATAGACATCCCTCGCCTCCTCGCAGCGAGAGTCCAATTTCATTACAGAAATCAGATTGCAGCTGGCTTTAGCTAGCTCTTCGTTCGACCTACAGACATGTTATCCAAAAGTACAGTCCTTCCTCACGAAGGTTGAGGATAGTCTTAATCCAACTGACATGGTGATACCATTTTAGCTAATACGTAATTTCTTCAGAACTCAAGCATCCACTTATTTAATTAATATCTAAATGATTTTAAATATAAATTTTAGGTGATGGAAGTCATGTCTGGTTCTCCATACCGATTTTTTTGTAAAGTAGTCATACGTTTTGAACCAAGCTATGTTTAAAAAAGTATGTTATGTCAAAATGTGCATAATTTTATACTCTTTTATGTTATGTGAAATAATTGTGTGTAAGTGCGCGGGTGGGCGTGTAATTTACATTTTACTTAATAACTTCGTTGAAAATTAACATTTCATTTTGAAATTTGGACAGGGTATTCTCATGGTTACAAGCTACATTTTCCTTATACTCAATTCTTCACAACTATCATTTTTATGTGTGTTTTTATGAAGTCAGGTCTTTTTTTATTTTGTTATCCCCTTAGAGAGTAATAAAAAATGTAGGTTAAATCTAGACATGTCTTTGCAGAATCGGACAGAGTTTCAACTTGAGTTCAGTCTATCAGTGGGCAAATCTATGACGTTGATAGATTTTCCACCAATCAGGAGGTCTGAAAATTATTTGATACGGTGCGCTGCCGAGGACGGATCGGTCAGTTCTTTCCGAAAGCTTGCCAACGAAAGACGTACTCGGTGTCACGAGATTTTCGTGACAAGGCAAGTCGATTTCCATAAGACTTAGTAATATGTTTCACGGTACAAGTTCTTCGTAACATTGCCACTTTATAGAACTCAAATAATAAATAGATCAATTTCTAGTGGTTTTTCGCGAACAGTGGAAGATTTCCGTTAGGGCCAAAATATCTACCGTGATATTTTGATTGTTAACGCGAGAACACTTCAAGAAGCCGGATCGTCCAAGCCTAATACACGAACAATTTTTACCCAGTTTTGATCTCTAAGATTAAGAGTATTTAAGTTATAAACATTAACAGTTTCATATCGCAGTGCGTGCGTGCGCTGCGACGTAGATATTCAGCGTTACTGATCTTCGATCGATCGACGTGCAGAAGCGGAGCAGCGAGTGCATCCCCTGGTGTCTACGCAAACACTTGGAATTCTACGCACAAGTAACTTATATGTAAAACAAGCCAATAGACTCATTTATTGAAAGGCAAATCTTTAGTAAACAACTTTATAATATAAAGCTATAAGACAATAGTAAACTTGTATGTGTTAATGAATAAAAATTTCCTACCTCCATATATAGACTCTATTGTAATGATTTCAAAGTAACCTATCTATGCAGTTATAATTTGTATTGTTGCAATATACATATATATATATATATATATATATATATTGTAGCATAACAAAATTATCACGTTAAACATTTAACTTAATGCAACATAAATAAAGAAGAAAAGTTCCATAGTGAGTGAGAAGAATGAATTGTTTAAAGGTTAGTCACAAGGAAACTGTATATTAAGTCAATAAAATGTTAATAAGAATAAAAAATAACAAAGAAAACCATTGATCAAAATAACTTACTATGTAAAAACCCAATAAACCAGCAGTATACCCAGTAGATTGGGGAAGCAGTAAAAAGGGAAGGACAAGAAAAAGGGAATAAAAGGTGAAAACAATAATAATAATGGAAATTTATAAAGTCAAGAAGCAGAGAAACCACAAGACCAGAAATTACTAATATAATAATGAAGAAAGGACCAAATATGTCAAGATTCCCACAAAGAGCCGAGAAACAAGAAGAGGTATTCCAAAAAATGTTAATAATGGAATACATACCATTGAACAAAATTAAAACCAATATATTTAGACCCAGTAACTCAAGTTACAAGATACAATCCAAAGAAAACTGAATTGTAAATTAGTTATAAGTATAATATGTGAAAAATTATTTAAAAAGACTACCATTAGTGTAGACAAAAATAAGTGACACACTATAATAAAGTGTAGTGTAAGAAATAGAAGTCTATTAAAAAGACTACCATTAGTGTAGACAAAATAAGTGACACACTATAATAAAGTGTAGTGTAAGAAATAGAAATCTATTAAAAAGACTACCATCAGTGTAGGGAAATATTATATAAAAAATAAAAGACAGTCTAATGACCGAGGTCAATTTTAATAATAAAAGTGTTTTCAAATAATTAAGTAGTATAAGAAAATAATAAGTATAAGATGTTTTTATTTTTATTTCATAGTGTTACCAAAATAATTATAGTGAACACTAGAGACAGTTAATAACTGAAGGTGTCATTAATTATAAGATGTTTTTATTTTCATTTCATTATATTACCAAAATAGTTATAATGAACACAAGAGACAGTTGATAACTGAAAGTGTTATTAGGCATAAGATGTTTTTATTATGTTTGAGTGATACAAAAAAAGAAGTTAGTAGATATAAGATATTCTGTTATATTTTTAAATCATGTTATTTAATTTTCAAGTTTGTAAGGCAGAGAGGCAAGTAGGAAATAGAAATGTAATAATTTTATTCAAAACTGTAAACTATGTGAAGGATACAAGGCAGATTAGCTAAGACACCACTTTAGAAAACACAGACTAGTAATGTAAACCCAAAACTATCTATCAGAGAATCAAACTACATAATAGGGGATAAAATTCAGTACATACAACACAGAAATTGAAAATATAATTAATACAGATACAATTAATAACGAATGGAATGACAAAGGAAAGAAAATTAACTTCCTTTGGAAACAAATAATACTAGGCCTATAATGGTAATCAAATCAGACTAAACAGTAAATTAATCAATATTGAAGTGTTTTAACAACAAAATTATTAACAATAAAAATAATCACGGAGTTATTAAGAATATTCCATGGAACTATTATCAGAAAAAACACTTAAAAACCATTTAAACACTAAATTTGTACAAAATATAAGGCCTACAATAATTATAAAAGATTGTAATTTTTGGGCTTAAATAAACTTGAAACAAACCCAGCTATATATCCAAATATGTAAAATTAATTAATCAATATCACTGAGTAGTTAGATTTATGTAAAATTAAGAAATATTTGAAATACAGTAAAAAATAAGAAAACTTATTATGTATATTTAGATGATGAACCAAGTCTGAGACAGATATTTTTATAATTGAACAATATAAAGAGGAAAAAGACATATCACAAATTACCCTAAAACGACGACGTTCAGAGTTTAGTCTATTGTTAATCGTGAAGACGACTAGTTGAAAATGTACCAACAGAATACCGAAAAAAGAATAATTTTGTGTAAAACCGAGTGTGGTTATAAAAAGTGTAACAGAGGTTAACTAAAAATGAAAATAACATTAACTATTAATATTTAACACCTCACTAATTCCGAACAACAGTAATTACACCAGTTAACACAAGCACAAGAAATCAACGGCCATTTTGAGGAGATTTTGGACCATATTAGCAGAACACGCATACACATATTTGAACACCAAACACTTCACAAGTAACCCATCACGAAACGACATAGCAGGAGAAGAGAGGACACTCTACACTATATTCCTGGACCAACACTACTTTGCAGAGAAGGGAATATTCATTTATTTCTGCGGGAGAAACTCAACCCGTTCCAGCAGTTCATAGCAGCTAAAAGCGAGGTGACGGCAGCCATAATTGTTTTCCGAACCAGCACGAGACACAGCCAGCTTGAAGGGAGTGACGTCATTTCGTCGAATGGTTCGATATTAATTTTCATAATTGACAATTTAAATAATAATAATGTTTTATTTCAGCCGTAAAGATTTAGTTTAAGAATACCTGGAAGAATGTATCTTGTTCCTTGCCCTCTGACCATTTCGACTCCTTAAAAGAACCATAATTACTTAACCTTGTAAAAAATATATTTTGTTAATCTTGTTCGCTACCGACTGGAGCACATATCAGCCAATGCCTTGGCCATGCGCAGTTTGAATGGCGCATAATTTTAAATGTCAATAAATGAACATCATTATTCAGTTACAAGAGTTGTATTTATTTGTATGATGAATGTTAACTATTTTTTTTTCTTCTAAACAAAAATAATTTACAGTGCTAGAATAAATATCTGAGAAAAGTACACACACAATTAATTAATTTATATTTTAATTAATTTAATTAACCAATTAAACATTTTTACTAAGTATTAGTAAAAATTTCATAACTTACAAAATTTTCTTTTATTATCAATCCATCACACTTAATTATAAAACATTATTTATATTTAATTTATTCTTTGTAATTGGTGAATCCAAAGTGGAGCTGTATCATCGGCGAGTCAACACCGAGATTCAGACAACATAATTCTATCTATTCTATTTTATTTATTTATATTCGACACAAATTTATATTACAAATTGGCTAGCCCAACAGTGGGGTTTTAAGGAGACTAATCTTGGGATTAGAACATACATCAACATAACATAATATATTTTATGTATATTTGTAATAAAATTTATATTACAAATTGGCGTCCAACTAAAGGGCTTTAAATAGGAGGTAATACAGTTATAAAATAAGGACGAGTGTCCAATTTCCTATTTTTAGCTCGGCAGCGGTCAATAGGTCGGAAGGAGGAGCGAGATGCACAGGAGAGCTACATCAAGGAAAAGGGCTATGGAGGCCGAGCAGGAGGTATACATGGAGGATAAAGAGGCGACACCAGTGGAAGATGTGGAGTCGATGTTACCGCCAGCAGAACCAAACAAGCCTGCACCACAGGAGGAACAGCCGGAGAAATCCACCACAAAGGAAGATACAAAATTGGATAGAATGATGGAGATGTTACTCAGAGAATTTAAAACGTCGAAGGAAGAATTAAAAGAAGAGTTGAGTAATAAAATCGGAGATACCAACAAGAAAATCGAAGAAAATAGTAAGAAGATGGAGAATGATAACCAACGATTGAAGGAGAAATTAAGTAATAAAATTGGAGATACCAGTAAAAAGATGGAGGAGAAGATGGAAGCAAACAGGAAGAAGACAGAAGAGAAGATGGAAGAAAATATTCAGAAAATTGAGGAGAAAATGGAGGAAATAAAGACTGACAATAAACAGTCGAAGGAGGAATTAACCCAGATAAGCCAAAAACTGGAAGAGACCAATAAGAAGATGGAAGAAACAAGCCAGAAAATGGAAAGCAATAATCAACAATTAAGAGAAGAATTGAAAGAGACGAACCAAGAGAATATGAACCGATTAGATGGAAGGATGGAAGCATTGAAGGAAGAACTGGGGCAAAAGATAGCTGAAAATAACGAAACAATCGGCAAGAAAGTAGAAGAAGAAATAACGGTAATCGAACAAAAGTTTACAAGAGCTGACGAAAGATGGAGTCAAACCGAACGAGAAGTACAGAGTATCAAAACAGAAATAAACACTAAGGTAAACAACAGTGAAGAAACGACTAGGAAGACATTGGAGGAAAGACTAAAAGAAACACGTGAAGACTGGGAGCGAGTGCAGGACCGATTCACAGAAAAATGTGACGGCATTGAAGCTACTGTGACCAGTATCAACAGTCAGGTGCGACAGAACCAAACAGATGTAGACCTGTTCCATAGTCGACCGACAAGTATTACCAGTTGTCGTAACAAAGAGAATCGTGAAGGAATTAACTTCAGGTTTTATAAAAACAAACCAATGGAGTTCCTAGCCAGAATCGAAGAGTACTTCACCAAACACAGAGGCAATCGCTGGAGGGAGAATAAAGAAGTACTTGACGAATCGTTTAAGGAGATAGCAGATAATTGGTGGATGGCGATAAGGGACGAAGTGACCGACTACCAACAATTCAAAAGGCTATTCAAAGCCAAATATTGGTCTGAATCGACACAAAATATAGCCAGAGACGGGATCTGTCATGGAAAATACAACCCGTATGGAAACCAGACTCTAACAGCGTACTTCTTGGGAAAGGTGTGCGTGGCCAAACATCTAGAGCCCAGAATACCGGAAGAATGCCTGGTCAGCAAGCTCTCATACCATTATGAGGAAGATATAATAAGAGCTAGAAGAAACAGTCAAATAAAGAATGTACAAGCAATGACCGAGCTCTTAGAAATGTATGAGCATGAAGATTATTACCGCCAAAGTCGCAGGAGATATGAAAAGCCGGAACCAAGAAGTAACACCAATAATTTGAATAATAATAATCGGCAGAATGTGGGCAACAACAATAATTATAATTCCGCAAATCGGAATAATGCCGAATACAATTATAACACCCGTAATAACAATAATGTACCTAGATTTAATAACAATAATAATAATAATAATCATGTTCCTCGCATTAATAATAATGACAGTAACAACAACAATAATAGGAATAATAATAATAATAATAACCGTCCACAAAACAACAACGGTTATTATAATAATAACCGTAATTATGTTCCAAATGGTCAGAGGAACCCCAACCCCTCTAATAACAATTATCATAGTAATTATAACAGGAATTACCCGAATGGAGGTAATAACAATAATTACAGGACATATCGACCCCATATTAACTACATCAGAGCGGAAGGCAGTGGACAGAGGAGGTACCAGCCTCAACGAAGGAGCCGATATTACGAGTACGAGACCTTTCAAGGAAGTCAGGGAAGTAATCGTTACAGAGAGTACGAGCCCAGACGTAGTTCCAGCCTGGACAATCAACGAAGACTACCTGTAACGGAGGCCCAACAGGACGATTGTGCTGAACCAAACGAAGCAGTTTCAGGACTCCAACCTGATGCTTCCAACGGCCTAATCCGTAATGATACGGAACATTTAAATGAACGGAGGCAGTAATAAACTCCAATAACCCTTTACTGCTCCAATCTGCTGGGTTTGACCATGGAATAAATTTGAAAAAAAAAGAATTTGATGAATAAAAAAAAAAAAAGAATTTCCAAATTCAAAAACTTAGTAAGTACAACTTACACCAAACATTCGAAGAATTATAAATGAAAAAAGAATTTGATGAATAAAAAATAATTTCCAAATTCAAAAACTTAGTAAGTACAACTTACACAAACATTCGAAGAATTATGAATGAACAAAAAGAATTTTGATGAATAAAAAATTTTCAACATTCAAAACAATAATAAGTACAACTTACACCAAAATATTTGAAAAACAACTATGAATAAGAAAGAATTTAGTTGAATAAAAATATCTAAAGTTCAAAAAAAAAATAAGCTCTTATCAGTACTCATACGAATGATGATAAATAACTCATAAATATGAAAAAAGATTTTGTAAGAAAGAGATACAAAATTCTAAAGGAGAAAGGAAACCAGAATATCATATGACTTAATCGAAACAACTTAACCAAACTCACAAAGAAAATAATTTAATAAAAATGGAACAATGAAGAAGGACCAACTCAGTAAAGACCAAATAGTGAGACCAGAAACCAAAAACCCTGATACTATTAATGATAATGTTGTTGCAATAACCACTGTTATAGTGAAAGTGATAAAGAATTAATCCATGTTATGCCATGAGCAATAAAAATAACTCATTGGATACCAGATGGTAGAAAGAATAAATATAAATGCTAATTACTATGTAAACATGATGAAATGATGAAATGTATATTATACCACATAACTAAACCACATAATATGGAATAAGCTTTAAGAGAGAAGAAGAGTCAAGTGTATAAAAGTATTAATTAATATAAAGTATTATGAAGTTTAGAATCTAAAGGTGTTTATTTTAGTCAAAAGAGACTACTTTTACTGTTTATTTATTTTTATGACTGGATGTAGAAAATGCCATCCGTCTTATATTTTGAGCAGAGATGATAATGCCTCTGGACTCAATTAATTGAAGTATTGGACAGCAGGGATTGAAGCCATAAGTGCCACTCTGAACTGTCCCAATTAATTCGTTAGGGAATGTTAGGGAGTAAACATACTGGTGAGGAAGCACCAAATAAGAAAGGATATAAAATGATAATGTTATACACAAGATTGAAGGTCACTTATTAATGAAGAAAGAAACTATTGAAGGAGATACACATCATCTGAGAGGAAGCAACGGTGGAAAAAGAAGGTATATAAAGTGAAAACATGTAATCACGAAGAAAATATGGTAAATACAAAAGAATTAGTAGTAATTATTTCATCCATACTAAGAGTATGATCTGAACTAATCACTTTTACAGGAGAGCATATGTAGCATAACAAAATTATCACGTTAAACATTTAACTTAATGCAACATAAATAAAGAAGAAAAGTTCCATAGTGAGTGAGAAGAATGAATTGTTTAAAGGTTAGTCAAAAGGAAACTGTATATTAAGTCAATAAAATGTTAATAAGAATAAAAAAATAACAAAGAAAACCATTGATCAAAATAACTTACTATGTAAAAACCCAATAAACCAGCAGTATACCCAGTAGATTTGGGAAGCAGTAAAAAGGGAAGGACAAGAAAAATGGAATAAAATGGTGAAAACAATAATAATAATGGAAATTTATAAGGTCAAGAAGCAGAGAAACCACAAGACCAGAAATTACTAATATAATAATGAAGAAAGGACCAAATATGTCAAGATTCCCACAAAGAGCCGAGAAACAAGAAGAGGTATTCCAAAAAATGTTAATAATGGAATACATACCATTGAACAAAATTAAAACCAATATATTTTAGACCCAGTAACTCAAGCTACAAGATACAATTCAAAGAAAACTGAATTGTAAATTAGTTATAAGTATAATATGTGAAAAATTATTTAAAAAGACTACCATTAGTGTAGACAACAATAAGTGACACACTATAATAAAGTGTAGTGTAAGAAATAGAAGTCTATTAAAAAGACTACCATTAGTGTAGACAAAATAAGTGACACACTATAATAAAGTGTAGTGTAAGAAATAGAAATCTATTAAAAAGACTACCATCAGTGTAGGGAAATATTATATAAAAAATAAAAGACAGTCTAATGACCGAGGTCAATTTTAATAATAAAAGTGTTTTCAAATAATTAAGTAGTATAAGAAAATAATAGGTAAATGATGTTTTTATTTTTATTTCATAGTGTTACCAAAATAATTATAGTGAACACTAGAGACAGTTAATAACTGAAGGTGTCATTAAGTATAAGATGTTTTTATTTTCATTTCATTATATTACCAAAATAGTTATAATGAACACAAGAGACAGTTGATAACTGAGAGTGTTATTAGGCATAAGATGTTTTTATTATGTTTGAGTGATACAAAAAAAGAAGTTAGTAGATATAAGATATTCTGTTATATTTTTAAATCATGTTATTTAATTTTCAAGTTTGTAAGGCAGAGAGGCAAGTAGGAAAGAGAAATGTAATAATTTTATTCAAAACTGTAAACCATGTGAAGGATACAAGGCAGATTAGCTAAGACACCACTTTAGAAAACACAGACTAGTAATGTAAACCCAAAACTATCTATCAGAGAATCAAACTACATAATAGGGGATAAAATTCAGTACATACAACACCGAAATTGAAAATATAATTAATACAGATACAATTAATAACGAATGGAATGACAAAGGAAAGAAAATTAACTTCCTTTGGAAACAAATAATACTAGGCCTATAATGGTAATCAAATCAGACTAAACAGTAAATTAATCAATATTGAAGTGTTTTAACAACAAAATTATTAACAATAAAGATAATCACGGAGTTATTAAGAATATTCCATGGAACTATTATCAGAAAAAACACTTAAAAACCATTTAAACACTAAATTTGTACAAAATATAAGGCCTACAATAATTATAAAAAATTGTAATTTTTGGGCTTAAATGAACTTGAAACAAACCCAGCTATATATCCAAATATGTAAAATTAATTAATCAATATCACTGAGTAGTTAGATTTATGTAAAATTAAGAAATATTTGAAATACAGTAAAAAATAAGAAAACTTATTATGTATATTTTGATGATGAACCAAGTCTGAGACAGATATTTTTATAATTGAACAATATAAAGAGGAAAAAGAGATATCACAAATTACCCTAAAACGACGACGTTCAGAGTTTAGTCTATTGTTAATCGCGAAGACGACTAGTTGAAAATGTACTAACAGAATACCGAAAAAAGAATAATTTTGTGTAAAACCGAGTGTGGTTATAAAAAGTGTAACAGAGGTTAACTAAAAATGAAAATAACATTAACTATTAATATTTAACACCTCACTAATTCCGAACAACAGTAATTACACCAGTTAACACAAGCACAAGAAATCAACGGCCATTTGAGGAGATTTTGGACCATATTAGCAGAACACGCATACACATATTTGAACACCAAACACTTCACAAGTAACCCATCACGAAACGACATCGCAGGAGAAGAGAGGACACTCTACACTATATTCCTGGACCAACACTACTTTGCAGAGAAGGGAATATTCATTTATTTCTGCGGGAGAAGCTCAACCCGTTCCAGCAGTTCATAGCAGCTAAAAGCGAGGTGACGGCAGCCATACTTGTTTTCCGAACCAGCACGAGACACAGCCAGCTTGAAGGGAGTGACGTCATTTCGACGAATGGTTCGATATTAATTTTCATAATTGACAATTTAAATAATAATATTGTTTTATTTCAGCCGTAATGATTTAGTTTAAGAATACCTGTAAGAATGTATCTTGTTCCTTGCCCTCTGACCATTTCGACTCCTTAAAAGAACCATAATTACTTAACCTTGTAAAAAATATATTTTGTTAATCTTGTTCGCTACCGACTGGAGCACATATCAGCCAATGCCTTGGCCATGCGCAGTTTGAATGGCGCATAATTTTAAATGTCAATAAATGAACATCATTATTCAGTTACAAGAGTTGTATTTATTTGTATGATGAATGTTAACTATTTTTTTTTCTTCTAAATAAAAATAATTTACAGTGCTAGAATAAATATCTGAGAAAAGTACACACACAATTAATTAATTTATATTTTAATTAATTTAATTAACCAATTAAACATTTTTACTAAGTATTAGTAAAAATTTCATAACTTACAAAATTTTCTTTTATTATCAATCCATCACACTTAATTATAAAACATTATTTATATTTAATTTATTCTTTGTAATTGGTGAATCCAAAGTGGAGCTGTATCATCCGCGAGTCAACACCGAGATTCAGACAACATAATTCTATCTATTCTATTTTATTTATTTGTATTCGACACAAATTTATATTACAAATTGGCTAGCCCAACAGTGGGGTTTTAAGGAGACTAATCTTGGGATTAGAACATACATCAACATAACATAATATATTTTATGTATATTTGTAATAAAATTTATATTACAATATATATATATATATATATATATATATATATATATATGGACTGAATTAGTTACGAAAATCGGGTGATATGTTCAAAGGTTATCGTTAGGCATATCCGAAATAGATAGACAAAAAGACAAATGCCACACGGTAGAGTTAAACCTGAGAACTCGCCTCACTTGTTCAACTGTGACCATCATCAAAGCAAACCAAGACGCACAACCCACCAGCCTTAAGATTCATGCAAATATTAATTTGGGTAATACATATTCTAAAGTAGGTATTCACATATTCTGTGATTGCGTGTAACACGAATATACAATATGTTGCAAGCGTGCAACATAACGGTGCGCACATGACGGCTGTCCAACAAATTGAATGAACAATATTAAATAAACCTTTGCCAACAACAAATCTACACACTGATCGCATGCTACCAATGTCTAGTATGAAGTATCAGATGTCACGTGTGTGGCATTCCTGATGTGACAGAATTCCTGTTTCTTGGCTATGGAACTGATCCTGCAGTAATATTGTAGCACAAGAAGTTTTTACCTTATTCTACAAATTAGGATCATATAGGAAAAGGAGGGAAAAAGTCATCTGGAAGGAGTAATATCAACTTAAATAAAAGTAGCAGAAAAAAGTAATTACAATCATCAATAAAAGGACTTAACAGAACTAGACAAATCGATTCAAAGGATTTACATATAGTCAATTTATAGCCGAAATGTGTTAAAAAAAAATAGTATGAATATCACCTCAGTAAAATAATTAGTAGACCCAGTAAGATATGGAGTAGGAAGGAGTAACAGCCCAGAACAAATAAATTAAAATGACAATTCTTAAAATAGGAAGCAGTAAGATGTAACAGCCCATAACAAATGAATTAAAATGAAATAACATCAATATACCCAAAAACTTAGTTTCAAGACAGAAAACTCTATAGCTGTAAACCACATCAATGAAAGAACTTAAACCATATTAGCTATACAAATTTAGAACCAAAAATAATAAAATAAGAGAATCCAATACAAATAATCAGAATAATGTAAACTTAATTATAAATAAAATAAGTATGTGATTGAGGGGAACACCCCAAACCAGTTTTAAAAAAGACAACAAAAGACAATCATTAATATAAAGTTTTAATGTGTTTATTTATATAGTTATTATATATTATTATTTTTGTGTATACCATATAGAATATGTTGATAGTAGGAAATACTAGATGTTAGTATGTAAGAGTTTATTGTATTTGAATCATGTTAATTAATGTTGTACTTTTGTGAAGTAAGGAAAGGCAAATTAATAATTCAAACGACCCATAAATAGTGAATCAGAAAATATAAAACTAAAAATGTGAATTAATAATAACATTGCTAGGAAAATTGAAAATTGATGACTAAGACAAATTTAACTTTGACCATATAAATCAAATCAGTGAATATAAATTAATAGAACCTAGACCAAATGAATATAAATTATCCCATTCAGAATACAAATACTTTATCCTAATAATAACAACCTTTAATAGTGATTAAAAGAATCAGTATGTAAAATTGACTTAAAATGGTGATTGTACAAGAAAATGCCAAAAGCAGTAAGCAAGCACTAGTAAAATGCAAATAATTTGTTAAATTTTTAGAATAATAGCCAGATATAAAAAGTAAATTACAAGAGTTTAATTAGTAATCAAGTGTGAGTAAAATTGTAACATAAAACGTATTGTAAACCATTTAATAGGTAATTATGTGAATCAAAATAAGGCCTAGAGGTAAATTTCAAAAAATATAATTCAGAAGCTTAATTAAAACCAAAATAGTTCAAATTTAGTATTAACATGTATAAAATGAAAGCAGGAATATTGTTCTATAATTAGAATTACATAAAAGTACTAAACATATAATTTATAGCCAAATTAAATATAAAATATGTCATTTTTTCTATAAGATTGAATTATTAGATATGAAACAGCTGATAAATGAACAATGAGAAATGAGACCAAAATCTTACAAAATTTTCTATATGAAGGAACAACTATAATTAGTTGATTGTTAAAAGCCAAACAGGACAGACGTGTCAGAAGACATTTCAGAAAATTATGAACGGAATTTTTTAACCAACGCAAACCAAATGATATGATGAGTTTATAAAAAGATAAAAGAATAACTTAAATTAACAAATACTATAATAACGATCATTGAAACCATAAAACTAAATTAAACACTACTAAATCAAGCTGTCACTACGTATAGACACGACTGAAGAACGAAATTAAACTCAGATAACCAGAAAACGAGTGAAGGGAACCATTTGACACAACACAACTATTACCGAACAAAATCCAGTGGATGAATACAACTACACACTACAACTTGTGGATATTCCAATAGCGGGGTCACTGAAGAGGAATTAAAGAACTGGTACATTTATTTGAAGTGAAATCTCGGAGCTGAATTTACATCGCAGAACAACACATGCGGTCCGCCATTTTGTCATTTTGAGTCAAACGCATACAACCTTGGATGAGACGGGGTGACGTCAGAGACATCAGCTGGTTTGATTATCAACTATATTATACAATATACTTTATTATATTTTTGTCTGTTTAATGAATATGTTTTTAATAATTTGTAAGTATTCAATTCTCTTGCCTTTCCTGACTATTTCTACAGTTAAAAGAACCCTTATAATACAATAATTTAATTTGAATTATATTATATATATAATAATCGACCTGGAGTCTAGTATCGAATCAGACTCGAACTAGTCGCAGCAATTCAAATAATTACTTTGAACCTAATAAAACTAATTATTATTTTAACATTGTTTTATTGATTATTTGAGTCATAATTTAAATTACATTAATTATTAAATGCTAAACGTGAACTTCTGAAGGAAAGGAACGAGCAGAAGAAGAAGTACCGATACTGAGTTGACCGCTACATGCAATCCATGTGGCCAAGAAAATCTATTTAACGCGAAGAAACAAATAATTCTTTATCAGAGTATACACAGTTATTAATCAGTATATTTATTAATTGAACACTGACAATAAAACAATTAAACCAATCAAAAAAGTAAATTAATTAAATATAATAGAAAAATTAAAATCAATAATGAAAATTTCATTAACCAAATAGTATATTTATTTGTAAATCCCGTTTATTTACAAATTGACGCATCCAACGTGTGGCTTTTCACAAAATGGAAAAAACACTAAATTTGTAATTAACTTCGTTTATTTACAATATGTAAAGCGATATTAAGTCGTCTTCCGGTAATAAGTCGTTACTACTGTCTTGTCAAACTTTAACGTCATACGATTTGCAACTGAATATTTACAGATTTGTGCAGCATTATTTTTAAGGTCACCAAACTCCACATGATTGTTCGCCACATGTGTGCGAAACACAGCTCCAAATCATTAGCAAACATTAAAATCTCTAAATGAATGCCTTTCCCAATATCATTAATGAACAAGATAAACAACAGTGGTCGCACGTTTATGCCCAGTGGAACACTTGAGGTACATATAAACTGTTTAGGAATCTCCTCAGCTAACTTTTTATGACTAGTGGGCGCATTGGCGAGGTAAGACTTGGTCAGCCCTAACATGGACCAGGTAATACCATATCAAGCGAGTTTCCTTATCAGAATATCATGAAGAACCATCTCAAAAGCCTTCCTAAATTCAAGTTATATGATCCACCTCAGGACCCATAGGCAGCGTGTCGTTTACTTTTGTGATTGTGGATCTTCTGGTCGTGAAACCATGTTGACATGCATCACTAACTCTGTTCAGTACGTTATAAAGGTAATTTTTATACAACGTTTTAATCTTTGCAATTGCATGAAGCACTGTCACATATTTATAATTCTTAATGACATGAAGTCACATGACATAATTCCCTTCTTATGATTGATGACACCAAAACAACCTTCCAGCACTCAGAAAAAATTGCAGGTTGTAGGTTCAAATTATATATTTACACTAGATCTGGAGCGATAAGCTCATAAAATCTTTAAAAATGAAAGGAGGAATGGCATCAATACCAGCTGCGGAACGAGCCCTAATTTCTGTAGAAGCTCTTAATTATCTTCTTAATTTACGACAGAGATGCAGATATTGTCAGCTGTGCAATCTTCATTAGTATTTAAATTATTTCTGGTGATAATATTCAGCTGATATAAAGATTGACAATATTTACGGAACGCCTCACAAAGATTTCCTATATCCGGCACAACTATGATATTGACTTTTAGTGGACACACATTATTATAATCCTTTAAGAAGGATATAACGTACTTAAAGAGATCTATGGGCTTTGCAATTACCTCTTTCTCCATACACGCTGTTCTCCTTAACTTGTATCTTCGGAGACGCAATTTGCTTCCTTTTCGAATAAAAAAATTTACGAAATGCTGAATCATACCCAATTTCCTTATCTATTTATGTTCTGTACTTTTTGCTTTAGGCATTTAATTTGCGTTGTAAAAACCAAGCTGGATAATTCTTGTACTTCAATTTGCTTTTTGGTACGTACTTGACAGAATGACAGCCAATGTCTTGTTTAAATAGTAAGCTGCTGTGTCTACAACAAAAGCTGTGTAATCTTTATTCCAGTCAGTCGCTTTAACCGCATTACAGTACAGATCCTGAGATAATCTCTTTTGCGGTAATCTAAAACATTCTTCTCTTCGGCGGAAGCAATTACTTCTTCCACAGTGATCCGAAAAGCAAGATGGTCATGCAAAATATTAGGGACGACATGGCAGTCAGTTTTTTGTTTGTCCTTTACTTCAACATTTGATAAACCAAGTACAAAAAAGATATCCCACATGCAGAGATACAGTAATTGTATTGAGTCAAGTTAAGATCGTCAATGGAAGTGAAAAATGCTTCAGCTTTCTTCCTTGAGGAAAAGTATGCCTTAGAGTTTAGACAACAGACGTCCCAATTCACTTCAGGAACATTGCAGTCACTAATCGAGAGCACCCAATTGATCTCTAACATATTTCCGATGGCATTAAAATATATTGCCGTTTCTTCAGGCTTGTTGCCTGGATTGACGTAACGATTGCGCACTAGCAGATTGACACCATCTTTCATCCTCACTGTAACCCACACACACTCCTTACCAAATTCCGAATCCCCCGTTTTTTATTACTCTGTATCCGCGTGCTGATTGCTAGTAAAGAGTCACCGCCAGTTTTCTTACCGGGATCAGGTATAATTCTGTCAGCTCTATACATTGTCCGATTACTGGGGAAATACTATGAAGTTAGAGTTTTTTCACAGAATATAATAAAGAAATAAATGAAATAAGTAAAAGGATATAGGCCGCAAATACAGCATATGCTTCGTTGACAGCTATATTCAAGACAAGGAATATCCACCATCAGTCCAAGGTCACATTAAATAAAGCATATTAGACCGGTATATTATCACATTGGACAGGTGATAACATATGGCAGCGAGACTTTGACCCTGAACAAACAAGCCGCTAACTTAGTCAATACTTTTGAAACGAGAATTTTGAGGAAAATATATGGACCAATCCAAACCAATGGGATATGGAGAATGCGTCACAATGAGGAACTATACAAGCTGCATAAAGACAATGATCCACCACCATCCGACTGCATATGTTGCAATGGGCAGGACAGATCATTAGGATGGAAGGCAAGCGAATACCTAGGAAGGTACTGTTTAGTCAAATCAAGGGTGAAAGACCTGTCGGAAGACGCAAGAGACGCTGGTTGATCCAGTGGCGAGGAATGCTGATACTTTCTTAAAATAAAACGATCGACATCGATCGCCAAGGACAGGGAAAAATAGAGGCGGATGATTATGGAGGGTAAGGCTTGACTCCGAACTGTGACACCATAGAAGAAGAAGAAGATGTTTTTATGAAAGTATCTCTCTGTTACAGCAATAATATCGTGTTGAAAACTAAATACTGATGCCAAAAATTTAATCAGCCTTAGTACACAATCCTCTAACACTTAGGTGCGATATGCTGATCTGTTTGTTACACATTACTTACTATCCCACGTAAATCTTCCTCCTAGTTAACAGTTTTATGATTTACCTTAAAGCCCGTTCAGGCTTCAAGCACCTATAGGACGGTAGTACAAGAGCACCTTTGGGCCATATTAGTAGGGTGGGGGGACAACTCGTTCATATTCCCCTTCAGATATAGCTTGTATACCTCATGTATAAGTCACTACTTTCATGCACTTAATATTCGCTGTTGTGATGATTTAAAGGCAATTTAAATAGCACAAAACAAATGACAAGTGAGAAAATAATCCACCTTCCACTTTGTACAAAATACCTGTACCTTCTTGTCAACCGCGAGTACGGACATGCAAATCATAATGTTGTTGAGCTAATTAAAATAACCATCCTAATTATATATAAAAAAGACGTGATAATAATAAATAAAATATTGACTAAATAAAGAAGCTATAGTAGGATTAATAGTAGCTAAGTAGAGGTAAACAATAATAATAAAAGTACGAACTATTTCTTCTCGCGGCGGAACTGCGCCAATCTCCCTACTCGCCCACAAAAACCTTACCGACAGTCTCCTCTGAATCACGGCCAAGCCAACAGCCTTGTCATGTGTTGTGAAGACGAATACATCTACATTGCAAAACTAGGTATCCGTGAATAAGTTTTTCGTGGTTACACGACCCCCACATGTAGTTAAACGAAGTGAAATGTAAAAACAAAAGTTACGTAGATTAAATGTAAATAAAAAAAAAGAAAAAAATAAAGGCATAGCCGACACATCTCTTTATGAAATGGTTTAATCGTTAAGGTATGTTCCATACCATATCATAAGGTAACATCAGTGCAGTTTCAACCAAAATATAAAAGTGAACACGACCGACCGGAGTGAATCATCAACTACAACACTATGAGCTCCAGCTAGCCATAATCCGAGCCTCATGACTGCGCTAACTACTTAGACTCAACCACTGAAATGGAGGAACACAAACTATAACTAAGATCATCCAGGAAAACCTACGGAAGAGGACCATGAAGGGGACCAGCCGTGGACCAACATCATACCCAGGTGACATGAAAGCATAACTTCCATGGTTATATTGTTTTCTAAGAACGCAGAATAAAAAAAAAACAGTTTACTTTGTAAAGACTCATACAAATCATGTAAATCATAACTTAATAATATGTATACTTTCTGTAACGAGATAAGAGTAATCTGAAGATGGATACAAATATAATTAATTCAAAATTGAATCAAACTATTCTTCAAATAGTTTGCATAATGTCAAAGTACTTTTAAAATATAAAAAAATTAGAACCCGGATCCGTGGTATTCTATGTAATATACAGATGTATTGTTTTGAGCTCATCATAGTAACAGTTTAAAGAGAATAAGAGCATAAAATGCAGAATCTATCAAAATATTTCATTTAATAACAATAAGAATCATTAAAGGTATTATTTTGGAAGCTATAATAAAGAGATGTTTTTGCTAAACAGAAGAGAGTGGGTAAATTTACGTAACGTTAGTCAAACTCCTGATCTTTACAGGTTCCCAATTTGTTGGTAAGTAATTAGTACTATCAATGGCAGCTGGTTTAATTGACAGAGGCCAATTAAACTGGTTCCCTGTGTTATAATGTCTTAACAGGAAGAGACGTTATAAAATGCGCCACTCTGCTTTGTTTTGTTGTAATATGCTAAAAACAATAGAAAAATAAAATGCTATCACTCTGCTACATTATAAGAAATTCTGCTTTAATATAAAAATTTGTGTACGTCGTAGCATATGTAAAATGCACCATTGCTGCTAAATAATAAACATTTAATTAACAAAAGGCGTAAATTTATTCACTCTGAATTTGTGAACTAGAACAGGATAAAATCAAAATAAATAAATTTTTATTAATACAATAATAATAGTAGTATAAGGAAAGCAACGTAATAAGCAAGTCCCCGCTTGTAAAAATATTCCATTTTCAACCTGTCTGTATACTAACAGGCTGTTTCATGTTGGAGTAGTATTGTGGAATGTACGTTCTGACCCGTGCGTTCTATTCACGTTAGTATATTCATTAAACTAAAGTGTAATAAAAGTCTAATAGTACTTCAAGTAAACCAAATCTAACCCTATCGGAATTATCGTTTATTACCGTGAGAGTAGTAAAATTTAATAGAAGTTTAGTAAAACTCAAAATAATAATAAGCGCATATTTAAAGATTGCAAGCCCAGGTTCTCGCCTGTTTGATAAGTCATTCCCAAGCCTGCCACTAAAGGACAAGCTCGTGCAGGAAATAATCGTGTTTCAGATTGTAGGAAGTCACTCTCCCTTTGTTTAGAACACCTGCCTATGTAAACAATAAGCCACACTAACGCATTGAATCAACCTCCCCAACAGCTGGTAAAAGTGTAGAAGAGATCTCCTATTGTTTACACTAGCACAATGAACTCTCTGGATGAAATTTCTTTAAACGGTTAGAAAATGATATTACCAATGTATGTTATTTTTATATCTGTGTTTTTAAATAGTTTTGTTAGTTTTGACATTTTATTATTTATATATTATTTAAAAACACAGATATAAAAATAGCATACAAAACTAATAAAAATAAATTACAAAATATAAATAGCTCACACAACAAAGATAATACAACAACCAACGGTATATACAAAATTGAATGCCAAGATTGCAATAAATGTTATATAGGACAAACAAAAAAACAGCTGAAAAAACGTTATTTTGAACACCTAAATGCATACAAAAAACCAAATATATATAAATCCAATTTAGCCACACATGCAATAAACACAGGACATGAATTCCCAGACATAACCAATGTAACACTAATAAAACATATACCACACAAAGGCACCATAATGAACATTTGGGAAAATTTACAGATTTTCAAACATAAAACACAAAACAAATTTATACCAGAACAAATACAAATCAATACAAAACATGACA
Source organism: Magicicada septendecula (assembly GCA_034769895.1). NCBI lineage: Eukaryota > Metazoa > Arthropoda > Insecta > Hemiptera > Cicadidae > Magicicada > Magicicada septendecula. Next base: position 534,341,413 of record CM068367.1, on the reverse strand, counting down.
CAATATTCAAAGCACTCAACATCGAAAATACACAAAATACAAAAACAGATACCACAACCACACACAATAATGCAACATTGAAGGACCAAAGACCAACAAACCACCTTAATAACATCCAGAAGCCAACACACAAATACTGCACCAGAAGCAAGATGGCGAAGGCTGAAGATGGGAGAACCGGATCTCCCGAAACATGTTCCTAAAGGAAAAAATATATCTTGAGGTAAAATAGTTATAAGTATTATAGTATTATGTACATCAAGAAACGGACTGTAGCAGAAAGTGATTGAAATATATATATTGTAACGTTACATAACCCGGTCCCAATAAATTAACTCATGATAATAAAAGTCAGAAATGGGTAAACTAAAGCTCGCTCAAAATTTAATTATATCACTCAATATGATAAACAATTTGAGTGGTATACAGTGCAAAGTGAGTGATAGTGTACCCATTGAGGTGAAAAAACAAAAGTGAAAGCAACGTATTACCAAACTGTGTTGTATGTTTTGGAAAGGATAAACTTATGAAAGTAGTATGTAATAATACTGATTGATTTTTGTAATTTTATTTATTTATTGTAATTTATATTGTATGAACCACAAATTGTTATACCCAAGTTAATATTATATTGTTTCAAATAATTGTGTTAGATTATAAGAAAACCCAGGGTTAATTTTAACAGACATAAAAATTTAACTACCAAAGATAATATAAAATTAAAATAATCCTATGAAGGAAATGGCAACAGGAAGTAGTACCGGGTATGAACACTATTCGAGACTAAATAAATAATATATAAATTTATTTAAGGATAATAAAATGATAAAATATTTATATACAATGTCATAAAAAAATTAACCAAAACATATTATGTAAATTAAATTAGTAAAGAAACCGGAATGGAAGGGAATAATTTTTCCATAAATAAAATATAAATTTATAATAATCACAAACTGCCTACATAATAAAAATACTATGTGTTACTAAGAGTGATGAAAAATAACAAGTATTGTTAATAAGATATAAAATTTTTGAACTAAACCAGAGAGTTGAAGAAACGATGCGACAAAAATTATAAAATATAACCTTTTTTGGACGTTGGAGGAGGTGAAATTCACGCAAGATTAATAAACAGAGTGACTACTATCTAATTATACCTGAGTAATCCAAATTAAATGGTGATATACATTAAAAACCAGTGGATGAAAACATTCTGAGGATCCAACATAGTTCGGCCTAGTTCCAGTAGACAATTAGAAAATACTCCAAACGAAAAATAAATAATAACGCAAGACGGACCTCATCACAGAATAAAACTTCAATCCAGTAAGAACAACACGGAGCGAGGTAATATAAACATTTTTTCGTAATAAGTCCAGAAGAAAACTCGTTTTTAACAGTGAAATAGAACAAAAATATTCATTTTATCATATGTTTTTTTTTCAAAGTATACAAATACATGCTGCTCTCTTATGGCAATTCCGGAAACTACGTAATACTTGAAAAATAAACAAAATTATTTATTAATTTTTCGGTATTTGTAAAGCGTAGCAATTATCCATTTCTGACACTCTCATAACACAAAGAATTCACCCTGAACCCTGGGGAATTATTAAGGATTATGTAATAATTGATGTTTTTTATTATAGCGTAATATTGGGTAAATAACAACATATATGTTTTGCTCCTTAGACAGATCTATGTTTACTCGGCAAAGTCGAGATGAAGTTTTTTTCAGATAAGATTAATTGTGATACCTATATTTTGGTGGCAGGAGACAAAGGTCAATAATAAATAAAGCAATATTATTGAAAATTAATATTGAATTATAACGTGTTATAATTTATTGTAGTGGGTAGTTAATAAAAATTTCAGCACAACATACAGAAGAAATCGTCACAACTGAGGGGCAATAATGATACTTACTCTCTCTTCTGCATAAGGCTGAACAAATTACCTCCTTGACCCCAAATCACACTCTCTCGATTTCTTTTTAGATTGAGTAAAACAAGATAAACAAAGTCCTTTATTTATACCTTTTAAAACGTCAGTTAGTATAATTCAAAAGTGACGCATACTGCATGAGGCATATAATAACACTTTCGCAAGTACACACCTCACATTAAGTGGTACGTCACAAGTTTGGCGAACCCAACATTTGGGGCTTGACTAAAGGTGTACGTTTCGCTAAGACCTCATCAAAAAGCGGTACGTTATAATATATATATTGTAATAAAAATATCAAACGTGTACGTGATGTTTAGCTGACGTGTTATTTGTCAGGCGTGTTGTTTTGCCACGCGTTGGATGCGTCACTTTGTAATTATACTAGTGTCGTTGTGTAAAAGTTTTAAGGGTGTTTGTGTAGTATGTTGATTTTTGTTATCGAAAATTCAAATAGTTCGCCGTCTGGCTTGTGACTGATTCTCGTGTGAGTGGGGGAACACGTGTTGCCAACTTGAATTAATGTTGGTTATGTCGACCCACTGCTAGCAAACAAAACATACATAATATATTCTACAAATAAATGCTGGACAGTTTGTTATCAGTATGCACTTTTTTATTATACTTTTGCTTGTTAATTATAGTTAAAGCTTCATGAAAATAATGACTGTTATAATAAAAGTTTTAGCCTCGGCAATATAATCTCTCGCTCAGCGTAGCGCTGGGTTGGCAGTGCAATGTTTACAATCGACTCTGGTTATTATTTCACAAAATAAATCTGCCAAATGGGTTCTTTTAAGTACGAAACAGAGGTTTACATAACAAGATAACAAAATTAGAACATATAATTACAAGTCTGTGATCATTTAAAATTATACAAGGTTTGTTATAAATTGAATATTGTGGTGTTGAAGTGTGACAGTGTCTTGGTGTAACATAGGTTATCATGTGTTCATTCAACGTTTACAAAGTTATTTCTTTGGTTTATTAATCATTGAAAATATTCAGTTATAGTGAGAGTTTTATTTTTTGTAGTTAAAATTTTGGAAAGAGGATTTGTTTTATAATAATAATCAAATAACTTCAGCAATACTCAACGTTAGTAGTTATGATGGGCATAGTCATTCGTCCGTATGAAGTAATGTGTCAATGTAGATTCTTCCTACTTCTGATCTTGGGCTCAAAATTGGGTTGCCATCTTCTTCAGATTGGATTATTGGGATTTTCCGGTCATCTGGATTAATTTCGGCTGGTCCTTGGTAGATATTGGTTGTAAAGGCCTCTCATCTGATGTACTGCTATTCCTGCTCCAAATTATGGGCACTTAGACGTTTTTTCTAATGAAAATTTGGGCCTTTCATCGCGTGGCGTCTCTTCAGTTTGGCGTCACTACATAAAGTCATTGTTCCTAACTGAATTTTGTCAATATTCGGTTGTTGTCATGGTTACTCAAGGTCTTTTGATTGGCTGAAATTGGTTAATTATTATTTGAATTTGTATTCAAACTGGTTACAGATCTTCTAAATGTAATTAATCTTCAGTACTCCCTTTTTAGTAATAAATATTATCACCACTGTTCATATTTTTGCTCAAGGATTAATTTGACATCCAATATTATAGTGTTCACTTAGGTATCAACCTTTTGACAGTTTTGTGAATCTTAATTAACTATACTGTTTTCTCAGTTTACATTATTATCATAATATTTCTGTCTTATAATGATATTAATATGTCTTATATGTAATAATGTCTTATAACATGGATTAATTATTAATACAATGGTATATTGTTATGACTAACTCTCAATGACATTAAGCCATAACTGACTTTTCAACAACTGTTTATTATCTAATGTTAATATCTTGTTTTTATTATTATTAGTTTGTCATGAAAAATATTCTTTAATGTATCATTTTAAATTAATGATATTGGATTGTTATTTCTGTGAATAAACTCATATATCTTGGTGTATTAACACACTGATAGTCAGTCGTTCTTGAATACATGATTAACAATAATAATTAACAACTTATTCACTAATATTAAGACTTGCAAACTAAAATGTGGCAAGTAGTAAGTACTACTATATCTAAAATCTACTTATTATCTAGTCTGTTACACTTTGTTTCATCTTGTTATTAATACACTTGTGTTCACTGGATAATTGCTATTAAGTGTCACAGTCCTTTCTGTGACTAGCCATTATCAGCCTTCACTTATTATTTTACCACTCACTGATGGTCTTCGATCCCTCTTAACTCTTTACTAATGGTTTTAACACTGATTATTTGGTGTCAATCCCTATCAATAGGGTTCTATTTAATTTGGGGTTTTCACACTATCACTTTGCACTTTATATGTTTAATTTAAGTGTTACTAGTGGGTATTACCTAACTTTAAATTCTCTTTCTCACTTTACTATGTTCACTATTTCTCTAACTCTCTACCTCTCACTTTACAAGGTTTAATTATAACATTAACAAGTTCATGTTGGTTTATTGTATCACAAATATGTTAGTATTGTGCTAATGTGATTTGTCATAGTTTACTCTATCTGTTTGGGGTTTACTGTGCCCTTCTATATTTTAAGTACTTAATAATTCGCATCTCTAGTTTGTCTGTCCTTACAATTATTAATATGCTATACAATTTTCTTTGGTTTAATACAAGTTTGGTGTTCTTTCTTAGTTCATTTTCTTTTGTCATACATTATCCGTCACTTCCTAGTGTTGTGGCTGATTATTTCACTATACTTATAGGTTAATTGTCTTTTAGTCACTATTCTTCTTATTTACACTTGTGTTGGTGCGATGGCTATTTCTATCCTACTTGTAGTTGTCATCATCAAGTTGTTCTTGGTCCTTTGGGGCTAGTTCTACTCTATCACTTACCATCTATTGGGCTATTCGGGTTAAATCGTCTTGTTTCAGTATTTACCATTTTGAGTTGTTTGTTTGTTACTACTAAGAATTAATATGAGTTACTGTTCTGACTATCTTGATATGTCTGATGGTTTTATTATTCTGATTCACCCATTCTTCTATTATAATTCATCCCTTTTTACTCTAGTGTCATTGACTAAATAAATTATCTGGTCATGTCTTCTTCATTATGGTTAGGTGAAGATATGTACCATTCCAATATATATATATATATATGTGTGTGTGTGTGTGTGTTTAAATGAATTCAAATTTCATAAGAGTGTTTAAAATAGATAACATACTTTAACGTACGTAGTACATAAGATTTAAAAATCATTCTTACGACTACAATAGCTCAATTTAACCCCGACTTGTTGTTAAAGGACGAACTGAGCTATGAAGCTTTGTTACGCGGTCTCCCATACACAAACGTAACTGTCGCGGAGCTGAGCAAAACATTACGCGAGAATAGACCAGACAAACCCTCACTGTTGAATCCTTTAAGCGTAGTAGATTTTGAGAGTGAGAGGGAAACATGCTATCATAAATATACGGAGCTTACCTCCATCGCACAAACCCTGCGATATGAGAAATCCCCCGCGGTAATTATAAGAACCACTCAAAAAATAGAACATCTGACCCGCCGCATCAGCAATTTGTTGATTGGCCCGGTGGCAAAGTTGCTCCACCTGACGTGCAAAAATTCGCGGAAGAAGCTTTACAGCAATTACCTGAGATAATGCGCGAATTACGCAGAAGGTCCGAATCGTTTAGAATAGAAGAGATCGAAGAAGCAATGACGAAACTAAATATTTCCCCCACCCAACTCCTACTCAAGAACAGCAACCCAGTGCTGCAAAATTTCAATTTCTCCAGGAATCTACTATAGAACCCAGTAAGGATCGGTTAACGGTAAGACAAGCAAATACCCTCCCCGTAAACACCTCGCCATTTCCAAATGAACTAGGGAATATTACCCGTAATTACGACTTACCTCCTCTCTTACAGAAAAATCCATCAGCGGAAATACCTGTAACGACACCTCAGTTAAATTTCAGCACTGAGTTCTATGGAAAAATAACTCACCCCGTAGAACGAATTTTATCTGAAATACCAACCACTGATGGGCTGAATATTACGAAACTCCTAGGCTTTATCAAGCACCTGTTACAAATAAAGGATCTGCGACAACTAAAAGATGACCAAATTTTACAAGTAATTCTACCCAAATGTAGATCTCCTTTAAAAGATCGTTTGTTAGAGTCACTAAGGTATAATCACCCTGTAGAAGAACTACATACCTCCCTGATAAGACACTTCATCCCCACCGGTATCTACGAAGAGTTAAAGCGGAATTCCGTACTTCGTGTACAAGGAGTGTACGAGAGACTAGCTCATTATATATCTCAAATAAGGGAATCGGCCTTATTACTACAAGTTAACTGGAGTGAACAACAGCTAGTAGACACTATCTTAGTAGGACTATCTCCCGAGGAGCGATCTCGCTTAGCACTTATGAAGAGACCAACCACATTCACAGAACTGGAACTGTGTTGTATACATTCATCCAACGTCTGGTATTCAGATCAGAACAGACGCGTGTTAATGTCCCAGACTCAACGCAGGGATTCGTTCCTACCTCTACCCCTTGGGCCCGATACTCGAACCTCCCGCGATAAGCGATTCGTAAGAACATCTAAAACCCAGAGCTACCCCAATACATCAAACTCCCTACCAAAACCCCAACAGCATGCGAGCGATGCCAATAACGAAAGAAGATGTTATAACTGTGGAAAGTCCGGACACATTAACAAACATTGTAAATAAAAGCGGTACCAACAAAAAACTTATCAGTCAAAAAACATGTGAAGCAGGAAGAAACAAAATCCTACGTCTTCGGCAGCATCAAAAGGAAAGGTATAAACACTAATCACCCTAAAATAAAAATAAAAATAAACGAACGTATAGACCTTTACGTAACAAGATTTATTGACAAGTGCAACTCTATTGGTACATGCAAAACAAGTATATGCCAATTACCCTACATACAGATAGACCTTGGAGCAACGAATATCCTCGGTTTAATCGATTCGGGATTTACACGTAGTCTTATCAGTCAACAGCTAGCCACCGTATTAGCTAATCATAATCTTATTAGACGTAGCCAAAACATGAACATAAAGTGTGCTACCGCGAATAAGCAAAACCTAAATATAACACGCAGTATTACTGTCAAATTAAATATAAAGAATTTTACTTGGTATGTTCCACTACTAGTAGCTGAAGTATTAGGACAAAACTTAATACTAGGCGCCGATTTTATAAGCAATACTGGCTTAATTCTCGACATATACGCTAAACAATATTGCTTTAGATTTGATCGCATTCGAAAATATCAGTTCGACTCCGAGCTAAATAACAGCGAGAATTGCGAAACATCAACTATTCATCTGGAGCATCATGAATCTGGTTTGAGTCATTTAAAAGGTAATGAGCGACAAAGAATTCAAAAGCTAATAAGGGAATTTTCTACTGTACTCACACCCAAGTTAGGATTGACCAATCTAATCGAATACAAAATAAATCTCAGCGACAACAAAGTAATACGTCTGCATTCATACAAATTATCGCCGCCCAAGATGGAAATAATGAGAAACCAAATCCACAAACTCCTACAACAACACGTCATCGAACCGTCAACGTCTCCATACTCATCTCCTGCTTTCCTAGTACCGAAAGGAACTGACAAACGTAGACTAGTCGTGGATTATAGACAGCTGAATAAGAAGATAGAATTTGAATCTCTTCCCCTGCCCGACATTCACAGCGCATTCCATTATTTTACAAAAGCAAAAATTTTCACCATAATGGATATCAACCAGTCTTTTCACCAAATCCCACTAGGTGAGGAATCAAAACACCTAACTGCATTTGCTGTCCCATTTAATCTATATCAATTTACTAGGGTACCCTTCAGAATATCACAAGGAAGTTCAGTATGTAGCTGATTGTTAGAAAAAATATTCCATGACGTTAAATTTAAATTCGTATATCACTATCTTGACGACATATTAGTATATAGTGAATCGATGGATCAGCACATTCATCACTTGCGTGAGGTATTATCAAGGTTAAAGAATGCTGGACTAACTGTACACCCCAGTAAAGTTAATTTCGCAGTAAAACAATTCTCCTTCTTAGGTCATATAGTATCGGCCGAAGGTAAGGTTAGCATTGACCAGGAACGCACGCGAGCAATCCGAGAATGTTTACCACCTAGAGACACCAAAGGTATAGCTCAATAGGTATTATCAATTATTTTCACAAGTACATACCCCACCTAGCGGATATAGCAGCCCCATTAAATGCATTAGGGAAGAAAGGAACGAAATTCGAGTGGACTACTCGACACCAAGCCGCTTTCGAAACACTCAAAGAAAGCATAATATCACCCCCGGTATTGCAGTTAGCTGATTTCAGTAAACCATTTGTCGTACAGACCGACAGTTCAAGTGTAGCATTAGGAGCAGTATTATACCAAGAAATAGATAATACAAGACTACCGATCAGCTATGCATCACATAATTTGACGGAGCAAAAAAGGAAGTTCTCAGCCTATGAACTTGAATGTATAGCTGTAGTGTTCACCTTCGAAAAATTCAAACCATTTTTGGAACACAAGGAATTTCTACTAGAGACCGACAACCAAGCTTTGTCGTGGTTGTTGAACCATCCAAAACAGTTAGGTCGTATCGGAAGATGGGTGTTAAGATTAAATTGCTACAAGTTTAAAGTACAACATATTCGTGGTACCCAAAATGTAGTCGCCGATACACTATCCCGCATGTTCCAACTACACAATACCAGACCTAGCGAAGACAAGGTTGAAATCACTACTGTCAATACGCTAACAGAATTCCCCCTTGCATTTAAGGATATAGCGCACCACCAACAATAAGATCCTAACTTGAGTAAGATAATAGAACAAATAGATAAAGGAAATTATTCTGACAAGTATACCTTGAGTAAACGAGTACTTTGTTATAAAAAGGCTAACGGAAAGTCATTGAGAATAATCGCCCCGGAAATTATTAAAACCATGCTCATGGAATACTACCATTCATCAACCATTGGAGCTCATATGGGAATAAGGAAAACGATACATCGTATTCGCAAGGAATATCATTGGGAAAACATGAACAGTCAAATAACTAAGTTCGTGAAACAATGCGAAATCTGTGCCTTGAGCAAGCCAGCAAGAATCAGTCAAGTCGGAAAATTAATCTCAGAAATCCCCACAACACCCTTTTCAAAGATATACATAGACTTTTCTGGACCTTATCCCCGTTTTAAGTCAGGAAATTCTATGCTATTAATTTGCGTGGACTCCTTCACTAAATTCGTGTGGATGTACCCTATGAGACGTGCCTTAGCATCTACGACAATAAAGATTCTACAAGAGAGACTATTTAAAGATTACGGTACACCAGTACACCTAGTATCTGACAATGGACCTCAGTTTAAATCGAAAGAATTTAATGACATGTGTTTTAAATTAGGAATAAATAATATTACAGTCACAGAGTACCGACCGCAAGGAAACCTAGCTGAGAGATACTTGCGAAACCTAAAATCAGCCTTAATATCTTACCACGCTAAATATCAAACGGCGTGAGATCAAAATCTATCATGGATACAATTTGCCTTCAACTCGGCGTATCATGAAGGACATAAATCAACACCATTTGACTTACTGTACAAGTATAAACCGAACCACCCGTTAACCACCAAGTGGAAAATTCATGAAGTATTGCCCCGCGAAATAAATTGGAGTAATATAAGGAAAATATGGAACGAAGCGCGCGCAAATTTGAAAGCGAATCTAAAAAAATCGCGGAAAAATCATGAGCAGAATAAAACGAAAATAAAGTACAAAGTAGGTGACTTAGTCATGTATAAAACTCACCCTACGAGTAGAGCCGTTGATAGGACCACTTCCAAACTATCTTACCGATGGTGTGGCCCCTACACGATTCGCAAGTTCCTCACCCCCGTGACAGTAGCGCTTTACGAACCTAATACGGATAATTATGTTCGCAGAAGTCATGTGTCTCAGATAAAAAAATGTTTCTCCTTGTGAAAATAAAGAAACCGACTGCGAGAATGTAGGTAAACCAAGAATACTACCTGAGTATTATGAAATAAATATAGGGAACATCCTATATTGTAATTGAGTCTAAGCTCAAACACCTCGTACGAATAATAGCGAGGCCTGATCAACCTTAGCTCAAGTTCTACGAAAATAAAATAAATAATGAGAAGTCAGCTGACGAACAATTAAATCCTACCTAAGTAAACTAAAGGTAACACTCTTGTTATTACGGCATATTGTAGGATACTGCTTGCGATGAACATGATAGTAGTAATAAACTAAATTGTAGTTCACATTTGCGACTAAGAAAAAGACGAAACTAGGAAATGAAAGGAGTCGTCGACCACAAAGAAGTCAAAATAATCAGCGAATGGACGCGTTAAGAATTATAAAGGTGCGAATACTTTTTTGTAAGAACACAAGAAAAAATTTAACCTTACAGCTATACTGTATATCTGTATAAACGTAAACAGATACACACTTGTATACCTGAAATATGCTGAAAATACTCATGAGTGCAACTCCGTAAAACGAGTGAAGAAAAAAAAAACCGGTAGTAGCACTAAGAAATAGAAATAAGGTAGATTTATGTATTTGTGTGTTTTAAGTGTTTTATGAGTGTTGAATTTTAAGTGATTTAAATAGTATGTAAGATAACCTATTAGTGAATCACAATAACCTTGTAAAAAGAAATTTCATCACGAGGTTCTGTGCCAAATATAATTATATTTTTAGATATCCCTTTGGAATCCACAAATGTTGTCCCATGTGTCTTCTTTAAGTAGATGAGGGTGTGACGATTTAAAGCCAATTTAAATAGCACAAAACAAATGACAAGTGAGAAAATAATTCACCTTCCCCTTTGTACAAAATACATGTACCTTCTTGTCAACCGCGAGTACGGACATGCAAATCATAATGTTGTTGAGCTAATTAAAATAACCATCCTAATTACATAAAAAAGGACGTGATAATAATAAATAAAATATTGACTAAATAAAGAAGCTATAGTAGGATTAATAGTAGCTAAGTAGAGGTAAACAATAATAATAAAAGTACGAACTATTTCTTCTCGCGGCGGAACTGCGCCAATCTCCCTACTCGCCCACAAAAACCTTACCGACAGTCTCCTCTGAATCACGGCCAAGCCAACAGCCTTGTCATGTGTTGTGAAGACGAATACATCTATATTGCAAAACTAGGTATCCGTGAATAAGTGTTTCGTGGTTACACGACCCCCACATGTAGTTAAACGAAGTGAAATGTAAAAACAAAAGATACGTAGTTTAAATTTAAATAAAAAAAAATAAAGGCATAGCCGACACGTCTCTTTATGAAATGGTTTAATCGTTAAGGTATGTTCCATACCATATCATAAGGTAACATCAGTGCAGTTTAAACCAAAATGTAAAAGTGAACACGACCGACCGGAGTGAATCATCAACTACAACACTATGAGCTCCAGCTAGCCATAATCCGAGCCTCATGACTGCGATAACTACTTAGAGTCAACCACTGAAATGGAGGAACACAAACTACAACTAAGATCATCCAGGAAAACCTACGGAAGAGGACCATGAAGGGGACCAGCCGTGGACCAACATCATACCCAGGTGACATGGAAGCATAACTTCCATGGTTATATTGTTTTCTATGAACCCAGAATAAAAAATTACGATGATGAACATCTACTTGTACAACTATTGCATTTGGATACTCAATAGAGTTTTTGGACTCTGCCATTGTTTAATCTAAAAATTAGTTAATCAGTTTACAAAAATTATATAACGAACTTTAATATTCATATTTCATGTCATAACTTAATAAAAATAATTCAAAGCAGATATTTAATAACTTACTCAATTACACAAGTTATGAGTAAATAATTGGAATTATCTATTCAAAGTAATACAATTATATGATGACAGTTAATCTAGTAGACATGCAATGATTTTATAGAATTCAAAATGAATAAATAAATCATTAAAAACGAATAATTAATAATAATGTTTACTAGATTTACAGTCATATTTATTAATACTTGCTAATTTTAATAGATTTATATACATTTACTGATACTTACAATCAAAAAGTGAGGTTAACCTCAAATAAATATTAAAATCACGCTCACGTGTTGGATTTATCAAACGAAATATATAATCACTCTCACTTTTACTATAAATTCACTTGAATTTGAATTACTTTGCTTTCAATAACCAATTTTTCATTGAGGATGATGGATTGGCCATGGGTTCACCTCTCTCTCGTCTATTGGCCGACGTTTACTTGAATTTTTATGAAAACTCTCATTTGCTCTCACATAACAAATAATAAGTCTTTTTATTTTATCACTTTCAAACTAATATATTATTCTTTACGTCACTATACTGAACTTTGATAAAAAAAAACAACATGGCGCGTAACCGAAAATCGTGACGATTTTTTTTACATTGCTATAAAATTTCTCTCATACGTCGATAAAGAAGTTTCACTTAAAAAAAAAACAGTTTATTTTGTAAAGACTCATACAAATCATGTAAATCATAACTTAGTAATATGTATACTTTCTGTAACGAGATAAGAGTAATCTGAAGATGGATACAGATATAATTAATTCAAAATTGAATCAAACTATTCTTCAAATAGTTTGCATAATGTCAAAGTACTTTTAAAATATAAAAAGAATTAGAACCCGGATCCGTGGTATTCTATGTAATATACAGTTGTATTGTTTTGAGCTCATCATAGTAACAGTTTAAAGAGAATAAGAGCATAAAATGCAGAATCTATGAGTATATTTCATTTGATAAGAATCATTAAAGGTATTATTTTGGAAGCTATAATAAAGAGATGTTTTTGCTAAACAGAAGAGAGTGAGTAAATTTACGTAACCTTAGTCAAACTCCTGATCTTTACAGGTTCCCAATTTGTTGGTAAGTAATTAGTACTAACAATGGCAGCCGGTTTAATTGACAGAGGCCAATTAAACTGGTTCCCTGTGTTATAATGTCTTAACAGGAGGAGACGTTATACTGTATTAGTAGAATTTTTTCACCAATATGTTAACTTCTTTGGCTGGCACTGATGAACGAAATCTTGTCACAAATAAGGCATATTTTTTGTTCTTACAATCAAGTGGAAACTACAATCTTCATTCCCCACTGTCGCTTTCTTATTGGCTTTTGGCTGTTTGTCTCCTTACATCTTTTTTTTCTATTGCCAGGTTGGCCATTTTTCACTCAGCTGCCGTGTCATCTTTCCCCCTGTTTTGTTTACCAAAGACCAATGACGGATCAAGAGTGGCCTCCATCAACGTCACAGGGGACAGACCTATGTCAGCAGCGTTCTTAGTTTCTGGCTTATCACCAACTTTGTCTTTGTTCTTCACCTCAGGTTTCCTCTTGACTATAAAACTGTATGACTGAGTACCGTTCGTTTCAACATTCTCTTGTTTTGATTTTTCAAACACCGAAGCACTTTTATGACATAATTTTATATTTTCACATTTTTAATGCTCAATAGCAGCATTACCTTAAGCAACATCATTTACAAGCTTAATAACTTTCTGTTCTTTACAGTTTGTTAAACCTAAGAGCCTAGGATTCCTTGCAATTGAAACTCTTTACAATTACAATCGGGGGCACCCTACCCAAAAAATATTTTTTTATACTTATTGCTGAAAAGTTTTAAATGCTTTTTTTATAATAGCCCTTAGGATAAGTATACATTATATTAGCACTTTTTAAACCTAACTCCTACTACCCACTAAGGGGGGTAGCTTTTCTTAAAATATTGGCATTTGCTAGAACAGAAGTAAATGAATTTTTATGATAGATATGAATATAATTTTTTATTTATTTTGAAGCTCATTTTAATGGATACAACCTGTAGTATGGGTTTTGGAGTATAGATTGTTTCAATTCTTTAGAAAAATTATATATATATATATATATATTCAATCACTTTCTGCTACAGTCCGTTTCTTGATGTATATAATACATTTAATATTTATAACTAAATTTACCTCAAGATGTTATTTTTCCTTATTTGGAACATGTTTCGAGAGTTCCTGTGCTCTCATCTTCAGCCTTCGCGATCTTTAGTCTGGTGAAGTATTTGTGTGTTGGCTGTTGGATGGAGGACAGGAATTCCCAGACATAACCAATGTATCACTAATAAAACATATACCACACAAAGGCATTATAATGAACATTTGGGAAAATTTACACATATACAAACATAAAACACAAAACAAACTAATACCAGAACAAATACAAATCAATACAAAACATGACACAATATTCAAAGCACTCAACATGGAAAATACAGAAAACACAAATACATATACTACAATCACACACAATATTACAACTTTAAAATACCAAAACCAACAAACAACCTTAATAGCATCCAACAGCCAATACACAAATTCTTCACCAGACAAAAGATCGCGAAGGCTGAAGATGAGAGCACAGGAACTCTCTAAACATGTTCCAAATAAGGAAAAATAACATCTTGAGGTAAATTTAATTATAAATATAAAATGTATATATATATAATTGTATATAATAATATAATATATACAATTATATTATATTGTATTATATATAATTGTGTTGTATATTGTATTTTATATATATATATATATATATATATAATTTAGTCATTTTTTGCTACAGTCCGTTTCTAGATGTACAGTATATAATACACTTAATATTCATAATTAAATTTACCTCAAGATGTTATTTTTACCCTTTATTGGAACATGTTTCGGGTACTATCTTGTACCCATCCTCAGCCTTCCGGTTTTTTTGTCTGGTGAAGTACATATGTGTTGTTGGTTGACTATTATTATTGTGGCTTCCTGTTGGCTTCTGGTATTTCAAATTGGTTTTATTGTGTGTGATTGTGGTGTATGTGTTAGTTTTTTGTGTATTTTCAATGTTGAGTGCTTTGAATATTGTGTCATGTTTTGTATTGATTTGTATTTGTTCAGGTATTAATTTGTTTTCTGTTTTATGTTTGTATATTTGTAAATTTTCCCAAATGTTCATTATGGTGCCTTTGTGTGGTATATGTTTTATTAGTGTTACATTGGTTATGTCTGGGAATTCATTTCCTGTGTTTATTGCATGTGTGGCTAAATTGGATTTATATATTTCTGGTTTTTTGTATGCATTTAGGTGTTCAAAATAACGTTTTTTCAGCTGTTTTTTTGTTTGTCCTATGTAACATTTATTGCAATCTTGGCATTCAATTTTGTATATGCCGTTAGTTGTTGCATTATCCTTGTTGTGTGAGCTATTTAGATTTTGTAATTTATTTTAATTAGTTTTGTATGGTATTTTTATATCTGTGTTTTTAAATAGTTTTGTTAGTTTTGTCATTTTATTATTTATGTATGTGAATGTTGCCCATTTTTTGTTGTTGTTACTATTTATGTGTTGTTCAGTTTGATTTATTCTTAATTGTTCAGTTTTTATTTTATATTTGATTTTATTTTCTATTTTGATCACAGTATTTTTATTGTATCCATTTTCATAACCAATTTGGTATATTATATTTCTTCCTTTGTCAGTTTCTTGTTTGTTTAGGGGAATTTTGTACATTCTGTTAAATAGCGAATAAAATGCTGCCATTTTATGTTGTGGTGGGTGGTCAGAATGGTTAGGTATAATGATGTTAGTGGAAGTTGGTTTTCTATATATTGCATATTGTATGTGGTTGTTGTATCTTGTGATGTTATGTCTAAATAGTTGATTTTGTTATGTTTTTCTTTTTCTTCTGTGAATTGTATTTTGGGATGTATGTTATTGATTTGTTTCAGTATGTTCTCTGCATTTGTGTTTTTGTTATTTGATACATATAGCCCATCATGTACATATCTTATCCATATGCCATTTGGGTCATGTGATTTTATGATATTTTGTATTTTGGTGTCTTGAGAGCTAAAATTTATATATAATATGTGTTACAAATACATTAAATTAAATTAAATAAATATTCATTTGCACTTGAAAATTCATTTAAATTTTTCAAACAATGGTAATTGTTAAAAATAAAATAATTTTGTTGCCAGGCAATAAATGTTTTGAATTGCAAACCTGCATTGCATTAATCCACAATCAAAAGTATTAAAATTTCTTGGAATGACATTCAGTGCGCATTTAAATGTATCCCTCAAAATAATGTCATCATTTTGTATACTATTTACACTATTTAAATTTGCATTTGGTCTATTATCATTTTGACTTTCACGCAAATATATATTCCTTCTTATTTGTCTCTCACTCCGACCCGTCAATGATATACTATTTACACTATTTAAATTTACATTTGGTCTATTATCATTTTGACTTTCACGCGAATATATATTCCTTCTTCTTTGTCTCTCACTCCGACCCGTCAATGTTATACAATTTACACTATTTAAATTTGCATTTGGTCTATTATCATTTTGACTTTCTCGCGAATATATATTCCTTCTTCTTTGTCTCTCACTCCGACCCGTCAATGTTCTATGTCGAGGCATAATGGAAGTAGGTGCGAATATCTGAATGTAAAAAAAAACATGTAATGAAATTACTGAAACTAAGATTAGACAGGGTTAATTTAAAAATAATAAAATGTACACACTTTTTGAAATTACCAATAATAATTAGGCGAGAGTAAGTCAATTCAAATTGCTGCTACAAAATTTTCCTTTTGCAACAGGTGTATATTAAGCAAGCTGTATTTCACTTTCAACTGCACATTAATATATAAAACACATATATCTACTGTACAAAATATAAAATAAACGCTGTTTTGCCTTGACATACACTCCACAGACTATTGAAAAAGGAACATTTGAAATCATACAAAATTCACAGCTCATTCAGTCAATCTGTCAGTAATTATTTGTTGGCAACATTTTAAAATTCTTTGGCGACAATCTCTACTCTGTGCGACTGTTTGACAACAGATTATTATGTGTTTGACATTGGCAGTATGAACGTAAACAAACGACAGAGTATTATGTGTTTGACATTGGCAGTATGAACGTACACTAAAATGAAAAAATTTTAATTTTATTGCCTGGCAACGAAATTATTTTATTTTTAACAATTACCATTGTTTGAAAAATTTAAATGAATTTTCAAGTGCAAATGAATATTTATTTTATTTAATTTAATGTATTTGAAACACATATTATATATAAATTTTAGCTTTCTGCACTCCTCCTTCACATAAACTTTAACTATGCCAAATCTCACACTCCTCCGTGCGCACAATATGCTTAAAAAGGGGTACAAAGTTTTCTCTTCACGTATTAATATATAGATTAAATATGGCTGACAATGTATGTACTGGTGTATGTTACAGCAGTACATATGTGTATAATTTTTCATTATTCGTCTTTGAATAACAAGACCTTATGTAACCCCTCTTTCCTTTTATGTATTTTTTTTTAATATAAAACAACTTCTTTAATTTTAATATTTTTTTTTGAAAGAGAAGCCACAAGTCAATTAGGACTAGGCTGGAACCTAGAGAAGCAAAAATTGTGCCGGGTCCAGTATGACGGGACTTGCAATGAAACTCAGCCGTAATATAACAATAACAATTTTATTGTATGCCGAGAATTAATACATGCAGGCCAACTCTATGACATAGTTATTCCCCCCCATGAATCATAAATATCACGAATAATATAAGCCCTGCTTTAACAGTATTAAAGAAAAACAACATGTGTACATCATAACAAGTGTGTATAAATTCAGTAAATATATACATATATATATATATATATATATAAAGTTCTCCCCATCTTGTGACTAGCTAGACACAGACAACATAACAACACACACAGAAACATAAGGCACATAGACTCACAATTACATTAATTCTAACACGAATGCCCCTGGAATGCACCCGTCTTGTAGGCAGTGTAACTACAATACTCAGAACCCAGCAGTAATAAAATATACGCCCCTCAACAACCCGTTTCTGTAGAATTACATAAAATCCAAAACCCCAGAAGGATGATAATTACTCATAACGCATAAATAAGACCGGACCGCCCATATGTATAGCATTCCACTGATCAATGACCCATCATGAATGTATGAACCTTAAGTTCCTTCCACAGCATTAAATCAAAATAACGGAACTACATCACCTGATTTTAAACAGTTGTTATACAATTCTAAACGGTTACTTTGCTTCACAAATTCCGAAGGATATAATAAATCAGTATGTACTTCAACAGTCAGAAAATTAATCACTCGAGGCTTTACAATTTCAGAAAAATTTAGATAATATATGTTTTACAAAAAAAATAATGAGTATATGTTTTATAGTTAAAAGAGAATTAAACAGCAGATACTACAAGTGAAAGTTAATGAATGTGTTTTGCAAGTTAAGAACAACAATCAGTATAGTGCTTTGTAAGGTACAAAATCCACTAATATATGCCCAAAAAAAACAAATTATTCTCTATTAATCCTGAATGACTATATAAATATAATTAAAATGAAAGTACAATAAGGCGGTTGTGCCCTAGCAGCTGTGAGAGCGCGCCAGCATGCGGTTGACAAAGTTTTACAGGAATCCAACTTGCATCAGGCTGCACCAACATGTGTCAGACAAAAACTAAGTCCCCCTTTTAAACCCCAGAAAACGGCCAAAAGAAAACAAAGAAAACCCCAGCCCTTAAATGTTAAACCCAATGTGAATTTAATATTTACTTATTTCTGTTCCAGCCGGAACAAAGCTACTAACCTATTCTATAAATTTTGAAAAGAGTAATATAATAATGAGATGCAAACTGTAAAATGCCCCAAGTGTAAAATATCTCTGGCACGCTCCCCCAGTGCAGCACACAATTACAAGCAGTGCACTTAGTGTTATGTAATTCAGTTATAAAAAAAAGGTTCTTGAATTTAACTTATAATGTTCAGAGTCATGATCGGCTGCTCCCCTTTATAGCAGGCAGTCTGCACACGTGGTCACATGGATTCAAAGATATTTAATGTAAAACAGGCGCACTGCCGGCCCGGCCCCAAAAAGGAAAATAAAAGAGTACATATCACCTTAGTACTGCTGGCAAGTGCTACATCGAGAACGAGTCACCAGCTCCCTCTTCGGACATGATCTTGTTTAATGGTCCATGACTGATGCAGGTGTACGGCAATCAGCAAAGCCAAATCTCCGGCTTAATCAAGAACCCTGTTAATTCATATAAATTAGAGAAATGTTCACCAAAAATGTACACCCAAGTTCAGGTAATTAACCTCAGAACGGGCCTTCAACCAACTCTCAATAAAAACACAATTTTCATAATTAAAAACTTTGCAACCAGTTTAAAGGGTGGAAAATCAGCCATGGAATAAATAAATTTTAATAAGGAAAAGACTATATCAAAAGTGGCGTAATGTAAAAGTCACCAGTACCAGATCTACATGCTTCAACATAAATTAACAGGTTATGCGCCACGTGGTGAGCAATAATCATTATTTGACCAAAAATTCAACTGCAAGGCACTCACAGCATTCAGAATGTTTTAACATTAATAAAATTTCATCTAAGGAAGTTCACACAAAGAAACTCTCTACTGTACAGTTAATTAAATAGCTCCCCGACAGTTGGCTGCATGCATGGACAGTTCATTCCCTGACTACGCACTAACTTTTTAGCCATTAATTTTTAATGTTGTACACCTTTATCATGACAATGACAATTGCAATACCTCTCACACTATTCTAGTAATAATAAACGGAACATTGGCTATATACTGAACATTAAGTAAATTACTGAACAATGAGTTTCCTCTTAATATAAAAACTGTCGGGTCGCACACACACATAATTACGTGTTTTATATACGGTAGCATACACCTAGTTATTAATCATCCATTTAATATGAATTACTTATAAACACAAAATAATGAATTTCTTACCGGGAGTCGTTTACGCTTCAGCCAGCCATGTAGATATACAGAAAACTGCGCCGTAATTGTTCGAAGAGAGAGAGCGATGTATCTCGTAGCGGGGCGGTGAGTAGTCTGTCGTCACAAGCAGAGCCAAATGCTCCCTTTTCTACAAGTTGCGCGTGCAGCCTTAACCGAGGCGGCCAAGGGTCATTCAGCTGACCCTTGCCTTTGCTTGTTATTACAATTAAAAAAAAAGATTTTCTAAAACCTTCGATAGCCGGATTTACACCGGCACACTCCCACCCCGAAAGGGCAACCCGGTTGCCCCACTCTGAAACTGGGGAAAGTACCCTGCAGTGTACCCCCTTCTTAAATACTCCGGTGGACATCGTGGGTAAGGTGGCCCGGCGGCACTTGCTCCCAGGAGAACAGAGGCTCAGAAGGGAAAACGAAAGAGACGAAAGAAGACGTGTAGTATGTAAGTGTGTATGTGCGGCACGCTGACCTGATCAGGGCCAGCCCACCGCAAAGAGGGACAGAGAAGAAAGGCGAAAGAAAAGTTCGGGAGCTCCCTGAGTTCCGACCTCCTGAGGCTTGTCCACACAAGCCAGAACACGATAGCCACCTAAACAGGGCCATCTGCCCCATATACCTACAGGATAATTTTCTAATACAAACCTTCCATTCTAAACAAACCCGCACGGCACGGGCCAAGGGGAAAAGGGCGATGACAGTCCCGATGATGCGGTGGTCCCCACTCGGGACCTGACGGGAAGCCATGCCAACTGTGCTTATGGCACCTATCCCATATACAGATAAGTTTTACATGTGTGCTCCAAGGGCATGCGGGGAAGTAGTAGTTCCCCAGAGCGCACAACCGGCCCCGGAAAACTACCCCCTCCCATCCTCTCTCCAACTCCTTTTATTTTTTTTTCTTCTAGGTAAGGTTAGGAAAATCGGAGGGTGGATGGTCAAGGATGATTACGGTCATGGACTGGGACTGAAGGTAAGGACATGGCTCCCTCCGGACATAAGGACAATTGGAGAAAACCAAGGCTCGCGCAGGCAGGGGCGCATCCCTGAAGTAGACGAACCCCACTGAGACTGTGGGAAACATCTACCCGCTACCATAACATTCTCAATACCGCCCCCCGGAGCACACCCTCTCAAAACCGACAACATCCCCTTGTCCATCCACAACCTCCGAAATACTCGCAGCCCGGACATCCCTGTGACCATCTGCAACTTCAGACTCTACAGTCTCCGTAACACCTACAACTATACCTTCCGGTGCAGCACCCGCAGACCGCCCTTCTGACTCTTCTGTAGATTCCACTCCTTGACCACTCTCAGCAACAACAAGATCATCAACATTTTCCCCCCTGGAATCCAGCTGTCCAGGTTCCTGTGCAATGACTAAACTAATTTCTACTGGCGATGGTGAAGCCACACCATCAAGTGACTTCTCATATCCCGGCGTAGGCGATGACGATATTACCGGATCTGGATCCGTCGCGAACCGAGATGTAAATACCGGAACAAATTCTGCGGCCTCTGGATTCAACCATGACGTCCTCTTCGAGTCCTGCAACTCCGTCTTAACTGACGTGTCCTTGTCCCCTTGTATTGATCCACAGAAGTTATTCCGCTTTTCTTCTTCTGCTTCACCTTCTTCAACCACTACTCTCTTAGGCACTTGTACTTCCTCTGGAACCTTCAAAGCTTCCTTTTTCTCCAAATAAGAATGACGCCTAACCACCGGCTCCCTGCTGGCCGATGTTTGTTCCCTAACATAATTTCTTCTTCCCCTGTTAATTTCATGTTTCCTCGTTTTCTGTGCTGTAGCTGTTGTTACCGTCTTCACACTTGCCACCCCCTTGTAGCCTCCATCACTTCCGGAATATTCTGGCTTTCTAAGCGTCTCTTGGGTTCTCCTCCAACCACCATGTTTGTCCCTTTTGGCTCTTCCTGATGAACCGCTGGAATATTGGACATCGGTAGCCTCTTTTCCCCGGGACTCGTCAACCTCCTTGACCGTTCCTGAAAGCACACACAGTCGCTCAAGGTCCGCAAAACAACGTGGACGGTCCGCGGATACCAAACGAGATCTCTCTTGGGGATGCAGTCCTTCCAGAATCGCTTGTATGACTTCGGTCTCGGGCAACCCCAACCTTAACACCCGGGCAGGTTTCCGTATATCGTGCATGAAGTCCCCTAACACCTCTCCGTTGGCCTGTAGGCGATAGAATTTTTCAAGCTCAAGTTGGGCACGTCGTCGAATGGGTAGGAAGAAGTTCAACACCTGCCCATGGAAAGCATCAACACTGTCACCCCGACGCAGAGCCTTGGTGACCAGATCAGCCAACGTACTCCGGCAATACGGGTATATAAGAGACAAGACCTTCCCATCGGACACCCCCGGGAAATCTGCCACCTGCAGGACCAGGTCCAAGAAAACCAGCAGCTGGTCCTCATCAAATCCATTCAGCACCGGAAATTTCTGGAGAACGCCTGTAAGAGGGTGGGGCAATTACTGATAGCATACCACCGCCAGAATTGCACAATTCAAAACAAACAATCATAAAACAAATCCCCACTAAATACCTAACACAACATAACCTACAAAAACATATTAACAAAAATCGGAAAAACTCAAGTACTGTCCTTCCTTTGAGTGGACCCCCGGGTTCTCTAGCGCTGCGGAGACCTGGCCTATTCTGAACCATTCACATCCACGACAGAAGGAGACAAGTGACAACCAACAATACTAGACACACATAACATCAAACGGCAATTCGACACACACGTCGTACCAACACATAACTCACAACAACCAACTAACAATTGAAAGTCATAATCCGGGAACTAATACCTCAACATCAACCGGACACAAGTCGGTGCCGGTACCGATTTCCGATCGGGCCATACCGCATCCCGCCAATATAACACGCTAAACTCCGACCCCGAATCAACCTTCCATCATCCAGGCCACACTTGAGACTCCCCGGCCGTACAACCATTACATATTTCAAACACAAATAACCTCCTCAGTGGTGCGACCCGACTCACAAGTTATAGTACCTACAACTAGCCTACACGGGCATATACCAAAACTATGTCACAACAATGGCATTAATATTTCCGAGTTTGCAAGCCCCGTCACACTCCAGGACCCAAGGGTTCAAGCCCAGGATGAACCACGCTCACTGCTACCATTTGTGGTAGCAGACTTTATAAACCACGCTCTGCTACCATTTGTAACCACTCTTTCCTTTTATGTATTTTTTTTTTAATATAAAACAACTTCTTTAATTTTAATATTTTTTTTTTGAAAGAGAAGCCACAAGTCAATTAGGACTAGGCTGGAACCTAGAGAAGCAAAAATTGTGCCGGGTCCAGTATGACGGGACTTGCAATGAAACTCAGCCGTAATATAACAATAACAATTTTATTGTATGCCGAGAATTAATACATGCAGGCCAACTCTATGACATAGTTATTCCCCCCCATGAATCATAAATATCACGAATAATATAAGCCCTGCTTTAACAGTATTAAAGAAAAACAACATGTGTACATCATAACAAGTGTGTATAAATTCAGTAAATATATATATATATATATATATATATAAATATAAAGTTCTCCCCATCTTGTGACTAGCTAGACACAGACAACATAACAACACACACAGAAACATAAGGCACATAGACTCACAATTACATTAATTCTAACACGAATGCCCCTGGAATGCACCCGTCTTGTAGGCAGTGTAACTACAATACTCAGAACCCAGCAGTAATAAAATATACGCCCCTCAACAACCCTTTTCTGTAGAATTACATAAAATCCAAAACCCCAGAAGGATGATAATTACTCATAACGCATAAATAAGACCGGACCGCCCATATGTATAGCATTCCACTGATCAATGACCCATCATGAATATATGAACCTTAAGTTCCTTCCACAGCATTAAATAAAAATAACGGAACTACATCACCTGATTTTAAACAGTTGTTATACAATCCTAAACGGTTACTTTGCTTCACAAATTCCGAAGGATATAATAAATCAGTATGTACTTTAACAGTCAGAAAATTAATCACTCGAGGCTTTACAATTTCAGAAAAATTTAGATAATATATGTTTTACAAAAAAAATAATGAGTATATGTTTTATAGTTAAAAGAGAATTAAACAGCAGATACTACAAGTGAAAGTTAACCAATGTGTTTTGCAAGTTAAGAACAACAATCAGTATAGTGCTTTGTAAGGTACAAAATCCACTAATATATGCCCAAAAAAAACAAATTATTCTCTATTAATCCTGAATGGCTATATGAATATAATTAAAATGAAAGTACAATAAGGCGGTTGTGCCCTAGCAGCTGTGAGAGGGCGCCAGCATGCGGTTGACAAAGTTTGACAGGAATCCAACTTGCATCAGGCTGCACCAACATGTGTCAGACAAAAACTAAGTCCCCCTTTTAAACCCCAGAAAACGGCTAAAAGAAAACAAAGAAAACCCCAGCCCTTAAATGTTAAACCCAATGTGAATTTAATATTTACTTATTTCTGTTCCAGCCGGAACAAAGCTACTAACCTATTCTATAAATTTTGTAAAGAGTAATATAATAATGAGATGCAAACTGTAAAATGCCCCAAGTGTAAAATATCTCTGGCACGCTCCCCCAGTGCAGCACACAATTACAAGCAGTGCACTTAGTGTTATGTAATTCAGTTATAAAAAAAAGGTTCTTGAATTTAACTTATAATGTTCAGAGTCATGATCGGCTGCTCCCCTTTATAGCAGGCAGTCTGCACACGTGGTCACATGGATCCAAAGATATTTAATGTAAAACAGGCGCACTGCCGGCCCGGCCCCAAAAAGGAAAATAAAAGAGTACATATCACCTTAGTACTGCTGGCAAGTGCTACATCGAGAACGAGTCACCAGCTCCCTCTTCGGACATGATCTTGTTTAATGGTCCATGACTGATGCAGGTGTACGGCAATCAGCAAAGCCAAATCTCCGGCTTAATCAAGAACCCTGTTAATTCATATAAATTAGAGAAATGTTCACCAAAAATGTACACCCAAGTTCAGGTAATTAACCTCAGAACGGGCCTTCAACCAACTCTCAATAAAAACACAATTTTCATAATTAAAAACTTTGAAACCAGTTTAAAGGGTGGAAAATCAGCCATGGAATAAATAAATTTTAATAAGGAAAAGTCTATATCAAAAGTGGCGTAATGTAAAAGTCACCAGTACCAGATCTACATGCTTCAACATAAATTAACAGGTTATGCGCCACGTGGTGAGCAATAATCATTATTTGACCAAAAATTCAACTGCAAGGCACTCACAGCATTCAGAATGTTTTAACATTAATAAAATTTCATCTAAGGAAGTTCACACAAAGAAACTCTCTACTGTACAGTTAATTAAATAGCTCCCCGACAGTTGGCTGCATGCATGGACAGTTCATTCCCTGACTACGCACTAACTTTTTAGCCATTAATTTTTAATGTTGTACACCTTTATCATGACAATGGCAATTGCAATACCTCTCACACTATTCTAGTAATAATAAACGGAACATTGGCTATATACTGAACATTAAGTAAATTACTGAACAATGAGTTTCCTCTTAATATAAAAACTGTCAGGTCGCGCACACACATAATTACGTGTTTTATATACGGTAGCATACACCTAGTTATTAATCATCCATTTAATATGAATTACTTATAAACACAAAATAATGAATTTCTTACCGGGAGTCGTTTACGCTTCAGCCAGCCATGTAGATATACAGAAAACTACGCCGTAATTGTTCGAAGAGAGAGAACGATGCATCTCGTAGCGGGGCGGTGAGTAGTCTGCCGTCACAAGCAGAGCCAAATGCTCCCTTTTCTACAAGTTGCGCGTGCAGCCTTAACCGAGGCGGCCAAGGGTCATTCAGCTGACCCTTGCCTTTGCTTGTTATTACAATTAAAAAAAAAGATTTTCTAAAACCTTCGATAGCCGGATTTACACCGGCACACTTATATATATATATATATATATATATATAAGTGGAACTGTGTTACGTTATTGCCTAGGAGAACGGGAAATGGAAAATGTGGGTAGAAATATGAATGCGACGCTGGAATACTGACTGCAGGAGAGATGAATATGATATGGTAGATGGATAAAACCCTTAAGACATATTCAGAAGATAAAAGGAAGGCACAAAACTTGTCGTAGTATAAAGGTAAGAAATGAAGCTAGATACTCCGAGGGCAAATAGAAAATTTACACCACTGAAAACACCGAATGATAATAACATTTGGATTTTAGAACAAACGTTCCTAAAGTAAAAACTCTGTCGACATAGGAATTTTTCGGTTAGTTATTGCGTGCCATATTATTTACAAAGGAATTATAAATAATGATTCACTTATACTTTCAAATCTCTCTTAATTACATCCATATTCCTTAAGGAAATGGAAGTATGGCGATGGCAAAAAAAATCGTGTTCGACATTATTGCAGATTCTGATTGTACTACACTCAAAACATGAAAAAAGTCGTTTTTCGAAAAGTGTGTGTGTGTGTGTCTGTATGTCTGTCTGTCTGTCTGTGAGTCTGTGTGTCTGTGTGTCTGTCTGTAGATTTTTTCTATGGCAAACGATAACAGCCGCAAATTCAAACAGAATCAAATAATGTTTTGCATACAGCAATTATTTGTAGAGTACTGACAACCTATTGTTTTTGGTGAAGATCGGTTGAGGGAAAGGGGTAGTTTACCAGCAACGGTTTTTTTTATCAAGGGTAATTTTTATTTGGCAAACGATAACAGCCGCAAATTCAAACAGAAACAAATAATATTTCGCACCCAGCCGTGATTTGTAGAGTCCTCACGACCTATTGTTTTTGGTGAAGATCGGGTAAGGGAAAGGGGTAGTTTACCTGCAACGTTTTATGTTTTAACAAGGGTATTTTCTAAGGCAAACGATAACAGCCGCAAATTCAAACAGAATCAAAAGATTATTTGCATACAGCCCTGAATTGTAGAGAACTCACGGCCTTTTGATTTTGGTGAAGATCGGTTAAGGGGAATTAAGGGGAAGGGGTAGTTTACCTGCAACCTTTTACGTTTTAACAACAGTAAAGTACTTGAAAATTCATTTAAACTTTTTCAAGCAATGGTAATTGTTAAAAATAAAATAATTTTGTTGCCAGGCACTAAATTATAATTTTTTCATTTTAATGTAAATCATGTATGAGAGAAAATATATCGTTCGTGGCAGGCAAGCATACCTCAGTTATGTAATGTTTATGTTTCCATTTTATTATTATGACTACCGCAATAAAATGGCAGGGAAGACACACACACACACACACACACACACACACACACACACACACACACACACACACACACACACACACACACACACACACACACACACACACACAATTCGCGTTATTTGTGGCCTCATTCATGTTTATTTTCTTACATTTGCACGCTTTTTAAATGGAAAGTGCCGAAACCCATACCAACATAACGCGTGCAAGCCGAAAAGATGTCCAGCGTGGATAGTGATTTGCTTCCTGTGGATCGCTGGGCAGTGTAACTGCACGTGTTTACAGAGGAACGATTCATAGACAGACTTTTCGTCTTTAGGGAATGAACCCTCTGCAAGATGCTGAGGGTCCATGAGTGACTTCGGAGCGCTCCTTCTTTTCCGCGTGTTTGTTCTGTGAAACGTACACTGTAGATTCGCAGCTTTACTCTAAGCAACGCTCAATAGGAAATGTTGAAAATTTTTGTCCACGGTGTAACCTCATACACACTAAACCTGCTCTGATGTTTTAATTACGGACATCATAATATTAAAACTTTGGAGACTTGAGCACTACTTAATGGAGATCAAACATTAACTTATACAAGCCATTAATTTTATGCCTATTTTTTATATATATGTGTACAACGTTATTGGCAACAAAGAAGTAGTTTTTGTTAAAATTCCTTTCCGGGATGTTTGGCCGTAGTCCAATGTTTTCTACAAAACCAGACGTTTCGGCAATGCCATCGACTTCCATCATCAGTGAAAATCGAGTGCGATAACGTGAGGTGGTATACGTTAGTGACCACAGTACTGTCGTTAAGGCTGAAGCAGTAAGTAGAAAGAAGTAGTTTCTATGGTAACATTTCATTTCTAAAATGATATTAAATATAAATCTTAGAATATGGAAGTCATGTATAGTTCTCCATACCGATATTTTTTCCTTACCATAGGAATAAAATTGCTTTCATAGTTTTTTTTTTCTCAACGGTTTAAGAAATGAAAGGTCCTTTGCGTAACGCTACAATTTTTCGATCATGATAAAACATTTGCAAATATTGTCAGTAGCGAGCCTTCATTAGATCTAAGAAAATAAATGTAATAATATTCCCTCTCGTTAATTTTTTTAAGATAATGTTCGTTGTTAATGACGACTAGAGTTTTAATTTTTCCGTTGAAATATTCGATTAAAATTATCTAACAACTTTCTTCTTGTTAAAACGCAAAGTCATTGGTGGTTATCGAAAGTCTATTAGTTGTCTCATAGTCACTTACAAACCTGAGGGCTGCTGATTATATTACAAACTGGCACAGAGAACCGCAGACGGTAGGCCTCGCACTAACTTTACGGAGTGTTCCAAATTAATTAATTACTGTAATATGTCAACAGCGTATCGAATCTGTTGTGGTGTAGGATATTGTTTTGCAAGGTTTCTGTGTATACTCTATGCTGTTTGTATTTAAATGCGTTCAGAAATCAGCGTTTTCCAATTGCACTTGTGTAATAATAACTGCACATTAATATTATTTGTCTGCTTTTAAACCAATAGACTATAATATTTACCTCTGTCTAGTTAAGTTGTTATAAAAATTGTCTCATCCCATATTTAAGTAAAAACTATGATTACACTGGTACCTGTTTTCAGATTCTAGAAATTATTTATATTAATCTGATTATTTAAAAATTTTAATAATGATTCAAATTTGAGAACTTTTTTATACACACAAGAAATTAAAATAATTTTATAATTTCTTTCTAAATACGAGTTTGTGTTTTCTCGTATATTTTATCTGTTTTCTTTCTCGTATGTATTTTTATGATACGATGTTCATATTGTTACGACGGTAGAGTGGAAAACAAAGTTCAAGACACCAATGGTGTCACTAAAAACAAACTTTAATTATCACAATTAACAGTTCGTAATAAACAAGTTCCTCAACAAGTTTATAATTGTACAATAATTAAAATTAAAATTGACTACACGCAATAATAATGCCAACTAACAGAGTCCCGCACAATAATCACTTTTTACTAATAGCCACTTGTAACGCACTGAGCAATCGCCCGAAGTAAACTGAAACTGACCGTCGCTGGACGCTTATATGTATACTGTACACATCTGAGATGCAAGAATATTTTTTCGATGACGTGTGAAACAGGCGCTTTCGAATCCAATAGAATCAGTGTCACTGTCTGGCCTTGAACCCAGTGCCCGACCGCTGCTGTCTGGAATAGCCTCGATTGTTGACGCGTGATAAGTGTGACGTAATTGTCATTCATCACGAAGCAGCAATATGTACGCATACAAACATTACAGCTGGGCTCTGCTGGGATATCCGAGGAAAGAGTAAAATAACGCACTCCATTGTTCGAGAATGTTCCGTTGTGTAACACTGCTTTCTCTTTAAGCCTGTTAGTCCCTAACTGGCAAACCATCTCTGAAGTAATGTTGGCCAGGCGACCTAGGTGGAAGACCTTGAATTTTCGCTGTCCTTCCTGTTGAATTCGATAGACATCATCGTTGATCCTTTTTTTCACAGAGTAAGGTCCTTACAGTTGGTCTTAAGTTTAGGTGAGCGACCACGACGGCGCTTAGGGTTGTACAACCAAACATGATCTCCTTCTCGGAAACCCTCACTATTGCTGGGAATGTCATACCGAGTTTTCATTTTATCAATGGCTATCTTCAGGCGTCCTCTTATCAAGCAATTCATTTCTCGGAGTCGGTTTCCTAAATGTGAGGAATAGTTCTGTCATTCTTGGTACAGATTCTCAGGTGATACGAATATCATGTCCCCAGGAAGACGAAACTCCCGCCCAAACACTAATTTTCATGGAGTCATGCCGATTGTGTTGTGTACTGATGACCTATACGCCATTAGTAATAGTGGTACACGTTGGTCCCATTACGTTTGTTCTCGCCAACAACTTTCGAAAGATGGTGCTCAAGTGTCCCATTGAAACTCTCAACCATCCCTCCCTTGATCCGTATGGATTTCCATAGGGACTCCATAACATTAACAGAGGTTGTGAACTAACGCCTTTGCCACAGTGGTAACCTGCTGATTTGGAACTGCGTAAGCTTCGACCTAGTTAGTATAACAGTCACCTATAACCATGATGTACCGGGTTCCATCGTCAGTAACTGAGAAAGGTCCACCAATGTCTATGCCAGTTCTCTCAAAAGCAGTCCAACGTTATACTGTATCATTTCCTCCTGCTTCTGGTTTGCGGACCCCTGCTTTCAGCACATATTTCACAGGTCCGACACCATTCCTCTACGTCGTGGTAAAGATGAAACCAATAGAAACGCTTCCGTATTTTTTCATAAGTTTTGTTAACGCTAAGATGACCTCCAGACGTTCCATCATCCATTTCCTTCAAAACAAACTGTATTTTCCTTCGGGGAACTATCAGGTGCATGACCAAGTCACGTCCATCTGCACTTTCTCAAGATTTTTTCAGCAAACCGTTTTCAAGGGTAAGAGATTCCTATTATTGCCAGTAGCCCTTCAGCACTTAGGAACCATGGCAGACATCTTGCCAATCCGGGCAGTGACCTTCCTCTTTTCCTGTCAGAATTGGTCAAAGTCTTCGTCAGTCATCTTTTCTTGTCAAAAATCTTGTGTCGGTCAGCCGTCTGCCAGGAATACTACTGTGATGGCATGAACATGTTCGCTTGCGTTCTGTTCTTCCTTTTTGCGGCAATGTCGGTAGTCTTCCAAGCACGGTCTTCTAGATAAACCATCTGCATTATCATGTAGGCACCACCGCCGATGTTGTACATTGAAGTTGTATACTGTTGCAGACGTTCTAGCCACCTTACCAAATGCCCTTTCAAATTTTTAAATCTCAAGAGCGAAGCGAGCGCGGCATGGTCGGTGCGTAGTGAAAACTCTTAAACTCTTTCCCATAGAGGTATTTATGGAAGTGCTCCAAAGTTCGAACGATTGCTAGCAACTATCTCCTTGTAACGGAATAATTTCTCTCTGCTTTAGAAAGCGTCTTTCTGTAGTACGCTATTACTCGTTCTTCACCGTTTACCACTTGACACAAAACTGCTCCTAGACCAGTATTGCTTGCGTCCCTGTCTACGATGTACTTCCCTTTGAAAGCTGGGAAAAAAAGAATTTGCTGCAAACATAATGCTATTTTCAAAGTCCGGAATGCTTGATCACACTCTTTCAAACGCTGGAAGTTCCGTTTATTTTCCGTTTGTTCATGTAGTGGTTTACCAATATTAGCAAAGCTTTTCACAAAACACTTGTAATATGAGCATAACCCCAGTAAACGCCGAGCTTCGTGTTTATTCTTCGAAACTGGCCAGCCTCTTACGGCGTCTACTTTATTATGATCCATACTAACACGCGCTCCTGAAAATATATGACCCAGATACTGTACTTCCTTCTGTAATAGCGAACACTTCTTCGGCCTCAGCTTAAGTTGGGCACTATGAATTCTAGTTAGAACCTCCTTAAGGTTTTCCAGGTTGTCTTTCAAAGTCTTTCCGATGACTACGACATCGTCTAAATAAACAAGGCAATTTTTCCATGTCAGGCCTCGGAAAACCAGACCCATCAATCTATCGAATGTTGTTAGTGCATTACAGAGTCAAATGGTATGACGTTTAATTGGAATAAGCCACTTGGGGTCGAGAAAGTGGTCATTTGCTTGTCTTCTTGACGAAAAACCACTTTTTTGCCGACTAAAATAGTTTGTTTCGATATCGCTTGGGGCGCCTTGATCTAGAAGTCAATCCCTACTGAGCCATAAGTCAATCCCTATTCAAACCATAATAGAGAATGTTGTTTAAATGAAGGAAAGAACTTGATACATTTAATTTGGTTTTGTGTTATGTTTGATGATAAAACCAAACCATGTAGGTCTATAAATATACCTATAAAAAGAAAGTAAGCCTACGTATAGGCTGTTACTTGTTATAAAACTAATTTATGTGTAACTAAAGTGTACACGTGAATAAATATTAATAAAAGTTAAAAAAATGTAGTCTTTTTCACAATTCCATCACATTTCCCTTTAGATTTAAGATCACATGAGATATTTGAAATTCAGATAGTTGAAATGACTATTTCAGCAACTTTTTTTCAGCAGTCAAGAAGAATTGAATATATAGAAGTTACTTATTTGGGGGGGGGAGCGCTAACAATAGTGCCACCTGGTCTTTTGTCATTTGATAAAAGATCTTGCAAAATGTTCTAAAGTCTTTATCACAAACTTTATCTACACATATTGTGCGTAGGTAATAGTCACGATTTTTTTTATGAGACTTTTCCACTTTATCATTATGTTGAACACTCGATCGTTGCTCGCTTTAACCTTCAACAAATATTCCATCAAGTCTACGGTTATATTTTCTGATAAAAGCTTTTACTACCAGTATACAGTAATGAAGAACCATTCTGCAGAGGATGGTGAATAGTTCACAAATCTATTTAAAATACTTTGTGTGACTTTACTTTTTTCTGAGACCAATCGTTCTTACTATTAGCAAACTCTTTACTTTCATAATATTTATTTTTACATTTCATATATTTTATTTGATATTTTCTGTGTGGCACCTGTAATGCACGATTATATGCAAGTAATTATCAATCTCTGTATTAGGAAAGTTACCCTTTTATCAATACAGATTAATATTTTATTTTATTCTATTTTCTTACCGGGATCCCTCTTACAGCCTGTTCTACTGTAGTCTCTACAACTGAGGTAAACCCACTTGGATAACCCTAAACTTAGTTTAAACTATTTTCTTCAATCCTCTTTTAAGTACACAGCTAGATGTTCTTCCATATCACCCACTTCCCCAAAGTCATATACCCAATTCGTTTTATTGATCTGCATTTCTACGGCATTTACGGAACTTATTTCTACTGTTGTAGCAAATACCGTTCTTTATAACTAAATTGATAGCCGTGACTACGCTTACCCCCGTTCTTTGACTAAAAAAAATCAACAGAGTTCCTCTCTTCTTTCAAATTTCTCTGTACGTTTGGCTTCAGAAATGCCTTGCTGGCGTCAATAGACTCTAGTTATTACATAAGTACTAGAAGTACTGTCATAATCGGATTACATATATTTTCTGTACTCTTAAAAACTAATTAAATTACCGAATGTAACAGAAGACAGACGATTCAATTGTAGTTGGTAATCTTAGTTACACACTGCAGACGTTTTCAGTACACTAACACAAGTAAAATTAAGAAAACATTTGTTAAGTAAATCAACTGAAATTCATTACATAGGGAAATCCAACACTTTATCCATGGACTCTTAACAATAAATCATCTCCTGCCTACCAAACACAGTTAACTAATTGGTAATAGTGTGAGGGATCAGAACCTGATATTACAAACAGTAGGAACTACAGAAAATCTGTATGAAATGTAACACTTTTTATAATCCTGCAAAACTCGTGTAAAA
Organism: Magicicada septendecula; assembly: GCA_034769895.1. NCBI lineage: Eukaryota > Metazoa > Arthropoda > Insecta > Hemiptera > Cicadidae > Magicicada > Magicicada septendecula. Next base: position 534,307,700 of record CM068367.1, on the reverse strand, counting down.
GCATTTTTATATTAATTTACTTATATCTCCGATAAGAAAAAACTATTACGCCTAAACAAATTATATAAATTACATGAATATCGAGTATTGGCTCAATGAAATTTGGGCGCAAACTATAAATATCGCAGAGAAATATTTCAATATTTAGAGAAAATGTTTGTAAAAGTGAAAAAAATTATTCTCTTTGTTCGCTAAAACACCTACATAAGAAGTAATAACATTTAATATAACAATAAGGGAAATACGAAGTGGAATTATAGAAAGTAAGAACAACGCGGATAAAAGGTAATCACATTGTTGTAATAGTCACAGTTAAGTTTTATGTCTCTCTCCGTAACAGAGTTGTAACATTCTGTGACTTGTAAGTAACTTATACTCGTAATGTTCATATACGTTCCTTTTAGTATTCATTTTCGTACATTTGGTAAATTTATGAATCAGCCCGCATAATCAGGGGCAACTCTTCAACATTTAAAGACAAGTTATTCCATTTCGCTAGATATACCTCCAGATCAAATTGCCCCAAGGCTAATGGTAATTTTAAAATTATTACCCTCGTATTTAATGTCAACCCTGTTAACCTGTTGGAGTCTAACTTCCTAACTTAAATCGTTTCCATTATGTTATGGGATTGCTAGGTAAGGATGTACTCGTTTGTAAGTTTGTTTGTGTTTGTGGCTAAGGGTGCAGCGCAAAAGTTAGGCGATTTGTAGGTTAAACGTATTTAACGACAATTTGTGGTACGCCTTGTAGGTCACGATGAAAAAAATTACAGGCATTGCACAAATGCAACGCACAGAGAAGGGCATTGAAAATGCTTCAATAAATCTAAAAAATATATATATTTATTTTCATTCACCAATCAATGAATTCATTCTTCATTTACCAATGTACAGATTATAAGTTAAATGTAGTCGCATTCATAAGCGAAGTGTTATATGTGTACTACGTTATTGACAATAAAGAAGTAGCTTCTATGGAAACTCACCGGTTCCCATTTTCGATAACGCACCAGCGATCGGCCGCAAATGTACGACACGTCCTTATAAACATTTTCAATGTTAAAAATTGTTCTCCACATACATAATCAGTTAAAAATGTTAAGTCCAAAATTTAAAAAATTTTTAGGTACCGGTAATTTACATCCTTTTTTTATAAAAAGCTGACAATATTTCGGCTTGATGGTAACCTAGATTTGTAGTGGTCATGTCTGTCTGATAATGATAAGTGCACGGCTGTAGATTTCTGAAGTAAAACGCAAAAATGGGTTAACATTATGGTGTCTAAAAATAAATTGTCCCCAGTAATGCACAGGAACCAGCAGATCAAATTAATTTAAGGCTGGAGGTAAATGTTGAATGAAATTAAAAGTAAATTCAATATTACTGTAAATAATTCAATAATTACAGTAATATTACTGTAGATTAAGACTACGTAACTTAAGCATCTTTATCGACTTTTTACGTTAATAAGATTTGTCCGTGCGCGCGCGCGCGTGTGTGGATACGTACCAAAAATATAGGTAATTTATTACAGGATACAGAAATAAAACACTCTTGCATTTCCAACAGTACGTTCCCTTACTCTCTTCAACTGTAGACACGTACTCTCCTCAACGCTGCCGATACGGATTTTTGTAAGACACAGTGTGTTAAGCAATTACGACTGTCTTTGTGTGCACGCGCGCGTGTGTGTTTATTTATTTCATTTTGTATACTTTCTGTACTAAATTAAAAATATTTGAAGGAACTCTATTTTAAATTATGGGTAGGTACAGAAATTATACTCACACCTGAAACGGTAATAATTTCATGCCAATGGAATAAATGAAATGTTCTGCAAACGCATCATGCTGCGTAGAATATTTGGACAAAATAATCTGTTTAATTTCTGTCATAATAATTACTACCACATAATTTATCAGTTTAAGTGAAAACACTTAAATAGGAGGCACACAAATTTAATTTAATTCATACTCGCTTTCGGTGCTCATCCTCGCGAGGCTGTTCCCACCATTGCCTAAGGGTAAGGAATCGAAAAAAAACATAACACCTGTAATCAGTATAGATTTTCATTTTATACAATTGGTATTAACTTTTCATCAAAACTAAACGTTTTGGAGGTATTTAATGTTAAAGTTTTACTTTTACCCCTAACTTTGGTACCTTGTGCAAATGTTTGTTACAGAATTCAAAAAATAATTAATTTATCAGATACATTGTTGAGATAGTCTAAAAATAAAACTTATTTTATTCAAAACAATTCGATCCTTTTATTTCGGTTGGTCCACTACTTTGGGTGTATGAATGTTTAGAAATGTTGGTTCAATTTCTTTAAAGACAAAGATAATTCAGCTCTCAGTAACTCAAAACTGATTTGAACAAAAAATGTTTATAATCTAATTTAAAGGACAGGCAGTTATTTTTAATATTTACTGTATTGGTTGTCACCGGACAAAAAGCTTGCCGCATGACAAATGCAGCTAAACGTACAACTCAGCGCTGCACCGAGACCGAGTGTTTTTGGTGACCCTAAAATGAGCCGTGTGGCGAAAACGCTGATGTTGGTTGTTCCGCTCGAGCCACGCTGATATGTTCGGCAGCTACGCTCGCTGTTCGTAGCGTACTCCAGTCCTCCTCTTCTTTCGGCATCGGTTGCGTCGAGTCCCCGGCCGGCCCAGCGACGTCCTATCGCTGGCGCGGAACTGCAGTGCGAAGACGCAAGAACGCCGGTTCTATTCTTCGGCTGTTCCTTCCGGCTGACTCCGCGTCGATGTCGTCCGAGAGAGGAGAGGATATGAAGTGTCCGTCCGATGGCGTAGCGATGAAGTGCTGTGGCAAAGTACGTTGAAAATTACAGGCCCCGGCTTCATCCGGGAGGACACATCCACCCCCGAGGCTACGGCTGTGTCGAACAAGGCAACTGCCTCGTCGACATGGTAGGTAGTGTCGAGTGGTATACGCTCAGGTAGGCGGCGATTAAACGCCGGGCCAAAGCGTTCCCACTCGTTTACCCGCCTCTCGTCGCGGACGGTAGAGTGCTGGGTAGCTAATGCACACTGATGGGGCAATGGTCCGTGGACAGTTCCGAAATGACGCAGACGTGGACCGGGCAATAAATGCCCCTGACCGCAGCAATGTCCAGTACGTCAGGGCGGGAGTTAGCCCTAAAGGGATAGTAAGTGGGCCAGGTAGGACCCATGACTGTGACCCGAGCCGCATCTGCGTACCTGCGTAAGCGAGACCCATTTGAGTTCACCAATCGGCTCCCCCAGTCAGGGTGCTTACAGTTCAGGTCGCCCGCCAGGACTACCCTCCTGTGTGCGCCAAAAACGGCCTCCAGATCGTTCGACAGGAACTCCGTTTGTGGAGGCTTGTATGCGGAAACCACGAGTAGACTGCCGAGAGCACCATGGTGCTCAAACGCGGTGCACTCGAGGTTCCGCCGCTGAGGCAAGACAACACGGTGATGGCGAAGAGACGCCTTCACCGCGATGACGCTGCCCCCTCCTGGGCGACCCGACCGGTCATCCCGGTAGCACACGTAGTTGGGTAGTCGGAATCGACGATGCGGGGTCAGGTGCGTCTCAATAAGAAGAAGCAATCGGGTTTGTGACGAGCGCGTCGAAAATTTCTACAGTCGCTTTTTTTATGCCTTGACCAGGATCGTTGATTGGCTCGCTCCGAGCATGTCAGATGTCACATCTCGGCTGCTGATCCGTGATTAGCTCCCTGTTCGTCAGGTGTCCGCTGGTACCGGAGAGCAGACGTTTGCATACCTCCCTGGCGATGGCGAACCCGGCACGGGTCCGACTGTGTCCGGCAATGCCCAAGAACCGCCAGCCTCTGGTCGCATCCCGCCCGTGTTCGTACACGGCGTGAGCAACGTTACTGGTTTTTACCGGCGACTAATAGCGGCGCCCGGACTTTCCCCGGCCACCATTGACATGAAGCTCCTTGGGGGCGTCACAGTTAAGATCGTTGTCCGCGGAATGGACGTGCATCGCAGCGTCATGATATTCGTGGAATCCGCCCAGTTGCAGTTCCACACCTTTTCTCCTAAGCACGTGAAGCCTCGGTCCTTCGTGCTCAGAGGCTTGGACGTGAACTCTCCTCTTGAGGAAATCATCGACTAACTGCGCCAGCAGCGCTATCTAGTTCGCTCAGTTTATCGAGTATACGCCCCAGCCGGACCTAAGCGTCCGTATCCTTGCGGAGAAGAGCGAGGCAGGCGAAAGCCTACTGTCTTTAACGCGGCTTTTTGGGTTCCGCGTTAATGTGGAACGTAGCCGCACTCCCGGGGCTCTGCCTCAATGGCACCGGTGCCAACGCTTCGGGCACCACACTGACACATGCAATAATGCTCCAGCGTGCGTGAGGTGCTCTTGGCCGCACCTCACTAAGCATTGTGACGCGCCGGTATTTAAACGGTGCATAAACTGTGGCGGAATTCACCCCGCCAACTACTGGTCCTGCCCAGTGTACAAGCAGCACGTCGCTACCCAGCACGTCGTTCGCAGAGACGTCAGGAAAGTGGTAGAATGGGATCGCTATGGCCCGGCGTTAAGTCGTCGATGGCCAGAGGCGGGACCACTCGAGACCGTCCGCCAAGTCGACGAGGCAGTTCCCGGGTTTGAAGAGGCAGTCGTATCTCCTATCGACGCGTCTTCCAGGATGAAGCCTGGTGTCACGCCCCACTGGCAGCAGATCCCAGAGGAGACGAGTTCTCTCGCTTGCAAGGGAAATCGCCTCCGGAGACGCTGGCAGCGGATCCGTGATCCCGCCGACAAGGCAGCGTACAACCAGATGACCGGCATTTTACGTCGTGAAATGCAGGGCTACCGGAGACGCTGTTGAGAAATCGCCGTGGCCCAAGCAGGAACGGATCGGACGAAGTCGCCCTTACCGGATACCGTTCGCTTTGGTAGGGAATAGGCGCCGACCTCACATCCCAGCCATTGCTGGAACTTTCGGTCAAATCCGGGCTCGCCCGGAGGCGAAGGCCAAGTACTTGGACGCGTGTTTCGAGCGTCAGTTCGCTTTGAATCCGCCCATGGACTGGGACTTCGATGAAGAAGTTGAGAACGAAGTGGAAGACTTTCTGCCTCTTCCGATCACAGCGGAGCCCAAACCTATTACTAGGGAAGAGGTCTCAGATCGGCTCGTTGAACTCGTACCGAGAAAAACTCCTGGCCCGGACGGCGTCTGGAACGCCGCTCTAATTCGACTCCCGGAGCAAGGAATAATTTTCTTGGTTACGCTGATCAACCCGTGTCTACGACTGGCCTATTTTCCCAAGAAATGGCGAAAGGCGACGGTCATAGTGATCCCGCAGCAGGGAAAGTATGCTTCCCGTCCCAGCAACCTCCAGCCCATTAGTCTACTGTCGGCCACGTCAAAGGCCCTCGAACGTCTTGTACAACGGAGAGTCCTAGACCATATAAGAAACTTTGATGTACTGGAAACTAACAATTGACACTTATTCGCTGCTTGTGAACACTTGATCAGAACGCTAGTTTATAGTTATGTTTTTTATAGTACGTAGTTAGCAAATTATAGCTTAAAATATATTAGCTGAAAATGAAAGAAAACTTTATCGCTGAATACTCTATCCAATTATATAATCAATAAAACATGACAGGACCATCAAGTAAATTACGATATCAAATGACATACGTAAACAATTTTTACGCACTTATTAGCAAACATGTATATACGAAAACAACAAATTGTTTGTAATATATTATTGTTGTCTTTACTGTAAATGTTTACGTAATCATTGCCTTTTGCACGTTAAGTACGTTACGAACGTTTCGTATCGTACTATAGATGTAAAACGTTTTTGAACCTAATGAATTATGTAGTGTAGGTGTGCTGTACTATTTGTGAAAAAGGTACTCAAAACAGCTAAATAATCCAAATTGCAGTACGTTTGCAGGATGACAAAATTGTCGTTTGGTGTATATAGCATAATATTACCTTTAACAATATGTGGGACTCTATTTGGATTATCTGCAGTTAAATTCGGTAACAAAATAACTTGTGTGATCGTTACTTGTTACTGTCTTATAATAGCAGTGTTGACGTTCTTAATGTGTGCAACTATGTTCTTTGGTTATAAAACTATGTCACATAGAAATAACTTTTGTGAACTTTATGTTTTTATTTTTGGAAGCAGCGACAACAGTAATATTGTTAAGTTATCATACTAAATTTATTTACAAAGGAAACATTACTGTATGTAGCTTAAGCGATTTCGAATATGTGGATAAGTGCATCGATAGTATTGGTGTTAAAAAACCTCATAAAAAAGATTACATAATATGTTACGTCGCATTTATTTTAACTGTAATAATTCGTGTATTCATTATATACATATTCTTTTACAATGTGAAAATTTCTCATATGAATCATGAATTTGTGTCTGAATTTGAATCAACTTTTCTCGTTTCAGTAAAGGTTATTATGTATTGTCTAACTACAATATTGCAATTATATCTAGATGTTATTCTGTATCTTTTGTACAGACTGCTAATACGCTTCCATAATACTATACCGAAATACAATTATTTGAGGAATACGGCATGGCCTGAGTTTAGTATGAACGTCTGCAGACGGGTCAGAATTACTCAGAAACGACAATTGTATCAAAAGTGGTATTAAATTTACAGTTGTCTAACCAACGCTTACTTCAACGCAAGAATCTTTTACAGAGATTTGTTTTGTTTGAAGTTAATTTTGTATATTCCTTACACATCGCTCTACCTAATGTATACAATATCACTGAAGAATTATTACTTTCTTGTTTTGTTTTTATCAAACACTTTGTGTTCCCTGGTAATATCTTTGTGGTTATGTGCTTACGTAAAATCTGAAGTAGAAGCTATTCAGACGTCACTGTATAATACGTACTACGAAAACAGCTCCAGCCTTGCTTATAGCATGGTCAGCAACTGGATACTTCGTGCAGCACACACAGATGTAAATTTTTACTGCGGATATTTTACGGTTGATTTTCCATTATTGTCATTTGTATTTGATTTTGTGACGTTGTTTGGGTTCACTCTGCTACAGTTATAAATATGGTTATTGCAGTGTTATTATAGATATTAATTCGGATTAAGTGAAACTCTTAATATTGCTATGGACGTTTCGAGGAATTTGTATAACAAGGAATGTTCCAATAATATTTTAGAAACAGGAAAGTCACTGAGAGACAGCCTAATCATTTCATGTACCTGTAGTACTTTGGGAAGATTCGGAGGATTGCCAAGAAATGTGAGCCGCGTACACTTTTTACACTCTGATTACTCCCATGAAACTGCGGAGGAACAACACACAAATTTGTAAGTATATTATTACAACACACAGGTTGCAAATTTAAATTTATTTGAGTTTGAGGAGCCCCATGCTTTTGGAGCGCCAATTTAATATTTCTAAATATTTATTGGTTAATCTTAAAATTCGATTGCTCAGTCTGACTGTGTGCTTTACTGCAGTTTTGTTTTATTTTCTTGGTATATCTTTCAACTACGTTAAATTATGTATTGCATACATATTAATCATTGATTGCTTTAAAAATTTTAATACAATTTAACTTGACTAAATTAATCGTTAACCATCAATGGACATATTTATTGAATTGAAATTAGATTCTCTGAACCTTTATATCTACATTTTACATAACTCTTATTTCTTTTTAAATTTCAAAGTGTCTTTTCAGTGTCTTTAGTCTCTCATTTAAAAGTTATAAATTGATTATCTGTCACCTCGATTCTGTAGATCATACCCATGTCCTCCGTTGATCCGTAGGTCCTCTTCTGATGGAGTTCCCTGCACGTTCCCCCGGTTCCACTTGTCGTCCTCCAGTTACTCGTCCCTCATGGTTCCATCGGGTTGCTGTAGTGTAGAGTGATATGTTGCTCTGCACCAGCTGCTGTTGTTCTAGGAGACGCTTCTACTGTTCATCATAGCGTTCCTCTGCATGATGTAACCTCGTAGCTTGTCATGAGTGACGGACGTTTGTGTGTAGACATCGTCAAGTATGTTTTATAATCGTATTCGTAACCAGCTAAGAGTTACTGTTTGATACATAAGATGAACATAGCGTCCAGCCGCCTTTACTGTTCAATTAACAAAATTTAAAACTCGCGTCGATACTGGACATAGCGTCCCGCCGCTACTGAAGACTGATTGAGAAGAGAACTGGCTTATTCCGTGCCCTTATTTATATTCGAGCATCGTACCGCACCTGTTGGCACAGAATTCTGCCTGTCTGAAATTGCTTGGTGCCGTCAGTTCCCCCACTATCGTCCAATTTCATATTTTCACACTTTTCTGCCAATGGCAACTTCTAATGTGAACTAAAGGGTGCTCTAACGATGGATGATTTAATTACACATGTTCAATGTACTAACTACCATCGTAATCGCATAATTCATGTAATTACTACGCACTTAAAATCACACTGAATTCGCACTGCGCGTCTTTTTCACGCCATTTTCTCACTACACATGTGCATTAATTTTATACATATTTAGGAGTCTTCGAATTTTTTCTGCCATTTATGGTTTTCTCATAATTAAATAAAAACTGTAATTTGACAATTATTTAGGGTGAGATTGGAAACTGTCATGCTCGAATTGGCCTCACTCACACACATTATTTACTACTGTCCACATGCTCAGCGACAATCGCGTGATTGTGCAGGTCGGTTCCTGTATGTCTACATGCCGTATTTTTAACATTAACTCAGCTTTCAATCTCATACCTGCTTATTTATTACATATTTATAAATGTAAGTTAAATATTCATTTTATCTAATAAATGCACAGTACAGCGTATGATTTTATTGTCGCAATATACTAAAAAAATAAATATACACAGTCTTCTGGTTGAATTTTGTTTACCGTCCATCGAAGGAGGTGAAGGACCTTGGACTGTCGCCTATAGGAACACAGAAATATATTTAAAAAAAAGCAGTTAAATACATCTAAATTATCTGACATGTATGGGGAAAGCAATATAGGATCTTGTGGAATCAGGTACATATCGCTTAGAGTAAAACCAAGAGTACTAAGAGAGAAAATTGATGCAATTCTTATGGTTGCAAATTATAGCTGTGATAATAAGGTCAGTGAAGATATCGCTAAAATTTGGATAAGGTAGTTAGGAGAATACGTACGTTGTGGTAGGCTTTGATTGCCCTGAGGTGTGATTGGGCCTCACAACCACACCACCCTATCCCTACCACACCGGCCTATCATTACCACACTGACAGTATGCGGAGAAAAATTTACGTCTGGCTATTTCACTGTGAGATGTCGTAATGAGTAGAAATTACCGCGAAAATGGTTATATTCAGCTGACTATTCCTAGACAGCTTATGATTTTAACTACTTCTCCCTTATTAACGTGTTATTTTGTATTTTTATTTATTTTTATAAGATGAATGTAGATAAAAATTCGCAATAGCCCGGCAAGGAACAAAGATATTAATAGAATTCATTCACCACTTTTCGTCTTCTTCTTCTTGTTTTATTTCTTCTTCTTCGTCTATCCTCTAAAACTTGTCCCCGATTACTGATACTTCTTTTCCCTTCTGACCGGTATTTTATAGGCAGCTTCAGCATTCTTTTGCTTATGTTATCCACTTTTCCTTGTAGATTTTCGCCATTATGACGACTAGTCGTTAATATCTATCTAATTAACGTTTTTTCACATATGTGAGCTACGAGTGTCTATTATGACAATGATATTTGCAATAATACAAATATATTTCGACGAATATGTGACGCCGTAAGAAGGACACAAAGAGAGAAAGTTTTCAACATGGATACAATTTGGGAAACATGACAATGTTAACTAAACGGTACGAGTCCAAATGCTGATCACTGTGAGTGAAGAACAAGAGGCACATAGAAGCATTGAAGAATAAATGTCTGCATTTCACAGAGAGAAAATTAACTTGTCAGAGACATAAATATATCTTCTCTAGTACATTATAATTTTATTGTACTCGATTTTCGTTTTATATATAACAAACACATGTCTTAACACACTGGAGTAGTGTAAATCACCGACTGTAGCGTGAATTGTGTTAAGGTTTAAGCATAATGTTATGATCCAATATATACGTTCTTTGACAAGATCGGTACCAAAATTAACACAACTACCTTACCTGATAACTGTGAAAACGCAATCGTCACGTGCTGTGTAGTTGTTTCCCGTGCATAACATGTCTGCAATTCTTTAGTTGATTCATCACTTTGCATAATACAAATGTGTGTAACGAATTAATTACATAAATATTATTTACGAATTACTGTTTAATAATTGAAGAGTCTTGTACTAACAAATTTACACAAATGGGCATCGTAGAATTCAAAATTGCTTGATAGATATTTTAAATGTTATGCTCGGAGCTACTCAAAATAAATATGCTTTCCAGTCATATAATAGGAACTATGTAAATGTAATTATTTTATTTTATTAAAACGGGTAATAATCAGTGTAATATTAATACGAAAAGTCACAAACAAACAAAAATAATGTTATGAATTTTCAAATAATATACAAATATTATCATTTATACTGGCTACCGTAGTACGCCTATAGATTTACAGGATTTACAGTAGTAAGTTTCCAGTATATGCTAACGAGTTCTAATATTATTTGTAAAAATTTCGAATTCTTTCAACTTTTGATAAAAACGTAATTCCCCACAACTTTCATTGGATAATTAGTAGCCATATACATAAAAATGAAAGCTAAGGAATACTTAAAATAATCGAAAAATTCAAGCCAGTCCCATGTCATCGGTGCTTCACACAGCATAAATCGTTATTGCTACAATTTCTGTTTTAATGTTTTAATGCCTCTGCAACTAAGGTCAACTAAGGCACAACGACGTTGACAAGGGGCATTGATCTTCTTATATTGTTGGTTCCCACCTACATTCTGTGCCGTGGCTATATTAAAGGTAAACATCACGGCCAGTTTTAATTGTATTTCCGTACGTTCGGTGCGTTATCGCTGCATGTTACAATGTCCGCTATCGATATCGAGACTTAGTCGGCCGCCGCGACCTTGATCTGTGACGTCATTTGGTTGGCCGTTGCGTCTGTGCTTTGGCTACGAGATTTATCCAGCAGTATTTGGGGTTTTATAATTTCACGCAGCGTCAACTCTCGTCTCTTTTTCTCTTTCAACTTTGTGCTGTGCGGATGGTGACGGCGTGCCGTGATTAACTACTACTATGATCCTATAATCCTATAAAGAGCTTCAGGTTTCCCCGCTTAGTCGGGAGGAAAGGGGTCGACGAGATGGGAACTCAACATCTTTTCCCATCCGCAGAGCAGTGCGTAAGGATCCCCAGCGCCGTCACGCCACGCTAAATTATCATTCACACTCAACTTAGACGGCAGGAATCTCTTTTATGTGTTCTAAAAGATCAGGTGGGAACTTTCTTTTTTTATTCATCGCACACACAATACTCCGCTGGTTACCGTGTAGCACACACAGAGAAACTCAGTTCTAGAAAATAGACTCATACTTCAGAGTTAACATTGCCTGAACATGTTTTGTGTAGACATGCTAAAGTGTGCACAGTGATGACTGTGTTATAAATATGTTATAAGTATTAGTATATTAATCTTTCATGGTGTCAAGGGTTACCATTGTCATAATGTAGATATTTAATTTTAATTCCTGCAAAAGAAAACAAATTTATAAATCAACTTATAAAAACCAAACTTTAAGAAATTGTAGTACCCAGACAGTACTTGCATCTACCTGTCATGTGATCCTGCGCGTTCAACTTTTCCGGTTCATTTCACTCTAAATTAAAACTCCTTTTGGAATTACTTAATTATTATCTGGTTCTGCTTGATTATACAATATTTATTTTAAAAAATTTATAATTAACTAACAAACATTCAATGTCTGCTTTACTATGATCACAGTTTATGATTTTAAGGTTACTTGCTTTCCGTTTTATTAATCCAAGTCCTGGGGACTGATAGATGGAAGTATTTGAATACTTTTAAGTAAATATTTTTCAAAATTTTAATTATTATCTACGTATAATTTATTTTCATTATTATGCACTCCTAACAATCTCATGCTGATTAATAGTTCAAGCATTGTGAATGCAAATGAAAAAACATTTTTTGAAAGTGAAATACTCTGTGTTTGGTAGTTTTGTATAATGTAATTTAATTGTTAGTGATATTTTTTGGAAATGTTATGTTGCAATCCAACCACCATGGTGCTTTAAAAGAAATATTTAACTTGATGTTCAGTCCTAAGAAAACTAAAACGAAAAGAATTGTAATTGTAAAAGTATTTGTCTCGAAACCAAATGATGCATAAATAAAATTTTGTTGCTGTTAATCAAGTGTTTCTTTGCAAGACCTGTCACAATGGGCTCAGTACATTTTATTTCCATCTAGGCCACGCGTCTAGTCTTAAATATTATGTAACACCTTCCCAACTTTTAACTTTTCAACTTTTAAATACTGATAGCAACTCAGTTACAAAGAAAATAATATTAAGTTTCAAGAATGAATTTATTGTTGCTATAAACAAAAATAAAATAATCTACCATTTACTTCCAATCTATTATGGACTTATACTGACACACCCAAAAATACGACAAAAGATTATTATTTCTTTTCAAAATTTTGTTATTAAATTAATTTCTCTTATTTCTTAATATTTAAACTTACTAACTTTAATGCTTTAATGTTCATAGTTCATTTCTTTTAAGAGGTCTTTTCACAATAAAATTATTATAATTCTTTTTTATCACCTGCATACTGCTGTTACCGTTGTGTGTGTGTGTGTGTGTGTGTGTGTGTGTGTGTGTGTGTGTGTCCAGAATGCTGAGAGTATGATGATGATGATGATGATGAAGATGTTTATGATGGTGCTGTGGTCGTAGTCCCTAAGTGTTGTTGTTGGTGATGCTTCAGAATTCCTCCTTACGTCTTGGTGTAAGTGTGGTAGTGTGTGTGTGTGTGTGTGTGTGTGTGTGTGTGTCCATGTAGATCTGCAAACGGGCAGCGTAACGTCGTCTGTAGATTTGTTGAGTCCGAGTGTGTGATCGCCCAAAGTTGCCAGTGGTATTTATACTGTTGGCGATTTGACAGGAACATTCCTGCTTTCGACAGGTTATAGATGGTCAGTTCGCTCCAGAGCGTCCTTTTTATTACACTCACTTTTTGGTTAATTATCGCGAACTTATGAACATACTCGTCACATGAGCGATCTCATGGTTTGCGTAATTTTTCTCTGGTCACTCACATATACCACACATATTAATTACTCTTCAATTACACTAGTAATTAATAATAATTAAATAGAATCTTTAATATTGCACCTCATAATATAAATTTTACATCACTGCATTCGTTAAGAATTCATTAATGCAATGGTGTTTTTATAATTGGCGTAAGTCTTTGCTTACAGGTTTCACACAAGTAATTATTTTATTATAATCCTGCTAAGACCTGATTAATTGGAACCAAAAATTCGTACGTGTCACCTCATTATCGTGTCGCAGTTGGTCATACACACACAAACACACACACGCCGTATCTTACACTGGCACAGCAGGTGTTACTCTCGACAGGCTCCAGCCTGCATTTTCTTGCACAAAACTATAAAATTGTTCTTATACTTTCTATGCTAAATACATATTAAACATACCGCCTTGGGCAAATATGCAAATATATGTATTGTTGCAATCAGTGGCGAAGTTACATGGAGGTAATTGAGGAAATGCCTACCCTAAAAATTCTGTAGAATAAAAATTATAAATACTTATGAACTACGTAACGTAAAGATTGTACATTGTTACTGTGACTGTCGAATTTATTAAGCCGAAATTTGCTTTACTGAGCGACCGCTAGATGGTGACAGGTGAGATTCGGCATAAAGCGAATGAGGCAACGTGAACTTGCCTCAGAGTTTTTTGTATACATCGTATGTAAGCAATGTGCTGGCGCGAATGATAAGTGCGGGAGAGAGGGATTGTCCCGTGCTGTACACATAGAGCGTTGAGGCATGTCTCACTTCTATGGTGCAAACAGTTAAGTTAAAGCGCGCTGTGTTGTTTATAAGTGTGCTTATTTTATGCGGTTATTAAAAGTGTGCCTGTTATTCCGCTGAACTAACAGATGATCAAGATTGTTTTTTGAATTGTTTGTAATATTAAACATATAATATAGAAACTAATCAAGTTTAAAAATTTGAAGTTCAATCAGATGTATTATTGTGTATGACTTATACAAGGATTGTTTAATAGAAACACGTTTAGAACTGTAAAGAATTTTTTATTCAACGATTTCAAAAGAAGTCTCCATTAACATTAAGACATGAGTCCCACGCTTGTACTAATCTGTAGATTCCTTGCTAGTACAATTCTTACGGCTATTTCCGGAACCATTCGCTAACAGCAAACTCTACCTCAGCGTCCGATTTGAACCACCGTCCTTTTAGTGATTCCTTAAAAAAAATTTAAGGTAAGATTTTTGCCTACCCATTCATAAACTACTAGCTTCGCCACTGGTCGCAATATATATATATATATATATATATATATAAAATATCGCACCACGTTTTTAGAAACTCGAATTATTATTATAGATAACATCTACAAAGTTGTCATAAAACGCCGACACCTAATAAGCCAGTAAAAATTAAATTTTTTCATCAGGCGAATCGCCTGTTTCGTTGCTAAAGAAATACTTCCACTTCACAACGCTCTCTATACGTCTTTGTCCAGTAGGCTTATAATTCCCAACCCAAACATAATGGTTCGAAATTGATAAAATTAAAGTTAATATAACATCAACACATGTATCAACACATCAATATATCATATCATCACATGTTGGATATTTAAGTATTAGATATTAGGTCTTTAGAGTCAGATTATAATTTACAATAAATGTGTACACTGTTAGCACTTACGAGTCCACATTGCTACTTCCATTCACTTGTCACTTTATTCTTTTAAACAAACAACTTTCTTAAGTCCGTACTAACCGTAGTTGCCTTAGTTACTATGAAAATTTTACTATACCAAGACGAATTGCTGTGTTCGACGTGATATAATAATCACAGATCTCTTTATTCTTCATTAAAGTCTTCGTCGGTGTTGCCATAATGCATTTTGTATATTTGCACTGGAAATCTCGTCCCGTCATTCAATCTCAATAATCCGGATTATCTTGTAAACTTTGTATGCATTTAGGCCTAATACTACCATTTAGTACTATCAGTTTTCACTAATATTATATCCCACATTTTTTGTACCAATAAGTAGTGTTAATAATTACTGTTATAAATATTTTTTACGATTTGTGATTCAAATAATAAATTGGGCAGCAAAATTCACTGAGCAATTTTTTTTTCTGGTAGCTTTTACGATACCCTACTAATAATCTGTTATCAGCGCGCGCGTACGCACGCACACACACACACACACAGCCACACACAATCACATAAAATGTGAATATTTAGTAACTTTTTGTTGTACTTACGGTTATCACAACCACAATATATTGACACCAAATAAATATATTACTTTTTAAACAAATTAAGGGACTCCTGTTACACATAAAAGTCTCATTACAGTACTGTAATAACTAATTGAAAATGGGTAAAATAAACAACTCGAAAGAAGACAGCTTGTTGTAATTTGTAAAACTTAAGTACGAGAAATTTCCATTGGAATGCTTTTCAACTGTCTGAGTACAGTTGCAGGCACAAAACATAATTTTTGCAAAAATAACGCATGTGTTAGTATGCTCTCCAGGCGCGCGGGTGTGTGTATTTTGTGGCGGGGTTGGGGCAAGTATAGGTGGGTGGATATGTCTCTCAACTGCTCCTGTTAGAGAAAGAAACATGCAATCACCCATCCTACAGAGTGAGTCCTCGTGTGTGCTGTATCTGCCTATTAAAACCACTTAGATTTCAATTAAACCTCTGTATAGTTAAGACCGCCGTGAACAAGAGAAGAGATACTAACCAACAAAGTTCTCCCTTTAGCAACGTTGCCTCTTAAAATAAAAAAAATATAACACAACATTCTGCTTTCAGCGACGCCATTACGGTGAGAAGACAATCGGCACCAGACGCAATTGAAGAAGAATTTTATTAATATTTTAATTCTTACGAAGTTTTATTAATTTTTAAGCCATGTAGTAACTCTTTTGAAACATGCAAACAAGTAATTACACGACATGTAACATAGATATGAAACATGATATACAGGAAGATAAATCATGACAATATATTATAATACAGACAACAGATTCCTTCTAATGCAAAATAATTTACCTAGTGGGAAAGCAGAACGGTGTTGGCTTACTCCCCCGTAGGTCATCCCGCCAGACCGTGGCCGTTTTTAGGTTATGTTTTTGTTTAGGTTTCTGGTAAGTCTAGATACCACTTAGTTTTAAGGCCTATTCTGTATACAGAATAGGCACTTAAAATGAGCCTTATGATTGTTATTCATTGTAAGTAACAGTCTCTAGTATGTTATTCTAGTTATGTTATTCATGAATATAATAGCCCTTTTGAAGTTCCCTCTCTCCAGCCTCTGTAACATAATGTTTCATTAATAGTGTTATCCATGTTTACCAAAGAGCATTTCCTATGTGTACATTGTGCTGTGTTTGTGTTTAGATAACACCAGCGCGGCGTACAAACGCAATAAAATTTCTCTACCTGCTCCGCAGGTCATATGGGGTTTATTATTATTTTATACGAAACTTGTTATTTAATATAATCAGTGTTATTATTATTTTTACCATTAATAAAATTAGTATTATGTATGTACTAGAAGATATATACTATATACTAGTGTTATGTGTACGCAAAATAGAAGAAATATACAGTGTATTCGTGCGTGAGCGCGAGCGCTGCCATGTCTATTTTTCAAAACTACAACACACACTTTTTGCATTCTCGTTATGCATGGCTATCTTTAATTACTGATTTAAATTTGAATAATTGTATTAAATTATGTAATAGGTGTTGTAAAAGATAATTGTAATCACATGAGTAAGATTTCCAATGATATATTATTACTTGTGACAGATATGGGTTCACAGTATCTCACAGAAGAATAGATATTAGAACTGTTGCTTGTGTAATTGTCAAGATGGCAGAAGATTTAGTGGCTAGTGGAGATGATGGTGCTGATGATTACCTACCAACAGTGTCTACTCGAAATACTTGCACAACTGTATCATTGAGCTGTGACTCTGATGACGAAGATGTTCTGGAAGACAATGTTGCTCGAGATGACGAAATTTTTAAAAATGATGACATGGAGGAGGAGAACATGATTAGTTAATCATCAGACTATAAGCAGAATGACGATAATATGGAAGTGATCTAAAAATTCGCAAGTTTCTGAACAGAAAGTTTACCCAACCGTCTGGAATTTCCACAAGGCAAAACATAATATAAATAAGAGATTATAACATAACATAAGCCAAGAAAATTCTGATGCTGTTTTTATCCTTAGATTTTTTGCTGTATATAGTTATTCAGTCAAATCTGTATGCTACCTAGAAGGGAAAACTCTCAGTCTATCAGTGGAAGAACTGCAAGCATTTTTCGGTATTTGAAATTGTAATGGGAATGGTCCTCTTCCGAGTACAAGAATGTAGACAAAAACGTGTATAATAATGGGAAATTTGCCAACATTACGCCTTTAAAACGATTTTTGAAAAATGTTATATTCTTAGACATAAATGATAATAATTCGAGATCTAGCAAAAAAATGCCAAATTAAAAAATTTATTAGTATAGACTTTTTTTGATGACATGACTCTCATATTTAAAGAGCTATTCAATCCGTCTAGATATTTATCAATTGACGAATCTATGGTAAACAATTTTTGCGTGTGTTAGTCTTCGGCAACTTAGAAAATTGTTTCCAGCAGATACACGTTTACCAGATAAATGATTAAAAATGAGTGAAAGTGACTCTGTTATTGGTAATGTGGAAGTATGCAAATGGAAAGACAGAGGGAAAAAGAAATGTATATGTGTGGCAAGCACTTCGTACAATCCTTTAGAAAAGCGGCATACGCTAGAGAAGAACAAAAATTGAGAAAAACAAACTGTAACCTGCCCAATAGCTATTTGCGATTACAATCGATCAGCAAACTATTCGGTGGTGTTGACTATTTCGATCAGCTGCATTCGGCTTACAGTACTAGTTGGAATACATAAACATTTTTATTTATGTTTAAGATGATGCATAAACATTTTTTTTATTACAAAGTAAATGCTTGTATTGTCAATTCATACATCTTGTATAAGAGTAGAATGAAAGAAATGCACTTAAATAAAAGGCTCTGTTAAAATTTTGTACCATTTTAGCAAATGAATTGATTGTTTTATTGTGTCAAATTAAAAAGTCTTCAGTTGCCCAAACAGGAGAGGGGCATAAAAAAATTATCTAGATTGGAGAACAACGGTAGAAAATTCTACGTTTTGACAATGTTGGAGACGATCTATCAGACGGGAGATACTCTACATGTAAATGTCCAACTTATAGTAGGTGCGATAATTGTAGCAAACCAAACAGCAAAAACAATCCAATACACTGTGTAATAAATGTGATGTTGCATTGTGCATTGAAAGTTTTATGCAGACCTATAGAAGCTGAAAAATTGGTGTTTTTGTAAATGAATAAAATTATTTTAAGACATATTACCTTCTGTTATTCCTATATAGCGAGGATTTCATTATTTTATCTTCTTCATAGTCAAATTTTTGAATTCTGACATTCTATTTTTGTGTACAAATGCTTTGTAAAAAAACATTGCTATTAGATAAAATGTATTATACCATTCAAATACTATTAATACTTTTAATATTATCATTATTATTAGGATCATCATCTTTAGCAGTTTTGTTATTTGTTTTAGTATTTATTGTATTAATTATTTTATTACATTTTTACAGTCTGTATTTCTTTTATTATATTTAATAATTAATATAATGTATTTCTGTTATCACAGCTATAATTTTCTTAGTATACTTGCGTTATGTTCTCTATCAATTTGATTTTAAAAATATTTGTATTATTAAGTTATTTTAATGTATAAAGAATTTTTGTACTTACAACTAAATTGGATCATTTAGTAAATTTACATAAAATATATAAAAATTATCGTTTATCATTACTCGGCTTCCGTATGACGTGCGGGCAACAAGTGCTGGCCAGCTTCGGTTTTTCATTTTGGACTCGGTTTTCGTTGTAATATTAACGTTATTTTTAGAACTTAAAAAATTTTTTAAGTGTTTTGTTTTATGTTGCTTGTTATATGTACCTCTGTCGACGACGCTCAACTGAGTGGAAATTTGTATAAATGTTATGTAAGTTTACTAAATGATCAATTGAAGATGGAACACAACTGTTCCGAAATGCATCTTGGATGAAAAACTAAAAATTCACCGACTGGTATACCTAGAAGTGTACTTGTAAGTACAAAAATTCTTTATACATTATTTAAAGGTATTCTTTGACTGTTTCATAAAAATTATTTCAATAATTTATCCACGCTGACAGTGAAGATAAAGATACAGGAAACAAACCCACATTATTTCGAGATGTACTTGGCAGTTCAAATGATATCGGACTGTGCACTGATAACGAGGTAAGTTCTGTTTCAAATTAAATTACACATTATGAGGAGTGTTTTAGCGAAACCCTCATCCCAGGCCAAATTCTAGATACGTCACTGTCTACTTTCTGTTCAAACATTGCATAAGTACGAAACAATGTAACTCCTTATTTCTTCATTTAAAAGTAATCGACAGCTAACAAATAAAGAAAGATATTTTACTGTAAATTTCAGCCCTTAGCAGGATGAATGTTAATATTACTTATAATTTGTTAACATCTATAACAATTTTCTACGATTCAATAAAAATATACTGCCGTTATCAAGAACTGTAAACCTACACAGACAACGCATAAATAGATAAGATACTTGAGTGTTTACGGAGGACCGTATGCATTCATGTTACATAAAGAATAATCAAATTATTACATTGGTTTTATTGTTTTATATTAATAAGGTATAATCACAGTATTAAATAAGTAATAAAGTATTACTGACATCGTTGCAATCATGTTAATATACTGAGGACATAATATATGAATTAAACCACACAGATCTATGAATAAATATATTTTAAAAATATTTAGCAAATTGTGTTTTGTGTAAAGCAAATATTAAAATTGTGTTTCTTGGTGCCCAAAACTTAAAACGGACGTTTAATCATTGTCCGGTATCTAGAACGTCATGTACACACAAAGACGTAATGTTTAACCCAAAGGTAAACCGCTTTTCTACAAAGTCGTTGCACTTTATATTTTGCAGAATTTACAAAATGTGTTTAACATCAAGTACCAACATTTCTATTTGTTCTTAAGTAAAACACAAAAACTGTTATACATCACTACATAATTAAGATGATCATTGATTATTGCGCGGGGTTAACGGTGTACGCCAAGTGTACCGCTTCCGTTCCACTATGTATTCAGATAAAGCAATAAAGCGTAATTATCATATGCTTTTACACATAAATACAAATCAGATACAATAACTAGACAATGTTTCGGGCATGCATGTATGTATCACGCAGAAACAAATTACAACATCTGAATAACACAACATTATAAATTCATGATTAAATACTAACATATCTCTCAGACATATATTAGGCCTAACTGTTCCTACATAATTTTACTACGTTTACCATTATAAAAATATATCAACATATTGAAATTTCCATAGCTTGTTCTAAATCTTGAAAAATTTTTCATCTGGTTAGTTAAATAAAGTTTCTTAGTGTGAGACTCTACAAAAGCTACCACTCAAAGACATCTGTCAAGACAGGATATTACGTAAACAGGATGTGAATCCGTTAGACGCTACAATGTGAAGAAGAGGAGGTAACGTTTCAATATTATCCTTAACAAAATTGCTTAACAATTTTGTAGAAACTTACGTGTACATTTTGTTTTGTAAGGTTGACGCTTTACGAGATGGTTTTAAGAAGTATGTTTCTCTGTTTTCATGATTCAAATCTTGCCGGCAAACAATCATTTAGTGCAGATACATTATATAACATTTCGACTATGCCAAAATGTAACCAATTTCAGTGAGTCAGAAAAACATCGATAATAATACAATTTTGAATTTTTGAAAAGCCAGCGAATATACATTAAGTAGAGTGGCGAAAATTTGGATTACTCTCGATAGAATAAATAATGGGGTAGCCACTCCTTACTTTACTTATTTACTTAGGTGTAGAGGAAAATGGTTTGTGTATCAAAAAATTTGTACTGCTTCTATATGGATGAATCCAATAATTATACTCTATGCATGAAAATTATAATTTTATTTACTATTAATAAATATATAGTAATTAATATTAATTAATTTCGATATTTTTCGTTATTATTCGTAATGTAAACTATCTCTTACAACAATACTCAACATAGCTAATACTCAACATAATATCTGGTTACGCTACAAAATATAAATGTACGTACTTCACTTTCTAATCTCTAACCGAGTGCTAAATGATACGCTTGTAATCCTACCAGTGTATATGTTATTCAGCTTCATTACAATTAAACATTACATACCTAAAAAAATTGTCACAGCTATCTTCACAAATTTCATAAAGACATTTTTCACAAAATAACATAAATATATGTGCAAAAGTACATTAATGAATATTTCATCAACTTATTCTAAAAAGGTACGTATGAAGGTAAAGAGAAGGTCTTATCGGATGCTTAGAAAAACTAAGAGGCACAAAAAAGTGTTAAAAGGAAATAAAAAAAATTTGCAAAAATGAAGTAAGTTTTTAAATAATAAACCTTAAATTAATGTATAGAAAGACTAGTGTATTCATTTTGCTAAAGATTTAGGAGATGTGCATTTACCTAACATTAGAAAACTCTAATAAACGTTTTGAAAAATAAAAATTACCTACTTACTCTCATAAAACTACATTTCAATTTCAATACAAATTGCCGTAGCATGTTAAACAATATAGATTGTATATTATTAACTGACGAAGAACGTATTACTTCTTCAAACTAAATATACCTCTGAAAACTTTATTAATTTTTATAAGAATTTTATTAATATTTTAATTCTTACGAAGTTTTATTAATTTTTAAGCCATGTAGTAACTCTTTTGAAACATGCAAACAAGTAATTACACGACATGTAACATAGATATGAAACATGATATACAGGAAGATAAATCATGACAATATATTATAATACAGACAACAGATTCCTTCTAATGCAAAATAATTTACCTAGTGGGAAAGCAGAACGGTGTTGGCTTACTCCCCCGTAGGTCATCCCGCCAGACCGTGGCCGTTTTTAGGTTATGTTTTTGTTTAGGTTTCTGGTAAGTCTAGATACCACTTAGTTTTAAGGCCTATTCTGTATACAGAATAGGCACTTAAAATGAGCCTTATGATTGTTATTCATTGTAAGTAACAGTCTCTAGTATGTTATTCTAGTTATGTTATTCATGAATATAATAGCCCTTTTGAAGTTCCCTCTCTCCAGCCTCTGTAACATAATGTTTCATTAATAGTGTTATCCATGCTTACCAAAGAGCATTTCCTATGTGTACATTGTGCTGTGTTTGTGTTTAGATAACACCAGCGCGGCGTACAAACGCAATAAAATTTCTCTACCTGCTCCGCAGGTCATATGGGGTTTATTATTATTTTATACGAAACTTGTTATTTAATATAATCAGTGTTATTATTATTTTTACCATTAATAAAATTAGTATTATGTATGTACTAGAAGATATATACTATATACTAGTGTTATGTGTACGCAAAATAGAAGAAATATACAGTGTATTCGTGCGTGAGCGCGAGCGCTGCCATGTCTATTTTTCAAAACTACAACACACACTTTTTGCATTCTCGTTATGCATGGCTATCTTTAATTACTGATTTAAATTTGAATAATTGTATTAAATTATGTAATAGGTGTTGTAAAAGATAATTGTAATCACATGAGTAAGATTTCCAATGATATATTATTACTTGTGACAGATATGGGTTCACAGTATCTCACAGAAGAATAGATATTAGAACTGTTGCTTGTGTAATTGTCAAGATGGCAGAAGATTTAGTGGCTAGTGGAGATGATGGTGCTGATGATTACCTACCAACAGTGTCTACTCGAAATACTTGCACAACTGTATCATTGAGCTGTGACTCTGATGACGAAGATGTTCTGGAAGACAATGTTGCTCGAGATGACGAAATTTTTAAAAATGATGACATGGAGGAGGAGAACATGATTAGTTAATCATCAGACTATAAGCAGAATGACGATAATATGGAAGTGATCTAAAAATTCGCAAGTTTCTGAACAGAAAGTTTACCCAACCGTCTGGAATTTCCACAAGGCAAAACATAATATAAATAAGAGATTATAACATAACATAAGCCAAGAAAATTCTGATGCTGTTTTTATCCTTAGATTTTTTGCTGTATATAGTTATTCAGTCAAATCTGTATGCTACCTAGAAGGGAAAACTCTCAGTCTATCAGTGGAAGAACTGCAAGCATTTTTCGGTATTTGAAATTGTAATGGGAATGGTCCTCTTCCGAGTACAAGAATGTAGACAAAAACGTGTATAATAATGGGAAATTTGCCAACATTACGCCTTTAAAACGATTTTTGAAAAATGTTATATTCTTAGACATAAATGATAATAATTCGAGATCTAGCAAAAAAATGCCAAATTAAAAAATTTATTAGTATAGACTTTTTTTGATGACATGACTCTCATATTTAAAGAGCTATTCAATCCGTCTAGATATTTATCAATTGACGAATCTATGGTAAACAATTTTTGCGTGTGTTAGTCTTCGGCAACTTAGAAAATTGTTTCCAGCAGATACACGTTTACCAGATAAATGATTAAAAATGAGTGAAAGTGACTCTGTTATTGGTAATGTGGAAGTATGCAAATGGAAAGACAGAGGGAAAAAGAAATGTATATGTGTGGCAAGCACTTCGTACAATCCTTTAGAAAAGCGGCATACGCTAGAGAAGAACAAAAATTGAGAAAAACAAACTGTAACCTGCCCAATAGCTATTTGCGATTACAATCGATCAGCAAACTATTCGGTGGTGTTGACTATTTCGATCAGCTGCATTCGGCTTACAGTACTAGTTGGAATACATAAACATTTTTATTTATGTTTAAGATGATGCATAAACATTTTTTTTATTACAAAGTAAATGCTTGTATTGTCAATTCATACATCTTGTATAAGAGTAGAATGAAAGAAATGCACTTAAATAAAAGGCTCTGTTAAAATTTTGTACCATTTTAGCAAATGAATTGATTGTTTTATTGTGTCAAATTAAAAAGTCTTCAGTTGCCCAAACAGGAGAGGGGCATAAAAAAATTATCTAGATTGGAGAACAACGGTAGAAAATTCTACGTTTTGACAATGTTGGAGACGATCTATCAGACGGGAGATACTCTACATGTAAAATGTCCAACTTATAGTAGGTGCGATAATTGTAGCAAACCAAACAGCAAAAACAATCCAATACACTGTGTAATAAATGTGATGTTGCATTGTGCATTGAAAGTTTTATGCAGACCTATAGAAGCTGAAAAATTGGTGTTTTTGTAAATGAATAAAATTATTTTAAGACATATTACCTTCTGTTATTCCTATATAGCGAGGATTTCATTATTTTATCTTCTTCATAGTCAAATTTTTGAATTCTGACATTCTATTTTTGTGTACAAATACTTTGTAAAAAAACATTGCTATTAGATAAAATGTATTATACCATTCAAATACTATTAATACTTTTAATATTATCATTATTATTAGGATCATCATCTTTAGCAGTTTTGTTATTTGTTTTAGTATTTATTGTATTAATTATTTTATTACATTTTTACAGTCTGTATTTCTTTTATTATATTTAATAATTAATATAATGTATTTCTGTTATCACAGCTATAATTTTCTTAGTATACTTGCGTTATGTTCTCTATCAATTTGATTTTAAAAATATTTGTATTATTAAGTTATTTTAATGTATAAAGAATTTTTGTACTTACAACTAAATTGGATCATTTAGTAAATTTACATAAAATATATAAAAATTATCGTTTATCATTACTCGGCTTCCGTATGACGTGCGGGCAACAAGTGCTGGCCAGCTTCGGTTTTTCATTTTGGACTCGGTTTTCGTTGTAATATTAACGTTATTTTTAGAACTTAAAAAATTTTTTAAGTGTTTTGTTTTATGTTGCTTGTTATATGTACCTCTGTCGACGACGCTCAACTGAGTGGAAATTTGTATAAATGTTATGTAAGTTTACTAAATGATCAATTGAAGATGGAACACAACTGTTCCGAAATGCATCTTGGATGAAAAACTAAAAATTCACCGACTGGTATACCTAGAAGTGTACTTGTAAGTACAAAAATTCTTTATACATTATTTAAAGGTATTCTTTGACTGTTTCATAAAAATTATTTCAATAATTTATCCACGCTGACAGTGAAGATAAAGATACAGGAAACAAACCCACATTATTTCGAGATGTACTTGGCAGTTCAAATGATATCGGACTGTGCACTGATAACGAGGTAAGTTCTGTTTTAAATTAAATTACACATTATGAGGAGTGTTTTAGCGAAACCCTCATCCCAGGCCAAATTCTAGATACGTCACTGTCTACTTTCTGTTCAAACATTGCATAAGTACGAAACAATGTAACTCCTTATTTCTTCATTTAAAAGTAATCGACAGCTAACAAATAAAGAAAGATATTTTACTGTAAATTTCAGCCCTTAGCAGGATGAATGTTAATATTACTTATAATTTGTTAACATCTATAACAATTTTCTACGATTCAATAAAAATATACTGCCGTTATCAAGAACTGTAAACCTACACAGACAACGCATAAATAGATAAGATACTTGAGTGTTTACGGAGGACCGTATGCATTCATGTTACATAAAGAATAATCAAATTATTACATTGGTTTTATTGTTTTATATTAATAAGGTATAATCACAGTATTAAATAAGTAATAAAGTATTACTGACATCGTTGCAATCATGTTAATATACTGAGGACATAATATATGAATTAAACCACACAGATCTATGAATAAATATATTTTAAAAATATTTAGCAAATTGTGTTTTGTGTAAAGCAAATATTAAAATTGTGTTTCTTGGTGCCCAAAACTTAAAACGGACGTTTAATCATTGTCCGGTATCTAGAACGTCATGTACACACAAAGACGTAATGTTTAACCCAAAGGTAAACCGCTTTTCTACAAAGTCGTTGCACTTTATATTTTGCAGAATTTACAAAATGTGTTTAACATCAAGTACCAACATTTCTATTTGTTCTTAAGTAAAACACAAAAACTGTTATACATCACTACATAATTAAGATGATCATTGATTATTGCGCGGGGTTAACGGTGTACGCCAAGTGTACCGCTTCCGTTCCACTATGTATTCAGATAAAGCAATAAAGCGTAATTATCATATGCTTTTACACATAAATACAAATCAGATACAATAACTAGACAATGTTTCGGGCATGCATGTATGTATCACGCAGAAACAAATTACAACATCTGAATAACACAACATTATAAATTCATGATTAAATACTAACATATCTCTCAGACATATATTAGGCCTAACTGTTCCTACATAATTTTACTACGTTTACCATTATAAAAATATATCAACATATTGAAATTTCCATAGCTTGTTCTAAATCTTGAAAAATTTTTCATCTGGTTAGTTAAATAAAGTTTCTTAGTGTGAGACTCTACAAAAGCTACCACTCAAAGACATCTGTCAAGACAGGATATTACGTAAACAGGATGTGAATCCGTTAGACGCTACAATGTGAAGAAGAGGAGGTAACGTTTCAATATTATCCTTAACAAAATTGCTTAACAATTTTGTAGAAACTTACGTGTACATTTTGTTTTGTAAGGTTGACGCTTTACGAGATGGTTTTAAGAAGTATGTTTCTCTGTTTTCATGATTCAAATCTTGCCGGCAAACAATCATTTAGTGCAGATACATTATATAACATTTCGACTATGCCAAAATGTAACCAATTTCAGTGAGTCAGAAAAACATCGATAATAATACAATTTTGAATTTTTGAAAAGCCAGCGAATATACATTAAGTAGAGTGGCGAAAATTTGGATTACTCTCGATAGAATAAATAATGGGGTAGCCACTCCTTACTTTACTTATTTACTTAGGTGTAGAGGAAAATGGTTTGTGTATCAAAAAATTTGTACTGCTTCTATATGGATGAATCCAATAATTATACTCTATGCATGAAAATTATAATTTTATTTACTATTAATAAATATATAGTAATTAATATTAATTAATTTCGATATTTTTCGTTATTATTCGTAATGTAAACTATCTCTTACAACAATACTCAACATAGCTAATACTCAACATAATATCTGGTTACGCTACAAAATATAAATGTACGTACTTCACTTTCTAATCTCTAACCGAGTGCTAAATGATACGCTTGTAATCCTACCAGTGTATATGTTATTCAGCTTCATTACAATTAAACATTACATACCTAAAAAAATTGTCACAGCTATCTTCACAAATTTCATAAAGACATTTTTCACAAAATAACATAAATATATGTGCAAAAGTACATTAATGAATATTTCATCAACTTATTCTAAAAAGGTACGTATGAAGGTAAAGAGAAGGTCTTATCGGATGCTTAGAAAAACTAAGAGGCACAAAAAAGTGTTAAAAGGAAATAAAAAAAATTTGCAAAAATGAAGTAAGTTTTTAAATAATAAACCTTAAATTAATGTATAGAAAGACTAGTGTATTCATTTTGCTAAAGATTTAGGAGATGTGCATTTACCTAACATTAGAAAACTCTAATAAACGTTTTGAAAAATAAAAATTACCTACTTACTCTCATAAAACTACATTTCAATTTCAATACAAATTGCCGTAGCATGTTAAACAATATAGATTGTATATTATTAACTGACGAAGAACGTATTACTTCTTCAAACTAAATATACCTCTGAAAACTTTATTAATTTTTATAAGAATTTTATTAATATTTTAATTCTTACGAAGTTTTATTAATTTTTAAGCCATGTAGTAACTCTTTTGAAACATGCAAACAAGTAATTACACGACATGTAACATAGATATGAAACATGATATACAGGAAGATAAATCATGACAATATATTATAATACAGACAACAGATTCCTTCTAATGCAAAATAATTTACCTAGTGGGAAAGCAGAACGGTGTTGGCTTACTCCCCCGTAGGTCATCCCGCCAGACCGTGGCCGTTTTTAGGTTATGTTTTTGTTTAGGTTTCTGGTAAGTCTAGATACCACTTAGTTTTAAGGCCTATTCTGTATACAGAATAGGCACTTAAAATGAGCCTTATGATTGTTATTCATTGTAAGTAACAGTCTCTAGTATGTTATTCTAGTTATGTTATTCATGAATATAATAGCCCTTTTGAAGTTCCCTCTCTCCAGCCTCTGTAACATAATGTTTCATTAATAGTGTTATCCATGTTTACCAAAGAGCATTTCCTATGTGTACATTGTGCTGTGTTTGTGTTTAGATAACACCAGCGCGGCGTACAAACGCAATAAAATTTCTCTACCTGCTCCGCAGGTCATATGGGGTTTATTATTATTTTATACGAAACTTGTTATTTAATATAATCAGTGTTATTATTATTTTTACCATTAATAAAATTAGTATTATGTATGTACTAGAAGATATATACTATATACTAGTGTTATGTGTACGCAAAATAGAAGAAATATACAGTGTATTCGTGCGTGAGCGCGAGCGCTGCCATGTCTATTTTTCAAAACTACAACACACACTTTTTGCATTCTCGTTATGCATGGCTATCTTTAATTACTGATTTAAATTTGAATAATTGTATTAAATTATGTAATAGGTGTTGTAAAAGATAATTGTAATCACATGAGTAAGATTTCCAATGATATATTATTACTTGTGACAGATATGGGTTCACAGTATCTCACAGAAGAATAGATATTAGAACTGTTGCTTGTGTAATTGTCAAGATGGCAGAAGATTTAGTGGCTAGTGGAGATGATGGTGCTGATGATTACCTACCAACAGTGTCTACTCGAAATACTTGCACAACTGTATCATTGAGCTGTGACTCTGATGACGAAGATGTTCTGGAAGACAATGTTGCTCGAGATGACGAAATTTTTAAAAATGATGACATGGAGGAGGAGAACATGATTAGTTAATCATCAGACTATAAGCAGAATGACGATAATATGGAAGTGATCTAAAAATTCGCAAGTTTCTGAACAGAAAGTTTACCCAACCGTCTGGAATTTCCACAAGGCAAAACATAATATAAATAAGAGATTATAACATAACATAAGCCAAGAAAATTCTGATGCTGTTTTTATCCTTAGATTTTTTGCTGTATATAGTTATTCAGTCAAATCTGTATGCTACCTAGAAGGGAAAACTCTCAGTCTATCAGTGGAAGAACTGCAAGCATTTTTCGGTATTTGAAATTGTAATGGGAATGGTCCTCTTCCGAGTACAAGAATGTAGACAAAAACGTGTATAATAATGGGAAATTTGCCAACATTACGCCTTTAAAACGATTTTTGAAAAATGTTATATTCTTAGACATAAATGATAATAATTCGAGATCTAGCAAAAAAATGCCAAATTAAAAAATTTATTAGTATAGACTTTTTTTGATGACATGACTCTCATATTTAAAGAGCTATTCAATCCGTCTAGATATTTATCAATTGACGAATCTATGGTAAACAATTTTTGCGTGTGTTAGTCTTCGGCAACTTAGAAAATTGTTTCCAGCAGATACACGTTTACCAGATAAATGATTAAAAATGAGTGAAAGTGACTCTGTTATTGGTAATGTGGAAGTATGCAAATGGAAAGACAGAGGGAAAAAGAAATGTATATGTGTGGCAAGCACTTCGTACAATCCTTTAGAAAAGCGGCATACGCTAGAGAAGAACAAAAATTGAGAAAAACAAACTGTAACCTGCCCAATAGCTATTTGCGATTACAATCGATCAGCAAACTATTCGGTGGTGTTGACTATTTCGATCAGCTGCATTCGGCTTACAGTACTAGTTGGAATACATAAACATTTTTATTTATGTTTAAGATGATGCATAAACATTTTTTTTATTACAAAGTAAATGCTTGTATTGTCAATTCATACATCTTGTATAAGAGTAGAATGAAAGAAATGCACTTAAATAAAAGGCTCTGTTAAAATTTTGTACCATTTTAGCAAATGAATTGATTGTTTTATTGTGTCAAATTAAAAAGTCTTCAGTTGCCCAAACAGGAGAGGGGCATAAAAAAATTATCTAGATTGGAGAACAACGGTAGAAAATTCTACGTTTTGACAATGTTGGAGACGATCTATCAGACGGGAGATACTCTACATGTAAAATGTCCAACTTATAGTAGGTGCGATAATTGTAGCAAACCAAACAGCAAAAACAATCCAATACACTGTGTAATAAATGTGATGTTGCATTGTGCATTGAAAGTTTTATGCAGACCTATAGAAGCTGAAAAATTGGTGTTTTTGTAAATGAATAAAATTATTTTAAGACATATTACCTTCTGTTATTCCTATATAGCGAGGATTTCATTATTTTATCTTCTTCATAGTCAAATTTTTGAATTCTGACATTCTATTTTTGTGTACAAATACTTTGTAAAAAAACATTGCTATTAGATAAAATGTATTATACCATTCAAATACTATTAATACTTTTAATATTATCATTATTATTAGGATCATCATCTTTAGCAGTTTTGTTATTTGTTTTAGTATTTATTGTATTAATTATTTTATTACATTTTTACAGTCTGTATTTCTTTTATTATATTTAATAATTAATATAATGTATTTCTGTTATCACAGCTATAATTTTCTTAGTATACTTGCGTTATGTTCTCTATCAATTTGATTTTAAAAATATTTGTATTATTAAGTTATTTTAATGTATAAAGAATTTTTGTACTTACAACTAAATTGGATCATTTAGTAAATTTACATAAAATATATAAAAATTATCGTTTATCATTACTCGGCTTCCGTATGACGTGCGGGCAACAAGTGCTGGCCAGCTTCGGTTTTTCATTTTGGACTCGGTTTTCGTTGTAATATTAACGTTATTTTTAGAACTTAAAAAATTTTTTAAGTGTTTTGTTTTATGTTGCTTGTTATATGTACCTCTGTCGACGACGCTCAACTGAGTGGAAATTTGTATAAATGTTATGTAAGTTTACTAAATGATCAATTGAAGATGGAACACAACTGTTCCGAAATGCATCTTGGATGAAAAACTAAAAATTCACCGACTGGTATACCTAGAAGTGTACTTGTAAGTACAAAAATTCTTTATACATTATTTAAAGGTATTCTTTGACTGTTTCATAAAAATTATTTCAATAATTTATCCACGCTGACAGTGAAGATAAAGATACAGGAAACAAACCCACATTATTTCGAGATGTACTTGGCAGTTCAAATGATATCGGACTGTGCACTGATAACGAGGTAAGTTCTGTTTTAAATTAAATTACACATTATGAGGAGTGTTTTAGCGAAACCCTCATCCCAGGCCAAATTCTAGATACGTCACTGTCTACTTTCTGTTCAAACATTGCATAAGTACGAAACAATGTAACTCCTTATTTCTTCATTTAAAAGTAATCGACAGCTAACAAATAAAGAAAGATATTTTACTGTAAATTTCAGCCCTTAGCAGGATGAATGTTAATATTACTTATAATTTGTTAACATCTATAACAATTTTCTACGATTCAATAAAAATATACTGCCGTTATCAAGAACTGTAAACCTACACAGACAACGCATAAATAGATAAGATACTTGAGTGTTTACGGAGGACCGTATGCATTCATGTTACATAAAGAATAATCAAATTATTACATTGGTTTTATTGTTTTATATTAATAAGGTATAATCACAGTATTAAATAAGTAATAAAGTATTACTGACATCGTTGCAATCATGTTAATATACTGAGGACATAATATATGAATTAAACCACACAGATCTATGAATAAATATATTTTAAAAATATTTAGCAAATTGTGTTTTGTGTAAAGCAAATATTAAAATTGTGTTTCTTGGTGCCCAAAACTTAAAACGGACGTTTAATCATTGTCCGGTATCTAGAACGTCATGTACACACAAAGACGTAATGTTTAACCCAAAGGTAAACCGCTTTTCTACAAAGTCGTTGCACTTTATATTTTGCAGAATTTACAAAATGTGTTTAACATCAAGTACCAACATTTCTATTTGTTCTTAAGTAAAACACAAAAACTGTTATACATCACTACATAATTAAGATGATCATTGATTATTGCGCGGGGTTAACGGTGTACGCCAAGTGTACCGCTTCCGTTCCACTATGTATTCAGATAAAGCAATAAAGCGTAATTATCATATGCTTTTACACATAAATACAAATCAGATACAATAACTAGACAATGTTTCGGGCATGCATGTATGTATCACGCAGAAACAAATTACAACATCTGAATAACACAACATTATAAATTCATGATTAAATACTAACATATCTCTCAGACATATATTAGGCCTAACTGTTCCTACATAATTTTACTACGTTTACCATTATAAAAATATATCAACATATTGAAATTTCCATAGCTTGTTCTAAATCTTGAAAAATTTTTCATCTGGTTAGTTAAATAAAGTTTCTTAGTGTGAGACTCTACAAAAGCTACCACTCAAAGACATCTGTCAAGACAGGATATTACGTAAACAGGATGTGAATCCGTTAGACGCTACAATGTGAAGAAGAGGAGGTAACGTTTCAATATTATCCTTAACAAAATTGCTTAACAATTTTGTAGAAACTTACGTGTACATTTTGTTTTGTAAGGTTGACGCTTTACGAGATGGTTTTAAGAAGTATGTTTCTCTGTTTTCATGATTCAAATCTTGCCGGCAAACAATCATTTAGTGCAGATACATTATATAACATTTCGACTATGCCAAAATGTAACCAATTTCAGTGAGTCAGAAAAACATCGATAATAATACAATTTTGAATTTTTGAAAAGCCAGCGAATATACATTAAGTAGAGTGGCGAAAATTTGGCTTACTCTCGATAGAATAAATAATGGGGTAGCCACTCCTTACTTTACTTATTTACTTAGGTGTAGAGGAAAATGGTTTGTGTATCAAAAAATTTGTACTGCTTCTATATGGATGAATCCAATAATTATACTCTATGCATGAAAATTATAATTTTATTTACTATTAATAAATATATAGTAATTAATATTAATTAATTTCGATATTTTTCGTTATTATTCGTAATGTAAACTATCTCTTACAACAATACTCAACATAGCTAATACTCAACATAATATCTGGTTACGCTACAAAATATAAATGTACGTACTTCACTTTCTAATCTCTAACCGAGTGCTAAATGATACGCTTGTAATCCTACCAGTGTATATGTTATTCAGCTTCATTACAATTAAACATTACATACCTAAAAAAATTGTCACAGCTATCTTCACAAATTTCATAAAGACATTTTTCACAAAATAACATAAATATATGTGCAAAAGTACATTAATGAATATTTCATCAACTTATTCTAAAAAGGTACGTATGAAGGTAAAGAGAAGGTCTTATCGGATGCTTAGAAAAACTAAGAGGCACAAAAAAGTGTTAAAAGGAAATAAAAAAAATTTGCAAAAATGAAGTAAGTTTTTAAATAATAAACCTTAAATTAATGTATAGAAAGACTAGTGTATTCATTTTGCTAAAGATTTAGGAGATGTGCATTTACCTAACATTAGAAAACTCTAATAAACGTTTTGAAAAATAAAAATTACCTACTTACTCTCATAAAACTACATTTCAATTTCAATACAAATTGCCGTAGCATGTTAAACAATATAGATTGTATATTATTAACTGACGAAGAACGTATTACTTCTTCAAACTAAATATACCTCTGAAAACAGAAATCATTAAAATTTAATCGTCTGCTTTGAATGAACACACACAATCTTTGATTTGTGTTATGATTGTTATGTCTATAGGCTAGATCTTAGACCTGGTTTGTGTACAAATTTGTAGCTTAAAAGTACTCGTATACGTAGACACACTGTTAATAAAGGTAGTCTACACTATGGAGCTGAGCACACACTCTCAAATTTAAAATACGTAACTTACAATATAACGTGGCTGTATATATTATGTAACGTTACAAGTTTTTCAAAATTCACACAAATACATTACCATGTATTCAACGCAACTATGAAGTGTATTAAACCGGCCAGGTCGCAGGATTTTTTTTCTCGTTGCGTCAAGTATATGTAGTTGCACAATAATAAATACTTTTCAAAGAGGAGTGAGAGATGTTGTTGACATGAAACAATGAATTGAAACCGTTTCAAAATAATCGTACTATAATTTATTAATATTAATCGAAAGATGAAAGAATATTAAAATTTTACAAACAAAAATAATATTAAACTCTAGAATAAAATTACTTGTTGCTAGAAACAAAATACAATAATAACATTGTAATCCTGCATTACACTTGTTTCTGTGTACATAACAATGATTATTGTACTCTCTGTGTACTGTTATGCCGCTACCTGGTTTCCTTATTTAGAGTCTTTTGCGGTCTTCTCCCCCCTCTCTGTATTCAGAGGGCAAGCGGTGTGTTTCTCTTCACCATAATTCTCTTAATTAAAATTAAGAGAGATTAAAATTAATATAAATTCTCTGTACTGGGTGTGAACCATGTGTTCGGATTGTGCGAGTAAAATTAACAATTCTTCAATAGTTTTAACGTTGTCGTTATATTTAAAACCATTTTGCAATACGTAATTATAATTGCTAGGAATTCATTTTGTTTTGTTATATGTACGGATTCATGCACCATGCTCCGAGTTTCGAGTCATGAGTCATTAATGGTTGACAAACTTGAAAGCGAGGGTAGATTGAGTATAATGTATAATCATTTCCTACAGATGGGATTATTAATTCTCTCTCAGTTACACAAAAATCAGATAGCTGAAATTATCGATGTGTATAGATTTTAATGTTTAATGACAAACTCGTCAAATGGCATCAATAATACATCCCCTTAGAGATAAAAAAATGGGTAACATTGCCTACAAATTTAATAAAAATATATTATTGTTTCGAGAGTTTATATTTATTCTAGGAGACAAGCGGCAGAAAATAATACATTAGGACAGCTTGGAGAGGGACAATCGGCGCTTGGTCTGCTTCAACAAGAGTGCATGAAGAGTGAAGAGTGCGGAACATTTAGTGGAAGACGAATTGTAAATATAGTTGATTTCTTCGAACAAGTGAAAGACTTGGACAAGCACAGCCCTTTTGGATGCACGTTTTCTAACATGAAAGTCATATCCGAAAAGAGGCTTGGACTTAAAAGTGGCTTTGTTTTCCAGTGTCAAATGTGTAATTTCAAAACTACGGTGTGCTCTGAAAAAAAACACGCCAATTTGATGGATGTAAACACCGGTGCTGTTTGTGGGACTATTACCACAGGCGGC
This sequence comes from Magicicada septendecula, assembly GCA_034769895.1. Taxonomy (NCBI): domain Eukaryota; kingdom Metazoa; phylum Arthropoda; class Insecta; order Hemiptera; family Cicadidae; genus Magicicada; species Magicicada septendecula. The sequence continues at coordinate 534,271,896 of CM068367.1, read as the reverse complement.
GGCCACGGTCAGTTAGAAGAGTTTTTGAGAGTACTCGATATTATTATGAGAATACTCGCATTTATGAAATACGAAGAAACTGTGTCAGCGGGATGGTCGGCGAAGGCAGCGGCGGCTGCAGAGGAGGCACGAAGAATACACATATTGTATTCTTTTTACAATATAAAACTCGATCCCCTATAAAAAAACATTTTCAATAATGTTTCCTGGAATGTGTGTGTGTGTGTGTGTGTGTGTGTGTGTGTGTGTGTGTGTGTGTGTGTGTGTGTGTGTGTGTGTGTGTGTGTGTGTGTGTGTGTGTGTGTGTGTGTGTGTGTGTGTGTGTGTGTGTGCGTTCGTGTGTTTTTGTGTCCGAAATTCACCCTCGTATAATATTTAGCACAAAATAAAGTATAAAAAAATTATTTATTTACATGACGGGCGAATGGCGGGAGTTGTTTCGTCCGCGTATATTATAGGTATAACATACATAAAATATAAACAAAATTATTTATTTACATGACGAGCGAATGCGCTATGCTCATTCGCCCGGGTGAATTCCCTTCGCTCTTACACTTTTTCTTATGAATTTATATGGAAGTAAAACAATTGGCCCGTACATGTATTATCACAAATTTATGGTAAAACCATTTGTTTCAGTATCACTTTGACAGTTCACTGGCTGTTTTAAACAACAGTTATGATTAATTTCTTTTGAAATTGACCTCCATACGCGCAATGTTAAAATTTGGATTTTTCAAACGTAATTTTCTGGAATAAGGGAAATGAAGTAATTTACATAAATGCAACATTCTGAGCTGTTACATATATTTTCTTTTAATTAGATCAGAATGGAATAAAATTAACTGAGTATGCAGGTTTCTTACCAAGAGGGGTTTTAAAGTTATTTGGTTTCGGTTTCAGGCAGCAATTGTTGGATACAGAACGAGAAAGGTGATTTTCCTCGGCGTGAAAAACAAATATTGTACATATTGTGCGCGGGCCGAAGCAAAGGGTCAACCAGCTAAAAAACATACCTGCTACAAGAACTGGGGCATGAGGCAGAGCTCTACGAGCATGGAAGCAGCCAATATCTGCGAGGGTTTTAAGCGAAGCGAGGAGATGTATAAGATAAGGTATGCCAAATTAATAGCCGACGGCGACAGTAGTGTTTATAAGATCTTGGAGAGCCGGCCATACAAACACTTGACTGTCGAAAATGTCGAATGTAAGAATCACCTTTTACGGAATATGTGTACAAGACTTAAGACTGTGGCATGCTCCAAAACACAGAAGTCATCAGTTTTTTTACGGAAGAAAATTGGGGATAACTTGTTACGTTGCAGGATGGCAGTAACTAACGCTACAGAGCACAGAAAGACAGAAGACTGGCCGATCAGTGAAAAAATTAAAAACTTGCGGGAAGATATTCTAAACATTCCCAGTCACGTTTTTGGTGAACACAAGCGATGTGCAGAACGAGGCTTGACACATCAACTGCTCCAGCAGCAAGTAACCTAATCCCACAGCTTATCTCTGTTGGACTGTACCCCGCAATACATGATATCTTCAGAGATCTTAGTCGCCACAGCCGTAGCTTACTCATTGATGTAACCAGTAACTATTTAGAACATTACAATTCGATAGTTGCTAAGTTTATTGGGGGCAAAAGAATTAATTTTGCTACAAGTGGATTTTATCAGGGCCGTTGTACAGCTGCAGTGGTACAGCATAACTCTGGTCATGTCCATTATAAGTTCCACAAAGTTGTATACAAATCAAGCCCAGGTACCTTTGACAAGAGTAACGAATTAAAAAGAAAAAAGAAAAACGGCCAAAAAAGAAATAACAAGAGGTGCCGGAAATCATTATTTGTAAATAGTAGCAATGACGAGATTGACTACAAACCATCATCTCAACGGCCAGACGTCGATGAGGAATCAATGAAAACAGAGAGTAAGGAGTTTCTTGAGAATTTACAAAAAAACAGATGAAGAATGTAAATGAATTGAAAGGGAGACGATACTTCAAGGTGATAGCAGCGAATGGCTGGAACTGCGGAGAAATATCCTAACTGCATCACACTTTGGACGGGTGTGTAAAATGCGGTCAACCACTGGGTGTGAATCATTAGTGAAACAAATTCTCTACACGGTTGTTGATTGTGAAGCAATGATGTATGGGAGAAGTAATGAAGATACGGCTCGCAAAGTACTAGAAAATGAAATTGGAAAAAAAGTAGAGAAGTGCAGGCTTTTCATTGATAAGGAGCACTATTTCCTTGGAGGGAGTCCTGATGGCCTAGTGAATGTAAATGCAACTGTTGAGATAAAGTGTCCATCATCTGCACAAGACTTGACTCCAGATGAGGCAATAAAGAAGAAAAAATTCACCTTCTGGACATTCAATAAAAATGGAGAAGTTGGAGAAATCAACAAGAACCACAACTTTTATTACCAAATTCAAGGACAATTGAGAGTGACGAACCGGGAATTTTGGTTTTTTTACGCTATGGACACCGAAAGGAATAAAAATAGCCGAAGTTGTTCGTGATAATACATTTTGGGAGGAAAAAATGTTCCCGAAGTTGAAGAGATTTTATATGGACTGCCTTCTTCCCGAAATTATTGATCCCAGACACAACAGGTCAATGCCTATAAGAAATCCAAACTATATAGAGGAAGCAAGAAAAAAAGCCGAAGAGAAGAAAATCAAGGTAACTGAAAAAAATTGAGCAAGAACAGACAGAGCGAGTAAATTGAGTTGATCTAGTACTGTAGATAATTTTGATTCTTTTTATTTATCTTATGTTTCGCTAAGTGTTACTATCTAAGTCAGCCAACACATTTGTGTATTAAATATTATTTTGCTAAATATGATTGGTTGTATTTATATTTATCCACTATAGTCTAAAATATTTTGAGTTACAATTCTTTTGCTTAACTTGAAAGGAAAATAAAGTTATAAATATCTTCTTTATTAGTAAAGTAAAAATATTGGAATGTCAAGTTATAAGAATTTATAGTAACAAAGAACTGCAAATTCCAAAATATTTTGTTGTAGTATTTTTTTGGAATGAGATGGGCAGACGAAGAGCACTCCAAGGGCTCGGCCAATTGCCGTGCCGAGGCAGATAGGTTGGCGACTTCGTGTTGACGTTGCAAAACTTGGCAACACCGGTACACGTCCGTTTGAAGCGGCAACGCAGGGGTTTTACCTATAACAGTGGTAAAAGGCAGATCACAAAATAAGTGAACAACGAGTCACTCTACTAGCTAAACTACAGTAGCGCTCGAGACGCCAGTGGAGAGCCCGCGCACTAAAAGACGATATTTCAATTACGGTCGGCCCCCTCATAAATAATAATAGCAACTCATATACAAAAAAAAATATTAAACTTTAGAATAAAATTACTTAATTAAATTCATGGACAACAAAATCCAAGAATTTAAAATTACTTGTTGTTAGAAACAAAATACAATAATAACATTTACTTTCAACCTATTATTTAATTATAATGACACACCCAAATTTTAACATACGAGATATAAGAGAAGATAAGTTTTTTTTAAATTTTCTTATTCAATTAAATTATTTACTTTAACTACTATTTAAATTTAAAACTTTAAGTATTTATTGTTCATGTATAATTTTCTGTTTGAAAGTTATTTTCACAAACCAAAAAATATAATTGTATATTCATCACCTGCGTACAGCTGCCGACGTTACCGTTGCGCGCGCGCGTGTGTGTGTCCTGAATCCTGAGAATTTGATGATGATGATGATGATGATGATTATGCTGATCCTTCGTTCTCTGTCTCTACGGGTTGTTGTTTGTGATGGTCCAGAGTTCCTCCATAAGTCTTGGTGTGTGTGGTAACGATGATCGGTCGATCGGCAGACCAGCAGCGTGTTATATTCCTCAAAAATATTTATAATGCCTGAAATTTTGAAAGTTTTCAGCCTCGTTGATTCTGAAATCAGACCTCTCTAGATTCACGATTTATAAATGTGTATTATTTATTTAAATTACAATAGAATATTTGACCCAGCTTCCCATCACTCTCCCACATCAAAGGAGGGCAGTTGTTCGCCTCCTACTCTCACCATGGTGAACTGAATCCTGGGGTGGATACCGTTCAGCTGTGGTAGACGTTTCCCGACCTCTTCCTCCTTCGAGTTATGGGTTGTTATAATTCTCTCTGGTTTATGTTTTCTGTGTGAATCTCCAGATGTCGCTATTATATTTTGCGATTGAGAGAACATGTTATGGGATGGTGAATGCCGTATATGGCTTGCTAGGGTATTGACTTTACCCCTGAATAAACAGCTCGATTTTTAATAAACTGCACAAATCGGGTGTTGTTTCTTATATTTGTTCCGTCAGTTCCTTGCAGTTCCTTTCAGACGAGACGAGCAGGGTTTTCATGGTTTGACTGGGTAGCTCTATCGACAGGTCGGTCTGTAGAAAGTTCATTAATTACAATGTTGACAGCACTCTATCGTTATCCGAATGTATAATGCATGGGGATTCAAATGTCAAAAATTTGTCCGTCAATTGGTGGCTACTTCTTTTAACGTTTGATTTGCAGCAAGACGAATGTGGTCAGATGATCTTGGTAGACCGTAATAAGCTGAACCTGTAGAGCTGGTAAACACAACCTGCTATCAGCTTGTGTTTGTTGTTCTATTAAGTTCATTTAACATCCCCTGTTATTTCATATGTAAAGAATAGGTTTAAAAATTAATTCTTTTATCTTATTATCCTTGCGTTAAAATGCCTCAAGAATTTACAAGAAAGAAAATTATAATTTTCTTCGTAATGTTCACGTATTTTATACGGCCGTTTAGCTAAGTAGGTAGCTTCAATCTTATCAACGATTTCATTACCAGGTACGCTAAATAACATTTGAGATATTAGTTTTGCTAACACACGTTAGAGAAATCTTACTACTAATTGAAACTAGTAGTTACGAAAGGATTTTGTTAAAACTAAGTTGGTTAAATTGGTTTGAAGTGATTTGAGGGTTTTACGGATGCGTATATGTGTGTGTGCGTGCGTACATTGGTCTATGAGTTATTAGTTTTTTAGGAGTGTAGTATATATATATATCATTATGTTTATAAAGTGTTTGTAAAAATGTACACAATATTGTGCTCTTATAATTTTAAAAATACATTCTTATTTTATATATTTTTCTTAAAATTTTATTACTTTTATTTGCAAAATTGGCTTATGCAAATATTTTTAACTTCATGTGTAATACGCGCATACGCAATTATTTAAATAATTTTTAGGTAATACGTGTAAGAATGTAAAGAGGAACTATCCGTTTTCCTAAAAAAAAATACTTGCAAAAGATAGCTCTTATCGAAATTTATGAGGTCAGTTTTGGATATATTTTTAGTAGTTTCCTCTAAAATTGCTCGTAAAAGGTAGCTCTGAAAACTGATTTAAAAATTCTTTAAGAGAACTCTGAATAATTTTATTTTAAAAATGTGAGGTGAAGAGAACTCTTAAAATAAAAAGCAAGCTAAACTTTGTAGTTAATTTTTGGCAACGTCCTGAAAGAGATGAATTTTTAGGTTTGAAATTTTCGATGGTTTTTTGAGGGTACTTTGAGATAAATTGTTGAAAATTCTTACTATATTTTAGAATTTGCTATTTTGATGTGACTGCGCTCATGCTCTTATATTATACCGACTTACACAAATACAAACACACAAACACACACACACACACACACACACACACACACATGTTTTGATGGCTTTCACGTGTATGTTGTCAGAGACGTACATTTGAAGTTCATGTTTTCTGTATTATTTAACATAGAAGTAATACAAATATTTCTTCTGTGTCATAAGTTATGATTAGACAAAAAGTAATCATTATAAGTAAACATTATTATAAATAATATCATAACTACAGATAACTTGTATCTCAACACAAGTCATCTATGTTACTTAACACTGATAATTCTGTATAGAAGTAAATCATTGCATGAATGAATAATATCAATACAGCAAAAGTTTAGTTGTTTAGTTATGATTCAGTTTTATGTTCTACTTTTATTTCAGTATTATACATTTTGTATTATTTCAGTTTACTTGTTTGTATGTTTAGATTCTTGTATGCATTGTAATATTTAAAAACAGCATAACCATTACAACATGCAGTAAACTCTTACAATAACAAAATAGAAATATTGTTATAGTTTAGGCTTACACAATAATGTTATAAATAAATTTTCTAGCGTTATGCTATACAAAGCTTTACACGAAAGTTTCTGAAGTATATGGAACAAGTTAATATAGAAAGTTGCTTATATACTATAATAAAAAAAGCCGTAAACACAAAAAATAGTATTTTAAATTATTAAAAACGTAATAATAATGAAAGCAGTACTTAAATATAAAAAATAAATAGGCTGTTTGTTAAATGTATTCACTGACGTATCACAAATATGTAAATACTGAAATATATTGATTCACAAGCATGATAATGAGTTACGGTTATTAGGCAAATGCGATCGACAAATGCTGTATGTATTGTATTGTCAAATACAAACAGTACAGTTTGTACACAGAATCTTTGCAAAACAATATCCTATACCTCGACAAATTGGATACGCTGCTGATGTAGTAGGGGTAACATATTACAGTAATTAATTAAGTTGGAGCCTAGAGCAAAGTTGAAGCAGAAGGCCTACCGTCTGCGGTTGCTTGTGTGAGTTTGTAATTTAATAATCAGCCTTTAGTCTCAATGTGACAATCGACTAACTAATACGCAAAACAAACGGAGGCAGTTTTGTGTTGTAAGAACAAAGAAGTGTTTAATTCATATTTCATCGATTTTTAGAGACTAATAATTACATGAATCCAGAAGCTACTGATCAATAATTTATTAGAATTCTATGTATGTTAATATGTTTTAATACTGTAATTGACTTTTGCTATAATTAAGTGTGAACACTTTTACTTTTATTACCATTTGTTTTAGATATCTGAAGCCAACTGGGGTGACAATATTTTGTGACTAACGACAGCGGCTTTGACGTAACAATACTATTGAGTACTGAATGAAGAGAATCTCACGAACGCTAACTTACTGGTTGCTCAGAAGCTTTTTCTGTTTTGGTTTAAAGGATATAGTATAATCTTCTTTCTCTGCGACTTTCATACCGTGGAATGGATTGCTCGCAGCTGTACAGTCTCTGCGGTCTTATGCAAGACTCTATGTATCAGCCGTGTAGCTGGATCAGTCGGCCACTTACAATATCTACTTCATTTACTCTAGCCTTTGGCGTTCCTATTCTCTACCATGGCTTCGATGATGGTTTTTAGAAGGCTGTCATGTCTCAGGAGGTGCCTTATGCAGGTGTGCTGGAACTTCTGTACCTTTTACAATAAGCACGGAGTTGGCTGCTCCAACCTTCTATGTCCTCAACACTTCACCGTTTGCCATTTTGTCCACCCAGAGAATTTTTATCAATCGTCGATAACACCAAGCTCCAACAGCCCTTCTGGTTTTATGTTCCCCTTGTGGCAATGTCTCACTACCATACAATAGCACACTCCACACGAAGGTCTTCACCAAGTTTTTCCTGGGGTCCAATTCAATTCAATATCGTTTGAAGTGAAGTAATTTGTCTTCTAGTTATGTACAGTCTTGGTTTGATGGATGCGGTTAATGATTTCCCATCTAGAGATCAAATCCAATGTTATTTCGCTTCCAAGATAGATGAAGGTCTCAGCACTCTCCAGGTGTTATCTACCCAGCCAGCACTTCATCGCCGTGCCATGCCTACTCAGATACGCGTGCCACGCGTATTTCTCTTTTCACTTGTTGAGGTTTATAGTCGGACCTGAGGGTTGAATCTCAGTAAGGGTCTTTTCCAGTCGTCCAACACTCTGATCTAGTACTTACTCAATATAAGAGAATAAAATATATAGATCTTATGTCAGATGTGATACAAATTATATAGACGGGAGCTATTTTTAGTTAATAAATTTACTAATAAGTTGGTCAAATATTTGATTTTGAATGTGACGTTTGCCTTATAGCCTCGTCAAGTATTATACGGTTATGACATTTTAAATGGTAATAAATATTCAGTAGCATAAATGATATTGTTTATGTTTATTATTTTTGAACCTCTAAAATTTTAATTAGTAAAATGTGACATGATGCATAATTACATTTACAACAACAGAATTAAGATCAGAGATTGCGTCTGGTAATATCATGGAAGGGTGACTGGGTGAGGGTAGTAACTTGAAAATATCGTAGTTTTATGGTGTTCTTTTTAGACTTTTGAGATACTTATAATGATATCTTATTGTATTTTATCAGCATTGGCAGTTACTCGACTTCAAAACATTATTTGTTAATTACATTATTAGTTGTTTCACTTCTGAATGCTAAGAGATCCTTATGTATTAATATATTATTCACTACAAATTTCACAATGTTTGAACATTGATTTTAAAATGGAATAATTTTATTTAGTTAAGAAAAAGTATGTTTTATGCAAAAACGTTGAAAAAATAGAGCAATGCTGACTAATTATTTTTCATGTTTCAATTAACCGTCTGTGTTGTACCCTAAATTAATCGATCGACAGCTTGCACCACTTTATTGCTTTATACTTTATTGACACTCTAATAGTACCTGTCGTAATATTATTCTGTAAATATGTTTTTCCATTTTGTCTGATTGATTTCGTCCTACTTACACTTTTTAGAATTTTTAACACTTTACTATCCTTTTACCAACTCTTTTTCACATTTTATGACTATATCATTCCAGTCTTTCACGGAAGTATCGTTGTTCCTTGCGCATGCATTATTTAGTCTTGTTGTGCCGTAACCCAAAATTCATAAAAGTATAATATGCTAACGTTGAAAGTACAGAAGTATTTCAAAATTTGTATTTGTTGATTTTTCTTTTGTGTATAATTATCCACATGTAAGGGTAAATTTTGAACATTTACAAAGATATTTAAACTCAAGTAATAATAAAAGTATGCCTGTCCTAGCAAAGAAGGCATTGCTAAAATAGATAGACCTGTAGACCTATTAAGAAAAATGTAGACCAATCTAAAAGTTTAAATTTATTTAAAAATGTAATATGTTTGTAGTGAAATTCTTTGTAATGTACTGACTAATTCAATCCCAGTCAGTGCCAAGTCACAGTCATGTAACATTAAACGATCTGTGTAGAATTCGTGGTACGAATTAAAATATCGGATGTGGTATTTAAATTTTGTATTATATTGACAAACAGTTGGTTTTGCGATTTCTCTGAAAAATGAATAGTATACTAAATCGTAAAACTTTGTATCATCTTTGGTGTAAGACAAATTCTATAAAAAACCCAAACTTAAATTGCTCTGATCGAATGGCCACTCGATGCTTGATTGAATATTTTAAATAATCATTTTAGCTCTATGTATATATATATATATATTCCTTATTAGTATTGACAATTATTTTATCAAATAAGGTAGCTTCAGAGGATAGTTTTTGAACTGAAGGAAGCCTGAGCGTGTGTTCTGCGTGTATGAAACAACACATTTAGGGAGGAGCAGGAGTGTTGATAGTGTGACAAAGGAGAAAATTGGGAATCACCAGGTAAACGGTTAATAAACATTTTGCGACTGTGTTAATACAGTTTGAAACAAAACAAACAACAGGTACTAGACAATTATAAACAAAATACAGTAACCTTTTGCTTACTGTAAGCTTGGAATTTGCTTTCTATACATCGGTTCAGGCAAAAAACGTATACTGTAAATTATTTATAATTAAGTAGCAACTATATTTTGTTTGATTCAACACTGTAAGAGGACAGTATCAAACCTTGTTCATTAACCGTTATCTGCATTTGTAAGCTATGTTACACAGTACATCCACCATTCGCCCTTCAACATCCTGTTGTTCCATACACATCGTTCACTCTTTTCAATTCTAACCGCTGAATTTAACTAGTACAACTGTCACACGGCTAATAAAAATTGTGTATAGAACTCACAGTTTTTATTCATCAAATTTTATTTTCAATTTACCTTAATTGTGACTAATAATTTAGATTTTTTCACAGATGTTATTGGGAATATTAAATACTAAACGCTACATAAAACCTAATTACTGAAACTGTTACAGACATGCACTACTAGAATACTTCAGTCAGTAATGATGAAATAATAAAAGATTATTATTTTGTTTTCATTTATTGCTAATCTTCTTTAGTATAGTATAGGCTAACACTTATTACCAATTAAAATATATTACCATAACCACATTAAAATTTATTAACATAGCAAGAAAATTGCTAATCGATAGTCGATACCAAACGTACATCAGTCTACATCCAAACAGTTACCTCAGTAGCAAGCGTGTAATGTACCAATGCTTTCATATTGTTAACTTTTAGAGCTGCATTGAATTACAGACTACTGATTTTTTAAACACTTATTTTTGGAAGCGTACACAGCATAAGAATAAACTGTACGGAACACACATTTATTTCCTATATCTCAGTAGGAAACGTTTATTCCACAAAATTGTAAGTTAGTATAATATTGAAAATTGGTTTAATCCAACCAGTAGCACGTAAACTACATTTTTACCAGTTACGTAACCTTACTTAACAAACATTTCAATATTTGAAGAAAGTCATTGTAAAATGATATAACTAATTCCTGTTGTACACAAAAACAACTATACACAATATAATAATATTTAATTAAAATTTCAGAAGCAACATAAAAAGAAAATGCCAATAAGAACCAATTAGAACATCTAGAGCAACACTCGAAATAAGGTGATTGCAATTTAGTAATCGTCATAATTAAATTTTATGTCTTTCTCTCTATGACAGATCAGACAACATTCTGACTTGATCGTAACATTTTAATTCGTAAAGTTCTTATACTATATTTTTAGTGTTGCAATAATCATTCGCCTAAAAATTCATTTGCAAAAATTCTATAGTCTAACTCACCACAAGCACGTACTCACGCACAGAGCATTTTTTTTATACATTAGCATAGAATTATTTCGATGGTTATTGACTTAAAAGCCTCTGTTGATGCTGATTTGTTCAGTGTGAAACTTGCGTAAGGTACCAATTGAAACAACAAAAACCCAATAGTCTACTTGCAGAAGAAACCTATTAACACTATCATAATATTACACACACACACACACACACACACACACACACACACATATGAATTCAATTATGCTCAGTATTATAAAGTATAAACATTGAGTCATTTTCAGATAGACGTTTTGTTACCATTCCTGTGGTTGTTGGGTTACTATTGTTTTATGAACAGTAATGTTTGATTTGTGTTTCATCTACGATATTATTAAGTTCTGCACATAATATAAGCGTTTTATAATATATAGAGTACGTATACACTTTATGACATTCGAAAATTTTTGCAAATCGTTGAAACATTGTTTCAGTCTTTTCTTTAAAAAATGTAAAAGTTGCACAGTCGAATCATGTATTTTAAAAAATATTACTATACATACGCCTATTAGAAGCAAATTGGGACAATAAATTCAAGATGTTACACTAAGTTGAAGAGCCGACAACATTTCAATATTTTAAGTTCAAAATATTACACAGTTGTAAAAAGGATAACTGACTCTTTGGACTAGTAAAAACATGCCGACACCTAGTTCTTTAGTTTAGTTGCGTACAGATAAAATCATAGAACTGTCAAAATAGTTCGGTGGAAAAAATGTTTTTTCCATATTGTCAACAAAACTAAGAAATACTTTTTTAGTAATACGTAAAGAATGCTCTAAATTTGACAGTGAGTACATTTGAGTATTTTCAACATAAAAAGTAAATGACGGAATTAACCCTTTACGTATTGTATTTTCGAGTTAAACAATGTGACCTGTAAATAGATTTATAACGCCTACACTTTTATAAGTTTAGCATTGATACTTAAAGGCCTTTAATACTTGTATCAGTATATTATACAAGTAAATTTTTTTACAATTAAACAGCATTGCAAAAAGTACATAGTAATAAGTTAGCATTTTTGATATTATCAATAAGTCTCACACCATTATACTACACAACATGTTATTTCTCGGTTAATGTATATTTACGATCTTGTCTTTGAGTAGCAAAAGGATTAATTAGTCAGTCGTCGTTTTTTATAGAAACAACGTATACTATTTTAATGAATATTCAAACTTTGATCATACTGTATGAAGTCTACTGAAACCGTTTGCGATATAAATAACACATAGTAATTTAATTTATTTCATGTTGGCACTTTGCATGTATATCGTCAGTAGTAGTGAACGGTGCATGCAATATTCTGTGCAAAATATAGAGTACTGTAAATATAGGCTCTTCTATATAATGCTATATAGTGGTGCAATGAGTGAGGAGCAACGATGAGCAGTTATAAAAGGAGATGTCTAGAAGTAATGAAAGCGGCATGTGGCGTGTAAAAAACTGCAAATGTCATGACTCGCCCAGATAAATCTGTAAAATTGACAGCCTTTTCATATATTAGCGATATGATATCAACGCTAAATGTTTAGATACTTGATAGGCCTTAATGTAAACGTACGTAAACAGGAAAGCACGTATATATGCGAAGTTCTGAGACTCATCAGATAGTGTTTCCTAAGCAAACAGACAAAAAATGCAACAACTGCTTAGGAAGCAAACATGGGCTCTCCCCTTCTAATTAATATCCAACAGATTTTTTATGAGTTAAACCTGTTTAACTCTGATCCGACGATCATTCATTAAAAAAGGAACTATAACCTGACGTGTGTTGAGGGTAATGGATATGTATTTAATAAAGACGATACACCATTACTGGTGTGAGTAATTTGAGAGAAACTTTACTATAAAATTGACTAGCCTTCAGTTATTTATTATACTGTTTTAGATAACTATTTTAGCCTTGACTGTAATAATTGTATCATCAGTGTGTCTTACTAACACCGCAAATAAGATTTCCGAGATGTGTGAGACTTTATTGTTTGGTGAGTAGTAATTATTAATTACTACAATTTTATCCCATTAGACATCTATGCTACAAGCTCTTTAAACTAAAATACATGGTCAAAAAAGACGCTAGAAACATGAGCACGAAAGCGAAGAGAAGAAAAGCAGTATACAAATTATTACCCATCTACCCCTGCTACTGGAATTAGAGTATCGGCATAAAGCAGAACGTAAGCTGGAAAGTGAAGAAAAGGAAGGACGGCAGAAAGCACTGATATTGGATCCGAGGAATGAACAGCAAATATCGTGAACGGGAAGTAGATTGACGGAAGCGTGATGCATAATAATATAAAGTTTTGACCTAAGGACACAAACACGAACAGAGAGGAACAGATCATTGTAGTATGTGGTTACTTGTAATGTACTGTGGTTACTATTGTTTTTGTATTTCTTTGTAATCAAAACGGATAAAAGGCAAGGATATCTGAAATAGAAGATTCGTTATCGCTATAAATATTAATTGCAGAGAAGAATCAAGTGATAATTAAAATAATTTATAATAATAATAATGATAAAAATAATGATACTACTAATAATAATAATTAATCTTCATTGTAATAAACAATTACTGAAAGTAATTGAAACGTAGCCAAAAAATGAACTGCGAGACAAAGAACAGAACAGTTACTGCAATTACGCCTTTCTCACATGCTTCTTACTTGTCTTCTTACTATTGCTCTTTATTTGTCTTTTTAATATCTCAAATTTTTGAAGCGTGACATAGGTACTCATATAACTCACTTTCACTTTTTAAGTAGTACCATTGAAATAACCAGTAACTAGTTATTTCGTTACCGTTAGCTAGTTAGTTACATCGTTGGAATGCAGTGTCAATATTTAGTTTAAAACAAACCAAAAGTAGAACATATAAGTACTTTACACTTAACAGGTGATTCAAAGTCACTTGGTGGTCCTTATATTGGAGTGAATTACATCCATGTGGAAGTATTGCTACAAGTTAACCACAGGGTTATCACAATCAAATTTCAAGTTTTACTTGCCCTGACGGAACATACCAAAATCATACAGTTAATATGAGCAAGTGTATTGTGAATGAGTTATATGAGTGAGAGGTATGAGTTGATAGAAATATTACATACAGTTTGTTATGCTCCCGACAATAACACCGTTCTAAGTGATTGTTTAAACGATCTTTAAACTTAGCCTTCGATAGTGCCTGAACACTGTCAGAAAGGTTAGGTCGGACAATAACCATTGATAGAATATATAAAAAAAACGGGCCGACCACTAAACAATCTGTGGTCGACTTCAGATGTAAAATAAAATAGTATATTAAATACAACGTGAAGCCTATCCGAGATTCTTTCACTGACAAGCGTGAACCGTGAAAGCAAAATTAATAAACAACCACACATACAAAGTTAAACTCAAATATACAACACTATGCAAGAAAAAAACGTTTCTTACTCTCCGCTAGTTAAAACAGGGCAGCATAAACACACTGACGCAAGTTGTTCGTTGTGTAAACTTGTAGTTGGTGCTAACGCTCATATTCTACAGAGCAGCCCATGCACGTAGAGTTGCTTACATGCGAGAGTTAAGAGATTGCAGTAAATAATTATATTGCAGCGACTTCTTCCACTCTTAGAGTGGTATACGCTCAGCCTTCCTGAGTAGGTATCTACTTTTTAATTTCAAAAACTTTTAATTTTTATGCAGTGGGAAAGTCAGACACTTCATTGTAAAGTAATTAAGTGCTCCCAATAAGTGCATTGAATGTAATAAGTTAACTATTCGTTACAATGAAACATGAATCAATAATTGAGTCAATAACGTAGCTGAGTATAGAAAGATAATTTCTAAGTCAGTAATAAAATAATTCTGTTTTTACTGCGGTTATATCCTAATTATAGTATGCACTGAGGAGAATCAATTAATAGTCTATTGTTTGTTAAGCAGTCGGTTGTTTCACCTGCCATGATGTTGTACTGTTTAGTGTACTGTTTAGGCAACTGGTCATTCATGTGTGAAGCCACCATTATATATTAATTGTTCTAGGTTTAGATCTACTAACACATTTATTAGTATTAGGTTACATCAGGGGTCCACATCTTATGAATAAGGGTTTGCCAATCCCGATGTGCCCTAGATTGATTTCTCACTTTGCTTCAACTTGTCTTGGGTAAGATCCCTTCCTTTAATCTTTCCTGTCTAGTCTCTCTTGACTAACTCTTCTTTTCTGACCCCGACTCTATTAGAGTATTTGAGGGAAAGGGTGTCTTTCCTTTTTCATTCTAATTTCTTTTATAAACCAAAAAATTACAAGTATAATTAAGTAAAAATAAGTAAGTATAAATAAGTATAAAAGTCTGGAAAGTCTACCCCAGGTGGTAGGCAGGCAATTGTCTAGTACATCCATCCTCTACGGACGTTGGCCTCACGGATTCTGGGAGGGAGCAATTATTGCTTATGTAAGACCCTTTTACAAGCAGTTCTTTGGTTTCGAGATCTCCTCCAAAGGCTCCAATAGAAACAACAGAATCAGTTTCATCTGTTAACCATTATGATTTCAGTTATGAAGGAAAACTAGCAAAAGATATGAAGTGGATAGTTCTGTTGTAAAAATCAGAAAGAACATAAAACGTAAAGCATCTGGTACACCTAAAACCTCTCCTCAGATTCCGATATCTGCAATTAAACCAAGAACTCAGCAAGTTGTACAGAAAGAAATCATACGTACAACTGTAATACCACCAACTATCAATGTGTTTAATGTAGAAAATATGAAGATATTTATGAGCAACTCCAGATGGCAGGAGTTAAACACAGGGTTATGTGTATAAACAATAATATGTTCAAAATCAATGTGTCTGATGGTCAGCTGTATCATTGTCTCATAAATGTATTACGTGCTGATGAAACGGAATATTTTATGCAAGCAGAATCGACCTATAAAAGTGATGGCAAGGGGTTTATACCCAGGAGATGATCGATATATGATTCTAGGGGATTTGTTGGGTAAAAATCTGGAAGTAAAGGATGCTGTTAACATTATTACAAAATTTGTCTGGTGAGAGGTTTGTGAGGATCGGTCAGAAAGTATAACACAAATTTAAAATTATTTGTGTCGACGTTTCGACAAAATATATTGCCATCATCAGGACCTGTATATGAATAGAAAATAAATTTCAAACACAATAGATCAATTATTTGAGTGAACGTGTTTGTGTATCTGTATTGTTGTCAAACACAACAGATCAATTATTTGAGTGAACGTGTTTGTGTATCTGTATTTCTTCTGTATTCGTATACAGGTCCTGATGATGACAATAAATATTGTCGAAACGTCGACGCAAAAATTTAAAATTTGTGTTATACGTTTTGACCGATCCTCACAAACCCCTCACCGGAAACATTCATTGATTGACGGTCACTACGAATTTAAGGATTTATCAAAAAAGACATAGTAGAAGGTAATATAGTCAAGAAGCCATTGCCATTATTTGTTAACTTATGGCAAGTCGGAGGGTATTAAAATATATATGCGATTAGTACAGTTCTGGGTCTGAATGTTAGGATAGAACACCTGCGTAAAATAACAGCACTTATTCCACATAGTATAAAATGTCAAGCGTATAGACACACTCAGGCTTACTGCATTAGAAGCCCAAGATGTGTTAAATGTGCAGATAAACATCTAACTGTGATTTGTGTAAATAATTAATTTGCTAACTGTGGTGAATCGCATACTGCAACTATCGAGGTTGTGTAGTTGCTAAGGAGCTCCAGAAGGGACAAGAGAAATCTTTGTGTAGTAGAGTAGACAAAAGAACATCAGAACCTCCATCACCTAAAAACAACTTATAAATCTAGAGAGAACTCAGACAAACTTCCCTGCACTATCCAGTGATGAGTTGACTCCTCAACAGAGTGCTAGTGGAGACCTATATGTAAAAGCAGCTAGGAGTGTTCACAACAAAATTTAAAAAAGAATTTAAACTTGATGATATACCCAGATATTATTAATAATTTTGAAGAAGCTTACTAAGCAGGAAGAAGCCAATAAAATAATTTTAAATAGAATTACAAAGCTGAAAACAGCAGTATGGCTGCTGCAAAAAAAAAATGAAGTGGCTACATCCATTAGAATCCATTGAATTCAAACGAGTTACTTTAGCATGTTAATGAACTGGTGACTATTTTGTTGGATCAGAAATTGTATGTTTGTCTCATTTCTGAAATACATTTTACTAGAGAAAACTTTTTCAAATGAACGATCTTAGGATATACCACACTATATGTATATACTGTCCCCACAACACAACACGAAGTGGGTCAGCTGAAATAATTAAGGGTTAATTCCACAACATTAAGCATTTTGTGGAAGCTAGTTTTAGAACACACGAAACGCAAGCAACAACTATAAAAATTTTCTCAAAATTTAGGACCTGTACAGTGACACCAATATACTATCTTCCAAAATATATGCTGAAAGGGAAGATTACCTCAGGCACTTCCAGTCACTTGGAGACCGCTTTATAATTGGTGGAGATTTCAACGCACAGCATACATATTGGGGATCTAGATTAATCACCACTAAAGGTAAACGTTTATATGACGCAATTAAACTAGCAAAATGTGAGTCCCAGTTTGCTGGGAAACCAACTTACTGGCCCTCAGATCTAAATAAGTTTCCTGACCTAATTGATTTCTTTGTTCTGAAGGAATAGCAGTCAACTACATTAGTGTTGAAGGATGCTACGACTTGTTATCTGATCACTCAAATATAATATTGACATTAAGTGTAACAGTAATTAACGAATCACTATGATTAGATATAATTGAATTATTCTATGCAAATTAGAGATTTTGTGTCAAAGAAAAGGAGAGCACGTAAAAATTCGCACCTGAAGATAAAAGAATTCTTAAACAGCTAAGCCAGCAACGTAAAGCAGAGATCCGGTCAGTTAAAAACGATACATTCACAAACTTCTTAAGAAAACTCACAGGTGATAAAGATACAGTCTATTCACTTTGGAAAGTTACCAAAGAACTTAAAACAATCAAAAGTCATAATCCACCCATCCGAAAAGATGATGGCACATGGGCAAGAAGAGAGCGAAAAGACTTGTAGTACATTTAGCTAATATGTTCCAATCACATACAACAACTGTAAATGAAATTCTTCCTGATGTAAATAATATGGAAGACAAACCAATATAGCCTGTAACTTTTAATGAGGTTCTCATAAAATAGAATAAAATCTTAGTGCTAAAGAAGCACCAACTTATGACTTAATAACTGAGAAGATAATCAAAGAGTTGCCGAATAAAGAATAATAAAGCTTACACATTTATTCAAGACTTCTTTGCGACTGCAATATGTGCCAATGCGCCAATGCAGTGGAAAATTGCCCAGGTGATTATGATCCCCAAACCAGGTAAACCCCCAAATGACAAGTCATCATATCGGCTTATATCCTTGCTGCCAGTTATATCTAAATTGTTTGAGAAACTGCTCCTGAAGCGTCTCTAACCTAACATAAGTATCTTATTCCAACCCAACAGTTTGGACTTCGCACTAAACATTCAACTATTGAACAAGTGCACGGGTTACAAATTTAGTTGAGCGATCACTAGGAGAAAATAAAGTATGCTCCGCAGTATTATTAGATGTGGCCTACGCATTTGATGAAGTGTGACATGAGGATCTGGTATTCAAGGTGAAAGTAAACCTGCCAAAACATATGAGGCAACCTTTTAAATTATACATCTTAGGTTTTAAGTAAATAGGAAGCAGTTATATGACCGAACATTATACAGACCAAACCGTTTCCAAGTAAAGAAAACTACAAAAGTGGAGACTTATACAACAAATGTGAAACATAATAAGAGGATGTTTACTTTGTCTTATAATTTACAAAGAGGCAGTGTAAAGCAGTATGTAATATACAAAACAATGAATGTCAGTATATTCACACATACCTAAACAGCTTGCATATGAGTAAACAACTTAATTTACAACCTTCCTGGAACAGCAGATATTCTCCACTTCAGCAATAAATACGTTATGTTGCTGACAAATAGACTTCCTAGATTGCAGTTGTCAATTATATTGCAGTGCCTTGTATGGGTGTTTCAGAGTTATCGTTCTGCGTTACTATATATGTTTCCGCAATTTAATTACACGCTTTTCCACTCTGTGCTGTGCTACATTAACTTATATCTCTATACTGTGTATTGACTTAGAGTTAACGCACTGTCATTGCTGCGTGTTCTATGGAATACGTCATCAAGTGTATCAAACAAATGGATGCAATAAAGCCATAAAGACGCCAGCATAATGCAGTAGAAAAATATATTACTCTCTATTGTTCTTTACTTTGTTGAGTCTTATGAACGTTACTTAATTTATTAACAGTAATTGTAATAATACACAGTTCTTTGATTTTACTTCCATATTCCTTAAGGAAATGGAACTATGGTGATGGCAAAAAAAATCGTGTTCGAGATTATTGCAGGTTCTGATTGTACTACACTCAAAACATGAAAAAAATCGTTTTTCGAAAAGTGTCTGTGTGTCTGTCTGTGTGTGTGTCTGTGTGTCTGTCTGTCTGTAGAGTTTTTTTTGGCAAACGATAACAGCCGCAAATTCAAACAGAATCAAATAATTTTTTGCATACAGCCCTGATTTGTAGAGTACTCACGACCTATTGTTTTTTGGTGAAGATCGGTTGAGGGAAAGGGGTAGTGTACCGGCAACGGTTTTTTTTTATCAAGGGAAATTTTTTTTTTTTTGGCAAACGATAACAGACGCAAATTCAAACAGAATCAAATAATGTTTCGCATACAGCCCTGAATTGTAGAGTTCTCAAGATCTATTGTTTTTGGTGAAGATCGGTTAAGGGAAAGGGGTAGTTTACCGGCAACGTTTTATGTTTTAACAAGGGTATTTTCTATGGAAAACGATAACAGCCGCAAATTCAAACAGAATCAAAAGATTATTTGCATGCAGCCCAAAATTGTAGAGTACTCAAGACCTATTGTTTTTGGTGAAGATCGGTTAAGGGGAAGGGGTAGTTTACCAGCAACGTTTTTTTATCAAGCGTATTTTTTATGGCAAACGATAACAGCCGCAAATTCAAACAGAATCAAATAATTTTTTGCATACTTCCCTGAATTGTAGAGATCTCAAGGATTTCCGATTTTGGTGAAGATCGGTTAAGGGGAAGGGGTAGTTTACCTGCAACCTTTTACGTTTTAACAACAGTAAAGTACTTGAAAATGCATTTAAACTTTTTCAAACAATGGTAATTGTTAAAAATAAAATAATTTTGTTGCCAGGTAATAAAATTATAATTTTTTCATTTTAATGTAAATTATGTATGAGTTAATATACGAGGTGTGTTCATAAAAAGACCAAACGTTTTGAGTAACACATCAATCCGCACAAACGACGCGCCGCGACCTAGCGATAGTTTTTGCTCGCACCTAGCGATAGTTTTTGACAACAAACTACCACTTATTGTGTTCCGCTATTAGCAGTAGTCTTTGAGGTATATCACATTGAGTGGGGACGTGCAGACGCTGGCCGGCGGATTAGTGACAAAGCGATTAAGAAAGACCGCGAGAACAACGTGTGCGTATGAAATTTTGCAGCAAAACTAGGTTAAAACTTTTCAGAGATATTCTGGTTTTCAATTAAGCATACGCGGAAGCCTGCGTGAGGCGAATGATTAGTTTAAGAATTTTTAAAGGGGGAAAAACCATGGTCAGTGCAGATCAAAGCGATATCGAAGATCATGGGAAGAGAGCTCGTGATGTGATAATTGTAAATCATCGTTTAAATGCCGATACTTTCTGACAGAATCCATTTAAGATCGTAAAATTAAATTTTGATAGAAAAATTTAAATGTATCGTATCACTGAAAAATTCTTACTGTGTTTGTTGACGACGACGTCAGAAAGAGACCCGTTTTGAAATCGGTCAACAACTGCGTACCAATCCAAATGGTAATGAAAACTTTGGAAGACAATGGAAATAGCTCTGTAAAGATTTTACGAAGTCAGCAGCAAAATTTTATACACACACGTTGTGTTAAGATCTTCATTCTCACTTCGTTATAAAGCCGCCGGACGGTGTGTGCCCGTGCCCACTACAGCGCGTGTAGCTCGAAGACTGAAGATCGTGACGGAACAGAGAAAACGGCATTCAGGCGTCAAAACCTGTCGCTAGCAGCACTTAATTCTGCAGCTCGCTCTATGCGCTAGTTGACGTGCTACACAAATAGTTCGGTCTTTTTTTGAACACACCTCGTACATGTATAAAATAATATATCGTTCGTGGCAGGTAAGCATATCTCAGTTATGTAATGTTTACGTTTCCATTTTATTATTATGACTACAGCAATAAAACGGCAGGGAAGACACACACACACACACACACACACACACACACACACACACACACACACACACACACACACACACACACACACACACAATTCGCGTTATTTCTGGCCTCACTCATGTTTATTTTCTTACATTTGCACGCTTTTTAAATGGAAAGTGCCGAAACCCACACCAAGATAACGCGTGCAAGCCGAAAAAATGGACATCAATTTGCTTCCTGTGGATCGCTGGGCAGTGTAACTGCACGTGTTTACAGAGGAACGATTCATAGATAGACTTTTCGTCTTTAGGGAATGAACCCTCTGCAAGATGCTGAGGGTCCATGAGTGACTTCGGAGCGCTCCTTCTTTTTCGCGTGTTTGTTCCGTGAAACATACACTGTAGATTCGCAGCTTTACTCTAAGCAACGCTCAATAGGAAATGTTGAAAATTTTAGTCCACGGTGTACCCTCATTCACACTAAACCTGCTCTGATGTTTTAATTACGGACATCATAATATTAAAACTTTGGAAACTTGAGCACTACTTAATGGAGATCAATCATTAACTTATACAAGCCATTAATTTTATGCATATTTTATATATATTGTAACGTGACAGATGTATGCATAATATTGAATGGCAATTGATCATTAGAATAATGAAGTTATAATGTTTAAATTTGGAAGAAAGCATTAAGTTTAATATAAATAGATTAATTCATAGCAACTGTGGAAAGAAATCATTATTATAAAGAAAATACAAGTTCAAATAAAAGGAGTTACTAGTGATGAGTCATCCAAGACCAGTCTCATAACCAAAGGTTTTCAAGGTATAACCCAGGAAGGTAAAAAAGTAAATAACAAAGCAGTACTGAATATGACCAAACCCACAACGAGGAAGAATAAATAGAATAGAAACCCTAAAATAAGCCAAGATCAACCAATACAGGTGGTGTATTTCTAAAATAAAGAAGAAGATGGAGAAAATCCCAAGAAACCTGATGGCAACAAGAAAAGATGGAGAAGTACCAGTCCCAGAAGGCAGGAGAAAAGAAGACTGATGAAAGAAGAAGAAGGCAGCATCCTGAAGAAGATGTCATGCTCTTATAAAAGACACCCAAATCCCTATATCCCCGAAATAAATATTTAAAAATAAAAGTATAACGAAATGAAAACCACATGTATATAAATTTAAGAGAGAGAAGTAAAAGTAAAGTAAAAGTTGCCTGTGAACTAAGATGAAACAATAATATAGTACCCATGGAACAAATCTCCATTGAAAAACGCTAACCAATTTATTATGTTAATAAGACTATACGACCATTTCGCAATAACATAATATAAAAGTGCAAAGTGAACCAGTGATAGTTTTGGGTATTATAAAAAATGAACCTTGTGTTTCATTCTTAGCAATCACAAACATTGCATACAATGAAATATGCAATTTTCAATGACTTGAAATGTGTACTGTGACAATATGTTGTTCATAAGACATAAATCTGTTTAAAATAACATTTTGTTTTATATGCAAAAAGAAAAACAGATTTCATAATACTTTTTGAACTATTTATGCTATTTATTTATTAATGACAGGGTACAATTCCCCAAAGACAATGTGTAAAAGACGGTATAAAAACTGTAGAATCCTACTTATAATAATAGTTAGAAATAAGAATATAAATATAAGGTTTTATGTATATAGTAAAAGAATGTTTAAAAATGTTTTAGATATAAGGCCATTTGTTTGGGTCTGATACAACTAACATCAGAACTATAAAAATAATTACTACTTGTAAATAGTAGGAAGTAATTAAGATGTTAGTTAGTAAAAAACCTTTTTTGTAAACCATATTTCCATGTTAGAAATAAGGATTTTGTTGTAATATGTCTGACTTGAAGACAACCATTTATTTAAAAAAAATATTCTTTATTTTGTTTAACTATTATTTGTATTGTAACCAATACTAATTGTTATTGTGTAATTTGAAAACATGTTTAATTTATAATACTATATGTAAAAGTCAGAGAGGGTATCACACATCATATATTGTTTGTAAAGTTTTTGTAAGGAAAAAAATGTTAAAAAACCTAGGCCAAAAGAATGGAAACCAAACTTCATCAAAACAGGGAAATTGCTCATTTAAATGCAAATAAACAAAAGGGGTTTAGACAAAATAAACTTGAGATCATGCCATATAATTGCACATATCATTTAGAGAGATTTTAATAAATTATATTCAGAATTATAAATAAAAATGAAAATGACTAAACTCAGGAATTTGGACATGGGAGTCATATATTCCAGAATAATGTTTCAGAATACAACTAATTCAATTAATTACAAGAAAATAAGGGAACATAAACCTTTTAATACAATATAGGATTATTAATATTAAATATAACTGATAAAATGGCTGAATTTACATAATGACAGGAAGTATGTTTTGACTTTTCAGAGTATACCAAACTGAAAGTAAAATTACTATTTTTTGGACAGAAAACACTATAAAACGGCATTATTTAATCTGAAAATAAGCTGAATGAACTGAAAGATTAATTTAAATAACATCTAGTGAATAAAATTGATAAATAACCCAAGTTTAGGCATTTATATAGTGAAATATTAAAGTGTGCACAGGATGTGAAAATATATTTGAACAATGTTAAGGATAATATTATATGGGCTAAGAGTTTAATTGAAACTGAAGGAAACAGTTAGTTAATTATTGGTATTTGAACGGTTAACATGACAAACGTTTTGTAACGTGCCTAACCTAACTTATAATGGTCATATAAAGCGAGTGAATAGTACGTTATTGTGAAATCGCGAGTGACTTATAAAATACATCTAGAACTCTCACATTATTACAGAAACAATCAAGAAACAATACATAACACTGAACAATACATTTCTACTCCGAAAAACACCACAAAACACCAGAAAACTGTATAACACATTAACCAAGTATTAGTGTCGGTATCGGGAAAAGTGTTTTGACTTATAATTACACGGATACACTAAATACAACCCAGAAACATTACACCAGGCACTAAACAACATTTAACAAGAGATTTGCAGACACCAGAACAGGAATACTACAGGAAAATCTTTTATTTGGAACTTCGAATATACGAATGACATTTTACTAACTTCACGGCAGCCATTTGCAATATTGGTCGTCATCGCCAGGGCAACGCCTCCTAGTTCAACCCAGCTGTTGGTGAAAACAATTATTTTATTTTCAAATTATTATTCAATGTCTGTGTTTAGTAATAATTATTAATTTGATGTAACGTTATACTTTTTAAATATTAGCCCGATTTCTCTGACTTTGATAATAATTGGCTGTTTAAAGAACATATATATTTCTTATTTCATATATATAATTTATATATATGAATTTTATATAATATACTTTGTAATTTTTTTTCGATATCCTGAGAATCGATATTATAATCGATAAGAGTCAATATTGCTATTAATTAATAAAACATTAATATTCTTCAACACTAAATAGTTCTTTATTTCGTAAATATTACTAGTTATCACAAGTATAATTCTAATTAATAATATACCAGGACTTTACCACCTATAAGTGAAGATAACCTAAAAAATAAAAAGGTAAACAAGTATCGATTGGTTTGAAGTCAATCTTATGAGTGGTGATAGTTTATTTAAAATATACCAAAACTTTAATAAAATTTTTCAGAAGAGCATTACACTTTTTAAAACTTCACAGCCCTATATTAATTAATTGATTATAATTAATTAATTAATAAAAAGAAGATATTTTTTTTTAATTATTTTTTTTTAATAAAAAAATTTTTTTTTAATTTTCTTCAAAACAATAATTTTTGTTTTGAAACTTTCGGTGAAGCTGAACATATATTTCTTCATCAACATTACGCTACTCGACCGGTCTTGCTGCCATTGAGACTCGACCAGCTGGGAAACTTAAGGAAGTGTTTCAGACCAGTGAGACGTCGAGAGCCACACCAATTAAACACATTACAACCTACAGACTCACTCCACTAAAACACTATTATTACAAATTGGCGCCCAACGTGGGGCTTTAATTGGCGATTGGAAGGCCAATACATTCTGCCCAATCACTAGTTGGAGCTAGGCAACAGCTACAAAGCCAGAGAATTTCAAGGGAAAATGCAACGACGTGCAACATCTAAGAAACGGGCGGCGGAGGCCGAGAAAGAAATAGAAGTTGACATGGACAACAAGGAGGCGACGCCAGTAGAGGTGGAAGAGTTTTTACCGCCGGTGTTGTCCAAACAAACTGAACAACCGGAGATACCCACACAGACAGGGGAAGTCAATTTCCAAGAGGAACGACCTGAGAAATCCAAAACAACAGAAGGTCCAATTCTAGAGAGAATGATGGAAATGTTCCTTCAAATGAGTCAGAGAATAGAAGATAGCAACAAATCCAACAAGGAAGAGTTGAAAGAATATTTAGGAAATAAAATCGAAAAAACTAAAGAAGAATTGAAGAAGGATAACCAATCCACTAAAGAAGAGTTGACTGGGATGAACAAGAAGATGGAAGAGAAGATGGAAGAAAATAGCAAGAGGATGGAAGAAAACAGCAAGAAGATGGAAGAGAAGATGGAAGAAAATAGCAAGAAGATGGAAGAAAACACCAAGAAGATGGAAGAAGAGATGGGGAAGAAGTTGGAAGAATTGAAGGAAGACAACCAATCGTTCAAGGAAGAATTCAAGTCGACTAAAGAAGAATTGATTAATAAAATTGAAAATACTGATCAGAAAATCGATGAAACCAGGAAAAAGATAGAGAAGAACAACCTACAATTGAAGGAAGAGTTGAAGGAAGATAACAAGAAGTTGGAAGAGAAGATGGGGGAGAAATTAGAAGAATTGAGAGAGGACAACCAAATTTTGAGAGAAGAATTAAGAGAAGTCAATCAGGAGAATTTGGACAAACTGGACGAAAGAATGGAATTGTTGCGAGAAGAACTGAATAAGGAAATTAAGGTTAACAAAAAAGCGATGAATAAGAAGATGGAAGAAGAAAATATAATGGTCAATCGACAGATTCGAGAGATTGATGGAAAGTGCAACCAGACCGAAAAGGAGGTGCATGAGTTTAAAGAAGTGGTGAACATCAAGTTCACAAATATTGAAGAACATAGTCGTAGGAAGGTAGAAGAACAGAGGAAGGAAAATCAAGAAGAATTCGGAAAAGTACGCAACCAGGTCACAGAACGATGTAATGATATACAAGAGACCATGGCCAATATCACCGGTCAGGTGCGACAAAGCCGAGAGGAGATGGAAGCGATAAGAAACAGACCGACTCATTTCACCGGATTGCCTGTTAACGAAAGCCGAGAGTGGCTTAACTTTCGGCAATACAAACGTAAGCCGATGGAGTTCCTGGCTAGGGTAGAAGAATATTTGACCAAGCATAAATTTACTCAATGGAGCAATTGCAGGGAGATATTAGACGAGTCTTTCCGAGACATAACTGATAATTGGTGGATGGCCAACCGGAGTGAGATTCCTGACTACCAACAGTTCCGGAAAATGTTTAAGACAAAATACTGGTCTGAGGCCACCCAGAACTTGATCCGTGACAATATTTGTAATGGAAGATACAGGTCACAATTAGGGTAGCAGTATGACGGCATATTTCTTGGGGAAGGTGTGTATGGCAAAACACCTCGAGCCAGCAATCCCAGAGGAATGTTTAGTGAACAAGATATCGTATCACTATGGTGAGGACATTATCAGGGCCCGGAGAAGTAGTCAGATCAAGACGATCCAGGGAATGACCGAGTTACTAGAGGGATACGAGAACGAGGAGTATTATCGGCAGAGCAGGAAGAGAAATGAGAGACCAGAAGCAAGGCCGACTACCTACCCCAATAACGGCAATAACCATACAAGTAACCGGAACCAGCCCAATAATTACGACGGCCCTAACAACCAGCCGCGTAATAACCAGTTTAACGGTAATTTTAACGGCGTAAGGAATAACAACCCCTACCCAAATAATAGAAACAATTTTTATCAACAAAATAATAATGTCCCATACAGTCAGAGAAATCCATATCCCAACAATAATGGTGACAGACCTTACCCACCTAACCGAAATTACTATAATAATAATTTTAGTAATAACAATAATAGCAATAGTAATAACCGAGTGTCGCGTCCTAGGGTAAATTTTATAAGAGCA
Source organism: Magicicada septendecula (assembly GCA_034769895.1). Taxonomy (NCBI): domain Eukaryota; kingdom Metazoa; phylum Arthropoda; class Insecta; order Hemiptera; family Cicadidae; genus Magicicada; species Magicicada septendecula. The sequence goes on along the minus strand of CM068367.1, from coordinate 534,244,292 downwards.
GAAGATCGCGGACCCAGGAGATATTATCAACCGAGGAGGAGCAGCTTCCACGGCGCCGACCGAAGATGGAGGAGTGCGGAACGAGACGACCCAAGACACGAACAGGGAAGACGAAGTACAAGCCTGGAAGATCTTGGCAGACAACAGAACAGGGCGTTAAACCTCAACCAGGGTACAGAACGTCAGGGAACAAACCAGAGTTTCCCGAACGATGCCTCGGTCAATAATAATACAAACAATGAACAAAATACTTTAAACGAGAGGAGGCAGTAATCAACAACGATGACCCGTTACTGCTTATACTTCCTGGGTTAGAAAAGGATGAAGTGCGACAAGAAAACCAGCATAAAAACATCACTATTATAAGTAACCATTATCTGAAAGACATACGAACTGAACTTTTGGAAGAGAACGAGAAGAGTCTCAGCAACAGTAATAATGAGATAATTTATATAACAGCGGAGGTGGAAGGAGTTCCCGCTAAAATAATGATAGACACAGGAGCTAATATTTCAATAATAAACTCCAATGAGTTGGAGAGAATACAGAGTACATGTGGTAAAACTTTGCCAATGTTACCAGTCAACAACATTGTGTTGGTAGGTGCAACTGGCCGCCAGAATAAAACCATCAGGAAGCAAGTTTCCTTAAGTGTCGTTAGCCGTGATATAGCTTTAGATATGGAATTTTGTAATCGCCACCGGATTACCATTTGTCATCTTAGTCGGTTGCGATATTCTTCGTAGATATTCGGCGGTAATCGATCTTAATTTAAATAAAGTATCACTTTTCCCAGACGGAGTAACATGGACCGCAGATCTGGTAGGAAGCACAACTATACTTCCCAGCCCTATACATCAACAACTTCGTAAAATAAATGTTATTAGAAACAGCCCTCTTTCTAAACCCATAATATACAACCATGGTGGAGAGGATTTATGGTCAGTTAAGATCCAAGAAATACGGAATTTCCAGTGCGGAAGCGATAACAAGAAAATACCAACACATCTGGCTGATCGTCTAATCGCTATATATGAGAAATACAAGGCGGTGTTTTCTGATGAACCAGGGAAGGTAAAAAACTACCAGTGCCAACTTCGTTTTAAAGAAAACGTAGAGTTTAACCGGAGGTCATATCCAATAGCGCAGTCGCTCAAAGAAGCCGTAAGAACAGAGATAAACAAGATGATAGAAAATGACATAATTGAGATTAGTCAATCACCTTACACTAGTCCAATTATTGCTGTTTCGAAGAAAGACGGACAAGTCCGGCTCTGTTTAGATGCGCGTGAGTTAAACAAGACAATTGTGAATGACAGAACCTCTCCCGGTGAAATAGAAGAAATCTTAAAGCGTTTTCATGGTACTAAATTTATTAGCACTTGGGATACGGTCTGTGGTTATTGGCAGGTAGAGCTGCATCCACAAAGCCGCCAGTATGTAGCGTTCATTTTCGAAGGGCGCAATTACCAGTTCAAGAGACTGCCCTTCGGACTGGTCAATTCTGTCGCCATATTTGTGGCATGCATGGACCAGATTCTTGGACAAGAAGCGCTCCAATTTACCACCGTCTATGTTGACGATTTACTCATCACATCCGGAACCTGGGAGGAGCACTGTTACAGAGTGGAATTTGTACTAAACAAACTAGCGCAGAACAACATAACTCTGAAGTTGGAGAAATCCAAGTTCATAGCGCGCGAGGTACAATTCTTAGGCTTCAACCTAGACGACCGAGGTATTACCCCATCAGCAGAGAAAGTGGAGGCAATTCAGAGGTTCCCGCAACCAAGAAACAGGAAACAATTGCAATCTTTCCTCGGACTCTGCAACTATTACAGGAAGTTTCAGAACCGATATTCCGAGTTGACCGCCAAGTTTCAACCACTGTTATCTGCCAAGAACAAATGGACTTGGGGTGAAGATCAAGGTATTACTTTCCGCTTGATAAAAGAGAAGTTTCTGGAGAGTGTTATACTTCGTCACCCAGATTTTAAGAAACCGTTCTTTCTAAACTGTGACGCTAGCGACTTAAGCTTAGGAACGACATTATACCAGGAAGATGAGGAGGGACAACATCTGGTAATAAGCTTCGCTAGTCGCACACTGAACCAGTGCGAAAAGAACTACAGTGTGACAGAAAAGGAATTGTTGAGCGTGGTGTTCGCATGCAGCAAATTCCGGACGTACATTCTCGGATATCAAGTCACGGTACGAACTGATCATAAATCCATCTCGTTCCTTCGTAGGTGCAAGTTGAGTCACGGCCGATTGGCTAGGTGGGTACTCGCCCTACAAGAATATGACCTGAAATGGGAATACATTCCAGGAAAGAAGAACGTGGTAGCGGATGTGTTGTCACGTATAAATCTGGAAGATCAGACTTTCGAGGGAGAGAAGGAGAGCTTAGTAAAAATTTATAACATATTCACAACCAGAGCCGATTTACAAGCTTTGCTAATAAATATTCGAATCCATCAGCAGTCTGATCCTAAGCTGAAAAACATTGTGAGTCGTTTGGAAGCCAATGATGAAACCATTTCTAAATATTACCACCTTAACAAGGGAATTTTATTCATAAAAACCGCCTTAGACGATGAGACATGGAAGGTGATAATCCCACACCAAATCGAAAAGGAGGTCATCATCGATTACCATGTCAGGTATGGTCATATGGGAGCGTTAAAAGTGATACAGGCTCTAGAAGAAAACTGTAAGATCAAGAATATCAACCGCAAGGTGAGAACGTACATCAAATCCTGTAAGATCTGCCAATGTGCCAAAATAAACAATGAAAAGACAGAGGGTATCATGATACCAATAACTTCCAACGCAAAACTGGAAAAAGTGTTTTTGGATATCTGCGGGCCATTTCCCCGTAGCGGTGGTCGGCATAGATATAAATACTTGGTAATCATAATGGATCACTACACCAAGTATATAAAGCTATATCCGGTTAATCGGGCAACAACAGCAAAGGTTTTGGCGGTGATTATTGATTTGTATGTTCCAGAGATCGGTAGACCGTTTTCCATTATTACCGACCATGGTACACAATTTAAGGGGAGGAGATGGCGAGACACTTTATTAGCACTTGGGGTCAAAACGTATAAGACATCAGTCTACCACCCAAGTAGCAATCCGGCTGAGAGAGTACTAAGAGAAGTGGGTAGGATATTGCGCACGTACTGTCACAACCAACAGAAAAAGTGGCAAGAGTACCTAGCAGCGACAGAAACATTCCTAAATTATGCCCACCATCCAGCTATAGGAATTCCACCATACTCAGCCATGTATGAGAAGCCGACTCCCCGAGACATTGAACAAATCATTGAATTTCCAGCAAACAATAATAGGAAATTCAACCAGTTGAAGTTTTACAACAAGGTAGCTGAAGATCAGGAAAAACGGCAAGCCAAATACCAGAAGGCAATAGGGCGTATTGTAACATATAAAGAGGGTGAAAAAGTCCTCCCAAAAAATAGAGAGCTGCCTAGCACCTTAGAAGGCATAACCAAAAAACTATTATTACTTTACACTGGCCCATATGTTGTGGTAAATGATAAGCATAACAATACATATGAGTTGAGGGAAATCGTTTCAGGAAAAATCAAAGGAGTGTACAATCAAGCTTCTATGAAGAAATATTATGAAGAATGAGTTGTGAGTTTTAGAATTTTGAATTTATTTTAAAAATTCTAAAATAATGTAAGTACATCTTACAACCTAATATTTTGAGAAGAACATTCTGGAGAATTATGAGAAGAAGGAATTTAGAATTTTTTTTTAAAAATTCTAAAATAATGTAAGTACATCTTACAACCTAATATTTTGAGAAGAACATTCTGGAGAATTATAAGAAGAAGAATTTTTTAATTTAATGTTTAAAAAAAAAATTCTAAAAATATGTAAGAACAACTTACAACCTAATAATTTGAGAAAAAACTTTATGGAAGAAAGAAGAAAGAGAAAGAGAGAGAATTTTGAACTTTCAACTTAATATTAAAAATTTTAAATTTAGTAAGAACATCTTACTACCACTGATAATTTTGAACAAACTTTATGAAAGAATTAAGAAGAAAGGAATTTTGAATTTAATTATAAAAATTTAAAATTGAGTAAGTACATCTTACTACAACCTGATAATTTAGAACAAAACTTTATGGAAGAAAGAGAAAGAGAGAGAATTTTGAACTTAATTTTACAAAAAATTTAAAAATAAAGTAAGACCAACTTACTATAACTAAGTTTATGAGAAAAACTTTATGGTAAATAATTAAGAAGAATTTGAATTTGGAGAAATACCAAAACATTCAGAAATAAGAGTAAGATCACATTACTATAAACAATTCTGAATGAAACAATTCTGGGAATAAATGAATTAAACAGAATTTGAATGTTGATAGAACGTCAGAACTTTGAAACAAGATAAGATCAACATATTACAAGGATTTATGAGAAATATTTTTCAATTAAATAAAAAGAATAGTTTGAATTTTACATTAAAACTAACCAAGTTCCAAAAAATAATTATGTGTCATTTATAATTGAATTAAGAAGAAAATAAAGCGATTAATTCAGAAAAGAAGAATTAATTTTAATCCAGAATAAATGCTAGACATTCACAATAGCATTTGAAGGAGTAGAGAAGACTAACAAAAAAGAGTGTAATATGCCAGAGAAGGAAAAAATTTGGAAGCAAAGAGACTAATTACTTTTGAAGCGATAATGAAAACAGTTAATTAAGAGCAAAGAAGAACAACTCATACCAAACATATGGAGAAGATGATTTCGAACAAATGATTATAATATGAACTATACGAAATGCAAAGAGAAGAAATACCACATGGAATATAATATAAATGAATTAATGCTAATGAATGCGAAAGCGGATTTATAACTTTCTAAGAGAAAGGAAAGAACCAAAATGTTTAAACAAAATGATCAATATAACAACCTGAATATCTAAAGTAAAGATACAATGTTGAAAAATTAAATATAATATATTAAGACCATTCAAATAATGAATAAGAAAGACTATATATAAAGACCATGCTAATACTATGAGTAACCAGAAGAAAGTATAAAGAGAATTCAGATGGAGAAGAAAGAGAGTTACACAGTAAACAGTAACCAGAATTATTAAAAGAAAAGTTTTCAACCATAATTAAATTAAATATATCAGACAAGTTAAGAGTTTTGAAAAAATATATATATGATGAGTATAATAATAATTATGAAGATTTATTAAGATAGAAAATGTGAGATAATCTGAGAGACTACGAAGTGGAGAATCCAAAGATATTTTTATTAGTCGAAAATGAGACTACTTTTTATTTATTTATTCGATGACTGACTGAAGATAATTCCCACAGCATTATGTTTTTTTTGAGCAGGGATGGATATGCCTCTGTACTCAATTTATAGAAGTGGTGTATGGCCAGCAGAGAAGTAGCGTACAGTGCCCCTCTGATCTGCCCCAGCCCACGTGATAGGGAATGTTAGGGAATTAATATCCCAAGGATACAACACGAAGTTGATAAAGAAAGAAAATGTATTACAATAATAATATATCTCAGAAGACACTAACTATCCGAAAAGGATCAGTAGTAAAACAAGTAAATATATATATAAAATTAATTAAACTCTAATATAAAAAAGTCGATATAAAAATGGAGAAGAAAATGAATTATAAGAAATGATGAAATTATCATAAGAAATTATTTCATCCATAAACATGTCTGAAATAATTACTTCTGGAGGGAAGCAATCTGTAACGTGACAGATGTATGCATAATATTGAATGGCAATTGATCATTAGAATAATGAAGTTATAATGTTTAAATTTGGAAGAAAGCATTAAGTTTAATATAAATAGATTAATTCATAGCAACTGTGGAAAGAAATCATTATTATAAAGAAAATACAAGTTCAAATAAAAGGAGTTACTAGTGATGAGTCATCCAAGACCAGTCTCATAACCAAAGGTTTTCAAGGTATAACCCAGGAAGGTAAAAAAGTAAATAACAAAGCAGTACTGAATATGACCAAACCCACAACGAGGAAGAATAAATAGAATAGAAACCCTAAAATAAGCCAAGATCAACCAATACAGGTGGTGTATTTCTAAAATAAAGAAGAAGATGGAGAAAATCCCAAGAAACCTGATGGCAACAAGAAGAAGATGGAGAAGTACCAGTCCCAGAAGGCAGGAGAAAAGAAGACTGATGAAAGAAGAAGAAGGCAGCATCCTGAAGAAGATGTCATGCTCTTATAAAAGACACCCAAATCCCTATATCAACGAAATAAATATTTAAAAATAAAAGTATAACGAAATGAAAACCACATGTATATAAATTTAAGAGAGAGAAGTAAAAGTAAAGTAAAAGTTGCCTGTGAACTAAGATGAAACAATAATATAGTACCCATGGAACAAATCTCCATTGAAAAACGCTAACCAATTTATTATGTTAATAAGACTATACGACCATTTCGCAATAACATAATATAAAAGCGCAAAGTGAACCAGTGATAGTTTTGGGTATTATAAAAAATGAACCTTGTGTTTCATTCTTAGCAATCACAAACATTGCATACAATGAAATATGCAATTTTCAATGACTTGAAATGTGTACTGTGACAATATGTTGTTCATAAGACATAAATCTGTTTAAAATAACATTTTGTTTTATATGCAAAAAGAAAAACAGATTTCATAATACTTTTTGAACTATTTATACTATTTATTTATTAATGACAGGGTACAATTCCCCAAAGACAATGTGTAAAAGACGGTATAAAAACTGTAGAATCCTACTTATAATAATAGTTAGAAATAAGAATATAAATATAAGGTTTTTATGTATATAGTAAAAGAATGTTTAAAAATGTTTTAGATATAAGGCCATTTGTTTGGGTCTGATACAACTAACATCAGAACTATAAAAATAATTACTACTTGTAAATAGTAGGAAGTAATTAAGATGTTAGTTAGTAAAAAACCTTTTTTGTAAACCATATTTCCATGTTAGAAATAAGGATTTTGTTGTAAAATGTCTGACTTGAAGACAACCATTTATTTAAAAAAAATATTCTTTATTTGGTTTAACTGTTATTTGTATTGTAACCAATACTAATTGTTATTGTGTAATTTGAAAACATGTTTAATTTATAATACTATATGTAAACGTCAGAGAGGGTATCACACATAATATATTGTTTGTAAAGTTTTTGTAAGGAAAAAAATGTTAAAAAACCTAGGCCAAAAGAATGGAAACCAAACTTCATCAAAACAGGGAAATTGCTCATTTAAATGCAAATAAACAAAAGGGGTTTAGACAAAATAAACTTGAGATCATGCCATATAATTGCACATACCATTTAGAGAGATTTTAATAAATTATATTCAGAATTATAAATAAAAATGAAAATGACTAAACTCAGGAATTTGGACATGGGAGTCATATATTCCAGAATAATGTTTCAGAATACAACTAATTCAATTAATTAGAAGAAAATAAGAGAATATAAACCTTTTAATACAATATAGGATTATTAATATTAAATATAACTGATAAAATGGCTGAATTTACATAATGACAGGAAGTATGTTTTGACTTTTCAGAGTATACCAAACTGAAAGTAAAATTACTATTTTTTGGACAGAAAACACTATAAAACGGCATTATTTAATCTGAAAATAAGCTGAATGAACTGAAAGATTAATTTAAATAACATCTAGTGAATAAAATTGATAAATAACCCAAGTTTAGGCATTTATATAGTGAAATATTAAAGTGTGCACAGGATGTGAAAATATATTTGAACAATGTTAAGGATAATATTATATGGGCTAAGAGTTTAATTTAAACTGAAGGAAACAGTTAGTTAATTATTGGTATTTGAACGGTTAACATGACAAACGTTTTGTAACGTGCCTAACCTAACTTATAATGGTCATATAAAGCGAGTGAATAGTACGTTATTGTGAAATCGCGAGTGACTTATAAAATACATCTAGAACTCTCACATTATTACAGAAACAATCAAGAAACAATACATAACACTGAACAATACATTTCTACTCCGAAAAACACCACAAAACACCAGAAAACTGTATAACACATTAACCAAGTATTAGTGTCGGTATCGGGAAAAGTGTTTTGACTTATAATTACACGGATACACTAAATACAACCCAGAAACATTACACCAGGCACTAAACAACATTTAACAAGAGATTTGCAGACACCAGAACAGGAATACTACAGGAAAATCTTTTATTTGGAACTTCGAATATACGAATGACATTTTACTAACTTCACGGCAGCCATTTGCAATATTGGTCGTCATCGCCAGGGCAACGCCTCCTAGTTCAACCCAGCTGTTGGTGAAAACAATTATTTTATTTTCAAATTATTATTCAATGTCTGTGTTTAGTAATAATTATTAATTTGATGTAACGTTATACTTTTTAAATATTAGCCCGATTTCTCTGACTTTGATAATAATTGGCTGTTTAAAGAACCCTGTATGAATTTTATATAATATACTTTGTAATTTTTTTTCGATATCCTGAGAATCGATATTATAATCGATAAGAGTCAATATTGCTATTAATTAATAAAACATTAATATTCTTCAACACTAAATAGTTCTTTATTTCGTAAATATTACTAGTTATCACAAGTATAATTCTAATTAATAATATACCAGGACTTTACCACCTATAAGTGAAGATAACCTAAAAAATAAAAAGGTAAACAAGTATCGATTGGTTTGAAGACAATCTTATGAGTGGTGATAGTTTATTTAAAATATACCAAAACTTTAATAAAATTTTTCAGAAGAGCATTACACTTTTTAAAACTTCACAGCCCTATATTAATTAATTGATTATAATTAATTAATTAATAAAAAGAAGATATTTTTTTTAAATTATTTTTTTTTAATAAAAAAATTTTTTTTTTTAATTTTCTTCAAAACAATAATTTTTGTTTTGAAACTTTCGGTGAAGCTGAACATATATTTCTTCATCAACATTACGCTACTCGACCGGTCTTGCTGCCATTGAGACTCGACCACCTGGGAAACTTAAGGAAGTGTTTCAGACCAGTGAGACGTCGAGAGCCACACCAATTAAACACATTACAACCTACAGACTCACTCCACTAAAACACTATTATTACAATATATGTGTACAACGTTATCGGCAACAAAGAAGTAGTTTTTGTTAAAATTCCCTCCCGGGATATTTGGCCGTAGTCCAGTGTTTTCTACAAAACCAGACGTTTCGGCAATGCCATCGACTTCCATCATCAGTGAAAATCGAGTGCGATAACGTGAGGTGCTATGTTAGTGACCACAGTACTGTGATTAAGGCTGAAGCAGTAAGTAGAAAGAAGTAATTTCTATGGTAATATTTCATTTCGAAAATGATTTTAAATTTAAATCTTAGAATATGGAAGTCATGTATGGTTCTCCATACCGATATTTTAGATCGACAACATAGCAACATTGCAATATTTATTATCCAAGCTGCCCGTAACGACTGTCGCTGAAGAATTAATAGAATTACATTTTAGTCCTTTCACCTGAGTCGGAACATTCAAACGTGTCGTTTGTAATGATCAGTGCTTAGGATCTAAATATATGGATGGACTTTAGGTCCTTGCGTTTATTTTAGACGGTCAGACTTAAAGTTAGTCTCAGTGATCATTATATAATCTATAACTTGAATACACCATAAAACGTTGTAATGTTGACGTTGTCTTAGACGACTAACTGCATTTGGTAACCCATTCGTTACACCTTTTAAGTGCCTAAAGCTACTGGACTCTAACGTGACACGCAGATTAGGCAGCTTTAGTATAACAACTTTTAACTGCGAATACCATGTAGTGAAAAGAAAGTATATTTATTACTACACAACTATATCGTAATTGTAATCAACAGTCCTCGCTATTTGTTATTAAACAAAGCATTCGTTCTGATGCGAAGATACGTGTCGACTTTATTTTACGTGAAAGACGGAACAGTGTATTATTAATATTAATATCAGACTGTTTTATAATCTCCTGATATGGATAAACCTGATACTTCATAAACCTAGTTTTGTGTACAGATAAATGTATAACCCTACTGCATTTGCCCTATTTTTAAATAGGCTATGGTAATGTATTGTAAGGAAACTTTTAAAACATGACAAGAAAATTGCTGGATAAATATATGTACTTCATAATTCATTACACATTATAACTTTATCATATTTTTTATAAAATGTTTGCTTCACGAAATCATTTTCTGATTGAGTAAAAATACAAACTAACTTTAATAATTTTGGATTAGGACACATAACTCGTGATGAATCGATACAATTTTTATTCGTTATTTTAGTATCTTAAAAAGTGATTGAGCTCAAGAAGTCTTGTTACAAGGAACATGAAGCATCTATGAAGTTGAAGTTATGAGAGAAGCTGAACCTTGTAAATCCACTCACATTTTAGACCAAGTAGGAAGTAAATGACCCAAACAGCAGTCCTATATAGCGTGAATTATTGTCCTCAACTGTGAGATACTTTTGAAGAAATGGGACAATGGCGGATAAACGATTTTACTTGCTTTGGGCTGAAGGCGGCTACAGATTTGCTGCATAGCCGAAACGTCGCTATATATTTTACTACGCTTGCTAAGAATTTTCAGCTCTAAGAAACCGCAATTGAAAAAACGCAAAAAGAGTCCAGTACTGATAAATCAGGCTTTTGTTTACCATTAGCCTTGCTGTTATTTAAAAACTATTATTTGAAAAATTTGAACAACATATAGTTCTACGTGTTTAAGTCAGTAAGCTATATTTTTAGACACTTAGCTATAATTTAGTACCGCAATTAAAAATAGAACAAATAAGATTAGCATTTATTAAATAGAAAACTATATAAAAAATAAGATAAGTATATTTATTTTATTTAAAAGTTAATTTCAAATATTAAATTCACATAAGCCTATTTATTGGCTTATTTATTGTCTTCTATTGAACAATCTATGGTATTGTGTGAAAAGAAACACACATTTCTATTCATATGCAAAATGATAATAATAATTATTTTTTGTTTATTATGTAGGCCTATATACTTTAGCATGTTTTGTCTCTGTAGGTTGTGAGGCAAAGTATTGTTTACTTTCCATTTGTGCTGTTTTAGTGTTTGTTTTGGCCTGAAGGCGGTTATAGATTTGTTGCAAGGCCGAAACGTTGCTATATATAAAACAGGCAGTGATGGAAGAAGACCGTCCTTGTATAAAGTTACTGAATAATACATCATTTGTTTTACATCATTTTTTTAATCATTGTTTTAAATTGAAAAAAACTTCGTTGTGTGCAGGTTCTTATAGTCGAGAAAATTTCGAAGTTCAATTAATTAATAAATGTATGTCCTTTTTTTCTCGGAAACAGCTCTAACGATTTTCTCGAAATAAATAATAAATAGCTGTTGCTATGAATGTAAATAAACAAACTAAGAGTTGAGAATTTGTACAATCTATCTAATCCTATACTATTAACCGAGCAATAATTGTACAATTACGTACAACGTGAAACTCCGTAGCGAAGCACGGGTATTTTGCTAGTAATACATAATTTGTTTTACATTTAAATATACAATTTAAATACAAAAATATACAATTGTGCATATTGACTTAATTTTTAACTTTTTCAGTAATAATTACTGAGCACTGTCAAAACAAACAATAAACCTGAAACTCCATAACATGTGAAGATACCAGGAAACAAGCTATCATCACTAATGAAAAAATTGAAGGAAACATAGACATTCAAAATCACCCATGCTGCCCGATAGCAGGCATAACGTATGCAACATACCGTTACAATTGAAACACCTTCATCAGCTGTATAAACCTACACAACGGAAGAACGACCACTGCAAAAGTATCGATTTGATAGCTTTCTGGGTATGTATTTAACGTAGACAAAGATCAGGACAGACCCTAATACGATATCTTGAGATACTCCGGTTGTAATGAGTATACCGGAAGAGGAATAGTCGTATATTCTTACCAAAAAGATCCCCTCCGTTAGGAAGGTAGCAACCAAATGAAGATTGCAATATGGAAGATGGATTCTGCGTTGTTAACGGCCGTTTACATCTGGGAAACATCCTACGGTCTGTCTTCCTGACACACAGCGACGCTATGACTTTTGCTAGCCTCATCATGTGATAAGTGGTGGAATGGACCCAGCGAAAATCGAACTGTTAGGGAGAAATTATCACCTTATTTACACTGTCCCAATAAATAATCCGTAATTAATTACAGATGCCCACGCACAATATTAACAATAACCACTGTAACTAAACCGCTGTAAACGCACTCGCAACAACTCAACTGCTTATCGTTTCGCTTGGTAATTTGAGACTGACTGACTGGCCTACCAACCAAACCCCTTGACCTTGTGACCTTGTGACCTTGTAGGCCTACTTAATTCTGCCGAGATTGCGAGTTGATGCTGCCGTCTGCTGGGTGGTACACCGTGATTTGTCTCGTAGTTCAAGGTTCCCAGTAAACAATGGGAAATTCCATACTACATTGATGCCGACACTGTACAATTCGCAACCAATTCGTACGATACACACGCCACGGACGTAGGAATCTCATAGGCCTAAGGCTCACCTTATGCATGTTTGTTCTGAACTTGCAAATACTGTGTGCAGTTCTCCCCCGAATCTCGCCGAAGCGCTAGTACTGCAAATGTCATTCCGGTTGTGTCATGTACTCACGATTTGTACGTCATTAGGGATAATGGTATACGGTGTACCGTGTATGTTTGCTTCCAGTTGACAACCTTGCAAAGATGCCGCTAAATTGTTCTGTTAACCCTGCCTATTAGGATAGCATAATGATCACAGAAGATGTGAATTGACGCTTCATCACATCCTCGTAGCGTCCTGATTTAGATAATCTTCCACACACTTGGCAGTCACCTACAACTAAGATACACTGATTTGTGTTGTCTTTAACAGTAAAGATCCAGGAAAAATGGATGTTCAACACTGTTATCTGCATGAAAATGTTTTGTCAATCTGCATTTTCCTAATCTATTTTCCGCAGCTCTTCCTCCTAGGTTGGTGATTCCCATTGTGTCCAGTTACCCTTCAGCACTTCAGGACCATAGTATATATGTTGCCAACAAGGGCGACGGCCGTCCTCTTTTACCGTCAAGGTCGATTCAGTACCTTTCTCATAAATTTGATTTTGGGAGAAACCTTGAGTTGTCCAATCGGCTGCCAAAACGGTTAGAGTGACACTTGTTTTCTCGCGTTCTGTTCTTTTTTTCTGTAAAAATGTGACAATATTCTGAGCATGTTCATCGACGAGTCATTTGTCTTACCATGGAAACTCTCAAAATCTTGAAATTATTCTTGCCAACGTCCCAAAAGTTCAAGCCACCTTATTAGCTGCCGTTTCAAATATTTAAATCTTAAAAGTAATTAAACAACGCACGATCGATACATACTTGAAACTGTATTTCTTACAGAATGCATACATAGACGTGCTCCAAAGCACGGACGACAGGCAGGAACTCTCTTCTTGACAAGCAACATTTTCTTTCTGCTTTCGAAACCTCCTACTATAATAAGCTGTTGTGCTTACGATACCCTATGTCACCGTTTCGTACTTTGGACAAACCTGTTCCTAAGATATCATTGCTTGCTTCTGTGTATAGAATGCAATTTTTAGAGGACTGGAAACTTTATCAGTACTCTGTGCAAAAAACGTCGCGTTTCGAAATATATCAAAACACAAGCCTAATATTAGGAGCTATTTTATTCCCAATAAAGAATTCTGTAATTTACTTCATATAAGTATGAAAACTACAAATAATATCAGTAGAATGTCAGACAAATATTATTGCAGTTGAATGCTAATGTATTTAAAATTACTACTCTCATATGAAACGATATTCTTTTAATCTAACTACTAAATTTTCCTATATTGTGTACAGCAACGAGTGTCAACTAATGGGCAACGAGTAACTCATCAGTTGCCGCAATACGGTGAGACGAGACTAGGGATAGGGTAGCATAATAAGACTTAAGCTTTCAATACGCATTCCAGAAAATTCCCATAAGATGATAAAATATGTGCGGTGTCCCGCTGAGACTCAATCAATTTGCTTGCAAGCTTATCTAGTAGTTTCTAACAGAGAGTTCACTACCCCACCGACTCTAATGGATCAAACGTCTTCAAAAGCTACCACGTGTATAATTTTAAAACACCTATAAATATATTAAATAAATAATATTCTTGAATACTACATTAAGGCACTACTGCACAATCGTGTAGTTCTGAATGTATCTAAGTAAAGTGTAGATTTTGTGATTAATTGTTTCCAAACTCAAATAGAATTCGATAATTACTCTAAGAATTATAAAATTAAACAAGTTATAAAGGGAAATCTACTACTTAATAAAAATATCAATTCAATTCCTCTATATACTATAACTCTTTTGGATAAATTTTAAACAATTTTACGAATTTGTCACACGCGCACGGGATAAGGCTATTTTCTGTACCCCTAATGAAATAATCTATTGTATTGAGTAAGGATGTTATTAACATAAGCTATAACCTAAAAATTTTAAAATACGTACAGGTACGGCAGTAAGGGGCTATAGTTAGCATGCTTTGTATTAGAATTCACTGCCTAAACTTGTTCTTGATGCAGACGTTGTAAATGACATGACATAATTTTATCAATTCTATCATTTTAACATAACAACGGCCACAAAATAATATTAAAATTTAGTGCGCATTCTCAACTGTCCCCGTCCTTAATGTCAGTGTATCAATATTTTTATAATATTTCATTATAGGCTTATTAAATTTTGTTGTGTAAACTAAATACTAGCAATATCTTTATTTCCTTAACTATAAAAATAGTTTGGATGCTGGGCTCCCTATTTTACTCAGGGTAAATGAGATATTCAAGATATTTTACGTATAATCAGTTAATTAAAGCCTTATTTTAACTCACAAAACTGGCTTCAAAATAGTCTTACGTTACGTGATAATTAAATTTCACTCAAATCTTTGGGATGACTGATCTCTCTGATCCCTTCCCTTTATTTAAGCCACACTTTGGAACCGAACCACTTGTATAGAACCGGTGAATTTGTGACACCTATTCCTGCATTACGTTTATGAGATCTATTTTTATTCATCTGTCATCACTGACCCAATATGAACACGGGGAAATTAAAACTTTATAGAAGTGACTACTGTGTAAGGAAAGAAACATGTTGTCTATATTCTGATTTTTGTGACCATATTCAGTTTTTTTATTTTTGATATCTGAGAATAGTACTGATCGGAGACAGCATTAACGGTGTGATGTCGGATAGAATCTATATTGTGTGAAAAATAGCTTGAGGTAAATTTTAACTAACTTGTGTATTCCTTCTGACAGCTAAAAGAATTAATGTATTAATGGCTTCAACTCGGTTACTGCCTAGATATTATTTAAATTAGAGGCAAATAAACCTTAAGTATAGAACGATAGGATACTCCCAGGATTTTAAATATTTGTTACGTCGTACGAACTAGTATATATATTAATGTGTGACAGTCTTAGTCGTATTATTATTATTAATATTATTATTATTACTATATTAGGCTATATAATAAGCGTTCACTGTGCTTACGTAGCGCAGAATTGCTGCAAACTAAACCTGAAGTTGGCAAATTGTATTTAATTTGTACATAAACTTTTTCAGCCAACCTTCTTTTCAAATACTATTGCCTGATATACCATTTTTAAAGTTTACAACACCATTATGAAAACTGATCAGTATCAATAAATCGAATTAATCATAAAGTGAAACTTAAGTTTATTTAATATCACAACCTCAAGGACGTAGATTACATTGTCACAGCGGTCAAATTAATGAGATTTGGGGACTTGCTTGTGATTTAACTTTATTAATAACTACAAAATTCTTCAGTACAGTAATTAATAGTTTTCGTGATTTCTGCTGTGGTTTTCGTTTAATATCTTCAGCGAATACGTATAGTCGATAATACTACCTATTTTTATGAATGCCGCAAACATTCATTTTGATATTTACAGAAAGAGCTATATGATTCCCTTCTGCAGTGGCTTTAAACAGCTGACCTACATGAGGCAACAAAGAGGAAGATAAGGTAAACAAATGTATAGTCTTCATTTTCTGTACTACGCAGAAATGTTCCTTTCTTGCTGCTGTAAGAATATGATGTTCAATTAATAGGTAGATGTGTTTACAAAGCAGATAGTCTTAACAACACTTAACAGTACTTTTATCTGATAATTATTTTAATATCCTGTTTATAAAAGTTTAAGAAGTGTGATTTCAAAAAAGAATTTCAGATATAAGCCATACGGAAACACGGTTACAGTCAGCCAAAGAATGAAGGAGTATGAGATACTTGGCATTGCGTCGTCTTAAAGATGATGCAAAGAATAAGTTACATTCGCACACTGCAAAATTACCCTAACTACGATTTGAATATGCCATGGAACATGCCTAGTGTATATTGGTACACTAGGAAATCAATTTCATTGGACTAGGTACTTAAGAAATTAATATAATTTAACTGATTAATTACTATTCTTAATATTAAACTTTGCACTAGGAATTATGTTTTAAATAAAAATGTGTGATCTCTAATTTAATGTGTCATTTAACGTAATAATGTATGTTAATTAAAACGTATATATGTCTGCCTGCAGTAGCTCACTGGAGATGAGTCGAGTAAAGTAGATTTATTAACGGAAAAATTTAGTTAACTTATACGCATATGAAAAAAAAATAAACACATTATTGTGTGACAATACAATTACGCTGTAAATACAATGCACAATATTTTTAAATCTTGTTTTAAATAACTCAATAATCTAATATAACCTGTTACAATCCTGTAATTTAGTATGTCCCCTGTTAGCAAAATCAGTAACAATTAAAAGCTATTATCTAATATATAATCTAATTAGCTAAGGTCGATATCCATATCTTACGTGAAGTATTCTAGCTATATTTTGAAACTGTGTAAAAGTAATTTGATGAGATGAAATTAATTTTGAAAACAACTACACCTAAATCTATCAATTTAGAAATCGACGTACTTTGTGAAGATAATAACATACATATATTAATGTGTATATTTTGATTTTCAGTACTGACATGCATTTCATTATACAAGAAAATGATAATTGTATTTACATTGCATGTAAATACATTACCTTACACTAATACTAATTTTTGATGAAGATACCTCAGACGTATATGTGGTAAAAATCACAGAAAATTTTTATTCATATTTCTTTACAATTGTATAATTCAGTTTACATTTTAATTCATTCAGACACATAACCGTCTGGGAATTAAATTAATTTTAATTCCAATTAAAGCGCCATAAAATAATAGTTTGAATATTACTTTTTGCATTACAGGTCACAGAGTAAAAATGGACAGACAGCCTTATATAGTCGGAGCTCTATAGGAGAGAGCGTGCCTTTAAGTGTAATAAATTTTGACGTAAACCTGAGTTGATATAAGCATCTTTTATGTAGGTACTTGATCATCTTTCACTTTTCAATTTCCTTATACGGTTTTGTGACACTACTATAGTACCCATAACGCTTTTGCTGTCGGAAAATTATGTAACTCTAGTAAACGTTTTTACGTTAGAATAAACATATCAGAAAACACCTTATTTCTTAATATGAGAATCCGCTGTTACCTCCTTACAGCGACTATCCAAATAAAATATTATTTGTAAGGTAGCAACTCTTATATCACATCCACTCTTACCGTCGCGTCGTGCACGAACGCTATTTACAACGGTGTTACACAGCTGTGACTCTTATTTATGATGGCTTTTAGTTTACAAGCCTTCTTATCCCACTTTCAGCAAGGCGCTTACAAGCGTAGGCTACGTAACAATGACGAATGTACTGTAACAGTCCTGAAACGTATATTTACACCCTGCTCTTTAGGTGCTTCTATTTTATACAGCATATCTTTAAGTCTAGAAAATCTACGCGCGCGCCCGCGAGCACACACACACACACACACACACACACACACAGAAGCACACTCATACACATACATACATTTGAGGAGGAGTACCTAAACGTAGCAAATCGTAACTTGTTGTCAGAATTATTAGTTCTAAATTTATGCATGCTGAATAACGTAAGATCATTATTCGTACTCTTCCGCAACAAGCACGTCTTACGAGATATCGGTCTTGTTACAGTCCCACAATATCACTAGCCAGGCCTTATTTATGAAGTTTCTAAGAAAAAAAGAATTAGATGTAGAAACTTGCAGTTAATTACGAGAGGCTAAACAAAATTGAGCCATTTTGTTTAAAAATACAAAAACTAACCAATCCGTGGCAGACGACTGCATTTTTAATACGAATGATACTGTCTTCGTTATGACTACAGGTGGCGATTATTAGTCAGTAACAGTTAATAATCTAAAGCCTTGATCATTCTTTCCCACGTTAATCAACCGGTCACTAATAGGACTTCATGGAAACAGAAATACGCTATAAAGCTTTGATATCCAAACAAATAGAATAAACATTATGTGTCACAGGAGGTATTTAGGTACGTAAATAATGGTCCCTTTATGTGCGTGTTGCAACAGGTTTATAAATTTAATCTTAACAAATGTCTGTTAAAAGTATTTAAGGAAGAATTGTTTTCCGTAAGTTAGTATCTGCTATCTCATGTTAATATCTATAGTACAGTATAGGGCCTACAATCAATTATGAAGAATATGCATTTTAGAGTATTTTTCCTATAACTGTTTGGGATTTTGATATTTTGTGAACATAAGATGGCATGTGTATTACAAAAATTGATTATTTTCATTCTATGTGAAAGCACGGATTTTTTAAAATAATTGTACATAAGGTAGATGAAACACTATTGTAACGCAGATATGTTACAAAGGCGTGTTTGCGTGGGTGCACATTTGAGTAAGCACAACGTCCTTTGGGCAGGTAACCTCTATATAGGCATATAAGAAGAGTAAATTTTAATTCTCAGTAAGTAAAATCATTCTCGTAGAGTGAGAACAGAAGTGGTTGGTGATATCCATAAACTTTATATTTTTAAATTGAAGAAAGACAAAACAGTTTTTAAAATTATTTAAAGAATTTGTACACGAACGAACGGAGAGAATGTTATTTTCTATGGATGGCTTGTTATCAGATAATTAAGAATATAAATTTCTAATGATATTAAAAAAACTTTAAATAAGTGCATTAGAAGACATTGTAAATTTTACATATGTATAAGGAGAGCTAATGCTCAAAATTGGAATAGAAAACTACTAACTTTTACTAGTAACAATTATGTTCTTTTACTTTTAATTTTGACAATAACAAAAAGAAAAAAGTAGGCTTCTGTTTTCTGTTCTATAACAAACCATTAGCACACTTTTATTTTGTTATGAATTAACCAATATACAAAAAAATAATAGAATGTGCATATTGTTCAAAAGGGGTATCCAAAAATAAAATACAAATAATAGAAACTATGTACAGAAAAATTTGCACATCAATTTTTCTGCATGATGTTATAAATTCGAGAAAAAGAATTTATCAATAACTTCAATGACGGAATAGGAAAGCGTAAGCAAACATGATATGGCCAACACTGATCCAAAGAACTATGTAAGAAATATTTTTATAAAGTTTTAAGGGCCTTTCTATATCCAAAATACAATATAGTCATACTATAAATCTGAGAATAGAAATATCATTAACAATTTAAACTTTTAAAAGATGGTATTTACGAAGAGGTAAATTGTCATTAAAAATGTAATAAACCATAAACGATAATCAAATATATCGTACAAACCTAGCAGTAAGTTTTTATAACTATACTAACTTTATAAGCAGTAAGTTTATATTATAACTTTTGTATGTTAATCAAAACTATTAAACATCAACGTCAAATTTTACACATAATTTCCGTTTTTCAGTTAAATAAATCCAACTTATATTACTTCAAAATCCATCAAAGTAAATAATTCCACCTCATGCCAATTAAATTAGTAAGCTATTAAACAATTTATTATTAATGAAGAATGTTGTGTTAGTGGTTAAAATCACAAGCAGAATTATCACTGTTGCACACCACTATATAAAAATTATTCCGATTTTTTTATATAGTGGTGTACAACAGTGATAATTTATTATTAGTTTCAAAAAGGTAATACACTTATTTTACAACGAAAACTCAAGGCGGAAAATTGAATTTCAAGAAATCACCAACACGCATACATATATAAACAAAACTGATTTACTTCCATGGAATTTACAACTATTATGTAATCTCTTTTGCGTGAGAACACACTTCGTTCAGGAAAGTTTTTCAGTAAACTTTACTAACCAACGATTACACGCTAACCAGCTGTGTTTATCATTGAAATGACGGAAAACGTTTGTTTCTCTTTGCGTGATTTGCAGTATTATCTTTTTTTCGGAAATTTTCCCTTAACAACTGATGGTTACTAGACTCATACCTCAATTGTCTGTGCAATTAACTTTAAAGCTACAATATCTGTTGTGTATACAACACACAATCACTGCAGCCTAAACTGTATAATAGTGTTTTTAAATCATTTGTATAGTTACACTTGTGATTTCTTATAAATTAAGTTTAAGCATTACAAATAATAATCAGTGGTTACAAACCTTGCCTAAACAGTTCAAGACCAACATTTTAACAAGAAGTTCCTCACTTATGTATTTCAGATTTTGAATTTTAACACAATGCCGCAAAATCACGAAGAAACAACTCCACTTGAATACTTTAGAATATGTCATTTCAGCACCAAAGATTCCTCTTTGAATCTGCATGAATTCATACTAATTCGCTGTCTATACATTTAGTTTGAACACTTTTAAAGATCAAATAGGATAACTAGGTTGATTACAGCATCTTTGGCAAATGAATGAATTAAATAAACTTCATTGCAATTTGCATTGCATTTGGTAATGAAAGCGAAAATGTTCCAAGGAAAAGTATCTAATGAATAGGTATACGTTTTCATAAGATTACACAAAAATTGACCTTTAATGTAAAAACTACTGAAATATACTATGCATGTACTATTGACCCCCCTATTTTTTAGACATTCTATTGTAATGGTGTGATGTATACGCATAGTATTAAGGAACATAAGCTTCTAAAAATGTGTCGCTTAAGTTATATAAAAACTATGAACAATTCTCCACATATTAACTATTTCTGGAAGTACAATTAAATTGTATTATCTCCTTACGCACGTTTCACTGTTTAAATCAACATCATCAGAGGCTATATATGAACAAATGTAGGACTAAATATAACACAAATATGGTATGGTATATACGCGCAGACGCATATTTACATGGAGTTGAATACATTCCCATAGGCTATACCTACGTACATGGGATACACTGAAACTTCTCAACTGTAGTCTTATATCAAAACATTTTGAAAGAAAAAAGGCAGATAACTCGGAACGTCATATTTCTTTTAAAAAGTTTTAAGTGATTTCATGCAATAGTATGTAGCAATTTCTAACAGTTTCAAGTGCGTCAGAAGTGGAAGTTTGTTCTCTGTTATGAGAATCCAGTCACACTTGAAGTATATCTCCTTATGTAGTGCAACTTACTTCACTCAGCTTCCCCTGAGTAAATACTAGATCAGTGTTCAGATTTGTGATAACTGTTGCTACATATTTTAAGAAGTCTTTTATCTCGCGTTTCTCTTGTAGAATCTAGTTAAACCAAGTAAGCAGTGGTCAGTGTTCGAAACACGGATTACATATAGTCAATATTTTAAAGAAACTTTGATAACATTGCGTCCTTATCGCCTCCTCAGATACGATGTAACTACACATAAATAAGGGATTAAACCTCTAATAAAGTAAAAGTGGTGGCCCTAAATAATTTTTGAATAATTTGCGTAACTGTTCTTTCAAAAATTACTTGTATTATTCATCTCATATTAAAAATTTCAAATCAGGTGATACGTTTTTTATATTTTAACTGTCTTTATATTTCTACTACTATTAAATATCAAATACTTAAATCATACCCACAATCCCATTTTCTCTTCGAAATGTTTTATAAATTATTTCTACTATTCTATTTTCACCGATGCGATTATAAAATGACATATAATCAACATATATAAAATTACATATTAATAATTTTCTGTCGCAGCATTGTGAACTATATACAAACAATATATTTTTGTATACAACGAATATTATGCATTAGTAATAAAATTACATATGTTATAATTATAATTTTTATAGATATTGAGAGTGATTTTTTATTAGTGATACCATTATCCTTGTTCGTATAATTTTAAATCGCAAAACTATTGTAATAGAGTGTAGAAAATGAGAAACGAGTTATCATATTATTCATATTAGACTAATTCGGGTAATCTAATTTATAAATGTGACAACAATAATAGGCTACATAGTTGACCGTGATGATAGTAATGATAATATTAATTATAGTAATAAAAGAATAATAAATCTGTTTAAATGCATTTCAGCACTTCCGTTAAATATACTATTTATGATATCGTAGGAATTAACATGACGAAAAAGTAAAATGCAAAGCTTTCTGTTCTTCACTAACTTAATATGCACAAGCACACAGAGACACAGACACAGGCAGACAGACAGATAGACGCCCGCAATCACACACACACACACACAAAATGCATGAATTGCATAATATTACGTGAGCGTGCAGTGTACTTACCAGAGACCTCAGAGGTTTTATGGTGTATATATACCGTTTGGAAAACAAGTGGGTATCCTTTATGTGTATGTGGATAAATAAATATTATTTTCGATAAACATTACGTAAGAAATCTACTAGCTTTATATATATATATATATATATATATATATATATATATATATATATATATATATTGGATGTGTACAATAATATCACAGTTGTTTACTTTTTGTGTGATACTTTCCATTTAGACAATTCCTTGTTACGGAAGATAATAACAATATACAATTTCAGATTGCCTCAGTTTTGTGTACATACAGATTTATTAAATAATTACTACACTACAAATTAAAACTTTATCAATTTTAGCACCATAAAATTGCATACATTGCATATTGTATATTGCATACACAGTTGCAAATAATTAAATCTAATGAAGAGACTAAATTGATACTTGAACGACAATTTAGAGAAACCATGCCAGTTGCAAAATTGTCGCACAACTAAAAATGAAATGAAATGTATACAAGCACTAGAGTATTTATATCACCCTTTACCGTTTTCTATTGTTAAGAGTAGGCCTACAACAATTCCTGGCCAACTTGAATTCATCAATACAGGTTTTGTAAATATGCACGAGAATCTTTACTTTATGTGAATGCAGCCTCAAAGATTTTACGGCATGGCCACAAACACACAACCACACTGTCATAACTTCTGTGTAATGTACCCACAGAAATATAAAATGACCAATTGTAATTAAAAAGAATATGGTGAAGTAAGGTAATTTG
Source organism: Magicicada septendecula (assembly GCA_034769895.1). NCBI lineage: Eukaryota > Metazoa > Arthropoda > Insecta > Hemiptera > Cicadidae > Magicicada > Magicicada septendecula. The sequence goes on along the minus strand of CM068367.1, from coordinate 534,220,680 downwards.
GCGATAAATTTATGTAGCTTTGTCACCAGGTTTCCTATGCAAGCAGAGCTTTCAGATCAATATAGAAGATAGAATGTGTAATGTTTGTTTTCATACTATAGTTCTGGAAAGGAATATAACCTATCTCGGCGCGCCAGACAAAACCTTTTGTATGTTTTGAGCACGTAGTGTTAGTGTTGTTACTGTGAGCTGGTAGTTGTTTGGTTTAGAGCGTTGTCAACGAACGCTGAGATACTGTTTTTATATGCTGGAAGTTCGTTCTTATTCCTTAAATAGTGCTGAATATTTTGGGACAAATGATATTTTTAATAAAACTACAATAAACTCAACAGGTCTTAAGTATGACAACACATTTTTTTGGTAAACGTGTCATGTTTTTATACCGTCTGTGACAATAACATTTTATTTTATTATATATGAATCGGTTATTATAACAAATAAATAGTATTTAATACAGGGTGGCGCAGGGAAACGGGAAAATTTGAAATAATTAGAAAAAATGAAGAAAAGTTACAAAACTTTATTTGAGGCTCAAAATATGTTCTGCAAGACTGGAAATTACATTAGGCAACACTTTTTAAAAATTACATCAGTTAAATGCTCCCCATTTTGCCGTACACATTCAGTAAGTCGTTTCTGTAGGTTTTGCATAGCGCGGCTTAATGTGTCACCTGGGATTTTGGCGATTTCATCTTCAATCTGTGTCTTGAGCTGAGCAAGGGTTTTTGGTCTAGTCTGGTACACGATGCTCTTCAAACGTCCCCATAAAAAGAAGTCACAGACTGAAAGGTCTGGAGATCGGGGCGGCCAAGCGATGTTAGCATTCCTTGAAATTATGCGATCTCCAAAAAAACGTTTCACTGCTGCAATAGACAGTCTGGCAGTGTGTGAGGTGGCTCCATCCTGTTGAAACCAGGTGTGCTGAATGTCAAGATTTGGAAATGTATAGAGTCTTGGAGCCAAAAATGTCTGCAGCATGTTAACATAACGTTCAGACGTCCCAGTGACAGCAGTGCCTCGTTTATCTTCAAAAAAGTAAAGGCCTATCACCCCATGACACGACACTGCACACCATACGGTAACTTTGGTACTGTGTAATGGACGCTGGTGAAGCTGAGCAGGGTTTCCTTGAGCCCAGTAACGGAAGTTCTGCTTATTCACTTATCCACGTAAGTGAAAATAGGCTTCATCGGACATCCAAAGATTCTGATTGAAGTTAGCATCCTCATTGATTTTAGCCAACAATTGTTCACAAATTTGCAGGCGCAATACACAATCATTAGGATTCAGTTGTTGCAGAATCTGAAGTTTGTACGGATGAAATTGAAGTTCATGGAGTATTCTTTTAACGCTCCGGCGTCCGAGCTGCAATGACGAGGCAATTTTTCGCACCGAACGACGAGGACTCCTTAAGATGGCAGCTCGCACGGCATCGATGTTTTCTGGGGCACGTACAGACCGTACATCCCCCCTAGGCTTTTCTTCAAAGCTGAACCAGTCTCTTCAAAATTACGAACCACGTTTCGATTGCGTGTAACGAAGGAACTTGACCGCGGGGCGAGATTTGATAGTGGCGGCGAAACTCTCGTTGTGCAGCTGTCAAACTGTCACCATGTCGGTAAAACGCCCTTACGGCGACCGCACGCTCTGCACCTCTCCACTACTCCATGGTAACTAAATGTCCGTTAGTGCTAGACACACAGTTTCACTTCTGCTACATCTACAGGGTTGCCAACATCAACTTCAAATTTTCCCGTTTATCTGCGCCACCCTGTAGTATTGTTCCTCTAGTACAACCTAGCTTAGGCTTTTTCTGGAAGCACTGGTGTGCTGAAAGTTTGTTCATAAGAAGGCGTGTTTCTGGATGTCTTCGCGATCCATAACTCTTGTTTTCGATTCCACTGTACCTCGATGAACCAGGCATCCTCGGTTGTTTTATTTAGAAAGAAGGAAACGATCGTCTCATGTCACGATACTGGGTTATCCTTTATTCTGAATTGTGTCCGTTATCTTTTCTCATTTTTTATACTTGATGATTATGCAGTTTTTGAAATCGGTGTTTTCTCTGCTCGGGCCAAAGATTTTTTACAGGTTCATTCTGACTTTGGCTTCGAGATTTTCTGTCAAAATCTTTTCTATGCGTCGCAAGTCATTCCTCTGCGTGCATGTCCTCCAGTCGAATGACTGTGCAATCGTTTTTTAGCTTGGCATTGGACGGAGAAGTTAGACGCCTTTCATTAAAGTGTATATGTGCCCGGTTAATTTTTGTTAAAATTTTGTGCTTGGTTGATTTTTTCCTGTTCCACATTTAGTTCTATAGGGGTCGGTTTGATTTTCGTTATGAACCCTGTTTCCTCATAAATCTGTAGATCTGTCTTTTCCGCTTGCGTCTTGAGTTCGTTGATGTATTTTTCAGCTGTGCCTAGAGATCTAGAGATGATCGCAAGATTATCCACGAAGGACAAACAGTCAATTTTAAGGCTCATGCTCTAACATCCTAGTTTGACCCTGTTTTTTACTCATTCGTCATTCAATTCTTTATGCTACTATTGGATACATTTCTCGAATACACAATAAAACGTATTCGTGCTGGTAACAGCTGTATAGTAGGCCTAGATTTATAATATAAAATACTTAACTTGCACAAAATCCGCATGTTTACACTTCACAAATTGTTACTATGATTACCGACTTCTGTCCACGAGTGCACAGTTTTTTATTTAAATAAGTTTATCACTATATACAGGAACTAGAAATAAACTGCACATGAATTAAACAAACACACTCTGTTTAATAAAAATGCTTTAAACATTGTGGATAGTATTTTACACTTAGTATAGTTAATTTATCATTTTGCGCTGAGCAGGTAGAAAAAGGAGTTAGAGCAGGAGAATGACGCTCTCGTAGGTTTATACTTCTTCCAGAGGATGGTCGATTACTGTACCGACATCTACGACAATCTAGCAAATTACACAGGCTATACAGGCCATAGAACCAGTTCTTCCGAAGCAGCCAGCCTGTTGTTTTTTTGAGATGTGTATAGAGAATTGAAGCGATAAGAAGCGTTTACATTTGTTCGTGTTAATACGAAGTCTCGTTTCACTTCGTTCCGTTTCGTTTCGTTTCCATTTAGCGAAATGTGATTATTGTGAGTTATCGGGTGTTGTCATCTATAATTGATAATTTGTATTACTTATCGAAACAGTGTCAGTTATGTGATATTAACCGTTTATTGCATTACAGTGCTTCTGTTTACTGAAAATAATATCAAAGTTGGCAGTAACGAAAACTCCGGTGTTCACTTCTTTATTCCGATATTTCATAGACTACAATCCGTGAAACCAATAGTCAAACCACAGATCGGAGCTATATAAACACACATGGGATCATTGTTTTTACAACCGAGGGAGTTAGAAGACAAAGATGCAATATTTCCATAATCCTCGACTCTCTGATCCTAAAATGACGCACGGCACACATCGCTTCATTGTGGCCCAGTAGTGAAATAGCCTATATGTATTTTGCGCAGTGCTTTGTATGTACTTTGAAGCCGATGTAAAGGTCCACGTCTGTGTGTAGCGTGAACGGAACCCGAAATTGGCCGATTTCTGGCCAAATATGTACCATAGATCTTTGTTATATAAGAAACGAAAATAGTACCTTGTCTGCCCACAAAGCGAACTCCATTTCTAGTTGTTGACTGACAAACGTGCGAAGAGATTAGATTACGCTGCGCGACAGGTAGGCCTAACTGCCGCGAGGCAAGAGTCTGGGCTCGAGTCTTTTGGATGGGAGACGGAACGGATATCCGGCGGCCCTAGGTCTCTCCGTAACTCCGGTGCCAGCTCAAGCTGCCATTTTTGGCACGGAACAATCCGTTCTTTGGCTTCAGCGGAGTTAATAATCGGCGACACGATGGCTGGTGCTTACCGAAAGTAGACTGGTGATACGTCGAACTCTTAGTGTGCCGAGAATGTATGTAGCCGAGACTGTGCCTGGTAGATGCAAGATGGGTGGCCTGCATGTAGGATGAACCCGGCGCCTGCATGTATTTTTCGACTCTCTGTTTCCGAGATCTGGTATTCCCAGGCTGAAGTTGAGATCAATAGAATATTTGCAAAGTCTAATAAAGATACGGCTAGTCCTAAGAAGCAATGTGACTTAAAATACTGGTTCCAGACTTGAATAACACACTGCATAAAGTAGAAATGTATGAAGATATATGACATGAATATAAAATGGAAAAAAAGGAAGAAAAACATTTTTGTATATTCATAATTACTCCACTTTAAATACCCTAAACTAAAGTTAAACGCTACTCCTGTACAATTATTGGGCAATTACTGTTGCATACATTTCTCCGTTAATTATCGTTTCCTTGTACTAATGAAAAATCGATTAATTTATTACCTAACAGCCGTGCTTGCATGCCATAAAACCAGAATGATTGTATCGGACGTTTGCATTGAATCCTAGTATGTTAACTGAAAATGTAGGTCGGGTAACGCATTCTGAAATGGTATGATTAATGGTATAGGATTGATTTCTCCTGCTATGGACCGTGTCTCGTACACAAAAAGTTACTTATGTTTGTTGTGTTTGTGATACTCGCACTTATTTGCACAACTTTTGCTTTCAGAATGAATTCTAAAGTATTTTCTTAGATACTGTTAGGTTATATTTTACCAGTGAATATGTGATTATATTTTCAACAAATATAAACACGCTCATGTATATAAAATTTACAACAGAAGATTGTATTACTTAAAAGAATAATTACTTATTTAAAACTCAACAAATTTGTATAGGCCACAAGTAAATAAGTATTTAACATCACAATCATTTACGTTTGTTAAAAAATATGAAATAGAAAACAATATGCTATCGTCTCCTATAAGTGAGGTAGTCCATATAGGCCTATGTGCCGTTCACCTTCAAATGTTCTTAATTTTTCGAGGTGCACTTATTTCCGCCATCCCCACCAAAGCAAACTGCATTACTCATGTTTAATAAACATGAGCAGCGTTGATGGTTACAAGGGCAAAATTAAATATACGCAGAGACAAACATATCTCTGAGTATGCCGGTAATCATTAGCTAATTAATAAAAACGAATCGTTATCATTATATTAACTAACTTTCGTGGAAACCTTTTACCGTCCAAGATTAATCACAATGACAAAAATAATTGATATTTTTTATGTCGCCGGAAATATAAAATTTTTAAATTTTTATATTGACGGTTTGGTATATAAATCTTAATTTTATTTATTAGAAAATATTAGGAGGGATACTAAAAATACTATTTGCACTAAAAATACTATTTGCCATTTCCTAAAATAGATATTTTCATGAACATTCTTGGCAACACGGGGACATTACTTTTTCGTCAGCTGTCTTATCGTTTTCCAGTTTGTAAAAATGGTTAAGACGTTGATCGCCATGAAATTACATTTCCACGTAGCATTCCAATTAGAAATTCGCACAATGACTAGTTTTTCTTTGGGGCAAGAAGGTTTAACCCGACTGAAATTCATCACCAGTTAAATACATGTATATGATGATACAGCATTTTCACACCAGGGTATCGGAAAATGCTGCGAATTGTTCGAAAATGCCCCACCAGATAACGAGGATGATTGGCAGTAAGGAAGACCATCGACTTCAACAACAGATGACAACGTTTAACACGACCACCAATTGTGGCATGCAGATAAGCAAATCACGATGACAAAATTGCCGTTAAAATAGATATTTTGCACAAAAATGTGCACTATGTTATGTTTGAGCGTTTGTAATGTTAAAATATTTTTCCGTATCCTTTCGGAAACATCATGATAAATCTCTTTAAAAATTACAGTGAGAGGAGTAGGAACTCCCTCCTTGCAATCCTGCTTTTGTGATTTCGACATTATAGGTTCCATCAAAGGGACCCTTCGATGCGGCGATATAGCGCCACTGAAGAAGTTTAAAACAGCGAGAGAATGGTATCAGGTATTGGCTGTAAATTTTTAAGCAATGGCATCAAAATCTCATGTCACGGTACAAGAAGTGTTTAAAGAACTGGATTGTATGTTATTATTGGTGAGTGCTTTGGTGTGTTAAAAAAATCTGGATGAAAAAGATCTTCCCGTCTGGCCTATGTAGAATTTGTTGTACGACAATCCACATTTGCCACACATATCCAGACAGAAAACCACAGTTACACCAATATAAAAAACAATCTTAAAATTTTACATTACCTACCCAAAAGTTGTAAACTTAACACCACAGAATAATTTGAAACATACAAACACAACAAAACACAACCCAACAACATACTCAATGACCAATTACAATTTAAATCAAACAGACTATTTGACACAGTAATAAACAACACCTACAACAATTCAAACTCCAGCGCCAATCCCCTCCACCTCCACCCACACACAACCTGCTAACCAATGCCGTTATACATACCGTAGAATTACCGACAGCTTGCACATTCTGTATCCAACAAACTCACTGACGAAGGAGCACGCCACTCCGAAACGATCGTTTGAGTGTAAACAACAAGTAAGTTTACAAGTGAAAGTTAAATCAAAACTAATCATTATTAAGTGCTGTAAACAAAGAAAGGATGAACATTCAAAACAGTATAAAAAATATAAGAACCATTATTACTTTCTACAATCGCATTTCAAGTTTGGGGACAAAGAAAACAATTACATTCAAGTTTCTCGTGCTCGATTGTAGAATAGCTTTCAAAGTGTTTGCGCTAAAATAATTAACGATGTAACATGTAACTACTGTCTTGTATTAATTAGTTCCTTACAATACAAGATGAACGATATTTACTTGCTATAGAGTTATGTACGAAAGTGAGGTGGGTGTTCTGCTGAGGAGACATACATTTAGTTTCATAAGTTCTACAAAATTTGATTAATATAAATGTCTGTACATAAATCGTACAGGTAATTTCGTTGAAATGTCTTTTTACTTTCACGGTAAATAGGATACTCATATATGACATTTGCACAAAAACTTATAGTGTACCGTAGAAAAACTGAAACAAAATATTAAATACTTATTAAATTAATCCTTACTTTATTTCATTAAACTAGATAAAATAATAATTTAGAAAATTTACCATTATTATATTAAATTAGATCATCGACTTTTCACACGAGAATTATATATTACAGAATGGATTTAGTAAACCATACTGCTTCAATAACTGTAGACCATACTATGAGGCGAGCAGTGTAGAAAGGTTGATACCCGCATTTACTGCTTATGAAGGAACGCATTTACTGCTTATGAAGGAACATAACGAATACAGTTAGCGAACATTTCCGTATTCTTGTAGCAGTAAACTGTTCTTTTTTAGGTGAAACAAAGTTGTTTTATAGTCTGTTGAAAATATTTCCAATTAGCAGTAGACATTAACTAAACATGTAATAAAAGAATTATAAAAATCACTTAAGCCTATGTATTTAAAAATAATTTTCTTTGGATTTTCTAAATTTAGCAACAATTTACTTTATGTGTGTAAGTTACAGATTATCGCCTTTCAAATAACAGACAATAGTATTAACGCCTTTCAAATTATGTAGTTAGAAATAATATCTAATACGTGGATATTGTTCTATAATGTGTGTGTGTGTGTGTGTGTGTGTGTGTGTGTGTAAGACCTAAAGGTCAGTTCAAATAAGGCTTCTAGATATATATATAGCGTTTCGACACATGTTATTAAGTTCTCGCCTTCAGTTTATGCCACAAAATTATAGCTTTTACTGCTGAATTACTTATTATATTTTAGATAGATACTGACCTGAATATGGAACGATCAATTAAAACTGAACGACAAACAGTTACATGAATATACCCGCACTATACTCTAGACGGTAGATGGAAATCGTTTCTTCATATCACCTATATGACAGAAAATTATATTTAATTTTTCAACAGAAATCATATTAAAACCGCAAAATCTAAATTTTTATAAAATTATAATAAATGGAAAGGTTCGTTTTTGTTAATGCCGGTGGATGTTCCGTGGCACTGTGGTTTCGCTTCATTAGAGCAGTCAACAAATATTTGTGTGTATGCAAATCAGTCTTCTTTTATTTAAAACCAAACAACATTTAATGACAAATATATTTTTGTATGTTGCAAAAACTAAAATGATTTTACTGAATATGAATTGCTGTATCTAAATTACCCAAAATCGCATTTTATTTTTCTGTTATAAACAGAACTGTTAACGGTATGCTTATTATTTATTATTTATGTTAATAATAGTAAGCTAATATTGAGCTTCTAACTATGCCTTAAGTACATAGTTACAAACAGGGTAGACTATGCTCAAAAATACAATAATATATAGACTTAAATCATTAAAATGTATGTATACAAGATGTATTTATAACTACACACACTCTATTTACAATAGAACCGTTAGTACTTACAAAGGTTTTTAAAAAATACAAACACTTGGTAAGTTTCACAGTTTATTATTTACCTCTGACAAGGGTTTCAGCTTATTAAGCTATTATTGATATCTTTAAAAATATTTCTTATTACTCAAAGAGATCAATAATAGCTTAATAAGCTGCAACAGCTGTCAGAGGGTAAATAATAAACTATGAAGCTTACCAAGTGTTTGTATATTTTTTTTAAACCTTTGTATTAATGTGTTTCACCAAGTGCCCAACGATTCATCAATCATATTGTGAGTTAGTACTTAGACTGAAAATGTGTTATAACATTAATGTAAACTATTATAGGTCTATATGTGGTCAGGAACCATAAGTATTCTATCAGTTTATAGTGCTATTTCTGTACCGTAATTTAATTATAACTCCACGACGTCTGATTTATTCAGTTCCATAAAAATGTAGTCCTTTTTGGTATTATATTTCAAAATGTTGGTAAGACAGATATCCTACATATTGAAATTACCGAATTACATAATTAAAAGTTAACCGTTATTGTGTATTTTTCTACTTTATATTCAATCCCAATGTTATAAGGAAACAATCACTGTGTTATTACTGCATAAATGTCACCATCGTGACTTTCTTAGTCGTAATTCAAATAAAATTATCATACGATATTTTTACTAGTAATATTGAAATTGCTGTCACTACCTTCTGCACAAACACTTGAGTTGAGCAAATGTCTCTCCACACATTATTCAGTGTTGTGTCTTTACAGTAATTATTCCGTATTCAATTTTGCATAGAACAAAGTACACGATGTTTAATTATGCAAAGAGTCGTCACTGTGTTCTCATTACTTTTGTAGGTCTTCAGTATAAAATGTATCTAGGTAAATTCTTGTTTGCTTATTTAGCATTCAGCCACATCCCTATCGAAATATCGAAATCGCTAAACACTATCCCCAACACAGAGAAAATTATTAAAAAACACTTTACTTTTATAAACTATTTAAATCAGTAATAAATATGTTTGCATAAGCTACATTTACTTCTATTTATCATTTTCCTATATTTAAAATACTGGAGTTTAAAATTAACTACTGCTATTATCAGTTACAAAATAAAATAATTCGTTTGGCATAGAAAAAAGATTTACGAAAATATTTTTCATTGTCCTGTTATAGTCATGTGGTTTTTCTGTAGCTTATGCAAAAGTAACGTCATATTCTACGCAAACGGCTAAGTTATAAGCACTTAAAGACAGGAAGTTACACTGCACAACACATGTTCTGTTCTTTCAATGAAAATAGGTTAGTGTATTTTAACATGAAACGTTTTCATCTAACACGCACTTTTTGAAAGTTACAGGAATGTTTTGGGGTGCTAAAATTCAAATGTAAATGTTTTCTTCTATATTATTATTATTTCATAAAAAAGTGTTAGTAAAGAGAATTGGCTTATTTATCTCAAATAAACTATTTTAACTGTCCTGCATATTACTGCTACTGTGAAATCCACGGGAGCTATTTAGAACCTTCCTCCAGCTTCAGTCTTTCAGTAATGGCTTGTGTTGTTTACATGTCAGACAGCAGCTTAAAAGAAGAATATTGTGTTATATTAACACAGTTTAAAAATTTGTGATATATTAGTGTGTGTAAATTAATGTATATTGACGTTTCACAATATTTGGAAGGTGTGTCAGTAGCTGTAATACATTTGGTTTTATTTGTAGTTGACTAACGTTGAAATCAATCTCACCACTGTTGTCAAAACGGTCTACGAACACGAACTGGATTTTGAATGCACATGTCAGATAAAGATAAGTCTTAGATTCTTAAAATATACTGCATCATGTGTGCTAGAAAATTAGACATTGGCTTAAAGATACATGCTCATTAGTGCTATTTTCCGTGTCTATGATATGGAGAAAGCAGAGTGACTATGTTGCAGATTGTTATTTTTGCCTTACTACCTTACAAGTCTGATAGGTTTCTCTGCTAAATCAAATCAAACTATACAATTTTGATTCTACATTATGTTACATGAAGATACACCACATGATGAAAGGCTATGACCTGCACCTACATCTCCAGTAACTTGGACACTTAGTGGCGATAAAGGCGGCAAAAACGAACAAAGGATAGCGATCGAAATAATGACTTTGCACCTTCCGTTTCAAACAATTCTTGTCTTATAATTGTAGTAGAACTACAAGATTTGGCTAGAGAACTCAATCTTGGAAAAACTGAGTCACAGATATTAGGATTTTGGAAATTTTCTGGATATAAAAATAACAGTGACCTCATGTCGACATAAAAGCAGATATTGAAGAATGGTTTTTCTTCAAGCGGCAGAATAGTGTACTGTTGCAATGTGGATTATTTCGGCTTAGCTTTAGGGCAGACTCAGATTATATCACAAAGCTTTTGTTTATTTATTTTTTAAAGTTGTGAGTAAAAGCGGTACTTCGACACAACGGTAAAACCTACCCTTCACTGCCCTTGGTCCATATTTTATAAAGACCCTAGAGATGGAAAAGCGAACTTGAAATGCTTGTAAGCATGTTTCATATTTGAAAGCATGAACATTATACTTGAAAAACAAGTTTCCAAGAATAAGGAAAAAAAAATGAAGACAAGGTTTTTCACAAATTAAAACAATAATATAGGATAAAGAATTTGAAACTAAATTAAATACTTCAGAGTAATGAGCTTCGACTTCATTTTCAGAACAATATTCTTGGAAAAAACAAAGCAGAAAACTGGCGAGAATCCGTATGCAAACTAATCATAGACTACGAAATATTTAATTAGAATATGTCATTAACTTTGCAAATCCTTTAGTCACACTTGGATTTTCCCCTTCGAATTTCGGTGCGATACGTGATGAAGATGAGAACCATGGGAACTTCTCGAAGTCGTTGCCATCAAAGAGAAGAGATACTCAGGGAAGTGGAAGGTCACAATGCTTCAGAAATATTGTTCAAGTATGGTAAGAGACATTCCATAAGATGTCTAAAAAAAAAATTAATATTTTTATATTGTTTAGTACGTTTAATATTGTGATTACAATGTAGTAAGAATTATTTAATTATTTAAATGTAATATTGTAAATAAAAGTGAAAAGAGAACAATTTGTTTTTATAATTCTAACATAAGCTATACATTATTAAACTATTCTCATTGTCGATTTGAATTAGGCACCAAAAATGAATAACCATTACTTAATTTTATCAAAAAGGCAGAAAGTCGATGTAAATTTATTATTTGACTAACGCTTAACTTATTAACGTTTCAACTTATTAACTTAATTATTCTGCAACGGGAAGTTGCGTCACGTGACGTATCAACAATCTGCGTCAATATTACGTAAGAGTAACCAAGTACCTCATTGTTCTCAGAAGTAATATAAGTTGTCAGCAAACCTTACACATTTGACACTATATAGTCCATTAGTTTTTTATCGTACTATATCGTATCTGCTCTGCTTTAACGTGGCTTACATCATAACTCGAGGATAATCGGTGAGTTTAATAAATAGTTTTTCTAGACACAATATTGTTATTTATAATGTACGTTTAATAACGTCCACATATTCAAAATAAACATATAGTAGATAGTAAATTGCATTTAATCTTTCCTAATACTTATGTAACATTCTGGATTGTACGCCTTGGGTGAGCATTACGTTATGTAATCATATTTGCCTGATGTTTCATAGTCACCTTACAAAACTGGTATTTATAAAAGTGTGTTATATAATACATTTATATTTAAGTGATAATGTACTTTACCATGACCAGTTTTGTTTAATCGTCTCTAGAAAAGTGTGTTTAACCGTATAGTAAAGGTTTAAACTTTATCGATATTATTAAGAATTGTAAAGAGTTTGATGCAGTTGTGCTATCTAGATGAAGTGAACTTTTCTGTTCCTTTTCTATACTTTGGTGCAATTCAGTATAGGCACAATTAAAAGATTTTGTGTCAACTAAGCAGTTAGGCTTATTAAAATTTCTTGCTTTTCCGATACTATTATCTATTCTTGCCAGTATTTTTGCATACGTCAAGATATTATTTAACCATTAGGTGAGATTGAAAATGATATTATGCAGTTACGTGCTTTTCACTCAAATCAAACTGTTTGTATTTTATGATCTGTTTTATGTCTCATTCGTTTACGGTTGTTTGTGCCGGTGCTTAATGCTCCTAGATCACGTCAGTGTATCGATTCAGTGCGGAAAGTTTAGTGATATTGCTTCCCGTTTTGTTCTCTTATACCTTAACTGTTAAAAACAGTAATTTCAACGTCAAATTGTTGATTTCATTATATAGTTTATGTAAGAACAGTATGGTATCGCAGTTATTATTGAACTCTCGTTCTACAGGTTTTATGAAAATGAAATGAACTAATAATCTGTGACTAACCACTGTCATAACTCCTGAAGTACACTTTACTTTTATTCATCTGTTCACCGTACTTTCATCGTTTTGCTCAAGGTATTTATTCAGTCTTCTCAACTACTATTTATTTCCCCATGCAAATGAGTAAAAAAGTGGTAGATTTTTATTTTGGTTACGAAAATCGTCTAGTAAAATTACTGTTATCTTAACAATTATTCCATCTTGACCAAACAGTGTTGTTCTTCTGTATCTCTATTAATAATCAACTTAGTGTAATTTCTAATATACTGTTTCTTTCAGTAGCGACTATGACGTTTGATATTTAATACAGTATAAAGTACCAATAATTAAAACAGTTGGATTATACATGTATATAACAGCTAATAACTGTAACCCCTCTTTAACTTAGACTGGTAAAAAAAAGATGATTTTTTTTTTGAAAATGTTTTCTTTTTTTTTTTAAAAGAGGGGCCACAAGTTAATTAGAACTAGACCAAAGCCTAGAGAAGCCAAAAATGCGCTGGATCCAGTGAGACGGGACTTGCAATGAAAACTCATAAAATTAACAATTAATAAAATCCCTTTTATTATTCTATCTCCTTTTTTAAAAAAATATTAACAACAAAATAAATAAATATAACATACAGAAACTATTTTCCCCTTAAATTGTTAATTAAAATAATTTATTCTCTTTAAATAATGTCACCTGAAAATTATTAACACATATAAAATTTAATTGCTATCTTCTCTTTAAAATTAATTAAAATTAAAATCATTAATGTTCTTTAAGTAATGTTTCCTGAAAATTATTAATAAATATAAAATTTATTTTCTATCTTCTCTTTAAAATGATCAATTGAAACTTAATTGAGATAAAATTTATAGACTTCTTAATAAGGTTAATTAGAATAACTAATTCTCAAACAAAATTAATAAAAAATTATAGAGACAAATCTACATAGTCTTTATTAAAGTTAATTAAAATAAATTAACTCTCTTAGAAAAAATATTAATCAAAAATTAATAGAGATAGAATTAATTAATTGTCATCAAAATTAAATGGATATATAACCCTATGTTTTATCTTTTCTTTTATAAGAGCCCTATATCTAACTGTCCCAAAAATACACCCAAATGTACAATACATATAAAACCCCACAAAATACACACACGAATACACAATACATCTACATGTTCCACAATACAGGACAATTATTACATAGATCTCTTGCCACACCCTTTTCTACCCCCATGAGGTAATTCATTAATTATTTTATGGAAATCCATGTTAGGATTACAATTCTTAATTTGTGCATAACACATTACATGTGTATCAGGTTATACATATGCGACTCCAGTAGTCCCCAGGACATAATAAATTCAAAATTTTGGCCAAGTGCCTAATACTATTATAAAATTCTGCCCCACTGGGCACTTATACTGGGAGAAATAAAATTTAGAAAATAGTGAACACCCCAGTTATCATAATTAATTAATAGAATTTACATATATAGAAATATTGTTAAGTTTTGAAAATAGTAATGTGTCATGGACCTTATAACCCTTTAAAAAGTAATTTTGGCCCAGAGACCGACATGTTCATGGCCCAGTCAGAGCATAATTCAACCTGTCTAAACAACATGTTTAACACTGCATGGACATGCACCTATTCAGGATTAAACTTGTGAATCTACTTAACTACCACAGAAACTTCTATCCCTATATAAACCAAACTGAATTTAAAAATGAGAAAATATATATATATATATATATATATATATATATATATAATGAACACTAAATTGAAACAGAGAAATTACAAATTGAATGAATGACTTAGTAGCAGTAATGAAACCCTTATACTGAAAATAAGAAGGAATTGCATGTTTGAAAGGTGAGCTGCCAAAGATGCATGTCAGCCTCGGAGCTAACAGATTATACAAACTAATTAATAAAATTTACAAATGAATTCCCTCCCAGTTCAAGCACTATACTGTCCCGTTAATCGGGGACCCAATTAAAATGTTTGAAGCTTGAAAGTCATGTTGTTGAATGATTGAATTGGTTCACTGGCTCTATTGAGTGCATCACAATGTGTAAGAATATAATGGATTGAGTTCACCTTATTTTGTCCATGGGTGTGAAGTGGCAATCTCGTGGCCTACATTATAGGGTGTTGGTGCTTCGTCATTGCAATTCCTCTCCGGCAGATGAAGTAGAGAGAGAAATCTTGATGTTCAAAAGTTCTGGTTTTGGGGCCAGTCCACGTCTTCATCGGGGGACCCGCAGTTCTATTTAGATCTAGCTTGTCCTAGGTGGAAGAATGGTGGAAGAAATTCCCATCTGCCGGAGAGAACGAAATTTAGCAACCGATGACGGCGACGATTAATGCGAGACAAACTTTTTTGATACCATTTCCGCTTTCTAAACCCGTAAACCTTGGCTCACGCTAGAGGCCAGCACTTATCAAGCCTCGCTCTTAAATGTAATTCCGGCAGCAGTACTGCTTATCTCCACTGCTAGGGTGCGGCACTAATGGTAAAACCAGTTACAGATAGTTTATCTCTACCGCTGCTACGTTAAATACCGTACAGTATTTTGCTTCCTTTTTCGTTAAACGGTGAATACGCGCCGAATCTTCCTAGACTCGGCACATAACAAAAGAGACTTCTACATAGTAACTGTGCTTACCAGTCATTGTTCATCGACGACATAATTTCATCATCACTGTTATTCAGGATAAAATGACAGTCGTTTCATCGTTCAACGCTGATATGACGCTGAATTTTATCGTCATCTCAAAACTTTTTTTATTTATATCAATGCTAGTGTTATCTTTATATTATTTCTGCTGTCTCTTCACAACGTCTTTCCCAGTTGTTTTACATACATTAGGGAAAATTGTAGTAGTAACTAAACATTTTATGTTTATTAAACCTCGTAAGGACATCATAAATCTTCTACTGAGGATAGTGGTTTGTTTATTGTGACGTATAATTACATAACAAAAAGACCTCTTACTACAGTCACAGTTTTCGACAGTAAACATTTACTTTTAAAACGTATGCAGTTTGAAAACAGATGCAGTTTGACTCTTATGGCACACCTAGCTTAATTCCTACTAAAATCAGAGTTTCTGGCATTCAAATTGAGTACTTTATTGTTACGCTGCTATTGTTATGGTGTCCTTTTGAAACTGTGTCTTTATAAAGTTGGGAATTTATAATGGGCGAGGAGTATAATAGATATTAACAACTGCCTGCTTTGATAACACATAATTATCACGCATTGCTTTTTCTAACTCTTCTTCTGTCGTCATAATGGATGTAGAGAATTTAGGTCTATTAATGATTAACATAGTGCAAATTTTAAATTAAACAAAAAATAAACCCTAGATTTGTTAACTACAATTAGATAACTTGCTAAAAGAATGTTGGTATAAAATTTAATATCATGTTTAGAATGCAGCGCACTTGTCTATTAGGATTAGAAAACCTTTCATCTGGTAAATTTATCAAGTCATCACTATTTACTGATTTTCACTGATGTTATATACAACCTTAATTTGTAGACAATTTTGGTACTATTCCCCTAGCCTATCTTCAAATTTATTAGCTGATAATTCCCAAAACGTCTTCTAAAGGATAGACACTTTCAATAAAATGATAAGATAAAAGAAAATGCATTTAAAACTTCTTATAATAATAATCAATAAATAAAATGGTGTACTTAATGTTGGAATGTAAAGTGCCTAAGATACTCTTCTTCAAACCGCACAATTGGGAGCTTGATGTGTAAACATAATCTCCGAGAAAAAGGCGTAATGTACACATACACACACACACACACACACACACACAACCACATATATATATATAGATATATACAACAATACATATTTATGCTTATTTACCGGGGGAAGTATTTTGTAAATAATTAGTGTAAGGAGAATATGACGAATAGTTTTGAAAGTTTTGTCCGTGAAACTACAGGCGTACAGACGCGATAGTCTGTCCAAAGCGTTCTTTATAACCTGCCCGACGTAATTCTTTACAGTGTAAGTCATTGTATTAGTGTATTCGTGTGTGTAAACCAGCACAAACCTGAATTGCACTACGTATGAGTTGTTGATTTTATTATTAAATCATGTATTAATAAGATTAAAATAAATTAATAAATACGTTTTTTACCTGTTATAAAAGGCATACCACAATTCTGAAAACCCTATTAGAATACGGACATTCAAAGGCATATGGTGATGCAAAATTATTGCAGAAAAGTGCAATAATAAAAACGTTAAACTAGGTAAATTACTACCGCAATTAGCTAGTAATGAACAAGTGTGTTATATGTAAATTACGAGTGAAAAATTACAAAGATAGTGCAACCCACCGCCTAAAAATTACGTTTTTGGTTATCGCGAAAATGATTAAAATGATCAGTTAAAAAAATTAAGCTACACTCTTACAAAGTTTAGCATATCGAAAACAATATCTGCCATGTGATGATTTCAAGTCGATTAGCAGACGGACAGTGTCCTCGTGTGAAGATTTCTTAAGTCTAATTCTCGTCCAAAATAGGCGGAAGTATTTATAGTAGACCATCATCATACACCATGATTTATAGAGGATCACAGGACAACCATCAACAACAGGCTATAAAATATCGAAGAAGAGTTAGCAGCATCATCATAGTCATTGTTATCATTCAGGAGACACACACACACACGCAACGGTAACTTCGACAAGACGTAGCAGGTGACAAATGAACAATTATATTTTTGTCTTAAACAAAGAACTCATAAAGAACAGAATATGAGATAAAGTAATGTAAAGACTTAACTATGAATAGTGTAATATTCAGTATAAAAGACGTAATTGCATGTTGCGTCCATCATCATAAAAAAAAATTGTTTTGTACAAAAAAATTGGGTGTGTCATAACAAATCATAAACATTCGTAAAGCAAATATTATATTTAATAAAACAATTATAGCAACAATTCAATTTTTATTAGGTAAAGTTAATATTATTTTTATTGATGAGTTGCTATGAGTTCTAATTTTAATAATGTTTCAAAGTCAGACACCCATGCAACATATAAGAATTTTATAATTTGTTCACCATATGTGTTTAGATATTTAAGACTATATCTATGAAAGCAAAGACATGTTATGTTTTTATATAGTAACCTTATAAAAGAGAATATTTTGAATTTTCTAGTTTCAAATTTTTAATAATCAATTAGTTTTATTTGCAATATTTAATAAACCGTTGACTGATTCTTTGAATATAATTTAAGTAATTATTTCATGTCATTAAGGTCACACTTCTCTTTTTAAAAATACGTTTATTGTGCAATCACATATACTTAACGCAATGAACACACAAACATCCTACTACTTAGCCGGTGTTTAACATTAAAACATTATATTTTTGCGTTGGGTACATGGACTGAAGTGAAGAAGTGTATTCATTTTAAAATACTTGTAAGATTGTAATATAATATTACATATACAATGTTACATTTAATATAATATAATATTACGTTGTAATATATATATATATTGCATCCTTACAAGCACATTATAAAAGAAATCAATACATTTCTGACCATGTACCCAAGGTAACTGTAAAGTGTAAAACACCGGCCAGGTCGTAGGATTTTTGTGTTAGTTGGGTTAAGTACATGTGGTTGCACAATAAACGTAATTTTAGAAAGAGGAGTGAGACGTTGATGACATGAAATAATTAATTGAAGGACACATTAAAATAATAATCAACCAACGATTTATTAATATTGAAAATAAATTACGTGAATATTAAAACTTGAAATTATAAAATTTAAAAATAATATCTTTTATAAATTTAACTTCTGTAAAAACATAACATACCCTTGCTATTCAACACACATAAAAAAACATATAACCTTGATATATAAACATATTATACAGGTACTTTGTATTGCATGGGTGTCTGACATTGACTCAGTTACAAACATAAATAACAAATCATTTATAAAATAACATTAACTTTACAAAATTAAAATATTTAATTAATGCTATTGAAATTTAAATAATAAAAAATAAACATTTACATGAAGATTATTAATTATTTCTAATGACACACCCAATTTGTAACATTGAACAGAATATTATCATTTTTTATTCTTGTTATTAAACCAAACCCATTATTTTTAACCACAAATCAAAATACGTAATTATTTACAATAAAAATCTTTAAGTCTTTACTATTTCATATTAATTGTTTTATGAGTTCTTTGCACAAAAACACAATTCTTCATTTGTCACCTGCGTACTGCCGAAGTTACAGTTGCGCGTGTGTGTGTGTGTGTGTGTGTGTGTGTGTGTGTGTGTGTGTGTGTGTGTGCGCGCGCGTTCTGAATGATGACAATGACGATGGTGATGATGCTGATACGTTCTCGGTCTCTATGGCTTGTTGTTGAGGATGGTCCTGTGTTCCCCCATAAATTTAGTGTATGGTGAAGATGTTCAAATCGATCGGCAGACCAGCAGAGTGAAGTCGTGTAAATATATCTTGAGTCTGTTGATTAGCACACGGACATAGTGGTCACGTGTGAAGATTCCTTGAGTCTGACTTCACCCAAAATTGCCTGACGTATTTATACTAGACGCCAAAATGACATTTCAGAGATTGTTTCGGCGTGTTGAATTGTGTGGATTTGCGTGTAGCGTCTCTTTGATTACTGATTACTTTTTAGTCCATTTTCGCGATTGCGTACAGTTTACAGTAACGAGAGTGATTTCATTGTTTTAATAATTTTTTGCTAGTTACTTACATATAACTCAGTTGCTAATCACTAGTTAATTACGATAGTAATTAACATTAATTTATATAACGTCTTTATTATTGAAATTTTCTGCAATAATTTTGCATCACCATATCCGTTAAAATGTCCTTAATCTAATGTTGTTTTTAGAATTGTGGTATATCTTTGGTAACAGGTAGAAAACGTATTAATTAATTTTAATCCTGTTAAAACCTGATTCATAACAAAACCAACAATTCGTATGTTTCTCCCCTTGTGGAACTTTGCATGTCTGAACTGGCATACACACACAGACACAAATGCTGTATTCACTCTCGGGGCAGGTGCACACTTTTGACAGGCAACAACCTGCACTTTACCGCACAAAATTGTTTAAAACTGTTATTTATATATACATAAATATATAGTAATTTAAAAATGTATGTATATATGTATATACATACATATAGTTCCAAGATATGCATGACAAAAACAGCTTCCAAATTTTGTGTTTAAAATAGCATTGCATGAACCAGTAGATAAAAGGAAATGCCGTACGGAATGAAATTGTTTTGTGACTTTTATAGGAGTAAAAACAACAAAGAAGAAGCTATTGGTAGAGTATAAATTAGATTAGCTAAAGTAGAGTCAAGTTCTACATTACATGTTTATTTTGTGGACTAGTAAATTCAACATAGTAATTGTCGATATATCCGCTAGTTTTGGGGCAGTATTTTAGGTAATTATAAGTAAGTGGATTGTAGTAATTAATATATTTTGAAAACTTGTATATGCGTCAAATTCACGTCGTTTTCCAGGTCGCCTGAATTTCGGAATTTGAATTTCCTACTGGCTGCTAGGCGCCCTCTCCTTGTGAGGTAGTAGAATTAAGTCGTAACCTTACAAGCTGACACATGCGATCTGACTAAGTGTAAACAACTGTGTTCTGGAAACGGCCGCAGGGTTGTAACTTGAGATGCAGTGCATGTTATTGGCCAACGGTATTCAGCTTTAAGTGATAATTTTAAATTCTTGCGTGTTGACATTTGTAATTGTCTACTATTATTTTTTATTGTAATAATAAAGACTTGAAAATTGTAAAATTAAACATTTCTCTTATACAAGTGTCATAGTTTATAAAAACTCTTATAAACACTGTAACTATTTCTCTGGGGAATAATTACGTCTACTTATAAGATTTCGATTCATGCGATCACGTAATAATAATACGTAACCGATTGTTGATAAATTATAAAAACGTGAACAGGTTATCGTTACTATTAAAAAAAACAGCCTATGTATTTGGTCGGTGTTCTTTTTTCTTTGTGTATAGCTCAATGATGTGAGTTTAAGGCTAGCTAAATTTTCAATAATTTTATTCAACAAGTTGTCTTAGAAGTGGTTTTTATGGGAACGGGATACTTTTTACAAAGAGGCTTCTGTTCGTGTTTTTTTTAGTACTGTTGTTGTGTAAGAGCGCTAAGAAACACTTTTAATATATATCCTCCAAAAGAATATTGCAAAGTGCTTCGTAGGATAGTTATTGCCAGGTTTTTGTACTACGCTTATAGCAAAGTCTTTCCGTAAACGTTTATGAACGTCTGCAGTCTCCTAGAGAGAACTTGGTCGCCGAGTAAACTTGCTCACGAAAGACAGACAGCATTTTTAGTTTAATTTTAAGGTATTTTTACAGGGAAGACAAGCTCTTGTAAATGTCTGGAATTTCTAAAAATGCACGTTAAATAGAGCTTTAAAATTAGAGCACTTTATTGTGATAGTTAAAGAGATCTCTAATAACGGCCGCTGAAAAACTATGAGAAAATTTACTATGGTGTCCTTCGTAAGAAAAATATGAATTTTATATGATCTTTATTGAGATTTCTTCAATAATTTTTCTTAAATTTTCTTGTATCTTAAAGTTTCTTAGGATACATGTATGGATACATGTATGTCTGTGGAAAATAATGAAAAATGAACATGAAGCAGCAATGCCACTACAGGTACGTCACTTAAATTGATACGGCACATTTAATTAGAAAAATAAATAATTATAAAAAGGAAACAGCTTGTATGTTATATATATATATATATACATATAACATTTAAATAACATATGAAATATATATGTAATTTAATATGGTTTATATCAGCATTAAATTCAAACATGGCCAATTTAATGGTGTGCAAGCTGCAGCCTGTAACATGCACAATTGCTTTTATCTAACAACTAGTACAAAGCAAGTACATGTAGCACGTATGACCTTTATTTACCAAACCCCTTACGTGACTGTCTACAATATTAAACTCACTACCATCACTTTATATTGACCAGTATCTAACTACTATCCTTAAAGTTTAATAAGCATACCTTGTTAAGAATACCCGCAGCTAACCGTAGCATTATATAAAATATGCTCCATCTGATAAAACTGCAAATATTTTGTTGTTATCTTCTAACACTTTAATATAGCTAGCTTCAATAAAGTATGTGTATTGTAACTTTTCGTCAAATTATTTATAAAAGTGTAAACGATAGAAAGGATTTCAATAAATGGGATCTGCAATACGAACCAACGTTTCCAATTACTTAACTTATGTGACCACCTTAAGGATACTGATGTTTACGTCAGCAGCGTTTTTAATTATACATTATAAACTTTTAATACTGGATAATTTCCTGATAGTTATGTTAATTCTGTGTAATTGCGTACGTTAAAAATATGAGGAAATTTTAAGAAATGCTTCATATTGTAAATATATATATATGTGTGTGTGTGTGTGTGTATGCATATATGTATATTGGAAAACCTTCTTGATGTACGACTTGAAATTTTCCTGTAATATTATCATAACTAACTATCAGATATAAGATCTGTTTACAATCTGGAATTGATTAGAGTTTACTTAAGTTGTTTAAAGTGTTTCCCTAAAATTAGTTTTCTAGGTAGCTGACATTTTGCAAATTATGTGACAAAAGATTTCGCTAACATGGAATTTGTCTCAATACTACACATGGGATTACAGATATATATTGCCTCTTTATATAACAATTGACGATAACTAGAAGCAGAAAGCTTACTAAATCCGTGTAAATGATATAAAAATACTTACTTTAGAACTTCTATACAAATTAAAGAAAAATTCAGTTTCCTTGTTCAGTTGAATTATTTTTGTTGTCAAGAGGATTCTTCTGCTGGTTTTAGATTTTGCTGCAGAATAACAGTTACGTGTTCAAGAACTTAAATACTGTTTATTGTTTGAGGCTGTGCCACGATTTACCGATCACACAGTCTCCTACAACATACTAATCTTTATATTTACTCCTGCTCCTAAATTACATATTTAGATTCTACTATCCTAATTAACCCGTATCCGTTTATAGACGAATTGATAGTCGTTTACAGACAGTAAATCCGGTCTTATATTAGACGAAATAAAGTGGGATGACCGGAAGAGAAGACCGATGATATATCCAAACCGGTGGTGGAAAGGACAAAATTAGTATTTAAAGGGTTGAAAAAGGACAATCCACTTGAATTCTTACTGAACTGTGAACGAGAAATGCAGTTAATAGGTAATAGTATAACTGACAAAGAGAAGATTGACTTTGTTAATAAACATTTCCAAGATTCTGCTGCAAGATGGAACACAATTTTTGAGATAATTTAACTACTTACGAACAATTTAAAGACACATTTGAAGGCAGCTATTGGAATGTCCACACGCAAACACAAATAAGAGACTAATTAGAATATAGTAAATATCAAGCAGATGGTAAACTCACCCTGGAAGATTACGTCATTCATTTGGTTGAAAGAAGTAAACACTTACGACCCACATTTACACAACATGAATTAGTACTTAAATTAGCACATCCCTTTCACAGAGATGTAAGGTTATAGAACTGAGAAGAGAAAGCAGCCCTCAACGTCTAAACAAAGTTGACTGCTGATACAAGAGGTGTTATTGAACAGCTATTTCAGCTGATTTATACACAGACATAACACAACCGGATACTTCTATGAGAGGTGCGAATGAATTTAATTACTGTCCAACAGTTATTGTAGACATTAACAATTTTAAAGTGCAAGCGTTGATCGACACAGGAACCGAGATATCGGCTTTAATAAGACGTTGCTACATAGCAACAAACAATATTTTAAATCGACGCCCACTTTACCTGTTAATGGTTTTTACATAACCATTGTTGATCGTACCAGGGAACGAGTTTAGCAACAAATATTTGTAAATTTAACGTCTGAGAATATATAATATGAAATATCTATGCTAGTAGTAAATAAACTAGTCCATCACTGTATATTAGGAACGGTGCTTTAAATAAAAAGAAGACTGTAATAAATATAGCAGACCAATTGATGACTTGGACTAAGCATAACGCCACACAAAATATAAAATTGAATGTAACCAAGGAAGACTAGTCGTCAACTGTAAATGAACATGTAAACTTCTCCAGTCCTTCAGTAACCTACGCGAATGATAAACATCGTTGCGAAAAAACCAATGGTAAACACCAAGGGGTAGAACAAATAGATACCTTAATTAAAGAATACGGATACATATTTAGAAAACTGCTCACCAAACTAATCTATATGAACATCACATCAAAGTCACAGATTCGTCAAAATTCGTAAGGAAAGCGTATTCAATTCCAATGAAGTATAAAGAACAAGTCGAGAAAGAAATAAAAAAAAGCTAAACAATGACGTCATAGAACGATCAAACAGTAACTTCTTAAACCCGTTAGTTGTGGTGAAAAAGAAGAATGATGAAATTAGTTCTTAATTTTTTTGTAATATGTACACACTTTTTTTGTACACAATTAAGGCTAATATTAAAATCAAAAATTTAAACCAATATTTCTTCTCTATATTGGATATCCGAGGGTTCGAAAAGTTTTCTAAAAGTATTTTACAATACTTTCCTTTATTTATGTGTATTGAGTATTGTAAGAAACAATTTTTAAATTTTTTGTAGGTATCTGTATGTAGGATAATGTGAGAGCGCTCGAGTGTGTGTGTGTGTGTGTGTGTGTGTGTGTGTGTGTGTGTGTGTGTGTGTGTGTGTGTGTGTGTGTGTGTGTGTGTGTGTGAATTAATACTCCCAAGTTTCCCAAGTGTTATAAACTTCTGTTATCAAAAATATAATAACATTATTCTTTTAACGTAAAAATTATACTGGCGAACCATGTTGCACTAAATTATTCACCGCACCACTAAGCAATAAATTTGCTAACGAATTATCAATTTATAAACGTACCCACCTTTTCTATAAATTTTGTTAACTTAGTAGTCACTAAATATAACACCACTGGTTATTTTTTTAATAAATGTTGTTTTATTTCTCTTGAAATCAAACGTTTCAACAATACACATATGAGGCATCCTCAGTGATTCCTCTGAGACAGAGCACAAAGTCTTTACCCAGAGAATTTTATATCAAGCCCTGTCTACAATGTTTAAACAGACGCATAATCTACAGCCAAATATTCCCCGTCCATAATCAAACAAACCAAAATTAGTACACGTCACTATAGAAATTGAAACGTAATAGACCGAAAGAATATTTGAAAAAACTAACATTTTACCGCTACTATGTATAGAAGAGAATTTTTTTACTAACGATCATGACACTGTGTTTAAAGTAAATATGTTGATGCCCGGCAACTTATACCTATTTTGCCTGTTAAAATTATCGTTATTTTTTGTAGTTTCTCTTGTCACTCTGTTCACCAACGGAAAATAACTACAAATGTTTGTTATGATCACCGTTTCTTTAAAAAAATGTGATGTTTATATTCGAAGCTTTGCTCCCCTATTGTTGAGTTCTCTGTGTCTCCTTTCTTCGTGCGCCGCACGTGTTTTTGCACTGTCTTTATCACCTGTCACAGCGTTTCGTCCATACACAATACCACAACTGCATAGGACCTTGTAGACGCCTTAAATTGCCTGAGATGTCTTGTCCTTCGCCGGCAATACCATTTGAACTGCCTTCCTAATCGGCTTGGATACAGGCTGTGCGTTATGCTTCTTAAAACACAGACCGATTTGATCAGTAGTCCCACGTAGGCCTATATACGTCAAGTAAGTGCGCCGACTTTCTACTTCCTCGTGCGTATGTACTGGGTCGTTGCAAATTGTAACAGTAGGTTTATTGCTAGTTACACGTAAGTCCTGTATGAAGGCG
This sequence comes from Magicicada septendecula, assembly GCA_034769895.1. NCBI lineage: Eukaryota > Metazoa > Arthropoda > Insecta > Hemiptera > Cicadidae > Magicicada > Magicicada septendecula. Next base: position 534,194,866 of record CM068367.1, on the reverse strand, counting down.
CGTCTGATTCTTTGTCCTTATACCCATAAGTGCGAAGCACGTCCTTTGACACCTTGTTGTATTTTCCAATTTTCTTCCGACATGTACATCGCTGTATTTATTAACGAGTTTATAACTCATATGTTTTGTGCCGCGTAGTGATGTGACTCGGCATTTAGTATGTCTAAACAGCGTGCCCCAAATGTTCTGTCTGGCTTCGTGGTGGTCCTCACAGCTAAGATTAAAAGCGACCTGTCTACCTCCCTCTCCATTGTTTGATGTTTATTATGAAAGTGTATAGGTACTCCAAAAACACGCTCAAAGTTTCTGCTCAATCAGGCCAAATTGCCCCACATCATCCTCATAGGGGAACTAGGCAGTCGTTTTTAAAGAAAGCTTCCCCAAACCTGAAATAAAAAATTACTGTAAAGGGTAGAAGGGAATGTTTAAGTATTTATTTCTGTATTTCCTTGTCAATTTATAAAGTAAATTATTGTAATTTAATTTTCTTGGTAATAGGTGACAAACGTTTTGTTTTACATTATGATTTTAAGAGAGCCGGTAGTTAAAAGGAACCTCCTATTTGACTATATTGACTTTAATTACATGTGGAGGAGGACAGAACAACCTAGTAAGAACAGAAGAATATTGTCTTAATAATTTAATGATATCAGTTACCCTTATGGGAATTTTAGTATCCCGGCAACAAGCAACGACGTAATTATTATTCACTGAAATGAAATACAAATTTACTACAGAATGGTTGTAATTTCTAATAACTGTTGTTCATTTGCACTGAAGTTCTCATAATATTCATCAGTGGAATCAAAGGAATAAAAATTAGTTTAATTTAGAATGGATGTTAAGAATAATCTTCTCATTTTTATTTTTTGATTTCTTACTACAGTTGAATTTAAAATATTTGTTTCTGATGACATTCTTCATCACTTGATACTATTTTTCTAGCAAAACTACAAAACTATTGTAGTCGAAATACTAATAATCATTATGAGTATGATGATGATGCTGATGATGATGATGATAATTAGTATACCGAAAGTGAACAAAATTAAATTAAAAATTATTATTATTATTGTTATTATTATTAATATTAGTAGTAGTTATACAGTTTTTATCTTCACGGCTGGAATATTTGGAGTTTTAGCCCAACTACGTCGATCTGGTTTATTGCTCGACTATATGTTGGTTCTCACGACTATTCTAACTTAACAATGAAAATGAAAAATTGTACATAAAGAAATCTGCTTTTAGGAAGGACAGAATTTTGTCTATTGAAAACTGTTCATTTCCGAGGTTTTCTTTAGGTTACTTTTTACTCCGTATCTTTGTCAGACTTAAGGAAGAGCGCTACAGTTTTCAGTTACGTTACGTGTTTAACCGGAAGCGCTTCGCGACAAGTGCTGAGGAGTCGTTCTTTACGCAGTAGGAGGTAAGAAGACGTCACATCATATGGCAATTCCGTCGACTTCTATACTGTCTCCGGAGTCAGGTTCTTCACTACCTTTAATAAATACATAACCCGGACACCTAACCAAAGTAAAAGTTGAACCAAGGTCGTGTAACGCATGGTATAGTTCCATTATCTATTAGTCCCCCCATACAGTTAGTCCGCGTACACGCTCGCCGCCTTGGGTAGTGTCCAGAATTGGTAGGCACCGAAGTGTGAAACCATCGGTGATCACAGTGATACATTCTTCAACGTATTCCTCTAGGACTGATGTGAAAAGAAGTTCAATTGGGTGTGAAAAATTCTTGCTTCTACTGGCAACATACAGCCAGCAATTTGGTTTGCGAAGGCACCTCGTTTGAAACGGTAGCTTCGATGTTCAGCGCCTATTTCAGGCACAAGGATGTATCAGTATCCTATTGTTCACAAATGTACAATTATGTCGCACGAATGTACTAAAATTTTAGCCATTCACTTCAGCAACAATAATTGACGTCTGAGATGTAATGACGTTGTTCCTGCTTTAGAGTATAAGCTTTGTGCTGGGTTAGTGCGGAATGCACCTGTGGCATAGCGCACCCCAGAGTTGTGTACAGGCTCCAGTATAACCTATTTTGGATAGCACTAGTGCGGTGTACAGTTGCAATAAAACTTGCCTTTCAGCTCCCCAGGTCATATGGGAGATGCCCATTTATGACTTTTAGCAATGACTTACACCTCGCAGCCAGTTCGTCCACATTGGATATCAAAAGTCTGTACAAAATTATACTTAAACATTTTATTTCTGTTGTATATTGCAAACCGAACACCGTTTATAGATGTCATCGGATCAAGGTGCGATAATCTGGTTGTTGTCCGCACCCCCTACCACGAGCCCAAAATGTCGACCGAGGCGTAGGGTTAGGTTTCTGGGGTACTACTATAAGTGTTAAAATTTCCATTGTATATGTAAGTTATTAATTACTATTTAAAATTTAAATTTTCTTATGTATACTGCTTACATACTGTATAACACGTGACAAAATATTGTTAACATATTTTATAAAATGTTTATATCAATCTTTTAATAAAATAAAATTATTGCCATTGTTACTTACAATTCAACCAATAAGCCCCAAAATGGTGACAGCGAAGAACTCATGTATTGGTGTACACAGGAGAGTACTCGATTGACCCCTCGGTACACGGTTAGGGATTTTCACAAGAAAAACAGACTGAATAATTCTAAATAATTCTATTTTTAGCTTAGTTTTTGTTTAGGTAGATAGTAATGAGAATCTGATTTTATTTAATGTAGCAGCACTTTCAAGAAGTATTTTTATTCACTATAAAAATATTACTAACGAACAGCAATGTTGACTTTACAAATCGATCAAATCTCTTTTCAAACAAATATGTTCATAATTTTAAAGGTGTGAATATCGCATTAAACTTTAGTTGAAAGTACGGTTATGTAGCACCATGTGATAAATCTATTTTGTCATAGGTTTTCATGGAAAATTCAAATTTTTATCATGCTACATTATTGTGATGAAGTTGCAGTTCGTTCCTTGACAAAAAGGCGTTTTTTAGAGGGTAAGCCAAATGCTTCAACATTGCCTTGTAGAATTCTTCTGTTATTCTGAACAAATTAACATTGATTTAAGTTATTCGTTAAACAACTTTTAGCTTTGGGATTATTTATATAGAATGCGAATACCCGTATAGGCTACGGGATAACTCCCACCGCGTTGACGTGTCATTCGGTGAACATGTTACACAGGCACTGTCCGCTATTCCCCGAAGGTTGAACATCCTCGGCACCCATGTTGCAGAAAGCTTTCTATTATACGGAGTGGCCTATAAGTCAGTTGGCAAAATTGCAAATAGCACTTTTATTGTACAGGTGTAGCAGGGATACAGATACAGATAACGCATACAGATAGTTAATAGGATAGTTCTCATTACCTACAAGAAATGCTCAAAGTGGCCTCCATCCTTTTCTATCCAAATTTGACATCTTCCAAGCACTGAAGCATAAATTATGTCCGAAATATTCAGGGACTGTAGGTGTTCAAATTCAGATTGATTGCGTTCTTTCAATTGTTCCACATCACAGATCTTCACGGAGTACACTGCATTTTTTAGTATACCCCAGGCCGAGAAGTCCATCGGGGTAAGATCAGGAGAACGTGGAGGCCATTCAACACGACCCCGTCTGCCAATCCATTCATCGAACGTTGCATTCAAAAAGTCTCTCACAATCGGTCCATAGTGAGGGGGTGCCCCATCTTGTTGCCATATTAACTTTTCTCGAATTGGCTGCAGGTGTTCAAAAAGTGGACTGTTTTCTAGTTTCATCAACACTTCGTGAAACATTTGTAGGTAACTTTCAGCATTCACTATACCATTAAAAAAGTAGGGTCCGATGATCCCACCGGCAAAGATCCCTGTCCAAACAGTAACCCCCGGAGCGTTTAACTCTGTCTTTATCACCACATGTGGATTCGCAGTATCCCAGTAAACACAGTTGTGCCTATTCACTGTACCATTCAGCTTAATAGTAGCCTCGTCACTCCAAAGAATGGTTTTGTAAAATTGTGGATCGACTTCTTGTCGTATTGCAATCCAACAATACGCCGAATTCTGCACGCCGATCAGGATCATCTTCATTTAGTCGTTGGAGTAAAGTGGGCTTATATGGTCTCAACTTCAACGTTTTCTGCATCCTTTGCAGGTTTGTTCGAGGTATTCCATACTCATTGGACGCTTTTCGTGTTGATTTCTTTGGTGACTGCACAAAACATTGCGCAACGATATTTAAATTCTCTTCTGTTGTAACTGTTTTTGGCCTACCTGATCGAGGAAGTTCCGCTACCATTCCAGTCTGTTCAAATCTCTTATTCAGTTTACGAATACCTTCTCTAGATGGAGATGCGATGTTTGGAAAACGTTCTGAAAATAACTCAACAACATCACTGTAATTATGGTCCTGTTTCCATCACATCTGCAGTACAAAAACATGCTGCTCCGTAGATAGTTTTCTATTCATTCTCTCGCAAACAACACGAACAACAAACAACAAACAAGCACTAACAACAGCATACACATCAACATCAACTTAACCTCATAATCTCAAATCTCAACTGAATTATGGGAACTACTTCTCTAGTCAAGTCAAGTAACTACTATGCTAGTCAATCGAGCGTCTATATATTGCTAGTGCCAACTGACTTATGGGCCACCCGGTACTTACATTTCTGTGAAAACGTTACATTTTTATACATTTTTATCCGTTCTTACGTATCGTATTTAGCATACTTTCCATTACGTTTCTTTAAATTAAATCTTTCGATATTAATTAGTGTTTTGCCTATTTTTTCAAATGTCGGCAATGTTCTTTGTGCAAACCTTATCCACAATATAATACCCATAGTTTTCTATGGTTATATACGTACCTTTAAATTCAGTAACACAACCTTTACTAGACATTTACAAAATGGAGAGTCATTGTAAACAGAATTTAGTGTGACTTTGACATCATCACAAGTTTTGCCTCTTTTACAAATCAAACATCCTCTTTTACCATTTGCCTCTTAGCAACCATCATTCGATGGTTTTAAACAGAAAGAGATGTTTCTCTTTGGCACAATAGCTTACAATAATAATTTATTTCAATCTCTTTCAATCTTTTACAACAATAATTTGAAGACAAAGAATATAATTTGGTACAACATTGGTTATCACATAAAGCAACAGATTAATAAGAGCAATTTTTCTTACTAGTCTAGTGCTCAATGAGCAACACACACGTATTCCACCAAGAACGAATTGATTTATTGTCTTGTATTGACTTAGTGGTTTTCATAAGAGTGGCGGAAATGTAAAGATGATGAAATCAGCTTCCAGCACCAAACACAAGAAGCACAGAAAATTGACATTTGTGTGCCTTGTTTAGGGCCACGTTAGTTAAATAGGGAATGGTAACATTTCAGAATTTAAACAAATAAAGTTGTGTATTCATATTTGTAAGGAATATTATTTTTCATTTACACTTTATCTAAGAATGTGAATTTGTTTATAGTGATAAATGGTCTATAAAGTAAAAGTTTAATATGCTTTCGTCAGGTGCTTCTGTGTATCTGCACACTATTTCATAGATTCTATCTTTGTTAACTTGTCCATGATTTGTAGATAATTTTGGATAATTCGAGAACGTGTAACAAAGTCTGGAGACAATTTTTAACCTCTAGACAAAATAACTTTCTAAAGAATTGGAAACGTAATATTTTTTGGTTTTACACACATTTTAGGTTCTGGATAGACGAAAATAAAACTGATACGAAACGTTTACCATTAGCAGAAAAATTTAATTTCATAGAACTTATCAACAAAGTCAAAAATAGTAGCTAATGTTTTTAGCCTTCGTTGATAACGTGTAAGTGAATGGAACTCTAATTTCTCAATTCATATTAGTGTTTTTTGTAGTATCAAAAAACAAATATTTGCCAATTAATCGTTACATCGAGGTTTTTAAACTTGATTAAAACAGTAGTTTATCTAGTTATAGACGTTGAATTCTCTATCAACGTTGTACTACTTTCTGCTACAGTTATAAATTTTAAATTTATTGGGTTCAAAATATTATTAAGATTTTTTAAATTCTCATTGTCATAAATATATAGAAAGTACCAAGTTTAACCAAATACGTAGTGAGCATTAAAAGGAATTTCATTAATACAGATTAGTGTAATTAGAAAAGCATTTACGCTCTTTCCACACAGGCACGGCAGAACATTAGTACTTACGCACAGAATAGCACTTTCCCTCCCTCTACGCAAGAGTATTTTTGTACTCAGCGATCGTTACCCTCTACACAATCTCGCATTCTCACGTCGGCCAGAAACTCCAATGTCCGTTATATCCTTTTATACTTGTTGACCTTTGACTGCGTACAGAACGACTTTGCCGGATTTGTTAGGTCTGTGTTGTACACTTCAACGCTAAAATCATGTATTAATGCTTCCCTTTCGTGGCCATTGAATGTTATATTCTGTATTACGTACAGTGTGTGTGTGTGTGTGTGTGTGTGTGTGTGTGTGTGTGTGTGTGTGTGTGTGTGTGTGTGTGTGTGCATTTTTATGGGGAGGTTGTCACGCACTTGTGCTTATGTGCTCGCCTGACAAAATGTATTTTTCATCGTATACACTATACGGTCGTTAGTTTACAAAATATGAATGTGAAATGTGTAGAAAATTATTTCTGATTAGAAATTCTTTAATTTTCAAGTGAATTCCGTGACGCTAAAAAATTACAGCAAGTCTATATTTATCAATCAGTGGATCTAATATTTTCCTCGAACTGAGCAGTATTATAGTAGTACGTAATTAACTAAGATTCAGGATTGTGACTTTATTACTAACCTAAAAATAACAATTTATAAGTGATTAAATATGGTTCTGCTTTTCTCTAAATTCCTTAAAGTTTTAAGGTATACGTTCTTCATGAATACAGTTTTACGTTAGTACGCGTATAATCTAGTCCATCCACTTAACCCTATTTTGCAAAATGCTTTTAAAGTAATGTAAATTGCAAAACTGAATATTCCCTTCTTTGTGTAGTAATTTGTATTAAATCTGAAAATCATGCACGTTGTAAGTGAAATGCTACGTTCAGGTAATAATTTACGTATTTAAATAGGAGACAGATTGTTAACGAAAACGATATGCAATTAAACGAATATACGATTATCATATCATAATTGCTTATCGTACGATTATCGTATGGGAAAACCATCATTCTGGACACACATACACACAAAGGACATCGTGTACATATTAATGATTAGTAGGCTGTTTTAATGAGAAGTGAAATAAACATTTCAATTATTAGATGTGTGTACCTAAAAGGAAGTTAGAAATAAATGTATATGATTGTGGAAAAATGTCCACTGAAATAGCAACACAATAATAGCAACTGAACTACCATTTTGCAAGTGCGGAACGCAGTATTAAATAGAAGTGTCCATTATAACAGACTACATGGTGAAACTTAATTGTCTATCAACTGAATTTACCAATAAGAAATAGAACTTCATAGACAGGTATACAAAGATTTAATTACTAAGATACAATATTAAATGTATTCAATAAAACATTTAATATTAAATATATTAAATATTTTGAATTTGTGCATAATTCTAAATTTGAATGGACATGTGTAATACCTGATACAATATTAGCCATACATCTATTCACGTATGTAAATTAAATTAACGATTACAAATAGTTATGTCAGTATTGGAAGATAATAGGAGTCAAAATAACCACAATTTTATACTTTTAAAATGTTTAAGCAATCAAAAATGAATTAAATGGTTCAAATATATTCAACATATATATTAAAATTAAATGGTATCACAAATCTGCATCATTACATATAAATAGAGCGTATTACAACTTTAACGGAATAGTCTGCAATAGCAAGTTTGAAATGCTTTGTAAAATTGTTGAAGGATTGGAAAGATTTAACTGGAAGACTGTGTGTGCAGTCTGAAATAACCTGTCCGGTTTCCCGCAGTTTGAGTATTCTGCGGCACGAAGTTTTGCTTGTTACGTTTAACTTTTATTGTAGTAACAGGTGCGAAAGTACAAGTCGCACATAGATGAACATTACGTTTTACATTAAACTTCGTAGAAACACGACATCAGCTTCGATCTGACTACAACTTTCTTCCTTCTGGATACAACGAATCGCACAATCTTACCATCAAAAATTGGTACAGAGAAGTTTGCTATCATGCTTGGTTATAAGTTTGCTTTTATTATGATTACTTTGAAATCATTATACTCTATAAACAGAGAGACTTCGTTGACGATGACTTTTAGGTATATATCACTTAAGTATATCCGTGTTCCTAGAACTTTGTTTTCGAAGGTATAGAATATTTTGTTACTGCTCTGCTTGACAGTATCTCACAGCTGTATAAAATACATCCAGTTTACCATCAAGATACGGATATCAATACAAAGTTTTCTACTGAAGCTGTATAGTTATTCCCTCAGTACCTAGGTATACATTTATGTTTATATTCAACTCCAGTGTATTCATCTAATATAATTCTACAGAACGTGGTTGTGTCTCTATAAGGATATACACTATGTTAGTATTCTATAGAATCTTTAAATTATGCTATAAGAAAGGAGGTTGGCATTTGGGTAAGAGGTACTAAGGTTAACTCTGTAAAATGTGCTGAGAATCTATCTAAACATTTAAACCTAACAAAGGCTTCTGTGATGCCTTTATAAAATGAATTTTTATATATATTCATTTATAAAGATGGCTTTATAAATTGTCGTTTGTTAAAGGACAATTTAAAAAAATTTAATATTTTCTTTATACTTATGTCTGATAGCTCGGTATGAATACACTTCATGTGTGACGGGTAAAATGAGACGTGATTTGACTTTGTTTGTTGCGTTCCTAGCTGTGCCTGCAAAATACTTCAGCTTCTTTCCAGACACAAGAGACATATTTTAGCCTACATGCTGCATAGTTAGGTCACAAAAAACTATAACTATTTTAAGTTCTGTATGTTTGCGATTTTATAAAGAATTCAACTGTTATGAGGTCAAATCCTAACGCTACTTTAAGATTGAAATTATTTATAATATCTCTGGTTAATTATCTGACTGCAGTACTTAAAATAATTTTTTTCTTCATTTTGTTTGAAAATTCTAGAAAACTACAGAATTGCTGTCCTTTGGTTTAACTATCTCAGTTCTAATTATCTGTTAATGTCATCTATTGCTGAAACGATATCTTTTTGTATCTTTTACTTGGAATGTATAACATTATGATTTTTCTTGGACTTTTATGATTTTTCGTTGTTTTCTACAATAAGTAATTCATTAGTCGAATTTCAGTTTGGGATGTATTTCAGTTCATTTTGTAATTCATAAATTGTCTATGAAATACGTAACTTTCTTCCACCTACGTTCCTGACGAACGGACATAGTTTAACACTGCCCCCGCGCATAAATTTCTATGGAAGCACATTAACGCACATTAACGAAGTACAAAACCCATACAAAATTACTTGACTGCAACACAACCTATAGAAACAATGTATATCTGTTTATGTGGATAAGCACAAAATAGCGTTTGTCAATGGATTTAGGGATTTCTAACAACGCACATATAACAGATACGTCAAGTTCTCTCATGGATTGCAGCGCGAATTAAGAGTAACAGACCTGCAGAGTTAGATTAGTGGCTTATATTTGATTTTTGAGTATGTTTTTAACACCAAAATATAAGCACAAATACGACAGTCCGTGACAAACTGTGAACTGCTTTCACGGAACTGTAGAAAGGTGAATCTCTTGAAAGGAAGTAAGACCTTCATTTTATAGTACTTGAAATATAAAATCATGGCTTGCAATATCACTAGTGTGCCATGTCATGTAGACCTACTGTGTGGTATTACGGATATCACACATGGTAGTTTTTATAAACCCATATACTGTCAATTGAAATATAATAAATTCATAATAACATTCATTCGTTTACAAAAAAACAAATTTTCATTTACAAATTTATAGTTGTATAAAGTTTTAACTATAATCAGGATACATATTTGTTTATGTAGAAACTGATATTCGTAGTATTATATTTTTTTTAAATCTATTGTGTAATTATTATTTTCTATTTTGCGTATAGTGGTTGATGTTTATTATACAAAAATGTCTTACATCATATTAAATGGTGGCATAAATCGAAGTAAATTTAAACTCACACGGTAGCGCTTACACCCATACAATAATGTAATAAAGATTTCAAGCAATTATACCATATTTACCAAGCAACCGCGTTACTATTTTTGCAAAAAGTATCCATAAAAATAAACCAATCAAACGTAAATGCTTTTACCCTAAATTACAGGATAATAAAAGGAATAATGCTTTTAATTAATAAATTTAGGTGTATAATTCAAGCAGTCCAATCTTACAGAAATTCCGATCTTCAATTTAAAAGCATAATTCCTTTTACCCAAAAACTTTTTGTCTCAGAATGACTGGTATTTGCAATAGTGAAGCTACTTTTTGCTGAACCTTGTGTTGTAATGACACAACAAATTAGAATTTGTTTTAGCTGCTCAGGTGTGTTTTAAACAGTTCGGTTTTGTAATATTTGTACCACTTTTATTTTAATGCCTTCTTTTAGTTGATAATGATTGCCAGTATACTTTCATAACCAGAAAAATACACATAATGTACGGTATGTTACTACTATTGGATAAAATATTATAATTGTTATTATGAGTAACACACAAAGTTACTTAAAAAATTCATTTTATGACTAAAATGGTTAAGGTCTTTTAGCATTATTATGACAATTTTATAATTGAAAATAATCATTACCAGAATCTTCCAATTTAAAATAATGATATTCACTAGACGGAAGATGGTGTTTTGAACAGTATGCTGTAGATTGTAGTTATCCTGGGTTTAACCCCAAGTATTTATATGGACGTGCTCTACACTTTTAGTTTTTCTCAGCTTACCTTGAACCTTGGCCCTAGCCTCTCAGAAAAACGATTTTCAGTCATTTCTGATAATACATGAAACATTGAAAATTTGTTTTACAAACGAAATATTCTAATAATAAGATAAACTAATTTTGATATCCGAGTTTCAAAAATTACATGTATACTAGGAAGTATATTCTTTGTGTTTTGTCGTATTAGCTTTTATTTGGTCTACTGCAAAGGCGTAAGAAGAAAAACACATAAACACATGAAAAGCCTTATACGTCTCTACTATTAATTATATCATTCTTTCCAACTTTGCTTGAAAATTGTTCAGTAACTTTTTGTGTAAAGAGAGAGTTATCCGCCTCACAGAGAGTTCACGGGTGTGTTTATTTCAAGACTGTCTTTAATCTTACGAAAGAAACAGATAAACACTTAACACTATTTTCTTCACACACCCTCATGACTTCAGAAATAATATGTATTATGTGACATACTATCAACTTCTGATATATCTGCTAACCTTTTTTGCATACATGAAAAAAATTCATTTTTTATTTTCCTGTTTTGGTTTCTTCTAGTCTATAGTGTGTCTACACCGGTCTACACCGGTGTTTCCATTCTTTCGTTCCAGTCTATCTCTTACATATATCATTTTATGAAACATATTCAAGCAAATACAGCATTTTCTATAAATCTTAATTATTTTATGTCAGCTGGAAGCATGTCGTTTATATTCAACCAATTGTTCTGATATCATGCAGGCAGCAATAGGAAATTATTTGGGCTTATATGAGAAAAACATTCAGTTTTATAAATTAACGAGCAAACATTAATTTTGCGAAACTCAATTGTTAATTAGGTCTTACATTATATTTAATTTAACATGTCAAAAAAATATGTGATCAATACCAAAAAACTTCAATTGGCTTTTTTGATAAAGTAAACAACTTTATGAACACATACTGTAGAGTATGTCACATTTAAACCTACAAGAATAAATTATTACTACTTTTATTATTCGTTTATATAAAATATATTAAACTAATATTAGTGTTAAACGTTCGGTTTTATATCATGGAAACTAGAATATCGTATCACATTTTGTGCCCATATTTGGTAATAATCTTGATAAAGATAAAGATACTCCATTTATTTAATAATATTCGCTATCGTATTGCTATGTATGTCACTAGCTTCAGTACCTAGGAACAAATTATTAACAATGATTAATAATTTGATTTATTTTTCACAAACCAAACGCTACGTCATATGCCAAGTTACGTTGACTCATAATAACAATAATTGTTAAAGTGTACCGTGAAGAATAACTTAGTCGAAAATACAAGTAGCTCGCAATAACCAAGCATTCGTAGCGGCTGAAGTACCCGTTTCTTATCTAAAAACAGCTCCATGTATCACAAGCTTCAAATACATACGACCTTTAGTTTACTATTCCCTTAACGTAACTCACAGAATCTCACGGTTTCTGTCTCATGCCGTTACCTCGACCTCCATCTCCCTTTGCAACAACACAATGAGTTCGCCTTGTGCGTTGATAACTAGCTGCGTAAAATACAGGCTTCTTTCAGTTGTAGCTTCGCCAAAGCAATGATTTCTATATTACGTTTGGGTGTCTGTATAACTTAATTCAGCCTCAACTAAAATTGAAAATTATTGATCGCTATGAGTGAACGTCCTTAATGTACAAGCATTTAACCGTCACGTGCTTCTTCTCTCCTTCTAATTGTAAAAGAGGATTTCAATCTTTTCAGTTGGTTTAAGGATTTCAATGCAATAAGTACATTTTTCAGTTTAATATATTTTTAAAATTTACTGCAGATACCCAAATGTGTATGACAAGAAAGATATTTAAAAGTTTTACAAAAATACTGCAGCATTATAAAGAGTTTACTGATGGATTCGACTTTATCATATCCCCTGTAAATACAAAATAATTTTTACCAAAACCTGTGGCATTTGACTACTAGTCTACAGGCTTCGGCTTTTGATTTTGGCCAGTGGCACATTATTTTAAGTTTTTCTTTATCCAGCTGGTCAACTTAGATTTATACTAAATGATTTAATTAAAGATAACACATACGGTGAAAGCTTAATGCAGACCACATTATCTTTCTTACATTCCATATTGATCAAGCTTAGCAACTCACCGTACTTCTCCTAAATCACTGTACAAATTAGCATTAAAACTGACGATAATGTTTCTATTAAGTTTTAACTTAACGAGCGTTCCATGTTAAAGTAATTTATTGGTCAACAGCGCGCCCACTACAGACAAATACACCAAAATGTCATCGCTAAAGACTGTCTTCGTTAGGGAAGAAATTGCGAGCCCACCAACCTGTGAGTTGAGAAGAAGAAGCAGACGTATCGGCTGTAAAGGTGTTCCTTGTAATAACCGTATGTTAGTAAACATCTGTGACATGTTTGAAATTGTTACAAAGATCTTAAGTTTTAATTACATTATATTTAATGTAACTAAGTTTAAAATATTTAATTATTTTATTAATAAGAATGGCTTAATTATTTTATCACTTAAAAGAATTTAATTGATTTAGGCTATCAATTAAAATAATTTAATTATTTTAAGTATATACGTGTAAGCCAGAATACACGAACTTCAACTATTTTATGCAGTTTCTACCTACCCTAAATTGGATAGGTGATTTTCTACCTACCTGAGTGTAAGTAAACTGAAACAAACAAATAATAACACAAAATAACGCACACCCACACAAATTCGTTGGAATAATTAATAAACTATTGTTTTGAATATAAACATATAAAATGTAATGAAAAGTAACCGAAAAACATTGCTACCAAATAAAATTAACAAATTAAAAAGGGGTGTTCACCAACAAAAACCAGTTTGATTGCAAATCCGCCCAAAATTGCCCACACAATTACTGAACGCATTATCCACATAAACAAGACTTGACACTTCTCCCTTGTTTGTTGCCCTCACGAACATTACACTTTATACACATTGGCTTTAAAACGTCATCTTCTCGATGTTGTTATAGATTTTATAAAAACGACGAATGCATGCACTCAGAAAGACCAAAGCCATTTCTATCAAACAGCTCGATAACATAGTGGTTATTAATTAAAAATGCATCTATTCAAATGAGAAACTTGAAAATAGAGGTTATTGTATGTAAGGTGATAGTCATTGCAAGTACAGTATAATTAACTTTGCCACTTTTTATGGTTGCACAAGTGTAAAACGGAGGGACAGTACGCTCGCCCGCGCGTGCCCACACACTCACACGCAGAATTTACATTTTTCAGGTGATAAAGCACTGCAGCGAACCATGTAATATTAAGATACAATTTGTACGGTTGCCGAAATTGTATGAAGTAATTAAAATTGTATAAAGTATATCAGACACTCATATTCTCTACCAAATATTGTTATCGATCAATAATATCTAGAATTGCACAGATTTTCTTGCTTAGCTGTTGGTTTATTTACGTTCACTAAACGTGTACAATGTGAGACTACATTTATTTTGGCTCTTAGCGTAGTTTTAAACAAAGTAAAAGTATAAAGTATTTGTTGGCAATAACAAACAGAATAAGGTACAAAACAAAGAAAACACTAAATTAAACTATATTATTAACGATGTGATTTTCACATAATCAGAATCGTTTGACACATCATTATGGTTGCAGACATCCTTTTAACCCTCTATATATAAGCTTATATATATATATATATATATATATATACACACACACACGATACAAATGTGTTTGCGCACACATACGAGGTACGTTAAAAAAAAAGACCGAAATATTTGTGTAGTACTTCAACCTGCGCATAGAGTGAGCTGCACAATTAAGTCCTGCTAGCGACATATTTTGACGCCGGAATGCAGTTATCTCCGTTCCATCATGATCATTAGTCTTCGAGCTACACACGCTGTAGCGGCACGAGCAGCGTCCGACGAATTTGTATCGAAGTGAGAACGAAGATCTTAAAACAACGCGTATGTATAGAATGTTGTTGCTGACTTCGTCAAATTTTTACAGAGCAATTTCCATTGCATTCCAAAGTTATCATTATCAATTTTGCATTGGTACGCAGTTGCTGACAGACCCCAAACGGGTATCTTCTTGATTCCCAGTCAACAAACGCAGTGTGAATTTTTCATTGATACTATACATTTAAATTTTTCCAACAAAAATTAATTTTACGATCTTATACGGATGAGCACCATCTCAGAAAATCTCAGCAGCTAAAAGATGATTTACAATTATCACATCACAAACTCTCTTGCTACGATCTTCGACATTGCTTTGATCGGCACCGACTATTAATTTGTACCTCTTTAAAAATACTTAAAATAATGTTCGGCTCCTGCAAGCTTCCGCGTATGGTTACTCGAATAACCAGAATGTGTCTGTAAAGTTTTGCCGGAAGTTCATAGCCACACGTTGTTCTTTCCGGTCTTCCTTAATCGCTTTGTCACTAATCTGCCGGCCAGCTTGCGCACGCCCCCACTCAATCTGATATACCACAAAGGCTGATAGCGGCCCAGAATAAATCGCAGTTTGTTGTCAAAAACTATCGCTAGGCGCGCTCAAAGTCGCAGTGCGTTGTTTGTTGCGGATTGATGTGTTATTCAAAAAGTTCGGTATTTTTTTGAACTCGTACTTGGATAGGTATGAACATTTGTGTACATGTGTGTTTTGAATGTGTCTTTTTGTTTTGTAAAGAAATTTACATAACATGACTTATCTCTCCATAATGTTATACATACATACGTTATTATTATTTGATGATCATTCACGTTTTCTCAGTCTGGTATACGCATTCTGTAATATACCGTGACATATTGTTGCAGGAGTTGACTTGAGAATGGTGTAAACACCGAAAGACTTTGGTTCAGAAAGATGTAAATAAGAGACTAGTAACAAAACATCAAAATAGAAACCGCTATCTATATCAGATATCTGTACAAATTGTTGAATAGTACGTTACACAACATTTTCCCAGTTCCTATTCAAGCATATTAATTATAGTTATTAACAATGTGAATTAAACTTACACGATGTAACGCGCTTACAAAGAATAGTGAAAACGACGAAGTTAATCCTAAAAACGTATTTAAACAACTAGAGCTACAAAGAAGGGTGACAATATTATACATTTTTATTTTCTGCTAAACATGTAGTAGGATTTGACCTTCTCTTATGTTATGTTACTAACAGGTCAAATATGTTCGAACAGATAGATAATATGTCGTTTATAGATAATAGATATTATAGATAATAGGTAAGTATGTCGTTTTTGTGACTACCAAAACACACACAAAAAGCACAAAACAAATTCGATCTACCTGGTATTTACAAACTAAATTGCTCAGATTTCAACAAATTCAACATAGGCCAGACAGGGCGTAGCTTCAAACAAAGATACATTGAACACAAAAAGGCACTACACTCTACTACCGAATCCACGTTTGCAAACCACACATACAAAAACATCGACAATAACACGGATATTCTACACGTACACACATAGGCCGAAAACTAGACACTCTTGAACAATTGAAAATATACAAACACACAAAAACGACATCCTAAACCAACAGACACAATTCAAATCACACGCATTATTTGAACATATCACACCCCACACACACAACATTGATCCTTCAAAAGTCGACACCGTCGCCAAGAACAAGACGGACAGCGCTCCCAGTGGCAGCCTCTGACGAAGCTTATAATAAGCGAAAACTGGTTCAGGCCATAAGGTAAAACTTTTATGTTTTTGCCCATAAAAAACATTTTGTTCCGAGTCGGTAGTGATTCAATTATATTTAGTTATAAATATTTACTATTATTTTTAGTTTTCAAGGCCTATTTTAATGTTTATTTTCATATTGGCTATCCGTGTTTTATAGAGTGACCCATCGTTTCTTCTAAACCAGATGAATTTTCAGTTTCTCATGCGGCATGTCTTCTTTGTCATTAGTTCTCTTTGTCCTGTCAGTAGAGTGCACACAAAAGCAAGACAAAGGACTGAAGAAGTAACAAGAGTCGTTTACCGTAACCCAATATTGTACGTGACTAAATTTTAAAGATTTCTTGGAGGTATCTATTTCATTCAACCAATTGTACTAATCAGAATTGTTCAATACGTACTTCGATATACTCTGTACTGCTGTGACTGACATTCTCGCCTCTTGTGCCGAAAGATTCGAGTTCGAGTACTTCAAAACGCCTATTTATTTTCCATCCAGTATTTTGATACTAAGTGCTTAGAACAAATATGGTTTGTCACGTGACAGTTAAAATCCGATACACGGCTAGAGACTAACAATGAAGCTTGCCTTCAAGCTTCCTGGGTGACATCTTAACACTTTAGGCAAATATATAACATTGCAAATTTTAAATTAATGTTCACCATCTTATGGCAGATCTTATCTAACTATAAATTTAAAATTTTGCTTGTTTTAATCTACTGCTACATTTGTTGCAGTAATGCATGATAACACTGATGCCCGTTTGTGTTGTCCATAGTCATCATTAGCTATTTAATTAAAAAAAATAACCGTTTCCTCTATACATTTTTATGTACGCCTGATGTGTGTACTTTCGAGCTATAATGCGTGTGTAAATATAAACTAGCAGTTATATTATTCTAACAATATGTCTAAAATTCAGCCTATTTTTTTAAAAGTTAATAGGAATTGATTTATTTATTGATTGAAATAAATAAAACTAACACTATATTTCTTTGTTTCTATTAAAAGTTTTATTTTAAATTTTAACAAAATTTTATTAAAATACTTTTAAATTGAATAATTGTTTCAATAAATTACAATTTGTTTATCCAGTTCTTTTATTCTCTGTATGTATAAAGCTACGTTTGTTAGTTATTAGTATTTTAGGTATTTCATTACTTGCTATGTGGTTTGTCATCTAATACCCAGTGAATATAGTTATACGACGGTCTACTGAACGTCGTCTGGTACAGTGGAAAGCAAAATACAAGACACCAATTATGCCACTAATCACCAGCTTTAATTATCACAATTAAACAGTTTGTAATCAACAAGAGGGTCTGTTACAACAAATCAAATAAAAACTGTTGACAGGCAATACAAATTTCTACTAATATAAAACACAATTGTATTCCAATAGTCCCGTACAATTATAAAAACATATAACACTTCGGCACACTACTTCAAACCGCACTGATATAAATAGCAACAATAACTGACTAAATGACGCTGAGTACTTCTATTCATACCCCGCTGAGGTTCCAGAATATTCGCTAACTGCTCGTCAAGAATGCTACTAGAAACCAGTACATAATTGGTTCCGTGGTTGCGGCCTTACACACAGCGGACCGAACCGGACCGGTGCGGACTGATATAGCCTCGATAATTGACGCGTAATTGTTTTTCAAAGCAAAGTAGCAGCCTTATGTACGCACACACACATTACACCTGGAATATTCGAGATACTTGTAGTACGGACCGTATTACGTAACACTTTTTCCGCATTACGTAACAATAATATTACTGTCTTCACCAACAGATATAGAATCGTAGGAGTAGATAACGTAACAGACACCAAACAGAGGTACGTCCATTATCTTGAAATAAAACCAAAGTGATTAATTCATTATTTTTGTAGGTCGAGATAGTGATACTCCAGTTGGTATTAAACTTTGTTGCTCCTTAATTCATCTTATAGTATAATCAGTTACAGAAAATATATGAAATCATCTGTTTCAAGTCTGACCGCTCACCTGCCATGCGAACAATCTCTGGGCTGTTTATCGTACACAGCATGTGTCATTTTCACTAGAGAAAAGCTTGTTTATACTAAAACCATTATACTTTTTACTGAAAGAATAATATTTTTATAATATAGCGGTTGCAGACTTGAAGGTTTAAGAAATTATTATGATTATGGACATTGTACATAAAAAAAAAATCGTGTCGTGCTTACCGAAGTAATAAATACTCTTACTACGATAACCAGTCGTTCCTGTCATGCAGTATTCTCATGGGTAATTGATTTTATTCTCTTGTTTTATGATTTAGAATGTTATGCGAT
This sequence comes from Magicicada septendecula, assembly GCA_034769895.1. NCBI lineage: Eukaryota > Metazoa > Arthropoda > Insecta > Hemiptera > Cicadidae > Magicicada > Magicicada septendecula. The sequence goes on along the minus strand of CM068367.1, from coordinate 534,175,808 downwards.
CTTACCTAACGTTTTAGCTACCCGATGTAAAATACGCATCAAAATGTAATTGAAAAACATAAATGTTCAAACCTATTACAGAATTGTGTAGAATATTATGATGTGCTTTTAAGTATAATACAAAAATATTTCTAAAGCCTCCAAAAATTTGTCTGCATCAATCCATGTGTTCCGCTCAATATTTCATTACAACCAAACATCTCAAATAGATTACGCTGATATTTCCTTTTTAATATTTTATCTAAAATATTTTGTTGTAATAGCTGTTATTCCGATACTTCCTTCAGAATACGTTATAGTTATAAAAATATTCCAACATGTAATAGAATAAGACACGCAATTCGTTGGTGAGAATATTATCGTTAATTTTTTTTGTTTCCACGATTGTGTACTACTACTACTACTATTTTCTGCTGCTACTACTACTACTTCGAACATTTTTATACCACTACGTTGCTACTCACGATACTGATATTGTTACTCATATTTCAGAAAGCTATTTTGAGAGTGTAAAATTTAATGCATAATGAGAAAGAACGCCAGTGAGCAATATTATATGAATACCCGGTGACGTTAAGGAAAATAATCTATATTAGAAAAAACAATGAATACACTTACAACTTTCTGCTTCCATCTTTGAGCAGCTACAGATTATTCGTACTTTCATACCTATTCTCGTGAGACATATGTCTTCTCATTGCGAATTTTTTGCCTCCTAAAAATTTTATAAATTAGACAATCGAACAGGAAAGGTTGACAGGAATATTTTAATTAGTAAAATATACGTAATAAAACGGAGTATTCCTTCTCTTATATAAATTACAAAATAGTAGAGAATGAGGGCAAAAAGTCGTAAGCATAAAATTGTCAGTTACTTGTATGCAGTGAAGTCAATTTCATAAAACGATGAAATTAGTCCTAATGTTTTATGTAAAGTAAGAGTCAGCCAGTTTTTCCACCAATTCAAGTCGATATCAAAATGTAAGTGACAACTATGAATCGTTTATGGAAAACACGGAATACATATTACCTATGTTAAATGATATTTCAATAATTTATTTCTATCAGAGGGATGTGTTTGATTCAACTCACGTTGTTCATCTATATTTATGGATTCAATTTAGTTTGACACGGATATGGTCATTCAAAATATTGTATGGCACACGTTTTAGTTCTACAAGCAAACCCACATATTCCTTTTGTTTTAAAAATGTGTTTTAATATCTGGATACTTTCCAAAAATTATAACTCGTGGAAAGTCTTGTATTTTTTAAGGTAAACACACATGAAACTTAGTTTTAAAAACATACCTCGTGTTTAATAAATGCAGTTACTCATGAATTAAGTGCAATGATATTTTCCATCATTGGTTACATCGTTTAAGTTTGATGTTCATTCTAATTTGCTTTATGCAATAAATGTATTATTTTTCATTCTTTATGTAAAAAACTTATCTATCTTCATGTCCCTCTCTGGTACAGGTGTGTACATAAATATGTACATCACATGCCCAAAGTTGAGAAAATTAAGTTTATATTTGTATTCTAAGCCACTAAGTGCCACTTAACCTCTTAATTGAAAACAGGGTAATGCGTTTTACACATTATTGTTTTTTTTTACTCTTTTCTTTCCCAACCGTCTGCACAAGTGTAGAGTGTAAATGCTTCTACAAAACATAATATACCTACGCTTAGCTCTTCATTTTCACTTAGTCGGTAAATGACGAGAATACAAAAAAAATTAAAGTAATAATTTACATTAATTAGGCATTGCAAAAGCATGACAACAGTATCACCTGCCCAAAACATAAGTATAAAATGAATCAGTAAATTTACAGAGAAACAATTTGGTAATTTGCCGACTTAAAACTCAACAATGTCGGATTAATCACTTTCTAATACAAGTGTCTGCTAATTAATAAGTAGTGTGATTTTCTCTGCTAGCTAATACTGTGCAAGAAATTTGTTTAGTTTAATATTAAAAAATCACAATCTTTATTGAATTTATATTCCACATTCATAGTGCTGTAGAAATACTTCCAGAATGTTTTATTAATTTCATTGAAAGCACAAACACTTAACTGAATAAAGTAATGTTTTTTCTAACGGTTTAAATACAGTACCTATGACAAATTCCGTCAGTATTTCACATGTGAATCTGAAACGGCATTAGATTACGAAACACGATATTAAGATAAACTGATAAATAAGATTTTGTAAAAATTTATGTTTATGAGTTTTTACAATTCATGTATAATAAAGTTTTGTAAGATGCAAAAAAATTACTCTTACAAGAACAGAATTTCAAATTACACACACGATTGAATTTGAACTTTCAGTAAAATCGTCTTAATGTTTCGTGCTTAGTTCATAATAAATAAATAAACAACACACTTACATATACAAGCGCCCGCACGATTGTGTTTTTTTTTCAAAATACTGTAATCTAAAACATATTGTAAAGTAAGCAGGAGCATTTAAATTTATTAATTGTAAATTTAGAAGCGTCTAAATGTAATTAGCTCAAAAATTATAAGACGTACAAGCAATTTTCAAAAGTCTGTGAACACAATAAATTTCAATTTACAGGAGGAAAATAAAATAACGTTGCTGGATTAGGAAACCATGAACTCATGGATACATGACAAAAATTGCTGCCGGAAGGTAAATTTACCCGTAATAAAAAAGTTACAAGAAACTTGAGCTGTGTTCATTTGTTTAAAGTTACTTTATATGAACTTCTGGAATCCGGATTTAGACTCTTCAAAATACTCCACGACCAATGAGAAAAAAGACCAATCTAAATGACTTATTTTTTTCTCATTGGTCATGGAGTGTTTCAAAGATTCTGAATCCGATCTACAGAAGTTATCTAAAATAACCTTAAACAAATTAACTTAACTCCAGATACTTGTAACTTCTTTACAAGAGGTATATTCATTTTTAACAGTAATTTTTTGTCAATTTAAACCACAGTTGACATAATCCAAATACAAATGCGTTTTCACTGTGCTTAAACTAGATTTATCTGTGAGGAACAAATGTTCATGATTTTCTTAAATAAAAATTTGCCACGACTCCCAAATATTGTGTTAGTTTTGCTGTAGTATTAATAACGTCTGTTAAACCTTAGCTTTAATGTTATTTAAAACTGTAAATAAACGACACGGTTTTGTGTTGTTTTAAAATGACTGAGATTTATTTTCTCGTATACTTAAACATTTATTAGCCTATACTTTATATAATATTTAGCAGTGATTTAACCACGACCTGTCGGCTATAAGAGCTAACTGTATTCATAAAAGTGTGCTACAATATGATAGTAAAAGATATAGCCGTGACTTATCAATCTTAACTTCTCTTAGTTTACAATTTATGTCAAGTAATTCCCAATACTGTCAATCCATTGTTATTTTAAAATTTAATAATGAGAATAGACATATTACTGTGATTATTATGAATATTATTATAGAGGTCGTTATTATTGTCTCTGTATCTGTATAGGCCTACATAATTTCTAATTTCTAACACATACACACACGATTCGTAATGTGCTATGTTATTTTTTGATATTACGTTCGTGTATGTTTATGTGTGTAAATATCGTATGTATTCTCTGCATACCATTTTGAATAAATTAATTTAAGACCGACCGTTAGATATATTTCTACATGAGGGAGTATAACTCACGAGATGATACATGATATAAGACATAAGACGATAATAAATGAAAAGATTTTACCGTTGTCGATGTAAGCAATTACTTTAAATTATTTTACATATGTTTGAAAAATTTCCGATTTAAGTAAAGATTTCAAATTCAATAATAATCATGAAAGTAATATGGTTGACTCCCGGTGAACAGGTTTTACATGCCTGCGTTGCAAGCCGTGAAACAGAAGTGTATTTTTCTATCCATTATGAGTAATAAAACAAAGCTACAGAAAGTGTTATCATTGCCCCACAAAGAGCCAGTTCAAGGGAATCTAGCAACAAAAATAAACCGTAAGACATTGGCGTTCCAAACACGTGCTGCTTTGTGTTTGACAAACATCTCAGAAAGTCGGATTACATATAATATGATCCACCCTTTAGAGTGGTGTTGCCGGCTGGTTCGTGTAATTCAGTTTATCGTGATCTGTAATTACGAGGATAGTTAAGTGACACACATCAGCCACTGTTATATTTAATATTACTAAGTTATTTATAGATATTTAATAATAATAATTATAGATATTAATAGATAGATAGATTTAATATATTTATAGATATTTTGATATTTAATAATGAATAAAATTCTACTATGCAAAAAGTGTTCGGTATGGAATATTTTTTATTTTAAACAAATCATTGATCACAATAAAATAACGTAGTATATTCAAAAGGACATACTAAATGCTAACATACTAACATACAAAATAACACATAAATACACTACTAATAATATCATACTATGATACAACGTATTTATCTACGTATTATGCTTATTTAATCACAGGAACAACATAAAAAGTTTTAAAAATTGGTTTTGAATGACAATAATTCATATTATAATTTGAATGTAGTTTGTGATAAAACAACAAAATCAACTATTTAGACATAACCATCACAATATAAAATAACCACCTACAATATGTAACATACAGAAAACCAACTTCCACTAACATCATTATACCTAACCATTCTGACCAACCACCACAACATAAAATGGCAGCATTCTATTCACTATTTAACAGAATGTACAAAATACCCCTAAACAAACAAAAAAACAAACAAACAAAGAAATATAATATACCAAATTGCTTGTGAAAATGGATATAATAAAAACACTGTAAACAAAATAAAAAATAAAATAAAATAAAAAATAAAAAAACAATTAAGAATTAATCAAAATGAACAAAACAAAAATAATAACAACAATAAAAAATTGGCCACATTCACATACATAAATTTAATAATAAAATGACGAAGCTAACAAAACTGTTTAAGAACACAGACATTAAAATAGCATACAAAACTAGCAAAAATAATCTACAGAAAGTAAATAACCTACACAACAAAGATAAGACAACAACCAATGGTATATACAAAATTGAATGCCAAGAACAAAAAAAAAACCTGAAAAAACGTTATTTTGAACACCCAAACGCATACAAAAAAAAAAAGAAAAAAAAAGAAAAAAAATAGTAATATACAGTCTAATTTGGCCACACATGCAATAAACACTGGACATGAATTCCAAAACATAACCAACATGACACTAATAAACCACATACCACACAAAGGCACCATAATGAACATTTGAGAAAATTTACAAATATACAAACATAAAACACAAAACATGACACAATTTTCAAAGCACTCAACATCGAAAATACACAAAATACTAATACATACACCACAATCACACACAATAATACCACTTTAAAATACCAGAGACCAACAAGAAACCACAGTAACGACCAGCCAATACACAAATACTTCACCAGACGCAAAATCACGAAGGCTGAGGATGAGAACAAAATGGTTCTCGAAACATTTTCCTAATAAGGAAAGAAATATCTTGAGGTAAATTCATTATGAAAACTAAATATAATATATACATCAATAAACGGACGGTAGCAAAAAGTGTTTGAATGTACACGCGCGCGCGCGCGCACGCACACACACACACACACACACACACACAGGGTGATTCAAAATTACACGGAAGTCTCTCGTAAGCTGATTCTATAGCTAAAAATAAGAAAAAAAGTTCATATAAACATAGGTCTGAAAGCGGTTCGTTAGCGAGTTACGGCTCGCGAACCAGTTCGCCCTGATTTCTGCTCCCACGGTAAAAAGACGCCATACTAAAATTCTTGGGGTATAAAGTGAAGGGTAAAGTTGGTGGTTTCTTATGGTGTTTGATCTGAACAATTGAATAAAACAAGTCCTAGAGCTCTATCTCAATTACTTTTTAAGAAAAACTGTATAAAACCCAAAACATTTGAGTCGAAAAACACACATTTTCAGATTTGGGATACAATAATTTCCTCAGTTTGCCAATAAACAAAGAACAATTTCTAACTAACCTTGTACAGAATTTAATTATGAAGAAATTGGTGTGTATAGTGTCTATTAAAAATAAGTACAAATTTGAGAAATTTGACTTTAATTAAAAACAAAACAGACCAAATGCGTCAGAAAAGTGTTACAATTTACAAGAAATGACATTTTAAACTTTCGAAACACGCACACTTGGGCAAATAAAACCCACATGAGACTACTGCAAGACATGACCAACATACGTTTTCATTTAATGTGTGGTGCGGCTTTCTTGGTGATAATCTCTTAGGCCCTTTTTTCTTACCACCGAGGCTTAATGGAAGACAATACTTACATTTTTTGCAAACGATTCTGATGGAAGTCTTGGAAAATATTTCACTTGCAGATAGAGTGCAGATGGGTTTTTTGAATGACGGAGCATCTGCTCACTACTGTCGTGATGTGATGAACCCTTTAAATAATACATTCGGTAAGCGATGGATTGGTCGAAACCTCGATCTCCCGATCACACGCCAGCAGACGTCTTCCTCTGGGGTTGGATGAAGTCGTTATTAGTTTATAACGTTTATTCCGCTCGTATTGACACACGAGAAGAATTGAGACTTCGCATAATAAAAGCTGGAACTACCATTAACAATAATTCAGATGGTATAAGACGTGCACGGTTTGCCTGGATTCGCAGAGCTGAATTCTGCATTCAACAAAATAACGGCCACAGTGAACAGCTGCTTTGAATGAACTTTTAAAGCTTTATTATCAATTTAATAATATTTATATTTAATTATTTGAAGAAAAAAATCAATAATGTAAGTTTTTAATTTGTTTTCAATTAGATTTGTTGTGAACACGGTTACGAAAATCTTTGTTTTGTATAAAATGTAACATTTTTCTGACGCCTTTGGTAAAATTTCTCAAATTTTTACTTAATTTTAATAGATATTATACACATAAATTTCTTCATAGTTAAATTCTCCACAAGATTAGTTAGACATTTTTATTTGTTTATTCGCAAATTAACGAAGTTATTGTATCCCAAATTTTCGACTCAAATGTTTTGGGTTTTACACCGTTTTTCTTAGAAAATAATTGAGATAGAGCTCTGGGACCTGTTTTATTCAATTGTTCAGATCAAAAACGATAAGAAACTACCAACTTTACCCTTCACTTTATAGGCGTCATTTTACCGTGGGAGCAGAAATCAGGGCGAACTGGTTCGCGAGCCGTAACTCGCTAACGAACCGTTTTCAGATCTATGTTTATATCTACTTTTGTTCTTATTTTTAGCTATAGAATTAGCTTCCGAGAGATTGCCGTGCAATTTTGAATCACCCTATATATATTTATAATTATTTCTGCAAATAGTTGTATATTTTTTCTAGTTTTAATTTAAATGTATAGGTTATTCTTTTATATAGGTCAATATAGTAATTCCTGAATATAGTAAATTGTATTTAATATAAGTTACTCTTGATCCTTTATAGTCAGGATTCACAAAATGTAAAAATATAGATGGCCACTCATCGCAAAGCTCTTCGAAGCCCACCTTTACCAACGGGGCAATATGTACGTAATATGCCCTTGGGTATATTACACACACACACACACACACACACACACACACACACACACGTGTCTTTGTGGATATTTACTGGGACCAGAGAATTAGGTTGTGCAGGAAATGGTTGAAATTTTTATAATAACAAATTAGTTCATTATACACCACCTCTAATTAGTTGCGTTAAAGCAATTTAGAAGCATGGCAAAGTGTTTGTTATCCTATAGCAGAATTAATTTAGCATTGTCATAAAAATCGTCATAAAAAGAAATAAAGAACACTTCATTAAGAGTGAGAATTACTGCAAAAGCTTTGTAACGTTTGCATACAGATGAAACATGACGTTTTAAGTAAAATTATTTTGAAAATATTAGAATTTGTTATAAAAACGTTTTCTTTAACCTGGTAAGCTGAAAATAGTTGTCTTACAAAGCCTTACATAATTGTGCGAAAAGCTTTGTGATCAAACCTTTTTAAATTTAATCATGAACTGTCAAGTAACATTCAGACAGAACAAACAAATGCAAAAAAAGTACAGAATTAAATCGAGTTACTGTCGTCAACACAACATACAAACCTGTCTTGCTACAGCATTGTCTGCAGACAGATTGTAATAATTATAGGTAACAAAGTAAATGGTTGCAAAAATTCCATAGTGCCTTCACACAACGCATTTTTAAATAATTTAGAGCGTTTTACAGAATTTTACCTAACCGTAGATTTTATTTATATATCCTATCCGTTAAATACACTTACTCATTGTGCAGTTTATTATGAACAAAAATTACACTTTCACTAAATAAACATATCTAATAGTTAACATAGACAAACCTTTTATGTAGATTTTCATTTAATTTAATTGATTGTACAAGAGCTAGGCTTTTGTGGTTCGTGTTAGAAATCATATCCTTCTAGTACGCAGTTCATATTTCTTCAAGATGAAGTTACTTTGTAGAGTAAAATCAACTGGTGCTCTACTGTATGCATAAATTAATAAGGGAAGATATAATTTATTGGCTCGCATACACATCCCTAACACGAACGCACAGCTTACCAAAGTAACCTCCAACTCAGTAAGCTAACCCATAAGTTCAATAATTGAATTACCTTCGCCTTTAACCCTCTCGATATCTTTGTCTACCTTACAGAAACAAACTTGTTCGAACAACTTGAAACGAAATTGTGAAGTTCTGTTCATCCAAACTTGTGTAGATGATGATTATATTTCTGAAACTATAAGCCAAATTTTTGTTGTCGTCTGAAAATAAGAAGTAAATTTAACTTTTTTTAAAAACTGGCAAATTTAATTTAATTTAAATTTAATTTAATTTAATATTAAAACTAAGAGGACATTACTACTCAACCAAAATTTGCTAGAAATTACTAGTCCCTGAAAATGATCTCTTGTAAACAATATCCCAATTACAATGAAAAGCGCGATCATTAGGGAATGACAAATTACCAAAAGTGTATCGGCTTTGGTAATAACATTTTAGTTACAACAGTTTGCCAGGCTACGACTACCAGCAGTTCATATGTAGTTTTTAAGTTATATGAGATTAGAAACCTGTTATAGTGGATGTAGAAGGATCTCCTTGAAATTATACGAACACGTGTGGTGAAACCAGACATTTTTATAACATCAGTCCGACATTTTAAAAGACAAAAACAAAACACAAGCAGTGGAAATGAAAAGAAGTCTCATTTCTTAATACCTGTTGTAACTTAATTCAGCCAAAATAGTATGCCCTATCGCGTTAAAATTATATATATAAAATATAACCAAAACGACTGAACTTTTGTTTGTATTTGACAAGTGTGTTACCGTTTCGATGCTTATACAATTTGTGCCGTCCTACCACCTGAAAATCCATTGAGTCTTGCACATATATGAATTTTAAACTTTTGTTACCTTTTGTATTTTCTGTCTCATCACACGTCAATTTGTTGTTTATAATCATCTTTTAATCTGGGTTTTTGGAATGCGTTGTTGTAACTTCTGTTGACATATTTTATATATTTATAAAATATCCTGTTTATGTTTATCCAGACTCCTTTAATTATTTTACAGTATTAACAATAACGATAGCGCTTATATTGTAATTTGATTATCGTGATTAGCGGTAATTCTAATAATTGAACAAGAGAAGCGAGTTCTCAATCGTAACTAGACCGTTGACCTTTGTCTGTCTGGCAGTCTATCTGCCTATATTTTGGGGGTTTTATCAGATAACGTTTGAACAAATCAATCGATTATTTTTTAAATCTGACATGTGGATCGACATGTTTGCCCTACAGTAATTTATTGTTTTTTAAATTGATCTTTCTAAAAGTCCAGGGTGGTGGGAACCAAATATGTGAGGAGGACAATATTGGAAAAAAATCGCAAAAGCGCATGTGGTGTATCAAATTACAAAAAATGTTAGCCACTCTCGAAATATTTTATACATTTTAAACATTTTATAGGGCAGGTTAACATGGTCATAAAATTTCAAAAATGCATGTGAAGTATCAAATTAAAGAGAATTGTAACTGAAATCTGAATGTAGTGCCAGGTTTTAGAAATATAAAAATTTTGAAACTCTAGAGCTTAGTAAACAGAGCCAAATTTTTTAGTTCTGAAAATCTAGCAGTGTGTGATTGTAAAATAAACTGTAACCAGAACAGAATAATTTGAGTGCTCTACAATTTTTATGGTACTAAAACAATTGTAAAGTAATTGGTACCTTTGAAATTGCCTGCATAATTGAAAGATTATTTAATATTAAAATTTATTTAGTAATAAATTAAATCGTTAAAAATATTGACCGCCTTCAGCAGCTCAGTCAGATTACACATTCAAATTTTAAAGACAAGATACATTAATTAAAGTCTTATCACTTCTGGTGAATATGCCTGGGAGGAGAATTTATGGATCAGTGAATTAAAGTTACACGTTATCGTTACGGAAAGTTAAGAGTTGATGTATGCAGAGAAAAATGATTCTGAACGGCTGACGTTGAAGCCACCAAGACCAAAACACACATATTGAGGACAGAAATATTATTCGTGAGCTGTGAAAATAAACAATTTGTTACTTAAAAATAAATTCAAAAATAATGCAGACAACGCATTAAACGACACAGAATGTGAATACACGATTCCTATTGTTGATGAAAATATGTTTTACTTTTTACCCTCGTGATGTATTGCATGTATACAAGAATAACTTAGACAATCAACGTTAACGTAAAAACAGTACAATATTTTGATATCTGCTCAGTTTCTGGTATTTGTACAGAACTCTCAATATATGGCGTACAAAAGTAGCTTACGATACTAGGAAATATTTATCTTCTTGTTGTTCAGCCAACGTATGTATGTAAAATTTGCAAGGAGTTAAGAAAAAGAAAAATATTATCAGCTCAAGTATTTTGTTTTTGACATGGAAAAATCTGTTATCATGGTCTTTATAGTACGGATAAATTTTTCTACTACGAAACAAAATTTATTTAGTTAGCATAGTTTTTGAAAGATGTGGACTGTGAAGTCACAGGAGAGAGAATTATATTAACCCGGAAATAATGGACAGATAATTAGGTCTATAAAGGAAAACAGGCGCAGAAGTATACATAGGCGATCCTCTGTGGCCTTGATCTCCCATTGTGAACTATTTCGGGCTTTACCTAGATCGACTTCTCACCTTACGGACTCATTCCGAGCAAGTAGTCAGCAAAACTGCCCATTTATTGTACTACCTCAGACCCCTGCTCTGCAGCAAATCAATGATCAATGACCCGCCGCCTAAGCAAACTCATCTCGTTACCACGTATGTCTCAGTGTGGGCCTACTTGGCAAAGATTCGTAAGCGAAAGCTATAGTCTCTCCAGTACCGAGATTGTGCTGGGCCTGCAATGCCCATTACCTGACTTCGAACTTGACCATCCGAAACTCCCTTACTTGTCCGTTCCCTGAACGCCACTATACGGACACTTTATCGAAAATTCTACTTGGACTGCCCTTCATTTCTGTATAATTCCAAAACAAAATACTTGCAATGAAACCGTTTTGAGCCATTAAGGGAAAGTTTACAACCACAACAAGCAACTAATTAGTAACGTTTTTTGTGATAGGTGAAACTTATATCGTAAACCACCGATAATGAATGTCTGCATATTAAGTTATCTCTTTCTCTCCCTCTCTCTCTCTTTCACACACACACACACACACGCGCGCGCGCGCGCGTTAGAATATTGGAACATTAATCGGAACGTTACATGTTATGAAAAGTTACACGTTTTGTATATAAACTCAAATTACATCCTGTAGTTTTCTGACACTTAGTTTTATAAATACTAAACAGACTTGCAGGTGCTATAGTAATGGTCTGCATATTTGCTTACAATGTGTTTTTAAACAGAAGAAACATAAATATGACTACGATAATTCTTCTAGATACTGTGCACATGCTTTGCAAAAACTACACAGCAGTGGTTATGGATCTCATGAAGGTAAAAATGACCTACATAACGCGGTACTTTAACTTTGAAAGAATAGCGTACGGTAGTAACTGAAGTGTGATGATACTACTGAAGTGCAACATACGATCTTTGAAGTGAAAATACTCTTGTTACAAACGAAATGTATTTACAGAGCTAATGGAGCTAATTCACCGTCACTTATATCGTAAGTGTTTAGTTTATAAGCACACAATACATTTTAGTGTAAAACCTCCCTTTATAATTGTTGTTATTTTTTAAATTTTATTTAAACATTTTAATTTTCACACACACACACACACACACACACACACACACACACACACACACACACACACACACACACACACACACACACACACACACACACACACACACACACACACACACACACACACACATTCAAACACTATTTGCCACAGTCTACTTGTCGATGCATATATATATTATAACGGCACCAAATATTAACTATTTGGGGTTATATGTTTACCGCATACTGAAAGCATATTTAAATAAAATGTACCAGTCAAAACTCCATTTGAATGTAGCGCATTGAAAATAATGCTTTCTAAAGCAACGCACACGTGGTCATTATGTAATCAGTTCGCTGTACAAGGAAGCGACCACACCCAAACTGTTAATTATTAATATCTCGGAAACTAATAAATAAAGGCGAAATCCAACATAGCCAAAATGTTTGCCGAAATACTAATAATGACGTGTGCAAATTTGATGCAATATAATTAACAAATGAAAGAGTTAATTAAAATAATTGAATAACGTCTGTAAAAATAGAGTTGCAGTAATGAGATTTTAGTATGTTATAAAGATAATAATTTCTGACAGATTGTATATTTTAGATTTCACACAACTTGGTTTGCAACCAAGTTATTGCAAAATTAAATAAGCACAGGATATCCGGAGCGGGAAATTGGTTCCACCGGATAATTATAATAAGAATATTAGATAATAATATCAATTCTCCGTCTGTGGGAACCTAACTTCATTCTCACGGACCAAGGGAATTCAAAATTTTATGTGGTAGGGAGAGTGTGCCAGCCAATGAAATCATTTCACGCGAGCCCCGGCCAGTGCGGTGTTTTCTGGTTGAAACCTCACTCTTTTGCCAGTACTCACGAAGTTAAGACGTAGTCCGTCGATCGTCTAGTAACCAAAGTGGTGAAGATCAACAAGAAGACTCTACGTGGTCGACACACACGCAATTACGAACACACTAAGTACAGATCATCTGTATAGCTCGTAATTGTTGCGTAAAGGCGAGATACTCTTCAGTACATCAACCAAGCTTATTGTGTACTACCAGTTAGTCATAAGCACGCAAGAGATCCACCAGACTTCAAGACCAGACTTCAAGAATACAGCAGAGAGGCCGTCTAAATCATTGGTGAACAGCTGACGAGCAGAGCGACCACCCGAACGAAGCACACACACACACGCTGACGTGCAACGTGCGAATCGACGAGGGACAGGAACCAGTTCCAGCAGACAACAGCAGACGTTAAAATATTCACAAACAGCAAGGAAGCAGAGTGTTGCCGAATTTTGAACTCCACGACCGAATCCAGCAGTTCTAAGCAGATTACTTTCTCTAACCAAGGACTCGAATCGACGAGGGACAAATCGGGACGACATCCTCTTCAGTAACAGGAAAGCAAAATCCACTTATTTATTTTTCAGATCAAATTTTCTATTTTTTAATTAAAACATTGTAATCCAAATAATTCAGGTGCCAAACAAAAAGCAAAGACTCTAGTAATTAAAAAGTAAATTCGTTGTGATAATCTGTATAGCAGTTTAAGTTATTAGTACGTTATAGTTAAGAAATAGAAGTAGTATAAAAGCGCTATACAAATCTTAACTGACAATCTAATCTTAGATCATACTGCAGTAGATCAGAAGTAGAATCACTAGAAGTGAAATAACGTGAACTAGACTGTCACGTCTAATTTATTTTAATTAATTATTCTAATTAATTTCAGAGTTTTATATTTTGTTTCATGAACATTTAGATTCAATATAATTAAGTAAATTTAATTAAATTCAAATCAATTAATAAAGTAAAATTTAAATTGCAATTAACTCGCCAAAGAATTAGTTCAGTCTCTTTCAACTATTAACCAATCGAAAAATATTGATTCATTGTTTAGACTATAAGAAAATCATAAAATAATAACCATTCCATTCTTGTGTGTTTTTGGTGTAATAAACAACGTTTTATTACCCCATATAACAGTGTTTTATTGTTGTACGATAAAACCTACCAGTCTCACAAAACTCTCCCCCTTTAAAGTAACCTATTTTGTGTGTTGTTGTAATAAATTTGAGATTACTAGCTTGCGAACTTCAAATCCAAAATCCACACGCCCTAGTCGGAAGAATCTGCAAGATCAGACAGCAGGTAGGTACTCACACACAACACAACATAACAATAACGCATAGAAGTAGAGTTATAAATGTCGCCCTGCACGTGGGGCCAGAAATTAAATTCAATTCAAATTTAATTTACACGTTAAAACAAATTTTGCTGTTTTAATTCATAAAACAGCTGGCGTCCAACTAAACAATCCCCAAAGAGTTTTGTGACTGGTGTTCGTACAGCAGTGAAATTATTGTGTGTATTTGAAACTGTTCTGTGTATTTTAAATTGTTTATATTTGAAATTGCTGTGTATTTAAAATGGAAACTGATAAAATGCTTAAACAGTTATTACAAGAAATTAAACAAAACGCGGCTAAAGCGGAACAAGCTAACGCGGATTTGACCGCTAATATGAACGCGAAATTTGAACAAATAACAGCCAATGCTGAGATAAATATCGCGGAATTAAAATCTAACATCGAGACGCAGAGAGTTAGTCTAACCGAGAAATTAGATCAAAGCAACGCTGACATAAACGCTGAGATTAAGCAAAGTAATAAAGAAAGTAGTAAAGAATTAACTGCGAAAATAGATGAAAGCGTAACCGAGTTAACTGTGAAAGTCGCGGAAATCGCCGAAAAGGTAAATACGGTCGATACAAAAATCAATGAACGGTTTAAGGGTTTTGAGACCACCATGCAAAAATCGTTTATTGAACAAGTAACACGTATGGAGGGCCGGTTTAAGGATCACATAAGCCGTTGCGAGAAGCAAACCCTAGACGTCTCTAGGAAGGTCGAATCTCTAGAGGTAAAGATTCACGCAGACGTGACTGAAACGCAACGACGAGTAGATAAATTAGACGCTTCAATTGTAGAGACGCGATCTAACATTGACTCTAATAAAGAGAGTGTTTTACAAACGTTAAACGACGAGATTTTGAAAGTACGACAGGAGGTACGAAGGAGATCTGCTCCTAATATTTTGGTACAAGGTCCTGTCGACGAGAAAAATCGTGTGTATTTTACGGGGGAAAATAACGAAAACCCCATTGAATTTTTATTAGCGTGTGAGAGTGAAATGGCTAGAGTAGGTTCCCGACTAGAAGATGAAGACAAAATACAGTGGGTGGTTAACGCGATGCGTGATTCGGCGCGTAAGTGGTATAACATTGTACGCGATAGAGTGTCCACATACGCGGAGTTCAAACAAAAATTTGAAAGCCGGTACTGGAACTCGCATACCCAAAGACTTCTGCGCACTGAACTGGAATATGGCAGATTTGATAAGAAAATGGGTATTACCGCCGAAAATTATATAATCCAGCAGGTCGAACGCGCGAAGCATTTAACCCCAGCATTTGCGGAGATTGGCATAGTCACGAAACTTGCCTACCATTTTAATCATAATATTAGAGTAGCTGTATTTACGCAGGGTATTCGCACGGTAGACGAACTCCTCATTCTAGTGTCCCAAAGTGAGACGGTTTTTGATTTTGGTGGGTGGCGTTATAATCCCGATTTTCGCCGAAATAATGAAGGGCAGAATACGCGACTACAGTACCATCAGCAAACGTATCAAAAACCGAGTACCAGTTCTACTCCACCCCAAACACCGTCAAAACAGCCAAATAAAACCTTTGAGTACAAGGGTAAACAAAATTTTGGTAGACCAAAGGGGCAGGGTAAGGGCAACGACGGGGCACAAATTAGAGCGATTCAAACGGTCGAATTAGCCAAAGCTGATACAACTGCAAAAGGCAGCGACTCCCAGGGCAATAAAAACTCGAACAATAAATCGAAAAATTACCAAGCTACAAAAAACGTGCCAAAATGCGCATCCAGCAAGGACGCGCTATAAATTCGGCAAAATTTTGTAAATATAAGCATGTTAATTATAAGGATTATATATTGTGTGAAATGTGTACTTTTAATTATGTAACTTGTGTGCCAGTTAATAATGTGTTCCCACCGGATGTCAGGGATTCGTTGCTAGAATCCGGTCCCACGCGACAAAGGCCCGTGAGCGCGGCGTGTCCGGTGTTACACGCCTTTGTCAATAGCGTTCCCACACGGATTTTGTTGGATACTGGTAGCGTTGTTTCCGGCGTCAGTGAAAGGTTCCTGCGTGCCAATAAAAAATATTTTCGTACGGCCCCATCACTCCCAATCAATCAATTTTATATACGAACCGCTACCGATACAAAAGAAAAAATTGACACTCAATACTATCTAACTATCATGCTAGACGAAGTGGAATTTGAAGTGTGTGTAGTGGGTATAAACAATTTAATATGTGATATGTTATTGGGGGTAGATGTATTGGAACAAATACGTGCGGAAATTAACACCAGTGAACACTTATTAAAATGTACCATTGACAATGTTAGTTACACTTTTAAATTGAACACACATACACACACACAAAACCATGGTGACCCAATTAAAATCACACGGCCACCAAAACAAGTAATTCATTATAAAGAATGTGAAGAGGGGGAGACGACCTTAGATTCCCGAACTGAACGGAGATTGTCGTCGCTGCAAGAAGAATTCAGCGATATCTTCAGTGAGGAACATTCAATCTCGTCAGTGTATGAACACAGAATCCACCTCACAGAGCCGGAGAAGTTCATAAGGAGAATCTACCAGGTCCCTATAAAATACCAGGCCGAGGTCCAGCAGGAGATAAAGCGGATGTTGGATGAAGATATTATAGAGAGATCCAATAGCAGCTTCCTCAACCCACTGCTAGTCGTCCGCAAGAAGACTGGAGAGATCCGACTCTGCCTGGATATGAGGAACTTAAACAGTCTAGTAGAGAAAGAGTTTGACTGCGCACCGACAGCGGAGGACCTCTTCATTAAATGTGAAGGAGCCAGGTACCTCACGAAGCTAGATCTAACAGCAAGCTTCTGGCAGGTCCCGCTGTGTGAGCAAGATCGTAAGTATACAGCATTTATATTCAATAACAAATGCTATCAGCACAAGGTGGTACCTTTTGGCCTTAGCACGAGTCTCGCTGCGATTGTAAGATGCATCGAGAGAGCTCTAGGACCTGAGGTAGACCCATACACTGTAATATTTGTTGATAACATCCTCGTCATATCCCGCACGTTGGAGGAACACTTCGAGCATCTGCGGAGCGTCTTCCAGAAGCTGAGGTTAGCCAACATCAAGCTCAAACTACACAAGTGCGAGTTTGTAAAGTCTCAAATGAAGTTCCTGGGACACATAATCTCAGCTACAGGTATCAGTACGGACCCAGAGAAGCTCAGGAGTATTATGGAGTTCCCGGTGCCCAAGAACCTCAAAGCACTACGAGCATTCCTTGGACTCACGGGATATTACAGGAAATTTACCAGCAAATACGCCGAATATACAGTCCCCTTGCTACAGCTGGTACGCAAAAATATAAAGTGGAAATGGGGTTCTGAACAGAACGATGCGTTTGAGAGGGTTAAGGGCCTGTTCCAATCTAATTTACAATTATTCCATCCACAGCAGGGTAGGAAGTACGTAATGTACACTGACGCTAGCGAGTACGCTATCGGCGCCGTGTTGCACCAAGAAGATGAACAAGGTAGTCTTCATGTTGTAGCATACGCAAATAGAACGCTCAAAGGCCCTGAGTTGCACTATTGTACTTCCGAGAAAGAAATACTCGCCATAATAAACGCACTCAGAAAATTCAGACACTACCTATACGGTACCCATTTCGAGATCCACACTGATAATCAGGCGTTATCGTTTATATTAAAATGTCGATTAGCAAATTCCCGACTAACACGATGGGTGTTAGCTATTCAGGAGTATTCATTCACTATTAAATATTGCAAAGGATCAGAGAATACCACCGCAGACACTCTAAGTAGATATCCGCCCGTAGAAAAGGAGGAGGTATATGAAGCAGCTGACGACGAGTTGAGAGTGTTAAATATGCAATACACGGTCGCGCCTGAAGCTACTAATATGCTACAGAACTTAGGACGCGAGCAGGACGATAACCTCGCACTCCTTGCTAAAAAGCTAATGTTAGCAGCTCACCCGAATCCTCACTATCTTATACAAGACAATATATTGTATAAATTGTTACAGGGCGAATGGAAAGTGGTATTGTCTCCAGCGATGCTTGCGTGTTTAACACAATCTTTACATATAAAAATGGTGCACGCATCTCCTGTAAAATGTGTCAAAATATTGCAGGAGGATTTTACAATTACCAACATGTACCGTAGGGTAAAGAAATTGCTAAAAACATGTTATCCATGTCAGACAGCGAAAGTACCAAACTTGCACACATACGTTCCCATGGCCAATGTGATAACGGAAGGTAAGGGACAGATGATCGCCATCGACTTTCTGGGACCATTACCCAAGGCTACCAGAAATCTAAAACACATGGTAGTTTGCGTCGATGTGTTTACTAAAAAAGTTAGCCTTTATGCGATCCCTAGGCCCACCACAAAGTCCGTTTAAATATTATACTTAATAAGTATATCCCACAACATGGACCAATAAGGAACGTACTTAGTGACCAGGGAAAGCAGTTCCAAAACAAACACTGGGCAGCCACCCTGGAACGTAACGGTATCAAAGCAGTCCTAACCTCGATACGACGACCACAGGGAAACCTTGCCGAAAGGGTGAATCGGGAAATCGGTAAAATGTTCCGTATCTATTGCTATAAGGAACAAAGTAAATGGCCCGAGTTCTTACCATTCTTCGAAAAGGCAATAAATGAGAGTTATCACGATACCACGGAATACACACCAGCAGAATTAGACTCTGGAACCACGCCAGAGAGGTTTTGGAATAATTATTTAAGTAGGCCAAAGACTTATAATCTACCTCTGCCGGTGCAATGTAAGAATCAACTTGTGAGGGAAAGAATAGTTGAAAAGGGGCGAAAAAGGGCAGACAAATTTAATACGACTCATAAACTAAAGAACTTTGTAGTAGGTGAGAAAGTACTGCTCAAGGCGAATCCTGTAGGCCGAAGAGACATAAATGTGGCCGCAAAGTTTTTTCGTTTATATAATGGTCCCTATCTGTTGGCTCAACAACTCACGCCTCACACGTTTATCGTTACGACGCTCGACCGAACGAAAACGATCGGTAAATACCATGCGACCTCTTTGAGAAAATACTTTGAGTAGCATGGCGTTCCAAAGCGCGTCGCGACGAAATAATAAGACTTTAAAAAAAATAAATAGTATTTAAAGTTAATAATAATTGTATTATAATAATTAAAATTAAAATAAATAACTTGTGATGTATAATATTATTAATAATAATTATAGATAACTTGTGTATTAATAATAATATTTTTCTATCGCGATAAACAGCGGGCGTGTAGAACCGAACGAACACGCACAGCCGGAAATCGTTACGTCACGCGATAACAACTACCTGACCGACATTTGAAACTAGGTCAAGCAATTAGCTACGCGCGCCCGGCGATAACGATTGTTTAGACTGTCAGCAAATTCCTTTGCACGCGTGCTACTGTTTACAAACAAACGCTACAGTTAGATATTAGCCGTTCTAAAAACATTAATACACAGATGATTGCAAATGTAATATTATTAATAAGAGTATGTAGAATTAAGTTGTATGTAATGAAATAATATTAACACACATGTATGTTTTTCTTTTGAATAAGTAATACAATGTATAAGTAATAAGTATAGTGATTACAGAATATGTGTGTAATGATTAAGAAAAAAAAATAACTGTAATTATTACATTCATTTTTTTTAAAGCGGGTGTGGGAATATATAACGGCACCAAATATTAACTATTTGGGGTTATATGTTTACCGCATACTGAAAGCATATTTAAATAAAATGTACCAGTCAAAACTCCATTTGAATGTAGCGCATTGAAAATAATGCCTTCAAAAGCAACGCACACGTGGTCATTATGTAATCAGTTCGCTGTACAAGGAAGCGACCACACCCAAACTGTTAATTATTAATATCTCGGAAACTAATAAATAAAGGCGAAATCCAACATAGCCAAAATGTTTGCCGAAATATTAATAATGACGTGTGCAAATTTGATGCAATATAATTAACAAATGAAAGAGTTAATTAAAATAATTGAATAACTTCTGTAAAAATAGAGTTGCAGTAATGAGATTTTAGTATGTTATAAAGATAATAATTTCTGACAGATTGTATATTTTAGATTTCACACAACTTGGTTTGCAACCAAGTTATTGCAAAATTAAATAAGCACAGGATATCCGGAGCGGGAAATTGGTTCCACCGGATAATTATAATAAGAATATTAGATAATAATATCAATTCTCCGTCTGTGGGAACCTAACTTCATTCTCACGGACCAAGGGAATTCAAAATTTTATGTGGTAGGGAGAGTGTGCCAGCCAATGAAATCATTTCACGCGAGCCCCGGCCAGTGCGGTGTTTTCTGGTTGAAACCTCACTCTTTTGCCAGTACTCACGAAGTTAAGACGTAGTCCGTCGATCGTCTAGTAACCAAAGTGGTGAAGATCAACAAGAAGACTCTACGTGGTCGACACACACGCAATTACGAACACACTAAGTACAGATCATCTGTATAGCTCGTAATTGTTGCGTAAAGGCGAGATACTCTTCAGTACATCAACCAAGCTTATTGTGTACTACCAGTTAGTCATAAGCACGCAAGAGATCCACCAGACTTCAAGACCAGACTTCAAGAATACAGCAGAGAGGCCGTCTAAATCATTGGTGAACAGCTGACGAGCAGAGCGACCACCCGAACGAAGCACACACACACACGCTGACGTGCAACGTGCGAATCGACGAGGGACAGGAACCAGTTCCAGCAGACAACAGCAGACGTTAAAATATTCACAAACAGCAAGGAAGCAGAGTGTTGCCGAATTTTGAACTCCACGACCGAATCCAGCAGTTCTAAGCAGATTACTTTCTCTAACCAAGGACTCGAATCGACGAGGGACAAATCGGGACGACATCCTCTTCAGTAACAGGAAAGCAAAATCCACTTATTTATTTTTCAGATCAAATTTTCTATTTTTTAATTAAAACATTGTAATTCAAATAATTCTGGTGCCAAACAAAAAGCAAAGACTCTAGTAATTAAAAAGTAAATTCGTTGTGATAATCTGTATAGCAGTTTAAGTTATTAGTACGTTATAGTTAAGAAATAGAAGTAGTATAAAAGCGCTATACAAATCTTAACTGACAATCTAATCTTAGATCATACTGCAGTAGATCAGAAGTAGAATCACTAGAAGTGAAATAACGTGAACTAGACTGTCACGTCTAATTTATTTTAATTAATTATTCTAATTAATTTCAGAGTTTTATATTTTGTTTCATGAATATTTAGATTCAATATAATTAAGTAAATTTAATTAAATTCAAATCAATTAATAAAGTAAAATTCAAATTGCAATTAACTCGCCAAAGAACGAGTTCAGTCTCTTTCAACTATTAACCAATCGAAAAATATTGATTCATTGTTTAGACTATAAGAAAATCATAAAATAATAACCATTCCATTCTTGTGTGTTGTTGGTGTAATAAACAACGTTTTATTACCCCATATAACAGTGTTTTATTGTTGTACGATAAAACCTACCAGTCTCACAAAACTCTCCCCCTTTAAAGTAACCTATTTTGTGTGTTGTTGTAATAAATTTGAGATTACTAGCTTGCGAACTTCAAATCCAAAATCCACACGCCCTAGTCGGAAGAATCTGCAAGATCAGACAGCAGGTAGGTCACACACAACACAACATAACAATAACGCATAGAAGTAGAGTTATAATATATATATATATATATATATATATATATATATTGTAACGATCGATTCTTATCGTCCTGTAAAAGCCACACGTTTTTTCGTCAAAGTGTAACGACGTCTGACGTCCACCTCTTTTAAGCCCCGCGATGGATCGTCATTTTGTAACGATCAAACCTGTTACGACGCTACTTTCTGTATGTAATTATTCTGCCACACGTTGTTGGCGTCAATTTGTAACGAGATAACCTGTATGCGTGTGTTAGCCCCACACGTTATAGTCGTCACTTCGTATTTATCTAAAGGTCGTGCTTTTTCTAATTTCTTACGCTGACGATGTCCGTCTCGAACGCACGAATTACCAGTACCGAAATCTTCCCGGGTGTAAAACTTACCTGTCCTTTGATGTTATTATTTATTTCCCGATAGGCGCCAAATTGTTTATAAAAACAAATAAAACATTTCAAGCTGAGTTGTCGTTCTGTGCGGTGATAACCAATTCGAATTACCCTCTCAAACTGGCGGGCATTCGAATCTCGCTTGTAGTTCGTCGTGTTGCCAACGTCTAAATCTGGCAGACAATTTCACTCATCGCTAAAATGCATACATTTTCTAATACACTTTATATGAAATAAAGGACCGTTATTACTAATCAGTACTAGTTTGTTAACGTTGAAATAGTTAATAATTAATCATTTAGATACAAAAATATAATATTATAAAATAATGTTGCTCCGGCAATAAACAGACTATATCTCAAGGTTGGCTAAGGTGACAGCAGTTGTTGAGACCATGATGGCCGCTAATATTGTTTATTTACACAAGCTATTCTGTCAATGAGTTCTTCCGATTACGACAAAAAGTTAAATAACAAGATGTTAATAAAGTACACCACCTTACATCAAAGGGACTTATATGCTATTAATGTTTAAATACAATTCGTTTTTTGAGTGTTAAAAAGTGTGTGCTAATAATTCATAATTCGTACACAGGTTAATTTATGTTTACATACAAGTTTAATATTTATTATCAATCAATCCTCGAAAGAAATTTAGTTATCAAGTTCGGAGTGAGAGTTTTTTCTGTATTGTGAGCCAAGTTTATTAATTTAGTTGGTAAATTCCGGTAATTCAGATATACTTAACGAAATCTGGTCGATTTCTGGAAATGAGTTACGGTGGTTGATACGATCATTAATCTTCCATCATTTGTACTTTTGATTTCATCTGGCTTCTTTTTCAATTAATTTGGATATTTTAATTATTTTTAACTATTAATATTGGGTTTGTTAGCTCTCTTGGTTTAAATAGTTCCTTGTCTGACTTCTTGAATCCACATCTCAGTAAATTTAGCAGTATTTATAACTATTTTCATTAACAATTGAGTCGATTATGGTTTGGCTTCCGTCTCTCTTGATCGTCAATAATGGACTAATGTTTTATAACGGATTTAAATATAATAACGTTCCGTTGTTATGGCAACCACCCATACTCTCATTGGTTGAATATATTCTTGTCTATTGTTATAATATTTGAATTTTAGTTCAGAATTAATAAATATTTTCTAATGGCTATTATTCTTCGGTCTTCTTATGAATGTATTAGATATTAAGATAACTGTTTCTATTTTCTTTCAAAGATTATTTTGACAGCCCACAAAGCTGGGTTTGTTCATGTATTAAAGTTTTTACATAATGCTAATATTATATTATTACATATTTTCCTTATTTTATGTTTTTATTCTAATTCTGACAGCTTATTATGGTTTACTAATTGTAATTAATGAGGTACTTGCCCTGAATTTTCTAATACAATAGTTAATTTCTTACAATTTGTTTATTTTGAATTTATACAGTTAGGCATTTTATAGGCATAAGCAGTAATTGGCTATAACTTCTTATTTTACACAAATTAGAGATTAGTTTTCATTTACATATGTTTTTCTTGATGTCACTTATGACTTATTTACCTTTTGAATTAATTTGGGCTGTTTTACAATAATTGAATGTTCTTATTAATTTACAAAATCATTGCTTGTCTTTTATTGTCTTATTTTCTTTTCCTGTCTTTACTCTAATGATTAATATTATGTTTGTAAAATTTATCTCCTTACTCATATCTATTGCTAAAAATAGGTTTATGGTCAGTTGATTTTTCAGCCATATTCCTTCTTACAAACTCAACTCTTTTAATTAAACAAATAACAATCTTGGTGACTAACATTATAACACCATTTATTCTATTTTGCTAATCATCCCTTTGAATATTTTTGTTAACATAGGGTGTTTTATTTTCAATTCACTCAGAGTACTAGTTTATTATTATTTAACACTATGACATTAGATGTCTATTCATCTTTTAAAATCTGTTTTATTACCTTTGTTTCCTTTTTCTTATAATTATGAATTGTTTATTTTCTCACTTCTAACACTTACACTGTTTATCACTTTCACTTCCTACCTATCTCACACTCTTGGGTTTTTTATTTTTTATACACAATTTATAGTTAGTCTGTCAACATTTTTATGTTTTGGTTTTCTTATCATCATAAGGTTATTAACAAGATACATTATCCATTAATAATGGTTTCACTTACTTATTATGGTTAGTGTACTTTAATTTGGATGGTTTTATTTAATGCTTGTTACTAGATATTTGTTACTTATTTGTGCTTTTTTATCATTAGTTTAGTTTATACCTTCTCATTTTATTGTCTTTATTGGGTCAATCACTTGCGTTGGGTCATGGTCATTTGTCTCGTCATAGTCATTTTATTTTCTCTGATTTAATATAGTTAATTCTTTATAGTTCTTCTCTGGTATTGGGGCTGCTTTTGGTATCGTAACAATATATATACTGTATATTGAATTAATGTTTATAATTTCTTTACCTCAAGGTATTTTTCCCTTATTTGGAACATGTTTCGGGAATCCTATTGTTAGGATCCTGCTCTACGATACCAGACATTTTTACTATTAAACCGATATAATTATTTCAAATTGAAAATAAAAATGTAAATGTATGTTTATTATACGTATGTGTGTGTTTATCTCTGGGTATTGTTACGATACCAAAAGCAGCCCAATACAAGGGAAGATATACCATAGAATATAAAGTAAAACGCATCCGGCTAAAGGTAGATACAAGAAGAATAATTAACAATTTTAAATAAATAGCACTAGAATGACTGTAACGTATACGAGACAAATGACTATGATCCAACCCAAGTGATTGGCCAAATGACAAATTATATGAAATAAACCCATTAAATAAAAAACTAAGAAAAGTAAATATAATTAAATGTACCACTGAACATAGAAAGTACAAACTAAAATAAAATGTTGTAATATTAGCTAAGTAAGTATAGAATAATGATGAAATAAACAAATAATAAAATACATAAACGATGATACAGAAAAGTATAATAACAAAAATGAAATATAATAGAGGTAGACTAATACTCAAAATAGTCATAGACCAAAGTGAACCAATAGTGCACGATATGAATAGAGAGTGAATTACAAATAAACACTAAGTAATAAACACTCTGTGATAATGGTGATAACACCAATGTGATTAACAATAACCAGTACAGTGTGTAAAGATACAAAATAAAAGTGTATAACACTGTTGACACTAAGTACAGTGAAGCAGTACAAGTGCAGGAGTGACACAAAATATAAATAAAAAACATCAAATATAAGCAAGGACTAGTATAAAAGTGAGAGTGCGGAAGGAAATTGATTAACTAAATATAAAACACAAACACAATCTCTATAAAGACACCAAAATAAGTGAACAATACTAGAGTTTAGTTTTAGAAAAGGACCAAAAACAGTAGTAGATAAGATAGCATTATATTATATTTTATTATATTATATACTATATTATATATTCAGGATAAGAATCCATTAATATTATTCACGGTATTATCGTTAACAGTTAGAGTTAATAGTTAAAGGGCCAGATCAAAATTTAAACCAATAATATGGTATAAAAGAAAAGTAGGCCTAAAAAAGAAATTAATGTTACAATACTAAATAATATAATAAATGTTTGAAAGTATTAAGTTATTATGTCATAAAAAAGCAGAGAAGATAATAGTAATATTATAGAATTGTGCAAATGTTATAATTGTTGAAATAGTCTTAAGAGTAAGTGGCATTATGTTGAGTGGTGATGAAAGCCTAAGAAACAGTTCATGTTAAAGTTATAAATTTAGAAATAAAAGGCATTAATATGTCGGAGAAGCGATAATATTCATATACTAAGGGATGTAAATCCGTAATCATTGTAAACTAGCTAAAACAATGCAATAAGAAACTAGTAATAAGAGCAAAATTAAAGTTTAAACAATGTCAAAAGGATTGGCAAAGGTAGGCCTAAAGCAATGTGAACAAAAAATTGTAAAATATAAACAAATAACAGTACACAGTGAGGTAAAAAGATACGTAAACATAAAATAGCAAACCAAGGAACATTATAAACCCAAAATAATTGAAAAAAACAACATAGTACACAAAATAAGTACAAAGAACAAAAATAGCCAAATGTTAAAACAGCCCAGAGATAATATGACCTAGTCATGTTTGATGTCAAATTAATCTACATCAGGAAAGCTATTTCAATGATAATAATAAAAACCATATTGATAAAAATACAAGGAAATTATCCTAATTAGAATATATTTATCCATTTTGGGCAAAAACCCAAGCCATATTTAACAATGAGTACAACATTCTTTCAACCAATGAGAAGGTAGGTTTTGGCAATTAGAACTAAAAAACCATTACAAACTCATGAACAGTCCATTTTTAGCATCAGGAGAGAGCAGATGACAAAATAGTCGCTCCATAAAAATTAGAAAATAAACCAACCAGATGAATTAAAACAAATAATACTAAATGGAAATGAAAAACCACATTAACAGAACCTATTAGCAAGACACATCCAATTTAATTGAGAATTACAGAAAATAAAACCAATATAAACTAATGAAATAAGAGAAGGAAGACCTGAAACCAGAATTTATGAAAATAATCTATCAAACATCGTTGAAGTTGTAATGTATAATATTTAATTAATTTACTACACCCACGAGACGGATCACTACACTTCAAAATTAATGCACAATATCCAAAACTTGGTTCAAACACTAAAAACACTGAATAACTATTAAAACATTTAATAATCATTATTAAAAGATTACTTACATTAATTATTAACACTTTGGGAAATAAGAAAATATTTGTACACGATATCTAACTTAATCTATATTTGTAAATTGAACTCACTATTATTTTAAATACTAAGAAAACTGTTGTGAAGAAGGATCATAATATTTAATTAACTTGATGTGAAGGATTGTACTTTCGAAAATCATTTTGTTATCTTTTTGCCGTAATCAAACGAACTCTTTGACTGATTACACGTTTGTACAATATAAACTCGACATTAAAGTGTAGTCAGTCAATGACCCAACGATCAATTGCCAACCGCTGAGTTGTAATTTCTTTGAAGCCGGAGCAAAAAAGTTATATATTTTAATAATCTCATGTCTTAGTAACTATCAAAAGCAGAACCGATAATTAATAAACCAATACTCAAATGTGATACTTGTTCATTATTCCAATTAATAATATTTATGTGTTTATTTCATTAATATAGCACCGTGAAAATTTTCTACCAGAATTACAGGTTGGTACGACTGTCGCGAGAGAGCGGATTTCGAATTTAGCAGACACCAAGCGACGAGAGATCAAACGCTAGTATGAATCAAACAATTTGGCGCCTATAATCGGGAAAATAACAACTACGTGGAATCAGGTAAACAGGTATTGGCGAGGTCAAAAGAACGACGAGTTCGGGAATGCTACGAGGTTTCAGACATCGTAAAAAATAACACGATCGGAGTCGAATAAAATAGAGTACGACTCAAGCAGCTTGTTATAAATTGACGCAACCTACGTGTGACTAGATTAAAACACACACACGAAGGAAGCTTGTTGTTATACATTGACACCAACAACTTGGGACTTTATTGGAAGACACACGAAGACGAGAGAGTGTTGTCATAGTATGTATGGCCATTGCACAATATACACTGAATTCTAATTCAATTAACCTATACTTCAACACTTAACATTCACACTTCTGATAAATGTGCCTTCTGTAATATGTTTGTGGACACTGATCTGTTTCATTAGACACGATATATATTGTAAAGCTATGTGACGTTGTTAGTTAATTCATTTTCAAATGTCACAGTAATATTTTGTAGAGCCCAAGTTGTTGGTGCTAATTTTGGAATATTCAGTTAATTTATATTTCTTAATATAATGTGTATAATGGGTGTATGAATTGCTATGGCTATACTAACCTTTTAACGCCTTCGATGCTCTACGTTCTTGGGCTACAAATTTGTAATATAAAATATACGCTGATAAATTTGTAATTAATTTTCTTTACCTGTGTATTCATATAATTATACTACAAATGAGAACACACAGGCATTGGTTGGCTTGGCCACTATTTCAATTTTGTTCCTTCTTCATAGGACACCAACGTTAGAAAAAGTTTTCTTCCTTGTAACAATCAATTTTAGATTCATCTATAAGAGGCCTTGGTTTGTTGGTGTATTTTTCGGTGTCTGGATTGTTTTATCTGCCTACAGTAAACGCAGGTTTTAATATAAACTTACTTTTCCTGAATATTTTACATAATCCCATTTATGCTTTTATTTCACTTAATTTTATATTGTCACTTGCACTAATGAAGTTGATTTTATTGTTCACTTCATATAAAATACATGACATTCTCGCTTTAGGGTTATACTTGGTTCACAACACTTTATATTTTTATTATTGTTTACACTGTGTCATTTGCACTGTTTCATTATCATTATTTATCACTTTTCTAATCGAATAAACACAATTATAAAATAATTATTTTGTTTTTACCATGTCACTATCTATGATCTAATTACAAATACAGTCTTAGGTTTAAGACCTAGCTTGATTTTAGGCTGGTTATACAAATGATTTTTCTGACCCTAAATACATTTCTCACTTACATACTAAAGCATTACTATTTACAATATTATAACAAGATATATAAAATTATTTCCCTAATCTGTTGGGTAATTTTTGTGTCAAAGACATCGTCCAGTCTAGTCTTTTTTTTATGTCTGTTTTGTCAAGTTATTTATTATGTTTGTTTGCAAGGCTAATTCCTGTTTTTAATTTACTCATGCATCTGTAACACGTATTCTTTATTTATTATTCATGGTTTAGTTATTCTAATTTTTCCTTTAAATAATTATTTTTGGTTTTTCTCATTTGACCACTCATTCTCTATTGCTCAGAAGCGTAGATTGCGACGAATTTGGCAGCATACTCATCATCCGGATGATACAAGAATGTGGAATTCCGCCGCCAGACAACTAAAACGATTGTTAGAAAATTTAAAGAATGGAGGGATTCAGGATTATCTAGACAATCTGTCACCTAATTAAAGTACTGTTTATTCTCTGTGGAAGGTTACTAAATGATTAAAAAGGCCACTATTACAAATACCACCAATACATAAACCAGATGGTAGCTGGGCGCGCAGCAATACAGAGAAATCCCAGACTTTTGCCGAACATTTGGTCAACGTTTTTCAACCTGAAGCCAGCAAGAACGTCTCTTTCGATGAAGATGTACAAAGATATTTACACTCCCCGCTCCAACTGACTCTACCTATTAAGCCTTTTAAAGTTAAAGAAATCAAGGAAATAATCCTGTATAATTTGAAAAGTAAAGAGGCTCCCGGCATTGATTTGCTATCGGGGAAAGTTCTAAAGGAGCTGCCTCACAAAGGCGTTGTACTAATAACTTACATTTTCAATGCCATACTCAGACTTGAATACTTTCCTCTTCTCTGGAAATCGGCTCAAGTTATCATGGTCTTAAAACCTGTGGAAAACCCTCAAGGGGCCTCTTCTTATCAACCCATAAGCCTTCTACCGATACTTGGTAAGATCTTTGAGAAGCTGTTTGTAAAACGACTTATGCCAACAATTGTAGAAAATAACCTAATTCCGGATCACCAATTTGGCTTTCGAGAAAAGCACTCTACGGTAGATCAAATACACAGACTAACAAATGTTATCAATAAATCGCTGGAATCGAAGATGTTCTGCTCAGGCGTGTTTCTCGACGTTTCCCAGGCATTTGACAAAGTCTGGCATCTTGGACTCTTATACAAAATAAAGAAAAATCTGCCACATAATTGTTACCGTATTCTACATTCCTACTTAGTGGGCAGAGTGTTTCAAGTCAAGTACTCGGATGCTACTTCTCCTCTATTACCAGTGGGGTCAGGTGTTCCGCAGGGTAGTGTCCTGGGTCCTCTGCTCTACCTCCTGTTCACCTCGGACTTACCGTCAGCAAGTGAAACCACTGTTGCCACCTACGCCGATGACACAGCGATCCTAGCGACACACTCCGACCCCTCAATAGCATCTCTTATACTACAAGAATCATTAAACAGCGTTCAGTTATGGCTTGATAAATGGCGCATAAAAATCAATTCATCCAAGTCAGTCCACGTTACCTTCACCACACGTAAGGCAAACTGCCCTCCAGTAACAATTAACGGCTGAAAGTGCTAAGTACCTTGAGATGCATCTGGACAGGAGACTAACATGGAAAAACATATAACATCTAAGAAGATTGAACTTAATCACAAGGTCAGAAACATCTATTGGCTTATAGGCAGAAAATCACGGTTAAGTCTCGTCAACAAACTCTTGATCTATAAAGCAGTTCTTAAACAGGTATGGACTTATGGTATTCAACTTTGGGGTACTGCACGTACAAGTAATATTGAGATTATCCAGCGCTTTCAGTCCAAAATTTAAGATCAATAGTCGACGCTCCATGGTTTGTCTCCAACAACTCTATACATCGCGACCTCAAAGTTCCAACCGTGAGAGAAGAAATCATGCGCTTCTGCCGGACTTACATCTCCAAACTAGAACAGCATCCTAACCACCTGGCAATTAACTTGTTAGACAACAGTGAAGATATTTATAGACTAAAAAGACACAAACTATTAAACTTACCATTCAGGTTTAACTAATAATGTATTCTCTGTATTTTCTGTATTGTACTGTCTGTGATATCTGTTCTGTATATTTTTGTATTCGTGTCATTCATACGTGTTATTGTCGACCTGTATATGTGCCTTATGGGCCCAGTGTTTAATATTTGAACTTAATGTATCATGCCAGCAGAAAGTGGAAGTGATTTTTGTTCATTATTTTACATGTCTTATCATTTAGTTTTGTATTTAGTGTACCTCTTTAATCTATTATCAAAAACAAGGAGAGCTGTCAATGGTCAGCTCTTGATAATCCTGTGTGTGTTGTCAGCCAATTTCTTAAATGTTCGCTTAGTCAAACAGATTACAGATCTCCAATTAATAAATTTAAAAAAATTCTCTATTGCACTCCTCATTCAGTTACATTGTGTTTATCTATTTGAGTAGTTTCCCTATATTTTTCGATAATTAAATTGAGTTTCCTGTTGTGTACCATCTCGTGATGCTACAATATATATATACTATATTTCACCAGACACAAGATCGCCAAGGCTGAGGATGGGAGCACGGGAGCTCTCGAAACATGTTCCAAATAAGGAAAAATAACATCTTGAGGTAAATATAGTTATAAATATTATATATATATATATATATATATTTATGGGAAAATATAGCATGTTTTCCACCAGTACTGATATTTGTTTACAATCAAGCGAATTAACAGCTTAACAGCGCTGTCTAGACTCAGATTCACCGTATCATCTACATACATACGACTACGTGCTTCTATATTCACATAAATAAATGAGAACACTTGCAAATGGGAAAGCTTATGTAGAGAAATTACAATTTGAGTTTAGCGATTTTAGAGTATGTATAATCCAGTTTTCTGGAAGAGTCATACAAATATTATTTCTTACATAACGACATAATTTGTTTACTCATACGAACAGAATAGGATGGGATTTGCTCAATAGAATCATGATTTTTCAGCTGTCAGTATCTGTTCTATTCAAGAATTTAAAGTAAATCACCGAAGTTGATGAATACCGTGGCTATTGATTGAAAGTAATTTTTAAACATTGTATAATGCTATTGTATCAGTTTGTTTTAATTTTATTTTATTGTAAAGAGAAAATTTGATAAAGGAAAATGAAGCGATGAAGAAGATGAATGGCGAGTATTTAAGGAGAAAGCAGAGGGTACCACCCGAGCCATCATCTGTCTTTACAATAGATATACATAATTTGTTAGATGCCACGGACACGCAAGGCTATAGAATAGGGTTCGTTCACGTATACTCTCACACTGTCTACCCTATGGGTGAGTTATTTATACGTAACCATCAACGAGCCAATGAAACACGGAGGAAACGAATGTTACTTAATTTTTTATTGTTACTCTTCACATTTATTAAAAGGACGTTCTCAAAATAGAAAATATTGGGATATTCCTCTCACATGTGTAACTAGCATGTGAATAAATATTGAATAACACATATAAATTCAAAATTGCAAACAGATACTAGGAAATTCGAAAATTAGTAATTTATGTTTAGTTTGAACCGCACGTAAATACAAAATAGTAAGATTAGCATTATATTTTTGTAGTGTTGTGAAAGAGATTAACACTTATACATACAACGCCTTTCATTCATAAAGTTAAGTATAATTTTTCACGCCAACTTCTTACAATGACACAAATGGTTAGAGTTTTGACTCTGACAATAATATTTCATGGCTGAATTTCAGCTTCACCAATGAGGATGGTGTTTGATGCAAGATGAGCGATTTTTATGATTAAGAACAATGTCGTTGAAACTGTAAAAAAATATTTTGCTGCACAACTTTGTTTCTTTCTCGCTCAACACGCATAAACCCACAAAACATTTTAAAAATTGAACTGGCAGATTATTTTCAATTGCGATTTGTGTCATGCATAGTCTGAGATTTACGTAATACAACTAGTTTACTTGAGATTTTTACAGCTTCTTCATTGAAGTGTTTGTACGGTAGATGAGAATACTAATAGATCACGTGTTTACCAGAAAGTGAATCTCTGTTTTTTTAAGTTTTTTAATGTAGAAACAAGTTGAACTGAATTGCAGAAGTACAGAGAGAGCAATTCGCAATATGGAAATCCTAAGTAGCAGCTGGTGCAGGGCAGACACTTGCTTTGCATCACGCCCAACTTGATCAAGACAGACTACAGAGTTGTAACTACAAAATATGGCCAAAACTTAAACAACAGGTCACCTCTTAACATCCAGAGAAACGTAAAGAAATAAAGAATCCTATTTCAGAAAATTCTTAGAAATTTAAAACTTAATTTCAAAAGTAAAACAAAAAAACACGCCATAACAAGAAAAAACCATAGAAAACCTACCTACTACACACACCTAAAAAGTCATGTTATTGTTACGTATAAAGCTGTGAGTAAAGATCGGACTCCTTCATAAAAAAACCTGGAAACCTAGGACATTCCTCCTTTCCAGAAAAGTGGCAAATTACAATCATAGTTAATGGACAAGATTCTGAGAGTGGCATTACGCAGACCTCTGTTGTCATCTCGACACTATTTAAGGTAGCAATCGATGACATCCAGATACTAACACAGATATCCATCAAATCATCTTCGTCGATGATGTCACTTTTTCACGTTAGATGCAGACCCCACAGAGTTGCTTATCCTCGACACAATAATATATTAGTTGCTATCACTGCGAAAAGTAACTACTGTACAACTGTAAACAGTGTCTTTCACAATACAATATAAATCCGCAGTTATTGTAAATTGATTGATAAAAATATTTACAGTTTTCAAGCATCGGGTTAAAACTACGAAAAATTTTATTTTAGTGGAATAGGGAGACTCATGAACTCAAGTCAGTACATTTATAAATACATTTAAACGACCAAGATAGGTTGGATTTTGGCATTTACTTTATGTACGAGGATCGTTCATTATTAAAAGAGACAAATAGCTGTAATGAAAAAACTGTTGGTATGCGGATTACAATAGTTTCAGAACCGTATGTTGGCATCCCTGTGATGAGTTCTGATCAATTGTTTGATTAGAATTGTTTTGTTTAAAACCTTAAATTCTCATGTAACGATGGTGAGTCCTCCTGAAGTCTCAGAATTAGTTGAACAACGTGCAGTGATCTGTTTTTGATATCTGTAGTTGAAAAGTTACTATTTAAAAGTCAGTACTCTCGTATAACTAAACAATACGGAACAAGCTGTATAAAGCGTGGACATTTTTATAAATATGTAGAATACTTTAAAAATCGTCGAACTTCAGTGACTGACGAGCGTCGTTCTGGACGTTCAATTAAGGTTTAAACTCCTGGCCCGATTTTTTTTTACTTTTTAGAAGCTCGGCGGAAAATAAACAGTACATGCTACTGTGACTGCTTATCAATCAGAGACAGCAGTCTTGCGGAAACGTCCTGGATTTCTGCGCAAAGGCGTCATTCTCCTTCATGATAATTCCTGATGAACAGCTCAGTTAACACATTAGATCATCAATAAATTGGCTTGGACGGTTCTACCTCACCCTCCGGTCAGTCCAGACTACGCTGCATCTAATTCCCACTTGTGTAGTCCACTCAAGAATTCGTTACGTGTTATGAAGTGTTATGACAGCAACGAAGTCAAAGATAATGTCCTAAAATAACTCTGATGTTAACATAAATACTTCTTTGCAGCAGCATAAAAAAGCTTATTTAGAGATATAGGACAAGCGTATTAATGTTGCTTGGGATTATGTCGAAAAGTAAAAAATTGTCATACTAATTAAACAAACTGTTTTCCGCTACACGTATTTGTCTCTTTAATTATTTAATGCCCCTCGTACATTAATTTTTGTCGTACATTGAAATAAACCTACCTAAATTATTAAGAAGTACTGGTATTCAGAATTGTCTTAAGAGCGTGTTTTGTTAGATGGAACACAATTCTATGAATACCCAGCTAATTAGCGTATAGGTGTAGGTGGATACATAACCATGCACATTCACGGTTGTGATGCAGGCCACATTGACGCTAAGTAATTTTTAATATACTGGTAGCTATACACGTGGAAACCTACACGTGTTTGACAATCTTGACCAGGTATATAAATTTTATTGTATCTAGCGTAAGTGACGTGTTGATTGTCGCTACAGATGGCTTCCCAGATTTATTGGTCTTTATTAAGAGCGCCAAAGCACTTACTCGGCAAACGAGATATATAATACAATTTCTTAAATCTTTTACCGCTTGAGAAATGGGCACCCTCTATAAACCATCAGTGTGTTATAATACATAATTCAATTTGTATTTGCAAAACCTTACTGTTACAATTAAGAACACATTTTTGACAAGTATGTACAGTTTATCTTACAAAAAATATGTTGGCACTAGACGATAATAAATTTACTCCGCCTGTAAAGAAACATTGAAACGGTGCCCATAATTTTATGACTATCTGAAAATCTGTTCTCCCGTTTACAGTATAACATTTACTGCCGTTATTTTTTATTTTATTTGTACTCTAGTTTGAAAATTAACGAATGTATGACGCAATTTATGTTTTGTTATTCTTGATAATGTTCAGTAAATTTTTTATACTAAACCTGATTAGTGCTTGCATAAAAATATTTTATTTTGCTTCTATTAAGTTAAAAATAAATTCAAAACATGAAAAACTCAACATTAATTTTGTTTGTTTGTTTAATCCGAATAAATTTTAATTTGCCATGACAATACTGAAATATACAATAAGACTTTGGTTGTCACATTGAAGTTCTAGAAAATGTTTCAATCTTAGCGATCAGAGTTACAAAGGCCAAAACAATTACTTAAAGAGTATAGAATCGTAAAAACATTGTCTGTTCTTTGAACACCATTGAATTCATTAATGTTCTCCACCACAATTTGCAGATAATGTAGTTATGCGTTTATATAATAAATACATTTCCCTACTGGTATATTATTTTTGGTACATAAACACAAAATGTACTGAATGAGTGACCGAGTGATATATTCATTGATTCTGCGTTCTGGATTCACGCATAAAAGATGTTGTCACCCGAGATTTACTCGACATGTC
Source organism: Magicicada septendecula (assembly GCA_034769895.1). Taxonomy (NCBI): domain Eukaryota; kingdom Metazoa; phylum Arthropoda; class Insecta; order Hemiptera; family Cicadidae; genus Magicicada; species Magicicada septendecula. The sequence goes on along the minus strand of CM068367.1, from coordinate 534,139,394 downwards.
ATACGTGTAATCATTAAAGCCATGTCACTTTCAACTCTGTCATTACGCAGTACAACCACAGTTCATCGATTAAACCGACTGAGACGTTTGATTCTAGAACAAAATAGTACTTTGTAAACAAAAATGTCTCATTATATTTTTAACAATTAATAAAGGACTGATAAAAACTTACCTCTGCTTACTTAAAGTACTTTTCGGACTACACGTTTTTCATTAAGTTGAATTAATTATTCACTCCGTGAATTCATAGTGTATGTTTACAAACATGTAACTTTTAGCTGATCTCATCGTATTTTAAGCATTTTAGTGGTTTCTTACTCTTCAATATATTCTACAATTCACTTTATATCTTGATTGTACTACAACAGAAATTAGTTTAATCGCAATTATTAGAAACAAAATAATTTATTTTAATATTATGTACATTTTGAATATCGTACGCCTGATCTTAAAACTATAGTTTTTTAACAGTTGCAAAAAAGTCAATACCGATATTAATTAAAACCCCCTTCTCAATTGTTTAAATCAAGGTTTATTATTGTAAACCAAGTATCTATTTTGCATGGCTTCCTCTGTGTTACGCAGAAGTGGAATAAAAGCTTTACAATATAAATTTGTATTACTTAATTTTTTTAAAGGCAATATTGAAAACCGGGAGATATTGATTGTGTTGCCCAATAAACACTAGTCACGGTTATTGATTGTAGCTCTTCGTGAAACAAATTACTCCTCGTAAGTGTTTCACACTGCCTCATTGGTTCAATTATAACATACTTTCAACCGTCATTAGGTAACTTGTACAACACTTACACTGTCCTCTATCTAAAATGTGCTTTTAGTAGGTAAAGTTAATTTACCTTTTTGTCTGTTTGTTAGGTGAGGAATTACTTACAAATTAATATTAATGTAGATGATATTTTTGTGCAAAAATGAATATGGTTAGCAAGACAAATTGGTTAATAGTTTCCCTCAGATTTTAATAGCATTTTCCAATTTAAAAAAATATTATAAAAATACCTAGTAAGACAGATATTTTAAACGGTTTTTGATATTACACAAACTAATTTCGCTTGAGTTTGATTTCGTGGTATATTATGTGAATGAAACAAATAAGTTTGCTTGTTTCTGGCTGGCTGTTACAGTTTAAATTGAACTGAACTGAATGCTCTAAAATTCATTGGTCTGAAACATCGTGGCAAACTGAAAACTAAACCATGACCACGAGATTCGTCTGCCAGGTACCGCACGTTCGCTCTAACTGTGTTGTGTGTTACCAATATCCCACAACGCAAATAACATGATCAAACTATTGTTTAGTTTGAAACATGTTAAAAAGAGAAATGGTGCTTTCATGTAAAGAACCTTTTTTTACACAAACAGAGTCAAATCTACTTTTTATCTGGTAAGTACTATGTGATCACGAATTATAAGAAGATTAATTTTGTTTTACATATGAGAACGCAAGGGCCATGTTGTATTGCAAATAATTATGGAGGAAACATTTGAACTGAACAACGCAATCATTATAGCTTTTGTTGACATCAAAAGGGTATTTAACAAAATAACTAGAAGATAATGTGTAAAGTTCTTACAGATGTAAATGGATATTGTATTACAGGGAAAGAACAATTCTTCTTCAAAAAACAGAGAGCTCTCAAAAGCCTAATGGACTTAAAGCAAAGCAAAAGTGTTAGAATAGGCTATGCGTTAATCCGCCACTGTTTAATTATGTGGAGAGTTCGCGATGGAAACCATGGGATAATGGAATATACCATTATTAGAAAAATCTTAATATTTACAAACAGAAACAAGACGATCTATTTAAAAATATAAGTTTATTAAAAGTAATAAAGTGAGAACAATAATTATTTCCCATATAACTGTAAAAGTAGCTGCTTAAGTAAATGAACATTAAAACTATCGATAATTAGTTAGAATTAATTCGATTATTCCTTATTTATTTGAAATCGAAATAAATTTCGACTGTTCGTTAATTTCAATATTAAAATCAAATAAATTTTTATTGTTTGTTCATTGATTTACAAACCTCTGAAGATACTGATATATTTAATGAAACGTACGTCAGGTGAATTTAAACGATAAAAATAATACAACTATTCGCAGAAGAAATTATATTTTATAATATATGTCATACTATATTATGAACAAAGGCACTTATTTCTATGCTAGCTTATTTGTTTAAAAATTAATATCGTTAACAAAAGCAAGCACATTCTTATTATTTAGATAATTCCTTTCTATTGTGTACAACAACTGTAACTGTAATTTCAATTTCGTGTAAACACTCTGTACCACGTCAGACGGTAGAAAGGTCTCAGCAGGTAGAAAACGGTGAAAAGTCTATGAGCTAGCCAAACAGTTCAACCCATCACTGTCTTTTCAGTATGACAGCATTTTAGTAACAGGACTGTGTTCTCTGATCGTTAGTGGGAGAGAGGAAAGAGCGTCCTTAATTTCGATCGAAGATTTTTCTTAACAGGGAAAACGTGGTTAGCTTTGGCTACTGATCAGCAAATAAAAAGAATATCCTGATAACGAAGATTCGGGAATCGTGCCTGATAAGAAACCTTATATATTGCAAATACTATACTGGATACATTGAAATGGAAATTCCACTTGTACCCATACAAAAGAGTAGGAACTAACACTTTCATTTTTTGAAGTGTAATGCTATAATAATCAAAATTACTTTTTCCAGATGATTAATTGTGTTTAACACTGTACTAATGTTATCAACAAACAAATTTTTTTTAATCATTTCTGTTTTGTATTTTAAATCATAGCTTTCTCGTTTGTAGGAATTGTTATAAAAAATGTTTTTAAGTAACGATTATTGAATACATACAGAGTAAGATCAGATACAGATCTCTAAAATAAGTCTCTATACGAGTAAAAAATCACTTGGAAAGTCTACAGCCAGTATTATCAACACTACAAAGTAACAATACTAAAAAAACAAAACTAAAATTATCACTGTTTCTATCAGCACCAAAACCATCACAACGACGACGACTACTACTACTACTAGTACTACTTCTCGTACTACCACCACCACTACTACTACTACTACTACTACTATTGTATCTATGAATTCTCTTGTGCCTCGTTTAAAAAAATATTCACTACTTAGTACACAAACATGAACGTGAAACAGCAAAGTGAGCAGCACGTATGAGACGGTGTTCGACAACGATATTTGGTTCTATACCAAGAAGAGTGTGTAATGTTCAAGGTAATGGAGAACTTCTGAGCACGGTAGTATCAAGGTATCCACAGTGTTACTACCTATCAAAACTTCTTAACTGTTTCGAACTTCCTCGTTAACCTCAATACTCGTTCGCCTCCTTATGTTCGTATAGCGTGTATATGCACAGACGTTACACCTACACTCAGGATTAGTATAATACCGAAAGTAGTCACGTGAGTTTACTAAGCGATAACAGTTTAATTTCATTGAATCACTGTAACTGTTTCATTTACTATTTTTTAGCGATTTTTTAATTGAATAACTGTAACGCATGATTCATCAACCACTTCGCATGTATCAATGTTTACGAAACCCTTTAAAGGAGACTCACAATTCGTAATTATACAAACACCGATCATTCACTATGGTTTGGTCCTAGGTAGTTCACTCTTATAAAGTTTCTTTTACAAACGAAATACATTAGTGATTAATAGGTATGTTTTAATATACAGAGTTTGGTAAGTAAAAGTAAAATATTCAACATGATACGTAACGAACACCTATTTAGGTAAATTGTCATCACACGGAAAAAGAATATAACACGTTCGAATAGAAATAACGTGCCTTTTTCCGGAAGAAATTTACATTTTTCTATGTTAAATATAAACACAGCAAAGAGTGTCAGTACGCACAATAATGTACAATAACATTAAGCATTACGTTTGAACTGGTGATGTTGGGGAATACCAATATTAACAAATCTTCGGTTCTTCTTTTTCTGACACTAATTTTCATCAATTATTTTGAAAGTAGTTATACGTAAGCGTCGTATTGAATACACTTTCGTTTGGATCCGGCTATGGAGATTATTTAAAATAATAAAGCAGCAAATACTTTTTATAATGTTATGTCTTATAAGTGTTTAATAGTAAAACATATTTGTACATGTATATTGGAATATGACAGAGCTACCATGCGGTAAGACATACCTACATTCTTTAGATGCAAAAGTAGAGCCTGGGCACCATATAATAAATAACTAAAGACAACATTTTTGTCGGTGTCAAGAACATAAAACTAAGTGTAAAATTAAGGTAAATGTGACATTCAATTTTATTGTAGTTAAACTGTACCTTTCTGTTGTGAATTGATTGGATGAGGCAGCAACATTTTTCAGGTACTTCTGAAATTAAATAAAAGTAGAACGCTATTGTAAAAAACTGTAATCCGGTAATCGGAGACAACGATGTAAAAGACTAAGTAATTTTTGAAGTTTAATAAATTTAAACTGGGCATTAATAAAATTTATTAAACTGGGATGTTTAATAAATAGGTTAAGGGCATTTATATAAAGTATTATTTAACGAACAAATGGGGGTGAAGTTGACATTTTTGAAACCGAAAACATTTTCTAGAGGATCTGTTCGTTACACTAATACATGATCTAGAAATTACAATATAATATTTCACTTTATTTAACAGAGAAATAAAATTTGAAAACCCTAGTGATAATAAATGACTACACAAAGCTATCAATTTTTAATAAATGTAAAAGCAATAATTCATGTTTTTGGCTTTCACAAACAGCGCACATCCTGCAAGTTACTAAATTTGAATCACTGAAGATGGTCTCAAGTGATCAGGCGGAACTGATCTATTGTAAATTGTCTATTGATAAAAACAGTATTAGATCACGGCCTAACAGCCCGACCAGTAACAACTGCATTAACAGAGTACAAGAAATAATTAATTTACATTACAGATAATTTTTATAATGGTTATAGGGAAGTAATTATTATTTATTTAATAGTATATTTAGTCTAGTCAGTCAATAATCTTATTAATTAATATTATTTAAAAAACAATCTTTCTTCAGTTTTTAAAATAATTTAAAGAAACATGATTTTTATATTAGTTCGATAAAGGTAACTATTGTTTATATGGTAAGTGTATTCGATCAGTAAAAGTGTTAGCCACTATATGAGACTGTGTGTTACAATTTATTCTATGAGTTTAGCTATTACCCTCGTCCCTCACAAAACTGTTTGCCACTATACGAGACTGTGTGTTACAATTTATTCTATGAGGGCAGCTTTTACCCTGTCACATCTAAATATATACCGTTGAACAAAATAAAACATGAGTAGAGATGGAAAGGTAAATTATGTGGTATAACAGTTAAAAAGAGAGACTGTCTGTTTACAAAATGATATACAAAATTTCAGCTGATTTTGCAAGTCATTCAAACTAAATTGAATAGTTACCTGTCACATAATGACGTTTATTTTCATTAATCCGGCTCACGTTTTTTCACTGTATAAAGATTGTGATTAAATGTTTGCTCACCAAACGTCTAACAGGGGTTGATAACTGAAAAGGGAATCCTCGTTTATAAAGTACAAAGTAGACCAGAGGCCGGTCAGTCAATTTTGCTCTCCTACACAACGTTTTCTGTTTCACCACGTACGAAGGACGTTTGCTTTCAATTTTTAATTAAACTTTCCCTTTCTGAGGGTGGATAGAATCAAACTTTCTAACATGTGTTTTACAGGTGGAACTGCAATACTACTACATTCTGGTAAAACGGAATTTTTATCGATTTCAAAATTAAACAAGACTTGTTAAAAGCTTACAATACTTGAACATTATATTTTATATCATGAAGACATGTAGGCATATCAATCTATTTAGCACATTGTCGACCTCTTATAAATGTTTGATTTTCTATGACGAAAATATTCTTTTTTATATCTGAAAACGTCTAGCACAGTTTGATACGTTAAAATAACATAAATATTAAGTAAGTCTTAAGTGAATTATATAAAAGTAATTATAAACTTTCAAATTTTATTTTACATTTAATTTTTGTCAAGATACGCCCAGAAATATGCGTAATAAGAGCTTCAATAAAATAAATGTTTTGGATCGTTAGTTAAAACGTTAAGTTTTGTTGACTTTAAATGAAAAATTTAATAGACTTATAGTTCAAGCATTTTTGAGCACACTGAAGATATAGTCATTTATTTTTAAGCAGGATTATTTTATAACGTTTTAAAAACCGTTTTTCCATTTCCAAAGACGTAGCTGTGTAGAGAAGTATTTAATTTAATTATTAACGTAAACTTATTTTACATTCGTAGATATAAAGTTTGTGAGTAGAATTTATATTAAGTATTGTTGTTTAGAGACCAATTCACATCTCTCAGCAAGTTTGGATCCAACGAAACTGCCATTTTATATAAAAAACGTAATATACGCATAGGACTATATGAAATTGTTTTCATAGATAAAAAAGTAGGGTGGAAATTTATTGAAACAGACTGAACGAAGTACACATTAGCAAGAATATAATGTAGTGGTGAATATGTGAGACATTTAGTTCGATTTTCAAATAAGCAGCATTAGCTGGTATTAATGAAGAAATAATCTTCATTTATTTTTATTGTCAGATACACAAAAAACGATATGATAATGTATAATATAAAGCCTATAATGTTTATAAAAGTAGGGTTTAGTATAGAATAACATGTATTAAATAGCATATCTTTTAATATGCTAAAACATCAGTACATTACTAATGTACCATACAATAATGAGCACATTAAAACTAATATTGAACCAATTTTATTCAGTTCTATACCAGTAGGTAATCAAAACTAAAGCTTTCCAGAGACTATAAGTTTCATATAATCCATCGAATTTGACTCACCAACGGCAACATAAGCAATTACAGTTTAGCTGGGAAATAACGATCAGTTTTGGCGGCCAAATATACTGTAGTTTCCTACGTTAGCAAGTTACTAGGTAACCACACAACTTTAAGATTAGTAAACTGGTTGTTGACGGTACGATTCAATCCACACAACTTCATGAAATGAAAAGATATGAAAATAAATAAAATCACAATGTCGGATTTATTTGTACATAATGATTTTGACAGGACACGTTGGAGGTGAAAGTCCCTTTCTGTTTGTAGGCCTACCGAACAGAACAAAACGTTATGATAATTTCAGTAAATCGCTATTTTAAAATTAATTTTTCAAAAAAAAATGATTGAAATCAATAAAGATTTTGATGTCCGTAGCCTTTAAACTAACGATAAGAGACAAGTAATAAATAAAAGAAAGAGTACAGACAAAAAATATAAATGTCATTGAATAAATTTTGTTATCAGGAATACATTTTGGAGCATATAGTAATGCAGTTCACACTAAATGGCTTTTCAGAAAAATCAATTTATTTCTTGATTTTTAATGATAATTAATTTTTTGATAATGTAGATTCATTGGAGCCAATAAGAATTAATGGATCCAAGCGTACTGATTAATTTTTAATTTGAAGTTTAAAGTATTTCGTATTGTAACAATTAATTGTTGTAGCCTATACTTCGTTTATTCAGAATAATTGTTCTTGGAAATCGCAAAGAGCGTCAGTGTGTTCCATATGTATGTAACATAAACCAAAACACATTAGCTTATTAAGAAATACCTGCATATACCGTTCAAACAGTTTTCCTCTACCTATTTATCTGTCACTCGGCTTTACAGTGATTCGTGAGCCTTGCCTCATTACAATCTATCCCCACGAATCCCTACCCTTATTTGAGATCCTCCAATACATTACTTCCTCGTAAACGCTGTCTGTCTTCTTCTCAGATGAAAATATTTGGTCTTCAAAATCATTTGAAGGAAAGAAGTATCATCTTTTCTCCCCATATGACTCATTCACTGAAGCTTTCGGTCTCTCACAAATCTTACTCTATCCTATTTTTTATTAACAGTTTTCAGCTGTCCAGTGAAAACGCAACCGTGTTATAGTATTTACTTACTTTAATGTTTTTTAACCTTTCACTGCACGTTAGAACTCACCAACGCCTTAGTGTAACGTATACTTTTGCACCACTTATGGACGAACCAAAATTTTACCCACCACACTTCGGTATGTAAAGGCATTGCTGAAGAACTTTGTTTTTCCTTTTAACTATTAATTTTATATTTTAATTGTTGACTATATCGTACATAATTATATATAATAATAGTAAGGATGAAAACTTAAAAGGAACCTGACAAGGAATGGTGGATGTGGCTATAAGCAAAATCTATAATAAATACAACAAAGGGAAAATTAAAAAATAAAGTGGTCATTGTTATATGTGTGATTATGTCTGAGGACAGAAAGGTGGTAGATCATGAAAATGGTACCATTTAACTCTTTTCTGTTAGGTAAAAGTTAAATAATTCTTTTTTCGTTTAATCAGTCACCTTTTAGTACGATATAGAAATAAATGTATTATTCCTTTCTTTTTAACCGATATAAAAAAGCATTTAAACAGTTACACAGTTGTGAGTGTGTAGGCCTACTGTCTTCAACATAGAAAGTAAGTAAAGTTTAGTTTTGTTTGTTTGATTTATTTTCAGTAGGACGCAATTTTTTAGAAACGTTGCCTGATAAAAAGAAATCGAATCTTGTGTAAGTGTAATAGTTCGTAGACCGAAATATCACTGCCCTTATTTTCAAATATGTATATTGTAATACAACGTACTAGATGATGTTTGATTATTGATGTGTAAAATTAATATGTCACACCTTAGATTACTCACGTTGTAATTACTATGAGTTGAAGTATAATAGGTCACACGTTTTATTATGTGTGTAGAGATGTTTAATTATTATTATTATTTATGGTTTATTTGTTCAAAAGGTTTAAAAGCTGATAAGTAATGTTTTAATTCTCTCCTAGGACACTGGTAGATTTACCTTTTACTTACCACTTATTATTGTTGTCGCCCTACCAAAGTAGATCCTGTAATGCACTAAAATGACACAACACAGTTTATAAAATTCTTCACAAGTGTATATGTTTATGCACAGTAAATAAAATTATTTTGTATTTTTGAGACTGTTTTGAAGTTTCAAATATTGGCTGCTTGTTCGCTGTACTCCCACTTTGTAAAACAATTGCTCTGTTAATGTCGTTGTTATCTACTTTGAAATGAAAGACTGATTCAAGTGTAAGTAAATTTGTAGTTTATTAACAATAAGTTAGTTTCAATTAAACCCCTTTAAAACAATTTGTAAACATCAAAAAGTAATTCAACTAGTCACCGAGATTCTTAAAGCTCAGGGCTGATAACACTGATTATTTATATTGTATTGTGCTAACCTGGTTTGGTTAGATTTTTGTTTATAATTACCAAAAGTCGTGAATTCTTTTAGTGTACAAGATACTGGATACAAAAATGCTAAAATACGACAATAACGTATTATAGAGAGTGATTACAAAATCAAGAAAACAAGTTTAATTATAATATTGAAAATTATCGTATCTGGTCCACCTGCTATCAACCTCCTAGGTTATGTTGTGGAATGTACGATACGATTAAAATTTTGTGTGTCGGAATAATATTCCTTGAATGGTTATTAATAACAAAAATATAATAATTAATTCATAATCACATTTCAATTGAGTATACTTAAGCTTGTATATTTTAAAGCACAGCTCTGTATGGTTGTTACACCTTTTCGTAACAGGTAGGTTAGAGAGCCATTTACTATAAGTGAATTATTAAAATATTTAAATTGATGGCATTGAAATCTTATAACTATACATAATATTTACTCATGGCACGTTCATTATTCATTAACTGTATTGATAGTTCTCGATTATTATTTATAAATGAATTGACTTTCGTTTTGGTTATAGTCAACTCAGCATCTAGGCTTAGCCTTGTTTACATCAATGTTGGTTAAAATATTAAATTCGATTGTCATCTCTTTCTATAATTAATAATATTTTATTTAAATAATTAAAATTGAGAACTTCTGTTCAATTACTGGTTAATTAATAATTATTATTTAGTTTCGCCATGTACAACTGTACTTGACTAAAGTAGTACCAACGTAAAAGTTTATTATTTGATAAACATTAATATTCATTAAAATATCGCTAAAACTAGATACTCCCTTATTTTCCCAATCATCATTGCCGATATTATACACTGGCAATGGTTTGTTTATTATCTCACATCACTCGTTGCACTTCACTCGCTATAGGTTATAAACACTTTAGTTAGGTTAGATGTATTTGTTTACACTAGGGAGCGCGCACATTTTTAAAATTTACTCCCGTTGAGGACTCGTTCCGTATGCTTTGGTGGTCAGATTGCTAGTAGTGTTCTCCTTCGATGCCGCTCTCGGCGTCTGTTGAAATCAGCTCTTCTTATTGGTTGAAAATCTGTTAATCTCGTACCCATATGCCTTAATAAATTAAGAAATTTTATTTCTGAGCATCTAGCTTTGGGTTTGAGAGTACGGAGATGATGCTATCAATTCTTTTGGAATTGAAGTAAAATTTATAATGGTTTATAACTTTTTTAGTACATTTCGGATTAAGAAATTAATGGTATCACTATTTTGCGGATGCTCGGCTCTTTATTTTGAGTCTACTCAAGCTATAAATCCGTCCATGATTAACCTAATTATCTTTTTAATGATGCACGTTTCGTGGTTCTTAATTATACATAAGTTTTTTCCACTTTATTATAATACATGTTATTTCTAACGCTCCCTGTAGATATTTAGAGTCATTATCTCTTATTAACTACTCCTTAAATACTAAATTATGTACAATCTTTCCTAATGCATTTTCAGGCGTGTAGGCCCTACATGTCCTTGCATTAATACTTATTAATTCTAACATATATCTTATAATAATACAATTCTTATACAATTAATATGTATTCTTATACAATTCCTTGGGGTTTATCTTGTACATTAGAGATTAATACATCTTTTGTGAAGCTTTGTTTCCATTAATGTTGCTTCATTTATTTACACTGCATGGTTATAATATACCATGTCATACTTCTGTCATATTGATATTCATGTTTTATTATTATTTGTGCATTAGGGATGTATTTGTATCCACTAATGTGTCCTTAGACTTTGTCTACAGTTTGTCTTGTGTACTTAATACTCCCTGCTGTGTTACTTATTCATAATTCTCTGTAGGATTGCTATTTACATCTAGTCCCATTTGACATGTATATTTGTTTATTATTATTTTCATATAAATTTATGTATTTAATGTCTGTTAATGGTTCTCGAAGAGGTATTGAGTGTTCTAGTAACTACTGTCATGCTACTTTCCTCTCCTGTATTAAGTTTAAGTGAGTATTTTATGCAATTCTGATAGTCACCTTGTGTATTGGTAATTTGGCTATGATTTGTTTAAACAATATAGAGTATATATTTGTGTTTCTTAATACATACTGGGTTCGTTATGTTAAACATTTTTCCTAGTTTGGTTGTTGACTCAGGTAATTACTTTTGTCTGCATTTTTGTAATTGTTATTTGTGATTCTGTGTTGCAGATTCTGTTCAGTTGAGGTTATGTGTATCCTACTGAATTGACAACAATGCTTATATGGATTTGTTTAGTTTCTTGCGTAATTCTTATATTTTTACTATGATATGTTATTACTATTATCTGGTGCAATATTTTCCTTATTTTATTTGTATTATATACTATTTGTTCACACATTATTATTTAATTCTAACTTGTTATTGTCATACATATTATGTGTTTACATTTGGGTTTGGGTAAACTGTTTTGTTTTTCTACTACAGGTTGTCTTATCTTTAATACATTAATAATTACATTCTGTATTGATTTTACCCTTCACTCTCCTGATATTTAAACATATATTTTATTAAGGATTTTACATTCAAATTCAGTCATTATTGAGCAATTATTTCTGTCTTTATTATAAGCACATTTGTGGTCTTTTTTATGTTTATTTTATTATATTCTTGTCTCATAAATAATACACTAATTGTTTGTGTTGTTAATTTGAGGTTGTTATCTATCTTTTTTATCACTTCTTATCTTCATCTTCCATAAACATTGCACTTTCATTGTTTGTGTTGATAGTTTGGGATTGTGATATTTTGGTATTAATCGATTAGTCACTCACTATTATTTGTGTGATTATCTTCTTATTAGTTGGGTATTTGTTCCATACAAAAATATTTTCCTTATTTATTGTGTCTTCCTCACACTGGTAATGTGATTGTCTTGTTCCTTGTTAAATATTTTTCATTGTTTATTACACACTTTTCCTCTTCTTAATTGTATAAACTTCCCCTCTTCTTATATACAGGTTTCTTCTTCTTCTTATATATATAGGTTTCTCACTTATTGGGTATTTTCCCTCACTTATATGATACATTGTCTCACTTATATGATATAATATCTCACTTGTATTATATGTTGCCTCACTTATGTGATATGTTCCCTCAATTATATGATCTATTGGGTCCTGGTTGCTAACGTAGTTGTTCGGTTTATTTTTCCTCTTCTGATAATATTGATGATGCATTCAATTATATTTCTTCCTTCTACGGTGTTTATTTACTTCGACATTATTTATCCATGGATATACGATTGATTTCGATATTTTAGAGTTTTTTGGTCATTTTGGCTTAGACATGTACATGGTAGATTCTTATTCTAGGTATTTGATATTATTTTTATGTAACGACAATTTTGTTACGTTACAATATAATGAGCTTGTTACAACTTCACCTCGTCATCCTTTTGCCTTAACCCAGAGTATATCGTTACGCAATTACAGAACGTTCTGGAACAATGGAGAGTGTCTTTATACACACTTCTCTCCTAGCCCATAAGATGAGTGTTTCTTCAAGGTCGCCCTTAAGTACGCTCAAGTTTTTTCGAGTGCCTGTTGACGCATTTTAAGGATTATTCTGGAACACTTTTGCTACCTATTTAAACAACAGAAGCTGGCTTTGTCTTCAGTTATAAGTGGCGATTTATTAAAGCGTGTTTCGAAGTACTGTGGCAAAGCGATTACTGTGTTACAATTTGTGTAAAACTTTAATAATTATTAAAGTTATTATAATTGTTAAATACAATAATTCTAATTGACATTATTATTGCGTGTGTACAAAAATTACAATTAAATCGTGAATTATTGCAAGAGACTACCTTATTGATTACAAATTATTACTTGTGATTAATTAAACTGGTAATTAGTGATTTCATTTGTGTCTGTATTTTGTTTTCTACTGTACCATCACTGAGACCGTCGTAACAATATATTTGTACATGTATACGTATTTGTCATAAGTAATTGGCAATGCACATAAATGAAATTTAGTTTTGACCACGGTAATAAAGTATGTTGTACTAAATCTGTGTGCATAATTGTCCAGATCACAAGATGTTACTCTATTGCGCATAATACATTAAAAAATTACTACACGTCTACGTTACTCTTACTGCAATTAATGTAAATTGATAACAATATTTACGGTACGTTGGTAATCAGTGTACTTTTAAACACAAGTTAGCAACATATTCTTGACTAGCATACTCTAAACTTCTTTTACACAGTAGTACCTGCTCAAGACTGTGAGAAGTTTTTAAACATAATAATGTTAGTGATTGTGAATGGCGACAAACTTTTGACAAAAAATAATAAAACGAAATTTATTTTAAAACATGTAAATATTTATACTCTTGTTTTGTTTACTAAAATATTTCACTGCCGTAAGCACGTGCACCACATAGACAAATAATCCTGGCAACGCATGCTTCCAGGATTCAGAAGTCAACATCAGCAGCTTCACATAACCCATTCCACACATTCATACATTCCTTGTTGAAGAGAATTATAAACCTCCCTTACTTCTGCATTGCATTTAGTACGAATCCAAGCGCAAGTGGAATTAGTTCTCTGGCTATTTCAAGAAATGAAATTTTGAAGTTTCGAGAAGGCAATGAAGTTAACTACAGCGTCACTGTTATACTAGCTTAAACGTTGGGAATAAAAGACGCTTATAAAACGTATTCTCTTTGCAGTTATTATACCTGAATTGCCTATTTCAGTTTCGCAGACTTTCTAAACAATATCTATAATTTCGGAAGGAAATAAAACGTAAGTATACAATACCATTTTTATTTACACCCCCAAAACTAATTTTAATATACAATATTTTTAAATAAATTGTGACGAATTGTTTAAAAAATAAGGTAGACTACTTAGAAAGGTAAAAAAATTTTGCCTCAACAAATGAACATGTTTTGGCAATGGCATGAAAGGTGCTAACAGAGTTACAAACGTTCATAGTGAACTTTAAACAATTCTAAGGTAGTGAGAGAAACAGATTGATGTTTCTTTACTATTTTATAAGTAAAACTGTAAAACCGGTAAAGTGATAAACCACAAACGGTAATAATAATGCTAAACCTGACTTTGACTTTATTCGGTAACAACAACTTAAATTTTCACAGTCGATAAACTATCTTAAATAGAGCAAATGGTGGAATAGTAATTACTTCAATGAACTTACTTTTAAGTGTAAAGAGCATACAGCGACTAATTCAAGAAGGCTTTAGCGCCGTGTCCAGCTAATGTTTCTATGACGTCGTTTACATGCTGATGACGAGTCTGCCATTAACAACAGAAAAAGATAAAGCAAACATTAAAATTAACAACAGAAAAAGAATATGTGCTTGCTTTATGTAGCCTAGAAGAAAGTTGAAACTAAAACTGAAAAAAATTAATGTAAATGTTAATTGTCCTTGATGTTATGTCACATGCAAGATAATTAAATAAGTTAAACTGAAATTAAAATTTGTATTACTTCGGACACCTGTGTACTTACGGAATTAAAAATAACTGAAGATTTAGTGAGGGCGGTTGATTTAACTAGAAATTATTTATCTCAACGATTCGAGATAATTTTCGTTATATTCAGGACCTTAGCACCGGCTGTACAAATAATGATTCGTCTGTCTTCAGTGTTATTATTATGTTTGTACGTACACATACACGCACACACACACGCACTTTATTAAAATAATAATTACTACGTATTTAATAATAATTAATATTTACTTTTATTACATAATAAGTTAATAATAATTTAATAATTACAATTTTAATTATATAGCTATTAACTAAGTAATTTGTTAAAAACTGTATTATAATTATATTCGTGAAATAATTATTATACACAGATATGGATTAGTAAATATACTTCCGATACCATAAACGTTCTGCGACTGAAATCCGTCGTGGTAACAGTATATTTAACACTTGCTTCTCAGCATATTTTTGGATTCATGTTTTTACTTGTTCTGGCGTATTCTTAGTTACGTGGACTGTTTTACAGATAAATATACTTCTTGACAGAGATTCCATAGTATTGACAACGATTTGCCAGAAAGCTATAGTTCACAATCTTTATTCATCCAACTTATAATTAATATATTCATATCTGTGTTATTTTTTAATATTTTGTTCTCCCTCAATTGCTTTTTCAATACTGTTGCAAATATTCTGCATTTTTTCAACTATTCTAAAATTAAACATATTTTTTTGTGACACGAAAGGCGTAGTACTTAAAGCAGCAGCAATAATACTTATAAATAATAGTAATAAACTATTATTTTATGAATATGTATGTTATACAATAAAATGTATCATATATTTCTCGTAAAATGGGTACTTATAAAAATGTATATATTTATATATGAATTAACATTACATTAAAATTAGTTAAAAATTTAACCTTGACCACTACTACTACTACTACTACTACTACTACTACTACATTCATTACTGCTACTACTACTACTAGTACTACTAATACTACTACTACTACTACTACTACTACTACTACTACTTCCATTACTACTACTACTACTACTACAACAACATTCTTTACTGCTACTACTACTACTACTACTACTACTACTACTACTACCACCACCACCATTACTACTACCACCACTACTACTACTACTACTACTACTACTACTACTACTACTACTACTACTACTACTACTACTACTACGATAAATAATACAACTGAGTACAACGCACATTCACTTTTGTGTCTTTCTTGTAACCATCAGCTTTGGGTCAGCTTTAGTATTCGGTCATCATGGTCTGACAACGTTAAGTGTAGGCCAAGAAATCCATAAGGGGAAAGACATTACATCTTATAGGAATTAAGGAAAACGAGGTTCCGACTGGGAGGGTAATGCTTTCAGAGAGATGGGTGCAGAGATTTAAAATACGCGTTCTGTCTCCTAACATCGAGAAATTCTTCTATAAAATTGTGACATGACCTTGTTTATTGTGTACTTAAAACACGTTCAAATTTGAAATTACCTTTTCTAAGATAATGTTCATCGTACATAGGTTTAACCTAAAGGCTGTTAAAAATGTTAAATGTCTAAGAGAATTACTATTGCAATAATTGGAAACGTAGGAATTACATTATCTCAGTATGGGAAATCCATAATTATGGTGAGTCCACAGTACGATTCTGTAAAAAGGAAATTACATTGAGAAAGGAAAACATTAGGTGAATGGGACCTATGAGATGACAAATATTATTGTACCTTATGTAGGCTTATATCTAAACAGTGGAGATGTAGGGATAGCTGAACAGTATCTGGTTTCTTCCAAAACTTGTTACTCCTTCAAGCTGCAAGAAAAGTTGACATTAATGAATAGGCGCCATACTACTTCGAGTCTAAAGAAGCTTAATGAAAAACACCAACACAGTGATTAAAACACCTCTTCAGTTGTTACAACACTAAGTGAATCACCTACCACTATATGTCTTTGAGATAACTGGAGGCCCATCCGCCTTTTCCTACTTACACTGTTTCACAGTAGGCTACAACTCACGGAATTATAACAAAATCTACATTTTGGTATACAGGGGATAAATTTGTATCTGCTTCACAAAATATTACCCTTCGTTTTTCCTAACGATGTTCTATAACTGTTATGCAAGACTGATACAATTTTTGAGGCCCTCAGAAACAGCCATTTACAGCATCGCTGACCTGATTGTCGTCCGCGAATCTTTTAACGCCGAGCTTTTTTTAAGGTTAGAAAACAGGTGAAGTCGCTCGAGACTAAATCTGGCAAGTAAGTTGGGCGAGGAAGGAATTAAATCAACCTTAAATTTTTGTTTTCAGTGATCGTGTCACCTGGTGGTGAGCTTGTGTATTTTCTTAGTTAAAACACCACTTTTTTAGTACAAGTTGTCATTTTCTAGCGATTTCAATGAAGAGAAACCACGGGCGTCCCAACAAACAGACTCCGTAACATTACCAGCGGACGGAATTGTCTTTACCTTCTTTGGAAGTGGTTCGTCTTTAGTGGGCCATTGTTTGGACTGTTATCTGGTCTCAGGACTGTCGTGGCGGATCGAAGCTGATGTAACTGTCTCAACAACGGTTATGAATCAACGTCAAATTTTGGTTGGACTGCACTTATACAGAGCCAAACAATCGGTTGAAATATCCTTCCGACATTGGTTTGGTCAGGCGTGAACAAACGCCCGTCTAGCGTAGGCCTACAGCTTTGTGTAAGTTATTGCAAATATGTTCTGTTGACACGTCAACAGTATCTGTTCTTTAACTCAATTTCATTCTACGGTATGCCAAAAGGTGAGGCCCTATCCAACCCACGTAAAATTATACTGTTCCAATTTTATCTGCCCATTTTATCCCTTCTGCACATCCTCTTAGTTCCAAGCATTCTCTTATTACTCTTATCCTTCTTTTATCCGATTCCCCAAGGATCACTGTGTTCGGCAATCTTCCACCGCCGACCATAATCACGTTCCCATATCGTCGTAATGTTTTCGTTCGACGATTTCTATTATATCCTTCTCAACATTCATCACTCCTCTTGTCACAGTATTCCTTGTTCTCTCCTTCCTCGACTTCCTTGCTGCTCTTCTCCAAAAAACCATATCCAGTCTTTCATGTTCCATGTTCTCTTTTATTCACTTTCATAACTCCGCCCCATTAAGCGACATACTTTCTGCTGTTGATTTACACATTTTAGTGCTTCTGTTATACACGGTAATTCACAGACGCTACTTGTACTTTATCGTCTCCTTTCTGTCATTCGTGTTTTGTCTCTTTTCTTCCTCTCTGTTATAATTCGTACGTATTCGCTTCTCCTGGCTCATCGCATCTCAAGAAAGAACTTCTACATTCACGGTAACGAGTCAAAAAACTAAGAACATGACACCGAAAGAATAGCTGATTTACAAAATTCAACCTGCTACAAGCGTTAGAAATTTGGAACATTACTGGCAGTAACAACAAAGGAGGCAGAGACGACACCTGCAACCCAATAGCTCAAGAAAATAAAAACATTCGTATTTCTATACTCATAATTGGGCCTAGTTTCGCATAACACGTTCACAATTTTTTTTTGTTTGCTTTATAAACTAGTTTCAAATTATAATTACAATTACTGTTAACTAAAACTATTGTCAAACTTTGTATTTATTAATGAATGTGGCGAAGAGAGCAAATTATTTTAAGAAATGGATTTTAGTAATTAAATTTGTAGTTTCTATAAATATCATCAGGGGTCCACAGCTAGTAGGTACTGGTTTAGCACACCCGATAATCTTCCCTGTCCGGTCTCTCTTGACCAACTCTTTGTCTTTTCAAGCCCGACTCTAATAGGTTTTCGAGGTCTAGAGAGTCATTCATTGTTTTCATACTTTAGTTTCATTATGTAATTATTTTTTTTCCTTTCGCATTACCCGGTAAGGACCCGGCCAGGGTTAAAGGTGTCAAATGGTCAACGGTCCTAGGGGTGGAAAAACCTAGGAGATGGGGCTCCGAACGAAGCCCACAGCAAGACCAGAAGCTCAAAGGTAGAATTCTTACCACTTGTCTTATTTACAGGACGCTGGTAACGTCCTTAAAGGACATTTATCCTACTCGGAACTCACAAAGGAACAAATCGGATGGACTGACGTTCGTAAAGAGTTGAACATTTTTAATACCCAAGATCGCATTACAGAGAACAAAGGGAGATGTACTGCTCATCTCACTAAGATGCCAGATGGCACGATGCGTAAGGAACTTTGGCAATACAAGCCTGTTGGGCAGCGAAGTGTATGAAGATCTAGGAAGCGTTGGTGAAGTGTATATATTTCTTGGGGAACGGAGAAGGTGATTCGCCTAGCCCCTGATAGAAGAAGAAGGAGTTATAGGTAAATCAGTATCACGTACGAGAGGGAAAAAATCGCAAATGTTTTCAAGAGACGAGAAACGGAAGGCTGAGGTGTAGGGTCGAAGAGGAAAGTAGACACAGGTATCATATAGCACGAACTGAGAGTAGAATAGAACTAGCCAAAGAATCACTTTTCAAGAAGAGAATTTTACTGAAACGAGAAAGTGATTTATACGACGTTCCATTTGGAGCATTTGTATTTACGACTCAAGAACCTGAAATTTAAGGCAAGCAGAAAAGAAAAATCATTTCGAGATACTACTGAAGATATCACACAGAGAGGATATCGAATGAGGAAGTTCTGACAAAAGTGGGCGAAATTAGAAAGCTGGTGAAACATTTTTTGCAAAAAAGAATACTGTTGTTCGTTTATATTGGGATATTCTAGCCGGTCTTGCTTAAGAGAATTATGGACGGATATAACATTAGGAGTATAACTCACAAGTTATTCTCAGTCACGATGCAGTGGTAACGATATAGTAATTAACCAGAAAGTAGGTCGAAGAGCTACGAGTGGAAGATCGGATAATTAAGGATACAAAAGATAAAGGAAATCGTAGGATATAAAGAAGTATAAACAATCGGGGAAGACGACCTATATAAAAGAGTAACAAAAGACTATAGAGGAAAATGGGATGACACACCACAAGAAAAGAGTACACTGAACCTGAATCAGTGTGTTTCTGTACTGCACTTCGAACAGTATCATTTTCCGGCAACGATGTGATGGTGGGTTACACTGCACCTGGCCGCAGACTTCTGATTAAATGCTAACAACCACCACACCGAAGGGATTTAAGATGATTCCATTATGTATTTCAACAAAGACGCGGCCAGGATTTCGTACCGGGAGATGTTTTGGGGGTTTTAGATTGTTTTGTATAAGTATACAAAAGTTAAAGAAAAATAACTCGTTATTTCTATTTATTTTGCTGTAATGAAGAAGGTAAGTGCGAAAACATAAGGGCTACAGTAATAGATATCTAAATCTTAAATTCGTTAAATCTAAAACTTCTACAATGTCACGTGTTAAATGTTTTTTACGAATTTTTTTTAAACTTTTCCTTAGTACGCGTAAGTCAAAACTTAAGTCTGAAAATATGTGCAGTGAAGAGAATTAACTCGTTCCGCTACAGAGATGAATCAAAGACAAATTTCAAAATCATGGTTGCCAAAATACATGGTTGGTCACAAACTTTACTGAAGTCATCATACAAGTCACTTCACTTTTAAAGGTTACGGAATGCCTGTAAACGACTTTACGATCGAAATGTGCGTTTGGTCTTAGATTTAAGTATGTACAGAATAAAGGGCATGTTTTAAGATTTAATTGTTGATTTTTTTTCGAAATGACGATAAAGGATTACATTAAAAAATACGACACAATTACTAAATACGGATGGAAAACCCGTGCACAACAAGAGGCACTTTTGTAATCAGATTCGGAGCAAGGAATGCAACTGTATACTGTTTATATATATATATATTTTTTAAAGTTGCTGTGGAATAAATTACTGCATCACACATATCGTAAACCGAGTTGGATACACTGCGAGGTGAATAAACATTCAAAGGCTACCTCTTTCGTACTCGGACATAAACTCTTTGCTACGAGGTCATAATCACAAAAACATAAAAATCTGAACCATCCCTCAACCACCAGACAACTTCCAATGTTTACAGGAAGCACTATTATAAAGCCGTGTTTTTTGGGCCGTGGGGTCGATTGCTTAAAATGTTTTATTCTAGACGTTTCGGCCACACCTCTAGGGGCCATCTTCAATAAAAAATCATTCGAAAGGTGACAAGTCGAAGGCACCTCACTGTTGATTAGTATGCAATGAATGTTTGTACAAAGCAATGTCGTACTCGCAAGACAGCTACAGTGTACTTAAATCAAAAATTGTCCTACTCACATGACTAATTAATTAACCTAATATTTAATTCGATTTACATTATTACATTTTACCGGCACATTTTCTTTGAATTTTGCTATCTCCGTTTTCTTTATCCCTCAAGGGGGTGTGTATAACTCCCAAAACCCCCCCGCTGTGCCAGTTACTGAGTTGTCTCTCGCGGTGAACTGTCACAGGATCGTATTAGACGTCCCCAGTATAGTGAAGGCCTCTCATCTGTAAAGATCAACAAAAAGGAGGTCGTTTCCCGTGCAATGTTCATTGAGTTATTGGCGCATAACACGGAAATGATTATCTCGCATCTGAAACTGTTGGTTTTGGTTACAATATAAAATTGCTCAATTCATAATGAGTTGTTTGAAATATGACTTCCTGCGCCCATCCGTCACGCGTGACACACATCGCCCAGTATTATAATGGCAACAAAAATCAGCGTACTGTACCGAGTACAAGGGCGGTCCCAAAGTATCAGGCGATTCTCATTTTCCAAGACAAAATTTGAAGAAAATGTTTTTAAATTAAAAATTAGAAGCGTAATAAGAAACCAAAATGAGGATAAATTATTTTTTGCATCTTCGTACTTTCCATTTTCAGACCCCCCCCCTCGAAATGTCTTACTCGTTGAATGGATATTTTAGTAGGCCTAATTGATTTTGCTGTCAAAATGTTGGAAACGACGTTGAGAGAGCAAATGTAAGTGAAGCTGGAGGAAACATAATCATCGTTTACGAAGGAACGAGAGACAAGAGACCAAACTCAGAAGATCCAACAAGTAACGAATAAATTTCTTAGCTGAAATAAGAATGTCTGCTGACTACAGTCTGTATCTGATATGGTACCTGAGCGTATTTGTCGCTGCGACGAAAAGCGCTGTCTTGCGTTCGAAACGCTGTCCCTGTCGTCGTACACGCCTAGTGTGACCGGCTCCATTTGATTACATGCTTTACATTTCTTGATTCTGTCGCAGCGTATCTAACGCGGTCAAGTGTGACCGTACACTATCCTCTGAACAGCCTCACAGAGGATAGAAATTCTCAAACCCTGATGAGTAGAATAAAGGGCGTGTAGCCCTATATCATCACTAACTCGTTTTAATCACCCTTTGTTGTGTTTTCGTTAATACGTTTTTTCTACTATTTGTTATGTTTCAAGTAAAATAATATCGTCCGTTTTAAATTCAATCTAACACGTAAATTATCATATATTAATTTTGTAAACTACAAAATAATTCTTGTAATTAACATTAACGTGCCTATTGAAAAAATAATAAGTTCTTACTTATTTCTATGTGAAGAAGCTTCACTTTGTGTCTATAAAAGAACGAAACATAACGGTCTTTTTTTGCAGTACATTGGTAGGAACACCTTGAATATGGGGTAGGAACTTCTGGGTGTGGTTAAATATAAAATTTGATTAAGGTGATTTAAAAAACTACACATCATATCAACGAACTTTTATGTAATTAGGTTTTTGAAACTATGTGCGTCTAAGTAGGCTTATATGTGTGTATATGTGTCTGTATACCACCTATAAAATCATGAAGCTTAATAGTTTAAAAACGCTTTTGCTTCGGGTATTTTTGTGTCGTACTAGGCAAGTGTAGGAAATTAATCATAAGTGGCAGTACGCCTTCTGTTATAGATGAAACCTTCCAACACATAATCAATAAAAATGTATAAAATCTAATTATCTAACGTAAACGTAAATGTTAATTGTTGAACTTACATAATTATTAAGAACGTGCATACGTAATAGTTTATATTATAAAACGTAGTGACTTGATTTATTTGAAGCGTTACGTTTGCAACTATAGGTAGGCTACATTGTTGAAGCAATAAAGCACTAAAACTGTCATTTAATGGCGTTGTGAATTTATCCTTTCCTCTGCGATAGGAGACTGCGTTTGCCTACTCTCCCAGAATAGCGTCTTACCTCTAAATCAATAATCTCAAATACAATGCAGACAATTAATTTATATCATTCTAAAAATTAGTATGTAAGAAAAATTGTAAATTACTTATTAACATTTAATTTACTTGTATATTTTTACTAAAATTAATAAGATTTATTAAGTTGTCTATGCAAATAATTCTTGTTACCAAACTCATAGATTGTAAGGTAAATTACTGAAAATTACACGCGACTGAACTTCGTATATAAACAAATAAGCATGAGAAACAAAGCCAAAGCCGAATAAAATACTCCCATTTTAAACATTCAAATTTAAGTTTAATTTTGAACTTAATGGAGACAATTAAAACGTTATATATTATTGTGTATATTCTGACGTGTGCTAAATTTGCCTTTCTTTTTCGACAGTGGCACATATGATGCGAAAGCCGGAAGGAATTTACAGTATGTTTTAGTATAATTAACCTGCACGTAATGGGTTGAACTTGAGTAACGGTATGACTTAATTTTTATGACCTACGTAATGAATTAAAAAATTACATAACTGTCAATAGTAGGTTATTCCAAATGGTATTCTTTATGTGTGTGTATATATATATATATATATATATATATATATATATTTATTTCTAATAACTTTACCTCAAGATGTTTTATTCTTTATTTGGAACATGTTTCGGGACACTTAGATTTCCCATCCTCAGCCTTCATAATTTTGAATCTTGTGGAGTACTTGTGTATTGGTTGGTTGTTGTTATGGTTTTATGGTTTTGGAAACCACAACGATTATATATATATATGTGTGTGTGTGTGTGTGTGTGCGTGCGTGTGTGTGTGTGTGCCAAAATTCAACAGTTTTTACAGATAATCAACTGCATCGAATTACTAGATTCATACACAGACTAATAATTTACTCACTACATCACTGCTTGATATTACCAGATTAAAATGGATAAAAATTACGGTGTTTACAGAATTTGTCGAATATTAAATATTCATCAGATATGTAAATCAGTAAAAATAGGGCGAAGACAAGAGGTTTCAGGTCCAATAATAGCCTAATGATAAAAAAACTCTCATATAAATTACGTAAAAACTTGGGCTATTTATGTTTACTAAACTTATAAAATATAGTTTTTATTTGTAACGGAAAGTTGATAATAAAATGTTAGCACTATATCAGTTTTGAACCTTCAACTCACTAAGTAGTGTAGGCCTGTACTTACCTCTATCAAATTATTTGTCATTTTTCTTATGCTACTGAAAATTGATATACAGTAATTAAGACGTTCTGTTTACGAATTAAAATAAATTCAGTGGATTTTGCAAAGCCCGTGCGATAGCTTTCCTCCTGAGCTTGCCAGAATCATTTTCGGGACTTGTTACAAATATCTCAAAACTACGTAGTCGTCGTCATCAGCCTTTACGGCTTAAGCTAATAGCCTGTTCCTATCTCAATGGAATTCCTCTCACTATCGTTTAAAGGGTCTCCCTCCCAGGACGACAGTCTAGCACTCTTCTTGGAAATCTACTTCAATCCATTCCCTCCGCTTGTAACAGCCACTCAGTTTTACCGAGAGATTTTACCATTTAGCCTTTCAGATATGCCTACTTCCATTCTCATATGATCATTTCTGAGATCGCACCTGGTATAATCCTTTACTGCACTCAACAACCTCATTTCTGCCTCTTGCATTCTAGATATATTCTAAGGGATATCAGCATGGGGATAATTAATTTGTCAAACAATGTTAACTCTCAATGGTTGAAATTTTTGCGTATTTTTGTCAAATTTGAAACGTAAACATAACGATTCATAATATAATGTATTATGAAATCTGATATTTATATACTGTCAGAATATTAGATTTAAGATTTTAGAAAAAGAGTACTATACTATAAAGCTTTTTATTAAGACAACAGACTATTAATATTAATAATTTTAATAAATGCCTTGAAAACTATTGACATCCAAGCGTTTAATTGTCAACAGTAAAATATCGTTTTTTATTTTCCGACTGAAAGATACATAGCCTACAATCAAACAGCCTTCTTAACTGGGTATTTATAAAGTGCAACAGAGTATTTAAATAATAACAATCTTCATATGAGTGCTGAAATTAAAACTTGTTTTATCCAGTTTATTCGCGGGATTGTTGAGGGTCTACAAACATACTTCTGTTTGTTTAATGTTACTACTTCAAATGTGCTGCTTATACATTAAACTAATTGAAACGTTTCAGCTAGGGGAATTAATAAACTCGGTTTTAGTATTATTATATCAGTATTTAATGAACTTTTTTAACTAGTGGATATTTAAAAAATTATACTTAGCCTACATTCAAATACCTTAAATTAATTTTGTAGGCTTACTTAAGCCTATACTGATTGTAGGTACATAATCTGCATTCTAATTTTTTGTCGTCTACGTTCAGTTACGATTATTAATAACACATTTTACAGTTCGGTATTCCTAAAATCAAAGCTAGTTATTCTTGAATTAAAAGTTCTATTGTTATTTTGTTTTCGTATCTTCGGATGACACTCATTCATATTTATTACAGTGATATCTATGAAAAACTTTCACATTAGTAGAAGTCGTGTTTAACATAACTTTTAAAGTACTAAGTTTCCTTTACACAAAAATAAATAAATAAAAAAAACTGGAACAATGAGTTACATACAAATTAGTCTCCCTATTGGTATTAGGGCGCATGCGCGTACTTGCAAAAGGCAGCTACCACGCCTTGCGCCGACTAGACGCTCCACTGCGGCCAAAGTGCGAACTGCCCCAAAAGCAGTCTCTGTTTTGACGTTTTGTATCGTGCATTTTTAACACTCTAATCAATATTGCGCTTTCTTCAAATTACGCCTGGCATTTCGGAAGATATTCTCATAATACGTGCAGTCACGTTGATGTCGTAAATGAATTAAGTTATCGATTATTTAAAACAATTAACAACGTATCATCTTCCATCACAAAGTTGACGATTACCCTGGTGATACTGATGTGTTTTATTGTTTGTTGTTTCTACACGTTTTGAATACAAAAGAAAGTGTGAATCAACATTTTGAGTTAACTTAAAATTTGTTTATACTTGTGTGTGAAATGAGTGGTACTTAAGTAATGTGTTTCCTCTCTGGTGATATAGGTCCACATATAAGTGCTGTGATTTAAAAATAATAATGATGGTGTAAGAGAGGAAATTTCAGTTGTTTATCATGAGAAGATATCCTGCAGTCGTGACGTCCCCTGCGGTCATTAGATTGGCAGTTCTATTACTTGCTATAAGTGGTAAGTAGATATACCCAGCTGATATTTTAATGTTAGGTTCGGTGAATATTTAATCAAAATGTGAAGAACTTATCCGATGAATTTTTGTCATTAAATTTGATTGTGCGCGCGTAACAATTCATTGAGTGACAAATGAGTCAACCCAAATAATTCTCTGAAACATAAATAAACTGACATTCTCGCAGTTACAACATAATTAATTATTTAACTAACAAGAAACAAGACATCTCTGGGAGCTGTGAAAAATTAATTCATATAGACTTTCAAAACATTTATGATTTTACGTAAGAAGAAACACTTAGCATACTGTATGCGCTTGCAACATATTTGATGTATGACCGGTTAATATAGTAAATATAAGCAACGTGAAAACCACGTCATAGCAATACTTTTTATTTATTTATAATGACAAGGTGTGTACTGACGTACGCATACACACATTTTTAATTTCCCATTCCTAGCGGTCGTAACTGTTCAACACCTGTCTGTCTTTCAATCATTACCGTTTCTTATTAATCGCAATAATTCTGTTACGAATTTCAATTGTCTGCAATGTACACGTAACGGAGAAGACTTGACGGATACCTTCGCTATCAATAAGCTCTGTTCTTACGGACTACCTATTAATTCAATTCCGATCTCTGACAATACAGGTTCTCTGTGTTCAATATACTTCGCGATTTATAACGGTTCTAGATAAGATTGCAGTTTACGTAATGTTTTTAAGAAAAAACTAATAATTTTAACTTTCTAGAAGTTAGGCATAAACTTTCGTGACTTCTTACAATGCTACCGTAAGAATATTTCATAGTGTTCTTTAAGTATGGTACACACAAGAGACCAAACCACACACACACACACACACACACACACACACACACACACACACACACACACACACACACACACACACACACACACACACACACACACACACACACACACACACACACACACACAGGTAAACAGCAGAGAAATGCTAACATATTTATTTATGAATTTTAACGGTGAATATTCTATATTATTCTAATCAGTGTTTTAAGGATATAAACTGTAGGTAATAATTTTGGCAATTTTAATATTTACTGTAAATAGTACCACGGCTTTTAGTAATCCCAAGAAATTTTGAAATTTTACTGAATTTAAAATACAAAAACTATTACTTTTCCGTAATTATTAGCAAACGTTTAATACCAGAGTAAGCAAGTTTTCATATGTTTTGCTTTCAAACTCTTGTAACTACGAGTTTTATTTCTCGTTTTGTAAAACTGTTTACGACCGTCTGCTGACACACTTTGAGTAAACTTTATAAACCTTAGGAATATTAAAACATTTATTGTTAATTAACTTAATATTTCCTATACACAATTCTTTAAACTTATATTTCTAAATAAATTAGCCAGGTCGTTTGAGATCATCATCATTATCATCGTGATCACCACCATCGTCATAACTATGATCTACACATGGTCGTCGTCGTCGTCGTCGTCGTCGTCGTCGTCATCGTCGTCATCACTTTCCTGAACCTCTAGTAAGCAAACGGTTTCTCAGTCATTCTCCAGTGACTTCTTTTGTTAGCAATTTTTGACCAGTTTACTACACTACAGAGGGAGGTCATGAGTTAACTCATCCCTCTGTCTTTCGAAAGCCGGTTAATATGGCCTCTTTATCGGCTCTAACCTCCAATCAAGCAAAATTTCTGAGTTTTCTCACCTTTTCAGCTACTTACATGCTTTTAATTCTTTTACTCTCTTAATGTTATCACATTTTCTATAATCGGTTGTGTATCCGTTTAATTATATTTCTCTATCGCCATGTTTCCTGAAGCGTGTTTTCCAAGTCTTCCTTGCAGTGCGCGATTTTCTATCGTTTTCAAATTTGTTGACCAATTTTGCGAACAAGAAATCTAAAACTTATTGCAAGATACATACATTGCTTACAAAGTTTTCTTTTTACTGCCATGTTCCGTAAGAAACTAAAAGTAAGGAGATCGCCAAAAGAATCGTGTTCAAAATAATGGCTGATTCTGATTCTGATTGCACTATCCCCAAACATGAAGAAAAGTCATTTTCCGAAAAGTGTCTGTGTGTAGAATTTTTCTGTGGCGAACTATTTTCTATGGCCCCCAAATTCAAATAGAATCAAATATTTTTTTGCATATATACCCGAGGTGTAGAGGACTCAAGGCCTATTGATTTTGGTGAAGATGGAATAAGAGGGAGGGGTAGTTTACCTCCGTCATTTTACGTCTTAACAAGAGTAAAGTACTTAATGTTAATAAATAAAGTATTCTGGAAAGAGGATTAAATAATCCACTGTAAGAAGATAGACGAAATATCTATAAATGAAAAGGGTAGTTGAAGGGGGCGGAGGTAATATTTTGTATTAATATTATAAATTTGTTCGATCGAAAACTTAAAAATTTCAATGAAATATTAACAATTGCTATCGTTCCATGCTATGTAACCACGGCTACGTAAACAAAATAATTTTTCGTTTTCAAAAATTCAGAGTAACAAACGCTGGGCGGTATTCGCTTTCTTTCGCGTTGCTTAAATAAAAGATAATTTAATCAAATTAATTATTATTTTTTTTTAAATATTAACAACTAGGTGCAAGTCGTGTTTTGACTATCTTTCTCAGCATTTTTACCAAAAGCGTGCTGATATATTTGGTTTTGTTCTTAGTGTACATATTAAAAATAACGTTATAATTAATTAAAACATGGAAGTCACGTACGGTTCACCATACCGATTTTGAAAAAATAAGTGGAGGTTGTTTTCGAGCGCGCGCGAGTGTGTGTGTATATACTACCAGTGTATAGATTTTTATGTGCATGCATACATATGTAAGTACACGAATATAATTCACAATTTAATAACGGCGATATCAGGATTATTGTCCTAATAAAGCAAAGACCTAGTAAATTTCAGCGTTATAATATTGTACCTAGATTGTCTATTACCTATCAAGGCAAATAAAAAGTACATACAAATAACCTGTAGACAGACTAACAGGAACTTTAAATTCTGTTCATTAACCAAAAATGTTCATTGAACTAATTATTTTTATATACCAGACTAAAAGACTAAGTACGTTCACTAATAACACTCCAAGATGTACGTTATGTTTGTATAAGCATATTTCAATGGTTATAACTATCATCTACTGATCAGATTCACGTTCAATAAATTATTTAAGGTATAGGCCTACACACAAACTATTTGTGAACACACACGAACACGAACACACCTACACTCTACTAGACTATGTGTAAGTATATATTTGTATATGCTTACACACACATGCATGCTTACATGCAATTGTAAAGTACAGTAGTGTTCACTCTGTCTGCTAGGACGATTGAAGGGATTCACGGTCACAGGGTTGCCGTGTGGTCACCGATACAAGCCTTTTATTTAAACCTTAAAAGCTTGACGTAATACGTTGCCTACAACAAGAATGGTTAAATCAAACTATCTGTGTGTGCGTGTGATTTGTGAAAGTAAATGTAAAACTGTTTTTTTTTTTGTTATTGATTTAAAAAGTTGGAGATATAGCTTCTTTACAGTGACTAGATGTTCAACAACCAAACGGCTTTTAAAATGTACAAGGGAGAATTGAATTACATAAATCGCTCTATGTTGTAAAGTGTAGAATACTTAACAAGTAGTATGTATGTTTCCCATATGCATTGTACTTTTTAGCAATATGAATTATAGATTGTGTTTTTCACAGCAATAATGGGTTTTGAATGCACTGACAGGATATGATCAAGGAGTTCGTATCACAATTTTCGTATAAAAATATTACTTTAATTTTTGATTTATAAACTTCAATTCGATAGGACAAAGCGCAACATATCTGTTGTAATATTTATATAACATTTTATCAATACTCTTCAGTAAGAAGTATGAAAATTTATAATTTGGTCTCTATAAAATGAATTTTTATCAATGTTAGGCGGCGGCTACTATCCTCCCAGGTACCAGTAAACTTAGGTATATTCTCACAGTCTTTGAACAGGTCGGCGCTTCCATTTTAAATTTGTGGCGGTCTTCGTTTTTTTCCTTTCTCTTCACAGTTTTCTGTAAATTTCTTTGTTGGTCATCACATTAGCACAGTAATATCCACATCTGAAGGTGCCTTCTTTTGTCACTTCTGATAAACATATGTGTTTATCAGTAAAGCTGTTTGTTGTCAATGTTGTAAATTTCTTTTCATTGCAGGTGTGATATATGTAGTCGCCAAATATCAATGTTTTGTAGATAAAAAATTTTCATTTATTGATTTTATTTTAACTTTTATTTTTTTTAAGCCAGAAATATGTAGGTGCAAAGAGTCTAATGTGATTATTATATTTGACAATTATATTACTGTTACTATTATCATATTTACATTCTTCAGTTGCATAATAAATATATTCTAAAAATATGATTAATAAAAATATCTCTAAAACAGTTAAAGTAATGGCGAACATTTTGGACAAAAGTTATACTGCTTTTGTGCCTCCATAAATTCTAATTATTAATTAGAAATAAACAAAAGTTTGCGTGGAGTTAATAAATTAGCCTTCCGCCATTAGGCAGCAATAACTTACCTGGCGGTGATCTCTACTCGCTCCAATTAAGGCTGTCACACGGGCTGTGTTGCAATTTAAAACCTACGGTGGGGTGCCAAATGAACACAATTTATGTGCTTTCCACCCACATTTGGCGTAAAATGAATTAAAGCGTTTATATGTTCACGAATAATGAACACGGTGGTGTAGTTGAAATATACAGCACTCGCGCTGGAACAAATGATTTGCGCTTCCACATCGTTTGAAATTAAGTTCACGTCCCTCTGTTTATAATTACGTAATCACGTTTTGGAGCATATATATCTCGCGTCCTGCAAACATACAGGAGGAGAAATTCGTACGGGAAAATATTACCTTTTTTAACTCCACGAGCCTTGATTATTAAACATTCACGTACCAGTGATTTTTTCCAAGCAGCTTTCGTATTATATCCGGGACGTTTCAGATATATAACTGAAAACAAGCGCGCGCGCGGGCGTTCACAAACGTGTTATCTGAAGGTCTGTATTCGTATAGGTAATGTATTTTGATTACTGACGAGCAACAGAAACGAGCAATCGTTACGTAACTGAATCATCTGTTACAACAGTCGCCTCATCTTTCCGTAAGTAAAACACTCGTGGTAATTAACTCAAAGCTCTCACAAGTTCGTAGTCTATAGATTATGTATATACATACACTAGGTTAGTCAGGAATGATAACTCACCTACGCCGTTTGCTGTCGAATTACATCATATACGTTTCTCCTTTCGTAACTATTTCAACCTCTTTCCGCAGCCGAGAAAGGTTATCAGTGATCTTACATTGTTAATATAGCCCTATATGTGTAAATGTGCATCTACGTACGTGCGCCTGATGACTTTCTCTCTCTCTTTCCTCTCTCTCTCTCTTATACACTTACACACGTCTATAAAGTAGCCTACATACTCCTGATTCGGTTTTTAGCATTATACAATAACTCATAAAAAGTAAAAATTCAAATAAATTTTAACTGCATGTGTATGTTGTGTGTGTGTGTGTGTGTGTGTCTCTTTCTCTCTCTCTCTCTCTCTCTCTCTCTCTCTATATATATATATATATATATATATATATATATGGTGTCTATATACACAGTACACAGAGAGAAAGAATGTATCATTTTTCAAGA
Organism: Magicicada septendecula; assembly: GCA_034769895.1. Classification (NCBI taxonomy): domain Eukaryota; kingdom Metazoa; phylum Arthropoda; class Insecta; order Hemiptera; family Cicadidae; genus Magicicada; species Magicicada septendecula. The sequence continues at coordinate 534,107,241 of CM068367.1, read as the reverse complement.
ATAGATTACTTCTGCCAGTATATTTTTATTTTAATTAGCAGGTCTATTGATAAAACCTTTATGTACGTTTCACAGAAAAATCTGTCATAAGAGGTTTCAATATGAACTTCTGATGATACAGATTGATCTGTGAAACGTATATCAGATTTTTATATAAGCCTACACTGATTGTAATTACAATCTATTTACATAACTAATGTGTTCTTGAAAAGTAACATTAAAATACTGCAAGAAAAAAGAAACACACACACACACACATACATATTTATTTATGGATGCACATAGTCATAAATGCTCAAATTATTCTTCTTATATACTTTATATTATTATTAATAATAAAACTTTTACTAGAATATATTTTATTTGTATTATATTTATTTGAATTTATTAATTTATATCTGATGATGAAAAATTACTATCGAAATATATGAAATTTGCAAACTAAAATTATTATTTTAAAACATTTTATTATTAATAATAATTTATATACATATATATATATATATATATAATTATGTTATTATTCAATATAGTTTCTTCTGCAAGTAGTGTCTTACGTTTTTGCCGTTTTAATATCTGACGCACGTTTCACTGAAACATATCAACATCATCAGAGGTTTGTAATTGATGATGTTTAAATATAATATAATTGCTGCAAGAAACTTCGAGTTACCTATATTATACATATAAAAAAATATACATATAATATATATGTATAGACACACACACACTTACGTACATATATATAAACATTATATTATTAATAATATTACAAATTTTTATTTTTTATACATAATAATAGTTCTTTCACTGTCAAAACATGTATATATAAACTCGTAATTTACAAAATAAAAAATAAATAATTATATATGTGTGTGTGTGTGTATATATATATATATTCTTGTAAAAATTTGCATTATTATTAATAATGTAAAATATAAAAGAAGAAAAATTGGGCATTTATTAATATATATATGTGTGTGTGTGTGTGTGTGTGTGTGTGTGTGTGTGTGTGTGTGTGTGTGTGTGTGTGTGTGTGTGTGTGTGTGTGTGTGTGTGTGTGTGTGTGTAATTATATATATTATATAATATATTTTGTAATGACTTTACCTCAAGATGTTTTCTCCCTATTTGGAACATGTTTCGAGAAGCCTTGTGTTCCCATCCTCAGTTTTCCTAATTTTCCTCAGCCAAAAATCAGGAAGGCTGAGGATGGGAACACAAGGCTTCCCGAAACATATTCCAAATAGGGAGAAAACATCTTGAGGTAAAGTCATTATAAAATTTATATTATATACATCAAGAAACGAACTGTAGCAGAAAGTATTTGAATATATATATATAGGCCTATGTATATAACATATAAATTATATAGGCCCCACACACACATACAACGTGTGTGTGTGTGTGTGTGTGTGTGTGTGTGTGTGTGTGTGTGTGTGTGTGTGTGTGTGTGTTTCGACAGTAGGCCTATTACCTGTCAACTTAAGAAAATAACAAAATAATTAATCCTTAACTTAAGATTCTTTTAGGTCATTGTGTGTGTGTGTGTGTGTGTGTGTGTGTGTGTGTGTGTGTGTGTGTGTGTGTGTGTGTGTGTGTGTGTGTGTGTGTGTGTGTGTGTGTGTGTGTGTGTGTGTGTGTAGTATAACAACAATAATAATTACAATATTACAACAAGAATAATTGTGAAAACAAAACAGTAATAGTAAACATATATATATATATATAATAAATGTAATGGCAGTTCTGTATTGTAGTAATTGAAATACATTACTTATTCGTGCTTCTCTTTGATAAGTAGAGTTTATATGCTATCCGACTCCACACCACAAGTGAAGAGCTTAATCAACCAGTTTAGCGGTGTATCAAAATCCACTGTATACCTTGTGGTGTGTAACGACGTGTGTGGTGTGTCAGATGACGTCTACAGTCCGCTAGCTGGGCAGAATAGCTTAAGGTCCCTTTCCGCAGTGGTTAGGCGTTTGGTAGATTCAGCCACATATTATAAGCCTCAAATACTACTAAGCGGATTTAATACCTTCATCACGTTTCATAACTCCACTACCAGTAAAGTTATATACGATTACTTACTGTATTGAGGTGGTTATATTATATATGCAGCATGGGATTATGTGTACATAATTTATTCCTCACCACATATATGCACGCCAATTTTACGATATCGAATATCTATAACTTATTGCTCGTGTCACCTAAAGATAAAATACCTTAAGATAAAGGAACATCATAATTGTTATAATTAATATTTTTAGTTGTAAGATTATAGATTAGAAAGGTAATTTTATATTGCAATATTTTTTGTACCAAAAATCTACGTTCATACAATATATTCATATACGCATACTTTTCTTAAAGGAAGGCAACTGTAAGAGATAAAATTTGTCATATGAGCAAATAGGAGAACATTTGTTAAAAAAGCCTCTATAAATTATTGTTTCCTAGTTATTTTGAACAAATAATTAATACAAGAAAATTATTAAAACCTTTCTCCTCTTTAGTTCTCTTCTTACAAATAGGTAATCTGCTAATATTCCTCAGGTATACCAATCAATTGATTATTACGTTAAAGTTTTAAAATAAAATTTTTAGAGTTAACCAAAACGAAAAAGTTTAAAAATTTTAATAATATTAATGAAAAATTGTCCATATTTTATTTTATTTGTGATACGTGGGTTCGAAAGAAAATCTAAAATAATAAAATAATCGTAATGTTAAAATTTTCCAAAATATTATATTGTAGTTTTTGACACAAATTTTGTAAAGCTATAGTGCAGATTTATTAAAGCTAGAAAACACAAACAAAGAACAGAAAAGTAAAATGTAGATAAAAGAATGTATAGTTTTATGTGGTGTTAAATAATCTCCCGTGTGAACGCAGCCATTTGGCGAATAGCTTCGCCTCGCCACCGTAGCCGTTTCAATATATCGCTCATGTGAGAGAGCTGTAAAGGTCGGTGATAATGTGGCGTAATATTTGGCTCCGGTGAGTGTCTCTCTTGTCTGTGTGCTTACATGGCTGTAACTACTAGATACACGTATTACAATCGTAAGGTGAATAGCATACATGTGAACAATGCATGTATAAACAATATTTCTAGATGTCTACTGTCTTTATTTTAATATTTTCAATGCCATTCGTGGAATCTGTTATTTAGAAACACAGTGGAATTTTACAGCAGGTTGACTTCAAACGCTGACGTATATTTGGGATTATGCAAACAAGAACGTATAACAAAAATATAAATATATGTTACACACTTGTATGACGATTGATTATCGAGTAACTGGGGATGTTTTTTTAAAATATACAAGACAAAAATTCAACCAGCGTGATATGTGATATTAGTCACCACTTAGAGGCGTAATATATTCTTAAAAAGATTTCACACACTTTGTAACGCGAGTCATAAATCCAAATAAGGCGTCGAGATTCCTGCACAAAAGTTCTTACGACGGAATAAAGGAAGATTAATTTAAACACGTGGGCAGAATGTTTAACTTTTTAATTCGTTGCGTCGGTGGTAAAACAAAATACCCGTCTTCAAATAAGCAGCAATTATTCACCATTACGTAATCTTACCACGAGTAACAAACAATACTAGTTGTGTTAAAATTTACATACTGAAAATCTGCATGCCCTACTTTTGCGTCGCACTGTTGTATTGCTTTTATTTAGCTTTTAAACAAAACCAAGTTTTCCTCTTGCAGCGTCTTCCGTATCATTGTATTCACTTCATTAAACGTAATCTGTATATCCTATTGTTTGGCATTCTTCTTTCTGCTGCATCAGTTCAAAAATATGTATCATACATTCAACTGTTACTTTAAATGTAGTGGATAAAATTTGTATTGTAACATTTTAGATTAACCGTTATTTAAACATTTACTTGCAAACTTTACAAATTCAAATTTATGTACACAAGTAAACTTTTCAGAAATACACAACGCTCAACCAAATTCTTTTACAACCTAACGGTAATACAGCGTATTACTTGGTCTGATTACAACAAGATATATACGGAAATTAAATGATAACAAATTAATTGTTAAAAGTTAGATTACTGTAATTTCAGCTTCAAAATATATGTTACGACGAAAATACACGATATTATTTTTAGATATTAAAAATCAACTAAATGTTCATTGAACCGTGTGGAATTTCTTGAAATGCAACAAAAAGGTTTTTGATTTTATAGGCTACACATTTTATACAGTCACTAAATGAGTTATATGCAAAAGTCAGAATTGTTGCTATAAGTAACGTATAAAATATTTAAGATACAGTTGAAAATAGCATATATTTATTATAGACTTAGCAACAACGAGACGTAAATATTATGTATATGAACCTTTCCTCGGAACATTCCGAACTTCAAATAAAATGACGAACGTATAATAATAACGACATTTCTCTCTCTCTCTCTCTCTCTCTCTCTCTCTCTCTCTCTCTCTCTCGTATACACACACATGAGCATGTTTATTTATTCATTGACGCAAATCTTATCTGTTAGACAGAATTACGAAAACTAACATTGTTACCTAGACACGTACAGTGTATGACAATTGAAGGTGCCAACTTTAAGGTCTCTAAACTTTTTATTTAATGTCTTCTTATTTGATTTTTGTTTAATTTGAACACTTGTATTCTTGTTAACATTTTTCACTTGATAGTCAAAAATTCAATTGTCATAGTCGTGAATTAAAACTTACCACTTGAAACATTTTCATCAAAATGTAGTACACAATGTAGGACCAAATGTAGATACAATAACAGAATTTTACAAGCACGAAGGATAATGATTACTAATATGGTATCCTTTTGGTTTTATTGCCGTCACTTACAAGACAGTTTTTGTAAGGAATCATTTGTTTGTGCCAGAATTATGCAGGTGATTTCTGTAGTTTATTATATAAATTTTCATTAAAATATTCAGGTGTCAGAATTTTTATATTAATATTGCAGTTTATTGTACGTTAATAAAATAATCTGTTTTGTCAACGCTTTTTATGTTATGTTACATTACGTTAAGGAACATAAGTAGGGAAAGATAGCAACGCTGCGTGTAACCTATCGACATATAACGCCACGTATTCATTAACGACGGTTGGATACCCTGGCTGGTCATGTGTAACAATGAAACAGGAATGCCAAACCACGGCGCCCGTTTTGCTATAGTCAGGAAACTTTGTTCTAATTACATTCCTTAATAGTTTTCAAATTGAAATGGTGAATTTCGCAGTTGTTAAACTCTTCAAGCAGGAACCAAACATATTTATTAACAGGTCAATGCTAACCGGCTATGTAGGTAATATAATTGTGCCGACTAGTAGAATTCGCAAATAGGATTGAAGTTCATACCTGTTTGTTTACGTATTAATCGGCAAAGATTTATAGTAGTAGTTTTGAATTTACGAGTGCCAAACGTGTATACTACCTCAGACAAACAAGTTTTAATATTAACATTGTCAAGTTCTATTGAAACATTTTATGTTTTGTTTAATTTTACATTTTGTTACGTCCCTTTGCAACTATTAAGGTACTATATTTTAAAGAATCGCATTAAGAAAACTCTTATTCAGAAAGCAAGTATACCTTCAATATGAGTCAATATCCAATGTTTATCTGAAAATTGTAATAGCTTTGAAAATGCTTGATAAAATATTACAGTTTGTAATCTTAAAATATTCTTTCTGTTCATAGGAATAACCCTCAGAAAATTACAATGTTAAGGAAGCCTAAACATATTAATATTCTTTCATTGCTTTTATTATTAATTACACGATTATGAGTAAGTAATTATGTAGTGAAATATTTACTCAACAAAATCTATTTGTAGAAATATGACTTCATATTGCCAAATTCTAATTCTGATATGTAAACACAAAATTATTTATATATGTTATAGCCATGAAAATTACAGTATTATATAAAAGATAAATACCAAATATGTAAAAAAATTGTTGTCTAATGGATTAGGATCATTCAGAAAGGTAACGCCGCAGCACAAGTTAAACATGGAATCCAAATTACTTCCTGGCTTTTATTGACTTCCTACCTTACACTGTGAGAGCCCGGCAGAATTTCTACAGAAACGATAATTAATTACCTGGGGTTTGCGTCCACATTCACGTAAGCTGCAGCTTAGCAGATTTAACATTTACGCTTGACTGCGCCAATGTAGCTGACTGCTACCAGCCTCATACATCAGCCATCTCCAGTGTACACTGTTTTTTGTTCTGAATTGACGCGCGACCGTACTTCATGCATAAACAACAGATCATAAAAAACGCATGCAAGCGTTGGTATTTGTGTGCTGCGCGCATGAGCGCATGAGCGAATTAATTTGCTGCAGGCGTCGGTCGCATTTACCACACCATCAAGCTATTCGTTGCATCAGACAGTGTGTTGTAATTATAGAAACCGGTTAGGAATACATCTATTTAATGATCGTTTAAACAGAAAACTTACATTTACTGGCCAACGTATGAAAAACAATACAATTCACTAAAGTAATTAAACGAAATATATGTTAAGGTACGTAAAACTATTTAGCTTTTAAAATCTATACATCGCCATAAGTGTTCTAGTAGACAAACCATCAAACCAAAAAACGAAAACAAATTTTTTGTAAGTCTAGCAAACAGTGCTAGCAGTGTTTTCTTACTGTTAGGTTGACTATACGACAGCTACCTTTCTGTGCATTAATTCACAATTCTACGATTTATCATTTAAGTTCATTTTAACATTGAAAATGTTTATAAGGACGTGTCGCACATTTGAAAACGACCACTGGTGCGTGATCGAAAATGGGAACCGGTGAGTTTCCATAGAAACTACTTCTTTGTTGTGAATAACGTAGTACACATATAAAACTTCGCTTATGAATGCGACGACATTTAACTTATATTCTGTACATTGGTAAATGAAGAAAGAATTCATTGATTGGTGAATGAAGAATGAATTCATTGATTGGTGAATTTCAATGCCTGTACATTTCTTTAGTAGCAGTGGTCCTAATTTTTTGATTTGTGTCATCTGTCATCTTCAAATCGTTAAACTTTACAACATATTTATTGATGAAAAAACTTAATAAAAAAATTAGTATCATTACTCAAACGCCACAACCAATTTTCCAGATGAACACAATAGGCGAGAAGCCGGCTCATGAACTTTGTACGTGAAACAAATATCTACTTGTTGTGTGTGTGTGTAAGTGTGTGTGTGTGTGTGTTAATGTATTTGTCAAAAAACGTTAAAGATAAGTGAATGTTAAAATATATATGTCTGATATATTTTGAATCATCATGTGTAAATTTATGAAATACTGCAGCATTCCTTATCACAGTCGGGGATATCTATAAAAAACATCTATAAGTACTTGGAAAGATTTATTTATCTACTCTGTTCCCTTTACAGGTTTGTTTTTCCCTATATGTATGTGACTGTCCAAGTTTGTTTGTTTCATTGTGTCACTTCACACAGATCGCTTCTCAGACTCCTGAACATCGCCAGATCACCAAATTTACTCTCTTACTACTTTATGGTCAATAGTCTAGTACTAATTGTTTTCCTATTATTTATTGATTTTATTTACTAATAAAGGCTTTGTTAATTTTACAGTTTGTTAAACATATAAGGTTATTCTCACATAGACTGTATGATTTGTGTACTGTGTTTATTACTATTAAAAGTCAGTGTATCTTAACTGTTGTAGCGTATAATGTTAATAATGATAGTAGTGGTAGTAGTAGTAGTAGTAGTAGTAATAGTAGTAGTGGTAGTAGTAGTAGTAGTAGTAGTAGTAGTAGTAGTAGTAGTAGTAGTAGTAGTAGTAGTAGTAGTAGTGGTAGTGGTAGTAGTAGTAGTAATAGTAGTAGTAGTAGTAGTACGAGTAGTAGTAGTAGTAGTAGTAGTAGTACTAGTAGTAGTAGTAGTAGTAGTAGTAGTAGTAGTAGTAGTAGTAGTAGTAGTAGTAGTAGTAGTAGTATAAACAATAAATACAACATTAAAATTACATAAATATAACCAAATTATTTTCTGTAGGCCTACTAAATTATTTTCCTCATATTATACGTTGAGGGAATATTATATTTCATGTGTTGGTAATTACAACTACTAAATATTAAGTCGTTTATATCGTTATTGCCCAATAAACATAAATATGTTTTTCACTTTTACTGATAGGCAGAATTTTGGCCTTTTTCTGAATCAAAAATGTAAGTTTGTTTCTAAGAACGAAACGTCGGGTTCACACTCTTCTTGAAATAGGGTAATAACATTATGAATATTTACTGTAAAATAAACTGCACTCATCACGCTACCTTATAATGTAAGTTGAACTGCTATATATAAATAGTCCAAGATAGCAGTAATCGTATCAATATTTCGAATACAAAATTTTAATTAAACGTACTACTAATATTGGTTGTAATTAGGTATAATTAAATATGTAGAACACAAACGTCTCTGTCATACAAGCATCTCGCCTTACTACCTTAGAACATACAGAAGAGTAAAAATTATCATGCACAGTAAATCTCAAGCTTTAGAAAAAACATAGTTTTTTTTCTCATTTCTTCTGACATATGTTGTCAGAACTCATTCTTGTACATAACAAGATTTTAATTTCACCAATTCAATTTTCTTTCATTCATATTTTTTAAATTCCTCCATGATATCTACGAATTCACATGAAGTGGTGTGTAGACATCCAACATCTGAAATATTTGAGAAAACTCCTAATATGTTCTTTAAATTTTTTGTTTTCATATTTCATGTATAATTTTATGCTTTTCTGCACTAAATACTTATCTTTATACGTGCCACTTGCTATTTACAAAAAATATAGAAACTTTTATAAGAGACGTTTTCTACTACAGTAACCAAAAGGCATGTTTTAAACTATGGGAAACTATAAAATACACATCAGTTAATATGAAAGTTAAGTTGGCTGAGTTAAATCGTAGTTGAATTTTTTTAGTACTTATCATTATTGTTCGGTACTATTTTTGTTTCAAAATATTGTTCATTGTTTGGGCTCCGGTTTTATTTAGTAGATACATATGCTGAACAAGATTAACGAACAAGATTCACGCATGAAGCTACTTTTTTTTTCATAATTTGCTTCCCATTGTTCTGTATAGTAGAATGTTCATAAATATAGAATTTTAATCTCACTTCATAGAGCGTATCCTTTTAAAAGTTGTAATACAATTTTCAAATCGTAAAAGTTATAAAGATGTTAATAAACATATATAAATCACACCATTTTTCTGTTTTTATTTAAAGTAAATAAATAACATTTCTTTCACGTTTGTACGTTGAAATATAATTACTAATAACGTAATTAATTCTTGAATTTAATGCATAATTATGAATAAATGATATTTATTTAATAGTTAATCTCCAATAACCTTTTATTGAAGGTGATGATGGTTTCAGCTATCATCACGTTTCATTTAATGCATTCGAATTTCAATAAGCAGTAGAACATTTGTCAACTAAGCATATTCGGCCAATGATCTACGGGATCGACAGCAGCTGTAAAACAGAAGAGAAACAGAAGCCATCTTATCAGTACTGAAAATGCGATTTCCCAGGGTGAACGCTCTTAACGAATGCTCTGAAATCCTATTTCGTTAATCCTCAGAGCCTTACCCTGCCATTGTTTAATGCCTCCCCCAGTTTCTTACGGGTGAAAACAATCTCCCTCCATGTACTATGTAGGCTCACTGTTTACAAAACTTGATTCTCCTTCAACTGCTACAAGCGGAGATTTCTAACAAAAGGTAAAGCCTACCCTTCAGCAATCACTTTATTATGTGTTAGAGAGAATAACTTAACACACTCTTCACTGTATGAGCAAATTAGTTTCACAACGTAAAACAATACAAAGATAAATCTCATACCTTGACAATAATATTGTTTACACCATTGAATGAAATTTTTCAGATCATTTTACAACAAGAAATTTTCTCAGAGCCTTACCGGTATACAAAATCTTTTCCAGACAATTATCAGCTATCGTACTTCAATGTTATAATATAATAAAGACGACTATTTATATACGTAGGCATTTTTCTTTTTTTATGAAGAGATAAAACATACCGTAATTAAATAATTATATATATATATATATATATATATATATATATATTGTACCTTGACTAACACAACTTCAGGTTGATATATACGGTTTTAACCGATTCTGTGTAAACCTATAACACTAAAACTACTGCTTAAATTGAGATTTTTAGCTTAAACGATGTTTACTTTTTTTCTGCTTTCGTGAAAAATGGCTATTTAAAGATGAGTAGGCTATATGAAACTACAGTAGCGTAATCATTTAACAAGGCTGGTTAATTCTAATTATCACTAATGTCCAAAAACAATTAAACAAGCATTAATTAAACTTATTGGTTTTCGTGTGTCCACTGCTGCCCTCAGCCGCAGCTAACTGATTAGGCCTATAAGTTGAATACATTCAGTCTTAGAAACGCCACTCAGTATGGTGGTTACGAAAAATTTTACATGTACTAACTTGCGGTTGCAATATCAGTTTTCTCACATTGAATACAATCTTGTTTGCTCATATTATTTTCTCCTTACTAGCGTTATTTGTATTTTTTACAAATATTTTCTACACTAATAAATAGGTATTGCAATTTGTAGTGAAAAGTGAAACCAACTTTAATTCGTCGGCTTTTTATTTTCAGATAGATCACTTATTCACATAAACCCGCTTCTTGATTGTTATACAGAAGATTACATCTAATTACTAACTTCGTTAATAAATTTATTATGTAAAACTGCAAGATGTGTAAAGCGAAGAAAACATTTCTACTTAAACGTATTATTTTAAAAGCAAACCAACTGAGGCGGCTGTGCTAACTGAATTGAACTGCGCTAAATTTTCAACAAATATTCACTAAAATAGAGACATATATTTTTTTTAAGAAGAACGTACAAAGTTTAAAAATTGTCACAGACAGTCATGGTGACACCTAGTCTGAGCTTGTAACTACGACGACCGGCAGTAAAGAAAATGGATCGCGATTTATTCTAGTCCCCAGCTGTCAACCACGCACATTTCCAGCTCAGTTTGACATCAGTGCTAACGATAGAGAGCTATAAGTGTAATAAATTTTAGTTTTAGCTGACCTTATTGACAGCTTGTTATATACATATCTCTAAATAGACGTGAAAATCATTTATATTATAATTAATAATCAAATCCTGTACAGATTTTTGTAATGTATTGAAGACAATACGGATTTTTATAAAATACGGTACAGTCATTAAGCATTCCAGAATACAATTAATGAAGTAATTTCGTAGATTAATTCTTTTAAAGTTCGGCAGTTATTTACTACGCATTTGTTTTTTTATTAGAAGTATCACAAAACCTAAGAGCATGTTCAATACATATTTCATATATATTTTCTATTAAGTTTAAAGTTGTTTTGAAATATTATTATTTTACACAAATGTAACGACATTTTCTGAAATCATTTATAGTTTGATATTGTTTAATATTTTCAAAATTATTTTTAATTCCCGGTTGTGTTAGGCCGTGGTCTGTTACTATGAATCGACTCGTCGGCAACGTTTCGATTCCCCAGTCGTGGAGATTCTTCATGCCGCAAAAAGCAACAGAGTATGAATAAACAGTAGCGGTAGATCTTCGCTGAACGATACCCAAAACAAGTGCCGTGCAAGCTTTAAACATTGTTTAATATATTCTTGTAGCTCATACAAATGTTTTTCTGTCTAGCTTTCCGACGCATAAATTATCCTACATAATGAGGCATAAATCACTTTACGAAAGCGTTGTCAAATTTGTTGCCACCATCAGGATCTCTACACGGGAGACAAAAATAATTATCACACTTATAATGAATATAAATAAGCGTGCATATTATCTCTCATTAATATAAAAATAAGGACATATCTGTGGTATATCTGTATTTACTTATTATTATTCTTTATGTCATATACAAACACGCTCATGCACACACACACACTATCACACACACTCATACACACACATAGGCCTACACACGTTGACACAATCATACTGTTCATATAATATGTAGGATTATTAATTGCCCGTTTAAAACGTCGATGAAGATAATTTTTTGTTTCAAAATGTATACACATATATTTTAAAATTTTGTCTATTTAGTGATCTCAGACACATTATAAAGACTCTAAAAGAAATTGGTATTTAGTTAGCCGATGTCACTACTAAGCGACTTATGGCCCACTCTGTATTGTCCTCTTCATTTCAAGAAAACAAAACTTTTCATTTCAAGAAGCCGTTAAACCTAGATTATGTCTCTGAGTTTACGTTAATCTATAGGAAACCCAAAACTCTCTCTCTCTCTCTCTCTCTCTCTCTCTCTCTCTCTCTCTCTCTCTCTCTCTCTCTCTACACACACACGCGCGCGCGCGCGCGCGCGCGTGCAGTTAAAAAAAAATTAGTGCATGTAAGTACAGGCGAGGGACATGCTGAAGCCTGTAGAAAGTGGGTTATTAGAATGTTTACAGTGTAAGTCGTATGTATGTTGTATCTGTGTGTGTGTGTGTGTGTGTGTGCCAGCACAGACCTGCATTATACTATGATAGCGGATGTGTATTTGTGTATGACTAAATTTTTAGTTTGTATCATTAAATCAGATACTGGCATGTTTAATAAAAATAAATAAATATGTTTTTTCCTGTCACAAAAGATATATCACAATTCTAAAACCGCTATTAGGATAAGTAGGCCTATTTTTAAACGCATTGGTGATGCAAAATTATTCCAGAAATGTGCAATAATAGAAACGTTATACAAATCAAAGTTAATTACTACCGCAATTAACAAGTAATTAACGTTTGCGTTATACGTAAATGAATAAACTTAGTAAAAATTACAGAGACATTGCAACCGCTCGCCTAAAGATCAACTTTACCGTAATTGCGAATACAGACAAAAAATGATCAGTTAAAAGTGACGCTATACACGGTCTAAAAAAATTGGATATATAAACAGCATCTGATACGTCAGAAATGCTGTCTACTATAAACACCTTCGGCAATTTTGGACGACGGACAGACGATAAGAAGTTACACACAGGGATACTGGTATCAGTTTGATCAGCTACATGAATTCATTATCATCATCATCTTCAACACACCACAATTGATGGAGGAGATCAGAACCTCTATGAACATCAGTCTATAGAGCATCAACAGCTAACGATCGTCAGAGGAATTACCGACATCATCATCGTCATTGTCAACATTCAGGAGACGCACACAAACACACGTACACCCGCACGGAATAACAGGTTCGCAACAGTAACTTAACCAAAACCCAGATGACAAACGATCAGATATATTTTTGTTAAACAAAGAAAGAACTCATAAATAACAAAATATAAGCGAACATAGTAATGCAAATACGTAAATATAAATAGTGTAAATATTCATAGTAAAATATGGTGATTGTAAATTGGAGTTTAATTCTGTTTAATTTAAAAATGGGTGTATTTTTACATATAATAATTATTAATAAAGTAAATATTATTTTATTAAAATATTAACAGTAAACATTCAATTCTGATTTGATCAATTTAATATTACTTTTGTAGATGGTTTGCCTAAATAATTGTTTTTTTTTTTAAATAAATAGCATCTCATTAAAATATTAATAATCAATATTCAATACGATTTGATGAATTAAATATAATTTTTGCAGATTTCAGTTTTTTAATAATGGTTTAAAAGTCTAAAACCCAAGCAACTTAAAAAAGAATTTTACAATTTATTTATCATATATATTTAAATATTTTATGACTATCTGTTTTTAATGTTTGCGAATATCAAAGATACTGTATGTTATGTTGTCAGTGAGTAACTTTATAAAAGAAAATATTCTGAATTTTTAGTTATCAACTTTTAATAATCAACTCACTTTCTTTCAATATTTAATAAACCGTGGCTTGATTCTTTTCCAAGGTTTTAATTAATTATTCCATGTAACAAACGTCTCACTCGTCTATTTAAAAATAAGTATATTGTGCAACCACACAAAATCTTACGTCTGTATACACGTGTATCTTACGTATGTGAGTGCGGCCAGTTAATTCCTGCAAAGCGTCACCCCTAAAATAACGTTAATCAATAAATAAATTATTTAAATTTTGATAAGTGTGTGTAAAATATCACAAAACAAAATACGCCACAGTGTGAATAATATAAAGACGCACGCGTGTACAGAAGGTTGTGCGAAAACAATAAAAAGTGTAAATACACTGCAAATAAATGTAAATAAAACCTATAATAATTAAGATAGAGAAAAGCGGTTAACACACAGTGGTATATATAAAAGTTACCGACCAGATGAATATCGGGTAATTTGAAAAGACTTCGCATGATGCGAAGACCAGTGAAATAAGTGTGTAAGTAATCGTGTTTATGAAAGGACGCTACGACAGACTTATTCATGCAGAGAATTGTCGAGACATGATTTTTGCGCCTTAGAGTATAAATACGCGAGACACTCCAGCCTTTTGCTCTTTCTCGTTCAACTACAACGGCAGCCGGAGGCTATGCCCGACAACTTCCACTCTTTCTCGTTCAATCACAGCGGCAGCCGGAGGCTATGCCCGACAACTTCTTCACTTTCCTGAGATCACCGCTGCAGCCAGAGTCTATTACTGGAGACGAGGGAGCATTCCACTACATGGTTACATTCCAGAAGTACGGTACGAGTCATTGGACTACCGAGAGGATCCGGAGGACGGGGAGCGGACTCCAGGACTACACCGACTACGAAGGATCAACCAGGATCAAGGGCTCAGGACCAGAAGAGGATACGCTGAAGAATTACAGCCATGATTAACGTGAAATAAATCCATGTATTCATCAAAACAAAAGACTCAGTTAAAGACAATAAAACAATGTAAAAAAAGACAATATAATTTCAAAAAGTGAAATTAATAGTTTGTAAATGGAACTGTTTATTGTATAGTAATTTATAGTAATACTGTATTTGAATTTATGAATGTATATTTTTGAAATGATAATTTATCGAAGGTATTTAAATTACTTAATAAAGTAAATAGTAATTTTTTTGTCATAAATAAAAGATGCATATCCAACAACAATAATAATTTAAAAAGGAAGATTAGAGAATTTAATCAGAATTAAAGAAATCGAGCAAGTCGAGAGCAATATTACATCATAATCAATGTTATTTATAGTTATATGTGTATTTTATGTTTTTATGCTTAATATAAGATATTACTTGTATTTTATTAACAAGTATGTGTACTACAAATGCACACATGCAAATAATAATGATGTTTTTAACTAGCAATATTTTTGAGATTTTTTAATTAATAAAATCTGGCAAAATTCACGTTGTTATTATTATTGCGATTACACCCGTTGTAAATTTTATAACGTAAGTATAGTGCAAATAAATTATTCTACCAAACGTGTGGCTCGTTAACGATATAGACAACAACAAATAATCGTTATAAAAATAAATGGCTACCAAACGTGTGGCTCGTTAACGATACAGACAACGAAAAATCGTTATATATATATATATATATATATACACACACACACACACATATACATGTGTGTGTGTGTCAAAAAAGTTCACGATTTTTTGTGCACTATAGTAGAAGAAGTAAATACATAACCTGTCCGTAGCCCGCACAGGCTATTTCTAGGGAAGCAAATTATTTTGACTATAATTGCCCCTGCATTCCATACTCCACCATCTAGCCTAAACATATTTATTTCCCGTTTCCGTTATCTTCATGTTATATTTAGCTGACAGTACGTTTGACGGACAAGTAGACTGGGTGCAGGAGTAGCATAATATAAATAACATGATTGACATAAACCAGAGGCGCAAAAGAAAACGTAGTATTTCAACTACGCTATTTAACATTCACTTTTGACAATTTTTGTCGGAAATTGGAACAGACTACAATATGTTATCATTTCTCTTAAGAACAGATCTAATCTTTGTCACTTAATAGTTAATTTTTAATTAAAGCTAACAAAAAATCTTAAACTAGCAATGCACGAGATACAAAGCCTAGATGCCTACGGCATATACACGATTTATATCGACAAGTTAAAAAAAGGACTTGAGTTCAAGGAGCCAAAAAAGTGTGATTTAACATAGCCGTGGATATTAGCCTGTTATCACATTGCCCAGGCCAATTAATTTTGGTGTAACATTACCTACGGCTAGGACGGTCCAACTGAAGAACCACGTAACACTTGTATGAGGCTCAAACTGTCAAACCCTAAAAAATTGCTACAAAGAGCATGTAATTAGACGCTCACTAGCAACCAAAAACATATGAAATCAAAATAACATTTTAAAGTAGGTTAAATACACACAATTACAAATATCATGCCATTATGCTAAGTTAAATCATATCACTGTGTTGAAGCATATTAAATGAGTAAGTTTTACATTTCGAATTCCCTGTTAAGGATTGTAAGTTAATTACAGCTCCGATATTATGCGGATAACAATAATTTTATCTTACTGTCGTGGGAATAATTTTTATAAAAATTCTGTGGACTCTTTTAGACACAAACATATATGTTTACATGCGAAATATTGACAAGTAAATTTTATTGCTTCTAGTCTCATCTTTTTGTGTCATGTAATTCCATTAATAATTTGGAGTAAGAAATGTACCAAGTTGGTACTAAAATATATTTTAAAATACACAAACAGACAGATATAGTCAAAATAGAACGATATAAAATATGTCCTAGTTAAAGGACCCAAAGAGAATGTACTGTGTTAAAATATATTTGTACTTTGCTAATATTTCGCCGATTCTAACAAAATGTCGATTTACTTTCTCGAACCAATAATTTCTAAATGTCATTGATTAACCACTCTATAGTATTTAATTGTTTGATATTCAGTTTTTATATCGATATACATGCAAACACAGAAACAGACACGTACATACAAAGTGCCGATATTGAAATTTACAATATTTGTTTAATAGACCTTATCGCTTCGAAAATTCTATTTTACAATTTAACGTAGAACATATCTTATTTGCTTCCTCGTCTAAGATAGAGTACTGGCAAGACAAAGTCGTAAATAAATGCAGTGAGGTAGTGATAGCTGCCTTCTGTATACTGTGTAGGTTGTATCGAAAATATTCATCACCACTTAAAAATGTTGGTTGTGTAGTAGTTAATACTGCCGTGCTTCTTCTCGGACTATGATTAAACAATTAATATGACTCCGTCTGCCCAACTTCTTCTCTGTTCACGTTCCGAAGAAGATCGCTAATCGACAAGCGTGCAAATTCTCTTCTTACTACTGGCTCTTTCTTTCTCAATATTGAGTCTTCTCTAACTGGCGCACGCTAGCGAGAAAAATGATGGGGTTATCCCTTGCCAACTACTAAGACAACAGCTCTGCTAGGGAACCGTGCGACAAGCAGATGCGAGTCAAACGAGTGCAGCTTATTTCTATACCTAATTCTACAGCTTTCGTTAATTTTCTTTACTAAAAAAAAATCTTCCTGCACTTGCACCCCGTTGAGGAGAACCGACCGGGCATCAGTTATCAGGAGCCACGTCTCCAATAAGGGCTGACACCACATTTGCAGCCTTTTCTGCTATGCGTCTCAATTGATCCCAGAAGTTCAGCTTACTATCAAGCAACATTAGAAAGACAGCTCGATGCCAGTATAGTATGCATTACTACCTCACCTTCTGAATAAGGAGTATGGTTAAGAACCTCTTCTTCAATAGAACTACAATCTCCTCTTTATGCATTTTCTGATTAAACTTTATCTGTCCTTGTTAGACGTCAAGTGCAGCTTGCCGCATACCAGACTAAGAAGATATGATCAATTTTTAGCAGATTATCGTTATCAGCGTTCCACAGGTCGGGGCCCGAACGTTGAATATTGGACTGCCCCAGCTGTTGAGCCGTTACCGCCACTGGGCGCTGTTCCTCCCCGATGTAGTAGACAAGGGTAGTCATTGACTATTCGAAAAAGGCAGTTGGCACGCGGGAAGAGATTTCCAATTCGTGAAACGTATCTTTCTAGTTCGCAAGTTAAAGGGCGTTTCTCATGCCAAGATTTAATAACGACATAGACTGCTGAGAAAAACAGTTATACACTTTAGGTCGCCAAAACGCTTCGAAAACTTCTTCAGTCACATCTATTGTGGGTCATTACATTCTGAAGCCGTGCTGCTTTAGCGAGAGAGTTCTAGCAGGCTGGATCCCTAATAACAGCCTGGACCTCAACAACTTCTCTAAAAATTTCCCTATTTGTCAAACATGCACAAATGCCGGTAGAATAAGCGCACCCCAGGAAATCCCCTGCCCTTACTGGACATGTGCCGGCTTCCAGCGTGAGGTGATGACCCCCACCTAAAAGACACGTCGTAGACCTCCAGTTGAAAATTGCTGATTCAACTCGAAGATGAAGTCAAGAATGATTAAGGAATTCATAACCTTACAGAGTATCCCTCAAGTCCTTGTTACCTGCTACCTTTTATTCTGCAGTGACCTTCCGCATCCTCTGCTCAGAAGGAAGGAAATTCTTTGACTCCACCAATTCTGTATCCGCTTCCTCAGAAGTGGCTGAGGAAGAGTGTTAATACAATACCATTCATTGTGACCGCTTTCACAACCCAATCTGATCTGTGGACTACATTTTTGTAGTTCAGTTCCCATGAATCAGCATTGATATCTTCTTCCAACTTTCTCTAGGAGCGTGCCTTGGTTTATGGCGTGACCACCCGGATTTTTACTTCGAGCTTCCGCCGTATTTCTAGCTTGCTGGCCACCCGCCTGAGTCTGTAAGATTTCCTGCGTAAATATGACCTTTCGGTAGTATGTCGGTCGCTTTCCGTGACAATCCCCTTGGGGGATATGCAATATTCGCAGACCGTACTGATAAACCTTAAATTGTAGGAAACAAACCCTCAGTCTCGTCTCTTCCTTCCGTCTGAACACTCTCAGTTGCATCCGGTTTCCAATTTCCAATTCCTGAAAACCTTTCTTTGTTTAAATATCTGTTGAACTACGGGGAGTCTAAATTTGTGGTCACTACTGATATAAATCCCAATAACCATAGTTTTTGATCCATGATGTTAAATCTTCAAAGGTCAAGGATTTGTTAGGGGAGGTCTCCGTGTACCCGGGAAATGGAATTTGTTAAAAGAAATCAAAACCTGCTATGGCTGGCATGTCCAAAATGCGTCTATTCCAAGAGTCTTGATGAAACATTACTTAATCCACATAGCATTGAGTCTGCAACTAATTTAATCTCACCAAAGATGTTAAAGATTTCATCCTCTTAAGCGTCTAGTTTTGCTAGAAAGTCATGTATAGGTTGATTAGGTATAAGATAGTGTCTGATATAAATGACCACTTCAGATATAACCCTAATGAATCCGCTACCTAATCGGTACTTCTCCTTCCTCACTTAATCCGGATGAAACCCAGAAGGCATTGGTAGCAAGAAATTTTATAAACGGGTTAGGAAATTATCTGTCATGATACTATTTACTAATCAGGAACATGTCAACCATTTTGTAAATTGGTATAAAAGCTTCATTGTTCCAGTCCTGTATACATTTACCTGCAGAAGCGAGATAATCTGTCGTTTAATTAATAATTGATTATTAATAATAATAAATAACGGTAAAGATAATGTGACTATATAATAATATTATGTATAATGTAATATATACACACTACTAATAGTATTATTATTAATATTATGACAATATTAGTAACATAGATTTATTCTTCATTTACGTACCCTGAGAAAAGTATCTGTGATATGCTTGGGTCGTAGTCCAGACAATTACCCTCACAATTCCTTCGTAAGGACCATAGAGCATATGACGTGCGTTTCACGATGAGGGAATCCATACTGCCGGCGACACTGCAGCGAGTCCGGACGATAATCCGTACAGCAGTATACGTCGACTACCATATGTAGCTATGACTACGCTACCTGAATTTTCTTAGATGCAAGGTAACTGTAGTACTTAGAGACCACCATGACGCTTCTGAAATCTGGAAAGGATTCCTTTAAAGCAGATAAATATCTTCCAGAATCGTCGACAAGTTGTGTAGGAAAATCATTTGAGAGTATGTTCAACAACCGGCTAACCTGGTTTCTTCAGACACACAGCCTACTAGCCGTATACCAGACAGGTATCGGAAGCACTGTTCTTCTACCGAACAATTGGTATATCTGAGGCCGCAACTCAAAATGTTTCATTGAAATCAGACACATAATTGCTGTAATCTTCGACTTGGAGGAACCATTCTACAAAATATAAAGACACAATATTCTGAAAAAACGTCAACGATTGACGGTTCTGAGGTAACCTGCCTAGATATATCTCCAGTTTTCTCAGGGACGGTGATGTTCCTTGAGAGGTGGTGTTTGGTTCGAGCAAACACTATTGACCCCACACGAGTCGGAACTTGGAGACCCGCGGGAGCTCCATGAGCCGCATTCGTTTTTCTTTTCCGATCAATGAGGTCTTTGAGGATACTTAAACATAATTTGAGAAATGCTTGTAAGCAAAAGGTCTTACTCTGTTCTACTCAGCCTAACAACGGAAATAATCAAGTTTAGCGGAAATCAACATCCAGGTACCGTCGGTTCAATCGGTTCAAGACGACGTTAGATGCGAGATATTGCCTTAGCTGTTTGCAAACAAGGTTGGGTCCAATCGGATGCTGCTAATATAAAGAAGAAAGTTTCCAATCTTGTTGAACTAAAACTGCATTTTAGATGGGTTCGAGGGGAATACGTTGAGACTCATACTTTTTCGCACACTGATGTCTAAAATATACAAAATTGAATATATACAAAATTGAATGCCAAGATTGCAATAAATGTTACATAGGACAAACAAAAAAACAGCTGAAAAAACGTTATTTTGAACACCTAAACGCATACAAAAAACCAGAAATATATAAATCCAATTTAGCCACACATGAAATAAACACAGGACATGAATTCCCAGACATAACCAATGTGACACTAATAAAACATATACCACACAAAGGCACCATAATGAACATTTGGGAAAATTTACAAATATACAATCATAAAACACAAAACAAACTAATACCAGAACAAATACAAATCAATACAAAACATGACACAATATTCAAAGCACTCAACATCGAAAATACAAATACATATACCACAATCACACACAACAATACAACTTGAAAATACCAGAGACCAACAAACAACCTTAATAGCATCAAGCCGCCAACACACAAATACTTCACCAGACGCAAGATCGGAAAGGCTGAAGATGAGAGCACGGGAGCTCTCGAAACATGTTCCTAATAGGGAAAAAAGTATATCTTGAGGTAAATTTAGTTATAAATATTAAATGTATTATATACATCAAGAAACGGACTGTAGCAGAAAGTGATTGAATACAATATACATATTGTATATTTATAAGCAGTAAGTTATAAGCAGATACAAGCAGTATAAGCAGTATTTATATGTATAAGCAGATACTATATACATATATATATATATATATATATATATATATATATATATATATATATATATATATATATATATATAGTAATATTTGTTTACATAATAATAATAAGAATAAGAGTTTGCAGAATTTATATTTTCAGTAGGTTGTTGTTGTTGTTGTTGTTTGGTTAAACACCAAAAAATGTAGATGACAATTTGTAATATTCCAAAAAATATTATACCTTTTGTGATAAACAATTAAACTTTCAAATCAATAAAATGTCATTAAATGATAACTGAGTGGTGTATTGGATTCGAGTAGTGTTCAAGTTTATACCTTGACTTGTTGATTTGTACCTATAGTGTTCCAGTTTGGAGGTTACTTTTTCATGAATTAATATATTTAATGTTTTAATTAATAAAAATTATTTAATTTCTTTTAATTCATTCTTGGATGCTGGTTGAATTCACTTACCTACTTTAATTCAAATCGCACATGGTACCCGGGCAATAGGTACTACCAATGTATTCTTCGAGTGTTCATTAACACTAAATTTTCGAAACTGATAAAAAATGGTAAGTATTTAAAATAATTCCATACACAATTAATTCTCTTCAATTTCTTTTACTCCTGTTTATATTGCTTTTCTTTCCTTTTAAAATAAAATAACAACCTTTTCTTGTTAAAAAACGGTCCAGGCTAGTTAAAATTTTTAGTATATTTGGCAATAAAATATATTTTGGCAATATGACCTCTGTCTTCAAGCGTATGTCTAAAAATGTTTACGTTACTTAAATATCAACTAGGGTTCTTTCGACTACAATAATAATAAACGAAAATGTCTTTCGCGAAGTACAAAACCTCATAATATAAGAGTGGCTACAATAAAACAAAACAATATCTTAAATCTAGAATAACAGTGAGTTCGTATGTGCCGAACGATGTCGACTTTTAGGTTAACCTATTTCAATAGGTTAAAATTTTTTAACATTAAAAAACAAAGAAATAATGGTTTAAAAGTGAAAAATAATAATATTGATAGTGTTTTGTTTAGTGGTTGTGGAATAAATAGTTCAAGTGTACACAAAGTGTTATAGTTATATTATGATAATTTGTTATAAGTCTTTTATAACTTTAAGTATGCACACTATACTTTCCTTTCCTTTTAAAACACTCTTTATTATTCACTGTTAATTATTAATGCACATTAACTCTGCTTTTGCTAGTATGAACTCTCACGACAATCTTTTCACTGTTTTGGTTATGTTTCGATGTTTACGTTCCACCTAACCTAGCCTAGGTTCGAGTCTGATGTTAAATTCGCTGCTACGACTGTCGCGGAAGAGACGTTCTTTACTCGATGCAATTCAACACTAGACTCCCATGCTAAGCGTCAGTCTTTGGGTCCTGACGGCGTCACTTTTTGCTAGTCGGCGTGTCTTTGGGTTAATACACCCAAAAGTGAAAAATGCTCATTGGTCGATATCTAACACATTGTCGTGGCGTCACCTTTCTGATCTCAAAATTACTACAATTTTTAAATTTAACATAATTTCCTTATGCTAACTACAATTGTAAATATATTATTACCATTGAATTGCTTTCTTTCTTCTGATCATTTTAAGATCTCACACGATATGTTTCTGTACAGTATTCATAAAAATGAACAATTTTAACGTTTGACCTATGCTAATACATTATTTTTAAAAGTTATCTTTTATATTACATTTTTGTGTTCTCGGTTGTATGTATGATTTTATACTATTAACAAACATTTTAATACTAGTAATTATAATTATGAACGTTAACATTTTATAAAACCCTTGGCTTGTATAATAGGCCTAAGAATGTATTGTGTACATAGGACTATTCTTTACTTCTTACAATAAAATTACTTAATTCAAATACAATGTAACATTTGGTATTTAATCCTAATAAACAACATGATCTTTTACTATGCATTTTATGATTTAAAACAGGCTTGGTATCTTGTAATGGCCATGTCTACCATCTACAGTAGATGTAGGGTTTTTGTCCAAGTACATATCTGGTTAATTATCTTCTTATTAGTATACTACAGACTTTTAAGATTACTTATAGTATAATCTAGTAACATATACCATTTATTTTATATTGGACATAGTCTATTACAATTTTTTTACGTGATATTGTCTCTTTTTATCTATCAAGTAGATGCAGGTTTTGGTATATCATTTATTTCCTACTAACTACATTATTATTTGTCCATAAACAACTGTAGTTGTTTCTTTAACATTATTGGCTAGTAGTCAGTTTATTTCTCACACTTTACACTACTAAATTATTTACATCATTTGCTTCCTTACATTTCTGTCATTCCTTAATATACAATAGTAGTCTTTCCTTTCTACCACACAGTACAATCTTATTATACAAAAATAAATCTTTTGTAACACATTTATCACATAATTATCTCTATTTGAATAGTCTAAGTGTCTATTAGTTACACTCAGATTTACCTGATTCTATACTTACAGTATAGGCTATATTATACTTAATCTAGGTTTATAGTTTTTTGTCTTAAATTTTCTAACACAGGTTTATGACTATAATTATGTTTTGTACTTCTTAATATTTATGGCGAATTTTATGTAGAATAAAACGTCACGTTACAATATATATACTTGTATATATAGTGTATATATATATATATATATATTACTTTAATATTTATACTAAATTTACCTCAAGATGTTTTTTCTATTTGGAACATGTTTCGAGAGTTCCTGTTCTCTCATCTTCAGCCTTCGCCACCTTGTTTCTGGTGAAGTATTTGTGTGTTGGCTGCTGGATGTTATTAAGGTTGTTTGTTGGTCTTTGGTCTTTTAAAGTTGTATTATTGTGTGTGGTTGTGGTATATGTTTTTGTATTTTGTGTATTTTCGATGTTGAGTGCTAATAAAAGACAATATACAAGAAGAAAAAAGAAAAGAAGCAGCACATATAATTAAAAAAATAATCACTAGCGAAATGAAAAACAAAGATAAACAAAAGAAAAACAATAAAACAATAAAAGAAATTAAAAATAAAGTAAAGAACAATAATTTAATAATAACTAAAGCAGACAAAAGTCAAGCAACAGTAATCATTGATAAAACAGACTACATCAAAAAAACCGAAGACTTCATCAACAATAATAAATGCGTACAACTAGATAAAAACCCAACAGAAAACTATCTTAAACAAACAATAAAACTAATAAAAACAAATAAAAACATTTTCAACAATAAAAACATAGACATATATATAAACAATAATCCAGAACCACCTAAAATGAACAGCCTAATAAAAATACACAAATTAAACAACCCAATACGTCCATTAATCAATTTCAAAAAAGCTCCTATATACAAAATAGCAAGAATAATAGCACAAAAACTAAAAAATAACCAACTAACAAATAACCATCATAACATAAAAAATACATACGAATTAATAGACAAACTAAAAATAATAAATATAAATGAAAATACATTTTTCACATCATATGACATAACAAACATGTACACTAATATCCCAGTAGAAGAAACAATTGACATAATAATAAACAAACTTATAGAACAAAATGAAAACAAACAATATATAACCGAAATAAAAAATAATCTCCAACTAATACTAAAACAAAATTACTTTGAATTTAATAGCAAAATTTATCAACAGAAAGAAGGTTTAGCAATGGGATCACCATTATCAAGCATAATAGCAGAAATATTCCTACAACATATAGACACCAAAATACAAAATATCATAAAAACACATGACCCAGATGGCATATGGATAAGATATGTAGATGATGGACTATATGTATCAAATAACAAAAACACAAATGCAGAGAACATACTGAAACAAATCAATAACATACATCCCAAAATACAATTCACAGAAGAAAAAGAAAAACATAACAAAATCAACTATTTAGACATAACCATCACAAGATACAACAAACACATACAATATGCAATATATAGAAAACCAACTTCCACTAACATCATTATACCTAACCATTCTGACCACCCACCACAACATAAAATGGCAGCATTTTATTCGTTATTTAACAGAATGTACAAAATACCCCTAAACAAACAAGAAACTGACAAAGAAAGAAATATAATACACCAAATTGGTTATGCAAATGGATACAATAAAAATACTATGATCAAAATAGAAAATAAAATCAAATACAAAATAAAAACTGAACAATTAAGAATTAATCAAACTGAACAACACATAAATAATAACAACAACAAAAAATGGGCCACATTCACATATATAAATAATAAAATGTCAAAACTAACAAAACTATTTAAAAACACAGATATAAAAATAGCATACAAAACTAATAAAAATAAATTGCAAAATATAAATAACTCACACAACAAAGATAATACGACAACCAATGGTATATACAAAATTGAATGCCAAGATTGCAATAAATGTTATATAGGACAAACAAAAAAACAGCTGAAAAAACGTTATTTTGAACACCTAAATGCATACAAAAAACCAAACATATATAAATCCAATTTAGCCACACATGCAATAAACACAGGACATGAATTCCCAGACATAACCAATGTAACACTAATAAAACATATACCACACAAAGGCACCATAATGAACATTTGGGAAAATTTACAGATTTACAAACATAAAACACAAAACAAATTAATACCAGAACAAATACAAATCAATACAAAACATGACACAATATTCAAAGCACTCAACATCGAAAATACACAAAATACAAAAACAGATACCACAACCACACACAATAATGCAACATTGAAGGACCAAAGACCAACAAACCACCATAATAACATCCAGAAGCCAACACACAAATACTGCACCAGAAGCAAGATGGCGAAGGTTGAAGATGGGAGAACAGGATCTCCCGAAACATGTCCCTAAAGAAAAAATACATCTTGAGGTAAAATAGTTATAAGTATTATAGTATTATATACATCAAGAAACCGACTGTAGCAGAAAGTGAATGAAATATATATATATATATATATATGTATATATATATATATATATATATATATATATTGCAAAAGTACAAACATTAACGGTACTGTGCATTGCCAAAATAAATGAAATAAATAATAAAAATAAATAAATATGAATTAATAAACATGATTCAGATTCCACAAGCTGGATCGTAGTAAAAATAGGGAGCGCAGAATTCATGCATGGACATGCATTATCAACACAATTGTCGCTAGCGTTGTCGTACGCGCGTATTTTGTTGGTGTGAGTGAAACCTGTCCGTTCCTGAAATGGAACCAACCCTTTTCAAGTAGAATAGTTATATGTTTATTTTAATTATAAAAAAATTATGTACGATAGGATAAAACAAAAGACACCAAAGTGCATAGAAATTATAGGTCAATAAAGTGTTAAAAAACCGTATCGATGTGACGAAAATTGCAATTACTATACGTAAATATCGGTATGGAGAACCATACATGACTTCCATGTTCTAAGATTTATATTTAAAATCATATTCGAAATGAAATATTTCCATAGAAACTACGTCTTTCTACTTATTGCTTCAGCATTAACCACAGTACTGTGGTCACTAACGTATACCACCTCACGTTTTCGCACTCGATTTTCACCGATGATGGCAGTCGATGGCACTGCCGAAAAGTCTGGTTTTGCAGAAAACATTGAACTACGGCTAAAGAGCCCGGGAAGCAATTTTAACAAAAAAACTACTTCTTTGCTGCCGATAACGTAGTACACATATAAAAAATTCTGCCCTCCACCTTCAATTATAATTTTTAGTAATAGAAAATTACCCCCACCCCGTTCACCTAACCTCTTCATTTGTAGATATTTCATCTACGTTTCCTACAGTGGATTACTATGAGCTTCTTATCAGGATACTTTATTTATAAAAATTAAGTACTTTACTCTTGTTAAATCATAAAATGTTTCAGGTAAACTACCCCTTTCTCTTAACCGATCTTCTCCAAAATCAACAGACCTTCCGTCCTCTACAATTCAGGGATGCATGCAAAAAAATATTTGATTCTGTTTGAATGTGCGGCAGTTATCGTTCGTCATGAAACATTTCTCTTGTTACAACATAAAATGTTGCTGGTAAACTACCCCTTTCCCTTAACTGATCTTCACCAAAATCAATAGACCTTGAGCACTCTGCAACTCAGGAAAGAGTGCAAAAAATTATTTTATTCTCATTTAATTTTCGGCAGTTACCGTTCGTCATAAAAAAATACCCTTTTTAAAACATAAAACGTTGCTGATAAACTACCCCTTCCCTTAACCGATCTTCAACAAAATCAACAGACCTTGAGTTCTCTTTAGTTCAAAAAGGTATGCAAAAACCTAGTTGATTCTGTTTGAATTTACGGCAGTTATCGTTCGTCATATAAAAAATTACCCTTGTTAAAACATAAAATGTTGCTGGAAAACTACCCCTTTTTCTTAACCGATCTTCAC
Organism: Magicicada septendecula; assembly: GCA_034769895.1. Classification (NCBI taxonomy): domain Eukaryota; kingdom Metazoa; phylum Arthropoda; class Insecta; order Hemiptera; family Cicadidae; genus Magicicada; species Magicicada septendecula. Next base: position 534,079,164 of record CM068367.1, on the reverse strand, counting down.
CAACACCAATAGGTATTGAGAACTCTACAATACAAAGCTGTATGCAAAACATCATTTGATTCTGTTTGAATTTGCGGCTGTTATCTTTTACTATGGAAAAAAATTACCTTTGAAAAAAAACCGTTGCTGGTAAACTACCCCTTCCCCTTAACCGATCTTCACCAAAAACGACAGGTCTTGGGTGCTCTATAATTCAGGGTTGTATGCAAACAATTATTTGATTCTGTTAGAATTTGCGGCTGTTATCGTTTGCCATAGAAAATACCCTTGTTAAAACACAAAACGTTGGAGGTAAACTACCCCTTTCCGTTAACCGATCTTCACTAAAAACAATATATCTTGAGTACTCTACAAATCAGTGCTGTATGCAAAAACTTATTTGATTCTGTTTGAATTTGCGGGTGTTATCGTTTGCCATAAAAAATACCCTTGATAAAACAAAAAACATGGCTGGTAAACTACCCCTTTCCCTTAAACGATCTTCACCAAAAACAACAGGTCTTTAGTACTCAAGAAATCAGGGCTGTATGCAAAATATTATATGATTTTGTTTGAATTTGCGGCTGTTATCGTTTGCCATAGAAAAAAATCTACAGACAGACACACAGACACACACACAGACACTTTTCGAAAAATGACTTTTTTTCATGTTTTGAGTGTAGTACAATCATATTCTGCAATAATCTCGAACACGATTTTTTTTGCCATCAACATACTTCCATTTCCTTAAGGAACATGGAAGTAATATCGGTATGGAGAACCATACATGACTTCCATGTTCTAAGATTTATATTTAAAAGCATATTCAAAATGAAATATTTCCATAGAAACTACTTCTTTCTATTGCTTCAGCCTTAACCACAGTACTTTGGTCATTAACGTATACCACCTCACTTTTTCGCACTAGTTTTTCACTGATGATGGAAGTCGATGGCACTGCCGAAGCGTCTGGTTTTGCAGAAAAAATTGGACTACGGCTAAACAGCCCGGGAAGGAATTTTAACAAAAACTACTTCTTTGTTGCCGATAACGTAGTACACATATAAAATTATCGCCCTTCCCTCTTCAACTATAATTTTCATTAATTGAAAATTACCCCCACCCTGTTCAACTAGCCTCTTCATTTATAGATATTTCAACTACGTTTCTGCAGTGGATTATTATGAGCTTCTTATCAGGATACTTTGTTTATCAAAATTATGTATGTTACTCTTGTTAAAACATAAAACGTTGCAGGTAAAATACCCTTTATCTTAACCGATCTTCACCAAAATCAACAGGCCTTCAGTCCTCTACAATTCAGGGATGCATGCAAAAAAATATTTGATTCTGTTTGAATGTGCGGCAGTTATCGTTCGTCATGGAAACATTTCTCTTGTTACAACATAAAATGTTGCTGGTAAACTACCCCTTTCCCTTAAATGATCTTCACCAAAATCAATAGACCTTGAGCACTCTGCAACTCAGGAAAGAGTGCAAAAAATTATTTTATTCTCATTTAATTTTCGGCAGTTACCGTTCGTCATAAAAAAATACCCTTTTTAAAACATAAAACGTTGCTGATAAACTACCCCTTCCCTTAACCGATCTTCAACAAAATCAACAGACCTTGAGTTCTCTTTAGTTCAAAAAGGTATGCAAAAACCTAGTTGATTCTGTTTGAATTTACGGCAGTTATCGTTCGTCATATAAAAAATTACCCTTGTTAAAACATAAAATGTTGCTGGAAAACTACCCCTTTTTCTTAACCGATCTTCACCAACACCAATAGGTATTGAGAACTCTACAATACAAAGCTGTATGCAAAACATCATTTGATTCTGTTTGAATTTGCGGCTGTTATCTTTTACTATGGAAAAAAATTACCTTTGAAAAAAAACCGTTGCTGGTAAACTACCCCTTCCCCTTAACCGATCTTCACCAAAAACGACAGGTCTTGGGTGCTCTATAATTCAGGGTTGTATGCAAACAATTATTTGATTCTGTTAGAATTTGCGGCTGTTATCGTTTGCCATAGAAAATACCCTTGTTAAAACACAAAACGTTGGAGGTAAACTACCCCTTTCCGTTAACCGATCTTCACTAAAAACAATATATCTTGAGTACTCTACAAATCAGTGCTGTATGCAAAAACTTATTTGATTCTGTTTGAATTTGCGGGTGTTATCGTTTGCCATAAAAAATACCCTTGATAAAACAAAAAACATGGCTGGTAAACTACCCCTTTCCCTTAAACGATCTTCACCAAAAACAACAGGTCTTTAGTACTCAAGAAATCAGGGCTGTATGCAAAATATTATATGATTTTGTTTGAATTTGCGGCTGTTATCGTTTGCCATAGAAAATACCCTTGTTAAAACATAAAACGTTGCGGGTAAACTACCCCTTTCCCTTAACCGATCTATACCATAATCAAGAGATCTTGAGAACCCTACAATTCAGGGCTGCATACGAAACATTATTTGATTCTGTTTGAATTTGCGGCTGTTATCGTTTGCCAAACAAACAAAATTACCCTTGATAAAAAAAAACCGTTGGTGGTAAACTACCCCTTTCCCTTAATCGATCTTCACCAAAAACAATAGGTCGCGAGTACTCTACAAATCAGGGCTGTATGCAAAAAATTATTTGATTCTGTTTGAATTTGCGGCTGTTATCGTTTGCCACAGAAAAAAATCTACAGACAGACACACAGACACACACACAGACACTTTTCGAAAAATGACTTTTTTTCATGTTTTGAGTGTAGTACAATCATATTCTGCAATAATCTCGAACACGATTTTTTTTGCCATCACCATACTTCCATTTCCTTAAGGAACATGGAAGTAATATCGGTATGGAGAACCATACATGACTTCCATGTTCTAAGATTTATATTTAAAAGCATATTCAAAATGAAATATTTCCATAGAAACTACTTCTTTCTATTGCTTCAGCCTTAACCACAGTACTTTGGTCATTAACGTATACCACCTCACTTTTTCGCACTAGTTTTTCACTGATGATGGAAGTCGATGGCACTGCCGAAGCGTCTGGTTTTGCAGAAAAAATTGGACTACGGCTAAACAGCCCGGGAAGGAATTTTAACAAAAACTACTTCTTTGTTGCCGATAACGTAGTACACATATAAAATTATCGCCCTTACCTCTTCAACTATAATTTTCATTAATTGAAAATTACCCCCACCCTGTTCAACTAGCCTCTTCATTTATAGATATTTCAACTACGTTTCTGCAGTGGATTATTATGAGCTTCTTATCAGGATACTTTGTTTATCAAAATTATGTATGTTACTCTTGTTAAAACATAAAACGTTGCAGGTAAAATACCCCTTTATCTTAACCGATCTTCACCAAAATCAACAGGCCTTCAGTCCTCTACAATTCAGGGATGCATGCAAAAAAATATTTGATTCTGTTTGAATGTGCGGCAGTTATCGTTCGTCATGGAAACATTTCTCTTGGTTCAACATAAAATGTTGCAGGTAAACTACCCCTTTCCCTTAACCGATCTTCACGAAAATCAACAGTCCTTGAGCACTCTACAACTCAGGAAAGTGTGCAAAAAATTATTAGATTCTCTTTGAATTTTCGGCAGTTATCGTTCGTCATAAAAAAAATTACCTTTTTTAAAACATAAAACGTTGCTGATAAACTACCCCTTTCCCTTAACCGATCTTCAACAAAATCAACAAACCTTGAGCTTTCTTTAGTTCAAAAAGGTCAAAAACGTAGTTGATTCTGTTCGAATTTATGGCAGTTATCGTTCGTCATATAAAAAATAACCCTGGTTAAAACATAAAATGTTGCTGGTAAACTACCCCTTTCCCTTAACCGATCTTCACCGACACCAATAGGTATTGAGAACTCTACAATACAGGGCTGTATGCAAAACATCATTTAATTCTGTTGGAATTTGCGGCTGTTATCGTTTACTATAGAAAAAAATTACCATTGATAAAAAACCGTTGCTGGTAAACTACCCCTTTCCCTTAACCGATCTTCACCAAAAACGATAGGTCTTGAGTAATCTACAACTCAGGCCTGCATGGAAACAATTATTTGATTCTGTTTGAATTTGCGGGTGTTATCGTTTGCCATAGTAAACACCCTTGATAAAACATAGAACGTTGCTGGTAAACTACCCTATTCCATTAACCAATCTACACCAAAAACAATAGGTCTTGAGAACTCCACAATTCAGGGCTGCATACAAAACATTAGTTGATTCTCTTTGAATTTACGGCAGTCATCGTTCGTCATAGAAAAAATACCCTTGTTAAAACATAAAACTTTGCAGGTAAACTACCCCTTTCCTTTAACCGATCTTCAAAAAAATCAGCAGACCTTGAGTTCTGTATAATTCACATAGGTATGCAGAAGAGTACTTGATTCTGTTTTAATGTATGGCAGTTATCGTTTGTCAAACAAAATTACCCTTGATAAAACATAAAATGTGGCTGGTAAACAACCCTATTCCCTTAACCGATCTTCACCAAACAGGGTCTTAACCGATCTACACATTTCAGGGCTGTATGCAAAATATTATATGATTCTGTTTGAATTTGCGGCTGTTATCGTTTGCAATACAAAATACCCTTAATAAGACAAAAAATGTGTCTGGTAAACTACCCCTTTCCCTTAACCGATCTTCACCAAAAACAATAGGCCTTTAGAGCTCAACAAAACAGAGCAGTATGCAAAAACGTATTTGATCCTGTTTGAATTTGCGGCTCTTATCATTTGCCATAGAAAATACCCTTTTAAAATATAAAACGTTGCAGGTAAACTACCCCTTTCCCTTAACCGATCTTCACCAACACCAACAGGTATTGAGAACTCTACAATACAGTGCTGTATGCAAAACATCATTTGATTCTGTTTGAATTTGCGGATGTTATCATTTACCATAGAAAAATTTACCCATGATAAAAACCGTTGCCAGTAAACTACCCCTTTACCTTAACCGATCTTCACCAAAAACGATAGGTCTTGAGAACTCTACAATTCAGAGCTGTATGCAAAATATTATATGATTTTGTTTGAATTTGCGGATGTTATCGTTTGCCATACAAAATACCCTTGATAAAACAAAAAACATGGCTGGTAAACTACCCTTTCCCTTAAACGATCTTCACCAAAAACAATAGGTCTTTAGTACTCAAGAAATCAGGGCTGTATGCAAAAACTTAATAGATTCCGTTTGAATTTGCGGCTCTTATCGTTTGCCATATAAAATACCCTTTTAAAACATAAAATGTTGCAGGTAAACAACCCCTTTCCCTTAACCGATCTTCACCAAAAACAAAAGGTCTTGAGAACTCTACAATTCAGGGCAGTATGCAAAACATTATTTGATTATGTTTGAATTTGCGACTGTTATCGTTTGCCATATAAAATACCCTTGTTAAAACATAAAACGTTGCCGGTAAACTACCCCTTCCCCATAACCGAGCTTTAACAAAATCAACAGATCTTGAGAACTCTACAATTCAGGGCTGTATGCGAAATATTATTTGATTCTGTTTGAATTTGCGGCTGTTATCGTTAGCCAAACAAACAATATTACCCTTGATAAAAAAAAAACCGTTGCTGGTAAACTACCCCTTTCCCTCAACCGATCTTCGCCAAAAACAATAGGTCGCGAGTACTCTACAAATCAGGGCTGTATACAAAAAATTATTTGATTCTGTTTGAATTTGCGGCTGTTATCGTTTGCCATAGAAAAAATCTACAGACACACAGACACACACACAGACACACACACAGACACACACACACACACACACACACACACACACACACACACACACACACACACACACACACACACACACACTTTTCGAAAAATGACTTTTTTTCATGTTTTGAGTGTAGTACAATCAGAATCTGCAATAATCTCGAACACGATTTTTTTTGCCATCACCATACTTCCATTTCCTTAAGGAACTTGGAAGTAAAACATGGCTGGTAAACTACCCCTTTCCCTTAAACGATCTTCACCAAAAACGATAGGTCTCTAGTACTCAAGAAATCAGGGCTGTATGCAAAAACTTAATAGATTCCGTTTGAATTTGCGGCTCTTATCGTTTGCCATAGAAAATACCCTTTTAAAACATAAAACGTTGCTGGTAAACTACCCCTTTCCCTTAACCGATCTTCACCAAAAACAAAAGGTCTTGAGAACTCTACAATTCAGGGCAGTATGCAAAACATTATTTGATTATATTTGAATTTGCGACTGTTATCGTTTGCCATAAAAAATACCCTTGTTAAAACATAAAACGTTGCCGGTAAACTACCCCTTCCCCATAACCGAGCTTTAACAAAATCAACAGATCTTGAGAACTCTACAATTCAGGGCTGTATGCGAAATATTATTTGATTCTGTTTGAATTTGCGGCTGTTATCGTTAGCCAAACAAACAATATTACCCTTGATAAAAAAAAAACCGTTGCTGGTAAACTACCCCTTTCCCTCAACCGATCTTCGCCAAAAACAATAGGTCGCGAGTACTCTACAAATCAGGGCTGTATACAAAAAATTATTTGATTCTGTTTGAATTTGCGGCTGTTATCGTTTGCCATAGAAAAAATCTACAGACACACAGACACACACACAGACACACACACAGACACACACACACACACACACACACACTCACACACACACACACACACACTTTTCGAAAAATGACTTTTTTTCATGTTTTGAGTGTAGTACAATCAGAATCTGCAATAATCTCGAACACGATTTTTTTTGCCATCACCATACTTCCATTTCCTTAAGGAACTTGGAAGTAAAACATGGCTGGTAAACTACCCCTTTCCCTTAAACGATCTTCACCAAAAACGATAGGTCTCTAGTACTCAAGAAATCAGGGCTGTATGCAAAAACTTAATAGATTCCGTTTGAATTTGCGGCTCTTATCGTTTGCCATAGAAAATACCCTTTTAAAACATAAAACGTTGCTGGTAAACTACCCCTTTCCCTTAACCGATCTTCACCAAAAACAAAAGGTCTTGAGAACTCTACAATTCAGGGCAGTATGCAAAACATTATTTGATTATATTTGAATTTGCGACTGTTATCGTTTGCCATAAAAAATACCCTTGTTAAAACATAAAACGTTGCCGGTAAACTACCCCTTCCCCATAACCGATCTTTACCAAAATCGACAGATCTTGAGAACTCTACAATTCAGGGCTGTATGCGAAATATTATTTGATTCTGTTTGAATTTGCGGCTGTTATCGTTTGCCAAACAAACAAAATTACCCTTGATAAAAAAAAACCGTTGCCGTTAAACTACCCCTTTCCCTCAACCGATCTTCACCAAAAACAACAGGTCGCGAGTACTCTACAAATCAGGGCTGTATACAAAAAATTATTTGATTCTGTTTGAATTTGCGGCTGTATCGTTTGCCATAGAAAAAAAATCTACAGACACACAGACACACACAGAGAGACACACACACACACAGACACTTTTCGAAAAATGACGTTTTTTCATGTTTTGAGTGTAGTACAATCAGAATCTGCAATAATCTCGAACACGATTTTTTTTGCCATCACCATACTTCCATTTCCTTAAGGAACATGGAAGTAAAAAATGAATAACTCTTTTTGTGAGTACCATAAAGAAGTGCAATTTACGTATAGTAATCACATAAAAAATCGTGACCAATTGAGCATCGAGTGATGTGAAACAAACTTCGTATTTCGCGAAGATCGGCGAAAAATTGTGATTTTAACCAGAGTGGGTAAAAGTGACGCTCGACAGAATCTGACAGGTCAAATATTGTCCAGACAGGAATTGTTGCACGACCTGACTATAAATACCAGGTCGCGCTAATAAAGTTTCTTTTTTTCGATTCATCCATTGGCGCAGGAAGCTATATCAGTCGACGACGCAAATTCACATCTATAGTAAGAGTCACAGGACAAACTAGATGTCCAACCAGAGCCACAGAATACATACGATGAGGTCTATGGACACACCGGCAGCATATGACGTGAGACGAAACGACTATTAATCAGGACATGCTGTGGAACACGACCAGAGGACCAGAAGGACACGGTGAACACGACCAGAGGAGCAGAAGTACACGAAGGACACACGCAGAACACGACCAGAGAACCAAAAGACACGGAGGACACGACCAGAGGACCAGAAAGAGGACGTACAGAAGAATAACCACGTCAAACGAGGTGATTAAAGACCATTGTAATTATAAACATTTAAAAGACACTAATTAAAGTTGGAATGAAAGACATTCAACCAATATTAAAATAAATAAATTACACATAAATGTAAAAGCAGAATAATAATTAGAATAATATTTCTTGTATCAAATTTAGTAATTAGTAACGTAAATGATAAGGGAAATATTTAAATTTTGAATTAACGTAATTAGTAAAGTCTTTGATGAAAAAGGAGAATGCATATGCAGTAGAAAGTTAAAACAAAGTAATATAAAAGAAATGTGAATAGAAGTAAATTCAGTTTTGAAGCTAATGAATCAGCAATTGCAAAAAGATGAGCACACAATGAGTAAGCCGAGAGCAAAGTATATATTTTGAAGTAATTAAAATTAAATAATAAGATTTGTGTATAACTTGTGTATGTAATTTGTTAGCAATAAATTATGTACGAAAACTTCGTACAAACGATATAATAATGAGTCATTGTTTAATATGAGATATGAAAGATTTTGTTTAATGAATAAATTATCGAACAATTTTAAACTTAAATAACGTATCATCTTCTTATTACGATTACACCCATGAAATCAATTCAATAAATTAAATTGAATTTGTTATGTTATATAACACATACATTTAAATTACATTAAATAAATATCAATTTGTAGTGTTATAAAATTTTGACGTCCCAAGAACGTGGGGCTCCTCAAATACAAATAAATTTGTATATGCAACCTATATACACAAAGATATACCGTTGTATAAATTGTCTCCCAAAAGCGTGGGGCTACACAATTTAAATTACATTTAAATTGTCAATTTGTGTTGTTAGAATATACTACATATAAGAGTACATATAACTATATCTATCACTACACTGTGACGATGTTCTGCTTTAAAGTATAATGCTGTTGAATAAACGACATGGAAATGAATATGTAAGAACGGAAATTATAAGTAACGCCTTTTCCGTAGTGAAATCGAGATCACAATCGTTACGTCAGTACGTCTGACTTGATTCTCAAGATATCTTAGGTGCCGTCGTTAGCAATACTGTGATAATCAGCTGCCTTCCGTCTCTTGTATGCTACATATTTTTTGAGAAAAGCACCATTAGATATTTAGGTCAACTACAATCGCATCCCCCGGCATTGCGTCCTACACTAGCACTATACGTCTAAGCACGGTGATTGCGCTTAAACATTAACTTGACGACCTAGAATGATTTGTTGAATGTGAGGTTCTCTGTGCGTGTGTGTTTTGTGTGAGTGTGTTTTGGAGACGTTAAGCCATTATGTCCACAATGTTGTATATTGTTACTTTTGAATCATGATTTTTGTTCAAGCTCTTTCACAGGATACATTTCGTGCCTCTTCTTCCTCTTGTTTTTAACATGTGACTCTTATATGCTCAACAATGATAGGTAAAGGGTTTATTCAGTGTTCTCAATACAGTTAATACTCTGGTCACGCAAATTACCCCTCTAGTGTACTGTACTACACTAAAAAAATGTTTTGCTGTAAATATTTTTTTTTATGAAAGATTCTAATAGACTTGTTCAAATATATACATAATTTCAAATAGACGCCAGCTATTTTTTTGGACTTATTTCATTGAAAACAATACATTTAGGTTAAAATAATTTGGTTTTCCAACTATTTGTATATCTTTAAATTACTTGGCGAACCTATTTTTGTCTTTGACTGCACATAATTTTATATTAGTAAATGACAATAAATATATATTTTATGCTCTAGGCTAACTACAATATCAGATACAGTAGATTAAGATACTAGAATGCCATTAAGTTGCTAAAGGTTTAGTCTGCTTACGTATTGAGGTGATTGGGTCATGAGACTGGCTGCACATTTTTACGAAAAACAAAGTAAGAAGTAGAATAAACTCACTTGTGACTGGATGCGAGTATAAAATTTTAATATAGTCTCTACTTTGGCCTGTAACTACTAAAACGCATGACACTCTAAACATTTTTTTCTGTTACGAATTAAAAATGTACATTTTGTCCTCAAAGCACATTTAAATAAATGAAAATAAAATGGTTCATATAGGACTAAGGGTGGTCGAGAAGCCTCCTTAATATAGTAGAAATGAAAACAAAATTTTTTACACAAACGATATGTTCGTGACAAAAGAATGAAAATTCTTGCTTTTTTGTAAGAAAACAAACTGGTTTTAAATTAAACAAAACGAGCTACAATGAAAACTTGCAGAATGGGTATTATATTTAGGCTTGCATTTAATTAATATGATTTCTTAATTAAACATACATTTATGAATTGTGTTTATTCATCTGTTTTTGAATAAACTCCTAACCATTAACACTTTGTAGACTACAGTGTCTACAGAATTGTCGGAGAAGTTTTTAAATAATTTGTTTTTCTAGTTATCACAAAATATAAGCAGTTCATAACGGTACGCCGTAGTTCATTTTTATAAAGACTTCCAAAATATTTGTTTTAAGTTATTTCTTCGTTTCTATAATTTGATTTTTCTACCCTTTTTTTTGCTTCTTTAAATTGTTGTTGTTATCATTAAGTAAGTTAAAGAAGGCTATTATTTTATAATGAATGCTATTTTCAAAAATAATATTTATTTTTATGTAGACTTGAACTTTTACACATTTTACTCGAAGCTAGAAACAAATGAATAATATTATATTTTACAAAACAATTAAGCGACAAAAAGACCAATCTAAAATATAATTAAGTAATCGTTTCACTATCTCCTTTGTCGACTTATTTCTCAAGTTAATGAAACAAATTTTTATATTGTGAAAAAAAATTACGAGTATTTGTTCTGAAACTTACTAATTTGTAACGAACATCAGAGTAATTGGCAGCACAACTTGCAACACTAATCTCATCAGTTGCTGGTTCAATTGTTAATCTGAATCGTGTCTGCTGTCATTAATGGCTCTGTAATAAAGACTTACCTGTACACGGTTAAATTACATATTGTCCCAAATTAAAAAACTTTTTACTAGTAATTACTGGTCAATTATTCGTTACTTGTCTACACACATGCAAATGTACTCCATTACAAACTCAAGTCCAGATGTGACTATTTATTGTTCTAATTATAACATATTCTTTTTCATTCTGAACAAGAAAAGTGACATCCAAGTTTTAACTCGATCGTTTAGCATTTGTCTGTACGTCCAGATGGTCGTCTCTATACCTGTGTGTGTGTGTGTGTGAGTGTGTGTGTGTGTGCGCGTGTGTGTTTCTCCTTCTGTCTGTAGTATATCTCACGATAGCTCTTAAAAGTATTAACCAGTATTCATATGCTGAATGCATGTTGCTAATTTAAAACTACAGACCACTACTGTTTTCGAGACTGATCCCCATAAAAGTTAGAAGCAGATGGCAAACATTTAAAAGCAAAGGTCTATGGGGTGTAAAATTAAACAAAATTTGAACAACAATCAGAATGTAGTGTGTACTTTTTCGAAAGTTTAAAAATTTTGTGAAGCCGAAAATACGTAGGTATCAAGATTTTTGGAAAATCACAAAAACTACTAGAGATATCAAAGTATAGAAAATTTTAACCTCAAGCTGAATATACTGTCAAAAGCTGAATTTATGAAGTTACAAAATTGGATATTTGGGACTAAAAAATAAAAAAACAGATAAACTCGGAGCCGGTTATCAGACGAAAAGGCATTTTAAACAAAATCCAAAAGTAATGTTTATTCAATTTTTAGGGCACTACAAGACAAAATATCGGTATGGAGAACCATACATGACTTCCATATTCTAAGATTTATATTTAAAATCATTTTCGAAATGAAATATTACCATAGAAACTACTTCTTTCTACTTACTGCTTCAGCCTTAACCACAGTACTGTGGTCACTAACGTATACCACCTCACGTAATCGCACTCGATTTTCACTGATGATGGAAGTCGATGGCATTGCCGAAACGTCTGGTTTTGTAGAAAACATTGGACTACGGCCAAATATCCCGGGAAGGAATTTTAACAAAAACTACTTCTTTGTTGCCGATAACGTTGTACACATATATATATATATATATATATATATAAAATATGCATAAAATTAATGGCTTGTATAAGTTAATGATTGATCTCCATTAAGTAGTGCTCAAGTTTCCAAAGTTTTAATATTATGATGTCCATAATTAAAACATCAGAGCAGGTTTAGTGTGAATGAGGGTACACTGTGGACAAAAATTTTCAACATTTCCTATTGAGTGTTGCATAGAGTAAAGCTGCGAATCTACAGTGTATGTTTCACAGAACAAACACGCGAAAAAGAAGGAGCGCTCCGAAGTCACTCATGGCCCTCAGCATCTTGCAGAGGGTTGATTCCCTAAAGACGAAAAGTCTGTCTATGAATCGTTCCTATGTAAACACGTGCAGTTACACTGCCCAGCGATCCACAGGAAGCAAATTGATGTCCATTTTTTTGGCTTGCACGCGTTATGTTGGTGTGGGTTTCGGCACTTTCCATTTAAAAAGCTTGCAAATGTAAGAAAATAAACATGAGTGAGGCCAGAAATAACGTGAATTGTGTGTGTGTGTGTGTGTGTGTGTGTGTGTCTTACCTGCCTTTATATTGCTGTAGGCATAATAATAAAATGGAAACGTAAACATTACATAACTGAGATATGCTTACCTGCCACGAACGATATATTATTTTATACATAGAGGAGTTCAGTGACATACACACGTACAGAAAAATTATATATATAAAGATATTAACTCATACATAATTTACATTAAAATGAAAAAATTATAATTTTATTCCCTGGGAACAAAATTATTTTATTTTTAACAATTACCTTTGTTTGAAAAAGTTTAAATGAATTTTCAAGTACTTTACTGTTGTTAAAACGTAAAAGGTTGCAGGTAAACTACCCCTTCCCCTTAACCGATCTTCACCAAAATCAAAAGTCCTTGAGGTCTCTACAATGCAGGGATGTATGCAAAAAATTATTTGATTCTGTTTGAATTTGCGGCTGTTATCATTTGCCATATAAAATACGCTTGATAAAAAAACGTTGCTGGTAAACTACCCCTTCCCCTTAACCGATCTTCACCAAAAACAACAGGTCTTCAGTACTCTACAAATCAGGACTGTATGCAAAACATTATTTGATTCTGTTTGAATTTGCGGCTGTTATCGTTTGCCATAGAAAATACCCTTGATAAAACAAAAAACATGGCTGGTAAACTACCCCTTTCCCTTAAACGACCTTCACCAAAAACAATAGGTCTTTAGTACTCAAGAAATCAGGGCTGTATACAAAAACTTATTTGATTCCGTTTGAATTTGCGGTTGTTATCGTTTACTATAGAAAAAAATTACCCTTGATAAAAAATCGGTTCTGGTAAACAACCCGTTTCCCTTAACCGATCTTCACCAAAAACGACATGTCTCAGGTACTCTACAATTCAGGCCTGTATGCAAAGAATTATTTGATTTAGTTTGAATTTGCGGCTGTTATCGTTTGCCATAGAAAACACCCTTGATAAAACATAAAACGTTGCTAGTAAACTACCCTATTCCATTAACCGATCTTTACCAAAAACAATAGGTCTTGAGAACTCTACAATTCAGGGCTGTATGCAAAACATTAGTTGATTCTTTTTGAATTTACGGCAGTTATCGTTCATCATAGAAAAAATATCCTTGTTAAAACATAAAACGTAGCCGGTAAACTACCCCTTTCCCTTAACCGATCTTCAACAAAATCAACAGACCTTGAGTTCTGTATAATTTAAAAAGGTATGCAGAAGAGTAGTTGATTCTGTTTTAATGTACGGCAGTTATCGTTCGTCAAAAAAAAATTACCCTTGATAAAACATAAAATGTTGCTGGTAAACAACCCTATTCCCTTAACCGATCTTCACCAAAACCAACAGGTCTTGAGAACTGTACATTCCAGGGCTGTATGCAAAATATTATATGATTCTGTTTGAATTTGCGGCTGTTATCATTTGCCATATAAAATACCCTTGATAAAACAAAAAACGTGTCCGGTTAACTACCCCTTTACCTTAACCGATCTTCACCAAAAACAACAGGTCTTTAGTACTCAACAAAACAGGGCTGTATGCAGAAACATATTTGATTCTGTTTGAATTTACGGCTCTTATCGTTTGCCATAGAAAATACCCTTATAAAACATAAAACGTTACTGGTAAACTACCCCTTTCCCTTAAACGATCTTCACCAACACCAATAAGTATTGAGAACTCTACAATACAGGGCTGTATGCAAAAAATCATTTGATTCTGTTTGAATTTGTGGCTGTTATCGTTTACCATAGAAAATATCGGTATGGAGAACCATACATGACTTCCGTATTCTAAGATTTATATTTAAAATCATTTTCAGCCAAACAGCCAGGCTGTGTCTTACCTGCCTTTTTATTGCTGTATTAAATGAAAAATATTATATTACATTAAAATGAAAAAATTATAATTTTATTGCCTGGCAACAAAATTATTTTATTTTTAACAATTACCATTGTTTCAAAAAGTTTAAATAAATTTTCAAGTACTTTACTCTTGTTAAAACGTAAAAGGTTGCCGGTAAACTACCCCTTCCCCTTAACCGATCTTCACCAAAATCGAAAGTCATTGAGACATCTACAATTCAGGGACGTATGCAAAAAATTATTTGATTCTGTTTGAATTTGCGGCTGTTATCGTTTGCCATAGAAAATACGCTTCATAAAAAAACGTTGCTGGTAAACTACCCCTTCCCCTTAACCGATCTTCACCAAAAACAATAGATCTTGAGTACTCTACAAATCAGGGCTGTATGCAAAACATTATTTGATTCTGTTTGCATTTGCGGCTGTTATCATTTTCCATAGAAAATACCCTTGTTAAAAAAACGTTGCAGGTAAACTACCCCTTCCCCTCAACCGATCTTCACCAAAAACAATAGGTCTTGAGCACTCTACAATTTAGGGCTGTATGCAAATAATCTTTTGATTTTGTTTGAATTTGCGGCTGTTATCGTTTGCCATAGGAAATACCCTTGTTAATACATAAAACGTTACAGGTAAACTACCCCTTTCCCTTAACCGATCTTCACCAAAATCAACAGATCTTGAGAACTCTACAATTCAGGGCTGTATGCGAAACATTATTTGATTCTGTTTCAATTTGCGGCTGTTATCGTTTGCCAAACAAACAAAATTACCCTTGCTAAAAAAAAACCGTTGCTGGTAAACTACCCCTTTCCCTCAACCGATCTTCACCAAAAACAATAGGTCGCGAGTACTCTGCAAATCAGGCCTGGATGCAAAAAATTATTTGATTCTGTTTGAATTTGCGGCAGTTATCGTTTGCCATAGAAAAAAAATCTACAGACATAGACACACAGACAGACACACAGACAGACAGACAGACACACAGACAGACAGACACACAGACAGACACTTTTCGGAAAACGACTTTTTTTCATGTTTTGAGTGTAGTAGAATCAGAATCTGCAATAATCTCGAACACGATTTTTTTTGCCATCACCATACTTCCATTCCTTAAGGAATATGGAAGTAAATATCGGTATGGAGAACCATACATGACTTCCATATTCTAAGATTTATATTTAAAATCATTTTCACCCAAACAGCCAGGCTGTGTCTTACCTGCCTTTTTATTGCTGTATTAAATGAAAAATATTATATTACATTAAAATGAAAAAATTATAATTTTATTGCCTGGCAACAAAATTATTTTATTTTTAACAATTACCATTGTTTCAAAAAGTTTAAATAAATTTTCAAGTACTTTACTCTTGTTAAAACGTAAAAGGTTGCTGGTAAACTACCCCTTCCCCTTAACCGATCTTCACCAAAATCGAAAGTCATTGAGACCTCTACAATTCAGGGACGTATGCTAAACATTATATGATTCTGTTTGAATTTGCGGCTGCTATCGTTTGCCATAGAAAATACGCTTGATAAAAAAACGTTGCAGGTAAACTACCCCTTCCCCTTAACCGATCTTCACCAAAAACAACAGGTCTTGAGTACTCTACAAATCAGGGCTGTATGCAAAACATTATTTGATTCTGTTTGAATTTGCGGCTGTTATCGTTTGCCATATAAAATACCCTTGTTAAAATAACGTTGCAGGTAAACTACCCCTTTACCTCAACCGATCTTCACCAAAAACAATAGGTCTTGAGAACTCTACAATTTAGGGCTGTATGCAAATAATCTTTTGATTCTGTTTGAATTTGCGGCTGTTATCGTTTGCCATAGGAAATACCCTTGTTAAAACATAAAACGTTACAGGTAAACTACCCCTTTCCCTTAACCGATCTTCACCAGAAACAATAGGTCTTGAGTACTCTACAAATAAGGGCTGTACGCAAAACATTATTTGATTCTGTTTGAATTTGCGGCTGTTATCGTTTGCCATAGAAAATACCCTTTTTAAAAAAACGTTGCAGGTAAACTACCCCTTTCCCTCAACCGATCTTCACCAAA
The DNA here is from genome assembly GCA_034769895.1 of Magicicada septendecula. NCBI lineage: Eukaryota > Metazoa > Arthropoda > Insecta > Hemiptera > Cicadidae > Magicicada > Magicicada septendecula. The sequence goes on along the minus strand of CM068367.1, from coordinate 534,062,463 downwards.
ATCAAAAGACCTTGAGAACTCTACAATTCAGGGCTGTATGCGAAACATTATTTCATTCTGTATGAATTTGAGGCTGTTATCGTTTGCCAAACAAACAAAATTACCCTTGCTAAAAAAAAACCGTTGCTGGTAAACTACCCCTTTCCCTCAACCGATCTTCACCAAAAACAACAGGTCGCGAGTACTCTGCAAATCAGGGCTGGATGCAAAAAATTATTTGATTCTGTTTGAATTTGCGGCAGTTATCGTTTGCCATAGAAAAAAAATCTACAGACAGACAGACAGACAGACAGACAGACAGACAGACAGACAGACACACAGACACTTTTCGGAAAACGACTTTTTTTCATGTTTTGAGTGTAGTACAATCAGAATCTGCAATAATCTCGAACACGATTTTTTTTGCCATCACCATACTTCCATTCCTTAAGGAATATGGAAGTAAAAATTACCCTTGATAAAAAACCGTTGCAGGTAAACTACCCCTTTCCCTTAACCGATCTTCACCAAAAACAATAGGTCTTGAGAACTCTAAAATTCTGGGCTGCGTGTAAAATATTATATGATTTTGTTTGAATTTGCGGCTGTTATCGTTTGCCATACAAAAATATCGGTATGGAGAACCATACATGACTTCCATATTCTAAGATTTATATTTAAAATCATTGTCAGCCAAACAGCCAGGGAAGGAATTTTAACAAAAAAATACTTCTTTGTTGCCAATAACGTAGTACACATATAAAAAAAATTATCCCCTCCCCCTTCAACTATAATTTTGATTTATAGAAAATTACCCCCAGCCCGTTCAACTAGCCTCTTCATTTATAGATATTTCATCTACGTTTCTACAGTGGATTATTGAGATCTTATCAGGATACTTTATCAAAATTAAGTACTTTACTCATGTTACAACAAAAAATGTTTCAGGTAAACTGCCCTTTCCCCGTAACCGATTTTCACCAAAATCAACAGACATTGAGTTCTCTATAGCTCAGGCACATATGTAAAAAGTTATTTGATTCTGTTTGAATTTACGGCAGTTATGGTTGGTCATATAAAAAATTACCCATGTTAAAACATAAAACATGAGATTTATAAAACATATCTAAGATTTATATTTAAAATCATTTTTGAAATAAAATATTTTCATAGAACCTACTAACGCTGGGGAAATCTGAGGAGCCATCAGAGTTGGGCCTACCTGTCACTCTGCTGAATTTGGTGGAAAGCCCTGTCACTGTCGTCAAGTCCCCACCTCAATGAAGAACCCATTGTTTTATAAAAATATATTTAAATTTTTAAAACTGAAAATTCTTTTCTTGTAAATATTTATATTTTATAATCAAAATGACTTTATTTTTGTTACCTGGCAACAAAATTATATTATTTTCAACAATTACCATTGTTTCAAAAAGTTTAAATAAATTTTCAAGTACTTTACTCTTGTTAAAACGTAAAAGGTTGCCGGTAAACTACCCCTTCCCCTTAACCGATCTTCACCAAAATCGAAAGTCCTTGAGAACTCTACAATTCAGGGATGTATGCAAAACATTGTTTGATTCTGTTTGAATTTGCGGCAGTTATCGTTTGCCATAGAAAAAAAAAACGTTGTTGGTAAACTACCCCTTCCCCTTAACCGATCTTCACCAAAAACAATAGGTCTTGAGAACTCTACAACTTAGGGCTGTATGCAAATAATCTTTTGATTCTGTTTGAATTTGCGGCTTTTATCGTTTGCCATAGGAAATACCCTTGTTAAAACATAAAACGTTACAGGTAAACCTACCCCTTTCCCTTAACCGATCTTCACCAAAAACAACAGGTCTTGAGAACTCTACAATTCAGGGCTGTATGCGAAAAATTATTTGATTCTGTTTGAATTTGCGGCTGTTATCGTTTGCCAAAAAAAAAAAATTTCCCTTGATAAAAAAAAACCGTTGCAGGTAAACTACCCCTTTCCCTCACCCGATCTTCACCAAAAACAATAGGTCGAGAGTACTCTGCAAATTAGGGCTGTATGCCAAAAATTATTTGATTCTGTTTGAATTTGCGGCAGTTATCGTTTGCCATAGAAAAAAAATCTACAGACAGACACACAGACAGACAGACACACAGACACTTTTCGGAAAACGACTTTTTTTCATGTTTTGAGTGTAGTAGAATCAGAATCTGCAATAATCTCGAACACGATTTTTTTTGCCATCACCATACTTCCATTCCTTAAGGAATATGGAAGTAATACCCTTTTAAAACATAAAACGTTGCTGGTAAACTACCCCTTTCCCTTAACCGATCTTCACCAAAACCAAAAGGCCTTGAGAACTCTACAATTCAGGGCAGTATGCAAAACATTATTTGATTATGTTTGAATTTGCGGCTGTTATCGTTTGCCATAGAAAATACCCTTGTTAAAACATAAAACGTTGCAGGTAAACTACCCCTTTACCTTAACCGATCTTTACCAAAATGAAAAAATCTTGAGAGCTCTACAATTCAGGGCTGTATGCGAAATATTATTTGATTCTGTTTGAATTAGCGGCTGTTATCGTTTGCCAAACAAACAAAATTACCCTTGTTAAAAAAAACCGTTGCTGGTAAACTACCCCTTTCCCTCAATCGATCTTCACCAAAAACAATAAGTCGCGAGTACTCTATAAATCAGGGTTGTGTGCAAAAAATTATTTGATTCTGTTTGAATTTGCGGCAGTTATCGTTTGCCATAGAAGAAAATCTACAGACACACAGACAGATAGACAGACAGACAGACAGACACACACACAGACACTTTTCGGAAAACGACTTTTTTTCATGTTTTGAGTGTAGTACAATCAGAATCTGCAATAATCTCGAACACGATTTTTTTTGCCATCACCATACTTCCATTCCTTAAGGAATATGGAAGTAAAAAGATCGTAAAAATGTAAAGATAATTTTTCCTGTGTATGTGGTGCATCAAGTTACGAAAAATTTTATTCAAAATACAAATTTCCTATCTTTAATTTGACACATTACTAGCTCTCAACGACTTTCGAATTTTTTGGGCTGCTTTGAAGAAGTTGTAAATAGTTATTTGTAATGTTTAAAAGAGTGTGCACAAATTGTTGTGAGTAATGCAGATTTGTGAAAAACGATAGACATAGAGCCACAAAAATCTACCTAAGCATATATAATCTTAACAACTTGAACTAAATTAGTTTTTAAGTAGGCACTGTTTTATAAATCTAATGAAAATACCAGTGCAGTTGTTAAGAAAGGTTAGCGTTTATCTATCACAATTTTACAATTTTTATTTTACTAATGAAGACTATAGAGTAATCATGCTTCTCATACTCTTTCGGGTAATTGAGACAAATTTCATATACATAAGAATAAAAAATTTGTTTCGTTGACGGAGCTCAGGGAGCTTATTAGTTTTTGGTATATTGAAATATACACTATGAGGGTGACTTTTGTTTTGATACATTGTAAGTAAATATCTTGTGCAGAAGGTTGTAAAAATAAAATAGCGTCTTACTCTACTTCAGTTATCTGTAATATATTATTACTTTTTGCATGTTTTAACACTTTGGATGGATTGAACGATTAAAGAAAAACGTTAAAAGAATTTGTAAGAGATAATAATAAATTCTTTAAAAGCAATGAAGTTATAACCTTAGAGGTAGTTTTAATAAATTATAATCTATAAAAGTGTTTAGTTACATTATCTGAGAGCTGGGTAGGAACGTTCCGGCTTAATCAATAAACAATGTAGTAACAGAAAAACACTTGTAAACGAATGAAGTCATCGACTCACAGGCATCTCATTTCATAGGTAGAGTGCGGGAGAGAGAGAGAGAGGGGGGAGAGAGAGAGAGAGAGAGAGAGAGAGAGAGAGAGATTGAATGAAAAATAATTAATTACTTTATTCAGTGTAAGTAAATCATTTATTAACTTAGTGCTGTAACTGTTTTTTAATACTCTGTCGCTTTTAGCGGCCTGAAGAAGATGGCCTAGGGGGCATACGAAACGTTAGCGACGACGTCGAGAATTCACAGAAACCGACCACGGTCTAATAACCCATTATTTAATAATTTTGGAAATATTTTATAATAAAATTTAACCATATATATGAGGAAATTTTTGTTTTTGCTTCTTACGTGATCGGCAATAAAGTTTCGAAGGAGCCCCGATGACAATTTTTGTTTATTTATTAATTTATAGCTTCCAGATCTGTCAAAGGATACTTTCTTCTTTTTTGTTTAGACAGTTGGTTCAGTGTTATTTTTCATACACGCACATTGCGTTTGTTTGATAATCCTATGGGAAATATTTCAGTCCTCCTTGCTATACTATTTGAAAACTGTGTAGATAATGCAATTACTCTGTTATTACTCTGTAATTACTACAATTATGAAAACTTATATGATAAAAATACCCGTCGTTTTGATTAATTTATTCAGTACGCTTAACAGAAATCTGCCTAGAAGTGTGTATCTGTAAATAATGTTAACATAATTCCTTTTATGTTACTAGGCACACCTCTGCAAATTTCTCTTCTATAGAGAACACAGATAGACACGAAATTAACGTTGTAAACGGCCAAAGTTTTCCCAAAATAAGACGTGCTTGAGATGGTCATTCAGACTGTAAACCGTCTGTTTTCTGATCGTCTGACTACTGGGTTTCTGGTTGCCTTTCATACTTCTTAAATAACTTTATTTAAATGAATTACGTCAGTAGGGAGTACGCAAACAAATAAAACTTATATATTTGTTGTACTTTCTTTCTCGTTTTAACAGAGGTTCCTAAAATTTGTATAAAAATAAGATAAATTTTATCATAAAAACTTCAGAACAAAAGCCATAACAAGTAACTAACAGTTTAAAATTACCGTTGATTACAATATACTTTACAGTTTTACAGTTTGTGATTTGGATACGTAAATATAATACGCGAAACAGCAGACAAAGTACACTAGAACATTACCTAGTTATAAATTTGTTTGGATGACTATGTCAATACTGGTATATAAAAAGTATATTTAAAAATGACATTATAAATATATAAACACACACACACAATCACACACTTATATATTCACAATTTTACACCAAGGTAATATACGTACAATACGAACATTTCCACCCAACCCACACACAAGCACACTTACACGCTTCAAAATTCAAGAATGTATAATCATACAGAGAAGTATTTTGTCTTCCCCGACACGGACAAATGTGGAGTATTCTGTGAGAAATAGCTTCTGAAGTATACTTCACATACTTTACGTCTGGTTTTAACGCAGTTCAATACTATCATCGTTGTCTTACTGTTTGCCATTGATTGAGTTCATTCACTGTGTACCGTTTCAATTCATGTCCATTAAACTCACTGCTGCAACTACAGAGAGTCGCAATTTTCACTTTGCGCTTCTCAGAATCAAATTTACTCAGTATTCAGTGCCGGACCACTATTTGAGGTTGACTTGTATGCCTCAATTACAGCTCAGTGTTTGTAGTTCGTCTATCGACACACGTTTCGCGGTACAAAGAGCAACACCAAAGTAAACCTTTCAACCGCTTGAATCTTTTGTGCATCATGTCTGAGCAAATTATGGCCAGAAAGTACAAACAAATATATACAAGATGAATTAATAAGTAAGAAGAGTTATAATTACGTAATTATTAAGTTTAATGTTGTACTTTAAGTTGCCGATGTGATAAAAATTAATGGTTTTTAAAGATAAACATCTCATTTAACATACGTGCTGGCTTTCTGAATAAAATAACACATAGTGCTGTGGAATTTAACATATACATGGCAATACTACGTGGCCTATTGTAGAGGAAGTCTAAACTTTTAAAAACGTTAAGTAACAAGATTCTCTTTAAGTTTCAGCAAAAATAGTTTCAGGCAACTTGGGCATGTCGTTGACGTATACACAGAAAAGCAGGGAGCCTAAGACGCATGTCTGAAGTACACCAGCCGTGATTACCCTTTCCGAAGAAAAGACGCCATCTACTCTCACGTGGAAGATTCTACTCCGAAGAAAGCTAGCAGTCATCGGGAACCAGAATGTCCAAGAGTTTGTAAAGAAGTCCAGGAGCCAGACACTTGGCATCTGGAAAGCTCTCTCGACATCAAAGAAAATGGCTACGGTCTGTTCCCGCCAGCAACCGGCCTCGGAAATGGTATCCGCTAATCGCATCAGCTGATGTGTCAAGGAGTGCCCAGCTCGTAATCCCAATTGCTCGGGGAATAGAATGTCGAACCGTTTTAGTTGATCTTCAACTTGTCGCTGTACCAGTCGTTCGAAAATATTCGACCTGGCCAATAGCATATTGGTAGGCCGAAGGTTGTCGGCACACTTGAGGTCTTTACCCGGCTTCAGAATCATCGTGACCGTCACCTGGTATCACTTCAGAGGAAAGTAGGCGAACCGAAAAACAGGCATTGAACAAGTAGACCAGGAAGAAAACTCCTCTGTTTGCTTAATTTTACAGAGGTAAATACAAATGGTAAGTATTTATCGTAGTGTCTTATTAAAAATAGTAATATCGATATTATTTATGGTGCTGAAGTAGCACGGAATAATTATATGTATTACAAGCATACATTATATGTAGCACGGTAATTATGATTAAGTAGGGGAGTAACGATCCAACTCTACAAAGTCTGCAGACTTTCATTTAACTTTCATTTATGTCTGTACAAAGGCTACTTTAAGATACCAACGAACATCCCAAAAATTTTAAATTATATTGAAACTGTGTGTCTAAGTAAGTAGTAAGTGATTCTATATTAACATAATTTAATCTGCATAGTAATGTAATATAGCCTTACATTAAAATTATGTAAAAAGTGTAGGTGCAAAGTTTATTTTATTCCAGTTTAACTATTTAATAAGTAGTAGCAAGAGTCAAGTCAAATAGTTACAGAATGCCACTAATTGGCATGCGTGCCGCGGATCGACCACCACTGCATAGCTAAATTCTGTATTTTCCCAGTTACTTCACAATTTTTTCTTTTCAAAATGAAATGTAAGACTTACTACTCTTTGGCAAAGAAGCTGAAATGATTACGGCAGATTTATTGCAAGCTACGGCTCTATACTTTAAAAGTAATATTAAAATATGTTAGCAATACAAAGTCGTCTACGTAGTAAGTATTCGATAATGAAAACTTTGAAACAGTACGCATAATTATTTCTTTGAAATTTTGAATTATTCAATATAAAACATGCATTGAAGTAACGGTAATTTATTTTCTCATCATTGTGGAGTAAATTCGGACAGATATAGCAGAGATATTTGATTTCGTATAATTTGTTGAACGGCTTTGAAACATTCTCAAAGGTGAAACTACCTTGTATGATATCTCAGATTACGAATAAATGAGAATTCTACCTTGCTTTTTGGTTTTACTAACTTTTCCCTTTATATTATGAGAACTTCTGTGCAGTAGCAGTAATTAATTATCAGCGGCGAAGGTCCATTTTCGAATATGCTGTAATTTATTAGCTTTTATGTACTCATGACTGCTTCTATGTATGTATCGTGGAATCAAGATTGTTCCGTATAAATAAATGTAGGCCTATACGAGAATGCAATATATCTATCCTCACCACTACACATTATAAGAGTGTATCTGATTTGTTAGTCTACAAAAAATCGGAGCATGCAAGCACCATAGATGGAGATAAGTAATATTTGTAGTTTATTGCAGTGTGTGTGTGAATAAACATTAGGAATAATTCTTACATATAATTATTTTTATTTTTATTTTTAATAGGTAAAATAAATAATTACATTGTATATACTTTTTTTATATTTTTCGACGTTTTGACGTTTTTGACTTTGACGTTTTCGCTTTTTAAAGTTCTATATTGCTTTGTATGTTATTGAGACTTAGTAGTGCTATGTAACATGTTAATTAAAGAAAGATTATATCAGAAGATGTGGTATACAGATTATGAAGTTAAATCACATTTTTATTGTTTATTTTTATTTAAACCCTTTTACTGCACGTTTGCTGGCCCGTGGTATTTAAATACATTTCAATTTGTAAAAAACAATTTTTTCTTACGTTGTGTTTTACTCGTATGCAAGCCCTCATTAAACCAATCCATCTTATGAAACGAGTGAAAGGTACATTAAACGTTCTGTGGCCTTCAGTTTCTAAGTCACTATGTTAATCGCATTCAGCTTTTTTTGCGATGTATTCGTGAGGATAGGTGTCTCAACTACTGATTTGGGCACATCGCGCATACAGGGGGCAACCAATTTTATGGGGTTGCATAGCAATCCACCGTCGTGCTCTATGTGCTTGATTAGCTTTACTTTTACAATAACCTTAACGGTTGGTCGCTTATCACACGGCAAATAAATATAAGCAGATACTGCATATGTTTTGTTAGTAATCATTGAATTTATTATATTAAACGTAAAAATATAAAAATTTATTAACTTATACAATTACAAAATTTAATTAAGTTAGTGGTTATAATCACAAACAGAATGAACACTGTTACACACCACTACAGAAAAATTATTCCGATTAGCGCTTTCAAACTTCACAGCCCATCATCAGATCGGAGAAATGATGAGCTGTGAAGATTGAAAGCCCATATCGGAATAATTTTCCTATAGTGGTGTGCAACAGTGTTCATTCTGTAAGTAATTACAAAATTTACTGTTATAACCAACAACATATCATATGATATATCATATAATAATATAGTTTTTTATTACGTTGAAATTAATATTAAAAATAGCAATAATAAATAATATTAATCATAAGAATTATAATAATATATTATTATTATTATTAATAGTAGAATAATAATTATTATATCTTCTTAACTTGAACTATAAGATTATAAGAGACACATAAAACCGTCACATAGGTCTTTTCGTGTTTTCACAGAAGATAATATATTATTGACAGTATAATTGTTTTTGTTGAGATATCATCATCATAGCATACTTTTGAAACTGAATAGTAAATTATATTTACCTAATAACAAGTGCCGTTAATAAGTGCAAACATATTAGTGAACTCCACAAGCATTTTTAAACAAATATTTTAATACAATTGACTTTTACTCAAAAATGTGCTCTGACGGTTTCATCTAATAATGATAATAAAATCGTTGTTGGTAAAAAAATAACGTTTTTCGATTACTACGGATGATTCTACATTATTATTTTGATAATTTAAAGAAAAACACTTCTAAATACAAAGATCGTTTAAAACTATTATTCTTGCTTTAAAAATTGCGTAACAGAATGTGAAAAATTGTAAATGGAAATAATAATAAATTTTCTTGTTGAATGTTTCTGAATATAATTGACAGTGATAGAAAGGAATCTACAATAGAATATAAGATTTTAATCTTAAATAATAACAATAAACAATAGACACTAACCCGCGCATGCGCGCACGTTTCAGCAAATTCAAGTGAAAAATTAAATATTTTGATATGATTAACGATAATCCCAAAACGATTATAATTACAAAGCAAACAAAAACACTAATGTGTAGGATGAAAACGTATACACTAATTAATGAAAAACTGGGTAAATAGCCTAATCCATAAATATGTTGACCGAGCAAACCGCGGCAAAACACAAATAATTTACAAACTGTTCGAAGTGACGCCAAACATAAAGCAATCTCTGTCAGGAATGGGACATTACAATGTATACACGACAGATTTTGTAATAGCATTCTCTATTGCAATCTGACGAAGCGTCAACGTGTCAACGTCAGTGTGTGTATGCATCATACTGCTGCATCAGAAGACCTCGTTGAGACTGAAGAATGGGTATATGCTCACTCCTGTAGGATCCACACAGGACAAAACATACACACACCACGGTGGGAAACAATTGTTATCTTCTGGTGACACTAAACTGCTTTGCTTTGTTGCAATAGAAAAGATAACAGAGATGGATATACTGATTGCAAAATGTAAAATAAAAGTTTTGAAAAGTATAATATATATTATATAATGTATAATATATTCTTACGACGGCTTATTTTGTTTCCACTGTACCTACGACGGTCTACTCGATCGTCGTAGGTACAGTGGAAACAAAATAAGTACAAGACACCAATTAAGTCACTAATCACACCTTTAATTGTTACAGTAAAACAGTTCGTAATTAACAACACAGTCTCTACAAGAAATCAAATGAAAATTGATCACACGCAATAAAATGTCCACTAATATTAAAACTCAATTGTATTACAATTATACCGTCCGATTATAAAACGCAACACTTCACTAATAACTACTTGAACGTACACGGTAATAACTCGAACCGCTCTGGAAATATATCGCACTAATACTCTCGAACCGCACTATCCAATATCTCGCATTGAACTAAAAACTAAGGCCGCTACCGCCATGTATTTATAGTCCCGCTCACACACGAGAAGCTTCCAAACTGCGTCTTATCTCTCGTGTGAACTACGTAATTAACTGCGGCCTTGACACAGGTCGAGCGCCATAGCGAAGCGCGGCACAGTCGAGAAGATTCTCGCAAAATGCGTCTAGTAGCACGTACACCACACGCTTACATTCTGGATCTCTCTGGAACGTTCGATAAACACGTAGATTGTTCTGTGACGTCGTAACACTGCCTCCTCCTTAAGCCTGTTCGTCCCGAACGGGCAAACCGTCTCTAACGTTGTACTTAGCCAGGCGATCTAGGTGGACGACCTTGAACTTTCGCTGACCTTCCTGTTGAATCCGATAAATAACATCGTTAATTCTTTTGTTCACAGTGTAGGGCCCTTCCCAGTTAGACTGAAGCTTAGGTGAGCGACCACGACGGCGCTTCGGATTGAACAACCAGATCTGATCTCCTTCTTGGAAACCCACACTATTACTGCAAATGCCATATCGAGTTTTCATTTTATCACTGGCAATCTTCAGCCGTCCTCTTACGAAGCGATTCGTTTCTCGCAGTTTTTTTTCTAATTGCGAGGAATAATTCTGCGGCTCTTTGGACTGAGTCTCAGGTGATCCGAACATTAAGTCCCCAGGAAGACGAATCTCCCGCCCAAACATCAATTTTGCTGGAGTCATGCTGGTTGTGTCATGTACTGATGATCTAAACACCACTGACTGATCCACGTTTGCTTGGTTCTCGTCAACAACCTCTTGCGTAACCTCATCTTCAGCCACTTTGCCCTCGGGCGCTTCTATCAGCTCAGGAACAAGCAAGAGTTTTGTCTCGACACCCATAGTTGGCTTTCCAATAACTTCTTTTGTCGTTACATTTATTTGTTTTTCCTCTGCTAGTTCTTCCTCCATTTCCGCTCGCAATAGGGATGGTTCCTCTTGACCAGACCTGTTGACTTTTTCTTCGACTAATACCACTCGCTTAATCGAATGGTTGGTAGACCCTGTCATTTTAGCCATGCAAAGGTTTATCTTCTCTTGGCCAAACTTCAGGACATTCTCTCCTAAGTCCACAACGAATCCGTAGGCATTCATAATGTCCGTGCCAAGAATCACTTCATCGACAATGTCTGCAACGAGCATTTGGTGGCTAAACTCGAGAAGACCCAGGCATACACGCACGTTTACCTTTCCTAGCACCTTGACGGGGCTTCCAGTCACAGTCTGTATTGTACAAGAGCTAATTAGAAGCTGGTGGTTGCTGACTAAGTCAGGGCGCACAATGGACACTGTTGCGCCCGTGTCAACTGTAAATGATGTTGGTTTACCTTCCGCAAATCCATTAACGATCAAGTTTCCACTGGTCTTATGTAGCGTGGAAACTGTGCTGTTGTGGGGCTTTACTTCTCCAATTGGTGCGATCACTCCCTTCTCTCGGTATTTTCTTCTCCCAACAGTCTACCTGTAGATGACCATGTTCCCCACAGTTGTAACACTTCGGTCTTCTGTCTTTGTCCTTTGGTTCGAAAGATCGTTGTGGTGCTGCTGACTTCTTAAACTGTTGTGTTTGAATTGTCTCTTTATGCCGTTCACTATGATGATACTGTGTTATTGGATGCGTTTGGCTACAACGTGATGGCATACTTTGATTAATGTAGGTCGCCGACTTGGCAGCTTCAAAACGGAGAGCATGAACAAGAGCGTCTGATTTATTATCATACCGTGCCATTCTCAACACTTGTTGTAACTGACTATCTCTGATACAGCCAATAAACATAATGAGAGAAATCCACTTCCGGAAGTCCTCCGATTTTTCGGGATAAGCCAATCTCGTCAGTCGGTCGACATTCGCTTCAAACTCTTGAAGGCTCTCCCCTGAACGCTGTCGCTTCGCTTGTTCACGGTACACTTCGCACAAATGCTGGTCACCGTACCGTAATTCCAGAGCTTTAGTTAATTCGGCATAGACGTTCTGACTGTCAGATGGCACTTTGCGTATTACCTCTGCGGCAGGTCGTTTTAACGCAAGAATGAGTGAAAGGCCTTTCTCTTCTTCCGTCCAGTTATTTAAGCGAGCGGCAGCTTCAAATTGGCGATGATAAGTTGCCCAGTGGTTGCTTCCATTAAACGATGGGCCTCTGCAAAAACTGACCCTACTTCAGTTAATAGCGTTCTTGGATTTCTCTGATATTTTGAATCTTCTAAGCTTGACATACTTGTTTTCATAGTTGACACAAATTTTTCTATTTCAGATATTCTGTCAACTTATTTGTTCAGCTTACCTTGTAACAGGACGAATTTTGCAGTACTATGTTCTTGCATCAGTTTCTGCTCCTGTATTAATGCTTTGATGTCTTCTGCTTCCTGCTTACGTTTTTCATCCTGTCGATTTTCCGCCTGCAACAGCAGCACCTGTAAATTTTCCATCATCTGTTTGGAAAAACAAAGGCATCCATTGTTTATCGATTAATTACGAATTACCTCTTCTTGTACAAACTGTCCACTGTTTCCACTGTTAACCGTTCTATCCCAGTTCTGACACCACGGTTACGACGGTCTACTCGATCGTCGTGAGTACAGTGGAAACAAAATAAGTACAAGACACCAATTAAGTCACTAACCATCTTTAAGCTTTCACCAGTATTAACATAATGAATTAACTCATGTTCCTTTAAATGAATGCATAAAAAAAGTCACAGACAGCCGAGTCTAGCGACCGTGGTGGCTAATAAAATTTCATTTACCCGACCAGTCCAACTACTTTGAAGCGGAGTAGTTAGTTTGAGCTTAAAAGGGTTTGCATTGTAAACTGGGGTATAAACGTGCTGAAATCAACACATTTACTTGTGGAACAGTAAAAGGAGGCAATACGTGTTAACTTTACGAATACATTTACGAATCCGACAGTTACACGCTGGGTCTTAGGATATCCCATCTTCAGCAACTATAGACGAGTTAACTGTAATCCCTTCCGATTTAAGATACATAAAAACCAGTGTTGCTGTTGTAACAATTGTGTCTGCTTAACATAATATTATGGTATTTCAATAGAGACTTATTTGAGAATAACGCAGTGTTATGACACTTGGAATTAGTTTTATGAAGTGATTCGTAAACAAAGCTTGATTTGTCTATCCAGACCACCTTTAAGAAGAGCATCAATAAGTTAATTTTCAAACAAATTAATTTTACGTTTCTACGTAAATTAAATTTATCTATATGCCTACAGTATTTGCGTGTTTGCACGTAACACTTTAGTTGTATGTAAATAGCCGTTATTTGAATTTTTGAAAACAAGTGCTGACATTTTTGTGATTAAATCTTGGTAGCTTTGTTTGTTGGTACTTTTAGTTACCTCAAAATTTCAGATTGCTAAGTTAAAGTATTAAAGTTTTATTAGGATATCAAGCGAAACATCCACTGATGTGGAACAGAACACTGTTTTCAGGGATGTAACATATCTCTATGACAAGTAACGCCGAGTTTTCTCTTGTCGAAACCGTTGTTCAAATGTACTTATAAAAGCTCAAACCTCTCCGGGGGACACACTGTATCTAATGGTTGTATAACTTGAAGAATAGTTGTATATGAATAGAAAAGGTATAACATTTTTATAATGCAAATGTAATAACTGCCTAGGAACATTAAGATATTTATCATATTCAAATACACACAGCGTATATTTGTTTTTTTCACAAAATCATTGTGAAAAATTTTATTCAGTGGTGACGTGCAAAGGGATTCGAGTCGTTAAGTATATTAATATTCCTAATGGCTATAGAAGTTTTTGTGAAAATGTAACATGTGAAAGTAAATGTATTAACTTTAATTTAAAACGGTTGGCATCAATTTAAAGTCTACTTTAAACAACTTAATTAATTAAGAATAAATAATTAGTGAACATTTTAATTCGATCGTTTTTAACATAATGAACAGCGGAAGGAAATGTGGGACAAACAAAAAAACGCATGCTCACATGTCAGTAAATAATAAACTAATAGCGTGACTGGGCCATGAGGCGTTCTACGATAAAACGTGTGGCAACCTGTCGTACACACTTTGACTTAGTTCCAACTTGCTCTGCATGTACAATACGCTTATATAATATTGTGAATGGGTATTTCTGCAATATACTTTCCGCATTTTTGTATACTGGAGGTATGGGCGAAAATATGAATTTTTGTTTGCTTTAAAATTTAACCGAATGTTATCAAACTAAACACTGTGGAATTTAGGACTCAGGTTAACTGTTGGTGTAGTGTGCGTGAACTGTGCCCATTAGTTATACATACCTTAAGCAGTGTAATGTGTCGTTCTCGTGATATCCTGTTACAATTTACATTTGTACATGAAAATAACTATTGCCTCGTAAAATGGAATTATTTTTTGTACAGTCACCGTACCTGATTGCTTCTAATATTTTCCCGATGTTATTACGTTATCGAGACCCTTACATATAAAACCGGCTTTATGGAATCTTTTATAGTTTCGTTATAACATAATGTAATTAGTGAGTTGCATGCGATTTTATTTAAAATAGTAACACACTTTTTTAACTCAGTGCATGAGCGGAAAGTAGGCCTATTTACACTAGTACGATCTATTAAATCTCAGTAGAAAGGAAATAGAATAATTTCAAGTTTCCTATATTTTTAAATTATCTCAAGAGTAGTCCTTGAGATTTTAATAAATTCAGTATCCTACACTTCTCTTTTCCACTCCTCCACACAACACTCACAATTTCCTCAAGTGCCTCAGGAAACAGTCTGGCTTCATCCAGTCCCCCAACCAATTTATTCCTTCCTCTTACAAACTTGATGATCTGTCTTTGCTCATAAATCTTTTGCACCACTCTATCATCCTTATGTTTTGTTTATGAGAAATGCTTTAAAGAAGGTGATGCAATGTATATTCACATTACCTTATAATATTTTAGATGGCGACCATTCACTGCCATTAATTACATTGAATACAAACAGAAATATACATTTTAAACTGAATAAGTTTTATTTAAAACCTTTTTAAACTGTCTGGGACACAAATTCTTCTGAATTTAATAAACCATTACATCTCTGGAACCTAATAATCATCGCTAGGTGACAAATTCTGTTTACGTGCATCGATGTCAATAAACCTGCCATTTGTTTGTTTATGCAGATAATTAGTTAACAGGATTTTCTGTCACTTTATGTTTAAATATTATACTGTCGTCCAGAACAGAGGAACATTAATTTTTATGTAATTATACAGTGTTGTAATACTAAGAAAGAGCAGGTTGTTTAAAAAGCTGGTGATGAAATATGCTGTAAACACTGAAATCTCTGTACGGAGAATAATGAGAATACACTTCAAAAACCTGAACTAGCCTAGGTTCTTTTGTATCATGTTGGTCAGCGTGCTTTAGGCGAAACTTTGTTGATCGTTTGGCCTCCCACCTGCACCGCATTGGCGTGTTGTCGTCTCCTGAATGTGTTTCTGTGGATACGCTTCCATGAATGCGGATCACCTAATTGCATGTCCAGCCTTGATCTCAGACACGCAAGTCCAAGACGAAGATGGTACGGCAAGGCTCTCACGTCTCTACTGGTCAGCGCGCCGCCTAATGGCCCAACAGCAAAGGGTGGGCGTTGGCTAGTAAGTAAGTACCTGAACTAGCCTATCATAATATAATAAGGAATTTGAGGAAAAATTAACGGCAAACGAATTAAATTAATAAGTAAAATGTCTTCCAAGAAATTACAAACCGAACATTACAAGTTTTCAAAACCTTTGCGTCCATCTGGCTAATGAGAATAATGTGATGAATGTCCCTCTGATAAATCAATCCGTTCTCAATGCAGAGAATATGGTATTTGTTTTATTGGTGTTCTGCTCTAAGGCAAGTCTAGAAATGGTAAACGCTCTCCAAGCTGTCCTATCGCATGCCAGTCTTTTCGTTTCTTCGTAACACGCTCTGATTTTAATGCTATCTATTAACTTCATTCTTTTACAGACTCTTCTTTTTTCTCTTTTTATGACACCCTCTATGGCAGTTGTAAGCAAGCAGTCTCTTCTTAAACAATGACCTAACCAATTCTTTTTCTATTTTCCATTACGTTTAGGATTATTCTCTCTTCTCCTATTCTTCTTAAAATTTCATCATTCCTTATTTTATCAACCCACCTCACATTTTCCATTGCTCGCCAAACACACATCTCAAATGCTTTTAATCTTTTCTCATCCTCCTTCCTCAGTGTCCATGTCTCTGCACCATATAAAGCAGCGCTTCACACATAACATTTGGCTAACCTTTTTCTTAAAATCTTATTAATTTTGCCACACTTATTATCTTCCCATTAAATGCCTCTTTCACTATAGCAAGATACTCGAATTGAGGTAGGCTACTCGAATTGACATATAGCATATTTTCTTAGGATACTGACGATTATGCACCGTAGTGATGAACATAACACTAAGTAAACAAATTTGTGATTTTGTACCTACTATTTATAATTTTCTGTACATTGAAATATTTTACGTGCGTAGTATCATATGTTTGTGTATGGGTACGCATACATGTAAATGTGTACATACGATTACAAGCCTACGACCATGTGTCTGTCTATTTTTGATAAACGAGTGTTATGTACGTTTTGTGTTGTGTGGACTTTTGCGATCGCACCAGAATCATTGCTGATTACGGAGAAATGCTCACCGTATTACTGGAAGTACGTGTCGTCAGCAATCTTTTGCCGTATGAGTTGACACTAAACACAATATAGACTAATAATTTAAAAGAATGTGCTACAATCGTACAGTAATAATCATATAGTAGTATACTACACTACTGCTGCGTAAGTCGAGATGAGAGACAATTATATAAGCTAACCGTTTTTGAAGATTCGAGACTGTCATTTTACAAGTTTCTCGTTTAGCCTACGGCTACACTTACAATGGACGCGGAATCCGACCCGACTGACTGTATAGTCTGTACCGGATTCGTCCGACTCTTGTTCTTGTATTGGTCATCTCCAGACCCGTTCCGACTGCCTGTAGTGTGCGCCCTACTGTTGAATTCACGTAGATTTATTCCTGTAAAAAATTAGTGATTATGAAGAGGAGATAATTGATTTCTACTGAGCGAAAGAAACGTTTGTCTTGAAGTGGTAAAGAAGAAAGGAATTTGAGTAGAATGACGATAGAAATAACAGAGTTTTTTAAAATAATACAATTTTACCGCTAAAAAAATTTCAATTAAATTTTGGGAATACTACAGGCTGAAAATCGAGACATTTTGCTATATTGCAGATAATGTTACAGACAATGTGATCTCAACCAGTTACTTCAGAGAGTTTATTTTGCCTGAAGAATAGGTTATACTGTAACACTGATGTTAAATTCTAAATATTTCTTACACGTAACTCATTAAATGACATACATTTGTTGCATACACATCGGCCAATATATCTAATAAATTTTCGTGTAATTGTTAGTCACTTTTGTATATACGCGTGTATTATGAAATCTGTTGCGCATTTTTTAAGGGTGCATGCATTGAAACTTTTCAAGCTATTATTTTGGGAGCCACCTAAATTTGTTTATTTGTCAAATCTTACTATTAGCTATTTTTTTTGTATTCAGTTTTTGATGTATTTTTGCTACAACATAATGCAGTGTACACAATATTGTCTACATATCCGTACTACACCTTATTGTTAAAGAATTATGGTGACGGTAATGTTATTTTAAACCAATTAAATAGAAACATTGTGTCTTGTTTATTTGAATATCACAAAAATATTATTTTCTACATTTTACGTTGTTTACGTTATATTTAGTATAAGTTATATACTGAAGCTTTCTAGAGGGAAAGTGAAGAAAAACCAAAACAATTTATATGCCAGTTCATATTTTTATTCGTAAACATTGACAGTAATCTGAATTATCTACATTACTCACATCTACATCTGAATTGCATACCTGAATCTAATACCCGAGTAATGGAATCTGATATTACCTGAATCTAATGGACACCTGTCATAATAAAAAGTGTACTCTAATATGTTATACTATGTAGTATATGCCTTACAATATTAAATAACCAAAAACAGTATATTACGATTGTGGTAATTATTATGTGGGTTCCACACAAGAAAAAAAATGTTTTCACTTCGTATAGATATGTTAGAGCGCTTTCATCCATCTCGAAACAGTATAAAATCTATAAAGTCACAAATACAAATCTATCACCATCCGGCATCTAGTAAAAGTCTGGCCAGACTCTGAGAAAAAACAAACACGTTTAGTCGGTTCAGACCAGTCGGGAGGAGTCGGGCGTAGTCGGTTGACGTCACACCTGACCGAATAGTCTGATCGGGCGTACTGTAAGTGATCTCATGCTGCTACATTTGTTTGTTTTCCTTCCGACTGTCGGCCCGAGTATGCTCAGACTAGTCGGGTCGGTTTCCTTGTCCCGTGTAAGCATAGCCTACACCGTGTAGTCGGTATCGTCGCGCTTTTGACCTAGTCACCAGTTTGTTCCAGCTTTGTGGACTTTTCCATTATGTGTCTACAAACAACTCTCGCAGCGTTCCGGAGTCCGTCAAGCTCCCCCACCAACGTTCCAGCCAGTTCCTACTCCTACAGTAGCAGTGTGAAGGAGGGTGATTAGCATACAATCACATATACGTTTGACGCACGCACGCACCTTCAATTCAACATTCAACCCTTTTTATTTCGTTTCAATTTTTTTTTATTGAACAAATATTTTGGAGGTAATATTTTGTTTGACAATTATTTAATTTACATTAAATTGATTACATGATTCTATTTACGTTACATAACATTATTTACTTAATTTTATTACATTACATATTTACATTTCATTATTTTATATGCACTGATTTATTTGCATTACATATATACAATCATTTAATTGGCACGCATGCGTGCGTCAAACGTATGTGTGTAGTGGTATGATAATCACCCCTCTTCACACAGCTACTGTAGGAGTAGGAACTGGCGGGAACCTTGATGAGGGAGCTTGGTGGACTCAGAAACGCTGCGAGAGTTGTTTGTAGACACATAATGGAAAAAACCCCAGCTTTGTAATTACGCATATTATGTTTGCAGTACCGCCCGGAAAATGCAAGACTATTCTGGAACCTCTGCTGAAAGGGTCTGCAATCGTCTTAGAAATCAATTACAATTGGCGATTTATTCACTGCGCATCAAGTGATTGTTGCGGATTAGTGGAAAGTGATTATTGTGTTAATTAGTGCGGAACTGTAATAGGATGACATTTGTTATTGCTTTCGGACAAATTTAATTTCAATTATTCTGTAAGAGTGCTTTTGTTGATTTATAACTTTTGTTGATCAGTTGCTTTGTGTCTAATTAAAGTTTGTAGTTAGTGGCTTCTTTGGCATTTGTGTCAAGTTATTATGTTTCCACTGACTAACATGACGATCGGAGTGACCGTAGTAACAACATAATATAATCTACCATAATTAGTGTATGATACTATCATATAATATTAGGAAATATAATATATGAATTATAATACACACATATATATTCTAATATTTATGAAAAATATTTATAGGAAATGAACTGTTTATTACACACAGTAATATAAATAATTGATAATTAATTCAATTTAACCGATAAAATACTCTTAAATTGGATACGTGAGTGTTGCAAAAATTATGCGCGCAAGATACATTTATTCGTGTCACTGTTATACCTTAAATGAATTATTAAAAAAAAATACTGTATTCGTTTGATATAAACAGTTCCAATTTTTTTTTTTTTTGTTATATGTCTCATAACATATGACATATGTTATAATGCGTGTGAGACAACATACGCGTGATTGCTGGTCAGTCAGTGCTGCTTTTGTAGCAGACGGAAATGCGATCCACAGAAGAACATTCTTATCGAAGACTGCTAAATCCCATTTCATTAATCCTCAGAGCCCAACTCGTCATTGTCTA
The DNA here is from genome assembly GCA_034769895.1 of Magicicada septendecula. NCBI lineage: Eukaryota > Metazoa > Arthropoda > Insecta > Hemiptera > Cicadidae > Magicicada > Magicicada septendecula. Next base: position 534,042,099 of record CM068367.1, on the reverse strand, counting down.
ATGCCTGCACAAATGTTTTACTAGACAAAACGAAGTATCTGGTCCCACTAGATAAAATCGGTCTTTCCGTAACACACTTTTATTTATTCTGCTATGTGGGCAGATTAAAAGGAAGGTACAGTCACCCACTCACCAACCACTTCACGAATAATTTCTGGCGCGGTGAGCTCTTTGCCTCAGAAGCTGACAAACGCATTTAATAATTTAAAGCAAAGACGTGCATTTCCTTGAGCACGCCGTGTGTTGTGACATTAAATTCCCTAGAGTAGTGTCAGAAGTGTAGTTTTTAATCTTTTACTTGCAGCACTCATTAACTCCACAACACCTTGGTTTTAATGTACTGTGTTCGTAAAGCAACACAGGATAACACAGATTAAATAGGTTGTTAACAAGGACACATACACACACATACCAATTAAAAAAATTATGATAATTTAACACATAAACAAATATATTATTACAAAATAGAGCGTTTGTTTCTCTCTAATGTCTACTTTTAACCTATGTTCCTAGTACATTATATCCATGACTCTATCACGTATATTATTATGTCGCATGCTTTGTACTTAATTTTGGTATTTTGTGTATTCAATTAAGGGTATTATTATAAACTGAAAAAATTCACTCTTTTGTTAAATAAGGTATGATTTTACTATATTTTTTCACCTTTCTAACTTTTCTCAACAGTGTCTTCTAACACCACATTGACGAGTGTCATTTATAACAAACAAGAGTCTGTCAAGAAAATACAAAGCATTTGTATTTAGTATTATAAATGATTTTTTTAACTAGCGTGCTGCTGTAAAAATTGAAAATACACCTATAACTCAAACCTCATCGTTCATATTTAACAGTCGTTGAGACTAAAGAGCGCGGGTAACGAGTTTGTTACTTTTTACACATTAGGCATATTTAATTGTCTTAATCTATGTCCATGTTATTTAATTCTTGTTCATCTTAAGTTACTGTCACATTTGGTACAGAAATTCAAACACGTTTCCTGTTAATTTTTGAGCCTCCAGGTGGTCTAGTGGCTAACGCGGGCGATTGATGCGCTCGTGGTCCCGGGTTCAATTCCCGGCGGAGGTTCCTTCCGTACGGCGTGCACTCAGCGTCGTGAGGCAAACTGAGTAGGCGCTGAGATAACAGCGCCGCCTCCTGGCTGTGAATACCGCAACTAGCGGCTGGTGGCGCGTAGTACTAGCCATACACCGTCACACTAACACAAAAGCCGCGCGGTACGCCTTGGTCCTTAACGGACTGTTGAGCGGAGGTTTAATTTAATTTTAATTTAATTTCCTGTTAATTTACATTTTGCTATCAAATGGCTTTCTTGACGAACTTGAACCTTATATTTATGTACTTCTGTTGCTTCTTCTTTCTGTCATCTTACTATTTAAGTTTCCTCCAATGATTATCATGGGATACATTTCTTAACGGTCAGGGTGTCAGTGTCACAATGTTAAAATTTTGTGTTTATAACAGATATTCGTTTTGCTGGGAAACGTGTAATTTCAGAAGGTAAGTCTCGTCACTAGAATTATGACACCTATCTGTATATTAATAAGTGTCAATGATGACAAACCGTTAAACCGATACCGTTCAATTATGCCTCGTATTTGATGACTGGCTCTACTGGCTGGTCCCACCAGTCTCTTGTAACGCCGCGTCGCGTCTAGTGTTTTCTCGAGACTATGCCTTATAAAGGACGTGGTCCCGCCCACGACCACGTTATCTCACAGGACCGCGGTCGGACCTTCTTCCAGTCTAACTCGCTTATCGCGCACGGCAACATGTTTCTTCAGCTGCCGTAGATAAACACTAAGGCAGCCGGAGTTCTGTTGCCTCTGACGCGAGTGGTGCGACCGTAAAATCTGCAAGCAGCATCTGTTCATGAATGCCTAGCGAACTTTTAAATACACGGCTCTCGGCATCGGATGATCCTGGCCATCAGCACAATAAGACAACGATGGGCGCAATACTATTTTGTGTGCAGTTCACCCTATTTTTCTGTCTGTTAACATGACTACCCAGCAAATTCCTCGTCTTGTCTTCCCAACCTTACTACACAACAGTACAGGCATTTTTTCCGTGGTCACGATCTTAGATTTATGGCTTCTATAATCATTCTGTACTCATATGGGCCTAAAATGGTGGTTTCACTCATAAGTAATTTATAGCCAAAACAAATTACCTCCAGATAATTATTTTACGAAACGCTGTAAACATTACAGTATAAACCTTCTTCTCTACTTAGATTTTTGCACTTTTATCTTATACGATTTAAATAGTTTCCCACATTGAAACAAACAAAATTAATGTCACTGATTTGCGGTTGCAAACTTGAGAAACCGTATGTCTAAGCGTCGGAAATATTCTTCACTCTTACTACATTTATTTACGTACTATAAGTTTCTGTTGTTTTTAATATTATAGTATGGAGATGTTGTAATATACATGTTATACTGTTTTACTAGATACGACATAGGCTTACGTATAACAATATATACAATGGTATGAACATACATAATACCAACCTAATGTAATAAGTGGAATATTGTGAGATAGAGATAAAAGAAATTACGCAGAACCACCATTGTCTAACACCCGTGAAACTCCCTGTTATAATTTAATTTTAAAATACAACCAAAGCTTTATGTAAAACGCAGTGTTGACAAGTAGCTTGTGAAGCGAATGAACTGAGAACAATGGGATAATAATTAACTTACATTGGTAATTCTCTGTGGAAACGTGAATTTAGGTGAAAATGTGTTGACACAATGTTTGAATGTATGAAGACAAGATAAAATATCGTTTAAGTGTGCAATATTTAATGCAGGTGAATGCCATCACACTTTAGTAAACCTACTTAAAATTAAATTAATTAATTAATTTAACGGTTACGCTCTCGTCATGTCACCATTATTACATAGCCTTCATCAGCAGTCGTAAAACACTCCTTTGTCACTTCCATATAAGTTCTGCAGGTAGCGTATTATTAAAATCAAAGCACTTTACTTGAGGTACCTAGGACTGGATGGCAGAACGCAGTCAGACATTCACTGTTCATGGACAGATATATTAACAAATTGTTTTGGTAGTCCTATGAGGAATGAGCGTTGACTACATGGAGGTTGTTCAAGGCGGATATAATTCACAATGCCTGCCAGTAGTTTCTTGGAAAGTTCCATGCGTGCATTCGAGTCGTTAGGCAATCTGAACACGACACTTCACTTTGCAAGATTGTTAGTTACGTCTTTCATGTAAGATGTCGATTTCCATGGGTGGGACTCACGATTTATTCCCATTACGCGTTTGTGTGATCTTAGACAGTTCACAAGTGAAGTCAGTCCCTAGAATGTCCCAACAAAATCAGCATAGGTATACGTAGACGTTCGCAACACCTATTCACGATAGAATTTTTTAAGCGAAAACTGCACAAACCTAAACAAGCTTTATATATCTCAACTAAATTTTTCGTGATAATTTTTATTTTGCAATAATATAAATGAAATGATTTCAAAGAGTTGCAGTCTTTAAATTTTTCTTCGGTACCGGTAATTTTTTATGATAAATCTTCTTCTTCTTCTTCCCTTCAAGGATTAGGTTATACAAACCTATTTCGGCACCCATCTCTGATAATGTATCCTCTTTCATACTTAAGCTTCAGGGTTATTATACTTTCACACATAAAATCATAGTCTTTAACGCTTATTTCCCATTTCTGATCCACATATATATTTAGCACGCCTTTACTTGCCCTGAATGTTTTGTCCACACCACTATAAAACATTGCATAACACCCTGCATATGCAGCACCTCTTAACCTATTTTTTTGTTTCAGTTAATACTGCTACATTAACATTTTTCTTCAAATACTTTTGCTATTTCCAATTATTTGCCACTAATCTCTCCAACATTTCATGTCGTTATCTTTAATGTTTCCATAATCCGTTTATTCAAATTCGTATCCTTTGCCAGGTTCCTACTGCCACAGTTTCCAAACATTACTCCGCGGCTGCTTTGGGTACTACAAGTATTTTAAATGTAATACTACATCTATGATAAATGTAAATTAAAACAATTTTCTTTCGTATTGAACATAATGAGTAATATCGTACAAAGGAAGTTGTTATTAATATGAGAGGAGACAATTGGAATGTTCGCGAAGCCACATCTATAACTAATGGGTAGAATTAATATTTTCTTGTTTTGTAAAATTAATAGTTGTTGTAAACACGTGCTTATCTGGAAAACTATCTGTGTACTTACTTTGTGTTTATCCAGCTGTTCAACATTTACGTGTCGAATTCAACTATTCAACTGACCCTCACAGTAACGTTTGTAATAAATATTACATTGTTACAAGTCGTTATTTTTTATAAACTTTTGTGTGCTTGTCATACAAATGCTTCAGTAAATCACTGAAAAAGAATACATAAGATAAAGGAAACCTGCAGTCGTTTAGGGGCATTTACAAGAACGTTTTGATATGGAAACGTATGTCAAGCCTTAGAACACATATGTAAAGAAGTCGAAGAGTCACATTTTATGAAAGGTATAAAATAGTGAAGAAAATCTTGAGAGTTTAAACTAGGGAGATGAACACTTGATCTACTTACAAGATACCAGACTGTAATTATGGGAAAAAACGTGCTCAAAACCCGTTACGACTTTTTTTTTGGTAAAAAACCGGGTTAGTATAAACTTTTTTTCTAGAATATGAAATCCCAAAATAAACTGTTGAATTGTTTCAATAAAATTAGAATGCAAGACCGAAAGTATAAAATAATTTTAAAATCTGTAAGTACTCAAATGAAAATAAAATTATTATAAGTTCTTCCGTGTGTTTGAAATTATTTCAACACTATATTATAATAATAATTAATAGAATTGAATTACTTAAAATTGCAATTAATTTGTTCAAAACAGCAAAAGAGAAAATTAGTAAATTTAAGCAGATAAGTTTCTTGCTAGAAGAGAGACGCATTAATTTCAAACATATTTATTCGTTACTGTTCTTGACAGATGAGCAGTTAAATGATAATGCGTTAAACGCGGCCAGTAGGTTTAACTGCACGCAGCAGGCTGAATGGTGAGGTGCTATTCGTTTTGGCACCACGTCAACTGCGTGTAAATCCAATAACCTTAAGTGTACACTCCCGCATGAATGGGTTAAATGCTTTCTGCATATTGCCATGGTTGGAAAGAAGAGTTAGATGTCGTTTTCGTATTTTTATATATTAGAACTATTAAAATTTATCATCAAACTGTCCCTACCTTGCCGTGAATTAAGATAAATTCTTTATCACCTAAACTAGATAACGATGAAGTCATGATAAAAAAACCTGTATGATGTGTGTTATCATAATTTATATTGAGAAAGAACAGTTAATCACGAATTGAAATGTGAATACGCGAAATGTTTGTTTCGAAGTGGCTCCTAAAAGTACTTCAAAAGATATATTGTATATCTGATCAGAACTTTATCAAGTTTGTCTTAGTTATGAGGATATACTTTCTATATTAATAAAGTTCTTGAACAAATATTATAAACGCATTCTATTATAAATTTTCTTACTTTCTACTACGCATCTTATGTTTCTAACAATTATGTTCCCCAACAACTTAGTTTTAATTCGCAAAAAAGTGCAAACAACAATTTCTAAAACTAGATTGCACTATTTAATAATATACAAGTGTAACTCACATATTTACAATATTTAAAAAATTGATCAATGATTAATCAATTATGAAATTTAGTAGCAGTAGCCGCAGCAGCAGCAGCAGCAGTAGTAGTAGTAGTAGTAGTAGTAGTAGTAGTAGTAGTAGTAGTAGTAGTAGAAGCAGCAGCAGTAGTGGTGGTAGTAGTAGTAGTAATAGCAATAGTAGTAGTAGCAGTAGTAGTAGTAGTAGTAGTAGTAGTAGTAGTAGTGGTAGTAGTAGTAGTAGTAGTAGTAGTAGTAGTGTTCACAGTAACAATGGTAAGAAGCAAATAATTAAAATTTTCAATTTATAACCAGAAATTAGCTGCAGAATGGATGTGTTTATTTCCATCCTTTAAAATTTTATTGCTTAACAAATTTTCTGTTTTACAAATTGCTACAATTAAATTATAAATTAGACCTACAAATTTTACCGCGATTTGTGTTTGCGCATTTCTTTACATCTTTAGAAGCCTACAGAAAACCTGTAGGTGAATGAAAACCTCTTTCAAAAAGTGCTTGCTATTCAGAATGGAGATAGAAAACTCACACTAGATGAGGTTCCTTTTGAATAGAGTTTCTATAAACATTTAGCTTGTAATGTGTAGCTACTGACAGGATACTTCACGTCAATAGTTCAAACAGACCCCAAGCTTTCAGGCTACTCCTACTGTTTGTACAACGTACAATATTTTTGGCCGATATTGTCGCACTCCGCTTTGGGAAATAAATCAACTCTGCGTAAAAATAGACACCAACTAACTAATAAAATACTAAAATCATTGTCTTAAAATAAATAAATTGCGAGCGCGTGTGTGTGTGTGTGTGTGTGTAAAGATTTGCTTTTAAGCACGCATTAGTGAAACACGTAAAATGATTTCCAATTATCATTACGTTAGATGATAAACTATGTAAGCTTTCAGATTTGCAACTTTTACAGAAACCATCATGTATTTACTTACTATAAGAGAATATGAAATTAATGTTTGCCTAAAAGACGACAGCCTAAAGGATTTTTGGTAATATATAACATACGGACAGAAGACGAAAAATTCGATTTATTATACATAATTAATATTAAATGTATCCGTTTTACGTACAAACTCTGTGCTTTTTCACTCAGAAACCAAAGACAAACGTACATAGGAATTTATCATTGCTGATACTAGAACGTTTTCATATTAGGGCCATCAACGTTGGAAATGTTATTATTGATTTCCACTGTATTTTAATTTTTCTGAACTGGCTTTGCTATCCAACGTTATTGGGTTAGTGTATATTATTGTGTTTCAATACATATATTATTGTGCGCTCACGTGCGAGCGTGCACGCACGTGAGCTCTAAAATTAGTACTCTGCATCCGTCAATGAAATTAGATCGCAATATTTTCTTATTTGTCTACATCTTAATGCCCTTTTCTGACCGTTTGAGCAGACTGATTTACGTAATTTAAAACCGGTTCTGTGGTGTGGCAGCCAGTGGATTGTTTGCATGCAGGAACACAAGTATTATTATTAGTATTTTTATTTATTTTTTAAAGCCTCTTGATTAGAACTTAAACAAAAGGAAAAAGCAATTTAGGTAAATTTTGATCTCTGAATTATTTCAAATTAGGAATTCGCAATTCAGTTTATGATGTTAGACGAATTTACAAGTATTCTTCGTAGTAGACATACACTTTAAACTAACAGTAGCATATAGAACTAACATTATATAAGTCTGATTTTGCAAACATTATAGTAAAAAGTGACTTTATTGTGAATAGCATATGCAGTACTCAGATCTATTTTCAGCGAGAGAAATGCGAAATAGCCTACATTAACCGACGTGTCTGTGCTAGGGTCAATTAATCACGCGGGTAACTTTAAGGTGAGGTTATACGATATAATTGGTATGTTATATAATAGTTTTGTAACTTCCTAAACATCATCTATTCTGTAAAGCAAATTATTTAAAAATAAGTAATTTGAAGAAATTATCTGCTTTTTCTCCTATCTGCTATACATCAGAGAACAAAATTTGTTATTAAGTGTAACAGCTGTAACAATTGTTTGCCGGAATCTCGGGGATAGTAATGATTGATTTAAATGAATTGTATTTGCTTGCTGAAACCGTAGTAATTTATTCAGTTCACACAACCAGCTGTAAAACACAGTGATTCTAAAGGACTACAGAGGGTGGAAACTGACAATACATCTGTAATGATCGTGTCTGAGATAACAAAAGTCAAATGTCGCTCATTCAGTGAACGTCTAACCACAGTTTGTAGTTTATATATGAATCTGGTTAGTGCTTACGCAGTGTAAGGTTGCTATGTTGCTGACCATAATACATGCACTAGAAATATACATGTATTTCTCAGCTACTAATTAGTGCGCACGTGTATGTGTAAGAGTCAGTAATGTGCACACGTGTATGTGTGTGCGTGCGTGTGTGTGTGCGTGTGTTATGTGTGTTTTATGGCGACAGGGAAGGTCAGGTAAATTAGGCAGTTCTACTAAGACGACGGCAATAGTTCTATCCACACTTTTTATTGAGTACATGCTTAATGACACATTACCCACGGAGGACATCTTGCGATTATATAACTATCGAATCTCGAAATATTACGTTACTTTACTTGTGTAGAAAAATAATTATGAGACAAATCAAAAGCGTTTGAAGTATATTATATACTTACTTCTTCACTTAACTTTTCTACTCTTGCTCTGAACAAAATCGGTGGAGTGATTGTACATACAGTTTTCAGAACTCAGTGTCGGTAAATGATTATGTGCAAATTAGACACAGCCGATGTGATACAGTTAATATAGTACCTTTAGTATTTGTTGGTATCTGGCATTTAAAATTAATGCCTTGTAACTCTCCATAATGTTAGTTCAATTCTATACACCTTACTGGTGATTCTGACGTTCCGTTTTAACTTACGAGAACGAAGCAGAATGAAAACTTACAATAACAACAGTGGCCTTACTGTTACCGAGACTCTACAGTTACGAATAATTAGGAACAATGAGAACACTGTTTTACTAGAGCTTGTACATACATTTACTTCCTACTCCTCTATCGGTAGTACTCATTTACCACAGCTATTCCGATTATTCATGTTCAAAATGGTTGAACAAATGCAGAATCTCAATTTGCTGTTGAATGTTTTTGTAATCGTGAATTTCTATTTAATGCTGGTTGTTTGAATCCGCAAAAGAAAAATAAGTTGTAGTATCAAGATATTTTTTGGCAATTCAATGAGAATTCATGTGAGAAAGAGACATAAATAATTACATGTGAATGGATGTATGATAAACACATAAGTTTAAATGGGATTGAGTACGTGTATATTTGGGTAGCGTGTCCGTTAAATAAGAAAGAAGCTTGGAAAGGAACGGAGTTTGATTGTCTGGTTATACGAAGTAATGTTTATGCCTAACAAACATATAGGCCTACAAAATTATTTACTTTTTAACCTTACGGCGTTTTGATTATTCTTTGATAAAGATCACTTAAATTCCTGATATTTCGTCCTTTACCACTTAAATCTATTAGTCACTTTCATTCTACCTCATTCTAAAATGTATGAGTGTTAAGTTGCATATAGCCCTACGTAAAAACACATAAAAATTCATTATATGTTTTAGTGAAAATTATGCAGTTTTTATGGATTGGTTACACTGATACATTTTTGGGTAAATAAACTAGAAAATCTTACAATAATGACCTATTTTGTTTAAAATTCCGTTCTCTTGCAAATTTAACTTTCAATGAAAATACTGTTTTCCGCTTCACTCTCCCCACACACACAATATATAGGCTCTGTGTGTTTGTGTGTGTTTTGCGATGTACGGGTGTCGCATAGAATAAGGAGTAGGTAAAATCGTGTATTGGAATGCTGTAGGATTTACTCGTATTAATGACTATAAAATTGCTCTATAATGATTTAATGTAGTTAATGAAAAAACAAACTGATTCTTCTGTCTCTCTTGAAAATTAAAAAAAATGTCTCTCTTATAATCTAATACATCAATAATTAAATTCTTCACCGTTATTTATTTTGTGTATTGAGATTATACAGTCCAGCAGACTTCAAGTGTATTTGATCCTAATACGGAGAATCTTCCACTTTCACGGATTAGCAATATTTAAAAAAATTACGATATCATCAACCCGCGAACTTTCTTTCTTGTGTTCGTACACCTTAGTAGACTAGCGTCTAGACTCCAGCAGTACGTCAGCACGTTTTCAAGTTCATAGAGCGACTAGTCTGACTGACAAGAAAGGAGAATTTGACTGAACATCTGGCCTATATCTCATACGCTGATTGGCTAATTCATTGGCTTCTCTGCGTCTGAAGCCAAGGTAAAATTATTCTTCTATTAAGCTGGTAGAAAGCAATTGGCGGCTTGTTAAAAAAAAACTAGTATAATTTTAAGGTTATCTAAAGGGTCATAAAACTTTGTTTGTTAAAAATCTCATACATTCAGTTCTTTAAGTTATAACATATACTGATATTCAATAGGTATTTTTATTAGGTGTATTCAGGTACAAGTCTCATATAAAAATTCTGCTTGGAACAAAAGTTACTCCCTTTAATATGTTTTTTTTTAAATATTAAATCCCCTAAAATAATTATATAATTCTCGCACACTTGCACTCGTCACGCGCCTACGCATATTTCCGCACCATGTCACTATTTCAACTGTATTTTTTTCACTGTTTAAAAATTACTTAAAAGTAACAAGTTGAACATGTATGTTATCGCCTAGCATACAATGTCCAAACCTGCAGACTTTACTTATACAAATTTTCGTTTTACACACGCGCGCGCACACACACACACACACACACACACGTGTTTCCACACGTTTCCATTTTCCTTGATTGTACTAATTTAAGTTACGATTTTTTAAGAATATAATTTTTTTATTTTTTCTGAGGCTTTCACGTATTTCTCTTGCCTGGATGTAGACTCCGTCCAGATTCAGAAGCATGCTGCGATTACAATAAATCGGGGAGGTGTGTCCCTCTAATTATGTACGCGTTTGACGCGAATCGTGGCGAACCAGTAACAAATTGCCTTCTTGTGATTGGTTGGTGGTGCAGGGTAACATCTTCGTGCCGATTACGAAAGTTTATAAGCACGAGTGTTCTTCTTAGGGCCACTAGCCTTAACCACACAGTACTGTGGTCACTGACTACGAAACCTCAGTCAGTGTGTTGCGGCCTTTCTGGACTGAAGATGGCCGTGAAAGGTACGGCCAAAACGTTTGCTTATAGCAAGTAAGGACCACAGCCTTACAGCCCGGCAAGCAGTAATTGCAATTTTTTTAACTTCACAAAGCGAGTTCTAGAACCGGATTCCATCAACGTGAGTAGATCATGTTGGGAAAAACGGGGCCGATGTCCTATTTGTTTTTCTTTTTTTTTAACTTTCTAAAATTTCCAGTTCGTTTTACTGCTCAACGTCTCCTATTTGTCTGTGTATATTAGAATTTTAAATATATTTTTAACATGTGAATATAATGCGTGTGAGTGTATGTGTGTGCTTGTGTGAAGGCATAATCGCATACATTATGAGCGACATTATTTACTTTTACCACCAGGCCCTGTGTACGGGTGGCACGAAAATAATGAAGTATCATGTACATATAATAGGTAGTTTTTTGTATGATCTGTACTTCACATACAGGATGCTATAATAAGATTCTCAAAGATGTAATTACAATTACTTGCATATTCACACGACTGATGGTGGCAATAAATGTAATACTTTTTTCGAAAGAGCGATATAAATGTTTCAAAATGGTTTTTAGTCCATGATAAAACCTCACACTAGCTTATATCATTAGAAGTTAAGAAAAAAAATGTTGGCTAGAATAACTTAATTGTTTCTAATAACTGTGTAATAATTTTGTATTGGTGTAGTAATATAGTTTCATCATTAACTGTAATATTTTACATGATTATTTTGCTGTAATATGTAATTATAGTATTGTAGTAATGCGATATTGTTAATAATTGTGATAATAATATAATATTAATTATAAAATTACATCATATTATATAGTATATGTGAACTGTATTTGTTTTGGAATTTGGTTTTATTCTTAATTTCCTATACGTAATATCTTTATAACATGTCCGTCTTTGGTGTACCTATTAGGACAAGTAGTTTCTGTTCATAGTTTGTGATTATAGGTGGCTTCTATTACTGTAGGTAGAGGAACAAAAATTTATTAAGGCAGCGATACATTATTAATATTGCTGTCTAGCCGCATTCATTTCATTGGGTTTGGAGGAATTGTATTTTCGTATGCACAGGTTTACTTGTGTTTTGTAAACCCATAGTGTGACGATTTAATTGACAATAGAATCATAAATAAATAAAATATTAATTTACTAGCAATTAAGTATTTGTAAATCGCACTTTTAAACCTATAGCCCCTGTACTAACTCAGAATGAGTATGAGATGTAAATGGAAAATCTAACTAAACCATTAATAAAAAAATCGAATTGTAAAAAGCTATTAATACCACAGTTAACCCTTTTGCTAGTCATCATGCGGTGACCTGTTTAATTCCGGACTCAACGTGTTTAGCGAGTCGTCTGTAACTTAGGAAAATATAAAAATTATAATGTTTGTAATTAGTAATTTGAAGGCACGAGTAGTAGTTAAAATAATTCACGTAAATTACATATTTATAATTAATGTATTGTTTTATTGGAATAAGAATGTCACCTTAAATAAAAATAGGAACTATATTATCGCGGAGTACTCGCCCCGCTCCGTTGTAATGTGCCAGTCGAATCGAGAAGAGAGTGACAATGCAGCCGTCAGACCGTATACAACTACGAGCGAGAGCTCCACCAAAATGTATTGGTTAATTTTAAATCTTAACTTTTAGCTATCCACTACTATACGTGGCGAGCAAGTTTAATTTGTAAAATCTACAAAGTTGTGTTAAGAAATGTTATAAGTTAAAACAAAACAAAAACTACCAAGTAGTAAGCAAGATGACGTCTCCCCTCAAGAGGTAAATTCAAGTACAACTTTACATATGAAGATGTGACCTGCATAAACTTCACATGTGGACGTATACGAGCCATACGACGCTGACGAGGACCTATGTGGACCTATACCAACTTCAACCAGAAAAACTTCAATCTCCGCAGTGAACCAGCTATCTAGTACTTGCCGAAGACACGACTCAGATGACGACGCCGACTTCCCGAATTCCCAAGAGACACCCCAGGACGAGGTCACCACGACTTATTGTAAAGGTGACTCGATAGCTTGCCTATCGAGAGTTAATTATATTTGAGACATAACTTACAGAGGAAAGAGACTTTTCAAAGACTATAATTTTCTTTAAACTATAAATGAGACCAACTAAGAGTTTACTGTAATATTGAATATCATACGTTGTAACGCATTATATGTAAATGTAAATTATAATCACTTTAGTTAATAATACCATTCTTCAAATGGTAAAAGAAGTCTTGCAAACATCTAGATGAACATAATAATACTCAGAAGTCTTTGCTATAGATATATTTAAAGTAAACTCGGATCCGAGGTAAAAAGTACATAATCATTATGATCCCTAGTTTTTCAGAAAACCATTTAAATATTTTAATCTAATTAATTATGTCATGGGATCTTTTCATATCAGTTGTTGATAAAGAGAAGTCATCTTATTACACATGAAAATGAGTGCATAAATCAGTGAAATACCTTCCCTTGTTTCCTAGTAATTAGCTTAATTAATTTTGTTAATTGTGTTGAGTTTAATAACAGTTCGTTACAACGTAGGCAGCCCATATAATTGGCTGGTGTCAATTAGGATGGGTTCCCTGGATTTGTAACGTGGCCAAAAAACGTTACAATACATACCCATACATACTAGTATGTATTATACATTGATACGACGGCTGTGTTTGTTTTTAACGACGTTTTTAAGTCTACTTTTTTAGGATTTTATTTATATTATGTTTGTTTTTCTACTGGAAGTACGTAGTATGTGAATACTAAGTAACGGATGCGGAATTAAAATACAATCTACTTTTACTTAATAACAATGTCATGGCAATTATAAATAACATTTTTCCAGTGACCCTATTGTAAAAAAAATAAAAACCAATAGATATAGGTAAATAATTTTAAATTGATCCTTAAAAATGAATCATTCTTCAATCTATTTGTAGAACTAAAGTACTTTATTTTCCTTCTTCTGATTAAAGAATGTCGTAGTGTTCAGGAATTATAAAATTAATTAATTTCATCCGTAATAACGAAGCGTTAATAAACACTTCACCAGCAGCCATAACCATAATCGTAAACAGAAGAGAATTCTTGAATAGTTGTATCTTTATTTTGATTTAATCGCCATTGTGTGTTACGTTACGGCCAGCCATTAAGACGCAGTGGAATTTAATTACGGCGAAGAATCTGTAATTAAGCGATTTACCACTTCCCCCAAGTACGTCCTGCTTTATGTTTCATTTTGTGTACGACCATTAATGTAATGCTTAACGCGTGTCGCAAGTATGTGCTGTTTTGTATTTTAGTTACGTATGGGGAATTGTTTTCTTTATATAAATGTGGCCTCTTTCCATGAGTAAGCACGCCAAATTACATGTCTTTGAAGGCAGTAGATACAGACTCGTATTACGCCGCAGCACTTACGCCTCCCCAGAGCAAAATTCTTGGCATTATTTCAGACGCTCTATTGTTATTATGCAACTCCCGTCTCTGTACACATCATATTACAGAATATTACCGCAGACGGTTTTATACCATATAATGTACTGCTGCTGAGAGGTCAAACATTAATACTTCTGTGTCTGACAGCGTAGTTAACATGTACATTTCATGGGTTATTTTAGTTGCTTGTGTGTATTTTAGTTCAGATAACATCTGCAAATGAGTTAACAGGACTGTTTCAACGCATGTTTCCTGACAAAGAAATAGAGTTAACTATAAAGGGTATTAATTCCGTTGTTTATTTTTAATTGTATTGTATTCTTTTCTAGTTTAATAATATTAGCACATTTCTACAGATAGGTCACCCCTTATTTCTTCCTGTTTCTAATTGCCTTTAATTACGCTGTATGCTTACACAGTCTGTTCCACGCCAATTTTCCTGGCCAATATAGTTTTACACTATTTTTTACTATGTTAATTTTTAACTCTAGAACTAACATAGACTCTGATCGTGTTGTTCAGTAAATATTGACTATTAAAATTATAGTGGCTTGTTTTTGCAAGTTGACATAACTTAGGAGGCCATGCAGGATAGTCTGGAACTTGAGCCGTACGGCATACAAGGTAGATAATGTGGCTAGCCGCTTAAGCCGCATTGAAATTATTTTAATTTCACAAATTTTATTTTATAGTGAAATTATGAAAAGTTGTAAAACATTCATATTTATGAAGATTTTGAGATTACTGAGGAAATGTCTGCAAAACGTTCAATGACGAAGTGATCGACAATGAATCAGGAGGGGGCCTCGATGCCGATAGGGTATCGGCTAACGTGTGGAAGGGGTATCTCATATGGCCTAGAACAATCTGGAGTGTTACGTTATTCTGTCGTGCAAAGATATGTGCAAGGCGTTACTTAGTCATTCAGCGATGCGGTACTATGTATTTCCTCAGCGTAGCATATCTTAAATAGTCAGCCACTGATGTATAGGTACAATCTGTTAGAGAAACCAATGAACATGTAATTCATATTAATTTCTTATTGCAATATTGTCTAGTCACAGAAACATTGCTACAAAACTACGCACGCCTATTAAAGCCATTATACTTACCTGTAGGTCTACTGTAACTTACATAGTTCCTAAATAATATTTTATACAATTTCAATTTAATTTTTGCTATCGGTACTACATAAATCACATACCTCAAATGAATAACGTTACTTCAATCTACAATAACCAATCATATCGATGCTTTAAAAATGTTCATAAACGAACAGTTTAGTGTACAGTTTATTCAGTATAGAGTACATGAAATAAACTGCACTCTATATTGAAATAGAATATAATGTACTACAGTAACTATAATTTCGTTCAAAAAGAATTAGTTACACTTCATTATTTGTAAGAATTCAGCCAACAATGTTAGTTTTACATTTAATTTGACTCAAGTGTTTTATGTTTCAGATTCCACGTGGCAACAGGAACTCAGTCAAGGGCTTCAAGACGAGGGCAATTCGCCGGCTGCTGAACTTTCACCTTTAAGGGGTCCTTACTTTGATACGTCAGCTTCAAAAAACGTGACAGCACTGGTCGGGAAAACAGCATACTTGAACTGCAGAGTACGCAATCTGGGGAACAGAACAGTAAGTCACCACTGTTTACTACTAGTAGGCCTAACAAAAACTAATTCAGTCGTGTGAAATCTACAAGATCTTATTTTGTCGAACCTGTAGTCGTTGTTACTCCGAGAATTGATGTGATTCTGTTTTCTTTAACTGGGTTTCACTTTTTTGTAAGTACAGAAACAGACGTTACTTTAAAGCAAATTTTCAAGAATACATACTATAATATAGTAACTTTTAAAATAGTATTCAAAATTAAACACTGTACTAAAGGAAATTAAACAATGTAGAAACAAGCACTATATACCTAGTTACTTCTTACTACTTTTTGCGAAACTAATAGTTATTTCTAAAACATATTCCGTAGTCGAATGAAGAATATGACAAATGTATAACCTTACCTAAATTAGCTTTATTAATCACAATTAATAATTTGAAATCAACAACATGGTCTCGTACAACAATTCAAGTTAAATTTGGACACACGAAATAATAATGTCAAGTAATAGAGATGCGTTCTAAATATAACACAGTAATCACTCCTCACAATACTTCGACGACTACTCGATCCGCTATAAAGATATCTCTCAACACAGCTGACTTACTAAGGCAGCCTCTGTACCTTTTATAGGTAGCACAGGTATTCGAAAATTTTCCATCCTTACTGCACGCCAGTTTAATGCGTATCTCAAGTGTTCTTGAACACTCTTGAACGTACTTAAGTACGGCCAAGACTGAGGCTGCACCTGCTCGACTAACGGAGGAACGGTTGGAAGGCGATCTCGGCTGTTCTATTGTGTTCCCGTTACAATATAATAAACGTGAAACGAAAGCAAAATAACAAAAGGCGTTATGTATATTCCACATTCTGGACCAGAATCACAGTACTATTGAATATTGAAAACAGTATAAAAAGCGTAGATATATT
The DNA here is from genome assembly GCA_034769895.1 of Magicicada septendecula. Lineage (NCBI taxonomy): Eukaryota > Metazoa > Arthropoda > Insecta > Hemiptera > Cicadidae > Magicicada > Magicicada septendecula. The sequence goes on along the minus strand of CM068367.1, from coordinate 534,025,142 downwards.
AAGTACTCTTCTCGTTTGCTACAACTAATAAGTGTGGGCGTTGTTACAAAGAAAGAATAAGTTGTCTTTACGTAAGTTCTCATGTATGCTTTATTTTTAGTGTATCGGTGAGCGTTGGTGTAAACAGATACATAGAGTCTAATTGGTGACAGAATGATAAATTTTCAGTTTACATCTAGTTAACCCAGTTTCAGAGTATTACGGTATTATTCACGTTATTCAGTGTGACAAATATGTTGTAGTAACATTATTGCCCGAACAGGTTTTATGAAAACACGGCTACACAAACCGAATGCAAAAGCGATATCTTATTGTAGTTCAACATCAATTATATCTTATATGTGGGTATTACCGCTGATGACGCATTTCTTAGTATCTTGAAATTATAATAAACATCTAATAGTATAGCTATTTACAATGTACCTGGTAGTATAATTATCTTGGCATTCAGCGGTAGTTATCCAATGCGAAAGAGAGTTGTGGTAGACGACTACTGCTTGGATCAGATACGCTATCTCCAGTATTTGGGTTGTAATATTTCGTGGGGTCTAGACAGAGATAAAAGAACAAGTTGAGTAAGACGCATTTAAATAAATTCACCGCAAAAGAAATGTGGTTTTTAAGAAAAGGCAAAGGATGCTCACGATTGCATATTCTTCACAATGAGGATACACGCAGTGAGCTGAAGGTGTTGCAACTGTTGATGAATATAAGGGTAGGTTGAGGAAACGTGTTCTTCGGAAGGAAAGGATCTCTGTAGAAAGGGTCAGAAAACAACAGTCCAACTTCAAGCCAGCTTAAAATGTGTGTAAATATAACAATTTAAATTTACAATGCACAAAGGGCTTCTGAATCTGAACAAGTGTATACACCTACTCCAGGATAGGAGAAGAATATAATATTCTGTTTTAAATTATTATTCTAGTAGATTAATAGAAATGCCTTTTGTAATCTCATTATTCATATTCTCTACGAAACGATTATTTTTTTTAAACGTTTTTTATTGTTCTACCTTGTGCACTAAATGACATTAATTTTAGATCGTATACTACATTGCAAACTAGTGATAAAAAATATTTTCGACTTTGCGTATGCGAATACATAAATATGTGGTGAAACAAGATGCGGTTAAAATATGTGTGATGCGGCTGTTACACAAAAGTTATGTTGCAGCTAATGTGTTCTTAACACTTCTACGAATAGGAGTTAGCACAAATACGGGTACATATTATTCAGTGTAACAAAATATGGATATGGAAAATGGAAATTTCCTACCAAATTTGCAACAAACGTATGTGACATTACTTTTGTGACTTATTTTCCTGAAAACAGTTATAGAATTCTAATACCGCCGAAACTTTGCATTTTAGGAATATAAATTGTGAAGTATTTGTTTAGCGCTGTTTTGAAGAAGCATTTTATTCAACGATTCAGCCTTATGGAGCTCAAGGTAACTATCAGTATATTATCATATTGTCTGCTTACAACCTTCTGGACACATTTCTTCATTAAATTTGAACACAACGTCACATTTTAGCTTATGGACATTCGCGAAATTTTCGTATAACCTTATTTTATAGAAACTTTACTCTGTATATGAGCCCTTTGCTTTTCAACGTAGAACTCAGTTAAAACAACATTACTTGGAGAAAATTAGGTTTAGCAATGTATAAGCTCTAATTTTATTAGTCACTGAGTTACCTATGATTTATTAATGCACAACGTGTTCGACTGCAGTCAAACCTGATGTCTCGAGGCCGCGTGTTGAAAACTAGGTTCTCGTATAAAGCATTAATTACGCTCTTACATATGTTTACGTAGATATAGGAATGGCAGTGTAATCGGACACAAAAATTAGAGACAACAACAGAGATGGTTTTATTTCAGATGCGTTAAAATATAGGTTTCGTGGTCGTTTCCAAACTATATTAACATGATCAAAGTTTTCAGACAGCTATTTAAAAAAAAATTGCTATAATAAATACAGAGATACAATGATCTGATTAGCTATTATTACCGATTTAAATGTTTCATAAGGGCAGTTTTAATTTTAAATTGATCTTCCATCACCTACGAATCCCCTCATCTTTGTCTGGAATCCTGTCATTCCAGCGCTATCTTTCTCATTGTGACAAAATTAATGATAGTGTGTAGGTGTATGCATATGCATAGAAAGTGAAATGTTGATCCGGCAGACCAATAATATTCAGTACTTTCTAATTTAAGTTGTACCTATGTTTTTTCTTTTAGTAAGAACTTAGCAATTATTTGTTAAACTACAAATTTTATTAGTGGTTAAATAAATTTATGCTACACTCACTTGTTGCACACACCACTAGTCACTGTGACACCGATTAGCGCTTTCGAACGTACCCGTAGCATACAATTATTTGTTATTTTATACATTTCTAAAATCATGGATTGTATACAAACGAATTGTACCTCTTCGATAATGACACACTAAGTCACACTGATATTGATATATACCTAGATTTGCGTAATTCTGCACACACGTATGCACGCGTGCGCACACAATATAAAAACACACACACACACACACACACACATAGTAAATAATTTTTTAACATGATGGTGTCTTGTTACGGGCACAGTGGTACTGTAGGCCTACTGCCCGTTAATACTGTTACGACGGTGTACTTGATCGTCGTAGGTACAGTGGAAAACAAAATACAAGACACCAATTACATCACTAATCACCAGCTTTAATTTTCACAGTTAAACAGTTCGTAATTCACAACACAGTCTCTTACAACAAATCAAATAAAAATTGTTCAAACGCAATAACATGCCAACAAATATAACACAAAATTGTATTACAATTGTCCCGCCCTATTATTAAACACAACACTTCACTAATAACCACTTGAACGCACACAGTAATATCGCCCGATAATAACTCGAGCCGCACGTAACATATCGCAACTATAACTGAAACTAAGGCCGCTGCCGCCTTGTATTTATATCCCCGCTCACAGACCAGAACACACCATACTGCGCGTTAGCGCCAGTGTGTATGACGTAATTAATTGCGGCCTTGACACAGTTCGCGCGGCTTCTGATACAGTCTAGCTAATGCGTCGAGAATCATGTACGCCACACACATTACATTGCGGATCCCTCTGGAACATTCGATAAACACGTAGATTGTTCTGTGATGTTGTAACAATACAAAAAAAATTACCCACGAATTTATAAATTAGCGATTAGTTGCTTCCCAAATTTTACTACTACTATTACTACTACTAGCTGATTATTGCTTTTGTTAGTACTTTACTAAGTACTACTAACAATTTATATGCATCACTATTATTATTGTTATTATTATTACCGTCACTGCAGTTGAGAGTCACGGAGAGGCGGACTTCGTCTATTTTGAATTTTATGAAGGTGTTTATAAACTGCCACAACATGCTCTCAATAAATAAATTAATGAGTCTTGGGATGTATTCCCCAACTAAATCGGTAGATCGGTTCCCTACCTTCACCAGCGGTGTTCTCGAGTAAGATTGGTGGGATTTGAGAATTCATTTGAGAATGACAACGAAAATGTGAAATCAAAGCCAGCGAATAAAAATCGTCACCCATTACATTTGTCCAACGGAGAGGAAACTGCCCTACAATCCATCTCAACATGTAGAAATACCACAAAAAACGGTAATGAGATGATTAGGTTTTCACGTAGACTCTAATGTGACCTGGGAACATTACATAAAATAGAATTAATAAGAAATTAATTTTAAGATTTAAGGAATTTAAGTGGCTGATAAACATAAAGTCTTACGTATGTACAGACAATAAAATTACCTATAAAACTGTCCTATACCCATAAATGGACTTATGGTATCGATCTTTGGGGCTGCATTATCAAATCTTGCATAGTCATCATACAATGATGCCAATAAACATTTTTTACCAATTGTCGCAAATGCCCGGTTGTATGTGTCCAACCCACACACCTTACACTCAGACTTACATATTAAATACGTTCGTGAAGGGATTCATGAACGAGGCACCAGGCACCAAACTTTACGACCATCGTACCTCGTGGTACTTCGGGCAGTCCGCAATCAATCTAAGATTACGAAAACGTGGCCACGTGACCTATAAACACAACGAGGTGACATCGCTGGGTGGAACACCTAATTACTCGATCTTTTACTTTTCATAAGTGTGTACACTTATTGGCAGTTTAGCTTGTGGAATGTCTATTCTTATAGCCAGTAAAATATACACTTAAAGTTAATGTAAATTCTCTGTCTTAGAATTCAGTGTGCGTGCGGAACTTCATTCTTGTACATGTATTTGGTACAGGACCCTACGCTACCTGTGGTCATGTCAGACATAATTACGGAATTACGTAAGCGCTGTCGTTTCACAAATTAGGAATAATTTTTTTTGTACCGTTTCAAGCACAACGTGTTGTACATTGTAGTTTCAATAATTACATTGTCTACATATATGCATTAGGTTTCCATATTTTTGCCCTCCTTTTATCCATAATTATGTTTCAAATCCAAAAAAGGTATTTCACAAACTAAAATGTTAAATTTCCAATAGGTTAGAAACTAAATATGGAACAAATAAGACAGTTTAATATTTTTTGTTTTTAGTAAATTCTTACCTGATTTGTATTCTGGAATATTTACATTTTCCGCTCGGGTCTCGGTTTTAAAACCGTTTCTTACAAGTTAATAGGCCAAACGATTTAAATACAGTTTGAAACTACATAGTACAGTGGCGCGGTGTTTACTTGGAATTTTGACATGGCTTTGACGGAAAAATCAATTTGTAGTCATAAATAATTTGTTGTCCTAAAACAGAGAAAACCCATTTTCTGTAAGATACTTGAGTACGCTTCAACAAGTCAACCCGACAATTTATATCGGCACTATTAATTTCACATACGTAATTACAGAAGTATTTCAAATTAAGGACTTATGCTATATATTGAATTCATTTTAGGTAAGTTCACTAGAATATGAGGATTATTGTTCATAACGAAGAAATTTTCTTTCATCCTTTTTGAAAGAAAATTTTAATTATGAGTACAATATACTCCATTACATTTCAAGTGGTTTACCTGTCAGCAAACCGTATGCACGTATGTGCGTATTCTATGATACATCAATTTCACGAAATTGTACACATCATTAAAATTTTAACACTATATATGTTGTAGCTATTATTTATTTGATACTTAAATTTATTAACTCGAGTGAAAAGTAGTAGACACAAACATTTTTGGTATAATAAAAGCCGAAAAGACATGTGACACTTTAATGAATTACGCGTATTTTATAATAAAACCAAAAATTAAAAAATACTACACCGATAATTATGGCTAAGGTTATTCATGTCAGTAGGCCCTACTTCTAAGAAATTACACACTTATGTATAAAGTGCGGAGTGAACGAACGGGTAATGAACGCTATGTTAAGTCACGTAACCCTGCACTTCAGCAAGTTTTCTCTCGTTGCGGCAGCACTGGGAATAATTTAAAAGGGAAATTGCATAACCTACGTTCGGCACCACGTACATCTCCTGTGTAGATACAAGTAGTTTTATGACATATGTCTCATTTTTCTACTTAGTGATTACCCGCACTGACTATATGTCAGCATATAAAATGATATGTTGACAGCTTGGAACCTGGACAACTAAAGAGGCATGCAGATATAAAAAGACACGTACTAACAGTGACTTAAATGTTAATAACAAAATTAACTTTTATTAATTTAAAACCAGCACTATCACGATTATTTTGCTTTTGGTAAAGGTAACCAAACATCACGTGTAAATAAGAAACGCATTATTCTGAACGTATGGAGTGTAAACTAAACTTCTAACCTAAAATTTACTTAAAATCTGATGCAATATTTTCTTTTGATACTGGGTGTTGCTACAAAGTCTATTGAGTAATCTGAGCGAGTAAAATTACGAGCGCGTACCTACATAATTGGTTATGTCAAATTTCTTCTTCAATTTAATCCCCATACTGATTAGTAATGTTAAATACTGCTACACCAAAATTCTCAGAATTAAAATGTAAAGAATTTTGAAATAGGGTATGTGAAAAGTGCCTCTTTGATTGTGGAAATCTCTTTGGAACAGGAATTACGTATTGAAAACTTTACGTTTTGTGTGTTGCTGTTAAAATTAACCCGAACCTTGCGGTAATTTCGTTCATATATTCACAGAAATTCCTGTCAATACGTTTCAATGAAAAGAACTTGAAACGATTTTGTTTACAACAAATTGTAAGGCTCGTATTATACGCTGTGTGCAAAACGTAGATTGAGTATCGGTTCCCCGACAAAGATATTGTCACAGGCTTACCAAAATTTCATTACTATCATTTGTTAAGGTATGTGTCAACAGTATATGATAACATACTGATATGAGGGATTTATTGCTCAGCGAGGACAATAATCGTTGTGTTACGTACAAACATTATATTAACCTTATTAGATTTGTTGGTGTGAACCGAGTCCCTCAGTGTGATAAGCTTACAGACAGCTATGTTAGTATAGCCTACATTTTGTTTTTACTGCATTATATTACTGTTCATTATAACGTTATCAACTTTAAAAACGAAGTAAACAACGAGTGACATGAGGCGTCTTGTTGATAGTTTAATGGAACCTAAAGACGCGTCGAATGTTAATAAAATACAAAATAATATATAAGAAGGAAGGGACATAAATGTATTTTCTACAATATCTGACACAATTCTAGAGCCGTCGAGATATTTTATGCCACTGGAAATCTTAAAAGCAACTTACGTAAGTGTGAGTCTGTGGCAGGGGCTCCTCAGTTGTTTATGATGAACAGTTCGTGTGTTGACACTAATGCGAAGTGATGTCTGGTATTAACTTGTCTTAATCTGCAGTTGTAAACGACTTGAGTAGTTATTATTATTTGTTGTAAATAGTGTATTCCAGTTATGCACAGTCTTAAAAGAAATGCAATTTTAATAAAAGCGATTTATTTATTAAGCCTGTCATTTATTAAACTATTTGTCTGTCTCTAGTATGTATAGATTAATCTCAAAAAACCACTGAATAGATTACGGTGTGGGTTTCATCATTCTATAGAATATTTGTTGAAGAAGGCTGAAGTATAAGGGAACATTGAGGGTTCTGAGCAGTGACGGTATTGATTGAAATCAGTTCAAAGAAAGAAGAGGAAACATATGATAAACATTGTGTACAAGTATAACTTATAAGACTTTGATTAAATAAGCTTGTTACTTAAAATTCAAATCGCTCCCATGCAAAGTCAGAGCGGATCCTTAGTTTGTATTTAATTAAAATCATTGCTGTATTGGTTGTTACTAATTTTGTCAATGAAATATGTTTTACTAAATATTTTTTGCCCCAATTAGTTTATTTATTCCAGCCCATTATAGGCAGAAAAAAATATAACTAACAGGCTCGGAAGTTAGGATGATTGAGTAACTTGTTGACCACAGTCACTACTACGATAGTGATACACTAGTTCGAAACACTAAAACATTAAGTATTCGTAAACTAAACTAAACTAAATGAGATGATGTTCTAATTCCGAAAATCTCTAATAGTAATAATGATAATAATAATAATAATAATAATAATAATATTGCTCTATGATGGATTCTTTTATTAACACAAAATTAAACTCTTCCATAGAAACAAGATAGCATTTTTTTGTTTACCTAGTGTTTTAAGAAATAAAAAATTGTTTCATCACCTTTAGTGACAAGACTACATTCATTCACTTCGCAAGTATGCAGTTTCAGTAGCAAGAAATTTTAATTTGACGTTTTATTCGAAAGAAATATGAATATATTTCTATTTTTTACGTTTCTAAAACGATAAACTCAAGATGCCTTACGTTTGAAATGTGAATGCTTAGAAATAAGGAATTTATTAAAGGGAGGTGAAAATGTGGATCGAGGTCAGAGTGAAAAAACAGAACTGTTTAACACAAGCATTTCCTTAATGACTATTGCGTCATGAGATGGCGGACGTGTAACAATTTTCCCAAACTGATTTTTTCTTGTTTTATAACACACTTCAAAGTGCAACAGCATATCTCACGTTTTTTATAATTTCCATGTTTATGAGTATTGCTACGGTACAACTCTTAGGTCATTAACTTGTATAAGGAATAAAACTCTCCAAATTATCAAAAATGTGCAATATGCTTTCTTCTCAGGTAAATTTATATAGAGTACAGAAGTGTAAATTATACTGGTTCCCTAGTGTATTGCTAAGTTGATTCATTAATAAATCATATGATAATAAATCAACTTATTATTGCACTTATACATTTTATGACAAGTTTGTCACTCTATAAATCAAGACACGAGACATCTTTAAGCCTATAATTTAAACCTTATTATTCCATGTGAAGAGTAACTTGGCGTGACTGCATCACGACATTTAATATTAATCACATAGCATGCCCAAGCGCTTCGTCAATATAATTCGTATTAGAATCTCATGATTCCATTAACTGACTAGTTTGTAAACTGAAAAATAAAGTCGAAGACAAATAAAATTTTATGTATGCAAAACATGTCTGCAAAGACGTAGTTGACAACTGTTTGGAAAGCTTATACAGTATTTCGTTTATTTTGTTTACATACCATTGAATACTAACAGTATAAGATACCATGGTAAGTTTATATACAGTATAGGATATACAGGTAAATTTAGATATACTTAACATCCTCTACCAGAAAAAGGCAAGTATTTGATAAGTTAAAAACTGTTCATTGTAGATAATACTCTGTGACTAATAGAAAATTATATTGGGAAACAGATTTGAAGCCCACACATGAACCAGTAATAGACGATAAACAGAAATAAATTTACAAAATACAAATAAATAGTAAAAGGACAGTGTTTATAAAATATTTCTGAAAGAGAAGGAAAAAAGCTCTAGTAGGTAGGTTTTGTGTGTCTTATCACAAAGTATGTGACATTTATTGATGAGCTAACATAGCCTACGCGATAAAACTAGTAATATGCAGTCTGAAATGTAGTGGTTCTAAATTTACAAAGTTCGATATATAAAACAAAGAGTTACTGCGGAGATACCATTGAAACTGTAGATATTGACCTTATTGCTAAACAATACAAATCTATAAATAACAATATTGTGTAGTAAACTTCAGGTACTTAGAAAGATTGTCGATTATTGTTTATTTAGCTGGCAGAATATTTGAACCGTTGTGTAGGTACATCATTCATATTTATTACTACCACTTCAAGTGGTGGCTGATACTTGATCAATTGATGCATCGAATAACTGTATTGTGCAATTCATTTAATTGGTTTAAATGCGAGCCGTAACTAATCTCGATAGGATTCTACTCCGCAATACTGCACTCATACGTTGTGTATCTACGTTACCGTCGTGGATTGTTCAAGCTTTGCTATTGTCCAGTAATACAGCTGATAGCTTCGTCTCTCTAGAATGATATTAATTGAACCAGAAAACGTGTACTTCAAACAACATTAGAGATATATAAACCGTGTGTACTTGTATAATATGTTACGAGTCAACTTTTATCTATATCAACATCTTTCAAATTTCATCAATACTCAAATTTCAATGAGTTATGTTATTACATATTACAATTTGCCTCTAGAGGAAAGTAGGAAATACGGGTAAGCTAACCTCATAGATTTATAGGGAATTGTTCATTGCAAACCTTTATACTAATCGACATTCTATAAAATACCTTATCATATTTTAAATTATATTATTAGTATATTTTTAAATTGGTATTTCCAAGCTAAAATTGTTGTAAACACCAGTGAATTGTCTATGTCAATATAATATTGAGATTTAAAGACGGAAATAATAAAATGAGAACGTCAGACAGAAGATAAAGCTGCTTATTAGAGTGTAGCAAGTAGTTAGTAACTTTGATAAGTAGTAAGTACCTATTCGCTCAAAAACATTATATGAAACTTTTTTTAGTAACGATCATATTAATGTGATTTATACGTCTTAAACCTTAGTCGTCCAATTGTAATATATTCCATTACATTGGAAACGGAATATCTTTTCCAATTAGATTCGTGTTATTAAATCAGAAAACAGCTTGTAATAATGTCTTTTTAAAAATAAACCATTACAAAATAGTTACTATTGTTAGCACTAAAAATTGTATCTTAGGTTAGGAATTATTATTATAATGTAGTAACGCGTCTCTGTATTGGACATAACTATTGTTTCGTCCACTGAATAAGGAAGTAGCAGACGAATATTTGTTCAATTAACATAATTTCTTTTCCGCTAAGAAATATTTGCAAGTTTACAACATGGGTAACAGTGTTTATTTAAAAATTTTTGTATAACATTTCAATACATCATATAGTATAAAACTAATTCAACGAAAACAATTACATTTATTTAGATACAAATTTTTTCACAAAGTAATTATCCTTCTTTTACGGAGAAAAACAATTTTCACTATAAAGGTAAGCAGATTTATAATTACGTTTTGATTTGGAAACCTTAGTTAGTGTAGTAGTGTAACATGCGTTTTATGTAAGTAATTTGTTCAAAAGATATCTACATTTCAATCTAGTAGTGAATGTCCAAAGTTATAAATCTCCGGATATTACGTACAACTTGAAACATATGAAGCCACCGACTAACATTACTACTCTAACCAGAAGATTGATGAGAATTTCATGTTATTTTTATTTATCATAGTAACACAAAGAATAGTCATTTGCATACATATTATATATAGCGATGTACAAGGGTGGCATAGAGTAATTAGTCGGTTAAATCGTATATTGGAATGTTTTGAATTTATTAACTACAAATTCGAATTGCACTAATAATTTAATACTGTTTATGACAACAAATAAAACTAAGTATACTCTCTCTGTTGACAGTTTTTTACAATTTTTAAAATAATTTTCTCTTATATTCCAATACATAAATATTTTATTTATATCGGTTCTTTTGTGTTCAAGTATATACGTGTTTTCAATACAATTTTTAACTAACAATTTCACTTTCCTTGACAATGAATGATGAGATGTCATTGATCCAGTCTGGAATGTAGGAGTGGTTGTTCCTTCTGGATAACGCTGTGATGCTGTGATCTCCTCCTGTTGTCCGGCGTTCAGGGTTCATCTCGGGTTGGGTAATTCTATAATCGTAGTTAATTAATTTTTTAACTGTAATTTATTTTGTGTATTAAAAATACACAATATTCCAGCAAACGTCAAGTGTCATTTTAAACGCCTATGCGGACGATCTTGTACTTTACCGTATTAGCACTCGGTATTTAACTATCAACTTGGAAACTTTTAAAGTTGTGTTTGTACGGTTTCGTAGACCAATCGACTAAACTCAAGCAATACGACCCACACGTTTTCAGATTCAGAAGGAGACTGAATGACCGATAAGGAGTACAAAATCAACTGAGATTTCAGGCAATTTCTCAGGCGTACATTGACTTCAATATCTCTACCTCTTCAGTTAAGATAACTTAGTTCTTGTAAAATTCTGTCTACAAACAAATCGGAATTTGCAAAAAAAACTAGTTTAATGTTATTACTTTTCTTTATGGTCACAAAACTTTCTTTATAAAAAAACTCATATAATTATTTCTTTAATTTCTAA